>JALBWW010000001.1:7500-4807500 GCA_023212625.1 Styphnolobium japonicum | reverse complement strand
GAACTCCATGCAAAGACTCAACAGCATTCAAATCTAAATCTTCAACTGCAAAAGTTGTATTTACAATTTTATAGGGCACAAAATTATATAATAAATAGACTACAAATAAATCAGGCAGTAATACAGAATCTAAAGAGAAATAACATGAAATATGAATAGAAAAATTTATATAAGGGATTAGGAAACTTTTAAAATGAAAACAGCCTAAAAGTGACAAAAATTTGGAAATCAGAACAGAACAACATATAAATAATTCAAGAATGTGTATATGCCATGTGCATGAAATATAAAATATGGAAAAACCAGTATGCTGCATAATAAATACATTAATATATGTTGTCTTTTGTTCTAATAATAAGCATGAGATGAGCCAAAACTAAGTGGAGAATCAGATTAAGACACATGCAGCTGAGCCCCGCAAAAAAGTTCAGAGAAAATATCGGCTTTGCAAAGTGATGCAAGAGGAATATGAATGGTGCTAAATAGCATGCTTACACCACATTTCGCTCTCCTGCAATTCAAGTATACACCCAAATTATCCTATACAGTTTCCATAACTACTTTAATCCACCCTCTCCAGCTTTAATACAGTATTACAGTAATATCACCACAAACAGCTTCAGCAACAATACAATGAGATACATAAACACTTTTAAGACACACTTTAAAGTAAGAAGAATGACCAACAATTTTCTTTTTTATAGAAAGAATTGCCAACAAATAAAAAGACTAAGTGAGCAAAAGAAGCAACTTGACTGAAAGCATCAGTCATGGCATGCATATATAGCAGTCAAAATTGGCAGTGCATAGGAACACTCGTGCTCAATTGCATACTCTATTTTTTTTACCTCTAAAGTAAAGCTTTGCAAAGATGTTGAATGTTATTGCATAAAGACTGATACATATGCACAAAGGTTTAATATATAACTATATGTTAATTAGATATTTTATCACAAGAATCACAATTACAAGCTATGCAGTCACAATATAATTTCCTCAATAAAGACATCTCAGCACGAAGCATAACTCAACTAGTATAATTTCAAGTTTAGAAAATATCTGAAGACCCTTACTGTCAATTCTCAAACGCTCTAACATCAAGCTCTCATTCTGTCGCAAGGATCGATCGGCCTAGATATGACGTAAACAATAAATAAATAAATTAAAGATCACTATGAGTTCAACAGCTCAGGAACGTCCCCAAATTTGATTATCACCATATCATGTATTAGAACAAAGTTCCAGGGCTAAGTCCTCTAACCTTCAACTTGTACGACTTTCGCTCAACCAGTAAGACTCTATTGATTCCATAACAATCAGCAAGCATTTGTGTCAAGTACCCTCTACCAGCTCCAAACTCAATCACTGCTGGGACACCGTCGCCCTCCCCCTCATCTGGTTCCTCACATTCAGATGGTTTCCTTCCAAGAGAACTCTTCAACACACCAAATTTTTCCAAGTTTCCCACAATAGATGCCTGCTGCATAACATGTTTCTCCTGGAATGGCAATTTCCTGCAAACAACCCAAGTTGGAAATCGAAACACCAAAACCAAACCCATCAAACAAAATTCAATGCTTTCATTCACCAATGGCTACCTGTCTTCTACTCCACTTTTAATCCAAAGGCTGCAAGCCTCTGGCATCTGAAACGAGTCCTGAACATCCTTACACAGTGATTCATGAAAAGATTCGATCTTTTCAATCAAAGTACAAAATTCAGCCACACCCATCTTATGAAGAGCATTCCTCTTCGTTTCTGAACAAACGGGCATAGTGGGCAATCTTGAATCATCATCCCCATATGTTTCCTCCTCTTGTTGTTCTCCATCAGAACCAGCATTGATACCCTTTTGATAAAAGGGTTGAAGGGACAAGGACTGAACCTGTTTCAGCAATGGGCACCGCTTAACATGCCCTTTGAGGTTTTGCTCAAGCACTGAGCTATCAAATGGAAAAAGAGTTACAAAGTTAGAAGAGGGAACATGGGTTGACAATGTTATAGAAGAAGAAGAAGAAGAAGAAGAAGAAGAAGAGTGAAGAATAAGTACTGGGAAGGATCAATGGGACATAGGATCCACTGGCCTTGGGACCTTGTGTTGTGATTGCCACAGAATCTGGGTCCATGAAATTGTGAGAAGGTGAGTGAAATGACAGAAGAGACGACAGATAGATTTAATAGAAAGAAAGAGATTGGAACTTACAAGGAACCATTGAGAGGGGAGTTTGCACAAAATCTGTTTTTGTTGGGAAGCCAGAAGTTGCAGCGCTTAGTCTCCATATTGTACTGCCTATGTCGCTTGCTTCACCATTCAAAAAGCTTACTGGCAGCCCTGCATTATGTTTTTGGCCAGTTCTGATTCCCCAGGGATGTTAAAAACAAAAAAAACAATTTGTGGGTAACGCCATTTGATCTTAATTTATATATATATATATATATATATATAATATAATTTAATTTTAATACTTTATTAGTGTAAATTCTTTACACCGACATTTAAGTATGTATTGATATATCATTATAAAAAAATTAGATTTTTAAATTAATTATTATAATAGTTAATTTTTTTTAATAATTTAACGATTAAATAACAATTTAAATTTTTTTTATATTAATAATAAATTAAAAATAATATATATATATAAAAGAAAAACATATTCTTTTCACCCCTATATATATATATATAAGAAAAACATATTCTTTTCACCCTTTTCATACATTTTAACAACATTTTTGTTTTTTGAAAATATCCTTTAACTTTTAAAAACTTGTTCACTTAAAGTTAGTAGATATCTACATGACATTAATTCAAAAAGTTCATGATCACAAGAAAAGAGACCACACACAAATATCTTCTACAAAATTTGGTTATTAAAAATTGAAATTTCATCATTTCACAAAATTAGAAGTGCAAAAATTAAAATTAAAATGAAATTAGAAAAAATAAACTAATGAAATAGCATAAGACATACACAAAAGCATAAATTAGTTCTTTATGCATTGAAATTTAACTATTACAGTATATTAAAAGTTACATACAATGTAGGATATCTTGTTTCAAGCATTCAATCTTGTAGCAACTTTTTTGGTACATTTTCTAACTTTTTCATATATCAAATTTTTGGGAATGTAAAATGGTTTCAAATACAAAGCAAGGTCAAGCTGATTTAAGGAGCTCATTTTAGTCTTCTTATCAAGAATTTGTTTTTTAAATACCTAAAAGATTCACTCTTACATTATCTCATCCGCTGTAAAAGTTTATGTATTAGAATGAAAAGAGAAAAAACATGAAGAGCTTATATATAATAGAGTTAACGACAGAGTAATGTAAAAAAAATTTAAAAAGAGGAAGTGACTATAAATATAATAAAACATAATAGAAAAGAAAAACAATCAATAGAACAGAACAATTTTCAAACGAATAAATTGGTTTACACTAATACAATTTTAATTTTTTAATTTATATTTGCTATATTTTGTTCGAAGAAAACTGTAAACATGATTTATAGTACATTTCATGAATATTGATTCGTACTCTCATTGGTCTTGAAAATTTGTATAAATAATTTTGTCTTTAATATTTTTTTTTTTACTTAAAAACAATCAATTTGGCAATTGAGTTAAAGGCCAAGTTTGGCAAAGAGACGTCTAAGATAGATACTATAAATTTATATAAAAAATTACATTTTGGATGTAACATCTTAATTTTTAATTTACATTCCAAGAGTGAAAGAACAAAACACAGAAAAATAATTTTTAGGATAACTTGAGGAGGATAACTAGGTACTTAAAAAGCTCAGTCTATGATAACCTTAGAAGCTATGATAGTACGTAGGGAATAAAATAAATTTTCCGTAAATTAATTTTTCGTTAGACTTTCAATCAAAATAGCATTGCTAAAATTTAGTAAAGTACAGCTATCTCTAAACTTTTAATTCTAGCAAGTAACATGAACCGATTAAAATCAAATTAATAACTAAGGCTTAGATTATCAAATTAAGACTTCTAAGACACATTAAACTTAAGAAAGAAAATGATTCACACAAGTTCACACAATGACACTTCACTAAGCATAAGAATCATACACCTAGCACATAGACACATATTCAAACCTAAATCTAAACAAACTACATATTAGAAGCAAGACACATGGACTTGGGGATGAAAAATTTTATGCAAAAATATGCACACGTAAACCGTGACACATCTACACACACACACCTTGACACATACACACTCTAACACGTTGACACACACACTTACACAGGAACACTTGCTGTACCATGGCAGCCAAATGCACACACAAATGACACAACACACACTTGAAATTAATAAAGAAACATCACACAAAAATTCTGCACTTTAGAATAAATAAACTAGCCTAAATGAAACAACACACCCACATGCACACCAACACGTCTATATGCTTGAAATTAAGAAAGAATTCTGCACTTGGAAGATACTTGCACCATGATGCACTTGAACTAAACAAATCTGCACTTTTAGAATGCAAAATGCATGCACTAAGACACGTTGCTATACTGAACAAAAAGGAAGAGAAATGTGTCATGGCTGGCCGGCAACTTAAGGGGAATAATCAGCCCCTTTAACATTCTCATTTGAAGACCATGTGGCTGCTGGCCACGTTACCAAGAGGCAGCCAAACATGCAGAGAATATTCTACATGTAAGACATAATTATAGCCATGACAAGCCAAGGGAATCTTGCCATATTCCCATAATTTGGTTGGAGAATTTGCCATCATTAGGGCACAACGTCCTTGCCTCCTTCCACTTAGCTAACCTAGGCTTATTTATATACTAGGACACACACCTCACGCACACACACACAACTCCTGCATCTAAATAGAAAGAAAGGGACGTGAGAAGGAGAGGGGACGTGAGGAAAGAAAGGGTAGGAAGCAAGCCATGATCTCACTCACCATTTCCTTCAATCAAGCAAGAACCAATCTGTTTTATTTTCTTTTCTTTCTTGGCTTGTTCTTCTTATATTTCTAACCTCCTTTCTTTTATTGATTTCAAGCTTGAAAGGTTGCTGTTACAGTTTCACTAAATTTTGATTTCAAACACCAATTTTAAAACAAGACTAGTCTAGTAAGAATTTCTAGTATGATTCTAGCCAATCTGTTTTTGTATAACTATTTGCTTACTTGATCTTCTATAGTCCTAAATGGTCACAGTTTGGTAAGATATTAAGGAGTAAGAATAGCTTTCATAACCTATTTTATTATTAGTATTAGAATTTATCAATGATACTTGACTTACTTTGCTTAACTTCCATGAAATTCCTATGCTTAACTAGGTGCTATATGACATTTAAATTAGCTTAAGCATTCTGTTTCAAATGATCATACTTGTATATCTATTTTATGGTTATGTATGGCCACGGTTTTGAGAAGGAAAAATCGTTTCAAGAAGGTTTATGTTTTGCAACTTTGAGTTGATTTTAATTGAACTAAGACTCACCACTAAAGACTATGTTAAATGACACGTTGGAGGAGTGGCCTTTGCTCTATGTATCATCTTGAAAGATGATGGGAATTCCCTATATTTATAAGGCAACCCTAATGGAGGGAGGAATGAAAAGAATTGGTTTGAAAGACCCATGTTTGAAAGTGGTTGAGTATGAATTATTCTTGAAATCTTCTCTAAGTTATGATGAATACTTTGTGTTTTATAAATTGAAGTTCATATTACTCTATCTATTTTTGTTATAGTATGTTTTGGAAGAAAATGTTTGTGAAGTTTATTACTTGATTTATGAAGTATAAGTTTTATTTTAATGCTCGTTTCCTACTAAGATTGCATAATCTTACCCTAATTTTGCTGTTTTTCAGAATAAAAGAGAAATGATGATTACCACTATACAAAGTGAAATTGAGTGGGAATGGTTATATTCTGTGGAGGACGGTAGTCATATAAAAGTGATCAAGGATATCCGATTTTATTTAGTTGACACTTGATCATCATAATCTAAATAGTAGTAATTAGGGCTTATGTCAAGAAGTCTGAGAAGTTTTGTTTAGGCAATTTACTTTAGGTAATTTGCTTAATGTTGTAAATATATCAAGACATGTTTCTCTATGCCCATGAACGAAATCAAGGCTTTTAAGCCACGTAAAATGAAGATGGAGCTACCTTTGTCATGTGTTAACTTATGCTTGTTATTACTAACTTATATTACTAATTGAATAATTTAGTATATGTTGTAAGAATTGAACATTCAAGTGAACTTGGCATGAAATCCATTAATGAGCCTCATTTGGATTCTTAAACTTTCCTTAACATTTGGACAAGGATCTTAACTAGAATAGATCGTTTAAGTAAATTCAAGAAAACATGATAAAACAGAACATTGGACCTAGAAGAGTTTAAATAAAAGAATAAATTGATAACAGATTCCAGGATGGCAGAAATCTAGTCGAGTCTTCGAGATAAGTAGCCACCGTTTCTTTTAGCCAGTCTAAGGTAAGGTTTCTTAAACTATGTAAATTCTTAGAATAGAATTGTCTAGGTTAAGGATTTATTTCCATACTTGATAACTCCTCTCTTCGAATCTAGAAATTCTTAGTGAAGATTTAGGGATTTTTAATTAGACTACAGAAGGCAATATACTTATGTTTGTTGGGATTAGATATCAAAGTGGTTATTTGCAAGTCATATCTAGTTCCTCCTTGCTTGTATAATTAATTGTATAGTCTTTTTATTTACTACTAACCACATTGGATCTTCAAAACATTCATATCTTTTCAATCTTGTCCTAAGAAAATTAATCTTTTAATCGGATCTAAATTTATATGTTAATATGAAATTTAAATACTTCTATACACTTTAGCAATTTTCATTAAGTTTCAAACAATTCTAATTGAAATTTTACCCAATTGAAAAATTAAGAGTTTTTGGAGCAATCAATAAAAAAAAATCAAATAAAACATTAAAAAATCATGTAATTTTTAATGCTATAATTTTTAATTTTATTAAATACACCTAACCTTTTTTAGAGGGATCTTTTAAAACCCATAAGCCTAATGGGTCTTTTGAGACTGATAAGGGGCATTTGGTTTAAATTTTTATAAAATATTTTCAAGAATAGTATGCCTAAAAATGATATTTTCACAAATGATATTTTTAAGAATGATAATTACTATGTTCGATTGACTAAAAATATTCTAGGGAATGACTTCAATTACAGGCGAGCTGGTAGTTGCTTAAGTTGGTGACTATCAATTGCCAACGACGAAGGTAGGTTATCAAATTGCAGTGTCTGACGATAGTGGCTGAAGTCTTTAGCCACTGTCAATCGCCGACAGCAGCAGAGGCAGGAGGATTCCAATGATCGATGCAGTGGCTAAAGTCGATGGCCATTATCAATAACCGGCGGCATCAAGTGGTGGCCTTATTCTTGTGACTAGTGCGGTGATCGAAGTGGTTGGCCACTGTCATCCGTCAGTGTCAGCAAAAGTGGTCGAATTCCAGTGATTGGGCGCCACGAGCAATGGTCGGTGGTAGTCGATAGCGATTGCCGACAATGATGTGGCGGTAGTTGGTTGATAACATAATGATAGAAGGGTATGTATTTTAGACATTTCACATGACAAAAATATTCTCATGTCGTGAAAACGTTGTAAACTCACCTCCTCCAGTAGGAATAAAAGTGTGGGAATGTTAGACAAAAATCATTCTCTAGAATCATTTATGAATGGAAATGTTTTTTTTTTCAAAACTTGTACCAAACATAATAATCCAATATTTCCATGTAAAGATTCTCAAGAATGAAAAAGTAATCTATAAACCAAACGTCCCAATAAGGTCCCTAACCAAAGATAATATTTCAAAAAAAGAATTACTATATAATTCAGTGCAAGCAAATTCTTTTATGTCCTGCCTAACGAATTAATGATAATTTTTACTTTTTGAAATCTTAAAATGCCAAAAAAGAGTTAGACTTCCTACGTATATAAAGAGTTTAATTTTGATCCACTGTTAATGTGTTGGCATATCATTTAAAGAATTAGGCTTCTTAAGTAGTTGTTGTGATAGTCAAATTTCTTTAATAATTTGTCAACACATAATTGGATGACAGTAAAATTTATATACACTAACAATGTATCAAAATTAATAATACATAAGCATAATTTCAAATGTAATCCTAGAATTTTTTTTTAGTATAATAAACACTTAAAAATGCTTATTTTAGCAAAATAAGAAAGAAAGCTTCATACAAATTGAACGGATCAAGGAAATCTTGTTATGTTGTAAATGCTTAAAGTTCACAAGTAAACAATAACATTTCCAATAATCGTTTCAACAAAAACTTTTCAAATCCAATTAGGTCCCAGCCTCCCTTAAAGTGTTCTCAATTCATACTCCATTCTTTTGGTAAGTTGTAAAAAAAGATATAATGCAATTATATCCACTACATATCCACATGTACTCAATATGTAGCTAAATCAGATACATATATACCTGATACAAGTACAACAACCATATAGGAATACCATTGCATCCTAATAATATTTAGAAATGTGATACTGTAAAGGTATTATGACAACAATCTGGTATCCACTAGCTTCAAGAAATTGGTAAAATTTTAATATAAGACGGGATAAGGTATAGCTGTAACAGACACTCAAACATAATAATCCAATACATGATATCACCTATCAAAGCACAAATTCATCAACATCTTTCTTCCTTGCCCTGGAAGTTCTTTGTGGCATAGCAGTCTTTGATATCACCTCCCATTAGCATATGGGTATCATCAACGACTAAGACTTCAGCTTTGTCATTTGTTTGGAGTTGGCTTGCTGAAAAGTTTGGATGGGAAGTGGTTGACATCTTAAAGCCACTAGAAATTATTTTTGTCCCCAATGGGTTTTGAAATCTAACATTCACATTGGTTTTGTTAATAGTAGCAAGTGTTCTGCTATGAAGTCTATGCTTTTGAAATAAAATGCATAACCACCCATCACCATTAGCAATAATTGACATTTTTTAGTGATCAATACGCAATGAGTAAACATATTAGTCATACATATTAATTGTGACAAACATGGAAAATCATGTCATTCATATTTAAAGTGAATGGTTATGAAAAAAAAAAATAACCTACTTTATAATTTGTTGTTTATGGACAATTTAATTTTGATTAAAGCCATCACCACAATGCATGAGCAACTAAAGAAGTAATTAAGCAGGATTCAAGCTATAATTTAATTATTTGAAAATGTAAAGAAAGCTATACTTTAAAGATTCAGAAGATTGAAATTAAAGTTCAAAAATAAACTATCAAATAGTTAATAAATTAGAACAACAAAATTATTCAAAACAAATTCAAATATCATAATATACTAGACTTGATCATATCTGTATACTTAATAGAAATATGCACTAATATATCTAGTTAGCAATGTTATCTTAGATATGTATGGAAACAAGACAAATACAAAAAATAAATCACTTTTTATTATGAATTTGAAACTCTTTTGTAGAAGGCTTTAATTTGGCCACTGGTCAACCCACTTACACCCTAATCCTTTCAATTTCCTCTGAAGTGGCCACCGGTGGAATAGGCAACATGAAAATGTGGTAGAATATGTAGAAGAGAATAATTGGAAAATATAGATACATAAACATTTTTTCATTCATTATACAATTGTATCATCGATAACCAACTCCAAAATAAAGCAAAGTAATCATATTTATCCAAATCATAAAATCTCTACTAGCACCAAACAAAGGCAAGTATTATAATGTCTAAGTTTTACCATCAGGCATTCCAAGGCTATTTAATGCCTCTAGAAAAGTAGTATCAAGCTCAGGAGATCATGATCTCCTTTTTTATTTTGGTATTGGCTCTAAAAATGCAGAAGTTGATGCTTAGATCATCAATTCTAAAAGATGGGGGTCACTGTCATTGTTTGATTTAATCTTTTGAGATTTTGCTTTTGGTGTGAGGGAAGATCCATCCAATATGTAAGACAATAAAATCACGCCACTGACCACATCTCAAAATTGTAAGAGAAAAAAAAGATTTGTGGCTTTCACCTATGTTGTAGTTGTGAAAGTTATTAGAAGTAAATACTAATTTTACTTGCTCCACTACCAGCCTTGCTCCAAGTTGTTCCACCGCCAAGCCTTAATTTTCTAAGTTGTTAAGTTTGTTTTATATACTATTTTATTCCACCGACAAGCCTTGTGCATTGTCTGCGTTTCGCGCTTAAAGAGCTTTTGCGTGAGGGCACTAAGGAGACGTGTTAGAGATATAAAACATTCATGAGCCTTCACCTAATAGTTTAAGCTTTTGGTAGAATTGATCCTTTACACTTAGTTAGCTTTTTATGTTGAAAAAATATGGATAATACATTTTTGTGCAAATAAATTAAAGTTCATTTTAGTGCCCAACCATTTTAATTAAAGAATCTTCTACATGGAATGAGTTCATTATTTTCATTTTTTCAACTATAATGCTAAAAAATTATAGAAATGAAATTTAACTACAAAACACCAATGAGCTAACAACTCATTTAACAATTTTTAGGCATGCAACATTTTGAATGTTGTTTTAGCATTATTTTTAATAAATATATGAGATTTTTTGTGTAAATTTTCAAAATAGAAAGAGATATTTGTAGTAAACACAAAATACAAGGGAGGGAAAAGAAATATACTCTAAATTTAAAATGTAGTTTCTTTAAAATAATTCAGACTTAGCATTTGTTCAAAAACTCATTTCATTATTGAAGATTTAAAAATAATTTAGTGTTGTTTGTTTAATACTTACAAAAAATAAATTTAGTTGTAAGCATACTAAAAATATTCAACACATGAAAGGCTAAATATATTTACCAAAAAATATTTTCTTATTCAAGTCATTAAATGATTATACTTTCCTTTAATGGTTGCATCATTTATATTATTAAGTGAAAATAATTTTCTTTAATATAATTTCATAACTTAACTTTTTAATACCAAAAATATCATCTCTAAAATTCATTGCTAAATGTTTCAGTTTTATTAATCACATTCAACATTTCAGAAAAAAGTCTTTTGAAATCCAAAAGGTCTCTCAGAATACCTAAAAACAACATTTCAAAATAACTACATAATTCAATCTAAGCAAAAAAAAAAAATTATGCCTTGGGCCTAATAAAATAATTGAGAACTTTTGCTTTCCAAAGCCTTAAAAAGCTAGAAAAATTGATATACAATAAATACAACAATAGATCGCTTCATTCTAAAATGAGGCATTTGTTCTAGAAACTACAAAAAAATAATTATTTAGTACATTAATATCTGTTAGGTCACAATTCATAAATTTTCCATATTGTCTAAGTACAAAAAAAAATTGACGACAGTTAAAATAAAAGCATAAGATCAACCTGATGCTTTCTTTATTTTACATACCTTTATTCTCTTTTAAAGTCATTTGTCTTAATCAAGCAGTTCGTTTAAGTACAAATTCATTCTCTTTCTTTAGCTTCATAATCTCCCCGTTTAAAAGTTCAATGACTACAATGATTCAAATTTCATCATTCCACAAAAAGATTATAGCAAAATTTTAAATTCAAATGGAATTTAAAAAATTAAATGAAATAACATAAAACATACATAAAAGCATGAATTAATTCTGTATATATTCAATGAACTCTTACCATCCATTAAAAGTTTCACATATGGTAGGAGTTCTTATCTAAAGCATTCAATCCTGATAGCTCATCTTTATGCATCAAACATTCACAATTTTTTTTGGATACATTGTCTAACCTTCCCAAATCACTCAAAATGCTCACTATGCTTTTGGGCATGTAAGATGGTTTCAAACGCATAGCAAGATCAACTTGATACAAGGAATCCATTTTAATATCTCTACTTAGATGTGTCTTTCAGATATTTGAAAGATTCGCTTTAACAAATCTCATATGATACAAAGGTTGAATAAGAAGATGAAGAAAGAAAAAACCTCGAGGTTTATATATAACAAAGTTGGCGTCAGAGTAACGTAAAAAGAATAAAAATGAGAGAGATTCATTGTTACACTATATCTCACGCAGCGTAAAGGTTGAGATATGAAGATATAGAAAGAGAAAACATTAAGGATTTATATATAATAGAGTTGGTGTCAGAGTTATATAAAAAGAATAAAAAAAAAGAAAGTGACAATAAATAAAATAAGACTTAAAAAGAAATTTTGATTAGTCATGTGATATTCTTGCGGTTTTGAAATTTTGAATAACCAATTTTATCTTTAATTTTTAATTTATAAACAATCAATTATGTAGTTGTGTTAAGGGTCACGTTTGGCAAGAAGTATCAAATTTTGATATTGTACGCTTATAGAATTACATATCTATTCAATTTTGTCCTAACAAAATTATCTTTCAATTAGATCTAAATCTATATGCCAATGAGAAATATAAATACTTCTATACACTTCATTAAATTAGAGTTTTTAAAGGAATCAATTGAAAGCAAAAAACATTAATAATTTTTTTAAAAAATCATGTAATGCTCAATGCTAAAATTTTCAATTTTATTAAACATGCCCAACATTTTGGGGAAATTTATTTTGAAACCTAAAATGTCTCTACTCCAAAAATAACTAAAGATAACTTCTTAATTCAATTTAAGTAAACTATTTTAGATCGGGCTTAATGAATTTATGAGAGTTCTTACTCTCCAAAACCTTAAAAGATTAAAAAATTGATACGCTATAAATACAACAATCAATTACTTCAATCTAAATGGGGATATTTGTTCTAGAAAATACAAAACAATGATTCCTAAGTAAATGAACAACTTTGAGGCCCAAAATGATCAAATTTTCTTAATGCCAATTAAACACAAATTAGGGATTACTCTGATACCCATCATTTTTTTTAGGTATCAATACTCAGGGTTAGTTGTCAAGCATTTATTAGTTGCGAATTATATTTAATAGATTTTCAAATATTTATTTTGAAACTAACAATTAATAAATGATTAACAACTCACCATTGATACCATACCCATAAAGATACTATAGCAACTCCCACACAAATTATGACAAAAGTTCAAATAAGCTAACCCAATGTAACCATTTTTGGTACAAATTCATTATGTTTCTTTTATTTCATAATCTCCCCATTCAAAATCTCAATGGCTAGAACAATTCAAATTTTCTCATTTAACGAACAAATAGAAAAAATTCGAATTCAAATGAAATTAGCAAAGGAAAAATTTCAATGAAATAACATAAAACATTCACACATCATGAATTAAATTTTTATGTATTGAAATTGAACTCTTACAATCTACTAAAAGTTGCGCATATTGTCGTAGATCTTGTCTAACACATTCAATCTTAAATAGTTCATGTTTAAGCTTTTGTGGATAGAACTCTAACATCTACAAAAAAAAAATTATACATTGTCTAACTTTCTCAAATCATTCAAAATGCTCATCATCATTTTGGGAATGTAAGATGGTTTCAAACACAGAAAGATCAAATTGATTTAAGGAGCTCATTTTTGTCTCTCTACCTGAATGTATCTTATAGATATCTGAAAGATTGGCTCTTACACTATCTCTCATGCACGGTAAAAGTTCAGATATTCAATAATGAAAAAAGAATGAAATAGAGAAAGTGACAATAAATAAAATAAATCATGAAAATTTTGATTACACATTAGATTCTCATGGGTCTTGAAATTTTGTACAACCAAATTTTCCCTATTTTTTTTAATTTATAAACAATCAATTACGTAATTAAGTAGAAGGACAAATTTGTAAAGCGACACAAAATTTAAATATAAATACTTCTAGACACTTTATCAATTTCAAATAATTCTAGTTGAATTTTGACTTAATTGAAAAATTAAGGTTTTTCAAGAAATCGATTGGTAAAAAAAATTCAAAGGATTTTTTTTAAATATGTCATTTTTAGTGCTAAAATTTTCAACTTTTCAGACTAAGCGTAACAATTTTTAAATGGTTCTTTCGAAACTCAAGGTTTCTAATGGTATGTTTGGGAATTGAAAGAAAAAAGGGAGGGGAAGGAATCAAAAGAAAATGAAGAAAAAGAGAAAGGAAAAGCATGAACGGTTAAATAATAAGTTTCATTCCCCATGTTTGGATGTTTAAAATCTTCCAAATTAAAGGAACTTTAAAATGTTCATATAAATTAATAAAGGAGGGTTACATGATAATTCCTTATTTTCCTCCTCATATTTTAAAAAACTCTCATACAATGGTGAGGTTTACTCAAAGAGTTTTGTTACGACGGACTCAGGTTCATGGTGAACCCTATACATGACAACCCATAGACTAAAGTTTTTGGTATGTACATATTTATAATTTTAAATTATCTTGTAAAAAGACATGTTGTCACAGATAGGGTTCACCATGAACTAGAGTTTATAGTAACACATCTCTTAAAACCTTTCCTTCTGCTATCTTTTCCTTCAATCTCCTCTATCTAAACATACCTTAAGGTGGCGTTTGGTTTAAGGTTTGAAAAAACATTCTCAAGAATAGCATACGCAAGAATGATATTCTTAGGAATAGTATTCCCATGAATGATGATTATTACGTTTGATTAAATAAAAACTTTCCCAAAAATGATTTCAACGACCAGCGATAATAGCCGAAGTCGCCTGCAACTATTAACCTCTGGCGACAACAGAGGTGGTTGGATTCTAGTGATCAGGGCGATGGTTGAAGTCGTCGAATTTCGGAGACTAGTGTGATAGCTAAAGTCATTGGTCATTGTCAGCCGCCGCCACCAATGACTGGCGGTGGCTAGACTTCGATGACTAGTGCGGTAGTCGAAGTCACCGGCGGCGACAAGGGTGGTTGGATTTCGGTGACTGGCGCGGTGGCCGAAGTTGTCGGCCACCATCAACTGGTGGCGGTGACAGGAGTGGCCGGATTCTAATGATTGGCCACTGCCGACGGTAGCCGATGATGGTCACCGACAATGACGTGACAGATTTTGGTTAATGACATGATAATAGAATGATATATATTTTGGGCATTTCACATGGCAAAAATATTCCCATGCAATGGAAATGTTGTAAACCTACCTACCCCATGAGAATGAAAGTGTGGGAATGTTGGTTAAAAATCACTCTCGGGAATCATTTTTGGATGGAATCCAACATTCCCATGTAAAGATTCCCAAGAATGAAAAATTAATCCGTGAACCAAACGCCTCGTAAATATAAGTTCCCTACTTCAATAAAGCATTTAATCATGGATAGCTCATCTCTTTGTTTTTGCTAATAGACCTCTAACATCCACTATTTTTTTTGTTACATTGTCTTACTTTCTCATATCATTCAAAATGTTCATTAGGCTATTGGGAATGTAAAATAATTTCAAAGACAAAGCAAAATCAAGCTGATTTTGCGAGTTCATTTCAATCTCTCTACTTTGATGTCTATTCTAAACTTCAAAAAGATTCGATCTTATACTATCTATCACGTGATAAAAAAAGTTGTGTTATTAGGATGAAAAGACAATCCTTATTTTTTTTAGAAACAATCAATTAACAAAATATATCCTTATTTTTTTTATAAACAATCAATTAACTAATTAGGTTAAGGGCAAAGTTTGGCAAAAGACGTCTAATTTAGATATTTTAAATTTATATAAAAAATTACATTTGGATATTTGATATTACATATCTTTTTAATTTTGCCTAACCAAAAATAATCTTTGACAAAAATATATTTTTTGTCTCTTAACTTTGTTCTAGATTTTACTTTTGCCATATAATTATATTTTGTTTCATTTTCATCTCAAATCTTTTCAAAACTCATTAAATTCATTCTAACTGCTAACACCGTTATAAATGTTAGCGAAATTTGTTGACGTGACATCTTATGTGAACACAAATATACCACTGGCATTGTCCAACTAAACTTTTTGTTTTCAAATAATGGTTAAGGATGAATTTGATGAATTTTGAAAAGATTTTAGACGAAAGCGAAACAATTATAATTGTGGGACAAAAATAAAACTTAAGTAAAGTTAAGGGACAAAAAGTGAAAATTTTCTTACAATAAGTCATATGCATAATTTTTTTTAAAAACTTATAAATTTGTGCATTAATTAAAAAAATTATGCATTTCATATATATATATATTGATTATTATAAATCTCTTTAAATTAATTTATAACAAATAATTTGGATTTGATATTGATATTTAAATTGACTTGCATTCAGAGCTATAAAATTTGGACTGATTATTGACTAGAGATAAGTAATAAATTAGTGTATTATTGGTTCAACTAGTGACTCATTGGTCGAATTGCATAAAATTAAATGAATATAAGAATCTTTAATAAAATTAAAAAACACATTAAAATTATATAAAAGTCACCAAAAATATAATTTAATTCCAAACTAATGACATTCACAAATAACAATTTAATTTCTACAATACAAAAGTTTTAAGGGAAAATTATGCATAAAAATTCATTATAAGAAAATTTTCATTTTTCATCTTTTAACTTTATTATAAGTTTCATTTTCATACCACAACTATATTGTTTCATTTTTGTCCTAAATCTTTTCAAAACCATCAAAGTGGTCTCCAACCACTAATTTTTTTAAAAAAAGTTGGACAATGTCAACTGTGCATTTGTATTCACATAAGATGTCATGTGAGCAAATTCTGTTAACATTTTCTAAAGTGTTAGCAATTTGGATGAATTTGATGGATTTTGAAAAGATTTAGGAAGAAAATGAAATAAAATATAATTATGGGACAAAAATAAAAACTAGAGTAAAGTTAATGGAAAAAAATTATATTTTTGCCTTATCTTTCAATTTGGATCTAAATTTATATGCTAATTAATGTGAAATTTAAATACTTCTATACACTTTATCAATTTACATTAAGTTTCTAATAATTCTATCTGAATTAAGACCCAATTGAAAAGTTAAAGTTTTTAAAGGAATCAATGGGGAAAAAAATCCAAGACAAATTTAAAAAATCAAATAATTTTGAGTGCTGAAATTTTTAATTTTATTAGATGCACCCAACTTTTTTTAGAAAGATCTTTTGAAACCCATAAGGTCCTTACTTTGAAACTACCTAAAGACACTATTTCAAAATAACTACATAATTCAATCCAATTAGCAAATTGTTTTAGGTTGGGCATAATGGATTTATGGAAATTTTTTACTTTAAAAAACTTAAATGTCTAAAAAAATTAATATAGCAAATACAACAACCAATCACTTCATTCTTAATGGGGATATTTATTATAAAAAATTACAAAACAATGAATATTAAGTAAATGAACATCTTTTAGGTTCTAGGCGATCAATTTTTCTTAATGTTTATTAAACAAAAATTATGATGAGAGTTCAAATAAATCATAAGACTAGCCAATGCTTTCTTTATTTTTTATAATTTTGTTCTTTTCCAAGTCATTTGTCTCAATCGACAATAAATTTATTGCAGCCCTTTTTGGTAGAAAATCATTCTCTTCCTTTAGTTTCATAATCTCATCATTCAAAAGCTCAATGGCTACAATAATTTAAATTCCATCATTTCACAAAAGTAGAAGAGCCACATTTAAATTCAAATGGCATTCCTAAAAAAAATTATCAATGAAATAACATAAAACATGCACAAAAATACGTGTGTTCATGGGTTGGTTTGGTTCAGGCTCTGTAAGAAAAAATGTCCAAACTAATCAACTTTAGTCGGGTTGGATTAGATCGATTTTATAAAACATTTCTTTGCAATCCCAACCGAACCAACCCGATCAAGCTTGGGTTGGTTTGATTTGGGTCAATGGGTCCATAACTATTTTTTTCAACAAACAAAAATTAAAAATTAGAAATCAATTACATAAAAAAAGTGCAATACCATTGAAGCATCTTACAAATTCATCTCGTCTTCCAAATCAAGGATTGCAAACATGGAAGGCACAACTCCAAGCATTGCAAGAGTCCCAATAACTTTTAATTCCTCCTTCAATAGCAATTTATCATTCCTCTTTATTCTGTTTGAATACTTTGTATTCACAAAAAGAAAAGGTACCATTTGTTCCATTTGCTTTTGAGATCGAGCCAGGGACCTCATGGGTCGTGGACCTAAAGGAGCCATCGTTTGTGCAAGTGATTATATTCGAGAAGCCATTGATGAACTTCAACTTTAAAGGCCTCACGGTGGCCACATCCATTTGCCACTTCATCAAATCCTCTCCTTGCAACTCCAAAACTTGCAACACATCTTCCAACGATATGTTTAGTCATTGCTGGGATTTATTTTCCGTCATAGACTCACAAGCTAGCTGCTAACTACTAGGGCATAAAGAGGATGATGATGGAATTTTGTTGCAAACTCACAGGCTACTAGCTAGGGCATGAAGAAGGAAGTGTGTCGCATAAAAGACAGAACCTTACAAAATATTTGAGTCCATTAGGTGGGGTATTGAGTCATCGGGTTGAAATTTAGTAAACCCAATCCAATGTCCATACTAATTATGATAGAGCCTAAATAGGTTTGACTCGATGACCCATCCCAAACAAATTTTTTTGATTGGTTTTTCTGGTTCAACAAGTTAACCAAATCCAATGAACATCCTTAAACAAAAAACATGAATTAATTCTTTATGCATTAAAATTGAACTCTTATCATCCATTAAAAGTTGCACACAATGTGGGAGATCTTGTCTATGTTGAACTTATGAGAGGCCAGCAGCCACCACTCTATGAACTTGCTTTGCGTATGGGCCCGCATTAGTCCTTGACAGCTATGGGTGGCAATTGGATCCATTAATCCATCATCCATGTAGTCCATCCATATCTAAATCCAATTTAATACATCCAATTATAATAATAAATTTAATAAATTGGATGAATTGAGTCAATTTTAATTAATAGATGATTATAGACCGTCTAAACAATTACAACATAAGAGGTACAATATACAAGTCAGAATTATACGATCAATTAAAACATTTTTCATATTTCAATTTTACACCATAATTTTAAATTCAAATAATTATTTACATGCCTATCCACCAATGAAAGGTTTTACGCAAATAATTGACAATTTATACAAAAAATATCATTATTACATTACAAGATACTAACAAAGCATAAATATTTATTTTTTAACAACATAATAATTTTGATACAATACAAATTAAAGTAAGGCCTCTTACCACAAACCAGATGCCAATTTAATTCGAAACAACTTCCATATTAAAGAACAAGGGAAAAAGGGCATAAAGAAGTTAAAGTTTGGAGAGAGAGGCTTGAAGCTAGATTTTTTAAAAAATGAACAAGTGTTCTACCCTTGAAAAGGAGAAGAAAAGTAAATGGAAGGCTTACATGAGAGGCACCAATGCGATTGAAGTCTCCTATATATTAGTGGTACTAATCGACTCTAAGACAATTTATGCTTCTGACACAAAAAATTGAGAAAATGATCGAATAGTGTAGTTTGGAAAAAGAAATGACCGTATGATTCGTTTTGAAAATTAACTAAGTATTTAAGTACATTAATTAATAATTTATATACGATTTATCAATAATTTATCTTTATTTTGATACTTAATATATAATTAATCATATTGATTAATATAGTTGAATATTTAATTAATTTTTAAAATAAATTTATGAAAAATTATTTTTTTTAATCCAATCAAACCGATCATTTTCAAACAAAAAAAAAAAATTGTTTGTGACAAAGGCATGAACATTCTAGTAATATGTTTGGAAAGAAGGGCAATTGGATAATTTAATTAAGATTACTAAGTACGGTAAAAAAGCCGTATCACAATGCTATTACGAAACAAAAACCCTGGCTTGCTGTCCCGCCAAAATGTCTGCCTTCAACGCTCTCAGGTCCTCAAAGATTGTCTCATGGAAACCGGTTCGTACTTTCTCTCTCTCACTCTCTACTGTTTGGTTTCCGAGAAAATCATTTGTTCAATTTTCCCTGCTTTTCTCAGAAACCAAACAGAAACTTGTTCTCCTTTATTTTTATTTCCTTCCTATTACTGAAGTGAATTGATGCGTTTGTTGCAGACAGGAAGGCTTCAGCAAACCCTAGCGGGTTGCGTAGAGCGTAGGGGCAAGGCTTTACATTCCGGAAAGGTTTCAACGGTGAGATTGTGCCCTGGATTTGCAGGCGAAGGGAGGCACTTCGATTTTCGGTCGAATTCGATTCCTGCATCTGTTGATTTTGCTCGAGTGTCACCTCTCTGCACCACTTTGTGCAAAGACGGTTTTCGAATACGAACTGTGGAGCACTTGCTTTCTGCTTTGGAGGCTGCTGGTGTTGATAATTGCAGAATTGAGATAGAGAATTTGGATGCTGAAGGGCATGATGCCGAGGTAAGATTGTTCCATGTGGGTTCCGTTGGTTCATACATGTAAGAATTCACTATTTATTCATCAAATGTGGAAAGTGAACTTATTCTCATATCCTATATCATATATTCTCATATCATATATTCTCTTCAAAGGGTACCGTTACCCTTAGCAATTAGTAGCCAATATTTAGCCATGTGTTTTACTTATTTGAAATATAAATATAAAAATAATTCGTTATATTTATATTTTCAGTAAGTGAGATACATGGACAAATATTAACCACTCATTGTTAAGAGATACTGATACCCTCACAAAAAAGGGTACCGCAGAAACCTCATATATATATATATATATATATATAGATATTCTTCACAATAATCTTCTATATCAATATGTCATTCTAACGTGTTATAATTTTAAAGATTTACTATGTCACATGGATATGATATCAGTGTTTTTTTTTTTTTAATTTAAAAAAACTTGGCTTTCAACTTTCTGTCTGAGTGATCAGAGAAGATGGCAATCCTGTACGGCTGTACCTTTGTGCATGAGCCCCATAAAAAAGGGCAAGCAAAAACAGAGCTACCAACAAGCAAGTGATCTTTTGATCCTGTAATATTTTGGGTTACACAAGCACTCCTTAATCCAATTTTGAACAACATATATCAACAATTATACACTCATACAAATAGTTGACAAACAAAATAAACTATCTCAATTTCCATCAGCTGATCAGAAAATATTTGCTCACAAACATTGTTTAACCATAAGCTACCTAACTGTCCCAATTCTCAGATACACATTGTGAAATGAATCCCCTTGTTCTGACTACAGAGAAAACCTGTACATGCATCTGAACCCTGAGTCAACTATCTTACTATCAGATGTACATTTTAAACTTTGAGAATTATTAAAAGGAAGTGTGACTTTTTGATCATTTCAGGCATGAGTTAAAATCAGGTGAAGCAAAACATAGAAAGTGCATAAAAATGGACACACTTTATAGTGAACCACAAGCTATGTCACCTGTTATTTTCCTACTGAAGATGAATTTCTTGCCAAAATCAACAAACTTTCCTGATAGTTTCAATTGGGTTACAGAAACATGTGAAATTGCATTAAATTAGCATCAATTCACAGTAAATTATCCTCTAACTCATTAATCTCATGTTGAATTTGAACTTCGTTGCCAAAACCAACAAAATTTCCAAATATGTAAATCTTGATTTTGGCAAGGTTTAGGTGCAAATATGATTTATGAGATGGCACACAAATTCAACGATCCTAAATGCACAATCTCATATACAAAAGAATAAGAAAAGGCCCTTAGTATTCTTACAAAGCAGCCCAAGCATGGTTGCTACTTTCTGTTTGGTTTTTTAAGAATAATATAGTGCTTTATTTTATTTTTTATGGATATTCTCTTTGGTTCTACTTCATCAAAATAAAGATAGTGTTTCATGGAAAGATTTGGTAAACATTGGTATTTTTTCCGTTTCTTTTAGTTCTTGTAATAAATAGGTAGTATTAGAAAATTATTATTTTTCTTAATTTCTCATACAGATTCCTATATTTGATGGGTCAGCAAGAGAATGGGTGGAAGCAGTGGAAGAAGTTGGTTTAAAGGTGGCAACTGATTGTGATGGCAAAAGCTGTGAGAAAATAGCACCGCATGTGAATGAACCAGTGTATATTTGGAGGAATGATTCTTTTATTGCTGCATTTCCTTCAGAAGTGGTTCAAATAACTTATGGCATCAGCTTTCCACAGGTAAAGATAGATTGATATGTTGGATTGAGAATATCAATCATCAGAAGTTTGCTCAGCATATGCCATATAGGGATTTCTGTGTACCTTCTGTTTTCTACAATACACTATCCTTACTGGACACATAATGATGAAACAAAAGAATTGAGTTTCATGGATTTGAGCATTGCCCCTGTTAACCTGTTTGTTTTTCTTAGAAGAATCTCTAGATTTAGAAGATTGACTCAAGGCATTGAGTTATACAGAACTTGGTGGATGCATTTGGTTGAAGTAGGCATTTGCCAATGAAATGTTTTGCTTGTTTTTCTGTTTTACTATTTAGATCTTCATTAGCTAACTAATTTTTTAGGATGAAAGAATATAGTTCACCTGTCCTTCAAAGGAGATTACCTACTTATTCTTCTTGAGAAATTGACAAGATTCTGCAAGTCTCGGTCCTTTTCTAGTAGAGGAATCTTCATCTTAATTTTTTTTCTTCTTGTTTCTGTTATTGGATGTTCTTCTGCTTTCTTGCATTTTTTATTTTCTTTTCATCCCTTGTAACTTATATCTGGCACTCATAAATACAAAGCACAAGGAGAAGCAACCCAAGTACACATTTTTGTTTTCCCAAGTATTACACTTAAAGCTACCAAAGGAAAATTAAAGACAGAAAATAAAATATAATATATTAGAGTATGTTTAGCATTTTGTAGCATAAAATGTCATTTTTGTATTAGTCTTGTTAAGTACTACTGACCAAACACAAGAGTTGACTTGAGAGGGATATCAGGAATTCCAAATGGGTTTGTCAAGAAGGAACCTTTGATGATTAGGAGAGAGAGTTAAAAAATTGAAAGTAGGACTTATAAGAAACTCACCAGAAGAATCCAAATTCCAAGCTCTCCTATTTGAATTAGCAGAGAAACAAATTGAATCAAGTAAAAGCAAAAGAGACTGTGTTAGGAACCTAGTTTTATTGATAGGAAAATATGGAGGCAAGCTCCTTACAAACAGAGGAAGACCTCTGCAATTACAAAACAGAACGAAAAGAACACTCCTGCAGAAGTTTGAGGGTCTGCTCCTCCCTTGCCAAATCCTCACTCAACTTCTGGATGCCCCCACCATGCTCCTTCCCGTCCTTTTATCTCGTGCTCCTCTCAATTCTGATTTGATTCCAGAATATTCTTCCCCAACCATGAGCTGCTAGTTGTTAGGTAGTTGCTCTCAACATTTCTCTCTCTCCTAGTCATCCCCTCACACCTTTCACCCCTTCTAGCCAGCAATAATCCCCTGTATTCTCCCTTATTTATGTTCTTTTGTGCACCTTAGGAATAGGTAGCATCCTAACAATACTCCTTCCCAAAAGATTCACCTTGTCCTCAAGGTGAAGGGGAAGTATCAGTAATAGCTCAAATAATTCCCTCTGGGATCCCATTTCTTGAAGCATGATGATCTAGTTCCTAGGTCCAAGTCAAATTCTGCATATGGGTCCTTGGACCCAAGACCAACTTCTTGAAGGCCCTCTTTATTACCCAATGTACTCTGAATAAGCATTTCTGCAACCGCTGCTGAAAAACTGAAGTTGGCATTGATTTGAAATGGTGGGTGTGCAGCAAATAGGTTACTGTGAAGTCCTCCCTCAAATTCTCTCTCATGATCTAGGTCCACCAACAAGGGATATGCTTTATATTTGAGGAAATCCTCATCCATTATATAAGCACAGTGCTCCCATAGATGGGTCCCACAAAGCCATTCTCCACCCATGGGCCATAAGGCCCACACAATATCATCCACGTTGTGGCTACTTCTGCAGTGGGTTCCACCCATTATCCCATGACTACAAGTATTGGCTACTTTTGCAGTGGTTCCGCCTTATTGCTGTATCCACTTTCGGTACCTTTCCACCTACTGCAAGTCAGAGTTATCATTCGAGCTTGATAGCGTCGGAGCGTGGCGTCGCGGCTCAAACCTGCGACGATGCTCCTGTAGCGGAGTGGTTTGGCGTCGTGGTTGTTGCGGATGATTTTCGCGGCCATCGCGACCGCTACTGTGAAATGCAGCCCTCCCATGTCGTTTTGTGTGTTCTGTTTGAAATATTTAGGGTTCTGTAAAACACAGCCCCGCACAAATAGCTAAACGCAGCCTCCCTCAGTGAAGACAAAGCCCAGTCCCTGCCTCTCTCCACCATTTCCGCCGAGGCCCATCCATTTCCGGCGAGGCCCACCCCTTTCCGGCACTTCCTCTGTTTTGGCAGCTTTGCACCTCTTCTCTGTTTTAACGGAGGTGTTGGGTGCCTTTGTTTCTCTTGCCTTTTTTTCTTTCTTCCCTTCACAGCTCTCTGTTTCTCCTTTTTCAGTCCTGTATTTTGAATCCTTGATTACCCTTCACAGCCATGGCATCATCTTCTCATCCTCAATCAACTAGTCAAAGTGTCTCAGCATCATCCTCCTGTTGTGGATTGGTAAAACCAACCGGAGAAAATATTGATATGGCATGGCAGTGGAATAGCTTGAGAGATATCAATAATAGGAAGAGTGTGACCTGTGATTTTTGTGGCAAAGTTACAACCGGTGGGATTACTAGAGCTAAAAGACACCAAATGGGAGTGAGAGGAGATGTAAATTCTTGTAAGAGAATTCCACTTGAAATTAAGAAGTTGATCAAGGAAGCTTTTGAGAAGAAAAAGGCTCAAAAAGATTCATACATGACTGAGTTGAATGAAAATGACGATGAGGAAGAAGAGGTGCAAGAAATTCTAAATATTCGAAGTGGAAAAATACTAGCAACATCAAGTGATATGACATCTACTGCCAAGAGAGCTAAAAATGTTAAAGGCCCCATGGATTTGCTTCTTCGTAGAAATCCAAAAGCAACTATTAAATTAGGAAAGGCCAAGAGGCAAACAAGCATAAATGATGCTTGTGATAAACAGGCAAGAGCTAGAACCGTTCAGTACATAGCTCGTTGTTTTTATAGGAATTCCATTCCTTTTAATGTTGTGCGTACTAAAAGCTTCAAGTTGATGATTGAAGCTATTGGAAACTATGGTCCACGCCTAAAGGTTCCAAGTTATCATGAAATGAGAGTTCCACTCCTTAAAAAGGAATTGGAGCTAACAAAAGAAATGTTGAAGGGTCAAGAGGAAGAACGGGTGAATTTTGGATGTTCGATTATGTCAGATGCATGGACAGATAAGAAGAATAGGACCTTGATCAATTTCATGGTGAATTCTCCATTTGGGACTATGTTTGTGAAGAGTGTTGATGCCTCTGCATATATGAAGACTGGGGAGAAGATATTTGAGTTATTAGATGCCTTTGTGGAGGAGATTGGAGAAAAGAACGTTGTTCAAGTGGTGTCTGATAATGGAAGCAATTATGTCTTGGCCGGTAAATTACTACAAGCGAAGAGGAAGAATCTTTTTTGGACTCCATGTGCTGCACATTGTGTGGACTTGATGTTGGAAGACATTGGAAAGCTACCTCGGGTTAAAAAGACAATACAAAGAGGCATTGCTCTTGTAGGCTTCATCTACAACCATTCATTGGCCTTGAATACAATGAGGAAGTACACAAACAAGATGGAATTGGTTAGGCATGGAGTCACAAGGTTTGCGACCACATTTCTTACATTGCAAAGGTTGCACAAACAAAAAAAAACCTTAGAAAGATGTTCACTTCAGATGAGTGGTTGACCTCTAAGATAGCAAAAGAAGCTAAGGGGAAGAGGGCAACTGACATTGTATTGATGCCTACTTTTTGGAACGGAGTCGTTTATTCTCTTAAAGCTATGGGGCCTCTTGTGCACGTTCTTAGGCTTGTTGACAACGAAAAAAAGCCTGCAATGGGTTACATATATGAAGCAATGGATAGGGCTAAGGAAGCTATTCAAAGATCTTTCAATGAAAATGTTGATAAGTATAAGGATATTTTTGATATCATTGATAGAAGGTGGGAATCAAAACTTCATCATCCATTGCATGCAGTTGGCCACTTTCTGAACCCCGAGTTCTTCTATAGCAATCCAAGAATTGAATTTGATGAAGAAGTGATAGCTGGACTTTATAAGGCCATTGAAAGAATAAGTGCAACTGAAGAAGAGGCAGATAAGATTTCAATTGAGTTAGCACTATATAAGAGAGCTGGAGGCATATTTGGAATGAAGGTAGCAGTAAGACAAAGGACCACAATGGCTCCTGGTAAGAAAAAACGCACTTCTTGATAAATTTAGTTACAACTTACATGATACTTAATGCTAATTAAATAATTTATAATTATATTACAGCTGAGTAGTGGAGGATGTATGGGTCATCCTCTCCAAGTTTGCAAACATTTGCCATTAAAGTGTTGAGCTTGACTTGTAGTTCATCGGGATGTGAGCGTAATTGGAGTATTTTTGAGCATGTAAGTAGACGTCTAATGATTTTTCTTTACATAGTTTCATTTAGTGATTGTGAAACTAACATTTTTGTTTATAAATTATGTAATAGATTCATTCTAAGAAGAGAAGCAAGCTTAAGCATCAAAAGTTGCAAGACTTGGTTTTTGTTAAATATAACCAAGCTCTTAAAGACCGTTTTGATAGCCGAGATGTGATTGATCCCATTCTCCTAAATAACATTGACAATAGTAATGAATGGTTAGTAGGAGAAATGGGTGGAGATGGAGAAGGTGCTGAAGATGAGTTGGTTTTTGATGATGATACTTTAACTTGGGGGGCCATAGCTGATATAATTGGGGTTGGTGAGCCTATAAAACATACCAGGCAGCAAACAAGATTGAAGAAGAAAGTTACTTCAAGGCCTTCTAGCTCTAGGGGAAAGGAGCATATACATGATGAAGAGGAAGATGAAGCTAATGATGTAGAAACGGAAGAGGAGGAAGAGATCTACAAATCTAGTAGTGGTGAAAGTGACAATGAGGAGGAAGAGAACTTAGAAGATCTTGAATATGATGATTCTGATTGAAGAAAAACTTGTACTTATGTTTTGAATTTGAATGTTTAGTTACTTTAAGCCTTAGAGGCATAACTTAGTATTTGGAGCTGTGTTTTCATTTTCTTCTTTTAAATCTTATGCTCCTTGATGACTTTTGTGGTTATTGACTTGTTAATTATGTCTTATATTCATGGTGATTGTGTGTCTATAGTCTAGAATTATGACTTTTGATTATTAATGATGAATATGTGTTTAATTTTGACTAATTTTATATTTTGAATCATTTATAGATGTATAGTATAATTGCATATGTTTTTTTCATTTTTTTTTCGGTGTAGCGGCCATCCCGCTATCCGCTATCCCGCTATAGCGTTTTTAGGGTCGGCCGCTACGCGCCATTATCCGGATTGACTACTATGATACTAGAAGAAATGGGAGGAGAAACAGAGAGTTATTCCACGTGGAAAGAGAGGACAAAGGGGGGAATATTGGGAATGCTCATGATATTGACGATCGTAACGGAATGCTGAGCTGGCTGGAGGAAGACGGGAATTCGGTTGAGAAGAGAGAGAATATAAGCAAGGAGGGGAGGGGAGGAGAGGTAGAGGAGACAAGGATTGAGAGAGCAAAAGGAGGGAATTGACCCCTCGAAGAGTTTGTGCTATCCAGTCATTTCATTTTTTTTATGTTTTGTAATTTCTGTTATTATCCACCTTTTTTTGAGTGATTATCCTGTATAGAGACTGATATCACACTGATATCTGGCTCAGGAGAGGTAAACGGTGAGTGATTTAATAATACGAGAGGTCTTTCAGATCAGATACCTATTAGTTTGCCACCAAGCCATGGTTGTTTGTTTTCCTCAAGATGCGGTTTACTATGTTTCCTGTCAAAACCGGTCTGTTGCCTCTACGTTCATTAGGTTTGAACTTGTTTTTTGGTTGTTTTTGGGCTATTTGGAATGCTTTGTGTTGGATCTGTCTGGTATGGGCCATTTGGCTTTTTGTTGGCTGTTTGTATGTTCTTTCAGCATATTCGGGTTGTTTAGATCTTTGGCCATCCAATATGTCCACCTCTGTGTTGCTCACCGCAAGTGTACGGATCGTATAAGTAGTAAATTAAAATATCGTTCCCATGAGGATTGTGTGAATACCGCACCATAGCTACTTCAATTATCTAGACAATCAAGTAAACTAATTGAAATTAAACAAAATTGCATGGAAATTAAACTAAGCAAATAACAATAATGAAATACCAAAGGATTAAAGCTCTAGGATTTGAGATTCACTACAACTATTTTGTATGCTGCTTCTTCTTCAACTTGAAGTCTAGTATGTTTAGTTTTGTGATTCCTGCCTCTTTGGTCATCACTATTGAGCCTTTTAATCATGCCAATTATATGCACTGGGCTCTGGAAATTTATCTTTGGTTTAAAGGGCAACGCTATTATGATCATCTGACTTATAGGGCATCTGATATTCCTATGGCTGATCGGGAGACTTGGGAGGCAATTAACGCTCAGCTCTACAGTCTTCTATGGAATAATATTGATCGTTAACTCCTTTCTCTCTTTTGTCCGTATCATACTTGCTGTGTAGTCTGGGAAAAAGCCAAGTTGCTGTATACCAACGACATCCAACGATTTTATGTTGTCATCTTTGATTTGCTCAATATTCACAAACAAGATCACACCATGTCTAGGTACTTGGGATATATTCAGACTATCCGTACTATGATTACTCAGCTTCTCCCTCCCTGTTACTGCTAGTTCTGTGACTCAAGAAACCAATTATGATAGGATATTCATGCTTCTCATGTTGGTTGGTTTGCCTCCCAAGCTTGATTCTTTCCCTAGTGCTTTCATCCCCTCTATGGAGGATATCTTTGCTTGACGGCTTTGGGTTACTCAACCTGTGCTTGTTTCTACTACATCTGTTGGTGATTCCTTTGTCTTGCTTCCCAGTTCATTAATACCTGTTTTGAAAATCGAGGCCATGGTAAACGTCCACAGTGTACCTATTTTCACATGGTTGGTCACACTCATGAGTGTTGATTCAAGCTAAATGGGAGACCGCCTCACACTGCCAATGTTGCCCAGTTAGACTCTCCTGCTCTTGCATATGAGTCTTTGGACTTGCCTACTATCTTTATCCCTACTGCTGACTATGAGGCCTATCTTGCTTACTAGGCTGCTCAGTTATCTACCTCTACCTCTGTTGCTCAGATTGGTATTTGTGTTGCTTGCCTCACTCATTCCTCTATGGGTCCCTAGGTTTTGGATTCCGGTGCTTTTGATAATTTTTCTAGTAACATTCATATTTTCTCTACTCTTGGCCAATTTTGCCCCCTCCCCTCCCTTACTCTTGATTATGTTCATGGTTGTCCATACAATGTTATCTCCATCAGTAAATTAACCAGTTCTCTTAACTGATTTGTCATTTTCACTGATAGTTTTGTTCTTGTGTAGGACTGGGATACAGGATGGATGCTTGGCACAGGGCGTGCGTCTTAGGGGTTGTACCTCCTTACCTTGCTGTCATCTCATGTTGCCTTTGCTTTTGGTGTCTCTCCTTGCATTCTCCATAGTCGCTTGGGCCATCCTAGCATCTCCAAGCTTCAGAAAATGATTCCTAGTCTATTGTCTTCGTCATCTTTAGAGTGTGAGTCTTGTCATCTTGGCAAACATGTTCGTACTTCATTTCCCATGCATTTCAATAATCAAGCTACGCCCTCCTTTGCTTTAGTGCATATAGATGTTTGGGGCCCTAGTTGGGTCCCCACAACTTTGTTTATTAGTATTTTGTGACATTTATCTAGATGCACTTGGTTATTCTTAATAAAAGGTTTTATCGAGATATTTTTTGTCTTTCAATCTTTTTGTGTTGAAATTCACAATCAATTTATTACTTTTATTCGACATTTGCATTCTACACAGTGATAATGCCTGTGAATATTTTTCTTCTACATTTAACTCTTATTTCTTCATAGGGAATCCTTCACCAATCTTTTTGTATTCACACACCTCAACAAAACTGTCATTGAGCGTAAGAATCGTCATCTTATTAAAACAACATGTACCTTGCTTCTCCACATTCATGTCCCTTTAATGTTTTGGGGTGATGCGGTTCTTACTGCTTGTTATTTGATTAATCATATGCCTTCATCTATTTTACAGGACCAAATTCTTACGTCTCTTTCATTTCCTTCTCGTTTCTTGTGTTCTTTCTCTTCCATCTCATGTTTTTGGTTGCCCTTGTTTTTTTTTTCACATTCTAACCCTTGGACAAGATTAACTTCATGCTACATCTCTCAAGTGTGTCTTCTTGGGCTACTCTCATCCCCAGAAAGGATACCAATGTTTTTCTCTAATGTCACATTCTTTGAGGAGTCACCTTTCTTCTCCTACTGATTGTTCTTTGGTGTTTAGCGTCATTCCATTTCCTTTACTTGGACCTCCTGCTGAGCCTACTCTTCCCCATCCTCTCCAAACTTATCACTGTCGATCACTTCCCAACACTTCAGTTGTTGCTCATGTGGACTCTAGCCTTGTCCAAGACCTTTACTGTTCCAGGTCTTGCTTCTTGGTAGTCCTCCAGTTGCCATTCACAAAGGTATTCGTTCTGCTTGTAATCCTTATCCCATTTATACCTTTTTGAGTTTTCTCCATTTTTCTACCCCATATTTTGCTTTTGTCACCTCTTTGTCCTCTATTTCTATTCCTAAGACTGCAAGTGAGGCACTCTCTCATCTTTGGTGGGAACAAGCTATGGTAGTTGAAATGACAACTTTGCTCTCTAGCGGCACTTGGAAGTTAGTTCCTCTACCTCCGGGCAAGTTCACAATTGGATGCCGATGGGTCTATGTTGTGAAAGTTGGCCCTGATGGCTAGATTGATCGCTTGAAAGCCCGCTTTGTGGCTAAAGGTTATACTTAGACCTATAGATTAGGCTATGGGGTTACATTCTCGCCTATTGTCAACATTACATCTATTAGACTTATTCTTTTCATGGCTCCCATGCACCATTGGCGTCTCTTTCAACTTGCTAGTAAAATGCCTTTTTACATGTCGAGCTAGTTGAAGAAGTCTTTATGTAGCAACTATCTAGTTATGTTGCTTAGGGAGAGTTTTGATTGGTTTGTCGCCTATGTCGATCTCTTTATGGCCGCGAGCATGGTTTGGGTGATTCAGCATGGTAATTCAATAGTTTGGCATGATTCGCAGTGAGGCATTCTCCACAATATCAGAGCATCTATTTGGTTGTATATGTAGACGATATTGTCATCATAGGTAATAATGAAGATTGTATCAGGCAACTGAAACAACATCTATTTCGTCATTTTCAGATTTGGACTTGGGATGCCTTAAATATTTTATGGGTGTTGAGGTATCAACTGGTGTTGCAATCTTAGAGGAAGTATGCTCTTGGTATTTTAGAGGAGACAAACATGTTAGACTTCTAACCTGTAGATACACCTATGGATCTGAACATCAAGCTTCTATTAGGATAGGGGGAGCCCTTATCAGATAGTGGGCGATGTTGGAGACTTGTTGGAAAACTAAATTATCTAACCATCACTTGGCTCGACATTTTTTTGTTGTTGTAAGTGTGGTTAGTTAGTTTCTACAAGCTCCATGTGATAGCCATTGGGACGCCACAATCCGAATGCTTAGGTATATCAAATCAAAGGAGCACCAGGTCAGGGACTTCTCTATAAAGACAAAGGCCATACCCAGGTCATTGGGTTTACATATGCTGATTGGGCTGGTTCTCCCTCATATAGGTGTTCTACCTCAAGTTACTGTGTGCAGATTGGAGACAATTTAGTATCTTGGAAAAGTAAGAAATAAGATGTTGTTGCCCAATTAAGTGCAGAAGCACAATATTGAGCCATGGCATTGGCAACATGTGAACTCATCTAGATGAAACAATTGCTTTAGGAGTTAAGATTTTGAGGTGTTAAGTAGATGCAATTGATATGTGTTGAAAACAGAATATTATTAGCTGTGTAATGAGTGTGTGCTGTGCTGTGTGTAATGAGTGTGTTAGGTGTAGTGTGTGTGTGATGAGTACGTTAGGTATAGTGTGTGTGTAATGAGTGTGTTAGATAATGAGTGTGTTTAAGATAATATATATTATCTTATGTAAATTATCTATATATACATTCTTCAGCTGAGTGAAGAAACTCAAGCATTCTATTCACAATTCTTATTCTTATTCACAATTCTTATTCTTAATTCTTCAATATGGTATCAAGAGCCTCGATCAACTCTTGAATTTTTTCTCCAAGAAGGTCTCTGCTACTGGTCCAGCAGAGACCTCTGTCCAAGTCACTCACTCACTGCTTCTGGTCCGCATCACAGCAGAGTCGCCCCACTATCACCCATTCTGGTTCCCAAACACCACAGCCCCTTCACGCACTAAGTGTCAGACCATATACCCACTATACACCACCACTGGAAACCATCTTAGAAGCTTCCGACCGGCCACCCACCAGAGCCCCGTCGCCGGAAACCGCTCCACGCTCCTGCTGCACAACATCACAGCCCACTGAACCATATACCCACCATACACCGACACCAGAAACCATCCCAGAAGCCTCCGACCGGCCACCCACCGGAACCCCGTCGCCGGAAACCGCGCCACGCGCCTCCACGCGCTCTTTCTCTGTCGGCGCGTGAGATCCACGCGCACCACTTGCCGGCGCGTGAGGTACACTCGCCGCCTACTGTTGCTGGAAAAATTTTCCGACAGCCTAGATCTGGTCACAGAGGAGATCCTCACTGTTCACTCAACAAATCTTAATCCAACGCTTTCGGATCCGCCACTCTTCTTCCTCTGCAATTTCGCTACCAAATACTACCAACCCACACCACAATCAGGCTTTTGGGTTCTACTTGAAGTGGCTTTCGGCCATTGTTGCGGGCTCCGGTCTTGGGCTTCTTTATTGCTTCTCTGCACCCAATTACGAGTTTGATTATGGCTATGCTTTGTTAAACAGTCCCTGTCACCTGGGTTCAAGTTAATTTCTGATCTGATTATTCTCAGAAAAAAAAAAATGGCCTCCAATTCTCAAAGAAATGATGGCCCTGCCTTCTCTTTCTCTGGCACACCAACAATTACTTCAGAAAAATTGAGTGCTAAAAATTATTTAGCATGGTCTGCCTCTGTAGAACTTTGGTTTCTTGGTCAAGGATTCCATGAACATCTCGAAAAAGCCTCCGATGATATTTCAGAAGACAAACGCGACCAATGGAAGAAGCTTGATTATCAACTGTGTGCTCTCTTGTGGCAATCTGTTGAACCAACCATATTGACAAACTTCAGAGCTTTCAAAACTTGTCACACCTTCTGGAAAAAGGCTCAAAATGTCTTTGCAAATGACATTCAACAAATGTATGATGCTGCACAAAAATTAGCCACTCTCATACAAGTTGATCATAACATGGTTGCATATGTCTCGAAAGCCCAATCTGCGGTGGAGGAGTTAAAATTATCTTTGGAAGTCGATAAGCTCGAAGACATAAAGAAGAAACTTGATAATCTATATATGGTGTTGATTCTACAAGGAATGCATCCAGATTTTGATCATGTTCGCGATCAAGTCTTAACTGGTCAAGAAGTTCCTTCATTAGAGAATTTAATCACTCGACTATTTCGGGTTCCCTCATCTATAGGAGGCAATTCAGTTAACTCTATTGAAACTTCTGCCATGATTTCTAGTCGAGGAGGACGAGGAGGTCGTGGAAACCGAGGAGGCAGAGGTGGGAGAGGAGGCCGTCCTCAATGTTCTTATTGCAAAAGAATGGGCCACACACAAGACACTTGCTATTCTATTCACGGATTTCCCGGAAAATTTGTGAATATTTCCAAGTCTGAAACATCTGAGATGAAGTTTTCCGAAGCCGAATATCAAGAGTATCTCCGGCTAAAAGCTGCCAAGGAACCTCAGATCTCCTCATCTATAGGTGCTCATAACTCTGCTGCTTGCATTTCCCAATCTGGTAATGATCAAAATCCATGGATAATTGATTCCGGTACCTCTGATCACATTGCTGGTAATAGTTCTTTATTTTCATCCATCTCCTCTCCAAATATTCCTCATTTCATTACTCTAGCTGATGGCTCTCAAGTTACAGCAAAAGGAATCGGTCATGTATCACCCACTTCTTCTTTGTCTTTATCCTCTGTTTTGTTTATCCCCAATTGTCCTTTCAATTTAATTTCTATAAGCCAGCTTACTCGTTCTCATAATTACTCAGTAACATTTGATGCTAACTCATTTGTTATACAGGAACGTGGTACGGGTCGGACGATTGGCGTAGGACATGAATCTAATGGTCTGTACTATCTCAAGCCTGATTCTTCTTGGATTTGTAGTGTTGCCGCGTCACCAAAACTCCTTCATGAACGTTTGGGACATCCACATTTGTCCAAACTCAAAATAATGGTCCCAGGTCTTGAAAAAATAAAATCCTTCAACTGTGAGTCATGTCAACTAGGAAAACATGTTCGTTTTTCTTTTAGGCATGCTGCCAGTCATGTTGATTCCCTTTTTTCAGTTATTCATTCAGATATATGGGGTCCTAGTCGTGTGTCTTCTTTGGGTTATAGATATTTTATCACCTTCATTGATGAATTTTCTCGATGTACTTGGGTTTTCCTAATGAAAGACCGATCTGAAATTGTGTCCATCATCACTTCTTTTGTCAATGAAATTAAAACTCAATTTGGAAAAACAATTAAAGTGCTTAGAAGTGATAATGCAAAAGAATACTTTTCTTCCGCAATTTCTTCCTTCTTGTCATCACAAGGTATTCTGCATCAGTCTTCATGTCCTCATACTCCTCAACAGAATGGTATAGCCGAAAGGAAAAATAGACATCTTGTTGAGACTGCTCGTACATTATTACTTCATGCTAATGTACCTGTACGTCATTGGGGAGACGCAATTTTGACAGCCTGTTTTTTAATAAATCGAATGCCCTCTTCCTCCATTGAAAATAAAATACCACATTCTATTTTATTTCCCAAAGAACCATTGTTTCATATTGCTCCACGTATTTTTGGATGCACTTGTTTTGTTCATGATATGTCTCCAGGTCTTGATAAACTTTTTGCTAGAGCCATCAAATGTGTCTTTCTTGGATATTCCAGACTACAGAAAGGTTATCGATGTTACTCTCCTATTCACAATCGTTACTACATCTCTGCAGATGTAACATTCTTTGAAGAAAAGTTATATTTTTTACCTTCCACAGTTGAGTCAAAAACTCTACAAGAAGTTTTTCCTATTCCCTATCTTGGTCCATCACCTCCTTTGCAAGAATCAGGGTCAATCATAGAGTTTACAGATATTCCTGAAAATCTTCCACCTGAGCAGCCACAAAGACCACTCATCACATACCAACGACGTCCACAAATTCCCAATACCGAATTGGAAGGCATTATAAGACCAGCTGAATCATGTCCTACTCCAGCAGACAACCCGGCTACGGACCTACCTGAAGAAAATCTTGCCTGGCCCATTGCTCTTAGGAAAGGTATTCGGTCCACACGAAATCCTCATCCTATTTATAACTTCTTAAGTTATCATCGTCTTTCTCCTTCTTTTTACTCCTTTGTGTCCTCTTTATCTTCTGTCTCTATTCCTAAAAATCTTTGTGAAGCACTTGATCATCCAGGATGGCGACAAGCCATGATTGATGAAATGCAGGCTTTGGAGCATAATGGTACCTGGGAGTTAGTTCCTCTTCCTCCAGGAAAGAAACCTGTCGGCTGTCGGTGGGTATATACTGTTAAAGTAGGGGCCAATGGACAGATTGATCGTCTCAAAGCCAGATTGGTTGCAAAAGGTTATACCCAGATTTATGGTCTTGACTATGGAGATACTTTTTCCCCTGTGGCCAAAATTGCTTCTGTTCGCCTTTTTCTTGCCATAGCTGCCATCAACCATTGGCCATTATATCAGTTGGATATTAAAAATGCATTCCTACATGGAGAATTAGAAGAGGAGATCTATATGGAGCAACCACCTGGATTTGTTGCTCAGGGGGAGTCTGGCTTGGTTTGCAAATTGCAACGATCTCTTTATGGACTCAAACAATCTCCACGAGCTTGGTTTGGAAAATTTAGCTCTGTTGTTCAGGCTTTTGGAATGAAACGTAGTGAAGCAGACCATTCAGTTTTTTATTGCCATACCTCTCCAGGTAGATGTGTTTACTTGGTAGTATATGTGGATGATATAGTCATTACAGGAAATGACCCAAAGAAAATTTCTCAGTTAAAGGAACATTTATTTAGTCATTTTCAGACTAAGGATCTGGGAAAGCTGAAATATTTCCTTGGAATTGAAGTTGCCCAGTCAGAGAATGGGATTATCATCTCACAAAGAAAGTATGCGTTAGACATACTTAAAGAAACTAGTATGTTAGACTGTAAACCAGCTGATAGTCCCATGGATCCAAATTTGAAATTACTACCCAACCAGGGGGAGACTTATTCTAATCCTGAAAGATATCGGAGATTGGTTGGAAAACTCATCTACCTCACTATTACAAGGCCAGACATTTCCTTTGCAGTTGGAGTGGTAAGTCAATTCATGCAATCTCCTCATAATGATCATTGGGATGCAGTAATTCGAATTCTGAGATACATTAAAAGGACCCCGGGACAAGGACTACTCTATGAAGACAAAGGAAGCACTCAAATAGTTGGATTTTGTGATGCAGATTGGGCAGGTTCACCCATTGATAGGCGTTCCACTTCAGGATACTGTGTGTCTATTGGAGGAAATCTTGTCTCATGGAAAAGTAAGAAACAAAATGTTGTTGCAAGATCTAGTGCAGAGGTTGAATACAGAGCTATGGCTGTAGCCACATGTGAGCTTATTTGGATTAAACAAATTCTTCAAGAACTGAAGTTTGGGAATACTCAACAAATGAAACTATGTTGTGATAACCAGGCAGCCTTGCATATAGCTTCTAATCCAGTATTCCATGTGAGAACTAAACACATTGAAATTGATTGTCACTTTGTCAGGGAGAAAGTCCTTTCTAAAGAAATCATCACCGAATCAGTTAGTTCTAATGATCAACTGGCAGACATCTTCACAAAATCACTAAGAGGACCAAGAATTCAGAATATCTGTTCCAAGCTTGGAGCATTTGATTTATATGCTCCATCTTGAGGGGGAGTGTTGAAAACAGAATATTATTAGCTGTGTAATGAGTGTGTGCTGTGCTGTGTGTAATGAGTGTGTTAGGTGTAGTGTGTGTGTGATGAGTACGTTAGGTATAGTGTGTGTGTAATGAGTGTGTTAGATAATGAGTGTGTTTAAGATAATATATATTATCTTATGTAAATTATCTATATATACATTCTTCAGCTGAGTGAAGAAACTCAAGCATTCTATTCACAATTCTTATTCTTATTCACAATTCTTATTCTTAATTCTTCAATAATATGTAATAATCAAGCAGCCTTTGCATATTGCCTCGAATCCAGTGTTCCACGAGAGGACGAAACACAAAAGTGGATTGCCACTTTATCCAAGAAAAGATTTTGTCTGGATGTATTGCTACTAGCTTTGTCAATTCAAATGATCAATTAGTAGATGTATTCACTAAGTTTTTCAGTTTTAGGGGTCCTCAAATTAGATATTTTTGTAACAAGCTTGGTGCATATGACTTGTATGCTCTAGCTCGAGAGGGAGTGTAGAAATAATGTCCTTATTTTCTTATTTCTACATATTAGTGTACTATTGTACTACTATTTGTATTGCCAATATTATATAAGATACCAGAGGACAATGATATTCACTGACTCATTCACCCCTATGATCCTCTCTCTCTCAACAAAGATCACTAAAGGCAACAAGATAAGTCAAGATTAATTGGTCAATTGAGCTTGCATACCATTGCTAAGAATCACTTGTCCTAAAAACTTTAACTGTTAAGAAAGGTTCAAGAATAGGCTTTATGACACTTAACATCTATAGGTGTTTCATTTATTGAGTTCAAAAGAATGCATCTTGCTTTGACTTCTCAATATTTCCCTTTCTAAAAGATTCTACTTCCTTTTCTACGTTTGCTATTGTTAGATACAAAATCATTAATGTACCTTCACCTAACAGCTTAAGCTAGTAGGAGAGTCGATTATTGACATGGTATCAGAGTCTTTATGACCAAGTGGTTAGGAGTTCAATCCTTGCTGGTCCCATTTTTCTAACTAAAAGTTAAATTTCAGCACAAGGTAGAATGAGTCTGTGCATTGTCCACGGTTCAAGTCTAAAGGGCACTTGCGTGAGGGGGCGTGTTAGAGATACAAAATCATTCATATGCCTTCACCTAATAGCTTAAGTTATTGGGAGAGTCGGTTATTGACAGCTATCTTACTATTTACTATGATCTAATCATAATGTAGGGGAAATATTAATGGAAAAATCAAAGAAATCACAAGTGTCATGATGCTTTTGTATTTCACACTTCTTGATATTTGTAACTTGTTCCCAAAGAATACTAGAGTACAACTAAACTTTTACATTTAAGAGATTTTGATATCGTAAGGTCACAACTGCCAAGATTTTAACCATTTGTGGATGTTTGGTGTTGAATAATGGGAAATTACTCACCTTCCTTTTGCAGGCACCTGCCATTGGCTGCCAGTGGTTTTCTACAACCCCCTTGGACAATTTGGTTTATTCCATGCAGATAGCTTTGTCAAGAACCTTCTGCATTTATGAGGAGGTTAGTTCTAAAGTTCTTCCATTTGTAGTCCAGTTATTGGCTTGTTTCTGTTGTCATATGTCATTTAGCAGAAAACCAATTAAGATTTAAGATGTCACTTGTCTATGGTACTTGAACATTTGGTGGTAAGTTTAACTAGATATACAACAACCAAGTCTTATTCCATTAGGTGGGGTTGGCTACATTGATCAAACGACGCCAATATGCTCTATCAAAAACCAAATTTTCAATAAATCCATTTAGAGTAAGGTCTCTGTTAATGGTTTCTCCTAAAGTTCTCTTTGGTCTTCGTTCTACTCCTTTTAATTGGACTTGATCCACGTGATAAAGATTCGACAAAGTTTTATGTTGGCTTTCGACTGCCTAATACAACCCTATTCTTTTATTAGGCTTGAGACTGGCTATGTAGAGATTGGCAACAAATCATGACATTGGTAAGTTTAACAAGATATAAATTGATTAATCAATTAAAGAAAAAGGAATAGCCTTGACCGTCAGTAAGTTTATTGCACCTATCTTAAACATGGCATGATATGCAATTGAACCAGGTAACTTTCGTTGGCTTGTTGGTTTTTATTTATATCAGCTTCAAGTTAGAATTTCTACAAGATTAGCTGTGTGTGTGTGTGTGTGTGTGTGTGTGAGAGAGAGAGAGAGAGAGATTATTATTTTTTCATCAATGGGTTCTTGGAATGTGGGAAAAATCATGTGACAGAACATGATTGCACTTTTGTTGGCAGCACCTTTGGGTTGAATTCTAGTAGCAGAAAATGAGAGAGAGAGAGATTATTTTTTCATCAATGAGCTCTTGGAATGCGGGAAAAATCATGTGACAGAACATGATTGCATTTTTGTTGGCAGCACCTTTGGGTTGAATTCTAGTAGCAGAAAATTCGAAGGCTAGTGATATGATTTTTTGTCTGCTAATGATATGATTTTTGACTAATTTACTAATCTAATATCCTTTCACGATGGCACTTAGGAATTTGGCTCTTAACAATTTTTGTCTGCTTTTGGGAATGCCAAAAGCTGTTATGGATTTGTAAAGGATTGGGACAGGATAAGTTTTAGGGGCTGAAAAGCTTGAGATTTGGAGTTAAAAATTAAAATTAAAACACACTATTGATTTCAGTGGGCATTTCTTCAGTATCCTTATGCTATAAAGGGCGTTTTATTTGGAATTTATGGATCTTAAAATTCTGGTTTTTATGGCTCTTGTTTTTGTGTTTTCTTTCTTTGCTGGAGTGATACATCCTAGTGTATGGTTTTCTGCTGTGTTGGTGCTCTTGCAACAAAAATGCTATGTTACTAGGGAAGTGATTGAGCCATTGAGGAAATTTTTTATATGAAGGAAGCACGATCATGGAGGGGAAAACAATACCGCAGATTTCTTATCTAATGGTTAGGGAAGCCTGCAACTGAAAGCACTTGGATTTCAGAGGCAGAACTCAAAAAGATTCATCCTGCTATTTATGACCAATACATCAAAATTTTCTTGTCAAAGCCGAGTTTCTCTTCACCACAAGGGAAATGATGCAGGAGCAGTAGAACATGAAATAATTAGTAGCAGGGTTATATATATTTTTAAATTGTTTTTAATATTTTATTAATTTTCGCAGCTTCTGGTTATGGGTAGTATTTTAGGTCAAATATGTGTTATTTAAGAGTTTAAGTGTCTTATCTGTAAGGCCCAAGGGTTCCTAATGGGCTTGGATTAGTAGTGTGCGTCAAGGATTACATTTTGGGAGTTGTTTCTTGAAAGTTGCTTTCTAGTAAGTTGTGCCTAAGAAGTTTAGTTAATAATTGTAATCTGAAATTCCTAAGAGACGTAAATCTGAAAGGTCTTAGCTTGCACTATAAAAGCTAAGCCTCAGCCTCTGCATAGCAGCAGTTTTTTAATCATAAATCCAGAATTATAAAGAACTTTCTTCTTCCCTAGTTTGTTACACCAGAAGAACCAGCCCATTGGCTGTGTTTGGCTCATTCTTCTCTCAACCATTCTATTTCTTGGTAGAACCCTATCTAGACTCTTTCTCCTACACCAAGTGGGATGTCAGTAACAACATGGACAACTGGCACATGCTGAGTGGGGAGGAGGATTCTAGTATCATACCAGAGGGGGAAAATGTCAACAAGGAGCAGAAGGGAGAGAGTGGGATTAGAGAAGAATTTGGAGGAATAGGAAGGGGTTGGGAGTGTGCTAGAGTCTGCAACCTGCAGTCCTCTAGAATTTCATGCTGTTTCTGTTTTCTGGTTACTATCTTTTACTGTAATTCAGTTTTATACGGAGGATTACCTCTGCTTGTAAGGAGTATTTTCCAGTATCTCTATATATACGTTTTCAGTTCTATTATTAGTATATAAGTTAATAATGTGACTTAGGACATGGTGGTTTTGTCTTGATTCTGAGCAAATGTAGGAAATATGTTACTATCAATATAGGCACTGCCTACATATATACATACTAGAGAGTAGAGACCCATACACATTATCTATCCGTATGACTTGTGGATCATTTTTCAAGTGTGAATAGTTATCTTCTTTTATGAGTTAAGTTGTATATGCTTGATACTATGCAACTAACACTAGATACCCTGCTTCAAAATATCTTGCAGATCAAGCAAATGCGCCATGCTGGACTTATCAAAGGGGGTTCTCTAGAAAATGCCATTGTTTGCAGGTAAATACTTTGCTACAAGTCTTCATAATAACTGTCAGAAACTAATTCATGAAAGTTCATGCCTGAATTATTTTACATAAAACAAAGATCTACACCCATAAATCTAGGCACTAGCCACTAGGTCCATGAAACAAGGATCATAAATCTAGGCACTAGATCCTTGAAGTAAGGCACTATTTATTTATTTATGATATTTATGGCTTTATTATGATTCTAGAGTTTTCCTAGGAGTTTTATCTAAGATGTAGTTGTATGAGTCCTTTGTAAGACTCAATATCAGAAATGTATCCCTTCATTTCAAAGAATAGGATCAGTTGAGATTTTTCTAGCAGTCGTCTGGTTCTCTAATCTTCTTTCCTTATAGAACTCTGGCTTTTACTCCAAATACAAATACCTTATTCCAATATTCCCCTAGCCAATTTCCCATCTTTGGTGTTGAATACTATTATGACATCTGGAGTAGCCAAATGAGGACTTTCTTCTTTTCCCAAGATCTTTGGTAATTGTAGATGAAGGGTATCAAAAACAACCACAACCAATGGTTTTGCAAGGGAATCAATAGAAGCAATACTAAGAAGCTGTAAAGAAAGGTGCAAGTTCTTTTCGTTATATGCAACAAGGCTTGAGCATGGCCATTTATCCAATATTTCTTGGTATTCAAAGGGCGAAAGAAGTTTGGGATATTCTGCAAAATGAGTTTAAAGGCTCAGAGAAAGTTGTTTCAATCAAGTTGCAGAACCTTTGGAGGGAAAATGGAAAGGTATATCATTTCTCTACAAGTGGCTGGAATTGTTAATGAAGTCCTGGGATTGTTGAGAAAGTTCTTAGAAGCTTGCCACAAAAAATGATTATTTTGTTTCTGTATTAGAAGAATCCAAATCTTTTCCACATATACTAATGCTTGAAATAACAAATTCTCTTGAAACCCATGAGAAAAGAATGAGCAGATATACATAACAACCATTGGAGCAAGCTTTTCAATCTAAGATGAATGTTGTAGAAAGGAGAGGAGGAAGATCAAATCAAGGGCGTAGTAGAATAAGATCAGGCCAAGACAGATCTAGAAACAATAATAAAACCACTGTCCGATGCTTCATTTGCAAGAAAGATGCTGAGGACAGCAATAAATGCGGGTTTACACAATGTACAATGTGATAGATTGTGCAAACGAGACAAATGAAGCTAACTTTTTTAGAAAATAAGGAAGGCACTTTAGAGCAAATTTTCTTGAGTAAAGCATCTTTTAGTCCCTCACAGATACAAGCTTTATCAATTGCGTCCTTCACAGATAAATTTTATCAATTACGTCCCTTAAACTTAAAATCCCTAACAATGTGATCAAGTCTAGTCAGTCCTATTTTATAAGGGATTGTGAAGAAACGATGCCGTTTTGCCTAACTTGGACCAGCTAGACTTGGCCATATCAGCAAAAATGGTCCACTTCATCAACTTCCGTTGTTTCCATAAGATGGACAGGGACCACATTGTTGGGGAATTTAAGTTTGAGGGACTAAAAGGTGGTTTTACTCTTTTCTATATTTCCACTGCCGTAAAAGAAGGAAGGGCTTGGTATGTTGATGGTGGTTAGCAGTCATATGAACAGAGCCAAGGAGAATTTTGTTTCTTTGGATGAGAAATTCAAGTCGTAAAGTAAAACAAGGAGATGCTAAGCCCATGAGTGTAGAAGGCAAAGGAGAAATTATTGTCCAACTCAAGAGAGGTAATCCAAAACTTACAAAAAATGGTCTTTATAACAAAAAAATTTGAGTGCTGGATAGCTTGTTCTATAGTGATATGAAGTAAAATATTAGAACTCAATGAGAAAGGATGTATGATTGTTATAAGAAGCAAAACCAGTTGGTGACTATAATTCCAATGACCATCAACTAAGTTTTTTATTTGATAATGCCACCATTAAGTTCAAAACCAAGTCCAAAAGAAGATTTGTCAAAAGATTCATCAACTCCAAGAAAGATAGGGTCATTACAAAACAATTATCAAACTTGTTTTGATTGAAACTTTTTCACGTGAGACATATTTGAAGAAGTAACTAAGAATGGAGAAAAGCCAAGGACGAGAAATTCAAATTATCCAAGAAAGCTCATAGAGCAGCCAAAGAACTAGATCACTAGATCCAAGAAGATATACAAGATCCAGGACAATGGTGAAAGAATAATTCACAAGCACAATGCTGAGGGATACTCTCAAGAACAAATGATGAAGACTTGCAACAAGAATCTGTCATGACAATTTGCTAACTAGATCTTTGACTAGGAATCCAATATTTCACAGCCACAAAGATCATCATTACTTCGTTCAATACCTCATCGATAAAGACGAGTTTTAGTTACAAGTTGCAAATCTGATGACCAAGTGGCTGACGTTTTTAAAAGACAAGTTTCTTCATTTTCATGCTTGAAGTTCTAGAACTTTCAGAATTAAGGCTAAGGGGTGATGTTAGTAATTAATTCACAAAACTTCTAGTGCATGAATTATTTTCCATAAAATAAGGCACTATACCCATAAGACCCTGTATTAGAATTTATCCTTCATTTTAAAGAATAAGATCATACCAGATTTTTCTAACATGATTTTAGAACTCTGTAGCTCACTAAGACAAGCCCGGCCTAGTACGTATTACACATACTGGCAATATTATTCTCTAACAGTGGTAACCATTTTTTCTCTCTTGGGCCTCACGACAACAATGATTAAATTTGCACAATCATATAGGCTGGAGTAGTTTGAAAATTGCCAATGTTTTTTGTGGAAACTCCAAAGATGGCTGTAGTCAATTATGCACATCTGACATAGGTCATGTGAGGAGAAGACCAATAGAAGACCAATAGAAGCCCCGGTGAGAAGAATTGATCAGATGGAGGATTGTCCTTTAAATAGAGGTAGAGGTAGATCATTGAAAACTCTAAGTGATATCATTAAAAAAGATATGGAAATAAATGGTCTATCTGAAAGTATGGTCTTTGACAGAGCACAATGGCGTCGTTTGATCTATGTAGCCGACCCCACCTAGTGGGAAAAGGCTTTTGTTGTTGTTGTTGTTGTACAAAATGACAGAGAGATTGCAGGGGATGTAACTCATAGGATTCAAGCTGGGTGGACAAAATGGAAAAATGTTTTGGGCGTTATTTGTGACCGCAAGATACCTCTCAAGCTATAGGGAAAATTTTATAGAACAGCTATAACCAGCAATGCTGTATGGTACCGAGTGTTGGACGGAAAAATGTCAACATGAGCATAAGTTAAGGGTTGCAAAGATGAGAATGTTGCGCTGGATGAGTGGACACACAAGAAAAGATATAATTAGGAACGAGTGCATTCGAGAAAAAAGTTGGAGTAGCACCCATTGATGAAAAGATAACAGAGTCTCGCTTAAGATGATTTGGTCATGTGAGGAGGATACCATTAGAAGCCCGGTGAGAAGAATTGATTAGATGGAGGATAGTCCTTTAAATAGAGGTAGAGGTAGATCACTAAAAACACTAAGGGGTATCATAAAAAAAGATCTTGAAATAAATGGTCTATCTGAAAGAATGGTCTTTGACAGAACACAATGGCATCGTTTGATCCATGTAGTCGACCCCACCTAGTAGGAAAAGACTTTTGTTGTTGTTGTTGTTGAATCTGTAGATTGGGCTGGAGTACACATGAAACTTTGATTCAGTAATATGCTAGCTAAATGAATTATGTTAGTACAAATTTGCAAACTGTGTAGATATTTCCATGGGGTCTGATGATGCTTAAGAAAGTTATGCATTGATCATGCACGTATCACCCATTGTGCTTCTGTCATTGTATAATTAGTACTGTTTTCTTCTGCAGTGCCAGTAAAGGTTGGTTGAATCCACCTCTGCATTTTCCCGATGAACCGTGCCGTCACAAGGTCTTAGATCTTATTGGTGATCTCTCCCTTTTTGCTCAGTTGGGGAATCAAGGACTCCCAGTGGCACACATTGTAGCTTACAAGGCATGTACCTTTAGTTCTCTATTCTTCCCTATATTAGATATTCTCATTTGTCAATTCGATTATTATTGTGTCACATCCAAGTGCTGTATCGTGTGCAATCTAATTTATCCAATCCCTCCTTTTTGAAATATTAAAGTGGCTTTTTGTGGATCTTCATGCAAAAGAAGCTATATATGTTCTGCAATTCTATTCCCATATTTGGATTATGCTCAAGAGTGCATCTGCAATGAGCATGATTTTTAGTGCAATTGATTTTATGCTTGATGCAGGGTGGCCATGCATTGCATGCTGATTTGGCACTCCGCCTAATGGGAATGATTTGAAAGGCTACTGTGTTGTCTCTGATAACGAAGAAGCTATTGCATTTGTAGGTGAATTTATTAACAGTAATGATACTAGCACATACTTTATCCACACAATTCCCTCACAAACTCCCATGCAAGTCATTGAAGAACACATTGGTCCCACTGTGACTTTTTAAAATAGTCCAGATAAGTCCATCTTGAAGTTTGTAAGGAGTTTATGAAGATAAAGTATGTGCAAGTATCATTACTTATTTGTTGAAGTAGCTCAACCTGAAGCTTTTGAGCTTCTGTGCAGCCACCGTGGTCGTGAAGAGGCGCTGAAATGTGTAAACGTCTTATATCATTATTCTGTATGGGAAGTGCTTAGGCAAGAAGAATTCAGTGTAAATGCAAGATTGAAGTTAAATCCCGTCTCTGTTTCTTACTATTATTTGTTGGATGGCGACTGTTGGAGACGAAGTAAACTAATTTGTTGTAATCAACGCTTTAATTTTGTTTTCTGTTAAGGTGACAATCTAATGTAATGTTTTCCCATTCAATGACTGGGAATTCAATATACTTGATTCTGGAATCGAATTTTAATCAAGCTATTTTGGATGATAATAGTAAGAGAAACTCTGATGCGATACACATAATAAAGAGAATTTTGTGATGTTTTAGTATAGTTTTGCTAGAAGTAGTTATCTTCCAAAACTGTTCAAATTTTTCGAACTTAGCTCTAGCAATAATTGGAGATACCATCAAATATATATATATTATTAGTAAAAAAAAAAAGGCATTCTAGGGAACTTATCTCATGATTCGCACCTATTTGGCTACCATTCAGCAAGTTAAATAGGAGTATTATTAAAAAAAAATAAACATTTATTTTAGGCTTTTAAAAATATCAGTGCTATCAATTTGGCTATTTAATAATATATATATATATATATATATATAAAATAATCCTTTAATTTTAATTTTGACATCAAATTAATCTTTTAATGTCATTTTCATAAATGATATTGAAGGACTATTTTAATTTGATGTATTTATTATTAAAGAATTAAATTGATGACACTTGTATGTTTTAAATTAAAATGAATGATTACTCATTATTATATTTATTTTCAAAGAGAGTTATTCTAGCACAAATATATTTAGGAGCCAGATAATTATCTACTCGGTAACAAGTTTTTTATGATAATAATTGATTCTGGAATTAAATTTTAATCAGGCTATTTTGCCTAAATTTTCTCTCATTAAATTTTTTTACACAATAAGTAAAAAATAACTAGAAGATGACTGAAACATTTAATCATACTATTCATAAAGCATTTGGAATTCCATGCGATACAACCATAAAAAGAAACGAATTCCATGCAATAAGTCATAAGTGAAAGACACATATCTATACCTACATACATTTACTTAAAAGATTTTAAATTTAATCCATAGTGAGTGTAAAATTTTTTACATTATCATCAAAGTTTTTTATATTGTCATTCAATAATGTATTGACACATCATTAAAAGAGTTAGACTTCTTAGGTAGATGTTGTGATAGTCAAACTCCTTCAATGATTTAACAATACATAATTGAATGATAGTATAAATTTTTTTTATATTGAATGGATCAAAATTAAATCCTTTAATTAAAGTAGACTCATGCAACCATATCATGGCATTCTTGGGTGATGATGTGGATTTGTACAAACAATTCTGACATGAAACACTTAAGTAATGATTTGGATCTTGCAAATGTACTAACATAGACTTTTTCAAATATATAATCAACAATTTTAATGATTGTTGGCCTTTTAGCTCTTATGGATACAATAGTTTGTAATATTTAATTGAAGTAGACTCCTACAATTATATCATGCCATATGCTCCTAGGTGTGATATGAACTTATGCAAACAATTCTAATGTAGATCAATTAAGTATTGATATGGATCTTGCAAATGTGTTGACATTGACTCTTCCAAACATATAATCAATAATTTTAATGATCGATGATTTTTTAGCTTTTATGGATGCAATAGTTCTCAACCTTTAGTGTTTCAGTTCCTAATATTTAAAATATTTTCAATTCTTTTATAAGAAAAAAATTCATCTATGTATCAATTATAATTACAATTTGAACTTTAGTTCCAATTTAAGACAAAATATTAACATGTATGGAATTTTGAAATGTATTTTCTCAAAGTATAAGTATTATAAGATAATCTTTAATTTCACTTCATTACCTAACATGTCATAATAGTAAAATTCAAAATTTTAATTTATAAAATATTAATTAAAAATATTAATATGTAGACGCTTGTGCAACACGATGTATGTTTTAGTTAGCATATTAAACTCCATGTGTATAGACTTTATGTCGATGCTCGAGTGAGATTAATTTCACATACACAGAATATGAAGACACTTCATGATCTTACAAAAAATGTCTTATTAATCGGTACCCTAGGAGCATTATTTAAGAAGAATTTAATATCTTTTAATATATTATTTGAATTACTTAATAAAAAAATATTAAATATTTTTTGAGTTTCTAAAATATTAAATATTATACTTTTATATGTAATACTTATTATTTAAATTTATTAACCAGTGCCCATGACACTTATTAGTAAATACCTAAAAAAAAAACTAAAAAGATGTGTAGCACCTATATACAATATGTGATGTATTATGCAAACATTACACTACATTAAATAAATATATTTGTTAACAGGTGGAGTCTTCGGTACCCCATCAATTGGGTGGGCTTTGAAACCCATGTGAGTTGGATCAATGGAGAGGTGACACCAATGAATGCTTTTCTAGCTGGGATGAGGAAGGAAAAACCCTTTAACCGTCCTCCAAAAATTTTAATTTACAAAATGGCCCAATCCCCAAATCACCCACTTTATTTTTTAAATCACAAAATCACCCAAACCCCCAAACCACTGTGTTCACGTGCACCAACCTAATTTGGCCCCAAGCTCCTATTCATCAACCAACCTAATTTGCCCCAAAGCTTCTATTCATCCACTTCCTTCGTGCAGTACCCTAGCTTATATTCATTCACATCGTCAGAGGGAGCTGGGTTCGTGAAAGACCATTTGCTCTGTGTCCCCTAGACACTCAACCCCAATGACAAAGTTTGCTCTGCGTGAGTTCAGCAACGATGGAGCACGGAGACGGAGCGAGCTTAGCTGCACTCGTCGATGGAGGGACTTGCTGTTGTGCATCAGGTTAGGGTCTTTTTTCATTGTCATTGGATTTTGGTGTGAACTTCATTTTACTTGAGCTATTTTACATTTGAAACATGTGATTGCTTTTTTACTGAGTGTTTGTAAGGTAGTTTAAGTATATTTTTGAAAGGATTGTAGTTTGGTGATTATTTACAAAATGTAATGTTGATGGTCCCCTGATTTTTTCGTTGAATGAATTGAAAGACATTTTTGCTTTTAATACATTTTTCATATATGGACGAAGTCCACGAATACTGTGCTGCTAGAGATGAAAATTTAGAGAAGCAAATGAAATTGCTATGAAATTAAGCAGAACAAATTTGTTTCATCTTAAAGGATATAAAATGATTTTCACTGACCCAAAGAAGAGAGATTTTGAGTTAGGTGCTTTCTAGATTGACTACCTTTCAAGGGATAATTCATATTGATCAGTAGAAAGAGAGTTAAGGGTTAGTAAAGTTTGAGTTATAGGTGTAACTTGACACTAGTGGCACATAATTTAGTATATTTAGCCGTTTGTATTAAGAAAATGTAGGTATATCACCTGCACTAGTACTGTATTAGCTTAGTGTATTATGATATCTTAAGAAACATAATAGAGCCTTTGTCTAGCAAACCCATGTAAATGTAAATGACACAAACAATAGATAAAAGAATTCACAGGTACTGCATGACTTCATTCCAATAGAGTAGTCTTGGTATCTGACCAAGCCCAATAACATGATCACTGGTATTAAACCGATTTGAGCTTATTTATAAGCAACCCCAGGCCCTTAGCAATAGTAATAGCAATGGAGCATGGCAACTCAGTAACTAAAACTACCAATTCCATCACATTAGTTCACATAATAGTTTTGCATACCAGGTTACAAACCTTGTGAAACTCAATGAATGACAAAATGAGAACTTATAGTCTTCAGGTCTGGTAGGTAACTAGTCAACAGTTGGTCAGTTTAATTGGAAATTACCTAGCTAACCTTCAACATTCCATGTGTGAGCTAGTTGTCATCAATAATAGTTTATGATAATGTCTATTTTTCATGAATAATAGGTTATGATGAATATATGCTTTAGTTCCTGTTTATTTCGGTTGATCTAATTTAAGCATGTTAGTTATCTAACAATTCATATAATTTAAGCAGGCACATGTTAGTTAAACCACATTTTGTCATTGGTCAGCTTATGGTTAATTTAAGTGAAGAGATGGAATTTCTTAATACTGGTAAAGAGGAATTGGTTGATTATGAGAGTGAGGATTCTAGTAGCTACAACTATAGTGATGACTTCGAGGAGGATCCGGTGGAAGAGTCAAATGCTGGTCAGACTGAAGAGGTATTTGAGGTTGAGGGTAATGAAGGGTATAAAAATATAGGAGACTTGAGTACAACTGATATCATGAACATGGAGTTTGACAATGAAGAAAAGGCCTATGAATTTTATGTGAAGTATGCTAAGTGTGTTGGATTTGCTGTTCGAAGAGACGTTGTGGTACAAGATGCCAAAGGTAACATCATAAGACGACATTTTGTTTGCACAAGAGAAGGTTTGAGAGCAAAAAAACATTACATGAGAGTTGATAGGAAGAGGGATCATAGACTAGTGACTAGAACTAGTTGCCATGCAAGTTGCTAGTTTACCTTGACACTGCTACCTCAAGGTGGAAAGTCAATAAGTTTGAGGAAGGCCACAACCATGAGCTTACACCAGCTAAATATATTCATCTCATACCAAATTATCTTGGATTGAAAAATGCAGATAAAGCACAAGTTGATAGCATGCACTCATATGGGATTAGGACGACTCATATAATGGGCTTCATGACTGGACAAGCTGGGTGTTGTGCTGGAGTTGGGTTTTGCAAAAAGGACCTCTACAACTACATTGATAGGCAGATGCGTGTTAAGATTGTTGATGGTGATGCATTTGTAGCACTAAGCTCTTTGTAGGCTAAGGTAGACACAAATCCAATGATGTTTGCTAGGTACATGACAACCGATGATGGGCAATTAGCGAACTTGTTTTGGGCTGATGGGATGTGTTGAGTAGATTATGAATATTTTGGGGACGTGCTTGTATTCGATACGACATATAAGAAGAACAAGTACAACAAACCCTTAGTTATTTTCTCTGGTGCTAACCACCATCGCCAAACTTGTGTATTTGCATGTGCTTTGCTAGTGGGCGAACGAGTTGAGACATATAAATGGGTGTTAGAGGCGTTATTGGATGCAATGCATAAGAAAGAACTTGCGGTAGTAGTTACAGACGATGATAAGGCAATGAGGAAGGCAATTAAGACCTTGTTCCCCATTGTTTCCCAACGGCTATGTGCTTGGCATATGCATAAAAATGCAAACTCTAACATCAAGAATAAAGAATTCTCTGAAGCTTTCAAAAAATGTATTTATGCAAACTTTGAACCTGATGAGTTTGAAGGGCATTGGAGTAGGATGATATAGAAGTTTGGTCTATCTCGCAACAAGTAGGTGAAAAAAACATACAAAAGGAAGACAATGTGGGCACTTCCTACCTTCGTGACAAGTCCTTTGCTGGAGTTAGAACAACGTCGCGATGTGAGGGGATCAACTCATTTATCAAGGGCTATATAAATTCGCGTCATAGTCTAGTTGAGTTGATTCATCATTTCGAGCGTGTAGTGAGGGACTATAGGAATAATGAGCTGGTTGCAGACTTCAATTCGATGTATGGTGAGCCTGTGTTAACATCTGCCTTGGACTTCATTGAGCGAGGGGCTGCTAATATATTCACCAGGGAAATATTTAGGGATTTTAGAGAAGAGATAGAACTTGCTGTTGCATTATTTGTCGTTAAACGTGAAACCATTGCCACTACCATCATGTTCAAAATGAACAAGTATGAAAACCGGGTCGTGAATACAACCTAATGTATGATAGCCATTCTGAGAAATTTGATTGCCATTGTCTTTTGTGGAATACACATGGCATTCCCTGTAGTCATATAGTCTATGCCATGAGACAAGCATATGGAGGCATTACCAGAGAAGATGATTATGAAAATATGGGCAAAGAATGCGAAGTCTTGTGATCTGTCTTTACAAGAACCTAATGTAGATAATGATAAAATGTTCTTGATGCGATATGGTGTTTTATGTTCGCAATGCAATTGAATGTCCTTTCTTGCAGCGAAAAACTTGCATGACTTTGCCACAACTGGAGATTAAATATGTAGATTGACGTCTAAGTTAAAGCGTAAATGTTCTCTTATTGAGAATGGACCAGTTGCTGCCTCTGGAAATGTGGTTGGTGACCCTATCATGGTGAAGACCAAGGGTGGACCACCATTAACAAAGAAAACTAGGAAGAGGCGACGTTGCTCAAATTGTAACATGCCTGGTCGCACTATATGCACTTGTCCAAAGTTGAATGGCAGTCAATTTGAGCATTGTGCTGCTGATTGTAGTTCATCTTCAACCTCTAATGAGACAGTAGGTGGAGTTCGTTTGAGGGATAAGAAGGTGAATTAGTTATCCTTTCATTTTTTTCCCTTTTGAAATCATGTTTAGAAATATCTTATATTTTATTTCAGTTGCTGAATCTTTGTTCAATGTATTATTTATGTGTTTGAGCAGGCAGTAGGTTGTTCACCCTCCATTGTAGGGTCGTAGAGGCCTGTGGTTTCACTGTCAGGAATTGGGGAACATGGACATTATTATCCTGCTCAAGTAAGCCAATTTTACTATGCTGCAGCTCAAGGAATACACTATTATGCTGCTGGCCCATCCCAACAGCATTACCCTTCACCTGCATGTCCATCCCAATAGCTATACATTGTACATGTGGGTCCAGAGCAGCAACAATACCTTACACCTGCAGTGTTACAGCAATGGTATCCACAGGTATGGAGGTAAAACTTCGAATGCAGTTTGGGAGTCATTGTTTAATGTTTGATGGTTTATTAAAATTATTGATTGCTATTGTTATTAATATGGATGGACAACAATTCTTGAGAATGCCAAATGGCAATAGTAAAGGATGAGTGGTTGTATGACAATGTGGTGTGTCGAGTTAACAATGAGATGGCATAGAAGGGTTGTAAAAAGGTAACCCTGGTCCTACATTTATAATTCCAAAGTTCAAATATGTTTTTCCATTTTAGTCGTTAATTACATTGAAGGTAGCTTTGTAGTTGAAATTCTAAGTTTCATGCCAACATGTTTGTGGAAATTAAAAATAATGTCATATGATTGACTTTACCCTTGTGTTACAGGTTAACAACTGTAGATAAATGTCCAATCAAATGGTGACTTTCAAATGGAAAAGCTTGCTTCACAATTCGGTGCCAACATCTCGAGTCTTCAATACCCATTCCCTCATGAAATGGGAAAACCCCATAAGCATTAACGTTTCATTCGTTGTATAGCTAAGTTGGTTTTGGCCCTGTGGATATTGGTGTGGTGAATATAACTTGTTGACTAATCGTAGATAGTGTTGTAGCACCCAAAAAAAAATACTTGTTATTGTTTAATACATTTGTTAGACTACACGTATTTTGTGGGATTCCTCCATCAGCATTATCTGAAACACAATCCTAAGGCCAAAAAACATGAAGCCTAATACACAGTCAGTGCAAGCATATGCACATGATACATAATTGACTCTTTGCTATCACATAAGCCTTTAAACCAGAACAAATCAAAATAGGTATAGATTACCACACAAAAATTGAAAGGTTCAGATAGGTTAAAGTGCTTTTACCATTACTAACAAAGCAAATAATGTTCAGAGTACAACACTAAGTAACAGAGATTCCTATTTAAACACTATTACAAAGCACTTTAGGTAGTTTAGTTGGCTGGTGTACAAAGCACATAAAGTTTTATCATGTACAAAAAATAGCTCCCAACATTAGCTTGTAATCCCCAAAATATCATACACCAAATAAGTAATCCCCATCAAACCCTTCAGCAAGCTTGTGATCCTCAAAACACCCTAAAACTAGCTTGAGTTAATGTTTAATGATTCTTTCTCTTTCTTTTTCCTACAAGAGCTGAATGTGCATGAAGGATTGCTTCAGTCGATGCATTAATAGCTGCTTCAGATGTTTTTGCCATATCAGACACAATGGCAGCATTGAAAGCATCCTTGATTTTATTCATTCCTTCAACGAAATGACGGTTCTGCTTTTCATACTACATATAAAGAATTTATGAACAATATATGGTCAGTGACACATTATCTTAACCGAAACCATAAATTATTACACGTTAGTAAAATAATAATGGTGCATCAACATTCTGATGCAAGCATGTTTAATACATACCACTTCAAGTTTTCCAAGGGCATATTGTAATTTTCCACTAAGTTGTTGATTTTCATCTGTCAAAGCTTTAATCTGCATATATATGTAAGGCATTAAATTTTTGCAGTAATACCAATAGAGTGAAACACATCCGAAAGGAATACGGGCTAAGCTTATAAGATTGAACTGATAAAATATATGAACTATAACCTTCTTGTGAGATTCAATGTACATGCTCTTGTAACTATTACTTGCCAATGATGGGGTTTTGTGCTCCTATTACATGTTTAGTACAAAAGCCATAGTGAGATGAAAATAACAATAACATGTAATCTTTAATGTTAGACATATGCATTCCAAATAACTTTGATTTCAACGATTCAATTATTTCTCTAGCGCTCCCACTCTTTAAAAAGTATCCTTAACTTTTTCATCTAATGTTGCATTGAGATTTTCCTCTGGATTAGACTATGGCTCAGACTCTATTGCTACCTCTGCTTTTGGCTCTGGGTCAGAATGTTGCTTTAGCTCAACATCATCATATTGCAGTACTTGCTCAACCTCATCAAGTGCTTGATATTTATCACATTCCTCATCGCTAATAAAAATAACAGGTTCACTAGAATGGTTGGAGTTAGCGTGTTAGACATTAACAATGCTTCTAATGCGTTTTGATCGCCTAATAGGTCGCCCATGGTGTTTGAATTTGTTCCTTCTTAATTTATCGAACATCTGTTGAGTATAGTCCACCACCTCCTGCAGAAATTTTTTTATATTATCATTACATATTAGAGCAAGCTAGTTAACAAATGGAAGTAACCAAACACAGTATAGAAAACCATCACTACAAATAAATAAAAAACCCAACTTTCCTCCACATAAATAAAGAATCTATATTTCCTTAGAGATAATGAAACCTAACACCTAATGCATGGTCTCATAATAATGGAAGTAACCCAACACAGAGTGGAAAACCGCTGCATTTGAAAAAAAATTGTAGCATTTTCTTCCCTCTTCCCCCCACAAAAAAAAATCCCTCATAAATAGATATACCGATGAAAAGGAAAACCTATTTCTTTGGAACATACCTTGAGATTCTTCCGATTTTTGTCCTTAACTTTTCGTCTTGTACTCATTCTTTCCGCTACCAGATGAAGTGAATGAACACGAAAGGACGGAGGAAATATTGAGGTGGCTTGGCTGATCTAATACTGTGTATCGGGACTTGTAAGCTCATCAACCAAGTTTAATGTGGGGGCATCTCCCAAAAGTCATTGGACGATGCCACAAAAAATAGGCCCACCAATTTACAATAGTAAAGCCCAAAAGTCAACCAAATACTAACTTAAATACCAATAAGAGTCAGACCTATCTGAAATATGTAGTGGACAAGCCCAACAAAACATGGGCCACGAGTTTGTTAATCTAAAGCCCAAAACACATTCAAATAAATTCATGGAGTTCAAAATATCACACATTGCAATAAGTAAGACAACACACTTGGTATATGAGGCCACAACAAATTGGGCCACTATTTCTCAAATATGAAGCCCAAAACACAGCATTTTAATATACATTAATGAATCTATAAAACTAAATCCTAAGGCACAGTAAACTAAAATACAAGGCAATTCATGAAGAAATAACATCAATAAAAACAGTCCATCACATACCCTTAACAAATATAGTCACAACTATTGCAAAATAATGACATAGTTCATTGTAAATAAGAGTCATCATTACATTACAAAGAAATGTTTGCATAGAAAAATCCCCAACAGTTGATTGTCCTTCATGGACCTTGCAGATGATTATAACTCATGACAACTAATAAGCATCTGAATCAAAACTAATGCTGGTCATATGCAGTAGTTGTGATTACCATCCGCAAGTCTTTTCCAACAAAATCTAATGATTGGCATAAAATAAGATCACACCTCCATAAGACGCAAACTCCCCCACCGTGGTTAAAGGTATCAGATGCGACGAAATGTTGGAAAGACAATAGTTTACATTTATGGGTGGCCAAGTCTCCGTTGGCTTTGGTCTCAGTTATGATCAACATTTTGGGCCGATACTGAAAAATTAATCCTTTTGCTCCTGTCATGAAATTAGGATGCGAGGCATCTCCACAGTTCCATATGAGAATACGTGGATCAAAATCATTTGCATAGTGTATGTTGAGGGGAACTGGTTGGTTTGGGAATGGTTGGGGACCTTCTTCAATCCATGTGTCCCAATCAACCTCTAAGTTGTTTTTGTCAGTCATAATTATAGGGCTATAATTTATACGATGTAGATTGGTGCATGTTTCCCCCACCTATGTTTTTAAATAGTTGTTAAGACATGAAAAAGTCCATAACAAACATAAAGAACTATTGAATGGAAAATAGAAAAATATAAATGTTGTATTTGATGCCATGACATTTATAATATACCTGGCTACTTGAAATGTTAATCTCCAATGCAATGATTTTCCTACTAACCATAATAAGTATAGCCCTCTCAATGTTACCAAGGACGTCAACTACTTTTGGATTATATAATATATATTCACTCTCTCAGCTGCTATAGGTGAATGTTTCTCATCTGAGTCACTCCTGTTTGGATCCCCCTTATTATGATGACTCATAATCAATGCATTATGACGATGCAGGCAAGGGCGCTTCAATGAATGAAGTTCATCAATTGTAAGAGCTGGGATGTCATTCAAATCATGGGTTGAGGTGATTAACATTGGTTTTACCCAGGATCTGTTCAACTCGATGTCATAGCAACCCAAGTGTTGTATATGATCCCTCCTAAAATGATCTAACACTTAATTGTCAATCCTCAACACACGACCCCTGAATAATATTCCCCACATCTCATGTACCTCATAAGTGTGTTGGTGATTGTCACAGTGGTCCATCTCCAACACAAACAGATGCACTGTTGATTGTTAAATGGAGGTATCAAGAATACAACCATTTCACCGATGTTTGAATAATGTAAATGTTAGCAAAGCTATAGAAATAAAACTAACACATCACTGAGAAATAAAGTCACCAGTAGGTAACACATCGGTAAATACTAAAATTTAGCACAAACATGTTTCAACAACATAGTCACTGGTTAACAACATTGACAAAGCGACAAAGGAACCCACTTCAACCAAATATAGCCAACGCCATCAATTTCTGCTTTTTAGAAGAATATTTGAATGCCATCTATATTTTAGCCATATTTAGTTCATCTATCTCTATTTTTCTTTCTGTAGTTCTGCACAATCCCTCAAATCAAAGAGGGGGTAGCATGAGTTGCATATTTGTGGTGAACTGATAAGAAATGGAGTATGAATAAAATAGAAGAAAAAAAAGCATTTGAGCTAGACGTTGGCAACTTCAAGCAAAACCAATTCAAGTCCTATTTGCATTTAACAATATCAAAAAACGAACATAAATAAATAATATTATTATGAATAAAAATTCAAGGAAACGCCAAAATCTCACAATGGAATTTCCGGGTCTCGTGCTTGTTAATGAAGATGATAACAGTCAACTGTACATATCAAAAACCGAAATGATAAACCAGTGAGTCAAGAAAATTGGTTTACAAATTTGAAATCAAACAAAGGTAGAATGAAAATAAGCCAAAAGGAAAGAGCAAAATAAACCCAGTTCCCTACTTCAAGTGAGACCAAAAGGAAGCTATGAGGATAGAATGGGCTACTGGTCAAGGGAGGAAAGCTGGTGTTGGGTCAGTGTATAAATTCACCAAGTTGTTGTGATTAAAATATTTAACATTAAGTTTATACATTTGTATATTTAATGAAAATATATTCCAAATGAAATATGTGTCAATGTTAATGTGAAAACATAGTAGAGTTAACGTCAAAATGTTAGTTGATAAGTCCAAATTTTGTAGTCTCAAATTGGACGTACCTTTGTGATTTGGTTGTGTTTATTGGTGAAATTTAGATAGATCCTTATCATGAAATTTAGATAGATCCTTCTCATAGTATTTGGTGTGAAAGCAGACCAAGATTCAAAAGGCTTGAATATCACAAACTCCAGTAAATAGGTTTCGATTTCTCTCCCTTCTAAATTTTTTCCTTTTCTTTTAGGTTTTCTCTTCTATGGATTTGTTTTATGAATTTGAATTGTTATTGAACATGAATAACTAATTTCATAGCTAAGGCTATGAGGACCTTGCTTTCTGATTAATTGGTTTGTACTTGAATTTGATTAGGTTTATTATATTGTTGAGTTCTTGTTAAGACTTGATCAATATTGACATGCTTTAATTCATTGTTTGAATGGTGATTATCTGTATTCAACGAATTGACTCATATAAGAAACCTAGAATTGGGAGATTGAAAGACCAAACATCAATTTATTCTATCAATTGAATTCAAACCGTAGGTTAGTTCATCTTATGAGAATTACCTTACCTCATAATTGAATGAAAACCTTGTTAATAGGATTCAAGTGACCCTTGTGCCCTAGTTAATTTCAAACCTAGTGTGCATAACATTAATTTAAAAAATATATCAATGTCTACCTAAGCTTTCCACTATTTGAAACAATGTTCTATCATTAAAGTTAATCATGATGTGTGAGATAATTGGATAATAACCATACATGAATAACTATTCAAGTGTGTTTACGCTTCTATACTATTGAATCGACTGGCTTCGGTAGACAGTGTCTAACTAGGATGGAATTAACCAACTGATGCTAGCTTCTATCCTTATACTTGATTATGATGTTGGTCGTATCCAATTCAAATTTTGACCGTCACATGTTGTCTTTTGTCCCTAAAATTGATTCTAGTTGGACGCGTATCTAATTTGCTAATGCATATTCAACTTCCAAATATACCATTGTCATTTCACAGTGTGTTGAGTGGGGTGTGGGTGTGTTCATATCATTGAGCCAAGACTGTATCCAGTTAGGTAGACTCATGCTGGCGTATATCCCTAAAACTGATCAACGTACAAAGCGAATCCTATTATCTAATGCATATCCAACTTTCAATTATATAATTGCGTATGTAAATTGTGAGGCGTGGGTGTGTTCATACTGTTATGAGTTCACTAGGTCGGCTCAGGTTGACTCATTTCCAGTCATACACTAGGCAAAGCATACTATACTTACATATGTCTAAGATTCTCGACCTACTCATGCTGTATTTTGTCCCTAAAATTGATTATAATTGGACGTGTATCTAATTTGCTAATGCGTATCCAACTTCCAAATATACCATTGTGACTTCACGGTGTGTTGAGTGGGGGAGCGGGGAATGGATGTGTTCATACCATTGAGCTAGGACTGGATAGGCTCAGGTCAACTCATTTCCAGCCATAGTTTGAGGCTAGTATATTGCACTTACGAATGTATAAGATTTCCACCTACTCATGTTGGCTTCTATCCCTAAAATTGATTCTAGTGTGATACGTATCCAATTTGCAAATGTATGTCCAACTTCTAAATATACCATTGTGCCTTCAGAGTGCGGTATGGGTGTGTTCATAGCATTGATTACATTGGGTTTTCAAATGCTTTGTCCAAGATCGAGGTATGGTTGTTACATAATCCGACCCGTTTAAGCCTGCCTATGACGGGTCATGTGTTAAATGGATCAGGCCAAAATTGCCCTTGTTTTAACAGGTCACTAATTTTTAAGCAACTCGCATAATTTATGCGGGTTAAAGGCTGGTCCAACGAGTTTGATCCGTTTAGACGGCCCTAGACTGAGGTAGTGCTATTACTTATTAGTTTAGCAATAAACATTATGCTTTTTCGTTTTTACAGCATTTGCCCCCATGAAAGTTCATGTCTAACATGTTACCATCATAACTAGAAAGTATCATCTATATGTTTTCTTAAATAAATGGGGAGGCAGCTGTCCCCTTCTGCCCATAAGTACTTCCGTAGTTGCCGTAAACGTTGGGCTTCTCCTAAATACAACCAAAAAAAAAAAGAAACTTAAAAATAAAAAATGCATTTCATTAATGATAATTGATTTGTCAAATTTATTTAACAAAATCACCAGTCTCTAGTTAAATTGTCCATTCACATTTAATGATAATTTCATTTTAATTTCTTAAATTTCCTTGTCAACAATATAGTCTCTGTTAATTACATCATACATTGATGATTATATATCGTCAATTAAGTTTTATTTATACTTATATTTTTTTAAATTCGGATATTTTTTTTGTTAATGTAATTTAAAATTTGCATACAAAGTTTTATATTATATTATATAATATAATTAGTGGGAGTGTGATTAGCTAATAAGAAGTATCAATAGCTCCATTATTAGCTAACTATTGATTTCATGTAAATAAAGTATAAAGTGATATTCATCAAAATTACGATATTAACAATTTTGCTATTCATCCAAACCTAATGGTTTGTCCAATAAATGGCAAATTGAATTTCATTATGTTGTAGTCGACAACATGTTTGAAAGATTATGCTCATAATGTGGTCGCTTATTTACAAATAGGTTCATATTAATTAATTGACGAAAGCATTACATGAGGACACTAGCACGCCACTAAATTGATATTTCACTTGGTATGCTCAATTAGTTCCCTCCAAATTGTCTGAGTTCCTGCGCCTTCATGTTCTATGGATTCACCTCTTACTGCCGAATTAATGGTTCAATTGGTTTCTGCCCATATAATTCCCACCAAACTAAGAAGTTACCGCTCCAAAATGCTTCGTTTTTAAAATTTTGGTCCTCGGTATAAGCATCACATACCAGTTTTCTACTTAAACATTGCAACTCCAACAAGCAAAATTCAAACAGTAGTACCACATTTCCTCTTTTGTACTCTGACGTTGTTGCAGCAACTACACAATGACGCTCTATAGTGTTAAGACAAAAAACAAGTCATAATGTTAGACAACTTTAAGTGGTGGAAAGTAATGGAAATTAAATACCAAAATGACCTCATATTAAGACGGTGGATAAGTCAGCTGTTTACACAATTGGGGGTATGTGAATGACAATATTTGTCTTCAATTAGAATTCTCACCCCCTTTAGGTTTATCCTTCCATTTGTAAGCTCTGGTCTACCATGGAAATGTATCAACCCAGGTTCTATGTTGTTTACAAGGGCAGGCAACCAGGAATTTATCACTCTTATGATGAATGCAAGCTACAAGTTGAGTGATTCATTAATGCCTCATACGAATCCCTCAACACCTTGGCCACGACAGAAGTTGCCTACACTCTTTTGCCTAGTTGCTAGAGGAAGACGACAGAGGTAACTTCTTCTGGATTATGTTGTGCTAGGAAAGGTGGGAATCACTGTTTAAAACTCCAAGTTGCTAGGAAAGAGAGGAACCATGAATGCCTCCTTGATAAGGCACTAGTACCATCACAACTAAGTCTTGGAGAAGATGGAGACAATTGTTTCTGTCAACTGTTCTCACAGTCAGTTGCTAGAAAACATAGGAGGACTGCATACCCCTGCGAAGAGTATGAACTAGAAGCGTTGCAGCCGCTCCCCGAAAACAATGCCCAGTATCTGAGGGGCTTCATCCATGGCATATTAGCCACCATCATCTTTATGATGATATTTTATGTCATACGATAAATCTATTGTCAATAAATGCAATGTCATACAAAACGAATGTAATTTTTTCAACCACAATATTGTGTAATGTTTAGCAATTGTCACTAAGTGAAATCCCAAGTTCGTTAAACAAGTTTAATCTCATAGATTAAATTAATAATCTCCCAACTAAACTTATAGGAATTATGAAAGTAGTTCCCTAAATGCTTGACGTAAACCAAATTAATGTTGCAAAGAAGGAAGTAATTCCATAAATAAATTCAAGTGGATCTATCTTAAATGGTTAACATGCAGCAACACAAGTCATAGTGATTAATTAATATAATTCATAGTTATCTTATTCGGGATAACGAAATTTTGATTCAAACTAATCATTAGCCACTTAATAAGAGTTTATATGGAATAAAGAAGGAAAGTCATATAGCTTAATTATGGTGAAATACTGGTTTTTCGGATTAACCTACCTAGTTAAACTAACAAAATTACTTCACCTGACAAAAGGGTTGACTATGTACCTATTTAGGGGGAAGTTATAACTAAACTACTATCACAGTGGAACACTTTCTACATAGTCAACTTTGAAAAGCACATTTTGCACAAATAAACCATTTGAGACAAAGCAACGAGAATCCCACACACTTTTCAGAAACTTTGTCTCTCACACAATTAATGCATCAGCAATGTCCTTGTCTCTACATACCTTTGACATCCTTAGGATACCAATGCATGTAGATGGCTTTTTCGGACTGAGACTCAGATAAGTAAGAGAACTTACTTACTTGTTGACAAGTGCACTGATTGTAAGCTTAAGTGTGTTACAAGTGAGCCAAATGGAAAACGAACCTGCATATTCGAGCAATTACTCATATAATCTAATGGAAGAAAGCAAACACCCTCAACAGAAGAAATGCACAATATTGGTATTCAAATTTCTTCCAGGTTTGTTTTTCTACTCAAATGCAATAAGTTTATTTGTGTCTTTTTTATTCATTGTGTTCTTAAAGTTAATAGTTGGATATGACTACCCAGCATAATTACTGTTCATTATAAACACATTGCAAGCTACCTTATGCACTTATCCTCACTAGTTAGTGAAGTAACTAGTATGCCTTTATTATATGTTTGAATGAAAGGGAAAATAATTTTGTAATAAATGGATATTTTGTCAAAATAACTCTTCCCCATATTTTTGTTGTTAATGTCATACTCTTGCCTATTACAGGAACATCGTAAGTGCACACCAAGTCCCAGCAAATACCTCTACAGCAAGCAACCTACACATTGCATGGGAGAATGAGAGGGTAAATGTACACTTATGCCATCTCATTTATTACACAAAAAATCCTTGCATGCAAAGTATCATTCTAATAAAACTATGTAATATTGTAGGATATTCAAAAACAACTACGCATCCTAGCATCATCGATTGACTCAGTTAAAGAGCAGATCCATACACTGTCCATGATGGTGATGACACTTTCCACAAGTATGATAGAGATGAACACACGCTTGGGGAGGATTTCAAATGAAAGTCCAAAGGCAAAAGACCCTGATTACACACCAACAATAATGCTCACAGATAGCAGTGATTACGAATGTGTTCAACGTAGAAAGATTAAGAAAGCAAATCCTAACACTATGAATAACAGATGCAAGAAAACAAGAAAAAACAAGACTGATGTACATGTAACCTCAACAAAAGCATAAGTTCCTCAAGTTATCATCACAATCAGTTTTATTTCTTATGTTTAGTGTTTTCTCAACAGTAGTTAATAGTTTATGGGTGCTTCCATTTATTTTTGCAAAAGAGGTTGTTCACACCAAACAAAAACAATGGGGGCAAGGGAGTTGGAACCTCTCACAGAGCTTACCACAACATTCTACAACAATCAAACAACTTCAAACAACATACGAGTCTCCATCCATGTATGGCTTGTTTGACTTGCCCTTAATAGAGGGCCATGAAGTTCCAAGTGTATGACATTCTCTTAAGTTTCAATATTCTAATCTAATTAGTTATGTATTTATGTGTTTGAAAGTAACTAATATAATTAATACCAATACAGTAGATGATTCTCTCATTTAGACCTACAAATGACATGAAACTGTTTGGTGTAGAACTTATCCATTGCAGCCTACATTTTTTATGCACACAAAGATCCTAGGTATTTGTAGGGCCCATGTTTAGTTTCCAAAAGTTCACTTTTATTATTTGTATTAGTGGAGTTAGTTTGTTTTTTCACAGAGAGGTTCTGGTTCCAAATACCCACTGCGATGGGACTAGGAAAGCGTTCATGACCATAGTCCCGGGAAAACCAATAGTTGATGATGTATATTCTACACTCTCACTAACAATTCATACCATAGTAATTGTGTTACTTTCATCCCATAAGTGTAATATGACCCTAACTTGTTTTATGTTTATCCTCCATCTTGTAGGTACTTATAATGCTTGCATCCATGCTCTCATACAAAGAAGACATATCCAAGTGGTTTCTACCAACCACTTTTACGGTAATTTGACCATTCATAATCTAATTTCATATGAGACTCTCAACATTAAATTTTTTTAACATTTTAATTAAATTGGCTAGCAAATTGTATTGTGACACAAACCGGCATCTAAGGGAACTATGAAGTGCCACCAAGATGAGTTCATGGGCAAGGTGGACCATCTCCTCAAGGTAAGTTTCTCACTTATCATGAAGGCATCACAAATATACTCGTGTTGTATAGCGCTTTACATCTTTGCAAGGCTTCACAGATGTCCTTTATAAGCTTTTTATTTCTTAATCATAACCGATTTTTATTTCTAAATCATAACTTCCTTCTTATTCATAAATGATTCTTAATCTTAAGCAAAGTAAAGATGGTTTTTTAGTGGGGTTTTATTTCAACATCCAATTTTGGTTAGTAATGGGGTTCTAAGGTATGAGATTAATGCTAGAAGTAAGTTAAGTCACCCTAACCAAACTGTATGTCTTTCTCATGTTTTTTAAGTAGGATTGTCCATTTGGGAATTTACAAATATATACACCAATTCATATGGAAAATCATTGGTTTCTACTGATTATTGACCTACTGAAGGGAGAGCTTGTTTATCTTTATTCCAAACGGTCAGAAAAAGAAAGATTGTTCAGAGTCAGAGCCATTAAGAAAGTGGTGAGCTAAATGCATACAAAATAATATTATGAATAATCATACCATCCCATCCCTTAATATCTTGTGCTTACATATGTTACTCTAATCCATTGTTAGACATTGTTTATAGAAGAGCTTATTCAAGATGAATCATTATATGAAAACCCAAGTACCACACATCCTATAATATCCGAGTATAACATGGTTGAGCCCAATGTCAATCAGCAAAAGGAAGGATCATATGGCAACTTAAAACCCATAAATATCACTCACAGTTTACTAATGATGCCTTATAACTTAATATATTTAGCCTAACTTTGCAGGAATGATTGTGGAGTTTGGGTTTCTCAATGGATGATGCTATCACACATGTGGAGGTCCTATAATTTGGAGGTAAATGTGTTGACTTTATTGTCTAACTTGTTACTTTATATATGTCTTACAAAACATGATATAATGCTTAATGTGTAATCAGAAAGTTAATGACTACACACAAATGCGACTTGCAATTAATCTAGTGTTGAAGGGATATATTCCTAAAAGGGATGAGATCATTAGGATGGCAACTTAGGATATGCAAAGAAAGAAAGTAGAACATTGTCAACAACACCGTTGAATGTCTTGGCTTGATGTTTATTCTAAAACATTTTTAGTTTTCACATCAGTTTGTAATATCTGAATTGTGATATTGTATAGTGTTTTGGCATCCCAGTTAGGGATCACATTTGTAATGATTATATTTGGACATTGTGAGCAGGACACTGTTGGTCTTGTTCAGATTGAAATATTCAATTTGAACAAATATAGAACACCATACACCAAATATATCTTTTGTGGTGTAAGCTGTGGACATGAAAATGGATGTTGACCTATGTTCAACCATGTTAATAGGGTGTGCCAAAATATTATTAGTTTAAATGCTAAGCTCGTATGACAATTGAACTTTAACTATACCCATTTAGCCTTTTTTTTGTCTTCATAAGGGGATATTCAGACTAATCAACTTTCATACTCAACATACAAATACCATACCAATCACATTAAACACAAAATTGAACATCATACAGGTGTGGTGACTGTTCCATCGACCTCCCACTCTTCTCACCTTTGCATCATTATGAGCAAAATAGTTTCCATACATAATTAAGAAAATGTCTACCTTAAAAAATAAACTATAAAAAACAACCTCCCATTATATAACCAATCACTAAAAGCATTTCTTTTATAGTAAGTTTATTATTTTCACATCTTACACAAATGTTTACAAGCCATTAGAGAATTATATCTTCATATAGAATTTTGTTATCCACTTTTCACTCCACCCATTGACACAACGCGAATATTGAACTAAAACCATGGAACTGGAAAAGTAAGTCCCATTTTGCTTATTCCTTTGACACTTTTTGTCCGACCTAGTTTTGCTAGGAGTAGACTTCAGTGTTAAACATTGGATTTAACTAATTTCTAATCTTAAAGTTGAAGGAGTCTTTTACGTTCTAGTTTATACTATGACAGAGTCATACCCAGAATAACGAAGTAGGCTTTAGTTTCTACAAAGCCTTAGTCATATAGATGAAACACATAGTGTTACTGAGATTATAAGGGAGTACAATGACATTTCAATTTAAACAAATTATTTTCATACTCTGCCATTTACAACCATAATATACCTAATAACTATGGTGGCTTTTACTTCAAATTAGGCCCCACAGTGTTCTGACTTCAAGCAGTTTAGCATATTTTCCGATCCAAAGATGTTTACAGCTTTTAATGCTGGACTTATCATTGTAATTTACACCCTATTACAAATCAAGAAAACTAATTGAAGTGAGTTTCCATAAAAATATTTTATTCTGTCACAGAGGAAAACTAAAACTCAGATTTCTTCGTAGATTCAGAAGAACTTGTACAGTGCCTCCATATAAATGACGTTGCCTTCCATAAGCCCCATAATCAATGCCAAGACTCAAGAATGCTAGATGGGGGAGTAGTTCAACCATAAAGGACTGTTCATATTAACCCACTAGAAAACAAAAAACAAAATAAAGGGACAAGGTAATGTCATCATCCTATACTAGAGACCTAATTTCACAATACATATAGAGCTTAAATGAGATAAATGAGATCATCAATACCATACCAATTGAACAATTACGAAAATTTATACATCACCTCTGGCATTTGCACGTAATATGAATACACCTTTGCACTCCTAATATAATAGAATGCATGAAAGGTCAATACATACGCATCATAGATGCATAAATATCGGTACCATCATAATGTTTATTATGTTGAAACCAAAATCTTTTATAAGGTTTAGCACTAATGACAAAAAGCTGTAGCTTTCCCTGCTTAAGTTTTGAGGATAACAAAAATATTTATTAAGTTTGAACAAGTAAGCGTTTCGACAGAGTGGTTTAATAGAACTGAAATTCCTTTGTTTATTGACACTGTTGCTGTTTTCTTTGAGAAGTCTTCGATGAGTTTTAAAAGAGCAAATAGCTTCTTAAAATAAACTATTTGATAGTCTGCGTCCAACTTGTTTCTGCGAAATCTTTTTATGCGTCCAGTCTGTTACATATTTTCCTGCGTCCAATGACTGTCTGCATATACAGTTATTATTTTATTGGTTCGTCTAATACTTTCTTTTTACCAAAGCTCAGACTCAAGTCACTCTTACAAAGTTCAAGCTCAAGCTCTCGTCCAATGTTAAAATTCAAAAATGAAGAACTGTTCCTCATTAAATGCTCGAAAAGAACGCTGACAGCTTATGACTACAAAAGAAGTCAACTGAGCCGCTTTTTGCTGACATTGTCTAACAACAACAAAGATCTGCAAATAAGGAACTTTCTGCGATCTCAGACAAATCTGGACTCAGTTATCATATGATTGGAAATCTCTGATAATCAAAGTCACCTTTCAAAAGAAGCTCAACACGATTTCAGTCGATGCATTTAATGCTACTTAGAACGGTAATAAATGTTTCCGTTGGATGACGAAGCTTATGAAGTCTGCTCAAATTTTTCTCGCTTATAAAAAGGAGAAGCAGCACTAGAAGAAGTGATTCTTTTGATGCCCAAGCAACTTACAACGACTAAAAAGCTTTATCTCTTCTTGGAATTCTTTTCACTTGTAAAAAGGTTAAAGTCTTGAGATCAATTGTCTATTCTCATTTTCTAGTGAGTTTCAAACTCAAGCTTTCATCATCTTCTACTTATTCATATTAGTGTTGTAAGCCTGAAGAGGCTGGGTATAAAAGAATACTGGTGTGATTGAACCTGAAGAGGTTGAAAATACTTGTAACCTGAAGAGGTGAATAATACTTGTAATCTGAAAAAGATTAGTTGAAAATCCTTCTGGTTGAAGGGACTGGACGTAGCTCTTGGTTGGTAAGAGTGAACCAGGATAAATCTCTAGTGTAAGCTTCTCTTCTCTTCTTGTGTTTTTTATTTCCTCTAACTTCTAGGGTTTACCATTGTGTTTATTAACAAAGCTTTTAAATTGGTTCTTCGAAGTTCTTAACCGCTTCCTTAAAAATCTCTCCAAATTCCTTAGAGTCCAATAGGACTGAGAAGTCCTGTTTTTACGTTCTTTGCTTGTTAACCTTTAACCTTCGTTGTGTTCAATCTTTTGTTAAAAGAAAAGTTTTTCTTAAAAGGGTTAAGAAACACAATTCAACCCCCCTTCTTGTGTTTCACTTGGTTATTTCATATTAACCATTAGTACTAGATAACCAATAACAAATAGATAGTTCTATTGCTTCTGAATCGTATATTAGTATTATGGAACACTAAGAGCAAAAACAAACTTATTTTTGTAGACCTCCAATTATTGAGACATGATCTTTGGACGTGAAATTTTGGTACCTTTGCAATGACATGGAGTGTGCTGCTAACAGGTAGTTTTGAAGGAAATGTATCTTCTCCAAGTGTGTAACATTTCCATTATTTATTTTATGAACATCCATGACAAGTTGGTTCTCATATGGTATCTCTGCAACATGTTAACAAATGCAAATTTAACTCACTATGTTTCAAATATCAACAGACATGTCTCATGTAAACAAAGTTCAAGCAATAAAGTCTTACTTCAAGCTTAAGAATGCATGAAAAATATCAAGACCTGATAAACAAAGGAAACTACAAATGCAATAGGATAGTACGATCCATTTGCAAATCAGTAATGGTACACCCTTCAAACAACCATGGGTTGTGCTCCTGACAAATTCCAAAACATAACATTAGCCTAAAACAAATTTAGGTGCAATCAAATTCACTAAACGATAAGTATGTTCCACTCTAATGTAATGCACCAACAAGCAGAGAAGGCTCCAATTAGATATGATATAACACGCAAAACCTATTTCATAAATTTGCTTACTGGCAAATGCTTCCTATAACATGCAAAATATATGTTAAAATTTGACATTTTCAAAAGAGGCATTTGTCAAAAGAACAATTACCGATACCAAATTCTAACCGCTTCCATCCCACCATGGTGTCATAACTATGCCTGATTGACCTCTACTCAAATACCCACCCTCCCCAAATGATTGAATGCTTAATGTTATAATGAAAGCAAGACTAATCAAAATATTACTTCAAAAACAGGACATTGAAAGCATTCTAACAAAATAGAGAAACCATTTGTATAGCACCCTCATACGAGGGCAACATTACCACACAATGAAAGGGTCAAGGGAAATTAAAAATAAAATAACAACACAACCTAACCATCCCTCCGTTGCAGTGCTCCTTTCGCCACAGATTGCCGCCGAGCTCATTTTGTCGCAATAGTTGAGGACGAACGAGTTTCTGGGAATAGATTATTTTGGTATTGCATGAAGAGCACATAGACCACAGCTAGCATGGGTTTAAGGAACTATGGTTTTGGGGCGAAGATTGCACAGGAAGAGCTTGGGGCCAAATTAGAGTGCTGCACGCGAAGACTGTAATTTCGTCTTCCATGGTTGATGAATAGAACCTAGGGTTTTAGGTTGGTCTTGATGTTGTACGAACAAATCTGGAGAAAGAATGTAGGAGCTTGGGGCCAAATTAGGTTGGTGCACGGGAATACAATGATTTGGGGGTTTAGGTGATTTTGTGATTTAAAAAATAAAGTGAGTGATTTGGGTATTTGCCATTTTGTAAATTAAAATTTTTGGAGGGTGATTGAAGGGTTTTTTCTTCCTCATCCCAACTGGAAAAGCATTTCTTGGTGTCACCTCTCCATTGATCCAACTCACATGGGTTTCAAAACCCACCCAATTGATGGGGTACCGAAGACTCCATCTTGTTAACAATGATCTTAATGCATTGGATATGATATTAAAATATAAAAGTAAAATATTTAATATCTTAAAAATATTTTATATATTTTTTATTAAATAATAAGTCTTACTAATAAGTACACTTAGCACACTACTTATGAATTATTTAATACTTATTAATAAAAATTTTAATTATTAAATAAAAAAATTAATTACTTTTTAAATTTATAAAATATTAAGTAATATACTTTTACATTTAATACTTTAACCAATATCTTTAAGAGACTAATTAACAAATGTATTAAATAAATAACTTTTTTTATTAAAGTATATTAAATACTTGTTAAACAGTAACAATATTATAAAATAAATCATAAAAAACCTATTAATTGCCTTATATAAGGAGAATAATGGAGTACGGAATGGTAATGAATTGCGAAGAAACAAGACAACTAATCACACTGTTCCTTTCTACCCTCACATCCATTATTATAACTAAAAGTAGCACTCCCGCCTAAAACTCATGCAAATTTATTTTCCCGCTCAAATTACATGCTCTGGTTCCTCTATCACTTACGTTCACTGGCATATATTTAATGCTAACCTAATTTTTTACTCCTACTACTAATAAAATTGTCACGTGACTAAAACATTCTCTTTAGCTCACCTACTTTTGCCCTCATTTATTTCTTTTACACTTTTTCTTTAACTGTTGTGTTTCCCAATAAGCCTTTATTTTGGGCAATAATTTCGTCCCCTTCCTTTTCTTATGCTATATTGCCTATTTTGTTTTCTTCCAATACAAGTCCTATATCTACATTTTTTCAACCATTAGCAGAGCTTCCTCGATTTACTTTTTCTGGCTCCTTTGTGATGGATTATCTTATTCCCGATGTTAGACTCATGATGAAGATTTCAAAATTGTTATTGGAATTGCTATCGTTGCAGTTTTTTTATTCTTATTAATTTTTTTCATTTTCATTACTGTATAAGTAGTCATGGGATTTTAGGCTTTTCAAGGTTTGATTGTTTTAGGCGTGAACTGGTGTTGGTACTAATAGCGGTATGTGATCCCTTTTTATTGTAATTGTGTCGTTTCGTTATTCTTCTTCCTTCGTCTTTTGGTTCTTCTTAAGGTTCATTCTTTGATAGTTTCCCTACGTTATTTTTTTGTATTTTTCTTAGCACAATTCATTTTGTTTTGTTTCTATTTGAATCTGCCAATGGTTCTTGGATTATTATTAATTTTAACAATTTTTCTCCAATTTTCTCTGACTCTCTTTCTTATGGACTTGAGGTTAGTATTTTATATTTTATTTATCTTTTTTTTTTGGTTGTATGATATGATCGATCTGTTACTTATGTTGATTCGATCTCTCTTGTATAATTTGAATTTTTGTAATAATTGTCATATATCATTGTTTATTAATCTCTTTGTTTACCTCAGGTTGATTTCGATTCCTAAAACGTTTGGTTGTCCTGTAGTTCATTTCTTTTGATATGTGGAGGTTAGTTATTGTTTAGCAGAATTCCCGTAGTTATATCCAGATAAGCTTTAAGTATTCTTTATATGATCATTATGTTGGTAATTTTGTAATGGTGTTTGTGTTGATCATGATCTGATTGTGGTTTGTTATATTTTGATTAGTTCTTGGCATTTGCTGGATTATCTTATTTTTTCTATCATTTTAAATAGTTGAAAAGTAATTTATATAATTTCATCTCTTTTTAGGATGGTTAACACCATTGATAATGTTAGTGACATTTCTCCATTAAAGCAATCGTGGAGGGTAAAAGTCAGAGTCATTAGGTTGTGGACTACAACCTGGGTTTAATCTTCCTAATGAGGTTAATAGTATTGAGATGGTTTTGTTGGATAAGAAGGTACTTGTGTATTTTTGTTTATTATTTTTCATCATTTTTATGCTATTATTTTTTTGTTCTTATAAATTTTTGATTTTAGGATGGGAGAATTTATGCTTTTGTCAACCGGTCATTTGTTCAGAAGTTTATTTCAGTAATTTCTGAAGGCAAAGTATACGAGATTAGTCAATTCAGTGTTATTCAAAATAGTGGTTCTTATAAGACCACAGAGCATCCTTTCAAGATATCTTTTCAGTACTCTACATCTGTTCGTGAATGAGTTGATGTTCCCAATATTTCAAAATATGATTTTATTTTCTTTGATTTTGATGACATTCTTGGTCGTGTTGTTGATGAAAATTATTTAGTTGGTATGTTTTGTGATTTAAAAAAAAATTATCTTGCATTTTACTTTTTATGTTTTGTGTATACTTTAATATCTTTTTGGCTTTTAATTATATTTTAGATGTTATTGGAAAGTTAGATGGATATCATGAGATAGAAGATTTCAAGAAGGATGGAAAGTCTATGAAGAAGATTGTGACTTATCTTTAGGACATTAAGTATTACTGGTTTTGTTGTATTTATATACATTTTTTATTATTCTTTTTTCTCAAATAATTGAAATCTGTTGTTTGTTAGGGATAGGAAAATCAAGTGTACATTGTGGGGAGATTATGCAAAAAAGGTAGGCTCATATATGGCTAAAAAGAATGAGGGACCTGCTATTTTGATTATTCAATTGTGTAAAATTAAAGATTATCAAGGTCAGTGTGATCCATAATGTGTTTTTTATATTCGATAATCTTTGTTCATAATAGTAAATTAACAAGGTTCCTTTTTATTAATAGGAAATTTGGGTCCCCGTAAGCTATCAAACTCTTTGTATGCAAGTAGGCTTCTTATTAACAGTTATGAGCCCGCTGTTGTTGATTTCAAGAATAACTACTTATTATTCCTCTAATTAATTTGCCATATGTTTTATCTATTATTTTTTAAAATACTATTTTTAGTTGATTATCTCTTGGATTATTTATGTTTGTAGACTTTCGGAAGGAAATGCCCCAATTCTTAGTCAGCTGTCTAATCAGTCCTTTGTTTCACTCAATGAAGAGTTCATCAATAAGTCTCAAAGAAAGACTTTAAATTAGATTCAATCTACTAAAGAGGTTTCTTTTCAGTTGCTTGATTCTATCATCATAGCATTTTATTGAACTCTTGATTTTTTAATTGTGGTGCCTCTGTAATTGCAGGCCTGCATTTGCATGACTCTTTGCACTATTTTGAGTCTGGACACTAGGTATGGATGGTATTACAATTCTTGTAAGAAATGTGTTAAGAAGGTTATTCCATATGGTAGTGGCTTCTACTGTGAGAAGTATGATAAAATTGTTTCTTCTACCCAACTTTGGTATATATTACTATGTATTTTAATGTGTTATTTAAATTGATTTTTAAAATAATTATATTAATTTTTTTTGTTATATTATATGATGTAGTTATAAAGTTCATCTTTCTGTTGTTGATGATGATGGAGGGAGTGCACAATTTATTTTGTTCAATAATGTTGTCTTCAGCTTTATCAAAAAGACTGCGGCTGATCTACGTGAAGATGTTGTAGCTGTAAGTTTTATACACATATTCTTCTTGTGCTTTCATTTGCCTTCATATTTGGTGACTTATAATTTCTATATAATATTGTAGGGGGTGATGTAAACGAATTCCCAGAGAGGTTGAATGATTTTCTGGGCAAAAAATTGCTGTTTAAAGTTCAGATTAAAAAGAATGACAATTCATTTGATCATACTTATACTGTCCTGAAATTATGCACTAATGATGAATTGATAACAAGTTATATGAGTGATGAATGTCTCCCAAATGAGCACTTTGTTGTGTTTAAGGATGATGATTCTTTAGATTCTGTAGTGAATTCTCTTTCACAGAAGAAGTTAATGTTTCAAGCATGGATGAATGCTAACAAGAAGTATAACGATGCTAGACAATTGACATATGCAGAATTTCCTACTAAATTTGTTTGGAAACCAAATCTTGGTGAATGGTTTCCTAGGCAAAGAGGTTTCTCTATTGGAAGAATTTTCTTTGTCCCTCCAGGAACTGGTGATAAGTACTATTGTAGAGTCTTATTGAATACTGTGAGGGGTTGTAACTGTTTTGATGATATTTGGAAAGTTGATGGAGTACAATATTCTTCGCCTAAGGAAGCATGCTATGCATTGGGTTTGCTTGATGATGACAAAGAGTATGTAGATGTAATAACAGAAGCAAGTCATTGGGGATCTGGGAATTATTTAAGAAAGTTGTTTGCATCATTGTTGTTTTCAAATAGTATTTCTAGACCCGATTTTGTTTGGGAAAAAACATGGTTGTTGTTGAGTGAAGATCTACTTTACACTCAAAGGAGATTACTACAGCATGAAGGTCAAGTTTATTCTTCTATTTTTAATTATTAAATCACTTATTTACTACTTAACTTATTTTATGAGTATTATTAATATTTTATTATTATTATTTTTGTTAGACTTAGTCCTCACCGATGAGCAGCGTAAAGATCTTAGCCTTTGTGAAATTGAAAAGATTTTACAAAGCAATGGAAAGAGCCTTAAAGATTATTCCTCAATGCCTTTACCAGAAGGAGATCCCTCACATTCATTTAATAAGCTTATCCTAGATGAATTGTCTTATGATAGGGTCTCCTTGATGAAAGAGCATTTCACCCTACTTTCCTTACTCAATGTGAGCAAAAAGATGTATATGACACCATTATGAAATTTTTGTCAACAGGTGCAGGAGGACTTTTTTTTGTCTATGGCTATGGGGGAACTGGGAAAACATTCATCTGGAGAACGTTGTCTGCTGGTTTAAGATCAAAAGGAGATATTGTACTCACTGTAGCCTCAAGCGGAATAGCAGCACATCTAATGCCAGGTGGCAGAACTGCTCATTCGAGGTTTGCAATCCCACTTATTGTTAATGAAAATTCTTCATGCAATATTAGGCAAGGTAGTCCTATGGCTGAATTGTTAACTAAGATAATTATATGGGATGAAGCTCCAATGACACAAAGGTACTGTTTTGAGGCATTAGATAGGACAATGAGAGATATCCTTAGACATTCAAATCCTCTGAGCTCTGAGCAACCATTTGGGGGCAAGGTAATTGTTTTCGGTGGAGATTTTAGGCAAATTCTACCCGTCATCTCGAAAGGAACTAGACAGGAAATAGTTGCTGCAACTATTAATTCCTCTTACTTGTGGTCGTTTTGTAAGGTACTCTAATTGACAACAAATATGAGGTTATCAACTGTTGTAGCAGGAAATTCTACTGCTGTATCAGAAGATTCTATTGCTGATTTAAGACAATTTTCAGATTGGATTTTGAAGATTGGAGATGGAAAGGTAAATCTGCTAAATGATGGTGAAGAGTTGATTCATATTCCAGATGAATTCCTTATTAAGGATTATAATGAGCCTATTCCAGCTATTGTTAGATCAACATATCCATCATTGTTGGAAAATAAGCTTGATCCTACTTACATGCAAGACAGAGCAATTCTTGCACCAACTCATGATATTGTGGACTCAGTCAATGATTATATATTGTCCATTATGCCAGGTGAGGAAAGAATATATCTCAGTTATAGCATTTGTAAATTAGACTTGAATTCATTTTCTAATGAAGATTTACATACTCCTAAATTTCTAAATAATAACAGATGTTTTGGTTTTCCTACTCATGTGCTTAAATTGAAGATTGATGCGCCTGTTATGTTACTTAGAAACATGGATCAGTCTTCATGTCTATGTAATGGTACAAGACTGATTATCACTCAACTAAGGAATCATGTATTAGAAGGCAAAGTTATATCTGGATCCAACATGGGTCATAAGCTTTTCATACCCCGCATGTTATTAACACCTTCTGATTCAAAGCTTCCCTTCAAATTCCAAAGAAGGCAATATCTTATTTCTGTTTGCTTTGCAATGACTATTAATAAGAGTCAAGGTCAATCTCTATCACGTGTTGGATTATTTCTTCAAAAACCGGTATTTAGCCATGGTCAGCTATATGTTGCCATATCTAGAGTTAGAAAGAAGCAACTGCTTAAAATTCTAATTCTTGACAAAGATAGTAATTTATCTACATCAACAAATAATGTGGTGTTCAAGGAGGTGTTTCGAAATGTGTAGATCACAAGTAATGTTGAGTAGTTATGTTGTATTCTTTTCCTTTCATCACCTGGCTTTCTTATTTCAGCATTTACAATTTTTCAATGCAGTTTTGTGCCAAGGTCGATGTTATGCAGTCTGAATATTCCTGGTGGAAAGCACACCCTCCCAAATTGTCTTAACTTCAAGTACCTCATTTATTTGTATTTAGCTATTGTAAATTGTTAAGATCATACTCAATCTCATTTTTAATGCTATGATGATTAAGTCTAGCCATGTTTGCTTTATAAATATATTGTGCATATTCTATGCTGTAAACTCATTTCAGTACATGTCAATGCATCCTATGAACTAATTACTTACAAACATATGGTTTGTTAGCTAGAATTATTTTTTATATCACATAATCAATTTGATTGGCATCATTTTGTTTTAGTACATGTTCACATTCATCGTTATCATATTAACTATTGTTTATGTCATATGATTTAATCTATGAATTGATTATTCTTTTACACTTTTCTTAAACCGACAGATAATTGTAGTTTCATTGTTTCTAATATTCCAAATCAATTACATTAAAATAAATGTTTTGTCAGAAGAAACTATTTTTTGTTCAATTAATTTTCTATGCTTTATTTTATTTATTATATTCAAAATTTAATTATTTAGGATTAATCAATAAAAGTTATTATAAAGACTAACCGTGCATCGGACGGGTGAAAATCTACTATCTACCATTACGGCAATACCAAAAGTTAACTCAACCACCATATTTTCTCCTCCTATCTACCTTTCAACGCATCACTGAACAATCGCTTCCCCTCTTTAATCACTTTTCCTTTCTCTGTTCCACTCTTTACTCACTGTTTCTCCTACCATAACAGCGACACAAGCTGTGGAATCGAAGCTGCCACACACTCGAAACGCGATTCTAATTTCAATTTTTCAACCCAAAACCGCTTTTTCGATAATCTCAATTACTTCTTCTTCTTCTTCTTAAGTCTTCGCCTTATATTTTAATTATTCGTTTCTTTCCCCTTTTTCAATTTCAATTATGCAACGCGCTTTCTCTCTCTAGCCATGTCATCAGAAAACACCACCGCGGAGGCGCCGCTCCTCCGCCGTCGCAGCGGAACCTCCGACGCCACCGCCGCCGCCAGGGCTCCAACCCTAGCGCTTCTCCTGGGCCGCGCAGCCGGCCGCCGCGGCCCGTCCATGCTGGTCCGCGAGACGGCGGCGCGTGAGCTTGAGGAGCGGCGCGCCGACTGGGGCTACTCGAAGCCGGTGGTGGCGCTCGACGTGTCGTGGAACATGGCCTTCGTGGTGGTCTCGGCGGCGATGCTGTTGTGCACGGTGGACGAGAGTCCGAACACGCCGATCCGTGTGTGGATCGGCGGGTACGGGCTGCAGTGCCTGGTTCACGTGGTGCTGGTGTGGCTCGAGTACCGGCGGCGGAGCCGGAGGGATTCGCGGCGGCGCAGGGCGGAGGACGTTGACAGTGAGGCTGGTAGCTTTGGGGATTTCGACGACAGTGAGGAAGACGATGTTGGAGATGGTAGCTCCGTGAATTCGTCTCGCTCTAGGTTGGTTCATTTGAATTGAAATTTTATTTCATTTTGCCTTTTTAATTATAGAAGGTTGATTCAATTGCTATTTTGAGTTGAATTTTGATAAATGAATTAAGTCATTTTTTTTTATTGTTTTTTTGCATGCTAGGGTTTCGAATTTTGGATGAGGTTTAAGATTTCTTGTTTCCTTTGGAGAAATTAGTGCTGTGTGTATGATGGTGTTTGTTTTCGTGTTATTGTGGAGGTAACTAGCAGGAACTAGAGCAATTGTGTGATAAATAATGTGAGGTGCATTGAATAATAACAATTGAACCACACCCAGTTAGCTTCTTTCCATGAAACTAAGTTTTCAATGAAGTATCACTGAGATGCTTTTTTTGTTTTTGTAAATGTGAGCTGGAAACAAACCATGGGAGAACCTAAACAGAATTTAGGATTATCTGTTCTTGAAAAGAAATTATCAAGGTGGATGCGGTTGGCCTGATAAATATTTAGGGACTTGGACTTTTGTTCATGTTTATTTACTGGTGCTTGAGGATATGGTCCACTTAAGGAGCTTAGTAGTTAAGTTGTTTAAGAAGATATAAAAATGTTGTGCTTTGGAATTAGGATTAACAGTTATGTAGTTTATGTGATTGGACTTACAAAAACATAGTGTCGTGATCAACAGACTACAGATAATGGAAATTAGATTTGCTAAAGGCAGTGAATCAAAGGTGTGCAAAGGCCATATTTATGGGCTTGGTTGATCAGGATGAGCGAAGGGGCCATGAAATTAAAAGGGTTTCAGTGTAGGGTAGTTTATGGAGTATATGGTTGTCTAATATCATAACGTGGAGAGAAGTAGGTGTGTAGTTATCTTTCAGTACCTAGTTGAGGGTAAACTATTCGTTGTCTTCAACAATATAAAAGGGCTTAGCATCATTTGTGACAAATTATTTAAATATCTTGACACTTGACCACCTCCTGTACTGTACATTTCTTGACCTAGGATTTAGCCTTTATTATAGTATAATTTGTGTGGAGTACCTGTTAGAGATAAAAACATTCTTGAGCCTACACCTAACAGCCTATGATGCACTAATATGGAAAAACTCGCTGTACCAGTACCATATGGATACGCATATGATAATTATTCCTATGTATTCCCTGTTTTTTTTTTTTTTTATCTCAGGCTCAGCCCTCCTGTCTCTGTGAAATGTGAATTATTCCTCTCTGCTGCCTTTTCATTCTTTTTATCTTTTTCCTTTCCCTTTTAAATACCATTTTGAAATATATACATATACATATATATATATATATATTTGAAAATTTACAAAATTATTAATTTTTATAAGAAACATTAAAATATAATTACTTTGACACCTGAACATTTTTTTTAAAATAAAAAATATCTTCTCTTTCTTTATTTCGTTTTTTTTTTTGTGATATTTGTCTTGATAATTGTAAAAACAACAAAAATGAGAAATTTATTAAAAGGAACTTTTCTAAAAAAATTATGTAATTAAACAACTAAATTAATTAAAATTTTTAAATATATTAAGGGTTGGTCTGGATGACAAAAATTGGAATTACAGTTCAGACATAGAATTGTAATTCTGAACTAAATTATAATTCAATGGAGGTTAACTTGCTAGATTACAGCGGTGACGAAGGTTGTCAAAATACGTCTCTAGTGGCAATGGATGCTAAAGGACGCTGGTAGCAACGTGGCCGGAGCACGCCGCCGACGATGGTTATTGGCGGCGACAAGGCCAAAAGACACCGGTGGCGATGGTGACTGGAAGACGGTGCCAGTAACGTGCCTGGTGCATGCTGCTAGCGACGACGTTTGCTGCAGTACGCAGGTGGTAAACGATCGGAGGTCGCCAGCAACAATGGTTGCTGCAGTGCGCAGGTGGTAAAGACAATGAACAATGAAATATGAAATATTGTTTTTAACTTTTTTCTTTTAGTATTTTAAAAATAAAAAATCTTAGCGCTTGGAATTGTATTTTAGGGTCCAAGTTAAGAATTGTGAGTTGTATAAACTAGTTATTTTTTAATTCCATGGAATTGGACTCATAATTGAAATTCTAATTCTAATGTACACACCAAACAAGATAATTAGAATGGGGATGTCCAATTCTAATTTCAAGGCTCAATTCAAAGCCCAATTTTCTCTTGCCAAACGGGGCTTAAAATTTGGCATTATTTAAATTGAATATATATTATGGAATTGTTATTTTTTATTTACATTTAAATATATTTTTAATATTTTATTTAATATAACTTGCAGTACCCGTATCCTAATTTTTTTTAAAATTGTCATATTTGCATATTCTATCAGATACTCATGCTTGTAACCTATGAAACATAGCTATCAACTTAAGATTTGGGGGAGTTGGTTCCTTGACCTGGTATAAGAGTCTCTTCGACCAAGTGGTTTCGTGTTCAATCCTTATTGCTAATTTGCTACTCGTTTCTATACTTTTGCAATTGTTTTGTCCTTGTGGGGGGTTAATTACTACTGGTATAGATTTCTGTTTTATCCTTGGGCCTAATTAATATGTGATAGGAATCATAGGATAATAATTACTGTCTGCCTAAAGATTCTATGTGCTATAGTATAACTGTATAAGCCTCCAAGGTTTCATCGGGTAGTCAAGAAATGGTATAGATTACAGTCACTTTAGTGTTGCTAATTGAATATAAGAGTTAGTCTTAATGAAGAATTTGTTAGTAAAATATCTGGTAATAATTTTAATTTCTTATGGTGAATGGCTTATGATTTTCATTAAGATTTCAGTAAATGGAATCCTTCCACTGATATTTTGGCACAGAAGCTGTACTTTCACATTGTGCAATGTGAGGACTAACTGCAGGACTATCCATACACTGGGAAAAGGAAATAAAATGTCTGTTTCTGTTCTGAGTGCCCTGGCTGCTAAATCATGTTAATTTACTAGTCTTACATGTAGTTCAGCTTATTATCATATGCTTCTTTGAACTGTACTAGATAATTAAGATTTGTATATACTGATTTTTATTATCTACCAAACAGATTCACAAAACGATGTGAATCGTTGAATACCATGGTCTCATTCCTTTGGTGGATAGTGGGCTTTTACTGGGTTATCTCTGGTGGTGATATACTTCTGCAAGATGCTCCACGTTTGTACTGGTAAGCCTTTATTCAAACTGAATTTTAATAATAATGTTTGTATATTAATTTTAATAGTCTGATAGACTACAAATGTGGACTCACATACATACACATGATATTTTCTATTTGTTTGGGTGCCTGAACAATGCACATACATATACAAGATTATTTCACTTTCATATTTGGGGGTATCTACTTTGATTTTCCATTCAAAAGTTTACGAAAGATATGTTCTTCATAATTTATTTCTTTTGGATGAAAGATATTGATAGAAAACTGAATTCAGTCCCAACTGGAACTGGTATGAGTTTTATTTATGAACTTTCGTTACTGATTCCAGTGGGGAAGCAGTATCAGAGATGAGTACACAAGGAAAAGAAAATAACAGATAGCCCAGGACTTTTGAGAGGCCTGGTCTCTCCCACCCAATTTCCTCTTAATTCTCCGATACCTCTTCCCTTCCCTCTCCCTTTTTATTTCTTTCACTCCCAACTGATTTCCCACTCTCTCTCCTCCCCACATGTTTCCTGCCACGTCAGCTGGCAGTTTTGCTGATGGAGCTCACAATCCATGCCTAATTGGGGTGATGATCTCCTGTTTCCCACCACACCTCTCCTTTTGTACGCCTTTCTAATAGGTGACCGTGTGCTAACAGATATGTTCTTATTGATTAGTGCACATCAACACAAGCTGGATTCAAGCATAATCTCCTTTTCTATGACCTACCTTTTTTATGCCCCTTTTGAAGTTGTTTTGTAAAACCCACTCATCTATGCTTATTATATTAGTGCTATATCCCAAGAAGTTATTCATGAAATCTGAATTGTTAGAAACTAGAAGCTAATCTTTTTATTTCTGATTCAACTGGCATAATCCTTCCTAGTATATGAGGGATCAGTTGTATAGCTCTTTTATTTTGATTTGTCATTGTCAAAGTATACCTCAAAGCTTAAAATGTTATATATAAGGACAAAAGGATAAGTTTTACATCTCCAAAGCCTAAACAGTCTTTTTTCTTTAAATTTATAGATTTCAATAAAAAGCATCAATGCAGATTTTATTTTATTTGTAAATCTTTTTGTTTGTTAGATTGCATGATGGATTCTGCAAAGTTTGTTGACATTAATGAAAGGGAATCTCTGTTTTTGAATTTCTACAGGTTGGCCGTTGTCTTTCTGGCATTTGATGTCTTCTTTGCCATCTTTTGTGTTGTTTTGGCATGCTTGATTGGCGTTGCCCTCTGTTGTTGTTTGCCCTGCATCATTGCTATTCTCTATGCTGTTGCAGGACAGGTATGAATTAAGAATATTTTAGATTGACAGAAAAATTTCGAACAAGTTGTGAGCTTTCTAATTGTTCTCATTGTCTCATTTCTTTGATTTTCTTTTTAAAATTATATTGGTGAACTCATTTCTGGTGAATATAGGAAGGTGCATCAGAAGCAGATCTCAGTATACTTCCAAAATACAGATTTCGAATATTAAGCAACGAAGAAAAGCCTAGTGGGGGAGCTGGATCAATGGTTCCTATAGAAACCAGCAGTGCTTACTTGGCAAATGAACGAGTACTTTTACCTGAGGATGCGGTATGCTTTACTGAAACAAGTAGTTAATTTATTTCAGTCTTGGCCTTAGGTTGTTCATCACTTTTGCTAAAAAGAGATGGATGGTTCCCTGATTTTCTATTTTGGTCAATGCACATAATGATTCATACAGTAGCTCCATATGTAATTGTGTGAATCTGGTTGCACAACAGGAAAAAAATAATAAATATCAAATATCTACACATGAGCTCTGAATTTGCCATCGCCGACTTCAAATAGTAGGTTCAAGAATGCTTAGGTTCATGTTTGATGAGCTAATTTATAAAATCCTTGGTTTGCAACATTTGGGAAAGAAATGTTGGTTAAAAGTTTAGTTAAACAAACAACACCTGGAGTTATATGATTATTTTTTGGGTCTCTTAATGGTGTATAGATTATAAATCTGGCTTTGAGGGAAAAGCATAGAATCCAATAACATGAGGGAAAAACCATTGTCAGATATTTGGACCATGGGAAGATATCATGAATTTTTCTCTGGTAGATTAGAATCTTTTAGTCCTTACCTTTTTCTGTCTTAATAAGCCGAGAGGGTTCAACCCTTGTACATGACTGCATAAAAGCAAAGAACGAATCTATTAACATTTTATTCTATAATGGCCCATGAAACATTCAACTAGATTACTAGATTTTTTTATATTGAAATTAAATTTAAAAAAAAATTCATTTTTTTGTATTGTTCTTACTTTAGCTTCTTCTTATATGTCACTCCTTTGGCCTCATTCTGAGTTCTTTTACCAATGAAAGAGAAGGGGGGCGCAGGAAGTGTGGACTTTGATTCTTGTTAAAGATTTAAGTCATAAGCAAAGAAAATTTAGGAGAAGGCTGATAGTAGGTATTATTTATTTTATGTAGATGGTTTTAATGTAGATTCTGCTAAATATTTCTTAAATCGTTCTGTATAAGAGGAACTCTCTTGAAGATGTACACTTGAGCTCTTTAAGTATGTTACTTTATCATTATTTTTATTGTTACACGAAAGATTCCCTCTTGTAGTTCCTTTTACGAATAGAATATTTCATTCAATAGAAAAAATCACCTAACTTGGAATAGAACATTTCATTCATCAACTTTTAATTGTTAGGAGATTTTTTTAATACTCTTTTTCTGTTTTCCTTTTCAGGAATGCTGTATATGCCTCTGTGCATATGAGGATGGAGCAGAACTCCATGCTCTTCCCTGCAACCATCATTTCCATTCTACATGCATAGTGAAATGGTTAAAGATGAATGCAACGTGTCCTCTTTGCAAGTACAATATTCTTAAGGGAAATGAACAGGTGTGACGGAAAAGTAAAGTAAGACCTAAGATATTGGGTGTTTCCACAGCTGTTGTGTATATGTAGATATAATTTCAAGACAAGAAACTATTGACCTTCTCCCAAGCTGCTCGGTTTTGCTGTCATTGTTTTGCTTAATTGCTTCTGTAGAGAAAAGATATAGATAAGGAAAGCATCGTAGAGCATTTATTTATGAATAAGTTAGGGACTTTTGTCAATTGAGCCTTATTTTGTCCTCTCTTAGAGTCATTTGAAAGTTGTCCAATTTCTTGTCTCGACTTTGTTCATATGGGAGAGAAATGGAAAATGAGGCAGACCAACTTTCAGGTTATCTTGTAGAGTATCTTATGGATTGTTTATTAGTTTTCTGATAGAAGCAAAGATGATTGCTTCATTTGCTATTGGTTATGACTGATGATAGGTTTAATACCATATATCCCATCTTCAATGTGCCTGTATAATCTTGATGAATGCTTTGCATTATTTATATCCAAGTTATTATCATTCGCTGAAGGCGGTATATTAAGTTCATTCTCATCGTATTAAATAAATCCTTTTGTTTTACTATAAAATATTGAGTTTCATGTTTATTTATTGTAGGAAAAGTACCCCTCAATGTTACTCTTCGCTTTTATATGTTACTCATCAGTCATCAGGAAGTGGCTGAAATTGAGAACTGTGGTTCTGTGTAAAGGAAAAAAAATTAAGAAATTAAGAAAGTACGAAGACTGAGAAACTTGAGATAAATCTTGGCTGAAAAAAGTTTCTGCTGGAGGCACTGTGCAGCTACTAACTTGGGGTGGTTTGAAAATTAGTTCTACGACATATTGAATAGGAAAATGTTATGTAGACAACTTTAGATGAAAAAAAGAGAGAGAAAGTTATCGGATTATTTGTTAATTTAAACAGAAAATTTGATATGATTATATGTAAATCTAAAAATAAACTTAATAGTGCAAAAATGAATTATGAATTATTGTATCATTGATGAATGACATTACCTTTTTGAATAAGCTCGCATGAAATAAGCTATTCCACATAAGGTACACATTAGGTGTCTAACGTATAATTTTACGAGTGTTGTTGACTAGGGATTTATTGAAACATGAAAGTGGTTGCATAGTATTATTGTTTTCTTATGGATTTTCAAACAATTTACACAAAAGTGAAAAAATCAGTTTTCTTAAAAAATAAAAAATAAAAAATAAAGATTTGCCATCTTTTTGTTGTTGTAATTATGACATCAAATTGTTATTTTTTCAGTAAGAGTTTAATAACGTCAAGAGCCTTTGACTCAGTTGATACTACTAATGTTTGGAGTGCCCTCGGTGGGGGATTCCCTTTGTGGCTTTCCCTCTCCCCTCCACTTCCCCTGAACCCCCTAGTGGGGATTCCTCTCCTAAGTTCCAATGGAGCCTAGTACCAAAAAAGAAAATAATTTAACAACTAAAAGGTAATAATAAACAGCAAAAGGGAATCATAAGTACACATGTTGGTAACTGATTTATAATATACTATGTAATCTGTTTCATTTTTTTTCTAAAATTTCTTCCTACGTCCTAGCTTCATATCCATACCGTCGTCATAAGCATTTCATTGTCTATGGTTAGTGAAATACAATGATAATTTACATAGCTAATGTGGTACATGTTTAATGATACAATGCAAGAGCATAATCTTACATCGGGTATACCTAAAAATCTATATTCCTTCTAATTGAGAGCTCCCATCAAATGTATGAGTGGATTTTCAAATTGTTTAAGAGAAATCTTCTCAGATACCTTTAATCTATACTAGGAAAGTAATACAATTTTAGGAAAGTTAATTTACAAATCCGTAACTAATATGGACTTTTTATTTTCCTATTAGTAATGCTATATAACATAACGAAGGATTTCTACAAAATTAGGATACAAATGATGCTGTATGATAAATCGTTGCATCATTTCACAACCCACTTTCACATTTCACAATCCACTTTCACGTTTCTCTATGACTGATTCATTCCACGTAATTTGTATTCATTTCGTGTAAAAACTTTGGTGCCATTTATTCTTCCCCTTTTCCATTTTATGAAAACTTTCCTATTTTCCTATTAAGTGAGATTATTTTGGTGTGTGATATATACGTAGAATTAAGAGTTATTTGAAATTTAATTTAATTATTATTATTATTATTTGCAGAAAATGGCAATGATATTTTTCTAACATGTATTAAATCTAAATTAAATGAAAATATTAAAAATATTTATAACAAATGGGAGGGATATTAGAGCACACATTCCATAATTTTTTTAATTTTTTAATTTTTAATTTTTAATTTTTAATTTAAATTATTAAATAACTAATTTTTTTTAAAAAATAACTATGTACTTTATTAAATACCAATAATTTATTTTAATTCATATTTTTAATTAAAATATATTTAATTATATTTAATTATTACTAATATAGTGCTTTATTTTTATCACTAAAATTTTAATGGCTCAACTTTCAATGCCAAAATTTTAACTTTTAAACACACCTCTCATAACTTGTGTATTGAAAATCAGTTTGAATGGTTTAGTCAAATTGGTAGAATTGTGAATCAGACTCTATCTAGATCGTGGGCCTTACAATCACTAAAAATTAATAAAATCAGGAAAAACTAGAAATCAAACTGGTGTTGAAAAATCAATCAATTCCTTACAAAATTAAAATTTGAATTTAACTGAGTTAAAACGTGAAATGTGTTGACATATTTTTTGATGGCCCATACTGATTTTATGTTATATAGCTAAACTTATTATAAAAAAATAAAGAAATTAAAGAAAAAGATAAACCACCCTCATTTCATATTTTTCGGCTGCTGAGATGCTCTTAAGAAAAATAAATATTACTCTAAATCTTTGATATTTTCGTTATAGTAATAATTTATATACATATATTAACATATATAAAATTGTGTGTATATATTTGTGTCTACGTGTATAATTAAATATTTTTCTTCTTATTTAGTGTAAATATATTTATGACATCATGCAAATCTTTATCATCTATTGAACAAACCATTTTCATTTCAAGTTTTTCGGTTGATCAGTTTTTCAAAATACTTAACCCATCAATTCAATTATCTGAGAGGGCTCGTGACTCTGTGTTTATGGCTAACTGATATAAAAATGGAAAGGGGACATCTCAGTTTTATACTTCATTTTTATAAATTGCAAGCATGAACCCACGGTTGTTCACACTATTATTCTAAAACAGAGTCTCCTATCTAGGCATTTGAATCTTACAACTCCAAAATGCATCTTGCTTTAATGCATTTTGTGGGTTTCCATGGTCGAGGACAGATCTTTGTTTTGAGCACGTATGCAAATGCAAATGCCCTCGCTACAGGCAGATAATCCTTGGCATGTGTGTTTTAGAATGGGAATGCAATCGATGTCTTTGGAGCATTGAACTTGATCCATCACTCTTGCCTTTGTTATTGGTACCCTTGAGAATGAAAGGCCTGCAAGTTATGTATATGATTTCAATATATTTAGTATATATGAGTAAAATATGTACATTTTCACACACATAAAGAGAGAACTAGCTAGAAAACAGTACCATCACAGGCTGCTATGGTAAGAATGACAACTACAAAATATTTGAAAAGATATTCTTTTATACTTGAGCAAATTTTTACGTTATAAAAAATATTTTTTTTAAAAGCACCAAAATTTAGTTTAAAAAAAGTACAAAAAATACTTTTTTTTAGTACTTCAACTTTTTTTAATAAAAGCTCATCAAAACAAACTAAAATATAACAAAAGTATTTTTTTTACAAAATATCTTTTTATATATAAAAAAATAACACATCTAAACAAGCACGATATATTAAAGTTGACTTGGCCTTCCAAGTAATCATCGCTAGTAATTATTTGTGTGATTGACTATCTTTTCTACCTATTAATAAATTCATAGATTTATACAAAATCTTGTTTATGAATGTAGATATAATACCTTTTGAGTCTTTGCTTATTAATAAATATATGTATCTATACAAATTTCTGTATATGGACTTAGACATGGTCTCTTATATTACACAACATAATAAAAAGACTAAAAAAAGTTTATACTTCCTATTTAAGCTACACAATCATGATAAAAAAATTAATATATAAAAACTTTAAAAATTATTTCCTCCAAAATTAAATTTTCTTACATATTGTCATATTGTTTACTTCATTACTTAAGTCTATCACTCTAAATTTGTGAGGGCCTTCCAAGTAGTCATTTCGAGCAATTTCTAAGCTCGTGATTTAATGATTCTTCGAATCTACGTCCATTAATAGATACATAAATTTACGGGATTACTTCGATACCCATCTTTTTTCTTGGATACCGGTACCCATAATGAGTTGTTAAACATTCATTAGTTACTGTTTATATATTTAATACCTATTTGCATTCCTTCAACTGTTCTATGGATTTTCTGCCAGTCAGCTTATGAAAATCTTCCTCCAAAGAGTATTGTCCGACTTCTGACAAATGGGACAAAGTTTGAGAATTTTCTTCATTAAATTAGGGAAACGTAAATACAAACATAATTAAAGTTAGCTTAGAATAAATTGAATTAAATATTAAATTAAATTGAATATACCTTACATAACAGCACATATAAAGCACTTAAATAAAAATTAAAGAACAGAGAATGCCACATACTTCTTCTTGAAGTAAACAGCTTCTAGGGTATTCAGATTGAATAATAACCGAGTTCCATAAATGACATTTTGTAGTATGATTTTTTCTATTCAAAATTGAGTTAATATGATTCAATACATTAGATATGAAATAGAACAATTAATTAACTAATTATATAAATATATTAATGAATAAAAATAATAAAACAACTAAACCCTTAAAAGTCTTCACTTTCACAAACTGGATAATCACAACATGTTGAGAGATATCACCATATGAAAGGAAAGAATTCAGCTCATCAACATAGGCTCCAAACATGGCACACTCAATCTTAATACTAAAGAAAGAATGAAAGGGGACAATTAATAATGTTTGTTCAATTAATAACTTCAATAAAAAATATATATTTCAGTAAGTTAACGAATAAGACTATTACACAGATCACATAAAAGACAAATTTGTACCTATCCACATCGAGTTTAATTACATTCATCTTTGTTTTCTTACCATCTTTGTCATACTCTTTCTCAATTCCAGCACCAGTGAATAGACCAATGACATTTGGAAAATAAATATAGTTACCAAATAATACAAACAAAATATCACAAACAAAAAATCAAATTAAAAAATAACATTTAAAATTACCAACTAAATAAGGTAGCTCTCATTCTGTTTGGAAAGTATCATCGAATGGAATCAAGTTGATACCATACATAAGAATAATAGAAGATTCACATGGTTTAACAAAGGTTTGAAGTTGAAAACTAAGACGGAATTCATGTCTTGTGGTTTGAAAAAGCCCAGAATTTTCACCACCACCAAAATATGCCAATACATATACATTGCCCTCAGATAGGAGAGGCTTGAACTTCTAAACCAAAGTTTTTCTTATAGAAGCATGAATCTTAAATCCCTAATATAGGAAAAAATTATGAAAAATAAGAAAAATCCATATAAATTGACAAATAATTTAAACAAAAGACAAACAAAATTTTTAAAACTCACATATTCATCTATCAAAACGATCTCTATGGAATTAATCACACGAAAGTTATTGAAACTGGGAAGATTCCATAAACGTAAGACACAGACATTTAACCTCCAAGCCCCACACACAAGAGTGATTTTCTCAATAGGATCAAATCGGGTAGCCATTATAGTAACCAAACAGTAAATAAAAGTAGAAAGAACATAACCGAAGAGACCAACAAACCAATAGATGAAAGTAACAGTGCCATGCCCCATTTAAGAACACACACACGCACACATGTCCAAATACAATCGTAAAAAAAAAGTTGGGATATCAAAAATAATGATGCACATGATAGAAGAACAAATTACCAATTCATTGTGTTTATCGTCTCAAGAAGAAGAAAAAACCATATAGGTCATTCAGAGAATCAAATGCATAGATAAGATAAATAGATATTCAATAGCCGAGAGAGAGGAGGGAAGATACGAGTCACTGATTAGAGGAGCCCAGTATAAGAGACCAAATTCGAAAAAAAAAATAGTTAGGGTTTCAAAAGTAATAATGCACCTGATGAAGAAGAAGTTACCATTCGATTGGATTGGACATCTCAAGAAGAATAAACAAAACATATAGCATGTTTTGAAATTGAAATGCAAAGAGAACATAAACATACCTCCAATAGCTGGGAGAGAGAAGGAAGGAAACACATTAGCTTCTTTCATGAGATGCGCTTCAGAAATTTTATCATCCAAGGAGCATGCACTGTAAACAAAGCTACTTGTTTCATGAAAGGCGCTTAAAAAATGAGAATGTGCAGTAAATAAATGACTTGAAAAGTCACTGCTTGCCTACAATTAGCATATAGAGAATCATTTCGTAATGACAAAGTTGTGCATATTCAATATATTAAATGCCTTCCAACAAAGTACGTAATGGGAAGAAATCACGTGTGTGGGACCAGCTTAATAACAAATATCAAATAGTTTCTAAATCAAGAAAGAAAATGGTTTTGGAGGGAAAAAATGTCATGAAGACGTTCCAAGAAACTACCTTTGAATTGTATTGCTTATAGATAGATGTCCATGAGTGTTGCTCCATGAGATGTTTGGGTGATTCTTGTTGGGTTTCGGGATCAGGAGACATAGCGAAGACAAAAACCAAATCCCTAACCTAGCCGAGGATCCATGCGAAAATCATAAAACGTGTTATAGGGATTTACCTCAAGGAAGAAACGACTTTCAATCACGATGACAACAACAAGCGGTGCCTCTACGATATCCACACAAACTGACTGAGTATGGGCTTTTGTCCACTATGCGGTACTAGCTGCGGTGGGGGGGGATGTGCGCCTCTCAATCCCACTTTTCTGTTACTTGTGTTGTGTGCGGCAACAGCAGCTATATATCATATATATAGCCAGGGCAACCGTCATAAGTAAGTAAGAGGAGCATTGATGTGTCTGCTCATAATTTGACTTAGGACACAATTATGTGCAGACCTATCTATTCAGTTGGTCTATTTAGTCTAACTAAATGTCCAACTAGTTATCTATGAGCTCAAGTTATAATTAAATCACTAATTAAATTCATCTCATGAATATTAAGCCCCAATCTTGGTCCATTCTAAGTGTGTGACCCTGAAGGTTCCCATTACATTGACGGTAGTACAAAAATCTAATTTAGCATTACAAACAGTGAACGATATCTAGTAATACATCATTGTTACTCAAAGCAACAGGAATGTTAGTGATTTGAGATAACCTTTCCACGAACAATGTTACTGTGTAGTCTAGTCCCTTTGTCCAGATATCTAGATTGAACATAAGGCATGGAACAGTCATCCTTGTATAGTTCAATCTTTGGTTTCTTGATCTCCAAGTAGACATACTAAGACAAATGAGATCAATATCTCATATTGACTCATTTGAGCATGACCATGCATTTTTAGGCTCACTCTATCAAGGGGCCTGAAGATATCGCTCCCGTTAAGCAGGAAAGACAAATCCTATCTAGGTCACTCACATCCCTTTGCATGATTTGCAGTATGTCTAATAACTGTCTTTTTAATCTCCTTGTTACAGGAGACGTTTGACAGTATCAAGTCATACAACTCCTTATGTAGGGAACTGTAGTGCTTTTAAGTCAAAGGACCACATACACCATTGTAACTGTGAGAATCGCTCATGATACTCATGTAACGATCCATGCAGCATTCTCATAGTGGGTCAATCCAGTACAATATTACTCTAATGTGTACCTATGTGAAGACTTGATATCTCATATTTATGACCCATGAGATATGGTCATCAGTCTACGCACATACTAGTCTCAATATATTACAGTTATCCTAATTCATAATAATACTTGACTAAGGACATTTAAGAATAGTGTTCCAAAAGTAACTAATAGGATCTCATAATCAAGTCATGCACCTGATATCCTATGGCATTGTACTTACTATTCTAAGGACTTTATCATGCATATTTAAATAAATAACACAATAAAAGAAATGCCATATATATATATATATATAAACGACAAGATACAATGTAACCAGAAAGTCAGTATACAACTGGCCTCTAGGGCATACACCAACAATCTCCCACTTGAACTAGAGCCAGTCAGACATATATCTAATGCCTAAAGACTTAGTGTGACCCTCATGCTTACGCTGAGCAAGAGGCTTTGTCAGTGGGTCAACTGTGTTATCCTCTGTTGGTACTCTGCATATCTTCACATCTCCTCTGTTGATAATCTCTCAAATGAGATGGAAGCGCCTAAGTATATGCTTGGATCGCTGTTGAGATCGAAGTTCCTTAGCTTGTGAAATGGCCACATTGTTGTCACAAAAGAGGTCCATTGGGTCCACGATTCTAGGAACTATGCCAAGTTCAGTGATTAACTTCTTGATCCATACAGCCTCCTTTATAGCATTAGAGGCAGCAATATACTCAGCCTTTGTGGTAAAATCGGCTATTGTCTCTTGCTTTGAACTTTTCCAGCTCACAACCCCACCATTTAAGCAAAACACAAAACCTGATTGCGATCTGGAATCGTCCTTATTGGATTAAAAGCTAGCATCGGTGTAACCCTTTACAATGAGCTCTTCCTCACCTCTTTATACCAAGAACGAATCCTTTGTCATTCTTAAGTACTTAAGGATGTTCTTGGCAGCTATCCAGTGACTTTCACTGGGATCTGACTAGTACCTGCTCGTCATGCTCAAGGCATATTAGACATCTGGTGCGAGTACACAACATGGCATACACGATGGATCCAATTGCAGATGCATATGGAATCTTACTCATGCGCTCCCTCTCATCTTGAGTGGAAGGACATTGAGTCTTCAAAAGGCTTACACCATGCAACATAGGAAAAAAAAAACCTCTTTTGGATTCTTGCATATTAAAACGTTTTAATACTTTGTCTATGTAAGTACTCTGACTTAAGCCAAGCAGTCTCCTTGATCTATCTCAATAGATCTTGATACCTAAAACGTAGGCAGTTTCACCTAAGTCTTTCATGGAAAAGCACTTCCCTAGCTAAGTCTTTACGGACTGCAAACTAAGAATGTCATTTTCAATGATTAGTTTGTCATCTACATACAACACCAGAAAAACAATTGCGCTCCCACTAACCTTCTTGTAGACACAAGGTTTATCTTCATTCTTGATAAAGCCAAACTCTTTGATTGCTTCATCCAAATGAAGATTCCAGCTTCTGAAAGCTTGCTTTAATCCATAAATGGATCATTGTAGCTTACACACTTTCTCAGCATCCTCTGGAGTGACAAAACCCTCAGGTTGTGTCATGTACACATCCTTGAGAAGATTTCCATTTAGGAAAGCGGTTTTGACATCTATCTGCTAGATTTCATAATCATGATAGGCTGCAATAGCAATCAAGATCCTAATGGATATAAGCATGACAACTGAGGAAAAAGTCTCGTCAAAGTTTACACCATGAACTTGCTTGAAACCGTTAGCCACCAATTGCCCTTTAAAGGTATGCATGTTACCATCCATGTCAATCTTCTTTTTGAAGATCCATTTGCACCCAATGGATTTTACCCCTTCAGGTGGGTCTACCAAGGTCTATACTTGGTAGGTATACATAGATTCCATTTCAGATCTCATGACCTCAAGCCATTTCTCTGAGTCTGGGCCTGTTATGGCTTCTTCGTAAGTCGTAAGCTCATCTTGATCCACGAGCAATACATCACCCTGTTTAGATACGAGAAATCCATATCTCTCGGGTTGATGACGTATCCTACTAGACTTACGTAGGCTTTGTGCCATGTGAGCATGTGGTTGTTCCATAGCGCTTTACGGAGCCTGCTCTCTTTCTGACCCATTAAAATTGTCTTTCATGTGAGGTCGTATCAAATTACATTGGATAAACATGATTGCTTCTAGTATAGAAAAGTTTTGGTTACAACAATCTGATTTCTATTGTGGAATTTCTTCCAAACCTTAATATATATTTCTAGACACTCGAATTGTAATGCGTGTGAAGAACAGTCTCTACGCTCCAACTACCCAGAATCTTCTCAGGTTAGCGAAACCACTCCCCTATGTTTTCAAGGACTACACATCACTATTGCCAACTTCCTTGCTCCACCAAATATGAAAACCTGATAATGTTAAGAACGCAAGCGAAAAAAGAAATGCAAGGAGCATGGTTACAAATTGCGAATATTGCGGTTATGGCAATATATGTAACCGCATCACTCCATAATTGTAGGGTGAGTTCTAGATCATGATACTCTTGTGATCTAGATCACTTACCATTTGAATTCAAGAAAGTAACTGCATCCTTACATGCCTATAGTGAGTGTGTTCTTTTTGTGGTACTAATCACATTCATTCCACACATTCTCTTCTCTAACACAATAGACACTTGACTAAATTAATTTGTTTGTCCTCCAAAATTCCCCAATTCAAATAAACTTTGAATTGTTAACAAAAAAAAATACATAGAGCATGATTTTGGAAGATTATTGAAAAATCTCCATTCGTTTCCCTTCATTTTACAAAACTTCCAAACAAACCTCCATTTTCCTTCATTTCCTCTCCCAAATCCCCATCCAAACATGGCCTTAGGGGAGAAATAATAAAAGATTAGACCTATCAAATAGATCAATCTATTCCAACCAACGTTTAGTCTAGTCTTCCCAGACTAGTTCATATTACATCAAATAAACCAGCCCGAACCAATTTCGCTATTGTGCCAATACGTGCATATGAGACAAAAGAATGAGATTGCAAACTTTGGAATTAACCCATTAAAACTATTGAACGAAACCCAAACACACAAGTCTAGAAAAAAAAAGAAAAAAGAAAAAAACCCTGCGAGATCCATTCTCGAAGGCCCTAATCCCATCCCAGTTCACAATAAACCCAAAACCAAACACACTCACTCACTCACTCACCACACACAACCATAAAAACCCTAGTCTCTTTTCTCCTTGCGCAGCAGCATTCACTCACTCCATTTCTAGGGTTTCTTTCTCATTAAGCCTTCGCACTCTCTCATGGCGGAACGTGGTGGAGGCGGTGACCGCGGCGGCTTCGGTCGTGGCTTCAGCGGCCGCGGACGCGGCGGCGACAGGGGCCGCGGTGGGCGCCGGAGAGGCGGAGGCCGCCGCGAAGAGGAGGAGAAGTGGGTCCCAGTGACGAAGCTAGGTCGTCTGGTGAAAGAGGGAAGGATCCGAAGCTTGGAGCAGATCTACCTTCACTCGCTCCCAATCAAGGAGCACCAAATCGTTGACACCTTGGTGGGTCCAAGCCTCAAGGACGAGGTGATGAAGATCATGCCGGTTCAGAAGCAGACCCGGGCCGGTCAGCGAACCCGGTTCAAGGCCTTCGTGGTCGTGGGCGATAACAACGGCCACGTGGGACTCGGCGTGAAGTGCAGTAAGGAGGTGGCCACCGCGATTCGCGGAGCCATTATATTGGCGAAGCTTTCGGTGATTCCGGTGAGGAGAGGGTATTGGGGTAACAAGATTGGGAAGCCTCACACTGTTCCTTGTAAGGTTACTGGGAAGTGTGGTTCGGTTACTGTGAGGATGGTTCCTGCACCTCGTGGTGCTGGTATCGTTGCTGCTAGGGTTCCTAAGAAGGTTTTGCAGTTTGCTGGAATTGAAGATGTTTTCACTTCTTCTAGAGGATCCACCAAGACTCTTGGGAATTTCGTCAAGGTTTGTTTTTTTTCTTCTATTTTTTTTTCCTGTCTGTTGATATGCATGGTTTTGTGGTTATATATTCGAATTTCATTTTTTAATAAGCTGTGGTTGAGATTTATGTAAGATTTTATGGAATGTGCTGTTTTATGTCAAATGGGTTACATTCGACAGTGAAGTTAATTATGAATTGTTTGAAGGAGTTGTTGGGCTTTGTTTTGAAATAGAATTTATGTTTTTGCTAATTTGTTTGAAGGTTTGATATTTCTTAAGGATTTTGTTTTGAAATAAATGCATTATTATGTTCCTTGTACTTTACAAACATCTAAATTGTGAGAGGATGTGTTATTAGTACTGTCATATATATTTTCTCTCTTTGTATGCTTTGGAATATTTTACCTGCTTATTGGTATTGGATTATTTTTTTCCTATTTGATTGGATTAGTCATGTAATCGATCATGCATGATTTTACCTTTGAAATGCAAGATGGGTTTCTAGTACTAGTAGTATAGTACACATGAAGTTCAATGTATGTGTTATTATGTTGGCTGGGGAAGTTAACGAGACGTTTAGAAATGTAGGTGTGATTAATTTCTGTTGTTTGTCCATGCAGTGTGTTAGTTTGCAGTGTTTGCGCTTTATTTTAGTCTTTGGCGGTTTAAATTGAAAATGGAGAACATCTCTCTATCTCCATGTAGTTAAAAGATACTTCTAAGTTAAGCAATTGAAATGCATCATTGATCACATGTGATTTGTTATCTATGTATCTATATATGTCCAGAATCCCCATCTAGTTGGATAAGGCTTAATTCATGTTGTGTCTATCTCCATAATGCCTTATATTTTTGCAGGCTACTTTTGAGTGTTTGCTGAAAACCTACGGTTTCCTGACACCTGAATTCTGGAAGGAGACTCGCTTCTCCAAATCTCCATTCCAAGAGTACACAGATCTATTGGCAAAGCCAACAGGAAAGGCCCTAATCTTGGAGGAGGAAAGGGTGGATGCTTGAGCTACCAGTTTTGATTTTATGGGATTGTCGCAATTTATCTTAAGCATGCTAGGAACTAGTAATTATATATTTTGTTGCTTATGTTGTTTCCTTTTGTTTTGAGGGACGATGTATTTCTTCTATATGCACTTTGGTTGTTTTTAAGTTTTGAAGACTGGATATTTTCCGAGTTTCAAATACCAAAGTTTTCTACTTGACTTGATTGATGCATTTGGCTGCGACACTAATGACAGAATTCAGAGAGGAGCTAGTGTGCTCTGCATTTTCCGTCAAGCCTATCTGTTGAAATGGAAATAATGATATAGATAAATTGAATCTCTGATGAATATAGTTTCGAAAAATAATCAAATTTCATATCTTTCACCCTAATAATTAATAGTTTTGAAAAATAATTAAATTTCATATCATTTGCCCTATTAAGTAGTAGTTATTTCTTATATATTTCAAATGGACGTAATCAAAACTCTATGAACTATGAACTGAAAATATCATTTTAGGTCATGTGCCTGTTTTGTGGGCCCTTTTAAGTCCTGGAGATGGAATTTTCGATCGACAACTGTGATTATGAAAGATAGTTCGATAATACTACTAGATGCTGAAAAGGCTAGTGAGGATTATGAAGGATAGCTCGGTAACACTACTACATGCTGAAAAGGCTAGTGAGGATTCTCCATCTTGAAGGATTCAATGTCATAAAAACCAAATAAATCATCTGTAAAGTGTATTGAAGATTTTTTATAATTTGGTGGTGAGATATATGGTTCATATGAAAATTGAGAGATTTGCTTATTATTGGTATTTCATATCGGTTTTCAAGTAATTTATGTTGTTTGAATTATGTTAATAATAATTACTTTGGATGTCCAATTAGCAAAAAGAGGTATTACATGTGTTTCGTTCTGACTGTTCAAAAAAAAAAAAAAAACTAATGGTCTTTATTTCAGTATTCCAGGATTGTGGTTTGAGTTGGGTAAATATCCAATCAAACCGACTTAAGGTATCCTTCGATGTCGTGGAATATGTAAACAAGAAACAGAGGTCCTAAAGGTAACCATAAGGCTCCATCTTATGTAATGTCAATGAGTACTTTGTTAATGACAAAGTTTATTGAGATAGTTTAAATATGTTCTATTTTCAGTATAAATGAATCTAGGAGAACCCGAGTAGAACACAAGTATTATCACAACTACCTTAAGAATATATTATTATTTGAGGCTAATATTAATATAGGCACTGTATTGTTGGTGATTGATGTGAGCATCCATTGGTTTTTTCTAAAATAACTGCTTGAATAACCACTCTTTTGATGATTATTCTGATATGAAGATCACTTACTGTATTACCTAGTTTTCTCTTTTAACGAAATAATCACCCTTTATAAAATAATTAGTTTTATTAACCCGTGCATATCACGGATTTGTTAAATTATATATGTATAGGCTTTAAAATAATAATGTGTTGTTTATTGAAGTATTTTTTATATAAGTTTCTTTATAAGATTTATGTAGAAAAAAGTTCAATCACTTCCTAAATTAATTAAATCATAAGAAAATTATAAAACTTATAAAAATTAACCTTAACATGAAATAATTAACATATTTAGTGTCTCTCAAGATTTTTTAAAAATGAAATAATAACTATAAAAAAATTCTTCACTTGATGTCTTTGATTGCTAATCTCTAACGATGTCAAGCAACTTTACAATATTAGACCATGTTCAATGATTCTACAATATTTTAATATAGGAGGGTCAAACAGAACCATTCAATTTGTAACTAAATACATTTTCAACTCTTTAATTAACATGTTAAGTAAATAAAAAAATGTAAATGATATAACTGTACAAAGGAAATGTGTCTAACCTTTCAAATTTGCCAACAAGATTATAGAACCATAAAATCCTTACTTTAAACTTCCATATTTTCTGATGATTATTAGCATTGATTTCATTAACAAATCATATTGGGCAGTCATTGCAATACTGAAATAAATAAAAAATCAAATTTAGTCAGTCACACCAAATAAAAACAAGGCTAAAATACAAAGAACATCCTTCAACTATGGATCAAGTTTAGAAAACATCTATGTGCTTTCAAATTCACTAACTCGACTCCTCAAACTAACAAAACAGTGTATAATAATCATTCTGTTAACCTACCATTTAAACAATTGATGGAAAAGTAGTCATGTGTTGATTTTTTTCCACTAATCTCACATTAAATTATTAATATTTATCCCTTAAATCATATCTAGGCCTATTTTTTGGACACTTATTAGCTCTACACCACCGTTTGAGCGGTTCGTGAAAATTTCAAACAGTAGGTTAAGGTTAATGAATGCCTAGAAAAAGAGGCATAGAAATTATTTCAAGATGATTTAAGGTGAGATTAGTGAAAAAAAATCAACACATGACTACTTTTCTATTAATTATTTAAATTGTGGGTTAACAAAAGGATTATTATACATTGTTTTGTTAGTTTAGGAAGTCGAGTTTGTGAGTTTGAAAGCACAGGAGGGTTTTTTAAACTTCACATATAGTTGGAGGAGATTCCTTACATTTTAGCTTAAAAACAAAGTAAAGAACTCAAAACATTGTATAGAATCCAAAAATCCATAAAGCATTGCCATAATATTAATCTAAAACCAAGAATGTAAAGAATAACAAAAAAAGAGTTGAGAAAAACACATTTGGAACCACTATTAAAATGCAAGCACTCAAAGCAAGTTCAATGAATTTTGAATAGGATTTGTATATTTGCATAACTTATTTATACTACTTTTGACTGTTATTAAATGATTTTTTAAATTTCAAAGATATGAAATATAATTACTCTATTTAGCTATTTGATGAAAAAAAATTGAAATTTAATTTCACCCACCCAAAGAGATAAAAGACATTATATGAGTTAACAAAAAAATATTTATCATATTTAAGGATCAATTAGTTATTATTTAAATTTTAAGATAAACATAAGATTCAAAATGGTATTACATTATTTATCAAAGAGTTAAGATAAATTATTACATAAAAAAAATCAGATTAATATTTAGTATAACTAAAAAATTAGTATAAGAATAATTTAAAATTTCAGTATCAAAGGAACAAGAATCAAATGAATAAGAATTTGGAGAGAAAAAAACACATATATGAGTGACACGTGGCATTTGTCCAAATTTCATAAATTGGGTTTTATATAAAAGGTTAATTTTGATCCACTGTCAGTGTAAAATTTCTTTACACCATCACCCAATCATGTATTGCCAACTCATTAAAAGAGTTTAACTATTATAACTACCTCAAAAGTCTAACACTTTTAATAATGTGTCAGTACATTATTGGATGACAGTGTAAAAAAACTTTACACTGACAGTAAAATAAAATTAAATCATTTATATAATAGCATATAAATAACCGCAGATCTTGTGGTTATTCTTGTGAAAATTGGTTATAAAAATGGAAATTTTGAAATAAATAAATAAATAGACAAATGCAACACCAAACTGAGATACGATTCATGGAATGACGCCAATCAATAATTCTTGACTACCTTGGAGTTACCTAAAATAAACCAACAAAATATATAAAAATAATCACTACAAAAATTACACAAAATTCGTAAAAGATCAATTAAACAATTATGAAGATTCCCTTTCTCCTGCACCATATACGCTCGAGGCTATATTTAGAGGACATAGTATCTGAATCTTGGCAAGACCTTAAATCTACAGTAAGACACTACCAAAATCCTGATCGCTGTCGTAAACTCACCCTGTGAAATCCATTTCTGTCAGTCGCTCAATGTGTTGCATAAATCTATTCTCTACATCAAACTCCTTGCAAAGAAAAGTAGAGTGACTCCAACCCATGCTGTTCTGTTTAATCTGATTCTTTCAAAAAAACCATTTTGCTGATTCATATACATGCTTCAGAGCTCTGACATAAATATATGGGCCAACAAATATGCTCTATATTGCTAAACTCAGATTCCCCAATGCTGAAATTAGTTTCCATGCAAGCTTCTCATCTACTGCTGACCAAATGCAGCAGAAATAACACTGCTCTGGTTCTACTTTGGGAGTTTTCCTGAATCCTACGAGGACAATAATGCTTCAGACAGAGGGATGCGTAAAATGATTCCATTTGCAGATGTTCTCCAAAATTTTGAATGTTTCCTCCAGATAAATAGCCAAAAAAAATTGAATATAAGAATTGAAGCCAAGAGCACTTGTTAGTTAGGCTATCCATTGAATATGTGCAGGACAACAATAAGCAAACTAGACCTCGTGTTTCTTTTCTCCCAACATGAGCCAAAGCTCTTCCTGGTGTACAATCTTTGCTTTTTTGCTTTTCTCCACAACTAAAAGTCCTTCTGCTACCCTTTCATCTTTCACTTCAAGCTCAGGCATTAAGTTTCTGTCTGGCAAGGTAGACTTGCATTTGTCCACTGAACTGCATTTCCGAAACTTGAAGTTTGGATTTAAGCAGTTTCGAATGAAAGTGTCAGAGGTTTCTGCATTTACGTAGTGAGTTGAAGGAATGCATACGGTTTCATTATTTGCAGGATAATAGCACTGAATCCCCAATTCAGAATGAATTCTTTCTTTCAGAGAAGCCATCTTAGGCTTTTCACCATGCACAAGTATAACATGCTTAGGGGAGAGAAATTTTACAAGATCCATTATTCCTTTAGAATCGGTGTGAGGACTGAAAGCCAATTGATGAACCTGTCAATTTATGAAAATAGTAAAAATTATTCTAGAGATTAAATGAACTGACTCATTTATATTGCATGCCAATTTTTACTATGCACTTTTCAATGTAAAATTTATATAAAATGTACTTCTAACTATATGCCTTTTTTGGAATTCAAGCATTTCAAGTGAAAAAAACATTGATCTCAAATATCAAGAAAATAGTATTACAATGTATTCTTCTCTTTTATTTCTAAAGCACAGAAGGTTTCGAACCAATTCCATGGTAAATGGAGGACATATCAGTTGACCAGGATTTTAGAGAAGCGGAAATGCAACTGACACAAGCATTTGGTTGAAGTGGAGCATGAATTTCTTAAAAGTCAGTTTTCACCCATTACACCAATGTTAACTTATGTGAAAGAGGTTATAGTTTTGTATATCTTAAAAAGAAGGAATAAAGTTACACTAAAAAATTTAGACTAATATAATAATCTGTGAAAGTGAAGAGGTTTTTTTTTTTTCCTGCTTTCAATATATTTATCATCTTATTTTAATCACTAGGCAGAGATTTATTTACATGTATATGCCGCTTGTACTTTTTGTCTACTCAGGTGAAAAATCTATAGCTTAAGCTCAAAAATTCTGAATTGCTTGTATATCTACCTGTAAACAAATGGTAAGGGAAAAAATATGTACCTGGCAACGCACATCTATTTGTGTATCGTGATCCAGATCAATTTTCTTGGGCTTACCTGACATTAACTTATGTCCTATTGTTCCAGCCACACAATACCTACATGAGTAACAAAGTAATAGATTTATAGAACACACTGATATGCAAGTATATCAAAACAGGATTCGTACATATTTTTTCTTGAAAAGAAAATTAAGGAAAGACAGGAAAAGGAATGGGGAAAGGGGAACATCTCCACAAATACAATATAGGTTGTGACATTGTGTAGAAAGATGAACCCACAAAATAAAGAAACTAAAGATAAGAGAAAAAACCAAATCTTCATATAGTTATTTATAATTGGCAACCAATAACATCCATAACAAGGCTGCATTTTAAGCCCTCAAAAATCTGGATTCCAAGACTAGGAAGGAAACCTCCTATTCCAGAAATCACACAATAACTTTTCTACTCTCCTAGCCAAATGATATGGAGATTAGAAAGACTGAAAGAGACACAACAAAGGTGGGTAGAAAGGAGTTATTTTCAGTAAAGGAGGGGAAATTTCAAAAAACAAAGGTGCCTACCGACAAATCATACCAGTGGTGATTTTTGCTATCTCACTGATGAGTCATACCAGTGATGAATTTTCTATTGGTTGCGATTCACACTAGTTTTAGTCTTAATTTCTATGGCTGCGACTTACACCAGCCGTAGCTTCAATTTCTAGATTTTGAAGTCTCTTAAATTTTCCTACTGTTTGAAGCTTCCAAATGATGTTCTTGATGAACTTGGAGAAGTTTGGGCTTTGTTGCACATCATGATTGCTTGCCAAGAAATTTCCGTTGTGCATCTTTCCAGCAATGTCTCTTCCTCCTTGGCCATGCAACTTTCCAACTAACTCTTCTGGTTGTGCGTCACTCTAGCTGTCTTGCTGAGTTATTTTTCTAGCAGCACTCATCTTATATATTGTCTCTCCAGCGTCTTCAACATCCCTGATTTGCTTTCTACTTTCTTCTTCACTCAAACCCTAACCACCTAATGCTAACAGAGGGGATATTTTGAGGGAGGCAGCCGCATTCAACCAACAACCAAATTCATATTATACGCACCCACTCTAGAGCCATACCTTGCAAGATTCGGCCAAACAACCATACCCAAAAACCACCACAACCCCAAATCAGCAATGTCAAACACATGGCAGGGATTAGGCTTGAAGCTTACCGGAAAAACAGCTGATGACCGGAAGCTGCCACTTGCGATGTTGTGCTGGTTCCTTTCCGCGAGTGGATCTTGTTCGGCCAGAAAAGATGGCGACAGTGGTGGCTCGACGAAAGGGAGGATGTGAACGTGACAACAGAGGTCAAGACTGAAGAGGAAGAAATGGTAGAGAGACCTATCTTCTACTGAAAAATCTCATTTTAAAATCTAAACGGCCACATCACTATTCCGTTGCGGCCGCAATGCCTTTGCGATACGGTTTTTTTTGTGATTTGAATTCACCCCGCAATTGCGAGGTGATGCAGATGCGGTACGGTCCGCAATAGTAATATTGCGGCCACATCACCTGATGTGGTCCGCATTTTGATTCCTTGATTAATATTTCTTTTCTCTTTTACTTTTTCCCTACCTAAACCCTATAATTTCAACAGCCTCCACTTAATAGCTTAAGCTTTTAGGAGAGTTGTCCCTTGATACTATCAAAGCCCTTAAGACTAATCACCAACAAGTCTTCAAGTGTAGAAGGACAGGCCTATACTTCCTTAAAACTAGCAAACCATCTACACCACGAGGACCAAGTCATCAAGCAATGGAAAAACAATTGACTACTAGTGTCAGAACTCTTCCAACACAACAAACAATATCAGGGAAGGCTTTATAAAGTCACCTATCCTGCAGGAGGTCATCAATTTAAATCCTTTAAGTACCACAAACTAAACAAATGCCTTAACCTTTAGGGTAGCTAAGATCTCAAATAAAATCCAGAACATCTGCAAACCCAACATGTCTCTTGAACACCAATCAGAACCACACTCATCTTTTATCTCAAATTTATCTTTAAACCCTGTTTCAGTCTTATTACTATTTACTAATTGAAAATATAATTATGGAGTCAATCTCTAGTATCAGAAACAATAGTAGTTTTACCGCATGAGTCTAGCCCAAGAAAGTTGTAGGACAAACATTTGAGGCTTGATTCTTCGTCTTTTAAGAAAAAAAGGGCATCTGAACAAAAGGTGCTGAAAACGAAACTACAATCCTTCATTTCCAACTTAAAACCCACATTACCAGTGTCTTTGAAGCTATATACGAGGCTACTAAGAGTCACCTGAAGCCTTTAAGATTCCAATTTCCCACAGAAGAATCAAGGAACAGACAACAGATACAAGCCATGATTCATGCAGTCCACCTGCTGTGTCCCATATAATCTAAGGGAAAAGCATGATACCACAATTTACAACTAATCTACAGAACGAGCATGTGAATCATCCCCATGATTTTTAATCATACACATCTATAGCAATCAAACTAAATCTCAAATCTTCCTTCTTTCCGCAAAATCTTCATGTGAGTCAGTCGCTTCTTAATCAGCCAGCATATTACATATCAATTTGTATGCTCCTACCCAAGGTTGTCAAACTTGAGAGTTTAGGTAAACTCATGGAGCTCCAGTAAAATTGAATCATAAACTCATAAGAGCTTACATACTTCAAAAATATTATTTTAAAAAATATCCTGGTACCCAAACATAATTTAATAGCATATCCATAAGTAATATTCAACATTACAACTCCATAACAAAGCAAACAAAAATTATAAAGTAAAAAATAACTCAATACCTGACCTAATTGTTATATTATACTTAGACCAGTACTTGCATTATTTTGTAGTTTAACAAAAACAAAACAAAAATAATAATAATAACATAAAATTAGCTTTATAAACCGAATATATATGGCAGAACAGAAGTAATTCAACCAAGTACCAAACAAAATCAACCATAACTGCGCGTTTTGAGGCCAAAACTATGTGTAAATCTAGGCTCAAAAACTCGCCACTAAAATCAAGAGTTTACCGATTTTGACAGAGTTTACTTGAACTCGTAAGAGTTTAACAAAAAGAGAGTTTACATGTGATTTAACTCGTTTTGTGTCCTACAATGGTAAACTTGTAAGAGTTTAAGAGTTAACTCGATAGTGTGACAACCATGATCCTACCACCAAGCTCCAAATTAATCAATAACTTTATCCAAGAGAGAAAACTTTAGCAACTTTATTAAGTTTTAATCAAAAGAAATATATATCAAGTGACAACATTAAAGCACCTTGATATCCATATACTTTTGAATGTGACATACTAATTGCAGGAGACAGTTATCTGCCTTTTGCTCATCATGTTAAAATGCAAAAAGAAAGGAAACCAAAAAAAAAAAAAAAAGGTAAGAAGAAACAGGGGTGTACCCAGGCAAAGTGATTAGGTTATTTTCTGAAGGTGCCCAGTGCTTAAAAACTTCAAGTGAAAATCCACCACTTATCATCCCAGGTGTGGCGAAAAGAACACAAGGACCAGGAGCGTCTATCATAGACCTTTCAAAATTGTGAACTGCCACATCCAAACCAGACGAGTGAGACATGGAAATTATCAGAGAAGACACTTCCATGCAACAAATTATACCTCCAATCTCAACTTTAATGAAATTCATATGAAATGAAAAAGAAGATTTATGTCAGTTCAATATAGTCAGATTTGATTAAGTTTTTTCTTAGAAAAATATTTAATACACAACTTCACATATCTTCACATGATGGATGATACTCCATCAGGACTTCTAGTTTTTTTTCTTCCAGTTTTTCACCGTCTGACCATGAAGCCTCAATACGAGTTTGATTAGAGATAAAAGATAAAGGCCTTAGATGACAAAGGATACAATGAAAATTTTCTGAATATTCTTCATGTTGTCTGTCAAAGTTAGAGGATAAGCTATCATATACATTTAAACACAGAGAAAAGAAAAACATATCACTAAGATGGGTAGGCATGAATAGAATGCATATAATGAGTTAAGCAACACAACAAATACAAAGGGTCACACTCACATGAATATAGACACACACTTGAAATATGCATTTTCCCAATTCCAACCTTTGAGGACTTTTTTTTTTCATATTACTAAAGATACCATTTAATAGAGCAATTTCTTAAAGTTTGAATTATTTTTCTTTACAACAAATTTAAATTTGTTTGTAGCAACAGATATGAAAATATTCAAAATTTTGTACCATCAAAAGCTCTAGTTTATGCAAAGATGTGTCATATGGGTGTCATGTCTAATGATCTGGAAGACATGCTTTAATATAAAATAAACCCTATGATGCGTCTATTCAGTTCTGGCCTTCTGGGGTATTATTCACAGCTGCCTGTCAACTATCCTAATTTCAGCCATAAAGTTCACTCCTTTATCCCACACCATTTAAACCCTTTACCCACATCCCTTCTTACCGAGCTGTCTGGTCTTTAAAACCTGATCAGCCCCAAAGCCCTCACTTTTCTGCTGTCTAGAAAGTCATGTTTTTCACCTTAAAATTCCTTAATCATATAGTGATAGGTACCAAGAAAATAGAAACCAAATATTCTGAATATACTTGTATTGATAGGAATAACAGGTATGATATCGAGGTGATGTCGGTACCTGGATCACAGTTTAAGGGATGGAAATATAGAGAAGAAAAAGAAAAGTCTAAGGCAATTCAAGAGTGCCTCTCTCTCCCAAGTCCGAGCCAATTCCAGCCTAACCACTTCTGCTCTCCTACCCCTAAGATATACTCTCTCCTATGATTACAGCTCGTGCGCGCCCTCCCTCACTCTGCCAATGTGGCAGAGTTAGTTACAACCCTCCCTCCTTTGCTTACAACATCCTTTCCCTCATCCTGATCATGTGCCTTGCACCTCTTGTGTTTCCTCACATAAACTTTAATGGGCCTCGAGGGCCTGTCATGTATTGGGTTTGCATCATATAGCAAAATAATTCCTTCATATCAACTAACTGTTATAACTACTGAATATAAAGAACTGTAATCTCTAACCACAGGAACACTGTAACATCAACACTCTGTATCACATCATTAAAGAATTGTTGTAAAATACAAAAATGGAACTATGTGCACAGATGTGAGTGCACACATGAATGCACAATTGATGCTAAACGAAATTTTGAAATTTCTGACAAGCTAGATATAAAAATATAGAAATTACCATTCTTAAAATCAAATGCATTATGTGTGGAGTATGTATCTTTAATCTTCTGGCTCGTCCAACTAATAAGCATCTTATAATACATATTAGCTTGAATAGTTAAACCTGAAAGAATACAAATTCAAGTAGTTAGTTCTAATATGAAACATCCCTACCAACAGACAATACAAGGAACACCACTGGGAAGATAGACTGCTCAAGAAGTCACAGAACTAAGATGTATTTTATCATCTTAATCTTATTCTTCTGCGCAGGACAAGGCAAATTATTCCACACAGGCATGGAGTGCAGTACAAGAGGCTTTTCTTTGAAGAATAATGTAATAGAACTGGACCAGAGAGTAGGATAACAGAACAGATGGGTGGTTAGTATACAAAAGAATGACAAGAATACAAGAGTTCGCACAGGACATTCGAGAGGTCCCAATGCTCTCCTTCCCCTACTTCCCTAAAAAAACAGAATGCCCTCTTTGTTCCTTCAACTATCTATTTATATGACTCTGGTTTAGTTTGACTAAGTCAGTTTATTAATAGAGTTTTAATCCTCTATTTCTCTCCTATTCCTCCTAACATACACCTTTTTAATTGGGGGCTTGCTAACAATACTCCCCCTCAAAAGCTCCACCTTGTCCTCAAGGTGAAAATCAGGAAAATTGTCTTGAATGGCTGCTGCTGATTCCCAGGAATTCTCACAGTCTGGAAGGCCTTGCCACTGAATCAAAATTTCTGTGATCCCAGATGAGCTTTCTCTAATGTTGACAACCTGAGCGGGCTGAAATTGTAATTCTAACTCTGCCGGAAAGCATTGGGGGTAATGGTTGGGAAACCATTGGAGGAAAAATGGCCTTTTTTAAAAGGGAAACATGAAACACGGTGGATTTTACTGTCCTTTGGTAATTTGAGCTGATAGGCAACCTGTCCAATGCGTTTCAAAATCTGAAATGGACCATAGAATCAGGGACTCAGTTTTTCATTGAAACGTTTGGCTAGTGACCTTAGTTTGTAGGGTTTAGGAAAACCCAATCCCCCACCTGCAACTGAACCTCCCTTCTATGTTTATCTGCCTGAGACTTCATGTGGTCCTTGGCTTTGAGCAGATTTGCTCTCAATTCTGCTAGCATCACATCCCTTTCCATTGTCATTCTGTTGACCTCGTCCACTGCTGAGGGCACAGTAGTGCCTTTCAATAAAACAGGGGGGGCTTGGCCATATAAAGCCTTAAATGGGGTCAGTTTCGTAGAGCTACTGTAATTGGTATTATACCAAAATTCTGCCCAACTCAACCATTTGGGCCACTGTTTGGGTTTTGTACCTGTTAAGCACTTCAGATACATCTCCAAACATCTATTCACAACTTCAGTTTGGCCATCCGATTGTGGATGATAAGCTGAACTGAACTTAAATTTGGTACCAGCCAACCGAAATAACTTACTCCCGAAATTACTGAGGAACACCTTATCTCTGTCCAATACTATTGAGGCGGGAAAACCATGAAGCCGCACCACTTCTTTGAGAAAGACCTCAGCCACATCCTTGGCAGTAAATGGGTGACTGAAATTGTATCAACCACTACTAAAATTGTATCTTTCCCTTGGGCCTTTGGTAAACCTCCAATGAAATCCATTGAGATATCTGACCAAATATGAGTAGGAACAGGTAAAGGCAGTAGAAGTCCAGCAGGAGATAATGTTTGATACTTATTTCTCTGAAAAGTGTCACATGATGCTACAAACTGTTGAATGTCCCGTTTCATGCCTTCCCAATATATCAAACTGAATATTCTTTTATAAGTTCTGAAATCCATAATGTCCCCCAATAGCTGAGTTATGAAATTTTGACAAAATGAGAGGAATTTTAGTGGAGTTTTTTGGTAGGATCAGCCTTCCTTTATAGAATAATGTGTCTCCTTGCAAGTGGTACCCTGAATGTGTATTGGGATGCACTAGAAGGTCTTGTATAATGCCTGGCAACTTGTCATCAGCTTGAACTTCTTCCCTCCAACCTTTGAAGTCATTAAAATTTACCATTGAAAGGGAAGCAAAGGTCATCATCCGGGAGAGTGCATCAGCAACTCTATTGTCACACCCCGGTTTATATCGGATCTCAAAAACAAAGCCAATAAGTTTGGAGGCCCATTTGAACTGTTCCTCCCCCATTAAACGTTGCTCATTCAGAAATTTGAGGCTCCGCTGATCCGTATGAATGATGAAGTGCCTCCCCATCAAATAGTGTCTCCATTTTTTAACCGCCATAACAACTGCCATTAATTCTCACTCGTACACAGATTTGGCTTGGGCTCTAGCGGATAGCCCTTGACTAAGGAACACTACTGGTCTCCCTTCTTGGAGCAAAACAGCCCCTAACCCTTTGCTGGAAGCGTCAGTTTCCAGAACAAGTGTTTTTGAAAAATCTGGGACTGAAAACTGGAAGCATTGTCATAGTAGACCGTAGTGTATCAAAGGCCTCTTGAGCCTCTTCCCCGAATGAAAATTATCTTTCTTCAACAATTGTGTTAAGGGTTTGGCAATTGTTCCATAATCCTTCACAAATCGTCTATAATATCCTGTGAGCCCCAGAAATCCTCTCAATCCTTTTAAATCTGTAGGGACAGGCCATAACCACATTGCTTCAACTTTCTTTGGGTCTGCAGCCACCCCCTCTGCAGATATAATGTGCCCTAAATACTCCAGCTTTTTCTGACAGAAACTGCATTTCTTCTTGTTACCAAAGAGCTTATTGTCTCTTGGTAATTGTAGAACTGCCCTTAAATGCTCGAAGTGAGTTTCTTCATCACAGCTATATATCAATATATCATAAAAAAACACCAACACGAACCTCCTTAAAAAGGGTCTTAACATCTCATTCATGAGAGATTGAAAGGTTGAAGGTGCATTGGTTAAGCCAAACGACATAACTAGAAATTCATAATGTCCTTCATGGGTGTGGAATGCAGTTTTTGGGATATCTTCCTCCCGCATCCGAATTTGATGATATCCGGATTTAAGGTCCAATTTAGTAAAAATGGCAGCACCGCCCAATTCATCCAGTAACTCGTCAATAATATGAATTGGGAATTTATCCAGAACCGTGATCTTATTCAGAGCTCTATAATCAACAGAAAACCACCATCCTCCATCATTTTTTTCCACTAAAATTATAGGGCTAGAATAGAGACTAACACTAGGCCATATCATCCCTGCATGCAACATTTCAGCAACTAACCTTTCTATCCCAGTTTTCTGGTAGTACCTGTATGGTCTGAGATTGGGAATGGTCGCACCTTCCTTGAGGATGATAGCATGATCTTGTCTCCTAGTGGGTGGTAAACCTTGCGGTTCCTTAAAAACATCATCGAACCCCTTCAAAATCTCCTCAACAGCAGCTGAAATTGAACCAATCTCATATGGGGATTCTGCCAGCGTCTTGTACTCTATGAGGAAACCTTGACCCTCATCTTGGAGAGCCTTGAGCATAGATTTCAACGAAGCTACAGATTTGGACAACTCAGGTTCTCCCTTTAAAGTCTTCACCTCACCCCCGAACTTCTATTTTCATGGTCAATTCTTCGAAGTTAGCCCTTATTTCTCCTAGACTGGCTAACCATTCCATACCCAGCACTAGATCAGCCCCACCTAGGCCGAATAGGAAGAAATCCTATTGGATGTGCAATCCTTGTAATTGCAAGGTTAACCCATGGCATACCCCCATACATTTGATCTTGTGTCCATCACCTACTTCAACACAATAGGTAGGTGTCTCCATTATGGGGAGGTTTAATTCTTGCACCAGTTCAGTCGCTATGAAATTATGTGAAGCTCCACAATCGATCAACACCCTTACTCTTCTTTCCCTTATAACTCTCCACAATTTAAGGGATCTTTTGGAAGTTAGACCCACAATGTTGTGTAGAGAAAGCTGTAAAGCTTTATTTTCTAACTCTTGCTGCTCCCACAGGGGTTCATTTCCCTCCTCCTCTTCAACCACTTCCTCCACCAACATTACCTGAAACTATTTATTTTTACAAACATGTTCAAGGTTGTACTTTTCGTCACACCTGAAACATAATCCTTTCTTGATCTTCTCATGCAATTCTGCCTCTTATAGCTTTTAAACCCTCCTCCCTTACTTCTGTACATGCCATTGGGTCTATTATTTGTAGAACCCACAGCTGACCCACTACTTCCCTGAATATTCTGTGTATTAATTTTGGACCCTTCCTCATACGTAACAGTCTTTGACGATGGGTAACTTCTGTAAGGAGTCCCAACCTTGCTCGCTGCCCCCACTCCTCCTCTGCTCCAAGCTTGGTTCTTCTCATCAATCATCTAAGCATAATTCATCATTTCTGATAGCGTCTCAGCAGGGTGCAATTTGAGTTCTGCCCCGATTTCTTCCTTCAACCCATTCAAGAAGATACCTTTAAGGTATTCTTGATTGGTGCATCTTAAGGGGCCAGCGTAAAGTTCAAATTGTTCCTTGAATTCTTCCATTGATGCAATTTGCTTCGACCCCAACAACAATTCATAAGGATTTCACATCATGGAGGGTTGGAACCTCCTTATTACAGCAGTCTAAAACCCACCCCAAGAAGGATTTAAAGAGCAAGATTCCCACCATTGGAACCAACTCAGAGCCTTACCTTCCATAGCTACCATTACAGCCTGCAACCGTTCTCCCTCCGAGACTCCCTTGAGTTGGAAGTATCGTTCCACTCGATTGACCCACCCATATGCATCATCCCTCGAAAACAGATGGATTTCCAGCTTCCACCATCGATCTTTGCTGGTATCAGTGGGTATTCCCCTCAATGACCCATTCCCTCTTTCTTCATTTCCTACCGCTGGTTGCACCTCCACCACTCATGGAGCCGCCAGACGTGGATCGCACCATATCCTCAAGAAGATCCTCAATCTTCTTCAGCCAGAATTCTTGAAGTTCCCTTCGCGATTCTTGAACCTCCATGTCCCTCTCACATTGACGCCTTTCTTCTTCTCTTTCTCTTCTCCATGCTTTGAGTCCCTTCTCCAAGGATTCTAGCCGCACCTCCATTCTGGTGTGTACCATGAAAAGCTCCCTGAATCTTGGGAGCTCTGATACCAGTTAATAGAACTGGACTAGAGATTACAAGAAAAGGTACAAAAACAATTATCTTTATTCCTCCTCTCTGTTTCTGATATCAGTAGGATAACAGAACAGAGGGGTAGTTAGTATACAAAAGAATGACAAGAATACAAGAGTGTTGCCCACAGGACATTCGAGAGGTCGCAATGCTCTCCTTCCCCTACTTCCCCAAAAAACAGAATGCCCTCTTTGTTCCTTCAACTATATATTTATATGACTCTGGTCTAGTTTGACTAAGTCAGTTTATTAATAGTTTTAATCCACTATTTCTCTCCTATTCCTCCTAACATACACCTTTTTAATTGGGGGCTTGCTAACATAATGATATATAATTTATTCCCATAGAGGATGCTTATTATAGTTGTTAGAAATATGTATATAGTTAGGTGTTTTGTTAATTGTCTAGGTTCAATGTATCTAGATCATTTTTGTATCTATATAGATATTCATCCTCTTGTGTAGTAAGACACAAGGATTCTCAATATGTCTCTCTCTCATTTTCTCTCATTTAACATGGTATCTAGAGCTTGGTGAGAGACAAGCCCATTCCCGGAGAACCCACTATTCTCCGGTGACAATTTTTTTTTTCTTTCTCCGGCCAACTGTGTTCTCACTCCGGTGGCCGGATTCCCTTCGCCGAAATTTTTTTTTTTCTTTTTTCTCTTTTTCCAGTACTCAATCACAAATCCAGAGCTCTGATCCTCTGCTCAGCACAACCCCGGAGTTCAGACCACCATCGCAGCTGCCACGCGCCACTGTTCTCCTGCGGCACAGTCACCGGATCTTCTCCGATTCACGCCACCGTCACCGGATCCAGCATCCTCACCCTCCGACCGGCCGAACCCAGCAAGCGGCGCCTCCAACGAAGCCGCCACGCGCCGCCTTAGCTCCTCTGCCCAGCGCCACTCCACCGGCGCGTGAGGGCGCGTCCGGCGAGATTCCGGCGACCCGTTTCAGCTGTTTGGGTCGCCACGCCGTCTCCGACCTGCTCCCGGCCCCAGATCTCCATTTCGACCCCCCACAAGTTGTGGGTCTTCTCTGCAGAGCACCTCCGCCCAATTTTCCGGCCACCAGGAAAATTTTCTGACCTGCCCTTTGTCTCTAGGTCTATATCATGGCCTCCCCGAGCCATTCTGAGCCTCCAAAGGCCGAATCTGCTATGTTCACTAATTATGTCAGTGCCCCACTCTCCATGGAGAAATTGGATGGCACCAATTATGAAACATGGGCCTCCAATATCAAGCTATGGCTCTTCGGTCATGGGTACAAAGAGCACCTTACTCAAAAAGCTGAAACTGTGTCGATAACTGAACGTCTTAAGTGGGAGAAGGTAGATGCTCAACTGTGTAGTGTGATAAAATCAACTCTTCATTCATCCTTGAAGCAAATCTTCCGAGCTCATATCACATGCGAGTCTGTTTGGGAGCAGGCTAAGGTTCTTTATACCAATGACACTCAGCGTCTTTATGGAGTATGTCAAAAATTGATGACTGTCATTGGCCCGAGGCAATTTGATGGCCCTATGTCTGCCTACCTAGGTAATGTTCACAGTGCTTTACATGACTTTAATGAGCTATTGCCTCCGGCAGATACTCCGGCAAAGGAGCTTGAGCAACGGAATACTTTCTTTATGCTTCTCGCCCTTTATGGCTTGCCTCCAGAATATTCTGCCATCCGTGATCAGATTCTGGGTTCTTTCACTGTTCCCACACTTTCCACGGCTTGGTCTACATTGCTCCGGGTTCAGGTTAAACGATCTGATCAGATTGCTCCTATGACTGGCGATCCCTCCGCCCTTGTTTCTCATCACACTAGTCGTGGCCGTGGCCGTGGCGGTCCATCTGGTTCCAGACCTCGCCCTAAATGTGACCACTGTCACTGCTTAGGCCATACCATTGACAGATGCTGGCCCTTACATGGTCGTCTTTCTCGCCCTACCAATGTTGCCCAGACTCATCCACCAGACATTGCTGAGCCTTCGGCGCCTCCCCAAGCATCTCCAGCTAACTATGCCGATTTTCTGAAATGGTGTGACCAACGCCATTCCTCCAGTGCCTCTGTTGCGCACACTGGTAATTCATTTGCGTGTGTCTCTCAATCACCCTCCCTTGGTCCTTAGGTCCTTGATTCAGGTGCATCCGACCATATATCTGGTAATAAGGCTCTTTTCTCTACTCTTTCTACATCTGGGTATTTACCTAGTGTCACCTTAGCTAATGGCTCCCACACACAATCTCAAAGGATTGGCACTGCTCATCCACTCCCTTCCCTGCCCGTGGATTCAGTTCTTTATGTCCCAGGATGTCCTTTTAATCTACTTTCCATTAGTCGTTTGACCCGTTCTCTTGATTGTTTGATTACCTTTACTAAAGATTCTGTTATTCTACAGGACCGGAGTTCGGGACAGATGATTGGCGCCGGATGTGAATCTCATGGCCTTTACCAGCTCTCCACCTCTTCTCGAGTTTGCTCAGCCACGGATTCACCTCTCACAATTCATGCTCAGTTGGGTCATCCTAGCCTTGTTAAACTCCAGAAATTGGTGCCAAGCCTATCCAAGTTATCGAGTCTTCCTTGTGAGTCGTGTCAACTCGGGAAACATACTCATAGTCATTTCCCTGATCGAGTCTGTAATCGAGCTATGTCTCCCTTTGCTTTAGTTCATTCTGATATTTGGGGTCCAAGTCGTACTAGCTCTACTTTAGGGTTCAAATACTTTGTTACTTTTATTGATGATTTTTCCTGTTGTACGTGGTTATTTTTAATGAAAAATTGGTCTGAGTTGTTCTCCATTTTTCATACCTTTTATCATGAAATCAAAACTCAGTTTGGTCTTTCCATTCGCACTTTCCGTAGTGATAATGCCAGGGAATTCCTATCCGAACAGTTTCAAACCTTTATGGCTTCTAATGGTATACTTCACCAGACTTCATGTGCTTATACCCCTCAACAAAATGGGGTTGCCGAACGTAAAAACCGCCACCTTATTGAGACAACTCGGACCCTCATGCTTCATGGTAATATCCCAATTCGTTTTTGGGGGGATGCTGTTCTCACTACCTGCTACCTTATTAATCGCATGCCATCCAATGTCCTAGATAACCAAATACCTCACTCCATTTTGTTTCCCCATCAACCCCTCCATTCCCTTCCGCCTCGTATTTTTGGGTCTACTTGTTTTGTCCAAAATCTCTCTCCGGGTCTTGACAAACTATCAGCTCGGTCTCTTAAGTGTGTCTTCCTCGGGTATACTCGGTCTCAAAAAGGTTATCGTTGCTTCTCTCCGACACTCCAACGATACCTTATCTCGGCCGATGTTACCTTCTTTGAGTCTGTCTTCTTCTTTGAGTCATCTCCCTCACATACTGAGCCAATCATTGCGGTCTTACCGCTTCCTCCTGCTCTTGTTCCTGTTGAGTCCACCCCACCTCTTGTAAAGGTCCCACTTAATCGTCCCTTCCAAACCTATCAGCATCGCCCACATCCACCATTGGCACCTCTACCTATTGCTGAACCTACTACTGAGGCCATGATGGATTCGTCCCCGGCACCAACTCCTTTACCTGCTCCGTCACTGCCTTCTGAGCCAGACCTTCCCATTGCTCTCCGAAAAGGTATTCTATCCACTCGTAACCCTTCTCCGCATTATATTGCTTTGAGTTATCATCGTCTGTCATCTTCCTATTATGCTTGTCTTTCTTCTTTGTCGTCTATGTCCATCCCTAAATCTCCAGGTGATGCCTTATCCCATCCTGGATGGCGACAAGCAATGATTGAAGAAATGTGTGCACTTCAGAGCAGTGGTACTTGGGAATTGGTTCCTCTCCCCTCAGGCAAATTTGGTATGACTCGAAGTGAAGCAAACCATTCTGTTTTTTATCGCCACACAGCGCAGGGCTGCATTTATCTGATTGTCTATGTGGACAACATTGTCATTTCCGGTAGTGATAATCGAGGCATACTGCAGGTAAAAGAACATCTTGCTCACTGCTTTCAGACCAAAGACCTTGGCAAACTTCGATATTTCTTGGGTATTGAGGTGGCACAATCCAAGGATGGTATAGTAATTTCACACAGAAAGTATGCTATGGATATACTTGAAGAGACTGGCTTGTTGAACGCCAAACCTGTTGAATCTCCTATGGATCCGAATGTCAAACTTCTACCAGATCAGGGAAAGCCACTATCAGATTCAGGAAGATATAGGAGATTGGTTGGAAAACTGAACTACCTCACGGTTACCCGAACTGACATTTCTTTTGCTGTCGGTGTGGTTAATCAGTTCTTGAACTCTCCTTGCAAGAGTCATTGGGAGGCAGTGCTTCGTATCCTAAAATATATTAAGGGAGCACCAGGAAATGGCATCATTTATGAAGATAAAGGGCATACACAGACTATTGGATACTCTGATGCAGATGGGGCAGGATCACCTACTGATAGGAGATCCACTTCTGGGTATTGTATTCTCATTGGTGGCAACCTGATATCCTGGAAAAGTAAGAAACAGACCGTGGTTGCAAGATCAAGTGCAGAAGCAGAATATCGAGCCATGGCCTCAGCTACTTGCGAACTCATTTGGTTGAAACAAATTCTTAAAGAATTACGATTTGGAGAGGATATGCAAATGACACTCATCTGTGACAATCAAGCTGCTTTGCACATTGCCTCTAATCCAGTGTTCCACGAAAGGACCAAACACATTGAGATAGACTGTCATTTTGTTAGGGAGAAACTCCTTTCAGGAGATATCACCACCAGCTTTGTCAATTCAAACGACCAACTTGCTGATATCTTCACCAAATCCCTAAGGGGTCCTAGAATAAGTTATATTTGTAACAAGCTTGGTGCATATGATTTACATGCTCCAGCTTGAGGGGGAGTGTTAGAAATATGTATATAGTTAGGTGTTTTGTTAATTGTCTAGGTTCAATGTATCTAGATCATTTTTGTATCTATATAGATATTCATCCTCTTGTGTAGTAAGACACAAGGATTCTCAATATGTCTCTCTCTCATTTTCTCTCATTTAGCAATAGTTACTCCTTACCATCTTATATCTCTTCTAATTAACATATTTTAGATCATTGCAACTACGTTATTATAGCTTTCTTTTGTGGAAATGAAAAGTAAAGCTGGAAAAAATAAATGAAATTTATGGTTGTCTGTAAATTACAAATTCAAAGAATATTTGGACAAATTCCTAATCCAGATATTATTCTATATGGCATAGATTTCACAAGAAGTAGGGAATATGTTAGCATATACAGTTACTGCATGTTGGACAAAGTTGGTGCCAAAAGTTTGCAGCACATATCAATTTGATCAATTTTTATATAAAGATTTCATAACATTAAAGACCTATGGTTTACACTTTGTCTTTCATGAGAAATCATTTCATGGGGATGCTCCATTTTCTGAATCATTTCCTCATCCTTTTGGCTTTCCTCTTTACATCAGCAGCCTATTTGTAGTTTCACATGATTTTGGTATTCATTGGAACTGCAATTTCTTTAGTAATCATAATTGTTGAATAAGAGAAAATGAGAGAGACTTATTGAGAACTCCTTCTTTTACTACACAAGAGGATGAATATATATATATATATATATATATATATATAGATACAAAAGACAATCTAGATACATTGAACCTAGACAACTAACAAAACACCTAACTATATACATATTTCTAACACTCCCCCTCAAGCTAGAGCATATAAATCATATGCACCAAGCTTGTTACAAATATAACTTATTCTAGGACCCCTTAGGGATTTGGTGAAGATATCAGCAAGTTGGTCGTTTGAATTGACAAAGCTGGTGGTGATATCTCCTGAAAGAAGTTTCTCCCTAACAAAATGATAGTCTATCTCAATGTGTTTGGTCCTTTCGTGGAACATTGGATTAGAGGCAATGTGCAAAGCAGCTTGATTGTCACAGATGAGTGTCATTTGCATATCCTCTCCAAATCGAAATTCTTTAAGAATTTGTTTCAACCAAATGAGTTCGCAAGTAGCTGAGGCCATGGCTCGGTATTCTGCTTCTGCATTTGATCTTGCAACCACGGTCTGTTTCTTACTCTTCCAGGATATCAGGTTGCCACCAATGAGCACACAATACCCAGAAGTGGATCTCCTATCAGTAGGTGATCCTGCCCAATCTGCATTAGAGTATCCAATAGTCTGTGTATGCCCTTTATCTTCATAACTGATGCCTTTTCCTGGTGCTCCCTTAACACATTTTAGGATACGAAGCACTGCATCCCAATGACTCTCGCAAGGAGAATTCAAGAACTGACTAACCACACCGACAGCAAAAGAAATGTCAGGTCGGGTAACCGTGAGGTAGTTCATTTTTCCAACCAATCTCCTATATCTTCCTAGATCTGATAGTAGCTTTCCCTGATCTGGTAGAAGTTTGACATTCAGATCCATAGGAGATTCAACTGGTTTGGCGTTCAACAAGTCAATCTCTTCAAGTATATCAATAGCATACTTTCTTTGTGAAATTACAATACCATCCTTGGATTGTGCCACCTCAATACCCAAGAAATATCGAAGTTTGCCAAGGTCTTTGGTCTGAAAGCAGTGAGCAAGATGTTCTTTTACCTGCAGTATGCCCCGATGATCACTACCAGAAATGACAATGTCGTCCACATAGACAATCAGATAAATGCAGCCCTGGGCTGTGTGGCTATACAAAACAAAGTAGTCTGCTTCACTCCGAGTCATACCAAATTGTTGAACTATAGTACTGAACCTACCAAGTCATGCTCGAGGAGAATGTTTGAGGATGACGCAAAGAAGAAGACAGACTCAAAGAAGGTAACATCGGCCGAGATAAGGTATCGTTGGAGTGTCGGAGAGAAGCAACGATAACCTTTTTGAGACCGAGTATACCCGAGGAAGACACACTTAAGAGACCAAGTTGAGAGTTTGTCAAGACCCAGAGAGAGATTGTGGATAAAACAAGTAGACCCAAAAATACGAGGCGAAAGGGAATGGAGGAGTTATTGGGAAACAAAATGGAGTGAGGTATTTGATTATCTAGGACATTGGATGGCATGCTATTAATAAGGTAGCATGCAGTGAGAACAACATCCCCCCAAAAATGAACTGGGATATTACCATGAAGCATGAGCGTCCGAGTTGTCTCAATAAGGTGGCGGTTTTTATGTTTCGCAACCCCATTTTGTTGAGGGGTATGAGTACATGAAGTTTGGTGAAGTATACCATTATAAGCCATAAAGGCTTGAAATTGTTCGGATAGGAATTCTTAGGCATTATCACTACGGAAAGTACGAATGGAAAGACCAAACTAAGTTTTTATTTCATGATAAAAGGTATGGAAAATGGAGAACAACTCAGACCGATTTTTCATTAAAAATAACCAGGTACAACGGTAAAAATCATCAATAAAAGTAACAAAGTATTTGAACCCTAAAGTAGAGCTAGTACGACTTGGACCCCAAATATCATAATGAACTAAAGCAAAAGGAGACATAGCTCAATTACAAACTCGATCAGGGAAAGGACTACGGGTATGTTTCCCTAGTTGACACGACTCACAAGGAAGACTCGATAACTTGGATTGGTTTGGCACCAATTTCTGGAGTTTAACAAGGCTAGGATGACCCAACTGAGCATGAATTGTGAGATGGGAATCCGTGGCCCAGCAAACTCGGGAAGAGGTGGAGAGCTGGTAAAGGCCATGAGATTCACATCCGGCGCCAATCATCCGTCCCAAACTCCGGTCCTGTAGAATAACAGAATCTTTAGTAAAGGTAATCAAACAATCAAGAGAACGAGTCAAGCAACTAATGGAAAGCAGATTAAAAGGACATCCTAGGACATATAGAACTGAATCCACAGACAGGGAAGGGAGTGGATGAGCAGTGCCAATCCCTTGAGATTGTATGTGGGAGCCATTAGCTAAGGTGACACTAGGTAAATACCCAGATGTAGATAGGGTAGAGAAAATAACTTTATTACCAGATATATGGTCGGATGCACCAGAATCAAGGACCCAAGGACCAAGGGAGGGTGATTGAGAGACACAAGCAAATGAATTACCAGTATGCGCAACAGAGGCAGTGGAACTAGAGGACTGGCATTGGTCACACCATTTCAGAAAATCTGCATAGTAAGCTGGAGATGCTTGGGGAGGCACCAAAGGCTCAGCGATGTCTGGTGGATGAGTCTAGGCAACATTGGTAGGGTGAGAAAGGCGACCATGTAAGGCCCAACATCTATCAATGGTATGGCCTAAGCAGTGACAGTGGTCACATTTAGGGCGAGGTCTGGAACCAGAGGGATCGCTACGGCCACGACCAGTGTGATGAGAAACAAGGGTAGATGGGTCACCAATAATAGAAGCAATCTGATAGTCATTAGATCGTTTAGCCGGAACCCGGAGTAATGTAGACCAGGCAATGGAAAGTGTGGGAACAGTGAGAGAACCCAGAATCTGATCACGGCTGGCAGAGTATTCTGGAGGCAAGCCATAAAGGGTAAGAAGCATAAAGAAAGTACTCTGTTGCTCAAGCTCCTTTGCCGGAGTATCTACCGGAGGCAATAGCTCATTAAAGTCATATAAAGCACTGTGAACATTACCCAGGTAGGCAGACATAGGGCCATCAAACTGCCTCGGGCCAATGACAGTCATCAGCTTTTGACATACTCCATAAAGACGCTGAGTGTCATTGGTATAAAGAACCTTAGTCTTCTCCTAAATAGACTTGCATGTGATATGAGCTCGGAAGATCTACTTCAAGGATGAATGAAGAGTTGATTTTAGCACACTACACAGTTGAGCATCGACCTTCTCCCACTTAGGATGTTCAGTTACCGACACGGTTTCAGCTTTTTGGGTAAGGTGCTCCTTGTACCCCTGACCGGAGAGCCATAGTTTGATATCGAAGGCACATGTTTTATAATTGGTGCCATCCAATTTCTCCGTGGAGAGTGGGGCACTGACATAATTAGTGAACATAGCAGATTCGGCCTTTGGAGGCTCAAGATGGATAGGGGAGGCCATGATTTAGACCAAGAGACGAAGGGCAGGTCAGAAATTTCTGGTGGCCGAAAAAATGGCCAAAGGTGCTCTGCAGAGAAGACCCGCAACTTGAGGGGGGTCGAAACGGAGATCTGTGGCTTGGAACAGGTCGAAAACGGCGAAACGACCCAAACGGCTGAAACAGGTCGCCGGAATCTCGCCGAACACGCCTTCACGCGCCGGTGGAGTGGCGCTGGGTAGAGAAGTTGAGGTGGCCCGTGGCAGCTCTATTTGAGGCGCTACTTGCTGGGTTCTGCCGATCGGAGGGCGAGGATGCTGGATCTGGTGGCTGTGGCATGAACGAAGAAGATCTGGTGACTATGCCGGCGGAGGGCAGTGGCGCGTGGAGGAGCGTGGCAGCTCCGATGGTGGTCGGAACTCCTGGGTTTTTCCAAGCAGAGGATCGTGGCTCTGGATCTGATGTTGGGTACCGGAAAAAAAATGTCTTCGGCAAAGGGAATCCGGCCACCGGAGTGAGAACACGATTGGTCGGAGAAAGAAAAATTGTCACCGGATAACAGTGGGTTCTTCAGGAATGGGCTTGCCTCTCACTTGGCTTTAGATACCATGTTGAATGAGAGAAAATGAGAGAGAGACTTATTGAGAATTCCCTCTTTTACTACACAAGAGGATGAATATATATATAGATACAAAAGACAATCTAGATACATTGAACCTAGACAACTAACAAAACACCTAACTATATACATATTTCAAACAATAATGATCAAGAAGGTTCAGAGTTGGAAGCTTTCCTTCTTTTACTCCATTCAGTTTCAGTTTCAGTTTCATCTGCAGTTAATAGCATGATTGGGACAACACTAAAGATTCTTCTGGTGCGTATTGTTTTAATTCCATCTTTCAGTTTCTTTCTCATTCTCTGAAATGGGGTTACTTCCATCTTGCTGGCCCTCTTTGGAAACCAAAGCACCCTCTCTATGGACAATACTAATGAGTAACGACTTTTTGCAGGTCTGAGACTAGTTGTAGTAAGAGCAAGACTTATTGATTGAATATCAGGGCACTGGGAATGGTAAAGGGAAGCCTTCCAAGTATTCTAAGGTTGTGGCTACTGGGTGTATTTGGATGGAGCAAAGTACCAGATTTTTTTCAAGATTAGTTTTTGCTTTTGCCTCTTCTATGCCATAGAATGGCCTTTTGTCCTAGTTATGGTGCTTGGCCAATGGTTTTCTTTGTAGAATTCATTGTCTTATATCCAAATTCCAAAGGCATTAGAGAGCTCAATTTGTTTTATGTTTATCCTTTTATTTTAGGTAGTTTTATTCTGTCTTCCATTGGAAGATGCATCATTATCACTCTCAGGACCTTCCTCTTATCAATAATTGCTTTTTCATGTCATATAAAAAATAGCAAAGCAAAGCATCTCTAATTATTTCTACTTTTGTTCAATTTACTGAACAAATTTTAGCGCAGGGATTCTCAATATTGTAACTGTGTAAGCAGTTATTAGAGAACAATTTTGGTTGTAGATGTAACTGCATAATACTTGCTTACTTCTTATGTACATTGATGTTTCACTCAGGGTTAGTAACCCATTTAAGACCTGAACATAAGCTTCCCAAGTTTTATAAGATCTTTATTTAGGATTGGATATTGAACTATATATATAATGACCTTTCCAGACTCCTGGAAGTGCACCTTGCTGTTTACTTATAAAATGAATACAAGAATAATATGTACCAACAAAAAACAAATTTCTATATTTGCAATCTTAAATTCTGAATTTTCAAGTTCAATTAGAATTCAGAAGTTCAATTAAAATTTAGAAAGTTTCCCATAATAAAATCATTTCGAAAGCATGCCCTATAATTAAACAAGGGTTTGTCATCCATTTAAGCAATATAGTACCTCCCAATAGTGGCAGATCATTCTGCCAAATCTTTGTACAGATTACTACATAACAGTGCCAGTAAGATTCAAAAGTATACGATTTTACAGAGTACTTTTGAACTGTTTTATTGACTTTAACTGTGTTATTAGCTAACCATTTAATGGGAACCTTAAATTTGCAGCTATGTCCAAGTCTAATTATAAATGTCATTGCTGCAAAACAAATAGGAATTATGAAAATGAAAAATTCGGTGATGTGGATGTAGGTTTGCATGGTGTGTGTGTGTGTGTGTTTCTTTTTTTTTTTTGGTTCTTTAAAGCAATGTTCATTACTTATGGTTTAGTTTAGTATCATACAAGCCCTACATTTCTTTCTTTTATCTTTGGAAATTGAAGCTTCCTTTTCTTTCAATACATTATTGAAGACCTTACACATAGGCATCCCTTTGTTGCATAAAAACACATGTTTCAATTTCAAAAACCAGATGAGCTCCTACAGCAAAATTTCAGTGTAGCATTTGATAATGTGACATAAAGCGAAAGTATGTGATGATTTGTAATATTTGGCATAAATGAGTAAAAAAAAGAACACTAGCTGATTCAAACCTGCTGAGAAGTAGATAGGAACCTTCAAATTCATGCGTTCCCAGTAGTCATCCAACAAAATACATAGTTCCTACATATCATAATAACTTGGTGAATATAAGACATTAATCAATGTTTTGAAAACCAAATTGGTCACTGAACCAGAAATGTGAGTAGCTCATGGTTTATTAATCCAGTCATGGTAAAACTGGATTTTTTAAAATATGTATTTTTAATAAATATATCACAAATATATTAAAAACTATTACACTTTTAATATAATTTATAAGTGAACTACAGAAAATATGTTAAATAATCAATCAAACTATTTTTATAATATTAAATTAGTATAACTTATAAGTTATAGATGTATAATTTTAAGAACAATAAATTTTTGAAAATACTATTAGTTGTACACTTTTATATGATAATTTTGATATTATATTTTAATTTCAAGCTAGAGAAATGCTTTAGGAGTAATTTGTAACCGCAAAGTGCCTATCAAACTCAAAGGAAAATTCTACTAAACTATAAGACCAGCTATGCTCTATGGTAGTAAATGGCAGATGAGTGGACATACAAGAAAATATAAGATTAGGAATAAATGTTTTTGATAGAAAGTTGGAATAGCAGCTATAGACGAGAAGATGACAGAAACTTGCCTAAGGTGATTTGGTCATATGAGAAACTCAACTAAGGTGATTTGGTCATATGCGAAGACCAATAGAAGCTCAAGAATCAAATGGAAGATAGTCCAATTAAAAGGGGTAGAGGAAGACATGAGAAAATATTAGGAGAAATCCTTAAAAAAGACCTTGCTCATAATGCTTTTACTGAAATTTTGATTTTTGATAGAGCCCAATGGCATCGATTGATCCATGTAGCCAACGTCACTAGTGGGTTAAGGCTTGGTTGTTGTTAATGACATGTATTTTGTATTCTTAAGATATTTATGTGTTATAATTGTTAAATGTTAAGATGATAATAAATAAATTAATATGAAAGCTTACAACAACCTTGCTTACTGGTTGCTATGTTATCCATGAATTGCCTATAACAGTTCAATTCCTAGTTATGGCATTTTCTGGCAAAAGTAGCTTAGCCAAGCAATAGATGGTGGATGACATGGCAATTTATAGAGCTGCCACATCACCGACCTGTGATCAGTTATTAGGTGAGAACCAAGCCAGATCATGGTCATTCCTGGAACCAGCTGGTGGTCCAATTCCCAGAACATAGATACAAATAACAAATCAAATAATATAATAGTAGTGTATAGCCAAAGAAATGGATGCTATAGTCATTCACAAAACAGAAGTTGCACTTTTTTATTAACAAAGTGAAAAAGGGGGTGGAATTTGCGGTAGAAAACTTAAATCTAGTCAATCATCTGGTCAAATCTTCTAAGTTCTAAAAAAAGAAAACATGAAGAGAAAGCACAACCTTCTTGAATTTATGTTTTGACAATCACAAAAAATAAAGCACATCTATACTCATAAAAACATGTATATTTCTATGATTTTGTGTTATTACCCTATAGTCATTACCCTATGTTCCTACATATCTTTCCCTGTACTCTTTTCCTCTCTCTAATGTATTCTTAGTTTATCAAAAAAAAATTACCCTATGTTCAAACATCGTATTTAACAACACCCTCAACCAACTAAGAACTAACAGAAGTCTATAAGACAATATCTTCAGAAAACAACACCATGAGGCATATACATTAAGTTTGAGATTCCAACATATTACCTTTTCATGCTTTCTATTGTACCAAACTTGATATCATAGAACAGACTTTCAATTTTTATTACACAACAACAACAACAACAACCAAGCCTTATCCCACTAGGGAGGTCGGCTACATGGATTGAACAACTCCATTGGGCTCTATCAAAAACAAAATTTTCAATAAATCCATTTTTTATGATATGTAAAATAATTAATTATGGAGAAGGCAAGGGAGCATAATAAACATCATAGAATGATGAACCATGGAAACAATATCTTGCCAGCACCTATATAAGGTAAGTCAACTAAGACATTACAGATACAAAGCCCATAAATGTGTGAAGAACAAAATGCACAAGACAATAAGGACAGGACTTAAGAACTCCGAATCCCAGAAAAAAGCACTGGAAAGAAGTAACACTAATTTCCTATTCTTTTCTTGTTGTTCTTGCTTGTCTCTTTTGAGGAGGGTTTAGTGATGGGAAGGGGAAATCATAACTACAAAATGAATCCAACATCATGATGAGAAATGGTGCAATAATTGCTAGAACTTCATCCATCATCTATGACAAACATAGAAAGATAAATTACAATCAATGAGATGAATGGTCATCTTAATGAGAATACCTGAGCTCTTCCAAGAGCAAATGTTGGAATAAGCACCTTTCCTCCACCAGAAACACATTTATGAACCTAAATCAATTAATTTGAAAAATTAGTACCCAACATAAGAGTAACTATAGATCAGCTGCACTTGGATCAAAAGTGAAACACAAGAAGAAAATTTAAAATAAAAAATTGCAATTTGTAACTTGACAAGACTACATGCAAATCCAAGCTAACGCAGCATATAAGTATCTTGCTTTCTTCCAGATAAACAAACACATGCACTCCTTCATATGAAAAACAAAAGAATGTTACAACTGTCAATATATCACAGATGGAAATTAATGATAATTTTTTATGAACAAAACATCTTACATTTATCTTAAAAATTATCACATAAAAATTGGATCCTTGGAAACATTTTGCTTTTAGTTGGATACAAAAAGAGCTCATCAGAAAAAGCCACAGGATGAATAAATCTTGATTCTTGCATACAGGCAGAAGGCAGTACAAAAACCAAAAAATATGAGCCAATTGCTCATAAAGAAAAAGAAAAATCTTATAAAAATAAGGACAAAATGAATGATGCGAACAGAGGATAAGATATTGATTCTTCCTAAAACAATAAAAACAAAGAGACTACAAGAAAATGTATATATTGACAGAAAGGGCCAACCAAACTCCTGACTATCTATCAAAGATACCCACTTAAAAGACAATTGGCTGGCAGAACAATGTAAAGAATCCAAAAACTCAATCACTTTCCATAAAAGATGGCATGGCAAAAACTTTTAGTTAAATATTGTAGCATTATGCTCAAACCAAGTACATCAGATTCCTGCAAAGACAGCATATCACTACAAAGCCTGATTTCTAACTTCTCCCATCTCTAAACTGAATTTTAAATTCAGTAAAACACAGTCCTCACTAAAGATATCAAAGACATTAATCCAAATATTCCACCACCATCATCATTATCATCAGCTATGAGATGATTCCAAATATTTCACCATCATCATTATTCTTGTTAGACTATTACAATTCTTATTGTTTTAGGAATCCTATTATGTTTGTACTAGTGTTATTGCATTGGGCTTGTACTAGTTGTACTACACTAGTACTTGACCTAGAATATTAGTATAAATAGGTGTATTAGGTTAGTGTTTTGTATCAATCTCATATCACAATATCAATTATTCAGAGTCTCTCTTCTCCTTTTCCATCTTATCCCTATAATTTCAACAATTATCATCAGCTGTAAGATGATTCCAAATATTCCACCACCACCATCATCAACATCTTAGAAGATGTGCTAATAGACAATGCAAAAGTAGGAGATCACAATCGCACAATGCGTCTTACACATGCAACACTAAATAACCCCAAATCCAAACAAAATTTTGTTCCCAGGTAAAGTTTCCTTTTCTTTCTTTTTTTTAGAATAAAAGATGGTTTTATTATAAGGAAAGAAAGAGACAGTACATAATCAGAGGATAAGTCATCCTCCTCACAGAACAAATGGAGAATGGAACAAAGTAAAATGCATAACAACATCAATACAATAAAGTCCTCTTGTCAATTTGCATATCTAGCAAAGGAACTCCCCAAAAATAGTATGAGCTGAAAACTAAAAAGAAGCCAAATCCTATCTCAAAGCAGGGGCTATGACAGAAAATTAAAGATGTGAGCATTACATCTGTTGAAACAGAGAGTGTTTGAGATATATTGTGTAATAGAAACAAACCACTAACACCTATTTATACTACTAATCTAGGTCAAGTATTAGTGTAGTACAACTAGTACTAGCCCAATCCAACAAGACTACTAACACCATAAGAGTCCTAAAATACTAAGAGTCCTAATCAGTGGTGGAACTACGTTGTACGCCCCCCCCCCAAAAAAAAAAACTTTTTAAAATCTTAAAATTTACCATTTTTTTTAAATATACAGTTAGCCCCATTAAAATTCATCTTTTGCCACCCAAACTCTATATTTTGGTTCCGCCCTGGGTCCTAATATTCTAACAATGTCCAACCAAATGCACCAAATAGGAGCATAAATAGCACACGTCCACAAGACCTTGCCTTCTTTACTTCGGTCATAACCTCTTAATCTAATCAACAAAAAAGGGTCCAAGTTATGAGTACAATCCCAGGATTCTCCAAAAATACCAAAATGCCCACTTCAAATATAACTGGCAGGAGGTCAATGTAAAAAGCAAACAGCAAAAGTAAGACATGATTTAAAATAAAGCTGGACTGAGAAAATGAAAATTATGAAATCAACAATGCTTTTTTCTTAAGCTAGATCTCTGAAAGAAAACAAGACACCAAATTACAAAAACAGTTATGGTGCGTAAGTACTTCAGAGTGAGTGTTGCTGAATACATACAGCTTTTAGGAATTCCCTCTCACGACCATATTTTGAATCACGTATTGTAGTTGCATATGTGGATCTGAAATGAAATTTTTTTTAGAAGCATACCAAAAATGTGTCCAAGAAAATTCATCTTATAACTGCATGCAGTAAATGCAAAATAGGTTTCATGCATTTAAAACTTGATTAAACCATTATTCAATAGAAAAAACCATAAAATACATAGAATGTTTCTACACCTGGTTAAGATAACACAATTGTAGATTATATATATTCAAAACTACAATGGACTGTATCAAAAAATGGAGAGGAAACTCCCAAATTCAAGATAAATCAGCACAAAGTTCACAGAAATTTCCCATAGTTTGCATAATGCATTTGGAAGTTTCAGTCTAAAAATATTTGAGGTAGGCAGTTGGCTACAAAATCCTTCATTCAAACTAGAAAAATCTCATTAACACAAATATTTTCTGAATGTGCTTGAGTACTTTGAGAACTCAGCTGAATGATATATTTATACATAACAGATTTACATAGGTGATGAATGCTGAATACAAGTTACAAGACAAACATTTATGCTAGAGATAATTCCTAAGATGCATTGCATCTATTCTACTTCTATACAATGAATCTAACTACTTGGGAAGAGGAGATACTAACAAGTATTCTATTTCCAACACTCCCCCTCAAGCAGGTGAATAGGTATCCTCCATTCCCAGCTTGGATATTATTCTTTCAAAGGCTGGACTGCACAACCCTTTGGTTAGGATGTCTACAAGATGTTCCTGTGAGGGTACATATGCAGTACAAATCAAACCACAATCAAGTTTTTCCTTGATAAAATGTCTATCCACCTCGATGTGTTTAGTTCTATCATGCTGAACTGGATTATGTGCAATGCTGATTGCAGATTTATTATCACAATAGAGCTTCAAAGGTCCTTCCCATTTAATCTTCAAATCTTCTAGAATAATTTTAAGCCATAGTAACTCACAAATACCTTGTGCCATAGCCTTAAACTCAACTTCAGCACTAGGACGTGCCACCACATTCTGCTTTTTACTCCTCCAAGTTACTAGATTTCCTCCGAGGAATGTTCAATACCCGGTAGTGGACCTCCTGTCAGTAATTAACCCTGCATAGTCGGCATCAGTATATGCTTCAAGAGCCATATTTCCATTCCTTTTAAATAAAATTCCTCTTCTTGGAGTTCCCTTGAAATATTGCAGAATTCTATGAGCTGCCCGTAAATGAACTTCTTTTGGGCAGTGCATAAATTGACTCACCAAACTTACAGCATATGCAATGTCAGGTCTTGTGTGAGACAAATAAATTAATTTCCCAACCAAACGCTGATACATCTCCTTATCTATCACTGCATCTGCTTCTGCATTACCCTGTCTCTTTGAGCAAATCTGTGATATATTTCTGTTGAGATATGAAAATACCTCTTCTGGAGTGTGCCACTTCAATCCCCAAAAAATATTTGAGCTTCCCAAGAGTTTTTATCTCAAACTCCTTTGCTAGGCACTGACTCAAGACTTGCTGCTCCTTCCAATCATTTCCGGTTACTATGATATCATCCACATATACCAACAGTATTGTCACTCCCCCTGAAGTTGTATGTTTAATGAACAATGTGTGGTCACCCTGACTTTGTTTGTATCCCAAGGTTGCCATAACTTTATTGAACCTCCCAAACCATGCTCGGGGCGATTGTTTCAACCCATATAATGCCTTCTTTAACCTACAAACAATATTGACAGGGACATTTTTATCATATCCTAGTGGCACTTCCATATAAATTTCCTCCTCAAGGTGCCCATGTAAAAAAGCATTCTTTACATCGAATTGTTGTAATTCCCAGGCATAGTTGGCAGCAAGAGATAATGTTACTCTGACTGTATTCATCTTTGCAACTGGAGCAAAGGTCTCTAAGTAATCAATCCCATAGGTTTGTGTAAAACCTTTGGCAACCAGCCTTGCTTTGTGTCTCTCAATTGACGCATCAGCCTTGTACTTTACTGTATATACCCACTTGCATCCAATTGGTTTCTTTCCTTTTGGTAGAGCAACAAAGTCTCACGTTTTATTTTTCTCCAATGCCTCCATTTCTATATCCATGGCTTGCTTCCACCTTTTATTAGATAATGCCTCAGAAACATTGGTGGGTATGGAAGTCGTGTTTAAGTTTGCAAGGAAAGTCTTGTGGGTTGGAGAGAATTTTTTGAATGAGAGGTAATTTGAGAGAGGATATAATGGCTGTTTGGTACTTTTTCTAGTTCCTTTTCTGATTGCAATTGGGAGGTCAAGGTCTTCAACTGTTTGGGTTTCTATTTCATCCTATACAGCTGGAAAATGATTTTGTAAAGTAGGAAAATCAGAATTTGTTACCTGATCAGTTGAAGGATTTGAGTTAGGCTCTTGGACGTGTGTTGATTCAGGGATGGCCTTTAACCTCTTCTTGTACACCAAACATTTCCCAAATCTAACATCAATTTCAGGACCAGATTCAGTTCCAAGACCAGATGTTTCAGGACCAAATTCAGTTTCAGCTCCAAGAGTGGGTTGAGACTCATGTGTGATTGACTCAAGGCTAGGAAAAACAGATGTTTCCAAATGGATCCCTAACTTTTCCTTATCTTCACTATGACTCTCCCCCTGAAGATAAGGTTGGGAAAAATAGGCTTGCTCTTCACAAAAAGTGACATCTCGTGACACACAGAATTTTTTTGTTGGAGGATGGTAACACTTATATCCCTTCTGAGTGGAGGAATACCCAACAAAAATACACTTTAAAGCTCTAGGATCAAGTTTACCCCTCTCTTGACTATGAACATGAACAAATGAGACACACCTAAAGACCCTTGGTGTAAGATTATTAGAGGGGGACAAGTTAGGATAGAAAGATGAAAGAACCTCCATAGGACTCTTAAACCCTAAGATTCTAAAGGGTAATCGATTAATAAGATATGTTGCTGTAAGAACAGCTTCTCCCCAAAAGGTTTTTGGAGTATTTTTCTGGTACAAAAGTGCCCGGGTTTGGCCTAGAAGATGCCCATTTTTCCTCTCTACAATCCCATTTTGTTGTGGCGTTTTGACACAAGAAGATTCATGAATTATACCCTCTTTTTGACAGAATGGAGTAAGAACATTATTGAAATACTCTTTACCATTATCCGACCTAAGCCTTTTTATGCTCACACCAAACTGATTTTTAATCATTGCGAAGAAATTCGGGAAAACTGTACTTACTTCAGATTTATGTTTGAGTAAGAAAATCCAATTAACCAGAGTACAATCATCTATAAAAGTCACAAACCACCAAGCCCCAGACACATTTGGGATAGAAGATGGACCCCAAAGGTCTGTATGAACAAGATAGAAAAGAAATGTGTTTCTTTTATTACTTAATGGAAAAGGTACACGTTTGTGTTTTTCCATTTCACACACTTCACAATGAAAACTTTCAATATTCAATCCAGAAAACAAAGATGGAAACAAAAATCTGACGACATTGAAAGAAGGATGACCCAATCGATAGTGAAACAGAAGAATTTTCTCTTTATTGGAAGGAACAGATCCTGACATAAATGAGTGAGACATGCTGTTTGAGGCTGTGTTGAACATGTTTCGTATTGCAAGGTAGTAAAGGTCATTCCTTTCTCTAGCACGTCCAATCGTCCTCCCCGAAACCTTGTCCTGAAAAAGACAACAATCACTGTGAAAAATGACATTACAGGACATATCTTTTGTAAGTTTTTGAATAGAGACAAGATTTGTGAATAGTTTTGGAACATGAAGAATGTCTTTTAAAATTATAGATGGAGTTATTTGAATACTTCCGATGCCAGCAACAATTACAAGGGTACCATCTGCAGTGGCAATTTTCTTATTGCTAGAACAAGGGGAATATGAGGAGAAATGTTTAGAGGAGGGTGTCATATGGTCTATGACTCCTGAGTCTAATATCCATAAGAGAGTGGAAGGAGTTTTTGAGACATTAAATCCAAATGAAAGGGGAAGCTTACCTGAATATGCCAAAGTACAAGTACCTGAGGGTTTCTCCAAACTATTAAGGAAGGCTCTCATCCTTTCTATCTCTTCTTGATTTAGAAAAGCGAATTCAAACTTACCAGTAGACTCTGGTTTGTCTTCTTCATGCTGTTCAACAGCAATATGAGCCTTACCATTTCTTCTTAATAATCCTCCTGAAGGTCCCCCTTTCTGAGTCCATTCACGACTAGGAGGTTTGCCATGTAGTTTCCAGCACTTCTCCCAGGTATGTCGTGGCTTATTACAGTAAGTACACCACAAATCTCCTTTCTTCTCCACCTTGGCTTGTCCATTTTTAGTATTTTCAGCCACCATAGCTGAACTCTCTACAGATGGAGTATCCAGCATCAAAGTCCTCCTGCTCTCTTCACTTCGCACAATACCTACTACTTCATTAAAACTTGGAACCTTCGATTTTCCAAGGATTTGAATTCTTACTTGATCAAACTCCGAATTTAATCCCACAAGAAAGTCATAAACTCTGTCTTGCTCAATAAATTCTTTTAGTACTGCTGCATCTTCAGAGCACTTAGTCTTTATCACTCTATAATGATCCAATTCCATCCAAAGAGACTTTAACTGATTGGCATACTCAATGACTAACTTGTTTCCTTGCTTGGCTGCAACTGTTTTTGCTTTCACATCATACACTTGGGCAGCATCCTTTGCTTTGGAATATGTCTGTTCTATCGCATACCAAACTTCCTTTGCAGTGCTTAGAAACATGCATGTGTCACTAATTTCTCGAATCATAGAGTTCCATAGCCAAGCCATAATCATGGAGTCTTCCTCATCCCATGCTGTACAATTTGGATCGCCCTCCTTTGGTCCAGAACCTGTCAAGTGACTGAGTTTTCCTTTTCCCTTTAATACTATACGAATGAGTTGAGACCACTTCAAATAATTTTTTCCATTTAATCTATAGGCTGGTTGGATACTCTGCAGTTCTGCAAACTGATTATTTTGAACTGCAAACTGATTGTTCTGAATCACAGATGGGTTCACAACTGCCTCTTCGTTTGACATGGCAGAACAAAAAAACGAGATACAAGGTAAATGAAAGGCTGAATAGAGACCCAAAAAAATAGGGGCTCAATCTGGAAAACGACCCCCAAAACACACTCAGGAGGGGCTGACGAACTAGAAAATGTAAGTGGCGAAGCCAAACAGTGGTTGTACGGTGGCGCGCATGAGCAACAAGCGCCGGACAGGACAGGCGCGTGTGACAGCACGTGAAGATGTTGACAGCAGCGGTCTTCTGGGTTCTGGCCGCCCTCTAAGCAGTGATCCTTCCGGTGAAGTTTCGGTCTGAATGGTGGTGGTCCACAGCAGTCAGCGGTGGTCAACGGGATTCTGATGGCACAATGAAGGTGCCAGAACAGTTTCAAAAAGGTTGCAATGAAGGCAACCAAAAAAATACTTGTTTGTGGAAGCAGAGCCCCCCTAGATCGGGAGCTCTGATACCATGTGGAAAAATCTCATTAACACATATTTTCTGAATGTGCTTGAGTACTTTGAGCACTCAACTGAATGATATATTTATACATAACAGATTTACATAGGTGATAAATGTTGAATACAAGTTACAAGACAAACAATTATGCTAGAGATAATTCCTAAGATGCATTGCATCTATTCTACTTCTATACAATGAATCTAACTACTTGGGAAGAGGAGATACTAAAAAGTATTCTATTTCCAACACAAACTATTAGCAATTACCAAAAAGTAGTTTATACAGGCACTACAATCTAAAAGATATAAGCTTAAAGATCCAAAATTTTCACTAATTTGGTTAATATTTGATATTGGGCCTGACTATAACATCTCATTCCTGTACAATTAGAATATGTAGATCACTTAGTATTAATTTAGTTTATTACTATATTTCCAAAACCCTGGGTATTTTAATAATTTTTATTAGGGGTGATCAGCCACATTGCAGAACATTTTGCCGAAAAAAGAGTAAATTGCCAAACAATACAAGAGAAGGTGTACATGGTGGGGGAGCCGTATCCAAGATGCCATTTTTGGAATAATCGTGTATTACCAAAGGAGTTCTAGATTTAAAAATGAGCTCATCAAGAAAAATGAAAATACACGGAAGGAATCAAAAGTCCAAATTCTTCCATATGGATTGTAGGAAAAATAAGTAGAATCAAGTAAAAGTCACTAAACTACAGTCTAGGGCTCTGGATTTTGATACCTGTAGTTTAGTGATTAGGCAAAAAATACCTGATGTAGTTTTTCACATATTACTCAAATAATACAATCTGTATGGTCAATTTAAAGAAAAACTACATAGAGGGGGGGTCTTTTACAGGTGTGATTGCAACAATTGAAACTTGAGGGGCTCTCTGCATATATATCAAAGTTAAAGGGGTGTCTTTTACATTTTACCAGAAAGCATTAACTATTTATTTAAATTTCTTGGTAGGGAGTAGGCACACAACAAAAAAATTCCTTATTGCTGAGTTAAATGTAGATTGAAGAAAAAGTCAAAGGAGCTGCTAAAGTATAACTATAAATAAATAGATCCTTTTTTGAAAGAACTACATTATCTCATAAATCTTAAGCATACTTAAATGTTAACCATTATAATCAAATTGATTACCAACCATTGTAATTGTCAAGAGCCAAGTCTCCTAAAAGCTTAAGTGTTTACGTGGAGGAGGCCCAGGAATGGTTTATATCTTTAACATGCCCTCCCAAGTGAAAGCCCTTAGGACTTGAAGCGTGGACAAGGCATAGGCTTATAAAGCCTTGTGCTGAAATTATAATTTAATTAGAAGAATGGGGGCAGGCACAGTCATACTTCTGACCATTTGGTCAAATAGGCTCTAATGGCATGTCAAGGACCAACTATCCAAAAACCTTGATCTATTTGGTGTCAAGAGCAGAAATGGTTTATATCCAACAAAACTCCTCACACGAAAGGCCTTGTGAGCTTGAGTCGTCAACAAACAACACAGCATAGGCTCATTATATCTTGAGCTAAAATTTAATTTGATTCAATAATGAAAAATATAGGCAGCAACAATTGAACACATGACCACAATGTCACAGATGCTTTGATACCATTCAAGGACTAACTGTCCAAAAGCTTAAGCTGTTATGAGCAAGCCCAAGAATGGTTTATATTTCTAACAGTAATAATTTCAATATGAGATTAACAGTACCTACATGCAGATATATAGTCAAAGAAAAGTTGACTCAAAATTAAGAATCATTTTAGAAAATGAACTAATACTATCAATAACCTTAAAAACAATTAAAAGAAAAGAAGAAGGAAAAGATCATTATCGCCTTCACTACAATATTAATAGCATCATTAGAAGAAGCATTCGCACAAGCAGAGATGCTCTTACTCTGTTATAAGAAGGTCAAGTCGTAGCCGATCGATTTGAGCTGCTCCAAGGTGTCTATCTGGTGTCATATTGTAATCTCCTGTATAAACAATTTCTGTGTCTCCCACCTTTGCATAGAACATTGCAGCTCCAATAACCTTAACAATTTATGATAGGAGGAATGATCGGCTGAGAGTAGTAAAACATTAATTTAAGCTATTGAAAGAACAAAATCCTATTCTTACAAGATAGACTGGATAGGAAAAATAACTTTAATAATGGGGGAAAATGTCAACTACATCCTGAAATAAAATGATAAATTATGTTACATGGAACCATACTTCACATGGCATGATTAATAATGTTAAGTTTGGGTTATCAGGTATGATACGTTACACACATATCAGTCTTGTTATCGGTAGAAGAAAGTGAAAAGCTTCAATAACTCGGTGGTGACGTTGAACTATAAGATCAGGATCCAGATGCATGATGGAACTGGCCGAGACAGCCTATCCTCTTTGGAGACCAAGAACAGAGGAAGCCATTCCACAATATTGAAGGATAACTTTCATCCAAGAATTATTGTATTTAATAAATATTGTGTCAACAAAGTTTCATTAGGTAAGAGTTGATTATTTTATTAGGTAAGGCTCTTTCAAATAATAATTTCATTTCAGGAGTTATTGGTGTAAAGCACATGGTCTTTTTAAGGGGCTCTTCCTAACAAATATGACCAGGGATTGGGCAACCTTGCTCTTTTGATGTTTTCTTTTTCTCTATTGTTTTGTGTCTTGCTCTTTTGTCATTGAGGATTCCTTATCCTCCAATCCTTTTGTAACTCTTTCTCTCTCAATGAAATTCTTTTTTTATCAAAAAAAAAAAACAAAAGAATCAAAAGATAGTATATATCTCCGTTCTGGACTCAATCAGGAAAAAAATCATTTAAAGCCCAGTTTTCCATGCTCTTATTGTTCTTTTCTATCTCAGCCTCTCAGGAAACTGTTCACTGCCATACAACAGCACCTGGTACTTTCATTTCTCCTACCTTGCCACAGTGAACACCATTTCTTCCTTTTACAGTACAAAAGAACCTTAAACCCTAAAGCTTTATCCCTACCTGTTGATCCAATTCTATATAACCGTAACTTTTTTAATCTTAGAACCCAGATCCCCTGCTTCCAAGAATTCCAGCTATGCTTGTCTTAAAACCAAAATCTTTCGGACGCTAATCATTTTATTTATTTTTTTGTATAAAAACCTAACCTAAAACTTTGAACTTTGAAGCCTCCTAACAGAAGCAGTACAAAGATTTTGACATTGTAGCATATTGTGTTGCATGAATTTACAATTAAGTACCATTTATACTGATAGTGATCTGAACTTAAAAAGGTCATCTCAAACTTTAAACTGAAATGACAGGGAAATTACGATAGAAACATGAGGAGCAACCAGCCAAAGGAACAAAAAATCTACTGGCTGAGTCATAATCACCAGAGAAGTTTCAGCATAAAAGACCAAATACGATGGTCTTACTATTTGGATCATCAGCAAGCAGCTAAACATAGACTGCAATTAAAATACAAATAAGAAGGGTTTACAGAAGTGATGCAGTTCACTAAATACTGACTTCCTCAATCCTGTCAATAGATTACTCCTAAACACAGTTATGCGATTGCTTTAGTTTCAAGATCTTATTTATGTTATGTAGCATAAAACTATTGATGGTCCTATGGGGCCAAATACGTGACACACTGATCAATAAGGAGCACTAGATGAACCAATTACTATTTCTTTCTCCTTTGGGTGGAAAAGAAGAAATCAAAGATATTGCTTATTTATTTAGGTACTTCATTAATCATTGCCAGCAAATAAATAACCTTATTTCAGATCATTTCTGCTACAACTTGTGAAAATAAGACATCAACTGGCCAAGCACTTTAATCCTTCCCCATTCTCTACCTGCACTTGTCTTACTCCCTGCTATAAACACCAAAAGAAACCAAAGTCCAAATACTTTTATCCTCATTAAAAGAAAACCAAATCAACTCAAGTAAAACCTGAAGAGGCCCCAAAACACAAATAAGATGAATCCCTGTCGTTAGGGATACTGAAAAGGAAGATTCCAAGAAATATTGGAGCATTATAAGGAGTAAAAGCCAACAATAGGAGCTTGATCGTACAAGCCTGAGAGAAGAAGGTGACCTATCCATGCATCCTTTCAAACTCTAGTAAAACTATAAGAGAACCATTACCCAACTTAGCCTATTTAGGGGAGAAAAGAAGCATATCCCAGTGAGATGAATGAACGTCAACCAATAGCAAAGTAAGAGAACCGAGAGTTTTTTAATAAACCAGAAATAAGTAGAGATTCAATTGTTCATGACAACAATAAGGCCAACAAGCATAAAAAGACTTCACCATGCAGCAGAAAACGCAACCTTAAGAGACTTCTAGCAAATTTAAGAAATCAATTAAGTTTATCTACTTTAGATGTTATAGCAGTAATCAAATTTGGGGGTTTGTAAAGAAGAAATAGAATAAAAACCTACAAAGGTACCCTATAAAACGCAATTATGTAGTGTGTCTAGCTGGAGCAAAATGCCAGAAATTTCAAAACTATCAATTACAACAATTACTTTGGGATAGACTTGTGTTGGCTTCTACTCAGTGTTATGCACTTATGCATCTAGAATTTTGAGAAGGCTACATCTTTCAGAATTTCAAATGGATTACCAGACGGTTTCATCTTATTCTGATTACGTTATAGTTTTGATTTGCCAATTTTTTGGCAACTCATCCTACTAATTTTTTCCCCTTTCCTCTAATGTCTTCTATTCACAAAAATTAAACAATAACTTTAATGGCAAGAAATTCACCAGCATATCCGGAGATAAATCTATTACTGCAAATTAAACATGGCTTCAGAAATGAAGCTCACAAGCCTTACATGTCCTGCATAATAGGCACGAATCTGAAGATCTTTATCTACTTGCACAGTCTGCTTCAGATCCACAGCAATAACTGTACACATCAAATTAAAATGGTTATAATAAAGATATGAGATGCTAATCTCAGAGATATGGTGATTTAGGATGCAATCCTGCATGTTCAGGAGCCCAAAATGCACAACAAACTACTGATAAGTAGTATAGAAGAATCTTTTTAATGAATCATTTTTAAAATTCTCACAAAAATGCAAATCATGTAAATGTAGCCGGTCCACATTAATAATTATAAATAAAAAAAACCCTTAAATGACATATAGACCAGAAAATATATATATATATTTATCCTCCTTGAAAATGCTTGTGACACAACACCTGCATACAATTCCAACTTCAAAAAAGTCAGAAGTAACTCTCTGCCAGCTATGTTAATATGCATTGCATAATTTGCAGTCCACTAACAGGCTTGACCATTTTCAATATAAGAAACTCTTCCTAGTGGGCATGCCTAAACCAAAAATAATACTTGTCTAACCATCACTACCTTTCTTCATGCACTCAGCAATATGATCAGAAGTAAATTGCTCTTCCTCGCCCCGGCGATCAACCATCACTTTCCTATAGTCTTCCAACATCAAAGGAGACAAAGCCTTTGTTGGGTACTGCTTTAAAATCAAATAACAGTCAAGTTAAAGTCACCACCATTGTAGAATTAGAATCTAGAAGCCAATGCTTAAATATTCAAAGCACTTAATTCCAAACTAAACACAATTAAAATCCCCTTCTATATTATTTACAACTCATCAAACGACGACGTATGTGCCAAAACCTTCATCCAATAATGGCAAACATTTCATCAAGCACGTAACAGGACTCACCGTCATGTAAATCGGTCCACGATAGCCACAAACCTCAGTGAAGTAAGGTAAGGCCCCAACATGATCCAAGTGACTGGCAAGCCCATTTAGCAAACAATGACGCAACTCAACAACGTTAATTCAACAAAAAAAAAAAAAGAGTTTCTTAAACATCAAAATATTGAGGGAGGGGGTGGTGGTTCGTGAGATACAAATGAGTGATGATGATGCAAGAGAGAGCAGTGTCGAAATCCGAAGAGGGGGAGATGAGACTGAAATCGGGGTAGCGGCGGTGGTCCAAATAGCCCATGTGCATTCCGCAATCGAACATGATTCGCTTCCCGTTGATGGTCACCACCACGCAGCTCTTCCCAACTTCTTGTCCAGCACCTGCATTGCAAACAAACAATGAAAAACCTAGAGAGAGAGAGAGAGAGCATGAGAAAGAGAAAGAGAAAAGAGGAACAAGGAACTACCAAGGACAAGAGATTCAATGGCCATGATTTCTGTTCTATGATTAGCAACAACCAGCAATGTCGAGTACTTGCAGGCTACTACTACCAAGTTAAACGTAGCAACTAGCAACGCCGCCAATGCACGAGTTAGACTACCTTTTATACTCCTACCAAAAAAAAAATAAAGACAGCCTTTTATACTAAAGAATTTTGAAAATAAAAAATAATTTAGAAAGAATAACAAAATTTATGAAATTTTTTAAGATGGATTTAATAAGTTTGGATGTACTTTTTTTGTATAAAAAAATATATATAAAATAATAGTACTTCTGTTTAAATGTGTTTGGAAAATATTTAAAAAAAAATTTGAAGCACCGAGAAAGATGCAGTTTTTTTAAAGTTAGATTTTGATGATTTTAAAAAAAAATTGTTTATAACATTAAAAAATTATTCAAACATAAAAAAGGATTTTCTTAAATATTACTTCTAAACATGAAATATGTTTTATTCTTTATTAAAAAAATTAAAAAGAATAAAATAAATCTTTTTAAAAAAAACTCATCCAAACTAGCCCTTAAACAATTAAACATCACATTAGACGGTTAATAAGAGTTCGCTCAAATGATAGGATGAAATCTAAAATATTAGGTTTGATTCATGTTAGTAATCTTTCATTAATATTATTATAAGTTATCACTAAGGCTTAACCTTAAAATAAAACAACTTCTCATTCATCTGAACCAAAAGGATTTTAAAGGGGGGCAATAAAGGCCCTCCCCTTAAACAAATTTTCATTGTGCTAATTTGTAATTGACTTATATTTTAATTAAAAAATTAAAATAAACAATAGGTTAATAAGTATACTAACTAAACAAACAAATAAATAATTTTTTTAATGGACACAAAATTAAGAATATCGCCCTCAACTTTAATAAAAATGTGTTACATTTTTTTTATAAACTATGCAATTTAATTTAAATATTTTAAATTTTATAATTGGTGCCCCTTTATAATCAATTTCTCGATTCGTGCCTGATATAAACTTTTACTATCAAAGCAAAAATAAAAGTAAAAAAATTAAAAAATTGATAATAAAAACTCAATAATATTCCCCACCAAAAATAATCAATTGCTGGTGAAAGCAAGTTAGCTCATAAGTCAATTCATTTTGTATTTTTTTTCTTTATTTTTATTAGATTAAATTACTCTGTAAGTCATTATAAATTTTAGAAATTTTTAAATAAGTCTTTTATAATTTTAAATGTAAATTTTAATTACGTTCCTAAGTCCATCTATCATTAGAGCTATAGGAATTCTATTTTTTTTTTTAAATTATAGCAACTTATTTGAATTTTCTTAAAAAATTATTATTATTGACATCATGTTAGTCTAGACGTCAAGATTTGTGACGAGACCATTAGTAGAGTGCTGATGTAGTTAGCTACCTTCTTAGGTGTACCATTAACTGTTGACATGGCACAAAGCTTTGCCAAGATATGAAACCTCAGTAGCCAACATTAATGTGCAAGCCTTGCATATGAAGACTCGTGGAGAAATGAACCAGCAACCATGTGTGATTGTGGAAGGAAGGCTTTCTTACTGACCTCAAAGACCCGAGAGAACCCAGGAAGAAGGTTCCTACGATGTCCACTATATAGAAACAATGACGTATCATGTGGATTCTTTCAGTGGGTGGATGATGGACCCTCAACTATATTAAAAGTTAATGAAGACAATGATTGGAAGGTGATCAACAGGCTGAAGAAAAAATGTTTATCAAAATCAAGTTTTGAAACTTAGAATATGATGCTGTGTTTTTTTGTGCTTTGGCAATTATATTTTGTGCTCTTTGAATCAGAGCATCAATTTAGTGTGTGTTATGTAGTTATGTGATGTCTGTGTTGTGTGATGCCAATGATAGGTAGAGTTGATGTTATAGTCATCTAAAATTGTGTTTTAGTAGAAATAAATGTTATGTTATTGTGTAATTCACTTGATTTTGGGGTATGTAATTTGAATTGAAATTTAATGACAATTTGTGATTACAAAATTGTGTGGTTTGCAGAATGACAATTTGCATTTTTGCAACATTTACATATAATTTTTGCAACATTAAAATCATGATTTCTGCACATATAATTACCTACAGGACCAAATATGATGTTATAACAATTTCTGCACAATAATGTATATTACATAATGCAATTTCAATTGATAACCAATTTCAATACCAATACAGAATCAATAAAAAAAAATTAAGTGCAAAGTGTATGCAAATGCATAAGCCATTTTGCCATTAATATAAAATCCAAGAAAAAGGTTCATTGTCAACATCTAAGACATATATGAACCTAGTACAATAGCCAAAATAAACATGGGACCTATATTAGCCTAATATAGTAGCCAAAAAATAATTACATTTGATTACGGACCTATATTACAAAAATATAGTGTCCTAATCAACTAACTGCACTTGGTCCTAATTCTTATGGGCTTGATGATGTTGTCATTGCTTGGGGTTAGATGATTGTCCTTCATTCATCATTCTTTTATACCTTGTCCTCATTGCAGGGGTAGATGCTTCAATGGTATGTCTGGTAGGTGGTTGAGATATACTTGATGAAGGAGACCTGAATTGTACAATTGATTCGAGTGTCGAGCTCGATCAAATAGTAAAAATTAGTTCAATTCAAGATTTGTAATAGTAGTGAGTGAATCAAGTCGTCTCCCAACGATTCGGATGTCATTTGATCAAATCAAGTAGTTAAAAAGAAGGGATTTAATAGTGATTAACAGAATTAACAAAAGTAAGAGAATTAAAATTGTAAACAAATCTAAAAAATAATCAATCCAAGGAAATTGACTATTCTTATGTTTCATTCATCATTGATTTCTAACAATTCATTTAATTGGAGTTCTTGGCCTTGGATTACATTAAGACGCCTTAAAGTAATCCAAGAATTCTCTATTGGATTAAGCATCCAGAATTTGATTAATTGAGGTTAGACAAATTAAGCATTCATCTAAGCGAAAATCAACCAAATGATCAAAATTTAATCAAGCTAAACAATGTATCAAAACACTCTAATACATTGTTCATTCTCTTGTAATTCTTCTTAAGCATGTGATCATTAAGCAATTATCACACCAACATTCAAATCGAATTAAGCATTCAATTTGAAATTAAACAAAAGAAGAAGAAGAGAAACTTGATCAATAATTGAATCTTACATTAATCAAAATAGAATCTCAAAATGAAACATCAACAATGCCAATCCCTAGGATTGATTATAGAGTTCTAGCCTTCCATTGATGGGAAGGAAGAAGCTCAAAATATAGAGAGAGAATCTAGAGAGAAGGAAGAGAAAAAAAGAAGATGAAGAGAACAATTCAAAATTCAAAAAGTGAGGGAAAGTGAATTCTGATTTCGTGTTCTGTCTTCCTCCTTATATAGAGGATCTTAAACTACAATTTACAATAATGCCATAGGATTATGAATAATCTAGAACCTCTAACTTTAAGTGACCATCTTATTTGTCTAATTTGGCCTTAAGATAATAGAGTTATGCCCAAATTAGTCCGAGGAGGTGATCTGAAACGTGTTCCAACTTCACATAGTCAGAACGCCATCAAGACGTCGTTGTTAGGGGAAAATGTTATTATGAGAGTTGTATCCCTATGTTTTAGCTTTCAGTTGGCACCAATTTCAACTCCATTGAACATGTCCAACCCAAGATATGACCCATTTACTCCATGCGGGTTGGGTTCTAGCGACATCTTCCTTTCTCTGACTTCCCAGCCCAATTTGGCCTACTAGATAACCAAATCAAATTCTGATATCTTCATGAAAGTTGTAGAAATACCTCTTAGATTTCCTACAAGGTAAAATTCACAATTTTTAGATGCCTAGAACTCAAGATATGCCTGAAATACAGAAAAAGTGTTAAAAACCTTGAAATGCTGACAATTTGCAATTAAGCCCATTAAAACCCAAACTTATAAAACAAAACTAATTCCAACCAATTAAGCACATAAGAGGTACAAAGTACTAAATATAAGAGATTATTAATGTGTCTGAATAGTACTTATCAATAGTAAAAAATGGAGGGACAATGAATTGTGAAGGTGTTGCAGAAGGGATTACTCTCTACATTCCAGTCCTTGTTGGTCTTGTAGTTAGTCTTTGATCATAAATAAAAAAAAATGCATCATATTTAGATTGAATCAACAATAGTTAACAAGTAAAAAAATTTACATACTTAACTGCACTTGTGAAAGGATTTCAGGTTGGGATTGTGGTAGAGGAGTAGGCATGGGTACCTCTTCATATGGCCTAATGTCTGAACCTAATGCAACAGCTATGTCAGCATCTGTTGGAGTTGGATTTCCTTCCTCGCTTGCATGTTTCTGCTTCTTTGATATTGTTGATCTACCTTTACAAGTTCTTGTATTATGTCCAACTCTACCACATTTGGAACCCTCCACAACCTTGTACTTTCTTTTCAATCTGTAGGGATCTTAGATTTTCTCATACTCTCCCTTTATCCTCTATTTCTTAGGTCTCCTAAATGGCCTTTTGATCACTGGAGGTTGGCATAGGTCAATTCCAATCTTATCCCAATACTCCTCACTTAAGACAGGATGTATAAATGGTGCATATGCCATGTCATGCTTCATCTTGGACAGGTATTGGTGGACATAACTTTCTGGATTCATGTTCTTAAAGGCTATGACAGGACACTCATGGTGGCATGGTACACCTGTCAATTCTCATTCTCTGCATGTACATGTCTAAGCTTTTAAATCCATAGATACTCTTTTAGGCATACAACTCACTTCATATTGGTTCCCTTCTGGGTCCCCAACCCACTGTGGAGTCCACTTGAAGCTCTCATTCTTGTTCTTTTCAAGTCTCTTACATTGTTCAGGGCATACAGGACCAACATATCCTATCATTAGTTGCCTTTGCTTATTCATTTTTCTCATAATATAGCATTTGATTTCTTCTGTCATAGGCTTTGACCTAAACTTCATGATCTCCTTATTGAAATGCTCACACATGTTGTTGAGCAATGTTTGGTTTTTGATGTATGAGCTGAACCTACTCCTTGATCATCTTGATGGTTCAAATCTAGAGAGTCACTCTCAAGCACCTTCATTACAGCATCTAGAAGTTGACCACCATAGTAGCCTTTCAAATGACATCCATCTAGGCCAATCAAAGGCCTGCATCCAGCCATAAATCCTTGCTTGCAAGCATCCAAGCAAATGTACATTCCCTGGAATGTAAGAAACATATCCATGGAAGGTCTCTCCACTTCTAACTGGATAATGGATCCTAAATTTGTTTTTCTCAATTGGAAACAGTAATCCCAAAGCTTGGAATACTGTTCAATCTCAGATCCTTCCACAATCTTTCTCGCTTCCTTCACAGCTTTAAAAACCTTAGCATCACCAACATGAACAAAATAATTCTCCTTCATGTGATCATAAGCACCTTGTCCATCCAACATGAGATGTGCCCTAATAATATCCGCCATTTTTTTGGCAACCTATCTCATAGTAGCTTGTTTATTCTTAAAACTTCTGCTACAAGTGTGATCATTAACAAACATTTTCACTTGGAATGATTTGGTCCTGTTATTCATGTTACAAACTATTTCCTATGGGCATCCATCTTTACAGACTGCCTTTGCCCTAATAGCATCATTCTTAACCTATCTAACATCTTTTCCTAAGTGCATATTGTAATCTTTTATAGCATCCTTAAAAATTCTTAGTGTAGGGAACTTCATTCCAAGTTCAATAACAACAATTCCAAACTTTGAATTTGTATTAAATTGTGGATAAACATCTCTCTCCCTCTCCCTCTCTGAATATGATGAACCATCCAATGAAATTAGTTCATATATCATATACCCATCACCATGTGCTTTACTTCTGTTAGAAGGATCACATTCATTATCTGTGTCATTGTTATTATGTGGTTCATTTTCAAGTTCTGTGTCAAGCTCAGAATTTGTCTCAACAACTGGCTGCCTAATCCTTGCATTGAACTTGTATGTTATGTTTCTATTGGTTCTACACTTCTTCCTTCTCACAGGAGGTATAAATCTGTATTGGGGCTGGGCTTGTTCTATTAGGTCTATGGGTCCTCTAGTGGCCACATTTTCTTGTGTATTGGCCACATTATCACTGCCCTCATTATTGGGTTCAACATTCACAAAACCAGTTGGTGATGGTGGAGGGATTTCAAGTACCTCTATATCATCTAAATTATTCAAATTTTGAATATGTGTGCCCTACCAACTCCTTTGGGAGTCCTACTGAGTCTTGAAAGGGTCCTACATTGTTTTTTGTTGGTACTATAGGATTAGAAATGTGTCCCATATTGTCAGAAATAGGTCCCATAATGTCAAAAGTGTGTACCACATTGTGAGCATTGGGTCCCACAAGATTATGGGTGGGTACTACAATATCAGTAATGAGTCTATTTTCAACAAAGTAGAAATGCACCTCAGTCTCATTTCCTATTTCATTCAGCAAATTAACTATCTCTACATCCCCTTTCACTTCTACTAAGCCATCATCTAGACTCAACCTAGGAACTAGGGAATAACACTTGTCAAACTTCACATTTTCATGTACCCTAACCAATTGGCTCACTGTAATCAATGATATAAGATTTGGGTCGATACCATCCTAGAATTCATCTTCCCCTTCACATATTCAAAGTGCGTTTTCCTTTCAGAAAACCCACTATGATGAAGCACATGGCTTATTTCTGAACACATGCTACAACAAACAAAAAACACGACGGCAATAAATATATTACATAATGATAAAAAAATGAAAAGGACATTAGACCACAAAAAACATTCCAACAACAAACAGGGACCACATAAAACATTGCAACAACATCTAGGGAAGGGTTTCACATAAAAAATTCCAAAAAAAGCCAAAAGGGACCACATCTAGGGTTTCACAAAACTTGCATTTTTTAATGAATAAGTCATTCAATACTCACCTTGTGGGTTGTAGGTGGTGGGGGATTTAATCTAGATCTCAATGATGATAGAAATCTACTCGTGTGTTTTGAAAATCCTTCTTCACCTTGTGGGTTGTACGTTCAACCCCTCTACTTCTCACTTCCACCTTCTCTTCATTTTTCCCGCCAAACATTGTGAAACCCATTAGAAAGTTATATTATTACTTGGCTCCATGTTGGATTGATCCTTCCACCATTTGGCAAAGCTTTGTGCCATGTCAATAATTAATGGTACACCTAAGAAGATAACTGGCCACATTAGCACTCCACTAATAGTCTACTCATGGATCTTAATGTTTGGGTTAACGTGATGTCAAATATAAATATGTGATGACCAAATTGATGACAACTATCTTTTAAGAACTAAATTGATGTCATCACAATCTTTCGAGGACTAAAATGAGAGTTTACTCTTATTTATATAAATATATTAAAATCAAAACATTTAGATAAATCCTTTCTTCACACAATTAGCACAGTGTTTATTTACTTCTAAATATTAAAAAAAACTCTACAAATGCTATATCAGATTCCAAAATAACAGAATATTACTTTTGCTATGCTAGCACCATGAAAACTATTTTCTAGAAGAGCAAACCAACAAAAAATTAGAATAAGAAAAGTTTTTTAGAAGAACATTATGCACTTAAGCAAATTAAAATTTTGAATAAATAAATATAGAAAGGAAATGTGCCAAGCCTTTAAGTTTGGGTAATAGAGATATAGAATCATGAAATCTGCTAACAACAACATCATATTTTGCACGTGTAACTGTTTCTATCTGTTCATTAAATCATTGATATATCAAAGTGAATTACAATGTTACACTTCTTGTTCTTCTAAGTTTACCTTATGTGTTATGAAGATATGATAAGATATAATATTAATTTGTAATTTATATAAGCACATATTATATTTAAAGTGAATGAAAATAACAACGATATTTCCTAGTTTCCACTATTTCTACTAATAAAATAGAACATTGAGAAATGAATTTAATAACACTAAAGACATAATCCTTAAGAAAAAGGTGTATACATAAAATTGTAACATATAACCTTTTCTCTCATAATTTTGTAATAAAATTATAATTAATTAATTCAGCTTCCTAATAATAAATCACATTCAATTAATTTTAGTATGTTTTCATGTAAAGTTTTTCCACATGTGATTTATATTAAAATATTTAATTATTATATAACAATATTTGAACAAAAATAATTATTTAAAAAATATATAATTAATTAACATATTTTCTATTAATACATTATATTTCAATTAATTTTATTATGTTTTTATGTAAAGATTTTACCTTATGGATATAGATATTAATATGTTTTTATGTAAAGTTTTCAGCCCAATGCATTGCAATATAAAAAATATTTAAATATTATAGAATAATATATATATATATTTGAATATAGGTTATATAATTTATTAATTAAAAAATCATCAAGCTAAAAATGAACATAAGAAGACTTTCAATGATATACATTAAATTAAATAGAAATGTTAAAACATGGTTTTATTAAACTGTTTGTAACATTTTCAGCTTCAGGTATGACATTATAATGAACTCTTTAAATTGGAGATTGATGACCCATGACATATATTTTCCTTGAAACTACCTCTCAATTGCAGTGGTGATTTTAGATAAATATTGTCAATTATTTTAAGAATTATACATGATGTGATAATGACAACGAAGGTTCTTAGCCTCGCTAAAAATACAAGACTTCTTTCAAGGGTATCTAATCAAGATTTCAATGAAATTAAGGAAACCATATTCATATATTTAATGAGCATTCATATATTTCATGAGCGACTTTAAGGCGTAACTCAATTTTTGTTTGATTGTGTATATCTAATAATAGAAGTAGCTTCATGTCCATAAATATTATTATATGATCCTTGAAGTTTATATTTTTTGAAAGTCGTAGATTTAAAGTTATTCTTTAAGGTTTAAGGATTGTATTATTTTGTACGGAGAACTTTAATACTTTCTTTTAAATTGTAGCGCAATATATAGTTAATCAAATAATTTTTATTCTAACTTGTTTTAATTTTAAAAATTTTTATAATTGCTTTTATGCATTGCATGGATATATTAATTCAATATATAAAAAGACTCATTTATTATTAATATTTGTATGAGAAGTTAAACATTTTGAAGATAAATTTTTTAAGTTAAATTACTGAGTTGGTCCCTAAACTAATTAGGGAAATTCAAATAAATCCCCGCATTTTAAAGGTTTGTAATTGAATCCTTACATTTATAAAAAATAGTAATTGAGTCCATGATATCATAACTCCGTCATAACAATGTTAGCAACTGCAGATGTGACAAAACGTTGTTTAGGTGGTGCTAATGTGGCACGTGACTAAGATCTAGCTCTTTTCTTCTTCTTCAATGTGACTCTTAGGGTTATTAAAAATCTCATTTGTGCAGTAGCTACTCCATTTCTTCAACTTCCCCTTTTGAGGCAAGAAGCTTAGGATTGTTTCTTTTGTCTTTTCTTGATTTACGAAGTAAAGGGTTTGCACCAGCAGCACATTTGTTCGGGAAACAAAGCTTTGTTGCTTAAAACTTCTCTCAGATTGCCATCTTATCATGTTATGAGCAAGTGGTGCCAACCATTCCAATATGCTTGACATCGCTTCAGTCCATTCTTATGCTAGATTTGTGTCATAAACTGATGATGCCATTGTCTTGGTATATGGCTTTAACTTGGCCCTAAAGACAGCTCTCACACGTCTGGGTAACATGTTGTACAAGTCATCTCTTGCATCGAGACCAATCAAGTGTGAAGAAGCTGCTAGCTTCTCAATAACAATGATAACATTGGCATAGTGCAGTGCTAAAGCAGCAACACCAAAGGTTTCAAGTGGAGGATTTAATAGCTTGCACAGAGATTTGAAGACTGATTATCTATAATGAACTAGTTTTCCAAGAGCAAGAAGGTTTGAATTAGCATCTTTGGGATTTTGAGTTCTTAAACTAACACCATTTGAGCTTGAGTGGTAGTCAATGACAGAGGAACTGTCCGCAATCATACATCCTTTGAAAGGTCCTACTTGAGTCAGTTGACTAGGTCTTGAGTGAGTTTCCTTCCCACTTATGGTGGTTGAGAGTTCATAAAACTTCCAAATCTTGCTCTTTTTTATTTGTTCCAATAACTGGGACTGATTTTTTCAAATTCCTTCCAAGAGGACCTTAGGTTAGGGATTTGGAGAAAGCTCCTTCGTCTTCAGCAATGGGTATAGAGCGAAATGAAGGGAATTGAAAAATAAAAATAGACAATTGTGTTGATGTGGCATCTAGCATGGACAATTTGACACGTGGCAATCCACCTTGATCAAGTAATGTCCACATATGAGGGAATATTGAAACATTCTATTTAAATCAAACAATGTTATGACGGAATTATGGTAGCAGGGACTCAATTATAATTTTTTATAAATGTAAGGATTCAATTATAAATTTTTAAAATGTGGAAATCTATTTGAATTTTCCTAATTAGTTTAGAGACCAATTCAGTAATTTAACCAATTTTTTATTGTATAAATGATATATGATATTGGCAACAGTTAAATAAATTTTATTTTATAATATTATATAAATAAACATATAGATGCCATTCGTCTACAAGTCCTGCCACTAATTACCAATTTAAGAACACTCCAACAATCCCACAAATGGTATAAACCGTATGAATTAATAACAAGTTTCCCAACAATTGGTATTCAATTTGGGCAACTACTTCGATTGGAAGACATTCTAAATCCATGAATTTCCCTTTTTTCTCACGGATATATTAAATCCAACAAGTTAATGTACCACACTACCATATAGGTATCGTTGATACATGTTTGTAGTAGTTTGTCCGAACACGTGGAACCAGCAAAGTTCTTGACTTCTTAGAAGGGTCCCTTCTGCTAACCTATACCGATGCGCGCACTACACCACCGCAACAAGAAGCCCCACGGTTGTAATAATGTGTGCGCATTACGCTCCAGTTTATCTTAAACCCAAACCCCATAATACATGAGATTTAGATTAAGATTATGAGCGCTACGATTACAAAGCCCGGACAGAGACGCCTTTATAGGTATTAAAATCGATAGTGGATTCAGTGAGACTACCAAATGGGTTATTGGTCAAAAAATATAAAATCAAATATATATATATATATTATATAATGATATTTATAATTGTAAATAATTAAAATATCATTATTTAAAATTTTATTTTATATAAAGACATTTAAATAAGTTAATGATATAAACTTTATAAATTTTTAATATACTTAACTTAAAATAAAATTATTGTATTGTGTATAAAATAAATAAATAATATAATATAATATAAAACTAATAAATTATATAAATATTATAAAAAATAAATATCTTTTTAAAAGTGAAATTTGTCTTATTTAATAAATAAAATAAATCAAAATAAACTAAATGATAGGCCTGTAGTCATGGCGTATTTCACCCCTATTAGATAGCATTGATAGAGTTTACTGTGTAGTTTCTCTCACTCACTATTCAACATAACAGCTAAGCCACCCTGTGTCCGCAAAGTGCAAACTTCACTATTAGCACACTCGCTTTTCTTTATCGTTTAAAATCTCACTCTCACTCTCACTCTTACTCTAACCAGATTTAAATCACAATCTAGAGAGAGAAACAACCATAACTTCTTGAAAGAACCAAAAGCATCTGTACTCTGATTCTCTCTCTAAAACCGCTATTTTCGAGCTCGCATTTTCTCTTTCTCTCTCTCTCTCTCATTTGGATGTGAAGGAAGGGGGGATTCGGCATCGGTTAGATCGGCCATGGCGGAGGTTTCCGGCGACGGGGGAGGGGTGGCGACGGCGGAGATGAGGGCGGAGGTGGCGACGCCGGCGCCGTTGACGGTATCGGGATCGTTCAAGGAAGGGAAGGGCTCGTTGCGGAGGCGGGGTTCGATGAGGCCGAGCTTGGACGCGGACGAGTTCATGAACCTGTTGCACGGTTCGGATCCGGTGAAGGTGGAGCTCAATCGCCTTGAGAATGAAGTTCGAGGTGCGAAAATGCGGCTCGATCCGGCGAGTTCTTTAGCTGAATTTTTGCTTCGTTTTTCGTCGTGTTGTTGATTTTTGGTCTCTCTCTCTCTCTATCTCTGTGCAGATAAGGACAGGGAGTTATCAGAAGCGCAGGCCGAGATCAAAGCATTGAGGTTCTCTGAACGGCTCAGAGAAAAGGCCGTTGAAGAGGTTTACTATATTTTCGCTTTTTTTTTTTTCAGTTTTTCTTGACATTGCTGATGTTGTTCATTTAAAGACTGTTATAAAAATTGTTTTTCCATTTTTTTTCATTATTTTATTACGTTAATTACTAATTTCCATAATGATCATCATGGTGTTAGGATTAGAGAAGCTCTTTATTTATTTATTTAATTATTTCCTAGTATTATCAAATTATTGGCATATTTGTATGTGATTACTATGTTTGAAGTTACACCAGAAAAATGGATTTAATACTTTCCATTTATTTGTCAAAATTTGTTGCTACCACCACCTTTCACATTTTATCCCATGTGTAGCAAATTCTCTAGCAATTTTGTCTTTTGAAAGAAACCATCTCAGTTAAATTTGTCACTCTCATTCTGAAGTCATTCTGTTAAACTCTTTCTTATGTTGACTTGGCCATATGGAAAGGCCATTATTATTATTTTTTTAATTATAAAAACCATTACCCAATAATGGATATGCAAAAGCTGCAATGTTATAAATTTATCCAATGTTTTCCGTTGAAGTTTCTGCTCTCAGAACTTGAATCAGTGTGGCTGTGCTAAACTGTCTAGGATTTTACTTTGCACTGCACAATGCTTCTGATTTATTTTATTACTTAATTAAAGGAAAACTTTTCTCATTTTTTTTACATGTCATTCTATAATTCACCCTTAATTCTAGGTTTGTGTTTACTTCTTGATAATATTGAATTTGCTTTTGATGTTGTTGTTGTCTCACAATAAATGAAGTCATGAGTTTTAATAGTTTTGTTGTTTAAGTTAATTACTTTATATTCTAGAGCCATTATACAGTTTATCGTTTGTCTTGTACTTATGCAGTAATTGTATTTTTCCCTACTGCACCTTATCCTTGCCCTATTATACTTCTCTTCTTTTTCTATGAAAAAAATGCAGTAATTATATTTTGGCTGGTGGTGGGGATTTCTGAGTGGGTTTTGTATTTAACCTGATTGTTGTAATGATTTCCCTTTTTTTTTTCCGCGCTTAATCATTCTTTGCATTGTTTGTATCTGGTTACTTGAGCAAATTGGGACTTGTCCCTCTACCATACTTTGACTTATTCATGTTTCTGCTGTTGGTTTTGCAGTTTCTTCATATTGTTGCATGCTTTATGTCAACTTGAAATGTAACGTTATTTTTCTGCTTTTTGCTTGTATTGTAGCTGACCGAAGAACTGTCAAGGGTTGAAGAGAAGCTAAAATTAACGGAATCTCTTCTAGAAAGCAAAGTATTGCTTGGAGCCTCTATTAACTTTAGTAATGAGCCTTTGTCCTTGGTTACATGATATATTTACTGAATTGAATATTTCTTGCAGAATCTTGAAATAAAGAAAATCAATGATGAAAAAAAAGCATCAATGGCAGCTCAGTTTGCAGCTGAAGCCACTCTTCGACGGGTCCATGCTGCTCAGAAGGATGATGACATGCCTCCAATAGAAGCAATTCTTGCTCCTCTGGAGGCTGAACTCAAGCTTGCTCGGCAAGAGGTATTACCTTGTTCTTGAACTTCAAATTGTAATCCCCTTGAGAAAAAATTGATGGAGGGGACTGAAGCTGGCTTATCATAGGTGATTTTTGTCATTATTTCCTGTCATTTGTTCCGTGCAGATTGCTAAACTTCAAGATGATAACAAAGCTTTAGATCGTCTTACCAAATCTAAAGAAGCAGCACTACTTGAAGCTGAGAGGACTGTTCAGGTTGCCTTGGCTAAGGCGTCCATGGTGGATGATCTCCAAAATAAAAATCAAGAGCTAATTAAACAGATTGAGATTTGCCAGGTATATGCAATCTTCTATGATGTTTGTCTTAGGCAGTGTTTTAAATCGCGTGCCGCATCACGTGATGCGGCCGTGACATCTCAGTTGCGGCGGCCGCCGCAACTGCGACACCCCGCAATTGCGGTCCGCATCGGCCGATATTTGCCCGCATCGACCGCAACAGCCGCAACGCGACCGCGACCGCAACCAAACCGCAACCGCAATTTAAAACCTTGGTCTTAGGCTTGGCAATGGGGCGGGTTTTTGCCCCGCCCTGCACCTCTTAAAGGAATCTTCAATCCGCTCTTACCTGCCCTGCGAGTTTTGTAAATGGAAACCCGCACCCTACCCGCAAAAAAATAATAGAACCTGAACCCTACCCGCATATACTATATAATACACAATATAATATAAATTATTAAAAAAAATTACTCATTGCATAAAAAATCTCAAGCTACATCAAGTATGAAACACACTCTTTGTGAAATAATAAGGGTGCAGGTAGGGTAGGGGCGGGTAGACCTTAAACTCGAACTTGCCCCGCCCTGCAATACAATTTAAACCCGTCCCTCTCCGCCCCTGCTGCGGGGCAGGTTCCATGCATATTGGGGTGGATTGAGTACCCATGGGGTGGGTTCAAATTGCCATCCTTATTGTTTCTCCCCGGTACATCAGAACCGGAAATATGCAACTTCTTACTTCTGGTTTCATCATCACCTCTCTCAGGAAGAAAATAAAATTTTGGACAAAATGCATAGGCAGAAGGTGGCAGAGGTTGAAAAACTTACCCAAACTGTAAGGGAGCTAGAAGAGGCTGTTCTTGCAGGCGGTGCAGCTGCAAATGCTGTGAGAGATTATCAGCGGAAGTTTCAAGAAATGAATGTAATGTGTTAAAGTCTTCAGCAAGTTCAGTCTCCCAGTTGTCTTGTTCTTGATTATATTGCCTCTAGCTAAGAACATATTTATTGTTTTATGCTTTATTTTGACATTGTTTAGGATGAAAGAAAAACTCTCGATCGGGAGTTGGCACGTGCCAAGGTAACAGCAAACAGAGTAGCTGTTGTGGTAGCAAATGAATGGAAAGATGCTAATGATAAAGTGATGCCCGTCAAACAATGGCTTGAAGAACGTCGATTCTTGCAGGTAAACATTATTTTGTTTTACTCTTCTAATTCCTTTGGATTTAGTGGTTGAGCTTTTGTTATGCTCTTTTATCTCTTTCATTGCTTTTTAGTATAAATTTTCCTGCATTTGGCTTCACTTAGTACAGTTTCCACTTATTATTGAACTGCATTCTTATAGGGAGAGATGCAGCAACTTCGTGACAAGCTTGCTATAGTTGAACGCACTGCAAAGACTGAAGCACAGTTGAAAGTAATAATCTGGTTTTACAGCTCATGTATTAACTTAGGAGATTAGTTCTTCCATTATTCAAGGTAAACTTTTTTACAATTTTCAGGAAAAATATAATTTACGGCTTAAAGTGCTAGAGGACAGTTTGAGAGGAAATTCTAACAGTATTAATCGCGGCACCCCAGAGGGAAGAAGTGTGAGCAATGGGCCTTCTCGTCGTCAATCCCTAGGTGGAGCTGATAACATCTCAAAACTAACCTCTAATGGGTTTTTATCTAAGAGAACACCATCCTCTCAACTGAGGTCATCTTTATCCTCAAGCACTGTTTTGAAGCATGCTAAAGGCACATCTAAATCTTTTGATGGTGGCACAAGGTCACTAGAAAGGAGTAAAATTCTGCTGAATGGAACTCCTCCAAGTTACTCGTTCAGCCAATCTCTTGAAGAAACCAAAGACAGAGAGGCAAATGATAAGTGGAAAGGAAATTCAGATGATAAGCCAAATGACTTCCCAACAGTGGATACAGAGGATAGTGTTCCAGGTGTTTTGTATGACCTGCTGCAGAAAGAGGTTCTGGCCTTGAGGAGAGCTGGTCATGAGAAAGATCAAAGCCTAAAAGATAAAGACGATGCTATTGAGGTTAGTATTTAGTTTATTAATTGTTTTTGGGTATTAATCTTAGACTTCTAATTTATAAATTATAATCCTAGCTAATTGTTTCCAATGGTCATTATCTGTCAGATGTTAGCAAAGAAGGTAGATACATTGACCAAAGCCATGGAAGTTGAGGCAAAGAAGATGAGAAGAGAAGTAGCTTCCATGGAGAAGGAGGTAGCTGCTATGCGTGTGGAGAAAGAACAAGATAACAGAGCAAAGCGGTTCAGCAATGTAAAGGGCCCTGTAAACAGTGCTCAGCATCAGTTAATTTCTGGAAGGTACTATTGAAATTTTTTGTTGGGCCTAATTCTTACCTTAATATATAGTTATTGGCTTATTGCTCATTTTCTTGCTTTTTCTGCAAATGATTTTGAGGCTGGGAAGTTTGACAATCTTATGGATTCATTCTGTTTCTTGTTTTACTGTTACTTGCAAAGGATATTTCATTAGGGTTTTCTGTCCAACTGTCCATGGATGTTTGATTTTGCTGGATTTTAGGCTTCAGGGTGTGCTTTGGTTTATGTTTTTTCACTTTTTCTCCATATTGAATGCCACCACTAGTAGTTGTCTACTACAGGATAGACAATTTTTTTTATTCAACCTGGGCCTCTTATTATGGTAATTGAAGTTCAACTGGGAAACCCTTGGCTTTTTGACAAATGCAACCAAGTGGTGTGCATTGAGCTGTTTTCTGTCACATTAAAATTCCAGGCAAATCCACTTGGTCTTGCATGATAAGTCCCCATACTTAACATATAACCAAGAAAGACAATTGGGTTAGTTTCTAATTGAAAGTATATATCATCAATAGAGTAATTCACTCATTTGGCATTTCTTTGGTAATGAACTGGGTTGACTTTGTTCAATCAGATTGACTTGATTGCTAATCTATCATTTTACTTTTCCAAGAATTGGGCAAAGGTGCTCTTTTAAACTAGCTTTAAGCATAACATCTGAAGTATTGTAGGAGTATATCTTGATCAAAAAAAGAAAAAAAGGCTTCTAGTTCATAAAAAAAGTTGCTTCCAGTGTTGCTACAAATGGTAGTCTTTTCTCAATGATCAACTTTGGTTAGGATTTCCCTATCATCTTGCTTATCACATGGGTGTTTTAAGACTTCCAAAGTTTTATTTATACACGTAGTTGCATAGAAGTATATACTATTAACTAAAAGCATACAGTACAGAAAAAGCAATAATTTTTTAATGATCACCATTTTTATTATTGTCTTTGCATATAAGCCACAGTTTTTGATACAGCTCAGCTTAGCAGTAATTCTACCACATGGCATCATTCACATAACTTCTCATTCAGAATTTCAGGTGTTATGCTTTTGTTTCAGGTCTTCCAAAAACACACTCCATTACTATATTTTTCTCTTGAATCTGCATTCTCTTTGATGCTAGTTCATATGTATATATAATATCTGTCCTGGTTATCTTAGTTGGTTTTTCCTTCAAATGACACTAATTCTTTAATTTACTCCCATCTTCCTCAATATTTCTATCCTTATAATATAATCATTTCCGCCAACTTTAAACTACATGTCATTTATTTGTCAAAAGCTCAACACTCGAAAAGGGATGGGTTTTGTTTTGTAGATGCTTTGTCAAAATTTCTTCAAATTCCAAGTTATTACTTGAAATTGAAAAATCCTGGTTTATTGACTACATTCGCAATTGTCCATGTTTCAAATTAGGTGACTAATGGAATTGAGAAGGTCGGCTGTACAAGCTTTATATCTATAATTATAATTATAATTTCTTATAATCATACTTAAACTGAAGCTTGAGGTAGTAATGTGTCTCCATATTTTTATAGAAAATTGTTTCTGTTCGGTTCTTTAGATTTGGTATATTTATTTATACCATTATATGGCTTGAGCAGTTTTTGGTCTCGTAGTGTCTTCAAAATAGATAAATGCTGTCCTTAAAATAAGAAATTAGACTTAGTGGGTAGTTATTTTAAAACAGTAAAACTAAACATTTCCCTTTTTATTCTTAAATAAAATAGAAAAAATATGATTAATGAATAGTGAGTAGTTGTTTTAAAACTGAAACTTCTTTTTTCTCTTTAAATTATCTAAACAAAAAATTAATCAGTTACTATTAATAATTTTAAAATTATTTTTTCGATCATCTAAAAAGAAGCAGATGCCTGTCAAGACGCTAGTAAATAATATGAACCAAAAGATAATATCGTGAATATGGAGCTTACCCTTATTTAAAGAAGAGCAAAGATGATTCATTATTAGTAAATAATATGGTTTATTATTGCGATGTTGGGACCTCTGAGGTCAAGCATCTCACCTTATTTCTTGGCATCCTTAAAGGGTCTGCATATTGGCATTCACCAATACTTTTTGACATGTTGGTCAATCTACATGAATTGGAACACTAAGTATAGTATACTACTGCCGTTTGCTTTCGTCTCCCCTTTTTTATTTTTCTGATTGGACCTCATAACTGTGGATGACTGATGGAGTCTTTCATTTGCACAGAAATGTGACACGGGGAGGATTGACACGCAGCACCCAATGACAAGAAGTCTACTGCAGTGGCATGCAGGAGTAAACTTTCATAGGCATCATTCTTCTGCCCTTCTCGGTTTTTATTTTTGTTTTTGTCCAATGGATTATAAGATTGTAACTAGCATGCCGAGGACCAGTGTTACTGATGTTGGCCATGGATTGGTGATAAGAAAACAATTTAAGGAAGGAATCGGTATGCATCTGACCTAGACTGTTATATCCTCTGCTTAGAGAGATCGGCTAAGAAGGCAGGCAGTGGAATACAATTAACATGGGGCTAACCTTCAGCTTTTCTTTGAGTCGTTGTGTGGTTGTATAGGTAGCTTTCCCCCTCCTTTTCTCCTTTTTGCAGTTGATATTTCTAATATGCAGATAGTGTGATTGTGTTGGTTCACGTTTGTTAATATCTTTGTAATCAGATCAAGATCTAAGCTTATTTGGTTGTGTTATACGTTCATAGTTTCAAGTTGATTATAAATCTATGTTTGAGTGAAGCATGAACTCCTTCCTTTTCACTGATTTCTCTGTTAAAAAGGTACGAGGGTAGAATCCGAACCCGTTGTACCCGTTTTATGAGAACCTATAAATTATTCACTAAAGTTGATTTTTTTTGGTCCAAAAGATTCAGCAAAGTTCAACGGTAAAACCGTGCATAACTAGAAAGTTTTCTACTGTCTGATAGGCAGTTTTTTCTCGGTTCCCTTTTATGCCAGGTTGTACTGATTTCTCTGTTAAGAAGGAACGAGGGTAGAATCCGAACCAGTTGTACCCGTTTTTTGAGGACCTATAAATTATTCACTAAAGTTGATTTTTTTTGGTCCAAAAGATTCAGCAAGTTCAACGGTAAAACCGTGCATAACTAGAAAGTTTTCTACTGTCTGATAGGCAGTTTTTTCTCGGTTCCCTTTTATGCCTACTTGGACATGCACTTGTAAGTGCCGTGTTTTCAGTCAATAAACTGTTATAACAAATTCAGTCCCCATTAGAAAATATTCCATATATTGCGTATTCAAGGATAGTATTGCAGAATATGTAAATCTCATTCCTATTATGTCCAAGCTTGGTAAAAAGTATGGGTAACCTATATAAACTGCCTTGGTCAGCAAATGTTCCAATCATGACCAATAAGGAGACCAGACATTGGAGTATCTATTGAGCACACATAATTTGTGATTCCATGTTAGATGTGCAACTTATCAAAGATCCATTGAGAAGCAAAGGGACATATTTTGAACTCCTGCCAATTATTAACCAGTTGCTGGCTAGAAATTGGAGAGTTTCTATTGTCAATTAGTGATACTTGTATAAATTTACATTCATACGTTCTTTATGAACTCTTATACAAGTCATTAGATAATATCATAATTTCACTATAACATAATATCATAATTTCACTATAACGTTTTTTAAATAGTGGAGGAGTTTATATAGGTATGTCTTTCCCCCCTCTGTTGCGCATATCTACAGGGAAAGCAACCAATGGGCTGACCCGGGATTGATTATGAATAACATGCCTCCTACGTAGTTGAATTTATTTTACCTGCTAATGTTCTAGGGGTCACTTTTGCCTGTATAACTCGTAAGCTTTCTTTCTGTTTCTTTGGTTTTTCTACTAAACAAATACTCTCAAGTAAATTAGTATTTTTTTAATTTTGTTATTAAAAATTTGTGTGAAAAATTATAATGCAAATAGAGTAGAGATAATTCTGTCAAAAGTTCGTTATTATATGAAATGATTTAATGTGTGTTTGGATTAGGTTTTGAAAACTTGATTTTGGATAAACTTGATTTTGTAAACTTGATTTTAATTAGAAGTGAGTTTGAGTGAAGTGATTTATGTTTGGAAATCTTTGTTTGAAAATTAATTTTGTTAAATGAATGTTGTTTGGATAATGTTGATAAAAATTACTTTTGGATGTGTAATTACCAAAAAAGAATATTATGAGTTATTTAAAGTTTGATTATTAATAAATTGATGTTAAAAAGATTGATTATAAATAAATTGATTTGCAAAATAAATTTGTTAAAAAGTTAAGTTTATTTGAGATATTGTAAAATAAAATCACTTTGAGTATAATTATAATAATATTTTAAAAAAATATTACGTTATATTTATTTAAATATTATTAAAATAGTGATATAATATCAAATTATAAGAGTATTTTTGTCAATATACACAAACAAGTTTTCTTTCACAACAAAAGCTACAAAATAATGTTTATGCTCAAACGTGGTTTGAGATGAAAATTCCATTCACTTTCTTCTACTAAGTTTTCATCCAAACAAGATAAAATTTTTTAAAAGCCTACAAACGGGAGTTTGAGGTGGACAAAAACCCACCAAATACATCCTTATACATCCGCATTAATGCAGCTGAGCCGCAGTGCATAATTTCATATGAAATCAGTTGGTTTCCCTTCCTACAGAATCAGAGATGGTAATTCATGGTTCAATTAGTTTAATTGATTAAATTGGTAACTGAATTGAAAGATGTCATAAATATATTTAAAATAAATTAGATAAATTAGATATAGTTATGCAGGCGAGCATTAGAAATTCAATTTTTTTTTTAAATTTCTATTTTTTTTTGTATAATTTTTTTGACAATTTTGGACCATATAACTCAAAATCAACATGGCCTATTGAAAAAGTGAACAACCTGGTGTATGTTTTGACCTAATTAAACTTAAATTTTAGTTTTACAAATTGATTTGTTTTTCAAAACTGATCATGTTCTCTAGTTTTGATCGGTTTTCTTCGTTTTCGCTAATTTTGGTGTTTTTAAATTTGACACCGATGGATATAGAATACGGTCGGTGATGTTAAAACTGACTTTTGAAACCTTGCTTCCATGTTCCAACGTCAGTTGGAATAACATAGCTCATTTTTCATCGAAATTGTTACAAATTATTTGTTGTAGTACACTTTTGTATTAGTGAACTCCATATTATTGTTGGTTTGATTTCTAATGTTCTTTAACTATATACATTATTGATGGCTTGAAACAAGCAACTGTGTCTCTAGTTTTACCCAAAAAAAAAAGATAATATGCAATCTATATTTTTATGGTATATATATACACACACACATATATATATATTTAAATTCTTGCACTATTAGTCATTAATTTTATCATCAAAATTGATTTAATAATCATCTAACATTTAATTATATTATCTGCATTCAGCCCATGAAATTGTCCCAGTAAACACTCCACGTCAAGATCATGCTGCTCATCAATATAAAGGCTTCGTCATGATCAAGTCCCTATCAGGACCCAATTCACATAAGGAGATAATTCTCATCAAGTCTTAATCCTAATCCAACTAAGAGAACTCTCTGCAAGATGAGGTGACCTAGACCAAATACAATTAGGAAAAGTTGGGAAACTCTTCCTAGGCCTATAAATAGGGGCTTACTTCCCCATGCAAGATTATTCAACTTTGTTTGCTTTGAATAGCCTATATACATTCAGGTCACTGACGTTGGAGTCCTTTTATAGGTACCCACCACCTGCTTAAATCAAGTGCTCTGCCAAATAGACTCATTCATATATCATCCATCCTACAAGTTACTTTAGAAGGGAACATTGGCGCCATATGTGAGAATTTTATAAAATGTACAAAACCTCAAAACATGGCTACTATGACATGCAAAAAGAAGCAAACTCAAATCCGCTCAAAGGGTGTGTACTCGTATAAGGACTCACACTTGAGGGGGAAAATATTTAAAATTCAAGTGTGAGTGAAGAAGTCTTAAATTAGTAAAGAATGTACTAAGTGAGAACTATATAAGTGAAAATATCTATGAACTTAATGCTTTAAGGTTTTATGTCAAGACCACAAGCATGGTTCAAGCTAAGCCCATAAAAGACTATCTCCCAAATGTTTTTGGGCTCCCCATAAACTAACAATAAAGAGTTTTCAAGACTTTTATGCCAAATGAGAGAGAATATAAGCTAAGACTCTAGAATTATCTCAATGTCGAAGTAGAAGCCGTATGTGTATTGAAATTAGTTTTAGAAACCTCTTTTTAAATTACTTTGGAGAATTTCTTCTACGTACCTGATAAAGACAATTTTCATACACTAATAAACCTTCATATTTAGTCATTTATTCCTCTTATGTACTTAATTGATTGGGCTTGACCACATTTTGTAAGTTTAGGTTGAAATTGGGCTTAATTACATTTTCCAACATTATTGAGATTTTACACTGTTTTTGTATTTCGGGCATAACTTAAGTTTATGCATCTTACCTTGTACTTACCTTGTAGGAAATCTGAAAGGGATATCTACAACTTTGATGAAGAGCTACAGAGATGAATCGGATGTCTAGTATGCCAAATTAAGCCTGAAAGTCAGAACATGGATGCTGTTGTTGGAACCTGCATAATGTGCAAAGATTGGGTCATAACTTGGGCTTTAGAAGTTGCATTGAGTTAGGACCGGTGCCAATGGAAAGCTTAAACATAGATCTTCAACTCATCTGGAGACCATTTGTCAAAGCTGTGACGTTTTGATGGTGTTTTTGGCCTTTGAAATCAAGTGAAGAGTCCAGAGACCTCCTAAGAGTATTTTGGGCATAACTTCCTTATCCTAAGCCCAAGTTGGGCAAATTTGGTGTCAATAAAAGCTAAGAGAAAGAGGATTAAATATAAACTAGGGAAAGAATTGTATTTTTAGTTTTATAGGTAGTTATTTAGGTGGAAAATAGGACAAATCATATTTTGCAACTACCCATTTTTTGGGTTAGTTTCTCTCTAGTTTTCTCTATTCTTCCTCAAGCCTCTATGATTGCAACCGTGGAAGGCTAAACATCTGAGATCAATTTAAGGATCTTGAAGAATTTTTGGTTTGATCTTGAGACCTTGTAGTGAGTTTTGAATTTGAATTCAATTGATGTTTCTCTTCTTATCTTGATCTTGATCTTGAATTGCATGAATGAAGATTTCTGTTTATGTTAAGATTTGATTGGATCTGTGTTTTTGATTGAGATTTGTGATGAGATTTTGATTGATTGATCTTAGTTTTGTCACTTGAATTGAAGAGAATAGGTTATGCAGATTTGCTAGCCTAGGTTAATTACATTCTTGTTCTTAAACTAGCACAGATTTAACATGAATTGTGATATTGCAGATTTGTGTATCACTTGTCAATTGAATTTTAGGTCATTTTCTTGTAGTGAATTCTGGATTTGATGTAAAGATTTCAGTTGAATTCAGGTTAATCACTCAATTGAATTTGAATGCATGTTATGTGGTCGATGAAAGGTCAATTGGAATTTTGGATAGATTTCTTGGATTGATTGTTTTGTTAATTGATTTCTATTACTTCAATTTGTGCATTTACATTTTGAATTATCAATTCCCCCTTATTCATCTTGGTTTGATCGATTTTGCATCTGCATCCTTGAAAGACGACTCGGTTAAATCGCTTATACTACAAGTTTGATTGTGATTTTTTTTTGTATTTGACTGAGCTCAGCACTCTGTTAGTACCTTCTTTTGGGAGAAACTTAATTTATTTTTTGGTTTTAGATAAGCTGGGGTTTTGTTTTCTTTTGGAAATGGAAATATGAATTTGTTGTTGAATTTTAAGTCTATTGGTTTCGTTGTTTTGATTGATGGTTCATATAAATTGTGCTTGAATTTTGATAATTAGTACACCTACCTGAATGTTGAGTGTAAGTTGTCCAAAAGATCTAGAATTAGCGAAAAATCTTCCATGTTGTGGCATAAACACTTAGAAGATATTTCTGGGAAAGATTGAAAGATTGATTAAGGATGATATTCTCCCTTCCTTGGATTTTAGTGACATGGTAACTTGTGTGAATTGCATAAGGGGAAAATTGACTAAGACTAAAGGAAGGGTGCAACTTGTAGCTTTAGCTTGTTAGAATTTCTACACACAGATATTAGTGGTCATTATTCTCCTATAATTTGTGGTGCAAAATATTTTATCACATTCATTTATGACATCTCTCGATATTAAAACCTTTATTTGATAAAAGGAAAATCTAAATCTCTTAAAAAATTCAAACTTTTTCCTTTCTTAAATTGGAGTTGAAAAGCAATTGGGAAAAGTCATCAATGTTGCGAGATATGATTGGGGTGGTGAGTACTTTGGAAAACCTATTGTGTTTGGGCAATGCATAGGATTTTGAGATTGTTCCCTAATATACCATTCCAGGTAGTCTTGAATAGAATAGAGTAATAGAAAGGCAAAACTGAACACTGAAATATATGATGAGTACGACCTACATTTTGAGTTTGGACAAATAAAAAAAATCTAGGATTTGTAGAAAATTAATTGGATCAATATATATACCTAAGGTTAGTGGGAGAAAGTTTTTTATTTTGGCTCTTTATGTTGATGATATCTTACTTGCTGCCACTGATTTAGACATATTGTTTGCTACGAAGCAACTATTGTCTAAATTTTTTGACATGAAAGATCTTAGAGAGACATCATTTGTCTTTTGTATTCAAATCAATTGGGAAAGACATGTGGTTTGTTAGGTTGTCACAAAATCCTATATTGAGAGAGTGCTTGAGTAGTTCAACAGGAAAGACTGCAAGCCTGGGAATGTTCCTATCATTAAAGGTGACAAGATTAGAAAGAATCAATGCCCACAAAATGAAGTTGAAAGGGTGTCGATGAAGAAAATTCTTTTTGCAAGTGCTTAAGGGAGTCTGACGTATGTTTAGGTTTACATTAGGCTTGACTTGGCTTTTCCTACCAGCATTCTTGGGAGATATCTCTCCAATCCAGGCCTTGATCACAAGGTTGTTGCCAATGAAAGTGATGAGATATTTATAGAAGACAAATGACTATGTGCTTGTATAGGGTGGGTAACCTGAAGGTGGTTGGTTATATAGACTCTGATTTTGGGGGATGCTATGATGACATGAAATCTACTTTAGGTTACATCTTAAAGTAGGCCGGTGGTGCCATATCATGGGATAATGTTAAGCAGATCTATTAACCAAAGGATTTAGACCAATAGTTTTCATGGGGCACATTAAAAATATGGGTGTTTTGTTTTCTTTAGATTTGCTTGGTTAGTGGGAGTGTTTTTTATTTATTTACTACACTTATTTTTTTGGTTACATACTCTTGTTGATTTAAGACATGATTGGATATTTTGACATATTTTGTTATCACATTTAACACATTATTGTCATATACGATGTGCATTTACTTGCCCTATTTGATACATATGTTATGTAATATATGCATATATGATTTTATGGTTTGTGTATCATTTGTTAACCCAAAGATTTCTCTTTAGCATTGATTTTATGATGATAACAAACACTATCTTATTATTACTTTTGATAACTTACACTTGATCTTAGTTGGAAGATTATTTTGCAGATTTATCAAAGCCTTAAATGAAAACTCTCAAAGATGAGCAATTTATTATTAAATGTACAAGATGGTCTCATGGACATAAGGAGTCTTTGCCTACATGAGCTAACTACTGTAAAGACATGTGAAAACTCAAGTTTGCTTGAACCAGCCACCATGATGATCTATAAAGTCTCAAGCTACTTTTCCAATAGACAAAGATGTTCCTGCTTAAGGAAATTGGACCTAAGTCATTCCTTTGAAGAATATCAAAAGTTTGCCTTGAGGATCCAAAGCCAATTCTGGATAAATCACCTAGAAGATGTCAGATGAGCATACTTATGGTGGAGATAGGCCTGTTCAGTCAATAACTTCTAGAGAATTCACTGATGAGCTCGTTCATGAACAAAGATGAGCTGTCTATGCCCGAGGCCCAAAATTCTCTGTTTGACCTTATTTCGTGACTCAAGCTATAAAATGGATTATGGATAATCTCAAACTTGCTTTAACCATTGGAATATTCTCTGCTATGGATGGTATAGTACTAGACACGCTTGAAAGGATGATGCGTCCTTTTGCAAGAAGAATAAAAGGATAAAATACATTCATATATTGCCAAAAGAAGTTATGGACAGTTAGAATAGTATACTGCAACGTCCTTGTGCTGCAATGTTCAAATCATGTGTGCCTACATATATTCATCACCTTCAAAGAATTAAATCACAACATAGTAGATAGATTTCCTAACACCATTCTCTGAGAATTGTCCTACTGTTTTGTAGTAAGCCTTCTCTGCATATTTACTCCTTGAGAGAGTTTTTCAATACCTTCTGTAAAGCCCTACGTGGCTATGTGTTTTCTATCTTGGTGAGCTAGTTACTAAGTTTGTGAGTGTCCTGAGAGCAAGATTGAGTGAGCAACTTACTGTTTCTAGCTTGGAGAGGCTATTGTTGATTAAAGAACACTTGGTTGATAGTGAAATTTTTTTGCTTGATTGAGGATTGGATGTAGGTTTCACATTGGGTCGAACTAGGATAAATTCTACTATGCAAGCTCTCTCTTTACTCTTCTCTTTATATCATTTTGCTTGATTGCTTACATATTTCCTCTGTGTGATTGGTTTTAAGTTGTCTGCGCATACTTTGTTTCAATTATCATTTCTGTACAGTGATAAACTTGCTTATCTTCACAAATCAACCATCTCATCTCTGCTTTAGTTTTGCATCTAAGTCTTTTTGCAGTAAGTTTTGTTTTTTGCTACACTTGATTCAACCATCATTCTTAAGTGATATGCTAATATCACATTTTCTTTGATATATTGGCATATGGTAAATGTCAAAAAAAAAAACTATCTTTCTTGATGATGCATGACAATGTTTCATGCTTGTATAGAGCATGAGAGAGTTAGAGTTTTCTTGCTCAGTTGGAGCATGTTAGTTTTCTTGCTCGGTGTGAGCATGCCAATGATTCTTGCTCGGGTAGAGCAAGTTGTTTTGCTTGCTCATAGTGAGCATGCTAGTGTGAGCATGTCGATTTTCTTGCTCAGTGAGAGCATGATAATATATCTTACTCATAAGAAGCATGTAAGTGAGTTCTCTCGCTTGTGAAGAGCAAAGTGGTAGAAGAGAAATCTAAGAGGACCAAAATTGAAAATAGCGTAGTTTTGATCACAGGTTTAATGCTATTTTAATGCTACACTTTCACATTGGCAACTTTGGTTTGTGCAGTTGATGATGTTTGTGACTATAGAGGTCTTACATCAATAATGAGTGTAATTATCGCTATGATTCGACATAGTCAATTGTACTATACAAGGTCAAGTTCTAGGTGTTGTCTCGTGAATCGTTGTTTTAAAAATTGTGGCCATATCACGAAATTAGTCCTCAACCCAAGAGTCATTTTAAAATAAAGTGATTTTTTTAAAAATATTTGTTTTTCATTTAGCATTGTAGGCTACCACTAATTGATATTATTTTATGTTTTAATAAAACAGGTTGATGGTTGATCCATATGAGAAACATGATGAGGCTAAGTTAGTGATCAAATTGTTTTGGGCTTCTTATACCTTGTTGGGCCAATGTGGTGGGCGGTTATCAGTGTAGGTCTAACCCTGTAGACCCGTGATGAAAGGGTTTGACTATAGTTTAGATATCACATCATTATATATAGGGTAGGTCCCCTCTCCACTCCAGACATAATATTGAGTTTTTTCCATTGATAGTCGCATTATGACTTAGAGAATGAGAGGAAGACCTAGTCATTTCCTAATTCTTTAGTGATCATCATGATGAACAAGATACACAACATTCTACCTTGCTGATTAATGTGTTCTAAATTGATATATGACATTTAGTTTAAACTTACAATCTAGCTAGCCCTTCAACGGTTAGAATTTGAGCCTGTTTAGTGTTTAATTTATTTTTTAATTTGTTATTTTTTTTAATATTTTGGTTGGTTCGTATTCATCTAAAATATTTTTTTTATAGATTTCATTTAAGAAATTTAGATCATACATCTAAGTGTGTGTTTGGATTAGCTTTTTTTTGGCTTCAAAATAGCTTATAATCAAAATGTCTAAGAGAGAGATTTTGAAAAAAAGTTATTTTTGACTATAAAATAATCAAAACCAAACATGCACTAAATAATGAAATTATAATTGAACAATTTAAACTATAATTTTTTCCTGATTATTTGTATAACTTAATTATATAATTTTAAATTTTTTTTGGGTTTCCCAAGATATCTCCACATGCTACTAGCATTGTGAGACTAATCACCTCGGGCATTGATGCAAATAAGAGGCCCTCCTAATAAGCGCCTACTACAATGTTCAAACTTGTGTCATCACATTGAAAGTGTAACTAGCTTACCATTATACCTATATAACACTTGTTGGTTAATTTAAAACTAGTTTCAACACTGAGATGATCAAAATTAGAATTTCAAATTTCAATTTCAATTTCAATTATATAGTGTAAACTAAGCCAAGTGGAGTGTTATCATAAAGACAAACTTTTGTTTTGGTCATCCGTAAAGACAAAATCAAGATCCTTTGAATTACCCAAAAAACAAAAAAAAAGAAGACAAAATCAAGATACACATCTTGTTGCTCTTAAAGCCAGAAGAACACGAAACAGTCATGATACAAATCGAGACCAGTGATCTTTATGAGTTTTCCAAATAGGGAAAATAATAAGGATTTCAATCTTTTGTCCCATTTCTCTGTTTTTTTTTGTCTTTCTAATTATATACTAATAATTCAGCATGAAAATATATTTCTCTCTTAATTAATAATAAATTTTTTCTTAATTATTAATTATTTTAATTAAGTTATCAACATTTAATTAAAGAAATTAAAAAAAAAACAAGAAAATGGGAAGAAGATTTTTCCAAATACTAATGCTCGTGAATCACGAAAAATATGGTCTAATCAATACTATGTAAGCGAATAATTGGTCCAGTACCATTTTTCATATTTTAATACCAATTGAAAATCTTCATGTAGCTGTTTTGTGATGTCAACTCAATAGATTACTTTTTGTAATATTCTAATCAATAATTTTGTTTTGGTCATGCATGCATTGCACACAATTTTTTTTTTTTTTTAAATTAGGGTATTCCCTTACTCAAAAGGTGAGAGACTAATGTCACAGGGTACGGTCAGATGTGTGAAGTGGACCTATCTTAACTATATTTTTTTTATACACACCATTCAAAGAATCAACTTTGAAAAAATGCTTAAGGTAACTGAACCCCTTCAACTCATACCAATATAAGTCGATACATTGCACATAATCAGAAGCCCGCTAATGGACAGAGTTGTTGCACCAATAATGTAGTTAAAACCACAATCCTCTATTTATGGAAAAATCATTTCCTCTTATATGTCATCTAAATTTTCCCCTTTATATCTACATTGTAGAGACATGGCTCTGAGTGGGAAAGTGGAGACTGAAATAGAGATTCAGACGCCTGCTGCTAAGTTCTACAACCTCTTCAGAAAACAACTTCATCAAATTCCTAAAATCTCTACAGAAAGTGTACATGGAGCTGAAGTACATGAAGGTGACTGGGAAAATGTTGGCTCTGTCAAGCACTGGGACTATACCATAGGTAAGGTTGTTACATTTCATAATTATATTACTGAAATTAATTATTGGCTATTTGATTAATTGCAAAGGTAGGTCCAATTAACACACCCAACATTCATATTTTGTTGTCCCAGCTTAAGTAATTGAACTTGATCTTAAATGCTTGTTAAACCCTGCAGAAGGAACAAAAACAAGTGTTAAGGAGAAAATTGAAGCCATTGATGATGACAAGAAGTCAATCACTTACAGCCTCTTTGATGGAGAAGTCAGTGAGAGTTATAAGAGTTTCAAGGCCATATTACAAGTGATTGATAGGGACAATGGTGGCCTTGCGAAATGGACCTTCGAATATGAGAAGCTCAAGGAGAATATTACAGCTGCATCTCCTGATGCTTACTTGGACTTCGCTGCTAAGGTCACAAAAGATATTGATGCTCATCTTGTCAAGGCATAGCACCAAAATGAAAATGACAAACAAAGAAGAAGAATAAGAAGATGGTGATGTGGGTTTGGCTCGAGTTTAAGTTCTTATAAAAGCATCATGTGAACTTTGCAGTGTTGTTGGTAATAAGGATGTTTGCATCTCATTTTGTTCGTCCTTGCTTGCCTATGATGGAATGGATGCTTGCTCAGTAGTCATTTGCATTAAATATTTGCCTCAGCTGAATCCTTGTATAACTCATTTGTCTTGCTTTTGGGTTTTGATGAGGGTGTTTGTAAAATGTTTGCTTTAAATATAAATGAGAGAATTAATTAATATGGATCAGTGATGTTATCTTTTGTATTGTTTCTGACGTTCACCAATATATACAACATGATGACCTTACCAATATGGATTACTCTTGAATAACATTCATGCTTTATTCTTTCAAAGATTCACTATAATCTTGAGACTCGTTATTTTCGATTTGTACTTAATATTTCAGTAACTCTTGTCAATATATAAAATGGTAATTTGAATCAATATCGTCTACTAGCGGTGGCATATATAACCAGAGCCAAAGCTGATAAGAGGGTCATAACATTTTTTTTCCATAGCACATTTATGTTCTTTCCCTATCATATAATCTCTTTTGAAAGAAAATCATTTTAGATCACCAAGACTGTTGTAGATACCTCTCAAGCTTTAGTGGTTCCATGATTGCTTTGGCAAACTTTCAATTTAACCATTCAATCATAAGATGTTATCATGTTGATTTCTCATGCCATTCATGTGAAACTAATATGACTTATATGATGTAAAGCACAATGAATTTATAAGTGCCAGTCGGATCAACTAGTATAGTTCTTTGCAGCGAGTACAAGGACATTAGATTGAATCCCCTCTTAATAGAAAAAGAGTGTTTAGGAAGAGAGAAAGTCATCTCTCATTGTATGATCTATACTCCTGGAAAAAAATTGATATAATTTTATGAAATTTTATACTACAAAAGTTATATATTTCATGTTGCAATTATAATATATATGACTTGAAGATCAGTATCTATAGATTCTAACCCTTATTAGTTAGTAAGGATTTAATGATGACGGTATATATGAAGACCAAACTTATATTAATAAGAAACTCTTTATTATACTAAAACTCTTACAAATGGCATATTTAGCTTCAAATATTTCTACCGTATGCTTTGTATTTATAAAATTTTATACTAATTAATACAAAGACGTAAATTGCACTTATAAAATTTTAAATTAATATAAACTTGACATACTTACATGCACCACTCAATAATTTTCTATAGAATAATTTTTATTGACCCATTATTAAATTATAATTATCTATGTGTCAAATTTTCAAAAGATTGAACATAAACAAGAATGTAATCAAATACTTCAATTATCATATATTTAAAAATTATATAGTACATTAATTTGAATTAATATAAAATTTTATGACTATGATTACACGATTGGAATTTTACGATTGGAATTTTCAAATATAATGGTAAATTTTGTGTGTATGAGAGAGAGAACAGGGTTTTAACAAAGGCTACCTGAATAAGAGGCCGTTATTGGTAAGAAAGTTGGCTAAGGGGCAGCTTTCATAAGGATAGAAAAACCATTAATTCTAATTTCGATGCAGTTAAGGGATAATGGTAGTTTTTAAGTGGGGATAGGTTTAAAAGCAAATAAAAGTGGTTAGAATGCATGTAAAATATTTGTCCATTCGTGGCATTTTATTAGGACTAAAAAAGTGATAATTTTACCTATAAAATTTAGCTTGTAATAAGTAATATGGGCTGTTTCTTGAAAATTCTAACACATCCTAAAAGATCACTCTAATCACTCAAAGGATTGTAGGTTACTCTCATGCTTTTTTTTTTTTTTACCATTTTAATTATTTTAATGTAGTTTATTTATTTAATTTTTTATGTTTGATTTTTATTTTATTTTCTTTGATTTTTTGTTGTAGTTTCTATTTCAAGTTTTTCACTCTTTACTTTGTAATTATTTTCAATTTACTTTCAGATTTTTGATTTCTTTTGAATTGCACTAACCTTTTACACAATTATTAAAATCTTAAAAATCTATTGGAGGATATTCCCTTCTAAGAGTGATAACAAGAATTAGAATATTATCAAGCACTTAGACAAATTTTCACTCTATACACTAACACCTTTTGGAGTATACTCCCTACATGTATCCCAAATTATTTTATAATAAAAAATATTATTTATTTTTAAATATTTTTTTAATTGGGAGTAGCAAAACCACTTGGAGTAAGATAGAACTACCTAAGTTTCAATGATCATAATTCAGTCTTATGTCTCCCTATAAATAATTTCCTTTAATACATACATATATACACACACATAATATATATATATATATATATTCACAATATTATTCCATTAATAATTATGTGTCTTTTCAAATCCAATTACATATATATTCACGTGATCCTTGCATACCTCTTTTTAAATTTTATTTGGAGTCCCATCACTGATATTAGGGCGACTAAACAATTGAGGAAAATCTAAAGTAAAAACGACAAACAACAGATTTAGATAATATAAGAAATTAATTAGGAACCTTGAGCAACCCAAGTAAGATGAATGATATATGCAACTATTACAGCAAATGCGTGTTCAATATGAGATTCTCGATTCAATATGATCGCTTTGATAAGAAAATGTGACAAATCTTACCAACTTTGATTGTTATTTGTTCCCTTCATCTGTTTGGTGGACGGACTAGCTTTCAACCTTGCAATATTTATTTTTAATGTAAAATTCAAAAGCAAGTAATTGTAGACAAAGCCAATAACAAAAGTGAGCAAAATATTACAAACACAAACAGAAAATTCGTAAGAGATAAAGGAAAGAGTAATTATGAATAAATTAAATTTAATCTTATAATAATAAAAAATTGTAAAATATCATTGACTAAATTGAAAGTTTGTATATGCACATTATATTCATAAATTTCACGTTAATTTTAAATTATTTTGTACTTCATCAAAATATCTTAAAATATAACATGCAATAAACATATATCCTCATTGGATACAGTATAAAATTACAAAATTGGGGTTATATTATTCTAAAAAACTTAAAAAATTTATTAATGAAATAACTTTATAATCCATTAAAAATGAGAAAAGTTCTTGAGATAATAAAATTATATAATGGCAACATGGGTTGGCTTGGTTAAAAGTATTCGGATAAAACTTTGCATTTTTTATGTTCAAGAATTTGAATTTTCACTTTCACTTGGTGGTCTTTCCTTTCCAAGAAAATCCTTTGGCGTCAAACGGCTAATTGAGTAGCCTTTTTTTGGTCTAAAAAAAATCTTCAGAAGTAACCTAGCTCCTCTAGGATCAATCCTGGGCATAATGGCACTCTAAGTTAGAATAACATATTCTTACTGCTATTTTACATTTAAAAAAAAGTTATGATAGATATAGCTGCATTTCCTTGCAGAAATCACAATTAAATTATCAAACAAATAATACATTACGATAGTTGATCCCTGCATACATCAGCAAATCGAGTGGACATTGTCTATCTTAAGAGAAGTTTTAATAATTCACTTAATTTTTACTAATTTCACAAGTGCATATGTCAATTAGGACAGTCTACATTATCTTGAAAATGACAAAAATATTATTTTCATTTGACCTAGCCCTAATTATACGAATTTTTGATAAACTTGAGGAAAAAAACCCAAAAAGGGCTCAATAATAAATTTGGATCACCTGATATGCAGTTAGAGAGAGATAAATACAAGAAGTGAGTCTTATAATTTTTTAAATTATAGGACCCACATGCGTTTTTCTCTATATTTTTCTATCTGCATCTGTTGAACTCTAAAGCATTATAATCTATTCCTTACTACAATGCGACAAAAATGTAAAATCAGGTTGCAGCTCATTTTTTATGTGAATTTTTGAATGAGTTATTGCTTCAATTGATTATATTTTTTTATAAAGTATATGTCAAATATGACAGTTTTGAGAAATTAGTCTAATCAATATCTACAGAAAAATGATTACCAGATCGTACCTCCTGATTTTCATTTTAATACAAAGCAAAATTTCTGGAACAGACCATTTTGTGATGATCCAATAACTTTTTTTTTTGGTAATTTGATGATCCAATAATTTAAGTTGGTCATAGTGGGTAAGATACTTTTTATTTAAGGTCCTCTAAGGTTGCATATATACCCTTCCACATCTCTCCCCCTCCCCATGTTTGTTACATTCACCACTTCATATTCTCTGTTTGGTTCTTGAGACATGGCTCTAACTGGTAAAGTGACTACTGAACTTGCGATCCAGACACCTGCTGCTAAATTCTTCATCCTCTTCACAAAGCAACTTCACCAAGTTCAAAACATTACTGAAAAAGTGCATGAAGCTAAGGTGCACTAAGGCGACTGGCATAGCATTGGTTCTGTTAAGCACTGAACTTATACTGTAGGTAATTAAATTTCTAAATTAATATGTAAACCGAAAAGGGTCAATTAATTATTTTTCCTTCTAATTGTCATACACTTTTTGTTATTGATCTTAATTATTGCTTGTGAAACCACAGATGGTAAGGTAATAGCATGTAAGGAGAACATTGAAGCTATTGATGAACAGAAGAAGTCAATCACATTCAACCTCTTCGACGGAGATGTCAGTCAGCAGTACAAGATCTTAAGATCAACTTGCAAGTGATAGATAAGGATGATGTCGGTGCTTTTGCTAAATGAACTTCTGAATATGAGAAGGTCTGGGGATATTGCACCTCCATATGGCTACTTGGACTACGTAACCAAGGTTATTAAAGATGTTGATGCTCATCTTCTCAAGGCATAGCACCAAAAGTTATAAAGAAAAATAAAAAATAAAAAATAAAAAATAATGGGTTTGCCCTTGAGGTCAAGTGCTTATCTAAATAATTAGTTTGAACTTTGATATGAAGAATAAGGATGCTTGCTTCTTCTTCTATTGATCCTTCCTTTGTATTGAGTGATCAACTTGGAGATACCTGCTGATGTATTGTAGAGTGTGTTAAATTATATGTGAAAGGTTTACTGCAATGCTAATAAAATTAACCTTTGATTGTATTAGTTTTTTTTTTGGTTAGTTTAATCAAGTCTGTTTTAACAGCATACACAATTCTGTTTTGCTGTTTTATCTTATTTTCCTTTTCAGTTAGGATTAGTTGTTATTAATTATTAGTTTGTTAGTTTCATTGATTGCTATAAGTAGTTCTCTTATGTGTAAACTTCAATCAAGTTTTGAATACAAGTTATCAGAGGAATTATTCAGAAATTCAATCTTCTATTATGGCATCAAAGAGCAATGACGATTCTGGGAAGGAGCAGAAGTCACCGGAGAAGAAAGATCTTACCTTCTCTGATAATAGCAAGACCACCACACCAACTGTTGTGATTATACCACTTAGTCAATACCAAGCAATCACAACAAGCACACATATGTGGAAATAGAAAGGTTATGTAGAAACCAATCCCAAGAAAGCAAAATAGCAAAATAAAGGAAGATTAAAGAGGAGTAAAGAGAAACAATACACAAGATTTACCCTGGTTCAGTCAATATAGCCTACATCCAGCATTAGAGATCATCCACTAAGATTAGAACAAGATTACAAGTGTTTTGGATCAAACTATCCAATAGGAACAACCTCCTATCTAGCTTTACAATCTCTCCACTCTCTTGAACTCTCTCCACCTTAGCAATCTCAACCTATCAATGATGTTTCCTCTCAAGACAACCCTATTCTGCAGCCTCTCACAAGTTTGTCTCGTCTCTGCCTCCCTTTTGAAAGTTTAACCTACTGTTTTATTGCATCAGAAAACAGAATTTATATAGCAGATGTCCGCGCCGCGGCATGGCTTCTTCACGCCGCGGCGCCCAACCTTCGGGACCCTGACAGTAAACTTGGCCGAAGCTTCAGCGCCGCGGCGTGGACTGTTCCATGCCGGGGCGTGGCTCCATGCCGCGGCGTGGACTATTCCATGCCGGGGCGTGGCTCCCATGCCGCGGCGTGCACTAAGCCATGCCGCGGCGTGGCCCTGCTGCAGCTTCCAAACTGGTTTCCAAAACTTGTCCAACATCTCAAATCACCTATGAGACATCCTCACAAATCTCCACCTTGGCTCATAGTTGATAAAGTAATAGGGATACTAGAGAGTCACCATCCCACCTTCCTTTCATGTAGAAAGGTTAGTGACATTGATCAAATCCAAGAAATGCTTGAATTTGACATTTGTCACTGGTTTGGTCATCATGTCTGCCGGGTTCTCATCCGTGTGAATCTTCTCCACCAACACTGTACCTTCGGAGATCACCTCTCGGATGAAATGAAATTTGATGTTTATGTGCTTCGTCCTCTCATGGAACATTTGATTTCTCGTCAAATAAATTGAGCTTTGATTATCGCAGAACACCTTCACCTTGTCATGCACACACCCGAACTCACCGACCAGCCCCTTCAACCAAAGAGCCTCCTTCACTCCTTCCGTGGCTGCAATGTATTCGGCTTCAGTAGTGGACAATGCAACTACCGGTTGCAATTGAGCTTTCCAACTTACGGTGCACCCAAACAAAGTAAAAACATACCCTGATAAGGACCTCCTTTTGTCCAAATCTCCTGCATAATCCGCATCCACATAACCCACAAGTTTAGCACCATCAACTTTCATCCTGTTGTACAGTAATCCATTGTCAGAAGCGCCTTTGACATACCGAAGTACCCATTTTACAGCTTCCCAATGATCCTTCCCCGGATTGGCCATGAACCTACTCACAAGACTTGCAGAATATGCTAAGTCTGGCCTAGTGCAGACCATCGCATACATGAGACTACCCACTGCACTAGCATAAGGAATTCGCTCCACCTTCTTCCTTTCCTCCTCGGTCTTGGGAGACATTTCGGTAGAGAGCTTGAAATGACTTGCTAACGGTGTAGACACCGCCTTGCACTCTGACATACCAAACTTGGCCAACACCTTCTTGAGATAACCACATTGAGAAAGAAACAATGTACCTTGTCTTCTATCTCGAATGATCTCCATCCCCAGAATTTTCTTCGCCGGCCCCATGTCCTTCATTTCAAAGTCATTCCCTAGTTGCCGCTTGAGTTTCTGGATTTCCTCCTTGTCCTTTGATGCAATCAACATGTCATCTACATACAAAAGGAGAAATACCCCCAAGCCTTCCTTGACCCACTTGACATACACACAACTATCAAAGTTGCTCCTCACAAACTTGTTTTTCTCCATGAATTCATCAAACCTAAGGTACCATTGTCTTGGGGATTGTTTTAAGCCATAAAGAGACTTCTTGAGCAAACATACCTTTCCTTCATCACCTTCCTTGATAAAACCTTCTGGTTGAGCCATAAGGATTCTCTCCTCAAGGTTGCCATGTAGGAATGCCGTCTTCACATCCATTTGTTCTAGCTCTAAGTCATATTGTGTGACAAAGACTAGCAACACCCTAATAGATGTATGCTTCACTACCGGTGAGTAGATCTCATTATAGTCCACTCCTTCCCTTTGCGTAAAGCCTTTTGCTACAAGTCTTGCTTTGTACCTTGGCTTCTCCACCCCCTCAATGCCTTCTTTCCGCTTGAAAATCCACTTGCACCCAACAATCTTTTGATCTTTTGGCTTGCTTACAAGTTTCTATGTAAGGTTCTTGTCAAGTGATTCCATCTCATCTTCCATTGCTTGTGTCCATAGTTTCTTCTCTGAGCTGTCCATTGTTTTTTTGTAACTCTTCGGCTCGGACTCATCTAGTTCTTCCGAAGCTAGCAATGCAAAAGAAACTAAATCTGCATATCCGTACCTTTCCGGTGCTCTATGGGTTCTCCTTGGCCGGTCTCTTGCTAATTGGTACCTCTCAAGGTTGTCACCTTGATCTTCTACCTCCAAGTGACCTTCCTCATTAGTCGTGTCTTCATCCCTTGTGATACTATCTTCCCCCAAAGGCTCCACCTCAATTTGAGCTCGGTCTTTGACATGACTTTGCTCTATGTCACCTTCCCCGACTTTCATTTGAGTCTCCTTAGGCCAATAGTACTCAGATTCTCTAAAGACCACATCTCTACTAATGATGCACTTTGAAGATCCACCGTCTTCATACCAAAGCTTGTAACCCTTCACCCCATCCGGATATCCTACGAACATGCACTTCCTTGACCTCGCATCAAGTTTTCCTTGCTTTTGGTGCGCATAAGCTACACAACCAAATACCCGCAAGTTCTCAAAATTTGGCGGATGACCGGTCCACACTTCTTCAGGAGTCTTGAATCCCAATGCAGTTGAAGGACGCCTATTCACAAGATAGGCTGCCGTGTTAACGGCTTCTCCCCAAAATCTCTTTGGTGCTCCTCCTTCAATCATCATGCATCTCACAATCTCCAAAAGTGTTCTGTTCATCCTCTCCGCCACTCCATTTTGTTGTGGAGTATAGGGAACGGTCTTGTGCCTGACCATCCCTTCATCCTTGCAGAATTGGTCAAATTCTTGGTTTAGAAATTCCAACCCATTGTCGGTTCTCAATTTCTTCACCTTCCTCCCGGTTTGGACTTCAACCATTTTCTTCCATTCCTTGAACTTTCCAAGTGCATCGCTCTTGTTCTTCAGAATGTACACCCAAACCTTCCGAGAACAATCATCAACAATCGACAAGAAGTATTTTCCTCCACCTAGAGATTCATTTTGTGATGGCCCCCACAAATCGGAATGGACATAGTTAAGTGTCTCCCTCGTAACATGAGACGACTTACTAAACTTCACCCGTGTTGCCTTGCCATAGATGCAATGTTCACAAAATTCCAACTCTCCAAGCTTCTCACTTCCCATCAATCCTTGCTTGTCTAATTCTTGCAATCCTCTCTCACTTACGTGACCAAGCCGTTTATGCCATAGGCTTGCCAAAGAGCTCTCCCTAGGTTCCGTTACCGCCGCCGCCGTACCAACTACGGTACTCCCTTGAAACATGTAAAGACTTTTCTCCTTTACTCCTTTCATTACCACTAGCGACCCCTTTGTAACCTTCAAGACACCCTTCTCACCTTTCCAAGCAAAACCATGATCATCAAGCATTCCTAGAGAGATTAGATTTCTCTTTAGCTCGGGAGCATGTCTCACTTCCAATAGGACTCTGTCAATCCCATCATGAGTCTTCAATCTCACCGAACCAATACCGATCACCTTGCACGGCTTGTCGTCCCCCAATAATACATGACCTCCATCGATCTCCGTGTAGTCTTCAAACCACTCATCATTTGGAGTCACATGGAACGAGCATCCCGAGTCCATGATCCATTGTTCGCCTAAAGTGCTAGAAGAGGCTACTAGCACATCGACGACTTCATCACTACCATCCCTTTGCACAATGGCAGCTTGAACTTCACCTTGAGGTTTCTTGTCCTTTCCCCTCTGCGGACAATCTTTCTTGAAATGTCCTTTCTCATGGCATAAGAAACACTTCACATTTTTCTTGCCACCCCGGGATTTGGACCTTGCCTTTCCTTTTTGCTTTGCCTCATTCTTGTCTGATCTTCCTCTGACAATCAAACCTTCCCCCATGTGCTCGCCCAAGTCGTTCTTCCGTTTCTGTTCTTTGGCCTTGATGGCCCCAACAACATCATTCAAACTTATAGTTTCTCTCCCATGTTGTAGAATTTCCACAAAGGTGTCATAGGACCTTGGTAGTGAATGAAGCAACACCAAAGCCTTATCCTCATCATCGTACGTGATATCAATATTTTCCAAATCCATGATTAGCTTATTGAAATCATTGATGTGAGCTTGAATTTCTTTTCCCTCCACCATCTTCCATGTGAAGAACCTTGCCTTGAGATATAACCGGCTAGACAAACTTTTGGTCATGTATAAGGATTCGAGCTTCAACCACACCTCCGCTGCACTCTTGCACTTCACTATTTCTCTTAGCACATTATCACCAAGGCAGAGAATCAAAGTATTGTACGCCTTATCAAGCGCTTCCTCCTTCTTCTCCACTTCCATGGTCTCCGGGAGTTTTCCCTCAAGTGCCTTCATGAGTCCAAGATTGCCTAGGTGAGCCCTCATCTTCATCTTCCACAAACCAAAATCATTTGTCCCATCAAACTTCTCAATATCCACCTTAGAACTTGAGCTTGCCATCTCACAAGAATTTCTTCAAACACTTGGTGAGCAGAAATTTTCACCTTTGTTAACCACAAAAACAACACAACTTGACCACTTTCAACCTAAGCTCTGATACCAATTTGTTGTGATTATACCACTTAGTCAATACCAAGCAATCACAGCAAGCACACATATGCGGAAATAGAAAGGTTATGTAGAAACCAATCCCAAGAAAGCAAAATAGCAAAATAAAGGAAGATTAAAGAGGAGTAAAGAGAAACAATACACAAGATTTACCCTGGTTCAGCCAATATAGCCTACATCCAGCATTAGAGATCATCCACTAAGATTAGAACAAGATTACAAGTGTTTTGGATCAAACTATCCAATAGGAACAACCTCCTATCTAGCTTTACAATCTCTCCACTCTCTTGAACTCTTTCCACCTTAGCAATCTCAACCTATCAATGATGTTTCCTCTCAAGACAACCCTATTCTGCAGCCTCTCACAAGTTTGTCTCGTCTCTGCCTCCCTTTTGAAAGTTTAACCTACTGTTTTATTGCATCAGAAAACAGAATTTATATAGCAGATGTCCGCGGCATGGCTTCTTCGCGCCGCGGCGCCCAACCTTCGGGACCCTGACAGTAAACTTGGCCGAAGCTTCAGCGCCGCGGCGTGGACTGTTCCATGCCGGGGCGTGGCTCCATGCCGCGGCGTGGACTATTCCATGCCGGGGCGTGGCTCCCATGCCGCGGCGTGCACTAAGCCATGCCGCGGCGTGGCCCTGCTGCAGCTTCCAAACTGGTTTCCAAAACTTGTCCAACATCTCAAATCACCTATGAGACATCCTCACACCAACAAATCCTGCATTCTTGCTCAATTCTTTTGACAATCTAGGAACCCCTTTTGTTGCTGCTGTCCTCAATGGAGAAAATTACCGCACATGGGCTCGGTCGATGAAAACGGCATTACATGCGAAGACCAAATTAGGGTTCATCAATGGCAGCATCAAGAACCCAAAATCTGAAACACCAGATTACCAACACTGGGAAAAAGCTGATTCGATGGTGATGGCATGGGTCATCACCTCAGTAGATCCAAGCCTTCATGCAAGCATCTCACACGCAACCACAGCAAGGGACATCTGGGAGGATCTTGAAGAGCGATTTGCTCAAACAAACGCACCAAGAGTCCATCAATTATGAAGAACCAAGATCCTATACAGAAGCTGTTCAAAGGAAGGAATGGTGTGAAGCAATGGATCAAGAGATAAAGGCCTTAGAATAAAATAAGAGTTGGGAGCTTATGCATTTACCTAAGGGAAAGAAAGCTGTAGGATGTAAGTGGGTGTGCAAACTTAAAGATAAAGCCTCAGGAGAAGTGGAGAAATACAAAGCAAGACTTGTGGCAAAGGGATATACACAAGTTGAGGGTGAGGACTTTAATGAGACTTTTGCACCTGTTGCAAAAATGACTACCATCCGTTGTCTTTTATCCATAGCAATTGCCAAAGGTTGGGAACTCCATCAAATGGATGTGAGTAATGCTTTCCTACATGGAGAGCTTGATGAAGAAGTTTACATGGAACCACCTCAAGGGTATAATGTTCCAGAAAAGGATATGGTATGCAGAGTAAGAAAATCCATCTATGGCTTGAGACAAGCCTCAAGAAATTGGTACTCCAAGCTTTCACAATCTTTAATTGCTTATGGTTTTAAAGAATCACAAGCTGATCATAGTTTGTTTACCTACTGCTTTAAATATGTTTTTATGGCTGTTTTAGTTTATGTTGATGATTTAGTGATGGCAGGGAATGACTTTACTGCTTGTAAGCATTTCAAACAACACTTGAGTAAATGGTTCCATATGAAAGATCTAGGAACACTAAAGTACTTTCTTGGCATAGAATTAGCTCGTGGAACTTCAGGTTTATTTCTATGCCAAAGGAAATACACATTAGACATACTAGATGAATGTGGTATGCTAGGATGCATACCATATTCTTTTCCCTTGGAGCAGAATCACAAACTTGCTCTGGACCAAAGGGACTTTTATTCTAATCCATCACAGTATAGAAGGCTCATTGGACGCCCCATTTATCTTACAATTATAAGACTTGAACTCACTTATTCTGTACATGTTTTGAGTCAATTCATGCAGGCACCAAGGCAAGGACACTGGGAGGCTGCCATGAAAGTACTTAGATATCTAAAGTCATCTTCAGGGCAAGGCATCAGTCTGCCTAAGGACAATGACTTAAAGCTCACAGCATATTGTGATTCAGATTGGGCTGCTTGCCCTCTAACTAGAAGATCCATATCAGGATATTTGATGAAGCTTGGGCCAGCACCTATATCCTGGAAAACTAAAAAGCAAGTAACAGTTTCAAGGTCTTCCAGTGAGGCAGTTATCAAGCACTAGCACATGCTACAAGTGAGGTCTTATGGCTGCGCAATCTACTGAAATGTCTCCAAGTGGAATGTGATTCTCAAACAATAATTCACTGTGATAACCAGGCTGCACTTCATCTAGCTGCAAATCCTATTTTTCTAAAAAGAGCCAAGCATATAGAAGTGGATTGCCACTTCATTAGAGAACACCTTTAGGCAGGAACTATCAGTACTCAGTACATATCAACTAAACAGCAGCAAGCAGACATATTCACCAAAGCATTGGGAGCAAAGAACTTTCATGATTTGGTTGTCAAGATAGGTGTTCACAACCCTCACACTCCATCTTGAGGGGGAGTAATAAAATTAACCTTTGATTGTATTAGTTTTTTTGTGTTATCATTGTTAGTTTAATCAAGTCTGTTTTAACAGCATACACAATTCTATTTTGCTGTTTTATCTTCTTTTCCTTTTCAGTTAGGATTAGTTGTTATTAGTTATTAGTTTGTTAGTTTCCTTGACTGCTATAAGTAGTTATCTTCTGTGTAAACTTCAATCAAGTTTTGAATACAAGTTATCAGAGGAATTATTCAGAAATTCAATCTTCTATTAAATACATATAAGTGAATGTTCATGTTTGATATTGTTTTTTATTATTTTAACTTTGATTAGCCAAATCCTCACTGTAGGGATTGAAGAATTCCGGGAAACAATATTAACAAGAAGTTTAGGGATTTTGAGATCAAGTGGCCAATTGTTTTGGAATGGATATTAAAGGTTACTATTCTTACAAAGAGACGTGCGAATGATGAATGTGACACGAAATTAGATGAGAAAGTAAAGTAGAAAAAGGAGAATATCAAATGCTTCTGTAGAAATCATAGACAAACATAAGCAAAACAAAGACTCAAGTGAAGGATGGTAGCTATTTTGAAAAGATGAGCTCTCGATGGGTTTTGATTGTCTTTGCCTTGTGGGTTATAGGTTTCCTCCTTTTATAGAGAGATTTTAAAGATAACGTCAAACGGCTTGATACCTCAAGACGAGCTGGCATCTAGATCAGGTCATAGCCTTTCCAAAGTTATCAGTGATTCAGTAATAGCTTTATCCATGACGACAAGGACTGTTCATTTGATGAGTCCAAGGTCTACACAGTGAGCAACGTCGTATAGGGCAGGTTAGCTAAGTCATAATGTGTTTAAGGTGAAAATTTGTGATGTAAATTGCAGAAATGAAAGTGGTGTTTAAACTTGATTGAATCCATTTATCTTTTGAGAGTCACAGAGACTTTAGAATCTGTAGAATGTTTCAAATCGTAACCCTTGTTACATTGTTCTAAGTGATATTTATAGAGAAACTTGACGGTGAAAGCGGACTTGAGAATGGGGGTTGAATTAAGTTCAGCCCAAATAAACTTTTTTGCAAAATCAAACTTAAATGCAATATTGATGCAGAGATCAGATGACTAGTGAGAAAGATGAGCAAGCTAGTCTTCAGAGACCAAAAAATAGAGTATAATGCGTAGGCAACCAAAATCAAATGTACAACTAAAATTAACATACAAGCATGCAAGTTAATGTAAATTGAAGGGTTAGGAAGAGCTTACATACAAAGATTTATACTGGTTCGGACCCAATGTGGAACTTATATTTAGTCCCCAGCCTCGCTGATATTTTTTTACTATAAACCGAGTGTTCTTTGATCTACCCTAGCTCTCCAAGCTAGAATTAAGTAGTTTTAATCAACTCTAACCTTTCCAAGCTATGAAGCAACACACCATCACTGGGCTTTATAGTAGAAAGATTAGAAAACTCTCTCACAATGAGTAAATAAACCAATGTAAGCTCAGCACAAAAATACAAGATGATTTCCAGAGAAAAGGCTCAAATGATTCTTCTTCTTATGTTTTTCTTCACTTCTTCCCTTCTTCTCTTCTTCTTGTGTATAGAATCCTCTGGAAAATGGTGGGTATAAGTAGGCAACAGAATTTGAACATTGTTGCACTGCAGAAATGCATTTTGGCATTATCTTGGATGTGTAATGTCCTTCATTCACTTTTGCAAAATGATCCACTGCTCTTCTAAGCATGTATTGTATTATATTGACCAAAGCATGTTATATTCTAACGTCTATTAGCATTTTGGAGTCATTCTCAGCCCATTTGGAAGCTTGAATCATGAAACAGAGGATTCTGAATTTGTGACATTAACTGGCTTATCTTTGTTCATGAGACGGCTCATCAGTGTATTTTTCATAAGTTAATATTTGCTATGAGCAAGCTCATATCCATTATAAGCATGCTCATCTTTTGGTCTTCCACATGCTTCTCCAAAACTAACTTTGGTCTTCAACATGAATCTTCTGATCTTCTTCAAAGAGATGACTCATGTCCAACTTCTTCAAGTGTCTTCCATTTTGCTTATTGAAATAGCAGCATGAGACTTCTCATGTCTTCACAGTAGCTAGCTCATGTAGGCTTGATACATTTGAAATACTTTCTCTATAACTTGAGAGTTCATGTTTTCTTTGATAAATTTGCAACACTCTATTTTAGCTTTAATCAAGTGCAAGTATACAATGTTACATATTATAATAATATTTGGGATCATCATTAGAAATTAACCACTTTAGAAAACTTGGGCTAACAACCTACGTCTAAATTCCTATTGGGATCCTCTGCCATTGTGCTAGAGCCTCTAACTCTCCAAGATTCACAGGTGCTTGAAAAACCTTTACAAGAACAGAACATTTCTCACACATTGGGATCCTCTACCCTTGTGCTTGAGCCTATTTCTTTTCTCTTCAAGGAAAATCAACCATTGAATTCTCTTGAGGGATTCTTCGCCCTCTTACAAGTGTTTACAATATAGAAAAATATATACTCTCTCAACGAGTTGATATACAACTTGAAAATCTAATGGATATATGTATATTTGACAATGAAGATCTCAAATTTTGATTTTGATAAAAGAAAGATTGATCAAGTGTAATGATATGGAAATATATGTTTCTCACTTATAATAGCTTCAATCTTCACTTATATTTATAACCTAAATGAAAAAAATGGTCGTTGGTAGTGTTTAAAATATTGATTTCCTATAAAAACTAGTTGTTTATAGCCGTTATTTTAGTTTTTGCTCGAGAAGTATTCGAGTACACAGACTTGGTATTTGAATACAGTTTGAAACGTATTGAAATACTTAATTTGGTTATTCGAGTACATGACCATGTGATAATTTTTTGTACAAGAGAATATTCGAATACTCATTTGGGATATTTGAATACTTGCAATCTATGATACAATGTTTAGTTTTCACATGTCGTAACTTCTTCATTTCTTAATGGAATTAAGCAAATGACCATGCTTTGGAAAACTCTTTTAGTCTACTTCCATATGAAACAAGTTTAACCTCAAATCCTAAAGTATTTTGAAATTTATATTAAAACAACGAACAAATGTCAGTTTTTCAAAATTTAAACTTGACTATTTTTCATAATTTTAAAATACCACAATGACTAACTTTTCAAAACATGTTTGATGCACATTTTAACAAGTTTAAAAATATTCCTTAAGATTGAAAAACTTATTTGAGCTCCCTTCACGTAAATCATTTATCCTTACAAAGGATAATAACCTAGAATAAAGATATACTCATTTAAGTCTTTAGGCTTCTTGATTCAATCCAAGCATATAATAATTATTCTCTTCAAGTTTTTTCAATGCTTGGTTCATTTCTTCATTCTCCATCTTCTTGAGTTGAGCATGGTAAGGATCTTCCACTTTTTTTTAGTTCCAATGCTTACTCTTGGTATTTGGATTATCCTATAAAACATAACTTAATTGAAAAACATAGTTAGTCCAATTTTTAAACTAACATCTAAATATGCATGATGCATTAATTATATAATTCTATATTCTTCATGCATATATGATTTACATATAGACATATCCAATAAATTTAATTAAATCATTTATCAAGTACTATTAGACATAATCTATAACTAATGCTACACATTACTCATTGTATGATCCTTATATAAAATGAACAAGATAAAGTATATTATCATGCATGATCAAATATATTTCAACAATAACATATATGCAGCATATTCTTAATCATTTTTGTAATGTATTTGCCATCATCAAAACATAACACAATAAACCATTGGGGCAAACATATCTCCACAATATTAAAATTGCTGAAGTAAAAGAAACAAAGTAAATGACGGGAAATGTTCAAAGGAAATGAAAAGATGGTGGTTGAGGGACACGTTTCTTGCTATGCGGTGAGGAATGTGAGAGTTTCAAGTTCTTATTAATGTACCTAGGATCCTCTATTTAGATTTACAAGGTAATTGCTATGATCCTTATGATTTGAACACCTGTCCCTTGTGGATTATGAGATTCTTCCATGTGTGTTGATGGTTACCATCAGCCGACTTCTTCTCTGTCCAGCATATCCTTAAAAATAGCTACTCCACTTCGTTGCTTGTTTCCACTCTTTGGTAACTACCTTCTTTCTAGAGTTTTATCAGGTTTACGTAAATTGCCACGTCATTATCCTACTGCTACCTAAAAAATAATTGTCACTCTTCTAGAACATGTTGGCAGCCCCATTACCATTTTCCTTGCAAAATGGCCACGTCATGATAATAACTATATTAATTTGCAACTCATATTGGTAACTGCCACGTCCCCTCATTTATAGGCATTATTTACGATGACTTAGTATACATGTATCTTCCTTGGGTATTTTTATTGACAACTTCAGTATTGTCGCTTTGCACCTATAACACCTTAACCATTGGATACATGTGTCAACAATCTTCATAACAGTTGTTGCAAACCAATCAACTACTTGATTTCATTCTCTGCAACAGCTTCAGTGTTGTCGCTAACCAAAGTCTTCGATAACTTCAGTATTATCATGTTAGTGACAACTTTAGTATTTTCACTAATGTCTTATGTCAACTTCAATATTGTCATCTTAGTGACAACATTAATATTGTCATTGAATCTTTGTGACAACATCAATACTATCATTGAGGTCTTATGACTACATCAACATTGTCATTCCTCTTTCGACAACTTCATTGTTGTCACTATGTATTTTGTGACAACTTTAGTATTGACATTGTGACAACAATATCAATATTTTCACTACATGTTTGTTTCAATTCCAGATTTTAAGTAACTCTTCCGATCTTGTGATCTATTTATATTCGACGATTAATTTTCGCTGCTTTGAAAATTTTGGTGGTAGCAAATAGTTGGATAGAATTAAATGATTGAACTTTGTTCACATGCTTCGTTAAATTGATAAGATCAAAGATATGATACTATTTTTTTAATTTTGAAGATAAATTTATATAATTGGTCATATATGTTCTAATACTCTCTTAAAAACTTAAGTTATTAGATGAAGAAGCAAAAATAATTTTTTATATCTAACAATACCAATTATTGCAAAAGCTTGGTGATAAGAGAAGATGGATAAGACCCTTATTTGAAACTTCATTTAGTTTTGAAAAATGGACCAATTTTTCTAAAATTAAAATTCAAACTTAATTAATTTATTCAAATATAGATTTGATTGTCAGATTTGAAAAATTGACCACTAGTTCACTATTGTCTCCTGTTCTTCCATTAAATTGTTTTTTAAAACATTGTAGGAGAAAAGTCAAAATTTTGACAAGCTTAACAAGAGCGTATAGCTCGAAGGATTTGTTAGGTTGGGGGGCCATTGAGAACTTCATCTAATGAGCTAAGCGAGGAACTATAACAATTGGTTTGACATAAAATTCTAACCCAATACCTTAAGGCATTAAGTTTATAGGTCTTCTAACTTATATAGTCCTCACTTCGTCCACTCCTTACCAATGTGGAACTTCGCTCACTCACACTTGAATCTCCAACATTCTCTCCCTCAAGTGTGAGTCTCTACATATGTAGGCTCTATACCATTGTTTGAATGTTTAAAAAAGAGATAAAAAGGAATGAAATGAAGGAGACTCCATCCCCTTTCATACCACTTCATGCCTTCATTTTTCTTCCCCTCCAAATTGGGCGGTGGGGGAGGGATAAGGGATGAAATGAGTTATGAAATTGCATTTTTGTCCTTAATCCTTATAGTTTTGTATTTAATATAAGGGTAATATTAGAACAATAAGCTTATAATTTTTGTCATTTCATTCACTTCCACTAAAACATCCAAATAATGACATGGAAACTTTATTCCATATCATCAATTTCCATTCCATTATATACCATTCCATAATTCTTTATACCATAAAACTTCCAAACATAAGGAATAGGGGTCTCCCTATATATTCAAGGGACGAGCTTATCTACCCATCATAGTAAGCCCATATAAGACTTACCACACTAACCCACATGATATAAGGTGCTCAACAATAACAAGCCCAACAAAACGTGTACATTAGTGATCACATAACTAGGGCAAACAACAACAACAACAACATGTTCCAATATATTTTAACATCCAATTAATATGAGTTTTTATAAATAAAAAAAAAATAACACTGACTTTACAAGTTCAAATTAAAATAATCTAACTGGATTAACAATGGAGGTTTTTAATATCTTATGAGAGGGTGCACAAGAGTTTTGACATCGAGTTTGAGAATTAATATTCTATTGATAGATATACGCATATGATTAGTTGAACCACATTAATTAGTATGAGTCCATTTAATTCATTTCATATTATTTATGTTATATAGTACGTGTATTATTTGATTCATAATTTTAGTAATTTTTGCAAATATACTTCTGCAACACTACGAGTTTTTATCAACGTCATGTACCCAAGGCTAGACGATATGGAGATTTCTGTTATGCTTCACCTATGTTACGATTATATCATGCTACCTCTAGGCTATATATTAAGGTTAGCCCTCTAATTAATTCTTTGAAATTATTTTATTTTGCCAAAATTTGATCGTATATCTTTCTATGTATAAAAGATATTTTACCAGTAAAATCAATTCATGCATGTCTTCACACACACACACATTAGTTTTATGCAGGTATTATTGAGACCTAAGGAGAAAGGAAAAGTGAAATTTAAGGAGATAGAATCTCCCACCACAACATATCTCCTGATCAAAGACAGGAAAAGTAACATAGGAGCTGAGGTTCTCTGATCACTTTTTCATATTTTAATTTCAACTAATCTTACCTTCTTTTTATGGTTGTGTCATTTGATATTTTGATATTTAATGCAAAATAATAAGGATTTAATTTTAATCCATTATTAATGTAAATTTTTTTTACACTGTCATTCCATCATGTGCTGACATATCATTAAAAGAGTTAGAATTTCTAGTTAATTATTGTGATAGCCAAACTCTTTTAATAATTTAATAATACATGATTAGATGATAGTATAATTTTTTTTTATACTGACAGTGAATCAAAATTAAACTCAAATAATAATCACATAATTAATATTTTATGTCTACACATAATTTAATGTTTAGTTAATTTGGTAAGCCAACGTGATTGTTTCAGTTGATAAGGATGGAAGCGCTTCGCATATAAGGCTTAAGTTTAATTTTAATTGTCAGCTATCATTAACTATAACTGTAAGCATTTTAACAAACCAAAAAATACTTGACACATAGTTATTCATTTAGTATTATACACAAATAATTTTTATACATGAGTTTTGTTTTGGTTTGGTGCTATAATTTTTTTATATTATTTAATAGTATATTGTCACATAAAAAAAAAACTTGACTATAATAATGATAACCCAAAAGGTTGAAATTTTTCTAATAAGGTGACACCATATGATTGAACAGTATAATATTTTTCTCAATAACAATAAATTAAATTTAAACTCTTGTAACTTAATTTAGTTGTCTTTTTCTTAAAAAAATTATCTTGTATTCCTACGTTCTGTGTAAGCGTGTTGAACTTCTTAAATAAATTTAGAAGAGATTGTCGAGAATCATGTGGACCAGAATGATGGCAAGAAGATTGAGGCAGCAAATTTGTGACTAAGATTCCAAAAAATCAATGAAAGATCATATTAGTTAAACATCATGCGATGTTTGACAAATGAAAATCTCAACTAAACCCACAATCTCTAAAAGTTGAATTGACATTTGTAGAATCATGGACTTGGTATTAAGAAAAAATAATAAGGAAAATGCTAGAGCCCATGCTTGTCATTTTCGAAGCAGCAATGATTCTTGCACATAAAAATTGTGGTGTAGTATTTATATCATTTCAATTATTGCATATTGATTGTTCTACTTGCTTGAACAGAGGACCATACGCTAGTAGGTCCTAAATAAAAACTAATGATATGCATAAAAGTGGTACAAAATAATATTGTAAAAAAATTTAGTATGCAAATAAATTTATTATTTGAAAGTAAAGAAAATAAAAATATTTAAAATTTGCAATATATATATATATATATAGTGGATCCATATATAAAACTTTTGTGCCTGTCCTCTTTAAAAAAAAGACTATTATTATTTTTCTTTTTAAAAAAAATAGAAGATCCAAGTTGTATAAGTCTTGGATATTCTTCCTCTGGAGCTTAGAGGATTGTTGATTCGTGATGGCATGAAATTTTTTGCTTCCGGCGATCTTCAGTTGTAGTTTATCTTTTTTTGTTTTTGTATAAAAATGATATGAAGGTTTGAATTTATGATCTTTTAGAAATTATTCAAACTATTTACTAGCTTACTCGATCCTAATGATAAGCTTATGTATTAAATTGAAAGGAAATAATTTTTAGGCAATACAGATTAGAGTGTCATAGAATGCGACCTAAAACATGATATAAGAATTTTCTTTTCTAAAAATTTCATCACGTCCCTTTACCAGTTAACATAATTGAAATTGATACCTAGGATTAAGTCAAACTTTTGAAGTAAAAAAGAAGGACAATATTATATCATTAATATTTTAATATTTATTTTATTAACTAAATTTATTTTTGGATTTCTACAATGTTATGTAAAATAAATTTATGTACAAATATACATACAATCCAATAATTTTGTACAATTATTTTGTCTTTTTGTCTATTTAGAAATTGCTCATATAACATTATCTAAACAAGAAGGAATTAATGTAGAATGTTTGGATCTAGTAAAGTTGTTTATTGTAGAATATTTGTTTGGTATTTTTCTACTATTTTTGTTTAGTGTATTTTTTTTTGGTGTTGATTTCTTTAAAGAACTATTTAGAATTTATCACTTGTTTTGGGATTATTCTTTGTATAGTATTTATGTTTTTCAATTGAATTTAATTATTATTTTAATATTATTAAGCAATATTAAAATATAACTAGCTTGAAACTAATTAAAAATGTGAGTTATTACAACTTATTAGAAGTGTGAATAGATAATAAAAGTAAATATTTTTTTTGAATTATATAAAAATAGAACACTTTGAATGAGGGCATATATTATGAAGTTAAAATATTATATTTAATTAAGAAGAAATGTATATAAATGAAAAGGAGTACCAATAATCCTATACTAAAATTACATATATACATATATATAAGTAATGATATTTTTGCTAAGTACCTTGTTTTCTTTGAATAATTTCCTAATAAAACTTTCTCTTTTCTCAACTTCAGATTGTGATTTTGTATGAATTTGCTACGCTTTCCTATAGCTTTTAGTTTTATGAAAAAGAGTCAATTTAACCCCACATTTAATTCATGTTCATCATGTTTTCTTAGCACTTGAGTTTATCTTATTACTGATGATTTCAGTTGCTATTTTTATTAATTTAAACCCAAGTTAAATTCAAGAACTTTAAAGGAACAAATACCCCTGTAGGACTAAAGAAGATTGACCCAATTCTGGAGTTCCAGCGCCTAGGTACCCAATCCCAATGCTTAGGCGCTCAGATTAGCTAAAATTGGTGGTTTTCTCTACCACCCCAGTGCCCAGAAGTTGAAATCAAGTGTTACACTCTACCTCCCTAATGCCCAAGTGCCCAACACCAGCACCTGGGCACCCAATTAATGCTTTTCACGTGTCCAGGCGCCCAAACTCAATGCTTAGGCACTAGTGTTACATCCTGACTTTGTTTTGGCTGGGGAATAGACTTTGGAGAGGATTGAAAGCAAAGGACAAGGAAGAACCGGAAGAAAGCAAAAAAAGATTGAAGATTTCTCCATTCCCAATTGATTCATTGATGGAGTTTGCACATCACTTTTTTCATGAGTTTCTAAACTCCTAGTTTTGGTGAATATGTAGCTTGAATTGAAAACTTGTTTGGATTCTTTTATGCTTAATATAAGTTTCTTTTCATGAATTTGAAGTATTTATTGTAACACCTAATTCTTTAACCGCATAATCTACCAATTTACATGCAAATACGAGAATATTATCGTTCTTTCCATTTTTTTAAAGTAGAGTTTCTTCTATATCTCAAGCAATCTCAACAAGCAACCATCCACAAAGTAGATATCATAAAAAGGTCTCTGACCTCGACAGAAAAGTACAACATTATGTTCCGTGCACAAAACATAAATGTTAATATTAACAGCAACCCTAACTGAGCACAATTTACAAAAGTGTTATCTCAATTTCTACGGTGACATGAACAAAATACTAGTGGAACTGGGAACATCAACAATAGTTCACCAGTTCCCCTACCATGCCCCAACATAATAAATATATACAATGTTGTTCCAAAAATACATCAAGGAGCTCAGCTCCATCCAAAAATAAGACAGGAAAATGAATGCTACGACTACTACAGTAAGTTACCAGCAACCCTGTACTCACCCTGTAGAGGGCCCTGCCTTAACCTGCGAGTCTAAAGGTGAGGGGAGTGAGATATAGATCCTAGTGAATATGAATATACTCGTAATTAAAGTATGTATAAGAGTCAAGATATGAGAGTAGTCATCACTATATCTACTTCAAATGTGAATATATAGAATAGTCTGGAAATTACATAGTAACTAGTGAAATTTATTAGGGGGAAAACATATTAGCAATAACATAACTAGGGCTTACCCTCCATCATCATATATATCATAATGCAAAAACATGACTGACAAGAGGTTGTCGAGACCTATCAAATAAAATAACCGGTTCACAAACTAATTTGTAGTATAGAGAATGAACCGAATCGTCTCTCAAGGATCCAAAAACAAAGATTTAATTAGATCAAGATAATTAGAAAAGGGGGGTTTTGTTGTTGATTAACAAGATTAATAAAAGTAGGAGATTCAAAGTTGTAAACAAATCTAAAGAAACAACCAATCCAAGGAAATTTACCGATCTTGAGTTTAACTCATCATTGATCACAAGGAATTCACTTAATTGCTAACCATGTTCTTGGCCTTAGATCACATCAAGAAGCCTTAACATGATCCAAGAATTCTTTACTAGATAAGCATCTAGGATTTGATTAACCAAGGTTAGATAAAGTAAGCACCATCCAACATAGATTAACTTAAGATCTAGAATTTAACCAAGCTAAACAATCTATCAAAAAGCTTTAATATATTGTTTAATCTTTATGATCCTCTTTGAATACATGATAATAAAGCTATTACCACATCAACATCTAAATCAAATTAAGCAATTTAATCTAGATAAAAATCAAAAGAGGAAGAAGAGAAACTTGAATAACAATTAAGCAATATGAACAAGCAAAACAAGATCTCCAAATTAAACAACAAGATGGCTAATCCCTTGGATTGATTATGAGAGCCTAGCCTTCCATGGATGAGAAGGAAGAACTCAGAATTTAAAGAACAAAAACGAAATTGCAAAGAGAATGGAGAAGAAGAGAAAGAAAACTCTCACAAATACTTAAACTTTCTTGAAACTTACTTCCAAATTGAATGCCTCTAATACAAAGAGGTTGGGTCTATTTATACTAATCCTAGAAGCCAATTTGTACATGTACATAATCTGAATACAAGCTATAAGAATATGAAAATTGTCAAAAATGGAAGCTTGATGCATGGTTGGTGGGTTGGTGCATGGTAGGTGGGTTGGTGTATGGTTGGTGGCTTTTAGTCAACAACTCTTATCCGACTTCTGGCTTCAAATTCATCACCTAGACGGTGCATTTTGGCTTGGATGTCTTCATCAAAGTTGTAGCCAGTTGTCTCCTTGAAAATCTCCAATTTGAATAATGTCATTTGGACTTTTAGAACTCCAGAAATGCCAAAAACACTGCACCTACCTCAAGTTAGGTTGGAAGAACGTGTTTCCAAATTCAGACCAACTTGTAGCTTCAGAAGCATGCCTAAAACGACATCTATTGACAAAATGGTCTTCAGTGAAGTTGGAGATATGAGTCTTATCTTTCAAATGACCAAGTTTCAGCCCAAGAGGAGGCCTATAACCCACTATATAGTCCAATATGTGCATGCTGCCCAGATGGTTCCGTGACAGCAAACTCACTCTGTATTGCAAGGCTATTTTGGGCCCTTAGAAGTCCGATCCAGCTCTTGAGTTCTTCATGAAACTTGTAGATCCTTGTCTTAGCTTTCCAAATACACCAAGATCACCTCAATTGGATCATCGAGTCCCAAGTTATGGCCTAACCAAGGAAGAAAGGTCAAAATGCATCAAAATCCGAAAATTATCAAATATTTACATTAAAACCCAATGAAGCCCAACAACATTAAACTCATCTAAAATACTAATATTGGGCACAATAAACATCTAATGAAGCCTAATACAAAGCTAACATAAGTGTCTCAAATTGATTGATCAAATTCCCCCACACTTAAGCTTTTGCACTCCCGGGCAAAACACATAAGAACAAAACTAAAGAAAACAAGAAACATCATATTATTAAACTAAAAACATAAAAAACTGATTATACCTAATCTAATCCATTTTCGTAGGAAAACACGATGGCACTTAGCATGTGCCACAAGCCTTTAAACCCCTAGGTGTCCCTAGTGGACGAGTTATAGTCTCGTGAGGGTTTACCAGGATGATACCCACAAACATGTAATATTTTATTTAATCAATTCAACTAATTTTTAAATACAAGCATTGTATCAAATATAAACCATAATTAATAAGTCAAGTATGCTTAACAAAGAATAGTTGAATCAAATCAATTGAGAATAAAGTATAGCATAATCATGCTTTAATCAGAAATAGGCATGTTCAGATTGAGTAAAATTCTTCACAAGTGACACTCAAATCGCACAAGGTGTTTAGGTTAACTGTTTACGCTCAACTCAGTCAAATTATGAAAGTATTTTACCATAGGCTTGCATATACATCAATTCTCCATTACTTAGATCAAATAATTTGCAAAAATCAAGAGGTCTTTCAAAAAGGTTGTAATGGAACTTATAAGGTGAAGGAAGGGAACAATATGGATAATAACAGGTTAAAACCAAAGAGAATAAAAGAGCATTGAGGAGTAACTCAAGTAGAAAGAATAAAATTTTTACCCAAAACCATAAAATGCTCATTCTCTTCACACATTCCTTCCTTTTTCTATTCTTTTTTTTTCTTTTTGTTTTTTTTTTGTTTTTTTTGTTTTTTTACCAAGCATTTCGTATCAGCACACCAATTCCCCCACACTTAAATCATTGCAAGCAAAAGAACTCCTACAATAAGAAAATCAATGCTCTCCCATTCCCTAAGGTAAGGTAAAACATGGTTTTTCACTCAAAGCTTGTAATGAGCTAAGAACAAAGAATAGGCAAATAGGCTCAGAGGGAGTTAATATTTGGATAAATGCAAGGTAGGTTTATTTGGCCAAAGCAGCTAAGTCAAGAAAAATGCCTCTTGTCATTTTCATGCAAAATACAGACAAATGTAATCTCAAATCGATTCAATGCAAGTTCTAGAAAATAAATTCATAATTGACATCATTCATGAAAGAAAATAACCAAGTGTAAGTATCAAACTTGGAAAAGCCCAAAACTCACAAAGGTATGGAACATTCACTCAATTCAACCATGCCTTCTTCCTAATATCCACAATCATATACACATGTATATCATGAAAATGATTCAACTATAAACTGTTTTGCATACTTTTATCATCAATTAAGCTCAGATTCAGCACATGCTTGTATCAAAATCAATTGAAAAGATCAAAATTGTGTGTGTGTGTGTGTGTGTTTTTTTTAATATATATACAAGAACAAAGATGATTTAAGACCTATTATGAAATGCAAGTTAAGATGCGTCTCAAGAGCAAAACTACTCCTTACTCTGCCATCATACATCTAAAAAGTTAGTAACAATAAAGATTAGCTTTTTTTTTTTTTAACTAAACTATGTACATGGTAATGTCAACTATCCCTCCCCCCAACTAATTAAAGACATTGTCCCCAATGTCAAAATAAAGATAGGTAGAGTGTAGAAGGTCTTACCAGAAAACTGCAAATCGGGCCTGAAATAAGAAAAATTACAAAAAACTAAAACCATAAGAGAAAACAAAAATTCACAAAGACAAAGTCAAATCAAGTTTTTGCTTTTTGCTGCTGCTGCCTTGTTCCCAGTTCAGTGGAGCCATTGTTGTATCACGTTGTGGTACAAATGCATTGAGTTGATCGAGCAATTGTTCAGGAGTTGCAGCAGTTACAAGACTTTGACGTGTCGCTTGTGAGATGAACCTTTTTTCTACAGCATGATCAAGAAAACAAAACAAACTGTCATAAAAACCATTAACATTTAATATACCTATGAGTTTTTGGTGAAAGTTCTGCTGTGACCAGGATGTAATTTGAAAGAGTTCTTCCAAAGTTTCAAAACCACCAAGTAGGGCAATAAAGGCATCAGCATTTGCTATCATAATGTTCATGCGTTGGTGCATGCAAAATACCATTACTTCATCCCCTAATGTTTTTCCAATGGGCTTGCTGGTAGATAAAGGACTGGGAATGACACCAAGAACTTTGCCACCTCCTAAATGTGCAACAGTTGCTACACAACCCATTAACCCAAGACTACCTCCTCCATAAACTAAATGGATTTCTCTCTCAGCTAGCACTCGACCAAGATGGTATGCAATATTTACAAACTCTTTATCTTTCCCAGGATTAGATCCACAAAAGACACAAACACTCTTGATCCGACGAACTGAAGTGACTTCCATTTTCTTTTTTTTTTTTTGTACTCTCACCTTATCAATGATCTGAAGAGAGCAAAGTGCATTATTTAAAGAATCAAAACTCAAATGTAATAATTACACCTATAAAGGAGGGGTAGAACCGTGTGTCAGGTAAGTTTGAAAATAAGCACAGCAATGATAATAGCTATATGACAAGGATAAAAGACTAATCTATATGTGTCAGAAGAAGTTTGAAAATATGCAATGCATATTTCAAAAAAATACGGCTAAATTTTTTTTTTTTGGAATTCTTTTGAAATTTTGTTCTTTTGTTTTTGTGTTTTTGATTTTTTTTTATAAACAAGAAGAAAAAGGAAAAATAAAATAAAATAAAATAAAATAAAATAAAATAAAATACTTACAGGAGGTGTGATTATGGCTCACTTTTTCCTCTGGTTTTACGTCCAGGAACGACTTGAATGCTCTTTATGGGCCGATGGACGGCTTCCCATCCAATTTTCTTAAAAATTGGCAAACAGGGTCTTTTTGAGTCAGATTCCCAAGACTATAACGCTTATGTTCATCTTGGAATATTGGCCATAAATCGAGAAGTACTCTCTGCACATCTCCACTAGGATGCGTCTCAAGAGTCAATAGAATGTTATCTAAAGACTCCTTACTCATGCCATCCTTAATGAAGTCAATTTTATCAAGTCGATTTATAGACGCCATTCCAATTGATCTGCATTTTGTGTTACAGGTCCATCTTGCACATTTATAGCGGACTCGTAACCTTTTTGCTCGTCTCTTTTTTGCATATGAACTTTTGCCTAGCCCTGACATATATGAAACAAGAGCATCGTAAAATTCCGTGATTCGGACCTTTGCTTCGATTATCCAGCGTATATCATGAGGATGCCTTTGTGCATAAGCATCCTTAACCTCTCAAACCTTGCACAATAAATGTTAGTTAAAGCATTTTGAGGGAGAGAAGGGAATCGCTATGCGGAGGTTGACAAGTCGATTATCCATTTTGAAAGAAAGAAAGAAGAAAAACAAATTGAGTAAAATTATATACAAATTTCGGTGTTTGTGGGTAAGCTGAAGGGACCGAAAAGATTTTCACGCGAATACCGTTATACGCCATTTAACCGGTGAAAAATCATCTGTCAACGAAAAATAAACAAAATTAAGACAGAAAAATCAAACTCTGATAGATTTTCTCGCTTGGCACCGATTTTCTGTCTCGATTCCTGTGATTGCAAATAAGTCAAAGTTGAAAGATGAAAGAGTTAGAAAGCTTGGGTTGCCTCCCAAGAAGCGCTACTTTTAATGTCCTTAGCCAGCATGATTGAAGATTTTGCACGAGCGATGGGTCCTCCCCAATAATGATTCAATCTCTGGCAATTGACATTAATCGTGGCTTTTTTTTTTCAACACAGTAGTGATCAATCATGGTAGAGGGCATCCTGCAGTAGAACTTCCTCCACGAGGTTCTCTTGAGCTCCTTCATAAAAATTCTTGAGGCGATGACCATTGACTTTGAATTCTTTGTTGGTTGCCTCACTCTTAATTTCCACTGCACCATGAGGAAAAATGTTAGTGACAACAAACGGACCATCCCACCTAGACCTTAATTTACCAGGCATCAACTTAAGGCGATAATTAAACAAGAGAACTTTTTGCCCAACTGAAAACTCCTTCCGAAGAATAAACTTATCATGGAAGGCTTTGGTCTTTTCTTTGTAGAGTCGGGAGCTCTCATAGGCATCTAGGCGGATCTCTTCCAATTCCTGTAACTGCAACTTCCGCTCTATGCCAGCTCCGGCCAAATTCATGTTGCATTGCTTCACAGCCCAATATGCTTTGTGCTCAATTTCTATTGGTAAGTGGCATGCCTTACCATAGACTATCCGATATGGAGACATCCCGATTGGAGTTTTGTAAGCGGTCCGGTAAGCCCAAAGAGCATCCTCAAGCCTCATGCTCCAATCCTTCCGATTAGGTTGGACTGTTTTTTCAAGTATGCGTTTGATCTCTCTATTGGAGACCTCAGCTTGACCATTAGTCTGGGGATGGTAAGGTGTAGAAACCTTATGCAACACGCCATATTTCCTCATCAATCCCTCCATGCTCCGGGATTACTGAGAAATGGGTGCTTTGATCACCGATGATAGCTCTCGTGATTCCAAACCTGCAGAAAATCTGTGATCTAACAAAATCCACAACAACTTTGGAATCATCAGTCCGAGTGTCTTTAGCCTCCACCCATTTTTATACATAATCAAAAGCTAGCAAAATGTAAACATAACCTAAGGAAACATGAAAAGGTCCCATGAAATCAATACCCCATACGTCAAAGATTTCACAATACAAGAGAGGTTCTTTGGGGCATCTCATTCTGCGAGAAATGTTCCCTGTTCTCCGACACTCGTTCACAAGACTTACGTAACAAATATGCATCATGAAACAAGGTAGGCCAATATAAACCGTAGTCTAAAACTTTCCTAGCTGTACGTTGAGGCCCAAAATGTCCACCACATGCAAATGCATGACAAAAGCTAAGAACAGAATGAAACTCTTGATTAGGCACACATCGCCTAATAATTTGGTCACTACAAAATCGCCACAGATATGGATCATCCCACACATAATATTTTGATTCACTCTTAAGTTTATAAATTTGTGCACGAGTGAAATGTGAGGGAAAAACTGTAGCAACCAAGAAATTCACCATATCAGCAAACCAAGGGAAGGTGTTCTTACCTTGCAGCTGCATAAGCTGCTCATCTGGGAAGGAGTCCCGTACAGGGAAGGGATCTGAAGCCCTTTCAATGCGGCTCAAATGATCTGCTACTAGGTTCTCTGCTCCACTCTTGTCACGGATCTCTATGTGAAACTCTTGGAGCAGTAGTATCCATCTTATTAGTCGGGGCTTTGCCTCTGGCTTCTTCAAAAGGAACTTCAGAGATGCATGATCAGTAAACACAACAACCTTAGAGCCAAGCAAATATGATCTAAACTTATCCAAAGCAAAAACAATGGCTAAAAGCTCTTTTTCAGTTGTGGTATAGTTGGCCTGAGCAGCATCCAGAGTTCTGGAAGCATAGTATATCACATGAGAAGCTCTCCCCACTCTCTGTGCCAAGACTGCTCCTACTGCATAGTTAGAAGCATCACACATTAACTCAAATGGCAATGTCCAAATGTGGGTGGATGATAGGGTACTAGTCAAGGCCTGCTTCAAGTGGTTGAAAGTCGCCTTGCACTTGTCATCAAAATTGAACTCCACATCTTTCTGCGATGGCGGGAAAGTGGAAGAGCAATCTTGCTGAAGTCGGCAATGAAGCGCCTGTAGAAACCTGCATAACCAAGAAAAGAACGCACTTCCCGCACGCATGTGGGGTAAGATAGACAAGTAATTACATCAATCTTGGCAGGATCTACCTCAATGCCCTTACTGGATACTACATGGCCTAAAACTATACCCTGTTCTACCATAAAATGGCATTTCTCAAAATTTAGCACAAGGTTAGTCTCAATGCATCTATGCAGCACCCTAGATAAGCTAGCTAAACATGAATCAAAAGATGAACCATAGACAGTGAAGTCATCCATAAACACCTCCATGCACTCCTCTAAGAAATCAGAAAATATGCTTACCATGCACCGTTGGAAGGTACCAGGGGCATTGCAGAGGCCGAAGGGCATCCGTCTGTAAGCAAAGGTGCCGAAGGGACATGTAAATGTGGTCTTCTCTTGATCCTCTGGTGCAATGTGGATCTGGAAGTATCCAGTGTAGCCATCCAAAAAGCAATAATGGGACTTACCAGCTAATCGTTCCAACATTTGATCAATGAACGGAAGGGGGTAATGATCCTTCCGAGTGGCTTGGTTGAGACGTCTGTAATCAATGCAAACTCTCCAACTATTCTGCACTCGGGTTGGAATGAGCTCATTTTTCTGGTTGGCCACAACAATCACTCCGGATTTCTTTGGAACTACTTGCACCGGGCTTACCCACTTGCTGTCAGAGATGGGATAGATAATGCCAGCCTGCAGTAGCTTGGTCACCTCTTTTTTCACCACATCTAGAATGAGAGGATTCAGTCTCCTCTGGGGTTGTCTCACTGGTTTAGTTTCCTCCTCAAGTAATATCCTGTGCATGCATGTGGAGGGGTTAATACCAGGAATGTTTGCAAGCGTCCAACCAATTTCCCTTTTGTGTTGCTTCAAAACTTCCAATAATTTGGTTTCTTGCTCAGGTTGGAGGTGTTTGGCCACTATCACCGGGAGCTTCTCATCCTCCTCCAAGAATGCATACTTCAAATGCTCGGGCAGGGGCTTAAGTTCAATGGAGGGTGGTTGCTGGACTGACGGTACTAGTTTTGGAACTGAGACTAAATCGGCTAAATTCTCAGCAGTTGCACCTGTACCTGCAAGCTGTGCATAATCTTGCAAAACAACATCATCATATCCTATGGAATCAAAAGAATCACACTTAGCAGCAGGATGAATGACAACATCACTAATAACAGCATCATTGCCATTAATAACAGAAACAGAGTCATCAATGTCAACAGCACATGATAAGTATGTAGAAATCTCAAAGACAGTCGCACACATTGCATTGGGTTTACAACCGAGAAAGTCTCGAAACAGTGAGAACAAGTATCGCAAGCTATGCTATCGGTGTATCCTACAATTTCGGAAACTCGCCAACATATCGGCATGCATATCATCAACCAAGAAATCAATGACATCAAAATGAAAAATAGAATGATCCTCTAAAGGGTATTTCATGGCATCAAAAATGTTAAACTCGAATGATATCATCACCAAATTCCATGGAAAGGGTACCAGCATGCACATCAATCTTAGTTTTAGCAGTTTTAAAAAATGGCCTACCTAAGATCAATGGGGGTGGGGAAGAGGCAGATTCATCTTCCATATTCAACACATAAAAATCAGCTGGGAATATTAAATTATTTACCCGAACCAGAACGTCTTCCAACACTCCTGCAGGTTGAGCAGTGCTTCGGTTTACTAACTGAATGACAATGCCGGTGGATTTTAGCTCTCCCATATGCAAGGAAGTGTAAACTGACTTTGGCATTACATTGATGGAGGCTCCCAAGTCTAGCAAGGCATGAGTGAACTGTTGGTGCCCTATGGTGCAAGGGATGGTAAAAGTGCCTGGATCCTTGCATTTGGGAGGCAGGTTAGGCTGAATCAAATTTGGCTTCAACCTCTCAGAATAAGAAGAAAAAGAGAGCTATGGATAATGCGGAAAGTTCTTCTCAACAGAAGAAGAAATAGAAAAAGCAAAATGAGGAATTCACTTGCTATTTTTGCAAGAAGGCAGGACACATGAAGAAGGATTGTCCTAAGTACGCCGCTTGGCGTGTAAAGAAGGGTAAGCTTCTCACTTTAGCTTGTTCTGAAGTTAATTTAGCTTCTGTACCTAAGGATACTTGGTGGGTAGATTCTGGTGCTACTACTCACATAAGTATGTCTATGCAGGGTTGCCTGTGGAGCCGACCGCCAAGTGATGATGAAAGATTCATCTTTGTGGGCGATGGCAATAAGGTTGCGGTTGAAGCTATAGGAACATTTAGATTACTTTTAAAGACTGGTTTTCATTTGGATTTACTTGAGACTTTTATTGCACTGTCATTTAGACGGAATTTGATTTCTATTTCTAGTTTGGACAAATTTGGTTACACTTGTTCATTTGGGAATAATAAAGTTAGTCTCTTTTATGATTCAAATGTTGTTGGTTCTGGTTCTTTAATTGATAATCTTTACATGCTTGATGTTGAACGTTCTTATAACGAAATATTGCAAATAAGTTCACGAGGTACAAAGCGTAAATTAAATGAGAATTCCGCCACTTTATGGCATAAGCGTTTAGGCCATATCTCTAAACAGAGAATTCAGAGGCTTGTGTCGGAGGAAATTCTTGAACCCTTAGATTTGTCAGATTTTCAAATCTGCGTTGAGTGTATTAAGGGCAAACGAACAAACACAAGGAAATTAGGTGCCGAAAGAGCTAAAGATGTCTTAGAACTAATACATACGGATATCTGTGGTCCATTCCCTACGGGTTCTTGGAATGGACAACGGTACTTTATTACGTTCATAGACGATTACTCGAGATATGGTTACTTATATTTAATTCATGAGAAGTCTCAGTCTCTAGACGTTTTCAAGTCTTTCAAAGCTGAAGTTGAACTTCAACTTGGAAAGAAAATCAAGGCTGTCAAATATGATCGTGGTGGTGAATACTATGGAAGATATGACGGATCAGGTGAACAACGTCCAGGGCCCTTCGTGCTTTTCCTTGAAGAGTGTGGGATCGTTCCGCAATACACTATGCCTGGCAAGCCCAGCATGAACGGAGTTGCATAACGACGAAACCGGACTCTTAAGGATATGGTGAGAAGTATGATTAATCATTCTTCCTTGCCAGAGTCACTTTGGGGAGAGGCGTTAAAGACCGCAGTTTATATCCTTAACAGAGTACCAAGTAAAGCAGTAACTAAAACCCCTTATGAGCTATGGACTGACAAAAAGCCTAGCATAAAGCACTTGCACATTTGGGGATGTCCAGCTGAGGCATGGCCTTACAGGCCATATGAAGGTAAATTGGACTCAAGAACGATTAGCTGCTATTTTGTTGGTTACGCTGAGCGCTCTCGCGGGTATAAGTTTTACAATCCCACTACAAGGTCATTCTTTGAGACGGGGAATGCAAGATTCCTTGAGGAAGTTGAGTTTGGAGGGGAAGGAAACATAAGGAATGTTGTCTTTGAAGAAGAACATGTTTCTAACAATGATCAAGTCATTGTGCCTGTCATTGTTCAAGAAACAGATCCGGCAATAAATAACGATGATCAGGCTATTATTCCTGACATCATTCAAGAACAAGACAACATTGTTATTCCTCCTCAAGCACCAATTTTAGGACAAACTCAACAACATCAAGAAGTGCCATTAAGGAGGTCCATTAGAGAGAGGAGAAGTGCAATCTCAAATGATTATATTATCTTTCTCCAAGAACATGAGGATGGTATTGGTCTGACTAAAGATGATCCAATCAACTTCAGTCAAGCTATGAAAAGTTCTAACTCTCAAAAGTGGATTGATGCCATGAATGATGTGATAAAGTCTATGGCAGACAATGACGTTTGGGATCTCGTCAAATTACCTGAGGGTGCGAAACCCATTAGCTCTAAATGGATATTTAAAACCAAGAGGGATTCGAAGGGTAATGTTGAGAGATATAAGGCTCGTCTTGTCGCCAAAGGCTTCACTCAAAAGGAAGGCATTGATTATAAAGAGACCTTTTCTCCGGTTTCTTCGAAAGACTCTCTAAGGACAATTATGGCATTAGTGGCTCATTTTGATTTAGAGCTACATCAGATGGATGTAAAGACTGCGTTTCTAAATGGCGACATTGATGAAACGATTTATATGGTGTAACCAGAAAACTTTGTTTCAGGAGATCCAAAGTCCATGGTATGTAAACTAAATAAATCCATCTATGGCCTTAAACAGGCATCCCGTCAATGGTATCACAAATTTCATCAAGTTATCACCTCCTATGGTTTTGAGGCTAACGTGGTTGATGATTGTGTGTATCAAAAGTTTAGTGGGAGTAAATTTATCTTCCTGGTATTATATGTCGATGATATCTTGCTAGCCAGCAACGATATAGGCTTATTGCACGAAGCCAAGAAATTTCTCACGAAAAATTTCGATATGAAAGATCTTGGGGACGCCTCATTTGTCTTGGGTATCAAGATACTTAGAGATCGATCTCGAGATATTCTTGGGTTATCACAAATGAGCTATATCGATACAGTTTTGGATAGATTTGGTATGAAAGGTAGTAAGCCAGGGGATACACCCGTTGCTAAAGGAGACAAGTTAAGTCTCAAACAATGCCCAGTTAATGATCTTGAGAAAGAAGAGATACAAAAGATTCCTTATGCATCAGCTGTAGGGAGTCTTATGTATGCTCAAGTTTGCACTCGTCCTGACATAGCATTTATAGTGGGAGTCTTAGGGAGATATTTGAGCAATCCGGGTATGCAGCACTGGACAGCGGTCAAATGCGTGATGCGTTATTTGAAGAGAACGAGGGACTACATGCTTACCTATCGGAAGTCAGACAGTTTGGAGATCATCGGGTACTCTGACTCCGATTTTGCAGGATGTCCGGATAGCAGACGCTCAACATCAGGTTACATCTACATGTTGGCTGGAGGAGCTATTTCTTGGAAGTCTGCAAAGCAGACTCTTGTAGCTTCTTCGACCATGGCAGCAGAGTTTGTAGCTTGCTATGAGGCATCAAATCACGGATTATGGCTGCGGAACTTTGTCACAGGCCTGCGAGTGATTGACACCATTGAGAGGCCTCTGAGGATTTATTGTGACAATAACTCAGCAGTCCTCTACTCCAATAACAACAGGAGCTCTACAAAGTCAAAGTTCATCGACATTAAGTACCTGGTAGTTAAGGAAAGAGTTCAGGAAAAACAGATTTCTATAGAACATATAGGGACAGATTCTATGCTAGCTGATCCACTAACTAAGGGCTTGACACCTAAGGTTTTCCATGGGCATGTTGCTAATATGGGTGTTGTCACTGAGGTTGCCTTAGTTTAGTGGGAGTCTTTCTTTATGTTCTATGTTTTGGTATAAACTTTATATTATGTTTGATTTTCTGCAGAAATAAAGATTATGTTTTATGAGTTTATCATTGAACTTGTTTGTATCTTATTGTGTGCAATATTGATTTGCACTTAAGGACTTCGGATTGATCTCATTAAAGACTAAAGTTGGACCAGTTGGAAATAGGCATGATTGAGATCACATTGCATGTAATTTCCATGCTACTCATCCATATCGATCTATGTCATTGAGTGTATTGATGTGGTGATCGTCGTGGTTTAGTCACGTTTTATGGTTGTGACGAAAGCTGCGGTGATTCCATTGTTGATATATAAGATGGACCAGATTGTAAAGTGAAAGTCTAAAGATAAATAGCATACGGATGCGCAACTAAAGAATTGTGATATAATTGTTATAATATGTAGCTCAAGTGGGAGATTGTTGGAATTTTATATTCCAATAATTAAAGTGGGCTAATATTATAAAATAATTATATTAGTTATTTATCATTAAGGAGCTTTATTTTATGTGATAAAATTAAGAGAGCTCATTAGACTACCAAATAAAATGATATGGGCTTAAATGAGCAGATGTCAGTGTTGGCCCATTAGGGGATAATGAGAACCCTATTAGGTTAACATACTATAAGAAGGCTATGGTCCCCAATATACCGTATCGCTGAAAACTCATTCTCTTCTCCCTATCTGAAGAGAGACTAAGGTCCTGTCAAGGAACTCAAGAGATTCGGTTGAGGAAGAATCATAAAGCCACTGGTTACTTTTGTTCGTGATTGATTGCTGTCTCTAATCCTGAAAGTTGGTGATCAAGTTGATCCATCTGAAGAACGCTTAGATCAGGAACTTACAATGGATCCAGGTATTTAAATAGATTTATGAATCCTAGTAATTTGGCATGATGTAGATCCTAGGCTATGTGGTAATTACGCTCTAGGATATATGCCTATAGATTTATCGCTTCCGCATAAAGAATATTTCTAACACAGACACACCATATTGCCAACATATGCCCTGAAAAAATACAGAGCGTTGAAATTCTTGAAGGTGAATGAGGCACTGAGGGATCTATCATCTTCTGGAATTATGTTCATGGTATGGGAACTTCGACTTCAAAATTTTGTCAACAAACTACCAAGTTCCTCTTGGTTTACATTTGATACTCAAAATTTGTTTCAAAAGAAGTTCACATTCTTTTTTAGCCATGATACATATATATACAATTCACCTTAGCTTATGATCAACTTTGTTGTTTTTTTCTCTCTCTTTTTCTGAGAAATGATGAAGGATATGGCTGAACTATAGGGATTAGTTGAAGTAAATTTCAGTAATTTTATTTTATGTGTTTATGGCTTCTGTGTTAGTTAAGAATTTCGTAATGTCATAGTCAGTTGAATATCCAATATAAATATGGCTGAACTATAGGGATTAGTTGAAGTAAATTTCAGTAATTTTATTTTATGTGTTTATGGCTTCTGTGTTAGTTAAGAATTTCGTAATGTCATAGTCAGTTGAATATCCAATATAAAATTTTTATGGTTCAATTCAAATAGAAAAAAGCTATAAGCAAAATGGTTGTCATTATTCGCTGCCTTTTTAAATCAAATTTTTGTCTTAGAACATAAGAAGTATGGTTTCACTGTAACTTCACTAACAGGTCTATTGCAGTCTAAATGGTTGAATTTTGGGCTTTAACTTTTGAGGGTAAACTAATGAAGGACAATTTGACATGGTTAATGATTCCTCTGATCTGAAAATCTGTTTGCTTTTCGGTTTTGGACAACAATAGATGGGAAAGCTTCTGTGGCTAAGGAGGTGGTTGAAGCCACAGACAGGGAAAACAATAAAATCATCTTCAAGGTTATATAGAGGGAGGCCTTCTGGAGCACCTACAAGAGCTTCAGGTTCATAATTCAAGTTACTCCGCAGGAAAAGGGCAGCGTGGTGCATTGGATCATGGAATATGAGAAGCTGAAAGACCACGTTCCTGACCCTCACACCGTGTTGCAGTTGGCAACAAAGACATTGATGCTCACCTTACCCAGGACCAGCAATAGATCAATATGAATATAAAGCTCAAGTCCTATGCTATTGCTAGCTGTGTGAGAAATTGATATATATATAGGGCATATCAAGTGAGAGCACTATCTTATTATGAGAGGTGAGAGGTGCTAATCTTGACCATTCAATCTTACGTGAATAGTTAAGACTATCTTTTATATATATATATATATATGCATTGCATCACTTGGTACTAGCCATGAGATAGGATATTTCTGCTTCTTTTACACTCTGTTGGAATAAAAGGTCATGTGCTATGTTGCTGTGTTAGTTGTGTATAGTGTCTGGTTCTGTCCTACGGGATTGAAAGTCGTATATATGGTTTTACCTTATCAAATTATGTATCATGTAATCTCCTTTACCTTTGTGTGCAATTCTCAAGTAGAGTAATATTATCTTTAAGAAAAATGTCCAGCTAACCCACATGTGTGCATATTCCAAATGAAAAAAGCACAACATCCAAATCAAGATCAGGCAACCAAATATAATGAATGCATAATTTAATGCCCTTAAACAAGTAAGCGAAGTTTCAATAAAATCCCTACCTTTACTATTTAGCACATCCTGATACAGGACACTAAAATATGAGTAAGTAGGATAGTCATATTTTTCAACCAATCAAACCTTGTGATACTAACATTCATAAAGATCAAAGCATAAAAATAAGTACGTATGGTCTATAATTTACATATTCATATTCAACTATAAGTTTTCAAAGTCTTACTTCAAGTACACTTGCAAAATTTATCGAAGAACCTATTAGTCCTAAAATCTTAAGCTTTTAGTTATACTCTAGGAACGGTTTTCTGTATATCTCATTCTGTAAGTCATAGTAACTACTAACTAACTATATATATGCTATTTGACTCATTGGTGATTTAGATAAGAATGCATTTGTATAAACTTTTAAGAAAAATACTTTTATGATAAAACTTTTATATAAAGTTTTTATAAAAAGTAAATTTGTTTTGTGTTTAAATACAATTATCAATAAATAATTTTTAACATCAAAAGAACTTTTATTTTCCTTCTCTCTCATCTTTCGGTGGAGTTTTTTTAAGAAGCTAAAAATTGTGGTATTTGAAAAAAGCCTAAAATATTTTCTTTTGTGCTTCTGCTTTTTCCAAAAAACTTACCCAAAAAGTTTAAAATTTTGAGTGTGTTTATTTAAGATTTTTTATAAAAAAATTTTTTTTATTAAAAAAGTACTTTTATAACATTTTAAATTGTTTAGATAAAATTTGAAAAAAAAAATAAGCTTATAAAAAAGTACATCTTGAGTTTTTTTTTTAAAGTCACAACTATTAACTTTTTTTGTAAATTCTCAAAATAATTTTTACTTTTTATAAAAGTTAAACGCACTTTTTAAAGAAATACTTTTTGAATTAAAAAAAAAAGTTGTTTTTTTTCAATTAAAGTTATTAAACAAACGTGTGAAAATGACCATTTCCCCTACCCGGCAACCGTTTTTTACGTTTGGTTTCTTCGTCTGTCTCTTCCTTTCTTTCTGCTCAAGTTATTGGTTCCTCCAGAACCCCCATTCACTGATTTGATCCCAAAACCTTCTCCTCTTTGATCCCACATTCTCTTCTTATATCTCATTTGAACCCAAAATGGTGACCATGACGAGCTTGATCGGGCTTATCAACAAAATCCAACGTGCATGCACTGTGTTGGGTGGCCATGGTGGCGAGGGATTGTCCCTCTGGGAGGTTCTTCCCTTGGTCGCTGTGGTCGGAGGACAGGTAAGTAACGATTTCTTCATGTTTTATCCTTTTACTTTTTTTTTTTTTTGGGTTTGATCTTCAATTTTGTGTTGTGGGTTTTCTTTCATTATGATGTTTGAAAAATGTGTTGTTTTGATTTTTTGTGTTTTTTTTTTTTTTGTGCTTATGTTTGTGGAAAATCAGAGTTCAGGGAAATCGTCGGTGATGGAAAGTGTAGTGGGAAGGGAATTTCTGCCACGTGGACCTGGTAATGCTCAGTTGCTTTCTTAACATTTTCTGATTTGATTTGTTGTTTATCAATATCTTCTATCTTCAGCAATGTAGTAGTAGTACTTATGGTGTTGCTATCCTACTGGAAAGTGGTACTTATGGTGCACCATAAGTAGAGTACACAGAGTACACGTGTACTCTACTTATGGAAAGTTGATGTCAAGTGTTAAATGGAATAGCATTGACCTTGATCCAAAAGTGGTTACTGATTATTGGGTCAGAGAAGATGCAAAACTATAAATGCTTGATTATTTTGCCTTGTTTTGTAAGCCGAAAAACGAGCTTTTTGAGAAATTTTCATAGTAAATAGCTAGCAGGTGGTCATGGTCTTTTTCCTTTCTATTTCCATTCCAGGAAGTCAAAGATTATTCCATTGATGGCAGTGAAGAATGATTATTTTTGTTACTCTGAATGTCTTTATCGCATGATTGTAAAATATTGTCCGTGGCCACTAGTGCTGTGACTTCACAAGACCGATGCTGGGCAACAGGAATATGCTGAGTTTCTTCATGCACCAAGAAAGAGATTCACTGATTTCGGTAAATGAAGTTTCTAACTAAGAACATATTTCTATTTCAGTAAGATATGAAGTAATGATGAGCTGACATTTTTATCAAAAACCACGATGACCTGACATCAGGTGCAGCCACTTGTATGGTCTTCAATTCATTATTCATTTAATGTTCGTAAGCCAATCTCAAATAAGTTGGGATCAAGAACTGAAGATTTATACTTAATTGAGTTTAATGGAGCACTGCCCCTCCCACAAAGGGTGGTAGATTTAACCATGTGCTGCAAAATTTGCTGCTTAATATGATACAGAAATCCATCTGATTTACGACAACTTTCAACTCTCTGAATTAGTTTTCTTCAGAACAAACAATCATTAAAATGATAATACATAAGTATATGTCCTTAGAATAGACGGGCTATGGTTGTAGATGAGATGTAAACTCTCTTAGGGCTAGTTTTGGCATGGGTATTTGTGATGCTATTTTACATGTCCATTGTTCAGCGTGGCTAAAGCAGTTGTAGTAAGAATTAATTCCATTGTAAAATTTGCATTTAATGGATTCTCGTACTTGTCTTGCCCATACTTAACTAACAAATGCATTACTACTTGGATTTGGCTCCGCATAGGATGAGGACTCCTATTTTCCCTTCATTGAGTCCACCTAGAGAGATATTCTTTGCAATCATTGAAGCTGCCGTTACTAAATCCATGAATAAAACACCAAAGATAGGCCATAATCAGAATTCAGAACCCTATCCCATAACATTTTGGAATAAATCGATCTTAAAAATGCCTACATTGTGCTCCAACTAGATGCACAAAAGAACAACATAAATCAAGCACTGTGCTCCAACTAGATGCACCAGAGAACAACATAAATCAAGCACTGACACCTAGGTTTAGCCTTTTATTTTTGCAGCAAACTACAAAATGAATAGTAAGAAACTGCACCAAGGTGGCTGATGCAGAATGAATATGTGTTATTTTTAGGGATAATTTGTTTTTTTTTGTTAGTTAAGGTAAAATGTTATTTTACTTTAATTATTATTTGATTTGGGTTTGACTAGGGTTTTGACCACATTACTACTCTTGGGTTATAAATACCCCATTTGGTGTCCTATGTTCGTATCTGTTGCATATAATTATCAATAACAAAATATTGTGTGTGTGTTTTTTTGGTTGAATCCTTGTGATTCTTGGTCTCTTGGTTCCACCAGTGGGAGGACAAACCCAGTATTCATCAAGAACTCCAAACAGATTGCTCCATAAGTTGCTTCCTGACAATGCAAAAATAAATGGGCAACTGTTTTCGAACTAGCCCTGCACGTTACAAATGCAAAAGAGGGAAAGGTAATGAACAATACTAGAGAGGAACACAAAGATTATTTTGGAATTTTACTTATATGTTATGTGTTAGAGATATAAATTTAATCTTGGGCTTTCACAAAATAGCTTAAGTTTTTGGGAGAGTTAGTCTTTTACATAGTTTCAGAGCCTCTATGACCAAGTGGTCAGGAGTTCGATCCTTTTCGTACTCATTCTTCTAAATAAAGTTAAATTTTTACGCAAAGTAAAGCAGGCATGTGCTTTTTCACCACTTCGAGGCTTGAAGTGTAAGGGGGCGAGTTAAAGATATAAAATCAATCTGGAGCCTTCACCTAATAACTTAAGTTTTGGGAGAGTTGGACCTTGACATTATGCAAGTGAGAAAATATGCTATTTCGTAGGGATTTGAGAAACATAAATCCTAGGTTTTTTTATGAAAAAAGAATTTTATAAAGGCAAAGAGAAGAAATTACAAAAAATTTGGACGATAAGGAATTCTCTTTAACAAAAGAGCAAACCACAAGACAATAGAAGGAAAAAAAAAAAACATCAAAAGAAACAAAGCTTCCCAATTTCTCATCATATCTGTTAGGAAAATTCCCTTAAAAAGACTATATCCTTTACACTAAATAGAAGCCAAACGTCAAATCTTATATATAAATCCTACATTTTATATTCCTTTCATTTCTGAATGCAAAGATGTTTTCGGCAAAAAGAAAGAAAGAAAGAAAGAAAGAAAGAAAGGTTAAATCTTGAACATAATAAATTAAAAAATGTAAGCTGTGTTTTCTTAATTTATCTATTGAAATTTTAAGTGGTAATAACATTAAAGGTTATAACTGTATGAACTTTCATTTCCTTTTCTGACCCGCGAAGCTGCTGTGAGGAAGGAAATTGCAGATGAAACAGATCGTATAACTGGGAAGACAAAGCAATTTCAAACATTCCAATTCACATCAGCATATATATATTTGCATTACGCCCTGATAACATAATAGATGGAAGCAATTTGATCAAGATTTTATAAAATATTGTAACATTGTCCTGTCTGTCCATTTTACCATTTCCACCATTCTTATTGAACATTTTATTGTGATAATTAATGGCGGCTTGTGGTTTAAAGTAAGGCTATTTTTTCTAGTGTAGTTGTACTATTCTTCTCTTCTAAATCTTGGAGGACTTATTCTCGTGCTTTCTTTCTTCATCAAGTTGCGTATACTATTTATTCAGATGTGTAGAGCTGGCATTCAATTATTTTCCTGTGAACCATTGTGCTGGATTTCTCTCTTGTCAGTTTGTTCTAAGGAACATTATCATTTAAGTTGTAAGTTTTGTTTTGAACTGCTTACATGATGTATATTGAACAGTATACATAGCATCGAGAGTCAATTGAACATGGTGAAGAAACTGGTGTACGGAGAGTTGCAGACACACGTGTCAGATATCCTTGTTTTTTAATTGCATTTTCCATATGTTCATTGTTTAACTTTATTTTAATTCTAGTTCTGTTGTTACTAATTTTGACCTAATTCTTGATTGCTGAGAAGTAGCTTTGGCTCAGATTTACAGGATGAGGAATATTGGCCTCTTTCAATCTTCCTAAATTTTTTCTTATAAATGAGAAGATCCATTGCTGCATGTCTCCTCTATATTGTTCTATACTTTATTAATTTTCTAATGAAGGCTGGACAACTGCTTTCTTATAAATCCTCCCCTTTATTTTCTGAAATAGTACCTTTCTTGTTTATCATGGACACTTCAGAAAAAAGTAGCTGTGTCACTGTCACATACGTGTATTGGACACACATGTCAGACACAATGCAACACTTTCAAAAGCACTTGGATACTTTCAATTTTGTTGTTTCGTAGTGTTTGTGTCCGTGATAGTGTCCATGCTTCTAAGATCAAAGGTGAAGCTGTATACTGGAGTCAGTTGAGTTCTAAACTTTGTGCTCCCTTGTCCTTTAGTACTAGGTGAATATTCTGAAAACTAAAATTACCCATCCTACAATTACAATGATTTGTTTGATAAGGTGATTACTTCAACTGTGCAACCTGGCCACAGTTGAAGTTTTATTGCTAGTTTGGTCTGCAATTTCGATTCGGTGTAAATTCTGTGGGGTCTCAAGCTCTAGGCTTCTGGCGAAAGAAGACATTTATGAGGATAATGATTTTGAGGATCATTGCAAACGGACCTGCAACAATAATTGCTTCAAAGTGATAGCTTTGATATAGTTTCCACTTTTCAGTTCAGTTCAGATTTTCTTAGCAATCTTTCTATTTTTCTGAACATTTTCTTACAAGAAAAGATAAGATTGGGAACGAATATATCCAAAAGAAAGTTGGAGTAGCACCTATTGAGGAGAAGATGATGGAAACTCACCTAAGGTGATTTGGTCATGTGAGAAGAAGACCAATAGAGGCTCCAGTCAGAAAAGTGGATCAAATGGAAAATAATCTGATTAAAATAGGTAGAGGAAGACCCAAGTAAACAGTTGGAGAAACATTAAAGATGACCTTGCTCTAAATGGTCTTACTAAAAATTTGGTTTTTGATAGAACCCAATGGCGTCAATTGATTCATGCAGCTAATGCCACCTAGTAGGATAAGGCTTGGTTGTTATTGTTGTTGTTGTTGTGGTATACTATGTTGTTCTGGCAGCTTATAACATTTTGGAAAAAATAACTTAATTAATTTCTTTTGGTTGCAGAACACTAAGTTTCTAATCCACACCCTCCTTATTGAGAATATGAAACAAATAGAGTTTTTTCTTCACTTATAATGTCCTCTTTCCATATGACACTTTGATTTGAGTTGTATGATGATTTTGCATGGCTTTGTCTGCAGTTGTGAACTTATCCCTCATAGACCTTCCTGGGTTGACGAAGGTTGCAGTAGGTAAGCTTTAACATATTTCCTGGTATTTTTAGTCAAACTGGGTGGTATTCTGAGAGGACTCATTATAATGTCTAATGGATAACGAAATTTTTGCTTCTTTCTCAGAGGGACAATTGGAAACTATTGTTCAAGATATTGAAAACATGGTCCCTTCCTATGTTGAGAAGGTAATTGTACTCTTGATATAAAAAGAATAATCAGATATGATTGAAAATTATATTAAACAAGCATGATATAAAGAACTTGATTAAATCAAAGTTAGTAAAGGAGGAAGACTGATTCCATAGACTATAAACCCCCTTAAAAAATGACACCATTTTCAAGTAACCAACCATTAAATTTCAACAATGGAAATCTCAGACCAGAAACTTATGTTATTGGTTCCTTCTCAATGATTGGAGAAAGCAAGAACTATTCACTCTCCACAAGAATATTTTCCTTTCAGTCATCTCTTTTATCCATTTTTTTTGTAAGAATATTCCCTGTTCGGGTAAGTGGCCATCAGCATTTTCTCATATCATTATACCTGATTTCCATTAATCTGAATGACCGACTAGCTTGCATTTGAATGCTAGAATTTGAAACTGATGGTTAGAACATGGATAGAATTTGAAAACTATACTTTGACTCATGTTTGAAGTGGATGATGTAGTTGAATTATCAAGAGATTACTCAATTCCTTAGTTTTTGGAAATTGTAATTGATTTTAAGGGCACTCTCTGTTTATCACAATAATGTGTTCTAATAATAATGTTGCCTAATTTGTGTAAGTCATTTTAAGCAAACTGAACTAGTAAATATGCTTTTTCCAAATTCAGTCTCTGTATTGATTCTTATCATTGATCTTCTCTATGTTTCTCATAAGCTATCTAATTGAGATTTCTAATTGTGAAGCCAAACTGCATTTATTGGCCATCTCTCTGCAAACCAAGATATTGCCACTTCAGATGCAATAAAAATTGCAAGAGAAGTTGATCATTCAGTTATGTCTTTTTATGTTTGAAGGGATTTCAAATATAGACACTGTTTCCACTGATCATTGTCTTTCTTTCTGTTTCAGTTTTAGCCAGGATTCATTCAGAAAAACCTTTATTCTTTTATTCTTGTTTCAGGTGAAAGAACATTTGGAGTGTTGACAAAACTTGATCTTATGGATAAAGGAACTAATGCTATGTATAATTTCTCTAAACTGCACGGATATCTTCTGTTTTGGTGTTCAATACCAAATTTATTTCCATTTTATTAAGAGTGAGTTTATCACGTAGTGAAAAATTATGTACTTATGTGAATCTTGAAGGTTCTTGAAGGAAGGCAATACAGGCTGCAGCATCCATCGGTTGGAATTGTTAACCATTCACAAGCAAAGTTACCAGGTTTGCAGTACTCTCTGGTACGTGGTACGGGTACGGGTACGCGGTACGTTACTTCTTGAAATTATATTCTTAAGAATTTCTTTACAAGTGAAGTACCAAGAATTGGTACGTGAGAATTGGTACGCGAGAATTGGTACGCAATTCGCAGGGTTGGGGAGAGAATCCGGTAACTATGTTCACAAGTTGATATTAATAAAAATGTTGACATGGTTGTTGCTCGTAAGAAGGAGCGTGAATATTTCGAGACAGGCCCTGAATATGGACATTTGGCACATAAAATGGGTTCAGAATATCTTGCCAAGCTTCTATCTCAGGTATTCTTATCAATATTTTCTTCACGTTATTTTCCTTGACATTGTGGTTGAGTACTGTTTTTGGTTTATAAATTTTTTTAAGCTCTAATTCATCCCATGATGAGTAATTACTAATTTCCCTTTCTTTCCTTCACTGGCTTTTATCACTTTCAGCATTTGGAGCACGTTATTAGGCAGCGGATAACTAGTATCATTGCCTTAATAAATAAAACCATTGACGAGCTTAATGCAGAGTTGGACCGTATTGGCAGGCCTATAGCTGTGGATTCAGGGGTCAGAACTTAGACCAATGCTGAAATCAATCTTCTTAGATTTGAAACTACTTGATTTCAGCTGGTACTAAGTAGTGTTACTTTTTTAGAGGCCCAACTATACACTATTTTAGAGATGTGTCGTGCATTTGACAAAGTATTTAAGGAACACCTGGATGGAGGGTAAGTGCCCTCGTTAAGTTTTAGCATTAGCTTATAGTTTTAGTTGACTAATTTTATAAAGCTTCTCTTTTATTTAATGCCAATGCCCTTGTAGTAGAGTAATACATAAGACATGATATTTAGCTTAAAATATCTCACGTTTCTAGTACATATACATATATCCAGTCTTCGACTAGAATTTTAATTATGCCTTTTATGAAAACATTGCTTTCCTTATGTGCATTTGCCTTTGTCCTGTTTCTGAAACTCTTTGCTCTTGGATACTTTTTTTAATAGCTAGTCTCCTTGCAATTCCCTTTTAGACTATAGCTATTTAATGATATACAGTGTTTGAATTCATTTTTTTGAGATAAGGAAAAGTAAGGCTGGACAAAGGTTTCTGGAACCATTCCATTGTTTGGTAACTGCTGGAAATTTGATTATGCCAGTGAGTTTTCTCAAGCAAACAAAGTCTTAGCTTTGACTTAGTAATAATCATTCTAGAATTATGTCAAGTGTTCTTAAAATCTTTCCATCGTGGTACTCATGCCTAGATAGAAAGTTCTTAGCTGAACTTGACAATATACCATTTATTTATGCAAGGGTTTCATTTTTTTTAATACTTGACATTATACTTTACCTCAACTCCCTTCTAGACACAGCTTTAGAAACTTCAAATTGAGAGAGTAGAAAAGTGGCAGTTATTTATCAACTAATCTTGGTTCTCTAAATATGTTGATAAAATAAGTCGTAATAAACTTACTGTTTTCTCAATCTCAACTAGTGCACCAGTGAGAATTTCGAAATATTTATTTATTTTCCTTTTAAGAAAAGAAAAATGTTTATTGACAAAATGCAAGTATATAATACAAAACACAAGTTATAAGATATCCTCTTAAGTCGCAAAGCAGAAACAAGGGAGGAGCAAAAAGGCAGAATACATGAACTCAATAATGCGCTCAGAAGGCACACTCTTAAAACGTCCCGTAGCTGAACAACATTAAGACATCAAGAAAACACTTCCATATTACAGAGGCTGAAAGGCAACTATCTCTGATTGAAAATTCTTCCTTGTTTTTTTCTTTTATTTGTTTAGTGGTATTCATATTTTAAGGGCATTATTAGTTTGATACTTTATTATTTTACTTCTGTTCTTCTCTTTCGTTTTTGAGGATTTCTTATCCTCTAAATGTCTCGTGGGGTTGGGGGATTGTTTTGGGCTTCCGCAGTTTGATTATTCATTTGTAAATTGAGGATTTTGAGATTATGATACTTTCTATACAAGGCATTCCGGCAGTAAACGTCATTATAATGTTACTATTGATGGCATGTGCCAACAAATGCATCTGTTTATGAGGATTTCAATAAGTTTTGCTATAGATGAGATTCATTAGTTACTTGGCAATTATTAATTCTGAATAAGACTTTGTGTTTTCTGATTATCATGGATGTGCTTAGAAACCCTAATTAATCGACTAAATCTTATTTCTTTCATTAACATTTATCTTGAAGTTATGGGAGCTAAATCATAAGTTCAACTTTTTTTGTGGTGTTTGAATATTTGCAACCAAAATTTGATAAAGACTATCAGGAACCAAATCTCTCAATAACTTGAACTGTTACGTGAAGGTTCATGAATGATTTTATATTTTTAAAATGTCACCTCATGTAAAAGTATTTTGGACTTGAAGTGTGAACAATATACATGCACACTTATATTGTATTTCATTGTTTATGTTTCAATTTAAAATTAGTTTAATGGTATAAATTTAATTTCTATATAATATATCACAATCTTATATATTGGATTAGGTTTATTATACTTGTGCATAAAAGAATTTCACTGAATTTTCCCCACTACTATTAATTGGGTTACAGCTTCTAATCCCTTGTGACCATTTGGCTACAATTAGATCCACCAAAATGACTATATAAACTGCACATTTTCCAATTTGCTTTCTCCTTTTCGCCGAAGCCTAACTGTTTCAGAGTAGTATGACAAACTTAATACTCACAAAAAATGTCAAACAAATTGTTCCTTAAGAAAGTTACCACCTTATAGTGCAAGAACAAGTGTTCGATTATTTGTGAGCTAGAATTACACAAAACACACATTAAGATAAATAGCAATGCAAGGCATATGAGCAGTTGCTTGCAACAAGTCACTACTATTAGTATAGCTGTCCAGATAAAGAACTTGACTTTAAAGGGAGTATTGAAATTTCGAATTGGTTTATCAAAATGGAATATGTGATGATGAGGAGAATGAGATAGAAATTGGAAGAAGGATTTATATGAAAACTATCAAGAAGAATCTAAAGTCCAAATCTCCTATTTCATTGCCAGATAACTGAGTAGAATCAAGTAAAAGCAGAAAGGACTCTAGCTTGCTAGCTTTTCTATCATTCAAGTCTCTACAAAAAAGAAAGTCCCCTGATAAATGAGAACCTTGAAGAGAAAGACTGGAAAAGATGAGGAAAAACCCTCTAAGAAAGGAACATTTTCTACCCAAACATCCTCCCAAAAAAAAAAGACTCTACTGCACATTGTCAGTATTGTATTATCATTTAGGCTAAGGCCAAATTCTATCATTTCTTAAAGATCCCAGGAATCCAATGGATAGGAAAAATTATTGAGTAGGCTTGTGGTCTATGGACTTATTAGCAATTCAGATGCATTCTAACTATGGAGCCCACATGGCATCCATGTGTTCAGATACAATCTTGACCATTTGGTCCACCACATTAACCATGGACTAGGTCCCTCCAGGAATGTCTCTATGGAAAAACATAAACTTAGTTCTACCTTGATGTTGAAGGATGATAAAAGCCTTGAAGCCCAGTCCTAACAACTCATTGAAGGAACACTTAGGAACCTAGGCACCATTGAAGGACTAGGAAGCACTAGTTCTCACTTCTCACAGCTAGCGAAATGAAATGAAGGCACAAAGGATGAAGGAAAAGCTTGTTTGAAACGATTTAAGAATAATAGTACATGCTCTTTAATTAGGGAGAAAATTTGTCTTGAATTCTTCCCATGTTACACCTTTCTGCACATACTCTATATTGGAAGGGTCAAAAGGCCCTTTGATTCTATCTATGCACTTTATCACTGCCCTGGCTGGAAGAATGCTTCTTGTTGGGTCAGGTGAGGTACCGTAGCTCAAGCACGAAGAGAACCCCTGAAATGTATAGTAACTAAATTTATCCGAGCAAACATTATTTTAGAATAATTCATAAAACAAAATGCGGTAAAACCATAAGACCAAGAAATGAGGGTTAATATCTAAACTAATTACAGAACAAAATTAGGTCCAATCAAAAGAATTTTGGGCAGTTACTTGGCAGCATTTGGTTTCAATCATTTCAATAAGTAATCAAAAACCACCCATTTTGTTTTAAAACTTTGGTTTATTATTAAAGTCAATTGTTCAATTTTAAGCCAGCCCTGCTTGCTGTAGTTAAGGATGTGCTTAATCGAGTAGGTGAATAGTGAAAAAGAAAAAAAATTAGAATAAAAATCACCGTACACTTACAACAAAAACATGATAATGTGAAAAGTAAAATGTACTTCATTTTCACCCTTAGTTTAAATTTTTTCCAACCTGTTATTTAATTTTCACCTTCTAACTTTCCACCTACTTAAACAAGCATATGTTTAGTCAACTATAGTTTCTTGATCATCAAATTGGACAAAAGTGTAATTACCTATGACCAAATTTAATGCAATTTGATGCTAGAGATTTATCATTCATAAAATTTTACCTAAGAAATATTTACCTAATAGCTTAAAATTTTAGAATAGTTGAACTTCACCATAATATTAGAGCCTAAAATAATTTACAATTGATCGAATTGGTTTTTTCAAGTGGGATTCAATTTGGGTTTACATATTTTTAAATAATTTGTTTGTGTTTATTTTCTCAATAGGTTGAACAAATCTATTGGGGACCAAGACTCTAAAGGTAATTATTAGCATATGACAAACTGACCTTGAAGATAAGCACATCTACTTCCTCCTCGTCCACAAGTGCATGAACAAGGAGTGCTTCTCCTCTTGCTGATTGACTATAGAACTCCAACTCAGCAATCTCCTCATTGTGCCCATACTCATCATCTCCATCTTCATCCTCATCTTGGTATCTAACCTGCCTCCTCGCTGCACACAAAAGGCTTAGAGCTCTTTGGTTGCGCAAATCCAAAGCTTGGAAGGCACAGCACAAGCTGACTTTGTGAGGATGAATGTTCTTCAGAGAAGATGGCAGCATAGGCGATGATACCATTGTCCATCTGGCCAAATTTTTCGACATTATGACAAGTGTGGTAGGATGCATAGTATAGTAACTCCTCTAAGTTATGTCAAATTACCTTCCTTATTTGTCTTGTTTGCTTTAACAACCAAAGGAAGGGACTCGTAAATATCCTGAAGATAAGGTTGGGATTGTGTGTTGGCAATTATAGAAAGAAGGCCTTATTGAACCTATAGAGGTTTGAGAATGGCCTTTTTGGGCTCAGAAACTAGCTAGTTTAGGTACACACTTTTCTGAAACAAATTAAAACAAGGCTGGGCTGATAGGTCCTTGATGTGAAGCTAGTATGTGTTTGTATCGGGGGCTTCATCTTTTTTATTTCTTCTCTTCTTTTTTTTCCTTTTTTTTTCTTTTGAGATTTTTTAAAACAAATATGATGCCAAAAAAAATAGAAGTTATGTAAATGATTTTTCATTTTTAGTTTTTAACATTGCAAAACAAGAAAATAAACCATGCAAAATTAATTTGAGACAAAAGGTTTTGAAATTATTGTTTTATTTTTCTTCTGAGATCATTAACAATTTTTAAAAGAGTAAAAGTTACGGGAAGTACTATCTCTTTTTATTTTTTAAAATGATGAAAATTATAAAAATGAGTAGTTTTTATTTTAAATTGGAAAATTTCTGGAACAATATTAAGATGACAATAAAAAAATGTGGGTAGGTAAAACCAAAAGAATTTAACCAATCAATAACAAATAAAAAAACCAATGAATTTGGTTCAGCCGGTAATACTTGGTTTGTAAAGCTTAAGTTTGATTTACGCTTTCAATAATTTCTATTAGTAAGCAATTTATAAGTACAGTGTAAAATCTTCCTGAGACTTGTGACATTTGCCTTGATCTTAAACTTTTTCTCACAAAACAATCACAAATAAAAATAAAATTTATAAAATAAAAATGGATAAGCATGTTTATATATTGATTCATTTAATCTACTGATATACATTTTAAATTATTTTATTTTAATGAGCTAGCCTACAGATTAGTTTAGCCTCAACCTGTTAGTAAAATAAATATATATAATTGTTCTTTCCAGCAATTTGATAATAAATTTTTAAAAAAAATTACCAAATATTTATAACATTATTAATAGTAATTTTTAAATGATTGGCCTGAGTATAACTTTTTCCTAAAAGTGATTCTCATTGAATCCCTTCTAAAGAAAGTGATTGTAAAGGAGGTAAGAATTTAATAACAACACCAAGCAGGCACTTATTTCAATTTGCATAAATTTTCCTTGCAAAATAGTCTTTTGTTAACTTATTAATAATAATATATTAAATAGGAAATACGAAGGAGAAAGTGAACTAGATCTCTATATAAAATAAATTAAAAAATAAAATATTTAATCAATATTGTCATTATCACATCGTAGTATTGCGACCCCAACTTCTTATATGTCTGACAATACGATTGTTTTGGATGATCAATCCATAAATAATTTTTTATATATATGATTATGAGCTTGGATGAAATTTTTATTTTTTAAAAAATATTTTTTTAAAGTACTCAAGAAAAATATTTGACTGAAAAATATTTTGAATACTGTTGGAGATAACTCACACACATTAGCTCTCAATAATCTCAGAAAGAAGGAAGAAATAAAACTGAATGAACAAAGTCTTATTGAATGAAAAATGAATTACACATAAGCACTTTGTATTTATAGTGCCTCATACAATTACACATTGACTTATTCAATTACCCTAACTGAAGTAACTAATTCTGTTTGAATTAACTACAACAAATACAAAATAAACTAATGTAATTAATATGCACTTAAAATCTCAAACCACATTAACTAAGTTAAGGTAAACAAATAATATTTACGGTACAATAATTACTTTAAATATTTAAATATTTCAGTTAAACATTATCAAAAAATTAATTAAATTTAAACAAATAATGATTAATTTTTTAACCTAAATTCATAAAAATCTCGCCGACTTTAAAATTAAAACTAACTACATAGTTGCAGGATTAAAGATAGTTAATCATATAATTTTAACTTATATTCATAGTAATAATATTTATGCATGTGGTAGAGTTTATTTATGTTTCTGACCCAACCAAGAGAGAGAAGTACTGTTGGACTCGGACATTTTCTTCAAGTGTCAAAACTTTAGTTTTTTTATTTATTATTTATTACTATGTCTATTTTTAAAATTCACTCAAAATGTCATGACTCACTTCATTTACGAATATTGTGGCTTCAGCTTTGAACCATTTCTATTGGATTATGGGCACACGTGATGGGTTAACCGATCCAAGACTCTTATACTAATTAACTGTATAGATGTAATTATGGCTATGTGTGTGTTAGTACTTATCAGTTATATCATTTATATTCTATATCTGGAAATCTAATTTGACACGAGAGAGAAACAGTAATGGGTGAAAAAACACACAAAGAAAGAGAACGTTCTGTACATTAGTACACTCAATCTCTGGGGGTGCTCTGTCCAAAGTCTAATGATGGCTTGTGCATGAAATGGTTGTTAAATTTCTCGTAATCCTACTGCAAACCATATGGTGTAAAATTAACACTTGATGAGTCAAGGGATTAAACACTTACATTTAAAAAAATGTACGAAATTGAAGATGTGTTGGGTTTGAACTAAATTTGTATTTTGATAATTATTGTTAATTTTTTTTTGGTATTTTTTTTTATTTTTGAGTTAAAATTAATATCAAAATATATAAAGAATATGGGAGATGCTTATTTTTAGGAAAGTAATAATTTATTCATTATTTAATTAGAGGAGTGTGGTTGCTTAATTAAGTAAATTCTTGTAAGTTATAAATATTTGTATTTGTATAAAGAAATTGTAAGTAGTAGTGAGAGAGTATTTGTAACTTTTTTGTTCAAAAGTTGTAGTGGTAATGAAGGAGCATTTACAACTTTATTCATGTAAAAGTTGTATTGTAATGTTATTTATATTTGATTTGATATCTTCTAATTGTGAATGTAAGCATGTTGAGCGGAACCATGTTAAATTTGTATATAATTTGTTTAATTAAAAAAAATTTACAAGTACTTATCAAAGTTCGTTAAATAGCAGATGTAGTACTTTCAACACTTACACTATTTACATTTGCTTACATTGGTATCTGTGATTGATTCTAGTGTTCTCTCGTAGAAGATATGGCTTGAAAACATACTTGTCATGAGCTGTGTTTGCAATTCGACATAAAGGACCCTAATAGAAAGGTAATATTATTTGTCTATCTCATTTCTACATTTCTCTACACTTTATTGCATTATCAAATATTAGTAAATTATAATTACCTATTATGTAAAAGTTATTATTTATACAAAGACATTTATGGCCTAAAACTATTATTAGGTTTAGATGATAAACTTTAAAAAATAATTGATAATAATTTTTAAAATATTTAATAATATAATGGTGTAGGAAGATGCGTAAAAATGAGGTGTTTGGATAACATTTTTGTTGATAGAAACTTGTTGTATAGACCTTTTAAGGCCATGAAATTTAAGGCATAAGCTCTCCAACATATTATGAAAATTTTACCTAAAATATGGTTGAAAATCATTGTGTATGTTGAAAAAAAATTGAAATCTTAGAGCTTGTTTGGTTTATTTTCTGTTTTTATTTTTAATTAGATATGTTTTTATTATAATTACAAAATGTTACATTATTTTAATTCTCATTCTTGTTTTATAAATTTTGTGAAAAAAATGGTAAAAACAACATTTTGTTGTTTTAACTTGCTTTGATTATTTTCTTCACAAAATTTTGAAAACAGAAAACAAAATAAAAATAATGTGATATTTTTGTAATTATAACAAAAACATATTTAACTAAAAATGAAATCAAAAAATAAATTAAACTCACTCTTAAATTCTAAAATAGTTTTGAGACGTCACTTTGTCTGAAGTTTTTCTCTCTTCTACATAAGATTTGGCTTATGAGTTTGGTACCTATAGAAATCTTGTTCAAAGAGCTTTGAGACAATATGTCATATCCTCACTTGCGCTAAGAAGTGAGAGGAATATGAGGATTTGAATTTACAGGTTCAAACTGCAAAATTTCATTAAAATGAAGACGACGATTCATTTTCAAGAACACAATCCACATGCACCATGGGCTCGTGGAGTCCGCCTCATGTCTGTTTGGATCAGAGGGAAGTTCCTCCCTACACAAAAAATTGTCCTAGATCATAATGATGGTGTTATTAAGGAAATCCATATATCGACTTAAGCTAGTTTCCATTCAATGGTATCCTATAATTATGCTTCAGATGTAAAGAAAATAAATTTGGTAAATGTATAGATTTGAAAGTCGTGGAACAAGTTTATCTTTTTAATTTTATATATGAATGTGACACGCTTCTTATAAGTAAAGATAATAATCTATTACATGAAATTAAAGATTTTTTTGGAAATCTCATTAGAAGCATATTATGATAAGAGTTAAGTCGACGCCTGAGCGAGTTTTGTTTTCACACTCTCACCTCGTTGTCTCACAAAAAACATTCTTTTTGAGAACATTGAGATGGAAGATATGGGATATGCCTGTTATGTTCAAAAGTTATTGTGATGGAATAAGAGATTACTTTGTTAATCTCCAAAAGACAAATATCAACAAAGTTATGGAAAAGATTTAATACGAAAATTTGATCCTAAGTTCAACTTCCATCATCAAAGGAAATAAATTAATTCAAGTTAAAGTCCTAGTAAGATATTAAACAAAGCCAATGGATAATATTCTAAATGCATTTGTGATTAGAAGATTAATATGCAATAATCTTGATCATAGTTTTGGGGGTTGGTATGTTTGGAAGATATTGAAGCAACACTAAATAGATTGTTGAAAATTACCCAAAAAAAAAGCTATGCATTATCTACATGGTACAAAAGACTCGTGTATCAACATTGTGACCCTTAAGAACAATAAGTGTTTTGCTCGTGTTGGCTTTATGGAAAATCAGCAATCATCTTATGAACTCGTTGTGCATATAGGGGCACATCAAAGGTGCTTGACATCACATCTTGTCTATGCGCCATATGTGCATTGCGAAGATCCTCAGGCCCACCTACAGATGCAAGGATTATGCACTGGCATAATAAGAAAATAAAGTTGCGCCCTAACTAACACTATAACTTTTGGCCTAATAGTAAGCATTTATTTAATAGTTTAAGAGGAACATTTATGTTGCATAGGTCTGATTGATAGTGTCTTAATTTTTCTATTGGACACATGACATAAATGTATTGTTTGAATGTGGGTAAAAAGGAGAAGGGAAAGGAAAATAAGCACAACTCTTATTTGGATGATTTTTAATGAGAGGGAAGGAGAGAGAAAGCCTAAAAATTATTCCCCATCAAATTGGGGAGTAATGAGGGAGAAATAATTCATTTTTAATTAAATTTGTATTAAATTACATATATACCCTATATTTATGTCATAAGGTTAGTAACAAAGGACTATATTGAAAATTTAATTATAAAATTTATCCTTTCTCTCTACTTTAATTTTAACTCTTAAACAAAGGGAAAATAATTTCTCTCATTTTTTTAAAAAAATTAAACATCCAAACATGAGAAAAGAAATCCCCATCCATTCCTTCCTTGTTGAAACCAAAATCCTTTAAAAGGTTTTGCACTAATAACAAAAAGCTGTAGCTTTCCTTGCTTAAGTTTTGAGGATAACAAAAATATTTATTAAGTTTGAACAAGTAAGCGTTTCGACAGAGTGTTTTAATAGAACTGAAATTCCTTTATTTATTGACTCTGTTGCTGTTTTTTTTTAGAAGTCTTCGATGAGTTTTAAAAGAGCAAACAGCTTCTTAAATTAAACTTTTGATAGTCTGCGTCCAATATGTTTCTGCGAAATCTTTTTATGCGTCCATTCTGTCATATATATTCCTGCGTCCAATGACTGTCTGCATATACAGTTACTATTTTATTGGTTCGTCCAATACTTTCTTTTTACCAAAGCTCAGACTCAAATCACTCTTACAAAGTTCAAGCTCAAGCTCTCGTCCAAAGTTAAAATTCAAAAATGAAGAACTGTTCCTCATTAAATGCTAGAAAAGAACGCTGACAGCTTATGACTACAGAAGAAGTCAACTGAGCCGCTTTTTGCTGACATTGTCTAACAACTACAAAGATCAGCAAATAAGGAACTTTCTGCGATCTCAGACAAATCAGGACTCAGTTATCATATGATTGGAAATCTCTGATAATCAAAGTCACCTTTCAGAAGAAGCTCAACACGATATCAGTCGATGCATTTAATGCTACTCAGAACGGTAATAAATGTTTCCGTTGGATGACGAAGCTTATGAAGTCTGCTCAAATTATTCTCGCTTATAAAAAAGAAAAGCAGCATTAGAAAATACGAGTGATTTTTGCCCAAGCTGCTAAAAAGACTAAAAAGCTTTATCTCTTGGAATTCTTTTCACTTGTAAAAATGATAAAAGCCTTGAGTTTCATTGTCTATTATTTTTTGCTAGTGAGTTTCAAACTCAAGCTTTCATCATCTTCTACTTATTCATTTTAGTGTTGTAAGCCTGAAGAGGCAGGGTATAAAAGAATACTGGTGTGGTTGAACCTGAAGAGGTTGAAAATACTTGTTACCTGAAGAGGTGAATAATACTTGTAATCTCGAAAAAGATTAGTTGAAAATCCTTCTGGTTGAAGGGACTGGACGTAGCTCTCGGTTTATGAGAGTGAACCAGGATAAATCTCTGGTGTAAGCTTCTCTTCTCTTCTTGTGTGTTTTATTATTTCCACTAACTTCTGAGGTTTACCATTGTGTTTATTAACAAGTTTTTTTTTTAATTGGTTCTTCGAACTTCTTAACTGCTTACTTAAAAATTTCTTCAAAATCCTTAGAGTCCAATAGGACTGAGAAGTCTTGTTTTTACGTTCTTTGCTTATCAACCTTTAACCTTTGTTGTGTTCTATCTGTTGTTAAAGGAAAAGTTTTTTAAAAGGGTTAAGAAACACAATTCAACCACCCTTCTTGTGTTTCACTTGGTTATTTCATTCCCTTCCCACCATTTTCCTTCTCCCAAATATAGCAATAAGTTCTCTTTGCATTATCTGTATCCAAGTGCACATTATATGATATTAAATATAAGGAAATTAATTGTTGTTGTGTTTTATGAGTAATGCTATACAGTTAGGAAAAATTTGACAAAAATTTGATCAAGATTCACCTATATTTAAGAGGAATTGTTTGATAACATAAAATAATAGAAATTATTCATTTATCCAAAATTCAATATCAATGCCAACTCATCCTAACTCTTATTCTATCAAATAAATTGTGACTATCTAGATTTTTCCTTGATGGCTCTTCTACATGACTGTTTATGTCGTGATGAAGGGAAGGGATTGTAGATGCAAATGTTGATTAATTATTTTGTAGTTTACTTTTTTTTTTTAATCTAAGATAATAAAATTCTCATTCTGGCAAAAAGTGAGTTCATGGTCAAACTATACATTTTACTTTTAATGGAAAATAGTATTTTTCAACCTTAAAAATTTAGATTCAAGAACTTTAAAGTTGTATAACAAAGCTAACCTCACTTGCAGGGCTTAAATTTGATTTATGCTATCAATAATCTTTTTTGATAGAAGATATGTAAATATTATTGTATATTTTTATGATGTTTGTAACATGCTCTGACTTTAGGATGAGATAGCCTTCTCTAATCTTTTATTCTTGTGTTTTGGAATCTGTCATCTCTGACAATGAGAGTATGCTATTTATAGACTATCAAGAGATATGTCTTAATTAAAGACACACTTTTATGAGAAGTCATGTTTTTAAAGAGGTAGTTATCATTATCAAAGAGATATATTTCACCAAAAGACACACTTTCACTAGAATTCATATATTATTTAAGGTACACTTTAATGAAAAGTCATGTCTTTATGAAGTAACATTTTCATGAAAAGTCATGTCCTATGAAGGCACACTTTCATAAAAAATCATGTCTCAATTGAGACACCCTTTTATGAAAAGTCATGTCCAAATTAAGAAACACTTTCATGAAAAGTTATGTCTTAGTTGAGACATAGTTTCATGAAGAGTCATGTCTCAATTGAGACACATTTTCATGAAAAGTCATGTCCAAATTAAGAAACATTTTCATAAAAAGTCATGTCTCAATTGAAACATATTTTCATAAAAAGTTATGTTTTAATAAGACACTTTAATGAATAATCATGTTCTTAAATCTATCAAATTAAAAGGTGCTAAGAAATTTGTAAACTACCTTTTTATAATAATATGTTGGCATAATATTCAAAGAGTTAGACTTCTTATAGAATTGATGTAATATTCAAATTGCTTTAATAATTTATCAATACATGATTGGATGACTAACAATAGATTAAAATTAAATCCATAAATTTATGGCAAAAAATTATCTTAAAAATTGATATTTTAACAAAAAAAATTAATACTTAGTTTCTAGATATTATATTCTACAACCTGCTTTCAAAGTAAGTCTTCATTAAATAGTGTTTCTCTTTTTTGTTTTTAAAAAATATATTTTTTCCTTTCTACAATAAGAGTAATTTCAAACCAATTTTTATATTAATTGAGATTAAGGCTTTTTTTTAACCGATTTTAAGAGTGCCTCACATCTGTTTGACATATTTAAAGGAATAAAAAAATTCTTTGAAATACTATCGTAAGGTTTAAACTGGATAATCATACTAGAAAGCACCCTTCTTTAAAACTTGTTTTAAAACTTTTTTCATCCAAACAGCCTCTCTTTTAATATTTTTGTTTATTGAAATTGTTTTTTTATTTGTATTTTTTACTGTTTAAAACTGCCTTTGAAAACAAAAGAATAAGAATAGAGACAAACAAGCTATTAATCATCATCTTGAACTACTCTGTGTTACTAATATGAAAAATGCTATATGACAAGAAAGTTATGAACAAAATGTATAAAGCCAAAAGATTTGGACTAACTTATATCACATGCTATCCCGTGAAGTAGGTAACGTGGACAGAGGTGATCAGTGCACTGTGCACCACATTGATGGGGCCAAACATTCGATTTTTGTAATCCATGTACAAAAATTATGGACACGTTTGGTTTGGATTTTGAAATGCTTTTTGATACAGTAGATTTTGAAATGTTTAAAATTATGTTAGCTTTTCCAAAATTAAATATAATATTAATTAATTATATTTGAGTCATTTTTTATTTTTATTTTATATATTTTGAAACTGTAAATTTAATTATTTAAGAAGTATGTATTATAAAACTAATTAAAAAAAATTAATTTGAAATTTTTTTATAATTAAAACATAATAGTAATTCTATTCCATTAAACTTGAATAAATTTAATTTTTATAATTTTAATCTGAAACAAATAATAAATAACATTTTGTCTCTTTTTAACAAAATAAAAAATAAAATAAAATCCAACCATAAAAAAGGACCAAGGACCTGCGAACTTCGAGAGTGAGGCATTGACAGCGAGAGAAGAGAAGGGAGTGGGACCCTCAATCTTCGTCTCTCTCTCTCTCTCATCAACTCACCTCCAAGCCAATTATTTTCTTCCCTTCTATTGCATTCTTTCCACAATTATCCAAAACCAAAAACAAAATAATAATAATTAATAATATTATAATCATTAGCTGTAAGAACATTGTTTTTTAGTATTAATATGTTTGATAAATTGTCATACATTTATTACTTATTTGTTTTGATAATAAGTATTTAAAATTTATTAAATATAATCAATAATTAATAAATAAAATATAAATAGTTAAATAAATTTCTATAAAAATGAATATTTATATTCTCATAACAAATTTTTAAATAATCATCTTAAGATATTAAATACTTATATATTTTTATTTAATATTTTTCTTTTAAATATTTAAGAAGATGATTATGACTATTTATTTAATTTTTTAATATAATAATATATTATAAGAAAATAGTTCTACTTCTTTCTTTTTCAAAAAAAAAAAAAAGAAAAAGAAAAAAGAACAGTACCATTTTCTTACACTATATCATCGCATTTGTTTCCTTACACTGTGTCATTAAATCAGATGATCCATCGCATTAATTAATTTATTTAATTTTTTCTTTCCTCTTCGTTATCTTTCCCACCATTTTCCATTTCCTAATTTTCTCACCTTTCCCTTTCCATTTCCTTTCCACATTTCCTCTCATTATTATTCTTCCTTCTCAATCACCGAAACCCTTAAATTCCCTCATTTCTTTTCCTCCGCCAGAACAAGATCTCCCCGCAAAAACCAAACCCTCCTTCAATTCCTTTCCTTTTCCGCAGAGATTCTAGGGTTTTCGCTTTTCCTTTCAGCACTTTACTCTTTCACTCTTCAGCTATGCTCAAATCACAGACCCTATATATAAAATAACCCTATGCTTCTCTGAGAGAGTAGTTCTCTGCGGTTTCGCTCTCTGAGTTCGACGCGTGGCAATGGCTGCTTTGCAGAGAATGGCGCATTCGAGCACGAGCACCGATGCAGGAAGCAGCCACGGCGGTGGTTCCTGCAAGGGTTCAGCCGCTGCAGCTTCTGCTTCCGATCAGTTCCCCGTTGGTCTTAGGGTTCTCGTCGTGGACGATGACGTCACTACCTTGAGAATTATTGAGCAAATGTCTGTTCGATGCCATTATCGCGGTTAGTTGACAATGTTTTTTTGATGATGTTTTGGTCTTTTTGCTGAATTCGAGGTGTGGTCGTAGCTCGTAAGGTTAGTTACGCAGCTTTTTTTGTCGTGAATTGTTGAGTTATTTGACGATTTTTTTGTTGGGGTGAAGTTTTACTGTTTTAGTCGTTTTTGGTGAATTCGTGGTGTGGTTGGCACTTATTTGTTCATTTCTGGGTAGTTTTTTTTTTTTTTTTGTGCAAATGGGTGGTTTTGATTTGATTGAGAGATTGCTCAATTGTGTTGGTTAATTCCCTTTCAAAGAAATTCATTGTTCTGGGAAATTAGCTATATGAAGTCATCAAAAGTTTTTGCTATTTTGTTTTGATTTAGGTTTTCATAATTTGGCTAGTTTGACTTGTAAAAGACTGTGGGTGTGTGTTTTGACAAGGTTTGGACTGTGGTTTGATGATTAGGATTGGATTGGATTGTTGAGCAAGGCAATTAATTATTCAGTTACGTATTTATTTTCTATAAAATTTAGTTCCTAGATCTTTCAATGCTTTTTGTAGATACCATTCTCTTCATTGTTGTTTGGCTCACTAGATTTTGCTTTGGTTATTTTTTATGGCGTTTACACGGATGTGCCTCTTCTTTTAATACATGAACTAAATTTAAGGTCTTTGGTTGTTGCACCAGGGAAGTTTTAGATTTTTGTCTATCTGTTAAAATTTATGCATTCATTGCAGTGGGGATGTCAAATGGGTATGGGTCATACCCGGGTATTCTTATTTTAATATGGATTTGGGTATGGGAGATGCAATTTATTTTTATTTGGGATCAGGTTCAGGTGGTGCAGAGTTCCATTTATTTGCCTAACCTGCATAAATTTGAAAAATGATTTTAATTTTTTAATTCTTTTTATACAAAAAAATTCTTTATATTTAAATATAAGAATTTAAATAAATTAATATTCGGTTATTTACCTGATTTGGGTTGGGTTTGGGTATTGCTGATTAATGCTATTTGGGTTCGGGTGGTGCAAAATTCCACCCGAATCCGACCTATCTACATCCCTAGCTTGCTGGATATCTGGAGACCTAAAATCTGGTATAGAAGTCATCATTAGCTGCAATGATTGTAATTTGTAAACCTGGATCTTTCATTGTTTGATCAACCTTATCCCTTTAAATGGATTGTACCTATAAAAAGTAGGAAATCGTTGGAAGATTCACATGTTATTCTTGCATTAACAGTCATTACATCCGAAAGACTTGTGCATTTTATACAGTTCCTTTAAGGCTTGACATATTATAGCTGATATTTGCTTTTATTTGTGTTCTAATTACCATATTGTTCAATGTGTTCAGTTCTGCATAATGAATGTAAAAGGTTTGGTTTCTCATGTCTTGCGGAGCTCAACCAAAATTTCACTTAGAGAATATTTACATTTTCAGAATTATTCACTATGGCTTGGAACTTCTATAATAATAATAATAAAATAAATAAAAAATTCCTGGAATTCATTGTAATGGATATTGAAGATCTAGCTTGTGTATGACATGGATGGCTGCTGATTTACAACTCTTATTACTTTGGACAGTGTCATTTCTTCTCAATTATTATTATATTTTTATCTTCCAGTTACTACATGCAATGAGGCTACTGTTGCTTTGAATCTTCTGCGGGAGAGGAAAGGATGTTTTGATGTGGTACTGAGTGATGTTCATATGCCAGACATGGATGGCTATAAACTCCTTGAACATGTTGGGCTGGAAATGGATCTTCCTGTTATTAGTAAGTACTGTTTCTTTTGTCCCTAGAATTACTAAGTGTACTTATTTTACTTCACATTAAAAATTGGTTATGTTCTGCAATTTGCAGTGATGTCTGCTGATGGTAGAACAAGTGCTGTCATGAAGGGAATTAGACATGGGGCTTGTGATTATTTGATTAAGCCTGTACGTGAGGAAGAACTAAGGAATATATGGCAGCATGTTGTTAGGAAAATCTGGAATGAAAATAAAGATCATGAAAATTCTGGCAGCTTGGAAGATAATGATCGGAGTAAGCGGGGGAATGATGATGCTGAATATGCTTCTTCTGTTATTGATGCAACAGAAGGAATAGTTAAAGCACAAAAAAAGAGGAGCAGTTTAAAAGAAGAAGATGATGTTGAATTGGAGAATGATGATCCATCTACATCTAAGAAGCCCCGTGTAGTGTGGTCAGTAGAACTGCATCAACAATTTGTCAGTGCTGTGAATCAACTTGGGCTTGACAGTATGAATCTTCAGCAATTTTTCCTTTCTATTGCTTTTTTTGTTTTTAATCTAGACTTCGTTGGTTCTATTGCAATATGCATAAAGCATAATCTAACAAGTACACAATTCTCTTTTTAAGTATTTTTAAGCATTTATTGCACTTTAGCTTATCAGTTCTTTTTTCCTTTTATTTCAGAGGCTGTGCCAAAGAGAATTCTTGAATTGATGAATGTCCCTGGTTTGACAAGAGAAAATGTTGCTAGTCATTTGCAGGTTTGTTTTTACTCCAAAATGTGAAGTGATTCTTTACCATCTTCCGTGAGAGCCATTTCATTTTTGATTTACAATCATTGGATATGCAGCTGCTCTCTTCAATTACACTGTTTATGTTCTCAAGTTTATTTATTTATTTTAATGTACCATATTTCATATTCCTGCATATGCCTTGGCCTCCAGGTTACCTTTTATTTACTAAATGCTAGCTGTATGATTTTCTTCTGTATTGATGTCAATTTCATAAGTTGTCTTGGTTTTTGGTTTTTTTTCCCCATAGTTGAACCTTCTGGGTGGAAATTACCCTTCTGCATAGCCTTGGACCTGATTTTACTTTTAGAAATCAAACAATCTGTTGCTGATTAGTTTTAAATCTGTTTACATCATATCTTTAATGCTACCACCCTAGGATCTACTATAACTTATGTGACTTGAAGTCTGTGTCGAAACAATCATTGATTGTTATATCATTCAGTGCAACATAAAATCAACAGGACTTATTGCCTATTACCAGTGCCTGATATTCTATTTGCACGACTAGTATTTCCTAACATTGATGGGTTAGCAAGAGTAGGAGTAGCTATGGACTAGTTAGTATGGATGCCAAGAGGCATATACAAGTTTAAAATTTGGTTATTATAAAATTAATGGGTCTGAGCAATAATGAAACTGAAGAAGTTGTGCTACCTTTTGATATTCCAATTTAGGGAGGGAAAAATGATTGTTGCATCTTGCATGTCATAAATACGACTTGTAAAGATTTTATTTAAAGACAACCTAAGCTAATGCCAAAGAGGTTTCATGATTGCTGTCCATCATGTTTTTTGGGTTTGAAATGTTAGGTTAGGAATAAAACAGCTTGTCAGAAAATGATTCCAGTAGAGTTGAGGATGTTAAAGTGGATTATGCAGCACAAAATACAGTGTGAGAAATCATGACAGAAAATTAATAGAATGGTAGATTTGACTTAAAGATGTGGTAGGTAGATTAATTAAAATGTTTTGGAAATGTAGAACTTAGAGACAAAAAATGCCCTGGAATGAAAGCATGAGAGTAGTGATGTATGAGAAAGGAAAGGGAGATCAAGAATGAGATGGACAGAAGTGGTACGGAAGAACTTGTCAGTTTTAGTTGTAAAGCTTTTTCTCATTTTTAATGGTTATGCAATTTGTTGATTAGATTAAATGGCTAAATATATGTAGAAACAAACATTGTCGATTAGTCAGTGATAAATGTCATTATATGTAAGTTTAGCACGTCAGAAGTATTAAGATTTTGTTAAGATCACTGTCACTCTTTAAACCAGAAATGATTTTGATAAAATTTTTGGATGTGGAATGTTATCTTCTCATATTCCTTGCGGAAATGTAAATGCTTGATAATTTTTACGAGCTGAGGCAATAAATTGTAGATAAATGAACTTATGTTTTGTGATTCTGAATTGTAATTACATTGCCATTGTGAATTGCAATATTGATTGGCAGAAATTTAGACTTTATTTGAAGCGATTAAGTGGAGTCGCACAGCAACAGAATGGGATGCCAAACACAGTCCCTGGGACAATAGAATCCAAGTTGGGCACACCTGGAAGATTTGACATACAAGCTTTGGCTGCTGCTGGCCATGTTCCCCCTGAAACACTTGCAGCCCTTCATGCTGAGCTCTTAGGTCGCCCGGCAACTAACTTAATGCCGACAATGGACCAGACTGCCCTACTGCAAGCAAACATACAGGGGCCTAAGCTTTCCCATGCTGAACATGCTGTGGCATATGGTCAGCCTCTCGTAAAATGTCCTTCCAACATCGCCAAGAATTTCCTTCAGTCCATCTTAACTGTAGATGATACATCATCAGGATATGGAGCATGGCCACCATCTAATACAATTGGTTCTGTGGGACCCAGTAGTAATGTAAGGGTGGGTGTTCAGAATAATAACATGCTGATGGATATATTGCAGCACCAGCAAAGGCAGCAGCACCAGCAAAAACAACAGCAACAGCTGCAGCAGCAGTCACTGATACATGATCAAAGTCTTTCGATCAACGTTCAACCATCTTGCTTGGTGGTTCCCTCTCAATCTTCTGGCACTTTCCAGGCAGGAAATAGTCCTGATTCTGTCAACCAGAATTGCAGTTTTGGTAGGAATGCCTTTATTGATTATAGTCTATTTTCACCTCAATCAAATAATTCATTGAGTATTTCTCAATTTCCTGGTGAGGACACCAAAGCTAAAGGCGTTCTCTGTGGGTATACTACACCCTCCATTTCTCCTCAAACATCCTCTTGTTCGATAAGCTCCGGCAATAGCAATATTCAGCAGCTTCAAAACTCAACTTTGACATTTGGTGCTGTGAGACCTTTGCCAGGCCTTTTGCCCGTGTCTGATAGACAAGTTCTCTATGGTACTAAATCTGGTGATTCACTTGATCAAGCATGTCTTAGGAATCTTGGATTTGTTGGCAAAGGTACCTGCATTCCAAGTAGGTTTGCTGCACATGAAATTGAATCATCTATAAGTGATTTTAGTCAAATAAAAGTCTCCATAGATAGCAATGGTAACACACTGAAGGAGGAGCCAGATTTTATAAATAATCCAAAAGTGGGCCACCCAGTCTTACAAAGATATCCATCTCGTGATCATACAAGTGTGTTCACTGAATAGGTAACTTAACAATTTCTTTAAACATTATGTTTTATAAGTTTATGAATATTAGTTTTACTATTTGATCAGTGATTGGAACATTTTACATCTTTGGGGCTTATTGTAAATAGAATGATAATTGTATTTTCGTCTTAATGAATTTCTTCTTTTATAAAAAAGGAGCTATTTAACTAATTTTCCAACCATTATATATGTTATTTCTCTGCTTAAGTTGTCTACACATTAGTAATTTAAACTTCTAAACCAACCATCTTGTTAAACAGTATTTTATCCTAAAATGTAATGAAATGGTTGGATACTGTATATGCATCTCTATTGTCTTTGGTAGTTGCTAAACATAGACAGTAGAAGATTTAAGATATAATTCCTACAGGATTTAATGTGTTGAAGCATATTAAAGCCATGATGTTGAGGATGGTGGGCAATATTTGGCAAGTACTATGTGTTTTTCTTGCTAAATATATTGCTAATGAAATACTACTAGGGTGTGAATCCTGGAATAGGTTAGTTGGAGTTGAAGACACCGTAGCATGCTTAGGGATCACACAAGTTCATTATTATAATTTCTCGCTTTTGCTTTCTCCATATCTTTTACATCAATTTCGCCTTTGATTTTCCTGGTTTAGCTTCTTATTTTGTGTGCAAGTTGCATAAAATTAAATGGAGAATAAACATGGAAAAGTTGAATGGGCTTGCAATTTTGTCCTCCCTGATGCTTCTGGTTATTGTGCTTGCGTTGGTTACTTGCTCTTTGTTATCCTGCCTAGATTGCACTTTCTCTGCTAAAATTTAAAACAAGAATTTTAATTAAAACTCGTCCTTAATTTATGTTGGTTGTGAATGTCTATCTGAATCTTGTTTGCAACAGGTTGGAATATTTGGTGAGGAGAAGGCCTTTCCTCAAAGGTACAGATTGTTTCGTCCTTAATTGTTTGGAAAAAGATTATTTGTAGTTCAGCTTTCTTGGTTCCTGCACCATTCTTATTTGCATTCTGGAGCCCAGTGACGATTCTGACTCTGTATAAAGGATTAGTATTTATGGCTGTTGGTTTGCGCTCCTTTGTAGCTGCACATGCATTTAGGAATGTTTTATTATCTGTCAACTAGTTTGTAGGGAAATAAAATTCTTTCTGATTTCAACAGCTTAAATTGATGGCTTCTTGCCTGCAAAAAGTTATTTTAGGGTTTCCTTGTTTATAGTGTTAAATGCTCGGTTGTTATCCTTTATTGGAATCGTCAAGTTGTATGGTGTCTAACATAACACTGATCCTACCTTCGTCTGTAGTATTAACTACTTAAGTGTGCAAACTTGATTTTTGATGAATTTAATTTTGCAAAGTTGATTTTAGTTAGAAGTGAGTTTGAGTGAAGTGATTTATATTTGGAAATCTTTATCTAAAAATTGATTTTGTTAAATGAATGTTATTTGGATAATGTTGATAAAAATTATTTTTGGATGTGTAATTATTAAAAGGAATATGAGTTATTTTGAGTTTGATTATTAATAAATTGATGATAAAAATATTGATTATAAATAAATTGATTTGGAAAATAAATTTGTTAAGAAGTTAAGTTTATATGAAGTATTATAAAATAAAATTCCTATGAGTATAATTATAATAATATTTTAAAAAAATTATTATATTATATTTATTTAAATATTATTAAAATAATAATATAATAATAAATTATAAGAATATTTTTATTAATATATATAAACAAGTTTTCTTTCACACAAATGTTACTTTTGTCTAAATATAGTTTTGGATGAACATCTTGTTTACTTTCTTTCATATGGATTTTACTTAAGATAAAATGTCTTAAATTAGGGTTGGCAAACACACCCTTAGAAATGTTAGATGGGAATACTTAATATTTAGAGTCAATCGCAATTTTTTCCCGTAATTTTTTTTATATCATTGTATTTTTCATTCCGATTTATTGAATTGAGGGCATTGCCCTGGATTTATTATTATTTAGGGCAAATTACGCTGCCTTCCTTAAAATTTGGTGAAATTACATTCACCTTTCTTGATATGACAAGAATATAAGAATGTGACAAATAAGAAGCAGCTTATTTATTTATTTGGTAATCAAAGCAGCTTATTTTTTATTTTAGGAGATAACTCTTATTTGTGAAATTATTAGAGGATCCCCTTTTTAATTTCTATGATTTGAATCGCCTTTCTATAGTACCTGGTTGTATATGCAAGGATAAAGTGGTGATTATATTTTTCACCGTTACTTCTTTTATATGTACCCAAGCAAGAGGGAAGAAAATCCAAATTCTCTACTTTCATTGCTTTACCGAGCATCTAAGAGTGACAATTGAAATTTCTCTATCTCACTTTATATTTAATCTGCCTTTTATTTTTTACCTTCCTATTTTCGCTCGACTAAACATACTTCTACTTTTTCAAATTTTAGTAATCTCATACTTAGAATTTTTACGAGTTAATACATTATTATATCTATTTTATAAATAGATACTTTTTCATGTCGAAAAAAATACATGTTAAATTGGTTAATGTAATTTCAGAAACCTAATAATTTATCCAATCATTTATTGATGCTTCCCCTATCGTCTAAATTGCATGTTACCTACATCATTATTATAGTCGCTGTGTTTGAATCATTAAATTTACAAAATCATATAATAATAAGAGTGAGTTTGGATAAAAAAATTTCTTTTAAAAAAAGTACTTTTTAAAAAAAAAATGTAGTATAAATTTTTAAGTATGTTTTAATGAAAGTTAAAAAAAAAAGTAGAAATTAAAAAAAAGTCTAATTATTACTTTTTTTTTAGAAGCTAATAATCTTCAGATTTTAAAAAAATGAAAAAAAGAAGTAATTTTTAATATAATTTATTGACAAAAATACTCTGTCTTTATTAAAAATTATATCTCATGTTGTCATTTTTCTTTTTTTACAAACCCTACTTCCTTCATTCTTTTTACGATATTAAAGTCATTTTATTTTATTTATTTAAACAAACTTACAAATTTTTTTAATATTTAAAAATACTTAATCAAACATTTATCTAAAGGCAAAATAACTTTCTTTTTAAAATTTTTTTTTATTAAAAGAAGATTTATAACAAAAGTTATTTTTTTTATAAATTTATCCAAAGGAGCTCTTAGTCGGCGGGGAGCTTGGAAGACATAAGGTAACGCGTACACATGTATCCCTCCATAAAAGCATGTAGGACACAGCATTTAAACATTTTCACATGCTCGACAATAATAGTCTTAAGTCATCCAAAGTAGAGAAAGCCTGATTCTTGAATTCTCCAAGAACCTGCCGAACTTCGATGGTGATATTCTGGGATGAATCGGTATTGAGAAAATCTATGGTGGCAAGGAAGTCGTCCCTTAATCTTTTATTTTCATAAAATTGTTATAATTTCTTGGCTATCAGGAGTTCCAAGTCATCAAGAATCTATGGAATCTTGATAAGGGAAGTGGCCACTTGAGATCCAACACTAGGAAGAGGAATGTTGATTCCCCAAGGACAGTTTGGATTTTATCTGTGTTAGGATTTTATCTGTGTTAGGGAAGAAAAATAAGTTTTAATTCGAAAAAGGAAAAAAGAAAAAGTAAGTTCAACAAGTGGGTGAAGTTGAAGAATTCTTTCAATGATTGAAGACATTACGAGTGTTACTCGTCGGATGTTGGTCATCGTCTAAAAGATTTATCATAATTCTTTATGACATTAAGATTTTATATGTTGAATATGTGACTTAATTATCAAATACACGTGTTTGTCTATCACAAACATCCCCTGATGGAGGCGCCTGTGACAAGCGTGACAAATGAATTTTAAAAATGAAATTTTAGAGGAGTTGCCACCAATTTTATTTGGTTAGGAGAAAACTGGAAAAACCCTTTTAAATATTTGAAAACTAATCTGTGCAACAAAAATCAGGTTTGGGAGTCTGTTTATGCACAGAGAAGGGTGGAAACTTAATCCCATTGCACTCCTGATACATCCATCTTAAAGTCGTTATCCTAAAATTAATTGTGCGAATTAAAAATAGACTAAACATATTTAATATACCTCAGAAAATAAATAATCAATCACATCAATAAAAAAACAAATAAATCAACAACTGACTTATAATAAATATTAAAATATTTACAAGCAATAGAGAGAATAAAGATAAAAATGAATTAAAATATTTACAAATAGAGTGATAATAAAAAGTCAAGATCAAATATTAAATTACAAAAATTTACAAGCTTCAAGAGAAATAAAGATTAAAATTAAATTACAATATTTATAGGTTTAACTTGCCATGAGTGCCTACATATTCCCCAAGTGCAGTAGGGAATTTAAAGTCACGTAGTTCTTTTAAGATGACTATGGTGGTTAATTTTAGATTAAAAAGAATAACTTGATTTGAATAAATAGAAATTTAACACATCCTAGGTAGAATTGGTCATGGCCCAGAGCCACAGAACAACCCTAAAATAGGGTAGTGAGTACATGACTTTTCAAGTCCCCTAAACTGATATTAATATATATATATATATATATTAATTTAAATCCTAAATAAGATTGGTCTTGACACTAGGCCACAAAACAACCCCAAAATAGACTAGTGAGTAAATGACTCATCAAGCCCACTAAGCTATGTTAATTTGTTTTATTTTTTGAAGCAATTCCTAAATAGAATATTTTTAATTTAAATCATAAATAGGATTGGTCATGACATTTTGATCACGGAGCAACCCCATGTTACCAAGTGACTTCAATAACTCAAGAGGGGGGTGGGTGAATTGAGTTTTTAAAAACTTTTCCAAAACGTTATCTTAATTACTTCAATGGTACTAATTATATTGAATCAATGTGCTTAAGAGTGAAATGAACTAAGGATAATACACAATCAACACAGAAATATAATAGATAGGACTTCACAAGATGAAAGCACTAACCAAGTTAAATAATCAATATCAAGCTTGTAAGTAAAAGAAAAGGGTTGAGAGAATGCAAACAAGATTTATACTGGTTCAATCACTCCTTGTAATCTACGTCCAGTCCTCGAGATCATCTAGCCGAGATTTCTACTATTGATCAAGCTTCTAACTTGGGTGCTTGATAAAATCCCTTACACTTAAGAGCACTCTTTTACCAAGTTTGGGATCCTCCACCCTCTTTGTAGAAGAGCCTCACTCAATACAACAAGGAACAACTCTCCTTGAACTTATACAATATAATCAGATGGTTTTTGGTGTTTGTTACTCTCACAAGAGCAGATATACAACTTGAAAATCTAATGAGTATTTGATCAAAAACACTAGCAAGCTTTTTCAATGAGAAAATAGAGTATGATCAATATATGAGGAGTAAATGCTCTTAAGAATGAATCAATGTTGTTGGGTCTGAATTAAAACTCCTTTAGGAAAGCAATAAATACCCCAGAATAAATTGAAGCCGTTGGGTGGTGGTTGGAAAGTATTTAATGCAAGAACTAGCCGTTATAAAATATTTTTGGCGCGCGTGTGTAGTCGACTACACAACTCTCATAGTTGACTACCTTAAGCTTCTGACTTTTAAAAGAGTTTTTGAAAGTATAGGAATGAGATATTTTTCCACAAGTAGTCGACTACACATATCTTGTAGTCGACTACAAAAGTCTTCGGGTAAGTTCACAGCCAAAGCAAGGCTAAAAGGAAGTTTTCTTAAATAAGATGTAGTTGACTACAATACATACACAGTCAACTACATGTCTCCTCGAGACAACTCATATTCAAAAGAATAGTGATTTTAAAAACTATGTAGTCGACTACATCAATTTTGTGGTCGACTATATAACTTGCGTAGTCGACTACAAGTTTATTCTGACCTTTACAAAACCGTTGCATTTTTGAATTGAAACAGCTGTGTAGTTGACTGCATCAACTTTGTAGTCGACTACAAGTGTATTTTGATTTGAGAAGATTAAAAACAAATTTTAAACACGAGGAGATTCTTTCTTTCCAAAGGATTTAGAGAAAAATGATTTCTTGCTAATTTCCTATTTTTGAAAGGCTTTTGTAAAGATTGAAAAAGTGCTTTCAAAGTGATTCATTGAAATCAAATACTCTTTAAACCGACAAGTACTTGAATACACCTTGTGATCTTGTTTTTGTTTTCTTGGTGAATCCTTTGTTTGGTTATCATCAAAACACCATTTGTTAAGTGTTGTTCTCACCCCATAATAGGCTAGTGAGTATATGACTCCTCAAGCCCTTTAAAACGTATTTTAATAATTTTTATTTTTAATTTAAATCCTAAATAAGATTGGTTATGACATTAAGTCACAGAACAACTCCAAAGTAGGCTACTAAGTACTTGACCTCTTGATACATCTAAGAGATGTTTAATTTATTTTTTTTCACTTTTATTTTAAATCCTAAATTAAATTTGACATGAAGCAGGGCTACAAAATAAAAATATTTAGACATTTAGCCATTAATTGAGGAGATTAAAATCAGTAAAAATAAAATAAAATGAGTACAACTAGAATAATGAATAGTAAAAAATAAGATAGAGTAAACAAATATACAAGTACACCTAATGAAGTAAACAATTAAGATAGATATGATAAAATGACGTAGGTGATAACTAATAAATCAAACGAAATTAAAGAATTATCAATGGACAAAGTAAGGAAAAGCTGAACAACGACAGAGAAATAAAACAAGTAAGACAAAAATATATGGATGTCATTCAAGGTTGACCGAACCTATAAATACCCCACAGCTAGCAAACCAAAATAAAATGAAAGGTAATAAACAAATAAGTAAATGTTTAAAGGAAAGTAAAAGTAATCGTCTTGACTTCGCGGGATGCAAGTATTAAGTAATATAATAAACAATGATGCAAAACTCAAACTGAAGGTCAAAAACAACCTTCAAAATAGAATAAAAAAATGCTGCTCATTAGCGCAAGGCATCATGCTGCCCGACTACACGGCAATCGAGACTTTGTTCACACAACATGGATGGCTACCGGGTATCATGTTCCAGCGTGATGCTTGTGATTCAGAGCAAATTTTAAGTGGTTATAGAATTTTCAAGTGTAGAACACAAAGGAATCCCGTCATTTCGCAACCAGGTCCAAAACAGGAATAATACCCAAAAGATGATAGATAATTATCTTACCTTGCTGCCGTGGTTACAATGAATCAGGTGCTAAACGTTCCATTCCTCCTCCCTTTTAATTTTGCTACCATGTTTTAACTCATCTCTTTTTCTCTACTCGTTTTTCTTCTCTTTTCTCCATGTCCCGTCCCTTTTCTATGTAGGTGTTTTTCTACCCTAGCCATCACCTTTTTCTCTCCTAGCCTCCTCTTCTTTTTCTCCGAGCCGTCAACCCCCCCCCCCCCCCTCTCTTGTTTTTTTCTTCTTCTTCCTCTTTTTTTGTCTCCTTTTTTTTTTATTTAATCCTAGCCTCTTTATTTATATATGCAAATTAGGGGTTTCAAAAAGATTCAACCTTTAGAAAATGTAGGAGGGTTACTCTTTAATAGAATTAGAAAGTTTTGATTTTTAAGCTTTGGGAATTGGGCCAAAAAATAATAATATAACTGAGGTGACTCATTATTATTATTATTTTTTTAAATTTTCTTTCATGCATAATAAAAAAAAGGTATTATTTTTATATTATTTTTATTTTTTTTGCAAATTTTATTTTAAAAATGAAAAAAGACAAATGTATATATATATTTTTAATTTTTATTTTCACTTTGTTAGCCAGGTTAAAATTGGTGCTGACACTGTCTCTTAGGAATTTGTTATTTTCTTTGGTTTGTCTATAAATATTAGGATTTACAATGTAAAAAAGGTTAGTTACTAGATATGCAATCCTAATATCACTCGAACAGATCAAAGGATTTGATCCAAGTACGCCTTCCGCTTTCATTTCAAGATCTTTATTTTAATGCAATATTCATTTACAATTTCTTTATTTTTAGTATTTTTCTTTAAGAATTACTTTATCTTTCATTATACTTTTCTTTCATTTTTTTTTTGCAATTTATATTATTTTGCACTTTACTTTCTTGTTATATTTCATAGTTTTTATGAAGTTTAATCTCTTTTCTTTTCCTGCACCAAGTTTTACAAGTTCTTACCATTTAACTTTAGTTTGCTTTTATAATGACATTTTCAACACGAGATTACCATATAACTTGAAACCCACATTTGATTGATAAATATATAATTGTTTGTTGAAGTTTGCATTCATCAAATTTTACCATAAACAAATTGGCACGCCCAGTGGGACGAGTTCGCAGTAACTCGAAGTGTTATGGACCTTTGTCTTATAAGAGGTTCATTATATGTGTTTAAGAAGTGGAAGGTTTATCCATTCTTCCCCTTCCCTGAACACACGAAACATAAGCAGTGCAAATAATCAGGTGTCAAATGCACTAGCGGCTGACGTTACCATGCCGCCTTCAACCGGTGTCAGTTCGGGCACTGTGGTTGACGAAGTAGCAACTGGTGCTCTTCAGAGTAACCCAGTGTTAGAACAAATAATACCTGGAATGATTTGGCCATCGCCAAGTCAACCAAGTAACCAGAGTGTGATGAATTCAAACTCAAGGTTTGTACCACAATATGGTTTGCCACCTAATAATGTGCCTCCTGTGAAGATGGGACTTGGCAGCATTTTGGCCGGTACCATAGGCCAAACTGCAGCTTCTTTAGGTCAACCACAAATTAGTTAAGCCTTAATAGGTTTCAATGGTGAAGGGGCAGGAGTTGTAGGCTCAAGTAATCCAACTCCTTTCAGACAAGAAAGGATGAATCTGGGACCAGTATTCCCAAATATGTAGAGGGATATTCCTCAAAACATAACAGGTCCAACTGTGAACTTTTTGGCAAGATTTCGACAACAAATGGATGAGAGCAACTGTGAAATGATGCATATGTTCACTCAGCAAATAGGTGCAATGATTACGACAATCATAGAGATGACTAATAATGCTTGTAATGCATTGGCCCAACAAATGGCAAGGCTGAATCAAGCCATGGGAATAGAGGATGTGGCCAATGTTAACGCCCAAAGACAGCTTGGGGTAAAAGCAGAAGCAAATGCACCCCAAGCAAACGTCGAACAAAACCAAAAAAATCCTGGTCAGATGGACCAAAATGGTCAACCACATTTGAAACATGGTAATGTCCATGTGCTCTGTCATAGTGACGAGGATCAAATGGCTAGGAAAGATTTAGCCATGAGGTTACTTCGATGAAATCTTGGGGGGTAACAGGCGGTAGAACAAAATGTGAACCAAGTAGTGGAACAAGTTTTGAATAGGTTTGGGTTTAACGTTGGTTATGTCAACCAACCCTATTTGAAATAACCAAGTGAAACACAAGAAGAGGGGTTGAATTGTGTTTCTTAACCCTTTTAAAAACTTTTCTTTTAACAACAGATTGAACACAACGAAGGTTAAAGGTTGACAAGCAAAGAACGTAAAAACAAGACTTCTCAGTCCTATTGGACTCTAAGGATTTTGAAGAGATTTTTAAGGAAGCAGTTAAGAACTTCGAAGAACCAATTTAAAAAACTTTGTTAATAAACACAATGGTAAACCCCAGAAGTTAGTGGAAATAATAAAACACACTAGAAGAGAAGAGAAGCTTACACCAGAGATTTATCCTGGTTCACTCTCACAAACCGAGAGCTACGTCCAGTCCCTTCAACCAGAAGGATTTTCAACTAATCTTTTTCGAGATTACAAGTATTATTCACCGCTTCAGGTAACAAGTATTTTCAAACTCTTCAGGTTCAACCACACCAGTATTCTTTTATACCCAGCCTCTTCAGGCTTACAACACTAAGATGAATAAGTAGAAGATGATGAAAGCTCGAGTTTGAAACTCACTAGAAAAATGAGAATAGACAATTGATCTCAAGACTTTAACCTTTTTACAAGTGAAAAGAATTCCAAGAAGAGATAAAGCTTTTTAGTATTTGTAAGTTGCTTGGGCAAAAATCTGTTTCTTCTAGTGATATTTCTTCTTTTTATATGTAAGAACAATTTGAGCAGACTTCATAAGCTACGTCGTCCAACGGAAACATTTATTACCGTTCTGAGTAGCATTAAATGCATCGACTGATATTGTGTTGAACTTCCTCTGAAATGTGACTTTGATTATCAGAGATTTCCAATCATGTGATAACAAAGTCCTGATTTGTCTGAGATCGCAGAAATTTCCTTATTTGCTGGTCTTTGTAGTTGTTAGACAATGTCAGCAAAAAGCGGATCAGTTGACTTCTCCTGTTGCCATGAGCTGTCATAGTTCTTTTCTAGCATTTAATGATGAACAGTTCTTCACTTTTGAATTTTAACTTTGGACGAGAGCTTGAGCTTGAACTTTGTAAGAGTGTTTTGAGTCTGTGCTTTGGTAAAAGGATAGTATTGGACGAACCAATAAAATAGTACTAGTATATGCATACAAACATTGGACGCACCAATAGTAATAGTATATGTAGAATGGACGCAAATAAAAGATTTCGTAGAAAAACAGATTGGACGCAGACTATCAAATAGTTTATTTTAAGAAACTATTTGCTCTTAAAAAAACTCATTGAAGAATTCATTAATTAACAGCAACAGAATCAATATATAAAGGAATTTCAGTTTTAATGAAACACTCTGTCGAAACACTTACTTGTTCAAACTTAATAAATATTTTTGTTATCCTCAAAACTTAAACAGGGAAAGCTACAGCTTTTTTGACATTAGTGCTAAACCTTTTTAAAAGATTTTGGATTCAACACTATTTTGTTTCAGTCTTTCTTGATTAGGTACAATAGGTAGAGTTACTGAGGGGAACCAAAATCCCTAAGCTTTCTAAGTTCGCTAGTGAAAGTGGGGTATCGACTATTGAACATATTGCCCGATATACTATAGAAATGGGGGAATTGGCCACTATTGAAGGCCATAAATAAGATTTTTTCCCAGTTGCCTTACAAAAAATGCATTTTCTTGGTTCTCGACATTGAGGCCAAACTCAATCCATTCCTGAATTCAACTAGAGAGGAGTTTCCATGATCAGTTTTTTAGGGGAGATTTGAAAGTGGGACTTACAGATCTCTTTAGTATTAAAAGAATGTATAATGAAACTGTGGATGACTACCTTGCCAGGTTTCAACTGATGAGGAGTAGGTGTTTTACTCTTATAACTGAGGTAGAAGTGGTGAAAATTGCCTCGAGAGGTTTGGATTATTACATAAGAAAGAAATTAGTGAACTAACATTTGGTTGATCTCGCCCAACTAGGAGAAAAGGTTAGGCAGATAGAACAACTAAAAGTTGAAAAAGTACAAAAAACAAAAAAGATTCCTTAAGAGGGAAAAAGTGGCGTTTGTCGGATTAGAAGAATCTGATAATGAAACTGAGCATAGTGATGACGAGTTTGAGGTTAACATCGCTGAACTCTAAAAAGGTCCTCCATATGTATGCTAGGTTCTACAATCTACGAGGAATAAGGAGAAAATGAGTTATGTTAATAGGAAAACTTATACATTCGACGTAACAGAAACCGACAAGATTTTTTATTTACTGTTAAAAGATAAGCAGGTTAAATTTTTAGAAGGTCATAGGCTTTTAAAGCCTGATGAAATAAAAGAATGAAAATATTGTAAATTTCATAATAGTTTCGGTCATGTTACTAATGAATGTGTTCGCTTCAGGGATAATTCAGAAAGCTTTGATGGATGGACGTTTGAAATTTATTGACAAGCCTAAGGCGGACATGAAAGTCGACACAAATCCGTCTCAAGCTGGAGTTTCTTATGTCGATCAACAAATTCCTTTGAATATTGGCATGATTGACATAAAGAATTTGCAATAATTTGATGTCGACATGAAAGATACAATGAACATATACCCGAAGCCGGGAGAATCCCTAAATGCTTTCTTTGAAAGGAAAAGAGAAAGTGGCAAGGTAAGATTATACCCAAGTTGCAATGCAGTGTATGAGGAACTTGCTGCAGAGAAAGAGGTCGCAGTTTGATGGGGTAATTCTCAAGGTAAAAGAAAGTTTTTCGACAGCAAAACTTGGAAACCCCGTTGACCATTTTATACTCCGAAACCAAGGCCGGGTTATTCCCCCAGGCCCAACATGAATGACTGGTTGATTAAGAAGCCTGGAGAGTCAGTGGGAAGCAATTCATCCCAGGGACTACGTCGGGCCAATCAGAACTAGAGTACCACCTGCCAATGTTTACAGTGGACAGGTAGGTAAAAAATTCTGCAATGGCTATTCATCCAGAACTTTGATGCAAGGCGGTTGTCAGGAGGAATAGGTTTCAAAGAGATCGACCATTCTGGAATGAAGAGTACAGATTTGGTAGGATCAACCAAGGAAACATATGTTACAACCAATTCCAGAATGGGGTAGGGCCTTCAAAACCTTTGCCAATGTCAAAGAGTCAGAAAAGGAGGATGCAAAGGTTGAGGTAAGCACAGAAAAAGGAAGGATATAACTGCGAGTTTAGTTATCAAAGAACAACCCGACCAAAAGGGATGTTTGGTAGTTGGAATCAAGTCATCACCAGGTAAAAATCAAGGTGATAGGAAATTAAAAAGCATCATTAGGAAAGAACCTGTTGACGAAAGGAGGTCAACTTTAGTTGTGCCAACAAGTGTGGTTAAACAATTGGATGAGAACAATGGTCTCTAACAGAAAAAATTGGCAGAGATTAAAAAGGGAAAGCAGGTTCAAGGCCATTTCCCAGGTAAAGCTGGAAAGAAATGGCCAATGGGGCTGATAGCAGCTGAGAAGGTAATGAAGCAAAACAAGGAAATAGAGAGATTAAAGGTTGAGAAGATGATAATGAAAATGAATAAGGCTAAGGACTTTGAAAGGGAATCTGGAAATATTGATTATGTAGAGGATTAGTTGAAGGAGTAAATAAAGAAAGTTTTGAGGGACCCTAACCAAGATGTTGAGTGGAAAAAGAAGGTACGTGGCATGATCAAAGAAAAAAGAAAATCGGCAAAGTCCAATTACCCAGTCACTGAGATAGATTTGACCACTGATGAAGTTATCAAGGCCCTGAATGATCCTAATGATCTTCTTGACTTTGGTGATAATAAGCAGTTTGACATGAATGTCGATCTAAACAAAGATCTTGACTATATCATGGCCATGGACAACAACCTGTCCCCGACAGGCTCAATTGATAAAGAATATTTTAGGATAGGAAGACACAATGATGTAGAGTTGTCCAACGAGGAAGAATTCTTAAAGTCAATGAATGTTAATTTGATTTCCGTTTTGCCCATCAAATTTGAAGGTTATCATGAAATCGAGTACAGTGAGGGGACTAAAGATAACATTGATGATCTCAATGATCATTGGCTTTTCCTCCAGGATAACATGATAACGGTGTTCGACAACCTGACGCAATTTGAGAAACCGACGGAGGAACAGAAGGCTCATCTCCACCCACTACACATCAAGGCTTTGTTGGAAGGTAAACTAATGAATAGAGTCTTGGTATATGGAGGGGCAGCCATCAATTTGATCTTGAGGGCAATGTTAAAAGGGTGGGAAAGAATGAGTCTGATCTAATGTTGATTAACATGATTGTCACCGATTTTAGCAAAAAAACTTCCTCATCTGACGGAGTGGTGATGTTGAATGTGCAGGTCGGATCTGTTGCAAGGACAACTTTATTTGTTGTGATTTCGTCAAAATCCAGCTACAATCTTCTGTTGGGAAGAGATTGGATACATGTTGTTGGTGCTATACCATAGACAGTTCACCAGAAGCTTATGTTGTGGGATGCGAATGATCAAGTGGAGATAGTAGAGGCAAATGATAGCCCTTGCTATTTACAATAATTGCACATCGATTTTAAGGTCTATGCCCCAAATGTCAAACCAGTTACAGTAAATAATGGGGTAATTGATAAAGAGGTACTTGAAGCGTGCCTAATGGATCAATTTGGGATTCAACTAGTGAATAATGCCGAAATGGATTGGCCAGGCACTAGCCATGAGTATTGATAATCATTTTGATCGATTGTCAGCCTACTAGGTCGGCAGAGAAATATACACCACTGAAGGTTTATTATCAGATGACATAATAGATGGTAGTCCATTGGGTTTCGAAAGAAGTTTTGAACAGAAACGAAATTTGGAAGTAGAAGATCCTTTGGAAGAAATAAACTTGGGCACAGAGACAGAAAAAAGGCCTATATTTGTAAGTTCGTTTCTGCCCAAGGAGTTTAAAGAACAACTTGTCGATTTGATCAAAAAATATAAGGATTGTTTTGCATGGAACTACGATGAAATGCTTGGGTTGAGCAAAGACCTTGTCGAACATAGATTGCCAAACAAGCCAACAGGAGATTTGCGCCTGAGGTGGTTTTGAAGATAAAAGAAGAGGTCGAGAGATTGCTCAGAGCAAAGTTCATTAGAACTACCAAGTATGTCGAATGGCTCTCTAATGTAGTTCTTGTAATGAAGAAAAATGGCAAGTTAAGAGTATGCATTGACTTTAGGAATTTAAATGCTTCTACTCCTAAAGATGAATATCCTATGCCAATTGCAGATATGTTAGTTGATGCCGCATTTGGACATGAGTTGCTAAGTTGTATGGATGGCCATGCAAGTTATAATCAAATCTTCATAGCCGAAGAGGATGTATCGAAAACTGCCTTCAGATGCCTGGATGCCATTGGGACATATGAATGAGTAGTCATGCCTTTTGGTTTAAAGAATGCATGGGCCACTTATCAAAGAGCAATGAACATAACTTTTCATGATGTGATTGGGAAGTTCATGGAAGTGTATATTGATGATGTTATTGTTAAATCAGAAACGAAGGAAATTCATCTGATGAACTTGAGGGAAACATTTGACAGAATGAGAAAGCATAACCTCAAGATGAATCCGGAGAAGTGTGGGTTTGGTGTGTTGGCTGCTAAATTCTTGGGCTTTTTAGTTCACAAGTATTGAAGTGGACAAAAACAAAGCCAAGGCAGTTTTGGAAGTTGCACCACCATCAAATAAGAAAGGATTACAATCTTTTTTAGGCAAAGTGAACTTTCTCAGGAGGTTCATATCCAATTTGTCGGGAAGAACCAGAGTCTTTTCTCCACTGGTAAATTTAAAAGCTGAACAAGACTTTGTATGAGAACTTTGTCACTAGTAGGCCTTCGACCAAATAAAACAATATTTGACAAATCTACCAGTCATGATGTCTCTAGTGTCTCGAAGACCATTGAAGTTGTATATATAGCGTCAGACGAAACCATAGGAAGTATGTTGGCTTAAGATGATGTAAATAATGTTGAGAGAGTCGTTTATTATCTTAGTAGAGTTTTGAATGATGCTGAAGAGAGATATAATGCAATAGAAAAACTTTGTTTAGCATTGTATTTCTCTTGTACTAAACTCAAATATTATATGATGCCTTGTAATGTATTGGTCATGTTAAAGACTGATGTAATAAAATATATGTTGTTGAAACCAGTGTTAAATGGACGTATTGGTAAATGGATTGTTGCATGGTAAGAATTTTCTTTACAATACGTTCCAATGAAAGCTCTCAAAGGCAAAGTAATTACTGATTTCTTGGTTGATCATCCAAGTTTGGATGTTGAAAGTATAAACATTGTCAGGTTAAAATTCTCGCGCTTATATTTTGATGGTTCAAGGAATTAGAATGGGGTTGGAATAAGGATTTTAATAGTTTCTCCTCAAGATGTTCCAAATAAGTTCATGTTTAAACTAATATATGCATGTTCAAACAATGAGGCCAAATATGAAGCCTTAATTGTCGAGCCAGAGATTTTAATCAAGATGAAGCCACACAATGTGCATATTTTTGGGGATTCATAATTAGTCGTCATATAACTCACCCAAGAATACAAGTGTGTTAGTTACAATCTGACCAAATATTGTGTTATGGCAAGTAAGTTGTTGAGGAATTTTGACGAAGTAACTATCGAACACATCCCCAGAAATTTAAATGAAGATGCCAATGAATTGACACAATTAGCCTCTGGATATAAAGTTTCATCTAAGGTTTTGACGAACCTAATGGAGATTAGGGAGCTTTTATATCCATTAGAAGAAAGAGATATACTACAAAATGATGTTCCGACAATTGATGACTGGAGACAACCAATTTTGAGTTATTTAGAGAATCCAAGTCAACATATGGATAGAAAGCTAAAGCTCAAAGCATCAAAATTTGTAGTCTTAGGAGGGGTTTTGTACAGGAAATCTGTCAATGGAAATTTAGAAATTTTCCTGAGTGAAGCAGAGGCTTATATTACATTAGCAGAAGTCCATCAGGTAGGTGACAAGATGAAATAGGTCCTGCGACGACAAAGAAAATATTGGCCGACAGTAGTTAAGGATTGTATTATGTTTGCCAAGTCTTGTGAAGAGTGTCAAAGACATGGCCATATACATAGTGTTCCTGCTAATGAATTACATTCAATAGTTAAACCTTGGCCTGTTAGAAGACGGGCTTTGGATTTGATAGGCCAAATTCATCCTGCATCGTTGAGAGGACATAAGTACATTCTGGTGGGAGTTGATTACTTTACTAAGTGGGTTGAGGCCATAGTCTTAAAAGATGTAACTCAACAAGATGTAATTGACTTCATTGTCGATTTGGAATACCACAAACTATGACTACTGACCAAGGGACTATTTTTTTTGGTAAGAAAGTTCTAGAATATGCCAATTCTAGGAAAATCAAATTGATTACGTCGACTACGTATTATACTCAGGCAAATGGGCAAGTGGAGGCTTTGAACATGATAATTATAAGTTTAATCAAGAAGCATATTGGTCGACAACCAAGGAATTGGCATAATACTCTTAATCAAATTCTATGGGCGTATAGAAATTCACCAAGAGAATCGACATGCATATCACCATATAAGTTGGTTTATGGTCACGATGTAGTGTTACTTATCGATATTAATCTCGAGTCAATTCACATTCAGAAACAAAATGAATTGCCAGTTGAGCATTACTAGAACTTAATGTTTGATGTGCTCAATGAATTAAGTGATGAGAGATTGATTGCCTTAGAAAACTTGATTCGACAGAAAGAAAGGATTGGCAGATTTTATGATAGTCGAGTTAAGTATAAATCTTTTAAGGTTGACGATTTAGTTTGGAAGGTAATTTTGCCCATGGATAAGAATTGTCAAGAGTGTGGAAAGTGGTCTCCGAAATGGGATGGACCATTTAAAATTGTTCGAGTATTTTATGGAAATGCTTATGCACTTGTCGGAGTCAATTCAAACTTAAAGATTAAATCTATTAATGGCAAGTATTTAAAGCCATTTAGGCCGAAGTAAAGAATGATAGAGAATAATAAAGGCTAGTTTTATTCCTATCTTCGGCAATTACAAGTAAAATGGTCGATTAAATCAAGTCGAAGAAAATATTCACTACAATAGATTTATTTTGATTAAGAGCTTTGCGAAGAAAAAGTAAATATGTTGCAAGTAAGTCACAGGTTCCCCTTGGCAAAGAGTTCTTCAAAGCACATTCGTTTCATATGTCTAGTGTAAGACCTATTAGTTACTATGTTATTTACCAACCATAAGTCTTACGTGGAATATATTAATATAGAAAATTCTGCAGCGTTTCCTTTGTTTCTTGAACATTACCACAAAATATTAACATAAGCAGCGGATTTCCTACAACCATTTCAAACCAACCAGAGTACATATATTATATATATACACATACGCATATATCATCAAGAGATCTCATATCTCAACAAAATATTATCAGAGTACGCAATATTATACAAGTGTATGCTAAACACTATCCTGACTGAGCACACTAAACATATACAGAACTGAGTACATCAATAGTAGTAGTCAGTCCCTAACATATCTACATCAGAATAATACACATCCTGTTATAGTTACATCACGGAGCTTAACTCCACCAAAAATACAGTTCCCAAAATAAATCAACAGAATCCTCCGTACTTAACCCGTAGAGGGTCCAGGGTGTTCCTGCGAATATGAGAAAGAGGTGGTGAGAACAACTTCCCAGTGAATATGAATAAACTTGCAAATAAAGTATAACTGTAAGTAGAGAGCAAGTATAACACAATTCACAATATGTCAAGTAACACCAACCAACCAATGCAATGAATGAATGCACATGATGTTCACACCTTTTATTCACACTTTTTCTTTCTCCACTCCTCTTGTTGTGCACTAACCCCTTTCGGTTAGGCCCTCGCAATATGCATATGAATGTGTTATGCCAATTTTCGTTTCCTTCTAGCTAATAAGCTAGACACCCCTCATTCTTGTACACTAACCCTTTCCGGTTAGGCCACCTCGCAATGCAATGCAATTAGGTATGCTATTTCATTTCCATCTAGCTCATCAGCTAGGCACCCCTCTGTTTTGTACACTAACCCTTTCCGGTTAGGCCATCTCGCTATGCAATGCAATGTTCTCATACTCATATCATGCTCATTCATAATATCATCATAATAGCATTACATGTAATCAATTTAAGCATATACAACACATAACCATCATGCTCAACTCTATCAAGCATCCTTACTTAGCTACATGACAAGAGGTTGTCGAGACCCCGTCAAATAATAATAATTACCGGTTCGCAAACTAATTTGTAGTATAGAGCATGAACCGAATCGTCTCTCAAGGATCCAAAAAGAACAAAGATTTAATCAGATCAAGATAATAAAAAGGGGGGTTTTGTTGTTGATTAACAATATTGATAAAACTACAAGACTTAAAGTTGAAAACAAATCTAAAGAAACAACCAATCCAAGGAAATTTACCGATCTTGAGTTTAACTCATCATTGATCACAAGGAATTCACTTAATTGCTAACCAAGTTCTTGGCCTTAGATCACATCAAGAAGCCTTAACATGATCCAAGAATTCTCTACTAGATAAGCATCTAGGATTTGATTAACCAAGGTTAGATAAAGTAAGCACCATCCAACATAGATTAACTTAAGATCTAGAATTTAACCAAGTTAAACAATCTATCAAAAAGCTTTAATATATTGTTTAATCTTTGTGATCCTCTTTGAATACATGATAATAAAGCTACTACCACATCAACATCTAAATCAAATTAAGCAATTTAATCTAGATAAAATCAAAAGAGGAAGAAGAGAAACTTGAATAACAATTAAGCAATATGAACAAGCAAAACAAGATCTCCAAATTAAACAACAAGATGGCTAATCCCTTGGATTGATTATGAGAGCCTAGCCTTCCATGGATGGGAAGGAAGAACTCATAAAATAAAGAACAAAAATGAAATTCTAAAGAGAAGGGAGAAGAAGAGAAAGAAAACTAACAAATACTCAAACTTACTACAAAATTGAATTCTAACTTACTTCAAAATTGAATGCCTCTAATACAAAGAGGTTGGGTCTATTTATACTAATCCTAGAAGCCAATTTGTACATGTACATAATCTGAATACAAGCTATAAGAATATGAAATTTGTCAAAAATGGAAGCTTGATGCATGGTTGGTGGGTTGGTGCATGGTAGGTGGGTTGGTGTATGGTTGGTGGCTTTTAGTCAACAACTCTTATCCGACTTCTGGCTTCAAATTCATCACCTAGACGGTGCATTTTGGCTTGGATGTCTTCATCAAAGTTGTAGCCAGTTGTCTCCTTGAAAATCTCCAATTTGAATCATGTCATTTGGACTTTTAGAACTCCAGAAATGCCAAAAACACTTCACCTACCTCAAGTTAGGTTGGAAGAACGTGTTTCCAAATTCAGACCAACTTGTAGCTTCTGAAGCATGCCTAAAACGACATCTATTGACAAAATGGTCTTCATTGAAGTTGGAGATATGGGTCTTATCTTTCAAGTGACCAAGTTTCAGCCCAAGAGGAGGCCTATAACCCACTATATAGTCCAATATGTGCATACTGCCCAGATGGTTCCGTGACAGCAAACCCACTCTGCATTGCAGGGATATTTTGGACCCTTAGCATTCCGATCCAGCTCTTGAGTTCTTCATGAAACTTGTAGAGCATTGTCTTAGCTTTCCAAAGACACCAAGATCACCTCAATTGGATCACCGAGTCCCAAGTTATGACCTAACCAAGGAAGAAAGGTCAAAATGCATCAAAATCCAAAAATTATTCAATATTTGCATTAAAGCCCAATGAAGCCCAACAACATTAAACTCATCTAAAGTACTAATATTGGGCACAATAAACATCTAATAATGCCTAATACAAAGCTAACATAAGTGTCTCAAATTGATTGATCAAATTCCCCCACACTTAAGCTTTTTGTACTCTGGCAAAACACATAACAACGAAACTAAAGAAAAACAAGAAACATCATATTATTAAACTAAAAACATAAAAACTGATTGTACCTAATCTAATCCACTTCCGTAGGAAAACACGATGGCACTTAGCATGTGCCACAAGCCTCTAAACCCCTAGGTGTCCCTAGTGGACGAGTTATAGTCTCGTGAGGGTTTACCAGGATGATACCCACAAACATGTAATATTTTATTTAATCAATTCAACTAATTTTTAAATACAAGCATTGTATCAAATATAAACCATAATTAATAAGTCAAGTATGCTTAACAAAGAATAGTTGAATCAAATCAATTGAGAATAAAGTATAGCATAATCATGCTTTAATCAGAAATAGGCATGTTCAGATTGAGTAAAATTCTTCACAAGTGTCACTCAAATCACACAAGGTGTTTAGGTTAACTGTTTACGCTCAACTCAGTCAAATTATGAAAGTATTTTACCATAGGCTTGCATATACATCAATTCTCCACTACTTAGATCAAATAAATTGCAAAAATCAAGAGGTCTTTCAAAAAGGTTGTAATGGAACTTGTAAGGTGAAGGAAGGAAACAATATGGATAATAGCAGGTTAAAACCAAAGAGAATAAAAGAGCATTGAGGAGTAACTCAAGTAGAAAGAATAAAATTTTTACCCAAAACCATAAAATGCTCATTCTCTTCACACATTCCTTCCTTTTTCTATTCTTTTATTTTTCTTTCTTTTTTCTCTTTTTTTTTTGTTTTTTTATTTCTTTTGTTTTTTTTTTTCGTTTTTTGTTTTTGTACCAAGCATTTCGTATCAGCACACCAATTCCCCCACACTTAAATCATTGCAAGCAAAAGAACTCCTCCAATAAGAAAATCAATGCTCTCCCATTCCCAAAGGTAAGGTAAAACATGGTTTTTCACTCAAGGCTTGTAATGAGCTAAGAACAAAGAATAGGCAAGTAGGCTCAGAGGGGGTTAACAATGGGATAAATGCAAGGTAGGTTTATTTGGCCAAAGCAGCTAAGTCAAGAAAAAATGCCTCTGTCATTTTCATGCAACATCTGAGACCAATGTAATCTCAAATCGATTCAATGCAAGTTCTAGAAAATAAATTCATAATTGACATCACTCATGAAAGAAAATAACCAAGTGTAACTATCAAACTTGGAAAAGCCCAAAACTCACAAAGGTATGAAACATTCACTCAATTCAACCATGCCTTCTTCCTAATATCCACAATCATATACACATGTATATCATGAAAATGATTCAACTATAAATTGTTTTGCATACTTTTATTATCAATTAAGCTCAGATTCAGCACATGCTTGCATCAAAATTAATTGAAAAGATCAAATTTTGTTTTTGTTTTTGTCTTTTTTTTTCTTTTTTTTTTGTTTTTTTTTATATGCAAGAACAAAATAATTTAAGACATACTATGAAATGCAAGTTAAGATGCGTCTCAAGAGCAAAACTACTCCTTACTCTGCCATCATACATCTAATAAGCTAGTAACAATAAAGATTAGCTGGTTAGTTTTTTTTTTTTAACTAAACTATGTACATGGTAATGTCAACTATCCCTCCCCCCAACTAATTAAAGACATTGTCCCCAATGTCAAAATAAAGATAGGTAGAGTGTAGAAGGTCTTACCAGAAAAAACCGCAAATCGGGCTGAAATAAGAAAAATTACAAAAAAACAACAAAAACCAGAACAGAAAACAAAAATTCACAAAGACAAATTCAAATCAAGTTTTGGCTTTTTGCTGCTGCTGCCTTGTTCCCAATTCCGTGGAGCCATTACTGGATCACGTTGTGGTACAAATTCATTTAGTTGATCGAGCAATTGTTCAGGAGTTGCAGCAGTTACAAGACTTTGACGTGTCGCTTGTGAGATGAACCCTTTTCTCTGACATGATCAAGAAAACAAAACAAAGCGTCATAAAAACCATTAACATTTAATATACCTATGGGTTTTTGGTGAAAGTTATGCTGTGACCAGGATGTAATTTGGAAGAGCTCTTCCAAAGTTCCAAAACCACCAGGTAGGGCAATAAAGGCATCAGCATTTGCTATCATAAAGTTCATGCGTTGGTGCATGCAAAATACCATAACTTCATCCCCTAATGTTTTTCCAATGGGCTTCTTTGGTAGATAAAGGGTAGGGAATGACACCAAGGACTTTGCCACCTCCTAAATGTGCAGCAGTTGCTACACAACCCATTAACCCAAGACTACCTCCTCCATAAACTAAACGGATTTCTCTCTCAGCTAGCACTCGACCAAGATGGTGTGCAATATTTACAAACTCTTTATCTTTCCCAGGATTAGATCCACAAAAGACACAAACACTCTTGATCCGACGACCTGAAGTGACTTCCATTTTTTCTCTTTGTTTTTTTTTTTTTGTACTCTCACCTTATCAATGATCTGAAGAGAGCAAAGTGCATTATTTAAAGGCATCAAAACTCAAAGGTAATAATTACACCTATAAAGGAGGGGTAGATCTGCGTGTCAGATAAGTTTGAAAAATAAGCACAGAAATGATAATAGCTATATGACAAAGATAAAAGGCTAATCTATATGTGTCAGAAGAACTTTTGAAAATACGCAACGCATATTTCAAAAAAATACGGCTAACTTTTTTTTTTTTTTTTTTGAATTTTGTTTTTTTTGTTTTGTTTTTTTTTTTTGAATTTTTTTTAAAACAAGAAGACAATAAAATAAAATAAAATAAAAAATAATACTTACAGGAGGTGTGATTGTGGCTCACATATTCCTCTGGTTTTACGTCCAGTAACGACTTGAAGCTCACTTTGGGCCGATGGTCGGCTTCCCATCCAATTTTCTTAAAAATTGGCAAACAGGGTCTTTTTGAGTCAGATTCCCGAGACTATATCGCTCATGTTCATCTTGGAATATTGGCCATAAATCGAGAAGTACTCTCTGCACATCTCCACTAGGATGCGTCTCAAGAGTCAATAAAATGTTATCTAAAGACTCCTTACTCATGCCATCCTTTATGAAGTTAATTTTATCATCTCGGTTTATAGACGTCATTCCAATTGATTTGCATTTTGTGTTACGAGTCCATCTTGCACATTTATAGCAGACCCGTAACCTTTTTGCTCTTCTCTTCTTTGCATATGAACTTTTGCCTAGCCCTGGCATATATGAAACAAGAGCGTCGAAAATTCACCTCACGAGTCGGACCTTTGCTTCGATCAACCAGCGTATATCCGCAGGAATGCCTTTGTGCATAAGCATCCTTAATCTCTCAAACCTTGCACAATAAATGTTAGTTAAAGCATTTTGAGGGAGAGAAGGGAATTGCTTGCGGAGATTAAAAAGCTGATTATCCATTTCGAAAGAAAGAAGAAAGAGAGAGAAAAAAAATTGAGTAAAATTATGTACAAATTTCAGTGTTTGTGGGTAACTGAAGGGACCGAAAAAATATTTTCACGGAGTACCGTTATCCGCCATTTAACCGGTGAAAAATCATCTGTCAACGAAAAATAAATAAAATTAAGACAGAAAAATCAAACCCTGATAGATTTTCTCGCTTGGCACCAAGTTTCTGTCTCGATTCCTGTGATTGCAAATAAGTCAAAGTTGAAAGATGAAAGAGTTAGAAAGCTTGGGTTGCCTCCCAAGAAGCACTACTTTTAATGTCCTTAGCCAGCGTGATTGAAGATTTTGCACGATCCATGAGTCCTCCCCAATAATGATTCAATTTCTGGCCATTGACCTTAAACGTGGCTTTTTTTTTTTCAACAAAGATTTATATAGAAAACAGAAAATAAAAAACAGCAGACAAAACAAAAAATAAAAACAGAAACAAAAAAAAGTAATAAAAGACAAACATCAGCAGTACAACAAAACAGAAAAAGAAACATAAACATACAGCACAAACAGTAGAAACAACAACAACAGAAAAGAGTAAACTATAACAGTCAAATAAAAACAGAAACAAAATTAAAAACAATAGCAAAACAGTAAAAACAAAAAGAAAACAACTAGAAAAATGAAATAAAAGTGTGGAAAGAAAACTCCCTATGGATAGCAGAAGAATTAACGTTCCAGCAGCCACACCATAGCCAGTGTAATGGATCACCACATCCAAAATCAGAGAGTTTAGTCTCCGCGGGGGTTGCTTTACTGGCTTAACTCCATCTTCAAGTAAAATCCTTCGCATGCATATGGAAGGGCTAACGCTAGGAATGTCTGCAAGTATGATGGCTCTTTGATTCTCCTTAAAAATTTGCAACAACCTCTCCTCCTCATCAGTAAGGAAGTTTTTAGCCACAATGAACTCCAATTTTGGTGGCTGCACTACTTTTGAAGATTGAATTGCTGCATTATCTGTTGAAAAAGATTCATCATATCTCAAAAAGGCAGTAATCTCAGCACATGCATTACACAACATATCACCATCACAACAAACAGAATCATCAAAATCAGTAAAACTAGCAAATTCGTCACACAAATCATCAATTGGTTTTTTCTCATCAATGATCTCATGTTTTGCAGAATCAGATTTCTGCATCTGTTGCTTGCTCAACTGACTCAATGAAGATGTAAGTTGACCAACTTGGGTCTTCACGTTTTGTACTATAGCTTACATTCTCTGGAATTGGATGTTGTTCTGAGCCACTTGTTGCACCAAATCCTCTAATGTAGGCTCAGATTCCATGCCTATTGGAGCTTGCTGCTGCTGCATAGGTTGCTGGTATAGACTGATTGGTTCAACATAAGGTTCGAACCAAGGATGATCTCCCCAATCATGGTTATATGTGGTAGAATAAGGATCATATCCAAGCTGTGGGTATTGTGGTTCACCAAGAAATACACCTGTTGCATCAACAGAATGGTCATGAAATACAGAACCATCATATTGTAGTGTGGTGCAAGCATATGTGGGATGATAAGAACTACAGCATATACTACAAAATCTTGCAGGTTCTTGCACAGGTAAGTGATGCTGTTCCACTGCCAGTTGCCCCACCAGATAAGCCAACTCATCAAGTCTATGCTCCATCAGATTAGAGATCAAACACAAAATCACAAAAACAAGTCTAAATATACACACAAAATAATTACATAAAACATATCTACAGATTTTTAAAAATTATGGGACTACCACAGAGTGAAATCTACACAAAACTTCTATCTAACAGAATAATAAAAAATCTTAAAAAATTGAAAAAGTGGTCTAAACGATGAAATTTGGCTAAAATAAGGGTGACCTGACTATAAATAGTGAGTCTTTCTCAAAATAACAATTTTCATTATCCTACCAAAATTCAGATCAATCAGAGATATGTTACCAAACCAAAATCTTGACAGGATGCCCTTTACCCAATTTCAACCGAATTTCACTTGAAAATGCTTCAAAAACAAAACAAACACAATTGTTAGAGTTAGATGAAATGATCAAATAGATGCCTTTGGATCCCCGGCAACAGCGCCAAATTTGACAAGAGGTTGTCGAGACCCCGTCAAATAATAATAATTACCGGTTCGCAAACTAATTTGTAGTATAGAGCATGAACCGAATCGTCTCTCAAGGATCCAAAAAGAACAAAGATTTAATCAGATCAAGATAATAAAAAGGGGGGTTTTGTTGTTGATTAACAATATTGATAAAACTACAAGACTTAAAGTTGAAAACAAATCTAAAGAAACAACCAATCCAAGGAAATTTACCGATCTTGAGTTTAACTCATCATTGATCACAAGGAATTCACTTAATTGCTAACCAAGTTCTTGGCCTTAGATCACATCAAGAAGCCTTAACATGATCCAAGAATTCTCTACTAGATAAGCATCTAGGATTTGATTAACCAAGGTTAGATAAAGTAAGCACCATCCAACATAGATTAACTTAAGATCTAGAATTTAACCAAGTTAAACAATCTATCAAAAAGCTTTAATATATTGTTTAATCTTTGTGATCCTCTTTGAATACATGATAATAAAGCTACTACCACATCAACATCTAAATCAAATTAAGCAATTTAATCTAGATAAAAATCAAAAGAGGAAGAAGAGAAACTTGAATATCAATTAAGCAATATGAACAAGCAAAACAAGATCTCCAAATAAAACAACAAGATGGCTAATCCCTTGGATTGATTATGAGAGCCTAGCCTTCCATGGATGGGAAGGAAGAACTCATAAAATAAAGAACAAAAATGAAATTCTAAAGAGAAGGGAGAAGAAGAGAAAGAAAACTAACAAATACTCAAACTTACTACAAAATTGAATTCTAACTTACTTCAAAATTGAATGCCTCTAATACAAAAAGGTTGGGTCTATTTATACTAATCCTAGAAGCCAATTTGTACATGTACATAATCTGAATACAAGCTATAAGAATCTGAAATTTGTCAAAAATGGAAGCTTGATGCATGGTTGGTGGGTTGGTGCATGGTAGGTGGGTTGGTGTATGGTTGGTGGCTTTTAGTCAACAACTCTTATTCGACTTCTGGCTTCAAATTCATCACCTAGACGGTGCATTTTGGCTTGGATGTCTTCATCAAAGTTGTAGCCAGTTGTCTCCTTGAAAATCTCCAATTTGAATCATGTCATTTGGACTTTTAGAACTCCAGAAATGCCAAAAACACTTCACCTACCTCAAGTTAGGTTGGAAGAACGTGTTTCCAAATTCAGACCAACTTGTAGCTTCTGAAGCATGCCTAAAACGACATCTATTGACAAAATGGTCTTCATTGAAGTTGGAGATATGGGTCTTATCTTTCAAGTGACCAAGTTTCAGCCCAAGAGGAGGCCTATAACCCACTATATAGTCCAATATGTGCATACTGCCCAGATGGTTCCGTGACAGCAAACCCACTATGAATTGTAGGGATATTTTGGACCCTTAGCATTCCGATCCAGCTCTTGAGTTCTTCATGAAACTTGTAGAGCCTTGTCTTAGCTTTCCAAAGACACCAAGATCACCTCAATTGGATCACCGAGTCCCAAGTTATGACCTAACCAAGGAAGAAAGGTCAAAATGCATCAAAATCCGAAAATTATTCAATATTTGCATTAAAGCCCAATGAAGCCCAACAACATTAAACTCATCTAAAGTACTAATATTGGGCACAATAAACATCTAATAATGCCTAATACAAAGCTAACATAAGTGTCTCAAATTGATTGATCACTACACATCTCATTATAGTGCTAAGCCACTTTCATCAAGCATTCTTGCTTAGCTACACATCACATTGTAATGCTAAGTCATCCTTAATCCTAACCCTAGCATATGGTATCAAAACCCTAGGCATATGCACCACGATAACACAAACAGAGTCAACCACGGCCAGCCCGTGGTGGTAACCACGGCCTGCCCCTGGTTGGCACCACGCCCGTGGTCTGGACCACGGCCAGCCCCTGGTGGCCACCACACCCGTGGTCAGATTTCAGCACACAACATTTTTCTTTCCAGAGCCAACCACGGCCAGCCCGTGGTGGGGACCACGGCCGTGGTTGGGCACGAGACAGCAACATTTCCTTTCCAGAGAGGACCACGGCCAGGCCGTGGTGGGGACCACGCCCGTGGTTGGCCTTCTGGGCAGGAATAGTGCCACGCCCAACACATACCTAAAACCCAAGTTTTCCCTTGGAAATCATGTCCTCAAATCCATCAAGTATACCAACCATACCACTCATTTTTCCTAAACCCTAATCCTTGAAAACATGTAATAAAAACACATCCAACCTCAAGCATAGGTGAAAACCCTAGATTCAAGCTTAATCATACATCATACACTTTCACTCTAAGAACATCATACAATAGCACAAGTAAATCCACACTCACCTTGAAGTGCTCCTATCTTGATTCCAAGATGGGATTGGTAGTCAAGGCAACCTTCCCTTCAACTTCCTTCAAAACATTCAAGCAAAACAACCAACTTTTAGACATGGGTGTTCTTGATTCTTGGAGATGAAAATGAGTTTCTCAAGAAACTAATACCATAGGATTGAAGAAGATATCATAGTGATCAATAACCATCAAATAACCTAAGCCAAAAGGTGTATAAAAATACTTACTTTGGACCCTTGAACCTTGGAGCTAGCTTAGCTATGGAAAACTTAGAGATTTTGGAGAAGATGAGCATTTTGTCTCCCTAGGCTGGCCGGTCCACTTATGCAAGAGGGAGGGGATGTTGAAATGTCCATCTTGCCCATCACTTAAAGGAAGAATCACTAATTTGCCACTGAGGTGTTAAAAGACTAAAATACCCTTGTGATTTCTAAGAATTCCCAATAGGTCCTGAAGAAAATTAAATTTACCAGTAGGTCCTAACTTAGCCAGAGTTCCTGAGGTTCTACCGAGTTCACCGGTATAGCCAGAATCTCAAATCAATCATTCTAACTCAATCTATTACCATTTCTGTATCAAAACATATAACTCATCCAAAGAAGTTAACTAAGTCATAACATATGAAATTTAGGGATGCTACATCTAGGGTTGGGCTTCGAGAAGGAAAAGACGATAGAAAGCCTTTTATGAAGCTGGGGTTGGGGGGCACCTCCTTGCACGGTCATGATTAGCAAGGTTAGGGGAGCTCTCTAGGACCGTCCGAATCACGTTTGGCCGTCTACTCCTAGATGAATCATCTCATCCTAACATATGTTACGATGATTATTGAAGCTCACCTGGAATGTTACGATTCTTATTGAAACTTAGGGTGAGCATCGCTGTTAATACAGAATCCTTTTGTTGGTAATTTGAAGCGATGCCATTTTCCCCATGGAGAAAAGAGGAGATGAAGCAGAGAAATAATGGAAACCATTGTGGCGAAGTGAGGACAAGAGGGTTGAATTGTTTCTTTGGTTTGTAGCATTGCACCTAGAAACCACTATTTATAGAGGTTTCAGTAATAAATTTGCGTAGTTAATGTTGTTTTGTAACTTGCATTTGTTTAAGTAGGGTAATTATGATGTGAAGTTACAAGAAGCATTGGAAAGAAACAAGTCAAAGAGACATTTATATATATAAATGAAAAACATGTTGAAATTGGGAGAGACGAATGAGTAGACAATGTTTTTATTGAATGCAATTGGGAGCCTAAAAGGCTATACAAAGAAATTGTCGAGTTAGTAAATTGACAAAGAGCTAAAAGGCTAAGTACATTTAAAGTTTTTTGTAAAATCGCCCAAGAATCATTTAAGAATTGATTATCGGAGCAAGCTGTTTGCTATTCCGCTTCAAGGGAGTTTAACTTTGCTAGCACTACTTTGGCTTTGACAGCCCATTGCTTGGAGTTAGTAGCAATGTTTTGTTTCCTAGTAACTCCTTGTTGCAGTGTAGCACTAAGTCTTTGCTTCGGATGTCAAGCTTATTCTAGTTTCTTTTCCAAGTCTTCAATTTCTTGGTCGATTTCAGCTTCTTTTTCCTTTCCCTTGATAAGAGATTCTTTTAACTTGGCATTTTCTTCTTTTGCACTGGTCAATTGCTTCAGGATTTTGGACTTTTCTTCAACTTCCCTGTCATAAGCGGGGATGACTCGACGAATGGTTGGCAATTTTAAGGCCAAGTTTTCAAGAAAATCTTTGACAGTATTGGGAAGTGCTCGACAGGTTATTGGTAATTGTTGGGAAAAAGGATCTAATTTTGTCGAGATGGCCATCATCCTTTCTTGAAGGGATTGGTCAAAGATCAAGTCTTCAAAGGATTGATTGAACGTGTTCTTCAACTCAGCCAATAGCCTAGTAACATGAGAATCACTAAAATCTTGCCCAAGCTGGTTAGATGAACGAGCTGATTCAAGAGAGCTCTTATGGCCACCCGATAACATAGTTATTAAATCATCCAAGTCTGTATCTATACCCTCTATTTTTTCTGCTTCAGCGTCGATTAGATCTGTTGGAAGAGGTGAAGGCAAGGTGATAGGCACAATTTCGCTCAAAAGGCTGTCCAAATCCACTTCTTCCACAAAGATTTGAACGGGATTTTCTTTTTCCACTTGAAGAGGGCTCTCGACGGTTGAAGGAATGAGACTATCCTTTTCAAAGATTGGAACAGTTTCAGTGTCCGTCAGAAGATTTGGAGAGTTTGCAAAGCCTTGAACTTCTAGAGTGGGCTCAACAATACCTTGTCTCGTTAGACTATCTGAAAGAGCAATACTTATGAGTTTATGTAAACATAAAGAAGGTATTAAAGCAAAATAACACCTTGAGATGTACAAGTTGAAATTCAAAGTATTATACCTCAGGGGATTGTCGAATTGGTTCTTTTGTGCTCAATTCGACATTCGACTCCGAGAGGTTATCAGTGGCACCTTCAGCTTCTAGGTCCTGGAGTAGGAGCGAAGTTGAAATTTGGATAAAAATTGAGTTACAAAAATACTAAAGGGTAAATGTTCTCAAAAAGTAACTTCAGACGGAATCAAGGCAACATCTTTTGCAGGTTCAACAGGTTGTTTTAGGCTAGAACTTGAAGATTCAACCTTTTTCTTTTTCCTCTACAAAAGGGGAATAAGATGAGATTCAAGTAAAAGGCATAAAAAGAGGGAAATAAAGAACATACCACTAAAGGAGTTTCGACAGATGGCCTTGGAGATTCGAATAATTTGACAGATGAAATAGAAGTCGAATCACCAGCCTGTATCCGATATCAGTGTTAATTGAGCAAATCTAAAGAAAATTGTATATATATATATATGCGAGATTTTGATCAAGAATTACCTTAGGAGCTTTTGCTTTTGAAGGTTTAACAGTATCTTTGGATTTGGCAGGGCTCTTTGTTGAGGTAGTTTTCGACGCCCTGGTCTTTGGAGCTTTGGGGATAGAAGGGTTTGAAGCTTTTTTAGCTCTTTTCTTTTTTGAGGTGGGAGCTTCTTTTTCTTCTTATTCATCATCCCCTTCTTGTGTTTGTTTGTACTCCAAAGATCTTTTAGTGGAATCGCTGCAAAAGGAAGATGAACAGTTAATAAGTCATAAAGAAAAGTAGACGATAAAATAAGATGAAAGTACCTCTGGGTATTTTAGAAATGATCTGAGTATCCTTGGCAAATTGTTCATGCGACAAAGAAAACCGACGGGTAAAGTTAACTTATGGAGTTTTTATGAGATAAAGATTACTTATGGAACAAATTCTTTCAAAAATAGGAAAGTTACCATCCTTGGTAGGCTTACCTAGAAATTCGTCGGCCAAACCAAAACGAGCACAAGGAAGAGGCACTGGTTTTGGAAAAGGAAATTGAAAGGGTTCAAGCTGTGCCAAGGGGTTTTTTATGGAAACCGCAAGAAAATTAATGGAGCATTTTTCTTTATGCTCTCATTTTAGTTTGGCCACGACTTTTCGAAAGCCTTAATTTCTTGAATGTGCGTACCTTTGGTCTTTGTCGAAGGATCCTGACCTTGCATAGGAACAAGAGTTTCTTCGATTTCGACATGGTAAGGATTGTAATACTGAATCCACCATTCGACAAAATCTTTTGATACATCCCTATAAGGAGTGAATTCAGAAAGAAGAAAATGTTGTTTATTTCTCTCATTCTTCATGGCAACGCGGACAAGATCCCCCATGTCGATCAAATGGCCATTGATAATATATTCTTTGGCTTTGGAGGAGAATGGAGCTGGAATGCCCTGAAAAAACCCTAGTTGTCAAGCAACTACATTTGGTAGATTCAACTCGAGGGATTTGTCTGTATAACCCGAAAGACCAGCGACTAACATTTGCCAACAAAGAAAAGCGAACCAAATAGACACATTGTCGGCTTAAGTGGAAACATCAGTCGAAAATATTGGTCAGGTGAACCATTCAGGGCCAAGTGATCGATCAGCAAAAGGGGAAAAATAAATGTCTTTAGAATTAAAAGAAATGGAATGAAAAATGTTGAAGAAGTGCATGTAGTTCTCTGAATCTTGCTTGTGAACCCTTTCATATTTCACATGGCAAAGCCTTATGCCATAGGTAGCAAGAGAAACCGTCAGAGGTGAAGTGTCGATTAAGTAATCACCCAAAATGGCATTTAGCCAGAACTGGAGTAGCCATATGGGTCCACCAGAGTTTGTCTTCTTCACCTCGAGATGGATACTTTGAAAAAATTTGCTAATACTGAGATAGAGATTAGCAGGGAGAAATTGGCCGAGGGATATCTGATCAATCAATTTGAGACACTTATGTTAATTTTGTATTAGGCATTATTAGATGTTTTTTGTGCCCAATATTAGTACTTTAGATGAGTTTAATGTTGTTGGGCTTCATTGGGCTTTAATGCAAATATTGAATAATTTTCGGATTTTGATGCATTTTGACCTTTCTTCCTTGGTTAGGTCATAACTTGGGACTCGGTGATCCAATTGAGGTGATCTTGGTGTCTGTGGAAAGCTAAGACAATTCTCTACAAGTTTTATGAAGAACTCAAGAGCTGGATCGGAATGCTAAGGGTCCAAAATATCCCTGCAATGCAGAGTGGGTTTGCTGTCACGGAACCATCTGGGCAGTATGCACATATTGGACTATATAGTGGGTTATAGGCCTCCTCTTGGGCTGAAACTTGGTCACTTGAAAGATAAGACCCATATCTCCAACTTCAATGAAGACCATTTTGTCAATAGATGTCGTTTTAGACATGCTTCAGAAGCTACAAGTTGGTCTGAATTTGGAAACACGTTCTTCCAACCTAACTTGAGGTAGGTGAAGTGTTTTTGGCATTTCTGGAGTTCTAAAAGTCCAAATGACATGATTCAAATTGGAGATTTTCAAGGAGACAACTGGCTACAACTTTGATGAGACATCCAAGCCAAAATGCACCGTCTAGGTGATGAATTTGAAGCCAAAAGTCGGATAAGAGTTGTTGACTAAAAGCCACCAACCATACACCAACCCACCTACCATGCACCAACCCACCAACCATGCATCAAGCTTCCATTTTTGACAAATTTCAGATTCTTATAGCTTGTATTCAGATTATGTACATGTACAAATTGGCTTCTAGGATTAGTATAAATAGACCCAACCTCTTTGTATTAGATGAATTCAATTTGGAAGTAAGTTAGAATTCAATTTTGTAGTAAGTTTGAGTATTTGTTAGTTTTCTTTCTCTTCTTCTCCCTTCTCTTTAGAATTTCATTTTTGTTCTTTATTTCTGAGTTCTTCCTTCCCATCCATGGAAGGCTAGGCTCTCATAATCAATCCAAGGGATTAGCCATCTTGATGTTTAATTTGGAGATCTTGTTTTACTTGTTCATATTGCTTAATTGTTATTCAAGTTTCTCTTCTTCCTTTTTAATTTTGATCTAGATTGAATTGCTTAATTTGATTTGGATGTTTATGTGATAATAGCTTTATTGTCATGTATTCAAAGAGGATCACAAAGAATAAACAATTTATTAAAGCTTTTTGATGGATTGTTTAGCTTGGTTAAATTCTGGATCTTAAATTAATCTATGTATGGATGATGCTTACTTTATCTAACCTTGGTTAATTAAATTCTAGATGCTTATCTAGTAGAGGATTCTTGGATTATGTTGAGGCTTCTTGATGTGATCTAAGGCCAAGAACATGGTTAGCGATTAAGTGAATTCCTTGTGATCAATGATGGATTAAACTTAAGATCGGTAAATTTCCTTGGATTGGTTGTTTCTTTAGATTTATTTTCAACTTTAATTCTTGTATATTTATCAATATTGTTAATCAACAACAAAACCCCCCATTTTAATTATCTTGATCTGATTAAATATTTGTTCTTTTTGGATCCTTGAGAGACGATTCGGTTCATGCTCTATACTACAAATTATTTTGTGAACCGGTAATTTTATTATTTGACGGGGTCTCGACAACCTCTTGTCAATATCCTTCGACCCTCATGAAGGAGGTAAGCAAGTTGAAGGTAAGCTTTAGAAACTTGGACTGATTTGGTACAAAGAGCATAGGCTAATAACCAAAGAAGAAGAAAAGCTACGTGTTCTTCATCGGAAACAGGGCCTGAGTTCTTGTAGTAAAAGTTGATGAAGCTTGAGAAATAGGTGGGTGCATTGGAATCGACATCAATAGTGTTTGAAGGCTTAAGAATTGGTGTTATGACTTCATCATCTGGTCGAAGACCAGTTATCACAGCAACATCAAACAAAGTAGGTCCCATCACACCATAGGGGAACTGGAAAGAATTGATGGTTTTGTTCCAAAAGAAAAAATATGCACCCAACATGCAGGAGTCCATTTTCATGGGGGTAGCGTGAGAGTTAGATGCAATAAAAAACTCATATTTCCCTCCATAACATTTCTTTAGAGGCCTGAACCCTATTAAGCCAGTCAAGGTACCCATTGATTTGAGATGGTGGGGTTCGGAAGAGTCTTTCATACTTATTAAAATAGCTAATGGGAATGGTAGGAATGGAAGTTAAGATGGCCTCTTAAGGATTTTTATAGGGGAAAAAGCTGCGTATTTCATCAGTAATAAAATTTTTGGGTAAGATTGGACCCAAGAAAGCAACTAGGGGATCTAAAGCTAGAGAATGATTTTCAAGGGGAAGGATTACCTTAGAAAGGTTCCAGAGCTCGGATTTTTCTACGACGAGGTCTTGTACCACGTCGTGGATGCTTAAGTCCACTGGAAGATTGAGAACTAGAAGCCATTGTTGGAGATGAGGTTTCTTGAAGGAAAGGCTCGGGAAGTAGATGATGAATAGTAAAGAGCAGAGTAAAAAATGAAATTTCATAAGTTTAAGTGGTTGTTTTATAGATAGGGGTAATGATGAGATATTCCCTATTTTATTGGGAAAACAGCTACTTAAATGATGAGGTGATGGTTTTAGCTGAGGTTTTCGAGGAAATTACGGAGGATTTTACTGGATTTGAATTTTAAATTAAAAATTCAAATACCGCAGTGAAATTTGTGATAAGACTCTAATGTCGAAATTAGAGGCGGGAGATGAAGAGTTTTAAAATTTATCTTTTTCCCAACAATGTGGAAAGAAAAATTTTGGGGGGCATCTTGTTAGGGAAAAAAAATAAGTTTTAAATTGACAAAGGAAAGAAGAAAAGGTAAGTTCGACAAGTGGGTGAAGTTGAAGAATTCTTTCAAGGATTGAAGGCATTGCGAGTGTTAGTCATCAGATGTTGGTCATCGTCGAAAAGATTTACCAGAAATCTTTGTGATGTTAAGATTTTATATGTCAAATATGTGGCTTAACTGTCATATACACGTGTCTATCTCTTTGAAATCAGTTATTTTCTTTGGTTTGTCTATAAATATTAGGATTTACGACGTAAAAAAGGTTGGTTACTGGATATACAATCCTAATATCTCACTCGAACATATCAAAGGATTTGATCTAAGTATGCCTTATGCTTCCATTTCAAGATCTTTATTTTAATGTAATGTTCATTTACGATTTCTTTATTTTTAGTTTTTTCCCTTAAGAATTACTTTATCTTTCATTACATTATTACTTGTCTTTCATTTTTTCTGCAATTTATGTTATTTCATACTTTACTTTCTTGTTATATTTCACAGTTTTTATGAAGTTTAATCTCTTTTCTTTTTTTGCACCAAGTTTTACAAGTTCTTACCATTTAACTTTAGTTTGCTTTTATAAAGACATTTTTAACACGAGATTACCATATAACTCGAAACCCACATTCAACTGATAAATACATAATTGTTTGTTGAAGTTTGCATTTATCAAATTTCACCATAAACATTTTGTAAACAGATGGTCAGAATTCGGGCCTGACTGTTTGGATTGTTGGGAAATGGAGATGAGTGGAGATAAATCTGCACGCTCAAAAGTAATGGAGCCTATTGGGGACACCTCATTGTCATGTTGTTGATCCAAAGCTGCCAACAAAATATGTGCAATCTATTCAACGTAAGGCTTTTCTCGCGAACCAGGAAGTTGACCCTGGGCTTCAGTGCCTTGGTTTCTATAGACCCTATTGACTCTGGCCATCTCTAATTTGATTCAATGATTTGGATTTTGATAGGTAAGAAATTCGATCTTGTTCTTGATCCCTTCTATACTATCGAGGAGAATTACCAACAGAAGTAGCTTGCTTGGGTGATGAAGATTCTACCTCGTCAAAACCGTCTAGAATGAGTTTTTCTTGGCTTGTGGACCTAATTTAACTTGGATTAGTTGTTGTTGTCATTGTGAAGTGCTGATAAGAAATATGAATATTGACTTATAACCCACTATTTGAGCCTCTTTGATGGAGGCTCAATATCTTTTTTTTCGCCGACATCAACATTAGCATCTAGGTTCATGACGTCAACTTTTGCTAGAAATGAAGCACCAAATTAGCTACAAGAAGTCAAAATAAATAAAAGAAAAAATATGGGGAAGACTAAACTTGTAACTAATGCCGAATCAGGTACATCGAAAATGGGGAGTCAAATTTTATGGCTTGGGAAAAAAAGGGCATTATGAAGCCTTTTGGGTTTGAATGGTTGTAGATAAGGAAGCATTCAAAATGTGGGTTGAATTTATAAACCTTCCACCACGCCTTGGCATGTTTGTTTAAGTGTCGACGCCGCCAGTCTAGAAACATTGGGATGGTTGTCCTAATGGTGCCCTCGACATATCATCAAGGATTCCACACACAGTTATAGAATTTCTAAAAAGTTGAGATTTCATCATAATGCATAGGGGTGGTGTTTATGGTGAAATTGCTTCACACAAATCTCAACAAACAAATAATTATTTTCAGTCGAATGTGAGTTTCGAGTTATGTGGTAATCTCGTTTGATAATGGCTTTGTAAAAGCAAACTGAGAGTCAATGATAAAGATTTATAAAACTTGGTGCAAGAAAATGGAAATGAATTAAATTGCACAGAAATTGCAAAGTGTGACAAGAAAATAAGGTGCAAAATAATGTAAGTTGCAGAAAACTAAAAAAAAGCAATAAGTTAAAACATGTAAAGAATGCAACGAAATATAAAGGAATTTAGAGGATAAGACTAAAAACTAATTGTAAAAGAACATTGCATTAAAGTAAAAATCTTGAAATGAAAGTGGAAGGCATATTTGGATCAAATCCGTTAATATGCTCGAGTGAGATATTAGGATCGTATATCCAGTAACCAACCTTTTTTACATCGTGAATACTAGTATTTATAAGCAAATTAAAGAAATAACTGACACCTAAAAAATAGACACGTATATGGCAGTTACTCCACGTTTTCAACATACAAAGTTTCGTCCAAATCATAGAGGTAACTATGAATCTTTTTGACAAAAACCAATTTCCGACAATCAACACTCGTAGTAATCCAATACTTGGAAAAACTCTTCAATTATCCACCTATTGAAAAATCATTTTCTTTCTTTGTCGGTTACAACTTGTCATTTTTACCTCCAAAATATGCCCCCCAAGATTTTTCTTTCTACATCGCTGGAAGAAAGATAAATTTTTAAATTTTCATTTTTTAGTTCTAATTTCAACGCTAAAATCTTATCACAACCCTTACAAAAGTATTTGAATTTTTTATTTAAATTTCAAAGATTCAGTAAAATCCTTCGTAAAATTATCGAAAACCACAACAGAAACTATCACCTCAAACATTAAGTACCGGTTTCCCAATAAAATAGGGATTTTAGCTCATCATTACCCCTATCTATAAAACAGCCTTTTATATTCGCAAAGCTTTACTTTTTCATTCTTTTCTCTATTGTTTATCATCATCAACCTCATTCCCGAATCTCTTCTCTGTAAACCTTCGCTGTCGGCAATGGCTTCTGATTCTTAATCCCTTAGTGAACTACCGGTGGATTTAGGCAACTATGTTGTGGTACAAGACCCTGTTCTAGAGAAATCTGAGCTATGGAACCTTTCCAAGATAATTCTTCCCATTGAAAATCTTTTACTTGATTTAGATCCCCTAGCTGCTTTCTTGGGCCCAGTTCTACCTAGAAAATTCATAACTGATGAAATACGCAGCTTTTTTCCTTGTAAGAATACCCAAGAAGCTATCATGGCTTCTGTCCCATCCATTCTTATTAGTTACTTTAATAAATCTGAAAGGCTCTTTAAAACCCCACCTACTCAAATCAATGTGTATCTTAATTGGCTCGACAGAGTTCAAGCCTCTAAAGAAAAGTTATGGAGGGATATAAGTATTTTCGATTGCATTCAACTTTCTCATTACTCCATAAAAATGGACTCTTGTATGTTGGGTGTATCATTTTTCTTCTGGAACAAAACAACCAATTCTTTTCAATTCCCCTATGGCATGATGAGACCCACACTATTTGATGTAGCGGCTATAACTGGTTGATCAATCAATTTGAGACACTCATGTTAGCTTTGTATTAGGCTTTATTAGATGTTTATTGTGCCCAATATTAGTATTTTAGATGAGTTTAATGTTGTTGGGCTTCATTGGACTTTAATGCAAATTGTGAATAATTTTCGGATTTTGATGCATTTTGACATTTCTTCCTTGGTTAGGCCATAACTTGGGACTCGGTGATCCATTTGAGGTGATCTTGGTGTCTTTGGAAAGCTAAGACAAGGCTCTACAAGTTTCATGAGAACTTAGAGCTGAATCAGACTTCTAAAGGTCCAAAATATCCCTGCAATGCAGAGTGGGTTTGCTGTCATGGAAATCTGGGCAGTGTGCACATATTGGACTACATAGTGAGCTATAGGCCTCCTCTTGGGCTGAAACTTGGCCATTAGAAAGATAAGACCCATATCTCCAACTTCACTGAAAACCATTTAGTCAATAGATGTCGTTTTAGGCATGATTATGAAGCTACATGTTGGTTTGAAAACCATTTAGTCAATAGATGTCGTTTTAGGCATGATTATGAAGCTACAAGTTGGTTTGAATTTGGAAACACGTTCTGCCAACCTAACTTGAGGTAGGTACAGTGTTTTTGGCATATCTAGAGTTCTAAAAGTCCAAATGGCATGATTCTAATTGAAAAATTTCAAGGAGACAATTGGCTACAACTTTCATGAAGACCTCCAAGCCAAAATACACCGTCTAGGTCATGAAAATCAAGCCAGAAGTCCGATAAGAGTTGCTGACTAAAAACCATCAACCATACACCAACCCACCTACCATGCACCAACCCACCAACCATGCATCAAGCTTCCATATTTGACAATTTCCATGCTTTTACAGCTTGTATTCAGATTATGTACATGTACAAATTGGCTTCTAAGATTAATATAAATAGAGTTAATCTCTTTGTATTATCATCATTCAATTTTAAGTAAGTTTGAAGAAAGTTTGAGTATTTGTGAGAGTTTTCTTTCTCTTCTCCATTTTCTTTAGAATTTTGTTTTTGTTCTTTATTTTATGAGTTCTTCCTTCCCATCCATGGAAGGCTAGGCTCTCATAATCAATCCAAGGGATTAGCCATCTTGATGTTTGATTAACAATTACCCTTAATTGTGATTAACAAGGTGAAACCAATGTTATAAAATTGTGGTGATAGAACAAGATCATAGAAACTAAAATCTATAAATAAATAAGAATCACAATTTTTGGAATGAATGCAGAAGAACAATGTAGAGAAATCTGGTTTTTAAGAGATCTAGGATATGGGTTCACCATGATGGTAATTAACAAGTATGTAATCTTATCACCTCTTCTCAACTAAGTTACACTTGAAGACGAATCATCCGAAAGAATTATTGTTTCCTTTCAGAATACAATAACGTATTCAATCTAACTCAACTTCTATTTTCATGATAATCAAATTAGAAAGAATCCATTAAGAGCAGATGATTCAAAGAAAGCCTCAAGAGTTTTAATCTACTTTCGTGATTTAAAAGCTCAAGTTCAGTTCATGGAGTTCAATTATCAAAAGTCACCTTTCAGTTTTTCCCTTAATGACTAAGATCATGCAAATAATGTGGCCAGCATTTTCACAAACACTTGGTGTGCCAAAAACTGAATCAAGATAAACTTAGCATTGAAGAGATAGCAAAGTCATACATCAAGCATTGTTAATACACCATCGGGTTACTACCACTAACTAGAACAAAAGAACTACTCAAACATGTTTATCAAAATACAATCCATAAGAATGAAGAACAACATTCAGAAAATGAAATAGAAAAGTAAGAAGAGATGAGAAGAAAAACTCTGCAGAAAACTTGTGGCTGCTCTTGTGAAGTTCCTCCAAGACCAAGATACTCATTCAACTCTAAGGGCTTCCTTTTATACCCTACAAACTCCCCTCTCTCAACCCTAATTCTTTTCAGGCAAGAAGGGAAGGAAATGGGCTGCTTCCAAGGCTTTTTTCGCACTTGCTGATGTAGCAGGCTGCCAGACACGGCCGTGGTTGGTTCTGCCTTGGAATTTTCGTGCACTGATGGCCAACCACGGCCGTGGTGGCCAACTGATGTGTGTGATTCTTCATGTCATTTTAAGTTTAGTTTGCATACATTTCATTATCTTTTTAGTACATTTATTCATTTAATCCTTCGTTTTTGTTTTAGTTCGGATAACTGCGGTGTGTTTATGTTCAATTGCAGGAACGACGCAATATTGAAGCTTGGAAGAGCCAAAACGGAACTACCATGATGAGATACTGAGATCTCAAAAATCAGCTGGACCCCTGACGAGTAATTTGAGCATAACTTGAGCTACAAAGGTCATTTTGAGGTGATTCCGGTTGCTATGGAAAGCTAAGACACAAGGCTACAAGTTTGATGTTGGACACTTTGGCAAATTCCCCAAGATGCTTAATGGATAGAGGCAACCACGGCCATGGTGTGAGAAACTCACACCTTCAGAATTTCTGAGGCAGAGCCAACCACGGCCTGGCCGTGGTGGCCACCACGACCGTGGTTGGCCTTCAGAGTTCGAAATCCTCAAGCCAGAGCCAACCACGGCCATGGTTGGCAGCCTGACACTTCATACTTGCAATTTTGAGGCCCTGGAGTTAGCCCATTCCTTGTTTTCTGACCTAAAAAGAATTAAGGTTGAGAGAGGAGAGTGTGTGGTGTATAAATGGCAGGCCATTAGGGTTGAGTAGGGGATCTTGGTCTTGGAGGAACTTCACAAGAGCAGCCACAAGTTTTCTGCAGAGTTTTTCTTCTCATCTCTTCTTACTTTTCTATTTCATTTTCTGAATGTTGTTCTTCATTCTTATGGATTGTATTTTGATAAACATGTTTGAGTAGTTCTTTTGTTCTAGGAATTGGTAGTAACCCGATGGTGTATTAACAATGCTTGATGTATGACTTTGCTATCTCTTCAATGCTAAGTTTATCTTGATTCAGTTTTTGGCACACCAAGTGTTTATGAAAATGCTGGCCACATTGTTTGCATAATCTTAGTCATTAAGGGAAAAACTGAAAGGTGACTCTTGATAATTGAACTCTATAAACTGAACTTGAGCTTTTAAATCACGAAAGTAGATTAAAACTTTTGAGGCTTTCTATGAATCATCTGCTCTTAATGGATTCTTTCTAATTTGATTATCATGAAAATAGAAGTTGAGTTAGATTGAATACATTATTGTATTCTGAAAGGAAACAATAATTCTTTAGGATGATTTGTCTTCAAGTGTAACTTAGTTGAGAAGAGGTGATAAGATTACAGACTTGTTAATTACCATCGTGGTGAACCCATATCCTAGATCTCTTAAAAGCCAGATTTATCTACACTGTTTTTCTGCATTCATTCTAAAAATTGATATTCTTATTTATTTCCAGATTTTAGTTTCTATGTTCTTGTTCTATCACCACAATTTTATAATATTGGTTTCACCTAGTTAATCACAATTAAGGGTAATTGTTAATCATAATCCAAGTCCCTGTAGATCGATATTTTTACTACTTGACGAAATCGTGCACTTGCGATACGAACCACATCAAGTTTTTGGCGCCGTTGCCGGGGACTTGTGGTTTTCTGATTATCAATTCAATTCTTAATCTGATTTTCTAGTTATTCTTTTATTCTTTTATTTTGCTCTCTGCAGGTAATTTCTCTTGTTTATGCGAAGTACACGACGTTTTGGAACTCTCATTGAAGCAGATCCTGAAATTGAAAGGACTTTGCATCGGAGGAGAAGACAACTGCTGCAAGGTGCAAGAGAGCCACAACAACCTATTCCCATCATGGCAGCACGTGATGAAAATAGGCCACTAAAGGATTATGCAGCCCCTAATGCTCAGGGTTTGCGATCTGGGATTGCTCGGCCAACCATTGAAGCTGGACACTTCACCATACCACCCGCTTTGCTCTCTATGATAAGGTAGAACCAGTTTGGAGGATTGCCGTCAGAGGACCCGAATGACCACGTGGATATGTTCTTGGAACTCTGTGAGACCCTCAGAATTGAAGGCGCCTCTGTTGATGCTATCCGTCTCCGTTTATTCCCTTTATCACTAAGGGATAGAGCTAAATCTTGGTTAAAATCTGTACCATCTGAAACAATCACTACTTTGGACCAATTGGAGCAAGTTTTCTTGGACAAATTCTTTCCACCTTCCAAGACTGCTCATCTTAGGACCCAAATAACAATCTTCATTCAAAGAGATGGAAAGTCATTGTCAAAAGCTTGGGATAGATATAAGGCCTTGCTGGAAGCATGCCCACATCATGGGCTGGAGAAATGGTTAATCATCCACACCTTCTACAATGGTCTTGAATATCCTTCGAAGGTGTCTCTAGACTCTGCAGCTGGTGGAGCTTTGATGAATAGAAGGTTAACAGAAGCCTATGAGGTCATAGAGAGTGTAGCCACAAACCATCACCAATGGGCAAATGAAAGAGGTAACAACCCGAGAAAACTCTCGGGAGGTAAGTTTGAGGTAGACGGTGTTGATTTGATTATGTCAAAATTTGATTCTTTGAATAAACGTTTTGACAAACTTGAAAAAGCTAATGCCAATGCCATAGTTACTTCTAACAATTTTTGTGAGATTTGTGGAGCACATGGACATATGAGTGCTGAATGCCAAGTTGGACTTGGTTCCTCACAAGGTACACCGGTGGAGCAAATGGAATCATGCCAAAATTTTCAAGACTTCAACAAAAAGGGGAGAAATGATCCATATTCTCAAACTTACAACCCCGGTTAGAGGTCACATCCTAACTTCTCTTACCGGAATAATCAAAACCAAGTTGGGCCAAGTGGTGCTAAACCTTCTTCTGGATTCCAACAGGTACAAAAATCTAAACTCGAGTCTCTTCTTGAGAATTTTGTTGAGAGTCAGTCTAAACAAAATGAAGAGTTTAGGCACCAAGGTAGAGTTGTGAGTGAGGCTATTAAGGAATTGACATCTAAGGTAGATAATTTAGCTATTCATAACAAGATGTTAGAAACTCAAATAGCCCAACAAGCTGGTTCTTCACAAAGACAACTTGGTAAATTTCCAGGACAGCCTGAAATAAATCCTAATGAACATTGTAAGGCTGTAAGTTTACGAAGTGGAAAGAAACTAGAAGATTCCAAAGAAAAACAAGAATATGATGAAGACAAGGGGGTGAAGAAAAAGAAAAAGGAACAACTAAGACACAAACCTTAGAAATAGAGGAAACAAATGAGCAAGTGTCTAAATATGTTCCCCCAAAACCTTACCAACCCCCGGTACCCTTCCCTCAAAGATTGGCCAAAGCCAAGCTTGATAAGCAATTCGGGAAGTTTCTAGAGGTTCTTAAGAAGTTGTACATCAATGTACCATTCACCGAGGCATTGAAACAAATGCCTACTTATGCAAAGTTTCTTAAGGACATTTTGTCCAATAAAAGAAAGTTGGAAGAATATGAAACTGTGGCTTTGACTGAGGAGTGCAGTGCTTTAATCCAGAATAAATTACCTCCAAAGCTCAAAGATTCAAGTAGTTTCTCTATTCCCTGCTTGATTGGGAATACAAATTTTGATAAAGCTTTGTGTGATTTGGGGGCTAGTGTTAGTCTTATGCCCCTTTCTGTGTGTAAAAAGCTAGAGGTAGGTGAATTGAAACCTACAACTATCTCACTGCAATTGGCGGATCGTTCCGTCAAATATCCAGTAGGGATCTTGGAGGATGTCCCTATTAGAGTGGGTAAGTTCTTTATTCCCGCTGATTTTGTTGTACTTGAAATGGAGGAGGATTCTCAAATCCCCATAATTCTTGGTAGGCCTTTCTTAGCTACTGCAGGTGCTATTATTGATGTCAAAAATGGTAAGCTGTCCTTGACTGTTGGTGATGATAAGGTTGAATTTGATATATCTAAATCTATTAAGCAACCTTCTTTTGAGGACTCTTGATGCAGGATTGATTTATTGCATCAGGTAGTGAAAGAAGAAACCACCAAAATGCACTTTGAAGATCCATTGGAAGCGTGTTTAGTTGGTGGAGACTCGTCCGAATTTGAATGCAAAGTAGCGGAGTATGCCCGTTTGTTGGAAGCTAACCCAGAAATTCTACCTAAAAATGCCAAATTTGAAAAGCTTGAGTTTAAACTCAAATCTGAAGATTGGAAAGAGGAAAAAGCTCCAAAGGTAGAACTCAAACCCCTTCCTTCCACTCTCAGGTATGAATTTCTTGGTCCCAACTCTTCTTATCCTGTCATTGTAAGTGCTGATCTGAATGAGTTAGAAACAAAGAAATTGCTTCGAGCACTTCGGATGCATAAGAAGGTCATAGGATATACAATTGATGACATTAAAGGCATAAACCCTTCCTTTTGCATGCACAGAATCTTGATGGAAGTTGACCATAAACCATCTATTGATCATCAACGAAGGTTGAATCCTAATATGAAAGAGGTGGTTAAAAAAGAAATTCTTAAGTTGTTAGATGCTGGGGTAATTTACCCAATCTCGGACAGCGAATGGGTTAGTCCGGTGCATGTAGTTCCTAAAAAAGGGGGGATAACTGTAACTAAAAATGAGAAAAATGAACTGATCCCCACTAAAACTGTCACAGGGTGGCGAATGTGCATTGATTACAGGAAATTGAATAAAGCTACTAGGAAAGACCACTTTCCGCTTCCTTTCATTGACCAAATGCTTGAAAGATTAGCTGAGCATACATATTTTTGTTACTTGGATGGGTATTTAGGATTTCACCAAATTCCCATTCATCCTAGTGACCAGGAAAAGACCACATTTACTTGTCCCTATGGCACTTTTGCTTATAGGAGAATGCCATTTGGTCTATGTAATGCTCCTGCTACTTTCCAAAGATGCATGACTGCAATTTTCTCTGAATTTATTGAAAACATCATGGAAGTTTTTATGGATGATTTCTTCGTATATGGTACTAACTTTGATGACTGTTTGTCAAATTTATCAAAAATTTTGGAGCGATGTGAATTGGTAAACCTAGTCTTGAATTGGGAAATATGCCATTTTATGGTGCAAGAGGGCATAGTGCTTGGACACTTGATTTCTGGAAAAGGAATTGAGGTGGATAAAGCAAAAATTGAAGTGATTGAAAAATTGCCTCCACCAATGAACATGAAAGGAGTGCGGAGCTTCTTGGGGCATGCCGGTTTCTACCGGAGATTTATTAAAGATTTTTCAAAAATTGCTAAACCATTGTCAAATCTCTTAGTAAAAGATGTTCCATTTAATTTTGACAATGATTGCTTAAATGCCTTTTGTAAATTGAAGGAAGCTTTGATTTTTGCTCCCATTTTGCAGGCACCAGACTGGAGTCTACCATTTGAGATTATGTGTGATGCCAGTGACTATGCCATAGGTGCTGTTTTGGGGCAAAGAAAAGACAAGAAGGTGCATGCCATATATTATGCAAGCAGAACGCTTGATGCAGCCCAAACAAATTATGCAACTACTGAAAAGGAATTGCTAGCAGTGGTCTTTGCTTTTGAGAAGTTTAGATCATACCTTGTAGGTTCAAAGGTGATTGTGTACACCGATCATTCTGCACTTAAGTATCTCATGAGCAAAAAGGAAGCAAAGCCTAGACTTATCCGTTGGATACTTCTCTTACAAGAATTCGACATGGAGATTCTAGACAAAAAAGGGATTGAAAACTTAGTTGCAGATCACCTATCCCGACTTGAACCACCGGTGAATGAGCAGAATAACTTGCCTATTAACGATTCATTCCTTGATGAACAACTGCTAGTCATTTTAGAGGAGAATGCTCCTTGGTATGCTGACTTTGTGAACTACTTAGCTTGCAGAGTCCTACCACCAGAAATCAATTATCAACAGAAAAAGAAATTTTTCTCTGATCTAAAGCACTTTGTGTGGGACGAACCATATATCTTCCGGAGATGTGCTGATGGTATCTATCGGAGGTGTGTCTCAGAGGATGAAGTACAGAATATATTGAATTGCTGTCATTCTTCATCTTATGGGGGACATCCTAGTGCCTCGAAGACAGCATCCAAAGTTCTTCAATCTAGTTTCTTTTGGCCTCATATCTTCAGAGATGCTAGAAATTTTGTAATTTCTTGTGATAACTGTCAAAGAACTGGAAATATATCCAAGAGGCATGAGATGCCCTTGAACAACATTCTGGAAGTTGAAATTTTTTATGTTTGGGGAGTCGATTATATGGGACCTTTTCCATCCTCCTGTAACAACAAATTCATTCTTGTAGCAGTTGATTACGTATCTAAATGGGTGGAAGCCATTCCATCCCCAACAAGTGATGCAAAGACCGTAATGAAGCTATTTAAGAAGATTATATTTCCGAGGTTTGGAGTTCCTAGGGCTGTGATTAGTGATGGAGGTTCACACTTCATTGAGCGACAATTTGAAACCCTATTGAAGAAATATGGAGTCACTCATAGAGTTGCTACACCTTACCATCCTCAAACCAGTGGCCAAGTGGAAGTATCTAATAGAGAGATCAAGAGCATTCTAGAGAAAACTGTATCTAGATCAAGGAAGGATTGGTCCTTGAAACTGGACGATGCTCTTTGGGCATATCGCACTGCTTACAAAACACCTATTGGGATGACTCCGTTCCGATTGATTTATGGTAAGCCATGTCATCTTCCAGTAGAGTTGGAACATAAAGCTTTCTGGGCCATCAAGCTTCTCAATTTTGATATGAAAACTGCTGGGGAGAAAAGGAAGCTTCAACTTCAAGAGTTGGATGAACTGAGGCTTGATGCCTATGAACATGCCAAATCTTACAAAGAACGAACCAAGCGTTGGCATGACAAGCACATCCTTCGCAGAGAGTTTCGTGAAGGAAATCTTGTGTTACTCTTCAACTCAAGATTGAAACTGTTTCCAGGAAAGCTCCGGTCAAGGTGGTCTGGACCATTTCAAGTTCGCCAAGTATTTCCCTATGGAGCCGTTGAAGTATGGAGCGAGACAACGGGAACCTTCAAAGTGAATGGGCAAAGATTGAAACATTACCTTTGTGATGAACCAGTAGAGAAGGGAATGCAGCACCATCTTCTTAACCCAAGTGCTCCACACTAAGAATTACAGGGGGTCTAGCTAAAGACCATAAATAAATGCTTCTTGGGAGGCAACCCAAGTTTTCTTTTATTGCAATTTCATTTCCTTGTGTTTTTGTGTTTGTTAATTGTTTAAAAATTTAATAATTGTCGAACAATAATCACTTTCTGAAGAGTGGTAACTGTTTTTTGTGTAGGTTGGAACTAATGGTGGACTGAACATGTGAAAATCCAAGTCCAGTGGGAACCACGGCTAGGACGTGGTATGGACCATGGCCATGGTGAAGGAAATTTAAATTTAAAAAAAAAATTGATTTCCCGAGCCAACCACGGCCAGGCCGTGGTGGTGGCCACGGCCATGGTGGCTGCATGAAACGCAAAAAAAAAAAGGGCTGAGAGAACCACGGCCGTGGTTCGTGGCCAGGGGTGAAATATACCTCACAAACTCTCACCTGCCCCCAGTCTCCTTCTTCTTCTTCTTCTTCTTCTTCCTTTCTTCCCCATCCTCCATACCCACACATCCAAACCTCCATTACTCCCTCATTCCCTCACAAAACCATCATAAACCTTTACATTCCTCCATCAAAAACACTAAACCATCCCCATTTTTCACTTCTTCTTCTTTCTCATCCCTCATTCCACCATAGCCAAACCTCAAGTTTCTCCTATCTCCCCTCCATTGCCATTTCTTCCACCATAACCACTCATTTTCTTCACTTTCTCACCTTTCCCAACCATTTACAACCAAACCCATCCATCAAATCCTCCAATTTGGCCTTGAATCCAAAACCCCCAAATTTTAGAACCCTAAGCCCCAAATTCGAAATTTCACAAATACAAGGGGATTTTGGCTGAATTGTTGGTCTACATTGCATTGGGAAGTACCAATGGCTAGCAAGAGACAAAGAATGGATCAATCCTCATCTTCAAGAGCACGTGGTACTTCTTCAAGAGGTAACTCTTCTACCCCTAACCCTTATGGCATTGAGTTTAAGGATAGAGAACAAAGGGATAGGTATAATGTGCTTGTCAAAAGAAAAATTGTAAATACAAAATACCTAGATGACCAAGTTCTTGAAACCCTAGGGTTAGCTAATGACATTACTTGGATGCTGTACAATGTAGGGTGGAGCACTTTTGCTCACACCCGTTATCCAACACTTATTGGACCCATATTGGAATTCTTGAGCTCCCTTAATGCTGACATTTTGCAAGGGGAAGGGTGTGAAGAAGGCCGGATAACTTTTTGGCTATTCAATAATGATCATGTGCTAAATCTTGAGGAGTTTAACTCCATCTTCTCTTTGCCTGTTGGTGGGGATAGACGTCTGCCCATAGAGTTTAGAGCCGGGTCATTCTGGAATGCGATTAGTGCAATAGGTGCAGGTGCCTACGACTCTTCAAAAGCTAAGGCCTCAGCCTTAGTAAACCCCTGCTTTCGCTATCTCCATCGAGTAATGGCTAATACCTTGTTTGGCCGTGGGGATAGTGATGGATCAGTCCGCCAGGACGAACTCCTTTTTCTTTGGGCTATGTTACATGGAATCCACCTTGACACAGGGTCTCATATGGTAAGGCACTTACTGAAAGTTGCCAAAAAGGGGGATGGCTCTATAGTCATCGGTGGGCTTATCACTGCAATAGCCCACCATTTTGATTATGACCTTGAAGGCTTCGCTGAAGCCGATGGGCGGACTAGGATTGATCTTACCGCGTGTATAGCAATGAAGATGATTGTTAGAGAAGAAGATTCATACTGTTTAGTGATTCCTAATCGCCAGCACCCCCTACCCCTTCCTAACCCTGCTGCCATCTCACCAAGAAACCCAGCCAACTGGCGTGTGCCAACAACTGATGAGCCTGAACCAATTAATGTTCAGCAGCCTCTTCGGCCACCACCCCAAACTAGGCCATCTAGGCCTACTTCTTCTTCTGCAGGTACTTCTGACGATGCCTTTGCTCGGATCCACTCCTCTCTGGATGCCATTCAGGCCGAGCAGGCACTCATTCGTGCAGATCAAGGGCTTATCCATGCCGAGCAAGCTCAACAAAGATTGATATTGGAGCAGCTCCAACAACAAGGTCACGGCATGGAGAGCATGATCCTGCCATGTATGACTGGCATGTGAGCCAGCACCACTTTCCACCGCCATGAGTCCTTTCCTTTTCATGTTCTTTTCTTCTCTCTAACTTAATAATTTACATTGAGGACAATGTAAGTCTTTAAGCTTGGGGTGGGGTATTTACTTTCATGTTTTCATAGTTAGTTTCATATTTACCTTAGTTTCATGATTTGTTTTTTTTTTATATTGCATATTGCATTCATTCTGCATGATCACACCATCTTGTTGCCCCTTGATAAGTTTGCATCCTCTTGTTGAACTTTTTGCCAATATGAAAGACATAATGAATTTGGAACCTAAAATTGTTATCATGTGATAGGCTAATTACAAGAGTTGATCTTTTTGATAGTTGATGATTAGCATAAGGTTCTCTGTTTTTGTGTTTCTCATTGATTTTGCTTCTAAAAGTGAGATTTGTGCCAAAAAGGGGTATGTGCTTTATATTAACCTCTCCTCTTTGTTTGAGTGAAGTTGGTTCCTCTTGGATTCTGTGCTCTAGAACTTGATTTGAAACCATTTTGAGGCGAAGTTTTTGTTTGCATGCTTGAAAGTGATTAAGGCATTTTAGGTATCTTTCCAGGCCTTCTGAGTATATTGATATATCACTTCCTTTAGTTGCCCATTTTGAGCCTATTGCAATTTCTTGGTACCTATGATGACATATTATTGGTTACCCTTTAGAAACTAAATGGAGCAAAAATTTTGGTTTGAAAGTTGAAAGGGAATTATGTGTTGAAATATTCTCTTATAAAAAAAAAAAGGAAAACAAAAGAGAAATCAAAAAGGAAAGAAAAGAAATAGAAAAATATTTGGGGATAGAAAAAGAAAAGAAGTAAAGAAAGGGCTTAGCAAGAAGCTTAACAATGTGCTTTTATGATATAATCTTTCTCCAAATTGGTTCTATTGGGTTATCTTGTTTCATTGAAAATTATTGCCAACCCTTTGTGCATACCATCCTTTCTTTATCCTACCTAACAATATTCCCTTTGTCAAGTTAAAACCCATACAAAGGCCTTTTGATTCTTGCATGCATGCAATTTAAAATGTGGAAATTTAGTTTCTTATCAAGCTTATGGAAGTGCTTTTTCTTAAGAGGATCTTGAGTGATATTTCTTCACCCTTAGACACTTTGAGAGTGGTTAGGTGAGTGACCCCAAATTGATGAGAAGCATGAAATTAGGGAACCTAAGCCTCTAATCGGACTTTACATTGATCATCTCTATGTTCATTGAATATGCCTATTACTTGGATCTGTTGTTCTTTGGGGTTCCTAATTCACAATCATATTTTGAAAATTCAGATCTCTATTTGGTTTTAGTAATTGCTTGAGGACAAGCAAAACCTTAAGCTTGGGGTAGTTTGATGTGTGTGATTCTTCATGTCATTTTGAGTTTAGTTTGCATACATTTCATTATCTTTTTAGTACATTTATTCATTTAATCTTCCGTTTTTGTTTTAGTTCGGATAAGTACGGTGTGTTTATGTTCAATTGCAGGAATGATGCAATATTGAAGCTTGGAAGAGCCAAAACGGAACTACCATGATGAGATACTGAGATCTCAAAAATCAGCTGGACCCCTGAGGAGTAATTTGAGCATAACTTGAGCTACAGAGGCCATTTTGAGGTGATTCCGGTTGCTATGGAAAGCTAAGACACAAGGCTACAAGTTTGATGTTGGACACTTTGGAAAATTCCCCAAGATGCTTGATGGACAGAGGTAACCACGGCCTGGCCGTGGTTTCAACCACGGCCATGGTGTGAGAAACTCACACCTTCAGAATTTTTGAGGCAGAGCCAACCACGGCCTGGCCGTGGTTGGCCTTCAGACGGTCGTGGTTGGCAGCCTTACACTTCATACTTGCGATTTTGAGGCCCTGGAGTTAGCCCATTCCTTGTTTTCTGACCTAAAAAGAATTAGGGTTAAGAGAGGAGAGTGTGTGGTGTATAAATGGCAGGCCATTAGGGTTGAGTAGGGGATCTTGGTCTTGGAGGAACTTCATAAGAGCAGCCACAAGTTTTCTGCAGAGTTTTTCTTCTCATCTCTTCTTACTTTTCTATTTCATTTTCTGAATGTTGTTCTTCATTCTTATGGATTGTATTTTGATAAACATGTTTGAGTAGTTCTTTTGTTCTAGGAATTGGTAGTAACCCGATGGTGTATTAACAATGCTTGATGTATGACTTTGCTATCTCTTCAATGCTAAGTTTATCTTGATTCAGTTTTTGGCACACCAAGTGTTTATGAAAATGCTGGCCACATTGTTTGCATAATCTTAGTCATTATGGGAAAAACTGAAAGGTGACTCTTGATAATTGAACTCCATAAACTGAACTTGAGCTTTTAAATCACGAAAGTAGATTAAAACTCTTGAGGCTTTCTATGAATCATCTGCTCTTAATGGATTCTTTCTAATTTGATTATCATGAAAATAGAAGTTGAGTTAGATTGAATACATTATTGTATTCTGAAAGGAAACAATAATTCTTTAGGATGATTTGTCTTCAAGTGTAACTTAGTTGAGAAGAGGTGATAAGATTACAGACTTGTTAATTACCATCGTGGTGAACCCATATCCTAGATCTCATAAAAACTAGATTTATCTACACTATTTTTCTGCATTCATTCTAAAAATTGATATTCTTATTTATTTCCAGATTTTAGTTTCTATGTTCTTGTTCTATCACCACAATTTTATAATATTGGTTTCACCTAGTTAATCACAATTAAGGGTAATTGTTAATCATAATCCAAGTCCCTGTAGATCGATATTTTTACTACTTGACGAAATCGTGCACTTGCGATACGAACCACATCACCAACCACGGCCGTGGTTGGTTATGTCCGTCAAGCATCTTAGGGAATTTGCCAATGTGTCCAACATCAAACTTGTAGCCCTGTGTCTTAACTTTCCATAGCAACCCGAATCACCTCAAAATGACCTCTGTAGCTCAAGTTATGCTCAAATTACTCCTTAGGGGTCCAGCTGATTTTGAGATCTCAGTATCTCTTCAGGGTAGTTCCGTTTTGGCTCCTCCAAGCTTCAATGTTGCACCATTCCTGCAATTGATTATAAACACACCGCATTTATCCGAACTAAAACTAAAACAGAGGATTAAGTGAATAAATGTACTAAAAAGATAATGAAATGTATGCAAACTAAACTCAAAATGACATGAAGAATCACACATATCAATGTTTAATTTGGAGATCTTGTTTTACTTGTTCATATTGCTTAATTGTTATTCAAGTTTCTCTTCTTCCTCTTTTGATTTTTATCTAGATTAAATTGCTTAATTTTATTTAGATGTTGATGTGATAATAACTTTATTATCATGTACTCAAAGAGGATCACAAAGATTAAACAATATATTGAAGCTTTTTGATAGATTGTTTAGCTTGGTTAAATTCTAGATCTTAAGTTAATCTATGTTGGATGGTGCTTACTTTATCTAACCTTGGTTAATTAAATCCTAAATGTTTATCTAGTAGAGGATTCTTGGATCATGTTGAGGCGTCTTGATATGATCTAAGGCCAAGAACATGGTTAACAATTAAGTGAATTCCTTGTGATCAATGATGGATTAAACTCAAGATCGGTAAATTTCCTTGGATTGGTTAATTTGTTAATTACTTTCCTTTAATTCAACTAGTGTATTATCTTTTCTAATCATCAAAACCCCCCTTTTTAATTATCTTGATCTGATTAAATCTTTGTTCTTTTTGGATCCTTGAGAGATAATTCTCTTAGCCAATTTCGTCTTGCCAATCTTTACGTTAGCATAGGTGAGATTGTCCACAACATTTGTCTTCAAATAAAGAAAACCAATTCTGGTGGCCCGATATGGTTACTTCAGCTTTAGTTAAATGCTGTTCTAGGAGACTATTTGGTCAACACCTCACCTCCCACGGTCTCTCTTGCTACTTATGGTATTAGGCTTTGTGATGTTAAACACGAAAGGCAAGACTTAGAAAATTTCATGCACTTCTTTTGCCTGTTTCATTCCATCTCTTTTAACACCTATGATATCTACTTTGCACCATTTACTGATTGATCTCTCGGCCCTGAATGGTTCACTCGACCATTAACTTCAAATGACCCTTCCACCCAAGCCACAACATTTCTCTTTCGTCTACTTTTCCTTGTGGGCAAATGTTAGTCGTTGGCCTTCCTGGTTCAACAGATAAGTCCCTAAAATTGTATCTACCAAACATGGTGGCTCGACGACTAGGATTTTGTCAGGCCATTCCTGCACCATTCTCTCAAAAAGTCAAAGAATGCATCATAAATGGCCAGTTATAACACATGTCAGACTTGTACGAGTGGTTATGAAGAATGAAAGAAATAAGCAACATTTTTTGATTTCTGACTTTACTCCCTATAGGGGGTTTCAAAAGATTTTGTCAAATGGTGGACCAATTATTACAGTCCTTTTCGTGTCGACATTGAAGTTTGTCGAAATCGAATCTTTGAAAAATTTGTTCCTGTGCAAGACCAAGAGCCTTCGACTAAAACAAAAGGTAAACATATTCAAGACATTAAGGCATTTGAAAAGTACTACAAGATCAAATGGGACTACAGGTATCCTGGCTTAATTGTTCGACATTGCGAAGAATTCGGGGCCAAGCTAAAACAAGTGCACAAAGACAAATGTTCTATCAATTTTCTTGCAGTTTCCATTATAAACCCTTTAGCACGACTTGAACCTTTTCAAGTCCCTTTTCCAAAACCAGTGCCCCTTCTTTGAACTCGTTTTGGTTTGGCCGATGAATTTCCAGGAAAACCCACCAGGATTGGTAACTCCCCAATTTTTGATAGGATTTATACTACAAGTAACATCTTTATTACAAGAACTCCTGTAACATTAACTTCTCTTTCATGAAAGGGAAACAATTTCTTTTCAATCTTTATTAATCTCAATAATGTCGAAGATGACACCTTATATCTAGAAGCTATTTGAGCTAATTCATTGGCTTCCCCATTCTCTTGTCTGGGTACATATCTAACAATTACTTCATCAAATTCATACAAAAATCTTGCAGCTTTTGACAAATATTTTATTAGATGTTGATTGACACATCTATATTCTATCAACAGATGTTTTATAACCAATTGAGAATCCCCAATAATTTTGACATTTTTTACATTTAGATCAATTAAGACCTCTAAACCAACAATTAATGCTTCATATTCTACTTTATTATTTGAGCATTTATATTCAAGATTAAGCATAAATTTTTTTGGCTCATCTATGGGCGACAAAATTAAAATTCCAAGCCCTACACCATTTTGATGGCAAGAACCATCGAAATACAAACGCCAAGGTTTTATACTGGGATAATTAACCTCCTCTATTTCAACACAAGGATGGTTTGCTAACAAGTTGGCTATAACTTGACACTTCATAGCTTTCAAAGGCACATAATTTAAAGAGAATTCTGTCAAACCAAGGGTCCATCGTCTAATTCTTCCATGTATTAGATAACATGTACTTAATTACATCAGTCTTCGACAATACATATACTTCTATCAACATAATATAATATTTTAATTTGGTACATGAATAATATAAAGTCAAACAAAGCTTTTCGATAGCATTATATCTACATTCAACTTCATTCAATACTCAGCTAAGATAGTAAACGTCTCTTTCTACTTTGTTCTTGTCTTCTTAAGCCAGCATACTTCCTATTATCTCATCAGAAGCCGAAATATACAACGTCAAAGGACGTCCAGGAATTGGTGGAGTCATCACTGAAGGATTTGTCAAATACTCTTTAATTTTGTCGAATGTCTCTTGGTGTTCACCTTCCCATATAAATTCTTCTTTTTCTTTCAATTTCAACAAAGGAGCGAACACTCTGGTTTTGCCTGACAAATTTGAAATAAAACGTTGCAATAAGTTAATCTTGCCAAGGAATGATTGTAATTCCTTTTTATTTGTCGGCGGAGAGGCTTCCATAATTTCCTTTGTCTTATTTTTGTCAACTTCAATTCCTTTTTTATGCACAAGGAATCCAAGGAAATTTCCTGCAGCAACTCCAAAAGCACATTTTAATGGATTCAGTTTTAAACCATGCTTTCTCATCCTATCAAAAGATTGTCTTAAATTGACTAAATGAAAGTCATGAGATTCAAATTTAACTACAACACCATCTATATAAACTTTTAAAAATTTGCCTATCATGTCATGAAAAATAGTATTCATAACTCTTTGAGATGTAGCACCTACATTCTTTTAACCAAAAGTCATTACAACTCATTCATATGTACCTATAGCACCTGGACACCTAAATGTAGCCATAGGCACATCATCTTCTGCTATAGAAATTTTGTTATATCCAGAATGACCAGGCCATAAAGCTTAAAATTTCATGACAAGATGCTGAATCTACTAACATGTCAGCAATAGGCATAGGATATTCATCTTTAGGTGTTGCAGTATTTAAATTTTTAAAGTCAATGCAAACTCTAAGTTTCTCGTTTTTCTTGACAACAGGAACAACATTAGATAACCAATCAACATACCTGGTGGTCCTGATAAGTTTTTCCTTTAAAAGCTTTTCAACTTCTTCTTTAATTTCAACACCACCTTTGGTACAAATCTCCTTGGACTTTCCTTTATAAGTCGATAACCTTGCCTCAATGGCAATCTGTGTTCCACCATATTTCTGCTTAAACCTGGCATTTTGTGGTAGTTCCAGACAAAACAGTCATTGTACTCCTTAAGCAATGCTATAAGAGCACTTCTGAGATCGTCTGACAGTAATTTGCTAATAAATGTCAATCTTTTGTCATCATCATTTCCCAAGATAATCTCTTCCAAAGGATCTTGGACTTCGATCTTCTTAGTATTATCTTTTAATGGTGAATCTTCAAATCCCAAAGGCTCGTCGTCAAAAATGCAATCAGGCATTATGCTCGACATTGCACAGACCACATTGTTGGCTAAGTATGCTGACAATTGAGCCAGTTGACTTGACATACTCATTCTAACTCATCTAATGGTCGACAAAATCAGCCTTTGAACGAGATGAAAATCATTGTTATCCATAACACATACCTCCAAATATTATTTATCAATGATTCATCAATCTTCATTGGTTTGACTTGAGTGTTATAAATCTTGTACTCTGCATGGTACTGTTGCATGTAGCATGAACTATCATCAACTTTAATACTCTTGACAAAACCATCATAGTTTCATAATATCAATTTTTGGTGAAGTGTTGATGGTATTGCCCCAACAACGTGAATCTAGTCCCTTCCCAATAATAAATTGTAACTTTCTCTTGAAGGAACAACAACAAATAAAGTTGGTCTCTCAATAGTTCCCACTTGAATGGTTAACATGGTAACCCTATCAGATGGAGAAGTCATGCCATTAAAATCAGTAACAACCATATTAGTCAGAATTAAATCAGATTCAAATTTACCTAACTTTTTGAAGACACTTCTGGGCACTAAGTTGACTGCACCACCACCATCTACAAGCACACGATTTGACATAATGCCTTTAACAATTACTCAAATATGTAGTGGTTACAGATGCTCTTTCATTGCTTCAGTTGGTCTATCAAATTGAGTCATGATATCATAAATAGACATCATGTCAATTTCAAAAGTTGATACAATCCATTCAAGATTGTCATTAACAAAATCTTCATAAATTTTCCAGAATTAGCAGGCTTCAAATTCAACTAGTAAAACCGACACCAGATTAACATCCATACTGGTCAGAATATTGTCGATTTCATCATCTAAACCATCAAAATTGTTGAGATCATCAATATCAACATTTTCATCTGTCGAAGGAATGACTTGTTTTCCTTTTCCACTCATTTCAGTAACTTGCTTTTCAGTTGCTTGAATAGTATCATCAATAATCAATGAAGCTATTTTCTTTGGGTGTTCAATTTTTTGAGAACCTTCAGTAGTCCTCTTTCATTCAGTCTTGATCCTTTGCATTCTTCTCTTCTAAGTTTTTGTCATGGTATATTGAGGTTGAGAAGTTCTAGCCTAATTCTGTCGAACTCAGATATTTGTTTTATGATAGGTAGAAAATCTATCAGCAGGATTTCTATACCATTGATTCTGCCTAGGGAAGAATCTAGGAGGAAATGGTTGACGAAATTGTTAAAAGTTTCGTACCCATTGATTATAAGGTACATTTGCAGGTGGAGTTCTTGTACGTCTATAATTCCCTATTGAAGATTCTTGTTTAAGCATTTTGTCAATTCTTTGTTTGTCAGCTTTTGCTTCCTCAACACGATCATCAGCAGCTACTGGATCGTAAACAACATTGCATCTTGGGAAAAGCTTAACTTTCCCTTTGTCTTTCTAACGCTTGACAAATTGAGCCAAATTTTTCCCTTCTTGAGGATACACATCATCAAAGTTGTTTCATTCTCCAAATTTTTGTCTTGATTTCAATTTGATCATACATGAGTCTATTATTTGGCATTTGTACTGACAGTGATTATCCATGTATTGTGCTACCATATTTTTAGTTTTGGGTTTGAGTCCATTACTAGTCTAGTCCTTGATGTGATATCTACTCTAGCGGTACCGCCTTATGTGTAAACACTCTGTCAATGTTGTATAGTATGCTTAACTTTAAGCTTGAACTGTCTGGGTGATAATTGAATGTTGAGTATCTCTTGATTTTTGTTTTATCTACATTGTTAGATTTGTTAGTTCATGTTTGGGTTATGAAAAGTGTCGCAATCGTCGCCAAAAAGGGAAATGCTGCGAAATAGGCAACCTAGAAAAAGATACGTAAAGAGAAATTAATAAAATGTTCGGGAGTCGCCACCAATCGTTTCTTCTACTAAAAAATGGAATGGTGCGATTGGAGACATAAAAGAGAGTCTGCGTACTAGAGTTTGAATTCAGGGGTTGATTGCAGATAAGGAAGATATTAGCACCCTACGTCATCTGTTCCCCGAACAGTTATCTATTTAATTTGAAGTTATCTGCTAAATTAATTAAGTTGTTTGCTTATTATTTAAAACAAAATATTTTTATTTTTTGTTATTTTTCATGTCCTATTTTGTTGAGCATATTGCCAAAGAGTGATAAATAACCGAGACATGGAATAGGTGGCTTAAAAGTCATTATTGTGGAATAAGGCACACAATTTATCAGGAGTGACAATGGTTCTTAAAAATGAATTTCACAATTTATCATATTGCCAAGAAAATATTTTTGACAGATAAAATGGTTCTTAAAAATGAATTTCGCAATTGGAAATTTTATTTAGCAAAATAGAGGATTCTTAAAATGGATTTTCATAAAAGGATTTTCAAATTTTAATTCACCATTATCACAAGTACGAGTTATATGAATTTATTCATGATTATTTTGTGTTATTTATTTTTATTATTTTGAAAAAATATTTTTACTCATTTGTTTATTTTTGGGAATTAGATCTCGCCAGTGTTCCTGACAAAATTTAATATAAATGCCTCGAGAACATAGGGAATGGTTTAGTTTATCGGACTCCCAATCCTCTCTCAATTATCATCATTGGCCAATTTTGAATTATTTTAATTGTTGAGACATTATAACTTATTTAAATATTATGTTAATGCAGAAGCAAGAAGAAATCGTGATTGAACGAATGAAACAATCGTTTTTATTGTTAGAAATTACTGAAAGTCGCCTCAAATGCTCGAAATTAGCATGTGTGAGAAATTAATGATGAAACAAGATTTTGATTGGAGGACATTTATAACTTCACCAACGTTCCCGACAAAATCACAAAATATCTCCTCACCTCATGGAAGTCAAAATGTCATTATCATCGCAACTAATTTTAATTATCCCTTCCTTGGAATCTTATATCATACATTAATTTAAGAAGGACAAACGAAAATGCTAAAGAATGACAAAATTAAAATAAGTAAATTCATTACGAGATAAGATTGTCTGTTAAAGATCACTTATAGCCCTGCCAGCACTCCCGATGAAACTATAAAATTTATTTTCACCTCAAAGTAATCAAAATGTTGGTGCCGTTGCAGCTAATTTTGATTATCCCATCCTTCGAGTCTTATAACGTAGATGAATTTATTATTTATTATTTTTAATGAAAATTGTAACAAGTACGATCCAAATAAATGAAGAATATCAATGAATAAAAGTATCAGAACAAACCCACAACATCAATTTCACTAAAGGGAAAAACCATAAAAAGAATAATTCATAAAATGCATATTCATGCTATGTGGCGACTTGGATGACCGAGCTCACCCTTAATCCCCTAATCGCTTTTTCAATTGAGCTGAACTTTCCAATATCCTCTCAGCTCACTACCCGACCGGTTATACATTGAGAATGGAAAAGGTGGTCGGATCGGTCATGTCCAATTGGTGAATGGAAACGGTGGTCGGATCAGTCATGGCCGATCAGTTTAAGGTAAGATGGTGATCGACCAAGGTAAGCTCTGTAGGTTGGCTGAGGGGTTAAGACTAAGGATCGGTCTGCTCGGTCTGTACGGTTAAGGCTAAGGATCGGTCTGCTCAGTCGGTGGGTTGGCTAAGGGATTAAGGGTTAAGGACCGGTTTGTTCAGTCAGTAGGTTGGCTGAGGGATTAAGGCTAAGGATCGGTCTGCTAAGTGGGTAGGTTGGCTGAGGGGTTAAGGGATAAGGATCGGTCTGCTCAGTCGGTAGGTTGGTTAAGGTATTAAGGGCTAAGGATCGATCTGTTCGGTCAGTAGGTTGGCTGAGGGGTTAAGGCTAAGGATCGGTCTACTCATTCGGTAGGTTGGCTGAAGGGTTGAGGCTAAGGATTGGTCTGCTCAGTCTGTAGGGTTAAGGGCTAAGGATCGGTTTGCTCGGTCGTCAGATTGGTTGAGGGGTTAAACCTAAGGATCAGTCTGCTTAGTCAGTAGGTTGGCTGAGGGTTAAGGGCTAAGGATTGGTTTGCTTGATTGGTAGGATTAAGGGCTAAGGATAGCTGTTCTTTGTTGTCAGGTTGGTTGAGGGATTAAGGCTAAGGATCATACTGCTCGATCGGCCAAGTAGATCTTGAGGCTAATGGGGTAAGGGTAAGCTCGGATCAGTCGGGTGGTTGATAGGAAAATTTCTTAAGGAGATCATATCGGTTTGGCGATCGGTTATAGAGAGGTTGAGGAGAAGACTAAGGTCAGCTCGATCAATTTAGGAGATCTAGAGATTGAGATCTAGGAAAAGGCTTTGATCGGTTTGGAGATTATCTGATAAATGAGTGGTCGGAAAGTGTCTGCGGGAGTAGTGAGTGGTCAGAAAGTGTCTCGGAAAGTAGTGGTCGGTCAGAAAGTGTCTGCGGGAGTAATGGTCGGGCGAAAACAGTCAGTTAGGTTTGTAGATAAAGGTTGTGGGTCGGTCAGTGATATCATGGGTGTGATGAGGGGAAATCGAAAGTGATGTAAGGACCCATTTTGAACTTACTTCATATGCCAAACATATAACAGAACTAAACATTTGATCATGACCCAAGACTTGTCAATTCAATTAATCAACACGATACCAAAGGGGTCCATTGTTCAAACTCTGTTAAAACTAAAGCCGAATTCAAGTATCTGATATTAGAACCAAAATTGTTCAATGAAATTGAACCCCAAAGAGTTTTGAATATAATAATAAATATTAAATTAAAATGAACAAATAAGTTTTGAATAAACTTATGTTATTTATTTCTAAAAGGAAAAGTCCAAGTTGAATTTTTTGAATATATAGTTTATAAGTACCTTTGGACCAAAGACAAGATTTTATAAAGACAAAATCTCTATTTCACCATGCGTCTAATAAAACATGAACTGTTTATTATATTATATTGGATCGTCCGTTGTTTTGTCTTTATAGATTGTTTCTCAAAAACCATCCGTTCAAAGTAATTCAAAGACAAGTTTTTATAAAGACAAAATCTTTGTTTCACCGTGCATCCAATAAAACATGAACTATTTATTATATTATATTGGATTGTCCGTTGTTTTGTCTATATTGATTGTTTCTCAACAAAAAGCATATGTCCAAAGCAATTCAAAGAGAAGCAAAACAAAATGCATTAATTGTTGATGAGATCTCTAACACAAACGTGACTTTTGAAGTTCAACTTTGTATGCTTGAGCTGACACACCTAACAACTACAAAGACCAGCAAATAAGAAATTTTCTGCTTGTTCAAAAGAGTCAAAACTAAGATATCAAATTCCTTACAAATGTTGATAACTAATGCCACTTTTTAGAAGGAGATTAACACATTCTCAGCATTGTGCATTTAATGCTACTAAGAACGGTAATAAATATTGTCGTTGAACGAAGAAGCTTATGAAGACTATTCAAAGCTCACAAGACTATAAATACCAAAGTCTTCGAAGAATCAACAAGAGTAGAGACATGAAGAGAACAAGAGAAAATATTCAAAGGAAAAAATTCACTTTGTTTCATATACTTTCATTTACTCTTGTATAGAATTTCTACTTGAGCTTATTGTTTATCCTCACATATCGTGAGTTACTCTCAAGTGTGTTAAAACACTCCTATTTCTTTGTTGGTAAGCTTGAAGAGGCTTTTGTATAAAAGAATACTTATGGTTAGAATCTGAAGAGGTTTAGAATACTTGGTTGTAGCCTGAAGAGGCGTTGTGAAGAATACTTGTAATATGAGAAAGATTAGTGAAAAATCCTTCAAGTAGAAGGGACTGGACGTAACTCTTGGGTTGTGAGAGTGAACCAGTATAAATATTTGGTGCAAGCTTTTCTTCCCTTTCCTTGTGTTATATAACTTTTCAACTAACATTTGGGGATTGTTATTGTTGTTCTTAACAAATATTTTCTGAAAACATAGTCTTTAACTTGCGTCCAAAGATTTTTAGAAAAACTCTCTTTGCGTCAAACGGACTGTAAAGAGTTTACGTTTCGTCTATTTTCTTCTACATACTTGCGAAGCTTTTATTCCAAGAAATGTTTTACGAAAATTTTTCCAAAAAGATTAAGAAACACAATTCAACCCTCCATTCTTGTGTTTCATCTGTTTATTTCAAACTCTTCATCCAACATACATCGTATCAAAATATTAAAATAAAATCTAACCATAAGAAGAGTGCAAGTTTCACCAGAAAACTAGTTGATTTTAAGCCAATAATTAACAAGTCAACACTTCAAACACACCATGTAATTGTGATGCAACAATAGTAACTGATCATGGCACAAAAAAAACTCTTAATGCGCATAGAATCCTAGACCCCTGTGTTCCTAATTAGCTTATAAAACCCTTACAATAGTAACCAACTAACATAAACGCCACCAAACAGAGATCTAAAACCCTCAGAATCCTCCACGTGACTTGAACAGAGATGATACAAGGTCAAGAGATCAAAATAAGACAGACATTGCAAAATTTGAAACCCAAACTTTACCCTCATACAAGCATCAACTCTGCACTTTAAGAATTCTCAATCGAGATTCAATTCAAACACACATTGCACATGAACTAGAGATGATAAAAGATCACAACCAACAAATATTGCAAAGTTCTAACCCAAACTTCATTTATAGACCCCAACCAAGTAGATATTACACATCTTAAAAAATAAAGTACATTTATTAGAATGCAACATCTTCTGATCAATTTCATTTTTATCAAGATGTACATAAGTATCTCAGAATATAAAAAAAAACATTTAATGAATGTGCATATTTATCACTTCATTTTTACATATCAAATCCAATAAAAACCATTAATGTTAAATCAGAATTTGAATTTATAGAAAAAGAAGAAGGGTGAGAAGAGCTTGATACCCTCGGTGCCTCAATTGCTGGTAGAGCTTTTTCCCTCCTCCTTCGTTGGCTCCTTACACTTGCTCTCAAATTCTCTCAGAAGACTTGGGAAATAAATTAGAAGAAAACCAAAAGCATCGAAATCACTCTCAATGTCTCTTTTTTTTGAAAAAAAAAAAAGAACCCCCAAAATCGAATAGAATCCCCTTTTTATAAGAGGAAGTATCTGCCAAAAACCAGATTCTCTCTCCTCTGTGAGCGTCCTTGCAAAGGTCTGGAGAGCACCTCTGCTCCCGGCCCCTCTGATTTTCTTTTTCGTTTGTTGGGGATCCTGTCTCTGAGTAAAAACGCAAGGCAAAGCACGTCCTCCACCCAACGCGACTGTTGACCTAGAGCAGCTGATTGTCCCTTCCTCTACGCGTGCGTGAAAGTGCAATCGAGCATTTGAGGTGCTCGACTGGGGGGTTATGGCACACTCGTTTCCTTTCTCGCCGTCTAGTGGTCTGGGTGAGGATGGAGAGTGGATCAAGGTGAGTGAAGCAGGGCGAGGTAGGCGGTCGTGGTAAAGGGGAAGTGGAGCAGGAATGGTCGGCACAGGAGGTAGTGATCCCTCATTGGTTTGGCGGCGAGCAGTAGCAGAGGTGAGGAAGTGGTAGTGCGGCATAGTTTAGATCTTCTGCTAGGGTTTGTATTAGAGGGGGCAGAATGGTGCGAGTAGAGGGGTTAGCAGAGGGAGTGGGGTTGGGGATGGATTTGGTTTTTTGATTTGGACTTGGCTTAGGAACGGATTAGAGGGGAAAGGGATAGATCGAGGAAATGGGCTGGGTAAATTTAAGGAGATGGTTTTAGGGGATTGGGCCAGGTGAGAATGGGTTTGGGTTAAAGTGAGTTTCTAACTCTTTCTTTTTTATATTTTTATTATTTTGTGTTTTTATTTCATATTATTATTTTGTATTTTGAAATTTACTGGCTAATAATTTTTTTGAAATTAAAAGAAAATTTATGTGACCCAAACAAAATGCGATGTTCACAAAAAGAATATTTAAATATGCTCTGATCCTTAGATTTTAGTCTTGTTTTAGACGTTTAATTGGTAGTAACATGCTAAATGGAAATCAATGGTTGGATCGTAGATAACCACTTGTTATTTGTCAAGGATCTACAATGTGCTAAATCTGTATTAATCTTCATGTGTATTGCTTGACGAAGTGCTTAAAAATGTTTGGTATCTAGAGAATAAAATTGTCTGTTAATATGCTAAGATAACTACTCCCTTGATCCCATCACTTGTCTGATTGCCTATGAACTCTTTTTTGAGTGTTTTAAACTTGAAATAGTGGTTTATGCTTTACTTAATGGGCCATTTTGAAAATTCTGGTAGTGCTTTAGAAAATTTTCAAAGATGAACCTAATGAATCTCGTATGCTTCCTTGGTTTTAAGTTCTGAATTTAGTTCACATATTACTTAATTTGTTTGGTCATTTTCTTGTGTTCTTGTGCTTCCTAGTGTTTTTAAGCCATTAAAGTTATGTTTTACCTGTGGACTTGCAATGCTAACTGAGACAATTGATGTTGCTTTGATCTTTCAAGCTATTTGTGTGAGTTTATTGTTAATGTTATGATCTGTGTTTCATGTTAAATGCAAGCTCAATGAACTTGATATTTTGTGGTGAATTTATCTTGAGTTGTTTGGCTTATTATGTGAACGTGTATGGTAATGGGATTCTTTGTTTGCAACCGAATCTTTGTGCGTGTCAAGACCAAGAGATGAATTGAGATCCATATGACAAAATTGTATGAAAAGTATAGTTTAATGGAAGAATGAAGAGTTTGTTGGAATATTTGGATTAGCATTGTATGGTGGTACATTTGAAAGGGAGATGGTCCTTTGAAATGGGATCATATTGAGTGAAAGGATAACAAAAGATAGGGGTAAGGATTTGGGTTTGCATGAATTAAGGCTTCCTTTGGGAATTTTAGGTAGATATAGTCAAATAAAATAACAATGGAAAGAAGAAAAGAACAGGGAGGTACAAATCTGTAATGTGATTTAAAAAAATATATAAATGAAAACAAACAAAATATTTCTTTATTAGGTTTTTTTTTCTAGGCCTGTAGCATCTTTTGAGTGTCATATTTCCTTTCTTTCATTTTTTTTTTCTTTTGGGTTATCTATGCATGTTCTTTCTTTTTATATGTTTGTTCTTGCTTAAGTTTGATTATCTAGTGTTAATTGTATATTTTATTATATTCAATTATTATGTTGATCGCATTCCATAAATATTTTCAAATATACAATGTCCTTCACTCATAAATTTTCTCCATAAAGAAATCAATTAATACGTGTTAATCGTCTTGAGGGGTCAAATACTTCTTGACCAAGCTTTTGGGGTTGTTCTGTATCTCTGTGCCATGATCAATCCCATTTAGGTTACGCTTTGATTAAATTAATTCGTTTAGTGGTCTTGAGGGGTTAAGTACCCTCTAATTAATTTTTTTTGGGATGGTTCTGTGGCCTTATTTATGTTCCTTCTCATTTATGACGTGTTAATAAGTTTTTCATGTACAATCAAATAACTCTTTTTTTAATCAAATCAACCATTTTTCTTTTAATCAATTAATTTAATTAATCAAATTTTTCTTAAATTAAAGCCAACTAACGAACAATCATTTTCTAAAGAACAACATGACGTTAAGTCCCTCATTGCATCAAAGGATACATAAGCGCTCAAGTCAAGCCAAACTTGTAAATTTTTATAAAAATAAATTATCACCAAATGTTATTAAATTTACACAACTAGCTATAAATAAATCGTCTTAGGACGAATGTTTAGGAGTGTCGTAAAATTAAATTTCCACTATTCTGTGCATAACCGACTCCTAAATCTTGCTTGGTTGCATAGATAATTTATATTTTAAATTATTTTAAAGAATTTTGTCAATTATTTTCCTTACCCATTAAATAATTAATGACAACTCTAAAAAAAGCAGCATTCTAGAAAAAAGACTTGGAAGTTTTTCTCCAAAGGTTACAAATCTTGTGCATGAAATTTTTTTAACTTTCTTTCCCAAAATTACCATTATTATGTCATTGAACAAAATGATCATGTTATTAAAAAAAAATTATATCCATATTAGAGAATTAGAGTCAACCTTGATCCTTAAATAAGTCACTACATATGTCATTGGACGAGCAGTCTGGTTGTATTCTCATTTTTTCCTTTATTATATACTTGATGCAACCTTGTTGTCCTTTGCTGATCGGATAGTTGTGAAACGTTCTAATTTAATTTAATTTGTAATTTGCAGACATGAATGAATAAGCTGTGAAGTTCCAAGTGAAGCCAACAACTTTACAGTAAACCGGCATAGAATCGTCGCCAAATTTATGTGCAATGCTGTGTTTGAATAAGGGTTCCTTGACTTCCTTCATCTGCATTCTCGAAGTCTGGGGCAGGTCGAATTATAAGCTGTTCCCATAAGTCATACGTGTTGGGGCACGGCATACCACACAGAGGTTGCGTAGGTTTATATACTACACCATATATTAAATAATGGTACAATTGAAATGTTATTGTTTGATTATGGCCTGAATGAAATATAAATTCAAGAAATACATTTGTGAATTATGGGATTTGGAAGGGTATTTACTTATGTTTTTTTTTTCTTTTGAAAATTGATATTTTAATTAATGTTAAATATTTATTGGTAGTTGGTTTTTATAATGCATGTTTTGGAAGAAAACTGTTCTATAAGGAACTCACAATGATTGAACTTTTAATCACTTAGTTAAAGAGGCTCTCATAACATGTCAAGAATTAACTCTCCCAATTACAATCGTCAAAACGGGTCAAATTCATTGGAGCAGCCCATTTATTTGCATCAATTATGCGAGTTGAGCTTCAAAATTAGTATCTCGTAAATACGTTAGAAATTTTGAATCAGTCCGTTTAAACCGCAAGTCAAACGGACCAACACGCGAGGCCCAGAGGCAGCCTGCATAATTTTTTTTAAGTTTTAATTTGTTTATACTAAAAACAATTTTAATATAAAAATTTGAAAGTTAATTAAATATTTTTTTCTCAAGCCAAAGTACAAAATGTATGTACTGTAGAGACTAGCAGTGGCACAACTGACAACTCACATACAAACAAATTCGTCAAATTTCATAAGTTTATATATATATATATATATATATATTTGTTTGAATTCTTCCTTAACCCTTTAGATGAGATAAAAGTATTCAATACTATGTCTATATAATGTAATATTTGATTTGAGATTATTAAATTTAAACTTATTTCAAAATTTACAAGTAAAATATTTTTCGTAGGCCGGCTTATTTAGGCCCACGAGTTGATGTCAGACGAGGCGAGCTACTAATTTGCAACCCATTTAAATTCATGCAATTTTAACTCGCCTCATTTAACCCACATCTTGATGGGTTGGACCGGCCCATTTAACAGCCTTACTCCCAATAATTTAAGCTCTTTGGTGAATGCTCATAATTGGTTTTATATATCCAACAAGTGTGATAACCAATTAAGGGGTATGTCGATTGTTACTTTTATTTGTCTATTTCCATTCATCTCTAACTAACTTTTATTTCATTTTCTTAAAATATCATTCAATAAATATAATCTTTTATTCTTAATAAAATTAAATGTCCATTACTATTCTTGTGTGTATCCAAACTACTCATTATTAATTATAATGGTTAATTAATTTTAAAAGATCACCAATTTAAACGCATATTTCAAGAACAATGGCAAACTTTAATATATACCAGAGTCAGATTGCTAAAAGTAACATGCATATCATATAATTTTTGTAACGAAGATGCAAATTCATATACAATCTGAATTAATCATTGGTATTCTAATCCATTTGCCATAACAAAACCGAATTAACTATTCACACAAAGCATTTTGTTGAGAGCCATGTAAAAAAGGTAATCACAACTCAAATCTGAAATTAAATAAAATTTAATTAGAAAAAAAAACTCGAAGTAGAGACCGATATAAAGATATTTATAATAAAAAATGTATTTACTTCATATTTTTCAAATGAAAAAAAAAAACTGACATTTATGACACAAATTCAAATACGCTTATCCAAAACAAGAAATTCACATTATCGGTTTTTCCTTTCTCCGTCCTCACTCCATTAGTGCCAGAAATTTAATTTAGAAAACGAAAAAAGAAAAATTGGTGTTTAATCTTCTGTTGATATTTTTCTACTCCTAAATATATATATATATATATATATATATATATATATATATATATTCAAGTAGTAATTAACCTCTGAAGTTACATTAATGTTTCTATCAAATCTTGGGTCTGTGAGGATAGTGTAAGGTGTATAGTGTCTGAAAGGAACATCCAAAGCTACGGATCCTAAAAACTACCCTAAAACCCACTTGTAGGTACCAAGTCAAAACTCAAAACTAGTAGCTGAACACATATATGAAAGTAGCCCTCTATCCCGCTGTTTAAGCATCAACACATTATTATCATCCAAATGAACAACATATTATCAAAGTATCTCATTTATTAGCCTAAAGCATGCTCGACAAAATCAAGGAATATTCAATTCTCAATGTCAGCTCTGGCACAAAATCAATAGATAACCTGGTCAACAATATTGTCATTCCATCCAAACATACAGTTAAACAAGCAATAGACCAACTTATCAAAATTTGAACGTTTAGAAGAACCATTCATTGATATTTGATAGCATAAATAGCACTCAAGCAATCAAGAGCACAACTCAAGTCATATACGGAAGTCAAGGATCACAGTCTGGTCAGAAGTTATTATTTACACAGTCTGGTCAAAAGTTATTATTTAACCTATGGTAATTGAGAGCATAAACACAAATGCATGAACCAAAATAACATATGACAGACGAAGGAAAAGAAAATACAAGAAAGGTCATATCAATTAGTTTGAAACTTTGTCTCGAAAAATATTTTTATAAAAAACCGGAGAGTTATTATTCCAAGGGATGATTCACACATATGATATGATGGGGCCGTTTGGCCTATAAAAACGACATCAGAACTAAAGCAAGTACACAACAACAGAAGAGAAAAAGAAACCAAAACCAAAGACTGGCAAAAATGAGTTCAAATTCCAATGAGAATCCGCTGCCCACAGAGCTAGCAGAGGGTGATGCTTACCACTCCGCTGTGTTACTCTGTCGTAGCCGGGTCTTTCCTGCAGTTATGACTGTTGCTATTGATCTCAATTTGTTTGAGATCATAGCTAAGGCGAGCTCGTGTGGTTCAAACATGTCTGCCTCCGAGATTGCTTCTCAGCTTCCAAACCAACACCCAGAATTGGCTAACAGGCTTGAGCGCATGTTGGTTTTGCTGGTCAGTTACTCTCTTCTGACTTGCTCTATTCGCACGAATGAAGATGGTGGGAATGAAAGAGTTTATGCTCTCTCACCCATTGGTGAATACTTTGCATATCATGATGAAGGTTCTTTGGCTCCAATATCAACTATAATGCACAGAGCGTTTGATGACATTTGGTAATATTAATTAAGCATTTATTACTTAAACTTTACAATGTTTAGCAAAGGAACAAGTCATATTTGATGGTGGTGAACTTAGTTACATGATTTACTACAATTTTGTGTTGTTTCTTACCAGGAAGAATTTAAAGGATGCAATTGTGGAAGCTGATAATAATAGCTATTTCCAAAAACTCTATGGAATGCCAATATACCAATACATGGAAACAGATAAAGAATACCGTCAATTATTTATCAAATCCATGGCCCAATCCGGACCATTTGAAATGAAAATGATTCTTAAAATATATAAAGGATTTGAGGGAGTATCAACACTGGTTGATGTAGGAGGTGGAATAGGGCATGACTTAAAACAGATTATCTCCAAATATCCTTCAATAAAAGGAATTAATTTTGATTCGCCTCAAGTGGTTCAAAATGCACCACCTCATCCAGGTACATATATATATATATATCTGTCTCTCATTCTTTGTACAACTAATATATAATATTTTGAATGACGAAAGATATTAGTTTTGTCAAAATTATTAAATAAAAAACACTCATATTGCAATATTGCATGAAGGGATAGAGCACGTTGGAGGAGATATGTTCGAAAGTGTTCCAAAAGGTGATGCCATTATACTAAAGGTTAGCGAACTACTTGAGACTTCTACTTTATTTTATTAATAATTCAGTGTAACATAATAAAGTTCTAATCACAACTTTTTATTTTTTTGTTAACTTTGTTCATTCATTTCAGGCTGTATGTCATAATTGGTCAGATGAAAAATGTGTAAAACTTTTAAGTAATTGCCTCAAAGCTTTGCCAGAACATGGAAAGGTTATTGTTGTGGACTGTATAATGCCAGAAGTTCCGGATTCTAGCAGTGCATCTAAGCTTGTTTCCAGTTTGGACAATATCATGTTTATATTCACTGGTGGAAAGGAAAGAACTGAGAAAGAAATGGAGAGCTTAGGTAGGAGCTCTGGATTTTCCAGATTTCATGTGCCTTGCTATGATTCATTGGCGCTGTCGGGAGTGATGGAATTTTATAAGTAAAAATTATTCAGCAGTAACTTGGGATCTTGATATGTTGTCAGCAGTCTTGAAAAATATTCTATTTCTTTTCTTTATGTTTCTCGTACTTGTTTTCCTTTATTTTTACAGATGTAATCTATTATTTTTTAATAAAGGGGCTGCCTCTAATGCAACATAAAAGTCCCTGATTCAAATTCAATAAAAATCTTTCCCGCTTAAATTCTAATTTATCCTGCACCTGTTGTAAAGTTTTCTGAAATATTTCTTATTCGTTGAGCTATTGCCTCGTGTATGGTGAAAACATCCAATATTTCTTATTCTGCTACAACATACAATCTATAGGGTGAAAAAGGATATTACGTGGCTGGGTTATCATGCCCTACTACATTGCCATAAGACCATACTCGGGGGGAAATTCCTTTCTCGAGTTAGCATTTTTCTTCTTTTATTTTTTTAAAAGAATGATGACTAAAATTTATGAAATCTTAATCATGTGATTTTCTTTAAATTTTTACAAGTTTTAGGAAATATATATCATAATAAAAAATATCATTGAAAAGGTAGATAACCTATAAACAATTTCGTAAGTTACTTGGTCAAATTTTGTTAGTCTATTTTGATAATAATATATAAATATTTAAAATATTATATATACTGATTTATTGTTATAGAAATGTCGATACTGATTTAAAATGAATTGGTTCTTTTTAAAATCCTTTTGAAGATTTGGGTGACTGTGGTTCTTTGTAAAATTTATAAGGGGATTTGGAGGATTGAGATAAGATAATTTTTTTAATAAAAATCAAAATTATCTAAAACATAGAATAATTAAATATGCATAAAATATAAAGTTAAAATTATAATTTGATAAGAATAAAGAAATAATGAAAAACACACAATTATAAAAATATATAATGATAAAAAAAATATGTCAAATTAAGGGAGGCATAAAATGACAGTAATAAAAAGACTGCATCTATTTATAACTTGACAATCTAGGTTGCAATTAATCAGAAAAACTTCCGGCTCATTTATCACATGCCAACCCTATAGCATGGTTTTGGAATTAAAATGTTAACATTCTTTATATTGATAGTATAAAAACTTTACACTGAGAATTAAACAAATTAAATTCATTATTAAAAGTGTAAAAAATAATGAAAAAACACATAAAACCTAAAATAAAAAATATTTCATAAAATTTATGAAGGTATACTTTAGAATTAAATATGCATAAAATATCAAATTAAAATTATATTATTAACAGCATAAAGCACCCATAAAAATACATATATAATTAAAAAAAATTACACTAAATATACAAGAATAAAAAGTAAAAAATCCAGTGAAATTCACAAGAGGATAGACTAGTGTTATAAATAAATTATGTTATACTATTTACACATGTATTACATTTACATATGCATACGTGCGGCACAAGTGACTCTATTTATGTGATACTCTAAATCTCACGTAGGATGAGTTGTGAATTGAATAATCCCATTTAGCCTAAAATCATTGAATTGTATGTTTATTTTTTTAATTACGTATAATTACAAAATCATCTAATAATCACAATCAATACATAGATAACTAAATTGTATGTTTTATCATATCTTATTTCTTCTCAACCTCACTTTCTCCCCTTTTAATTTTTGTGCACACCGTTTCACTCTCTTCCTTTATTGACTGCATGCGGGTCCGGCTCCTAATACTTCAGCTAGCTTATGGCACATAAGCTCGATTCAAAGTCCCATTCTCTTGTCATGGCAGCTTCTTTATTTATTTATTCTTATCTTTACTGCTAACCACATAACTATGTGCTTTTATTTTCATTGGGCTTCTCTCATGATTTGCTTATTAAAGCAGCAGCTGCCCTTTACTTGCTAACCTTGAAGCCCATTGTTTTTTATTCCTCTATATTTGATTGTTTAGCCTGCATGCTTTATCAATTAATTTGTTCATGTTTTCACAAAAAATTCTAACATGTGTTGCGGTAGCAAATTAGAATGTGGTTTGGTTTGGCCCTCAACCATGCTCACACGTACAAAGTTTATTTATAAATTTTTTTAAAATCATTAACTTATGTTTTAATGTAATTACTAATAATTATTGTTTCTGTTTTCCCTTTTCATTTTAAAAACCTAAATTACTTTAAAAAAAATTCAAAGTATGATTTTATATAAATATGAATTAAGTAATGGGTTTGAGTGTAGGAATTTAAACATTAAGAGTAAATAATCTAATTAGGTATTTATTCTACACATAATTTAAGAAGTCTATTTTCATACAAAAGTTTGTTAGACTTATAAATTCTTAGCCGCTACCATTCTATATTTTAGAATCTAGTTGTCTAAAGCATTGCTAAGTAAAATGAGACGGGATCACAGTAATAATTGTGAATATGGAGTTGACAACATAGCAAAATAATATTGTGACACAATAAGACATTTAAAAATAAACTCACGTGATTACTGTAAATTTAAACTTTAAAATTTATATATAAATTATTAGATATGACGTAATTATCATTCATTCATTAAACATACCAATTTATTTTTTTGTTCCCATTTAAAAAAAAAACAAATTTGAAACTTTGAGTGCATGTGTGACAACAGAAAAAATAAAAAGTTGGAATAGAAGACAAAGGCTAAGCATGTTAGAGGGACACACACATCAAACATCTTGTTGAGCACATCGTTGGGAGGAGCGAATCGAAGTGCCTATGAAATATGAAGATGTTGTGTAAGTGTAATAGTAAAAGCACTTAAACTTCATAATTCAAATCCTTGCATTCCTTTTGGGCTATCTATGAAAAGCAAAATAATTCACTAATATATAATCTATTATATTCATATATAAATTCAAATCAATCTGTCTAATAATAATAATAATAATAAAATTTAATGGATTGAATTTAATGAATTAACTTTACTCTATGGATGGATAATGGATTGAAGAAGGTATGCTTTGATTATTCACTCTCTTCTATTCATCGAACTCACCTATGAGAAACATAAAGAAAAAATAAAAACTTCAAAGACTTGACACAATGTCTCTTTATGCTTTGCTACATTATTATTTTTTCCCTGGAGAACATTTTTCAAGACTTCTAACAGCATATCAGGATTCCTAATTAATGCTGATTAATTTTTTTATTTATAAAATTCCATCACTCTTGGCATAGCCGAGATATTTGATAATCTGCTAGATTATCTATTTTTCTGAGGCTTTTTAAGTGGATTTCACTGTTTAAATCCAACTTTTGACATTGTTTTGTTCTTAAGAAAGCTTTGTTTTCTCTTGTTAGTTGATTAATTCTTTTTTTATTAAATTGAGTTCTTTTTTATTAGAATTGTTGATGTTTTGATTGTAGACATCAAGAGAAACAGGATGAAGCTCAAAATGATGAAGGAACGACAATGTAGTCTAGGCGCCAGGCGCCCAAAAGCTTAGCGCCAGGCGTCCACCTCACAGCAAGCATAAATTTTCTGGATTGCCAACGCTTGGCGCTGGAGTTGTGAGCGCTAGGTGCTCGCCTTCCCGAGACCAAGTTGCTTTCAAGTGATTCTGAACACCTGACGCCCTGCTCTTTCTTGATACGTATTTAAACCAATTCTTTCTAGAATTAAGGGGGGTTGTCTTCTCTTTTGGTAGCTGGAGGAAGACGTTTTGGACTGGAACCCTAGTTTGGATATCTCTACGATGGTTTGACGGGAAGAAACGTAGAAACGATTTGGACCTTCATCGACTTACGGAGTTTTCTTTGATCTCTTCTCTTCGTGTAGTTGTTGTTGCTATTTTCATGTCTAGCTAAACTTCCTTTTATTGGGATTAGGTGGATTTTGATGGATCTTGATTGCTTTTGACATTGGATTCAATTAATATAAGTTGCTTTCTCTATTTTACGTTTATGATCTCTTCTCTTAATGCTTTCTAAGGATTGATCCTTTTTGGAACGATTTTAGGATTATATGTTAAATGAAAATTTGATATATAATTGTGCTATGCCATTATGAACCTTGCTTATCTCTAGGCTAGGAATAGTCATTGATGTATAATTGTATTCATTTCAATTGATATGCAACAAGTGAAATTAAATGAAGCTTGATCCTAACTCTCTCATTAATTGAATTTTAGTCATCTCGCATATTAAGTGTTTGTTGCATTGCTAAATATAAAAACCAAAAAATATTGTCACTGCTTTTGTTCTTTTGTTGTTGTGTTAGTTTTATTAGAGATCTCTTTGATCCAAACATTAGTTTAAATAGTAATTAATTTCACGAATCAGTATTTGGTCATCGATCCCTGAAAACGATATCCGATATCTCACCGTTTTTATTACTTGACAATCCGGTACACTTGTCATGGTGTCATCAATATTGCTGCAAGCAACATGAAACCTAGTCTTTCTTTGTTCTTTCCTTTCCACCAATTGTTATAAACATGAGACTGTTAACAATGGAAGTTTGCTTAGATGCATTGCTAGAATTCGGAACTTCTGGCATTATACTTTCTAGAACAATCACCTTCCCATGTTGTGGTAAAGCTTTGTGTTAATTACTTGAAGTTTTGCACATTTTTTCATTTGGCCAATTACAACATATAGCCTGAAATGAATACCCAAAGATTTAATAAAAAAGAATTGTGATTAGGACCTTATTATGTTACAATGAATTATTAAAAAAAAAAAATAAAGTTGAAGTCTTAAGTAGTACCTCGATAACCTTTTGTATAATGGCATCACCCTTTGGAACATTTTCAAACATATCTCCTCCAACATGCTTTATCCCTTCACGCAGTACGAACTTCTTCCATATCATTCAAAATATTATAGGAAGTACAAAGAGAAAGAGATATATGTACTTGGATGAGCTGGTGCATTTTGAACCACTTGAGGCAAAACTAAATTAATACCTTTTATTGAAGGATACTTGGAGATAATTAGTTTTAAGCCATGCCCTAGTCGACCTCCTATATCAACAAGTGTTGATACTCCCTCAAATCCTTTATATATTTTAAGGACCATTTTCATTTCTAATGTGCTGGAATGGGATATTGATACTGTGACCTAGTTTTTTAACTGTCTCCATGTGTTGATACTTTGGCATTCCATTGACTTTCTCGAAATGGTTGTTACTTTTAGGGTCCACAATTGCATCCTTTACATTCTTCCTTATACAAAACAATGCAAAATCGTAGTAAATCATGTAACTAAGTTCACCACCCTAAAATAATGAGTTACTCGTGTGCGCAACAGAAACAGTAGAACTAGATGATTGACATTGCTCAAACCACTTCATAAAGTCTGCATAGTTAGCAGGAGAAGTTGTAGATAGTTCTGAGAGCTCAGCTGGGTCTAGTGGAGTAGTTTGTGTAACATAAATTCTGTCATCAAATATGTCAGTGGAGAGAGGGGCACTTACATAGTTGGTGAAAACATGTGTTTTTGCCTTCATTGTATTTGAGGGATGAGAAGTAGCCATGGGTCAAATCAACAGCGGCAAAAACATAAACCACAAGATACCTGAGGTGGTGGAGGTTAGATTTGAGGCAATGGAGGTCAGATCTGAATAGTGATGTGTGAACAGTGCACACGAACAGTAGCAAGACAAGATGGGCAGTGGTGCGAGCTGCACGAAATGATGACACAGCAAAAAAATGGTCAAGTATGACCGGAGAAGCTTGCTGGAAAAAAAAAGGTCACAACTATTCGGAAGGGAAGTTTTCTCATCGGAGGATAGTGGGTCTAACCAAGTAACACAACTTAGGGTTTCCCTGTTATGCTGTAGATACCATGTTGAGAGAGAGAGAGAAAAGAATGCTGAAATCGTGTGCCTCAATCAAACAATAGGTGCTCAATATGCAATAATAAGATAATAATTAGAGAGATCCTAACTACCCTAATTACAATAATTATATGACAACTATATATACAATGAACCTAATCACCAAACATAAATCACGTTTACAACAATATTAAATTGATAATGATATGGCTAAACTGAAATTTTAGGCAACACATTTAACATGTAAAAGTGTTTCCTAAACCTAGAATATAGGCAACATTTGAAAAGAGTTGCATAATGGCGAAAAAGCGTTGCTTAAAGCTCTGCTAATATAGGCGATGCTTCGACACAAATCGTTGCCTAAACCTATCATACAGGCAACATATAAGAAATGTTGCCTAAAGATGAATATAAAGGCAAGCATTAAAAAACATTGACTTACATACCAATACCATTATAAGCAATGTTTCCTAACAATGCACGAGGTTGAAAATTAAAGCAAGTATAAAAAAGTTGCTGACAGTCAATCTGACAAGCCTTGGAAAGTGTTGCCATAAGTGAGGTGTAGGCAACATTTACAGTAGCTGTTGTCAAAGGTTGTTAAGGGAGAAGATGAGCACAACGGAGAGGTGGGAAGTCCTCAAAGGGAGAAGAGCTCAACGGAACAGAGTTGCAGAATTTAGAGCTGAAGAAGGAAGGTTTGAAGGGTCTATACGTCAGAAACCAAGATTGGACAAATTTATTGAGAATAGGGTCAACGAATCAACCACTTTCTTCGTTTCTAACTTTTCTCATGACCACGACGCAAAGGCTCTTTGGAACCTTTTCTAGAAATGGGGTAAGGTTAATAAGGTTTTTATTCCAAACAAGATGGACAAGAGTCGAAACAGATTCGCTTTCGTCAGGTTTGCAGTTATTGATCAGCCACAAATTTTTGCTAGAAGACTTGACTGGATTTTCATTGGTAATGTTAAGCTTCATGTTAATATTCCAAGATATGAAAGGTCGGAATATGGAGAGTAGGGGATATAAGGAAAGGAAGAGAGTTGGAATAAAGTAGCAATGGATAATGTTGAAAGGGTTTATCACCCTAAATTTTCTTATGCTCAGACAGTTAAAAATGGGAGGAGTGCTGCAACTCGTTACAAAGATAATGAACCTGAAGTACATGAGGATGGCAATGGTGTGTCAAATGAAGAATGGTTTCATCGGAGTTACGAAGTCGCTAAGGAAGCTATTGATGGTTTGCATAATGAGTTTGTTGGGACAGTGAGAAATGTTGGATCTATTCTTAGTATACATGAACAATTCTTCATGGAAGGTTACTTCTCCATTAAAGTCAACCCTATTGGGGCCTCCTTGGCTTTACTACAAGTTGAAGATAAGGAAGAAATACCAACGTTAATAGCAGATTCGAAAGAATGGTTGGCAAATTGGTTTACTGATCTTCATCCATGGTGCCCTGAGGATGTAGCTGTTGACAGGTTAACTTGGATTAGATATTATGGGATCCCTCTTCATGCTTGGACAAAATAATTTTTTTAAGTTTTTATCCTTCAATATCAGTCATTATGTTAATCTGGATGAGGTTACTAGAGGAAAAATAAGATTTGATGTGGCTAGAGTTCTTGTTAGAACTTCTATTCAGGAATCTTTAAATAAAGTTATCAAAATTAGAATCAATGGTAAGATTTTCTGCGTCGAGGTTGTTGAAGAAGTTTTTGGTGATAATTTATGTAATATTCTTGTTCATAATTTCAGGGATTCTATCAATAGTTCCTCTTCTGATGACGATGATGAATTTGAGTAAGGAGATTTTCTAGATTTTGTGCAGCGGGAGGATCATGAGAGAGATGAGCAAATGGATGGCCATGACGTTTCATATCATTCTGATAGAAGTCCAAGAGGTGATATGAATTGTTACTCCTTTGAAAGTTTGGTGCAAAATTCAATCAACCATGCCTTACGTTCTCAAGATAACTGCATTTACTCTCCCTTGGACATTTCAAAAGAGTCTGAGGTCAGTAGGCCACTTGCTTTGGCAGGGGAAAGCAACGAAGTTAGTTTTCATCAGCAAGTTAAACATACCAATTTATTTTTGTTCCCATTTTAAAAAATAACAGGTTTGAAACTTTGAATGCATGTGTGACATAAGAAAAAATAAAAAGTTGGAATAGAAGACAAAGACTAAGCAAGTTACAGGGACACACACATCAAACATCTTGTTGAGCACATCGATGGGAGGAGCGAATCGAAGTGCATAGGAAATATGAAGATGTTGTGTAAGGTCCATTTGGATAAATAGCTTAAATAAGTACTTATTAGAGTAGAGCTTATTTAATAAGTTCTACTGTTATAAATATGATTAATTTTTTTATTTATAAAATTCCATCACTCCCGACATAGCCGAGATATTGTTGCAAACAACATGAAATCTGGAAAATCCTGAGCTACTGCATAAGCTCTCAAATTCTTTCTCTGTTCTTTCCTTTCCACCAGTTGTTATAAACATGAGATTGTTAACAATGGAAGTTTAATTAGATGCACCGCTAGAATTCGGAACTTCTGGCATTATACATTCCAGAACAATCACCTTCCCATGTTGTGGTAAAGCTTTGTGTTAATTACTTAAAAGGTTTACACATTTTTCATCTGGCCAATTACAACATACAACCTGAAATGAATGACCAAAGATAAAAAAAGAAAAACAGAACTGTGATTAGAACCTTATTATGTTACATTGAATTATTAAAAAAATAAAGTTGAAGTCTCAAGTAGTACTTCGCTAACCTTTAGTATAATGGCATCACCCTTCAAAACATTTTCAAACATATCTCCTCCAAAATGGTCTATCCTTTCACGCAGTATGAGTCCTTTCTAATTAATAATTTCGACAAAACGAACTTCTTCCATATCATTCAAAATATTATAGGAAGTACAAAGAGAAAGAGAGATATATGTACTTGGATGAGCTGGTGCATTTTGAACCACTTGAGGCAAAACAAAATTAATACCTTTTATTGAAGGGTACTTGGAGATAATTAGTTTTAAGTCATGCCATAGTCCACCTCCTATATCAACAAGTATTGATACTCCCTCAAATCCTTTATATATTTTAAGGACCATTTTCATTTCTAATGTGCCGGAATGGACCATTGATTTGTGAAGACTCAAAACTGTGACCCAGTTTTTTAATTGTCTCCATGTATATACTTTGGCATTCCATTGACTTTCTCAAAATGGTTATTATTTTTAGGGTCCACAGTTGCATCCTTTGCATTCTTCCTTATAAAATACAACGCAAAATCGTAGTAAATCATGTAACTAAGTTCACCACCCTAAAATAATGAGTTACCTGTGTATGTAACAGAAACAAAGAAACTAGAGGATTGACATTGCTCAAATGTGGTTCTGAGAGCTCAGATAGGTCTAATGGAGTAGTCTGTGTAATACAAATATTGTCATCCAATCTGTCAGTGGAGAGAGAGGCACTGGCATAGTTGGTGAAAATAGGTGTTTCTACCTTCAGAGCATCTGAGGGACGAAGTAGCCATAGGTCAAATCAACAGGGGTAAAAACATAAACCACAAGATACCTGCAGCGGTGGAGGTTCAATCTAAGGCAGTGGAGGTCAGATCTAAATAGTGATGCATGAATAGTATGTATGAACAGTACACATACAAGATTGACGGTGGTGTGAGCTAGCCGAAATGATGACACAACCAAAAAATGGTCGGGTCTAGATGGAGAAGCTTGCCACGAAAAAAAAAAGGTCATGGTTGCCCAAAAAGGAAGTTTTCTCATCGGTGGATAGTGGGTCTAACCAGGTAATACTGATTCTAAGATTTTCCTCTTAGGCTCTAGATACAAAAACTTGATACAATTTTGGCAAGTATACCTAATCGTAACAAGTAATATGGTGGTAAGACCGAATATCGTTCACTGGGATCGTGGACAATTATCACTTCTCAAATTGGACTACTATTCAAACGTTCATTTGGTCGAAAAGGTCTTAATTAATATTTCTTACTAAATATAAATAAAATGGTGGTGTGAATTCCCTTGGGGACTTTTATCAAACACTTGGTGGTTAAACAGAAAGTTGATTAATGAATGAGTAAATTGTCAAGGTTAGATTATACCAATCATCCCTTAATTGTTATGAAATGGTTATTAATACAAGTCCAACTTTAATTATGACAATCAAGTCTTTTAAATACCCAAACCCTAATTCCTTAGAGAGATTGAGCCTAAAACCCCATATTAAACCCTAATTCCTTAGGTGGATTAATAAGAAGATTTGCATTAAGATTTAAGACTTAAAGATTACTAGCACTCCAATATCTATTCCTAGATTCATGAATTACTAGGTATCTAATTCCATGAGCATGCATTAGCATCAATTTTCCAATTGTTTACCAAAACAACAAAACATTCCAAGGTTGATCAAGCCAAGAAAAGCATTAAGAGTAGAATTAAATACTCATAAGAAGAAGGAACTTGCATTAAACCCAATCCAATTACAACCAAGTTCTGAAAAGTAACATCTAACCCCAACAAAGGGATTTAGCTAGACATAATCTAATAGATCACAAAAGGAAGATGAAAGAGAAGAGAAAGAACAAGAAGAATGATTCAAACTCTATTGAAATCTTCCTCCAAGATTGTTCACAAGCTAATTTCGTGCAGCTGCTGACCTAAAACTACCTTTTTCTTTACCCCCCTTCGTGACAAAAAGAAACAGAATATATATAGGTGCAGAAAGTTGCCGCACGCCGCGGCATCGAGTAGTTCATGCCGCGGCATCGATTAGTTAACGCCGCGGCATCGAGTAGTTAACGCCGCGGCGCCCAACCTTCTGGTCTGCAAGGTTTTTGTGGCCGAAGCTTCCACGCCGCGGCGTGGAATGTAGTCATGCCGCAGCATGACTAAGTTTTTAACTCCATCATATTTCTTCTTCCACTGCAGCTCAAAACTCCTTCCAAAAGCTAGATTGGGATGTTTCCTGTAACAAGGATCGCATTAAAATGAATACAAGTATAAAACCACATGATCCCACAAGAACTCATATGAAAATAATGCAAGTGTTATCAATACAAGTATCAAAATAGATTCCATTAAGAGTGCATGGGAAGTCATCTAATTACACCTGAAATTTAGAACTAAACAATCTAAAGTTAACAAGATTTTGGTCCAATTAAGTATATTTTTACATAGTTATCAATACCATGTTGAGAAAAAGAGAGAGAGAGAGATATGAATGTTGAAATCGTGTGCCTCAATCAAATAATAGGTACTGAATATGCAATAATAAGGTAATAATCACAGAGATCTTAATTACTCTAATTACAATAATTATATGATAACTGTATATATAATGAACCTAGACACTTAACATAAAGCACGCTTCCAACAGTATCAAATTGATAATGATATGGCTGAACTGAAATTTTAGGCAACACATTTAACATGTAAAAGAGTTGCATAAACTTAGAATACAAGCAACGCTTGAAAAGAGTTGCCTAATGGTGAAAAAGCATTGCTTAAAGCTCTGGTGATATAGGCAATGCTTTTGACACAAACCATAGCCTAAACCTTTCATACATGCAACATATAAAAAGCATTGCCTAAAGATGAATATAAAGGCAAGCATTAAAAAACATTGACTTACGTACCAATACCATTATAGGCAACGTTTCCTAAACAATGCACGAGGTTGAAAATTAAAGCAAGTATAAAAAAGTTGCTTACAGTCAATCTGGCAAGCCTTGGAAAGCATTGCCATAAGTGAGGTATAGGCAACATTTACAGTAACTATTGCCAAAGGTTGTAAAGAAACATTGCCTAAGGTCAGTGTAGGAACCTTTGAAAATCATTGTCATATGTGAAGCATAGGCAACGTTTTCCGTAACTATTGCCAAAAGTTGTCAAAAAGCATTGCTAAATGTCATAGGCAACGGTTTGGTGCTTAAGGCAACATTTTTCAACCCTTAACAGAAGTCAAATTTGCTGTAGTGTGATTCTTCTGATTTTAGATCTCATCAATTGTTAAAGCTTGTTTGTTATTTTACTTGTTTGGGGATCAATTTAGTGGGTTGAAGTATGTTAGGATTCAATTTTCAGCTTGCAGTGTATGGTGTTCTGTTTGCACATGGTAAACTTGATGATTGGTCTAATTCTTTTATTAATAATCAAACATGAAATAGTTCGCATAGATGCAACATTTTAGTTGGTTAATGACTGTGATTTAAAGTGCATGTTGTCGCAACCGTCCCGAAGGACGTCGTGAATGGAGAAGGTAACTAGAATTTAATTGTTTGGGAGTCGCCACCAACCGATTCTTCCATTAAAAATGGAATGGTGCGATTGGACACCTTAAAAAAATAGTATGTGTTTAAGAGTTTAGGTTCAGGGGTTGATTACGGGTAGGGAAGGTGTTAGTACCCTACACCGTCCATTTTGAGAATGGTTACCTATTTAATCTAGTGTTATCTTGCTAAATTAATTAAATTGGTCCATTATTATCCAAAAAAAAATTATTTATTTTATTTTGACATGTCCCATTTTGTCAGTATATTATCAAAAATGATAAATGACTAAAACAGGGAATGAGCGGTTAAATAGCCATTATTGTATGAATCAAATATAAGTCCACAACACGTTATGTGAAGGTGGTAAATTAAAAAAATCATATTTTTAAGAAAATATTTTTAAATAAAATATGAGATTTTTAAATGATTTTTATAAAAGGAAATTTTTGGAATGTGTGATTAAATGAAATTTTAATTTATCACCACCACAAAGTTAATGCTATATTAATTTGTTCGCGTTCATTTTTTATTTTAAAATATTTTATTTAATTAATTGTGAACATTAGACTCTGCCAGCGCTCCTGGAAAAATCTAATATTAATAACCTCAAGAATATTGAGAAGAGTTTAGTTGATCGTCTCTTCGATTCTCTCCCAAATTTTCTGTCATCGGAAAAATTTAAGGGTTTATATGATATTTGACTAAAGTGACAAGCATATAATTATAGCAAGAAATTAATGCGTTGTTGACACCCAAATTTTTCCTGAAATTTTAATTTTCACTAATGGGCATTGTATCAATAAATTTGGATCTGATCCATTTACCAAGCCCAAATCCAATGCTTTAAGAGGATAATGATAAATAAAATAAAAAGAAAATTAATTTTGATCTGGCATGTAAAGGAAGAATCTCCACCGATCCAGTAAAAATTTAGAATGAGGAAATTAATTTGAATTCAAGAATACATTTAATGCCTTATTAATAGTAATTTGGGGTTTAAATAATTAATTGATTCTGATTGCACAAATTGATCTTGATTGATGAGAGAAATTTATTCTAATTTACCCTAATTAATTGAGCTGATTGAGGTGATGAGAATAATTATTTGTGCTATTGTTGGGGGAAGAAATAAATTCTAAGTCTACAAAGGAATGAGGAAAAGATGAATTCGACCATGGGAACTTGAAGAATGTCTCCAAGGTTTGAAGTTATTGCAAGTATTTTTTGTCGGATGATAAGTTTACGTCGAAGATGATATTACAAATGTTATCCGTCGGATGATTGTAAATGTCGAAAAGATTCATTTTATTGGTGGAAAATGCTGCAAATATTATTCGTCGGATAATGAGTTTGCAGGTGTTGTTCGTCGGATGACAAGTTTTCATCAAAGAAGACAGTGATTGATCGTCGAATAATAGTCTCCATTGAAAAGTTGCACCCAATTTCCTTATGACTTTAACAGTTTTGTACAACGAATATGTGGCTTAACTGCCATGTATACGTGTTTATGTTTTAGGAGTCGGTTATTTTACTTAGTTTGTCTATAAATACTAGAATTTACGATGTAAAAAAGGGTTGGTTACTGGATATACAATCCTAACATCTCACTCGAGCAGATTAAAGGATTTGATTCCAAGTATGCCTTCCATTTTCGTTTCAAGCAATTTACCTTAATGCAATGTTCATTTACAATTCCTTTTATTTCCTACACCTTGTCCTTTTGAGTTCATTTACTTTGAGTCTTGTTCTTTAAATTCGTTTACTTTCTCTTATCACGCTGTTATTTTCCTTTACTTTCTGCAATTTACATTACTTTGCTTTGTTCTTTAAATTTCTTTACGTTTCATTGTATTTTCACTTGCATTCATTTATTGCTTTTCATTCATTTTCTGCAATTTACATTTGCACTGTTTTTTGTTATTATACTTAACTCTTTTTTGTTTTACACCAAGTTTTTACCCTTTCTCATACGAGATTACCACATAACTCGTCGTAACCCACATTCGACTGATAAATATATTTGTTTGTTTGAAGTTTGCATTTACCAAATTTCACCATAAACAACTATAAATAACTAATGGTAGAAAAGCCCTAGGAGAGCACTAGAAGGGGGAGAGGAGCCGTAATACAGAAAAGAAAGAGAGAAAAAATTACAGAGAGAGAGGGAGAGCTACAACACTCAAAGTGAGATAATACACACAAAGAAAGAGAGAAAGAATGAGAAGATAGAAGAAACCTCTTCCCATTGCCCTTCCATCTGGGAATTCGACTCAAGGTATGACCTTAATCTTTTTCTATTCTTTGCTTATTGCATAAAATAGTGGAGATCTTTTGTATCCATGGATAAAATTCTAAGACAGCCACCATGAACCCTCCTCCTCTACTAACTGAAACAAGCCATCATAAACCCTTGCTTCCACTACCATATTGATATTTGTTCATGCTTTCTTTTAAAAAAAATTAATAATAATGAATTAAGAATTCCGATAATGGATAATTAAAATTAGCTATTGCATTAGTAACGTTTTAATTCTTCCAGAGGTGAGGGTATCTCTTTGGTTTTGCCATGGGTATTGGCAGGCCTCAAATGATGCCTAATAAAAATCTTAAATTGTTATTTCATTAATTTTCTTTTATTTTGTGTTACAATTGTTATGTTCTTCATCACGAATTATGGAGTAACATCCCAACGAAGGAATAATCAAAATTAGTTGTGACAATAGTAACATTTTGACAATCCTGAGGTGAAGAGAAATTTTTATAGTTTTGCTAGGAGCGCTGGCGGGGCTTTAAAAATCTCCAATAAAAAGTCTTATTACATATATTAATTATTATTTTTGACTATGACTTATGATTCTAATCTATTTCAAAGTATCTTCACATCCATCATTTAATTAAAACATTTAAATCTAGCTGACAACAGAAAGATTAGGAGATGATTAAGGTACCGATCAACTAAACTCTTCCCAATATTCTTGAGGCTATTAATATTAGATTTTTTCGGAGCACTGGCGAGGTCTAATTTTCATAATTAAATAAATAAAATATTTTCACAATTAAATAGGTGATAAAAATAAAATAAAATAAATGCAAACAAATTAATTTCATTTGATCACTCATTTCAAAAATTTCATTTTCTGAAAATCATTTCACAAATCAGTCATTCTAAAATTTTCTTTATGTAAAAATCATTTAAAAATCTCATATTTTATTTAGAAATATTTTCTTAAAAATTTGATTTTTTCAATTTACTACCTTCACGTAACATGTTGTGGGCTTACATTTGTTTCATACAACAATGGCTATTTGGCCACTCATTCCCTGTCTTGATCATTTATATTTTTTTGATATTTTGTGAGACAAAATGAGACATTTAAAAATAAAAATAATAACAATTTTTGTTTAAAATAATAAATGACCAATTTAATTAATTTAGTAAGATAATAATAGATTAAATAGGTAACCATTCTTAGAATGGACGGTGTAGGGTGCTAACACCTTCCCTACTCGTAATTAACCCCCGAACCTAAACTCCTAAACACAGATTATTTTCTTAGGTGTCCAATCGCACCATTTCATTTTTAATGGAAGAATCGGTTGGTGACGACTTCCAAACAAGTAATTTTTAGTTGCCTTCTCTCATCGCGGCGCCTTTTGGGACGGTTGCGACATGTGTGAAAGGAGATATTTATGTTGGAGATCACCTAAAGCCCCGCCAGTGCTTTTGGTAAAACTAAAGGGATATACCTCACTTCCAGAAAGTCAAAACTTCGTCATCACTTTGGCTAATTTTGATTATTCCTTCATCGGATATCTTAAATTTATTTCGAATGACAATTAAGTTGCTGGTATGACAAATAATATATAGAAAAAGATATTTATTGGAAATTACCTAAAACCCCGCCAGCGCTTCCGGCGAAACTAAAGTGATATTCCTCACCTCCAAAAAGTCAAAACTTCGTCACCACTTTGACTAGTTTTGATTATTCCTTCGTCGGATCTTAAATCATTATTAACAAAATTAGTCAAGATGATAATTAAGCTTTTATTAAATATAATTTTTGAACATCAAAACTAAAGAAGGCAAAAGTATATAAGAATTATACTAAATAAAAAAGTCAACGATTACAGGTGCTAGGGAAAAAGAATTAAATTTTATAAATCAATGAAAAAGGCTAATTAATATTTTCCTTTTCATTTCGTTTTGCACTTTTCATGTCCAAGATTTCGTATACTTGGATACCATCCATACATGCCTTATATATAATTAACATTTCAATTGCACAAGGCACCTCAATCAAATACAATTTATGATTTCCCCTTTTTCTTAATATCTCTATTTGCCTTCCTCTTTTTTTTTTTAATTTAAAATTCAGTATATCCAAGCCACCTTGAGCATCAATGATTAATCGCACATATGTGCCCTCATGTCAAAGCAAATCACATAGGTACTGAAACATATAAACCCATGGATCAACTATAATAAAACAAAACTAATTAAACCCTTGCAATTCATGATAGCTACGCATTAGTTTATTCATTTTTCAATACATCATTGTACCATCTTTGCCTCCCAATCCTAATGTTAGAGTAGCAAAGTCCAACGAGAGAAGAATTCTGGCATGTAGGGATAGTTCTTGGTAGGTTTAACGGCTTAAAGGGAAGTACGAATGGTGATGGTTACACATGTTTGGAATCGAGAGTATATGGGTTGGCACCTCAGTATACAAAGATTCAGAGATTTAAACCAAGAATGAAAAGACCGTGAATGGAAGCATAATCCAAGTATGAAAATATATGGAAATCTCACCTCCCAGGTCTAATAGTGGAGGATGGTAGCCTTCCTAGTAAAGATTAAACCTCATATATCCTCCTTCTTCAATCTCATGTTTTCTTATTCTCTTTTGCTCTCTCTCCTTCTGTGTGTGTGTGTGTTAGTCAATGCCTATTTTTCTCTCAAATCCCCCATGTGTGTTGCGCTCTCTCCTTTCTCTCAAATCTTGCGTTGCTGCTCCATATTCTCTCTTTCTTTTCTGTGTTACGGTTGCTCTCTTTCTTTCTTTCTTTTATCCTAGGGTTTGTCTACTCTTAGTTATTTATAACCCAAACAATTATTCTCATCACCTCAATCAACTCAATTAATTAGGGCAAATTAGAATAAATTTCTTCTATCAATCAAGATCAATTTGTGTAATTAGAATGAATCAAAATCAATTAATTATTTAAACCCCCAAATTACCATTAATAAGGGATTAAATGTATTTTTGAATTCAAATTTAGTTCTTTATTTTAAATTTTACTAGATCAGTGGAGATTTTTTCAATTTCTACATGCCAGACCAAAATTATTTTTATTTTTTTATTTATCAATCATTTTAAAGCAATGGGTTTGGGCTTGCTGAATGGATCAGATCCAAATTTATTGGTATAATGCCCATTGGTGAAAATAAAAATTTTAGGACAAATTTAGGTGTCAACACATGTGAATCTTATTAGAAGCTCAATGTCTTTGATGGATGGGTACGGGTACATACGCAGGTTGGCATGATAATTAGAATTTTAGGGTCTTTAGTGCATGACTTATAAATTCACATGATCTCTGTGTTTCAGTTTGGTTTGTCTATTTTCATTGTAAAGAGCTTTGGTTAGCTGTACTTGTTGGGCTTAATGTGCTTTGAGTTGATGAGCTTGCAATATCATTTTCTTGCTTTTTTAGGCATAGACATGGATTGCAAAATCCAGGCATAGAATTTTTGTTTTTTTTTTTTTCTATGGCTAAGTTGTTCCTGAACTTTGTCTTTTGGGTTGATGATTGCTATAATTGAAGGAACTCTATTCTTATGAAATGATGGACTCATTTTCCTTTTCTCCGATCTGAACCACATGCTTGGTTTTCACTAGGATTTGTCAATGTAATGCTCAAAATATGAGAATTAGACGCTGGTTAAATTCCAACTATTCATATGGAGAGGTACATATCAATTAGTATAACTATGCATTTTTTGCTTGTTTGTTGAATGCAAGTCTAATATCCACGAATTTGTGAAGCATCTTCCCTAAGAACATATAAGATATCAATTAGGCATTTATTAGTTGTGACACCCTGCATGCTAATTGTTTGACCAAATTTTGAGTTCACCTTGTCAACCAATTTTGGATATTAGGCTTTGAGTCTTGATTTCAATTTGATCTTTCATGTTGTATTGACAATGATTATCCATGTACTGTGCTACAATATTTTCAGTTTCGGGTTTGACTCCATTGCTGGTCTAGTTCCTTGATGTGATGTCTATTGTAGTGGTACCACCTTGTGTGCAAACAATCTGTCAATGCTCTATAGTATGCTTAACTTTAGCTTGAACTGCCAGGGCGATAATTGAATGTCGAGTATCTCTTGATTTTATGTTTTATCTATATTGTTAGATTTGTTAGTTCATGTTTGGTTTAAGAAAAAGATATTTGATATTTGAATCTGCTCTGATCCGTAGCTTTTAGTCCTGTTTTAGAGGTTTAATTGGTAGTAACCTATGCTGCACGGATACTTCAAAATTAGTGTCGTATCCGTATCGTACCCGTATCTGATACATTTACTCATATAATACTGTTGCATTCATATTTTTGTAATATCTCTGGTTTTTTTCAAATAGTTACCATCCTCAAGATACTACTACTACTTGAAAAATTCGGAATATGGATTCAAGCCCCATTCTCACCAATTACCTCCCTTAAAATATATTCTCACTCTTGCAATCTTCCCATCCTCAAAATTATAGTAAATTGGTGAGGAATTTTGCCTATTTTAAAGCTTATTTTTTTTTACATATATAAATATAAATTTATTTTATTCCATATTCATTGTTGTACCCGTATTATAATTTTTTTAAAATTTAATGTATTTACTTATCATATTAGATTGTATCGAATACTCGTACCCGTACCCATATCCGTGCAACATAAGTAATAACATGCTAAATGGAAATCAATGGTTGGATTGTAGATAACTACCTGGTATTTGTCAAGGATCTACAATGTGTTAAATTTGTATGAATCTTCATGTGTATTGCTTGACAAAGTGCTTATTAAAAATGCTTGGTATCAAGAGAATAAAATTGTCTGTGAATGTGCTCAGATAACTGCTCCCTTGATCCCATCACTTGTCCGATTGCCTATGAACTCTTTTTTGAGTGTTTTAAACTTGAAATAGTGGTTTGTGCTTTACTTAATCTGCCGCCTTGAAAATTCTGGTAGCGCTTTGATAGTCTTGTTAAATGGACTGACTATCTTTGTGATTATGTGACAAATTTTTCCTAAAACCAACCTTTGATTGAGTTTTCTCCATTGTTTTTAAGTTTAGTTTTGTGTGTTTTCATTTACATCTTTGTTTAGTATTGTGTTTCATTTTCTTGCTTAGAAGCTTATTTTTACTTTGTATCCTTTTAATTCTTAGGTATGGAATAAAGGAGTTTAGCATTGGGAAGGAAATAATGCTGCATGGATGAAGATTTGTCTCGGGACATCCACCGCCTAAGCGGTAGAAGCCAGCGCTCGAGCGCTCAAAATTTGTTGCCTCTGCCAATCCACCGCCTAGGCGGTGAAATCCAGCGCTTAGGCGCTCCAATGGCTCGTACAATTTTTCCTCTGGAACACCACCGCCTAGGCGCTCAAATCCACCGCCTAGGCGGTGGCATCGCACCACAAGTCTCTCCTCTGGAACCCCACCGCCTGAGCGGTGAGATTCCACCGCTTAAGCGGTGGGTTCAAAATCTTGCGCCCTGTTTCTTTCCTGATATAAAAAGAAAAAGAAGAAAAGGTTAAGTGAGGACGGCGAGAGAAAAATAGAGAAGGGGATCTGCTGCTACCCTAATCCAAGGAGAAGTGATTCAAGAAGAAGATTAGAGGATCTCAACATCAACATCTTGAATTCTTCATGGAGTTTATCTCTTTTCTCAAATTTTCTTCCCTTTTTATCATGAGTAGCTAATTTTCCTATGTTAGGGATTTGATGTAGCTTGACTTGGATAATGGTTTTATGAACATCTTGTAATTCTTGACTTGATTCCATGGTTAAGCGTTTATTCTCTGTTTTTATACAATTTATGAATTGGCCTCTCATATTTTGATCTAGGGTTCATAATTAGAATTGGGAAATTCAATTATGTACTAGCTATTGGGAATGAATGCCATAATCTTACAAGGTTTAGGAATAGGCTTTGGGATTGTGTGGTGCCATTGAATTTTACTATTTGTGTAAAGCCCTTTTCAATTCGAACTAGGTTAAGGAATTAATTAGTTCTTGTTGGTTAAAGGAGAATTGAATATCCAAGGAATTGGAATTTAATTAGTTTCAGAAAATTCAACCTTTAATTCATGGATGAAGAGTCAAGAAGAATGAAATTTCTTAATTCAATTGGATAAGTCAAGTGAAATCAAATCCCTAGCAATTTCATAATATTCAGTTCACATCGCACATTCTTTTAACCACACTCTAGTTTTGCTCATTTAGTTTTTATTTTTAATTACTATAATTTTTAAGCATTAGAGTTACCTTCAATCCAAAAGTACGTTAGTCTAAATAGCATCAAATCTAGTGAATAGGTGTTTGGTAACTCAATCCCTGTGGAGACGATAACTCACTAAATTTTATTACTTGAATGATTCGGTGCACTTGCCGAGAGGCTATCACGCTTTAGAAAATTTTCAAAGATAAACCTAATGAACCTCTCATGCTTCCTTGGTTTTAAGTTCTGCATTTTTAGTTCACATATTACTTAATTTGTTTGGTCATTTACTTGTGTTCTTGTCCTTCCTAGTGTTTTTAATCCTTTAAAGTTGTTATGTTTTACTTGTGGACTTGCAATGCTAATTGAGATAATTGATGTTGCTTTGATCTTTCAAGCTGTTTGTGTGAATTTAATTAATTTTATGATATGCTTTTCATGTTAAATGCAAGCTCAATGAACTTGATAGTTAGTGGTGAATTTATCCTGGTTGTTTGGTTTATTATGTGAGTGTGTGTGGTAATGAGATTCTTTGTTTGCAACCGAATCTTTGTGCGTGTCAAGACCAAGAGATGAATTGAGATCCATATGACAAAATTGTATGAAAACTATAGTTTAATGGAAGAATGAAGGGTCTGTTGGAATATTTGGATTGTATGGTGGTACATTTGAAAGGGAGATGGTCCTTTGAATTGGGATCATATTGAGTGAAAGGAATAATAAAAGATAGGGGTAAGGATTTGGGTTTGCATGAATTAAGGCTTCCTTTGGGAATTTTAGGTAGATATAGTCAAATAAAATAACAATGGAAATAAGAAAAGAATGGGGAGGTACAGATATATAATGTGGTTTAAAAATATATGTAAACGAAAACAAACAAAATATTTCTTTATTTGTTTTTTATTTTACTCGGCCTGTAGCATCTTTTGAGTGTCATCTTTCCTTTCTTTCAATTTTTTTCTTTTGGGTTATCTATGCCTGTTCTTTCTTTTGAATATATAGTGTTAATTATATATTTTATTATATTCAATTATTATGTTGATTGTATTTCGTGAATATTTTCAAATATACAATGTCCTTCACTTGTAAATTTTCTCCACAAAGAAATCAATTAAAACATGTTAGTCATATGGAGTGGTCAAGTATCACCTGACTACACTTTTGAAGTTGTTTTGAGGCCCTGTGCCATGTTCAATCACATTTAGGATGTCCTTTGATTAAATTAATTTGTTTAATGGTCTTGAAGGGTTAAGTTTCTTGTCAACACCCAATTTTAACTGTGCTAACAAAATAAAAGTGAACATTAAAAACTATATTAAAAAATAACTCATTTTTGTCATTTTTCAAAGAAAATTTGAAAAAGAAAATAATGGACCACCTAAGTTATACTATTATTTTTGGTCCAATCTTAAAGCTCAAAAGTTAATGCTTTTTAATTCTATTAAAGATTTGACTCTAGCCTACTTTGTAAATGTTCAATTTTTTTTTTAAATCTTAATTTACATATATAAATAAGGAGGCTAGGGTAACAAAAGAAGGAAATTTTGATAAAGGAGTTAGCGAGGGTAAACACAAAAATAAAAGGAAGAGAAAGTGGGGCTACACTGGAAGGAAATCGAAAGAGAGAAAACGACCAAAAGAAAAAAAGAGGATGCGAATAGGGTCACTGTGTGAGGTAAGGATCTCCCAGCTTCTTCTTCATATTTGTAGAGTTTAGTTCTATTTTGACTTTTCACTTGGATGATTGGATTGTGGGTTTGAATTTTTTTTCTTTGGCTTTGCAATGAATATCTTGTTTAGTATTATAATCCGTACTTGAATCCTGAGTGTTGTCGTTATCTTAATTTTAGGTTGTATGTTTGTAGTCCTTTTTATTCTTTATATTAATTGTTTAATTTAATAAAAAAGAATTTTATTTTATTTTTGAAAGAAAATAATAAAAAAAATAAATTTTGATTCACCTCAATTATACTATTATTTTTGGCCCATTCTCAATGCTCAAAAGCCAATACTTTATAATTTTATTAAAGATTTGACTCTGGCCTATTTAATAAATGCCCAATCTCTTTTTAAAAACCTTAATTTACATATCTAAATAAGGAGGTTAGGAAAACAAAAGAGGGGAATTCAGATAAAGGAGACGGCTATGGCAAACACAAAAATAAAAGGAAGAGAAAGTGAGGTTGAACTAAAAGGAAACCAAAAGAGAGAAAACAGTAAAAAAAAAAAAAAAGAGGATGCGAATAGGTCACTGTATGAGGTAAGGATTTCCCAGCTTCTTCATATTTGTAGAGTTTAGTTCTATTTTGGCTTCTCCCTTGAATGTCTACGTTGTGGGTTTGAGTTTCTTTCTTTGGTGTTGCGATGACTATCTTGTTTAGTACTATAATCGGTTCTTGAATCCCGAGTGTCGTCATTATCTTAATTTTAGGTTGTATATTTGTAGTCCTATTTATGCTTTGTATTAATTTTTTAATTTAATAAAAAATATTTTTTATCATTTTTAAACGAAAAATTTAAAAAATAAATAAATAATAAGTTATCTCATTTATACTATTATTTTTGGTCCAATTCTAAAATTCAAAAATCAACGCTTTCTACTTTTGTTAAAGATTTGACTCTGACTTATTTTGTAAATGTCCAATCTCTTTTTAAAAATCTTAATTTACATATATAATAAATAAAGAGGTTGCGGCAATAAAAGATGGACACTCAGATAAAGGAGACATTTATGGCATACACAAAAATTAAGGGAGAAGAAAATGAGGCTGCACTAAAAGTAAACCGAAAGAGAGAAAACGACAAAAAAAAAAAAAAAGAAGGAGGAGGATGCTGATAGGGTCACTGTGTAAGGTAAGGATCTCCCAGCTTCTTCTTCATATTTGTAGAGTTTAATTCTATTTTTACTTCTCACTTGGATGTCTGCATTGTGGGTTTGAATATCTTTCTTTAGCTTTGAATATCTTGCCTAGTATTATAATCAGTTCTTAAATCCTGATTGTCGTCGTTATCTTAATTTTAGGTTGTATGTTTGTAGTACTTTTTATGCCTTATATTAATGGTTTAATTTAATAAAAAGGAATATTGTTGACTTCATGTGATGTGCGGGGAATGTATGCTTCTTCATGTTTTGGTTTTACGTGATTTGACTTGCATCAATAGAATAAAGTAGCAAAAAGGTAAAGTACATGGAATTTAGGCAATTTGACCAAAGTAGACGAAAAGTCTGGAATTTATGCTTTAGTCTTGTAATAGTGAAAAAATAATTATTTTTTGCATTATTTTTTTTTTTGGACAGTGATCTTTTTTTGCATGATAGAATTCAGTTAGACATATTATCTATTCATTCGCGTCTATTTTTATCTTGAAAAAAAATAAATGCACATAATTTTTTTATATTAATTTTATATTTGATTAAAGGTAAGTAACTAATTATTTATAAATTGATAATTTATTAATTAAATTATATATTTTATTAATTAATAATTTATTCATTATTAATCAAGGCTATATAATTAATTATTAAAACGTATTTATTAAATAATATATTGTATTAATTAAAAATTTATTTATTTTTAACTAAATATAAAAATAATGTAAAAAAATAGTTTGTAAATATCATTGATATTTTATCATTTGTGATTATTGTTTTTTAATTTAAATTTTAAATTACTTCCATATTTTAGTGTACTTTGAATCTACGTGTTTTTTTCTTTGTTCAACCGAATCTGTCATTGTCTAGTGTTTAAAAAAAATACAAGATTTAATATCATTAATTATTTTTTAAAATAAATAAAATTAATCACAATAAATTAATAATCATTTAGTAGTCTCAAGAGGTCAAGTACTCACTAAGTTTTTGGAGTTGTCCTGTGGACTACTATCATATTCAATTCCAATTAAGACTTGTGTTTTTTTAAAATAAAATAAATTAAACATTACTTAGTGATCTCAAATGGTCAAGTACTCATTGTCCATTTTTTCTTGGGATGACTCTGTTGGCATAATACTACTTGCTTTATTTGAATCAATTTCTCTAAACAGTTTCTTTTTTCATTTTATCAAATTAAGTAAATCTCTTTTCTTTAAATCAACCACTACATAATAAAATTTTTTAAAGAACTACATGACTTTAAATTTTCCATTTTATTGGGGGAATACATAGGCACTAGTGACAAGCCAAAATTAAAAATATTTTTTATTAAATTTTTATCTTCATTTTCTTTAAAGTTTGTAAATATTTTTAATTTAGCCTTTAATAATTTTCTCAACTTGTAAATATTTTAATTTAATTTTAATCTTTATTTCTCTCCAAACTTGTAAATTTTTATAATTTAATCTTTGGTCTTATTGTTTCTCTATTTGTAATAGTTTAATTCATTTTGATCTTTACTTTCTTTATTGCTTGTAAATATTTTGATATTTGATTATTTTATGATTTAATTTTTATTTGTTGATTTACTCATTTATTTATTCTTTTCATGGATTATTTGTTTTATGAGGTAAATTAAATATGTTTAGATTATTATTCATTCTCACAAGTAACTTTAGGATAACTATTTTTGAATGAGTGTATTAGGAGTGCAGTGAGATTAAGTTTTTGCCATTTCTTATATATAAAGAGACTTCTGAATCCAACTTTAATGCACATACTGATTTTTTAAACATTTTAAAAGGGCCTTTTTTTTTAACTTTTTTCCTAACTAAATAAAATTGATGGTGACTCTTCTAAAATTGTATTTTTAAAATTCAATTGCTAATTTTTGGTGGCGGGTGCCCCCTTGGGGACAATTGTGATAGATGACACCTCCACAGGGTTGCAATTAATCAAGAAATCTTCCCTCTCATTTATCACATGCCAACCCTATAGCAAGCTTTTTGAATTAAAATATTGTAAAAATTCTTTATACTAATTGTATAAAAAGTTTATACTGAGAGTTAATTAAATTAAATTCATTGTTAAAAGTGTAAAAAAATAATGAAAAAACACATAAAATAAAAAATATTTCATAAAATTTATGGAGGTATATATTAGAATTAAATATGCAGAAAATATCAAATTAAAATTATATTATTAAAAGTATGAAACAACCATAAAAATACATATATAATGAAAAAATTACACTAAATATATATGAAATAGAGAGCCAAAAATCCTGTGAAATTCACAGCAGGATAGTCCTAGTGTTATAAATAAATTATGTCATACTATTTACACATGTATTAAATATACACATGCATACATGTGGCACAAGTGACTCTATTTATGCGATACCCCTAAATCTCACATAGGATGAGTTGTGAATTAAATAATAGCTTATAGCATAAAAACATTAAATTGTATGTTTTATTTTCCTAATTATGTATAATTACAAAATCATCTTGTTGGGTTTTAGGTTTTGGTGATGTTTAAGTTTTGAGCATATAAAATTTATTTAATTTAAATTAATTGATGAGTTGTTAATTTGCATGTCCCTAATTACTTGATTTCTGTAATGAGATATTTGTATTCATTGGAAAATATTTGAATTGATATGTGCTGAATCCTTGATTAATTATGTGATCATATAATTGAGGAAAGTATTTGAATTAAGATTGTAATTGAGAAAAATATTATAATATTAATGTGCTGAATTATTTGTTTACCTTAATTAAGCTTTTGATTTTGTTAACTAAGGTAATTGTTATAACACATTAATGTTATAGGTTCCTACCAATTATGGAATTAAATTTGAATTAGAAAGAGCAAAGAGACTCAATTTTCGTACAACAAAACAGAATAAAGGAGCAACATATTTGAACAACATCTGAAGCAAATGAGCAACCAAATATATGTAAAACTAAACAAAGGAGAACCGTCTGGACAAAGGAACAACGACAGAAGCGAAAGGAGCAACGAAAAGAGCAGCTTACCATAACTAAGAGTGTGCTGCACAAAAATACTAAAAGAGCAATATTCCTTTGACTCCAATCACTCCAACAGCTAGCTAAATTCAAAGAAAACAAGTTGGCTACAAAAGAGAGACATCCTTATATCAAAGCAACAACTCTTACACAAAAAAAAAAAGAGAAGAATTATATCTTCCTTGCAATCCTTTATTCTTCTCATTCTTATGTGCTTTATACTTGCTTATCTACTCTAGAGAGAGTGTGTTATTTGGGTATCATTATAGCTCTTTCATAAGAGCAATCAAAATAGAGAGACTATTGTTCTAGTGAAAAGAAAGAGAGTGAGGGTAGCATTCAAATTTCTTTCTTTGATCTAGGTTACTCTATTATGGGTTGAGGTAGATGAATGTTTCTTGTGGTGTCCTTGAAAGAAACAACGCCACTGAATACTATGCTTTGGGTTAAGATAGAGGTAGGTTGGGGTAGTGTCCTTGTAAGCAAAAAACACTACAAATTAAAGAAAATCTCAAGCTTGCTTGGAGACTGAATGTAGGTCACATGTTGTGGCTGAACCAGGATAAATCGCTCGTGCACATCTCTCTCCCTATCTCTTTATTTTATGTTCATCATATTGTTTGTTTGCATTGCATTTGAGTTTTTAATTTTTGATAAAATTCTGTCATTGATCCATAGAACCAATTCACCCCCTCTTAGTTCTATCACATCTAATAATGACAATCAATACATAGATAACTAAAAAAATCTTAAAATATAAGAAAAATATGATTAAACTCATTTTAAAATTTAGATTATGCGCTACTAATAGACAAATAAAAACAATAAGCATTAATCCCGTAAACTAGATAATAATAATCGAACAAAAGTTATCATCCCCTTAATACATAAAAATCAAGCTAGACACCATGGTCTCTAGCTAGAGGCAAACATAATTTCTCACTGTTACTGCTAACCACCATACTTCTCTTCCTCTGCGTGTTGTTTAGCTTCCTCACTTTGTGGTTCTCGCGCAGCTGTTATTTCCCATTCTCTTTTGCACCGCCAGTTCTCTTTTTATCCTATCTTACTTCTTCTCAACCTCAATTTCTTCCCTTTTACTTTTTCTGCGCACCGTTTCACTCTCTTTCTTTATTGACTGCATGCGAGTCCAGCTCCTAATACTTCAGCTAGCTTATGGCGCATAAGCTCGAGTCAAAGTCCCATTCTCTTCTCCCAATCTGCTTGGACTGCACGTGACCCACACTTCTTGCTCTTGACATGGCAGCTTCTGTATTTATTTATTTATTTTCTTATCTTTACTGCTAACCAAATACTTTTGTGCTTTTATTTTCATTGGGCTTCTCATGGTTTGCTTATTAAAGTAGCAGCTGCCCTTTACATGCTAACCGTGATCCCGTTGTCTTTTATTCCTCTATATTTGATTCTTTGGCTTGCATGCTTTATCAATTTGTACGCATGTTTTCACCAAAATCCTACATGTGTTGCAGCAGCAAATCAGAATGTGGTTTGGTTTGGCCCTCAACCATGCTCACACGTACAAAGTTTATTTATAATTTTTTAAAAAATCATTAACTATGTTGTAATGTAATTACTAATAGTTATAGTTCTTGTTTTCCCTTTTCACTTTAAAAACCTAAATTACTTTTAAAAAATTTAAAGTATGATTTTATATAAATATGAATTAATGGGGTTGGGTGTAGGAATTTAAACATTAAGAGTAAATAATCTAATTAGGTATTTATTCTACACATAATTTAAGAAGTCTCTTTTCATACAAAAGTTTGTTACACATATAAATTCTTAGTCGCTACAATTCTATATTCTAGAATCTAGTTGTTTAAAGCATTGCTAAGTAGAATGAGATGAGATCACGGTAATAATTGTGAACATCGAGTTGACAACATAGCAAAATAATATTGTGACACCATAAGACATTTAAAAATAAACTCACGCGATTACCCTAAATTTATACTTTAAAATTTATATATTGATAGATAAATTATTAGATATGACGTAATTATCATTCATTCATGAAACATACCAGTTTATTTTTGTTCCCAATCTAAAATATTTTTAAAATATATATATGTCAAAAAAAAAAAAACAAGTTTGAGACTTTAAGTGCATGTGTGACAACAGAAAAAGTAAAAAATAAAAATAAAAATAAAAATAAGGAATAGAAGACAAAGGCTAAGCAAGTTAGAGGGACACACACATCAAACATCTGGTTGAGCACATCGTAGGGAGGAGCAAATCGAAGTACCTAGGAAATATGAAGATGCTGTGTAAGTGTAATAGTAGAAGCACTTATACATCAGAATACAAATATCTGCATTCCTTTGGGCTATCCATTTTTCTCTGTTTTCATTGCCCTTTTTGCAATTTATCTAGGTGAGGACAAGCTGGGTTTCTCTCAGTATGAGAAGTAAAATAGACCATCAGTAAAACACATGGGCAATTTTTTTTTGTGACATTTAATTCGCTATACCCACTGTTTTCTTCCCGTCGCTATAAGCTTTAGTGACAATATGATAGATCATGACTAAAGCACATGGACATTTACCCCACGATTTTTTGTCTTGTCACTATATACGTTAGTGACAGCAAACTAAATTGTCACTAAAACACACACATATATACCCACAGTTGTGATTCTGTCACTATAGGATTTTCTAAAATATGTAAAAGTCTGTGAGTAAACCTGCACCAATAGACATATTCAGTAGGTAAAACCTATAATAATAATAATTTTAAACTTAATTTATTATTTTCTAAATTCATTTATCACATTTCAAATTATATATACTGAAGAAAATAAATATTTAAGAACCAAATTAAAAGGGTGGTGCCTCTTAAAAGCAAAAACTAGAGAAAAATAACTATAAAGCAAAATTTGAAATGAGCAATCCATGCATATAGAGAATGCAAAATCTTATTTAAATCTTTTCAACCAGTTGAATCAACTCACATTAGATAAGTCATGTGTCGTTGACCGGGACAATCTCTAGCTAGTATATAATTTTCTATATATATATATATATATATATATATATATATATATATATATAAGCAAAGACTAGAGAGAAATAACTATAAAGCAAAACACTACTATTTGAAATGAGCAATCCATGCGTATAGAGAATGCAAAATCTTATTTAAATCTTTTGAACCAGTTGAATCAACTCGTATTAGATAAGTCATGCGTCGTTGACTGAGAAAATCTCTAGCTAGTATATAATTTTCTATATATATATATAGGACCTTTCTCCGATACTCTTATTTTTCTGAAGGGTACCAGTACTCTCAAATGTGTTCCAATATAGATTTGACATGTGGAAATTATTAAGCAAAACTTTTTTCTATTAGTTTTCTTATCTAGTTTATCTATAATTTCAAATATTAGTTTCAAGTTTTAATATTTTCTCAACTTCCCCAATCGCTCCTTGCTTCACCAAGTTCAAATTTTGATGATTCCTATTTGATACCCACCAACCAAAACCCATCTGGGTCTCTAAAAAACCATTATTCCACCTTTCACACATCGGTTCAAGGCAGCATGAGCACAACACAAGTAGAACCATTTGTTGAAGCGAACAACAAGCATAACCCAGATCACGTTAATGGCTCAAATGCAAAAAGAATCTGTAAAATCTTATCAAACGTGTGATTCTAGTGTTGACCCCTCTCTCGCTAATGTTTCGGAGGAGTTATCGCCGGAGCTTGTGGTTAAGGTCTTGAAGAAGCTGAGCAATGCGGGTGTTCCCGTACTTTTGTTCTTCTGTTGGGCTAGGAAGCAAAAGGGGTTCAAGTAGAGTGTAGAGAGCTACTATGCTTTGATTGAGGCACTGGGTAATATCAGGCAATTCAAGATGATTTGGAATTTGGTGGATGACATGAAGGGCAAAAAGTTGCTGGCTTAGGAAGGTTGAAGAAGCAGTGGAGACGTTTGAGAAGATGGAACATTGTGGGATGAAGCCTGAAGTGTCAGATTTCAATAGATCGAGGCATTGAGCATTGCTAGATAGCCTCTCTTATCAGTTTAAGAACGCTTAAATCGTGGCTCACTTATTAGGTTATTTTATAAATATTAAAAAGTTATATGCATTAAACAAAAATTATATAATTACCATTGCAGCAAGTTGCAAGTTATTATTTAAAAATAAATAAAAACTTAAATCAATTAAATGTTAACAAATTAGCAAGGTACCGAAGGAATTTCCATATATATATATATATATATATATATATATATATATATATATATTGTCTGATGTGTCAGTATCCTTATGATTGAATATGATTGATATATTGTCTCAATAATTTTTAATCCGAAGTTGAAAATTCTCGTGTACTTGGTCAAAAGATTGGCCGCCATGACTATGTTGGGTGGTTGCACATTTGATCTTGTAGCATCATTTGCGCAAATTGTCTTTCTTTCTGTTTTTATTTTTTTCATAAAAAATATAACATCTAAATCAATTATATGGATTATGAAAGGAAAAATAACTCACTAATATATAATCTATTATATTCTCATATAAATTCAAATCAATCTGTCTAATAATAATAAAATTTAATGGATTGAATTTATTGAATTAACTTTTCCTTTGGTACTAGAATTAACTTTACTCTATGGATGGATAATGGAATGAAGAAGGCATGCTTTGAATATTCACTCTCTTCTATTCATCAAAATTCACCTATGAGAAACATAAAGAAAAAATAAAAACTTCAAAGACTTGACACAATGTCTCTTTATGCTTTGCTACATTATTTTTTCCCCTCTAGAACATTTTTCAAGACTGCTAACAGCATATCAAGATTCCTAGTTAATGCTGATTAATTTTTTTATTTATAAAATTCCATCACTCCCGGCATAGCCGAGATATTTCTGCAAGTAACATGAAATCTGGAAAATCCCGAGCTCCTGCATAAGCTCTCAAATTCTTTCTCCGTTCTTTCCTTTCCACTTGTTGTTATAAACATGAGACTGTCAACAATGGAAGTTTGCTTAGATGCACTGCTAGAATTCGGAGCTTCTAGTAGCATTATTCATTCCAAAACAATCACCTTCCCATGTCGTGGCAAAGCTTTGTGGCAATTACTTAAAAGTTTTACACATTTTTCATTTGGCCAATTACAACATACAGCCTGAAATGAATGACCAAAGAAAAAAAAAAGAATTGTGATTAGAACCTTATTATGTTACAATGAATTATTAAAAAAAATAAAGTTGAAGTCTCAAGTAGTACTTCTCTAACCTTTAGTATAATGGCATCACCCTTCGGAACATTTTCAAGCATATCTCCTCCAACATGCTCTATCCCTTCATGCAGTACGAGTCCTTTCTAATTAATAATTTTGACAAAACGAATTTCTTCCATATCATTCAAAATATTATAGGACACAAGGAGAAAGAGAGATATATGTACCTGGATGAGCTGGTGCATTTTGAACCACTTGAGGCAAATCAAAATTAAAACCTTTTATTGAGGGATAATTGGAGATAATTAGTTTTAAGCCATGCCCTAGTCCACATCCTATATCAACCAGTGTTGATACTCCCTCAAATCCTTTATATATTTTAAGGACCATTTTCATTTCTAATGTGCCGGAATGGGCCATTGATTTGTCAAGACTCAAAACAATGACCCAGTTTTTTAACTGTCTCCATGTATTGATACTTTGGCATTCCATTGACTTTCTGGAAGTGGTTATTATTTTCAGGTTCCACAATTGCATCCTTTACATTCTTCCTGATACAAAACAAAGCAAAATCGTAGTTAATCATGTCACTAAGTTCACCACCCTAAAATAATGAGTTACCCGTGTGTTCAACAGAAACAATGGAACTAGAGGATTGACATTGCTAAAACCACTTCATAAAGTTTGCATAGTTAGCAGGAGAGGCTGTAGGTGGTTGAGAGCTTAGTTGGGTTTTGTGGAGTAGTTTGTGTAACATAAATACTATCATCCAATCTACCAATGGAGATAGGGGCACTTACATAGTTGGTGAAAATAGGTGTTTTTGCCTTAAGGGCATTTGAGGCACGAGAAGTTGCCATGGGTCAAATCAACAGGGGTAAAAACATAAACCACAAGATACCTGAAGTGGTGGGCGTTAGAATTGAGGCAATGGAGGTTGGTTCTGGATAATGATGTGTGAATAGTGCACATGAACAGTACACAAACAAGATGAGTGGTGGTGTTAGATGGCTGAAATAATGACACAGCAAAAAAATGGTCAAGTATAACTGGAGAAGCTTGCCCAAAAAAAAAAAGGTCATAACTGTACAGAAGGGAAGTTTTCTCATCGGAGGATTGTGGGTCTAACTAGGTAACACAATTTCTCGGGTTTCCCTCTTACGCTCTAGATACCATGTTGAGAGAGAGAGAGAGAGAAAAGAATGCTGAAATCATGTGCCTCAATCAAACACCGGGTACTCAATATGCAATATTAGGTAGTAATTAGAGAGATCCTAATTACCCAAATTACAATAATTATATGACAACTGTATATATAATGATCCTAGACACCAAACAAAAAGAACGTTTTCAATAGTATCAAATTGATAATGATATGATTGAACTGAAATTTTAGGCAACACATTTAACATGTAAAAGCGTTGCCTAAACCTAGTATTCAAGCAATGCTTGAAAAGAGTTGCATAATGGTGAAAAAGCGTTGCTTAAAGCTCTACTAATATAGGCAATGCTTTCAACACAAATCGTTGCCTAAACCTATCATATAGGCAACATATAATAAATGTTGCCTAAAGATGAATATAAAGGCAAGCATTAAAAAACAATGACTTATGTACCAATACCATTATAAGCAATGTTTCCAAAAGATGCACAAGGTTGAAAATTAAAGCAGGTATAAAAAAGTTGCTTACAATCAATCTGGCAAGCCTTGGAAAATGTTGTCATAAGTGAGGTAGGCAACGTTTACATTAACTGTTACCAAAGGTTGTAAAGAAACGTTGCCTAAGGTCAGTGTAGGAACCTTTGAGAAGCATTGACAATGTTTTCCGTAACTATTGCCAAAAGTTGTCAAAAAGTGTTGCTAAATGTCATAGCAATAGTTGTATTGACGACGATTGATAAATGTTGCCTTAGATTTAGACAACAGTTTGGGGCCAAAGGCAACACTTTTCAGCCATTGCCAGAAGTCAAATTTGTTGTAGTGTGATTCTGATTTTAGATCTCATCAATTGTTGAAACTTGTTTGTTATTTTACTTGTTTGGGGATCAATTTAGTGGGTTGAAGTATGTTAGAATTCAATTTTTAGCTTCCAGTGTATAGTGTTCTGTTTGCACATGGTAAACTTGATGATTGGTCTAATTATTTTATTAATAATCAAACATGAAATAGTTTGCATAGATACAAGATTTTAGTTGGTTAATGATTGTGATTTAAAGTGCATGTGAATCTTATTAGAAGCTCAATGTCTTTGATGGATGGGTACTGGTACATACGCAGATTGGCAAGAAAATTATAATTTCAGGGCCTTTAGTGCATGACTTATAAATTCACATGATCTCTATGTTTGGGTTTAGTTTGTCTATTTTCATTGCAAAGAGCTTTGGTTAGCTGTATTTGTTGGGCTTACTATGCTTTGAGTTGATGATCCTGCAATATCATTTTTCTTGTTTTGTTTTTTTTGGCATAGACATATATTGTAAAATCCATGCATAGAATTTTTGTTTTTTTTTTCTATGGCTAAGTTGTTCCTAAACTTGTGTCTTTTGGGTTGATGATTAATGCAATTGAAGAACCTATATTCTTGTGAAATGATGGACTCGTTTTCCTTTTCTCCGATTTGAACCACATGCTTAGTTTTCACTAGGATTTGCCAATGTAATGCTCAAAATATGAGAGTTAGACGCTGGTTATGGAGAGGTACGTATCAATTAGTATGACTATGCTGTTAAAACCAAAGACGAAATCAAGTAATTGATGTTGGAACCAAAGTAGTTCAAGTAATTGAACCCCTCAAAGTTTTGAAGATAGCAAAGATATTAAATTAGAATGAACAAATGAGTTTTAATCAAACTTATAATATTTGATTGAAAAGAAAGTGAAAGTTCAGTATTGAATCTCATGTGTAAACCTTTTGTGAATGTTTTGGACTCAAACAAGTTTTTATAAAGACAAACACAACACTTTATTACTTGTGTACAATATGATTTGAACTGTTTTATTATATTTTATAATTAGATTATTCAAAAGATATCTCTGTGTTTCTATTACAAATGCGTTCGTCCAAAGCTAATTCAAACTTAAGAACTATACATTGCATTAAATGCTGTAGAGACCTCTGACAAAGTATGCGACAAACGAAGTCAACTTTGTATACTGGCGCTGACATACCTAACCTCTATAAGGACTAGCGAATGAGAGCTTTTTCACTCAGAAGATTCAGTACAAGATATCAACGATTCTCAACAACATTGATAACCAAGTCTACTTTTTAGAAGAGGATCAACATGGTAACATTTATTGTCGTTGGGCGAAAAAGTTTATGAAGACAAGTTCAAGCTCAAAAGTTTATAGATACACAAAGTCTTCAAAGGAACAAGTAGAACAACAATAAGAGAAAAAGCTAGAGATACAATATGAGTTTTACTTTCACTTTCATTTACTCTTGTATAGAGTTGTACAATAAAATCTGAGCTTATTTGTTATATTCTCACTTATCATGAGTTGAGCTTAAGTGTTTTCAAACACTCTTTTTATAACCTTGTGTTAAGCCTGAAGAGGCTTGTTGGAAAGAATATTTGGTGTTAGAATCTAAGAATACTTCATATTGTTTCCTATTTTCAAAATTTTGTGAAGGAAATAATGAAAGCAACAAAAAGTTGTTTTCATAATTTCCATCACAAAATTTTGAAAACAGGAAACAAAATGAAAACAAGGTAGCACTTTTGTAATTATAATGAAAACATATCTAACTAAAAATGAAAACAGAAAACAAACCAAATAGGCTCTAAAGAGGTTGAGAATACTTGTTTTAGCCTGAAGAGGCATTGTGAAGAATACTTTTAATCTTGAAAAGATTAGTGGAAAATCCTTCACGTAAAAGGGACTGGATGTAGCTCTTGGGTTGTAAGAGTGAACCAGTATCTGATATTGGTGCCAAAATTGTTCAATGAAATTGAACTCCTTAGAGTTTGAAGATAACAATAAATATTAAATTAAAATGAACAAATAAGTTTTGAATAAACTTATGTTATTTATTTCTAAAAGGAAAATTCCAAGTTGAATTTTCTAATAAATAGTTTATAAGTAATTTTGGACCAAAGACAAGTTTTTATAAAGACAAAATCTTTGTTTTATCGTGCGTCCAATAAAACATTAATTGTTTATTATATTATATTGGATTGTATGTTGTTTTGTCTCTATTGGTTGTTTCTCAAAAAGCATCTGTCCAAATCAATTCAATGATAAGTTTTTATAAAGACAAAATCTTTGTTTCACTATGTGTCCAATAAAACATGAACTGTTTATTATATTATATTTGATCGTCCGTTGTTTTTTCTATATTAATTGTTTCTCAAAAGCATCCATCCAAATCAATTCAAAGACAAGCAAAACAAAGTGCATTAATTGCTGATGAGATCTCTGACACAAATGTGACTTTTAAAGTTCAACTTTGTATGCTGGAGCTGACACACCTAACAACTATAAGGATCAGCAAATAAGGAACTTTCTACTTGTTCAGAAGAATCAGAACCAAGATAGCAAATTTCACACAAATGTTGATAACCAAAGCCACTTTTTAGAAGGAGATCAACACGTTATTAGCATTGTGCATTTAATGACTAAGAATGGTAATAAATATTGTCATTGAATGAAGAAGCTTATGAAGACTGTTCAAATCTCATAAGCCTATAAATACCAAAGTCTTTGAAGAATCAACAATAGTAGATACATCAAGAGAACAAGAGAAAATCTTCAAAGCAAAAGATTCACTTTGTTTCATATACTTTCATTTACTCTTTATATAGAATTTCTACTTGAGCTTATTGTTTATCCTCACATATCATGAGTTACTCTCAAGTGTGCTAAAACACTCCTATTTCTTTGTTGATAAGCCTGAAGAGACTTTTGTATAAAAAGAACACTTCTAGTTAGAACCTGAAGAGTTTTAGAATACTTGTAATCTAAGAAAGATTAGTGAAAAGTCCTTCAAGTAGAAGGGACTAGACGTAGCTCTCAGGTTGTGAGAGTGAACCAGTATATGTTGGAACCAAAGATAAATTGAGAAATTGATTTTGGAACCAAAATAGTTCAAAGAATTGAACCCCTCAAAGTTTTGAAGATAACAAAGGTATTAAATAAGAATGAACAAGTAAAAGTTTTATTTAACCAGTGTATAACATAATAGAAAATCCAATAATGTTTATCTGGCTTAAGAATATGTTGATAATACTCTGATAAGGAAACACAGTTGTAAACTAATCTTTATTAGCGAGCATCCAATAAGACTCCTGTTTTGACTGAAACTGGTATGCGTCCAATATACTCTCAATTACTTTATTATATTGGATCATCCAAAGTTTTCTTGAATAACTCAAATTCAAACATTTGTCCAAAACTCGAATTCAAATAATAAGAACCGTTCATCATTAAATGCTGAAAAGACCTCTGACAAAGTACGCGGGAAAAAGAAGTCAACTGAGCTGCTAAGCTGACACTGCTAACAACTACAAAGACCAGCAAATAAGGAACTTTCTGTGCGCTCAGATAAATCAGAACTAAGATATCATATTCTTAGTAGTATCTGATAATCAAAGTCACTTTTTAGAAAGAAGCTCAACACGATATCTGCTTATGCATTTAATGCTGCTCAGAACGGTAATAAATGTTTCGGTTGGACAAAAAATCCTATGAAGACTACTTCAAGTGCGCGTTGCCTATAAATACAAGTGTCTTAAAAGAAAGAAATAGAAGAAGCCTTACACGAACGAAAAGAGAAAAAGATTCAAAGCTCATTTTCTTTCTATTTCTTTACACTCTTGTATAAAGTCTCTTTCATGAGAATCATTCTTTATTCTCACCTGTTGTGAGTTAATCTCAAGTGTGTTTACAACATTCTTTATTCAACTTAGTTGTTTAGCCTAAAGAGGTTGTGTATAAAAGAATACTTGTGTGTTAGAACCTGAAGAGGTTTGAGAATTCTTGTATACTTGAAGAGGTGCAGGATACTTGTAATCTTTGTGACGATTAGTGGAAAATCCTTCTCGTTGACGAGACTAGACATCGCTCTCGTGTTATGAGAGTAAACTAGTATAAACATCTGGTGTAAGCTTCTCTTCCCTCTACTTGTGTTTTAATTATTCACTAATATCTGGGGATTGCCATTGTTTTCTTAACAAAGTTTTTTAAGTTAAACTTAAAACCTTTCAACTGCGTCTAAAAGAAGTTTCATAAAATCCTTCTCTGCGTCCAACAGACTGAGAAGCGTTTCTTTTCATCCATTTCTTATTAAGTTTCAACAAGATCTTTGCTTGAACTCTTAGTTAAACAAAAGTTTTCCAAAATGGTTAAGAAACAAAATTCAACCCCCCTTCTTGTGTTTCACTTGATTATTTCAATTGGTATCAGAGCTCAGCCTTTTACCCCTACCCCACTAGGTCTTGGCCATTTTTGTTGACCATCTAGAACTTGGAGAAGCTCTCCAAAGTTGACCAAGTCTTTACCTCCCCGGTCCCGAAGAATAGATAACCCGAAAACTAAAAATATTTTTATCTGACAATCTAATTCGTAAAATGGAAAACTTCTAAATCACTTCCCGGAATTGAGTTTCATAAACTCTTTTATTCCTAATAAATAGTCAAAGTATTTCTGGGTTAAAATTTTAAAATTATTATTTTATTATCGAAAATAGTCACAGTTTAACACATAAAGTCAACAAAAACTAAAAATCCTCAAAATGAAAAACATAAGAATCTAGTCTTAGAATCAAGTTCTGTGACTTTTCCCGGCCCTAATAAATAGTCAAGGTATTTACGGGCCGAAAATATAGGTTTTTTATTTTTATTTTTTGAAACTGCCTTGAATCGACACATAGCGTTTATAAAAAATAACCTAATTTAAATTAAGCTCATAAAAATTCCCAAAAATCATCATAAATCACAAAATTTGAGAAAATCAATATTTCAATTAAAAATAGAAAATTTGGGGTGTTACACAAGGTCCAACAACCATTGCATTATCAACTACTGAGGTTGAATATATATCAACATCAAGTTGTTGTTCTCAACTGTTGTGGATCAAGCATCAATTAGTATATTATAACATCTTTGAAAGTAAGATTCCTTTACTCTGTGATAATATAGCCACAATTTATTTGTCTAAAAATCCCATTCTTCATTCAAGAGAAAAACATATAGAAATCAAACATCATTTTATAAGAGATTATATTCAAAAGGATGTGTTTGGTATCCAATTTGTGGACATGGATCATCAATGGGCTGACATTTTCACTAAACCTTTTGCTGTGGATAGATTTACTTTTCTAAGAAAGCATTTAAGTATGCATTTTGTGAAAGGTTAATGTTTGCGCGTCTATGATATCTCTGTGTCCAACATGTTATATGTGCTTGATATGTATTATATGTTATGCGTCAAATTTTTTATAAGTTCATTGACAGATAGAAAATGCATTTATTGTTATCAAAATTCTCACACTGAGTCAGTTTTGTTTTCATTTAAAAACAGTTACTTTTTATGGTTGTGTGTGTCAGTCATTTAATGAGCACTTATTTCAAATTTTCTTTTATTTAATTCAAAAACTTTTGAAATTCATTTTAACTTTCGCTTTTCAATAAATACTCCTATTTCTCAAAGATTAAGTTTTTAAGCTCACATCTTTCATCTCTAAAAAACTGCTTGTGAAAAACTTTCTCCTTCAAAACCTATTATTTAACCTTCTTCAAACTACTGAGAAAATAGTCAGATGAAAGATGATGAATATGGATGAAGCTGAGGTTTCTGTTGAATATAGAAGTTCTCCACGTCAATCCTTGCTGACTCTGGCATTGACATCTCTAAGAATCTCCGAGGTGCTAGTTGGGAGAATATTTTAAAAGAAACAGTGATTGTCCACCCAGAATTGGTAAGAGAATCCTTGAGAAATGCCAAGGTCACTAAAACAGAGGTTAGGGGAACCATTCTCGGAAAAGAAGTGGTGGCGTTTGAGGTCTCAATTTCTAATGCTACCCAATGTTGGTTAGAAGGAGCCAAGATCTTCGAGATATGGGAAAATGATTTTGGAGGCAAAGATGGTGTTTTGGACGTCCACTTGAAGGATCCAACCTTTGGGAAGATGACTGCGTTGAAAATGCATGACAGGCGCGAGTCATACACCAGCTTCTGAACAAGGTGGTTCTTCACAAGGATGAGTCCAAGGACTTTGTCTCAAATGCATATGCTTTTTGCCTGTGCCACTTGGTGCTGTGTCAACATATCAACCTCCCAAACTTGTTGTTCAGAAACTTTAGACAAAGTGTTCAAGGGAAGGGTGATCAATCAATTTGAGACACTTATGTTAGCTTTGTATTAGGCATTATTAGATGTTTATTGTGCCCAATATTAGTACTTTAGATGAGTTTAATGTTGTTGGGCTTCATTGGGCTTTAATGCAAATATTGAATAATTTTCGGATTTTGATGCATTTTGACCTTTCTTCCTTGGTTAGGTCATAACTTGGGACTCGGTGATCCAATTGAGGTGATCTTGGTGTCTTTGGAAAGCTAAGACAATGCTCTACAAGTTTCATGAAGAACTCAAGAGCTGGATCGGAATGCTAAGGGTCCAAAATTTCCCTGCAATGCAGAGTGGGTTTGCTGTCACGGAACCATCTAGGCAGTATGCACATATTGGACTATATAGTGGGTTATAGGCCTCCTCTTGGGCTGAAACTTGGTCACTTGAAAGATAAGACCCATATCTCCAACTTCAATGAAGACCATTTTGTCAATAGATGTCGTTTTAGGCATGCTTCAGAAGCTACAAGTTGGTCTGAATTTGGAAACACGTTCTTCCAACCTAACTTGAGGTAGGTGAAGTGTTTTTGGCATTTCTGGAGTTCTAAAAGTCCAAATGACATGATTCAAATTGGAGATTTTCAAGGAGACAACTGGCTACAACTTTGATGAAGACATCCAAGCCAAAATACACCGTCTAGGTGATGAATTTGAAGCCAGAAGTCGGATAAGAGTTGTTGACTAAAAGCCACCAACCATACACCAACCCACCTACCATGCACCAACCCACCAACCATGCATCAAGCTTCCATTTTTGACAAATTTCAGATTCTTTTAGCTTGTATTCAGATTATGTACATGTACAAATTGGCTTCTAGGATTAGTATAAATAGACCCAACCTCTTTGTATTAGAGGCATTCAATTTAGAAGTAAGTTTCAAGAAAGTTTAAGTATTTGTGAGAGTTTTCTTTCTCTTCTTCTTCATTCTCTTTGCAATTTCGTTTTTGTTCTTTAAATTCTGAGTTCTTCCTTCCCATCCATGGAAGGCTAGGCTCTCATAATCAATCCAAGGGATTAGCCATCTTGTTGTTTAATTTGGAGATCTTGTTTTGCTTGTTCATATTGCTTAATTGTTATTCAAGTTTCTCTTCTTCCTCTTTCGATTCTTATCTAGATTAAATTGCTTAATTTGATTTAGATGTTGATGTGGTAGTAGCTTTATTATCATGTATTCAAAGAGGATCACAAAGATTAAACAATATATTAAAGCTTTTTGATAGATTGTTTAACTTGGTTAAATTCTAGATCTTAAGTTAATCTATGTTGGATGGTGCTTACTTTATCTAACCTTGGTTAATCAAATCCTAGATGCTTATCTAGTAGAGAATTCTTGGATCATGTTAAGGCTTCTTGATGTGATCTAAGGCCAAGAACTTGGTTAGCAATTAAGTGAATTCCTTGTGATCAATGATGAGTTAAACTCAAGATCGGTAAATTTCCTTGGATTGGTTGTTTCTTTAGATTTGTTTACAACTTTGAATCTCCTACTTTTATTAATCTTGTTAATTTAATCAACAACAAAAACCCCCCCTTTTTTAATTATCTTGATCTAATTAAATCTTTGTTTTTGGATCCTTGAGAGACGATTCGGTTCATTCTCTATACTACAAATTAGTTTGTGAACCGGTTATTTTATTTGATAGGTCTCGACAACCTCTTGTCAAATTTGGCGCCGTTGCCGGGGATCCAAGACAACTATTTGATCATTTCAAGATCCCATCTAACTCTAACAAATGTGTTTGTTTTGTTTTTGAAGCTTTTTCAAGTGGGATTCGGCAAAATTTGGATAAAGGGCGTTGTGTCAAGAATTTTGGTTCGGGCATCTCAGATTGATCTGAATTTTGGTACACAAATGGAAAATATTATTCTGAGAAAGGCTCACTGTATACAGTGAGGTCACCCTTATTTTTGCCAAATTCCATCGTTTAGACCACTTTTTCAATTGTTTAAGATTTTTTATTATTTTGTTGGATAGCATTTTTGTGTAGATTTTATCCTGTGGTAGTTCCATAATTTTTAAAATTCATTTGATACTGTTTTTATTTTTGTTTAATTTTTTGGAGTATTTGTTTTTGGAATTTTTAGTGTTTTAGTTGTTATTGCTTTTCTAATACCTTCTTATGAACTCGCATCTTTGTATGACTAGATACGATCCTCGGTACCTTGCATTCATTTGATCCACGAAATTGATAGAACATTTCATACACTTCATAGAATTCATAGAATTTGGTAGTAGCATTCATAGAGCTAATAGAATTACTACGGAATTGGGCTTGAACTTGACATTGCACCTAATCTTGTTGACTCTTTTAATCCTGTTGAGTGCATACATTAGTACTTACGTATGCGATCTTGAGTCTGTTGATTTTACTATGGTGACTATAATAATAGGACTCTTAAGGAATTGGCTGCACTGATGTGAATTATCAACCTTTGTGCATTCAATATCCTGAACTTAATGTTGATTTTGAGTTGAAATGCGGATTGATACACTTGCGCCCAAGTTTCATGGTCTTGCGGTGAAGATCCACATAAGCATTTGAAAGAGTTCCATGTTGTCTGCTCCACCATGAAACCTCATGGAATAGGCTGAAGATCACATCAAGCTAAGGGCCTTTCCTTTCTCTTTGGATGGTCTTTGCTAAGGATTGGTTGTATTACTTACAACCTGCTTTGCCATCACTTCTTGGAATGACATGAAAAGATTATTTACGGAGAAGTTCTTTCTGCATCAAGAAGCTGCTGCAATAAGGAAAGATATTTGTGGCATAAGGCAAATCGGTGGTGAAACTCTCCATGAGTATTGGGAGAGATTCAAGAAATTGTGCTCAAGCGCCCACACCATCAAATTAGTGATCAGCTGCTGATCCAATACTTCTATGAAGGATTGATGCCAATGGAAAGGAGTATGATTGATCTTGCAAGTGGTGGAGCATTGGTAGATAAAACTCCATTCTTGCCGAGAAACTTAATTGCAAACATGGCGGCAAATTCTCAAACAATTTGGTACTCGAATGGAGTCTTGCGAGAATAGTCAATGAAGTTAATACCTCTTCACATGCGATCAACAAAGGGTGCAACATAGATAGGAAGAGCTCACATCTTTGCATAGACAAAAGGCAAAACGACAACACGAACCACGTGACCAAACCCCTGCAAGAGTTTGTAGCATATGTTCTAGTTCCTCTCATCCCTCTGATTCATGCCCCACATTGCAAGATGATTACGAGTTTCAAGACCAATCGTAGGCTGCGGTGGTATATTTCCTGGGAAGCCACAATTCCATCAGCAGCAACAATAGAAATATGATCCATTCTCCAACACTTACAACCCTGGCTGGAGGGACCATCCCAATCTGAGATATGGGAATGCATCAAATCAGCAGCCACAAAACCAGTATAGACCACCATTCCAGCAGAAGCAAGGACAAATCAGTTTCAGCCACATGCTGGACCAAGTAGACCACCATTCCAGCAGCAAGGTCCTGTAGCCACAAAATCTGAGCCCTCATTGGAGGATTTGGTGAAACAATTGGCCACCAATAACATCCAGTTTCAACAGAGAACTGAAACCACCATTCAGAACTTGGAGACTCAAATTGGTCAACTTGCCACATCAATTCATGAATTAAAGTCACAAGGTTCTGGCCAATTACCCTCTCAAACCACTCCAAATCCTAGAGGCAATGTTAGTGCTATAGCTTTACGCAGTGGTAAGCAAATCAATGGACCAGTGCAGCAGATACTTCCAGATTCTACCCTTGGCCCAGAGAAACAAGATTCTACAGCAACTTCAAGTTCTGCAACTAATTCAGATGCTGTAGCAGATTCAGCAGCAAATGATCCTACAACAGCCAAGCAGAAAATTGGATCAAATCAGCAGTTGACAGAAAATTCAGTACAGCAGAAAAGTGAGCATCCAAAAAAGTCAGGTTCCAACATTCCTCTTCCTTTTCCCAACCGAATGATACAAAGAGGCATATGGTTGAAACAGAGACTTGGATAAGGAAATTATGGAGACTTTTCGAAGGTTGAGGTGAATATACCTCTCTTGGAGGCAATTAAACAAATCCCCAAGTATGCCAAGTTCTTGAAAGAGATGTGCACCCATAAGAGGAAGCTAAAGGGCACTGAAAAAGTGAGTATGGGGAGAAATGTCTCTGCTTTGATTCAGCCCAACCTGCCTCCCAAATGCAAGGATCCAGGCACTTTTACCATCCCTTGCACCATAGGGCACCAACAGTTCACTCATGCCTTGCTAGACTTGGGAGCCTCCATCAATGTAATGCCAAAGTCAGTTTACACTTCCTTGCATATGGGAGAGCTAAAGCCTAGGCATTGTCATTCGATTAGCAAACCGAGCCTTGCACAACCTGCGGGAGTGTTGGAGGACGTTCTGGTTCGGGTACATAATTTAATATTCCCAGCTGATTTTTATGTGTTGAATATGGAAGATGAATCTGCCTCTTCCCCACCCCCATTGATCTTAGGTAGGCCATTTTTGAAAACTGCTAAAACTAAGATTGATGTGCATGCTTGTACCCTTTCCATGGAATTTGGTGATGATATCATTCAGTTTAACATTTTTGATGCCATGAAATACCCTTTAGAGGATCAGTATATTTTTCATTTTGATGTAATTGATTCTTGGTTGATGATATACATGCCGATATGTTGGCGAGTTTCTGAAATTGTAGGATACACCGATAGCATAGCTTGTGATACTTGTTCTCGCTGCTTCGGACTTTTGGTTGTAAACCCACTACAATGTGTGCGACTGTCTTTGAGATTTCTACATACTTATCATGTCTTTGTTGTTAATTCTGCGACATTGATGATTACATTTACATTATTAATGGCAATGATCTTTGTTATTAATGATGTTGTCATTCATCCTGCCGCTAAGTGTGATTCTTTTGATTCCATAGGATATGATGATGTTGTTTTGCAAGATTGTGCACGACTTGCGGTGCAGAACAGCTTGAGAATTTAGCAGATTTAGTTTCGGTTCCAAAACTAGTACCGTCACCCAAAGAACCACCCTCCATTGAACTTAAGCCCTTGCCCGAGCATTTGAAGTATGCATTCTTGGAAGAGGATGAGAAGCTCCGGTGATAATGGCCAAACACCTCCAACCCGAGCAAGAAACCAGATTATTGGAAGTCTTGAAGCAACACAAAAGGGCAATTGGTTGGACACTTGCGGACATTCCTGGTATTAACCCCTCCACATGCATGCATGAGGATATTACTTGAGGAGGAAACTAAACCAGTGAGACAACCCCGGAGGAGACTGAATCCTCTCATTCTAGATGTGGTGAAAAAGAAGTGACCAAGCTCTGCAGTGGCATTATCTATCCCATCTCTCGACGACAAGTGGGTGAGCCGGTGCAAGTAGTTCCAAAGAAATGCGGGGTGACTGTTGTGGCCAACCGGAAGAATGAGCTCATTCCAACCCGAGTGCGAGAATAGCCGGAGAGTCTGCATTGACTACGGACGTCTCAACCAAGCCACTCGGAAAGATCATTACCCCCTTAGTTCATTGATCGAGATCTTTGGAACGGTTGGTGGTAAGTCCCATTGCGCTTTTAGATGGCTATCTTGGATACTTCCAAATCCACATTGCAGGAGGATCAGGAGAAGACCACATTTACTTGTCCCTTCGGCACCTTTGCTTACGAGACGGATGCCCTTCGGCCTCTGCAATGCCCTGGTACCTTCGGTGCATGGTGAGCATATTTTCGATTTCTTAGAGGAGTGCATGGAGGTATTTATGGATGACTTTACTTGTCTATGGTTCTTCTTTTGATTCATGTTTAGCTTGACCTATCTAGAGTATTGCAAAGATGCATTGAGACTAACCTTGTGCTAAATTTTGAGAAATGCCATTTTATGGTAGAACAGGGTATAGTTTTAGGCCATGTAGTATCCAGTAAGGGCATTGAGGTAGATCCTGCCAAGATTGATGTAATTACTTGTCTATCTTACCCCACATGCGTGCGGGAAGTGCGTTCTTTTCTTGGTCATGCAGGTTTCTACAGGCGCTTCATTGCCGACTTCAGCAAGATTGCTCTTCCACTTTCCCAGTTACTGCAGAAAGATGTGGAGTTCAATTTTGATGACAAGTGCAAGGCAACTTTTCAACCACTTGAAGCGAGGCCTTGACTAGTACCCTATCATCCAGCCCACATTTGGACATTGCCATTTGAGTTAATGTGTGATGCTTCTAACTATGCGGTAGGAAGCGATCTTGGCACAGAGAGTGGGGAAAGCTTCTCATGTGATATACTATGCTTCCAGAACTCTAGATCTTTGCTCGAGGCCAACTATACCACAACCGAAAAAGAACTTTTAGCCATTGTTTTTGCTTTGGATAAGTTTAGATCATATTTGCTTGGTTCTAAGGTTGTTGTGTTTACTGATCATGCAGCTCTGAAGTTCCTTTTGAAGAAGCCAGATGCAAAGCCCCGACTAATAAGATGGATGCTCTCTTGCTCCAAGAGTTTCACATAGAGATCCGTGACAAGAGTGGAGCGAGAGAACCTAGTGGCGAGATCATTTGAGCCGCATTGAAAGGGATTGAGATCCCTTCCTGTACGGGACTCCTTCCCGGATGAGCGGCTTATGCAGTTGCAAGGTAAGAACACCTTCCCTTGGTTTGCTGATATGGTGAATTTCTTGGTTGCTACAGTTTTTCCCTCACATTTCACTCGTGCACAAATTTATAAACTTAAGAGTGAATCAAAATATTATGTGTGGGATGATCCATATCTGTGGCGATTTTGTAGTGACCAAATTATTAGGCGATGTGTGCCTAATCAAGAGTTTCATTCTGTTCTTAGCTTTTGTCATGCATTTGCATGTGGTGGACATTTTGGGCCTCAACGTACAGCTAGGAAAGTTTTAGACTCTGGTTTATATTGGCCTACCTTGTTTCATGATGCATATTTGTTCTGTAAGTCTTGTGAACAGTGTCAGAGAACAGGGAACATTTCTCGCAGGAATGAGATGCCCCAGCAACCTCTACTGTATTGTGAAATCTTTGACGTATGGGGTATTGATTTCATGGGACCTTTTCCTGTTTCCTTTGGTTATGTTTACATTTTGCTAGCTGTTGATTATGTATCAAAATGGGTGGAGGCTAAAGCCACTCGGACTGATGATTCCAAAGTTGTTGTGGATTTTGTTAGATCACAGATTTTCTGCAGGTTTGGAATCCCGAGAGCTATCATCAGTGATCAAGGCACTCTTTTCTGTTTCCGGAGAATGGAGGGATTTATTAGATATTATGGCGTGTTGCATAAAGTTTCTACACCTTACCATCCCCAGACTAATGGTCAAGCCGAGGTCTCCAATATAGAGATCAAGCGCATACTTGAAAAAACAGTCCAACCTAATCGGAAGGATTGGAGCATGAGGCTTGAGGATGCTCTTTGGGCTTACCGGACCGCTTACAAAACTCCAATCGGGATGTCTCCATATCGGATAGTCTATGGTAAGGCATGCCACTTACCAGTAGAAATTGAGCACAAAGCATATTGGCTGTGAAGCAATGCAACATGAATTTGGCCGGGTGGCATAGAGCGGAAGTTGCGATTCTGAGGAATTGGAAGAGATCCGCCTAGATGCCTATGAGAGCTCCCGACTCTACAAAGAAAAACCAAAGCCTTCCATGATAAGTTTATTCTTCGGAAGGAGTTTTCGATTGGGCAAAAAGTTCTCTTGTTTAATTCTCGCCTTAAGTTGATGCCTGGTAAATTAAGGTCTAGGTGGGACGGTCCGTTTGTTGTCACTAACATTTTTCCTCATGGTGCAGTGGAAATTAAGAGTGAAGCCACCAACAAAGTGTTCAAAGTTAATGGTCACCGCCTCAAAAATTTTTATGAAGGAGCTCAAGCGAACCTCGTGGAGGAAGTTCAACTGCAGGATGCCCTCTACCATGATTGATCACTACTGTGTTGAAAAAAAAAAAAAAGACAAAAGAAAAAAAAAAGTAGAAAAGAAAAAGCCACGATTAATGTCAAATTGCCAGAGATTGAATCATTATTGGGGAGGACCCATCGCTCGTGCAAAATCTTCAATCACGCTGGCTAAGGACATTAAAAGTAGCGCTTCTTGGGAGGCAACCCAAGTTTTCTAACTCTTTCATTTTTCAAACTTTGATTTTTTTTTGCATTCACGAGAATCAAGGCAGAAAATCGGTGCCAAGCAAGAAAATCTATCGAGTTTGATTTTTCTCGTCTTAATTTTGTTTGTTTGTGAGATGATTTTTCACGGTTAAATGGCGGATAACGGTACTCGTGAAAATCTTTTTCGGTCCTTTCAGTTACCCACAAACACTGAAATCTGTATATAATTTTACTCAAAAAAAAAAAAAAAATTTCTCTCTTTCTTCTTTCTTTCGAAATGGATAATCAGCTTGTCAACCTCCGCAAGCAATTCCCTTCTCTCCCTCAAAATGCTTTAACTAACATTTATTGTGCAAGGTTTGAGAGGTTAAGGATGCTTATGCACAAAGGCATCCCTGCGGATATACGCTGGTTAATCGAAGCAAAGGTCCGACTCAGAGGTGAATTTTCTGACGCTCTTGTTTCATATATGCCAGGGCTAGGCAAAAGTTCATATGCAAAGAAGAGAAGAGCAAAAAGGTTACGGGTCTGCTATAAATGTGCAAGATGGACCTGTAACACAAAATGCAAATCAATTGGAATGACGTCTATAAACCGAGATGATAAAATTAACTTCATAAAGGATGGCATGAGTAAGGAGTCTTTAGATAACATTCTATTGACTCTTGAGACGCATCCTAGTGGAGATGTGCAGAGAGTACTTCTCGATTTATGGCCAATATTCCAAGATGAACATGAACGTTATAGTCTCGGGAATCTGACTCAAAAAGACCCTGTTTGCCAATTTTTAAGAAAATTGGATGGGAAGCCGACCATCGGCCCATAGAGAGCTTCAAGCCGTTACTGGACGTAAAACCAGAGGAAAATGTGAGCCACAATCACACCTCCTGTAAGTATTTTTTTTATTTTTTATTTTATTTTATTTTTTTTCTTTTCTCCTGTTTATTAAAAAAAAAATCAAAAAAAAAAAAATCAAAAAAAAAAAAAAATAGCCGTATTTTTTTGAAATATGCGTTGCATATTTTCAAACTTCTTCTGACACATATAGATTAGTCTTTTATCATTGTCATATAGCTATTATCATTGTTGTGCTTATTTTCAAACTTACCTGACACACAGATCTACCCCTCCTTTATAGGTATAATTATTACCTTTGAGTTTTGATGCCTTTAAATAATGCACTTTGCTCTCTTCAGATCATTGATAAGGTGAGAGTACGAAAAAAAAAACAAAGAGAAAAAAATGGAAGTCACTTCAGTTCGTCGGATCAAGAGTGTTTGTGTCTTTTGTGGATCTAATCCTGGGAAAGATAAAGAGTTTGTAAATATTGCACACCATCTTGGTCGAGTGCTAATGAGAGAGAAATCCGTTTAGTTTATGGAGGAGGTAGTCTTGGGTTAATGGGTTGTGTAGCAAGCTGCTGCACATTTAGGAGGTGGCAAAGTCCTTGGTGTCATTCCAGTCCTTTATCGACCCGACAAGCCCATTGGAAAAACATTAGGGGATGAAGTAATAGTATTTTGCATGCACCAACGCATGAACATTATGATCGTCAATGCCGATGCCTTTATTGCCCTACCTGGTGGTTTTGAAACTTTGGAAGAACTCTTTCAAATTACATCCTGGTCACAATGAGAACTTTCACCAAAAACCCATAGGTATATTAAATGTTAATGGTTTTTATGACGAGTTTGTTTTGTTTTCTTGATCATCTTTGTAGAAAAAGGTTCATCTCACAAGCGACACGTCAAAGTCTTGTAGCTACAACTCTGAACAATTGCTCGATCAACTCAATGCATTTGTACCACAACGTGATCCAGTAATGGCTCCACGGAATTGGGAACAAGGCAGCAGCAGCAAAAAGCAAAAACTTGATTTGACTTTGTCTTTGTGAATTTTTGTTTTCTCTTATGGTTTTAGTTTTTTTTGTAATTTTTCTTATTTCAGGCCCGATTTGCAGTTTTCTGGTAAGACCTTCTACACTCTACCTATCTTTATTTTGACATTGGGGACAATGTCTTTAATTAGTTGGGGGGAGGGATAGTTGACATTACCATGTACATAGTTTAGTTAAAAAAAAAACTAATCTTTATTGTTACTAACTTTTTAGATGTATGATGGCAGAGTAAGGAGTAGTTTTGCTCTTGAGACGCATCTTAACTTGCATTTCATAATAGGTCTTAAATCATCTTTGTTCTTGTATATATATTAAAAAAATAAAAAAATAAAAAAATAAAAAAATAAAAACACACACACACACAATTTTGATCTTTTCAATTGATTTTGATACAAGCATGTGCTGAATCTGAGCTTAATTGATGATAAAAGTATGCAAAACAGTTTATAATTGAATCATTTTCATGATATACATGTGTATATGATTGTGGATATTAGGAAGAAGGCATGGTTGAATTGAGTGAATGTTCCATACCTTTGTGAGTTTTGGGCTTTTCCAAGTTTGATACTTACACTTGGTTATTTTCTTTCATGAGTGATGTCAATTATGAATTTATTTTCTAGAACTTGCATTGAATCGATTTGAGATTACATTGGTCTGTATGTTGCATGAAAATGACAGAGGCATTTTTTCTTGACTTAGCCGCTTTGGCCAAATAAACCTACCTTGCATTTATCCAATTATTAACTCCCTCTAAACCTATTTGCCTATTCTTTGTTCTTAGCTCATTACAAGCTTTGAGTGAAAAACCATGTTTTACCTTACCTTAGGGAATGGGAGAGCATTGATTTTCTTATTGGAGGAGTTCTTTTGCTTGCAATGATTTAAGTGTGGGGGAATTGGTGTGCTGATACGAAATGCTTGGTACAAAAAAAAAAGAAAAAAAAAAGAATAGAAAAAGGAAGGAATGTGTGAAGAGAATGAGCATTTTATGGTTTTGGGTAAAAAAAAAAAAAATTATTCTTTCTACTTGAATTACTCCTCAATGCTCTTTTATTCTCTTTGGTTTTAACCTGCTATTATCTATATTGTTCCCTTCCTTCACCTTATAAGTTCCATTACAACCTTTTTGAAAGACCTCTTGATTTTTGCAATTTATTTGATCTAAGTAGTGGAGAATTGATGTATATGCAAGCCTATGGTAAAATACTTTCATAATTTGACTGAGTTGAGCGTAAACAGTTAACCTAAACACCTTGTGTGATTTGAGTGACACTTGTGAAGAATTTTACTCAATAAGAACATGCCTATTTCTGATTAAAGCATGATTATGCTATACTTTATTCTCAATTGATTTGATTCAACTATTCTTTGTTAAGCATACTTTACTTATTAATTATGGTTTATATTTGATACAATGCTTGTATTTAAAAATTAGTTGAATTGATTAAATAAAATATTACATGTTTGTGGGTATCATCCTGGTAAACCCTCACGAGACTACAACTCGTCCACTAGGGACACCTAGGGGTTTAAAGGCTTGTGGTACATGCTAAGTGCCATCGTGTTTTCCTACGGAAGTGGATTAGATTAGGTACAATCAGTTTTTATGTTTTTAGTTTAATAATATGATGTTTCTTGTATTTCTTTAGTTTCGTTGTTATGTGTTTTGCCCAGGAGTACAAAAGCTTAAGTGTGGGGGAATTTGATCAATCAATTTGAGACACTTATGTTAGCTTTGTATTAGGCATTATTAGATGTTTATTGTGCCCAATATTAGTACTTTAGATGAGTTTAATGTTGTTGGGCTTCATTGGGCTTTAATGCAAATATTGAATAATTTTCGGATTTTGATGCATTTTGACCTTTCTTCCTTGGTTAGGTCATAACTTGGGACTCGGTGATCCAATTGAGGTGATCTTGGTGTCTTTGGAAAGCTAAGACAATGCTCTACAAGTTTCATGAAGAACTCAAGAGCTGGATCGGAATGCTAAGGGTCCAAAATTTCCCTGCAATGCAGAGTGGGTTTGCTGTCACGGAACCATCTAGGCAGTATGCACATATTGGACTATATAGTGGGTTATAGGCCTCCTCTTGGGCTGAAACTTGGTCACTTGAAAGATAAGACCCATATCTCCAACTTCAATGAAGACCATTTTGTCAATAGATGTCGTTTTAGGCATGCTTCAGAAGCTACAAGTTGGTCTGAATTTGGAAACACGTTCTTCCAACCTAACTTGAGGTAGGTGAAGTGTTTTTGGCATTTCTGGAGTTCTAAAAGTCCAAATGACATGATTCAAATTGGAGATTTTCAAGGAGACAACTGGCTACAACTTTGATGAAGACATCCAAGCCAAAATACACCGTCTAGGTGATGAATTTGAAGCCAGAAGTCGGATAAGAGTTGTTGACTAAAAGCCACCAACCATACACCAACCCACCTACCATGCACCAACCCACCAACCATGCATCAAGCTTCCATTTTTGACAAATTTCAGATTCTTTTAGCTTGTATTCAGATTATGTACATGTACAAATTGGCTTCTAGGATTAGTATAAATAGACCCAACCTCTTTGTATTAGAGGCATTCAATTTAGAAGTAAGTTTCAAGAAAGTTTAAGTATTTGTGAGAGTTTTCTTTCTCTTCTTCTTCATTCTCTTTGCAATTTCGTTTTTGTTCTTTAAATTCTGAGTTCTTCCTTCCCATCCATGGAAGGCTAGGCTCTCATAATCAATCCAAGGGATTAGTCATCTTGTTGTTTAATTTGGAGATCTTGTTTTGCTTGTTCATATTGCTTAATTGTTATTCAAGTTTCTCTTCTTCCTCTTTTGATTCTTATCTAGATTAAATTGCTTAATTTGATTTAGATGTTGATGTGGTAGTAGCTTTATTATCATGTATTCAAAGAGGATCACAAAGATTAAACAATATATTAAAGCTTTTTGATAGATTGTTTAACTTGGTTAAATTCTAGATCTTAAGTTAATCTATGTTGGATGGTGCTTACTTTATCTAACCTTGGTTAATCAAATCCTAGATGCTTATCTAGTAGAGAATTCTTGGATCATGTTAAGGCTTCTTGATGTGATCTAAGGCCAAGAACATGGTTAGCAATTAAGTGAATTCCTTGTGATCAATGATGAGTTAAACTCAAGATCGGTAAATTTCCTTGGATTGGTTGTTTCTTTAGATTTGTTTACAACTTTGAATCTCCTACTTTTATTAATCTTGTTAATTTAATCAACAACAAAAACCCCCCCTTTTTTAATTATCTTGATCTAATTAAATCTTTGTTTTTGGATCCTTGAGAGACGATTCGGTTCATTCTCTATACTACAAATTAGTTTGTGAACCGGTTATTTTATTTGATAGGTCTCGACAACCTCTTGTCAAAGGGTAAGAAGACCATAATTTCCTATGGGTTCCTTTTGACCAAACTCTTCTAGGAACATGTCCACAACATCTTTGATGCCTTAGACAAAGAACACAAGAGGCCTTATGCCAAAAGCCTCATATAACAAGTCTTTAGACAATGCAATTTGATGGAGATGAAGCTCCAGTCCGTCCAAGACTTTGTTGGATGCAAAGATGCTAGGGAAGATGTAAAACATGTCCCTAAAGAAGTTGTGCATCCACAAGCTTATACTAAAGTAAACAAGTGAAACACAAGAAGGAGGGTTGAATTGTGTTTCTTAACCTTTTTGCAAAACTTTTCGTTAAGAAGGAAAAATGCAATGGACGAAGAAAACTTTTTAGTCCAATTGGACGCTAAAACGATTTTGTAATTAATAACTTTAAACACAGTGAAAGAGTTCTAAGTTTTATATCAAAACCTTAGTTAAGAAAACAATGGCAATCCCCAGATGTTAGTGAATAAATAAAACACAAGAGGAGGGAAGAAAGCTTACACCAGATGTTTATCCTGGTTCATTTTCACAAACTGAGAGCTATGTCCAGTCCCTTCAACCAGAAGGATTTTCTACTAATCTTATAAAAAGATTACAAGTATTGTTCACCTATTCAGGTATACAAGTATTCTTTTATACTCAGCCTCTTTAAGCTTAAAACACCAAGTTGAATAAAAAAGGATGTAGAAGTGCTTGAGTTTTTAACTCACTACAGGTGAAGATAGAAAATAAATCTCAAGACTTAAACTCTTTACAAGAGTACGAATACTAAGAAGAAAGAAAGCTTTGATCTTTTTACACTTTTGATCACACAGATTGTTATCCTTTTTTTTCTTCTTCGAAGACATTTGTCTTTATAGGTGAGAGCATTTGGAGCAGTCTTCATAAGCTTCTTTGTCGAACAGAAACATTTATTACTGTTCTGAGTAGTATTAAATGCATAAGATGATAACGTGTGAATCTTCTTTTGAAAAGACACTTTGATTATCAGGAATGTCTAAGAATATAATAGCTTAGTCCTGACTTATCTGAGCGCGCAGAAAGTTCCTTATTTGTAAGTCTTTGTAGTTGTTAGCGATGTCAGCTAAGCGGCTCAGTTGACTTCTTTTATCGTGTACATTGTGAGAGTCATTCTCAGCATTTAATGATGAACAGTTTCTTCACATTTGAATTTTGGCTGTTGGACGAATACTTTGAACCTGAGCTTAGTAAGGAAAACATTGGACGATCCAATATAATAAATTTTGTGAAACAGTTTAAAAGGTATTGGATGAATACTTAGTTTCCTTTAGCTCAACAAAGAATGGACGCACGTACAAGTAACTGTTTGTTAACACTTTGTTTTCTTGTTGAAACAGTTTAAAAACAAGTTACGTGAGTCTTTTACTTATTCATTCTAAATTAAAACTTTTGTTATCTTCAAAACTTTATGGGGTAATAATTCTTTAAACAGATTGGTTCCAAACTTAATTTCACAAAGGTTCTTTGGTTCCAACATCTACATCCACGAATGTTGAGCCACCCCAGTCCAAGCGTCCAAGAAAAAGGATTCAGACGATGATTCAGAAGATAACCAACCTCTGGCAAAGAAGCTCAAGCTAAAGGTTGTGTACAAAGTGAAAGTGCGTAAGGGCACAAGGACGAAGATGTGTTCAATAAAAAGGTCATCCTAGGAACTTCGTCCATACCTGAGGTTGCATCTATTCCCTCTTCACCGTCTTCACCCCTTCACACAGAAACCCAATTTCTTTCACCTCCACAAACATTTACCCCTACTTCACCATAACCTACACAGATATTACCCTTTGCCCCACCTTCACCTCGTTACATACCAACTTGACACTCACCACCTGCTTCTCCATTCTTTGAACCTCTTCTACCCCCATCACCTATTTAAACACTTTTCGCTATTTATTCTCAACCGTCTTCAACCTTAGTAATCAAATAATGGAGGATTCACACCTTTACTATGGCAGTGACGCCTCATACTATCCCTTCATGTGAAACCAAAAACTCTATACTTTCCATGACCCAAATAAGGTCCACAGGCTATGATGGATTCTCCAAGCAGATACTCATCTACTCACAGCAGTTAAAGTTCAGGGCTTTGACTCTTAGAGAAATGGGCCTCTTTGCCACTCTTTTGATACAATTTTCATCAATGTGATCAAAGGAGGTGTCAATGTAAAGGATCTGTGTTTCATTCCCCCAACAATCATAGTCACTTTAGAGACTTCAATAAAGATTTTGCCTGATCGAATCTTCCCCAAACTATCAGTGGTGGACCTGAACAAGGATAAGGATCTCAAGAAGTAGAGAAATCAAAATTAATGGCCTTTGCCCACTTGTTTTGATTTTGACTTTGGGAGAAAACCTTCACCAGAGGTGGATTAGGAGTTTTTGTGGAAACTTTCTTCTATTGGAGATGCTAAGAAGGCTAAACCCAAATCTCTTTGGGAAAAGCATCTTTGGGACTGTGAGCAACATGCCTCATCATCTGGATTGAGCGAAAAAAAGAAATCAGAAACAATTACACTAAGGGGCCAATGCTCTCAATGGTACACTCCCTACTTCATCGTCGATGATATCCTAGGCTTACCATTGAGGCTCCTTAGTTCTTCACCTTTTATCTTCGACTCAGAGGCTCTGACCATATGGTCACCTTCAGGTAAACTCATCAAGTCATACCCTTGGGAGAAATTCTTCTCGGATTATCAAGACTTACTCCTGTGGGATTATAAAATGGTCACTGAAGAAGAAGACATTACACAAGACTCTGAGCTTGCTCTGCTCTCCATCGTCAATCCTGCACATCCCACTGAGCACTTCGTTTCTTTAAGTTCAGTGAGGGCTACTAATGTGGAAGCTTCAACTGAGAGTCAACCTCAACCTGTTCCTATTCCTCAATACAACCTGAAGTTCAAGCCTATGTCAATGCGGCAATGGAATCTTTGTTCAACAGAGTTGAAGGGCTCCTCAAATCATATTTCCCTCAAGGACCTCCACCTCCACCCCCACCTTCGTAGTTTTCCTTTCTATTCTTTTTCGAAAATATTTTTTCCCTACTTCTTTTTCAACTATTTCCATTATCCCATTCTTTCATTTGATTATCTCAAAAAAAATTTACTGACTATGATGTTATACTTCACCTTTTTTGTCTAATGACAAAAGAGGGAGAATTCAGAAAATTTAATATTGTTTGTCATCATAAAAAAGGGGGAGATTGCTGGAACCAAAGACGAAATCAAGTAATTGATGTTGGAACTAAAATAGTTCAAGTAATTGAACCCCTAAAAGTTTTGAAGATATTAAAGATATTATATTAGAATGTACAAATGAGTTTTAATCAAACTTATAATATTTCGTTGAAAAGAAAGCGAAAGTCCAATATTGAATCTCACTTGTAAACCTTTTGTGAATGTTTTGGACTCAGAAAAGTTTCTATAAAGACAAACACAACACTTTATTACTTGCATCCAATATGATTTGAACTGTTTTATTATATTTTATAATTGGATTGTCCAAAAGTTATCTTTGTGTTTCTATTACAAATGCATTCGTCCAAAGCTAATTCAAATTCAAGAATTGTACATTGTATTGAATGATGAAGGGACCTTTGACAAAGTACGCGACAAATGAAGTCAACTTTGTACGCTGACGATGACATACCTAACATCTATAAGGACTAGCAAATGAGAATTTTCTATTTACTCAAAAGATTCAGTACAAGATATCAACAATTCTCAGCAACGTTGATAACCAAGTCTACTTTTTAGAAGAGGATCAACACGCTATCAGTGTTAATCATTTAATGCGCCTCAGAATGATAACATTTATTGCTGTTGGACGAAAAAGTTTATGAAGACAAGTTCAAGCTCAAAATCATATAAATACACAAAGTCTTGAAAGGAACAAATAGAACAACAATAAGAGAAAAAACTAGAGATACAATCTAAAATTTACTTACATTTTCATTTTCTATTATTTAGAGTTGTACAATATACTCTAAGCTTATTTGTTATATTATCACTTATCGTGAGTTGAGCTTAAGTGTTTTCAAACACTCACTACAAAAAAAGCGCTGGTTTGCTGCGGTTTTTTAACGGCGATTGTACCAAACCGCTCCTACAATTTTTTTCTACGGCGTTTCTATCAACCGCTGAGAACTTAGATGGTTAAATATATAAAAAATTCTATTACATTCTCTTCATTCATTCTCTCACTTGCCTCCAGCTCTCGCAAGATTCTCATTCTCTCGCTTCCCTCTAGCTTTTGATGCTCTCTTTGCCATTGATGTCAAGCTCGAAGGAATCTGACACAGAGATATGCCCTAATTTTCAAAATTAGAGATTTTTGAGCTCTCAAAGTTGATATTAGAGATTTATTTATGTAAGATCGGTAGAGAATCATTTTCGATTTCTATTTTAGGGTTTCATCGATTCCAATTTCTTGTTTGAAAATGGACATAGATCCACGATCTCAATCAAGCTTCGAAGCAAGCGTGGGGCACAAGCTGTCCCTATCCATGAATTTGGAAACCATAGGAGAATCTGAGGTTGCTATGGTATCCGAGGATTGGCGTTGATTCTCGCGTTGCTTGCATCGCCTGCCCTACCATTTATGCCTATCTTAAGGTAAATCATGTTTCTAATTTGGATTCTGCTACTATTTCTGGTTATAGGATGCTGATTTGCCAATGCAATTGGAGTTTTTTTTTTCTTGAAACAAAATCCATTTTGTTCAAGTGATAGTGGTTGGTATTAGTATTGTAAATAATGATGTGGTAAGAAGAGGAATTTCTGGGAAAAATTAATGTATTTGTTCGAAGGTTCAAAGAAGTGTGATTGCAATTGCAGAAGGTGTTTTGGGCCAAATCAAAGCACTACCATATAGATTGAAGCTTCTACCTATGGTTGTTTAATTTGATCAGTACAATACTTATTGAACAAATCAATTTTGTTAGATAAAAAGTGCATATGTAAGGCATTTGAGTACAAGCTCAGTGAAATCAGTGAAGTGTTTCTTGCCTAAGTTGGGATAGGACAAATCCCCACATCTTGTGTTGTTGTCAGACTTGGCCCTATGTTCTAAAAAGCATTTACCTAAAATACTTATTTGTTAAGATTACTTAGCTTTCTTTTATATTATCTTGCAGCTACTAAAAGATGGGGAGATCACTCCGGGCATATCTAGCTAATTTGGTTGTATCAGGGGCTTCTTAGCTCTGTTTTCCCATATTAGAAGAACAATGAAGAAGGAGGACCTCAGATTCTGAACTTTGCAATGAGAAAGAGAAGAAGTGAATGGCTTTTGCTTATATAAGCATTGAGCATAAAACCACAGGTCCACAACCATTGCCACCATTCATAGCAACCATAATTTTTTTTAGTATATATTTTTATTGCTTCATTAGGAATAGACATCTCTTGGTTGAAAAATTTTTTTGCTGTTTTTTTAATGCCATTGCTATTTGAGCTAACTTATCCATAACTGGATTAATTTATTTATTTTTCAATTTTTTGGTATTAATTTGTAACTTTTCCTCTGTTTGGTAAATCATGACTAAAAATGGGAACTTTTTGAAGAATTAGTTGAGCAATTTGCGATACTAATGCATATATATATATATATATATCTTTGTCCCTAATTTAGGGGTGCATGTGATTTGAAATGATGTGCAGGGCTAATTGACATAGGTAAGGAGTCAAAGAGGCAGATTATCAATGCTGATGATGTTTTTAAAGCTCTTGAAGAAACTGAGTTCACTGAGTTTGTTCGCCCTCTAAAAGCTTCTCTTGAAGGTCACTTCACTCTTTTTATGTCCTGTGATCTTCATAATATTGCATGTGCCATTTGATACACACACTTGTTCTATCTGATATATGATTGTTCCTTTTTTCTATGTTAATTGTGCTCTCATGTCTTGCTGCATGCTTTGAAATCCTATTTTGCAAACACTTTGTTGTTGTACCATAAAATGTCACTCCAGGGTAAAGATAAGGGGATTTTTTTTGTGATTTGGCAGTATTTATATTAGTAACTTGCTTTTTCAAATCTTCTACCAAGGTTTTTGGGATGGTTTTGGTTTGTTTTAATCGAGGGAGTTCTTGTGAAGTTTCTTTGGCTACAATTGAGCTTGTTACGTGTCTTTGTAAGCATGAGACAAGATAAGATCTTGTTATGGATAAGTTTAAACTTTAAATCATCATTTTTCTATAACTTGTAATTTAGGTTTGAAAATGTGAATTTTTCTAAGCAAAAGTCACATGACTTTTTTTTTCTCATATTAGCCATGAGACTCTGCGCTTCCTCTTTTGATTTTATTGTATTTTTATTTTCTGTTCAAGTTCTACAACTAAAGCAAACCCAGTTTCTTTTTAATGTGCTATTAATTTGCAGTGTGTTAAATTATTTGAGTTGTAGGCTTGAATATGCTATTTCCTTTTCCCATCATTTTGTCACCTACTCTCGTCAGTTAAGAATGGTAAATGTATTTTATTGACTGGGTTAACCTACTCTCGTCAGTTATGTAATTTTTTTTTTTTTTAAAAAAGGTCGTTTAGCCGCGGTTATAATAAAACTGCGGCCAAACGACTATAATTTTTTTCTTTGTTTTCGCGGCGGTTTAAACCGCCACTATCATAATTTGACTATTAACGGCGGTTATTCCAGCGGTTGGTGAAAACCGCCGCTAATCGTTTTGCGACCCTCTTATAGGTGGCGTTTTTGGAATCGCCGCGAAACCTAAAATAAAACCGCCGCTAAAACATATTTTTTTTGTAGTGACTCTTTTTATAAACCCGTGTTAAGCCTGAAGCAGCTTGTTGGAAAGAATACTTGGTGTTAGAGCCTGAAGGGGTTGAGACTACTTGTTTGCAGCATTAAGAGACGTTGTAAAAAATACTTGTAATCTTGAAAAAATTAGGGGAAAATCCATCACGTAGAAGGGATTGGATGTAGCTCTTAGGTTATAGGAGTGAACCAGTATAAATCTCTGGTGTGTTTTCCTCATCCATTTACCTTGCCTTATTTTATATTTGTTAACGTTTGGGGATTGTCATTGTTGTTCTTAACAATTATCTTTATCTGGACTTATAGCACTTTGCTTGCGTCTAAAGATTTTCTTAAACTATTTTTAACATCCATTCTGTTTTACAAACCAGCAAAGCTCTGCTCTCTGAACTGATTTACAAAATTTTTTCCAACAGGTTAAGAAACACAATTCAACTCCCTTCTTGTGTTTCATTTGGTTATTTAATCTGCATTTTTTCTTGTCTGTTGATTGCAAGTCAAATATCCATGAATTTGTGAAGCACCTTCCATTAGAATAGATGAGGTATCAATTACGAATTTATTTGTTGTGACACCTTGCATGCTAATTGTTTGACCAAACTTTGAGTTCACTTTGTCAACCAGTTCTTGATATTAAGTTTCGTGTCTTGATTTCAATTTGATCATACATGAGTCTATTATTTGGCATGTTGTACTGACAGTGATTATCCATGTACTGTGCTACCATATTTTCAGTTTTGGGTTTGACTCCATTGCTGGTCTAGTCCATGATGTAATATCTACTGTAGTGGTACTACCTTATGTGCAAACACTCTGTCAATGTTCTATAAATGCTTAACTTTAAGCTTGAACTGCTTCGGTGATAATTGAATGTGTAGTGTCTCTTGATTTCTGTTTTATCTATGTTGTTAGATTTGTTAGTTCATGTTTGAGTTAAGAAAAGGATAATTCAATCTGCTCTATTCCTTAGATTTTAGTCTTGTTTTAGAGGTTTAATTGGTAGTAACATGCTATGTAACATCCCTAAATTTTGATTCTAATCTTATTTCTAGCTTAACTAAATCATATGGAAGTCCTAGTATAATTTTCTGGAATTGGGATAAATTATAAATTTTTAGAAACCACCAAGGGTATTTTGGTCATTTTACACCCTCAGTGGTAATTTTGTGATTTCTCATCCAAGTTGAGGGCAAAGTTGACAATTCAACTTCACCCTCCATTTTTTTATGTTGGAGCCATGCATGTTGGATGATCAAATGGTCATCTTCTCTAAAAACTCTAGCTTTCTCCATAACCAAGGTTTTCCAAGCTTTCAAGGTCCAAAGTAAGTATTTTTACTCATCTTTTGGCTTAGGTTATTTGATGGTTATTGATTACCTTCATCTTTTCTTCAATCCTATGGTTTTAATTTATTGGAGAACTCATGTTCATCATTGAGAATCAAGAACACAAATTCTAAAGTTCTTGTATGATTTGGGTGTTTTGAAGGAATTTGAAGGAAGTTGAAGAGGAAGTTTCTCATAAGGATTTTGGTTGGTTTGATCTCTCCACAAACCTAGTTCTTGCCATATATTGTTTCTAGATGAGTGTGGGTTGATTTGTGATATGGTATGGTGTTATTTAGGGTGTGAGTTTAAGTCTTGAAGATAAGAACTTCTATGTGTTAATGTTGTTTTTGAATGTTTGGATTGCTACTTGTATTCAATGGTTTGGATGTATGAGAATGATTGGATTTGCTACTTGTTATTCAATGACATTAATGAATGAATGAATGAATGAATGGATGAATGAATGAAGTTTAAGATAAGAGGTATATGATCAAAAATTGATTTTTATGACTGTGAATGATTTACACTATATGTGAATAGATTCATAGACTCGTGAATAGCATTGTGAATAGATTCACAGACTCATGAATAGCACTGTGAATCGATTCACAATAATGTGTGAATAGATTCACAGACTCGTGAATAGCTTTGTGAATAAATTCACAGACTTGTGAATAGCACTGTGAATCGATTCATAATATTTTGTGAATAGATTCACAGACTTATGAATAGCACTGTGCATAGATTCACAATATTGTGTGAATAGATTCACAGAAGCTTAAAATGTTGACTTAGTACAATGTTGGTATGTGTAACTGATCAATCAATTTGAGACACTTATGTTAGCTTTGTATTAGGCTTTATTAGATGTTTATTGTGCCCAATATTAGTATTTTAGATGAGTTTAATGATGTTGGGCTTCATTGGGCTTTAATGCAAATATTGAATAATTTTCGGATTTTGATGCATTTTGGCCTTTCTTCCTTGGTTAGGCCATAACTTGGGACTCGGTGATCCATTTGAGGTGATCTTGGTGTCTTTGGAAAGCTAAGACAATGGTCTACAAGTTTCATGAGAACTCAAGAGCTGGATCGGACGTCTAGGGGTCCAAAATATCCCTGTAATGTAGAGTGGGTTTGCTGTGACGTAAATCTGGGCAGTGTGCATATATTGGACTACATAGTGAGGTATAGGCCTCCTCTTGGGCTGAAACATGGCCATTGGATAGATAAGACCCATATCTCCAACTTCACTAAAGACCATTTAGTCAATTGATGTCGTTTTAGGCATGATAATGAAGCTACAAGTTGGTTTGAATTTGGAAACACGTTCTGCCAACCTAACTTGAGGTAGGTTCAGTGTTTTTGGCATATCTGGAGTTCTAAACGTCCAAATAGAATGATTCCAATTGCAAAATTTCAAGGAGACAACTGGCTACAACTTTCATGAGACCTCCAAGCCAAAATGCACCGTCTAGATCATGAAAATCAAGCCAGAAGTCGGATAATAGTTGCTAACTAAAAGCCACCAACCATACACCAACCCACCTACCATGCACCAACCCACCAACCATGCATCAAGCTTCCATATTTGACAATTTTCATATTTTTATAGCTTGTATTCAGATTATATACATGTAAAAATTGGCTACTAAGATTAGTATAAATGGAGCCAATCTCTTTGTATTATCATTCATTCAATTTTAAGTAAGTTTGAAGAAAGTTTGAGTATTTGTGAGAGTTTTCTTTCTCTTCTTCTCCATTCTCCTTACAATTTCGTTTTTGTTCTTTTATTTCTGAGTTATTCCTTCCCATCCATAGATGGCTAGGCTCTCATAATCAATCCAAGGGATTAGTCATCTTGATGTTTAATTTGGAGATCTTGTTTCACTTGTTCATATTGCTTAATTGTTATTCAAGTTTCTCTTCTTCCTCTTATGATTTTTATCTATATTAAATTGCTTAATTTGATTTAGATGTTGATGTGATAATAGCTTTATTATCATGTATTCAAAGAGGATCACAAAGATTAAACAATATATTAAAGCTTTTTGATAGATTGTTTAGTTTGGTTAAATTCTAGATCTTAAGTTAATCTATGTTGGATGGTGCTTACTTTATCTAACCTTGGTTAATCAAATCCTAGATGCTTATCTAGTAGAGAATTCTTGGATCATGTTAAGGCTTCTTGATGTGATCTAAGGCCAAGAACATGGTTAGCAATTAAGTGAATTCCTTGTCATCAATGATGAGTTAAACTCAAGATCGGTAAATTTCCTTGGATTGGTTGTTTCTTCATATTTGTTTACAACTTTAAGTCTCATACTTTTATTAGTCTTATTAATCAATAGCAAAACCCTCCTTTTCTAATTATCTTGATCTAATTAAATCTTTGTTTTGGATCCTTGAGAGACGATTCGATTCATTCTCTATACTACAAATTAGTTTGTGAACCGGTTCTTTTTATTATTTGATAGGTCTCGACAACCTCTTGTCAGTAACTAAGTGAAAGTGATAGGTCTCGACAACCTCTTGTAAGTCACCTATTGTCACTTTGAGCATGGTATGGATGCATTGCATTGCATAGTGAGATGACCTAACCGGAAGGGGTTAGTGTACAATATGTGAGTGGTTACCTAACCGAACGGGGTTAGATGAAAGAATAAGCGTGGCATAATTAAGTGCATTGCATAGTGAGACGGCCTAACCGGAAGGGGTTAGTGTACAATATGTGAGAGATTACCTAGCCGAACGAGGTTAGATGAAAAATGTGTGACATAAAACATTGCATATGCATATTGCGAAGGCCTAACCAAAAGGTGTTAGTGCACAACAAGAGGAGTGGTTCTTCTAACCGGAAGGGGTTAGATGGAAAGAAAAGGTGTGAACATCATATGCATTCATAAACTCATTGCATATGTTGGTGTGGTATCAATTGATATATTGAATTGTGTTTATTCTTGCATTCTAATTACATGTATACTTTATTTGCAAGTTATATTCACATTCACTGGAAAGTTGTTCTCACCCCCTCTTTCTCAGATTCGCAGGATAACCCCGGACCCTCTACGAGTTAAGTACGGAGGATTTTGTTGTATTAAAATACTTGTATTTTGATAGAGTTGAGCTCCGTGATGTATTTATAATATGTGGTGTATTATATTACTCTGATATAGATGTGACAATGAAACTGATGAACTACTATTGATGTTCTCAGTTTTGTTAATATTGAAGTGTGCTCAGTCAGGATAATGTTTAATAAACACTTGTATAATTTACGTACTCTAATATTATGTTGAATGAGATCGGAGATCTCCTGTGTGTGTATATATATATATATATACTGGTTGGTTTGAAATGATTGATTGGAATCCGCTGTTTATTTTATGTCATTTGGTAACATCCAAAAAACAAAGGAAACTCTGCTAGATTTTTTATATAATGAAAAAAAAAATATTCAACGTAAGACTTATGAGCTGGTAAACGATGTAGTAAATAATAGGTTTTACATGCTAAATCGAAATCAATGGTTGGATCCTATATAACTACCTGGTATTTGTCAAGGATCGACAATGTGCTAAATTTGTATGAATCTTCATGTGTATTGCTTGACAAAGTGCTTATTAAAAATGCTTGGTATCAAGAGAATAAAATTGTCTGTGAATATGCTCAGATAACTACTCCCTTGATCCCATCACTTGTTTGATTGCCTATGAACTATGTTTTAAGTGTTTTAAACTTGAAATAGTAGTTTATGCTTTACTTAATCTATCGTTTTGAAAATTCTAGTAGTGCTTTAAAAAATTTTCAAATGAACCTAGGAATCTCTCATGCTTCCTTGGTTTTAAGTTCTGCATTTTTTGTTAACACATTACTTAATTTGTTTGGTCATTTACTTGTGTTCTTGTGCTTCCTAGTGTTTTTAAGCCATTAAAGTTGTTCTATTTTACTTGTGGACTTGCAATGCTAATTGAGACAATTGATGCTGCTTTGATCTTTCAAGCTGTTTGTGTGAGTTCATTATTAATTTTATGATATGAGTTTCATATTAAATGCAAGCTCAATGAACTTGATATTTTGTGGTGAATTTATCTTGGATTGGTTGGTTTATTATGTGAGCTTGTGTGATAATGGGATTCTTTGTTTGCAACCGAATCTTTGTGTGTGTCAATACCAAGAGATGAATTGAGATCCATATGCCAAAATTGTATGAAAATTATAGTTTAATGGAAGAATGAAGGGTCTGTTGGAATATTTGGATTAGGATGCACTTTGATTAAATTAATTTGTTTAATGGTCTTGAGGGGTTAAGTATCCTGTTAACGCCCAAGTTTGACTATGATAACAAAATAAAAGTGAATATGTATATATATAATAAAAAAATAATACATTTTTTGTCATTTTTTTATAGAAAATTTGAAAACAAATGAATAATGGACCACCACTATTAGCCAAGGGCAACCATCACACAAGAGGGGGTGAATTGGGTGATCAATAAATTTTAAAACAACCTTGAACAATTTTGCATTTTGATGCACCTGATAAACTGCCATTTTGTATACTTAAGTGCTGGAAAATTGAGTTTGATTTGGTATTTATTTGATGATTTTATGAGGGAAACTTACCCAATTTCCTTTAAATATTGCAGGTTGAAGATTTATAAGAATCAAGCTTTAAAGTGTTAAAATGGAAGCAATCTTGGGAAAGATACAAAGATATCATCATCATAATTATGAAAGATTTTGGCAAGATCCTACAAAGATATCATCAATCCAGTTGTGGAAGTTTCCTATTTTTATTCTTGGAAGATTTTCCCTCTTATCTCACATTAATTAAGAATACTCAAAGTGGGAAAGCAATCTACTTTCCCTGTTTTCCAAGAATTGCACATTAAATGAATTTGTGCACAATTAGGAAACCGTAGAAGAAAAGATTGTAGAGTTGTTGGGCCACTAAAATATTATAAAGGAGGAGTGGCAGCGCAAAGGAGAGTATCCGGCATTCAGAGAAAGAAAGTAGTTATAGCCCTTTGTTTGATTAGAGAGTTGTAGTGGAGCTTGAGAGGTTTTGAAGCTATCAAGTGAAGGACCGTCTCCCCAATTGTTCGTGAAGGACCTGTTTCACCGCAAGGGGGTTTCCGGGTTTTAGTTTTTCTATTATTCTTTTATGGATTTTAATTTGGTTTTAGTTTATGCTTTGTTCTCTTTGACTATGCGTAGCTAAATCCATAACTAGGGTTATGGTGGATCTTATGTTCAAATTCTTATAATGTTTTCCTAATTCTAAATAATTTTGTGTTTCCCCAATTGATTGGATTTTTCCTAGTGCTTTGTTTTCCAATAAGGTTTGCGCACCCTTTAAAAAGTTAATTGATTGACTGGCGACCGTACCACAATTAGTTAACGGAACTCTAGGATTAATCGGATTCAGGGTTGTGTGGACCAAACTCAATCCTTTGTTTTCAATCAGTTATTTAATTAACAAATTTGCTGGTTCTTTATGCTTTTCTTGACTGTTTGCCTTGCATGACCATTGGGGGTTTTGATTGAGAAAAAGAATATTAATATTGCATGACCATTGGGTATTAATAGCATTAGAGCAGGTGATTGGCAATCAATCGGAACACATATTATTGAGGAATTGGGTAATATTATGAGTATTGACATAAGTGAAACCAGACACCCTAGGCTTTCCATAATTGAATCTTTGCTTGATAATCTTTGATTTCCTCACTTTCTCATAATTGCTTGATAATTTCCCCTTTCTCATTCGAATTTCATTGTCTAGATAACATAAGGAATTAATTAACTTAGTAATTGCCAACAATCCTTGTGGGTTCGATACTTGGAGTCCCAAATACTCCTTTATTACTTGTGCGACAGGGTGCACTTGCCCTTAAGTGTGATTTTAGCGTAACAAGTTTTTGGCGCCGTTGCCGGGGATTGTTTTTGGTGATATTAGGGAAATTAATTCCTAGTTAATTTAGACGCCAATTTTTATTTTATTTTATTTTTTTTTTATGCTAACGTGCTCTCATAATCCTGTTTTGTAGTTTGACCTTGAAATTGATAGAACTCTTCGCAGGATTAGAAGACAGAGAGGAACCATGGCTGAAGAAGACCAGAGGACTATGCTGGACTTTGCTCGGCCTATGGCAACAAATCTGATAGGGAGTATTACTAGGCCTACTGTAGCGGCTAATAACTTTGAGATTAAGCCAGCCTTGATCTCTATGTTGCAATCTTCCATTCAGTTTAGCGGGTCACCAAGTGATGACCCCCACTTGCATTTAAATGAATTTTTAGAGATTTGTGACACTATAAAATACAATGGGGTCTCTAATGACGCCATTAGGTTGCGCCTATTCCCTTTTTCATTGCGCGACAAGGCCAAACTATGGCTAAAATCTTTGCCCTCTGGATCCATTACTACCTGGGATCAGCTTTCAATTAAATTTTTAGATAAATATTTTCCACCTGCTAAATCTGCTAAATTACGTAATGACATATCTACTTTTGTGCAGGTGGAGATGGAATCTCTATATGAAGCATGGGAACGATTCCAGGAATTGCTGAAAAAGTGTCCTCATCATGGCTTTCCAGTGTGGCAATTGGTTCAATCCTTTTATGATGGGCTATCTTCTTCTAATAAGGTCATGATTGATGCGGCAGCAGGGGGTAGTATTTGGCGCAAGCGGCCACAAGAAGCCTATGATTTGATAGAGCAAATGACTTCTAATTATCAGTGGAAATCTAGTGACAGGCATGTGGTCAAGAGACAACCTGGGGTATATCAGATGGAGTCAAATGCAGCATTGGCTCTCAAATTGGATGTCATTACAAAGAAATTGGAAACACTGATGCAGGCACAATCACAATTCACACCTGTCTCTCCATCTCTTTGTGATCATTGCGGCTTGGTGGGGCATGAAAGCAAGAATTGTCAGGTGGGTAATCGCTTTGTTGAATCAGCTGAGGAGGCCAACTATTTGGGTAACTCTAACTGTGGGCAGAACGATCCATATTCAAACACTTATAATCCTGGTTGGAGAAATCACCCCAATTTTTCTTGGGGAGGTCAACAGAAAGGTCAAGGCCAAAATCAGAATGTCTATAGGCCGCCTCATTTGCAAAACCAAGATGCCAGGCAAGAAGAAAAGAAGCCTAATCTCCATGATACTATGATGCAATTCATGGAGAAAACTGATGATAGGATCAAGACATTGGAAAATCAAATCTCTACTCTTGCGACATTGATGACTCAGAGAGCACAAGGGACCTTACCTAGTCAATCAGAACCAAATCCAAAGGAGCAGGTTAACATAATTACCCTTAGAAGCGGTAAAGAAGTCGAAGGCCCTCATGGTAAGAAAGATGAAAGATTAAAGGAGGGAAAAAAGGTTCCTACTGATGGGAGCCCAAAAGAAGATGGGAAAGTTGACAATGTGGTGAAGGAAGTCTTAGAAAAAGAAGCTCCTATTCATACTCAAAAGCTGAAAATTCCTTTTCCTCAGAGATTGAAGGCTAGCCAACATGACCCACAATTTACCAAGTTCTTGAATTTGTTAAAGCAGCTGCAGATAAATATCCCTTTTGTGGAAGCTATTGCACAAATGCCTAAATATGTAAAGTTCCTCAAGGAGATATTGAGTAATAAAAAGAAATTAGAGGAGTTTGAAACGGTAAGGCTTAATGAGGAGTGTTCTGCCATCCTCTTAAAGAAGTTACCACCTAAACTTAAAGATCCAGGGAGTTTTACTATTCCTTGCTCTATTGGTCCTTCTTATTTTGAAAAAGCTTTATGTGATTTAGGTGCAAGCATTAATTTGATGCCTTTATCTGTTTTTCGCAGGTTAGGTATGCAAGAGCCTAAACCCACTACTGTTTCGTTGCAGCTTGCTGATAGGTCCATCACCTACCCCAGGGGTATAGTGGAGGATGTCCTAGTCAAGGTTGACAAGTTTATCTTCCCTGCTGACTTTATAGTACTTGATATGGAGGAAGATGAAGAGGTTCCCATAATTTTGGGCAGACCCTTTTTGGCCACTGGCAGAACCATTATTGATGTTCAGCAAGGGAAGCTTACTTTAAGGCTTGATGATGAGGAAGTTGTTTTTAAAATTTTTGATTCTTTGAAAATTCCTTCCACTTTTCATTCTTGTAATTTTATTAATTCTTTGGATAATACTACTGCACTGATATCTGCTCACTTTCAGGAACAATTAATTCAAGATCCCCTTGAGAAAATTTTAATTTTTGACAGGGATGAACTTATGGAGTCCGAAGAGGTGATAGATGACATAATGACATTGAAGGTAGGAATGGTCCAAGAGAGATGGAAAAGGAGGAGACAATTCAATGTTCTAGAGGGGCTTAATTCACAAATGCCAAAGCAGTCAATTAAAAAGCCCCCAGATATCATTCCCCCTAATATTTCATATGCACAACGTGAAAGACGCTTATACCAGCTTAATAAGATGGATGAATTTCGTCTAGAGGCATATGAAAATGCCAAGTTATATAAGGAGCACACAAAAAGATGGCATGACAAACATATTCAAAAGCGTGAGTTTTCTGTGGGTGATAAAGTTTTAATCTTTAACTCACGACTTTGTTTGTTTCCAGGAAAACTAAAGTCAATATGGATTGGCCCTTATGAAGTTGTCAAAGTCTTCCCATATGGCGTGCTTGAAGTTACCAGTGATGGTCATGAGACTTTCAAAATTAATGGACAGAGAGCTAAGCATTATGAGGATGGTGCGGTACCTGAGCGCCAAACTATGCTCTTGGAATAAGCCCCTTGGGGCCTAACCGTCAGGCTCGCGACGTTAAACAAGCGCTTTGCAGGAGGCAACCTGTGTTTCTTTCCCTTTTTGTTATCTCTTGTGTGTTTTGTTCTTTTTTCTTTTTCTTTTTTAAACTTAAAACCCGCCAAGCTGCGTTTCTGCTGATGCACTCGGAATACTTCTGTCGTTAGCTGCCTACCAGGAAGTGCTCTTTTCATCCCTCTCCCTTCATTATCTTTTTATTTTATTTTATTTTATTTATTTTCTACATTGGGGACAATGCTGGTCTCTAAGTGTGGGAAGGGAGTTCAAAGTTTGTTAAGTCTTCAACTAATTAAATGCATGCCCATTCATTGAATATATCTGTTTGCATATGATTGCTTGAACTGATACTTAAAGTTTGTCTTTAAGTAATGAGTCTGACCCATTTATTTTGGGAATTAACAATTTCGGTCTTCAAGGATCCCAATTTAAAGATTTTTTTTTTATAAACATTTGATTGAAATTGATTTGGGTTAATCCTGAGAAAGCTGAAAATTAGCATAAAGTTCCCTTTTTGAAAATCTTTCCACTGAATTGAGCTTCTAAAGGTGAGAATTGGACCATTACAGGGATTTGTACTTGATATTGTATTATCCCTTTCTTTGTTTGAGTGATTTTCCCAAAGATTGTGCATTCTAGAACTTGCTTTGTAACCATTTCAAGGCGAATTTGGATCGCATGCATGCTTAAATATGATTGAGGCACTTTAGGTATTATTCAATGCCTTCTGATTTGCTTATCCACTAGTTGCCCATTTTGAGCTTTATGAATACTAATATTCCTTGGTACCCTTGTCTTTAATTCAAGCATATGCAGGTAACCTTTTGGAAAAAGGATGGAGCAATTAGTTGGAAATTTGGTTTGGAAAGAAAATAATTGTGTTGCTAGCAGATCTTTGCCTTTTCCTTCAATCGTGTTGAAAAACAAAAAAGAAGAAAAAAAAATTCAAATCAAAATGACAATTGTTAGAATGATGAAAAAAAAAACAGAGAAGAAAAAAAAAATTGTTGAACAAAGTTTGAAAAGTAAAGAAAAGAAAAGAATGGAAAAAGGAAAAATCAAGTGAGGAGAGGAAAGGAATTTATGATGAATGCTTGTAAGGTAGGAATGAAATTTTGTTGCTCCATCTTTGCTCTAAAAGGGTACTTTGTTTAATGCAAATTTTGATTAAGCCTTTTGTGTTTATCCTTTCTTTCTTTACCTTACCTTTACGCCATCTAACCCATGGCCAAGTTACAACCAATGAAAAGACCTCTTGATTTTTGCATGCATGTGGTCTCCTTAGTGGAGATTTGGTTTATTATCAAGCCTATGGTAATGTGCTTTCTTCAGGGAAATTGAGCGTTAAGTCTTTTCCCTCATACACATTGAGAGATGGGAGAAGAGTGACCCTATCCAGTGGAAAGTTTGATTTTTGGGAACCTAAAGCCTCTAATTGGGCTAACTCATGGTTATTCTCTTATCTGTTGAGATTGATTTGTTTGTCATTTCTTTGGTATTGATGGAATCCTTGGTCGATTTATTATTTGATTTCCCTATTCTTTTGGGTCAGGATTATTACTTGAGGACAAGCAATCTTTAAGTGTGGGAAGGTTGATAAACTGCCATTTTGTATACTTAAGTGCTGGAAAATTGAGTTTGATTTGGTATTTATTTGATGATTTTATGAGGGAAACTTACCTAATTTCCTTTAAATATTGCAGGTTGAAGATTTATAAGAATCAAGCTTTAAAGTGTTAAAATGGAAGCAATCTTGGGAAAGATACAAAGATATTATCATCATAATTATGAAAGATTTTGGCAAGATCCTACAAAGATATCATCAATCCAGTTGTGGAAGTTTCCTATTTTTATTCTTGGAAGATTTTCCCTCTTATCTCACATTAATTAAGAATACTCAAAGTGGGAAAGCAATCTACTTTCCCTGTTTTCCAAGAATTGCACATTAAATGAATTTGTGCACAATTAGGAAACCGTAGAAGAAAAGATTGTAGAGTTGTTGGGCCACTAAAATATTATAAAGGAGGAGTGGCAGCGCAAAGGAGAGTATCCGGCATTCAGAGAAAGAAAGTAGTTATAGCCCTTTGTTTGATTAGAGAGTTGTAGTGGAGCTTGAGAGGTTTTTGAAGCTATCAAGTGAAGGACCGTCTCCCCAATTGTTCGTGAAGGACCTGTTTCACCGCAAGGGGGTTTCCGGGTTTTAGTTTTTCTATTATTCTTTTATGGATTTTAATTTGGTTTTAGTTTATGCTTTGTTCTCTTTGACTATGCGTAGCTAAATCCATAACTAGGGTTATGGTGGATCTTATGTTCAAATTCTTATAATGTTTTCCTAATTCTAAATAATTTTGTGTTTCCCCAATTGATTGGATTTTTCCTAGTGCTTTGTTTTCCAATAAGGTTTGCGCACCCTTTAAAAAGTTAATTGATTGACTGGCGACCGTACCACAATTAGTTAACGGAACTCTAGGATTAATCGGATTCAGGGTTGTGTGGACCAAACTCAATCCTTTGTTTTCAATCAGTTATTTAATTAACAAATTTGCTGGTTCTTTATGCTTTTCTTGACTGTTTGCCTTGCATGACCATTGGGGGTTTCAGATTGAGAAAAAGAATATTAATATTGCATGACCATTGGGTATTAATAGCATTAGAGCAGGTGATTGGCAATCAATCGGAACACATATTATTGAGGAATTGGGTAATATTATGAGTATTGACATAAGTGAAACCAGACACCCTAGGCTTTCCATAATTGAATCTTTGCTTGATAATCTTTGATTTCCTCACTTTCTCATAATTGCTTGATAATTTCCCCTTTCTCATTCGAATTTCATTGTCTAGATAACATAAGGAATTAATTAACTTAGTAATTGCCAACAATCCTTGTGGGTTCGATACTTGGAGTCCCAAATACTCCTTTATTACTTGTGCGACAGGGTGCACTTGCCCTTAAGTGTGATTTTAGCGTAACAGCACCCAATCAATACATGCAGCGGAATACATATATTTCACAATAATTCAAACTTGCATATGATTAACAATTCATATAATGAGTAATATTAATCACATATAAGTTTATAGAACAATGTAAATTATAATGTGATTAATTAGTAATCATTCAATATCATTGACACAAATATTCAAGATAGCTCAAATAGAACTTGGATAAATATATAGATGAAACAAACTAGCTAGATATCAAGTTCTAATAATCTAGATAGAAAGATCACAAGATGTGCAGTACATTAACAATTATAGCAATTATGAGAATTCAACAAATAGTAGTCAAATGTAAATTGATAGAATGTAAATAGATTATGGGATAAGAGAGTGCAAACAATATTTTTCTGGTTCAATCACTTCTTGTGATCTACGTCTAGTCCCAAGATCATCCACTTAAGGTTTCCACTATTTTTCAAGCTTATAACTTAGGTGCTTCAGAAACTTTTACAAAATGAAGCACTCTCACACCTTTGAGATCCTCCACCCTTGTGCAAGAGCCTTTAACTTTTCAAGCTTTACGGATGCTTGAACAACCTTTACAAGAATAGAGCACTCCTCACACCTTGGTATCCTCCACCCTTGTTCTTGAGTCTCTTTCTATTCTCTTCAAGGGAAATCTACCCTTGACTCTCAAGAGATTTTCCTCCCTCTTACAAGTGTTTACAATTTGATAGAAATGATAAACTCTCTTAAAGAGTAGATAATACAAATTGAAGAACTAATTGATAGATGGATTTTTGACAATGAAGAGCTCAAATATTGATTTTGATGAAAATGATCAAATCCTCATAATGATTGGTAAATAAGTGTTCATCAACTTGTTAATGCTTCAATCTTAGCTTATATATATAGCCCAAGTAATAAAATGGTCGTGGGTGGTGTTTTGAGGAGTTTTCTTCCAAAAACTAGCTATTTATAGCTGTTATTTTTGTCTTGTTCCCGAAGAGTATTCGAATACATGAGCTTCATATTCGAATACATGTTGATAAGTATTTGAGTACTTCATTTGCATATTTGAGTATATGTTTTTGGTAAAATCTAGGTTTACTGAAGAACAGATATTCAAATACTCAATATATGTATTTGAATACATGACCATTGAAATTGATTCTTTAAAAATCGTATTCGAATACTCAATTGTGGTATTCGAATACTTGGCCACGAGCTAGGTTCTGTAAAAGAATGTATTCGAATACTTCATTTGGGGTATTCGAATACATTAGTTTAGGATACAAAATTTAGTTTGCAAATAACTTCTTTGTTTCTTAACAGAATTAAGCAAATGACTATGCGTTGGAAAGCTCTTTAAGTCTACTTTCATATGAAATAAGTTTAAGATCAAAACTCAAATTATTTTGAAAGTTATGATAAAAATAGTGACCAAAGGTCAGTTTTCTGAAATTCATACTTGGCTATTTTTCTTTGTTTTGAAATACCACCATGACTAACTTTTCAAAACATGTTTGTTGGGCATTTTAGCAAGTGTAAAATCATTTGTTAAGATTGAAAAAACTAATTTGAATTCTCTTCATGTAAAACCTATATCCTTACAAAGGAAAAAACTTATAAGAAAAAAGTATACCCTTTTGAGTCTATAGACTTCTTGATGCCCTTCAAGCTTATAAGAATTCTTCTCTACAAAACTTCTAAATGCTTGGTTCATCTCTTCATTCTCCTTCTTTTTGAGTTAAGCATGATTAGGATCTTTCACTTTCTTGTTTCAATGCTCACTTTTGATACTTGGAGTATCCTACAAAGTGTAATTTACTTGAAAACCATAGTTAGTCCAATTCTTAAACCAACAAATCAATATTCATGATTCATAAGTATATAACTATATATTCTTCATGCATATATGATTCACATATAGACATATCCAATATTAGTTAATTAAACCTTTCCATAAGTATTGTTGGATATAATCTATAACTAATGCTACATATACTCAATGCATGATTCTTATAAGAAGAATAACAATAGTATATAAACATGCATTATCCAATATTTTCATTAAGTACATGTATGTAACATATTTGTAATCCCTTTTGTAAAGTATTTGTCATCATCAAAACATAAAACAATAAACCATTGGGGCAAATATATTTCCACAACCTCAGTTATACTATTATTTTTAGCCCAATCCCAAAGCTCAAAAAGTCAACGCTTGCTAATTCTATTAAATATTTGACCTTGGCCTATTTTGTAAATGCTCAATCTCTTTTTGAAAACCCTATTTAAATATATATAAATAAGAAGGCTAGGGCAACAAAAAGGGGAACTCAAATAAAAGAGGCGACTAGGGCAAACACAATAATAAAAGGAAGAGAAAGTGAGGTTGCACTAGAAGGAAACCAAAAGAGAGAAAACGGCAAAAAAAATGGAGGATGCGAATAGGGTCACTGTGTGAGGTAAGGATTTCCCAGCTTCGTCTTCATATTTGTAGAGTTTAGTTCTATTTTAACTTCTCACTTGGATGTCTGCATTGTGGGTTTGAATTTCTTTCTTTGGCTTTGCAATGAATATCTTGTTTAGTGTTATAATTGGTTCTTGAATCTTGGGTGTTGTAGTTATCTTAATTTTAGATTGTATGTTTGTAGTCCATATTTTGCTTTATATTAATTGTTTAATTTAATAAAAAAGAATATTGTTGACTTCATGCAATGTGTTTAAGACTCACGTTTTTTTTAAATAAAATAAATTAAACATTGTTTAATAGTCTCGAAGTATCAAGTACTCATTGACCAATTTTTCTTGAGATGGCCCTCTGGGCATAGTACCACATTCTATTTCCTTTAGGACTCGTTAACAAATTCACTTGCTCTATTCGGATCAATTTCTCCAAACAAAATTAACATTTTCTTTTTAATCAAATTAAGTAAATATTTTTTTCTAAATCAACCATTACATAATATTTTTTTAAAAACAATTACATGGCTTTCAATTCTCCATTGTCCTTGAGAGATACATAAGCACGCGCGACAAGCCAAAATTATAAATATTTTTTATTAAACTTTTATCTTTATTTTCTTTTGAGCTTGTAAATATTTTTAATTTAGCCTTTGATAATTTTCTCAACTTGTAAATATTTTAATCTTGTAAAACCTATAAATATTTTAATTTAATTTTAATCTTTATTTATATCCAAACTTGTAAATTTTAATAATTTAATCTTTGTTCTTATTGTCTCTCTATTTGTAATATTTTAATTCATTTTGATATTTACTTTCTTTCTTGCTTATAAATATTTTGATATTTGATTATTTTATGATTTAATTTTTATTTTTTGATTTACTCATTTATTTATTGTTGTCATTGATTACTTGTTTTATGGGATAAATTAAATATGTTTAGACTATTATTAATTAGCATAATTAACTTTTGGTAATCGTTTTTGGATAGGTATATTAAGGGTGCAGTGAGATTAAGTTTCTGTCATTTCCTGTGCATAAACAGACTCTCAAATCCAACTTTAACGCCTAGACTATTTTTTTAAACATTTTAAAAAGGTTTTTCTAATTTTTCCCTAACTAAATAAAATTGGTAATGACTTCTCTGAAATTTCTTTTTTAAATTTAGTTGCCACGCTGGTCGCAGGCACCCCCTCGAGGACGATTGTGACATACCCCCTAACCAATTTTATTTAGGATGGTTCTGTGGCCTTATGCTATGTTCCTTCTCATTTAGGAAGCGTTAATAAGCTTTTTATTTACAATCAAATCACTCTTATTTTAATCAAATCAACCATTTTTCTTGTAATCAATCAATTTAATTAATCATTTTTTTCTTAAATTAAAATCAACTAACGAGCAATCATTTTGTAAAGAATAACATGACTAAGTCCTCTATTGCACCAAGGGATATGTAGGAGCATAAGTCAAGCCAAACTTGTAAATTTTGGCAAAAATATATTATCACCAAAGGTTATTAAATTTGCACAACTAGCTATATGCTAAATCGTGTTAGGACGAATGTATAAGGAGTGCTGTGGAATTAAGTTTTCACCATTCTCAGTGCATAACCGACTCTTGAATCTTGCCTGGTTATGCAAACCATTTATATTTTAAATCTTTTAAAAGGAATTTGTCAGTCATTTTTCTTACCTATTAAACGATTAATGGCAACTCTATTTTTTAAATTTTTCCTCTCACCACCCTTGTCGTAATTTTTCCTGTCGTGACAATATTTTTCTACATAAACACTCTTTCTTTTCCTTTCCTTTTCATGTTGTTTAGTATGTTAGTAAAACTTGAATTTTCTCTTTTGTTTTATTTTTTCAAAAGATATGAAATCGTCATTCTAGAAAAAAGACTTAGGGTCCGTTTGGATGACATAATTAAAATTATAGTTTAGAGTTCTAATTTCAATTCCATTTATGTTAGAATTGGAATTGACAAGAATCTTAATTTTTATGTTTAAAATAATTAAAGAATTGAGACTTTAGAATTATAATTCTGAATTGAATAGAAATTTTTTTATTTGAATAATTTATAAAAATATAATAAATAAATTTCAATTAATAAATAATAATTTAAAATTATAAAAAAAAAATCAATAGAGCTTGTATTACTGAATTACAGCAATCGCAATGAATGTCAAACTAAAGGACGTCATTGACGATGGTGAAGGTGATTGCAGGACGCCGATGCTAATGATCAAAGGAAGTGCGCCGATTTGGCCATTGCACGTGCGACAACGATAGTGATCAGAGGCCGTCGGCGGCTAGCACGTGCAGTGGACATCGTTGCCAAAGTAAAAGAAGTTGCCGGAGCATGCTAGCGGCAACGTTACCGAACTATGTGTGTGTTGCGAGCGGCAATGGTTGTTAGATAATTTTTAACTTTTATCTTTTAATATTCAAAAAAATAAAAAATCTTAGTGCTTGAAATTAGAATTTTTAAGGTTTAGACTAAGAATTGAGAGTAGTATAAACTAGTTATTTTTCAATTCTATGTAATTATACTTAGAATTAAAATTCTAATTCTAATATACACACCTAGCAAGATAATTAAAATTAAGAGGTCCAATTCTAATTCTAAGTTCAATTTCGTCCGCCAAACGGGCCTTAAGTTTTTCTGCAAAGGTTACAAATCTTGTGCATGAAATATTTCTAACTTTCTCCCCCAAAAATAACTGCATCATGTCATTGAACAAAATGATCATGTTATTAAAAAAATATTTATATCCATATTAGAGTCAACCCAAGATCCTTAAATAAGTCACTATACATTTGTCATTGGATGACTAGTCTGGCTGTATTCTCATTTTTTCCTTTATTATATACTTGATGCAACCTTGTTGTCCTTTGCTGATCGGATACTGGTGAAACGTTCTAATTTAATTTAATTTATAATTTGTAGACATTATTTTAATGCCCACCTAATGAATAAGCTGTGAACTTCCGAGTGTAGCCAACCACTTTACAGTGAACTGCCATACAATCGCAGCCAAATTTATGTGCAATGCTATGTTTGAATAAGGGTTCCGTGACTTCCTTCATCTGCATTCTCGAAGTCTGGGGCAGGTCGAATTATAAGCTGTTCCCATTAGTCATAGGTGTTGGGGCAAAGCATACCACACAGAGAGGTTGCATAGGTTTATATACTGCACCATATATTAAATTCTGGGTCAATTGAAATGTTATTGTGTGATTATGGCCTGAATGAAATATACATTCAAGAAATGCATTTATAAATTATGGGACTTGGAACGGTATTTACTCTTTTTTTTCTTTCGAAAATTGATATTTTAATCGATGTTAAATATTTATTGGTAGTTCGTTTTTATAGTACATGTTTGGGAAGAAAATTGTTTTATAAGGACCTGGCAAGGATCGAACTTCAAACCACTTATTCATAGAGGCTTTGATAACATGTCAAGAACTAATTCTTCTAATTATGAACTTCAAAACGAGTCAAACTTGTCGGGTCAGCTCGTTTACCCGTATAATTTATAAGAGTCAGGCTTCAAAATTAGTGTCCCGTAATTACGTAGGTAATTTTGAATCGACTTGTTTAATCCGAAAGTTAAATGGGCTAACATGTGAGGCCTAGAGGCCTCCCACATATTTTTTTAAAAAGTTTCAATTTGTTTATACCAACAAAAATTTCAATTTAAGAATTTAAAAGTTAATAAAACATTCTTTTCTCAAGCAAAAGTAAAAATGCACGTACTGTACATACACACAAAGACATTCGTCAAACTCCATAAGTTTATGTTATTTGTTGTTTGAATTCTCCTTTAACCCATTAGAAGATATAAAAATATTCAATATTATGTCTTTGTAATGTAATATTTGATTTGAGATTTTTAAATTTAAATTTTTTCAAAATTTACAAGTAAAATAAAAGTTTCACGATCCGATCTGTTTAGGCCTATTAGTTGATGTGAGACGATTCGAGCTGCTAATTTGCAACTCATTTAAAGGAGGCCAATTATGGCCTGCCCCATTTAACCCACGGCTGGTCGAGGACAGGCCTAAACGAGTTAGGCTGGCCCATTTAACAACCTTACTTTCAATAATTTAAGATGTTCGGTGAATGCTCATAATTGATTTTATATATCTAACAAGTGTGATAACCAATTAAGGTGTATGTCGATTGCCACTTTTATTTGTCTATTATTACTCATCTTTAACTAACTTTTATTTGATTTTCCTAAAATATCATTCAATAAATATAGTATTTTATTCTTAATATAATTAATTGTCCATTACTATTCTTGTGTCTATCCAAACTACTCATTATTAATTATAACGATTAATTAATTTTAAAAAATCACCAATTTAAACGCACATTTCACGAACAATGGCAAACTTTAATATATACCAGAGTCAGATTTCTAAAAGTAACATGAATATCATATAATTTTTGTAATGAAGAAGCAAATTCATATATAATATGAATTAATCATTGGTATTCTAATCCATTTGCCCGAACGAAACCGAATTAAATATTCACACAAAGCATTTTGTTGAGAGCCATGTAAAAAAGGTAATCACAATTCAAATCTGAAAATAAATAAAGTTTGACTTTAAAAACAAAAACTCTAATTAGAGACCGAAATAAAGATACTTATAATAAAAAATATATTTACTTCATATTTTTCAAAAGGAAAAAAACTAACATTTATGACAAATTCAAATACGCTTATCCAAAATAAGAAATTAACATTAACGGTTTTTCCTTTCTTCGTCTTCACTCCATTAGTGCCAGAAATTTAATTTAGAAAAATTAAAATAGAAAAATTTGTGTTTAACCTTCTGTTGATATTTTGCTACTCCTAAATATATATATATATATATTCAAGGAGTAATTAACCTCTGAAGTTACATTAATGTTTCTATCAAATCTTGGGTCTGTGAGGATAATGTAAGGTGTAGAGTGTCTGAAAGGAACATCCAAAGCTACGGATCCTAAAAACTACCCTAAAACCCACTTGTAGGTAGCAAGTCAAAACTCAAAACTAGTAGCTGAACACATAAGAAAGTAGTCCTCTGTCCCGGTGTTTAAGCATGAACACATTATTATCATCCAAATGAACAACATATTATCAAAGTATCTCATTTATTAGCCTAAAGCATATTCGACAAAATCAAGGAATATTCAATTCTCAATGTCAACTCTGGCGCAAAATCAATAGATAACCTGCTCAACAATATTGTCATTCCATCCAAACATACAATTAAACAAGTTTAATGCATAGAGCTTATGGTGGGAATGAAAGAGTTTATGCTCTCTCACCCATTGGTGAATACTTTTCAAAGAACGTTTGATGACATTTGGTAATTAAGCATTTATTACTTAAACTTTACAATGTTTAGCAAAGGATGAAGTCATATTTGATGGTGGTGAACTTAGTTACATGATTTACTACGATTTTGTGTTGTTTCTTAACAGGAAGAATTTAAAGGATGCAATTGTGGAAGCTGATAATAGCTATGTCCAAAAACTCTATGGAATGCCAATATACCAATACATGGAGACAGATAAAGAATACCGTCAATTATTTATCAAATCCATGGCTCATTCCGGACCTTTAGAAATGAAAATGATCCTTAAAATATATAAAGGATTTGAGGGAGTATCAACACTGGTTGATGTAGGAGGTGGAATAGGGCATGACTTAAAACAGATTATCTCCAAATATCCTTCAATAAAAGGAATTAATTTTGATTTGCCTCAAGTGGTTCAAAATGAACCACCTCATCCAGGTACATATATCTGTCTCTCATTCTTTGTACAACTAATATATAATATTTTGAATGATGGAAGATGTTAGTTTTCTCAAAATTATTAAATAAAAAACACTCTGTTGGGTGATTTTTTTTGTTTAGCATAGTAAATCGGTTAAATCACACCAATGATTCTTATGTTCAGGCAATGAGCTAAGGAAGGGACTCTATCCCTTAGCCTTGGGTTCCTAAGATGCTAAAGAAAGCTCCTAGTGCGAAGATAGTTAAAACAATAAGTAAAAGAAAAGTAGAAATTGCATTAAAGGGTTGTTGGGATTTTATAGTACCGCAAGTATACGGATCGAACAAGTAATATAATGATATGAAAAGTATTGTTCCCACGAGGATAGTGACTAATACAATATTAAAAATTGATCAATAACTTAATCAATTCTATTCAAGATAATTAATACTTAAAGATGGTTTGTGAATGTCTTAACCAATAAGATCTATGATGACAAATATAAGATTGACAGATGATTAGTTCAAGAATAGGGGATCTCTTTTTCACCTTCTACTTCAATTGGTAACATGTAAACCCTTTAAGCAATGCTAATGATATGATGTTGTTAGCTTGATAACTCTACCTAGTTAAAAGCCTATGTCTAGGTCAATTAACCATGTGATAGTTTGTTCAACTTACTATGTTTCCATGCAAGCTAGAACAAACTTCACTCTTTTAGAACTTTTATCAAACACTTGCTATGCATAACTAAAGGGTATATTTCTATCTCATTGGCTAATTAACTTATCCTATCAATTGGATGAAATCAAACATACATCAACTATACCCATGATCATAAATCTATTTTACTATGTCTAGTTCCACAAATTTAATCAAGACTACATCAATTGTTTGACCAAACAATCAAGAGCATTAGGAGCAATATAGTTGAACAACACCAAATATCATCAACATTAACTCAAAGGGTAACAAAATCACCAATATCCATAAGAGGATCCAAAGGAACCCATATTTACAACTTAGCTATCCATAGAAACTGAAATAACAATAATAATCTTCATGTTCGTATCAATACAAGAATTAAACATCAAAGAGAAAAGGAAGAAAACACTAATGGAGAAGTAATGGTTGAATGCTCAAGCTTCCTTGATGATAATCAACACCAATGCAACTGTAATCACCCACTTCTACTGCCTCTCCAAGCCTCAGCTGCGTATCTTGACCTAAAAACCAACTCTCCTCTCTCTGATGTAATAAAACAGCATTTATAGCTGTTAGGACTCTTTATGCCGCGGCACAACTTAATCTCACCTAACTTTTATGAGTCATACTTGCTCAATATTTTATTGATTTAAGCATCGGAATGCCTTTTGCAAGAAGCTCCCATCGGCCCCTGTCATTCCAGCAATCAGCTGCTCCAGTTGCCACCGAAAAGGATTTGAAGGAACAAATGTGTACTCAAAAATGTGTAGGGTGATTTTAATGAAAGGAAAACGGTAAATATCCAAAGCATGTCTTCTTCAATCCATTAACCATTCATAAGAGGGACATTAATCTCCAAATAACCAAGTTCTTTAGAAAGATTTCAATTAGTAAGTCAATTTGCACACCTATTTCCTTCAGGAAGGGTATGTTTGAACAGCATATCCCAATCCTTAATTACCAACCCAGCCTCAGATTCTTTGGATCAAAGAACGACCCCAAAGTGGGTCCCCATCGCGATTGAGGCAGTTGACAATTGTGAGAGAATCACTTTCAACAATCACATTCTTGAAGCCAGAATCTCAACTTAGGCATATATGATGCTGCAAGCTCTACTGTGCAAGGCGGCCAATTTTTTGACTAAGTGCCCAAGATATTTTTGAAATTCGGGGTACCGTGATTGAAAATGATTGAGACATATAAATAAAAATTATATGATAACTAGAGATTTTTCCATAGTCAACAATAGAGAAAAGTATTATTTAAGCATCTAAATTTTTTATGATAAATCAATTAAGGAATTTAATTTTTATAATTCTTAATTAAGGGACTCAGCTTTATAAGATCAAAATCTTTTTAATACTAAGAAAATGTGAAAAAGACACATATCTAACATAAAATGTCAAAACAACTTAGAACATGAACAAGACACTTGATATATGTCTTAAAAATTGTTTTATGATTGTGTTTGGGCGATTTTTCTTGTTTAGCTCAATAAATAGGTTAAATCACACTAATATTATTTCCACTTTTAGGCGATGAGTTAAGGAAGGGACTCTATCCCTTAACCTTGGGTTCCTAGGATGCTAAAGAAAGCTCCTGGTGCGAAGATTAGTTAAAACACTAAGTAATGGAAAACTGAAAATTGCATTAAAGGGTATGAATTGAGTACAAGGCAGTAGAAAAAAAGTGATAAACAAAGTTATAAATAAAGCAATAAATGACATAATTGAAATGTAAGATAAATTGACTGTGTTGGTTGATCGAGAGATGTCTATTTTTTCTGTTCCAAGCCCTTTTATAGATGGAAAACTAGTTGTTAAGCCCCTAAAAACTATCTACCACATCTCCTTGTCTTTCTCATCCACTTCTAATCATTATGGATTGTAGTGTTATTGGCCTCATTAACTAATTTCCTTCATTTTAGGGCAAAAACTCTTCACTTTAGCTAAACTGGATAACTGAATAGCTGACTCAGTCTTCCCTTATCCCTATTTTCGTGGGAATGGTTGTTGTGCAGATCATGAGTTGTTGCAAACCTTTGGACCTGATCAAATAATCATATATAGCTTTAGTCTTCTGCTGACCCGCTCCAATAGGCCCATTACCCGTTAGATCCGATCCCAGCAGCCACACCAAATGTGAGCAACAATTGTCATATTGAATTTTGATGATAACCAAACAAAGGATTCCGCACCAAGACACTACAAGAAATAAGGGAACCGGCGGCGGTTATTTTGCGGCGGTTATGCCAAACCGCCTCTGTTAAAATAATAGCGGCGGTTTATGCCGCGGTTTCCTAAACCGCTGGGGTTAAAAAAATTTAACGGCGGTTTATATATATTTAACGGCGGTTAATAGAAACCGCCGCAATATTAAGTTGATAATGGCGGTTTTATTTCGTTTGGCGGCTGTTGCATCTAAACCACCGCTATATTCAGGGCTTTAGCCACTTTTGCCATAATTTTGAGAATACGTTAGGGCATTTCTTTTCCATTCTTTGGCACCATCGTTCACCACCGCATCTCCATTCGTCGCCAGCGCCACCAAATCTCCACCACACACTTTTGCCACTGTTCGAAGAGCTCACCACCATCGAAGAGAGATTGGGGACAAGAAAAGACATTTCTGAAGAGAAAGACAACCACGGAGAGGTTGGGTTCTTGGGAAGCACAAGGGAGGGTCTGTGAGACTTGTATAGTTCGTCGCAACCAGGAAGAGAAATCTCTGCATTTTGTTGAGTGTCGTGGAGCTCTGGTGTTGCAATGGCAGGTTAGTATTATCTTGATCTGAAAAAAAAAATGGATGGTGTATGACAAAATTAGTAAGAGAATGATTTTGGTTTTGGTTTGTTTTTGGATTTGATAAATGTTGATTTTATTTTTGATAACCCATCTCTAGAAAAAGCCCGAGGGGCTTTTTAATGTTAACTTCATTTTTGGTTTTGCTGATTATTTATATGATTTTATAATGCTTTTTTGGTTCTGTTTCTGTTGGCGTAAGGTTAGTGAGAGATTAGAGAAGAAGAAAAATGCTTAGAAGAAGGCTCTATTACTCTGCCTTATGATAATTTGAGAATATTGCTTGCTATTGTGTGTAGTTTTACTGTTATTACTCTGAAGTGTGTGACAATATGTGTGCTAGATTTAAGGTTCATAGGTAGGAGAATTTTATCTTTGGTTGATGTATCTCTGCTCTGTTTTTCTCTTGTCTCAGCCTTAGTTAGCTTATAATCAAGAATTGCATTTATACAATTGGGGTTGGTCAGTTGTGTGATTAAAGTGTGGATTTATGATATTGATAACAACTGGAATAAATCTGCTGTATCAATGCCATAAACTTGGTTATAGTTATTTCTCTTCAACTAAGGTGAAATTTGATATGCATGATTAGTTTATATATGTAGCCACAGCTTACTTGCAGTAAAATTTATAAAAGCTAAGGAATGTATGGGCGTAACTCATTCATTAGCCAGCACAATTGAGTGTAACTATGCATGAGTTGGGCATTGTCAAGAGAAAAAAAAAAAGCAAACATCATCAACACATCCCTATTTGCACTGGGGGCAATGCATAGATAACAGCTAAGTCTCATGTGGAGTCTGATTTAACAGGCACTAAATGTTGAGTAATTTGGTGAGAGGTCAGTTCCCACTTGTCTAAGGAGGAGGAACAAGGAACAGCTGCAAGTATTTATATCGACAAAATTAGCCTTGTAGCAACTTGACCATCAATTATACTGTTACAGTAATCGTGCTTTTAGGCAGCCTGTAGTTTTGGTTTATAAAGATTGAACTTGTGTAGATTATAGAAAAGTCTTAAGGAAAGTGGGAGAGAGAGAGAGAAGTTGTATTTCAAAGACAAGATGGGAGTTTCTTCACTGTAGCATACCCATTTTATTTTCTTCAAGTACATTGCATATACCTTGTTTGGAAAAAGTTAAGCTAATTCATTGCTAATTAGATTTCCTCTTGTGGTAAAATAAATATTTTCTAAAGTGATATAATGTCTTTCCTAGGCATCAGAACCTGTTTGTAGGATATATCAGGTCTTCAAATTTGGTTTATCACTTGGTACAATGAAGTAAGAGTATTTCAAGCTCATGTTGGCTTATACACTTAATGTAATCATTAGTGCTCAATTTCACTGTCTAATCTTTTTGAACACTATGATTGTCACGAACAAGTCTAATATTGATGATGTAAAAGTCCCTTGGTTTATGATCAGGTGAACTGTGTAATAGGAAAGTGGTGCACTTGAAGCTAGCAGAAATGGATTTTACACTGTTGGAAAGCAGAGGATTTTGAGTCAGAATCTTGTTGATTTGTTAAGACAGCTCAATAGGGCTTTTGACAATGTTAGTGTTCCTTCCACTATTCCTCACTTAAGTGTCAGCATTGATTATATGCATCAGTATTGTATTTTATAGCTGTATGAGTAAATGAGCAAAAGTTTTGAGAGAAATATCTAACTTGGTCATGGGAGGATCCTAAAAACATTATGAATGAACAATGAAGACTAGAATATTTAGGAGGTAGAATGGCTAAAACCTTTAGACAAATAAATTCACGTCAAAGTACCTCATGAGTTTAAGAATTTCTTGATTGCAATTTTGGGATCAATGGTTGGTTTACTGGTTGGTGGCTTTTGGGAGTCTTCTGCCTTACCAATCACTAGATTAATTAGCTCAAAGGTAAACTGAAAATGAATGGTATCATTATGAGTTTTCCAGCATGAACAAGCACTGGAGTCTTCATGTGCACAGGGTTGTATTGCAGAAGTTGAGGACTCTTGTTGAAGCGGTCCTCCTCTACATTCTCATATGGTATACCCTTTAGCTTTAGGGTCCATGCTACCCTCAAAGTAAAGGGACTATACCAAAATCCATGTAGCTTCACCTCTTCCATCCAAGCCTTTATTTTCCTAAGTCAGCAATAAGCCAGCAGTATCTTTATATAGTGAGATCCATGGGACAAGCTTGTTCAAGAAGTTCAATTTTCAGAAATAATATAAAATATCAATTGCTATAATAAAGTAATAGCCAAATTGAATAAACAATGTATGAAGCTTCGTTCTTCTTTCGTCTTTGTGAATGTGTCCTTCCACTCATGTGGATATTTTCCCTCATCAACCATCCTATCTGATAGATAAGTTTGAAAAGTTTATTAATTATAGTATTTAAAAATTCAAAAGGTTATGCAACTTTATTAGAATCCATTTTGACTTGGTGACGCAAGTGCTTGCGTTATTAAGAAATATATGTATGTTCGTGTCATTAAATTATTTTGTCAATTAGTACCTTTATCCTTTAACCTTTGTTTGAATAGCGTTAGTGATGTCTGCAGATGATGATTTTTTTTTCTTGTTTTCCCCCACTGTTGTTGTATGGTGTGTGTGCCTGAGATCATTATTTTCCGCGTCTCAAGACAGCTGTAGAAGCATATGAATGCATAAGTCCATAATGTAAGGAATCTTGATTTATATTTGCCATTATGACAGCTAAAATTACTTTTCATTGAAAATAAATATGATATCCACACATCACGTGATATTATACATACATATATATATATATATATATATATATATATGATAAAAGTGAATCACATTCCACGTGATGTTCCACACACACCACGTGATATTATATATATATATATATATATGGACTAGGCCCTAACTATTTAATAATTAATTAGTAATGACAAAACATGCTATCTATATGAATTTATATAATATGTATTGTACAATATATAGCTTATATGCAGAATTACTGAATTCCCGTGGCTTTGGGGGTTGCTATATAATAAATTAGATAAATAAAATTTCAAAAGAAAAATAAAATAGATCTGCGTCATAAACTTTATGATTGTCATACATGTTTTAACCTTATTCATGTTTGTTGGACACCCACATAACATAAAAACTAGTGCTGTTAATATGCTAGGGTTCCTAGAATTAATATGCTACCTCCAACCATCAAGTGAAGAACAGCCCGAACAAACAACTTTGAGGAATCAATTGTTGTTAAAAGGCTAAAAGTTGTCTTTAATTTAACTGGGTTTATCCATGTGGTGCACTTTCTGTGAGGTGTTTATAGGTATATTTATTCTCGTAATGTTGTGTTAGTTATGTGATCTGAGCCTAGATTAGTGATTGCACGCTTTAGAAGTTCTTGTCTCATTAACCCAATACTCTAACCTATTTCTGCAGAGTTATAAATATATATAATCAAAGAAGCCTTAGAGTTACCGGGTGACTACAAATACTCTCAAAGTGCAAAAATCTGTTCAATAAGCATATCAATTGACGTGAGTTTTTTTTTATCCCTTAATTTAATTGTACATCTTTAATTATACAAGTAAATTGAAATTAGCATTTTAAATATTCAGTTGTACCTATCTCGTTGTGAGGAATACAAGAAACTATTACAGTACACTTTAATATGTATTTATTGGGTTTTTGATTTTGGACACTTATCAAATAAGCTTGCAGCAAAAACTGGAATTTATATTATCAGTTAAATTACCAAGTTTATATATGCTAAATGTTGTGTTTTGTTTAAATTCAGAAGGAAGAAAGTTCATAAGCAATGGATAGGTCATGGATCACAATGCCACGAAATACACTTGAGTATGAGCAAGGAGTTAGAGGATTTATTGATTTTGCTTTTGAACGTAGTTCTGTTGATGGTAAAATAATATGTCCTTGCTCTCAATGTGGTTTTAGAAAATGGCATACTAGGGAAGTGGTGTATGACCACTTAATTTGTAAACAATTCCCGGAAGGATACACTTTTTGGTTTTGCCATGGGGAGTCTATCATAGAGGAACCTATTAACATCTCAAGTAGTAATGTTTCAAATGTAGTACAAGATACCATGGTTGATGAAGATCCGATTCAGAACATGATCAATGATGCTTTTGGAGTTGATAGGCACCATGCAAATGAAGTACCATTTGCATCAAATGAAGAGATTGGTGAGCCTGAACGAGTGATGCCAAATACAACTCAAGAAGGGTGTGAAGCTAAAGAGTTTTATGAATTAGCAAGAGATGGAGAACAACCATTGTATGAAGGTTGTACAAAATATTCAAAACTATCTTTTATGTTGAAGTTGTACCATATCAAATGCCTATGTGGGATGAGTGACAAGGCTATGACAATGATATTAGAATTATTGGAAGATGCATTTGAACATGCTAAGATTCCAAGTTCGTTCTATGAGGCAAAGAGAACTATCACAAAGCTTGGTTTGAACTATGATAAGATACATGCATGTCCGAATAATTGTATGTTGTATTGGGGTATAGATGATGAAAATAGGCAAACATGCAAAGTCTGTAACAAGTCGAGATGGAAACAAAGGACAAAAGGTGGTGAGACTGAGGCGTCCAATGATGGTAATAGTAAGAAAAAAGTGCCTGCAAAAGTTCTTCGTTACTTTCCATTAAAACCACGATTACAGAGATTGTTTTTGTCTTCAAAGACTGCTAAAGATATGAGATGGCATGCTATGGATAGTAACAAAGATGGCATGATGAGGCATCCTAGAGATTCTGAAGCTTGGAAGAGGTTTGACTCAATAAACACTTTGTTTGCATCAGATCCACGAAATGTGCGTCTTGCATTAGCTACTGATGGTTTTAATCCCTTTGGTAGTATGAATGTGAGTTACAGCATTTGGCCAGTTATTCTTATTCCATACAACACCCCTCCATGGGTGTGTATGAAGCAAACATCTTTTATCATTTCAATGATAATTCCTGGTAAACGGATGCCGGGGAATGACATAGATGTTTATTTACAACCTCTAATCAAAGAGTTGAATGAGTTATGGCACGAGGGTGTGGATGCATATGATGCTTCTACACGGGAGATGTTCAAATTGCATGCAGCTTTGCTATGGACGATTAGTGACTTTCCAGGATTAGGGACACTTTCTGGGTGGAACACATACACCGGACTAGCTTGTCCGTCTTGCAACTTTGACTCTATTCCTTGTCGTCTTCCTCATAGTAAGAAATGGTGTTTTATGGGTCACCGTCGTTTTCTTGATCAAAGACACAGATTTAGATTGAATAGGGTTCGGTTTAATGGAGAGCAAGATATGCGGGGTCCACCAAAGCAATTAGCTGGTTCTGAAATTCTTGAACAAGTTGAGAATATTAATGTCACGTTTGGTCGAAGACTAGAAACAAAACGAAGGGGAAAAAGAACACGTGGAGTTGGCCAGATTACACAAAGTGGTACTCAACAATGGAAAAAGAAAAGCATATTTTTTGAGCTTCCATATTGGAAGTATAACTTATTGCGTCACAATCTTGATATGATGCATATTGAGAAGAATGTGTGTGACAATATCCTCTTCACCTTACTAAATGATGGTGCAAAGACGAAAGATCATGTTTATGCTCGAAGAGACCTTCAAGCAATGGGTATTAAACGTGACCTTTGGCCGGATGAAAATGGAAAGTATCCTTTAGCTGTCTTTACAATGACAAATCAAGGCAAGAAGGCTTTTCTAACAACTTTACATAATATTACTGTGCCAGATGGTTATTCAAGCAACATTTCTAGGTGCATTGATGTGGATAATCTTAAACTGAATGGGATGTTAAAAAGCCATGATTGTCATATATTGATGGAGCAATTGCTACCATTAGCCATGCGGACGGGGTTGCCTGATGATGTGTCTGCGGTATTAATTGAGTTGTGCTCATTCTTTAGACAATTATGTGGTAAAATGTTGAGTGCCACAACTTTAGACAAATTACAACATCAAATTGTACTTACTTTATGCCACATGGAAATGTTATTTCCACCTTCCTTTTTCACGGTTATGGTTCACTTGATTGTTCATCTTGTTGAAGAAGTTAAGCTTGGAGGTCCTGTCCATTATCGATGGATGTATCCTATAGAGAGGTAAAATGTTAATCCCTTTTATTTTCAAAATTTAGTAATGTATAGGATTGTCATTAACTACATTTATTATGATGTAATAGGTACTTAGGACAATTGAAATCCTATGTACGTAACAAGGCACGACCGGAAGGCTCTATAGCAGAAGGTTATCTAATGCAAGAAATTCTTACATTTTGTTCAAGGTATCTAGATAATATTGAGACAAGATGGAATCGACCTGGCCGTGTTGATGATGGACCTAATGATATACAGTCTAACTCACGAGTAGTTGAGCTATTTCCACAAGTAGGAAAGCCAATTGGTGGTTCTTCATATTTCATTCTAACATTCACTGAAAAGTTGCAAGCTCATAGACATGTGTTAACTAATTGCCCTGCAATTGACTGTTATCTGCAGTGAGTAATTCATTAACTTGTATTACTCATTAAGTTTTCAGTTTGTACATCTAATATGATAAATCTATATAGGGAATTTCGAGATATTGTACGGAGGCAACTTAGGAGTCGTACAAGGAATGCTACTGAAATAGACAAGAAGGTTCATAGAGAGTTCGTTGGTTGGTTCTCTAACCGTGTGAGTAAAGCATCAATTTGCACATGTATGTTACTTTTATTTTTGGAGGCATGCATATAACTAACAATAAAAGCTTTTGTTTTTAGATTGTCAAAGATCTTAACAATCTTAGTGAATCAGATAAGCAACTTCTTCTTTGTCTTGCTCATGGTCCTATTGACCAAGCCAGAAGGTTCACTGCCTATAATGTTAATGGATACAAATTTCGAACATTGGCACGAGACAAGGGATTAAGAACACAAAATAGTGGAGTTTTTGGTACATTTGGAACAAGAAGTTACTCAAGCAGTAGCGATGCTCAAATGAGGTTTGGAGGCGTGCCTTATTATGGGAAATTAATAGACATCATTGAGCTTAGCTATAATGGTTTCTTCACGGTTCCCTTGTTTAAATGTGAATGGGCTAATACCACTAATCCTAGAGGTATGAAAACAGATAAGTTGGGTTTTACTTCCATTAACTTTGCAAGACTAATACATACCGGTGAACACGAAGATGATGAGCCATACATTAAAGCTTCTGAAGCTCAAATGGTTTATTATGTGGATGATGAAAAGGAAAAAGGTTGGAGCATACCTATTCATTTGAAGCCAAGAGACTTATATGACATGGGTGAAGATGATGAAGAAATTATGGCATCCAATGAGGCTTACCCATCACAAAACTTGGAACAATTTTTCCCCGATGATACTGCACATATACAATTGGCAAGAGCTGCTACAGATGATGACCTCCCAAGTTCAACCATTAATGAGAATGTTGATGATGATAATGAGGATATGGTTATATGATAGGCATGGGTAAAATTCTCACTGATATGCTTTTCTATTTGGCCCAAAATGCTCTTATATGATTATTTGTATTCATGCATTTATTTAAGGTGTTTTCCTGTAATAGAAATCTACATTCTGATATTTTTGTATAATAAAGTGCACATTTTGATTTTTGCATTAAAATTTGTTAACATTTTGCAGAAATAAGTATGCCTAAGACAAAAAGGTATACTGCTAGGTGTCGGTCTACACCAACTCAGCTTCAAGCTAATTCTCCAGTCATGAGTCAGAATACATTTCATACTTCACCACATGGTGAGCCTGTAGATCTCCCTAATCTTGAGACACACCATGTAGGCCATACTAGCCCATCCCCACACCCTGAAGCCCAAAATCCTTCATCCACTCATCCTGAGGCCCAACATTCATCATCCACACATGGGAGAAAGTCCAATAAGTATTGGACAATTAATATGATTGGTATGTCACTTATACTTTACCAGTTTTGATTTAATAGTTTTGATTAAACTATATTTATGGAAACTAATAAATTGGTTGACTTTACATGTTAGATGAGGAAGGAGTTGTAAAGGAATCACGTTTGAGGGTGCAAGATGTGTGGGTGCTTCCTAGGGGGAATAAGGTGGTCCTAGAATGGAATCAAGAAGGCCAACCAGTTGGAGAGGCAGCTGGCCTTTTGGGTGGTTTTTTGGGAGCTATTGCTAGCAATTTTAATAATTTTCCCATTAGTTATGAGAAATGGCCTAAGGTTCCATCAACCTACAAGGAACATGTCTATACAAGCACTGTAAAGGTATGAAATTATATTCAATTGAATGACATTAATTTCTAAATTGGCTTTGCTTACTAACATTTAATTTATTATTGATTTACCTTGAAGGAAAAATTCCAAGTAGATGATGGACATAACAAGAAGTACATACTTGAAAACCTTGGGAAGAAATGGAAGGACAATAGAGTGAAGTTGTTTGCTGAATTTTATGATCCATCACTTAGTAGGGAAGCTAATATTGAGTTGCACCCAGAGGGCATTCCTAGAGAACAGTGGGCAACTTTTCTGGATTATAGATTGAGTGACAAAACTTTGGTAATTAAACATACATCTGAAATGTCTAGCATTGTTTACTATTTACTAACTTTGTTGTTTTTTTTTTGTTAATAATACAGGAGATATGTGATAAAAATACTTCTAACCGATTGAAGCAGACCATTCCTCATACTCTTGGGTCAAAGACAATAGCAAGGAAGAAACGTGAGCTGGTATAATTCATTTATTCAAGTAATCTTTGCTCACTTTTAAGAACTGAAGTAATGATTTCATGATGTTACTAATCTGTTACACAAATTGTAGGAGCTACAAACTGGGCGACCCTATGGTAGGGGGAAATGTATTCTATTACTCACAAGAGAAAGGATGGGTCTTTTGTGAACGATGAGGCTAGGCGTTTGAGTGTAAGTATAATATGTCTTTTAAAATTTGTATTGTTATTAAAATGTTTGCATTTATTATGGTTTTAAGTTTTGGATGATTAATTATCTATATTTATACATGCAGGAACAATTAGACTTGCAAATTGACCGGACTTCTTCTCATACTACTTCTCATACTACTTCTGAAGATGACGCCTATTGTAGGGTTTTTGGGAAAGAGCACTCAGGTCGTGTTCGTGGTATGGGATTTGGTGTCTGCCCATCTCAAGTCTTCGGGTCCACCAGTCGCCATTATGGGGGGGTGACAATGTCTTCCTCTAGTGGTGCCCCATCAAATGAAAGATTTGAAGAATTACAGTTGCAATTGCAAACAAGTAATGCAAGGGTTAAAACTTTAGAGGAACAAATGACTTATCTTTTGCAAAACATTATCGGTCATTTACCACCTGATTTTCCCAACTCTAGAGTCAATCAGGTAAATTCATGTTTTGGCAACTTTGATTGTGAAACTCTTAATTAGTTATATAAGTTTCTATTTTGGACTAAAGTTATAATGTTTAACTAGGATGTGCTGGTTTTAAGTGTTAGTTTGAATCATTTGTAATTTGTAATATTTTTTATTGGTATTTAATTTCAGGATACAGACTTGGGCTCTCCAGCAGAAGCTCGACGCTCTTCCGCAGCTAGTCATGAACCCCAAAGCCATGACCTATCATCACCTCCTCCTTAGTTCTTTATTTAGGGCTATAGGATTTGTTACTTAGCCCTTTTTGACAAAATACTAATTAAACTTTCATTTCGTGTTATGCATTTTCACTATGGATTTATGTTATGATAACTTCTTTTTATATTGTTTTATTTAAAACAATGAATGAATTTGATGTTTTGGGATTCTTATTTTATGTCCATATTCAATATTTAGATTGTTTTACTTATTCAAATGTATACAGGAAGTGAATTTGAAATATGTTGTAAAATGGAAAAACTGCAAAAACAATTCGAATTTGGCCAAGATAAAAAAAATTGCGGCGGTTTTAACCGCCGCTAATGTAAAAATTTAATTGTCTGATTTTAAAAATTAAACCGCCGCAAAATATTGAAATTTATTGTAGAATTTAATGTAGCGGCGGTTTGTAAACCGCCATTATTTTGTAAGGGTGAATTGCATCGTAACAATGGCGGCGGTGTGTAGACCGCCGCTGGATCCTTAATACAGCAATTTTGGAATTGTTATAGCGGCGGTTCCAAACCGCCGCAAAAGTTAAAAAAGAATTTTGGCCTCTTTTTAGTGGCGGTTAATAACCGCCGCGAAAGTTAAAGTCAACATTCTTTACCCATTTTTTCATGGCGGTTATAACCGCCGCAGAAACCGCCGCATATTTTTAGCGGCGGTTATTCCAGCGGTTGTCCAAAACCGCCGCGAAATTACCTCGCGGCAGTAGTAACTTCGGCGGTTCCTTAACCGCCGCGAAATGATTGTAGTGGCGGTTTAAACCGCCGCCAATATACTTGAGTAACCGCCGCTAATTACGTTTTTTGTTGTAGTGAGAAGACAAGAACAAGTTCACAAGGAGTACTCAAGACTTATAGGCTTTTACTTATCATTGTAAGAGTTATAAATTGTTTAAATCACCTAGCAAGCATTTTGTTTCATTCTTTCAAAACTATTCCTAAAATAAGGTTTGATAAAAAGATAGTTATCTTTAAAAATGCTTTGGAAAGAAAGATTTTTTAACATTCGAAAATGAGTTTTTAAGTCACTTGTAGTCGACTACAATATTGATGTAGTCGACTACACAGCTGGAAAATGTTAAATTTACAACGTTTTCCAAAAGTCAGAACAAACTTGTAGTCGACTACACAAGTATTGTAGTCGACTACCAATAGGCAAAATCTTGAAATGCCTGTCTTTTTGAAATGTCCCGAGGATGCTTGTAGTCGACTACAATTCTGAGGTAGTCGACTACAATGCTGATAAAAATACTTTTGCTAAATACATGTTAACCCGAGGACATTTGTAGTCGACTACCAAAGCTATTGTAGTCGACTACATCGTTTTTAAAATTGTTCCTTTTTAAAAATGCATAAACCAGAGGAGACATGTAATCGACTACATAAGCTCTGTAGTCGACTACATATTATTTTTGATAATATATCTCAGTTGCCTTGCTTTTAAAAGAGAATCCGAGAGCTATTGTAGTCGACTACCTTGTAAGTGTAGTCGACTACATGCATTATGTTAATAATAAACTCTCATGTTTTTAAAAGTCAGAAAGGCTTGGTAGTCGACTACAACAGTCGTGTAGTCGACTACACACGCTCCAGAAACTTTTCCAACGGCTAGTTTGAATATTGTTTTAATACCTACCTACTACCCAACGGATCAAAAACTTGTAAGAGCTATTTATAGCTCATCTAAATTAAGTTTCAAATATACAAAAGATCAAAAATTCATTTTGAAAGAGCTTTTTCTAATCTTCAGTTCATCATACTCTGTTTTCTATTTGAAAAAGCTTGCTTAGTGATTTGATCATATACTCATCTGTTCTTCAAGTTGTATATCTGCTCTTGTGAGAGTTACAATCTACCAAAAACCATTAGATTATCTTGTGTAAGTTGAAGGAGAGAAAATCCTTGTTGTATTGAGGGAGGCTCTTGCACATAGAGGGTGGAGGATCCCATACTAAGTGAAGAGTGCTCTTTATTGTAAGGGTTTTTATCAAGCACCCAAGTTAGAAGCTTGAAGTATAGTTGAAATCTCGGGTGGACGATCTCGAGGACTGGACGTAGATCACAAGAAGTGATTGAACCAGTATAAATCTTGTTTGCATTCTCTCAACCCTTATCTTTTACTTATAAGTTATATTCTATCAACTTATCTAACTTGATGTTTTTAATGTTGTGAATTCTTGTCTTATACTTTCTGTATCAAAAAGCTCATTAATTTTAGTCATTATCCTTTGCAAGTCCATTGATCTTAAATAATTAGCATCATTAAAATAAACCTTGCAAAAGTTTTTGAAAACTCAATTCACCCCCCCTCTTGAGTTATTGAAGCCACTTGGTAACACAATAGGCCCATTACCCGTTAGATCCGATCCAATTTGAACTACATAACCGGGTTTTAGTGTTTTTGGGCTTTTACTCATTATTAGGTAGTGCAAAATTTGATCCATCAGCTACCTGAACAACTTTCATAATTCAAACATGACTAGGCACAACCCATAATATTTTTTGGTGTTAACATATTGATATTTATAATAGAATATTCTTCTATTGAGTTTAATCCCTCAATTAGAAAGTTATAAAGTTGAGATCATTTATTGAATATCACACAAACTCTTGTAAAACACTTTGCTTGTCAACAACACATGCATTTACTCTATTGTTTTTAAGGCATTAACCTAGTAAGTGGTCGTGGCTTTGCCTAGAGATGTTGCTGTTACATGTTGATTCCGCTTACCCACGTGATCATCTCTATTTATAAAAAAAAAAAAAAGAAATCAAATTTGTTTATGATCAATTTTATAGATAAATACTTATTAATTTATTTTAACAAATAAATATCAGCATATCAAATTCATTTGTTATTTATTATGTATAATCAAAATTTGTTACTGAAACTCTTACAATAAATCTTCTCACTTTACACACACACACACATATATAGGTGGGGATCACTTATTCTAGGAGTAAGTCTTGACACACTTACACAGCTTAATAACTTTTTGTAACCATTGTATTTGATCAATCAACCGTTGAATTGAAAGTTCTCATAAGATAGATCAAATCCATAAAATTTCATACAATTTTAAAACTATTTGATACTTCATCGCACTATATTATTTTAATGTATAATATGATTTAAAATATAAATAAAATGTCTACTAATATATTAGATACCTATGAATATCCAATTTATCTAAATTTTGGTATGCATAATCATTAAGACAATATTACATGATTCAACGGTTTGATTTATTAAATTCACATTTTACAAAAAGTTATGGAGCGATATAAGTGTACAATACTTACTCCAGGAGTAAGTAGATCCATATATATGTGTGTGTTGTGTGTGTGTGTGTGTGTTTTAAGAGTAAGTCTTGGCATACTTACTCTATTAAACAACTTTTCACAAATCAATCCAACCGTTGAATCATGTGATATAATCATGATAACTATGTATGCTAAATTTAAGAAAAATTTGACATTCATAGATATCTAATCTAATAGGTGACATTTACTTATATTTTGAAAAGTATATTATATGTTAAAATAAATTAAAGTTGTTAGATGAAGTACCGATTAATTTTAAAATACTATAAAGTTTTGTGAACTTGATCTACATCATAAGAACATGCGATTTAATAGTTAGATTGATGAAATTCAATGTTTGTAAAATGTTATTTAATGAAGTAAGTGGATCCTCACCTTAATTATATATATATATATATATATATATATATATCTTTGGTACCTTTTGTTTTTATGAGGGTACTAATACCCTTAGTAATTAGTTACCAATATTTAACTATATCTCCCACTTATTTGAAATATAAATACAAAAATAACCTACTTACTTGAAATACAAATACAAAAATTTACTTTTGCATTTATAATTTAAGTTACTGAAATACATAGACAAATATTAATTACTAATTTTTAAAGGGTACCAGTACCCTCATAAAAAGAAAGGGAATTGAAGACCTCCTATATATATATATATATTAGGGATCCAATTATTTCATCTATTACCTGAATATTCTTTTATTGAATTTAATGCCTCAATTATTGAGATTCTTAATTGATTATGGCTCTGTTTGGTAAAAAGTAGGGGACAGTGGATAAGCTAGCTGATAGCGGATAAGCTTGTAACATATTGTGGATAAGTTAGCAAATTGAATTTGAAGTGTTTGATAAAATTAGTGATTGAACTAACTAATAAATGTAAAATGACATAAAAGGACATTTTAAATTAATGCTTAAATTTCTTCCATCTATATAAAATATGACAAAATAGTTATTAATTATTTATAAAATAAATTTATGTTAATTAAACTAATTATTAAGATATTTAGAAGTTAAAATTTTGAAATTTATATTTTAATAATCTAATTTATTTATTTACTTATTTATTTATTATCATTAAAATGTTTTTTATTGGTTAAAAATATTATTTTAAATTTTCTTTTCATTAAATTTTTCATGCTTTATAAAAATTCATGTATTATAAAAAACTAAGAGGGTCATGAAAACAATAGTAGCAGTTGACGAACAGCGGAGGAATAAGGGGCTGCCCACGAACTACAGAATCGTCTGACGTAAGAAGTAATAGTGTAGGGATTAATTTTTTTATTTTATTTAATAGATGATAGGGGAGGAATTTGATTAAAATAATGAGGATAAAAATAAAAAATAATAATAATATGCTATAAGTTATAAATTTAAACACTATTTCAAGCAGTGTTTAGAAAAACGTTATAAGCTATTAACTATCAAATAGCTCTATTTTTTAAAATTCTCTATCCACTAATCAAATCCCTGATAAGTTAGCGATTTTGACTTACCCTATGACACGGCTCTTGTACAACACTTTTCTTGTGAACAACACATGCATTTACTCTATTGTTTTTAAGGCACCACCCTGGTCAGTGGTCATGGCTTTGCATAGAGATGTTGCTGATACGGGTTGATCCCGCTTACTCATCCTCTCTATTAAAAAATATCAAATTTGTATATAATTTATCTTTTGATAAAGTAAGTCTGTCAAATCTTACCTATATAATAAGTGGGTTTCTTGACAAACTTACTCTGTTGAAAATTTTTTTATAACAAATATTAAATTTCATTAATTCAACTCTTGGTTTAAAGTTCTAGAGAAATTCTCTAAAGCTCTAATGAGGTAGATCAATTTGATAATAGAAATGTACCAAAATGATTAACAATATTTGCTTATCTGGTCAGACTTTCCATTCATTTTAGCCATGACTTTAATTTGAATTCAGGATTCTTCTAGGTCATCTATAAACTCCACTAAAAATTTCGCTGAGGTTAGTAGTATGTATCTTAGATTGGGACAAACCTTTCCCTCAACCTAAATTAATACTCATAAAAAAAAAACATACCAAAATCACGTATATATGAATTTACATTATTTTTTAAAAATGACACATTAATCTCATCAATATTCACAAATAATATATAATTAATAGGTTTTATGCTTTTTGAAAAAAGTCAAACAAATAAAAAATTATATTCGCTAATAGGCATAATTAAAGTTAGTGTTTCATAAAATAAGTCTAACCTATTTAAGATAATTCATTAACTGGCCTCTCCTATTTCCACCTTTACCTAAAATTTTTGATAAGCAATCCTTGGTGATAATGTTTGTGTGGTGGTGGCTTTCCTTATGTCTTTTCTTCAAATTTGCGATGGCGTTATCAAGTCAGCTATAGAGACTTTGCGATTCACTCTGTCTATCGATAAGGGTTAGTATCACTAGTCGTGGTCTTGCATAGAAAAGTTTAACGAGTCCATCAACAATTCAACAAATACAATTGAATCCAGCTCATAAAATCTCATGGTACAAATTCAAACTAATACACTTATCCAAAATTAAGAAATAAAAATGTAATACCCCCTTTTCGTGTAGGGGTTTTTGTGTCAATTTATAGTCTCATTTGCGTGACATAAGCTCTTAGAATTACCTTTGTGAACCATCTTATTTCATCCATGAGGTTTTTTGAATTAGACCGACCTTTATAAATTTATTTAGAGTGATTTTTAGTGTAATAGATTATTACGTATTAGTACAAGTCTTGAATTTTTTTGAAGTCTCTGAAGTAACACTTATATGGATAGTTATAATAAATATGTATTTTTTTAAATCGAAATTGGCGGTACTTCATTTTTTAATATTAGTGAGTCACAAAATAATTTTTAATAAATTTTAAAAAAGATTTAACCCATTTATTTTAAAAGGGAAAAATTTTGAAAACTTCAAATTTTGAAAATTTGAACTAAAAATCAAGTTTTAACTTTTTATTCGATTTTAATTTTTTAAATATTTTTATTAAATTTAAATGGGAGTATTTCTTTATTTACATTAATATTTTAAAGTTAATAGAAATTAAAATAAATGAATACATTAAATTAAAATAGACCCTAATCAGAATTGCTTTAGCTTAACGCCGAGACGAAACACCCCATTCCCATTCTACCCTATTCTTTCCCCCTTGTTCAGCCAGAAACTCTATACGCCTTCATTCAATCGCTCCCTCTCTGCACTCTCCCTCTCCCTCACATTTCAACACTTTTGACTTATCTTCAAGAAAAATATGTGAGGTTGGCAGGAGGTTGGTGTGATTAGGGATATTTGTAGTCAGATTTGGTTCAGTGATATTCAATATTTTGTTTAGTTTGTGCTAATGGTTGTCATTCACACCGTATTTTGCTCGAGTGTATTTTCAATCTTTTAAAGATTTTAGTAAAAGATAAACAAAAAGAAAACAAATCAACAATCTTCAAGGAGTAATTAACCTCTGAAGTTACGTTAATCTTTCTATCAAATCGTGCGTCTGTCAGGGTAGTGTTAGGTGTACTGTGAAAGAGCATCCAAACCTTCTGGTCCTAAAACCTATCCTAAAACCCACTTGCAAGTGAAAACTAGTAGGAGAATAGATATATAACAATAGTCCTCTATCCTAGTGTTCAAGCATCAACACATTATCATCTAAATCAACAACATATTACCAAATTGTATCTAATTCCTGTTGCAGATTATTAGCCAAAAGCATGCTCGGCAAAATCAAGGAATATTCAATTCTCAATATTAACTCTGGCCCAAAACACAAAGGTTGTGTTGGGAATCAATTAAAAATAAAATAGATTAAATTTGATTTAATTTAACGTCTCTTTCGTGCCTTTCACCATCCCTCTCTGCCTCTTCATCATTTCTCTTTTGCTGGTGGCTCTTCCTCTTGAAGGTATTTTCTCTCCTTATTCCCTTTTTTCTCTTCCCTGGCTATTTTTTTTATTTTTTTGTATTTTTTTTCCACCCTTTCATTTTCTTTACATAACATTCTCATCATTTCTCCCTCACTATATCGTGGAGAACGATATCACTTGCATGATTATAAAGGCAACGAGCACCACAAGGTCCAAAAGAGTTATTCAATCACATGCATTCTTTGTTATGTAATGTGATTGAAAGGTGTTTTGGGGTCTTAAAAGCATGTTTTCCTCTTCTCAAAGAAATGTTGCCATATGCCTTGAAAATGCAAAAATATAAACCACTTGCGTATTGTGTTATTCATAATTTTATTAAAATGGATATGCAAAATGATCTTCTATTTAGACAATATGCTAAAGAAAATGTTGAATTACAAGATTGAAGATTTGGATAGGAACAATATGACAGATGTGCCTGTTAGCCCAAGGTTTCTTGTTAGCACTTATTTTATGATGATTACAAACATTACTTTATCATTAACAAAGATTGCTTATACTTGATCCTAGTTAAAAGACTATTCTACAGATTTATCAAAGCATTAAAGCTGAAATTCTCAAAGATAAGCAAGCTAATGAGCTGACTCATGAATTGAAGATGAGCTAGCTCACTTCCTACATACTTGAACTAACTCACTCCTTGCAGACTTGGACTAGCTGCTGGATGGACAGAGAAGAGCATGTTAATGATCAAGATTGGTCTGCTCAAGGAACAAAGCTAGAAAACACAGATGAGCTGACTCATGAAGGCAAGATGAGCTGGCTCATACTGAAAACTTAGAAATACTCTGTTCAACTCTGTTTTTGTTCTCTAGCTGCAAGATGATTCTAGAAGGTTTCTCAAGCTGCCAAATCGTTAGAATATTCTTTGGAAGGGCGAGAATGATACCAAACAAAAGGGAATGACAGACACAAAAGAGAAAAAGGACATCATGCACCCACTAGCTGCCAAAAGAGGTTATGAACAACTAGTACATTACAAAAACTGCAACGTCCTTGTGCTGCAACGTTCAAATTCACTTGCTTACAAATACCCATAATTTTCCAGAGATAAGGAGAAGAGGAAAAAGGGAAAAAGAGAAGAAAAACATAATTAGTTGTACTTTACTCTGAGAATCATTTGTAAATCTGTGTGGAGCTTATCATTGTATATCCAACTCTTTGTAGGAGAGTTTTTACTCTGTTTCTTGTAAAGCCCATTGAGGGTGTGTTGTTTCATAGCTTGGAGAGGCTATGGTTGATCAAAACTACTTAGTTCTAACTTGGAGAGGCTAGGGTGGATCAAAACTACTTATATCTAGCTTGAAGAGGCTAGGGTGGATCAAAGAACACTTGGTTGATAGTGAAAAATCTCAGTTTTGCTGAGGACTGGATGTAGGTTCCACATTGGGCCGAACCAGTATAAATTCCGCTGTGCAAGCTCTTTCTTAACCCTCTCTTTACTACATTTGGGTGTAAATGTTTATTCGTTGATGTTCAAACTTGTATGCGCATGCTCTATTTAAGTTTCAAATTCTGACTTTGATAAGCCAGCTCGCTGTCATTGATAAGCCAGCTTATCTCTATTGTGTTTTGAGTTTTTTGTGTGTTGCAAAAAATTTCGTTTTGGTAACACTTGATTCAACCCCCCTTCTCAAGTGATCTCTTACTATCAATTGGCATCAGAGCTTGGCCTCTAAAGTCAAGCTTATCAGCTTTGAGGAAAATATCCAAAGGCAACCACAATGTCTCAAATCACCTCTTGCACTCTTTCTGAAGGACAGTCCACCACAAGACCTCCATTTTTCAGTGGAACAAATTATCCCTACTGGAAGGAGAGAATGCGCATATTCATTCAGTCCACAAACTACCAAATTTGGAAAATCATCACAAATGGTCCCGGAATTCCAAAGAAAACTATTAATGGAAGAGAAGTTGAAAAGAGTGAAGAAGAATGGACAGCTGAGGACATCAAGAAGATTGAGCTCAATGCTAAGGCTGTTAACATGATGCATTGTGCAACAAGCTTTGATGAATACTGCAAGATCTCTAGATGCAAAAATGCAAAAGAAATGTGGGACAAGCTTGAAATCACCCATGAAGGAACAAAGCAAGTAAGGCAAACAAAAGTTGATATGCTCATAAATGAGTATGAACTGTTCAAAATGGAAGAAGATGAGGAAATAGATGAGATGTTTGAAAGACACTTAATCATTGTCAACAACCTTAATGCTCTTGGAAACTCCTACTCGGATGAAGAGCTTGTGCGAAAGGTTCTTAGGAGTCTCACCAAATAGTGGCTCTCTAAAGTCTCAGCCATTCAAGAAGGCAAAGACATCAGCATTCTATCATATGACGAACTCAGAGAAAATTTGATTGCATATGAGACTACTCATCTCAGAGATGAGCTAGCTCATCAGAAGAAAAAGAAGAACATTGCCTTCAAGACTCAAACTGTTAAAGAAGAATCTTCTAAATCTGAAGAGGAGCAAAACAGTGACAATGATGATTTACATTTCATTTCCAAGAAGATCCTCAAGATGTGGAAGAAGAGAGGGAAAACCAAAATACCCTTCAACTTCAAGGATTCAAGAAATCCAAGAAAGAAGAAAGCAATGATGGCCACATGGGAAGACATTGAAGATGACTCATCCGAAAGTGAAGATGTTGAAAACATTTGCCTCATGGCTAATGATGAGGATGAGGTATATGAATCTAACTTATCTTATGATGAACTACTTGAAGCATTTGATGAATTGTTGCTTAACTCAAAAACCATTCTTTCTAAATACTCTTCTTTAAAGAAAGCTAATGATTCTTTGATAAATGAAAATGAACTTTTGAAATCTGAAAATGAATCATTAAAGGGTGTTGCACAATCTACCTCTTATGATTTGAAAGTTGAAAATGAAAATTTACACAAGAAAATAGAAAGCTTGACCATTGACCTTGCAAAGTTTGTTCAAGGGAAGGAAAACTTGGACAACTTGCTAGGAAAGCAAAGATGTGCATTTGAAAAGGTTGGTTTAGGATATAATGAACCCAAAATGTCAAAGTATTACAAAAATTTCTTTGTGAAAACAACCAACTCAGCATCTCCATATACTACTTGCTTACATTGTGGTCATAACGGACATATATCTTACACTTGTGCTTATAGAAGAAATCTGTATGATAAAAGAAATATGATTTGGTTACCTAAAGGTGCTTATGTGCCAAAGGGTCAAGGAACTAACCCCAAAGGACCCAAAAGAGTTTGGGTACCTAGAGCTACTTGATCTGTTTTGTAGGTGTCATGAAATCAATGAACAAAATTGAGCAATGGTTCCTTGATACTTGATAATGATTGCTCAAAGCATATGAATGGTGATTCATCAAAGTTTCTCACTTTCACTCCAAAGGATGATGGAAATATGATTTTAAGTGGCAATTACAAATACAAAATTGTTGATATAGCTTCAAACTTGGATGATGAGATTAAAGATGTGAAAATTTCAAAAATTGAAGCTGTCACACGAAATGAAGACCATTTTGTCCCTGACAGAGATGAGCCAGCTCATCAGACAGCACCAGTCATCTCATCCAGAAGCTCACACCAGCACCTAACACGGAAAAAGAGATTCTATGCTACCTATCCTCATGATTTATCATTGGAGAACCAACACAAATGATAAGGAACAGATCCTCCTTCAAAAGCAACAATTTGATACTCTTGTCTCAACATAAACCAAAGTTCATTAATGGAGCCTTTAATGATGAAGTATTGACTCAAGCTGTGAAAGAAGAGTTGCTGCAATTTGAAAAGAACAAAGTTTGCAATCATGTTCCCCAACCTAGTGGAAGCATAATTATTGGAACAAGATGGATCTTTCACAACAAGTTAGTTGAAAATGGAAAATTTTGAGAAACAAAGCAATACTTATGGCCCAAGGTTTCAACCAACAAGAAGAAAGGTTTTGCATTGTGAGAAACAAAATCAATATGTCTAGTACTATGAACTTGTCTTGACATGACATCTTGTTGCTTTTAGACTCAAACTTTTGTCTCACATGTGTTTGTTTGGTTTATTGCATCATTTTCTGCATAAATGAACTATTTACTCTGTTAGAATGCATTTTGCTGCATAATTCACTGCATAATCTGTATTTTCTACTTTTAAATTGCAAAACATATTTATTTTAACATATTTTACTGTTTTGGAATGACTTAAAATGGTTTACCATAGTTTTCCAAATTTTGGGTATTCAAAACCTTGAGTTTAGCATACTTTATTGTGGTTTTGGCATGTTTATTACAGATAAAAGCTTACTTTTGATTATCATACTGTTTTTGAAGTTATCCAAGTGTGATACAAGCTTTCCAATGTTTTTATATTAGTTTGGAAACCATTTTGTAGTAAAACTGTTTTTATTGCATAAATCTTTGCATAAACTGCATTTTCTACTTTTGAGATGCCAAACAATTTTGTTTTACCATATTTTAAGGTTCCGGAATGTTTTGAAATGATTTAGAATTGTTTTACAAAATTTGGGTACTCAAAACCCCCATTTTAGGATTGCTACATAATTGGTTTATCATGCTTTTTGCATAGTATAAGCTTTCCAAAATGATGATGGAATTACAATTTTGTGAGCATATAATGTCATGAGTTTTTCTGGTTGAGTATGAGATGGTGCATAAGCTATTTGATAAGCTTTGTAACTTATTTTTCTTCAAAAACGATTCTACAGAAATAGTTTACTGTCAGTAATAGGAAGATGAGCCAGCTCATCTAAAGGATAAGCCAGCTCATCATGTTAAAAAAAAACTGCAGAATTGATTTTTCTTTCAAATGAATTGATACAAAAAGGGGAAGCTACTTTCATCGTTTATATTATTTGGTATAACTATTGTTTGCTTGATGCCACTGCAATTCCCACCTCTGATGATGCCAAAAGGGGGAGAAATGAATAGAGTTTTCTCAAAATGAGGAGAAAAGATAATTTCTCAAAAGAGGGAGATAAAGACCAGTTCTCAAAGTTACTTCTAAGGGTATTATATGTTACTGCATACACTCAGGGGGAGCTATTAATTTCATATACTCAAGGGGAGCAATTAATTTCATATATTGAGGGGGAGTTTCTTTTCTAATCATCAATATAGCTGTTTATCTTTGCTCTCATACATGTTATTGAAAATCTATATTTGCTTGCTTTGATAAATTTCTTTGAAAATCTGTTTTTGTTTGAGAAAATGTTTGTCATCATCAAGGGGGAGATTGTTAGCACAAGGTTTCTTGTTAGCACTTATTTTATGATGATTACAAACATTACTTTATCATCAACAAAGATTGCTTACACTTGATCCTAGTTAAAAGACTATTCTGCAGATTTATCAAAGCATTAAAGCTGAAATTCTCAAAGATAAGCAAGCTAATGAGCTGCCTCATGAATTGAAGATAAGCTAGCTCACTCCCTACATACTTGAACTAGCTCACTCCCTGCAGACTTGAACTAGCTGCTGGATGGACAGAGAAGAGCATGCTAATGATCAAGATTGGTCTGCTCAAGGAACAAAGCTAGAAAACACAGATGAGCTTACTCATGAAGGCAAGATGAGCTAGCTCATACTGAAAACTCAGAAATACTCTGTTCAACTCTGATATATTTACTTTGGTAACTGAAATTTTCCGTCTCTAAATCATTATTTTTTAGTAGTGAAAGTAAAGCACAACTAATTCTGTTTTTCTTTTCTTTTTCCCTTTTTCCTCTTCTCCTTATCTCTAGAAAATTATGGGTATTTGTAAGCAAGAGAATTTGAACTTTGCAGCACAAGGACGTTGCAGTTTTTGTAATGTACCAGCTGTCCATAACCTCTTTTGGCAGCTAGTGGGTGCATGATGTCCTTTTTCTCTTTTGTGTCTGTCATTCCCTTTTGTTTGGTATCATTCCAGCCCTTCCAAAGAATATTCTAACGATTTGGCAGCTTGAGAAACCTTCTAGAATCATCTTGCAGCTAGAGAACAAAAACAGAGTTGAACAGAGTATTTCTGAGTTTTCAGTATGAGCTAGCTCATCTTGCCTTCATGAGTAAGCTCATCTGTGTTTTCTAGCTTTGTTCCTTGAGCAGACCAATCTTGATCATTAGCATGCTCTTCTCTGTCCATCCAGCAGCTAGTTCAAGTCTGCAGGGAGTGAGCTAGTTCAAGTATGTAGGGAGTGAGCTAGCTTATCTTCAATTCATGAGGCAGCTCATTAGCTTGCTTATCTTTGAGAATTTCAGCTTTAATGCTTTGATAAATCTGCAGAATAGTCTTTTAACTATTAGAATAGTTCCGGTCATGTTACCTGTACTGTTGTAATAGTAAACTTTTATTTTCTTTTTAAGGCACTGCCCGTCCATGTTGGAAGGCATCCTTTTGTTTACCCAACTTAGAGAGAGAGTCTAGAGAGAGGAGCTCTGCCCCTGAGATACTCTTGTAAGCTTTCTTTCTTTTAATAAAAGTTCTTCTTCTTCATCTCTTCGCCGGTCCTGTGCGGACTACCGCCGCTCCGGTTGTTCTTTAAATTCTTTACTTTACTTTTGCATTTACTTTTGCATTTACATGTTTTAATTATGTAAGCAGTCCGTCTGCATCCTACTCTCCCTTTTTATCTTTCTTCTTTCTTTCTTCACTCTTCCGCCTTCTCCGCCCCCCATTTGGTTTCTGCGACGGAACCTGCGACAGAAATAATTCTGTCTCTGAAATGCCGGTCGCTAACGGATTAGCAACGGAATTTGTTATTCCATCTCTGATTCGCGATGGAAAAATTCGTCTCTGAAGATAAATAAATCCGTCATTGAATTCTTATAGAATCGGTGTCCAATATTTGCTACAATATTTTTATTAATATAATCTGTGACGGAATGAATCCGTTGCAAATCAAAATTAAAAATTGCGACGGATGTAATCCGTATCTAAGCAGTGCGTATGAAAAATATAATATAGCGACGGAATTAAATCCGTCGCAAAATTTTTTATATAAATTTATGTAAATTTTTTTCAGTGTCAAAAATATGATTTTAAACTGTATCTAATCCAGAAAAACAATCTAATTTCAACCAGCAATGAAATTTAAAAGGAATAATCAACATTAAAATGTAAAATATTGATAGTATACAATTATTTAACAATATATCTAAACAACTAAAGAAAACATAAATGTAATGTTCATTACAACAACTTAATCAGCCAATCAAACATCTGGAGGACAAGGATCGTAGTCCTCATCCATATACTGTGCGTCGTCCCCTAGGTGCTCATCTGCTCTGATATCTGCTGCAAGCTCTGATGCATTAGGAGCCAGGTTTAGACGCTCCATAATACTGTTGATTCTGTTTTCTTGACTGTTGATGATACCCTGCTGTTTTTGTATCTGGGATGTCAGATCTGCAACAAGACTCCTCATTGTTTCTATCTTTGATGGTGAACATCCCTCGGGGGCAATAGAGGTAGATGGAGCTAGACTAGCAGCTTCAGATCCTAAACCATAAATCGTCCTTTCTTAGTGACGCCTCTAACAACATCCAAGTGGATGGAGTTATCGGACTGGTAGCCGGCATCGACATCCCCAGACGATTGTGAGTCCCTCTCACTCACACGTCTCCTGAACTCATCCTAAAAAATGCAATTGTTAATGAACCACATGTTGCTTGTAAATTAATAAAACTATTAAAGCTATCAAAAAAATAGTTACACTTACAGCAATTTGCTATGCTCTAGAAGAGGTCCACTGATTTGGCTTCCCCTTTGGCGTGTGAAGCCGCTGGAAAATATTCCACACTGATGGTGGCCTCTGCAACTGGTCTCTCTGAATAAATAAAAGCAAACATTAGTTTCCTTTGAAGTAATATGAATAACAAAAATTATAGAATTTACTCACCAGCCTTTTCTTGTGCTCTCGGGCTGGGATGGATCCACCTAAGTGTATTGAGAGTCCCTCCTCAGATTTCCTGTTTTAGGTATTCTTCTTGGCCTTCTCCATCCAGGCAGGATCACGCCATAAAGTGTCCAACTGGTCCCTAACATGTGTAGGAATCCATTTGCCCTTATCTACCCCACTTCGAACCTTGCTCATTGCATTCTTTAGTGAGTCAGAGGCTTTATGGTTGAAACACTTTTTTATCTTCTCACGATCCTCAGAGAGCCACTTAAACTTTTTCTGCATTGAACCATACATATGAATTAGTCATTTACAAATATTTAAACATAAACTAATACTAAAAGATAATATATATAAATACCCCAAACTCAGCAAACCACAACTTTTGGACATCTTCGTCCACCTCACCAAAATTTCTCCAGGCTCTTTCAAACTTGGCCTTTATAATGCTAGTGATAGCAGCCGGTGGTCCAATTGCAGGGTCAAACCTGTAAGTAGACCAAGTCATTATATATATATTGTAAAATCCAAAGACAAAAAACTATGACAAAAGTAAGAAAGCACAACTTTTAAGCACTTACGTCAAACCATATGCTGGCCTAATCCATATGCGGCCGTCTGCATCTCTGCTCCCTCAACGAATTTGTGGTGCAGTAGAAGACGATGCGTGGGGATGCGAAGAGGAACTAGGGGAGCCTGACATGTGGGGATGTGGTGAATCAGTAGGTGATGCAGACATCTGGTGATGTGGAGATGGGCCGTGTGAACTCGATGTAGGGTTATATGGAGATGGGGTAGGCGAAAGGGATATGTGAGGATGCGTAGTAAGAGTAGGAGACTGAGATGCACGAGGATGTGGCTCAGTGGGGTGTGAAGATGTGTGCAGATGTGGATCTGACTGAGAGGTACCCTGACCTCTACCTCTACCCCTACCTCTACCCCTACCTCTACCTCTACCTCTACCTCTACCTCTACCTCTACCTCTAACAGTATCATGGTCTGCCATCTATATGTCTGTGGTAATAACATAAATCAATTAGTTTTGTTTATATAAAGTCAAACTTACATGAGCATAGAAGTAAAAACTTAAACAATTGATATGCCGAATTCTTTCTTCAAATAAACCAAAACTTAGGAAAATTGACAAGTAAGCAACATCCAATAACATAATTGTAATAATACATAGTTTAATAAGTAAAATACACATAATTGTAATGCCAGCCTAATCCATAAGCTAATTAGAATCAGTTTCGTCAATGTACTCTTCTTCTTCTTCTTCTTCTTCTTCTTCTTCTTCTTCTTCTTCTTCTTCTTCTTCTTCTTCTTCTTCTTCTTCTTCTTCTTCTTCTTCTTCTTCTTCTTCTTCTTCTTCTTATGTTATAAGTTCTACTTCTTCATAAGCATCTTCCATGTCAAGTTGATTTAAGGATGATCGGTCTACTTCCTCTACTGGACCTGTAATGTCAATAAGATTTTGTTGAAGATCGTCATCGGCAACTATCATAGGAACTTCCGATATTTCAGCCTCTTGGTATGGATCATTTGTTTCAGGGTTTCTAGTTTCCAATGCTTAAATTATGCTACGTGCCTTAGTTTTGATTACACACAACCATCCTTGTTGTCCTTCAGGATAATGTGTATAGTACACTTGCTCCGCTTGTTGTGCCAGTATGAAAGGATCATAATTTTTATATCTCCTAGATGCTCTGACTTCAACTGTCTCATAGTTTTTATCGATCTTTGTGCCCTAATTCGGTGTGGGATCAAACCAGTCACATTTGAATAGAACCAACTTCTTTATGGGCCATCCGGTATACTCCAGTTCAACAATGTCAGTTAATACCCTATAATAATCATTTTCCATCGTCTCATACCTACCACCACGAACACACACACCAAAATTTGTCGTCCCCATCCCTTGACTATGATCTTTGGTCTTGAATTTATAACCATTTAAAGAATATGTCAAAAATTTATTAACATTTCTAAGTGGCCCCCATGCCAAACTCCTTAAAAGAGGATCTTCAATCATGTTAGTTGGGTTGAGCACCTATATCGGAAGAGTATTGGTTAATTACATCTATGAAGTATAATTCCAATTAATAAGAATATTTAGAAGTTAACATACATATTATTTAAACCAGGTGGGAAACGAAGTAGAAATTTGTTTGTCAACTTCCAAGTCATTTATGTCAGGCACCAATTCTCGCAACATTTCTGCATATATGTTGCATACATAATACATAGTTTAATCATTCACGTTTGGCATTAAATGTTGGCATCTAACGAATTATACACACATATTCAATAACTTACTTCATAAAAGGCTCAACCTCTGGACAATTTAGAAGAACATATAATTTAGCAGCTTCCATTTCTCTTTCTTCCAAAGTACTTGAGATACGTTTTCCAGAAGGGCGCCCTGTATAATTGAAAATAGACAATGGTGGATTAGAAGCACTTCCTTCACCTCCATCGTCATTACGTGGCACTCTTGTCCTCCTAGATGGGACATCAGGTGGGTAGTAGTAAGAGGCAAAAGTAGAAGTCTCTTCTACTAAATAAGCTTCGCAAATGGATCCTTCCACGAAAGCCGTATTTGTGACATTGTCTTTTAAGGTACGTATGAACTTAATACCAATAATTGAGATTATTAGTACAAAATTGATACATACCCATTAAGAATTGAATTGAAAAGAATGAAGATCAATAAATGAATCAACCTCTCAAATGGATACATCCATCTATATTGAACGGGCCCACCAACTCTTGCTTCATATGGTAAATGAATTGGAAGATGCTCCATAGAGTCAAAGAAGCTCGGAGGAAATATTTGTTCTAGTTTACACAAAATGATTGTAATGTTCATCTCCATGGCACGTAGTTTATCCTCTCTCAATAGTGAGGATGTTAATTCCCTGAAGAATTGACTGAACTCAGTAAGTGTATTCCAAATGGGCTTTGGTAAAGCTTTGAATGCCATTGGAAGCAAATGCTGGATGAATACGTGGCAATCATGACTCTTCATACCGAACAATTTCGCTTCCCTCATGTCCACGCATCTAGTCAAATTGGAAGCATACCTATCTGGCAGCTTAAGTTGTTTCACCCATTCGCAAATAGCTAATCTTTGTTGCTTATTTAATGTGTATTGTGCTTTAGGTTTTTTGAGTTTTCCACCTCCAGAATCCTACAGCTCCAGATCCTTTCGTCTGCAATATTCAGCCAAATCCAGCCTAGCATTGAAGGTATCTTTTGTCTTGCCCTTTGTCTCCATAACTGTGTATAGGATATTAAGAAAAACATTTCTCTCAATGTGCATGACATCCAAGTTGTGTGAGAGAATATTTGTTTTCCAATAGGGCAAGTCCCAAAAAATACTTCGTTTGGTCCAATTGTGACCAACCCAATACCCTGGTGGGTGTTCTCCTAAGGATTCAGAGATGCTGGGTAAATATCTTACCCTTTCCCACATTTCTTCCCCGGATAACCTGCACAGAGGGAATGATGTCTCAACATGTTTCTTCCTAAATGCAGCCTTATTCCTTCTATAGGGATGATCAAGTGGCAAGAACTGTCAGTGGCAATCAAAAAATGAAGTCTTGTGGCCATGTTTAAGTGTGAATGCTTTTGACGCTGCATACAAATCGGACAACTAAGTTTACCCATCGTCATCCAACCAGACAACATCACATATGCAGGAAAGTCATTAATTGTCCACATCAAAGCTGCCCTCATTATAAAGTTTTGCTTCAGTGATACATCATAAGTCAAAACACCCTGATTCCACAACATATTCAGTTCTTCAATTAGCAGTTGCAAGTACACATCAATTTTACTTTTAGGATTGGAAGGGCCAGGAATTATGGCGGTCAAGAACAAAAATTCTCGTCTCATGCACATCTAAGGAGGAAGATTATATAGCGTCACCACTACCGGCCAACAGGAATAAATCCTACCAGATTTATCAAATGGAGCAAAGCCATCAGCACATAATCCTAATCTCACATTTCGAGGGTCTAGTGCATATTCCAGATATGTTTCATCAAAACGCTTCCAAGCTTCTCCATAAGATGGATGAGATAAGGAACCAGGCTCCCTTTGATTCTCACGATGCCATCTCATTTGAGTTGTTGTTTGCATTGAGGAATAAAGTCTTTGTAGCCTCGGGACAAGTGGGAAGTACCACATTTTTTTCAAAGGCCTGTGTTTAACTTTCCCTTTTCTATTGATGCTTTTATAACGTTGTTCGCCACAAAATTGACAACTAAGCAGATGTTCATTGGGAGTATTATACAACATGCAGCCATTGGGACAACAATCAATCTTTACACATCCCAGGCCTAGTTGTGCCACTGATTTTTTGGCATGATAAAAGTTTTTTGGCATGTGATTATCATTTGGCATTGCATCTCTCATAAATTGCATCCACTGATTAAAGCAAGTCTCAGACATGTTAAAATCGGTCTTCAAACTTAGAGCTTGTACCGCAGGTGATAATTCAGAGTAATTTTCACAACCATTCCATAAGGGAGCTTGTGCAGCCGTCAACATATTGAAGAATTTTTCGGCTTCTGGGTTAGGCTCTTCACTCATTTGTTCTTCATCCTGAAATCCTTCTTGCTCGATGTAATTACCAATCTAAGGTCCAGCAGCATTCATAACCATTTGCTCATACCTATTGAAATCTTTCCTAAACCCATTATCTCCATAGTATGAATTATCAATAACTACTGGAGGAATGGCAGGCATAGATTCTCCATGATTGGTCCAGTAGTAGTATTTGCTAATAAACCCCTTACTACATAAACAGAATTCATTACTCATGCACCTTAAAGTGAAAATAGATACATTACTCATGAATGCCCTTTTTCTTTTGATCTGTCTCATTTACCTTTCTCTAAATGAGTCAATTTATGATGAGGGATCCTAAGGGTTTGAAGAGGAATAAATGACTACTAAAAATTACACATTCGTAACTTACAGATGCGTTTTTAACCCAACTGCACAAACTTATCTACATTACACCTTTGTGAACGGGCTAACACCAGTAAAAATGTTAAATAAATATGACTAGGTAAAAATGCCAAACTTCCCTTCTAAATTGTCATTATTCAACCAATAGGTATGAAGATCCGTAGTGGCGACTGACTCACAATCCAATTATTAATTTGTTGTCTAATACAACAATCATCATGAGATATCCAATGAGTGATTAAACCATAAACACAATAGGGTTAATCAAATCCAACTAGTATAATAACCAAATCATAAAAATAACATCAACATGGTCATAAAAATGATGATGAATAGAATTAATTTCACCAGAGGAACAGCTAAAGGAATTAATTTTGCATATACTCATAACAGAAATGAGCCAAGTAACCATAAAGGTTACCATGACTCCCAAACAGCAATATGGCATCCCCCATTTTTATGATCAGGATACCAAAATTTCAGCATTTAAAAAAACCTTGCATCTAACTCCCATTCATAAACAACAACACATACTTGCCATTATCTTAACCAAAGTAGGCATTCCAATGGCAAAATTAGAACACAGACTCATGCAGAAACCTAGACCCAAACCATCAAAAGATGACACTAAAAATGAAATCAAATCCATATTTTCATCACGAAGCTTAAGGGACAATCAAAGATGGAATAGTAAAAGTCAGAATTCCATGTTAATCCCATTATTTTCTTTTATTTTGTTTATTTTCGCACCATGCAATGAACAAAGCTCAGTATATACCAATTTATTTATCACTTTTTCCCTCTTTCACTTCCCAAAGTAAACAAAACCGATTAACAAATAGTTTACTTTTGCAATCCTAACTTGCACACAAACCACCAAGAGTGCTAGATCAAATGAAGGGCAAACCCAAGCTAATAAAACAAGAAAACAATCATTAAAGAAGTGAAATTGCAACACCAAAATCCCTAAGCAAATCAGGCACCAAATGGCAAATTCAAATTCCAAAGAAATCTGGAATGACAACATGAAAACACAGCAACAATTATCAACCTACGACCCACCAAAAGACAGTTTATTCACTTCAACCAGCTTATTTTCAGCAAGGTGACGGCAGTAAATTCATCATCCCAATAGCCCCCAAATGACAGATATAAGCACAATTAAATTCAAAAAGTCTAAGCATAACCTTCGATGACTAAAACGGATTAACAAGCATACTGCCATCAAATGCTAAGGTGCAGTGAAACTAGAAAATGCAGCCCATAATAACCAAACAAGGTAGTTTTTAAGATCCTTTATAGCATAACAGATCTCAAAAATTAAAAGCTTAAGCAAAGACAAGAAAGCATTATTTCAAGCTCAAACCTCCAAACATGACTCACAAACAAAGGGTAAGCGCATGGGTCAATGCATCAAGTCCTAAAACCCTATCAACATAACAGGGAAAACTATAGTTCTTTTTCCTTTTCTTCTTTTTTTCAAGGCAAGTGCTGACATCAATCTCTTAACCCAAGAATTCACAAACCCAGGCAGAAAACAAGCTAATAAAAACACCTTCAACACACAGCTTCCAAAATTAGGCACACATTAGAGAAACTGAACCCAAACTGCAAATTTCTAGATCCACAACAACAGATTAAATGATACCCATAACTTATCCAACACAGAACCTCAATGACAAACATCTAATATTAATGCACTCATTTGTAAAGCCTCAAACAGAGTTATGTTCACCTCAAGACTCCTAATTTGGCATAAGCACTGGTAAACATTAGCAAACCACTAAGAGATTCAAAATAGGACCAACAGACTACAGGTCCAATGAAACCTAAATACAAAACTCATATGATTTCTCATACGTATTCAACCAGAGCAATTGCAAACACAACAATATCAATTAATCATATTATCGTTCAACAGCAACATTAAAAATAAATCAATAAACAAGCGGATCAGCAGTACCAATTAGTCATTTTTAGTACAATCAACACAAAAGAAAACCATAAGAATTAGCTATCTATTGAATTTGAGAAATTAAATGTAAATACAAATAGTAAGAATAAGTAGAAAGATTACCGAGTATGTTTTCCTTTGGACCTTGGTTTACTTTCACATATCTCTGGACTAATCTCCCAAAACCAAAAACAATCCAACCAAATGGGAAAGCTAGTTGTCGGCTATAGAGTGGCTGGGGATAGTGAAGGTGCTGGAGGCTGGGTGCAGCAAATGGGGTGCGGCACAATGGTGCCGCGTGGAGGTACGGCTGTGAGGGCTGGGTGCGAAGGCTGGGTGCTGGTGGTGGCTGCGGCGCAGTAAAGGGATTTAGGGTGCGGTGGTGCTGGAGCAGATGGGCTTGCAGGAATGCGGTCGTCCCATTTCTTTGTCGGTGCAGCAAGATTGGTACAGGTCATTGGGCGATTAGGCGTTTGCAGAAAGATGGGGATGGAGAAGTTGGTTCGGTACAGGTCATGGTGGTGCGGGTGTATGGCGCGGTGGAGCTGTGTGGTGGTAGCACATCAGATGGGAAGGACCACTAGTGCATCTGTTGAGGGAGAAAGGTAAAGGGAAGGAGAGGGGGAACGGAAGAGGGCTCGGGTCAGATGAAGGGGAATGGGTTTGGGCCGTGGCCTTAACCCAGATGGCGGAGTTCAGCGACAGAATTTGCGACGGAAAAATTCCGTCTCTAACTAAATTCAAATTTCCGACTAATTAGCGACGGAAGACACCCGTCGCTAATATTTTTCTTTAATTCATTTATGTCCTTATAATATTAGGTTTCTTTTAGCGACGGAATAATTCTGTTGCTAGTTAATATCAATTTCAAAAAAAATTCTAAATTCAATTTTTTATAATAACTCAAGCATAAATCAATTAGTGACGGAAAATTCTGAGACGGAAAAAATCCATCTCAGGTTCCGTCTCTAAATTTTAAAAATTAAAGTCCATTTTTAAGTAATATTTCCGTTGCAATATCCGTGACTAGTAGTGACGGAAGATGTTCCGTCTCAGAAATCCGTCTCTAAATTCTAATTTTCTAGTAGTGTCTGAGAATCATTTGTAAATCTATGTGGAGCTTATCATTGTATATCCAACTCTTTGTGGGAGAGTTTTTACTCTGTTTCTTGTAAAGCCCATTGAGGGTGTGTTGTTTCATAGCTTGGAGAGGCTAGGGTTGATCAAAACTACTTAGTTCTAGCTTGGAGAGGCTATGGTGGATCAAACCTATTTGTATCTAGCTTGAAGAGGCTAGGGTGGATCAAAGAACACTTGGTTAATAGTGAAAAATCTCAGTTTTGCTGAGGACTGGATGTAGGTTCCACATTAGGCCGAACCAATATAAATTTCGCTGTGCAAGCTCTTTCTTAACCCTCTCTTTACTGCATTTGGGTGTGAATGTTTATTTGTTGATGTTCAAACTTATATGTGCATGCTCTGTTTAAGTTTCAAATTCTGACTTTGATAAGCCAACACACTGTTACTGATAAGCCAGCTTATCTCTATTGTGTTTTGAGTTTTTTGTGTATTGCAAAAAATTTCGTTTTGGTAACACTTGATTCAACCCCCCTTCTCAAGTGATCTCTTACTATCAATGCCACCACTAGTGACTATACAGTAGATACCTGTCAAATAACAATTTTTCATGATCGATTGGTTCAACGATTATGGAATGCTATTAATATAATATCATAATTATTATAGTAAACTCTAACTATTATGACATTTTGGAATGTTTAAAACTTATGCACTTTTATCCTTTTTGTGGTTAATGAAATCATATGATATTTTTAATGTTTTTACTATTTATTAATGTGTAATTTTTGCTAGAAATTATATAAGCATTATAATTATTTTTATTATTATTGCTGTTATCGTGGTTGGTCTTACTACTTATGATTACCATTTTTATTATTTTTATAGTTTTATAATATTTATTTTTGTGTCAAAATTTATAGTATTTTTTTTAATTTTTTAAGTATTTATAATTTTTTTCAAACTTAATTTTTTATTTTCATTTTTAATTATTTTATATGTCAACATTTTTTTATATTTGGTGAATTCATAGTGAGGCGAGATAAAGAGAGTAGTTTGACTCAAAAAACAAAAATTCAAAACTCAAAACTTAGAACTGAAATTATATTTGAATTTTAAAAATTTCAAGATATAAAACCAAATACCACCCCAAACGGAGCCTTAGATTTAAAAACTAATTCTTATGTTTGGAATTCATTTAAAAAGAAATTGATTTTATTTTATTATATTATTTTACTTTTTTTAACCTTATATCATTATGAATGATATTGTTAGGTTAGTGAGATAAAATTAAAAAGTTAATAAGGATAAAATAATCAATCTAAATAATTAAATTTAAAATCAAATCAAATTTATTCAAATCTAATCAAATTTATGTGAATTTCTAAATATACATAATTTAAATAAAAAAAATCAAAATTAAATTAATTCTTATTTTTTAACATTCGAAACACACTCAAAACCAATCAACATATGTTCACAAGCCAAACAGGAAGGTCAAAACCTACTTGAAATAAAAACAGTAGATAAACTGGCTCAGCCATATTGGCATTAATTCCATCAAAACATACAATCAATCAAGAGACCAACTTATCAAAATCAGAACATATAAAAGCACCAATCATGGATAGCTTGAACAACACTCAAGCAATCAATAGCACAACTCAAATCAGATAAGTCAAGGATCACAGTATGGTAAAAAAAAAAAAATTGGTACACAGAAAATAAAATATTGAATCTATGACATCTAACAATCTATTCAAATCCTTCACCCCGTTCTTAGTGACTTTGTCAAAAGCTATTAATTATTTGACTTAAGGAAATTGAGAGCACAAACAAAAAAGCATGAACAGAACAAATAAAATTAAAACCCTTCACAGAGGAATACATAAAACAGGAAAAGAAAATACAAGAAACGTCATATCAAATATTTTGACACTATGTCTCGAAAATTATTAAAAAAATCGGAGGTGATTATTCCAAGGGATGATTTACAGATATGATGGAGCCGTTTTGCCTATAAAAACGATACAAAAAGTACACAACTACAACAACAGAAGAAAAAAAGAAACAAAAACCAAAGACAGGGAAAAATGAGTTCCAATTCCAAAGAGAATCAGCTTCCCACAGAGATAGTAGAGGAAGATTCTTACCTCTCTGCTTCTGTACTCTGTGGTAGCAGGGTCTTTTCTGCATTTCTGAATGCTGCTGTTGATATTAATTTGTTTGAGATCATAGCTAAGTCGAGCTCATGTGGTTCAAACATGTCTGCGTCAGAGATTGCTTCTCAGCTTCCAATCCAACACCCAGAATTGGCTAACAGGCTTGAGCGCATGTTGCCTTTACTAGTCAGTTACTCTCTTTTGACTTTCTCTATTCGCACGAATGAAGATGGTGGGAATGAAAGAGTGTATGGTCTCTCTCCCATTGGTCAATACTTTGCATGTGAAAACCATGGAGGCTCTTTGGCTCCATTCTCAACTTTAATGCATCGAGAGCTTGATGATCTTTGGTAATTAAGCATTTATTACTTAAACTTTACTTTGTTTGAAAAAGGATGAAGTCATTATTTTATGGAGGTGAACCTAATTTTGTGTTATTTCTTTTCAGGAAGAATGTAAAGGAGTCAATTATCGATGCTGATAATAATAACCATTTCCAGAAAATCTATGGAATCCCAATATTCCAATACATGGAGACAGATGAAAAAATGAGTCACATATTTAACAAATCAATGGCAGATTTATGCACATTAGACATGAAAATGGTCCTTGAAATATATAAAAGATTTGAGGGTATATCAACACTGGTTGATGTAGGAGGTGGAATAGGGCAAAACCTGAAAGGTATACTCTCCAAGTATCCTTCAATAAAAGGCATTAATTTTGATCTACCTCAAGTGGTTAAAAATGCACCGCCCCATCTAGGTATATCTTTCTCCCTCTTCTTTGGACTATCTATAGTATTTTAAATGATATTAATTTTCCCAAAATTATTAATTAGAAAAAATTTATATTACATGAAGGGATAGAGCATGTTGGAGGAGATATGTTTGCAAGTGTACCAAAAGGTGATGCCATTATAATGAAGGTCAGTGAATTACTTGAGAGTTATAATCTAGTTTATAAATAATTCAATCTATCATAATAAGGATCTAACCACGTCATATTTTTTAATCTTTTGTCAATCATTTCAGAATGTATGTCATAATTGGCCGGATGAAAAATGCGTAGAACTTTTAAGTAATTGTCACAAAGCTTTACCACAAAATGGGAAGGTGATTGTTGTGGAATTTATGATGCCGGAAGCTCCGAACTCTAGCAGTGCATCTAAGTTTGTTTCCACGATCGACAATCTCATGTTTATAACAACTGGTGGAAAGGAAAGAACTGAGAAAGAATTTGAGAGATTATGCAGGATCTCAGGATTTTCTAGATTTCATGTTGCTTGCAGTGCTTTATCGGCCTTGGGAGTGATGGAATTTTATAAATAAAAATTAATTAGTAGTAACTTAGATATATTATCGATTCTCTGAATTTTCTGTTCTCCTTTATGTTTGTTGTACTTGTTTTCCTTTAATTTTTGTCTGATATTAATGTTATGAATAAATTATGAGTAATACTATTTACACAGCTATTAGATTTCCATATGCATACATGTTCGCAAGTGACTCTACAAGTAAAAGAAATTCTTGAATTATTCTCCTTTAAATTTTACATAAAAAAATTAATTATATATTATTTGTGAATATTTATGACATTAATGTGTATAATTTTTCAAAAATAATTTACATTCATATGAGATTTTGGTACATTTCTTCCAGATTTGGTGGTACAAGAGCTCTGGATTTTACAATTTTCAAATCATGCCCAACCAAGCTTTCTTTGCCTCTATTTTGGTTGGATACACTTGTATGCAAGAACAAAACTAGAAAGTACATCTCTTTGGAGATTTCTTCGGCACCTTTTGTTTATATAACTTAATTTTAATTTATTATCAATGTAAAAATAAAATTAGCAAAGATACATGAGAAAGGGGATTGAATTGTGTTCCAAACTTGTTGAATTTTTCTGCAAAGACTTCAAACCTTCTCAAGTATGAGACTTGGAGATGAGCAGCATCAGTATATAAGCAAAGTATAGTAATCAGTAAGATAACCTTCCTCAACTTAAGCAATTTAAAACAAAACACTTGAGCAGAGTGAGAAATATGGAAAGAAGGTTCACAAGGCAGTATTAAGTTCATTGAGAAGATCTTAAAAAAAAACTTCCAAGTTAAGATTTCTTTGCGCAGATGATAAAAGAAAAGAGCCTTGTTAAAACTTCAAGTTTTAAACTTGTTTTTGCAAAAAAACCAGTACGAATCAAAGATTCAACATTAATGTAAAAGAAGTCTAGGGAAGAGAAAATACAAACACAAAGGTTTAGACTGGTCCGGCCAAATCAAGTGCCAACATCTAGTACTCAGCTTTCATTGAGATTTTTTTAGCTTCACAAGTGTTCTTTCTTTTACGCTAGCCACTTCAACCTAGATTACAAGTATTATTTCCTTAACACTAGCCTCCTTAGGCTAGACAACAAAATCCAGTTAGCACAACAAGCTAACTCACTTAAAAATGATCACTAACATATCAAAATACAAGTATTTGAGAAATATTGTGTTTGGGTATCACTAACAAACACTCAAAGAGTGGATATCATAGTGTTGTACAAATAATGTGTTGGAACCAAAGACAATTTTTAGTATCTTATATTGGAACCAAAATTGTTTGAGGAAATTGAACCCCTCAAAGTTCTGAAGATAACAATAAATATTAAATTAAAGAGAACAAATAAGTTACGAAGTTGTGCCTTTTGATTAAATAAATGACAAATACTTTTAGACCAAAGACAAGCCTTGATAAAATCTCTCTTTCCAACGTGTGTCCAATACAACTTAAATTATATTATTCTATTATTGAATCGTCCATTGTTTGTCTCTGTTGATTGTCTCTTAAAAGCATCCGTCCAAGGATATTCAAAGACAAGCAAAACAAAATACATTAAATGCTGATGAGATCTTTAACACAAACCTGACTTTCAAAAAAATCAACTTTATACGATAGAGCTGACACATTTAACAACTACAAGGACGAGCGAATAAGGAACTTTACGCGTGTTCAGAATAGTCAGAACTCAGATATCAAATTCCTAACAAACGTTGATAATCAAAGCCAGTTTTCAAAAGGAAATCAACACGTTATCAGTTCTATAAATTTAATGCTATTCAGAACATTAATAAATATTACTGTTGGATGAAGAAGCTTATGAAAACCAAGAACAAGCTCTCAGGCTATAAATACCAAAGTCTTTGAAGATTTAAAAAAAAAAGAGAAGATATACGACAAGAGATACATCAAGAGAACAAGAAGAAAATACTCAAAGCTTTATTCTGTTTTATTCATTTACTCTTGTATAGAGTTTTACTTGAGCATACGTATTTTATCCTCATTCTTTGTATGTTAAACTCAAGTGTTGTTAAAAACACATTTATCATTTCGTTGGTAAGCCTAAAGTGGTTGTGTATAAAAGAATACTTATTGTTTAGAACCTGAAGATATTAAGAATACTTGGTTGTAAGCCTGAAGAGACAGAGTAAAGAATACTTGTAATATGTGAAAGATTAGTGGAAATTCCTTCAAGTAGAAAGGACTGAACGTAACTCTCGAGTTGTGAGAGTGAACCAGTATAAATATCTGGTGTAAGCTTTTCTTCCTTCTCCTTGTGTTATTTTTCTTTTCAACTAACATCTGGGGATTGTTATTGTCGTTCATAACTACTCTTTTATGAAAATATAAAGTTTTCAATTTGCGTACAAAGTTTTTAGAAAAACTCTCTTTGCATCCATTGGACTATAAAGAGTTTATGCTTCGTCCATTATCTCTTGCTTTCCTGTAAAACATTTGTTTCAATAACTGTTTTGATAAAAGTTTTTCAAAAAGGTTAAGAAACACAATTCAACCCCCTTCTTGTATTTCACTTGTTTATTTCATAATGAACTCTTCACAAAGATATTAACTAAGTAAACTTAGTGTAAACACTGAATATTCAAGATGAGAAGAGTGTAAAGCATTGTAATATTTCTTTTTCAGTTCAAGTTGTATCTCACCTATATCTTTTGAAGTTGGAAACCCTTTATAACAGAGGGAAAGAGTCGTTGACACTCAAAAAAGCCTTTTGATGCACGCAGAGGCAATTAGCTGGGAACCTTGTCCTTTTTTGTTGTGTCAGCAAAAGTTATGCTTTGACTTCCGCGAGGATGAGAAGAATGATTTTGATGACATTGCTTATCTTGAAGTAGTTGAAAACGAATCTTCTCATCTACCTTGCTCAGCTTCAAAGCTTCTTATCTAATTCCTTTGAAGTCATAAAGGAGTGGGTCTTCATGTATCTCATTATTTGGACTCTTCTTTTCTCTTTAGATCTTCAAATATCGTTTTAGATGAGTTCCAAATTCCTTTCAACACTTTGCGTCTCAGATGATTATTCTTATCAATTTTCTTAACATTTTGATGAGTCTTCTCATCTGAGTTAATCATTCAAACCTTTCTTATGAACTTAGAATCTCACTAAGAGTCACTAAAATACAACACTAGAGCGTAATTAGTAGACACAAACATTGATATAGTTTGTTAATCAACAAAACATAATATTTTAAGGGCTTTGGAGCTTACAAAAAAAACTTTTTACTATCATCCAATCATGTGTTGACAAATCATTAAATGAGTTTAATTATCACAATAACATAGGAAGTCTAACTCTTATAATATTATGCTAACACATTATTAGATGATAGTGTAAAAAAATTTCACAATCAAAATTAAACTCATGTTTTATAAGAGTATTGTACCTTTAGTAATTAGTAGCTAATATTCAGCCACGTGTCTCACTTGGTTGAAATATAAATAAAATAACTATGTTTTAACTTAGTGGGACACCTGACCAAATATTAACCACTAATTGTGAAAGCGTGCTGGTATCCTCACAAAAAAAAGTGTACCTGAGAAACCTTCATCTTCTTTATCCACATTTTAGTAATTTTTTCATAACAATTAATCTAATATATTTAAAATCACTATAGAGATGGTATTTTACCATGAAACTCTAGGTTTTGCCTTAGAAATCATATTTTTAAAATCTTAAGTTTTAGGACGGATTGTCTATATATTTCGTCATGAAAGGTAATTTGCAATGGAAATATCCCTCCAAATGGTGAGCATAATATGTTTTAAATTATTTGAGAGGAATATTTAAAAATATTTGTTATTCTTACGACGGACGATGGCCTCACCAAAAAGTTAACAAAATTATTGTTAAATATTTGCGAATTGCGACGGAATAAGTCACAGCAAAATTAAAATATCCCTGTTACGAGGTTATATTTTGAGATTAATGTGTTTTAGTCAACTGATCCACACCTCTTAAATCCATGCATGCAACAGGTTACAGTCATTTTGGATGGCTCTATAGATAAAACACAGGAAGCATTTAATCATTAGCTACACGTAGATCTGATATTGTAAATTCATGTTTCTTTTGCTTGAATAACCTTAAAACCTTTTCCATCATATCCGTATGGATCCTTTGTATGTTTTCATATGCTTGATAAAGGTTTACGAATTGAAAGACACTTGGAAGGATGCAGTTTCAAAAATTTGGAGTCCAATGTGGTTTCTGCAGAAAAATATGTAAAGTGGGTCATGCATATGGATCTCAACAAATTGTTGTCCGGCTGAAATGTTATTTTCCAATTTTGAGAACATATGCAATTAGGGTTCGTTGGGCTTTTTTGGGCTGTTATGTGAAATAACTAAGAGAAACACAAGAAGGAGGATTGAATTGTGTTTCTTAATCTTTTTGAAAAATTTCTTACTTAACCAAGAGTTCAAGCAATATCATGTTGTAACTTAATATGAAATGGACGAAAAGAAACGCTTCTTAGTCCGTTGGACGCAGAGAAGGTATTTATAAAACTCCTTTTAGATGCAGTTGAAAGGTTTTAAGTTTATCTTGAAATCTTTGTTAAGAAAATAATAGCAATCCCCAGATGTTAGTGAATAAATAAAACACTAGTAGAAGGAAGAGAAGCTCACACCAGATGTTTATTCTGGTTCACTCTCACAACCTGAGAGCTACGTCCAATCCCTTCAATGAGAATGATTTTCTATTAGTCTTCACAAAGATTACAAGTATTCTCCACCTCTTCAGGTAAATAAGTATTCTCAAACCTCTTCAGGTCCTTACACACAAGTATTGTTTTATACACAGTCTCTTCAGGCTAGACACCTAAGTTGAATAAAGGATGTTAAAAACACACTTGAGATTAACTCACAACATGTGAGGATAAAGAATGATTCTCAAGAAAGAGACTCTATACAAAAGTATGAAGAAATAGAAAGAATGTGAGCTTTGAATGTTTTTCTCTTTTATTCACGTAGAAATTTCTTTTTAATTTCTTTCTTGAAGACACTTGTATTTATAGGCATTGCGCACTTGAAGTAGTCTTCATAAGCTTCTTCGTCCAACGGAAACATTTATTACCGTTCTGAGCAACATTAATGCATAAGCTGATATAGTGTTCAGCTTCTTCTGAAAAGTGACTTTGATTATCAGAGACTACCAAGAATATGATATCTTAGTTATAATTTAACTGAGTGCGCAGAAAGTTTCTTATTTGTTTGTCTTTGTAGTTATTAGCAGTGTTAACTAAACTGCTCAGTTGACTTCTTTTTACCACGTACTTTATTAGAGGTCTCTTCAGTATTTAATGATGAACAGTTCTAGTTATTTAAATTCGAGCTTTGGACAGAAGTTTGAATCTGAGCTTGATAAGAAAACTTTGGACGATCCAATATAATTAACTAAAAAATAATTCAAAGTGTATTGGATGAATTTCAAATTTTCTTTTTAGTTAAAACAAGATATATATTGGATGTACACAAATATTGATTAGTCAAAACTGTGTTTCCTTATCAGAGAATTATCAGCATGTCTTTAAGACAGATAAACATTATTGGATTATCATTCCATGTTATACACAGATTGAGTAAAACTTTACTTATTCATTCTTATTTAATTACTTTGTTATCTTCAAAACTTTGAGAGGTTTAATTCTTTAAACTACTTTGGTTCCAAAATCAATTTCTCAATTTATTTTTGGTTCTAACATTATGTTCATGTGTCCCTCGGCCCCTCCCTTGTGATCTGGTTTTGGTTATAAATGCTTATTCGCAACTATTTGGTTGTAGCATGGTTTTGCGTTAATCTTTATTAATAAAGTAAATATTTATTTTAGTCATCTAAAAATACAAGTGACATTAGTTTGGTCATTTAATAAATTTTTACATCAAATTGATCCTTTTGAAGGATTAATTTAATTAAAAATTGATATTAAATGACTAATTTGATGTCAAAAATTAACATTTTAGGACTTTTTTTTATGTATTTATCATTAAATGATTTAACTGATGACACTTATATTTTTGAAGGAACAAAATGAGTGTTTACTCTTATTTATATGTGACTTGACTTGGGAATAGTCCCCACTCAACTTGGGATTAATATTTTTATTTATAGGTTAAAGTATTTTGTAAATTCCTAAAATTTTTGGGAATTTTTAATTATATCCCTATAGTTTAAAAATTTTGAATTGGATCTCTATATATAATTTAAAATTTTTCTAATTGAGTTCTTCTAATTTAAAAAACATTGAAGCATCGTGAAATTAAATGAAATAGTTAAAAAAGATGTCCTACATGTCACAATGGGTTACCTACATGGCAAACATCCTATGCATTGGGTACTTATATTATTTGAAAATTTTCACATTAGGTCTATAAAATTTAAAAGATTAAAATGGAGTCCCTCAGTCCCTACAGTTTACTCCCTATGAAATAAAACACCATTACTCTCTCTCTCTCTTCCTCTATTTCCAAAATCTCAGTAGCTCAGCTGAAATTGAAATTTTCAAAATCGTAGCTTCTCTCTCTACACTCTTCTTCTTCTTCTTCTTCTCTTCTTCTTCTCTTCTCTTCACCACCATTGCCGATGACACCTTCATTTTGCAAAAAAAATCCATACCCAAGCCACTACCACAAAGTCAAGCTCGCAGCAACCAATGTGACTGCAACAACCCTTACACAACCTCTATACACACAGTACACATCACCACCATGAGCTACAGAATGACCAAAATATTAACGCAAACAGTTTGCTAAACCAAAAGATTGAAACCAGATACACAACCAATTACCACCCTCCAATACCTCAAATTCATTGTAGAGAAGGATCTCACAATATGCTACACCAAAAGATTAAAGACAGAGCACGTAGAGTGACAATGTGCTTAGCTGAAGTCGAGGAAGGAGAGAAAGTGAGGAACTTGAAATGCAAACACACATTTCACAAGGATTGCTTAGACAAGTGGTTGCAACAAAAATGGGACTACAAGTCCAGTAGCAATAACTCATGTTCAAACCCTTATTCTCAGCCCTTCAAACAGAGACCAACACCAGCCAAAGACCTTGAAACTACAAGCCCTAAAGTCAGCCACACTACCGATAAATTGCACCTTCAACGGCATCTCACAGTACACGTGCCTAACCATTCTCTCACGCACACACTCCCTCCCTGAGACAGCGAACCAAGCACCTGCAACTTAGCCCAAAGCAATTCACCTACCCTTGAGCAGCTCATTAACTAAAGAAATAAGCCTTTGTCAAACCACCACACTTCCCCTACGCATTATCCCTACGCCTAACCTTTACCCAACGTCACAGTAAGCCAAAGCATAACCCAGTAAGCAAAAAAAAAAAAAGGAGGGGGGGGGGGGGGCAGCGGAAAGCTACCTCAGTAACAGCTTGAGAAAGAGAGAGGGAGTAATTCGTAAGTGATACGTAGGACATCTTTTTAACCATTTTTGTTTAATTTCGCAGCGTTCTAATGTTTTTCAAATTAAAGGAAACCAAATAGAAATCTTTAAATTAGAGGGACCAAATTCTAAACTTTTAAACGATAGGGGCTTAATTGAAAATCTTTAAATAATATAGGACCTACAGATTAATTTAACCTTATTTATATTATAATGGTCAATATGAGTGTTTCTCAAGGATAATGGCAAGTGAAGTTTTGTAATTCTTTAGCCATGACAATTACTACAACATAATTAACATTTAGCAGCATTTGAGAAATATTGTTAAATTAAGAAAAAGTTTTGCAAAGAGCATTAACCACATTTTGACAGGTGTTCTCTTAGGCCTTGTTGGTAAAGGTTTTAAAAAACATTTTATCATATCTTTTGCAATAGTTCATAAAATGTTGCAATTTGCTTTTTTACAACATTTATTTAGTAAACAACAACAGTTTCTAAAAGTGTAGTTAAATGTTAAAAATGTTGCCAAATGCACTTTTCAACAATATTGGCCTAACTTAAAAGATGTTACTAATTTTGTGGGAATCAAAGCAAACATAAAAGAAATAGTCTATAAATAGTTCATACTCATTAATAGAAACTTCAAATTTAGTAGATAACGATTGAAGCTATAACCAAATCTTTGGCAAAAGGAAGTTTAATATTTGTACTCAAAGAGTATACTTGTCATGACTAAATGATCTAATTAAAGGCCTTTTCAATATATGTCTATGACTTGAAAATTTGTATTCAATTCTAGTGGAGTTACTGAAGCTTAGCTACAAATCCCATGCCAAATTGCTCAACCCAACTTCAAAGAGCGATGAGCAACTTTTGAATGTGTAGATTCTGTAACAAATAATAATATATAATACAAGATAGCCAATTATTTCATAGTATCATTAGAAATTTAAATATTTTAGTTACATATGGAGCAAGAGAGAATAAAAGGTTAAACATTGTTGAATTCAAGTATAGATGTGTGCAAAGATCAGGAAAATCAAATATCAAATGGGCTTAACTTACTAACACCAAAATTAGGAAAATCGATGTAGAATCAGGAAACTCAACCTCAATTCATCTTAATTGATCAAAAATCAAAGTGTGATTGCCTCATTTGAATCAATCTTGACGAACTAAAATGATGCAAAAGTGTGATTAATGCAAAAACACAAAGATTGATGCAAAAGTAGAAAGAGAAAGGATACTAGAGATTAACGCACCAAAATTACGAGTGAAACATGTTCTCAGAAGTAGAAGCGAAAAAATCTCAACCTTGACTTGAAGGATTTGATCATAATAGCAAGAAACAAAGGAATGAAGTAAGGCACACTTCATCAGGGTGTAGAGAAAAGGACTCCCCCTCAGATAAATTACTGCTATATTCTTCTTTCTCCCCATTTGTCATCAACAAAAACACTAAAAAGATTGGAGGAAAAGATACAATAGTAAAAAAAATAAGTACAAGAACTTAAGAAGTTTGAGATCCAGAAGAAGTATTAGATGAAGAGAACGATGTAAGTTTAGAAGGAATGAGATTTTAGGAAGATAAGGGTCTAGTTGACGTCTGAGTGTGTAAGGTTTCAGTTCAATTTCATACTTCTCAGTCCACCATTCCTCAAATTGTTGAAACCTTTCCATGAAATCATGAAGAGTAGTATGGATTTCACTAAGGCCATTTTGAACTTCCCTTCACATACATTTCTGCTAAATTATGATTCTTTTTATTATTATTATTTTTCGGTGCATCTTCCTCATTCTTCTTCTTATTGTTGTTCTATAAGTCTTCATTTTTGGCTTGGAGGGAGTGCCTTGACCAGCATAAGTAGAGTCTTAGAGAGTAGTGTCAGTGTGACTCTTCTCTTTATGAATCTTCTTAGCAGTAGGTTTTGCTTATGATGCAGGAGCATGATGATGAGAAATAAGAGTTGATTCTCCTTGCTGTTGAGGCTCATCTTCATCTAATGGTCCAATGACACAATTTCTTCTTTGTCATAAGGAGGAGTTTGGTTCTCATGCGTTGCATCGTAGAGAGGAGACTACAATTGAGGAGTATGCATTTGCTGTGAAAAGATGGGTGAATCAAAGAAAAGAGGTTCCTGAGTACGGTGAGAAGAGTGCTCAGGAGAAGCTTATTTATCAATGTTCAGAGATTTCTCTCCCATTTGTTTTTCTTCATCAACTTTTTCTTCCACTTGAAGAGCTTGTTCTTCTTTTTGCTTTTTTTTGTTGCAATTGCCCTTGAATTTCTTCTGATTTTTCTTCTTCCTTTTCTTCTAACACTTCTCTAGTGTCTTCATCAGATTCTTCATAAGCTACTTTTGACTCTTCTTGTTTTTCTACTATTAGGTCAGAAACTTCATGTTTTCCTACTTCTTCCTTCTCTGATCTTTTAGAGAACATCTCCTTGATGTCTAAGTCAGAGGTCTCAGACTTTTCTTCTTGTTCCTTTTCTAGAACAGCTTCAAAGGGTACAAATTTTGTGATCTTTGAGATCACATCAGTTATCTCAGCTTATGTTCAGGGGTCCTCAAACAGAATTGATTTTCCTTTGTTTTGCTTATTTTTTGTTCTTTTTTCGAGGTCAGTGTTGGGTTTCAAGATCGAGAAACGCAGCGGAAAAACAAAGACCAAATCCCAAAGCTAGCCGAGGATCCATGCGAAAATCATAAAACGTGTAAAAATGATTTATCACTATGAAGAATCAATTGTCAATCGCAAGCACAGCAATCCAGTGACGCCTCTACGGTATCCACACGAACGGATTGAGATCAGGCTGTCCTCCACTCAGCGGTACTAGCAGCCGAGGGGGGTGATCCTCTCACACTCACTTTTCTCTCATTTGTGTTGTCTACGGCTGCAACGGCTATATGTCATATATATAGCTAGGGTTGCTGTCTTTAGTGAGTGATAGGAGCATTGATGTGCCTGCTTATAATCTGACCTAGGTCACAATTATGTGCAGGCCCATCTACTCAGTTGGCCTATTTAGTCTAACTAAATCCCCAACCAGTTATCTAGGAGCCCAAGTCATAATTGGATTCCTAATTAAATTCATGTCATGAATATTAAACCCCAATATCAGTCCATTCTAAGTGTGTGACCATGTAGGTTCCCATTACGTTGACAGTAATACTAAAATCCAATTTTAGCAATACAAACAGTGAACGACATCTAGTAATGCATCGCTGCTACACAAGTAACATGAATGTCAGTGATATGACATAACCTTTCCGTGAATAATGTTACCGTGTAGTCTAGTCCCTTTATCTAGATATCTAGATTGAACACAAGGCATGGAACAGTCATCCTTGTAAAGTTCAATCTGTGGTTTCTTGATCTTCGAGTAGACATACTAAGACAAATGAGATCAATATCTTATATTGATTCATTCGAGCATGGCCATGAATTTTTAGTCTCACTCTATCAAGGGGCCCATATATATCACTCCCTTTAAGTAGGAGGGACAAATCCTATCTAGGTCACTCATATCCCTCTGCATGATTTGCAGTATGTCCAATAGTCGTCTTTTTAATCTCCTTGTTACACGAGACATTTGACGGTATCAAGTCATACAACTCCTCATGTAGGGAGCTATAGTGCCTTCAAGTCAAAGGACCACATACACCATTGTCACTGTGAAAATTGCTCATGACACTCACGTAACGATCCATGAAGCATTCTGATGGTGGGTCAATCCAGTACAACATTACTCTAATGTGTACCTATGTGAAGACTTGATATCTCATATCTATGACCCGTGAGATATTGTCATCAGTCTACGCACATACTAGTCTCAATGTATTATAGTTGTCCTAATTCACAATAATACTTGACTAGGGACATTTAAGAATAGTGTTTTGAAAATAACCAATAGGATCTCACAACCAAGTCATGCAATTGATATCCCATGGCATCGTACTTACTATTCTAAGGACTTTATCATACATATTTAAATAAAATAAATAACACAATAACTGAAACACCTCATATATATAATAAATGCCATGATATAATGTAAATCATAAAATCAATATATAACTGGCCTCTAGGGCATTCACCAACAGTCAGGTGTAGCCTTTGAATCTTCATTCTTATTTTTGCTCCTTTTTTTCCTTTTGTTCTTTTTCTAGTTCAGCTTTTGATTGTTGTGTTGGATGAGTAATAGAAATCTTTATCAGATTCAAGCTCTTGGTAGTGATGGCAAGGCCAGGTTTTTCTATATCTTCTTTCTTCAAATCAACCTCAAAATGGTTGAAAATTTTGGTCAGCAGCATAGAATAAGGTAAGCTAGCATTCTTATTATTGTTCACCATAACAACAATCATGTGGTTGAGAATGATGTGAGGTTGACTCAGATTCGTCTTTGGCAATAGATGGTAGAGCACCATCTGATCAACTTTAGAGACCTTCTGGTAATTGCCAGCTTGTGGCAAGATAATGCAGTGAGAAGCAGAGTGAGCTTCTGGATATGGTGAGAACAACTTCATAACACTCTTCTCATCTTCATCATGGATCTTCCACCAATTAGCTTCAGTGTAGATCCTTTTTCTAATGTCCTCTACTCCAGTCACTATGGCCAACAAAGGGAGATTGATCACCATAAATTTTCCTTTTAGGAGGTAGCGAACTAAAAAAGGGTTGTAAGTGACATTAGCTATTGCATAAAAGGCTCGAACTATCTTTGGATACACAGGTTCAACAATATGGAAGAATCTCCTCCGGTGTTGCTTGCTGATCTCATTGCTCATGTCCATCCCAAACATGGCTATTTTAGTGAAGGATATTGTTCTTCCATCAAGAACAGTCCTTAATTGATACTTTGCTAAATATCTTTTCTTAGTGACTTCATCCTCAAACAAAGAGGCCTTTCCTCCTTCATTTTCTGAGCTCATAGAGATATGCTCATCTTGCTTAGACTTCTTCTTAGGTGCCTTTGATTGTGCTATGACACCATCATATTTCTTCTTCCTTGAGGCAGCGGGAGGAACTTCTTCAGTAGGTAGTTGTTTGAAGTTAGTCATTAGTCTCCTTGGGAAGTCAAATGGATGCTTTTGGGCAATAGTTTTCTTTCCCAGTTTATGAAGGTTGAAGTTGAAAGAGAGGTGAGGGTGAGAAGCTTTTTAGAACACACTAGAGTAGGCGAGAGAAAGAGTTCTGAGCAGTAGCAAATAAGTTTTGAGAATAATGAATAGAAGGGAAACTATTTATGAGGTTAAAGATCTTACATAGAAGGTTAATAAGAAATATTCGAGCTTCTTCTTATAAAGCACAAACGTTCTTCACTACAAGAATTGGTGAAAATACCATCCCACTGATGTTCTATATCAACATACTCAAGTACAAAATCTCTTTTCTGAATGTGATTTCTTATAAAATGATATATGATTTCAATATGTTTAGATTGTGAGTGCTAAATAAGATTTTTCTAAATAAGTTTATAGTACTAGCATTATCACATAATATAGGTATTTTCACAATCCTCGAAGTGCAATCCTCAAGTTAATGCTTCATCCACAGTAACTGTGAGCGACAGCTTGTTGCTAACATGTATTGAGCTTCTGCAATAGATAGAATAGAATTTTGTATCTTTCTTGACCAAGACAATAGGGCATCACTAGTGTCTTGTTATTTGTAAATATTTGTTCGCACTTGTTTAATTTCTCTATTTGTTAAAAGGGGTAAAATAAATATCACTTAGGTTATAAAGTTTGCACAATTAGCTTAAGGTAACCGTCTTAGGACGAATGTGTCAGGGGGTGCAACGAGATTAAGTTTTCGCCCTTCCCTGTGCAAAATCGACTTCCAAACCTTGCTTGGTTTTCACATACCACCTTTTTGTGTTTCTTACTTTAAAACCATTTTTTAAGGATTTTGTTAGTCATTTTCCCTACCCAATAAACAATTGGTGACGTATCCATTATTTTTTAACTATTTTTCTCTCGTCACTCCCGGTTGCAATTTTCCCAGTCACGACAGGTTGCCAGAAAGAAAAACACACGTGCGGCAATAAGGGCTCACCAGATTTGAGGTAAGACAAGCAAATAGAATGTCAAAATTAAGGCAACTGAGAAATTTTTCACTGGGAAGTAGGCACAATAGTTAGGTTTATCAAAAGAGATAGGGATAGAGAGACCATCGTTGTTTACAATGCCATTGCTAAGGAGTTCCTCCAAATTTTAGGGAACTCGACAATTGAATAGTGATGGGACTAGGTCATAGAGAATGGTATTGTTCAGATACCTTGATGAAATTATAAGGTTTAGGTGGCCAATGAGGTAAAGAGATAATAGAGACTCTGAATAATATGATATTAGATTGATATAGATGTGTATAAAATACAAAGCATTAACACCTATTTGTACTAGAATTAGATCAAGTACTAGTGTAGAATTACTAGTACAAATCTAAACCTATTAACACAATAAGACTCCTAACCTTAATTAAATGAAGAAACAAATCAAGAAACAACTCATAAGATTGTTCTCTCAATTAGAGGATTAATTGGTTCCATAATATATTCAAAAAAAATTCGAAGATATATAAAATATTTTATGATACACTGAAGATATTCTAAAATATTCTACTATATATGATTTTTAAGTATTGGATAAAATGCTAGTACAAGCCACTTTATTATACTGAAAAATCAGCGTACATTTCCATTACAATTTATGTTAATCTATGACAAGAGGTTGTCGAGACCCCGTCAAATAATAAAAATTACCGGTTCACAAACTAATTTGTAGTATAGAGCATGAACCGAATCGTCTCTCAAGGATCCAAAAAGAACAAAGATTTAATCAGATCAAGATAATTAAAATGGGGAGTTTTGTTGTTGATTAACAATATTGATAAAAGAACAAGACTTAAAGTTGAAAACAAATCTAAAGAAACAACCAATCCAAGGAAATTCACCGATCTTGAGTTTAATCCATCATTGATCACAAGGAATTCACTTAATTGCTAACCGTGTTCTTGGCCTTAGATCACATCAAGACGCCTCAACATGATCCAAGAATCCTCTACTAGATAAGCATCTGGATTTAATTAACCAAGGTTAGATAAAGTAAGCATCATCCAAACATAGATTAACTTAAGATCAAGAATTTAACCAAGCTAAACAATCCATCAAAAAGCTTTAATAAATTGTTTATTCTACGTGATCCTCTTGAATACATGATAATAAAGCTATTATCACATAAACATCCAAATCAAATTAAGCAATTCAATCTAGATCAAAATTAAAAGAGGAAGAAGAGAAACTTGAATAACAATTAAGCAATATGAACAAGTAAAACAAGATCTCCAAATTAAACATCAAGATGGCTAATCCCTTGGATTGATTATGAGAGCCTAGCCTTCCATGGATGGGAAGGAAGAACTCAGAAATAAAATAACAAAAACGAAATTCTAAAGAGAATGGAGAAGAAGAGAAAGAAAACTCTAACAAATACTCAAACTTTCTTGAAACTTACTTAAAATTGAATCCATCTAATACAAAGAGGTTGGGTCTATTTATACTAATCCTAGAAGCCAATTTGTACATGTACATAATCTGAATACAAGCTATAAGAATATGAAAATTGTCAAAAATGGAAGCTTGATGCATGGTTGGTGGGTTGGTGCATGGTAGGTGGGTTGGTGTATGGTTGGTGGCTTTTAGTCAACAACTCTTATCCGACTTCTGGCTTCAAATTCATCACCTAGACGGTGCATTTTGGCTTGGATGTCTTCATCAAAGTTGTAGCCAGTTGTCTCCTTGAAAATCTCCAATTTGAATCATGTCATTTGGACTTTTAGAACTCCAGAAATGCCAAAAACACTGCACCTACCTCAAGTTAGGTTGGAAGAACGTGTTTCCAAATTCAAACCAACTTGTAGCTTCATTATCATGCCTAAAACGACATCTATTGACAATATGGTCTTCAGTGAAGTTGGAGATATGGGTCTTATCTTTCAAATGACCAAGTTTCAGCACAAGAGGATGCCTATAACCCACTATATAGTCCAATATGTACATACTGCCCAGATGGTTCCGTGACAGCAAACTCACTCTGTATTGCAAGGCTATTTTGGGCCCTTAGAAGTCCGAACCAGCTCTTGAGTTCTTCATGAAACTTGTAGATCCTTGTCTTAGCTTTCCAAAGACACCAAGATCACCTCAATTGGATCACCGAGTCCCAAGTTATGGCCTAACCAAGGAAGAAAGGTCAAAATGCATCAAAATCCGAAAATTATCCAATATTTACATTAAAACCCAATGAAGCCCAACAACATTAAACACATCTAAAACACTAATATTGGGCACAATAAACATCTAATAAAGCCTAATACAAAGCTAATATAAGTGTCTCAAATTGATTGATCAATCTACCCATCTGTTTGTTTATTCTAGTTCTTCCAATCTCAGTTCGTAAAGGCCGTAAAAGGTGAGATGCTATCACTCTACAAGATATACAATGTCTAATAGGATTGATGAGTGACTTGCATGTTGTGATATAGATATTTACTTTTAACCAAACTATATAAGAAGTATAATTCCTTTTAATGCATAAATGTAGAAGTTCAAGAAGAAGAAGAAAAAGATATATGCATAAAATTCATTAGTAGCAAAATTCCACTTTTGTCTCGTAATTTAATCTTAAGTTTCATTATCATCCCACGACTATTTCATTTCATTTTTATCTCCAGTCTTTCCTAATTTCTAACGGAATTAGTGGTTTGGATTAATTTGGCATGTATTAGAAAGATTTAAAACAAAAATCAAACAAATTATAGTTGTGGGATGAAAATAAACCTCAAAATAAGGTTAAGGGACAAAAAGTTCATTTTTGCCCAAATTATTATGAATGGTACAACACTACAATTACAAAGTTGGGTTGGGTTAGAATGTGCTTGGATATTTTTTGACCCAACCCACTCATGAAATTGTGGATTGAGTTGGCTTGGATTGACCAAAAAAAATTCACCTACATGAACGAACTGAAACCCCACATAAGCAAGTTGGATTAGGTTAGGTTATGAGCTGAGAAAAAATTAACTGTTTTATTTATAAAAAAAAAAAATTAAGTTGAATGTCTATACTCTTAAGATTGTGACTTAATTTAGGTCCGTATAGTCCAAGAGCTTTGGTTCAAATTGTACCAAATTTCTTTGAAGACTACTTGATCCTGGGATTGAATCTCACTTAGGACATTTTATTTCTACTTTAACTTACCCTCCCTCTCTCCACACACCGAGTCTTAGACTTTCTTTGTAACCAAAAAAAAAAAAAAATTAGGCCAATTCATGCGGATTCTTACGTAGAACTGGTGAGTAAGCCTAGGGACCACCATCTATTCATGTGCAACCTCCACGTACATAGTACGTACTACATAGCATATGAGTTAGGCGGGCGTCACCATCTAGTATTACAATTATGAATAGTGCAAACTAAAGCAAAACTGGAGGAACCTTGGCCTAGAAATGGAAAGTTAGGTCTACAGTTCTCGAATAAACTGATCAAAATTAATGCTTATGTGAAATTTTTGTTTTTTGTTTTTAGGGAGAACTAATATATGGGAAATGACAATGTGGGGGATTGAACTCCCACCACATAACCATGGCCCCCTAATAAAGATTAGGGAACATACCAATCGAGATATGCTCAACCAGTCTTGTTTATAAAAGAGGTAAAAATAATACAAAGCTAATTTGGATGAATCTATATAAGGGCATACTATAGATATTGGTATTGGTTGACACCGGTTTATAAGTCATGTTATGCTGTTGAATACCAAGTCCCTCAATTATCCAGTTATAGAGAATTCTTGTGCTTGTGAGTCCCTATTTAAATAAACCAAGATTTTACTACGACTGCAATTTTAGAGAGACTTGCTAATGAAAGCCTATGGGGTCGTTTCTGTAACTGGATAACTAGCGATGAAAACTGTCTTTTAATCAAACCCCCACCTATGGTTTTGTATTTTGATGATCCATATCTTATTGATCGCAACTTCTGTATTTATTGTCGCTTTCATTGCTGCCCCTCCAATTGATATTTTTGGTATTTGTGAGCCTATTTCTGGATCTACAATTTTTTTTCGGGTGCCATTATTCCTAGCTACTTCTGCGGCTATAGGTTAAATTCATTACGTAATAGCAAATGTTATAAATGAAGTGAACGTAGTCTTTATGAAGGTGGATGAACTCATTATATAAAATATTATTATGGAAAATGACAAATAATATTTGCTTGAGCACTGTATCAATAAACCAAGTTTATGTATTTTTTAATTAATAAATTTATGATACGTTCAGAAGATTTCGAAACTAATTTGAAGCATTGAATTCGATTCATATTTGATTGTTGGATATAAATATAGGTATATTGCGAATTACAAAATCAATCATTTAGACATATGTCATGTTTGTAATTTGCAAGTTATAAATCCATGTGTATCGTAATAATTTTTTTTCAGTTGTCCAATTATGAGACATTTTGTTTTTGGTTTGAACCACATGTATCTCTTTATTTTTTTAATATGAAACTAATTATTTTAAGCTCAAAATTATGGAAGTCATAAATTTTTCCAATGGTAAGCTTTTAACCTGACATGTGAAGTTGAAGTCAATTACCATTCTTTTTATATTATTTTACATTAGAATAAAAGAATGTAATAATTACGTTAATAAATAAAGAAATAAATGTTCAATTCATCCTTTAGTTTTAATTTTAAATATATTTTTAAATTCAGGAATCTTCCTGCCTCAATGAAAAGTGCAGAAGGTCAAACACGTGGCCATAATTATTTATCATCATATCAAAATTAAATAATTCTTAGTCAACGAAGGTACATGTTAAAATTGGAAAGAAATTTGTAATTTTATCGTAATATTAAAAGTTTAAATGTTCCTTAAATTTTTTTAATAAATATATTATTAATTTATAAATTCCAAGTATTTGATTTATTCATATTTTTAAAATATTTTAATATTAAAACATTAATTGAAATATTTTTCTCAAAATTAATTAGAAAGTCGTACGGATAACGAAAGAAAGGAAATGACAGTGCTTTCTGTTTTATTCATTAGAAAGTCATACCGATAATGAAAGTCATACCGATATCAAAGAGCCACCGAACTTTAAAGAAAAGAAAAGAAAAAAAAGACAGCGTTATTTTTGATAATATTTGTAGGACAATAACAAATATTTTTGACCAAATAAGGAGAAATTTTTTTGGAAGAAGCATAACACAACTAACCAATTAAAATGAGTTAGACTCTATCATAATCAAATGTTTATGAAAATATAATAATATGAATATGTTATTTCAATATTATCAGTCAATACACTAGCGACATATCTAAGATTTCAAAGAAGTAGAGCTAAACTCACTCAGATGATTATTTCAAAAAATTTCTCGTTAAAAGGAGAATACTCAATTAACCATTAAGCGCTTGTGGATCTCTTTGGGGATTAATGACCATCAAATAAACTTCTTAGTTAAAGAGGAGTTGGAAATCACGAAATCATGCACATAGGTAAAACATAATCTTATCCATATCCTTTTAATCAGATGAATATTTTTCCTAGTTTCTTAACTTTCTATTATCTAAAAGCTCAGTAATTACAAGATACTAATGACCAAACCATTTATGTTGGAATACATCATAATCACGTGTGTATTTTAGAGTTTATTAACCTTCTATTGCTGAAAAACTCAACAATTACAGCATACTAATGAGCTGTCTGCATATGGACAATTGTATAGAAGGGCAAAATAGGAAGAAACATAACCAAACAAAATGTGTTGGACTGCATCATAATCACATGCGTATGTTGGAGTTTACAAACCTTCCATTGCCTGAGCCTAACAATTACACCATACTAATGAGCTATTAGCATGAACAACTATATATATAGGGAGTAAAATTAAGATGAAGCATAATCCAACTAACCAAACAAAATGTCTTGGACTGCTATAAGAATCAGTTGAGTTTCTTAACTTTCTATATATTGAGTCAAAACTCAACATAATGAGGTGAAAATAGGAAGAAGCATAACCCAACCGACCTCTTATCTCATTAAAATTATGCCAATTCAATATTACATTTTGAACAAAAAGATATTATGATAAGTTACAGTTGACCTCTTTGAAGTTTACCTACTTTTCAAAGTTGGTATCTAAAGTTTCATTTGTAAGACTTCTGTTAGCCCAAGTGGCCTCTAATAAGGGTTTGAATCCTAGAGGGGGGTGAATAGGATTCTAAGATTTTCACAAACTTTTCTAAAAAAGATTTTCTTTGTGAAGATATATTGTATTATCAAACGAAGTAATGAATCTTTAATCACTATCAATTCAATTAATTTCAAGATAACCCTAATAAGCAATACAAGACTGAAATTAAAGAGTGTAGGGTTAGAGAAAATTACAAACCGAGATTTATCCTGGTTCGATCACCACCACTGTGATCTACATCCAGTCCCCACACCAACCGGTATGAGATTTTCTTTCACTATGTAGGATCTTGATTACAACGTTCAAGAAATTTTTACACCGGAGATACCTCACTCCGCAACCTTTACAAATCAGGGATTCCTCACCCTGAATCAACCCAAAAGAAGATTCCCCACTTCTTCTAAACCAACGCACAGCAGAAACGAATAATAGCAAGATATTGAATCACTCTTGAAAGTGAAGATTACATAAATTGAAGCTCTATGATCACCAGAAAGATTGAGACAAAGAGACAATGGTTTCACTTTGAGATAGTTTCTTTTTCGTATATATGAGTATGTAAGATTGAATGTACTTTAACTAGATGAGATAAGTTCAGTTAAAAGCTGATTTCAGTTGTGTGAATCGATTCACACTTACTCGTGAATGGATTCACAGCCATTCAAATCAATATATGCACTCTGTGAATGGATTCACAAATTCTTGTGAATAGATTCACAAATTTCTATGAATGGATTCACAACAGTCATGAATCGATTCACAGATTATTGGATTGCTTGAATCGATTCATACATGCTTTGTGAATTGATTAATGAATCGATTCACACTTATTGTGAATGGATTCACAGAATATGAACTTGAGTGAATCGATTCACACTTGTTGTGAATGGATTCACAGAAGCTGAAAATGACTCTAAATCATTGAAAATTGATGAATGCATGAATGCAATTCTATTATATCAACCTATGTTCATTTTAGATTCATTTTAAGTGTCTCTTTCAATCATCTTGTGTGATTTTACAAAGGTTCTAAATAAATGTAAACCATAAGAACTACCATTTGTAAAAACTAAGAAAATCTAAATCTAAGTCTTCCAAGCTTGAATTTTACTTTACTTGGCACACTTTGTCATCTTCAAAACTTTGTGCTTCATGTTCAATTCTAACTAGGAGTATGCGTTCATTCACAACTTCAGCTCCAGGAAGACATAAGATGTAATTTTTAATAAAGGTAGAAGATATTTTTGTCAATAAATTATTTTTAAAATTATTTCTTCTTCTCCTTTTTTCAAAAGTTGAGATAACTAACTTTTAAAAAAAATGGTAATTGAGATTTTTTTTAACTTCTACATTTATTAAAGTTTCATATAAACATACTTAAAAACTTATAAAAGTATTTTTTTTAAAGTGCTTTATTTAAAATAAAAGAAAAGCATATTCAAACACACTTTACATGTTTCTTATACAATATCCTTATGACACTTGTGACCAGAATCATATATATATATATATATAGAGAGAGAGAGAGAGGATCAATTAACACCAATGTATAAGTTTTACTCTTATAGAAATCTCTTATCATTAATTTTATTTTGATCCAGGGGGATGATACTACACGCTCGAGCTCATGGGCGATCGAGCTTTGTATCCTTTAGATGTTTAAAATGTTTTTGAGATCTGTGTTTTAATTTCATTAAAAATTTTTATAAAAAAAGCATGCATAGGAGACTTTGATCTAATAGTTATAATTACACAATTTAATGAAAAAAGAGAATAATGAAATTATTTTTAATTCAAATTAAATAATGAAATTTGTAAATAATAAAGAAAGAGAGTTTAACTTTATTATTTAAATTAAAAAAAGTTAAAACTAGACAAAAAAAATTCAATGCTTTTTACAAAATAAGAATTACATATTTTAAAAAATAATTAAATTTTTATAAAGAAATATATAATTCTTTATAAAATGACAGATCTTTCTAAGCTTTGATGTACTAATTCGTACAACATCTGTTGTTTTGTTAAAAAAATTATAAAATTTTGTAGACTTCGATTTATTTTATATTTTACAAACATATATTTTTCTTTTTGAGAATATTTTATAAATTTTATATTAGAATACTCTTTTTTCATTACCAAAAAAAAATCTGGTATCATTTTTATTTTTATTAATTTAAAAAATAAAGTCAAATTCTCTTTCTTTATTAAACAAATTTTATTTTTCTTCCTAATCATTAAATAAATGTTTCATTATTCTTTTTTTCATTAAATTGTGTAATTTTAAACTACTAGATCAAAATTAATTCAATAGTCAGAGATTAGTGTAAGATTTTTACTCTTAAATAAGTGTAGTGTCAATTGAAAAACTCTTACACTAGTGTCAATATAGGGTAGGGATCCACTAACTTGAGGAGTAAATCTTGTACATTTACATCAACGAATAACTTTATGTAAAATGTGAATTTAACCAATTCAATTGTTGAATCATGTGATATTATTTTAATGACCATGTGATCAATCAATTTGAGACACTTATGTTAGTTTCGTATTAGACTTTATTAGATGTTTATTGTGCCCAATATTAGTATTTTAGATGAGTTTAATGTTGTTGGGTCACATTGGGCTTTAATGCAAATTGTGAATAATTCTTGGATTTTGATGCATTTTGACATTTCCTCCTTGGTTAGTCCATAACTTGGGACTTGGTAAACCACTTGAGGTGATCTTAGTGTATTTGGAAAGTTAAGACAAGGCTCTACAAGTTTCATGAAGAACTCAAGAGTTGGATCAGACTTCTAAGGGTCCAAAATAGCCTTGATATGCAAAGTGGGTTTGCTGTCATAGGAATCTAGGCAGTGTACACATATTGGACTATATAGTGGGTTATAGGCCTCCTCTTGGGCTGAAACTTGGCCATTGGAAAGATAAGACCCATATCTCCAACTTCACTGAAGATCATTTAGTCAATAGATATCGTTTTAGGCATGATTATGAAGCTACAAATTGGTTTGAATTTGAAAACACGTTCTATCAACCTAACTTGAGGTAGGTACAGTGTTTTTAGCATATCTGGAGTTCTAAAAGTTCAAATGGCATGATTCCAACGCCAAAATTTCAAGGAGACAATGGTCTACAACTGTCATGAAGACCACCAAGCCAAAATACACCGTCTAGGTCATGAAAATTAAGCTGGAAGTCGGATAAGAGTTACTGACTAAAAGCCACCAACCATGCATCAAGCTTCCATATTTGACAATTTTCATGTTTTTACAGTTTGCATTCAGATTATTTTCAATTACAAATTGGCTTCTAAGATTAGTGTAAATAGATTCAATCTCTTTGTATTATATATCATTCAATTTGAAGTAAGTTTGAGTATTTGTGAGAGTTTTCTTTCTCTTCTTCTCCATTCTCTTTAGAATTTCGTTTTTGTTCTTTATTTTATGAGTTCTTCTTTCCCATCCATGGAAGGCTAGGCTTTTATAATCAATCCAAGGAATTAGCCATCTTGATGTTTAATTTGGAGATCTTGTTTCGCTTGTTCATATTGCTTAATTGTTATTCAAGTTTCTCCTCTTCCTGTTTTGATTTTTATCTAGATTAAATTGCTAAATTTGATTTAGATGTTGATGTGATAATAGCTTTATTATCATGTATTCAAAGAGGATCACAAAGACTAAACAATATATCAAAGCTTTTTGATGGATTGTTTAGCTTGGTTAAATTCTTGATCTTAAGTTAATCTATGTTTGGATGGTGCTTACTTTATCTAACCTTGGTTAATTAAATCCTAGATGCTTATCTAGTAGAAGATTCTTGGATCATGTTTATGCGTCTTGATGTGATCTAAGTCCAAGAACATGATTAGCAATTAAGTGAATTCCTTGTGATCAATGATGAATTAAACTCAAGATCGGTAAATTTCCTTGGATTGGTTAATTTGTTAATTGCATTTCTTTAATTCAACCGGTATATTTTCTTTTCAAATCATCAAAACCCTTTTTTTAATTATCTTGATCTGATTAAATCTTTGTTCTTTTTTATCCTTAAGAGACGATTCGGTTCATTCTCTATACTACAAATTAGTTTGTGAATTGGTAATTTTTATTATTTGACGGGTCTCGACAACCTCTTGTCACCATGCATGTCAAATTTTAGATAAATCAAATATTCATTGATATCTAATTTAATAGTAGACATTTACTTTAATTTTAAAAAGCATATTATACGTTAAAATAAAGTAGTGCAATAAAGTATCAACTAGTTGTTAAATTTTATGAGCTTGATTTACCTCGTAAGAACTTTCAATCCAACAATTGGATTAGTGAAATTTAATATTTATAAAAATTTATTTAAAGGAGTAAGTGTGTCATGACTTATTTAATATATATATTGTTGGAACCAAAAAACTTTTGAGAAATTAGTTTTAGAACCAAATAAGTTTAAAGAATTAAACCCCTCAAAGTTTTGAAGATAACAAAAGGTTTAAATTAGAATGAACTAGTAAAGTCTCGCATAATTAGTGTATAATTTGTTTTGTTAATCCAATAATGTTTTCTGACTTTAAGATATGTTGATAAACCTCTAACAAAACAACATGGTGTAAACAGTTTGTTACTTGTGTGTGTGTCCATTTTATCTCCTAATAAAAAGGAAACTTAGTATTCATCCAATTGACTCTAAATTGTTTTTTGAGTATATTGTATTGGATCATCCAATGTTTCCTTACTTAGCTCAGATTCAATCATTCGTCCAAAGCTCAAACTCAAATATGAAGAATTGTTCATCATTAAATGCTGAGAAGAACTTTGACAAAGTACACGACAAAAGAAGTCAACTGAGCCGCTTAGCTGACACTGCTAACAACTATAAAGACCAGCAAATAAGGAACTTTCTGCACGCTCAGATAAATTAGGACTCAATTATCACATTATTGGTAGTCCCTGATAATCAAAGTCACTTTTCAGAAGAAGTTTAACACGATATCAGCTTATGCATTTAATGCTGCTCTGAACAGTAATAAATATTTCCGTTGGATGAAGAAGCTTAAGAAGACTGCACTAAATGCTCATTATCTATAAATACAAATGTCTTCAAAGAAGAAGGGGAAAAGCAGTAACAATCTAAAGAGAAAAGTTTTTAGCTCACCTTCTTTCAATACTTTACACTCTGGTATAGAGTTTTTGTCTTGAGATTTATCTTCTATTCTCACCTGTAGTGAGTAAAAACTCAAGCACCATTTACATCTCCTTTTATTCATCTTAGTTGTTTAGCCTGAAGAGGTTGTGTATAAAAGAATACTTGTGTTGTGAACCTGAAGAGGTTGAGAATACTTGTATACCTGAAGAGGTGGAGAATACTTGTAATCTTGGTAAAGATTAGTGGAAAATCCTTCTCATTGAAGAGACTGGACGTAGCTCTCGGTTTGTGAAAGTGAACCAGGATAAACTTTTGGTGTGAGCTTTTCTTTCCTCTACTTGTGTTTTATTTTTACACTAACATCTGAGGATTGTAATTGTTTTCTTAATAAAGTTTTTAAAGTTAAAACTGAAAACCTTTCAAACTATGTCCAAAGAGACATCTTACAAAAAAAATTCTCTGCATCCAACAGGACTGAGAAGCTTTTCGATTGTCCATTACTTATTATCGTTTCAACCATTGTCTTGTTTAAATTGTTAAGTATCGAAGTAGTTTTCCAAAAATGTTAAGAAACATAATTCAACTCCCCTTCTTGTGTTTCATTTTTTTTTTCATATTTCATATATTAGTCCCAATAAAATTCACCTTCTTTTATTTTAGTCCTTATAATTACAAAATTTTTCAAGTAGTCCCTAAAAATTCTAATTTATTTGAAAACAATCATTCTGTTACACTTCCATCCATATATGGATGTTATCTTCATACGTGGCTTCCCTTCTTGACACAATGGATAAGCTAGCCTTTAGATGGACAATGAGGTGGAAAATCATTTACAAAGGCATCATTTCTCACGTTACATATTAGAAAACGTATGGGTTTGCTATTCCCATTTGGTCTACAAACATTTTTCATTGTTAATCTACCCAAAATATGTCCAAAGTGAAGATTGTTTTCCAAAATATGGAGTTTTTGCATTGAAATTTGACAAAACCAAGCTCTTGTGTCCATGTAATGTGTTTTTTATACAGTAGGGGACCATATGTTGTCATTTGTTTATAATGGAGGACCATTGGTTGTCTTTTTTTCATAATAGTGGATCTATATAGCACTATTGTTTTTTTTTAGTTGTGTCTGTTTTTTGTATCCATGGATAAATATTTTACTATAAATGTACATTACTCAGGTAAGTTTGTCTAAGGATCCGAAATGGCATATGAAAAGGGAGAAGTAGCTACATTTAGGATAGATTTAGATAAGTGGTCATATTTTGAGGCATTAGCTTAGTTAAAGATATGGGCTATTCGAAAAAAGTGAAGATGTGATATTTTCTCCCTAGGCAAAGCATAACAAAAGGGTTGAGGTCAATGACTTAGGATAATCATGCTATGGACATGGCTAATACTGCCTTGTCATAACCTGAACGTGAGGTAAACATGTACTTCTCAAGAAGCTGTTCATAAAGCTTCTCAACAAGTTGTAAGTGTTTCTCATACTTTCTTACATCTTGGTTATAGCATTGTTTCTTAAGTAATTAATGACCTACTTACTTATTTACTTGTAGGAAAGAGGTGGAAGAAGACTAAGAGGAAAAGGTAAAGGTCAAGGAAGCAGACACCGAAGAGGGCAGCCAAGTGCAAGCAGAGACCAACCAACTTCAAGCACAAACCAACCAAGTGCAAACAGAAGACCACCAAGTGCAACTAAAGGAGTCAAAGCACACAATAGAGGTGGTGGCAGGAGGGGGAGGTCAATTGGCATTGGTGGCATTAGAACAGTACCATGGGAATAAATGGGTAACACATGAGTTACACAAGATCAATTAGTTGCTGCAAGAAATGCTATGTCATCTAACAAGATAAATAAGGGTGGAGCAACAACCTCAACAACCAATGAAACAGTCTAAACATCAAGTCAAGATCATTAGGAATCGATAGTGTTTTTGTTTTGTCTTTTGGCCATTTTGTTTTGTATTTCTCATAGTGTTTTTGGCCATTTTGTTTTGTATTTCAATAGATATTTTGGCCATTTTGTTTTGTGTTTATAATAGTGTTTGTTATGGTTAAGGCCAAATGTAGCTGAACATATGGCCATTACTTTGGGTCAAGCCTGTTTGTTATGGTCTCAAGTTTGTTTATCAATTAATGTTAGCAATTGAAATTGTCATTCCAACTTAAATTTTCATTCTAATTTAACTTGTCTATCAACAAAACATATTGAAAGTCAAGATCATTGCAATTGATGCAAAAGTCAAGTTACATCATATAAAAGTAGGGTTACATTGCAATTGGAATAACAATGTGACTGTTACAATTTGATTTAACTATTACACATTAAAATTGGAAACACAGTGCACATTACAATTGGTTCAACACCTACAATTGGTTCAACATTCTATTTCTTCTTCTATGCAAAGTTATCTTCCTTTCAAGCTTCAAGATTTTGTGTCTTTGAGCAACAATTTGTTGGTGTATGCCCTAGAAGCCAATTATATATTGACTTTATGGTTTGCATTGTATCATGACATTTATTATATATATGAAGCATTTTCAGTTATTGTGTTATTTATTTTATTTAAATATGCATGATAAAGTCCTTAGAATAGTATCCAGTGCATGACTTGGTTGTGAAATCCTATTGGTTACTTTCGAAACGCTATTCTTAAATGTCCCTAGTCAAATATTATTGTGAATTATGACAACTATAATACATTGAGACTAGTATGCGCGTAGACTGATGATCATATCTCATGGGTCATAGATATGAGATATCAAGTCTTCACATAGGTACACATTAGAATAATGTTGTACTGGATTGACCCACCATGAGAACATTTCATGGATCGTTACGTGAGTGTCATGAGTGATTCTCACAGTGATAATGGTGTATGTGGTTCTTTGACCTGAAGGCACTACAGTTCCCTATATGAGGAGTTGTATGACTTTATATCGTCAAACGTCTCCTGTAACAAGGAAATTAAAAAGACAACTATTAGATATACTGCAAATCATGCAGAGGGATGTGAGTGGCCTAGATAGGATTTGTCCCTTCTATTTAACGAGAGTAATATCTGTGGGGCCCTTGATAGAGTGAGACTAAAAATGCATGGCCATGCTCGAATTAATCAATATGAGATATTGATCACATTTGTCTTATTATGTCTACTTAAAGATCAAGAAACCAAAGATTGAACTTTACAATGATGACCATTCCATGCCTTGTGTTCAATCTAGATATCTGGACAAAGGGACTAGACTACACAGTAACATTGTTCACAAAAAGGTTATGTCATATCACTGACATTCCTGTAACTTGAGTAGTAGCTATGCATTTTGACATTTCCTCATTGATTAGGCCATAACTTGGGCTGCAGTGATCTGTTTAAGGTGCTTTTGGTATTTGTGGAAAGCTAAGATAAAAATCTACAAGTTTCATGAAGCACTCAAGAGCTGGATCAGACTTATAATGTTCCAAAATAGGCTTGAAAGTCAGAGTGAGCTTGCTGTCGTTGGAATCAGAGCAGTTTGCACATATTGGACCATATCGTGGGCTATAGGCCTTCTTTTGAGCTGAAACTGATGCCATTGGAAAGATAAAATGCATGGCTCCAACTTTACTGATGACCATTTTATCAATAGATGTCGTTGTCAGAATGATTATGAAGCTGCAAGTTGATTTGAATTTGGAAACACATTTTGCCAATGTGACCTGAGGTAGGTGCAATGTTTTTAGAATATCTTGAGTTGTAAAAGTCCTTTTGAACTGAAATCGGTGCCATTGGAAAGCTGAGACATAAAACTACAATTCTTATGAAGACTTCCAAGCCAAAATACATTGTTTCGATCATGAAAGTTAAGCTGGAAGTCAGAGAATAGTTGGTGAGGAGAAGCTGATCAATCAATTTGAGACACTTATGTTAGCTTTGTATTAGGCATTATTAGATGTTTATTGTGCCCAATATTAGTACTTTAGATGAGTTTAATGTTGTTGGGCTTCATTGGGCTTTAATGCAAATATTGAATAATTTTCGGATTTTGATGCATTTTGACCTTTCTTCCTTGGTTAGGTCATAACTTGGGACTCGTTGATCCAATTGAGGTGATCTTGGTGTCTTTGGAAAGCTAAGACAATGCTCTACAAGTTTCATGAAGAACTCAAGAGCTGGATCGGAATGCTAAGGGTCCAAAATATCCCTGCAATGCAGAGTGGGTTTGCTGTCACGGAACCATCTGGGCAGTATGCACATATTGGACTATATAGTGGGTTATAGGCCTCCTCTTGGGCTGAAACTTGGTCACTTGAAAGATAAGACCCATATCTCCAACTTCAATGAAGACCATTTTGTCAATAGATGTCGTTTTAGGCATGCTTCAGAAGCTACAAGTTGGTCTGAATTTGGAAACACGTTCTTCCAACCTAACTTGAGGTAGGTGAAGTGTTTTTGGCATTTCTGGAGTTCTAAAAGTCTAAATGACATGATTCAAATTGGAGATTTTCAAGGAGACAACTGGCTACAACTTTGATGAAGACATCCAAGCCAAAATGCACCGTCTAGGTGATTAATTTGAAGCCAGAAGTCGGATAAGAGTTGTTGACTAAAAGCCACCAACCATACACCAACCCACCTACTATGCACCAACCCACCAACCATGCATCAAGCTTCCATTTTTGACAAATTTCAGATTCTTATAGCTTGTATTCATATTATGTACATGTACAAATTGGCTTCTAGGATTAGTATAAATAGACCCAACCTCTTTGTATTAGAGAGATTCAATTTGAAGTAAGTTAGCATTCAATTTAGAAGTAAGTTTCAAGAAAGTTTAAGTATTTGTGAGAGTTTTCTTTCTCTTCTTCTCCATTCTCTTTGCAATTTCGTTTTTGTTCTTTAAATTCTGAGTTCTTCCTTCCCATCCATGGAAGGCTAGGCTCTCATAATCAATCCAAGGGATTAGCCATCTTGTTGTTTAATTTGGAGATCTTGTTTCGCTTGTTCATATTGCTTAATTGTTATTCAAGTTTCTCTTCTTCCTCTTTTGATTTTTATCTAGATTGAATTGCTTAATTTAATTTAGATGTTGATGTGATAATAGCTTTATTATCATGTATTCAAGAGGATCACATAGAATAAACAATTTATTAAAGCTTTTTGATGGATTGTTTAGCTTGGTTGAATTCTTGATCTTAAATTAATCTATGTTTGGATGGTGCTTACTTTATCTAACCTTGGTTAATTAAATTCTAGATGCTTATCTAGTAGAGGATACTTGGATCATGTTGAGGCGTCTTGATATGATCTAAGGCCAAGAACACGGTTAGCAATTAAGTGAATTCCTTGTGATCAATGATGAGTTAAACTCAAGATCGGTAAATTTCCTTGGATTGGTTGTTTCTTTAGATTTGTTTTCAACTTTAAGTCTTGTACTTTTATTAATATTGTTAATCAACAACAAAACCCCCTTTTAATTATCTTGATTTGATTAAATCTTTGTTCTTTTTGGATCCTTGAGAGACGATTCGGTTCATGCTCTATACTGCAAATTAGTTTGCGAACCAGTAATTTTTATTATTTGACGAGGTCTCGACAACCTCTCGTCAAATTTGGCGCCGTTGCCGGGGATCCAAAGGCAACTATTTGATCATTTCATCTAACTCTAACAATTGTGTTTTTTTTGTTTTTGAAGCATTTTCAAGTGGAATTCGGCTGAAATTGGGTAAAGGGCATTCTGTCAAGATTTTGGTTCGGTAACGTATCTCTGATTAATCTGAATTTTGGTAGACTAATGAAAATCGTGATTTTGAGAAAAGCTCACTACTTGTAGTGAGGTCACCCTTATTTTTGCCAAATTCCATCGTTTAGACCACTTTTTCAATTTTTTAAGATATTTTATTATTCTATTAGATAGAATTTTTGTGTAGATTTCACTCTGTGGTAGTCCCATAATTTTTAAAAAATCTGTAGATATGTTTTCTGTAATTATTTTGTGTGTATATTTAGACTTGTTTTTGTGATTTTGTGTTTTTGTGTTTGATCTCTAATCTGATGGAGCATAAACTTGATGAGCTGGCTTATCTGGTGGGGCAGTTGGCAGTGGAACAACATCACTTACCTGTGCAAGAACCTGTAAGATTTTGTGGTGTATTTCTTGGTGAACCACAATACCAACAGCCTAGATATGATCCTTATTCTATCACATATAACCATGATTGGAGAGATCATCCTTGGTTCGAACCTTATGTTGAACCAATCGCCTATACCAAAGAAATTTATGCAAAGAAGAAAGAAGCCCCAATAAGCATGGAATGCGAGCCTACACTAGAGGATTTGGTGAAACAATTTGCTCGAGAACAACATCCAATTCCAATGAGAGAATAGAAGCTATAGTACAAAACGTGAAGACCCAAGTTGGTCAACTTACATCTTCATTGAGTCGAGTTGAGCAAGCAAAGATGCGAGAATCGATTCTATAGAACATGAGACCATTGATGTGCATAAACCAATTGATGATTTGTGTCTTTGAATTTGTTGGTTTTCTTGATTTTGATGATTTTGTTTGTTGTGATGGTGATAAATTGTGTAATGCATGTCTTTGAGATTCTTGCCTTTTTGAGACATGATGAATCTTTTTCAAATGATAATGCGGCAATTCAATCTACAAAAGTAGTGCGACCACCAAAATTGAAGTTCATTGTGGCTAAAAACTTCCTTACTGATGAGGAGGAGAGGTTGTTGCATATTTTTAAGGAGAATCAAAGAGCCATCATACTTGCAGACATTCCTAGCATTAGCCCTTCCATATGCATGCGTAGGATTTTCCTTGAAGATGAAGTTAAGCCAATAAAGCAACCCTCGAGGAGACTGAACCCTCTGATTTTGGATGTGGTGATCCATTACACTGGCTATGGTGTGGCCGCCGGGATTTTGTTGCTTCTGCTATCCATAGGGAGTTTTCTTTCCACACTTTTATTTCATTTTTCTAGTTGTTTTCTTTTTCTTTTTACTGTTTTGCTACTGTTTTCAATCCTATTTCTGTTTTTATTTTACTGTTACTGTTTACTCTTTTCTGTTGCTATCATTTTTTCTGTTTGTTGTCTCTGTTTTGATTCTATTTGCTGTATTTCATTTCTATTTTCTGTTTTATTTGTTGTTTCTGTTTTCTATTTAAATTTTTGTTTTGAAAAAAAAAAAAAGAGGTGTGATTTTCGTGTGTTTAGTCCCTTCCAATCGTGTTTTAAGAATTATGAAAGTCATGAGTTTGCATTAATTAAAGTTCAAGTTTCCTAACATAAATGAATGAATTGTCTATCCTCTTGAATTTCACATGCTTGGTGTTTGATTTTGGATTATTGGATTAAGTTTGGTAGATGCATCCATACCTTGTGAGATTTTGAACCTATTGATGAATGGATGTTGCATCTATGTCATTTTCTTCCTTTCTTGTGTGAGTTTCACTCATGGATTTTGTCACTCTAGAACTTGCTTTGATTCTTTTTGAGGCTACATTTTCATATGCATGCATGAACTTGATTGGGGCATTTTTCTTGAATTAGCTACTTTATCCAAATAGCCTACCTTGCATTTATTCCATTGTTAACCCCCTTTGAGCCTAATTGCCCATTCTTATTCTTAGCTCATTACAAGCCTTGAGTAAAAATAAAATAAAAAATAAAATAAAATTCATGTTTTACCTCACCTTAGTGAATAGAGAGCATTGGTTTTCTTATTGGAGGAGCGCTTTTTGCTTGTGGACAAGCTATGGTTTAAGTGTGGGGGGATGTTTATGCAAAATATTTGGTGCAAAAGAAAGAAAAAAAAAGAAGAAAAAAGAAAAGAAAAAAAAATAATGCCAAAAGGTTGTAAAAGAAAAGAATAGAAAAACGAAGGAATGTGTTAAGAGAATATGCATTTTATGGTTTGGGGTAAACTTCTATGGTTGTTACTTGAGTTCCTCCCCATTGCTCTTTTATTCTCTTTGGTTTTAACTTGTGTATATCCATATTGTTCCCTTCCCTTACCTTGGCCCCATTACAACCTTGAATAAAGTCCTCTTGATTTGTGTGTGCATGTGTTTTGAGTAGTGGAGAAGTAGAAGATAAGCAAGCATATGGTAGTGCAATTTTTCATGAGTTGATTTGAGTGTAAACACAAACCTAAACACTTGAGAGATTGAAAGTGTATCTTGTGAGATTCTATCATGCTTGATCCATGATTCTACTTGAATTCACCTTGCTTGTTAATTTGGGATGTAAAGGCATATCACTTCATGAATGTTTGGAATCCTTGAAACCGTGGTTACTCATAATCCTCTTGTATTTAAAAATTAGTTGAATTGATTAAATAAAGTATTACATGTTTGTGGGTATCATTACAGTAAACCCTCACGAGACTATAACTCGTCCACTAGGGACACCTAGGGGTTTAAAGGCTTGTGGCACATGCTAAGTGCCACCGTGTTTTCCTACGAAAATGGATTAGATTAGGTACAATCAGTTTTTATGTTTTTAGTTTAATAATATGATGTTTCTTGTTTTTCTTTAGTTTCGTTGTTATGTGTTTTGCCCATGAGTACAAAAGCTTAAGTGTCGGGGAATTTGATCAATCAATTTGAGACACTTATGTTAGCTTTGTATTAGGCATTATTAGATGTTTATTGTGCCCAATATTAGTACTTTAGATGAGTTTAATGTTGTTGGGCTTCATTGGGCTTTAATGCAAATATTGAATAATTTTCGGATTTTGATGCATTTTGACCTTTCTTCCTTGGTTAGGTCATAACTTGGGACTCGTTGATCCAATTGAGGTGATCTTGGTGTCTTTGGAAAGCTAAGACAATGTTCTACAAGTTTCATGAAGAACTCAAGAGCTGGATCGGAATGCTAAGGGTCCAAAATATCCCTGCAATGCAGAGTGGGTTTGCTGTCACGGAACCATCTGGGCAGTATGCACATATTGGACTATATAGTGGGTTATAGGCCTCCTCTTGGGCTGAAACTTGGTCACTTGAAAGATAAGACCCATATCTCCAACTTCAATGAAGACCATTTTGTCAATAGATGTCGTTTTAGGCATGCTTCAGAAGCTACAAGTTGGTCTGAATTTGGAAACACGTTCTTCCAACCTAACTTGAGGTAGGTGAAGTGTTTTTGGCATTTCTGGAGTTCTAAAAGTCCAAATGACATGATTCAAATTGGAGATTTTCAAGGAGACAACTGGCTACAACTTTGATGAAGACATCCAAGCCAAAATGCACCGTCTAGGTGATTAATTTGAAGCCAGAAGTCGGATAAGAGTTGTTGACTAAAAGCCACCAACCATACACCAACCCACCTACTATGCACCAACCCACCAACCATGCATCAAGCTTCCATTTTTGACAAATTTCAGATTCTTATAGCTTGTATTCATATTATGTACATGTACAAATTGGCTTCTAGGATTAGTATAAATAGACCCAACCTCTTTGTATTAGAGAGATTCAATTTGAAGTAAGTTAGCATTCAATTTAGAAGTAAGTTTCAAGAAAGTTTAAGTATTTGTGAGAGTTTTCTTTCTCTTCTTCTCCATTCTCTTTGCAATTTCGTTTTTGTTCTTTAAATTCTGAGTTCTTCCTTCCCATCCATGGAAGGCTAGGCTCTCATAATCAATCCAAGGGATTAGCCATCTTGTTGTTTAATTTGGAGATCTTGTTTCGCTTGTTCATATTGCTTAATTGTTATTCAAGTTTCTCTTCTTCCTCTTTTGATTTTTATCTAGATTGAATTGCTTAATTTAATTTAGATGTTGATGTGATAATAGCTTTATTATCATGTATTCAAGAGGATCACATAGAATAAACAATTTATTAAAGCTTTTTGATGGATTGTTTAGCTTGGTTGAATTCTTGATCTTAAATTAATCTATGTTTGGATGGTGCTTACTTTATCTAACCTTGGTTAATTAAATTCTAGATGCTTATCTAGTAGAGGATTCTTGGATCATGTTGAGGCGTCTTGATATGATCTAAGGCCAAGAACACGGTTAGCAATTAAGTGAATTCCTTGTGATCAATGATGAGTTAAACTCAAGATCGGTAAATTTCCTTGGATTGGTTGTTTCTTTAGATTTGTTTTCAACTTTAAGTCTTGTACTTTTATTAATATTGTTAATCAACAACAAAACCCCCTTTTAATTATCTTGATTTGATTAAATCTTTGTTCTTTTTGGATCCTTGAGAGACGATTCGGTTCATGCTCTATACTGCAAATTAGTTTGCGAACCGGTAATTTTTATTATTTGACGAGGTCTCGACAACCTCTCGTCAGAAGCCACCAACCATACACCAACCCACCAACCATGCATCAAGCCACAATTATTGACAAACATTCATTTTTTATCTTACATTCCAGTTATTTACAGCCTTTATTAATTGTAAATTGGCCTCTATAATTAGTATAAATAGGGACAATCTCTCTTGTAATTGCATCAATGAAATTTGAAATAAGTTTGAGTATTTATGAGAGTTTTCTTTCTCTTCTTCTCCTTTCTCTTTAGAATTTCGTTTTTGTTCTTTATTTTCTAAATTCTTCCTTCCCATCCATGGAAGGCTAGGCTTTTATAATCAATCCAATGGATTAATTTGAAGATCTTGTTTTTGTTGTTCATATTACTTAATTATTATTCAAGTTTATCTTCTTCCTTTTTTGATTTTGATATAGATTAAATTGCTTAATTTGATTTCGATGTTTATGTGACAATTGTGAACAACATTTGATATATAGGATTTTGATGATAACCAAACAAAGGTTTCCGCACCAAGAAGAACAAGAAAAAGATCACAAAGAGTACTCAAGTCTTATAGGATTTAACTTATCTTTGTAAGAGTATTTGATTGCATAAATCACTTAGCAAGCAATTTGTTTTAACTTTACAAAACCATTTCAAAAAATAAGATTTGAGAAAAAGAAAGATGTCCTTAAAATCCTTTGGAAAGAAAGATTTTAAACTTGGTCAAAAATTAGTTTTTAAGTCGCTTGTAGTCGACTACAAGGTTGGTGTAATCGACTACACAGCTGTGAAATTTCAAGTTTACAACGTTTTGTATAAGTCAGAACAGACTTGTAGTCGACTACACAAGGTCTGTAGTCGACTATAATAGGAAAAAACTTGAAAAGCCTCATGTTCTTGAAATATCCCGAGGACACTTGTAGTCGACTACAATGCTAAGGTAGTCGACTACAATGTTGATAAAAATTACTCTCCTTAGCTCATACAAGGTAACCTGAGGATACTTATAGTCGACTACAAGCTTGGTGTAGTTGACTACAAAGTTTAAAAATTGTCTCTTTTTAAAAGCATCATAAACCTGAGGAGACATGTAGTCGACTACATAAGAATTGTAGTCGACTACATCTTATTTTGAAATTATATCTCTTATATGTCTTTTGACTTCATTTGTCCGAGAGCTATTGTAGTTGACTACAATAGATGTGTAGTCGACTACTTGTATTTCTTATAAATCAAACTCTCATGTTTTAAAAGTCAGAAAGGCATGGTAGTCAACTACAACAATTGTGTAGTCGACTACACACGCTCTAGAAACTTTTCCAATGGCTAGTTTAAGCACTGATTTGATATTCAACTACTACCCAACAGATCTAATTTCGTGAGAGCTATTTATAGCTCATCTAAATGAGTTTTTAAATAAGACCCAAGATCATAAATTCATTTTCTAAGAGCTTTTACAAATCTCCAGTTGATCATACTTTGTTTTTTATTTTGAAAAAGCTTGCTTAGTGTTTTGATCAAATACTCATTAGTTCCTCAAGTTGTATATCTGCTTTTATGAGAGTTACAAACTACCAAAAACCATTTGATTATCTTGTATAAGTTCAAAGAGAGAAGTTCCTTGTTGTATTAAGTGAGGCTCTTGCACATAGAGAGTGGAGGATCCCAAACTAAGTGAAGAGTGCTCTATATTGTAAGGGTTTTTATCAAGCGCCCAAGTTAAAAGCTTAAAGAATAGTTGAAATCTCAGGTGGATGATCTCGAGGACTGGATGTAGATCACAAGAAGTGATTGAACCAGTATAAATCTTGTTTGCATTCTCTCAACCCTTATCTTTTACTTATAAGCTTTATTCCATCAATTTAACTAGCTTGGAGTTTCTAATATTGTAAATTCTTATTTTATAATTTTTTGTATTAGAGAGTTTATTATTCTTAGTCATTATCCTTTCTAAGTCCATTGATTCAATATAATTAGTGCCATTGAAACAATTTTGCGAAAAATTTTGATAACTCAATTCACTCCCTTCTTGAGTTATTGAAGCCACTTGGTAACAATAATAGCTTTATTATCATGTATTTAAATATGATCACAAAGACTAAACAATATATCAAAGCTTTTTGATGGATTGTTTAGCTTGGTTAAATTTCGGATCTAAAGTTAATTTATGTTTGGATGATGCTTACTTTATCTAACCTTGATTAATTAAATCCTAGATGCTTATCTAGTAGAGGATTCTTGGATCATGTTAAGGTTTCTTGATGTAATCTAAGGCCAAGAACATGATTAGCAATTAAGTGGATTCTTTGTGATCAATGATGGATTAAACTCAAGATCGGTAAATTTCCTTAGATTGGTTAATTTGTTAATTGCGTTTCTTTAATTTAACCAGTGTATTTTCTTTTCAAATCATCAAACCCCCATTTTTAATTATCTTGATCTAAATGAATCTTTGTTTTTGGATCCTTGAGAGACCATTTGGTTCATTCTCTATACTACAAATTAGTTTATGAATCGGTAAATTTTATTAATTTGATGAGTTTCGACAACCTCTTGTCACACATTAATGCTCCTCCCACTCACTAAAGAAGGCAACCCTAGCTATATATATGACATATAGCTGATGCAGCCGTAGACAACACAAGTAACAGAAAAGTGAGTGTGAGATGATTGCCCCTCGGCTGCTAGTACTGTGGAGTGGAGGACAACTTGATTTCAGTCCGTTCGTGTGGATACCGTAGAGGCATCGCTAGATTGTTGTGCTGGTGATTGACAGTTGGTTCTTCATAGAGGTAAATCATTTTTACACATTTTATGATTTTCACATGGATCCTCGGCTGGGTTTGGGATTTGGTCTTAGTTTTTCTGCTGTGTTTCCCGATCCCGAAACCCAACACAATTAATTCCTCAGTAGGATCAAAGGTAACATCATCAACGACCCATTGACAAAACCCATAACCTCCACCACTTTGAAATTTAAAGAGAAAGCATGGGAGTAAGAAGGAAAGTGTCCAATGTGACAAGAAATAAAGCTACATAAAGATAATGTCTATGTATGAATGAAAATGTAATAGGAATATTATTTTTCAATAAATTAAAACTTTTATAAACTACTTTAAAAAATTTATAATAAAAATTAAAATAAAAAATGAATTTTATAAGTACTAAAAACATATTTAAACCTATAATAAACTAGCAATTTTTTCAAAAGGGTGGAAGAGAAGTGAACTATTGAGTTTGACCGAAACCAAAAAAATCCAAACTTGGACATAGTCGCATGCTATTAAATAATCCGCGTGCACTCTTCAACCTCCTTTCGTTTTAGCAACACGCCTCCACTCTAATTCTGGAACTACCCTGCCAAAATACCAATCAACGAGCCTTTTCCAAAGTCTCTCTCACACCCTTGATTTTCATTGTTGTTCATTCATTTCTCTTCCGTTTCGTCAACGCAACTAGTCTTACTTTTCTCACCTCCTCACATGCTCTTCCTCATCCAAAGCAGTCCCTCACTCTCTTTCTCCTCTTCTTGAGCCCATGAAGATACCCTTCTGAAGCCTGGGTCAGTTTCAAAATCCTCCCTTTGTTCTCATTCTTCCTCTGTTTTCTGGGGTCTGGTCTCAGTTTGGGTCCAACCCCATCATTTTTCTTCTGCCAAATAGTCTCTGCTAGAGCCCCAAATGGATGAAGGAAGAAATTTTACACTGACCCAGATGAGGAAATCGGTTGAGAAGCTTGGTTCTTCTGCAGAGGTGACCAATCTGTTGGTTTCTTATGTAATGTACAGTAGTACTAGTAACCGTGTGCTTCAATTTGGAATTTTTTGTTTTATGGGTTTTAACTTTTGCAGATTTATGGGGACCCCACACTCATGAGGTTCTTGATTGCTAGATCAATGGACCCGGATAAAGCAGCAAAGATGTTTGTTCAGTGGCAGAAATGGAGGGCTGCAATGGTGCCTAATGGCTTCATTTCAGATTCTGAAGTGCCAGTTGAATTGGAAGCGAGAAAGATCTTTTTGCAGGGCTTGTCCAAGGATAAATACCCTGTGATGATTGTCCAAGGAAGCAGGCATTTTCCTTCCAAGGATCAGATTCAATTCAAGAGTAATTTGCTGCTTAATTTTACTATTGCGACTTTTTGTTTTTAATCTAATATAAAATTGCAAAGTTAATTGTTTCTTATTTGGTTTTGGAAAGTTTGATTCTAGTTTTTTATTTATTTATTTGGTTAAAGTTTGATTCTAGTTTAGTCAGTTCAAAGATGCCTTTTTGATGTATTTTGTCCTTTTAGTGTGGGCCATCAGGCGAATAGTCCTCATGAGAAAGACTCCAAGATGTCTCTGATCCAAGGGATTTACTTGGTTCACTTTCTTTGATTTTTGATTTTCAACGTTTTTATTAGATGATTAGATGATTTCACTTGGGGTATTTTGTGGTGTTCATGGGCTTCTATGCATGCAAGGCTAAAAGAAATAATATTTAAATGGTTACTACTTACTAGAACAAGAGGCATTCGTCTTATCGAGAACAGTGTACTTACTGTAATTGTTGTAATCTGAAGAGTTAAGACGCTGGGCCACAGACAGGATAAACGTTTCTGTCTGATATCCTGTTGCTTACATTTGACTTTTGTGGCTGAAGATTAATATAAAGCAGTGCAATTATTTAGACGTGTGGTGGACCTGAAGGATTTTCAGTTACTTCAAATATTGAACCTAATCTAATTGTCTTCTAGTATTTGTCTTTTACTTTCAAATTTTATGATTCATGAGATAAGTTTTTTTTTCTTTTCTTTTTCCGCTCTTAATTAAGTTAAGATACACCTTCTCTAAATTATTAGAGTTGGTATAAGTCCTAATCAAACATTTCAGTACTTGTCTTGATTAAAGAAGTACCGCATATTGAAATACTGAAAAAATTATGAGATGATCATATTTTTTCATATAAATACTCATCTCACTTAAAATTTGTAATACTATTAATAGTCAAGATAATACAAACTAAAAGATGTGAAAATGTGGTGATCTGCAATTGTGAGAATGTGAGAGTGGGAAACTTGCTTACAATTACTATGTCTAGGGCTGTGAACTTCCAGAATTAAGGTTCTATTGTGGGAGACATAGGAGAAAGGGTTCAAAGATTTTTTATTGAATTTCGATATGTTGAGGGTCTTAATAATGCAGGACAAAGGCACATTTAGTTGCAAAACAGTCACTGAAATTCCAAGGTTTCTTTACAGCATGTATTTTAAGGGTGTATCTTTGTGGTTGTATATGATAATAAGGTATGGGATTGTGTTATTGGATTTTGGTGTGCTCTCATGATTGCTTTAAGGGAATCTCTATCATTGATATGCAAAGAGATTGGACAGTTTGTTGTAGTTTTTAACCTTTGTGGCCTGCTGTTTTCATTTTGTTACCTTGTTTAGGAGGACATCTTATCCTCCTCCCATTTCTACTTTCTCTCTTCTGTGTCTCATAAATTCTCTTCTCCTATGCGCCCCCTGCCCCCTTCTCTCCAAAAAAAAAAAAAAAGAGAAAATGGAAAATCATTTAAGGTTTGATTTGGTGGGCTATTGAAGATGATACAGGTTGAAAAAAATCAAGGATTTGGAGTCTGTTAACAATAAAAAGAGAAGAAGTCCCTAAGGGGACTCCCTAATGGTTGAGCATTGGGTACTCTAATTTGGTGGCCCAAGGTCCAAATCCCATTGGGACTGGGTGGGGGTGGGATTTATTAAAAGGGGATAGGCTACCCCTAGTTGTGTAGCCTCCAATTGTCTAAAAACAAAGAAGATAATGTTGATTCTGATACGGGATGTAGGTATTATGCAATGTGCATATGCTTAGAAATCAGAAATAGATAAGTTGGGAATAAATCAGTTAATGTATGACTTGAATAAGTATATACGACACCTGAAATGTTTTCAACTCAAATACATGTTCTAGTGAAAAGATAGTGACTTAAAGGTTCAGTTTTGAATTCCATAGCATGATCAACTATGAAGATAAAAAATTGATTAAATATAAACATGTTACTAGTATGAACCATAAGATACTCTAAGTACCACCACCAACTGCCTTATATAAGGGATTTATATCATGCTTTTGCTATTGAGAAGTCAATGAAATGGAAATTAATTGTTAACTCTTGGTGTTATAATAAACTGGGATGGGTATCAATCAATTTTCTTTGATTTTTTGTTATGGTCAAAGGAATATCTTCCACTCTGGAAATAGTGGATAGCATTGAAATGTAGCTAGAAATTTAAACTTACATGACAAGCTTAGTTCTTTCTTAAATCTCATCATGTTAATTGGCCGGCTTTGCCCTTTTTAGAAATGTAAACCAAGGAATCACAACGGTGGCCCTTTCGTAAGGGTGTAAGCTTTCAAACACCCCCTAAAACAAAAAAAAAGGGTAAAAGAAAAAGAAGATAAAATAAGGGCAGTACGTTGAATATGTAAATTTAGTGTTAGATAATCTTTTCACTTCTTCCTTTTTATTTCCCCCATTTGATGATTATTACATTTAGTGATTCTTTATCAACTAAATTGTGATTTGGTAATGGGATTAAACGTGCATAGCTCAATAAAATTCTTTCACTGCTTTCTTTTCATTTTGCCTCTCTGGTATGCTTTAAGAAGAGAATAACTTTTGCAATAAAGCAAAATAGTGAAAGAATAACTAATTGAGCAAAGATGTTATTGAAAATAAATTGAATTTCTCTATTTCTGTGTTCATGATGACAACTAGCTAGCTGACTACTCTGTTTTGTCTTTGGTTCAGAGTTTGTTGTACATCTACTGGACAAGACAATTGCGAGGTATTCCCTTATTTTACTACTACTATGGTGCATTTACCTATCATCTCAAGGAATTAATTTACCTTGGACGAAGGCATGACATTGTAGAAGTTTTCTATCTGTTATACTTCATATGATGAGTACTTTCGTCACTACTTTCAGTAGCTTTTTCAAATAATGAAATCATTTAATAAAGAGCTAAATTCAGTTTTCCACCTTGTGGTTTGACCCTGTTTCAATGTGCCACACTGTAGTTTACTAGTTTGGACTTTGCCACTCTGACCTCTGACCCATGTGGTTTGTTCTGTAATCATATACCACCCTACACTTTTGTTCATTTTTAATGAAAATGACTTGTTTGCATACACATGCCTCTCACAACTTGTGAGTAGTTGTGAGAGGCATGTGTATGCACAAAATAAGTCTGTTATAGGCATTGAATCACCTTAAACCGGTGTAGTGTTTTGTTGCACATGCTTATCACATGCATTTTCCATTAAAAAATGAATGTAAAAAAGTATAGGGTGGTAAGATGATAGCAGAACAAACCACAGAGGGCAATGTGCAAAGTTCAAAGCGTAGAGTGACACATTGAAATTAGGCCAAATCACAAGGTGGGATATTGAATTTGACCCTTCAATAAAATTATTGTAACTAAAGCTAGTGAATAGCTATGTTTGATGATAGCATGGAGGCTTCATCTTTGTTTATAAACATTTCATCATACTGGTTAATATGAGCATTTTTTGTTATGGAGGGGAGGAGTTTGTGTCCATTTTTGTGCTAAGTCGCACAAGCCACTGCAAAAAGCTCCTTAAAGTATGCTGCAAAAATCATGGAAGAACTACACAAGTTTCAGTCAGGAAATAGCTAAATTGTGGCAGAAGTTGCAGCTTTGTGCTGGGCCTGATAAATGGTCTAGTTCTTTCCAAGTCTGAAATATTTTTCTGTTGATAGAAAAAGAAGTATTATTAAAGAGAGAAAGTGCCATCGGGGCAAGGATAATGTATTCTTGAGAGAGAGAGAGAGTAATTTTCTAGTTCTGAATTTTTCCACTTAAGCCCTTGTTATTTCTTAATTCAACTAAATATGGAGAAAATTCTTTCTATTCTAATTGGGAAGCACATGAATACTTGTTTTGTTGTTGCAATATCTTAGCCTTCATTTCAAAGATAACTAGGCAGTTCATTTGAGAGAGAGAGAGAGTAACTTTCTTTGTCTGCATTTTTCCACTTAGCCCTTGTTATTTCTTGATTCATCTAAATATGGAGAAAATTCTTACTATTTAAGTTGGGAAGCACATGAATACTTGTTTTGTTCTTGCAATATATTAGCCTTCATTTCAAAGATAACTAGGCAGTTCATTTGTATTTCATCCCTCCTAACACTCACATAGGTTTTATTATCATATGGTAAATTTGTAAATTCTATTCTCTTTCTCATAGAAAATTGAGAAGTTAATTGTTAACTCTTTTCTTTGGTCTTCAGTGCTTTCAAAGGAAGGGAGATAGGAAATGAAAAGTTGATTGGGGTTCTTGATCTGCAGCGTATTTCGTATAAAAACATTGATGCACGTGGGTTAATCACCGGATTTCAATTTTTACAGGTGACTTTCTTTACCCTTTTCTTGAAATTTTAATGCATATCACACTTTCTCTTTTGTGAATTTTGTGTTAATCACTGTTTATGTCATGTCTAAATCTCAATTTAGAGTGGCCTGTATCAACATTTATTGGTAAGGTAAAGACAGCATAGATTTTAATTCGTTTTTGTTATTTTTTGTTGAATTTCAGGCTTACTACCCTGAACGTTTAGCAAAGTGCTATATTTTACACATGCCATGGTTTTTTGTGAGTGTTTGGAGACTAGTTTCTCGGTTCCTAGAGAAGGCAACACTAGAAAAGGTACTTATTAACTATTTTAAGTTGAAAATTAATACTGGTGCTGAAATAAGTAGGAGTAATTCATTTGGCTATATGCATCATTGTATCTGTTCTAATCTTTCAGCCCTCGTCTCATTGGGTAAGACCTTGGTCATATATTCCTGTTTATGGACCGAAGGTAAATTAACCTACAATATCAATTCCTTTTGAATGAGAACTGGGCATTTGCAGTTCAGTCTCAAAGCAGACCAAACCCGTCAATGTGACTTTTCTGTCCACAGGCTAAAGTGGGAATTAGTGTGCTTGCAAGATAGTATGGTATCGAAGTAGACAAAGCGGGATGTTAGATATATTAGAGAATATACTTGTTTAAAAATCTCATCCTGTTTCCTGAAAAGTTAGTGTCCATATGCAATGTCCTTCATTCAAATCTCATTTGGATACAATAATATGGCAAGAGGAACAAGTAATCTGTAGGTGTTTCCATTTTCACTTTTTATGTCAAGTATCAGTTGACATTTTTCTACTCCTTAAATAACTAAAGCATCACAACATAATACTGCAGATCCTCTTTTAAGCTTTTCAATGTGTAGGTATACTATGCATGAAGGAAGTTACAAAAAGAAAGTTACTCTTCTTGTGCTGTACCATAGCTGCTGATTTGTGTGGTTCTAAATAATTGCTTTTGGGTTTTCTTTTGTACTTTCAAGTTCTGTTCCAGCTTATTGTCAATTGATAAAATTAAATTGATGTCATGATTAATATCAGTTCTTTTGAATATTTGTCCTTGTTCTTTTAATGGAGGAGTATTTGAAACGTAGATCATGATTTTTATTAGGTGTAGACAAAACATTTTACTATGGAATCTTGTGCTTTCTTAATGTGTTTGTAAATGAAAGCTTTAGAGGATCTTTTAATGTGTTGCTTTCCTCTTGCTATGGTGACAGTCTGACAGACCAAACTCCCTCTTTTGTTACTCATATGCATGGTTGTCAAACTCGTGAGTTTACGTAAACTCGTGGAGGCCTCGCAAACTTAACTCGTAAACTCGACTCGTAAACTCGTAAGAGTTTACTTGCTTCAATAATAATATTAAAAAAAATATCATAGACCTAAACATAATGAAATAACATATCCATAATCAACATTAAACATTCCAACTCCACAACAAAGCAACCAAAGGTAATAAAGTATGATAGTACAAATTAAAAGCATACATAAATAAGCAAGTCATAAGTTCATAATGTTAATTCTTAAAACAACTTAAGTCAACAATCCAAATCAAGATCTTCAAAATTCAAATCCTCCATCACCACCATCATCTTCAATCTCATCATCTTCATCTTCATCTTCTTCATCAAGTGCTTCCTCATCAGATGAACAAGATTCTTCACCAATAGCATCAAGGACCACATTCTCAACTTCTATATTCACATTGTTTGAACTTCCAATGAGTTCAACATTGCTTACTTCATCAAAATCTTGGCTAAACCTAGGAATAAGATCATCCCTAAGAGGTTGAACAACCTCTTCTTCATTAGAATCATGCCCTTTATCAGTTATCCATTCATCATCAGAACGGATATCATCAAAGGGAATAATAGGATTTCTTCTTATTTGTTTACTTTTCAGCTTCAAGTTGTACATCACATAAACCAAGTCATTCATCTTTTTCTGGTGTAAGCGATTTCTTCTCTTTGTATGAACCTAAACAAAACAAAAAGTCCAAAGTTTCATGATTATCTTATACTACTAATTCTTAACCAAGTAAATTAGAAATTAAAAAAAAATAAGCTACTCAATTACCATTTCAAATGCACTCCAATTACGCTCACATCCAGAAGAGCTACAAGTCAAGCTAAGAACACGAATAGCAAATCTCTTTAATTCTGGACAACCATCACCATAGAAGTCCCACCACTTTGCAGGAGCCATATTTTGCCTATTATCTCTAGCAGTATCAAGACCAAAAATGTTCTCTAACATAATGAAATTCTAAGCAGTTCGCATACTAATCTTGTTTCTTTCTGCCGAGTCAGCTATCAATTTTCCCATGCAATTATACAATCCTTGTTTAACCTCAGCATCATCTCTAAAATTAGGGCCATAATGGTAGTGAGGATTGAGATAATAAGCAGCTGCATGTAAGGGCCTATGAAGCTGGCCTTCCCACCTCTCATCAATAATCTGCCAAATAGGTTCATAGCTACAAATACCAAATATAAATTATCAATGCTTATTAATTTTCTCTATTAGAAACAAAAAGAAAATTGCATTGTAATTGCAAGTGAATTTTACCTTTTCTTAACATTTTTGAAGTTGCTTTTTATCTTTTCCTTGGCACAATCCATCCCTTCATATATGAAACCCATGGCTGGTCTTTCATCTGAATCAACCATGCGAAGAACTGTAATGAGAGGAGCAGCAGCCTTGAGACATGTGGTTATGTTCTTCCATAGTCGACTATCCAAAGCCATGTTTTGTATTTTTTTCCCATCATTTGTAGGTGCAAACTTACTTGATTTCCAATCATCAGAACTAAACAGGCTCATCAATGCTACCTTGTTATCAAGAAGACAAGATAGAGTTAAGTATGCGGTGGCAAATCTAGTCACACCTGGCCTAATCAAGTCTTTCCCTTTAGTAAAATTCTTCAACATGCTAATGAGCATTGTTCTTGAGTAGATGTAGGTGGTGATCTTTCTCCCCTTCTTTATGGTTACTTGATGCACCTTAATCTTTTTTTCAAAGTCCTCCAATATCAAATCAATACAATGGGCAGCACATGGAGTCCAATACAATTGCTTCCGTGTCAACATCAACCTTTCTCCAGCTGCTTTGTAGTTTGTAGCATTGTCAGTAACTACTTGGACAACATTTTCCTCTCCTACATAAGCAACAACATCATCCAACATCTTAAAAACTTTTTCAGTTGTTTTAGAGATGTCAGAAGTGTCCAATGAGTAGAGAAAAATTGTTCCCTTGGGACTATTAACCAAAAAGTTACAAATTGATCGCCTTTTTTTATCTCATCATCCATCGGACATGATTGAACAACCCGGTTCTCTTCCACTTTCTTCCTAAACTCTTGAAGCATTGCATCAACTCGAGCCATACCGATTGTTTCAAATGTTTTTCTCTAATCTCATGATAAGAGGGAGGTTTATAACCAATCCCATATCTTCCAATCATCTCACACATTTTTGCAAACTCCACATTTTTAACACAATTAAAGGGAATGGCACTTGTGTAAAAGAATCGGGCAACTTGTTGATCAACTTGTTCCTTATACTCCTTCTTCATCATTTGGTTTATTGTTGATTGAGTAGTGCTTCCAACCCCACTACTACTTCTTCCTTTTGTACCAAAATTCATTTTTTTGTGTGCCTGATCCTCTTCATTACCATCCTCAAAATCACTAGTTTTTTTTTTCTTTTGCGATGCTACTTTAGCCTCGGCAATAACTTTTATCATTAGAGTCTTAACTTCTTCAGGTACACTAACACAAGGTTCTGAATCTTCTCTAGTACCAGCTAGATGGTGCTTGAATCTAAAAACTCCTCCACTAATAATTTTTGCACAATAATTACATTTTACTTTTCTAGCATTGCCTTGAACATCTTTCCCATGTTTCCACCCAATATCAGTCCTATTTCCTGGAGCATTTTTTATAGTTTTAGAAGCAACTTTGTTGCTTGTGGCACCTGAACCACCCACATCAGACATTCTGGAATAACAAGATAAGAAAAAAAAATTCCACTTATAAGCCAAATAAAAAAATAACAAGAAAGGAAAATAGGAAGAAGGCATTTATTCTTTTGAAGGAACCTGTTGGCTACAGAGGAGGAACGAAGTTTGGACTGAGGAAGAAACAAAGACTGAAGTCACTGAATGAAGGCTGGACTGAGGACGAGCAAAGGTTGAACGAAACAGAGGAGGAAGAAGGTTGAACGCGCACTCAGCCAACAACTGAACTTCAAACGAAACTTGGTGGCAGCGGCGATGGCCAAGTCCAACGACTGAGACTCGAAGCGAGCAACAGCAGCGACGACCAAAGACGGAGACTCGAAGTGAGCAGCAGCAGCAGCGATGGCCAACGACGGAGTTGCGAGCTGTAGCGATGGCCAACGACGGACTTGCGATCTGCAGCGATGGCCAACGACGGAGTTGCGAGCAAAGAAGTGGGTTCGATCCCTAAGAAGTGGGTTGCGAGCTGCTGTCTACTATGGGTTTTAGGTTAGGCAAAACGGTGAGTTTTGCTTTTTTCTTCAGCAAAGCTGAACTCGCAAAATCGGTGGTGAAATCGCGAGTTCACCGATTTCACTCCGATTTCACCGATCCCACGCGAGTTTACAGGGCAGCGAGTTTCCACCCGATTTGACTCGATTTGGGTGGTAAGCTCGTAAAATCCGATTTTACGAGTTAAAACTCGATTTTGATTACCATGCTCATATGTATGCAAAGATTAAATTTAATCATGGATTAATAGGCAGTTTGAAACTTAATCATCTTGAAATAAATTTTTAACCAAATCTTCACTTTGCCAGCCATCCAAAATCAGCGGATTTTATGTATAAACCATTGACAGTCATCCAAAATTGGGGTCTATATCCCATCTTGTACACAACCAAACCCATTGACAGTCATATATTATGTGGCGGTTGCAGTTTGCCTGCATGTAGCTTAAATATTTGAGATTATTCATACTTGGACATGATATTGAAGAATGACTTTCATAATGTCTGTATAGAAGTTTTGACAATGTTGTTTCTTATAATTATTTTGGAACATCTATGTTTCATACAATTTTCTATTTTCATGTTTTTCGTTTTTTTGTGGTTATCCTTCAGTATTTGATTGCTGTAGAGGTGCACATAAGGGAAAATGTTGCTGTATGGTTTTTGACGGATTTGTTATTATTTGGCTTAATTTTACTCTTGGTCCCTCTATTTTTACAAAAGTTTTATTTATCTCCCCTGATCCTCTTGTCGCAATGTTATCCTCCTTGTTTTTGAGTTGGTGCAATCAAAACCCATTGTGAACAGACTGTTCAATTGTGACATGGTGCTCATGAGGCCAGATTTTTATAATCTGGCACTTATATGGACAGATGCATGATAGTCCCCGGACAGGTTCTTATTTCCTCCAGGAATAAATTTTTCTTACACCATATCAATCAGAAACATATAATTCTGTGGGTTTCACTGCTTTTGTGGGTCAACAACTGTGGGATCCTACTGTATCAGATGGTTGTAATACTCACTTCCCCCAGGAGGAAGCAAAAATTTTCCTAGTTTTCATCTGCACTTGCACAACTGCACATAGTTTATTTGTCAGTCTACATCTTCAGCACCACATAAAAACGTAGCCATTTCAGCTTCACACCATCATTTTTCCTGTTACAATTGAATGGTCCATTAACAACGGGACTTAATTGAACCAATCAGAAAACTAGAAGGGAAACATTATCACCATTGGAATCAATAAATAAATTGAAACTTATATAAAACTAGAGGGAATACAAGTGGATTTTAGCCTTACCCTTTTTTTAGCTTAATATTGTTGTTGGGTTTTGTATATTAGTTTAGAGTAATGTTCTACACAGCGAGAAAAATTTGACAGGATTCAGGCAGAATTTTATTAAGATTTAAGGGTGGTGGTTGAATAAGTCAAAAGTCATCTAAGAGTCAATAACAATGCCAACTCATTTTGCCAAAAATTCTATTAATTTTTTTTTTGGCTATCTAATATTTTCTATTAGTTTATGCTTTGAGCAATTATTTGCTTAATATGGCTTTGAAGCATATTAGTTTATTAGCTACGGCAGCCAGCTTTTTATTCCTTTGAAGAGAAATACTTTCTAGATGTTAAGCTTAGAATTTTGTTGGACCACTTACATATGAGTTGAACAATTTCCTATTGTTATGCTCAGATGAAACATGCTTAATTTTCATGGGCTTTCGATGAATGCAGGTTGTAATTGTAACCAATGAGGATGAGAGAAGGGAGTTTATAAGAGGGGTTGGTGAAGAGATTCTCCCAGAAGAGTATGGTGGACGAGCAAAGCTTGTAGCTATACAAGATGTTGTATTGACACCACTGGAGAATGGACCAACAAATTGATTAAGGTGATTGCTATGGCAATCACACAATCATACAGGAGTCTTGTAGGGGCATCTGATGCTTATAGTCTAACTCTGCCATCTATCAGAACTTCCCTTCCTATCAACTTGTTTAATAAAAGCTAATATTGTTAAAGAAAACAAATTCAAATTCCTCGTTATCTATTCATGTTTACAGCCCTCATTGCTCGTATATGCTTAATTAACATTGCTATAGCTAATGTTTTATATATTGTATATATTAGCCTTGCACTGATGAAAAATTATGGGAGAATTTTCCAAGGAGAAAAAAATTGACCACTTAGGGCGGCTATTTCAATTGATGTGTCAAATTGTAGTGTGCAAATTGATGGTTCATTTGTTTTACTCTCTGTATTTTGTCACTGTTGGCAATGAGGTTTTGTGCTCTGGGTCCATGGGGGTGCGGGATATGGGCGTCGTTCAATGAATATGTTAGGCTGAAGAAAGGAAAAATGGTGACAAATCACATGAGCATTTGAGTTTACGTGAAAATGAGAAAGTTTTTCTTTACATAAAAATACAATGATAAAAATTTAGAAATTACGTAATTATATGGTTAATTAAAATTTTAAAATCATTATTTTTAAAATTTTCTTCTATAGGTCAGTACCAAATTTTTTGTTTTTAAGGTTGGTGAATTTGACATTGCCTGTATAGACGGGCAAAGGATGTGTTGGGTGTAGCTCAAGTATATATGTAGATATGAATACGAGTTTTCGAAAGATATTTTAATGGGCTGAATTATATATTGAGTTAATGACCCATCTATTTATAAGTCAACCTATAATAGCCCATCCTACAAGTAGGCCACTTTTATCTATAAACGAAAACATTGTTAGCCATTTTCCACTTTTCACACGCTAGATACATGCACCAATCATGCACCGTTGAAGCACTGACTTTAAGGTATTGTTTGGATTAAGAGAGAAATAGAATAAAAAATAAGTAGATTTTTAAGTTATTTGGATTAAGAAAATTAGGAAAGAAGTAGGAAAGAAAGAAAATTAAATTTTATTGTAAATATATATTTGTTCTTATTTATTTATTTATAAAATAACAAAAAGAATAGTATATTAGACAATTTTTCATCTCTACTCATTTCTTTTCCATTTCTTCTCACTTTAGGATAGAAATAAAAAAAGTTATGAGACCTATTACTTTTTTCTTCTCTATTTTTTTTAACCAAACAAGAGAGTAGAACCATTTCTTTTTTATTTCTCTCTTCTCTAACTATCTCTTCCTCATTTCTTTCTAAACAAACAAAGGCTAACAAAGCAAGAGATGACAAGGAAGGTTTCTTTCATGAAGCATATGGTGTGAAATTGGGATATAATTATGCAAAATGATTTATATGAGAGGATGACATTGTTTCCTATCAAAAGCTGATTCCATTAGCATTTGGGACTGTTAAGGGATTTAGGCACACTAGTAGAAACCATGGCTATTATAGACTTGAAGATTAACTTTTCATGGAGACATTACGACATCACGCAACAAAATTAAATAGTTTTACTATAAGAATTAGTTTGGACTGACTGAAATTTAGGGGTTGTGTCTTTGAAAACTATAAATTTTAGAAAATGTTAAAAAAATTTAAAAATAAGAAGGGCCAAACAAATATAACAATAAAAGCGTTTTAAAAAAGAAGATAATAAGGAAGCCCAATTTAAAGCCTAAATCCTAGTCCAATGCCTAAATCCATTGCCCATGTTATCCAAGTCTGAAAGCAAAACTCATTACCCACATACCCTATTTTCTTTTTACCTTTTCATTTTCCCCATCCAAAAAATTCCCCATAGACTTGTTTTCTGTTTGGCTACAGCACACACTTAAAATGGAGACATCGCCATAAACACACCTGCAACCCATACATCTCAACACAACCACCCAGGTCCATTAGTCCTTCACAAATGCGATTATTCAATAATTAGTGTGAGCTATCAAGTATATTGAATATATTTAATAAATTTTTAAACATTTATTGTGAAACTAACAATTAATAAATACTTGACAATTCAAATATCATACTATGAACGTACCATAACAATTCCCCACACAAACTTCACAATGCAACCTAATCCTTTTCCATGAAACCCAGGAAACCCACACGATTCGACCCTCAATTTGCCCTCTCTTTTTTGGTTTTCCAAAGGTATCCTTATACTTAATTGGATGAAAGACTAACTTTCAGACTACTAAGTGCAACAGTGTCATGAAACTTGACTCGGATTGGCTGGTCGGACGAGTCAACTAGTCATCTGGCTAGTCCAAGTAGCTTATTGGATCTGATATGTCATCGAACATGACTGAATCGGATTAAACCTGTCAGTTTTGAATGACTCAAATGACTTTGAACCTACAAAGAGTGAACTGTGAACGAGAAAGCCAGCTTCTTGCATTGTTTCGTCCATGGCTTCCTCCTCCATTCATACAAACATAATTCCTCCTTTGATTGAGTAGATGCAACCATTTTCTCTTCCATTCTTGCATATGTAGCCATTTCCTCCTCCATCATTCAAGCAGCAGCCCGGCCTTTGGCAGAGACTGAGGCAAAAAGGTTTGCTCGTGCTTTGTTGAGGATGATAAGATGACGTTTTGAATTTTTTAGTTTTGAGGAGTGGGGGGAAACGTATGCTACACTACAAGTGATGCAAAGTTTTTTCCTTTTTTATTTAATCATCGTGGGAAGCTTTTTATCAACTTCTATTATTAATTGGTCGACTCAATTGATGAAATATAATTTAGATTATAAATATAAAAAAATTTATAATGAAATTATTTGAGGAATGGTCGCAGTTGGCGAAGGCGACAATCATGTTGAGAGGATTCAATAATTAATTGTTCTTTGTTTTTTGAAAGTTTCTTTAAAGGGAAGTAGAAAACAACCTCTACGAAAACCAAATTTGTCTATGTTTTCCTTGGCTCTCCTAAATCTGTTTTTTTACATTTGCGGCTATTGCAGCTGGGAGTAACTAGCAAAGCCTTATATCTATATGTAGTTTGATTCTTCAATGGGAGAGATGAAATATATACATTGTCATAATATTTAAATAATTAAATATCTACATTACTCCTCATTCCATGGATGAGAATAATTTATATAGAAAATAAAATTTATGAAATAAAATTTATATTATTATAAATATGAAAAATTAATAAAATCTTTATAATGAAATTATTGGAGGAATGATTGTTGTTGTTAATCTTACTTATATTTTTAGCTTTTATGAAAATTTGCTTTATAATAATATTGATTGATGAACAAGTGTCATATTAGTCTTTCTATCAAGATTCTTAATTTCATTTGTTTTAAATATACTTATTTGTGAGTTGTCAGTTAAGGTTTTTTCTTTTTTTATTTTTATTTTTTTTTATATTTTATGGTATTTTTATTACTTCATCATATTCAGTTAAAAAAAATTACTAAAATTTTCCATATGCAATTTTCATAGGCACTTTGCTCTGCAGTGACTATCAATCTGTAAAGGCCAAATTGTTTCTAATGCTGGCTTATTTCTTCCAAAGCCTGTATTTACTCACGGCCAATGATATGTTGTTATTTCAAGAGTTAGGACTTAAGAGTACAAAAGGATTGAAGATTCTCATGTATGATAAAAATGGAAGTCCATTTTGAATAACAAAGAATGTTGTTTATAAATAATTTAAAAAAAAATTAGCAAATAGGTAAATTTAATTTAATTTTAAATGGTTTTTATTAACCATTCTTTATATATTGTCTGATTTATTCATTCATTAACAATGTTATATTAATGTAACTATAAATTTTCAGGATTTTTTTTCAAAGTTTATATTAAGTAAATTGCTTCAAATCCCAGCAACTATATTGTTCAACTCGTTGTCTACATCAGTATTTGAACTAATGTAGCTTTTCCTTCATTGATTGGATTATTGTTTGGGTTTTTTCTTAAATATTGAAGATGACAATTTATTTTTATTTGGTTGTTATGTTGATTTATTATACTTAATCATTGTTAAGAATAATATAGCCGTGCAAAGCATGGGCACACATACTAGGTTTACAACAAATAAAAGTTAATAAATTACCTATCCGAAAAAACATGGAAATGAAAAGCAAAATTTTAAATTAAACAATTTTATCATGCTTTTAATAAATAGTAATCTTTACATGAAATTAATAGATATATTTTTTGTTGTGTGATTTGTAAATTTTTAATTACTAATTAGTTTATAATTCAATTATGTTTTCAATAAATTTTTTTTTGAAAGAGTTTTCAATAATTTTTAATACTTATATTTATATTTATATTTAATTCTATGCAATTTAACTAGTGACTCACGTGTGGTTAAACTAGTGGCCGAGTTCCTCAACCTGATCATTACCTTGCCCGAATTTAATAATTATGGCAACAAGTAAAGCTCTTTCCATATTAACATCTTCAAGAATCGAACAATTATCATTTTTTAAGATTCAAATAGTCGCTGCTATTGCGACTAGCTAACATTACTTTCCCAATCTGCCCTCTACAATTCACTGTAAGCCGCCAAACAGTCATCTAAGAGCCACGACAAAAACACTTCCTTTTTTTTTTTCCCCCTTTCTAAGCTCAACTTAGAAAAATGCTCTGTCCAAGAGACAGAAAACTAGAAGCCATTTCAAATTTCAGCTAAAACAAACCAAAACCAAAACCCTTCATGAAATCCCAAGGCTCCCACAACCCACAAGCCGCTAAACATTTCCTCAAAATATCCCTGAAATCCCAACTTCATGCATGTCGTTTTTGACTCGAGAGTCCTCACAAAAAAGACCAACGTACGGATATCATATTTAACATAAGTACGACAAGGAGATTTGACATTTTTAAAAATCTAAAATACGAGTGACATAATATATATATATATATAATTATATATATCATCTTATAAAATATAAAAAATATATAAAATCATTATAATACTATTGATACAAAAATTTTAGCTTGTTCGACGGGATTTCGTAAAGTATGAATCAAAGAGACGTCGACTAACATTCGGGAATGCCCCTTTAGTGGTGACACAGTCGACAAACAAGACTGTTGTGAAATTGGCTTCTACTTGTGGGAGACATTACCATGATCAGCGTACATGGGTGACCTCGCAAGTCAAAATGTCGAAGTTGATTGTATGGCCTCGTGCTGTCTGTAGTTTCGTTCGAGTCCATAAGAATGTATTATACCACCTTATGCCGTCTTGAATTTTGCATAATAACGAATTTGATTTAATAATCTAAAACTAATAAATTAATCATTTTTAATGAATATTTAATCTTTTTAAAAAATTTAATATTTTTCTTAATCTTATAATTATTTTTTAAAAATTATGTGACTTTTAATTTTTCATTGCACGCATAACAAGCAAAAATTATAAATTATATTATTTAGTTTTTTTCTAATTTATTAATATTTATTTATTTGTAAATATTTGATTTTTTTTAATTTCATCTCTTTCTTTTAAGGTGTAAATCAAATATTGTTAAGGTTATTAAATTTACAAAAGTAGTTTAAAGTTATCTTAGGACGGATATATCACGAGTGCTACGGGATTTAGTTTCTAACATTCTCTGTACATAATCGACTAACAAACCTTATATGATTTCGAAGACCATTTATTTAAAAGAGTTTTATCAATTATTTTTCTTACCCAATAAAAAATTAGTGACTACTCTATTTTTTAATAATGTTTTCTCTCATTATTCAGGTGCAGTCATAGTCGTGACAAGTTGATTTTCATTTGTTGTAAGATATTTTTATATAAAGCTCATTTTGAATTTTGGCACCACATTTTTAAGTAGGCACTAAAGTTGCTTTAATCTTTAGGAAATGTTTAGATTCCCAGGCTGAGTTTGAGGTAGTGATATTTACTAAAGATGGCATTGAGTAAATAATAATTTTTTGTTTTATGTCTTTCTTTTTTGGTATATGTGAACACTATATTTTTTTCCAGGTCACATAAAAAATTATAAAAATTAAAAAAAATTTAACCAATTAATTCCAAAACTGAAAAAATTTAAAAAAATACAGATAAGAATACAAAAAATGGTAAATTTGTTTATGCCAAATTCTTGAACTTATTAGACCATTTTCCCTTTGACACTCACTGGGCACAATCTGACCCATCTAGCCCATTGGCTTGGCCTAATGCACTCCATCGAGCCCAACTCACCCATGCACCCACTTTGCACTGACCATATGCACACGTTACTCATTTATTTGACTTTGGAGGGGAGATGGGGCGGCAATGACAAAAGCAAGTGGGAAGTGGTCAGCGGATTAGAAGGGAAGAGATCCTCAGCCTCCTCCTACACCTTAGACCTAATGATCATTTTGGAGGGGATAAAAGGAGAGGAGGAGGATCGAAAAAGAAAAGGAGATGCACACAGAGAGAAAAAAAGAGAAAAATCGAGAGAGGAGGAATTGATGTTTCTGGAAAAAGGTTTGACCAACTATCATCTGCGCTTCCCATTTGTGCTTCAAAAGGTAAGTTCTCTGGTTTTCCAAGTCTTTTGCTTTTGATATGGCTCTGCTCCACTCAATGTTTGTCATGCATGTCATGTAGTTGCAATATCTATCAATTGGTTTTTGCTTTGGTTTGGGATTTTGGTTAAATTTCCTATTTTTCCTCTCATATCTCTACAAACAACACCTCCATAAATACCCAACCACTTCACGCACCGTCTTCTGCACTTTCTCATCCAAAACAGAGTCATCTTCATTTCCTATAAAAAGATCATCCAAAGCCACCCATGAACAACCAAAACCACCACAACATCCCACTATTTTGCCTCCAAACACAGCCTCAATAGTCACCCCAATAGCCATCAACAATATGCCAAATCCATGAAAAATTAGAAAACTGAGTTTGTGTCCTTATCTGACTGACCACTCACTCAACAAGACATATTTTGAGTGAGCACACCTTTCTTGGACCGTTCCCGACCGACCACTACTCCCCTAGACACTTCCCGATCGATCACCAACTTAATAAGTCAAGTATGCTTAACAAAGAATAGTTGAATCAAATCAATTGAGAATAAAGTATAGCATAATCATGTTTTAATCAGAAATAAGCATGTTCAAATTGAGTAAAATTCCTCACAAGTGACACTCAAATCACACAAGGTGTTTTGGTTAACTGTTTGCGCTGAACTCAGTCAAATTATGAAAGTATTTTACCATAGGCTTGCATATACATCAATTCTCCACTACTTAGATCAAATAAATTGCAAAAATCAAGAGGTCTTTCAAAAAGGTTGTAATGGGGCTATGAGGTGAAGGAAGGGAACAACATGGATAATAGCAAGTTAAAACCAAAGAGAATAAAAGAGCATTGAGGAGTAACTCAAGTAGAAAGCATAAAATTTTACCCAAAGCCATAAAATGTTCATTCTCTTCACACATTCTTTCCTTTTTCTATTCTTTTCTTTTACAACCTTCTGGCTTTATTTTATTTTTCTTTTCTTTTGGTACCAAACATTTCGCATCAGCACACCAATTCCCCCACACTTAAATCATTGCATGTAAAAGAGCTCCTTCAATAGGAAAATCAATGCTCTCCTATTCCCTAAGTTGAGGTAAAACATGGTTTTTCACTCAAGGCTTGTAATGAGCTACAAACAAAGAATAGACAAGTAGGCTCAGAGAGGGTTAACAATGAGATAAATGCAAGGTATGTTTATTTGGCCAAAGCAGCTAAGTCAAGAAAAATGTCTTTGTCATTTTCATGCAACATACAGACTAATGTAATCTCAAATCGATTCAATGCAAGTTCTAGAAAATAAATTTATAATTAACATCACTCGTGAAATAAAATAAACCAAGTGTAAGTATCAAACTTGGAAAATCCCAAAACTCACAAAGGTATGAAACATTCAGTCAATTCAACAATGCTTTCTTCCTAATATCCACAGTCATATATACATGTATATCATGAAAATGATTCAATTATAAACTATTTTGCATACTTTTATTATCAATTAAGCTCAGATTTAGCACATGCTTGCATCAAAATTAATTGAAAAGATCAAAATGAAATTTTTTTTATATGCAAGAACAAAATGATTTAAGACCTACTATGAAATGCAAGTTAAGATGCGTCTCAAGAGCAAAACTACTCCTTACTCTGCCATCATACATCTAATAAGTTAGTAATAATAAAGATTAGCTAGTTAGTTTTTTTTTTTTGGTAACTAAACTATATACATGGCAATGTCAACTATCCCTTCCCCCAACCAATTTAAGACATTATCCCAATGTCAAAATAAAGATAGGTAGAGTGTAGAAGATCTTATCAGAAAATTGCAAATCTAGCCTGAAATAAGAAAAATTACAAAAAACTAAAACCATAAGAGAAAACAAAAATTCACAAGGACAAAGTCAAATTAAGCTTTTGCCTTTTGCTGCTGCTGCCTTGTTCCCAATTCAGTAGAATCATTACTGGATGATGTTGTGGTACAAATTCATGTAGTTGATCGAGCAATTGTTCAGGGGTTGTAGTAGTTACAAGAATTTGACGTGTCGCTTGTGAGATGAACTTTTGTTCCACAGCATGATTAAGAAAACAAAACAAACTGTCATAAAAACTATTAACATTTAATATACCTATGGGTTTTTGGTGAAAGTTCAGCTGTGACCAGGATGCAATTTGGAAGATCTCTTCCAAAGTTTCAAAACCACCAAGTAGGGCAATAAAGGCATCAGCATTTGCGTTCATAATGTTCATGCGTTGGTGCATGCAAGATACCATTACTTCATCCCCTACTATTTTTCCAGTGGGATTGCCAATAGCTAAAGGATTAGGAATGACACCAAGGACTTTGCCACCTCCTAAATGTGCAACAGTTGCTACAGAACCCATTAACCCAAGACTACCTCCGCTGTAAACTAAATGGATTTCTCTCTTAGCTAGCACTCGACCAAGATGGTTTGCAATATTTACAAACTCGTTATCCTTTCCAGGATTAGATTGACAAAATACACAAACACTTTTGATCCGATGAACTGAAGTGACTTCCTTTTTTTTTGTACTCTCACCTTATCAATTATCTGAAGAGAGCAAAGTGCATTATTTAAAAGAATCAAAACTAAAATGTAATAATTACACCTATAAAGGAGGGGTAGATTCGTGTGTCAGGTAAGTTTGAAAATAAGCACAACAATGATAATAGTTATATGACAAGGATAAAAGACTAATTTATATGTGTCAGAAGAAGTTTGAAAATAAGCAACGCATATTTCAAAAAAATACTGCTAAATTATTTTTATTTTTTGAAAAATTTTTAAATGAACGAGAAGAAAAAGAAAAAGAAAAATAATACTTACAGGAGGTGTGATTGTGGCTCACATATTCTTCTAGTTTTACGTCCAATAATGGCTTGAATGCTCTCTATGGGCCGATGGTCGGCTTCCTATCCAATTTTCTTAAAAATTGACAAACAGGGTCTTTTTGAGTCAGATTCTTGAGACTATAATGCTCATGTTCATATTGGAATATTAGCCATAAATTGAGTATTCTCTGCACATCTCTACTAGGATGTGTCTTAAGAGTCAATAGAATATTATATAAAGACTCCTTACTCATGTCGTCCTTAATGAAGTGAATTTTATGAAGTAGATTTATAGACGTCATTCCAATTGATCTGCATTTTGTGTTATACGTCCATCTTGCACATTTATAGCAGACTCATAGCCTTTTTGCTTTTCTTTTCTTTGCATATGAATTTTTGCCTAGCCCTGGCATATATGAAACAAGAGCGTCAGAAAATTCCCCTATTATTCGGTCCTTTGCTTCGATTAACCGACGTATATCCGCAGGGATGTCTTTGAGCATAAGCATCCTTAATTTCTCAAACTTTGCATAATAAATGTTAGTTAAAGCATTTTGAGGGAGAGAAAGGAATCACTTGCGGAGTTTAACAAGTTGATTATCCATTTTGAAAGAAAGAAAGAAGAAAAAAAAATTGAGTAAAATTTTATACAAATTTCAGTGTTTGTAGGTAACTGAAAGGATCGAAAAAAGATTTTCACGGAGTATAGTTATCCGCCATTTAACCCGTGAAAAATCATCTGTCAATGAAAAACAAACAAAATTAAGACATAAAAATCAAACTCTGATAGATTTTATCGCTTGGCACTGATTTTCTGTCTCAATTCTTGTGATTTCAAATAAGTTAAAGTTTGAAAGATGAAAGAGATAGAAAACTTGGGTTGCCTCCCAAGAAGCACTACTTTTAATGTCATCATCCAGCGTGATTGAAGATTTTGCACGATTGATGGGTCCTCCCCAGTAATGATTCAATCTCTGACCATTGACCTTAAACGTGGCTTGACTTTTTTTTCTCAATAAAGTAGTTATCAATCATGGTAGAAGGCCTCCTGCAGTTGAACCTCCTCCACAAGGTTCTCTTGAGCTCCTTCATAAAAATTCTTGAGGCGACGACCATTGATTTTGAACACGTTGTTGATGGCCTCACTCTTAATTTCCACTGCACCATGAGGAAAAATGTTAGTAACAACAAACGGACCATCCTACCTAGACCTTAATTTACCAGACATCAACTTAAAGCGAGAATTAAATAAGAGAACTTTTTGCCCAACTGCAAACTCCTATCAAAGTTGGTCTTTTCTTTGTAGAGTCGGTAGCTCTCATAGGCATCTAGGCGGATCTCTTCAAACTCCTTTAACTGCAACTTTCGCTTTATGCCGGCTCAGGCCAAATTTATGTTGCATTGCTTCATTGCCCAAAATGCTTTGTGCTCAATCTACTGGCAAGTGGCATGCCTTACCATAGACTATCCGATATGGAGACATCCTGATCGAAGTCTTGTAAGCGGTTCGGTAAGCCCAAAGAGCATCCTCAAGCCTCATGCTCCATTCCTTTCGATTAGATTGAACTGTCTTTTCAAGTATGTGCATCTCTCTATTGGAGACCTCGGCTTGACCATTAGTCTGGGGATGGTAAGGTGTAGAAACTTTATGCAATACACCATATTTCCTCATCAAACCCTCCTTGCTCCTGTTACAGAAATGGGTGCCTTGATCGCTGATGATAGCCCTCGGGGATCCAAACCTGCAAAAAATTTGTGATCTAACAAAATCTACAACAACTTTGGAATCATCAGTTCGAGTGGCTTTAACCTCCACCCATTTTAATACATAATCAACAGCTAGCAAAATGAAAATACAACCAAAGGAAACAGGAAATGTCCTATGAAATCAATATCCCATACGTCAAAGATTTCACAATACAATAGAGGTTGTTGGGGCATCTCATTCCTGTAAGAAAGGTTCCCTATTCTATGACATTATTCACAAGACTTACAGAACATATATGTATTATGAAACAAGGTAAGCCAATATAAACCAGAGTCTAAAACTTTCCTAGCTGTACGTTGAGGCCCGAAATGTCCATCACATGCAAATGCATGACAAAAGCTAAGAACAGAATGAAACTTATGATTAGGCACACATTGCCTAATAATTTGGTCACTATAAAATCGTCTCAGATATGGATCATCCTACACATAATATTTTGATTCACTCTTAAGTTTATGAATTTGTGCACGGGTGAAATATGGGGGAAAAATTATAGCAACCAAGAAATTTACCATATCAGCAAACCAAGGGAAGGTGTTCTTACCTTGCAACTACAAAAGCTGCTCATCTGGGAAGGAGTCCTATACAGTGAAGGGATCTAAAACCCTCTCAATGCCGCTCAAATGATCTGCCACTAGGTTCTTTACTCCATTGATCAATCAATTTGAGACACTTATGTTAGCTTTGTATTAGGCTTTATTAGGTGTTTATTGTGCCCAATATTAGTATTTTAGATGAGTTTAATGTTGTTGGGCTTCATTGGGCTTTAATGCAAATTGTGAATAATTTTTGGATTTTGATGCATTTTGACCTTTCTTCCTTGGTTAGGCCATAACTTGGGACTCGGTGATCCATTTGAGGTGATCTTGGTGTCTTTGGAAAGCTAAGATAAGGTTCTACAAGTTTCATGAAGAACTCAAGAGCTGGATCAGACTTCTAAGGATCCAAAATATCCCTACAATGTAAAGTGGGTTTGCTGTCATGGAAATATGGGTAGTGTGCACATATTGGACTACATAGTGAGCTATAGGCCTCTTCTTGGACTGAAACTTGGCCATTGGAAAGATAAGACCCATATATCCAACTTCACTGAAGACCATTTAGTCAATAGATGTCGTTTTAGGCATATTTATGAAGCTACAAGTTGGTTTGAATTTGGAAACACGTTCTGCCAACCTAACTTGAGGTAGGTGCAGTGTTTTTGTCATATCTGGAGTTCTAAAAGTCCAAATGGCATGATTCTAATTGAAAATTTTCAAGGAGACAACAAGCTACAACTTTCATGAGACCTCCAAGCCAAAATGCACCGTCTAGGTCATGAAAATCAAGCCAGAAATCAGATAAGAGTTGCTGACTAAAAGCCACCAACCATACACCAACCCACCTACCATGCACCAACCCACCAACCATGCATCAAGCTTCCATATTTGACAATTTCCATGTTTTTACAGCTTGTATTCAAATTATGTACATGTACAAATTGGCTTCTAGGATTAGTATAAATAGAGCCAATATCTTTGTATTATCATGATTCAATTTTAAGTAAGTTTGAAGAAAGTTTGAGTATTTGTGAGAGTTTTCTTTCTCTTCTTCTCCATTCTTTTTACAATTTCGTGTTTGTTCTTTTATTTCTGAGTTCTTCCTTCCCATCCATGGAAGGCTAGGCTCTCATAATCAATCCAAAGGATTAGCCATCTTGATGTTTAATTTGGAGATCTTGTTTCGCTTATTCATATTGCTTAATTGTTATTCAAGTTTCTCTTCTTCCTCTTTTGATTTTTATCTAGATTAAATTGCTTAATTTGATTTAGATGTTGATGTGATAATAGCTTTATTATCATGTATTCAAAGAGGATCACAAAGACTAAACAATATATTAAAACTTTTTGATAGATTGTTTAGCTTGGTTAAATTCTAGATCTTAAGTTAATCTATGTTGGATGATGCTTACTTTATCTAACCTTGGTTAATCAAATTCTAGATGCTTATCTAGTAGAGAATTCTTGGGTCATGTTAAAGCTTCTTGATGTGATCTAAGGCCAAGAACATGGTTAGCAATTAAGTGAATTCCTTGTGATCAATGATGGATTAAACACAAGATCGGTAAATTTCCTTGGATTGGTTAATTTGTTAATTGCGTTTCTTTAATTCAACCAATGTATTTACTTTACAAATCAATAAAAAAAACCCCTTTTTAATTATTTTGATCTGATTAAATATTTATTTTTTTTGGATCCTTGAGAGACGATTCAGTTCATTCTCTGTACTACAAATTAGTTTGTGAACCTGTAATTTTTGTTATTTGACGGGTCTCGACAACCTCTTGTCATCCATTCTTGTCACGAATCTCTTTGTGGAACTCTTAGAGCAGTAGCATCCACCTTATTAGTCGAGGCTATGCCTCAGGCTTCTTTAAAAGGAACTTTAGAGCTTTTTCTTCACCACATCTAGAATGAGAGGATTTCGTCTCCTCTGGGTTATCTCACTAGTTTAGTTTCCTCCTCAGTAATATCCTGTACATGCAAGTGTCCAACTAATTTCCTTTTTGTGTTGCTTCAAGACTTCCAATAATCTGGTTTCTTGCTCAGGTTAGAGGTGTTTGGCCACTATGACAGGTAATTACCAATCTTCTGTAAGGAAAACATATTTGAGATAGTCAGGCAGTGGCTTCAATTCTAATTTAGGTGGTTACACTATAGAGGGAAATATGTTGCTAGTGGAATTAACTTCTGCAGGTGCTATAATTTCTACATCTACAAAATTAGTTGCTGCAGAATCTAGTTCTGCATAATCTACATGATCTGCACAATTCACATCAATTGCTGAAACATAATGGTCAGCACTCACAAATGCAGCAATCTCAGCACATGCATTACACAAAACAACACCATTACAACCAGTGCATACAGAATTAGAAAAATCATCAAAGTCAGCAGCATACAACTCATCATATGCAATATCAATCAAATCAGCAAGGACATCAATATGAAAAACAGAATTCTCCTCCATGGGATGCTTTATAGCATCAAAGATGTTAAACTGCACAATGGAGTCACCAAACTCCATGGAAAGAGTTCTTGCATGCACGTAAATCTTCGTCCGAGTTGTCTTAAGGAAAGTTCTCCCCAAAATGAGTGGAGCTCTAGTGGTTGGTGATTCCCCCTCTATTTCCAGAATGTAGAAGTCCATAGGGAGTATCAATTCACCCACTCGCACCCGTGCGTCCTCAATTAGTCCGGCTGGATAGGCATTGCTCCTATTTGCCAACTGAATCACTACACCTGTGGCATGCAAAGGTCCAAGTCCAAGAGAGTTAAATACAGACATAGGCATAACATTAATTGAAGCACCTAAGTCTAGCATGGCATTTTCAAATTTCGAATTGCCTATTATGCATGGAATGGTAAAAGTTCCTAGATCTTTGCATTTATGTGGCATAGGTTGAATGAGGGCTGAGATGTTCCGGCTCATGCTAATTCTCTCATTGTCTTTCAGCCGCCTCTTGTGTGTGCAGAGTTCTTTCATAAACTTGGCATACTTAGGAATTTGTTTAATCGCATCCAACAATGGGATGTTTACCTCCACCTTCCGAAAGATCTCCAAGAGCTCTTTAACTTTCTTAGCATCATCTCATCTTTTAGATTGGACTGCTCTATGTGGGAAAGGAAGTGGCACTGCACAATTGTTCTTCTGTTGCACAAGTGGTACAGAATCTGCAGAATATGATTTTTCTGCTGCAGAATGTGGTTTATGTGTAGAATCTGTTTTCTGATTATTTTCAAAATTGGACATATCTACTGCAGAGTCTGTTACTTCAGCTGAATTTGTAAAATATGTAGAATTCGAATTCTGCTACTGCTCAGCTTGTAAGGATTTCCTATACCTCAAAGTAATAGCACTGACATTCCCTTTTAGATTTGGAATTGTTTGTGCAGGAAGTTAACTACTGCCTTGAGCTTGTAACTGATTCATAGAGGAAGCTAATTGACCAATTTGTGTCTCCAAATTTTGAATTCTGGCATCTGTCCTTTAGTGGAATTGGAGATTGTTGGTAACGAGTTGCTTCATCATATCCTCTAATGAAGGCTCAAACTTTGGTGTTGCATTTGCTTGTTGCTGCTGCATAATTGGTTGTTGCTGCATATTTGATTGAAATGGCCTACTAGCTCCAACATAGGATTAAAATTGTTGCTGCCTCATTGGTTGCTGTTGGGCAATGGCATTGCTATATCTTAGATTTGGATGATCCCTCCAACCAAGGTTATAGGTGTTAGAGAATGGGTCATATCTCTGCTGCTGCTGCTGAAATTGAGGTTTACCAGAAAAATTTCATATTGCAACAACAGATTGGTCTAGAAAGGCAGAACCATCATTTTGCAGTGTGGGACACTAATCTGTGGGATGGGATGGGCTAGAGCATATACTGCAAACTCTTGCATCGGTCTGCACAGGTGGTTGGTGTTGTCCCATTACCATCTGTCTGACCAAAGAAGTGAGCTCATCCAATCTATGTTTCATCCTTTGTTGATCAGCATGTGAAGAGGCATTAACTTCATTGACTACTCTGGTTGCGGCACCCATTCAAGTACCAAATTGTTGAGAATTTGCTATCATGTTTGCAATTAAGTCTCTAGCAGTAGCTAGAGTTTTATCTATCAATGTCCCACCACTTGCAGCATCAATCATACTCATCTCCATTGGCATCAACCCTTCATATAAGTATTGGATTAGCAGTTGATCACTAATTTGATGGTGTGGGCAGCTCGAGCACAATTTCTTGAATCTCTCCTAATACTCATGGAGAGTCTCACCACTGAGTTGTATTATGCCACAAATATCTTTCCTTATTGCAGTAGTGAAATTAAACAAGTGCAAACAAATATTTACAGATAACGGGAAACTTAATTGCGAAAATTAAAAGTTTGGCTTGACTTGCGGGCCTAAATATCCCCTGGTGCAATGGGGAATTCAAAGCCATGTAGTTCTCTCTAAAATAATTATGTGTTGGTTAATTTTAATTTCAAAAATATTTCTTTGAAATAGTTGCTTGAAAGAAGAGGAATTGATTTGATTTAAAATAGAAATGATTTGATTAGCAAAAAAGGATTTTAATAACATTCTAAATAGGATAGAAGGAGGTATTAAACCCGATAATCCACCTTGAGAAAACGTCTAGTGGGTACTTGACTCCTGAAGACGACTAACATGATTTGTGGCGTTAGATTACCTAGAGAAAAAATAACTTATATTGGTTTGTCCCAAGCAGGGTGAAAGGTGATACTAAGCTCACTGATGCATCCCAAAATATTTGCCTAGTGGGTACTTGACCCCTGAAGACAACTAATGAGGATTGTTATAGCATTGGACCATTAAAAAGATTTGTTATCGTGACCTAAATGGGGTGAAAGGCAGTATTGAGCCCACTGATTCATTCCAAGAAAACTAACTGGTAGGTACTTAACCCATGAAGGTAACTAAACACAAGTTTTGAAATTAATTAGCTAAAGTGAGTTGCTGAACTCAACTAAACTTAGTTTGCGAGAATTGGGAAAATAAAATAACACAAATTTTTTTGTCTCACTAAATAAATGGAAATAAGAATGCAAATGCTAGAGATGAGCATGTAATAAATAATAAAGAATAAAATAAAATAAAACAACAATGATAATAATGAACATAAAATAAAATAATTACAAATACCATTAAAGCATATGCAGGTTAAGGTGGACAAATCTAGAATAACTAACCAAGAACAGCTAAATACCCAAGTTAAAGAAATAAGTCCAAAACACCAAATATGTCGCCAATCTTGATAAGCACCAAGTGACGTAATATATTAAACTCCAATCATACTTTGCATACATGTGTCTTCATGGGATATTAGGCACTCTCAACTATTTTATCAAGTAACCCATCAGATTATTCACAAATTTATAAACTAAACCTTATGCTTATTTACCAATATCAAACCACACAAGCATTAGCAGGGATAGGGACAAGAGTTCACTTTGATCATAAGGAAACAAAAATTCAAAGAAACCATGTTAAGTATCTTGTTGCAACAATGACAAACACAAAATTTGATTGCAGGCAGCATTCGTAGGCAGCAAAAAAATAAAAATAATAAAAACTTGGTGCTCACACAAATGTTTCAATTGCAGTAATACAATCATGAACTTTCCACTTCCGTAGGCAGTGCATTACCATTGACATTAAACCAGAGTCTAAATAAATTGAACCAGAGTTACTGAACAGTCTAAATAGAATTGCTAAACCAAACCAAAATCACTACCAATCAAACCAAACATGCAACTTTGAATTATCATTATTAGACCAGAATTAAGAAACTGTAAAAACAGAGTTTTTGAACAAATCAAAACCATGTTTCAAATAAACACTCACTTAAGTACTAAAGCTTTACGTTCATCAATGAACATGCTTAAGGAAAGAGAAATAGCCACTGTAGTTAAACCCGAACACTCACTGCCAAGCAATGATTAAACCAATAGGTTTCTTAGTTTGTTTAATTACTCATTTATTTATTTAAAAAAAAACAGCTTCAGCAATATTATTCTTTGACAGCAGCCCAAGAAAGAAACCAGGGATCACATTAGGCCACCTAAAGTGTGATAATTTACCCAATCATGGAAGATTTGAAATACCAGTTAATTTCAACTTTTAACTTAGGAAAACTATCCAAGCCACATATGAAAACCTCAACCAACCCAAAATTGATTCACATCTCAAACAAGAACTTGTCTCGGAATGCACTCAAAGACTAACAATGTGATTAAAAAAAAAGCGCTAATCCAACAACTCATACATGAAATGAAAACACCAGCATTCTTAGCAAAGTAAGGAAAATGAATTAGTTGTTCTGAAACCATGTGTATAGCAACATGTGTTTATAAATCTGTCATTTGCCTAACCCAAAACTAGGCCTCTCAGTTTCAAGTAGTTCCTACCCAAATTAAATTCAAACCTCAAAACTGGACCTACAAGCAAACCAAACAGCAAGGAACCCAAACACAGTCCATAATCATAGAAGTTTCACACACAGCTCATGGGGATCATGGTTTGAGATCCATTTTACAGTTTCAGCATAACCATAACAAACTGAAATTAGAAAGTTTCATTGAAAAATAACCCTCAAACAGAAAACAGGTTCAATGAAACTTGAATATAACACTTAAATGATTTCTCATGTGTGTGCTCAAGCAGAATAGACCCAGATTAAATAGAAATGTACAAATCCCTTGAACCCTCTTTTCCTTAGACCCTTAGTAAACACTAAATTCCCCAAACATGTTTGCCAAAACATTAAACCTCACATTTTATCATCAGTAAAATCTAAGCGTAAGTCTAGTGATCAGTAATTATCAAAATAGATTCTCAAAAACCACATTAAAAGCTGCAAAACATGTCAACTCACCCGCATGCATAAATCGTTATTTGCTTTGAAAACATTAAAGAGAGAGCAAAGTCTCTGTCATTCAAACATCTTAGTTTAAGAGTTACTGTGTCAATATGACCACCATACAGGGTTTATTATGAATGAAGACAGTGAGTAATAAACACATGGGCCCTAGAGTTCTAATATCAAAGAAAGTATCCATGTTATTAGCAACAAAAGCACACAGCGACTTAAATGGATCATCACAAGATGTGATTCAACAGCAGTAGGCAGTATTTCATCCAAATTCCATTATTCCTTCAATAATTAACAAGAAGAAAAAAAATAGCCACGTGATGTTTAAATACCACCCAATGCCTATGACATCAAAATAAACTTAGGGGCCAACACTAACCCTTTTTTCAAATTAGTTCCCTAATCCCAAGCTCAATGGAAAGTAAAAACAGCACACTGAATATATCCCCTGCCTCAAATGAGCTCATCATAACAAAATGACACAACTACACCTATATCTTACAAAAGAAACCAAAACAGAACCACATTCGGAAGAACATGGTAATTTTCCCACAATTCATGCAACAAATCAAACCACAAGTAACCCTTCTTGTTTCCCATTGAATATTTAACGCTCATGCCATAATGTAAAAGTAAAGAAACCTACCTCTAAATCCCCCTGTCAGATTAGGATCCAGATAAAACCCTAAACTAAGATTGCAACCAAAAAGAAAGGAAACAAGCATAATTTCAAGTATAATAGAATGCTAGACTATCTAGGACAGAATTACTAAAAGTAGCCAGGATCATTACACAATCAAACCAAGCTGCAACTTTGAATTTTCATCATTATCCCAGGATCAATAAACAGTAAAAAAACAGAGTTACTACTAAAAAAATCAAACAGAAATGCATTCGAGAGGAATCGCAATGAACTCAAGCAGGATGGTTCTCTTGCTAACCTTTGAGGACCCGATTTTCAAGTTACATAGCAAGCTACATCAAACAAAATCCTGGGACCCAACATGATTTGGCTGGGTTCCAAAACATGAACTAACAGGTCCTCAGATTCACTAATTAAATGCTAAACAACTTGCACCTAATCCACATGGGTAAACTAACCCTTCAAACCCAATAATCCACCCATGACCCTTGTGTTTTCACATTGATTCCTCGTAACATCACAGATCAAACATTCCATTTTTAACAATTCAGCGATCCACTTAGCAAACTATGTAGGTTTTGATGGAAAGAGAAAAAAAAAACTTGAATACAGAACTTAAATGCATTCTCGTACATGTATTCAAACAAAGCAAGTCAACAACACAACAATCATCATCTTATTATATAATAACACACAGTCAAATCTCCACCACAACAGTACTAAATAGGAACCAGCTATCTATACAGTTTAAAAAAACGTAACACATGATAAGAATGGATTACCAAAATGAGCTCAAAATCCTTTGCTAACTGGCTCGGTGATTTCTCCTCCAAAAAAATTCCCGATCTTCCTATCTCTCCCTCTTAGAATCTCTCTCTCTAGATACATGAAAATTTGGAAACCCCCAAAAAGCCAAAGCCCCCAAAACAGAACCCCACACTCTTTGTTTATATAAAAACCAAAATAAAATGAAATAAAATAAAATCCTAAAATCTTCTGTGTCCGTGTGCTGCTACAGGAGGTTGGTCTCCTTCGTACCTGGCCCTGCGTAACTTGTTGGAGCAGAGAGAGTGCACGGCTGGGCTTGGTGCTAGATGAAGAGAGGAAGGCAGTGCAACAGGGGAGTGAGGATGAGGAGGGTGCGGTGCATGCTGCTGTGCGTAGATGGGTTCAGGAGGGGGTTGGCCTAGGAAAGTGGCGTGGTACCTGGGCCGAGGTAGAGCAGACGATGCAGGGTAGGTACAGGTAGGGGCTGTTGAAACCAAAGAACCTTATGAAATTAATTTTGGAACCATTCTTTTTAAAGAATTATTATCCCATAAAAGTTTTAAAGAAAACGAAAGTTTTAATTTAGATTGAATAAGTAAAAGACTCACATAACTTGTTCTGTAACTATTTCTAGAAGAAAACAAAGTGTTAACAAATAGTTACTTATATGTGCGTCCATTCTTATCTGAGCTAAAGGAAACTAAGTATGCGTCCAAAGCCTTTTGAACTGTTTCACAAGTTTTATTATTTTGGATTGTCCAATGTTTTTCTTATTAAGCTCAGGATTCAAAGTATTCGTCCAATGCCAAATTTCAAATATAAAGAAATTGTTCTTCATTAAATGCTGAGAAGCACTCTGATAGCACACACTTCAAAAAGAAGTCAACTGAGCTGCTTAGCTGACATTGCTAACAACTACAAAGACCTGTGAATAAGAAACTTTCTGCATGCTCAGACAAGTCAGGAGTAAGCTATCATATTCTTGGACATTCCTGATAATCAAAGTGTCTTTTCAGAATAAGCTCTACACATTTTCACCTTATGCATTTAATACTACTCAGAACAGTAATAAATGTTTCCGTTAGACGAATAAGCTTATGAAGACTGCTCAAATTGCTCTCACCTATAAATACAATTGTCTTTGAAGAAGAGAAGCAGTGACAACTTTCTGAGTAAATCATAAGTGAAAAAGGATTAAAGTTTTCATTCTTCTTTGTATTCAAACTCTTGTAATGAGATTAAGTCTTGAGATTTATTTTCAACCCTCACTTGTAGTGAGTTAAAAACTCAAGTACTTCTATACCTTTTTCTTTATTCAATTTGGTGTTTAAGCCTGAAGAGATTGTGTATAAAAGAATACTTGGATAGTAGAACCAGAAGAGGTTGAGAATAATTGTATACCTGAAGAGGTGGACAATACTTGTAATCTTTGTATAAGATTAGTAGAAAATCCTTCTGGTGAAGGGACTGGACGTAGCTCTCGGTTTGTGGGAGTGAAACAGGATAAACATCTGGTGTAAGCTTTTCTTCCCTCTCTTGTGTTTTAATTTTTCACTACCATCTGAGAATTGCCATTGTTTTCTTAACTAAAGTGTTGAGATAATTCTTTGAACTTTTTCATTCGTTTAAAGTTAATATTCACAAAATTGTTTTAGCGACCAATTGGACTAAGAATTTTTCTTTGTCCATTGCCTGTTTGTTTCCTTTGTAAAAAGTTTTCTAAAAAAGTTAAGAAACACAATTCAACCCCCCTTCTTGTGTTTCATTTGTTTACTTCAGGGACAGGCTGTGCTTGGTGTTTGATGAAGGAGGCAGAGGCGATTATGGAGAAAGGGAAAAGGAAGGCGCGGCAGAGGGGGCTCTGCTAGGTGGTGGAGCCAAGGTGGAAAGGACAATGGCAGGGGATTTGGGCAGCTTTGTGGCAGAGAGCTCCCCTCCTTTGCTAGGGTTTCGAAATGGGGAGAATGGGGGAGGGATTGGGTTGATGGGTTTGCGGGGAGAGAAGAGAAAGGAGATGGGTGTTGGGTCTGCTCTATGGGCTTGGACCGGGTTTGGATGGTTATGGGTTAAGGGAAATGGGTTTTGGGCTGGGTAGGTGTATGGATTAGGGAAAAAGGGTTTTTGGTTTGGGCTTGGTTGATTCATCATTTTTCTCATTTTTTGGATTTTTGTAATTAAATTAAATTTTTTCTTTCATTCTTCTTTTTAGATTTTTTTTTACTTTTAAATTTGCTAAATAAATTAAATTAAAATTTTTCTAAAATAATCCTGACAAATTTGGGTGTTCACATAAGCTAAGATGATTATGAGATTGATGTGAGTGTTGAGCTCAATCAAATAATAAGAATTGGTTCATTTCATGATTTGTAACATTGGTAATTGAATCAACTCGTCTCCCTAAGATCTGGATGTAATTTGATCAATTCAAGATGAAAATTGAGGGAGGGATTGATGTATTCATATTGTAAATATAGAAATTCAATTAACATAAATCAGTTTGGAAAACAACCAATCCAAGAATCCATCCAAAATTCCAATTGATCTATCCTTGACTACTAAATGTGTAATCGAGTTCAATTGATTGGCTAATCTAAATCTAACCAAGATCTCTGCATAAGATCTAGCATTCACTGCTAGATATTATCTAGAATTCAACTAACAAAAGATATATAAACCTGTAATCGCAGAATTTATGTTGATTGATGCTAATTTAATTTCAAGAATCTTATTAGTCTAAGTGGCAAATCTGCACATCAAATCTCTTCAATTTCAAATGATGAAACTCAAATTAATCAATCACAATAACATCACAATTCGTAATCAAGAACAAACAAATAGAAATCTCCATTCACAGATTCAACATCAAAATTAGAGAAAAAAAGAAAATGCAATTGAACATCAATTTCAAATTTCAATACAAAGTCTCAAGATCAAATTATAATTTTTCAAGGACCTTGGATTGATCTCAGAATTAGCCTTTCATGGCTGCAATCCAAGAAAGCTTATGGAGGAAGATGAAATAACCAAGTGAAACACAAGAAGGTGGGTTGAATTGTGTTTCTTAACCTTTTCAGAAAACTTTTTCTTTAACAAATAGTTCACACAAGAAACCTGTTGAAACTAAATAAGCAGTGGATGAAATAAAAGCTTCTCAGTCCTGTTGGACGCAGAGAAGGTTTTTGTGATACTTCTTTTTGGACGCAGTTGAAAAGTTTTACTTCTTAACTTGAAAGCTTTGTTAAGAAAATAATGGCAAACCTCAAATGTTAGTGAATAAATAAAACACAAGTGGAGGGAAGAGAAGCTTACACTAGATGTTTATCTTGGTTTACTCTTACAATCCAAGAGCTACGTCCAGTCCCTTCCATGTAACACCCCGAAATTTCTGTTTTTAATTGAAATATTGATTTTCTCAATTTTTATGATTTATAATATTTTTGAGAATTTTTCTGAACTTCATTTAAAATTAGTGTATTTTCTTGAACGCTATATGTCAATTCGGGGCCAATTTCAGAAAATAAAAATAAAAGCTTATATTTTCAGGCTGTAAATACCTTAACTATTTATTAAGGCCGGGGAAAGTCACGAAACTCGATTCTAAGACCAGATTCTTAAGTTTTCTATTTTCGGGAATTTTTAGTTTTTGCTGACTTTATGTGTTGAACCGGGGTTATTTCGAATAATAAAATAATAATTTTAAAATTTTGACCCATAAATGCTTTGACCATTTATTAGGAATAGGAGAGTTTACTAAACTCAAATCCGGGAACAGATTTATAAATTTTCCATTTTAAGGGATTTTATTATGAAACAAAATTTAGGCGTATTTTATTTTCCATTTGACGATACATACTAGTATTTATATGTAGAATACACATTCTTCTCCAAGCTTCTCCAAACTTCTACAAGCTTCAAGGTGGGTGGCCAAACAAGTGGGGAAGGATAAAAATGTCTTTTCCTATAAACTTTTTAATTACCAAATTATCCTACACTTTGCCTATAAATAGACATTCAAGCACCATTTGAAGACTCACCAATTTCCTCTCCATTCTCTCTCAAATCCCACGGCCAAACCCTTGAGTTTTTCTTTTCAAAGTTTATGATCCAAGTTCCATCCATAGTTTTAGAACCCAAACATCATTTTAGGAAGATCTTGTGTAGAAAGTTTCTATAGAAGAAATCATTCTCAAAACGTTTTTTTGAGAAAATCCCAAAGTTGAAGAATTAAAAGGATATTTGTTGGTGGAAGAACAAAGAACTTTCACAAAGTTCTCTTGAGGAATTTTTAAACCAAGGTAAGAGGGAGTTTTCTTTATCAACCAATCTTGTAGTAGGAAAATAGGATTTATGATTCATGTTCTTAAAATTTCGTGTGAGTAGTTATAATTGATATTTAAATTGTTTATGCTTTATGTTTCTTGATTTATGATTTGTGCTTTGTGTTTATATGCTTTATTTAGCCTATGTGTTTCTATGACTTTGGGATATTGCATATATGGTAATATTAGAAGCATAATATTTCTTAAGCATACATATGGTTGGTTGATTTTACAAAAAAATCATGGTGGGAAAATGATGGATTTTGGTCCAAAGATCTTTGAACATTTTAATCACTCTATAATTACAAAGGAATTTATTTTATTAATTGTTTAACTTAATTAATTAAGGGATATTTAAATAAGTTAATGATTTCTGTAAATAAATAGAAAAAGAGCAGAATTATTAAACAAAGCCGAAATAATGCCTAAATTTATACTTATGTTGTTTTAATTGATCTTTAACAATAATAATAATAGTATATTGGGAAATAATTAAATAAGCTCAAAATAGCTTCGTTTTTATGAAAAACACTTTCATGCGATTTGGAGTTTACAGAAAACCCTTTCGTGGTTAAAAAGTGATTTTTAAAGCTATACGCGATTAAAATGGACAGAAAGCACTTTACTCGATTTGGAGTTTACAGAAAACCCTTTCGCAGTTAAAAAGTGATTTATTTATGCCTTATGTATTAAAATGGACAGAAAACACTTTACCCGACTTGGTGTTTACAGAAAACCCTTTCGCGGTTTAAAAGTGAATCTTTAAGCCTAAAGTGATTAAAATATGATATTTCTATCTTACGCAATTAGGAATTTATAGAAAAAGCTTTACGCAATTGAAAAATGATTATTCTGTCTTATGCGATTGAAAAATAATAATTTTTAAGAACAGAAAAAATAGTTTTACGCGATTGAAAAACGTGACAGAAATGTTATGCGATTTATAAAAACGTAACAGAAGTGTTACGCGATAGAAAAACTATAATCGGAGGGTTATATGTTTGAAAAACCGTAACTGTAGTGTTACGTGATTTTTTGAAATCCCGAGGGTATTGTTTTATTCTGTTTATGAATAAAATTGCATTTTTTTGTGTTGCATTAAGAAAAGTCTATAAAAACTTGTGGTCAAGGCTTTAATGCCGAGGAGATTGAGTTACACCTTAGTACGAGTGTGAATTGTATAGTGAAGATCTATGAATGATCTTGGGGACGTCGGGGTGCGGAAACTCCACAAGCGGCTAGTTGGAAGCACCGTTGTGCCGTGGTAATATGATTGCAACACACTGAATGATCCCGACCAGACACTATCCTATTCCCGATTGGTGGAGAGTGTTCTCGTGAGCTAAGTTGTGCAATTGAGGTTATATTGTATATTTGGGGCTAATGAGATACGAAACATGTACTCCCAATCACTCTCTCCGACTGTTGTGTATAGCTCCATGGAGTAGGGGTCAATCATTGAGTATGTGCATGGTCAGTTGTTGTACTCTTGCTTTATCTTAGTCTATGTCAAACTTGATTACTCATTGATGTGATAATATGTATAACTGTTAAATAGTTATTATGTTGTGTAGATTAGTTGTACTATCTTTTCTATACTGCTTGATTGGTTTATGATGATATTAGAATCTCACCCGTTCTATTATATTATTATATTTGTGATCTGGTTATGAAGACCAAGATGGGCGACAGGTGTGAATTCTTGGGATTCATCCAAGTCCAATTCCACGGAGGTCCGCAGGCGTGGTGCGTACAATTGGAAACGGAATGCGTAGAGTATGTTGGAGACATATCTCTCGCACTCCGTAGGACCCATCATGGGAATCCTATTAGTTCATTTACTATTACATGCTTTGTAGAATTATTTATGCCCATTAGGGATTTGTGGGGTTTTGGCGTTGAGTATACTCCCCAGGAAGACACTGAAGTTTCTTCCGCTAGAGCTCCTGGGTGTAGAACTGCTAGAATTTCTGTAAGGAGACCTACTAACTTCGGATGGCTTGCACCTGAATGGCCTATATCGGAGGAAGATCCCGAGGAGGACCCTTCTCCGTAGGTAAACTTTGATGGCCACATAGGTAATAATATATTAGTATTGTACGTTTATTTATTCTCTGGTCAGTACTTATGATTTGTATTATGTATTACCGATAAACTTAACAGTAAGTAATATAAAGTATGTATATTATTCATATCTCGATATGTATATTATTACTATTCTGTTTGATTAATGTTATTCGCGAAAAGAAATTTTGGAACTCATATTTTGTATACAGATATTATAAAAGTATTTTTTTAAACTTAAATTAATATTTCATTAAATGTGATATCCTATCGAGGGTGTTACATTCCACGAGAAGGATTTTTCACTAATCTTTAAGAAAATTACAAGTATTCTTCACTTCTTCAGGTACACAAGTATTCTCAAACCTCTTCAATTTATACAAGTATTAAAAGAGTTGTATTTTAAAACACTTAACAGATAACTCACAAAAAGTGAGGGTAGGAACTATGAAGCTTAGTGAGTTTAGAAAAACTTTACAGGGAATATGAAAGTGTAAGATTGAATTCTCAAAAGATAGAATGTGCTTGTATTTTTCTTCACTTCTATCTTTCATCATTAAAGACATCTTGTATTTATATGCTTTAGAGCTTTGAGCTTGTCTTCACGAGCTATTTCATCCAATGGTATTAAATGTTCCCGTTCTGAGTTGTATTAAATGCTTAACACAGATAACGTGTTTGTCTTCTCTTGAGAAGTGAGCTTGGTTATCATTGGTACTAAAAACAATAAGGTCTTGTACTGAATCTTGTGAGTGAACAGAGGTATTTTAGTTGCTGAACTTGTTCAAAGGTTAAGTGTGTCAGCATTAGCATACTTATTTTTGCAATGCACTTTATCAGAGGTCTCGTTAACATTTAATGATAAACAGTTCTTGAAATTGAATTTAAAGCTTTGGACGAATGTTTGAATCTGAGCTAAGTAAGGAAACATTGGACGATCCAATATAGTATACTAAAAAGCAATTCCAGAGTCAATTGGACGAATACTAATTTTTCTCTTTTTTTTTGTTAAGAGACATAATGGACGCACACACAAATAATCGATTTGTTAACACAATATTTCCTTTTTAGAGGATTATCAACTGTTTTAAGTTAGATAAACATTATTGGATTATCATTTTATGGTATCAACTGGTTCAATTGAAATATTACATGTTCATTCCAATTTAATACCTTTGTTATCTTCAAAACTTTGAGGGGCTAAATCTTTGAACTATTTTGGTTCTAACATTAATAACTTAAAACGTCTTTGGTTTCAACAGAAGAAAGAAAAGCTAAAGAGAAACTCAAAAGTCTATCAAGTGAGGGAATGAGAAGTGTCTATATCGTGTTATGTCTTTTCCTCCAAATAACTAATCCTAAAACTCAATTTACAAGTCTGTCACTGGATTAAGACTAATCTCCTTCCTCTTAGCTTTAATTGGCCATCACATTTGCCTAATTTGTGCTTAAGATGAGGAAGTTATGCCTAAATCAATTTGAAGAGGTATCTGAAGAGTAAGCTAACTTAATGTTAGACATACACTATCATAATGACTTAGTTTCAAAAAGTGGTTTTCATGAAAGTTGAACCTATACGTTTTAGTCTCCATTGGCACCAGTTTCAAATCCAATTGACATCTACAATTATGGCCAAATTACTGCACGAGGGTTAGGTTCTAGCGACAACATCCCTGTTTTGACTTCCAAGCCCAATATGGCCCACTAGACATCCGATTCAGCTTCTTAGCTCTTTAGCAAGTTGTTGAGCTCCTTATTATCTTTCCTACAAGGTAAAATTCATAATCATTATATGTTTATAACTCAATATATGCCCGAAATACAAAAATAGTGTAAAATTCAATTAATGCTAGAAAATGCAATTAAGCCCAAATGGAATCCAAACCAATAAAATGTGACCATGTCCAATCAATTAAGCATAAAATAGAGGTAATATACTAAATATGAGGGATTAATAATGTATGTAAATAGTCTTTATCGGAGATCTTGATTGATCAATAGAGACTTTGATGATGATAGAAGTTAGTGTTTATGAGAATTTTGTTAGAATTTTGTTATTAGCTTAAGTTAGATAAAATGATTCAAAGTATTTTACCATATTCATCTTCGTGTATTGGTGTAGATGTAGTTTTGTACACCATATTTGATCCTCTAAACATTGGAATTGGTCTTAGATGTCTTCAGAAAAGTTATAGAATTTTATCTTATCTTTCCAACTCATCTAAACTCATCCCAATCCAAGATTTATTGATAGAGTTACGATCAAAATATTGAAGTAAGGTTAGAGCATTCATCCAGTTAACATCCTCTTAACACTTGGCTTTAGATTAAGATTACAACCTCTTAACGTCAGAATTGGAATTTATGCTAAACACCAAAGTTGTAGCCATGTGTCTTAGATTTCCATAGGCATGAGAATCACTTCATTTAATGCTCTATAACTCAGGTTATTGCCATTTTATCGCAAGTAGGTTTTTGCCTAGTTAGCTCCCAAAACCAACTCCCAAGCATCCAGTGTCTTGTTTTTTGCCCTGCGAATGCCTAATTGCCCAACGCTTGAGAGCCTAGTAACTAGAATATGATGATTTTCTTATCATGTTAAGTGAGTAATAATTCAAGGACATTAAATGAGAATATTATGATCCATGATAAGTAACATATTCAAGGTTACTAAGAATGAAAAAAGAGTTATGTGAATACTAATTACCCTAGAAGCTATACAATTAGATGCTCATTTATTGATATGAAAGAAATGTTGGAAAGGATTGTTGGTAAGGGAGGTAATCCTCATAAAAGGTAAAACATTTGAAATGATCCTAGATAAATGAGATGATCTCAAGGCAAGATAATGTTTTGGATATGATCATCAGTAAGGGAGGTGATCCATGAAAGTCTTACATGTGTCTTTTATGTGAGGATCAGATGAGATTCACTTTAGCTGGGTAGAATGACCATTTGGAATTAGGGGACGCCCTATGCTAAGGAAGATCTCTTGTTACTATTTTATGGTAAGTTTTTATGACTATGTAAGTAAGGGATAATGAGTTTTATCCCAAGACAAAAATATGACGGGCTTGTCCCATGAGACATGAGAAAGGAAAAGAATGAGCATTGTAAGATAATTTAATGCTAGAATAAGAATGATTATGTATTTTGCTGTTAAATATTCTAAGAGGTAGATAAAAAGTATATAATTAAGGAAATAATTTTCCTTAACATTTTTTGATAGTATATAAAATAGTTATGTGTATTCTACTTCATCGGAATATTATGCAATATAAAATGTTTTGTGCAAATTTATCCACCTGGAAATAACATGGGTTTACTACTGTTTAATATACTTGAATTTCTAGTGAGAATTAAATTTCTCACTCTTATATATGTTATTTTGAGAGGATTAGCAGCTAGGTGTTTTGAATGACAATTCTCATAAATCTTGGTGTGATTATAGTATATGATCCTATTGAGGATATTATAATTTACACTGCACTTGAGGCAATCTTCTATATTTTCTTAATAGAAAAGTTGTACTGTTATAATATTATGTAATATAATGTATAATAATATAGTGACTTATCTTACTTTTATCATAAGTATATTAGTACTCTTTTGATTATAAATATGTAAGTAAATAAATGTTACTACTTCATTATTACAAATTCTAAAGAATATTTAGAAATTTTTAACCTAAAATTAAAAAATTAATTAGTTGTTAACAACAATTACTCATTTAATCTAAATTTTAATTTAAAGGAATTTAATAACGTAATTGTTCAATAAATAGTAAGAAATTTTAAATAATACTTTAGTAATAAGAATAATAATAATAAGGTGTTACACCCTAGGTAAAAACGCTAATCGCGCGCGGAACTTTTATGAGTTATACCTCCTTAGTCATATGCAAACTTAGGCAGCAGAATACTTTCTGTAACTACCTCTCGTCATTTGAGACTTGCTGCTCTAGCAACCAACTAAAAATATTCAACTTAGGCGTGCACGCACACACACGATATTTTTTGTTTATATATATATCTTTTTAAAAACTTATGTGTTAATATTGAAGAGCCTAATCATTGTAGTCTTTTTTGTTTTATTTTCTATTAATTGAAAATTATAAATTTGTAGCTAATATTACTATAATTTGTAGTTGAACTAATCATTTAATATGATATTATAATTTCATCTAAATTTTGAGTGAATTGAGTAGGTAAAAATGCTGTTTAGTTTATAGAAATTAAATAAGAAAGGAGAAATATTTAAAATATCTCCGACAAAATTGGACTTCTCGAAGAGTCCGCTTTATATTTAGATAGCGCTAGTAAAGGACAATAAGGAATAGGAAGTAAACTTTTAGAAAAACTTTTAACTTTTTACATTGTGACCCGTTTATTTTCTCTCTTTTAAATAAAAAAAAATTTAATTTGGGAAATCTCTTTTTCTCTTTATTTTTTTTCTCTCAAGTGTTAAAGAATAAAGTTTAAATTCATAAGTATTTTTATTTTATAAAAATTTAAGTTATTATTTTTTTAATATATTATATGTGCCAATTCTACTACAAGTTATTTGATAGTTATTAATTTTTTAAATAAATCATTATTTAGTCTGCATTCTTTCGTACAATATTTACTCTCCATTTTACTTTTTTCACAATGTTTTAAAATGTAGCAAGATAAGAGTATCCGTACCCAATAAAGGAGTGGACAAGGATGAAGAAGGCCTCCCATCAAAATAGAGAGGTGAACTAATCGTACGATATGTACTCCCCCTTTTACTTTTTCCACTGTTTCAAAATGTAGGGAGATAAGAGTATCCGTACCCAATAAAGGAGTGAACAAGGGTGAAGAAGGTCTCCCATCCAAATAAAGGGTTAACTAATCATGCGTCACGGTGCGTCAACTAAAACCCTTTTTTTTATAAAAAAAATCATTAACAAATTATTTATTTTATCTTTTATACATTTTTTAAACTTACATATTAGGGGCTGTTGTTAAAAGATAAATGTAGAATTAAAATATTATTAAATTAAAATTTATTTAATATATAAAAATATTCTTAATATAATTTTATAATTTTATTCATTATTATTATTAGTTATTTCATAAGAATATTTAATTACCTAATAAAAAATCATTCACATATTATTTTTCAAAATTTATTATAATATTAAAATTTTATTTATTATTGTTAATTATTCTGTTTAAATACCTGATCCCATAATAAATAAAAATAGATATTCGTATATTGTCTTTCAAACTTATATCAAAATTTAGAAATTTATTTATTATTGATAGTCACTCCGTTGAATACTTGATCACTCAATAAAAAAATGATAATTCATATATTGTCTTTAAACTTATTGTAAATTTAAAACCTTATTTATTATTGCTAGTCACTTCATTTGAACACTTGACCATTCAATAAATAGAAATAGACATTAGCATATTGTCTTTCAAACTTCTTATAAATTTTGATCTTTATTTACTATTATTAGTCACTTTGTAAGAACACTTGACTAATCAATAAAAAGTAATATCTATTAACAATTTTTTTCATGTTTATTGTAAATTTTAGAGTCAACACCTATTTTAATCCTTAAAAAATACAAGTGTTATTAGTTTGTCCTCCATGAAATTTTTACATCAAATAATTTGATGTCAAACATATCATTAAATAACCAATTTGATGTCAAAAAATAAGATTAAAGGGCCAATTTAATATCAAAAATTAATATTAAAAGACTATTTTAATGTATTTATGATTAAAGTACATAACTAATGACACTTATATTATTCAAATATGTTGTAACTATTAACAAAACATTGTAAAATTTTACAAAGAATCAAAATAAAGTTACAATAGTTTAGATAAATTTTACAACGAATCTACATAAAGTTACAATATTTTAGACTAAAGTTATAACAAATTTAAATAAAATTACAATATTTTTAGATAAAAATTACAAGGAAACAGAATAAAGTTACAATATTTGAGACAAATATTACAACAAATTTTAATAAAGTTATAATATTTTTAGACAAAAGTTACAACAAATATAAAAAAGTTACAATATTTTTTTTATAAAAATTACAATAAATATGAAAAAATTTACATTATTTTAAAAAAAAGTTACAACAAATCTGAATAAAATTACAATATTTTGGATAAAAGTTAAAACAAATCTAAATAAAATTATAATATTTTTTTATAAAATTTACAATAAATATGAATAAAGTTATTGTAAATTATACTTATAAAATTTTTAATCCAAATAATTAAATGACTATAGTTTAGTCTCATAATTAAATTTATTGTCAAACTATTTTAAACTAATCAAAATCAGTCAAAATCTAATTAAATTATCTAATTTTTTTGTTGAACTAAGACTATTAAATTAAAAAAAAACTCAATATGTTTGGTTAATAAATATTTTTTTATGTTGTTATATAATAATTATTTTTATGGTATCATCTCACTCTACCACCAATTAAACAATGGAACTGATAGAACCTAAATCAAAATGCCTTCTTGATTTACTGTATAATCTGATTTTAATAATATTAAGTTAAAAAAATATCATCAAGAATTTTTCTTCCTCACCTTTTTTTAATTATGGGTTATGTGTAAAACTGAAAGAGACCTCATCTGCTTTCTCGTCCGTTGAAAAGGGTGGGGAAAAGGCCAAAAAAGCAATAGCAGCATGTGGGACATGGAAATAGGTAACTGATGTGAGCTTCAAAGAAACTTTCAGATCCATAAGGGGCAAGTTGATATTAGAATAAAATCCTGATGGAGCCGTACCAAGTAATAGATAATACTTTATATATAACATATAGTATATGGTGCATTATTATAATACTAGTAGGTGGCCATATATACTAAGGAGGATGGCCAGGCCCAATACGTGGAGACCAATATGGGTGTGGATTCTAAATATGCATCTTCCATTCATTCACTCATCTACTGGCCTGCAAAACGCTAATTTAATGCCCCTCCAATGTTATGAAGAAGTCTCTTTTGGTTCATATGATTGTTTTTTCTCATCCTATATAATGGGCATGGAGGGATGTGGCAACTTAATGCGTTTTAAGTTGTAATTGTCATCACTCAATTATTCTTCTATTTTTTGTCTCCCATAAATCAGGTATCTCTTTACTTAAAATGTAAAAAAATTAATCTCATAAAATACGATTAGACGCGTGAAGCAAAGATTCTTTATAATTGTGTTTTCTTTATACACATTATTTTAATGATCGAACAAAAAATAAAATACTTAAAATAATTAAATTCATTTTAGTTAGACCAACACAAATTAATCATCTATTGATAGATTTTTATATAAGATGGGTCAGCCAAATGGACAATTCGGTTGTTATAGAGAATTCTAGGAATAAACTGAAAATATTTTTCATCGTGTACTCTATTCTAATAGCCTCACGAGCTGGGGTTTAAGTCAGAAGACCTGAACTTATACGTTAGTACCTGGATACCAACAAATTACAAATTTACAACAGATTTTTTTTTTTTAGAATAAGGATATTTTGAAATCATTTTTTTATATTAATCGAGACTGAGTCATTCTAACTTTAACTTGTTGCATTTAAAAAAAAATTATATCTTCTTAATAAATCATCATAACATCTTCTTAATTACTTAAAATAAAAAATATTAAATGAAATAATAACATCATTTAATATTTTAAAACTTAAAAATTTAATACTCTGCTGTGTCATTATGAAGACATATCGAAGAATTATTATCTGTTTTGGTTAGAGTAGACCATAGGAAATTGAAAATGCAACTTGCCACTTGCCAGAGTGTTCGCGTTTAAAACTTAGAAAAAATAATTAAATTAATAGAGAAGGAAAAAAAAATTGCTGCTTTCCCCTGCCAAAGGGTCTCAGGAACTCGACATTCCTGTAGAGTCCAATATTAATATGCTGCAGTTGGCTAGTACAATCAAAGTTATCAGCATGTTAATAAAAGAATAAGCCAATACAGATTTAGATTCTTGCTTTAATCTGTACGCTGCTTCAATTTTGATACTTTAGAATTAGATATATTAAATTACACAATTCTTTGAGATGGATCAAAAAGGCCAAAATCTCCTTCAGAATGCGCGAAAAAAAAAAAAATTTTAAAAACTCTGATCATCTGAAAGCAAGAGACTTTTCAAGAAAACAAGTAGTAGAAGCAAGACAATGTGTACACCAATAATTGAAAGGGAAGAACCATATAAAAAGTGAAACTTTTCAAGGTGAATAGCATCATGAAGACCTTGACATAAAGAAGGATTCTGAATATTGCAGTAATTTTGTGTGTATAAGTGTAGCAGTTCCAGTTCCATCCACTTTGATGTTATATAAACACAGTATTGAATGTATTCCACACAAGGAAGCCTGCTTTATCTGTGCTTATGCAAAGCAGCTAGCAGCACATTCTCAATTTTGGTAAAACTCTGTCATGCCAACGCTATCAAAGCTGACTCCACAGCCCCAGAGGCTTGCCATCATTCTTAATTGGGAAATGCTATTTGGCCAGAATTAATTGCCCGAGTTCTTATGCACGAACTACAAGGGATTTTTGTCATCACAATTTTTTACCGACTCAGCCTTGAGCTAAAGCTCAATCTCTCTTTTCGCGAGTGTAGTCTCAGAAAACACTGCTAGAAAAGCACGAAACACTGACAGGATTTAGAGATGGAATTGTTTCTGTCTCTATTAGCCACAAAATTTGTCACGGAAGCTATGAATTTAAATGAAAATTTATTTATTTTATTTAGAGACGGAAGTTGATATAGAATTATTCTGTCTCTGTAATTTCCATTGTTAAATCTGTCTCTATATTAATAAGATTTTTAATATTAAAAATAAATATTAGAGACGAATTGTTTATGGTGAAATTTGTTAAATGCAAACTTTAATAAACACATATTTATCAGTTGAATATAGATTCTCGAGTTATGTGATAATCTCGTATGATAAAGAGTAAAAAATTTGGTGCAAGACAAGAAAGAGTAAATGCAATGACAAAGAACAATGTAAATGTAAATTGTAGAAAATAGATGAAAAAAAACAATAAATTAATACAAGGAACTTAAAGGACAGAGCAATAACATAAATTGCAGAAGGTAAAGGAAAGTAACAGTGTAACAAGAAAAGTAAAGAAATTTAAAGAACAAAATGCAAAGAAGTAAAAGAATTTAGAAAAAAATTGCATTAAGGTAAATATCTTGAAATGAAAATGGAAGACAAACTTGAAATCAAATCCTTTGATTTGCTCGAGTGAGATATTAGGATTGTATATCCAATAACCAACATTTTTTACATCGTAAATCCTGGTATTTATAGACAAACTAAGTAAAATAACAGACTCCTAAAACATAGACGTATACATGGCAGTTAAGTCACATATTCGACATATCAAGTTCAAGATTTACAAAGAAATCTGATAAATCCAATATGTCGAAAGCCATCATTCGTTGGACAACATTTGTAACTTTTTCACTTTCAACAAAATGGATCTTTTTTTATAAACCAATCATCCGACGGAATTTGCAATATCCTTTTTCTGACGAGAAATTGTCATCCGACGAACAATACTTGTAACATTTTCAATCTTCAAATCAACTCTTTAAGCCATCCCATGATCGAATTCATATCTTTCTCATTCCTTTGTCAACATAGAATTTATTTCTTCCCCCAACATGAATATATTCAGTCACTAAATCAAAAGTTATAATGTTTAAATAAGTAAATTATTTAGAGACGAAATCTTTCCTCCTCTAACTTTAATAAACAAAAGGAATTCTTTCTTCTCCCTGAGCCCTAACCCTTCTTTCCTGATCTCCTTCCCGTTGTGGTTGTTGTGTCAGTGAATTAGTCGGAGTGCCTGCATCTCATTCGTCGGAGAGGTTGGGTGCGACTCCTGACCTATTAGTTTTTAGATTCATCATTAAATTGTTTGATTCAGTGACAATTTTATATACACTTATGGTTCTTTTTGAAATTTCCATTTCTGGGTTATCCTTATTTTGATTCTCTTTTATTCTTGCAGTAATTTTTTTTTGTATTTTAATTGTTTTTACAATTTTATTCACACTATGAGTTTGTCATTTGTCTTAGAAATGGTGAAATTAAGGTTAGGTGAATGCTTTGCGGGGATTAATGGTCGATATTGGTTGATTGGTGGCTAAGTCTGAGCGACCTTAGCTTGCTTCGGTTGCTAGGGTGTTGTGGCGCACCACTTGGTAGTGAGGTAGAGAACTTCCTGAGAGAGAGAAAGACTTTAGATTTGGGAGCCATGAGTCTCTTCGGTCTTGACGTCGAGGTACGCGAGGTGGTGGGAGGAGATGAAAGGGAAGAGGGAGTTGATGGGTATGGTGAGGACCATTGTAGAGAGTGTGAGGGATGGGTTGAGGAATGGAAGGCTCCAATTTGATACTAAGAGGTTGAAGGAATTTGGTGTTTTAAATTTCGATTGCAGTTACATTACAATTGTATAAATTGCAAACAATTGAGGGAAAATGCAACTGATGCGGTTGCAGAGACATTTAAAACAGCAATATTGCAGCCGCAATTGTGGTTGCATACTACAATTTAAAACCTTGAAGGAATTGAAGGTGGCAGTGAAGGTTACTGACGGTAATGGTGGGATTGATGACACAGAGCCATTAGTGTATGGGTGGTTGAGGAAGGAATGGTCTCAATGCTTTGAAGAGGTTTATTCAATTTTTTTTTGCTTTTTGAATATGATTAAAAATATTCGGTCAGTAAGACAATATCTGATCTTGCCTTTGTTATTTTCCCCTGTTCAAAAGTTGAATCCTTTTAGGGTTGTATTTTGAATGTATCATCCTTTGTAGTAGTTGGAGATGGTTTAGCTTATGACACAACTGCATTCAGGGCAACAAGGAAAGCAATTTGGCAAGTAGAGTCGGGGTTGTTCTAGCTCTAGCAAATTACTGCTTTAAGATCACTTCAACTATCTTTTCAGGTCCGTGAAAGCCAGGACTAGTATTTCAAGCAAGAATGGTTATTGAATTTCCTAGTTCATCACGTCATTTTTATTAGAAATATAATTAATTAGAGATTAGTAGTTAATTTGTTACTAGTTTGTTAGCCTATATAAAGGCTTGATGTAATCACTTTGTTGACACTTTACTCATTTCAATCAATATCAATTTTCAGTTTTTTCTCAATCCTCTCTTTCCCTCTCCTCTGAACCATGATTCTTAACATGGTATTAGAACCATACCACCCACCTTGAAGATTTGCCTTCATTTTCGCTACATGAGTTCACGTTGAACTCTCCAAATTTTTTTCCTCTCACGTTTTCTCTTTCACTTTCTCAATCCCAAATTCGAAGAACTATGCCTGGTGTTCTGCGACCGTCATGGTGTTCTGGATTGTTCCAGAATGTCGAATGTGGATCATTGGCGATGGAGAAGCTAGGATTTGTGAAGCTCTTTGTGTGCCTTGGCTCCTCTGCTCTTTCACTTTCTCTCCAGATCTGCTCCATCTCTGCTTTGTAGGTTTGCTCCAAGAGTTATTGGTTGTTGCTCTGTTGGTGGTGTGGAAGACTTGATGGATTTCCAGATGAAGCTTCGCAATCATCAAAGATTCAATTATTCTCAGTTTCAGATATAAGATTTGGACTCACTAGCGAATGAATCAGAGATCATGTTGCTCCTCCAATTATGTTCAAAGGAAATTCTTTCTATGTTGCTTTGGCTTACGACAAAAGCTTGTTGGAGGCTGTTGTGATCAGGAACCATGGCCACCAGGTTCTCCATAATCGTTGATGAGGACACCATTCGGGAGGCCATGGAAGATGTTGTGTTTGAAGCCACATTACCTCACATGGTCATCATTGATGAGGGTGGGCCCTACAACCATGGGTTCCTTGCAAGTATGTCATCATCAGATGAATGAGAGTTTTCTGCAAGTATACCACATACAACTTATTACCTCACATGGTCATCATTGATGAGGGTGGGCCCTACAACCATGTTTGGGTTCCTTAAAACAAGTCTTCTTACTTGTTGATGTGTTGTCTGTTGCTACCATGATTTGGTTTTTTTTTATTTTTTGGTTAATCTTGGTTTAGCCTTTATTTGGCTTTCTTGTATGCTTCTGTTTTAAGTGGTTAAGCTTTCAACATAGCTTCTGCTCTTGATGGTTAAGCTTTGATAGCTTCTGCCTTTATGGTGGTTAAGCATTTTTCATTAGTTTTAGCTTCTGCCTTGTTAGGTGATTAAGCATGTTTGCTTTTATTAAGTGGTTCAATTCCGAGTTGTAACTTCTGTTTAATGGTTAAACCTTTGTTCTATGGCTTTGATGATTGTAGCTTCTACCTTATATGGTGGTTAAGCTTTGTTCATATCCTTTTCAGCCAATGTATTTCCGGCATTTTTCATTGTATTTCCCTTTGGTTTGATAGGGATTTGTCTTGCTTATTCCAAGCTGGAAGTATTGTGGACACTTTCCAACTTGCGGGAAGCTATTTGAAATATAATTAGTTAGAAATTAGTAATTAATTTATTACTAGTTTGTTAGTCTATATAAAAGCTTGATGTAATCACTTTGTTGACACTTTACTCATTTCAATCAATATCAGTTTTCAGTTTTCTCTTAATTCTCTCTTCCCCTCTCATCTGAACCATGATTCTTAACAATTTTTTTGTTAGGGACTTATAGAATTTGATTTCTATATATATATTATATATAATATATTATATTATATTATATATATATGTATATATATATAATGCATATGAGAACATATCAAGTGAGAATACTATCTTAATATAAGAGGTGAGAACATGTGGATGACATAAATGCCACCAGGTAGTCGCAATCCATGGCTTGTGTTTTAGCGACTTGACCAAATGACTTTTAATGGGACAGGAACCATAGGAGGCAATGGAGAACACTGGTGGGATCTCTCCTGCAAACCTCACAGGGTAATCATTTTATCTGGTCATTAATATAATGACAGTGTCATTAACTCCCCCCCTCCCCAATTATTTCTGCATCTATTTGATGTTGAATGAAATCCCACTAAGTGCTAGTGAAAAAATGGCATTTTAGGGCCCTGATGGAAACACTTTTCCTCCATTTTTTTTTAACAATAGCTCAGTAAGACAATATCTGGTCTTGCCTCTCTTATTGTCATTTTCCCCTGTTCAAAAGTTGAATCCATTTTGGTTAGATAACTTGCTTAAATGAAAAGATGATAGCAAACATGCATTTAAGCATAGAGGTGAACAACTTTATAGCTTATAAGATAACGATATATGGTCCAGTCTCCTTAGAATGAGATATGATACAGCAAAGTCCCTCCAAAAGATCATTTCCAGTAAGAATTTCCCCTAATGTTCATTAACAAAATTTAATGAAAACAACCTAGTATATGCTAGACTGTACTAATGCATATGATTTATGTATTTACAAGTCATTTTTAAAGCTTACAAAAAATGACAAGGAAGTTTTTGTGCCTTTGCGAGAAAATTAAGTAGTAAATGATTTTAGGTTTTTGTTAGATCTTTTTCTTCTATTCGTTATTTTTTATATATTAAGCAATGAAGATAAATTGTTTGTTTTGTCACACCAATAGTGTTCAAAACGAATTACACCAATAGGAAGATTTGTTCATCTTGTGAGATTATATGTTCATTGAATAATGAGTTTTAAAGTTTTAACCAAACCAGTTCCAAATCGGTTCGCGCGTCTATTTCAACGATTCCACTTATTCATTCCAATTGATTTTTAAAACATTGTAGAGTCCCAATTTAAAGAGTGCTTTCATTGATCTACAAAAACTGACCCATAGTAAAAATATTTCCATTAGGACATGTTCTTCAGTAAAAAAAAAAAAATCTAACCAAATCAAAACCAAATATATAAGAGCAAAAAATGTTCCAACAAGCTCCACCCAAACAATTATTTTGCCACTCCGAAACGTTGTTGTAATTCCACTTTCATTAATTAATATCTCCTTTCTTGAATACCATAAAAATGTGTTTTTCTTATCGCGAGATGTAAAAATATCATTGGTCCATAATCACATTTACATAAATCGAATAATGAACACAACCAACTCGAGAGAAGGGTCTTTCTCCATCTTCTTCTATCACAAGAATTCACTTTTGCAATAATTGGTATTGTTAAATATATTAAACAATTTCTAGTCTAGCCTCTATGACCAATTATACAGATTTATTTTCAGAACTAAGAAACGGTATCCTATCTTTGATATTGTCAATTTATAGAACCGTATAAACGGTGAGTTCTTACCTTATTCTATCCATCTATTATATTCATATTTAATTTGAAACTTGATATTAAATTCCCTAAACCTTTGTTAATGCTTCAGTCCCTCCAGTGAGGATTTGGCTAATCAAACTTGGAACAAAACAAAAACAACATCAAGCATGAATATCATTCACACATTTATATTACAATATATGAACCTTTCACATATTATTTTACACAGTCTACCGTACATGAACAGGCATCTCCAAGTTTACTCAATACAAATGTAGGACCAGCAGCACAAGAAGACATCGTCCTTATTCTTCATATCCAAATTCACACAGATTATTTAGATTATAAGCATTTAAACTCAAACCAAACCCATTATTTTTTGTTATTTTCTTTAAACCTTATGGTGCTATGCCTTGAGAAGATGTCCAGCAATATCTTTAGTAACATTGGTTAAGTAGTCCAAGTAGCCATACGGAGGTTCAATATCCTCATTGATCTTCTCATATTCAATAGTCCATATAACAATAGCACTGCCATCTTCCTTATCTATCGCTTGTATTTTGAGCTTGAAGTTCTTGTAGTGCTTACTGACATCTCCATCGAAGATTTTGTATGTGATTGACTTGTTTTGTTCATCAATGGCTTCAATGCTCTCCTTACACTTTGTTACCTTACCATCTGTAATTTCACAAGCAATAAAGTTCTGTGACAAACAATAGATGATAAATAGATGGAAAAATAATTAATTCACCCTTTTTCTGCATACATATTAATTTAGTTAGAAGCTTACCTATAACATAAGTCCAGTGCTTAACCGAATCAATGTTATGCCAGTCACCTTCATGAAGCTCGGCTGCATGCACTCTTTCCGTAATATTTTGAATGTGGTGAAGTTGCTCTGCAAAGACTTTGTAGAACTTAGCAGCAGGTATTTGGATCGGTAGTTCAGTACTCAGTTTACCAGTAAGAGCCATCTCTAAAGAAACAACAGACAATACGAAGCAGATAATTTGACAAACAAGGATAAAGATGGGGAAGTATGCAGCCTTATTGGACCTTAAATAAGAACAGCTTACCCACTGTACTATTGCCAAGTAAATTATTGGATCACCAAAAATAGTTGCTCCATAAAGTTTGCTTTGTATTAAAATATTAATATGAACAAATTTCTGGTTATCATTTTCTTACAGATAAATATTATTTTAATTTCTCAAAGTATCAAAATTATACATATACTTCAAATAAAAATTATCAATTGAAGCAATTAATTCGTTCCAAAATTCACGTAAAAACTAAGCTGCAGTCTGATTTTATTTTTTGTCAAATTTTATTAGGGAGGATATTATTATGCCTTTTCGGGTTTTTTTCTTTCTTATGTTTGTCAAAATCAATATAGACAGGACTAGATCAAATGAAGAAAATATGAATAAACATATATTTTAGTCATTTAAAAATATACATGATATTACATGGGTCTTTCATTTATAAATATATTAAATTAGTCCTTCAAAGATATTACAACAACAAATCAATCCGTAAATGTCACATTTATGTAACTAAATTAATCCTTAAAATGACATCAAATTGGTACTTAAAAGAAGAAATTGATAACATTAATTATCATAAAAGGATTAATTTGATGTCATTGATAAATGGAAGATCAATGTAATGTCGTGCATATTTTTGACAGGTCACAACAGCTGTTTACTCAAATAATATTTTCGCCATTTTAAGATATTCAATATGTAAATTCTTGAAAAAATTAATTGAAAAATTACGTTATTAAAACTTTTCCTATGATATACAATCTCCTCTGGTTATGATGATGCCCATTATGACGGATCAACTACCATAACCTATTATTTGTTGGATAATTTAAGTGTAAATATTTATTTTTGACCATTAAATATATACGTGACGTCACATTAATCTTCATTTTATCAGCGACATAAAATTGGTCCTTAAATGACATTAAATACTATAAACTTTGTCCTTCATTGACCAATTTAATGTTATTTTAAAGACTAATTTGATGGTAAAATTGTAGCATTGAATAACTATTTTGATGTCACATATATCTTTGAAAAACTAATTTGTTATATTTATAAATGAATGACCAATATGATATCATGTATATTTTTAGAGACGCAAAATCGACATTTACAATTTAATTGTAATTTTTGTAAAGAATGCAACTATACCTATTATATATAATCATTCTCTCAAAAACTTTTCCTTAATTATAAGAGATTCTAAAGTTATTTGTGTAATAAACTTAAGTTTTCTAGAATAATAGAACCCAATTTTGTGCCTTAATGATGTATCCAATGAGGATATATATTTACCTCACTTGATGGTGTATGGAGACGTATCAGAATTGAAGCAATTCTCTTATTTGCGGCAACAGGAAGGATGGTTATTAGGAGAAAACTTAGATAAAGTTTTATAGTTGCTTATCTAATTAAAATATAATGTGTATTAGTTTTTAATTTTAGTGTCACATTTTTCTTACTTTTTGTGTTGATATGTAAAAAATAATACACATGTTATATTTTTTTTTGGTATTATTACGCATATTATATTTTAATTAAAGAACAATACCACAAACACATATAAAATTTTATCTAAGTTTTGTTGGGATTTCTATACTTTCCAATCATATTTGAATTTTTTTTAATTATTATACGGGAAGAATATTTTTAAACTAATTTTTACGTTAATTAATATTAAATTAATTGAGCTAAGGATGCACATTATCTACATTAGCCTTATACATTAATAAAGACTAATTAATTTTTCTAATTACTTACTAAAGTTTAGACTCAATTAATCAAGGTGAAAACAGACTTCCCTATAAGATAATGAAATAGGAAGAACATGGATTACTTGGCAAACGTCGAGGCGTAGTATTCAGATAGGAAATCTGCTCATGTAAGGAACGGTTTGTGGATCACATTGGGAAGAACGGATAGGATAAGGAGGCATGATTTGAGGTGGTGGGGCTGTGGCTTGGTTCTCGGTGGAGGAGTTATTTTCGGTGAACAAGGGATCGGTCAGTTGGGAGCAGGTGTGATTTTCAGGTGGGATAGGGCCGACATGCAACCGTGGACGTGTCTGCTGGTGACCGAAAGGTCAGGGAAATATTTAAGAAGAATAATTTTATATCTTTTAATGGATCGATTTAATAATTTTATTAATTACTTAAAAAAGTAAATATTAATTGTTTTTTAGATTCTTGTGATAATAAATACTTTTTTTATTTAATATTTTTTATTTTAAATAATTAAAAAATTGTTAGGACATGTGTAACATTATTGTTTGAGAATTATTGGTGGAAGAGACCGAGAGTGCGTGATTTGCAGGATAGCATTTGAGGGAAATGTGGGGACGGTAGGTATGGCAGGATGGTGAACCGGAATGGAAGTGGTGATCTTTAGAGGAAATATGGGAGATAGATGAGGAGGAGGGTCCGCGAGTGGTTGAAAAATTTTGATTGTAAAGTGATGAGGTGGGAAAGAGTGGTTGAAAATATTTAATTTGAAAGTGATGAGGTGGGCAGAGTGGTTGAAATTTTTTAATGGGAGTTATTATGGTATTTTATGAGTTTAATGTTTAGGATGAGTTGTTAATTATTTATTGATAGTTGGTATCACAATAAATTTTAAAAAATTTATTAAATATAAATAACAACTAATAAATACTAAACAACTTATCTTGTGTACCGATACTCTGAAAAAAAATAAATACTAAAATAATCCTCATTTTTAATATACTTAAGGAATTGAACATGGCCGAGACACATGATTTTTGTGGGTGTGGAGATTATAACAAAGGTAGGCGCATTGAGTGGAACTATCCAAGAAACATACAAGGATAAGACCTTGGTTCAAGTTTATTTTTAACATAAAGTTCAAGCATGGAAAAGAAAAGCAACCAAAAGTTTTAAGCTTAGAATAATTGGGAGGAGAATTAAATAAAACTTGAAATGGGCTTTTCATGTTTAGAACCGATGTGATAAGACGATTTGTTAAATAAGTGGCATTTTGAAGGGCATAAGTCCAAATTTTATGTGGCAAGGAAGCATGATTGAATAAGCAACTAGCAATTTCAACCAAATGTCAATGTTTATGCTCAGAAACACTATTGTGTTAAGGGGTATAGGTGGGGGTGGTAAGATGTTTGATACCATGAGATTGAAGGAAGGGTTTAAGTTTTAGAAATTCTCCGCCATTGTCTGTATATAACGTTTTAATATTATCAAAATGATTTTCAACAAGTGATTTGAAAGTAGGAAATATTATAGCAACATCAGATTCAAATTTTAAGGAATATAACCGAACATATTTTGAGAAGTGATTAATGAAGATAGCATAGCAATGAAAACCATCAATTGATTCCAAAGGAGCAAGCCCCAAACATCTAAATACGCAAGCTCTAAAGGAGCAATACTAGTCAAACTAGTCCTAGAAAATGGCAACTTATGACTTTTATTAGAAAAAAAAGAATTACAATCAACAATTTTTGATGAAGAGACAGGCAGACTAGAAGAGTGAATCACATGGTGAATGATGCAATGTGTACGGTGAACAAGCTAGTGGTGGAAGGAAGGATGAAATAAGACATGGGCAACTTGAGGTGGTGAATAGCAGGAGACAAGTGGAAGCTTGTAAAATTTCCTTCATTTAGGCAACAAAGTAACGTCGTTCTTGTGCTAAAAGACTTTACCTTCAAATGCAACGGAAAAAATTCAATAGAAACATTTTTATGTTTGCATAATTGAAAGACAAAAAGTAAATTTTGAATAACAGAAGGAACACATAAAACATTGGAGAGTTTTAAAGGCTTAGAGGAGGTGGGAAGGGTAGTGGAACCCATGTGGGAGATAGGCAAATAGGTTCCATTGGCCACAGTTAATTCATCACCACCTTCATACTTGGATTTGAGAGAGAGAAATGAGCAAAATCATTGGTGAGGTGGTGAGATGCCCCAGAGTTCATGAGTCAGGAGGAGTCATTGTAGTTGGAAGAAATGGCCATATTGGTAGTGGGAGCATTAGTCTTAGGAGGATAACCATTGATCTTAAAATAGTTATTAGCAATATGTCCTCCCTTGTCACAAAACTGACAAACAACAAAGTCAAAGGAAGAATAAATTTTCTTAGGTTGAGAGGGATATTGATTGGTGACAGCAAATGAACTAATGCGTCCTTTGGAGGAAGAGCTAGTACAATTGATATATTTAGTAGTGGCAGGACTAGTACCCATAAGGCTTTCTTCATGTTGAAGAAATAACTAAGTCAACAAGTTTGTCGGAAGGTTCATAGGGGTGTCACGAGTACGAAGAGAAGTAAAGAACTCACAAAAGCTAGAACCCAAGCCACTAACGACATAGATGACAATGTCAATATCATCAAGAGGGTGTCCAATAAGAGAGAATTCATAAAAAATACCTTTAATAGTACGTAAGTATTCTGCAATAGAGGATGAACCTTGATGGAGGCCATACTTTCCTTGAGAGACATAATCTGAGAACGAGAATGATTGGCATAAGCGCACTAAAGCTTTAGCCATGCTTTAACGGATGTTTTAGCACAACACATCACAGCTCGCGCATCAGCTTGACACGAGCCAAGTAAGGCCAGAAATAGTAATTGGTCATGGTGTACCTAGTATGTATAAGCTGGGTTGATGATGTCTTCATCATCTTGTTCAAGAGTTGGAGATGGGCAAGGGTCAGAGCTAGTGGCATAGCCACCCAAATCATGGCCAATAAGTAATGAGCAAAACTGTTTGTACCAAGTAAGATAATTATTACCATTAAGTTTAATGGGAAGTTGCGTAATAGTGTTGAATTGGACTAGGTCTTTGTGATCAAAGGATGGGGAGGAACATGGTTGGTTATGGATGAGGATTAGAGTGTTGGTTAAAGCTTGAAGACTTCTGATAGCATCAAGGATTAAAATATCGGTTTACATCAGGTGATGCGGCCTCAATAAAACTATTGTGGAGGCCGCGTAACCTCATTAACCCGCAATCTTTGTGTGATTCAAAATCACAGAAAACAACAGCAACAAAATGGGTGTTGCGGCCACAATGGACATGATGGAACGCCATTTTGGCCGTAACAACATTAATTTCCCTTTTTTGGGTATAAAAATCAAAATTTGTCAGAAGAAATTGACAAAAAAACATAACCCTAACCTCTTTTAGACATTTCTATCTTGGTAATTTGGAGATGTCTCACCATCGCTTCAGCACCTCAACCCACATCATCAGTAGATTTGCTTCTCAAGCTTCTCGACAGCATCAGGTAACTTAAACCTTGTTAGAATATCTTAGCATATCTTCAGAAGATCTATATAATATATTGTGAAATCAATTAGTCCTCTAATTGAGAAAGCAATCTTATGAGTTGTTTTCTAAATTCAATATGTTTTTTGATTTGTTTCCGTATTTATTTAAGGTTAGGATTCTTATTGTCTCAGTGAGCTTGGAGTTGTACTAGTAGTACTACACTAGTATTTGACCTAATTATTACTATAACTAGTGTCAATGCTTTGTATTTTACAACACATCAAGTTAATCCAATATCATATTATCCATTATTACTTCTTTTTTCTTTTACTCATTTTCTACCTAAACCCTATAATTTCAACATGGTATCAGAGCGGTACTATCCTCCGTGCCCTAATCCTATCATTATTCCACTGTCAAGTTCCTAAAAGAATTCAAGAACTCCATATCTCTGTCTTTTCCACTAGTTGTGCATCAATTCCAACTACCAGAATCCTAGTTTTTCATGCTACTTGTTGTTCTTGTTTCTTTTTCTGGTGATGGTCATTGGTGTGTGAAAGTGTTTCTGGCCTTTATTTTGTCATTTTTTTATTATCCTCATCATGGTTTGCCTTTATTTGATGGGTTTGCTACTATTTGGATGTTGTTGCAACATGTCATTATATATTATGGTTGTTGTTCGTTATTTGGGTTTGTTTATGCTCAACTTTCTTGTTGTTTGCCTCTATTTGGCTTTGATCATACCATTTGACTTTGTTTACCTTCGTTTGGCTTTATATGCCCCTGTTTGGCAATGTTTGGTGGCATCGGAGCCTTGTATGATCATGGCCCTGTTTGGCTGTTTGGCTAAGTACTTACAAAGTTTGCTTGGTTTTCTTCTAGCCACCCACCGACAAATCATACTGGTGGTACTTTTACTATCTCACTGATGAGTCATAGCAATGATGAATTCTTTATTGGTTGTGATTCACACTAGTTTTAGTCTTAATTTTTATGGTTGCGACTCACGCCAATGTAGTTTCAATTTTTAGATTTTTATGTCTCCTAAATTTCCCTACTTTTTGAAGCTTCCAAATGTTGTTCTTGATGAACTTTGAGAAGTTTAGGCTTTGCTATACATCATGATTGCTTGCTAGGAAATTTTTGCCGTGCGTCTTTCCAGCGATGTCTCTTCCTCATTGGCCATGCAACTTTCCAACCAACTTTTCTGGCTGTGCATCACTCTAGCCATCTTTTCGAGTTATATTTCTAGCAGTGCCCATCTCATATATTGTCTCTCCAGCGTTTTTAGCATCTCTGAGTTGTCTTGTGAGCTATCATTTATGGAGCCCACATTATTTTTATGATTAGTTTCTTTTAGTGTGTTTATTTGTAACAAGCTTAAAGCTTAGTAAGCTTTAACTTGATGGAGCTTGATGGGGAGTGTTAGAATATCTTAGCATATCTTCAGAAGGTTTTTATAATATATTGTGGAATCAATTAGTCCTCTAAGTGATAAAGCAATCTTAGGAGTTGTTTCCTAATTTTACTATGCTTCCTCATTTGTTTCCTTATTTAATTAAGGTTAGGAGTCTTATTGTCTTAGTGAACTTGGGCTTATATAAGTAGTAATACACTAGTACTTGACCTAATTATTACTATGAATAGGTGTCAATGCTTTGTATTTTATAACACATCAAATCAATCTAATCTCATATTGTTCATTAGTATTTCTTCTTTCATTTACACCTTCCCTACCTAAATCCTATAATTTCAACAAACCCCGCATTCTAATTTTTTATATTTGTGTATGAAAGTGAAATTTTAGATCTCTAAAAGGTGGGAAAAAGGCAGAGCCTATCATATGGGTGGGTGTGCAGAGTGATGTAGGTGTGGCTATGGAATGGTTCTGTGCATGTGTGTGGTTGAGTGAACGAGGTGTGTGTGTCGTGAGTGTGAGAAAGGGTGTGTGTATGTCATGAGTGAGTGTGTGAGAATGGGTGGTTGTGAGTGATTATGTAAGAATAGGTGGGTGGGTGGGTGTGCTATGAATGTGAAATGAAAGGGATGAGGGAGTGTTTCGGCGTGAGAGAGAAGGGGGACGAGAAAAAATAAATGAGAAGGAAGGGGCAAAGTGGGAGAGGGGGAATAGAAAGAAAAAGTGATCGGGAGGGGGGAAATTGAAATACGTGGAGAGGGAAAGTTTGGAAGAAGGGGAAGGGAAAATGGTTGAGGAATGTGTTGAAAATTTGGAATTCAAATTTGATGGAAAGGGGAATTTGATGGTATAAAATTTTGAGAAAATAAGCAAAAAGTTAGAAAGTTTTATGAATAAAATTAAAATTAATTGTTAATTGACTTCTTAAAACTAATAAGTTTAAGAAATTAGCTTGACTTGAAAAGTTAGAATTGGAACTTGACAAAGATAGGGAAATTTTGTGGTATAAATTTTTGGAACAAAAACTTAAAAAAAATTAGGAATTTAATTAAAAAAGTTAACACCTATTTTAGTTCTTGAAAGATGCAAGTAATATCGATTTAGTTTTCTAATAATTTTTGACATCAAATTGGTCCTCCAAAAGGACCAATTTGATATAAGATATGTCATTGAAGGACCAATTTGATGTCAAAATTTGGCATTGAACGACTATTTTGATATATTTATCATTGGATGACCTAACTGATGACACTTGTATCTTTTAAAGACCAAAATAAATGTTTACTCTAATTAAAATTAATTGTTAATTGATTTCTTAAAACTAAAAAGTTTTTCTTAGCACAAGTCAATTATGTGATAGTAGATATGATGTTTCCTTCAACAAAGGAGAATGTATAGTTAGAAACCCTGATTAATCCATACTTTTTACTGCAAAAAGGCAAAATAATCTTTATAAGATTGATTTGGGGGATCTTACAGAACATAATGTATCATGCCTAGTGTCCATCAAAGAAGAACAATGGATATGACACAAGAAGCTTGGTTATGCAAACTTGATGTTAATCTTAAAAGCTAAACAAGCATAACCTCATAAGAGAATTACCAAATCTTGTGTACAAATCAGATGTTCTATGTGATGTTTGTCAAAAGGGGAAACAAGTTAAAAAATCTTTTGAATCCAAAAATATTGTTTCCACCTTTAGACCACTAGAATTACTACATCTGGATTTGTTTGGTCCAACAAGAACAATCTCTTTAAATGGAAAGAAATATGGATTAGTTGTAGTGGATGACTATACTAGATGGACATGGGTTGTGTTCCTAGCTCACAAGGATGAGTCTTTTAAGGTCTTTTCTATATTCTGTAAATGAGTTCAGAATGAAAAAGGCATATGCATCAGCTCAATCCGAAGTGATCATGGAGGAGAGTTTGAGAACGAGAGCTTTCAACGGTTCTGTGAGGAAAGTGGTATTCTTCACAACTTCTTTACTCCCAGAACACCACAACAAAATGGTGTAGTAGAGAGGAAAAACTGGTCTCTCCAAGAGATGGCAAGAACAATGCTCAATGACAACTCAATTTTAAGACCCTTCTGGGCTGAAGCTATTAATACTGCCTAATACATTTAAAACAGAATATATACCAGACATATTCTGAAAAAAAACTCTTTATGAATTGTGGAAGGGTAAAAAACCCAACATTTCATACTTTCATTCATTTATTCCAATGCTTTATTCTTAATACTATGGAATTATTAGGAAAATTTGATGCAAAAGTTGACTGTGGTATCTTCTTAGGATATTCTGAAACTTCAAAGGCATACAAAGTTTACAATTCTCATTCTTTGACTGTAGAAGAATCTATCCTTGTTAAGTTTAATGATAAAAAGTCTGATAAAGATTTATCAGAGCTAGATGAGTCTCTTGTAGATTTAAATCTTAACGACAAGAACGAAGGTACATCAACTAAGAGCAAGAAGACATTGGACGATGAAGAAAAAGGAGAAAATGCAACTAACAATGTTCAACGAAGTTGGCACTTCAAAACTTATCATCAAGAAAACCAAATCATTGGTAATCCAGATGACAAGGTGCGAACAAGGTCAACCTTCAAAGAATATTCAGATGTTGCCTTTATCTCTGAACTGGAACCAAAGAAGATTGAAGAAAATCTGTTGGACGAAGGATGGATATTGGCCATGCAAGAAAAGCAGAGCTTAACCAGTTTACAATAAATGATGTCTGGATGCTGGTTCAAAGACCCAAAGACAAATCCATCATCGGGACAAAATGGGTCTTTAGAAACAAATTGGATGAAGATTGTAAGGTTGTGAGAAACAAGGCAAGGTTAGTTGTTCAAGTGTACCCACAACAAGAAGGTATAGACTTTACTGAAACTTTTGCACCAGTAGCTAGATTAGAAGTCATACGCATTTTACTTTCATTTGCTGCTCATCATAGTATGAGACTCTATCAAATGGATGTAAAAAGTGCTTTTCTAAATGGTATAATGAATGAAGAATTTTACATTATGCAACCACCTGGTTTCGAGGATCAAGACTATCCATAGCACATTTTTAAACTGAAAAAGGTTCTGTATGGATTGAAACAGGCTCCTCGAGCTTGGTATGAGAGGTTGAATACTTTCCTAATGGAAAATGGTTCTTCTAGAGAAAAAGTTGATACTACTCTTTTACGCAGAAACGCAAACTCCCATTTTATTATAATCCAAATTTATGTAGATCATATTATTTTTGGAACTACTAATGAATCTCTTTGTGAAGATTTCTCCAAGTTGATGCAGAAGGAGTTTGAAATGAGCCTAATGGGAGAATTGAAATTCTTTCTGGGTTTGCAAGTGAAGTAAACATTAGATGAAATCTACATTCATCAAACTAAATATACCAAGGAACTCTTGAAGAAGTTCGAAATGGATGATTGCAAAACAATGAGCACACCAATGCATCCATCGTCCACAATGAAATTGGACGATAAGGAACAAAAGGTATATCAAAAGGTATATAGAGGTATGATTAGATCACTGTTATATCTTACTGAGTCTAGACTTGATATAATGTTTAGTGTGTGTCTCTATGTATGTTTTCAACCTGATCCTAAGGAGTCACACCTAGTTGCCATTAAGAGAATATTCAGATATTTGAAAGGTACTACTAATCTGGATTTGTTATTTAAGAAATCACATGAGTACAGATTAGTTGGCTTTTGTGATGCGGACTATGCTGGAGACATAATTGAAAGAAAAAGCACCAGTGGAGGATGCCACTTCATTAGAGGAAGCTTAGTTTCATGGTCCAGCGAAAGACAAAGTACAATTGCACTTTCAACTGCAGAAGCTGAATATATATCAGCATCTAGTTGCTGCTGTCAACTTCTATGGATCAAGCATCAACTGGAGGATTACAACATCTTTGAAAGTAAGATTCCTTTGTTATGTGATAATACAACTGCTATAAATTTATCTAAAAACCCCATTTTACATTTAAGGGCAAAACATATTAAAATCAAACATCACTTTATAAGAGATTATATTCAAAATAGTGTGTCTGACGTTCAATTTGTGGATAAAGATCATCAATGCACAGATATTTTTACAAAACCCCTTGCACTGGATAGATTAACTTTTATTAGAAAACATTTAAGTATGCATTTTGTGAAGAACTGATATTTGTGTGTCCATTGATAATATGCGTCGAATATGATTTGTACTTGATATATATCATATGTGTACATCCATTATTTGATAAGTCACTGGATATATTATATTTGCATTATTGTAAAATATCTTTTTCGCGTATGAACTTATTCGAATTTTCCCACGTTGAGCCAGTTTTTAAAAAGTCACAGAAGTTACTTTTTACTACGGATGTAACAGTTACTTTAAATGAACATTTATTGTAATGTCTGTTAAAAAAACTTCTCAGTTTCAAATCTTTGTTTTTACCAATCTTTATAAATACCTCTTTTCATTTCAAAATTACATTTTTACGTTACCAAAACTGTTCAAAACTCTTTGCAAAGAAATTCCTTGCAACCAAACCTCTTTCTCACTCTCAAAAACCCTAAATACTCTTCAAAATTTCTGAGAAATGGCCGGAGGAAGAAGATTGAATGTGGATGAAACTAAGGTCTCGGTGGAATACTTGTTTCAAACTTCAACACTAACGGAGTGTGATATAGATATTGCTGAGAATTTGATGAATCAATTTGAGACACTTATTTTAGCTTTGTATTATGCATTATTAGATGTTTATTGTGCCCAATATTAGTACTTTAGATGAGTTTAATGTTGTTGGGCTTCATTGGGCTTTAATGCAAATGTTGAATAATTTTTGAATTTTGGTGCATTTTGACCTTTCTTCCTTGGTTAGGCCATAACTTGGGACTCGGTGATCCAATTGAGGTGATCTTGGTGTCTTTGGAAAGCTAAGACAATGTTCTACAAGTTTCATGAAGAACTCAAGAGCTGGATCGGACTTCTAAGGGTCGAAAACATCCCTGCAATGCAGAGTGGGTTTGCTGTCAGGAAAATCTGGGCAGTATGCACATATTGGACTACATAATGAGTTATAGACCTCCTCTTGGGCTGAAACTTGGTCATTTGAAAGATAAGACCCATATCTCCAACTTCACTGAAGACCACTTTGTCAATAGATGTCGTTTTAGGCATGCTTATCAAGCTACAAGTTGGTCTGAATTTGGAAACACGTTCTTCCAACCTAACTTGAGGTAGGTGCAGTGTTTTTGGCATTTCTGGAGTTCTAAAAGTCCAAATGACATTATTCAAATTGGAGATTTTCAAGGAGACAACTGGCTACAACTTTCATGAGACATCCAAGCCAAAATACACCGTCTAGGTGATGAATTTGAAGCCAGAAGTCGGATAAGAGTTGTTGACTAAAAGCCACCAACCATACACCAACCCACCTACCATGCACCAACCCACCAACCATGCATCAAGCTTCCACATTTGACAATTTCCATATTTTTATAGGTTGTATTCAGATTATGTACATGTATAAATTGGCTTCTAGGATTAGTATAAATAGAGCCAACCTCTTTGTATTAGAAGCATTCAATTTTGAAGTAAGTTAGAATTCAATTTTGTAGTAAGTTTGAGTATTTGTTAGTTTTCTTTCTCTTCTTCTCCCTTCTCTTTAGAATTTCATTTTTGTTCTTTATTTTCTGAGTTCTTCCTTCCCATCCATGGAAGGCTAGGCTCTCATAATCAATCCAAGGGATTAGCCATCTTGATGTTTAATTTGGAGATCTTGTTTTACTTGTTCATATTGCTTAATTGTTATTCAAGTTTCTCTTCTTCCTCTTTTAATTTTGATCTAGATTGAATTGCTTAATTTGATTTGGATGTTTATGTGATACTAGCTTTATTATCATGTATTCAAGAGGATCACATAGAATAAACAATTTATTAAAGCTTTTTGATGGATTGTTTAGCTTGGTTAAATTCTTGATCTTAGGTTAATCTATGTTTGGATGGTGCTTACTTTATCTAACCTTGGTTAATTAAATCCTAGATGCTTATCTAGTAGAGGATTCTTGGATCATGTTGAGGCGTCTTGTTGTGATCTAAGGCCAAGAACATGGTTAGCGATTAAGTGAATTCCTTGTGATCAATGATGAGTTAAACTCAAGATCGGTAAATTTCCTTGGATTGGTTGTTTCTTTAGATTTGTTTTCAACTTTAAGTCTTGTATTTTTATCAATATTGTTAATCAACAACAAAACCCCCCATTTTAATTATCTTGATCTGATTAAATCTTTGTTCTTTTTGGATCCTCGAGAGACGATTCGGTTCATGCTCTATACTACAAATTATTTTGTGAACCGGTAATTTTTATTATTTGACGAGGTCTCGACAACCTCTTGTCAAATCTCTAAGGTTCTGGTTGGATCATCTACTTCAGAGAACCAGTAAAAGTTCACCCAGAGTTGGTACACGCGTTTTGGAAAAACGTTGTTGTCTCTGATAATGAGATTAATGGAAAAGTGCTCGGAAAGGAAGTAATAGTATCTGAAGTCACCATTTCTGACGCGACCCAGTGCTGGCTAGAAGGGGCCATATACTCGAAGAAATGGACTGAGGAAATATGAGGAACTAACGATGTGTTGGATATCCTTCTCAAGGATCCAACAGTTGCAACCAAGAAGATTGTTGCATCTCTAATGCATGACAAGACCAGAGTTCTTCACCAACTGCTCAACAAGGTGATATTGCACAAGGCTGGGTCAAAAAACTCTGTCTCAAATCTAGATGCCTTTTTCCTATGTCATCTGATGCTAGGCCAGCAAATCAACCACCCTCCACTCCTGTTAAAGCATTTCAAGATGAGTGTTCAAGGGAAAGGCAAGAAAACCACCATCTCCTATGGTGTACTACTGTCTAAGCTCTTCAAGGAGCAAGGAATCTTCAGTCCTTTAGAAGCTTTGGACGAAGAAGAATAAATGAAGGTGTTTGGAGGCAAGCAACTTCAACAAGTCTTTGGACAAAGCAACCTTTTGAAGATCTTCAAACCGTCCAAGATTTTATTGGAAGCTTGGATGATGCTAAACCCTCCCCCAACGCAGCTGAGCATCCAATGAAGCCTTCTGCCTCTTTGACTGAACTCAAGCGTACAAGACAGTTAGTAATGGACGATAACTCTAAAGATGATGATCAACCAATTGCCAAGATGTTGAAAATTGCACCTTTTATCATAGTACTAAGAAGCTCAAGAACAAAGATGTGTGCCAAAAGAAAACCTTACCAGAAATTTCCTATAATCCTCTCTCCAGCACCTCCTCCTTTCTCAACCTCACTCATTAAACCTCAAACCTCACCACTAACACATGTACCAAGCCATAAACATAATCTCCACCATATATAGAAAATCCCTCTTCAACCTCTTCTTTTACTAGTACCTAAACTTCAGCGCCTCACCACACTTTACACCCCCACTTCCCTCTTCCCCTGTACAAAACCAATTATCCCTCACTCTAAAAACATCTTTAACCTCTGACTTTCACGATTAGAGGTTCCGAACCTTTACACTAGGAGTGATACCTCACAAAGTTGAACAATGGGAGCTCAAACACCCAAGTCTTTCAATGGTCCAGAGGTGTGCTCGAAGTTGTGACGGGTTCTCTCAACAAATTCTTCTTTACCTAAAGCAACTCAAGTTCCAACCTCTGACACTTGAAGAACTAGGTTTTTACGCCTCAGCCTTTGACACCATGCTTGTTGGTGTGCTCAAAGCTGGTTTATTGGTAAAGGACCTATGTTATGTCCCACCTTCTCTGCTCCTCACTTCTCCCACCTCCATCAAGATTCAACTTGATCGAGTTTGTCCAAGACTGCCAATGGTGGATCCTAATAAAGATAAAGATCTCAGAAAATTCAGAAATCAAGCCTACTGGCCATTACCCACTAGATTTGATCCTGACTTTGGAAGGAAGCCTGCATCGGGAGTTGACTTGGATTTTCTAAATTAGTTTTCTCAATTTGGAAAAGCTCGAGATAGAGCAGCTAAGAACTACCGGGAAAGCTATGTATGGGAGTGTGAACAATAAGCTTCCTCTTCTGGACTTAGTGATGAAGATAAAGAGAAAATCATCACTGTCCCTGCCCAAAGCTTTCAGTGGTATGCCCCTTATGCAATCAATGATGATATCTTCGGAATACCATTACGGCCTTCTGCTAGTGATGTGTTGCTTTTTAATCTAGTTGAAGTTGAAGATTGATTCCCATCATCCATTTTGACAAAACCATATCCTTGGGAACATCTCTTCACTAACTATCAAGATCTTTTTCCTTAGGATCCGAATATGCTTTCTATGGATGAAGCCAACACTGATCAACTAGAAGTTGAAGCTACTGTCCCCGAAGATGACAAAGTCCAAGCAGAGGAACTTGCTCCTTTATCTGTTGTCCTCTATACTGAGCATTCTATAGCATTTTGCTCTATCGCCGTGCAAGCATTAGCTGAGAATGCCCATCAACCTGCACCTGCTTATGATGTTCATCCTGGTGTTCACCGACTAATCAGAGATGAAAAACAAAATGCTTACAAGCAGTTTGAAGGCCTTCTCAAGCTCTACTTTCCACATGGCCTTCCTCCTTTGCCTTCTTCATCTTTTACTGACTATGATGTGTTCTTCGTGAAATAACCAAGTGAAACACAAGAAGGGGGGTTGAATTGTGTTTCTTAACCCTTTTTCATGATTAATAAAAGATTTTCCTTTTTAACAGAAAATTGAACACAGCGAAGGATAAAGTTTGACGAGAAAAGAACTTAGAACCAACACGGCTCAGTCCTATTGGACTCTAAGTATTTTGAAAAGACTTTTAAGAAAACAGTTAACATGTTCTAAAACCAATTAAAAGGTCTTTGTTAATAAACACAATAGTAAACCCCAGAGGTTAGTGAATATAATAAAACACACTAGAAGAGAAGAAAAGCTTACACACAAGATTTATCCTGGTTCACTCTTATCAACCAAGAGCTACGTCCAGTCCCTTCAACCAGAAGTATTTTCCAACTAATCTTTTTCGAGATTACAAGTATAATACACCTCTTCAGTTAACAAGTATTTTCAACCTCTTCAGGTTCAACCACACAAGTATTCTTTTTCACACAACCTCTTCAGGCTTACAACGCAAAGGTGAATAAGTAAAGGTAGATGAAAGCTTGAGTTTGAAACTCACTAACAAAATGAGAATAATAAAAATCTCAAGGCTTTTTCTTTTTACACGTATATGGAAATCCAAGAAGAAATAAAGCTTTTTAGACTTTGTAAGATGCTTCAGCAAAGATCTCCTCCTTTTTTCAAGTGTTGCTTCTTCTCTTTATAAGTAAGAACAAATTGAGCAGACTTCATGGGCTATTTCGTCCAACGGAAACATTTATTACCGTTCTGAGTAGCATTAAATGCATCTATCGGAAAAGTGCTGAACTTCTTCTAATGGTGACTTTTATTCTCTGAGATTTCCAATTAGTGAAAACAAAGTCCTGATTTGTCTAAGATTGCAGAAGGTTTCTTATTTGCAGATCTTTGTAGTTGTTAGACAATGTCAGCAAAAGTGGCTTAGTTGACTTCTTCTGTCGCCGTGAGCTGTCAGAGTTCTTTTCTAACATTTAATGAGGAACAGTTCTTCATTTTTGAATTTTAACTTGGACGAGAGCTTGAGCTTGAACTTTGAAAGAGTGAATTGAGTCCGAGCTTTGGCAAAAAGATCGTATTGGACGAACCAATAAAAATAGTAACAGTATATGCATACAAATATTGGACGCACCAATAGTAAAGGTATATAAGACAGTTATTGGACGCACAAAGCATTTTTAGACATTCATTGGACGCACAAAGAGTTTTCTTTAAGCTCAGAGCAGAATGGACGCGCATACAAGTAGCGATTTGTTAATACTTTTGTCGAAACACTTACTTGTTCAAACTAAATAAATATTTTTGTTATCCTCAAAACTTAAACAGGGAAAGCTACAGCTTTTAAAAAAATTTAGTGCTTAAACCTTTTTATAAGATTTTAGTTTCAACAATCTCCCCCTTTTTGATGATGACAAAAACTATTAATTTGATTGAACACAGATTCTTTTTAAAACAAAATTTGCTCCCCCTAAGAAAAACATTTCAAAGAGATGAACTCAGAGTCTGTTGGACGCAGAGTCGATTGGACGTAGTACACGAAATTTATTTTTACGAAACAAGTTTCAAGAGCAAGTAACATTATCTCTGTATCGAAGTTTAGTACTTAAGAAAGAAGTGTTAACAGAGACAATACCTTTTGAAAAGAAATAAACCATGCTAAAATTTAGAGCAGATCCTTCACAGCAACACAGTGTATATAGCAGAGTATTCATAATTTCAATTAAAGCATTTATATAAGGGCAACAGAATAAACGAGACAAGGATAATGAAACAACCAGATAAAAAAAATTCAAAGTTTCATTGAATCAGTATAAATTATAAAACAAGTTTGTAACAAGTCAAATTCCCAATATTCTCCCCATTTGTCATCAGACAAAAAGAAAGAAAAAAACATCATTGTCAAAAAAAATTTGGCTAAAAAAAAATCAAGAGGAAGAAGGTGGAGGAGGAGGAGGTGGCCCTTGTTGAAAAAGAGATTTGAAGAGGTCTTCAACTCTCTTGTACATTAAGTCCATTTGATTATTCACGTAGGCCTGAAAAGCTGGGGACACATGGGTGAGAGTGTCAGCAGAAGGTTGTGGTTCCACAATGGCTAACTCAGTGGTGGAAGCAGGAGGGGTCACATCCAATTGCTGCACAACAGATTCAACTTCGTCTTCAGACAGAGGAAGGTCAACATCCCAAGGAAGAGAAGTTCTCCGGTATCCAAACATTTGATCCCAGGGATAAGACCTGCCTATGTTGTCAGACGGAGGTCCAGAGACATAGCTTGGACAAGAGAAGATTGTTGGCAACGGCGAGTTCAGAGGCAGTCCAAGAAGATCATCTACCATAAAGATAGGACGAAAACACTGGAAGCTCTGACCAGGCACAGTTATAGTATCTTCCTTATTTTCATCGCTTAGACTTGAAGAAGACGCTTGTTGCTCATAGTCCCAAATGTGCTTTTCCCAGAAGGTCTTAGCCTCGTTCTCCTCAGCTTCTCCTTTATTCGAAACTTGCCACAAGAAATCAACATCAACATCAGGGGAACGTAAGCTCCCAAAATTTGGCTTAAAGAGGATAGGCTTGGGAAAGGTGGCTTGGCTTCTGTACTTTTTCAAGTCTTTGTTTTTATTTAAATCCACCATTGGCAACCTTGGACAAACCCGATCCGGCTGAATCTTGATGGCAGTTGCAGAAGAGATGATCAGTGAATGGGGTACAAATCTCATATCCTTCAACAGAAGACTCCCCTTAATGATACTGACAATGATGGTGTCATAAGGACTCGCAAACTGTCCCATTTCTTCCAAGGTGACTGGTTTGAAGGAGAGGTCACTAGGGAAGATGTGAACTTTAGTTGAGCAACCATCACAGCACCGGGAGCGTCTTGCTGTGAGTGAGAGAGAAGAGTCCTTGGATTCCCAAAGAGGGATAATGTGGGGAGAAACGCCCACAGAGAAGGGGTTAAGGTAGGAGGAGTTGGAGAAGGTCTTTTGAGAGGGTGAAGGTGAAGGAGATTGGAAAGGTATGATGTGAGTTTGAGAAGAAGGTTCAATGTTTAAGGAAGAGGAAGTTATTTGAGAAGTTGGGAAGGAGGTTTGTGGTTCTGGTTGAGAAGAGGGTAAAATGGAGGAAGAGGGAATGGTAGGAAGGGGTTCCTTAGGAATAGACGCAAGCTTGGAAGAGGGTTTCCTTGTGATGGGTAGCTTCGTCCGGGTTCCCTTTGAAATGCTCGCAATGGACGCAACCTTCATCCTTTGAGCGATGGGTTGATCATCTTTAGAGTCATCGTTCATTATGAGTCTCCGCTTGGGAATGGCTTGGACGGATGGTGATTTCTTCTTTGGACTCTCAGCCTTTGCAGGAATTAGAGGCTCTTTCTGGTCCATAAAATCTTGGATGCTTTGAAGTTTCATCCTTAGAAGATTGCTTCGTCCAAAGATTTGTTGCTCTTGGATCCGTCCAAAGATCCTCTTTTTCTCTTCAACATCTTTAGTCTCATGGGGACTAAAGATACCTTGATCTCTGAAGATCTTGGTTAGGAGGACACCATAGGAGATTGTGGTTTTCTTCCCTTTTCCTTGCACACTTCTCTTGAAGTTCTTAAAAAGCAGGGAAGGGAGATTGACCTGTTGACACAGCATCAGATGACACAGGCAGAAGGCATGAACTGTAGAGACTGAGTCTTTGGACCCTGCCTTGTGGAGTACTGCCTTGTTCAGAAGTTGATGCAATACTCTTGCCTTGTCATTCATCTTGGATGCGTTATCTTCCGTGGATGACTCCTTTAGTAAAGTGTCAAGAAACGACATCAGTTCCCCCAAAAGCTTTTTCCCAGTCTGAAGTGATGGTGGCTCCTTCCAACCAACATTGGGTGGCGTTGGAGATGGTTACCTCTGAAACCACAACGGGTTTTCCCAAAACACACCCTTTGACCTCTGTCGCAGACACGGATGCGTCTTTCCAGAACATTTTCACCAATTCCGGATAAACCTCCACCGGTTCTCTGAAGTAACTATCCCAACCAAAGACCGACGAGACATTCTTTGATATCTATTCCACATTCTGCTAAAATTGAAGTTTGGAACGAGTATTCAACCGATACCTCGGCTCTTTCAACATCAAGGGTCTTTCCTCCGGCCATTTCTCAGGGTTAAGGAAATTTGAAAGAGAGAGAGAAATTTGCTAAGATTCTTTTTGCAAAGGTTTTCTTTCAAGGCTTGAAGGCGTAAAAATTTGATCTTGTAAAGAAGGAAAATATTTATAGAAGAAGGTTGGCTTTTACACTGAAAGGTTTCTTGAAAGAAAACGAATAGTTTTTCCTTTTTTTTAAAAAAAAGAAAACACATTAAATGTGTATTAAAAGTAACTGTCACGTCCGCAGTAAAAAGTTACTTTCGTGACCTTTCAAAAGCTGACTCAGCGTGGGAAATTTGAAAAGTTTCAAGCAAGATAAATGCAAATGATTTATGTCTTATCAAGAAATTTACCATACCAATTATCAAGTACAAAGCATTTTGGACGCAGATCTTTAATGGACGCAAGAAGTATTTAATTCTTTACAAAATGCATACTTAGATGTTTTCGAATAAGAGTGAATCTATCCTCTGAGAGAGGTTTTGTGAAAATATCTGCCCATTGATGATCTGTATCCACATATTGAATATCAAACACACCTTTCTGAATATAGTCTCTTATAAAGTGATGTTTGATTTCAATGTGTTTTGCCCTTGAGTGTAGTATAGGATTTTTGATAAGTTAATTGCGGAAGATATTATCACATAGTAAAGGAATCTTACTTTCAAAGATGTTGTAATCTTCTAATTGATGTTTGATCCGAGTAGTTGAGAGCAACAATTGGACGCAGAAATATATTCACTTTTTTGTTGATAGAGCAATTGTGCTTTGTCTCTTGCTGGACCATGATACTAGATTTCCTCTAATGAAGTGACATCCTCCACTTGTACTTTTCCTTTTGATTCTATCTCCAGCATAGTCAGCATCACAAAAACCAACTAATCTGTACTCATGAGATTTCTTAAATACCAAACCCAGATTAGTAGTTCCTTTCAAGTATCTGAAAATTCTTTTTACAGCAATTAAGTGTGTCTCTCTAGGATCAGATTGAAAACGTGTACAAAGACACACACTAAACATTATATCAGGTCTGGACGCAGTGAGATATAAGAGTGATCCGATCATACCTCTGTATACCTTTTCGTCCACATTTTTATCCTTATCGTCCAATCTTAGTGTGGACGATGGATGCATTGGTGTGCTCATTGTTTTGCAATCGTCCAATTTGAATTTCTTCAGAAGTTCATTTGTGTATTTTGTCTGATGAATGTAGATTTCGTCCAATGTTTGCTTTACTTGCAAACCCAAAAAGAATTTTAATTCTCCCATTAAACTCATTTCGAACTCCTTCTGCATAAGATTGGAGAAATCCTTGCAAAGAGATTCATCAGTAGCTCCAAAGATAATATCATCAACATAAATTTGAACTAAAATGAATTTCGAGTTTTTGTCTTTTCGAAAAAGAGTAGTGTCAACTTTTCCTCTAGAAAAACCGCTTTCTATTAAAAAAGTGCTTAACCTTTCATACCAGGCTCGAGGAGCTTGTTTTAAACCGTACAAGGCCTTTTTCAATTTGAAAACATGCTCAGGGAAATTTTCATCCTCGAAACCAGGTGATTGTTTAACGAAAACTTCTTCATTGATTATACCATTTAGAAATGCACTTTTTACGTCCATTTGATATAGTCTCATGCTATGATGAGCAGCAAATGAAAGTAAGATGCGTATGGCTTCTAGCTACATGAGCAAAGGTTTCAGTGAAATCAATACCTTCTTGTTGTGAGTAACCTTGGGCTACCAACCTTGCTTTGTTTCTCACAACCTTACCATCTTCGTCCAATTTGTTTTTGAATATCCATTTTGTGCCGATGATGGACTTGTCTTTAGGCTTTTGAACCAGCGTCCAAACATCATTTCTTTTAAATTGATTTAGCTCTTCTTGCATGGCTAAGATCCATCCTTCGTCCTGTAGTGCTTCTTCTATTTTTCTTGGCTCCATTTCAGAGATGAAGGCTACATTTGAGTATTCTCTGAAGGTAGATCTTGTACGCACTTTATCATCTGGATTACCAATGATTTGGTGTTCTGGATGATAAGTTTTGAAGTGCCAACTTCTTTGACCATCAGTTGTTTCTTCTTTTCTTTCATCATCCAATGCTTCTTTGTTTTGGGTTGCTGATCCTTCTCCTTTGTCTTTTAGGTTTAACTCTGCAAAGGACTCATCTAGCTCTGACAAATCATTATCAGGCTTTTTGTCATTGAATTTAACATGAACAGATTCTTCAATAGTTAAAGAGCGAGAGTTATATACTCTATATGCTTTAGATGTTTCTGAGTATCCTAGGAAAATACCAGAGTCAACTTTAGCATCAAACTTTCCTAAAGAATCCTTAGTATTCAAGATAAAGCATTGACAGCCAAAAGAATGAAAGTAAGAGATGTTGGGTTTTCGTCCTTTCCACAATTCATACGGAGTCTTGTTTAAAAGAGATCTAATATATATTCTGTTTTGAATATAACACACAGTGTTAACAGCTTCAGCCCAGAAGTGTTTGGAGATTGAGTTGTCATTGAGCATTGTTCTAGCCATCTCTTGAAGAGATCTATTTTTTCTTTCTACCACACCATTTTGTTGTGGTGTTCTTGGGGCAGAGAAGTTGTGATGAATATCGTTTTCTTCACAGAACAATTGGAAGCTCTCATTCTCAAATTCTCCTCCATGATCACTTCGGATTGAGTTGATACACATGCCTTTTTCATTTTGAATTCTTTTACAGAAAATAAAGAAGACTTTGAAAGACTCATCCTTGTGAGCTAGAAACATAACCCATGTCCATCTAGTATAGTCATCTACTATGACCAATCCATATTTCTTTCCATTTAGTGAAGAAGTTCTTGTTGGACCAAATAGATCAAGATGTAACAATTCTAGTGGTCTAGAGGTGGAAACGATGTTTTTGGATTCAAAAGAGTTTTTGATTTGTTTCCCCTTTTGACATGCTTCACAAAGAACATCTGATTTGTACACAAGCTTTGGTAGTCCTCTTACGAGGTTATGCTTATTTAGTTTAGAGATTAATCTTAAACTTGCATGACCAAGCTTCTTGTGCCATATCCACTGTTCTCCTTTTATGGAAACTAGACATGATACATTTTGATCTGAAAGATCTTCCAAGTCAATTTTATAAAGATTGTTTTGCCTTTTAGCAGTGAAGAGTATGGATCCGTCAGAGTTTTTAACTATACATTCTCCTTGATTGAATGAAACATTAGATCCACTATCACATAATTGACTAATGCTAAGCAAATTATGTTTCAATCCTTCAACTAGAAGAACATTATCGATAGAGGGAAAAGGATGCTTACCAATCTTACCTATTCCAACTATTATACCTTTCTGGTTTCCTCCAAATGTAACGAAGCCTCTTGAATTAGTTTTGATGTCTTTGAATATAGACCTTTCTCCCGTCATGTGCCGTGAGCAACCACTGTCCAGGTACCATGACAGGTGTCTTTTTCTTGTTGCTAAGCACATCTGCAAGAGGAATTATCATATCCTTAGGTACCCATATCTTTTTGGGTCCTTTTTGGTTAGCTCTTGGAGATCCATAATATTTTGACCTTTTAGTAAAGAGATCTATAGAGGAAGGATAAACGTTCTTTTTATAGACATTCTTAAAAGATTTAGGTTGAGTAGTAGTTTTTTGAAAAAGTTGTTTATCAGTATCTTGATATCCCAATCCAGATTTGTCACGAGGGTCTCTGAAATATTTGATAAAATGTTTAGGTTGTTGGTGCTTTTTACAAATTTACTAAGGTCCTCTGTTAACTCTTTTACCTCATTATGAAGTTTATCAACTTCATCTGAAGTGTTGGAATCAGAAGATGTTTTCAAAAGAGCATTTTCAGTTTTTAATTTTTCATAGTAAATTTCAAGTTCTTGTTTTTCTGAAAGCATTTTTCCATATTCTCTAGTTATTTTTGAAAACTTTCTTTTTAAGGATTTATATTCAACTGCAAAAATAGATGAATTATTTAACAACTCATCAAAAGCATTTTGAAGATCAAGATCACAGTTTGTTACCTCATCTTCTTCTTCTTCTGACAAGGTGTTCGCCATGAGACATAGATTTGCTTCTTCTTCTGCTTCTTCTTCATCATCAGTAGTTGAAAGATCAAGATCTTCCCAGGTGGCCATTAATCCTCTTTTCTTCTTTGGAAAGAATCTGCTTTTCTCTTTCTCCTTGTTTAGTGAAGGGCATTCCGCTTTAATGTGTCCGGGCTTCTTGCATTCATAGCATATGATTGGACTCTTGTCTTTTGTTTCTGTTATGTCCTTTGGTGACCTTCGTCCAAAGTGCTTTCTCCGCATACGTCCTTTCTTTTTCCACATTGCTTGTATCTTTCTAGAGATGAAAGATAACTCGTCATTTTCAGATATATCATCTTCAAATGACTCGGCCTCGTCTGATGATTTTTCAGCTTTAAGTGCTTTGGACGCACTGCCTTTGTGAGCTTTAAGGGCAATTGATTTCCCTTTTCTTGAGCTTTCCTCTTCTTGAAGTTCCAGCTCATGAACTTTAAGAGAACCCAAGAGTTCCTCCATGGTAAGAGAAGCTAGATTCTTTGCTTCCTGTATGGCAGTAACCTTAGGTCTCCACTGTCTGGAAAGGCTCCTTAGGATTTTTCTGATATGATCTTGATTATCATAGCTCTTTCCCAGAGATCTCAAGCCATTGATTATTGTTTGGAATCGTCCAAACATTTGATCAATGTTTTCATGCTCACCCATTTTGAAGAGCTCATACTGGTGAACCAGCATGCTTATCTTTGATTCCTTGACTTGAGATGAGCCTTTATGTGCTAAGGCCAGAGTATCCCATATCTCTTTAGCTGTTTGATCAATCAATTTGAGACACTTATGTTAGCTTTGTATTAGGCATTATTAGATGTTTATTGTGCCCAATATTAGTACTTTAGATGAGTTTAATGTTGTTGGGCTTCATTGGGCTTTAATGCAAATATTGAATAATTTTCTGATTTTGATGCATTTTAACCTTTCTTTCTTGGTTAGGTCATAACTTGGGACTCGGTGATCCAATTGAGGTGATCTTGGTGTCTTTGGAAAGCTAAGACAATGCTCTACAAGTTTCATGAAGAACTCAAGAGCTGGATCGGAATGCTAAGGGTCCAAAATATCCCTGCAATGCAGAGTGGGTTTGCTGTCACGGAACCATCTGGGCAGTATGCACATATTGGACTATATAGTGGGTTATAGGCCTCCTCTTGGGCTGAAACTTGGTCACTTGAAAGATAAGACCCATATCTCCAACTTCAATGAAGACCATTTTGTCAATAGATGTCGTTTTAGGCATGCTTCAGAAGCTACAAGTTGGTCTGAATTTGGAAACACGTTCTTCCAACCTAACTTGAGGTAGGTGAAGTGTTTTTGGCATTTCTGGAGTTCTAAAAGTCCAAATGACATGATTCAAATTGGAGATTTTCAAGGAGACAACTGGCTACAACTTTGATGAAGACATCCAAGCCAAAATGCACCGTCTAGGTGATGAATTTGAAGCCAGAAGTCGGATAAGAGTTGTTGACTAAAAGCCACCAACCATACACCAACCCACCTACCATGCACCAACCCACCAACCATGCATCAAGCTTCCATTTTTGACAAATTTCAGATTCTTATAGCTTGTATTCAGATTATGTACATATACAAATTGGCTTCTAGGATTAGTATAAATAGACCCAACCTCTTTGTATTAGAGGGATTCAATTTGGAAGTAAGTTAGAATTCAATTTTGTAGTAAGTTTGAGTATTTGTTAGTTTTCTTTCTCTTCTTCTCCCTTCTCTTTAGAATTTCATTTTTGTTCTTTATTTTCTGAGTTCTTCCTTCCCATCCATGGAAGGCTAGACTCTCATAATCAATCCAAGGGATTAGCCATCTTGATGTTTAATTTGGAGATCTTGTTTCGCTTGTTCATATTGCTTAATTGTTATTCAAGTTTCTTTTCTTCCTCTTTTAATTTTGATCTAGATTGAATTGCTTAATTTGATTTGGATGTTTATGTGATAATAGCTTTATTATCATGTATTCAAGAGGATCACATAGAATAAACAATTTATTAAAGCTTTTTGATGGATTGTTTAGCTTGGTTAAATTCTTGATCTTAAGTTAATCTATGTTTGGATGGTGCTTACTTTATCTAACCTTGGTTAATTAAATCCTAGATGCTTATCTAGTAGAGAATTCTTGGATCATGTTAAGGCTTCTTGATGTGATCTAAGGCTAAGAACATGGTTAGCAATTAAGTGAATTCCTTGTGATCAATGATGAGTTAAACTCAAGATCGGTAAATTTCCTTGGATTGGTTGTTTCTTTAGATTTGTTTTCAACTTTGAGTCTTGTATATTTATCAATATTGTTAATCAACAACAAAACCCCCCATTTTAATTATCTTGATCTGATTAAATATTTGTTCTTTTTGGATCCTTGAGAGACGATTCGGTTCATGCTCTATACTACAAATTAGTTTGCGAACCGGTAATTTTTATTATTTGACGAGGTCTCGACAACCTCTTGTCAAATTTGGCGCCGTTGCCGGGGACCCAAAGGCAACTATTTGATCATTTCATCTAACTCTAACAATTGTGTTTGTTTTGTTTTTGAAGCATTTTCAAGTGGAATTCGGCTGAAATTGGGTAAAGGGCATCCTGTCAAGATTTTGGTTCGGTAACGTATCTCTGATTGATCTGAATTTTGGTAGGCTAATGAAAATCGTTATTTTGAGAAAGGCTCACTATTTATAGTGAGGTCACCCTTATTTTTGCCAAATTCCATCGTTTAGACCACTTTTTCAATTTTTTAAATTTTTTTATTATTCTGTTAGATAGAATTTTTGTGTAGATTTCACTCTGTGGTAGTCCCATAATTTTAAAAAAATCTGTAGATATGTTTTCTGTAATTATTTTGTGCGTATATTTAGACTTGTTTTTGTGATTTTGTGTTTTTGTGTTTGATCTCTAATCTGATGGAGCATAAACTTGATGAGCTGGCTTATCTGGTGGGGCAGTTGGCAGTAGAACAACATCACTTACCTGTGCAAGAACCTGCAAGATTTTGTAGTATATGCTGTAGTTCTTATCATCCCACATATGCTTGCACCACACTACAATATGATGGTTCTGTATTTCATAACCATTCTGTTGATGCAACAGGTGTATTTCTTGGTGAACCACAATACCCACAGCTTGGATATGATCCTTATTCTATCACATATAACCATGATTGGGGAGATCATCCTTGGTTCGAACCTTATGTTGAACCAATCAGTCTATACCAGCAACCTATGCTACAACAGCAGCAAGCCCCAATAAGCATGGAATCTGAGCCTACACTAGAGGATTTGGTGAAACAATTTGCTCAGAACAACATCCAATTCCAGCAGAGAACAGAAGCTATAGTACAAAACGTGAAGACCCAAGTTGGTCAACTTACATCTTCATTGAGTCAGTTGAGCAAGCAACAGATGCAGAATTCTGATTCTGTAGAACATGAGACCATTGATGTGCATAAACCAATTGATGATTTGTGTGCTGAATTTGTTGGTTTTACTGATTTTGATGATTTTGTTTGTTGTGATGGTGATATATTGTGTAATGCATGTGCTGAGATTGCTGCCTTTTTGAGACATGATGAATCTTTTTCAACAGATAATGCAGCAATTCAATCTACAAAAGTAGTGCAGCCACCAAAATTGGAGTTCATTGTGGCTAAAAACTTCCTTACTGATGAGGAGGAGAGGTTGTTGCATATTTTTAAGGAGAATCAAAGAGCCATCATACTTGCAGACATTCCTAGCATTAGCCCTTCCATATGCATGCGTAGGATTTTACTTGAAGATGAAGTTAAGCCAATAAAGCAACCCTCGAGGAGACTGAACCCTCTGATTCTGGATGTGGTGATCCATTACACTGGCTATGGTGTGGCCGGGATTTTGTTGCTTCTGCTATCCATAGGGAGTTTTCTTTCCACACTTTTATTTCATTTTTCTAGTTGTTTTCTTGTTGTTTTTACTGTTTTGCTACTGTTTTCAATCCTATTTCTGTTTTTATTTTACTGTTACTGTTTACTCTTTTCTGTTGCTGTCATTTTTTCTGTTTGTTGTGTCTGTTTTGATTCTCGCTTCTTGTATTTCATTTCTATTTTCTGTTTTATTTGTTGTTTTTGTTTTCTATTTAAATTTTTGTTTTGAAAAAAAAAAAAAAAAAGAGGTGTGATTTTCGTGTGTTTAGTCCCTTCCAATCATGTTTTAAAGATTATGAAAGTCATGAGTTTGCATTAATTGAAGTTCAAGTTTCCTAACATAAATGAATGAATTGTCTATCCTCTTGAATTTCACATGCTTGGTGTTTGATTTTGGATTAATGGATTAAGTTTGGTAGATGCATCCATACCTTGTGAGATTTTGAACCTATTGATGAATGGATGTTGCATCTATGTCATTTTCTTCCTTTCTTGTGTGAGTTTCACTCATGGATTTTGTCACTCTAGAACTTGCTTTGATTCTTTTTGAGTCTACATTTTCATTTGCATGCATGAATATGATTGAGGCATTTTTCTTGACTTAGCTACTTTAGCCAAATAAGCCTACCTTGCATTTATTCCATTGTTAACCCCCTTTGAGCCTAATTGTCCATTCGTTGTTCTTAGCTCACTACAAGCCTTGAGTAAAAAAATCATGTTTTACCTCATCTTAGCGACTAGGAGAGCATTGGTTTTCTTATTGAGGAACTATTTTTGCTTGAGGAAAACCCATGGTTTAAGTGTGGGGGGGTGCTTATGCAAAATTTTTGGTGCAAAAGAAAAAACAAAAACAAAAAAAAAAGAAAGTGGAAAAAGAAAAAAAAAAGAATAAAGCCAAAAGGTTGTAAAAGAAAATAATAGAAAAAGGAAGGAATGTGTTAAGAGAATGTGTATTTTATGGTTTGGGGTAAACTTCAGTGCTTGTTACTTGAGTTCCTCCCCATTGCTCTTTAATTCTCTTTGGTTTTAACTTGTGTATATCCATATTGTTCCCTTCCCTTACCTTGGCCCCATTACAACCTTGAATAAAGTCCTCTTGATTTGTGTGTGCATGTGTTTTGAGTAGTGGAGAAGTAGAAGATAAGCAAGCTTATGGTAGTGCAATTTTTCATGAGTTGATTTGAGTGTAAACACAAACCTAAACGCTTGAGAGATTGAGAGTGTATCTTGTGAGATTCTATCATGCTTGATCCATGATTCTACTTGAATTCACCTTGCTTGTTAATTCAGAATGTAAAGGCATATCACTTCATGAATGTTTGGAATTCTTGAAATTGTGGTTACTCATAATTCTCTTGTATTTAAAAATTAGTTGAATTGATTAAATAAATAATTACATGTTTGTGGGTATCATCCTGGTAAACCCTCACGAGACTATAACTCGTCCACTAGGGACACCTAGGGGTTTAAAGGCTTGTGGCACATGCTAAGTGCCATCGTGTTTTCCTACGGAAGTGGATTAGATTAGGTACAATCAGTTTTTATGTTATTAGTTTAATAATATGATCTTTCTTGTTTTTCTTTAGTTTCGTTGTTATGTGTTTTGCCCAGGAGTACAAAAGCTTAAGTGTGGGGGAATTTGATCAATCAATTTGAGACACTTATGTTAGCTTTGTATTAGGCATTATTAGATGTTTATTGTGCCCAATATTAGTACTTTAGATGAGTTTAATGTTGTTGGGCTTCATTGGGCTTTAATGCAAATATTGAATAATTTTCTGATTTTGATGCATTTTGACCTTTCTTTCTTGGTTAGGTCATAACTTGGGACTCGGTGATCCAATTGAGGTGATCTTGGTGTCTTTGGAAAGCTAAGACAATGCTCTACAAGTTTCATGAAGAACTCAAGAGCTGGATCGGAATGCTAAGGGTCCAAAATATCCCTGCAATGCAGAGTGGGTTTGCTGTCACGGAACCATCTGGGCAGTATGCACATATTGGACTATATAGTGGGTTATAGGCCTCCTCTTGGGCTGAAACTTGGTCACTTGAAAGATAAGACCCATATCTCCAACTTCAATGAAGACCATTTTGTCAATAGATGTCGTTTTAGGCATGCTTCAGAAGCTACAAGTTGGTCTGAATTTGGAAACACGTTCTTCCAACCTAACTTGAGGTAGGTGAAGTGTTTTTGGCATTTCTGGAGTTCTAAAAGTCCAAATGACATGATTCAAATTGGAGATTTTCAAGGAGACAACTGGCTACAACTTTGATGAAGACATCCAAGCCAAAATGCACCGTCTAGGTGATGAATTTGAAGCCAGAAGTCGGATAAGAGTTGTTGACTAAAAGCCACCAACCATACACCAACCCACCTACCATGCACCAACCCACCAACCATGCATCAAGCTTCCATTTTTGACAAATTTCAGATTCTTATAGCTTGTATTCAGATTATGTACATATACAAATTGGCTTCTAGGATTAGTATAAATAGACCCAACCTCTTTGTATTAGAGGGATTCAATTTGGAAGTAAGTTAGAATTCAATTTTGTAGTAAGTTTGAGTATTTGTTAGTTTTCTTTCTCTTCTTCTCCCTTCTCTTTAGAATTTCATTTTTGTTCTTTATTTTCTGAGTTCTTCCTTCCCATCCATGGAAGGCTAGACTCTCATAATCAATCCAAGGGATTAGCCATCTTGATGTTTAATTTGGAGATCTTGTTTCGCTTTGTTCATATTGCTTAATTGTTATTCAAGTTTCTTTTCTTCCTCTTTTAATTTTGATCTAGATTGAATTGCTTAATTTGATTTGGATGTTTATGTGATAATAGCTTTATTATCATGTATTCAAGAGGATCACATAGAATAAACAATTTATTAAAGCTTTTTGATGGATTGTTTAGCTTGGTTAAATTCTTGATCTTAAGTTAATCTATGTTTGGATGGTGCTTACTTTATCTAACCTTGGTTAATTAAATCCTAGATGCTTATCTAGTAGAGAATTCTTGGATCATGTTAAGGCTTCTTGATGTGATCTAAGGCCAAGAACATGGTTAGCAATTAAGTGAATTCCTTGTGATCAATGATGAGTTAAACTCAAGATCGGTAAATTTCCTTGGATTGGTTGTTTCTTTAGATTTGTTTTCAACTTTGAGTCTTGTATATTTATCAATATTGTTAATCAACAACAAAACCCCCCATTTTAATTATCTTGATCTGATTAAATATTTGTTCTTTTTTGGATCCTTGAGAGACGATTCGGTTCATGCTCTATACTACAAATTAGTTTGCGAACCGGTAATTTTTATTATTTGACGAGGTCTCGACAACCTCTTGTCACTGTTTCACAGCTATGAACTTTATCGTGCTCTGATCTGGTGATGGCACACATAAGATAATGTTTGGCTTTTGAGTTAAGCTGATGTCTGGTTCGTTGTCCTTCAGTCCATTGTGGTCGAGGGAGATCCTGTCCTTCTGCTTTGGTGGGTGTTTGATATCCATTTTGAACTAGGTCCCAGATGTCCATATTTTGGGCATCAAAAAATGCAATCATTCTCTTCTTCCAGTAATCATAGTCGTTTCCATTGAATAGAGGTGGTCTGTTCACCGCTTATCCTTCGTTCTCCATTTAAGGGTGTACTGGATCTTTTTCCTCTGCACTGTTAGATGCTCAACCCAAGAGGCTGAGCTCTGATACCAATTGAAATAACCAAGTGAAACACAAGAAGGGGGTTGAATTGTGTTTCTTAACCCTTTTTGATGATTAATAAAAGATTTTCCTTTTTAACAGAAAATTGAACACAGCGAAGGATAAAGTTTGACAAGAAAAGAACTTAGAACCAGCACGGCTCAGTCCTATTGGACTCTAAGGATTTTGAAAAGACTTTTAAGAAAACAGTTAACACGTTCTAAAACCAATTAAAAGGTCTTTGTTAATAAACATAATAGTAAACCCCAGAGGTTAGTGAATATAATAAAACACACTAAAAGAGAAGAGAAGCTTACACACAAGATTTATCCTGGTTCACTCTTATCAACCAAGAGCTACGTCCAGTCCCTTCAACCAGAAGGATTTTCCAACTAATCTTTTTCGAGATTACAAGTATAATACACCTCTTCAGGTAACAAGTATTTTCAACCTCTTCAGGTTCAACCACACAAGCATTCTTTTTCACACAGCCTCTTCAGGCTTACAACGCAAAGGTGAATAAGTAAAAGTAGATGAAAGCTTGACTTTGAAACTCACTAACAAAATGAGAATAATAAAAATCTCAAGGCTTTTTCTTTTTACACGTATATAGAAATCCAATAAGAAATAAAGCTTTTTAGACTTTGTAAGATGCTTCAGCAAAGATCTCCTCCTTTTTTCAAGTGCTGCTTCTTCTCTTTATAAGAACAAATTGAGCAGACTTCATAGGCTATTTCGTCCAACGGAAACATTTATTACCGTTTTGAGTAGCATTAAATGCATCTACCGGAAAAGTGCTGAACTTCTTCTAACAGTGACTTTTATTCTCTGAGATTTCCAATCAGTGAAAACAAAGTCCTGATTTGTCTAAGATTGCAGAAGGTTTCTTATTTGCAGATCTTTGTAGTTGTTAGACAATGTCAGCAAAAGTGGCTTAGTTGACTTCTTATGTCGCCGTGAGCTGTCAGAGTTCTTTTCTAGCATTTAATGAGGAACAGTTCTTCATTTTTGAATTTTAACTTGGACGAGAGCTTGAGCTTGAACTTTGAAAGAGTGAATTGAGTCCGAGCTTTGGCAAAAAGATCGTATTGGACGAACCAATAAAAATAGTAACAGTATATGCATACAAATATTGGACGCACCAATAGTAAAGGTATAGAAGACAGTTATTGGACGCACAAAGCATTTTTAGACATTCATTGGACACACAAAGAGTTTTCTTTAAGCTCAGAGCAGAATGGACGCACATACAAGTAGCGATTTGTTAATACTATTGTCGAAACACTTACTTGTTCAAACTAAATAAATATTTTTGTTATCCTCAAAACTTAAACAGGGAAAGCTACAACTTTTAAAAAAATTTAGTGCTTAAACCTTTTTATAAGATTTTGGTTTCAACACTTCGCTTTTTGTCTAATGACAAAAGGGGGAGAAATGGGAAATAAAATTTGATGAGTATACACTCACATTAATTGGAAATATAAATTGTATTTATTCTTTGCATATATTTGCTCTTATTCTTGGTTTTAGTATTTCAATATAACTTGTTCTAACTTTGCTAAATCTGATATTACAACAAAATTATTCTGTTACTTTGTTTATATATTCATTTTGCTCTTATTCATATAAAGTATGTTGCTATGTTACTGCTGACAAAGTTTTATTGATATAAGTCATATCTACGCAAATGGTAAAACTCTTTAAACTATCAATCTTGTTTCACTCTATTATTTTAGTCAATCAATCTTATTATTCTGATATGTTTTAAACTCAAACCCTTTTTTAGTCAGTTTGTCCAAAGATAAGTGAAAATCTTTTTTTAACGAATCTGATAAAAATTGTTCCTAAGTCACATGCGTCCAATATTGGTGCGTCCATCGGTTTTACAACTTGTACTTAGGGGGAGTTTATATACCTTTTAACTAATAAATACTATTTGTTTAATCAAATTTAATATTATTTGTCATCATCCAAAATGGGGAGATTGTTGGAACCAAAGACAAATTCTATTATCTTGCTAGGATCAAAACTTGTTCAATAAAATTGAACCCCTCTATGTTTTGAAGATAACAACATATAATAAATTAAAGAAAACAAATAAGCTTTGAAAATAACTTATACTTTTACGAAGTTGTATTCATTTGGACGAAAAAACAAACTTTGTTTTATATCTCGCTTTAAGTTGTGCATCCAATACCTTTTGAAAGAATATATTATTATATTATTGGACCATCCACTGTTTTTCTTTGTTGTTTATCTCTTATAGCTTTTGTCCAAGGATATTCAAAGACAAGCAAAACAAAGTGCATTAACTGCTAGTGGGATCTCTGACAAAAGTAACTTTCGAGAAATCAACATGTACGCTGGAGCTAACACTCCTAACAACTACAAAGATTAGCAAATGAGGAACTTTTTGCGTATTCAGAAAAGTCAAAACTAAGATATCTTATTCCTCGCTATTGTTGATAACCAAAACCACTTTTCAGATGAAGATCGCATGTTATCAGTTCAACGCATTTAATGTTACTCAGAACAGTAATAAATATTTTCGTTGGATGAAGAAGCTTACAAAGACCACTTCAAGTGTTCACTACCTATAAATACAAAAGTCTTTAACGAAGAAAGGAGGGATATCATATTCAAGAAAAAATATTCAAAGCTTCATTCAGTGTTAGTGTCTTTTCTTTTTACTTTTGTAATAGAGTTCTACTTGAGTGCATTTCTTTCATTCTCATTTGTTGTGAGTTAGACTCAAGCGTTTTTCAAAACACCTTATTTACTTCCGTTGTTTGAGCCTGAAGAGGCTGTGTATAAAAGAATACTTGTTGCTTACAACCTGAAGAGGTTTCAGAATACTTGTTGTAGCCTGAAAAGGCGTTGAGAAGAATACTTGTAAACTTTGAAAGTTTAGTGGAAAATCCTTCAAGTTGAAGGGACTGGATGTAGCTCTCAGGTTGTGAGAGTGAACTAGTATCAATCTCTAGTGTAAGTTTTTTTCTTCCCTCTCTTTGTTATATCTTTTATTTACTAATATCTAGGGATTGATATTGTCTTTCGTAACTAAACTTTTCTAAAAAGCCAAGGTGTTCAACTTGCTTCCATTTATTGCAAAAACACTCTCTTTGCATTCAATGGACTGAAAGGGTTTACATTTCGTTTATTCTCACTTACTTTACAACAAAGTTATACTTCGAAAGATTGTTTTAGTAAAATTTTTCCAAAAAAGTTAAGAAACATCATTCAACCCCCTTCTTGTGTTTTAACTGGTTATTTAAGTCTAAGTATTAGTCTTGCTGAACAGAAAATGACCAAGTGGTAGACTTACTAGGAAGGTACCCGATCAATAGTCTTACCGACCAAGCATAAGGTAACCAAGTAGTATAACCGATCAGTAGTCTTACTGACCAAACCTAAGTACTTGAGTAGTGTTATTACTAAGCCTAAGGTAATTAAGCGGTATTGAGTGAATTAGTTGTCGAGCATAAGGTAATTGAGAGGTATTATCACCTAGCATAGGCTAAGTCTAAAATAACCAAGAAGTAACCTTTATTCGAGCAATAGGTATTGTCTTGCCAAGCAATAGGCGATCACTGAACGGTATATTGATAAGTAATATGTACAATCGGTAAGGGTCCAAACTAAGTATTCATGATCTCCTAGATTAATAGGATCGATCGAAGAATAGTCTAATTATGATATAACTGGTCAGTAAGAATATTGCAAATAATTTAAATATAATCCAACCGATCGGTAGTAAAGTCTGATAACAGGTCAACAAGAATATTTAAAGTGGTTAGTAGATAACCTAAACATGATATATCCGATCAGTCTATGTTTGATCAGTTGAAACATGATATGTCTAATTAGTAATATGGTGAGAGAAAGATCAAGGTTAAGATTCATACTGAATTCTCACTGTTAAAATTAAAAGCTTATGCCATGGAATTTCTAGGGTTCATTATGTCATGAAAAGGTCCTAACAAAAAACAGACGTTATATGTAAAGTGAAAGTACCTTAGAAACTTAAAGTTTGACATTGCATGCTCATCTCATGGTTAAGGAAATAATCCTTCCAAGTATAAGGTAATCATATATTTATGTTATGTTGGAAATGATCCTTCACAGAATAAGGTAATCCAGATGATCTTTTATAGTCTGAGGATCTTCACGAAACTTGCATGTGTTACAGATATTCCAATATTCACAAAAAGTAAGCATAGGAATTTAAGGACTATGAAATGGTGAGTATGGAAATGTCCATCAAAGAAAAGTTAAGAGATTAATAGCTTGTTTTCAGTTAAATGTTCCAATAATTAAAGTTAGAACAGTAAATTCTGAAATAGGTCAAGACAAGATTATTTGATTGTATCTTGTTTTACATTGAATATCCATGGATTTATTATTTTCTGCAGTTTGATGCAGCTTGAAATACTACTGTCTTAATGTTTCATTTAATTGTTACTTGAATTTCTATTGTGAAATATTTTTTCTCACTCCTGCATGTGGTATGTTTAGAGCATCAATAATTATGTACAGGGTCATGGCTATTAGTTGATGTGGAGGTAGATTAGGCATATGACCCTGAGGAGAACTAGATTGTTTTGACTTGTCATAGCTTCTATACATGTTGCTTTATCAGGTTAATGTAGTTTGATTATGATGAAGTAACTGTTTTGACAAGATGTAGTAGAAAAATTGTGTAGTTACTTTTGATATAGGTGTCAAGAGTTTAAAACCCTTTTTATTTTGAGATGTATCATATTGTATATAATGACGTCTGTATGGATGAAAAGAAAAAATAAATAATATGTTATGTTTGTTAGAGTTCTTAAATATGTATTATGAATTAATTATGCCTTTATGTAACTAATCGATTGATTCTCTTGTAACTTAAATATAATCTGCCAAGTTAAAAGCAACTATGTTATAATAAAACTTAATGAATTTAACGTAAATATTTATAGAAAATATGTCATGAATCTAGGATTTAACTTTTCACTTTTAGGGATTTACCAATTCCTATAATTGGAGTTAACACATGTTCTCCATGATTTGAGTGTCAAGCTCAATCAAATAATAAGAATTGGTTCATTTCAAGATTTGTAGCAGTGGTGATTGAACTAAGTCGTCGCTGTAGCATCTAGATGTGATTTAATCAATTCAAGACAAGATTTAAGAGGGATAGATGTATTCAAAATGTAAACATGGAAATTGAACTAACAGAATTCAAATAAAAGAACAACCAATCCAAGAATCTATCCAAATTCCAATTGATCTATCATTGACCACTGAACATGCAATTGAGTTCAATTGATTGGCTAACCTAGATCTAACCAAGATATATGCATTATGTAACACCTTCAATAGGATGTCACATTTAACAAAATATCAAGTTAAGTTTCAAAACCTTTATGTAATTTCTATATACAAAATATGAGTTCCAAAATTTCTTTTCGCGAATATAACATAAAACAAACAGAATAGTAATATTATACACACCAAGATATGAATAATACACATCCTTATATTACTTACTGTTAAACTTATTTGTAGTACATAATACAAATCATACATACTAGAAAAGAAAATAAACAAAACATAAAATACAATTATACTATTACCTAACTGGCCATAAAGGTCTACCTACGGAGAAGGGTCCTCCTTTGGATCTTCCTCAGATATAGGCCTTTTGGGTATAAGCCTTCCAAAGTAAGTACATCTCCTTACGGGAGTCCTAGTGGCTCCACGCTCAGGAGCTCTGGCAGAAGAAACTTCAAAGTCTTCCTGGGAAGGGTATTGCGCGCCAAAGCCCCACAACTCCCTAATAGGTATAAATAATTATACAAAGCAAGTTATTGTACATGTACTAATAGGATTACCATTATGGGTCCTTGATCAATCAATTTGAGACACTTATGTTAGCTTTGTATTAGGCTTTATTAGATGTTTATTGTGCCCAATATTAGTATTTTAGATGAGTTTAATGTGAAAATATGTTTGCCCCAATGGTTTATTGTATTATGTTTTGATGATGACAAATACATTACAAAAAGGATTACAAATATGCTACATATGTGCGTGATGAGCTATATTGGATAATGCATGGTTATATATTATCTTGTTGTTCATATTATAAGAATTATGCATTAAGTTTTGTGTAGCATCATTGATAAGATATATCCAATGTACTTGATAAGTGATATAATTAATTATTGGATATGTGTCTATATGTGAATCATATATGCATGAAGAACTTTATAAAGTTATATACATGTGAATCATGCATATTTAGTTATTGAGTTATGGATTTGGACTAACCATGGTTTTCAAGTGAGTTATGCTTTGTAGAATAGTCTAAGTATCAAGAGTGAGCATTGGAATAAGAAAGTGAAAGATCCTATTTATGCTCAACTCAAGAAGAAGGATAATGAAGAGATGAACCAAGCATTTAGAAGATTTGAAGAGAAGAAATCTTAGAAGCTTGAAGTGCATCAAGAAGCTTATAGACTCAAAAGGGTATACCTTCTCTTATAGGCTATTCTCCTTTGTAAGGATAGAGGTTTTACATGAAGAGAGCTCAAATATCCTTATTCAATCTTGACAAATGTTTTTAACATGGTAAAATGCCCAACAAACAAGTTTTGAGAAGTTAGTCATGGTGGTATTTCAAAACTATGAAAAATAGCCAAATTTGAATTTTGAAAGCTGACCTATGGTCACTATTTTTATCATAAATTTTAAAATACTTTGAGTTTTGATCAGAAACTTATCTCATATGAAAGTAGACTTAAAGAGCTTTCCAACGCATGGTCATTTGCTTAATTTGGATAAGAAACGAAGAAGTTATGACATTTTTAAGAAGACTACTTTCCAGATAGGAATTGTAGTCGACTACACAATACTTGTAGTCGACTACAAGACCTTGAAAAACTGACATATGGTCACTATTTTTATCATAACTTTTAAAATACTTTGAGTTTTGATCTGAAACTTGTTTCATATGAAAGTACACTCAAAGAGCTTTCCAACGCATGGTCATTTGCTTAAATTGGTTAAGAAACAAAGAAGTTATGATCATTTCAAAACGACTACTTTCCCGAGTGGAATTGTAGTCGACTACACAAGACTTGTGGTCGACTACAAGACCACCAGAAATGGATTGTAGTCGACTACAAGACCTTGTAGTCGACTACAAAGTGTTAGATTTCGAAAATTACTTTCCAGAGAGGGCTGATAGTCGACTACAATGTATATGTAGTCGACTACAACGTGCTAGAAATGCCTGTAACGGCTATAAACGGCTAGATTTCGAAAGTAATCATTCTTAAACTTCACCAAAGGCTATTTTATCACTTGGGCTATTAATATATGCTAAGATTGAAGCATTAACAAGTTGATGAACACCCATTTGCAAATCATTATGAGGATTTGATCATTTTCTATCAAAATCAACATTTGAGCTCTTCATTTTCATAATCCCTCTATCCATTAGTTCTTCAAGTTGTATTATCTACTCTTTGAGAGAGTTTATCATTTTCTATCAATCATATATACTTGTGAGAGGGTGGATAATCCCTCAAAAGAGTTCAAGGGTAGATTTCCCTTGAAGAGAAAAGAAAGAGGCTCAAGCATAAGGGTGGAGGATCCCAAAGTGTGAGGAGTGCTCTATTTTTGTAAAGGTTTCTCAAGCACCTAAGTTACAAGCTTGAAGAATAGTGGAAACCTCAAGTGGATGATCTTGGGGCTGGATGTAGATCACAAGAAGTGATTGAACCAGTAAAATATTGTTTGCACTCTCTTATCCCTTACTCTCTTTACATTCTAGCAATTTACCTTTAACTACTTATTTGTTGAGTTCTCATGATTGCTATAATTATTGAACTACTGCTTATCTTGTGATATTTCTACTTAGATCATTAGAACTTGATATATATCTTGTTTGCTTCATTTATATATATATATATATCTAAGCTATACTCAAGGTATCTATATTGATTGACAAATCTTCTTACAAGTAAGGCATTCATTTAAAACTCAATTTGCTCACAGAAGCAAATTGTAATCTACTACAAGAAAAGTGTAGTCTACTACAAGACTACAAGAAATTCAAAATTAGTGTTTTATTTGTTGATCTTGCAAAACCACTTTCAGGGGTTTATTGTAGTTGACTACACTACTTGCAGTCTACTACAAGGTTTCAACCAAGTGAATTTCTATCTTGGTTTATTTCCCACTAGTCTCAAATCAATCACACTATAATTTACATTGTTCAATATACTTATATGTGATTAATATTATGCATTATATGAATTGTTAATAATATGAAAGCATGAATTGTTGTGAAATATATTTATTCCGCTGCATGTATTGATTGGGTGCATCAAAATGCACAATTGTACAAAGTTGAAATAAAATTTGTGATCACCCAATTCACCCCCCTCTTGTGTGATGGTTGCCTTTGGCTAACATTTAATGTTGTTGGGCTTCATTGGGTTTTAATGTAAATATTGGATAATTTTCGGATTTTGATGCATTTTGACCTTTCTTCCTTGGTTAGGCCATAACTTGGGACTCGGTGATCCAATTGAGGTGATCTTGGTGTCTTTGGAAAGCTAAGACAATGATCTACAAGTTTCATGAAGAACTCAAGAGCTGGATCGGACTTCTAAGGGTCCAAAACATCCCTGCAATGCAGAGTGGGTTTGCTGTCAGGAAAATCTGGGCAGTGTGCACATATTGGACTACATAGTAGTTATAGGCCTCCTCTTGGGCTGAAACTTTGCCATTGGAAAGATAAGACCCATATCGCCAACTTCACTGAAGACCATTTAGTCAATAGATGTCGTTTTAGGCATGATAATGAAGCTACAAGTTGGTTTGAATTTGGAAACACGTTCTGCCAACCTAACATGAGGTAGGTTCAGTATTTTTGGCATATCTGGAGTTCTAGACGTCCAAATGGCATGATTCAAATTGCAGAATTTCAAGCAGACAACTGGCTACAACTTTCATGAGACCTCCAAGCCAAAATGCACCGTCTAGGTGATGAAAATGAAGCCAGAAGTTGGATAAGAGTTGTTGACTAAAAGCCACCAACCATACACTAACCCACCTACCATGCACCAACCCACCAACCATGCATCAAGCTTCCATATTTGACAATTTTCATATTTTTATAGCTTGTATTCAGATTATGTACATGTACAAATTGGCTTCTAGGATTAGTATAAATAGAGCCAACCTCTTTGTATTAGAAGGATTCAATTTTAAGTAAGTTTGAAGAAAGTTTGAGTATTTGTGAGAGTTTTCTTTCTCTTCTTCTTCTTTCTCTTTAGAATTTCGTTTTTTTTCTTTATTTTATGAGTTCTTCCTTCCCATCCATGGAAGGCTAGACTCTCATAATCAATCCAAGGGATTAACCATCTTGATGTTTAATTTGGAGATCTTGTTTTACTTGTTCATATTGCTTAATTGTTATTCAAGTTTCTCTTCTTCCTCTTTTAATTTTGATCTAGATTGAATTGCTTAATTTGATTTGGATGTTTATGTGATAATAGCTTTATTATCATGTATTCAAGAGGATCACATAGAATAAACAATTTCCTAAAACTTTTTGATGGATTGTTTAGCTTGGTTAAATTCTTGATCTTAAGTTAATCTATGTTTGGATGGTGCTTACTTTATCTAACCTTGGTTAATTAAATCCTAGATGCTTATCTAGTAGAGGATTCTTGGATCATGTTGAGGCGTCTTGATATGATAAGGCCAAGAACATGGTTAGCAATTAAGTGAATTCCTTGTGATCAATGATGGATTAAACTCAAGATCGGTAAATTTCCTTGGATTGGTTAATTTGTTAATTGCATTTCTTTAATTCAACCGGTATATTTTCTTTTCAAATCATCTAAACCCCCTTTTAATTATCTTGATCTGATTAAATATTTATTTATTTTGGATCCTTGAGAGACAATTCGGTTCATGCTCTATACTACAAATTAGTTTGCGAACCGGTAATTATTATTATTTGACGGGGTCTCGACAACCTCTTGTCAGTCCTACAGATTGTAAGAGATGTGTCCCCAACATAATCAATACATTCTATTCCCATACATACGTGTCATGCCTCCAGACCTCCCTGAAATTGGACATGGATGAATCCCAAGAACTCACGTTTGTCACCCATCACAGTCTTCATAAACAGATCATAAATATAATAATACAACAGAAGGGGTGAGATTCTAATATCATCATAAACCAATAAGGCAGTATAGAAAAGACAGTGCAACCAATCTACACAGCTTAATAATTAATCAACAGATATAACATATTATCACACAAATGGGTAAACCAACTTTACCATACACCAAGATAATGCAATAGTATGACAACCAACTATGTACATACTCAATGATTGATCCCTACTCCATGAAGCTAAACACAACAGTTGGAGAGAGTGATTTAGGAGTACGTGTTCCATCTCACATTAGCCCAAGTGCTATGAATATTAAAATACAGCTATACGCGAACACTCTCCACCAAACTGGGAATAGGAATAATGTTCTAGTCGAGATCGTCGGTGTGTTACATTCATATTACCAGGGCACAACACCAACTGGCCTCCTGTGGGATTTCCACACCTCGACGACACCAAGATGAACTCCATGATCTTCACTATGCAATTCGCACCTGCAGTAAGGTATGACTCAATCTCCTCGGCATTAAAGCCTTGACCACACGTCTCATTAGACTTCTTAATGCAACATAAAATGCAACTTTTATTCACAAACAGAATAAAACAATCCCTTTGGGATTTAAAATCACGTAAAGCTATGGTTACGATTTTTAAACGTATAACCCTCCGGTTATAGTTTTTCACTCGTGTAACACTTATGTTACCTTTTATAAATTGCCTAACATTTCTATTACGTTTTTTAATTGCGTAAAACCATTTTTCTGTTTTTCAAGTCGCGTAACTCAACAATTGATATTTTTCAATCGCGTAAGGCATAACAATCATTTTTCAATCGCCTAAAGTTTCTTTTTTCTGAAAAGTTCTAATCGAGTAAGACAGAAAAATCATTTTTCAATCGCGTGGACTTAAAAAAACACTTTTCAACTGCGAAAGGATTTTCTGTAAACTCTCAATCACGTAAAGCCTTTTTCTGTAAAATTTTAATTGCATAAGGCGTAAAAAAAATAACTTTTCAATAGTGAAAGGGTTTTCTGTAAACTCTCAATCATGTAAAGTGTTTTCTGTAAATTTTTAATCGTGTAAGACTTTAAAAATCACTTTTCAACTGCGAAAGGATTTTCTGTAAACTCTCAATAGCGTAAGTGTTTTTCACAAAAACAAAGCTATTTTGAGCTTATTTAATTATTCCCAACTATATTTTCACTATTTATATTAAAGATTAAGTTAAACATATTTAAAATAGCATAAGTATAATTAAAGTCATTAATTTTGCTTTATTTTAAAATTCTGTTCTTTTCCTATTTATTTATAAAAAACCATTAACTCAATTAAATATCACCTATTTAATTAAGTTAAACAATTAATAAAATAAATTCCTTTTATCTACATAGTGGCCAAAACACTCATAGGTCTTTGGACCAAAATCCATCATTTTCCCACCATCATTTCCATAAAACCAACCAAACATATGCATGTCCAAGAAATATCATGCTTTTTATATTACCATTTTATGCAAGATTCCAAAGCCATAAAAACATAGAGGCTAAATAAAGCATAAATTCACAAAAGAACAAATCATAAATCCTATTTTCCTACCACAAAATTGGTTGATAAGGAAACTCCCCCTTAACTTGGATTTTTCGAAAATTCCTCCAAAGAACTTTGTGAAAGTTCTTTGTTCTACCACCAATACATATCCTTAAATAAAACGAAGATCAAAATATTTATGCTCTAAAACATGATGTAAGATCATCATGGATCAATTAAATGATCTAAAACTTTGAAATAGAAATTTAAAAGGTGAGTATAAAGAAGTTTCACCTTTTGATTCTTCAACTTTGGGATTTCTCAAGAAAACAGTTTGAGAATGATTTCTTCTCAAGAAACTTTCTACAAAAAAATCTTCCAAAAATGGTATTTGGATTCTAAAACTATGGATGGATCTTGGATTTAAAACTTGGAAAGAAAATCTTGTTGATTTGGCTGTGGGATTTGAGAGAATTGTGAGGAATTTGTGAGTTTTTAAAGTGATGTTTGAATTGCTATTTATAGGAAAAGGTGAAGGGTAATTTAGTAATTTAAAAGATTACATAAAAGACATTTCCATCCTTCCCCCCACTAGGCCTTGGACATCCACCATGAAGCTTGGAGAAGCTATCCAAAATTGACTTAGTCTGGCCTCCAAAATGGACTAGTCTTGTCATCCAAATTTGACTAGATTGCATAGGTAAGTAATGATGTCATAAGCCCTAGATATTTAACTCTAGATATTTTCTAGAAATCGGCTATTGGATCTAGGTTTTTGTAAATTTCCCTCGCCTTGAAGAATAGTTAGATTTTGGCCCAAAACAAAATATTTTTATCTGACAATCTAATCTTTAAAAATGGAAAACTTCAAAATTTGTTCTCGAATTTGAGTTTCATAAACTTCCCTGGTCCTAATAAATAGTCAAAGCATTTCCGGGTCAAAATTTTAATTTTATTATCCGAAATAACCTCGGTTTAACACATAAAGTCAACACAAAATAAAGACCCCAAAAAATGAAAAACTTAAGAATCTGGTATTAGATTCGGGTTTCGTAACTTTCCCCAACCCTAATAAATAGTTAAGGTATTTTTGGGCCAAAAATAAAAGTTATTTATTTTAATTTTCTGAAATTGTCATGAATCATCACATAGAGTCAATGAAAAATAAACATGAATTAAATGAAGCACAAAAAAATTCCCAAAAATCATCATAAATCACAAAAATTGGGAAAGCCAATATTTAAATTAAAAGCAGAAATTTAGGGGTGTTACAACTCTCCCCCTCTAAAAAGAATTTTGTCCTCGAAATTGTCATACTTTAAAACAAATGCGGATATTATTCTTTTATCTTGTCCACCAATTCCCACGTTGCTTCTCCGGTCACATCGTTCCAGATTACTTTTACCAAATCAATGTCTTTTCCTATGAGTTGCTTCACCCTCCTATCATTAATCTTAACAGGTAAAGTCTCATAGGTCAATTTTTCTTTCAATTGTAGTATATCCAGTTCTATGGCATGGGTTGGATCATAAATATATGTCCGCAATTGCAAAACATGAAAAACATTGTGTAGATTAGACAAAAATGGTGGTAAAGCTATTTGGTATGCTACAGGACCAATCCAACGAAGAATTTGATATTGTCTGATAAATTTAGGAGTGAGCTTTCCAGATTTAATTATCCAGCCGACCCCAGTCGTGGGTGTTACTCTAAAAAACACATGCTCACCTTCCTCAAACTTAAGAGGTATCCTTCTCTTGTCGGCATAACTTTTTTGTCGACTTTGAGTTGTCCTCATCTTTTCCTTAATTATCTTTACCTTCTCCGTGGTCTGTTGTACAAGTTCGGGTCCCAACGCCAAATTCTCTCCATCTTGATACCAACATAAGGGTGTTCTACACCGCTGTCCGTATAATGCTTCGTAGGGTGCCATTCCTATGCTTGAGTGAAAGTTATTGTTGTAGGTGAATTCTATAAAAGGTAGAAATTCATCCAAACTCCTTGAATGTTCAACTATACAAGCTCTCAACAAGTCTTCTAAAGATTGAACTGTCCTTTCTGAATAACCATCAATTTGGGAATGGTATGCAGAACTTAAATGAAGTTTCGTCCCCATTGCCTATTGTAGACTCTCCCAAAATCTGGAAGTAAACCTAGGGTCTCTATCAGAAATAATACTCGAAGGTACACCATGAAGTCTAACAATTTCACCAATGTACACTTGAGCTAGTCTTTCCATTGAATATCTTATGTTGATGGGCAAGAAGTGTGCAGACTTCATAAGCTGATCAACAATTACCCAAATGGAATCAAAACCCTTCTTTGTCTTTGGCAATCCAACGACAAAATCCATTGCCATGCCATCCCACTTCCATTGAGGAATAGTTGGAGGTTGTAACATTCTTGAAGGTTTTTGATGTTCTACTTTAGCTTTCTGACATACTAGACAAGATGCTCCAAAGTTGCCAATGTCTCTCTTTATCCTTTGCCACCAATATAACTGTTTTAAATCTTGGTAGCTCCTGGATACATACTCAATTGGCTTTTATGGGCTATGTCTAAAATTAACTTTTTAAGCTCAGGGTCATTTGGTATACAAATTCTATCTCGAAACCTTAAAATTCCATTTGATCCTTCCTTGAAGTCTAATACAATATTTTGCCTTACCAACTCCCTTTCATTCAGCAAATATTGGTTACTTCTCTGTTTAATCTTAATCTCACCTATTAAATCATTTGAGATGGTGATCATACTTAAACATACTTTCCCCGGTGTTGAATCTACAAACAACCTCATATCCCAAAATTACTCTAACAATTCTCTTTCCGTAATCATCATAGTAGAACACTAATTATCTTCCTACTTAAAGCATATGCTACAACGTTTGCTTTTTCGAGATGGTACTAAAGTTGAAAATCATAATCTTTTAAGAATTCTAACCACTCCTTTTGCCTCAAATTTAACTCTTTCTGATCAAACAGGTATTTTAAACCCATCTAGTCACTAAAAACATTAAAGGTTGCACCCTAAAGAAAATGTCTCCAAATCTTTAATTTGAATACTACAACTGCTAATTCTAAATCATGAGTAGGGTAATTCCTCTCATGCACTTTCAACTGCCTAGAAACATAAGCTACTACCTTTCTATTCTGCATTAGTACGCATCCTAAACCTTGATGCAAAGCATCACAATATACCTCAAAAGGTTCACTAGGGTCAAGTAAAACTAAAACTGGTGAGGTAGTCAAATGCCTTTTTAATTCTTGGAAACTTTCCTCACATGCATCATTCCAAATAAAAGTGTGGTTATTTCGCTTAAGCTGTGTAACATCCTAATCTTGATACCTTACTAATTAGTATCTTATATGAACAAGAGAGATATGGAATTATTTTTATGCAAGAAACAAAATAAATGCAAATTTTCGTAGTAAGCCTTGAGATAACTTAAGGGACTAAATGAGATAACTAAAACTAAGTACTGAATTAATTAAACAAGAGTTTAACCTATAATGATAATACATATTTGTGGGAAATTTTAGAAGTTAAGTGCTACAGTAGCACGTATAGAAGAGAAAGACAGCTTTCCGTAAGTCAAATTATCTTTGAACCATCGTTCTAGTAAACAATTTAAATTAACAAAAACTAACAACAAGATCAAACCTAAACATAATATAACATCAAAACAATGATATAATTAAACTTAAAAACATTCTAAACTCTAAGGGACTAACCAACAAAAACAATAAAACAAAAGGACTCCAAAGCAAATAAAATAAATGGGAGGTGCATGCAATAAATAAGCATGAGGAAGACATGCAGCTTAGCACATTAGAGACCTAAGCTATAGGAAGAATATCTGCATGATAACACCTTGGTTGAGAAACTAGTTGATGGACTTGGCAGCCAAGGGAATCATGCTGTTCCAAAATTATGATGCTTCTCTTAAGTAAGGCATGATGTTTTCCCTAATCACACCTAACTATCCATTAGAAACTAACCAAAATTCTTCTTATAAATAGAGAAAACTTCGTGCTACACACACATAACACATTTGTCTTGCAAATCTTTGAGAGCTAAGGGTCGTGAGAAGGAATTACCGAGAGAGAAAGAAAGAAGTTTCCAAAAGGTAGGAAGCAAGATCCTTTTCTTGTTACTCCAATTTTTGCTACTGATCTTGTTCTTCTTTATGTTATTTCTAGCACTACTTTAATCTTATTGTTTCTATAGAATTCAAGCAAAATAGTGTTTATAATAACTCATTTTGTTTTACATTCAACTAGTTCATTTTCTTATTGCTCATATAATAAACTGCAGTTTTCGTACTCTGTTTGGATGTTGGGAAAAGTTTTACACTTATGTTTTTATGATTTTTGTTAAAGTCCATGAACTGTTTCAGTTCTTGGATGGAAAAAGACAGATTTTGAATTGTATGTACTGGAAATTTCCGCCACTTAGCCCTAAAAAGAATGACTTGTATTTCAGTTTATAAATGCATGTATGTTTTGTGCTTAATTAAACCATGTACTATCTAGTTAAATCTCTAAGTGAATGTTTGACTCAACACAAAGAGGATAGTGAAATAAACAAATGAAACACAAGAAGAGGGGTTGAATTGTGTTTCTTAACCTTTTTGGAAAACTTTTCGGATACTTAGCAATTTAAACAAGATAGTAGTCGAAATGATAATAAGTAATGGACGAATAAAAAGCTTCTCAGGTCAGTTGGTCGCAGAGAAGAATTTTTTCTTTTTGTAAGAAGTCTCTTTGGACGCAGTTGAACAGGTTTCCAAATTTAGCTAAAAAACTTTATTAAGAATACAATTACAATCCCCAGATGTTAGTATAAAATTAAAACACAAGTAGATCGAAGAAAAACTCACACCAGAAGTTTATCCTGGTTCACTCTCACAAACCGAGAGCTACGTCCAGTCCTTTCAACAAGAAGGATTATCCACTAATCTTTTACCAAGATTACAAGTATTCTCCACCTCTTCAGGTACACAAGTATTCTCAACCTCTTCAGGTTTACAACACAAGTATTATTTTATACACAGCCTCTTCAGGCTAAACAACTAAGATGAATAAAAGGAGATGTAAATGATGCTTGACTGTTTAACTCACTACAGGTGAGAATAGAATGATAAAACTCAAGACAGAAACTCTATACAAGAGTGTAATTGAATTGAAAGAAGGTGAGCTGAAAACTTTTCTCTTTTGATTAATGCTTGTTATTCTTCTTCTTCGAAAACATTTGTATTTATAGATAGAGAGCACTTAGAGCAGTCTTCATAAGCTTATTCGTCCAATGGAAACATTTATTATCGTTTTGAGCAGCATTAAGCTGATATCGTGTTGAGATTCTTCTGAGAAGTGACTTTGATTATCAGGGACTGCCAAGAGTGTGATAACTGAGTCCTGATTTATCTGAGCGCGCAGAAAGTTCCTTATTTGCTAGTCTTTGTAATTGTTAGCAGTGTCAGTTAAGCGGCTCAGTTGACTTCTTTTATCGTGTGCTTTTGTCAGGGTTCTTCTCAGCATTTAATGATGAACAGATCTTCATATTTGAATTTGAGCTTTGGACGAATGATTGAATCAGAGCTAAGTAAGGAAACAATTGGACGATATAATATAATATACTTCAAAAAACAGTTTTGAGTATATTGGATGAATACTAAGTTTCCTTTTTAATTTGGATACAGAAAAAAAGTAATGGACGCACACACAAGTAATAAACTATTTACTTCATGTTGTTTTGTTAGGGATTTATCAACATATCTTAAAACCAAAAAACATTATGGGATTAATCAAAACAAATTATACACTAATTACGCGAGACTTTACTAGTTCATTCTAATTTAAACCTTTTGTTATCATCAAAACTTTAAGGAGTTTAATACTTTAAACTTCTTTGGTTCCGAAACTAATTTCTCAAAGGTTCTTTGGTTCCAATAATCTCCCCCTTTTTTATTATGAAAAAAGCTATTTAAATTTGATTGAACACAAATCCTTTTTAGAGAGAAAGTAAACTCCCCCTAAGAACATGTGTAGTAAAGAATTGGACGTAAGGTCTATTGGACGGAAGTATCAATATTACTGTAAAAAGATTTAAGTCTTGAAAACGTAATTTAAACTGATAAAAACCTTTTAAAGTATGGGAAAATGCTAATTTTAGAACAGAGTGTGCACATCCTTATCAAAACAGAATGCATTAAGAGAGTAATAGCAAATTCAAATAAGTAAAGGAAGATGTTGCAGCAACAAATATCAGAGCAAGAATATAAACAAATATCAGAGCAACAAATAACATAGCAAGGAGTTTATTGAGAGATCAATAAAATTATTGAAGTAGTAAAAATAACACAAGAGTTGCTCATTTTATTAAATCAGAGATATAAACAATTTAAACCAATGAAATTTCCCATTTCTCCCCTTTTGTCATCAGACAAAAATAGAAGAAAAACATCATTGTTAGAAAAAGAAAATTAGAAAGAAAAAAAAAATTTAAGGGAAAAAAATTGGCTGAAAAGATGGAGGAGGAGGAGGCCCTTGTTGAAAGAGGGATTTAATGAGGTTTTCGACTCTCTTATATAGATTGTCCATCTAAATGCTGACATAATCTTGAAACTCCAGAGGGACAGTGAGTTGTGGATTAGCAGGAGGAAGGCTCTCAGCAGAAGTATCCGATTCAGTGTCCACAGCAGCAATTGTCAATTCAGTGGAGGTTGCAGGAGGAGCAACAGAAATTGGAGCAACATTAGATACGACTTGTTCTGGTTCTTTTGCTTCCATACCTATTTCAACTGTGTCTTCTTCGTTGTCAGATTTAGGGAAGTCAAATTTCCAAGGGATATGATCTCTTTTATATCCAAGCATTTGATCCCAAGGATATTGTAACACCCCAAAATTTTCACTTATATTATATATGTTATTTTCTTTGATTTCTGTGGTAAATGATTTTTAGGAATTTCTATGAGTTCAATTAAATCAAAATTTAACTGAACTTAACCTTATAAGTTGATTTTAGACCATTTCGGAAAATAAAATAAAATAATTTTAGTTTTGATCCAGAATACCTTTGAGGAATTTTTGTGAATAAATGGAAGATTAGTTTTCAAATCTGTCAACAGATTTGATCATTTTTCATTTTTAGGGATTTTATGAGCTAATAAAATCTTTGGTGATTTTGGGTACATCCTATTGTCCATTGGACATTAGATACTGATCTTTGTCCATTGGATAAAACTTACTAATAAAAATTTTGAGAAAATATCTCTAGGTAATTAATGGCCTTAGTGACTCATGGGGGGTGAGTCATGGTGAATATTTATTACCGTGGTGAATCACCATGGCATTAAATGAAAAGAATAAGCAAAATGGAAGACCATCACCTTACCTTGAAGAGGCCGGCCACCCTAGAGAGAAATATCCTTCATAACCTTCATATCCTTCCTTTTTTCTCTCTAAAATCCCCACAGCCAAGCTCTCCATAGCCACGGCCTTGCTCCTTTAAATTCCTTCCTAAACCTTTGTTAGATTTTCAAGCTTAGTCACAGTATCTTGATAGTATTTTGAGAGTTTTTCTAGTTAGAAATTTCTCAAGAAGAAGCTTTGAGGTTGAAGAAATCCTAAGGTGAAAGTTCTTTCCCTTCACTTTTAAATTTCTATTTCAAAAGTTTTAGATCCTTGGATTAGTCCATAATCATCTTAATGTGTGTTATGATGCTTGAAATAATATGTGTTTGTATTTCTTTATGATCTTGTATTAGTAGAAGCCAAGAAGCTAAGTGTTGTCCAAGGATCTTGACTTAAGAACTAAGGTAAGGGGGAGTTTTCTCTATCAACCAATATTATGGTATAAAATAGCTTGTTGTATGTTGGTGAAACCGTGACTAGTAGTATGTTTCATATTGCTTGATTAAAATCTTCTATGGTTAAGATTCATGTCTATGTTATGTTTGACACTTGTTTCCATACTTTGTTTAAATTATGTGTCTTATAATTTTCTTAGACATGGTATGAATTGTGATAGATAGAAATGTCTAGAGCATGCATATACATTTAGTTTGATATATGGGTTTGTTTGAAGTTATATTATTTAATATATTATTGTTATTATTTTTGGAAATATAGAGAAATTAATTTAGGAATATTTGGAACTTTAAATTAAAGGTTTTGATTATGGAAAAGAATTATTTTAATGAGTTCCATATTTATTTAGACAGATTCTTGAATTTTCGAAAATATGAGGATAAAGATTTTTATTAATATTTATCATTTTAAAGAATATGTTTGCATATGGAAAGAATTTTTGAAAATTTATTTTAAGGTTTAAATATTTATTTTTACTTATTTTGTAGTGAGAAAGTGAAAATAAACTTGAAAATAATTTATTTAGTATGAAATAAATTAGTTTTTGTGAAAAATATTCTACGCGATTTAAAATTTACAGAAAATGGGTTACGCGACTGAAAATTTACAGAAAACACTTTACGCGACTGAAAAACGATTCTTATAGCTTACCCGATTGAATTTTTACGGAAAAAGCTTTACGCGACTTAAAAACTGTAACAGATGTGTTACGTGATTTTATACATTATTTTGTAGCATCATATATTTGAGAAACAACGGTACTGCTATTGGGCTGACGTAGACTGGACCTTAGATAGGACAGTTGACGTTATTCTTAAAGAAATGGTAGTTTGGATCCCGAGGGGATTGTGTATATATATTATGGGAATATTTATACTGTATAGATATATATTGGTCTGTATGAGTAATTGTTGTTGTAAGGCTTGGAGCCTAGGAGATTGAGCTTACACCTTAGTGCTGGTGCGAATGGCCGAGTGAAGATCTTTAATGATCTTGGAGTCGTCGGGGGTTCGGAAACTCCATAAGTGGCCGGCTGGGACTGTGCCGTGGTATTATAATTGCAAAACACCGACGATCATACACTGGTCCATTCACTATAGGTGGAGAGTATTCGCATGAGCTGTATACGCAAATGATACAATACAATAAATGTGTATTAAAAGTAATTATCACGTTTGCAGTAAAAAGTAACTTCTGTGACTTTTCCTAAACTGACTTAGCGTGGGAAATTTGAAAAGATTCAAATGAGACAAAAGGAATAAAAGTAAATGATATATGTTTATTTACTTATCAGAAAATTTACCACACACTTTGACAAGTGCAAACTAAATTGCATGCAAATTATCAATGGACGCACAGATATTAATTCTTTACAAAATGCATACTTAAATGCTTTCTAATAAAATTGAATCTTTCCTCAAAAAGGGGTTTTGTAAAAATATCAGCTCATTGATGATTTGTATCCACAAATTGAATATCAAACACACTTTTTTGGATATAACCTCTTATAAAGTGATGTTTAATTTCAATGTGTTTTACTCTTGAATGTAAAATGGGATTTTTTGATAAGTTAATTGCTGCAGTATTATCACAGAGTAAAGGAATCTTACTTTAAAAAATGTTGTAATCTTCCAATTAATGTTTGATCCAAAGAAGTTGAGAGCAGTAACTGGACGCAGAAATATATTCAGCTTCAGCCATTGAAAGAACAATTGTGCTTTGTCTTTTACTAGATCATGATACTAGATTTCCTCAAATGAAGTGACATCCTCCACTAGTACTTTTTCTTTCAATTCTATCTCCAGCATAGTTAGCATCACAAAAGCCAACTAATCTGTACTCATGAGATTTCTTAAATAGAAAACCCAAATTAGTAGTTCCTTTCAAGTATTTGAATATTGTTTTGACAGCAATTAAATGTGACTCTCTAGGATCAGATTGAAAACGTGCACAAAGACACACACTAAACATTATATCTAGTTTGGACGTGGTGAGATATAAGAGTGATCCAATCATACCTTTATATACTTTTTGGTCCACCTTTTGATCTTTGTCATCTAATTTTAGTGTGGACGATGGATGCATTGGTGTGCTCATAGTTTTGCAATTGTCCATTTTGAACTTCTTTAAGAGTTCATTGGTGTATTTAGTTTGATGAATGTATATTCCGTCTAATGTTTGCTTTACTTGCAAACCTAGGAAGAATTTCAATTCTCCCATTAAGCTCATTTCGAACTCCTTCTGCATCATTTTGGAAAAATCCTTGCAAAGAGATTCATCAGTAGCTCCAAAAATAATATCATCTACATAAATTTGAACTATAATAAAATGTGAGTTTTTGTTTCTATGAAAAAGAGTTGTGTCAACTTTGTGAACAACATTTGTCATATAGAATTTTGATGATAACCAAACAAAGGATTCCACACCAAGAAGACAAGAACAAGATCACAAGGAGTACTCAAGACTTATAGGTTTTTACTTATCATTGTAAGAGTATTTAATTGCATAAATCACTTAGCAAACATTTTATTTTAATCTTACAAAACTATTCCTAAAATAAGGTTTGATAAAAAGGTAGTTATCATTAAAAATACTTTGGAAAGAAAGATTTTTTAACTTATCAAAAATGAGTTTTTAAGTCACTTGTAGTCGACTACAAGGTTGGTGTAGTCGACTACACAGCTGTAAATTGTTAAGTTTACAATGTTTTCCAAAAGTCAGAACAAACTTGTAGTCGACTACACAAGTATTGTAGTCGACTACAATAGGCAAAACCTTGAAATGCCTGTCATTTATAAATGTCCCGAGGATGCTTGTAGTCGATTACAATGTTGAGGTAGTCGACTACAATGCAGATAAAAATACTTTTTGTTAAATACATGTTAACCCGAGGACATTTGTAGTCGACTACCAAAGTTATTGTAGTCGACTACATCGTTTTAAAAAGTTGTTCCTTTTTAAAAGCGCATAAACCAGAAGAGACATGTAATCGACTACATAATATCTGTAGTCGACTACATAATATCTTTGATAATATATCTCAGATGCCTTTGTTTTTAAAAAGAGTCCGAGAGCTATTGTAGTCGACTACCTTGTAAGTGTAGTCGACTACATGCATTCTTTTAATAATAAACTCTCATGTTTTTAAAAGTCAGAAAGGCATGGTAGTCGACTACAACAGTTGTGTAGTCGACTACACACGTTCTAGAAACTTTTCCAACGGCTAGTTTGAACATTGTTTTAATACCTACCTACTACCCAACGGATCAAAAACTTGTAAGAGCTATTTATAGCTCATCTAAATTAAGTTTCAAAAAAACCCAAGATCAGAAATTCATTTTGAAAGAGCTTTTTCTAATCTTCAGTTCATCATACTCTGTTTTCTATTTGAAAAAGCTTGCTTAGTGATTTGATCAAATACTCATCTGTTCCTCAAGTTGTATATCTGCTCTTGTGAGAGTTACAAACTACCTAAAACCATTAGATTATCTTGTGTAAGTTCAAGGAGAGAAATTCCTTGTTGTATTGAGGGAGGCTCTTGCACATAGAGGGTGGAGGATCCCATACTAAGTGAAGAGTGCTCTATATTGTAAGGGTTTTTATCAAGCACCCAAGTTAGAAGCTTGAAGTATAGTTGAAATCTCGGGTGGACGATCTCGAGGACTAGACGTAGATCACAAGAAGTTATTGATCCAGTATAAATCTTGTTTGTATTCTGACAAGAGGTTGTCGAGACCCGTCACATAAATAAAAATTATCGGTTCGCAAACTAATTTGTAGTATAGAACATAAACCGAATCGTTTCTCAAGGATCCAAAAAGAACAAAGATTTAATCAGATCTAGATAATTAAAATGGGGGGTTTTGTTGTTGATTAACAATATTGATAAAAATACAAGACTTAAAGTTGAAAACAAATCTAAAGAAACAACCAATCCAAGGAAATTTACCGATCTTGAGTTTAACTCATCATTGATCACAAGAAATTCACTTAATTGCTAACCGTGTTCTTGGCCTTAGATCATATCAAGACGCCTCAACATGATCCAAGAATCCTCTACTAGATAAGCATCTAGGTTTTAATTAACCAATGTTAGATAAAGTAAGCACCATCCAAACATAGATTAACTTAAGATCAAGAATTTAACCAAGCTAAACAATCCATCAAAAAGCTTCAATAAATTGTTTATTCTATGTGATCCTCTTGAATACATGATAATAAAGCTATTAACACATAAACATCCAAATCAAATTAAGCAATTCAATCTAGATCAAAATTAAAAGAGGAAGAAGAGAAACTTGAATAACAATTAAGCAATATGAACAAGTAAAACAAGATCTCCAAATTAAACATCAAGATGGCTAATCCATTGGATTGATTATGAGAGCCTAGCCTTCCATAGATGGGAAGGAAGAACTCATAAATTAAAGAACAAAAACGAAATTGTAAAGAGAATGGAGAAGAAGAGAAAGAAAACTCTCACAAATACTTAAACTTTCTTGAAACTTACTTCTAAATTGAATCTATGATAATACAAAGAGATTGACTCTATTTATACTAATCCTAGAAGCCAATTTGTACATGTACATAATCTGAATACAAACTATAAAAACAAGGAAATTGTCAAATATGGAAGCTTGATGCATGGTAGGTGGGTTGGTGCATGGTAGGTGGGTTGGTGTATGGTTGGTGGCTTTTAGTCAACAACTCTTATCCGACTTCTGGCTTCATTTTCATCACCTAGACGGTGCATTTTGGCTTGGATGTCTTCATGAAAGTTGTAGCCCATTGTCTTCTTGAAAATCTCCAATTTGAATCATGTCATTTGGACTTTTAGAACTCCAGAAATGCCAAAAACACTGTACCTACCTCAAGTTAGGTTGGAAGAACGTGTTTCCAAATTCATACCAACTTGTAGCTTGAGAAGCATGCCTAAAACGACATCTATTGACAAAATGGTCTTCAGTGAAGTTGGAGATATGGGTCTTATCTTTCAAATGACCAAGTTTCAGCCCAAGAGGAGGCCTATAACCCACTATATAGTCCAATATGTACATACTGCCCAGATGGTTCCGTGACAGCAAACTCACTTTGTATTGCAAGGCTATTTTGGGCCCTTAGAAATCCGATCCAGCTCTTGTGTTCTTCATGAAACTTGTAGATCCTTGTCTTATCTTTCCAAAGACACCAAGATCACCTCAATTGGATCACCGAGTCCCAAGTTATGGCCTAACCAAGGAAGAAAGGTCAAAATGCATCAAAATCCGAAAATTATCCAATATTTACATTAAAACCCAATGAAGCCCAACAACATTAAACTCATCTAAAATACTAATATTAGGCACAATAAACATCTAATAATGCCTAATACAAAGCTAACATAAGTGTCTCAAATTGATTGATCACATTCTCTCAACCCTTATCTTTTACTTATAAGTTATATTCTATCAACTTATCTAGCTTGATGTTTTTAATGTTGTGAATTCTTATCTTATATTTTCTGTATTAAAAATCTCATTAATCTTAGTCATTATCCTTTACAAGTCCATTGATTCAATATATTTAGCATCATTGAAACAAACTTTGCGAAAGTTTTTGAAAACTCAATTCACCCCCCCTCTTGAGTTATTGAAGCCACTTGGTAACAAGTGGTATCAGAGCTTGACTCTTGTGTAAAGAGCTTAACAGCTTCAAGAGATGGCTTCTTTTCAATTTGCTTTACCCGAAGGAGCTTCTATTAATAGACCTCCAGCTTTCAATGATATTGGTTATACTTATTGGAAAGAAAGAATGAGAATTTTCATGGAATCTATTGATATTGATATTTGGGATGCCGTTGAAAATGGTGCTTTTGTTCCAAAAAAGGTGGTTGATAACCATGAGGTTCTTAAACCAAGAGCTGAATAGACTGATGATGATAAAAAGAAATTTCAACATAATGTTAAGGCCAAAAACATCAATACTAGTGCCTTAGGTTATGATGAATACTTTCGCATCTCCAACTGCAAAACTGCAAAAGAAATGTGGGATGCACTTCAAGTAACCCATGAAGGAACCAGTGAGGTAAAGAGGTCTAGAATTAACACTCTTATACATGAGTATGAACTCTTTAGAATGAATCAAGTTGAAAGCATACAAGATATGCAAAAGAGATTCACTCATATAGTTAATCATCTATCCTCATTGGGAAAAACATTTCCAGATGAAGATTTAATTAACAAAGTTTTGAGATGTTTAAACAGGGAATGGCAACCCAAAGTGACGGCAATCTCAGAATCAAGAAACTTAGCAACAATGACTCTTCCAACACTTTTTGGAAAACTCCAAGAACATGAAATGGAGTTAATAAGACTCAGTGAACATGAAGGAGTTGACAAGAAGAAGAAAGGAATAGCTCTAAAGGCAACCTCATCTCACTATATAATGAAGATGATGATGAAGGCTCTATAGAGGATGTTGAAATGAATGAAGAAAACTTTAGTCTTCTTGTGAGAAAATTTGGAAAATTTCTCAAAAAGAAAAACAATAGAAGAAGGCCACCCTTTCCTCCAAAGAAAAACTTCAACAAAGGAGAAGGTTCAACACCTACTCCACCTACTTGCATTGAATGTGGCAAACCAGGTCACATGAAAATGGACTATCCTCTATACCAAAAGAAGATGGAAAGATTTGATAGAAAACCAAAGCAAGAAAAGAAAGGAAGAAGAGCATACATTGCATGGGAGGACAATGACTTGAGTTCATCGGATGACTCCGACAATGAGGAAGCCAACCTTTGTCTCATGGCAAATGATGATTTAGTGGTAACATCTCAATCCCTTGATATACAACCTTCTTATGATGAATTACAAGAAGCATTTGAAGAATTGCATGAAGAATCTATGAGATTAGCAAAGTTAGTCTCAACCTCAAAAAAATCTATCATGTCTTTAGAAAATCAAATTGCTTGCTTAAACAAGGAGATTGAGGAACTAAAATTAGAAAATGAAACCCTTGGATTGATTGATGCTAATTCTTCCTGCTCTACTTGTATATCTCATAAAAATGTTCCCTCATCATCCTCTTCATGTTACTCCTGCTTAAATTCTGAAAAAGAAATTGAGGACTTGAAAAACACTCTTGCAAAATTTACTTTTGGAAGAGATAATCTCAACACATTGCTTGGAAAACAAAGATGTGTATTTGATAAAGCAGGTTTGGGATACAAACCCAAGACTCAACAAAAATTCTATAAAAATTTCTTTGTTTCCACAACAATGTCAAGTGGTCCATTTATAACTTGTTTTTATTGTGGCAAGAAAGGACATAGTGCATCTACATGTAGAGTCAGAAAGAATTTACATGTTGGACAAAAGAAGATATGGGTTCCTAAGGGCACCTTGCCCAAAACTGACATCAAAGGACCCAAGAAAGTTTGGGTACCTAAAACCAAAACTTAAATTTGCTTGTAGGTGTGCTTGAAGGCCAAGAGTTCAAAATGGTATCTTGATAGTGGTTGCTCCAAGCACATGACAGGAGATGAGTCAAAGTTTTCCTTCTTTACACCCAAGGAGCATGGACATGTCACCTTTGGAGACAACAATGGAGGAAAAATTCTTGGCACTGGGAAAGTTGGTAAAACTCCCTCAACATCTATTGAAAATGTGTTGTTAGTTGATGGACTCAAACATAACTTACTTAGCATTAGTCAATTGTGTAACAAGAATAATAGAGTTATTTTTTATTCAAATTGTTGCATAGTTGAGGATAAAAATGATAAACAAGTCAAGTTTGTTGGTCATAGGATGGATAACATTTATATGATTAGTCTAGATGAAATATCCTCAAATGATGCCAAATGCCTAGTGAGTAAGGAAAATGATTCATGGTTATGGCATAGAAGAGTTGCACACATTCACATGGATCATTTGAATAAACTAATTTCCAAAGACTTAGTAATTGGACTCCCAAAGCTTCATTTTACAAAAGACAAACTTTGTGATGCTTGTCAAAAAGGAAAACAAGTAAAGGTCTCTTTCAAAAGCAAAAATATTGTTTCAACCTCTAGACCTTTACAACTCTTACACATGGACCTTTTTGGACCATCATGAACAATGAGCTTTGGTGGGAATTACTATGCACTTGTGATTGTGGATGATTATTCTAGATTTACGTGGACATTATTTCTTGCCCATAAAAATGAAGCTTTTAAAGCTTTTAGAATACTTGCAAAGTTAATCCAAAATGAGAAAAACTCTAGTATTGTATCCATAAGAAGTGATCATGGTGGGGAATTTGAAAATCAAGATTTTGAAAACTTTTGTAATGAAAGTGGCATTGAGCACAATTTTTCAGCCCCTAGAACTCCACAACAAAATGGAGTTGTAGAAAGAAAAAATCGAAGCTTAGAAGAAATGGCTAGAACCATGCTCAATGAGACTAATCTTCCTAAATATTTTTGGGCCGATGCGGTAAGCACCGCTTGTTATGTAATGAATAGGGCACTAATAAGGCCCATTTTGAAAAAAACTCCTTATGAACTTTACAAAGGAAGAAAACCAAATATTTCCCACCTTCATGTCTTTGGATGCAAATGCTTTGTTTTAAATAATGGAAAGGATAACTTGGGCAAGTTTGATGCAAGATCTGATGAAGGAATATTTCTTGGCTATTCATTAACTAGCAAAGCATTTAGAGTCTATAATAAAAGAACAATGACAATTGAGGAATCAATACATATTGCTTTTGATGAAACTAACTCCCTAGGGCCAAAAGAAGATGTTATTGATGACATTGTGGAAAATTTGACTGATATTCACTTAAATGACAAAGTGGAGAACCTCAAGAAAGAAGAACAAGGAGAGATTGCTTCCCCACAACAAGGTCAATCTCAAATCAATGACTTACCAAGAGAATGGACAACACATAGGAACCATCCACTTGACTTGGTAATTGGAGATGTCTCTCAAAAGGTAATTACTCGAAACTCCATTAAAAATGTATGCAATCATTTAGCTTTCGTTTCTCAAGTTGAACCAAAAAACATAGATGAGGCCATAAATGATGAAAATTGGATCTTGGCAATGCAAGAAGAATTAAATCAATTTGAGAGGAACCAAGTTTGGGAACTTGTTCCAAGATCCAATGATCATCCCATTATTGGCACCAAATGGGTTTTTAGGAACAAACTTAATGAAACCGGAATAATTACAAGAAATAAAGCTAGGCTAGTAGCTAAAGGTTATAATCAAGAAGAAGGAATAGATTATGAAGAAACCTATGCTCCGATTGCTAGATTAGAAGCTATTCGAATGTTACTTGCATATGCCTGCATCATGAAATTTAAACTTTATCAAATGGACGTAAAAAGTGCCTTCCTAAATGGTTTTATTCAAGAAGAAGTGTATGTTGACCAACCTCCTGGTTTTGAAAATTATGAACTGCCCAATCATGTTTTTAAACTTAAAAAGGCATTGTATGGCTTAAAACAAGCTCCTAGAGCTTGGTATGAAAGATTGAGCAAGTTTCTTTTAGAAAAATGATTTACTAGAGGAAAAGTTGACACAACACTTTTCATTAAAAATAGAAAACATGACATTCTCCTTGTACAAATCTATGTAGATGATATCATTTTTGGTGCTACTAATGAATATCTATGTAAGGAATTTGCCAACATCATGCAAAGTGAATATGAAATGTCTATGATGGGAGAGCTCACATTCTTTCTTGGATTGCAAATCAAGCAAACAAGTGAAGGAATCTTCATTAACCAATCCAAATACTGCAAGGAATTGCTCAAAAGATTCGAAATGGAAAATTCAAAGATTTTTGACACTCCCATGAGCACCTCTTGCCGGTTGGACAAAGATGAAGGTGGTAAGCCCATAGAAATTACAAAATATAGAGGTATGATTGGCTCAATACTATATCTTACTGCTAGTAGACCAGATATCATGTTTAGTGTGTGCATGTATGCTAGATTTCAAGCAAATCCTAAGGAATCACACTTAAGTGCTGTTAAAAGAATTATGAGGTATCTAGTTGGCACTCAACAAATGGGTTTGTGGTACCCCAAGGGTGCCTCAAGTAGTTGATCAATCAATTTGAGACACTTATGTTAGCTTTGTATTAGGCTTTATTAGATGTTTATTGTGCCCAATATTATTATTTTAGATGAGTTTAATGTTGTTGGGCTTCATTGGGCTTTAATGCAAATATTGAATAATTTTCGGATTTTGATGCATTTTGACCTTTCTTCCTTGGTTAGGCCATAACCTGGGACTCGGTGATCCATTTGAGGTGATCTTGGGGTATTTGGAAAGCTAAGACAATGCTCTACAAGTTTTATGAAGAACTCAAGAGCTGGATCAGACTTCTAAGGGTTCAAAATTTCCCTGCAATGCAGAGTGGGTTTGCTATCACGAAAATCTGGACAGTATGCACATATAGGACTACATAGTGAGCTATAGGTCTCCTCTTGGGCTGAAACTTGGCCATTGGAAAGATAAGACCCATATCTCCAACTTCACTGAAGACCATTTAGTCAATACATGTCGTTTTAGGCATGATAATGAAGCTACAAGTTGGTTTGAATTTGGAAACACGTTCTACCAATCTAACTTGAGGTAGGTTCAGTGTTTTTGGCATTTACGGAGTTCTAAATGTCCAAATGGCATGATTCCAATTGAAAAATTTCAAGGAGACAACTGACTACAACTTTCATGAAGACCTCCAAGCCAAAAGGCACCGTCTAGGTGATGAAAATGAAGCCAGAAGTCGGATAAGAGTTGTTGACTAAAAGCCACCAACCATACATCAACCCACCTACCATGCACCAACCCACCAACCATGCATCAAGCTTCCATATTTGACAATTTCCATGTTTTTATAGCTTGTATTCAGATTATGTACATGTACAAATTGGCTTCTAGGATTAGTATAAATAGAGCCAATCTCTTTGTATTAGAAGAATTCAATTTTAAGTAAGTTTCAAGAAAGTTTGAGTATTTGTGAGAGTTTTCTTTCTCTTCTTCTCCATTCTCCTTACAATTTCATCTTTGTTCTTTTATTTCTGAATTCTTCCTTCCCATCCATGGAAGGCTAGGCTCTCATAATCAATCCAAGGGATTAGCCATCTTGATGTTTAATTTGGAGATCTTGTTTCGCTTGTTCATATTGCTTAATTGTTATTCAAGTTTCTCTTCTTCCTCTTTTGATTTTTATCTAGATTATATTGCTTAATTTGATTTAGATGATGATGTGATAATAGCTTTATTATCATGTATTCAAAGACGATCACAAAGACTAAACAATATATCAAAGCTTTTTGATGGATTGTTTAGCTTAGTTAAATCCCCGATCTTAAGTTAATCTATGTTTGGATGGTGCTTACTTTATCTAACCTTGGTTAATTAAATCCTAGATGCTTATCTAGTAGAGGATTCTTGGATCATGTTGAGGCGTCTTGATGTGATCTAAGGCCAAGAACACGGTTAGCAATTAAGTGAATTCCTTGTGATCAATGATGAGTTAAACTCAAGATCGGTAAATTTCCTTGGATTGGTTGCTTCTTTATATTTGTTTACAACTTTAAGTCTTGTACTTTTTTTTCAATCTTATTAATCAACAACAAAACCCCCTTTTAATTATCTTGATCTGATTAAATCTTTGTTCTTTTTGGATCCTTGAGAGACGATTCGGTTCATGCTCTATACTACAAATTAGTTTGCGAACCGGTAAATTTTATTATTTGACGGGTCTCGACAACCTCTTGTCAGTAGTCTAGTTGGTTATTCCGATTCTGATTTTGCTGGATGCAAAATGGATAGGAAAAGTACTAGTGGAACTTGTCACTTTCTAGGATGCTCTCTTGTCTCTTGGCATAGCAAGAAGCAAAATAGTGTAGCATTGTCTACTGCTGAAGCTGAATATGTTGCGGCTGGAAGTTGTTGTGCTCAAATCCTTTGGATGAAGCAACAACTTCTAGACTATGGACTTAAGCTTGATCACATCCCTATAAGATGTGATAACACTAGTGCAATTAACTTGACTAAAAATCCCATAATGCACTCTAGAACCAAGCACATTGAAATTTGGCACCATTTTATAAGAGATCATGTACAAAATGGAGATTGTGTAGTTGAATTTGTAGAAACAACAAAACAACTTGCTGATATCTTTACCAAACCACTTGCAAAAGAAAATTTCTTTTTTATAAGAAGAGAACTTGGAATGATTGATCACAGTTGCATTTAAAAACCTTGCTTCTATTTCATTGTTATATAATTTTTTTTCATTTCAATTACTGACTTAGGCATCGGAGGTTTCCCTAAATTTGTTATGCAGGAAATCCTAATATAGCCTAAGTCCCCCAATTTAGATTGATGAAGTTTTGGATAAATTGGTTAAGCTAAAAAGTGTTTTCAGAAGCAAGGCAGTCAACTACATAGGTCTTGTAGTCGACAACATGCAGGTAATGAAGCTTTTCTCGTGCAATTTTATTTTCCAGAAAGCATTGGTAGTCGTCTACACAGGTAATGTAGTCGACTACAATTACAGTTTTTCTTTAAAAACTGAAAATAAAGTCTCAGAAGCTCATTGTAGTCGACTACCCTAATACTTGTAGTCGACTACACAAAGCAACAAGTTGCAACAGAAGCAACTTGTAGTCGACTACAAGTTGGGCGTAGTCGACTACAATTGCGGGTTTTAAATACCCCACGGCAGCCATTCTTCTTCATTCATCTCATTTCTCCTTCTTCTCTCCTGCGACCCACTCCCTTCTCTCTCTCTCTAATTCTTTCCCAAACCCTAACCGTCCAAACCCTCCACCAAACCCTCCACCAAACCCTCCTCTCACTTCATCGTTTCATCATCATCATGGCAAGCTCCTCCTCTGCTCTCAAACGAAAGAAAACCACCCATAGCCATGTCTCAATTCCTCCAACCCTTAACTTGCGAAGGTATTTCACCAAGGAAGAGCAGATGATCAAGTTCACCAATGACTTTCAATCTCGTCCTATAGTGGCACCCCGCTATCTAGATGAGATCTTTCTACGGATCGAAGGTTTCGCTCTTTCGCATTTGCTCAGAGATCTGCAACTCGATGCCTTCACTAAGATTCTCTGTCTGATTTACCCACAATTGGTGAAGGTATTCTTTTGCAACTTCAAGTATCATAATAAATGCATTTTCTCTGAAGTCAAGAAGATTAAGATAGATCTAGGCTTTTCTGAACTCGCTAAACTCACCAGCATTCCCCTTATCCCCGGCCGAAGTGAAGAGAGTTTAGAAGATTTTGAGAAAACTGCAGCAACTTGGAGTGTGCTTAGAGAAGGTGGACCATTTCCAACCTCTAGGTTTAAAGTAGGATATTTATCTGTTGAGAATAGGCTGCTTCATTATATTTTGTGCCGAATTTTGATTCCGAGAAATGGGAACTATGCCACCGTTTCTGAAGAAGATTTGCTATACATGTGGGCACTAAACAAAAGGGTGAAACTCAACTGGCCTTATCGCATTATGAAGCATATGGAACGTGTCTCTGAGAAACTTGGACCTGCACTTCCATACGCCATGCTGATAACCAAAATTCTAGAAAAGTTTAATGTGCCCTTGGAAGGTGAAAACTCAATTACGGTCACCGATGCTAACCGGATCCGTGAACAAAACCTTCGGAAAATGGGCTTGAAGAAGGTTGACATGCATTGGGTACGAGACGCTGAAGATGAGGATTTTGATGATCAGTCCACTCACCACCACACGGAGGAAGATCAGCCACCATCTAACGCTTATCCTTCAGGACCAATGCCGGACTACTCTCACGGCATAGCTGAGATTATGACTGGGCTCCATAGTCTGACCTCCTTTGTGAAAGAAGACTTATTTGGGAGGGTAGTTGCTATGGAGACTCATCTTCACTCCATGGATGCGAGGCTTGAACGTCTTGAAACCTCAGATGGAGACTTGACTTCCCAAATGACCGATGTCACCTTCCAGCTAAACCAACTGACCATTCCAGCGGATGATCCTACTCAACATGAATTGGCTGGGTCAGATGATGAGGACGAGGACGAGGACGATGATGGGGCTTAGACTTTTCTTAGGATTTCTCTTTATTTTATCTCATTGTGTTTTGAACTAATCCAAAGTCTATGCCATTTAGTTATTTGATGTTGAACAAGTTAATTGTTTGATCTTTAAATTGTCTTAATGTTTTGATTGCTATTAAATTTCTCTCAAAGTTTATCGTGGCTATTTCGTTGCCCTTATTTGATAATGCCAAAAGGGGGAGAAATATGGTAAATGAAATGAAATGTTCATTTGAGACTATGCTTATATGATTAAATAACATTGCTAATATATATTTCATAATGAAGGTACAATGTTATAAATAAATAAAAAAAATTGAAATGCTCCTATTGCAAAACTAAGGGGGAGTCAATACAATGTGAAACCGCTCCTGCTGTGACATTTCCTAAACTCTGATTATCAAAGGGGGAGATTTCGTTTATTTATTTCTTTTATTACTGGCATTTCTCACTCCACAGTTATATTGTTTGTCATCATCAAAAAGGGGGAGAATGTGAATAACATTTGTCATATAGAATTTTGATGATAACCAAACAAAGGATTCCGCACCAAGAAGACAAGAACAAGATCACAATGAGTACTCAAGACTTATAGGTTTTTACTTATCATTGTAAGAGTATTTAATTGCTTAAATCACTTACCAAGCATTTTATTTTAATCTTACAAAACTATTCCTAAAATAAGGTTTGATAAAAAGATAGTTATCTTTAAAAATACTTTGGAAAGAAAGATTTTTTAACTTATCAAAAATGAGTTTTTAAGTCACTTGTAGTCGAATACAATGTTGGTGTAGTCCACTACACAGCTGTAAATTGTTAAGTTTACAACGTTTTCCAAAAGTCAGAACAAACTTGTAGTCGACTACACAAGTATTGTAGTCGACTACAATAGGCAAAACCTTGAAATGCCTGTCATTTATAAATGTCCCGAGGATGCTTGTAGTCGACTACAATGCTGAGGTAGTCGACTACAATGCAGATAAAAATACTTTTTGTTAAATACATGTTAACCCGAGGACATTTGTAGTCGACTACCAAAGTTATTGTAGTCGACTACATCGTTTTAAAAAGTTGTTCCTTTTTAAAAGCGCATAAACCAGAAGAGACATGTAATCGACTACATAATATATGTAGTCGACTACATAATATCTTTGATAATATATCTCAGATGCCTTTGTTTTTAAAAAGAGTCCGAGAGCTATTGTAGTCGACTACCTTGTAAGTGTAGTCGACTACATGCATTCTTTTAATAATAAACTCTCATGTTTTTAAAAGTCAGAAAGGCATGGTAGTCGACTACAACAGTTGTGTAGTCGACTACACACACTCTAGAAACTTTTCCAACGGCTAGTTTGAACATTGTTTTAATACCTACCTATTACCCAACGGATCAAAAACTTGTAAGAGCTATTTATAGCTCATCTAAATTAAGTTTAAAAAAAACACAAGATCAGAAATTCATTTTGAAATAGCTTTTTCTAATCTTCAGTTCATCATACTCTATTTTCTATTTGAAAAAGCTTGCTTAGTGATTTGATCAAATACTCATATGTTCCTCAAGTTGTATATCTGCTCTTGTGAGAGTTACAAACTACCTAAAACCATTAGATTATCTTGTGTAAGTTCAAGGAGAGAAATTCCTTGTTGTATTGAGGGAGGCTCTTGCACATAGAGGGTGGAGGATCCCATACTAAGTGAAGAGTGCTCTATATTGTAAGGGTTTTTATCAAGCACCCAAGTTAGAAGCTTAAAGTATAGTTGAAATCTCGAGTGGACGATCTCGAGGACTAGACGTAGATCACAAGAAGTTATTGATCCAGTATAAATCTTGTTTGCATTCTCTCAACCCTTATCTTTTACTTATAAGTTATATTCTATCAACTTATCTAGCTTGATGTTTTTAATGTTGTGAATTCTTGTCTTATAGTTTCTGTATTAAAAAGCTCATTAATCTTAGTCATTATCCTTTACAAGTCCATTGATTCAATATATTTAGCATCATTGAAACAAACTTTGCGAAAGTTTTTGAAAACTCAATTCACCCCCCTATTGAGTTATTGAAGCCACTTGGTAACAAACTTTTCCTCTAGAGAATCCATTTTCCATTAGAAAAGTGCTTAGTCTTTCATACCAAGCTCGAGGAGCTTGTTTTAGTCTATACAGAGCCTTTTTAAGTTTGAAAACATGCTCTGGGTGGTCTTGATCCTCGAAACCAGGTGGTTGATTGACATAAACTTCTTCATTGATTATACCATTCAGAAAAGCACTCTTTACATCCATTTGATAAAGCCTCATGCTATGCTGAGCAGCAAATGAAAGTAAGATGCGTATGGCTTTTAATCTAGCTACAGAAGCAAAGGTTTCAGTAAAGTCAATACCTTCTTGTTGTGAGTAACCTTGGGCAACTAACCTTGCCTTGTTTCTCATAACTTTATCATCTTCGTCCAATTTGTTTCTGTATTTCCACTTCGTGCCTATAACATTTTTGTCTTTGGGCTTTTGAACCAGCGTCCAAATGTCGTTTCTTGTAAATTGATTTAGTTCTTCTTGCATAGTTAAAATCCATCCTTCATCCAAAAGAGCTTCTTCAATATTCTTTGGTTCCATTTCTGAGATGAACGCTACATCTGAGTATTCTCTAAAGGTAGATCATGTACGCACTTTATCATCTGGATTACTAATGTTTGGTCTACTAGATGATATGTTTTGAAGTGCCAACTTCTTTGAACTTCATTTCTTGTTGTGTTTTCTTCTATTCCTTCATCGTCCAATGCTTCTTTGCTTGTTGACGATGTTCCTTCTCCTTTGTCATTAAGGTTTAATTCTGCAAGAGACTCATCTAGCTCTGATAAATTTTTATCAGGCTTTTTGTCATTAAATTTAACATGGATAGATTCTTCAACTGTCAAAGAGTGAAAGTTATACACTCTATATGCTTTTGAAGTTTTAGAGTATCCTAAGAAAATACCACAGTTAAATTTAGCATCAAACTTTCCTAAAGAATCCTTGGTATTTAAAATAAAGCATTGACATCCAAAAGAGTGAAAATAACAAATGTTGGGTTTTCGTCCCTTCCACAATTCATAAGGAGTCTTATTCAATAAGGGTCTAATATATACTATGTTTTGAATATAACACGCAGTGTTAACAGCTTTAGCCCAAAAGTGTTTGGAGGTTGAGTTGTCATTGAGCATTGTTCTAACCATCTCTTGAAGTAATCTATTTTTCCTCTCTATCACACCATTTTGTTGTGGTGTTCTTGGGGCAGAGAAGTTGTGAAGAATACCACTTTCTTCAAAGAACAATTGAATGCTCTCATTCTCAAATTCTCCTCCATGATCACTTCGGATCGAGTTAATACACATGTCTTTTTCATTTTGAATTCTTTTTCAGAATATAGAAAAGACTTTAAAAGACTCATCCTTGTGTGCTAGAAACATAACTCATATTCATCTAGTATAGACATCTACTATGACTAGCCCATATTTCTTTCCCTTTAAAGAGGCAGTACTTGTTGGACCAAATAGATCAAGATGTAACAGTTCTAGTGGTCTAGAGGTGGAAACAACATTTTTGAACTCAAAAGAGTTTTTGATTTGTTTTCTCTTTTGACTTGCTTCACATAGAACATCCGATTTGTATACAAGCTTTGGTAGTCCTCTCACGAGGTTATGCTTGTTTAGCGTTGAGATCAACCTCAAGCTTGCATGACCAAGCTTCTTGTGCCATATCCATTGTTCACCTTTTATGAAAACTAGACATGATACATTTTGATCTGAAAGATCTTCCAAGTCAATCTTGTAGAGATTGTTTTGTCTTTTTGTAGTGAAGAGTATGGATCCGTCAAAATTTTTGACTATACATATTCCTTGGTTGAATGAAACATTGGATCCACTGTCACATAATTGACTTATGATAAGCAGATTATGTTTCAACCCTTCAACCAGAAGTACATTATCAATAGAAGGAAAATGGTGCTTACTAATCTTACATATTCCAACTATTTTACCCTTCTGGTTTCCACCAAAAGTGACGAAACCGCTTGCTTTAAGTTTGAGGTCTTGGAACATAGACCTTTTTCCTATCATGTGCCGCGAGCAACCACTGTTCAGGTACCACGACAGGTGTCTTTTTCCTACTGCTAAGCACATCTACAAGAGGAATTATCATGTCCTTAGGTACCCATATCTTTTTGGATCCTTTCTGGTTAGTTTTTGGAGATTCCTAATGTCTTGACTTTTTATTGTAGAAATATTTTGGGGTAAAATGATCGTTTTATTTATGAAAATTCCCAAGGGATTTTGATTCAGGAGTATATGCTTTTTGGAAAAACATTTTCTCAGTAGGTTGATACCCCACTCTAGATTTGTCACTAGGGTCTCTGGAGTATTTGAGTAATGTGTTTAGCTTTTTAGTGCTGCCCACAAATTTACTGAGATCCTAAGTTAGTTCCTTTACCTCAAATTGAAGTTTATCAACTTCATCATGTTAGCCAAGGGCAACCATCACACAAGAAGAGGGTGCATTAGGTGATCACAAGTTTTAAGACAAGCTTGAGATTTTGTGCATTTTGATGCACCCAATCAATACATGCAGCGGAATAAATATATTTCACAACAATTCATGATTTTGTATTACTAACAATTCATATAATGCATAATATCAATCACATATAAGTATATAGAACAATGTAAATTATAGTGTGATTAATTGGAGACTAGTGGGAAATAAACCAAGATAGAAAATCACTTAGTTGAAACCTTGTAGTAGACTGCAAGTAGTGTGTAGTCAACTACAATGAGCCCCTAAAAGTGGTTTTGCAAGATTAACAAATAAAACACAACTTTTGAGTTTCTAGTAGTCTTGTAGTAGACTGCAATTTGCTTTTGTGCCCAAATTGAGTTTTGAATGAATGCCTTGTGAAGATTTGTCAATCAATGTAGATAGCTTGAATATAGCTTAAATGTATAAATCAAGCAAACAAGATATATATCAAGTTCTAATGATCTAACTAGAAATATCACAAGATATGCAGTAGATCAACAATTATAGTAATCATGAGAATTCAAGAAATAAGTAGTTAAATGTAAATTGCTAGAATGTAAAGAGAGTAAGGGATAAGAGAGTGCAAACAATATTTTACTGGTTCAATCACTTCTTGTGATCTACATCCAGCCCCAAGATCATCCACTTGAGGTTTCCACTATTCTTCAAGCTTGTAACTTAGGTGCTTGAGAAACCTTTACAAAAACAGAGCACTCCTCACACTTTGGGATCCTCCACCCTTATACTTGAGCCTCTTTCTTTTCTCTTCAAGGGAAATCTACCCTTGAACTTTCTTGAGGGATTATCCACCCTCTTACAAGTATATATGATTGATAGAAAATGATAAACTCTCTCAAAGAGTAGATAATACAAATTGAAGAACTACTGGATAGAAAGATTATAACAATGAGAGCTCAAATCTTGATTTTAATAAGAGAAAGATTGATCAAGTGTAATGATATGAAAATATGAGTTTCTCTCTTGTTAATGCTTCAATCTTGGTATGTATTAATAGCCCAAGTGATAAAATAACCTTTGGTGGTGTTTTGGAATGATTACTTTCGAAATATAGCCGTTAATAGCCATTACAGGCATTTCTGGCACGTTGTAGTCGACTACGATTCCTCTCTGGAATGTAGTTTTTGAATTTTAACACTTTGTAGTTGACTACACAACCTTGTAGTTAACTACAATCCATTCTTGGAATGTAGTTTTTGAATTTTAACCCTTTGTAGTCGACTACAGATAACTTGTAGTCAACTACCAGTCATCTCTGGAAAATAGATTTGATTTTTGACACTTTGTAGTCGACTACAAGACCTTATAGTCGACTACAAGACCTTGTAGTCGACTATAATTCCTCTTCTGGTAGTCTTGTAGTTGACTACAAGTCTTGTGTAGTCGACTACAATTTTCCCCCAGGAAAAGTAGTCTTTTGAAAATGTCAAAACTTCTTCGTTTCTTATCCAAATTAAGCAAATGACCATGCGTTGGAAAGCTCTTTGAGTCTACTTTCATATGAAATAAGTTTCAGATCAAAACTCAAAGTATTTTGAGAGTTATGATAAAAATGGTGACCATAGGTCAGCTTTTCAAAACTCATATTTGACTATTTTTCATAGTTTTGAAATACTACCAAGACTAACTTCTCAAAACTTGTTTGTTGGACATTTTACCATGTTAAAAACATTTGTCTAGATTGAATAAAGATATTTGAGCTCCCTTCATGTAAAACCTCTATCCTTACAAAGGATAATTGCCTATAAGATAATATATACCCAAATGAGTCCTTAGGCTTCCTGATGCAATCCAAGCTTCTAAAAATTCTTCTCTGTAAATCTTCCAAATGCTTGGTTCATCTCTTCATTCTCCTTCTTGTTGAGTTGAGCATAAATATGATCTTTCACTTTCTTATTTCAATGCTCACTCTTAGTACTTGGACTATCATACAAAGCATAACTCATTTGAAAACCATGATTAGTCCAAATCCATATCTCAATAACTTAATATGCATGATTCACATGTATATAACTTTATAAAATTCTTTATGCATATATGATTCACATATAGAGACATATCCAATAATTAATTATATCACTTATCAAGTACATTGGATATATCCTATTAATGATGCTACACAAAACTTAATGCATGATTCTTATAATAGGAACAACAAGATAATATATAACCATGCATTATCCAATATAGCTCATTAAGCACATATGTAGCATATTTGTAACATATTTGTTATCCTTTTTGTAATGTATTTGTCATCATCAAAACATAACATAATAAACCATTGGGGCAAACATATTTCCACACATCAGACATATTGGACTCAGAGGATGTTTTCAAAAGGATGTTTTCAAAAGAATGTTTTTAGTTTTTAGTTTTTCACAATTGGTTTCAAGCTCTTGTTTTTCTGAAAACATTTTTTCATAATCCTTAACTAATTTTGAAAATTTTCTTTTGAGAGATTTGCACTCAACAGCTAAAATTGATGAATTGTTTAACAGTTTATCAAAAGCTTCTTGAAGATTAAGGTCAGAGCTTGTTACCTCATCTTCTTCCTCTTCAGAGGATGTGCTTGCCATGAAGCATAGGTTGGCTTCTTCTTCTACTTCCTCTTCATCATCAGTAGATGAGAGGTCAAGATCTTCCCATGTGGCCATTAGTCCTCTTTTCTTCTTTGGAAATAATCTATTTTTCTCCTTCTCCTTGTTTAGAGAATGGCATTCAGCTTTAATGTGTCCAGGCTTCTTTCACTTATAGCATATGATTGGACTTTTATCTTTCGTCTCAGTCTTGTCTTCTGAAGGTCTTTGTCCAAAGTATTTTCTCTACATGCCTCCTTTCTTTTTCCACATGGCTTGTATCTTTCTAGAGATGAAAGATAGCTTGTCGTTGTCTGAGACATCTTTTCTAGATGACTCAGCCTCATCTAAAGATTCTTCAGCTTTAAGTGCTTTGGACGCACTTCCCTTATGAGCTTTAAGGGCAATTGATTTATTTTTCCTTGAACTTTTTTCTTCATGGAGTTCAAGCTCATGAACTTTAAGGGAACCTAGAAGTTCCTCCATGGTGAAGCTAAGTTCTTTACTTCTTGTATGACAGTAACCTTAGGTCTCCAAGGTCTGGAAAGACTTCTCAGAATTTTTCTGATATGATCTTGATTATCATGTCTTTCCCAGAGATCTCAAGCTATTGATTATTGTTTGGAATCATCCAAACATTTGATCAATATTTTCATGCTCTCCCATCTTAAAGAGCTCATACTGATGAACAAGCATGCTTATCTTTGATTCTTTAACCTGAGAGGAATCTTCATGTGCTATGGCTAGAGTATCCCATATTTCTTTAGCTGTTTCACAGCTATGAACTTTGTCGTGTTCTGATCTGGTGATGGCACACATGAGATAGTGTTTTGCTTTTGACTTTAAGTGGTGCCTGGTTCGTTGTCCTTCCGTCCATTGTGGTCGAGAAAGTTCTTGTCCTTCTGCGTTGGTGGGCATTTGATAGCCATTTTGTACTGGGTCCCAAATGTCTATATTTTGTGCATAAAAATCATTCTCTTCATCCAGTAATCATAGTCATTACCATTGAATAGAGGTGGTCTATTCACAGCTTGTCCTCCGTTTTTCATTTAAGGTTGTACTAGATCTTTTTCCTCTGCACTGTTAGATGCTCAACCCAAGAGGCTGAGCTCTGATACCAACTAAAATAAACAAATGAAACACAAGAAGGGGGTTGAATTGTGTTTCTTAACCTTTTTTGGAAAACTTTTCCGATACTTAGCAATTTAAACAAGACAGAAGTTGAAACAATAATAAGTAATGGACAAATAAAAAGCTGCTCAGTTCTGTCATACTCAGCAAAGAATTATTTCTTTTTGTAAGAAGTCTATTTAGATGCAGTTGAACATGTTTTCAGATTTAGCAAAAAAACTTTATTAAGAATACAATTACAATCCCCAGATGTTAGTGTAAAATTAAAACACAAACAGAGGGAAGAAAAACTCACACCAGAAGTTTATCTTGGTTCACTCTCACAAACCGAGAGCTATGTCCAGTCCCTTCAATGAGAAGGATTATCCACTAATCTTTTACCAAGATTACAAGTATTCTCCACCTCTTCAGGTACACAAGTATTCTCAACCCCTTCAGGTTTACAACACAAGTATTATTTTATACACAGCTTATTCAGGCTAAAGAACTAAGATGAAAAAAAGAAGATGTAAATGGTTCTTGAATGTTTAACTCACTACAGGTGAGGATAGAATGATAAAACTCAAGTTAGAAACTCTATACAAGAGTGTAATTGAATTGATCAAAAACTTTTCTCTTTTGATCAAAGCTTGTTCTTCTTCTTCTTCAAAGACATTTGCATTTATAGATAGAGAGCACTTGGAGCAGTCTTCATAAGCTTCTTCGTCCAATAGAAACATTTATTACCGTTCTGAGCAGCATTAAATTCATAAGCTGATATCGTGTTGAGCTTCTTCTGAGAAGTGACTTTGATTATCAAGGACTGCTAAGAGTGTGATAACTAAGTCTTGATTTATCTGAGTTCGCAGAAAGTTCCTTATTTGCTGGTCTTTGTAGTTGTTAGCAGTGTCAGCTAAGCGGCTCAGTTGACTTCTTTTGTCGTGTACTTTTGTTAGAGTTCTTCTCAGCATTTAATGATGAACTGTTCTTCATATTTGAATTTGAGCTTTGGACGAATGATTGAATTTGAGCAAAGTAAGGAAACAATTGGGCGATCAAATATAATATACTTCGAAAAACAGTTTTGAGTCTATTGGACAAATACTAAGTTTCCTTTTTAGTCTGGATAGAGAAAAAAGTAATGGACGCACACACAAGTAATAAATTGTTTACTTCATGTTGTTTTGTTAGGGGTTTATCAACATATCGTAAAGTCAGAAAACATTATTGGATTAATCAGAACAAATTATACCCTAATTACGCGTGACTTTACTAGTTCATTCTAATTTAAACCTTTTGTTATCTTCAAAACTTGGAGGGGTTTAATACTTTAAACTTCTTTGGTTCTGAAACTAATTTCTCAAAGGTTCTTTGGTTCCAACAGATAGTGGTTGATAGCCAAAAATTGCTTGGCTAAAACCTATGATGAAGATTGAATGGACAAAACGATGGAAATTCCCTAAGCTATGTATACTATCCTATGAACATAAAGGACTGATATTATGGTTTGAATGAACCTATGAGCTATGAAGGTGTTGAGTATTGACAAGAGGTTGTCGAGACCTATCAAATAATAAAAATAACCGGTTCACAAACTAATTTGTAGTATAGAGAATGAACCGAATCATCTCTCAAGGATCCAAAAACAAAGATTTAATTAGATCAAGATAATTAAAAAAGGGGGGTTTTAGTCAGCAACTCTTATCCGACTTCTGGCTTGATGTTCATGACCTAGACGGTGCATTTTGGCTTGGAGGTTTTCATGAAAATTGTAGCCAGTTGTCTCTTTGAAATTTTGCAATTGGAAGCATGTCATTTGGACTTTTAGAACTCTAGATATGCCAAAAACACTGCACCTACCTCAAGTTAGGTTGGCAGAACATGTTTCCAAATACAAACCAACTTGTAGCTTCATAATCATGCCTAAAACGACATCTATTGACTAAATGGTCTTCAGTGAAGTTGGAGATATGGGTCTTATCTTTCCAATGGCCAAGTTTCAGCCCAAGAGGAGGCCTGTAGCTCACTATGTAGTCCAATATGTGCACACTGCCCAGATTTCCATGACAGCAAACCCACTATGTATTGCAGGGATATTTTGGACTTTTATAATTCTGATCCAACTCTTGAGTTCTTCATGAAGCTTGTAGAGCCTTGTCTTAACTTTCCAAAGACACCAAGATCACCTCAAATGGATCACTGAGTTCCAAGTTATGGCCTAACCAAGGAAGAAAGGTCAAAATGCATAAAAATCCGAAAATTATTCACAATTTGCATTAAAGCCCAATGAAGCCCAACAACATTAAACTCATCTAAAATACTAATATTGGGAACAATAAACATCTAATAAAGCCTAATACAAAGCTAACGTAAGTGTCTCAAATTGATTGATCAAATTCCCCCACACTTAAGCTTTTGCACTCCTGGGCAAAACACATAGGAACAAAACTAAAGAAAAACAAGAAACATCATATTATTAAACTAAAAGTATAAAAACTAAATATACCTAATCTAATCCACTTTCGTAGGAAAACACGATGGCACTTAGCATGTGCCACAAGCCTTTAAACCCCTAGGTGTCCCTAGTGGACGAGTTATAGTCTCGTGAAGGTTTACCAGGATGATACCCACAAACATGTAATACTTTACTTAATCAATTCAACTAATTTTTAAATACAAGCATTGTATTAAATATAAACCATCATTAATAAGTTAAGTATGCTTAACAAAGAATAGTTGAATCAAACCAATTGAGAATAAAGTATAGCATAATCCTGCTTTAATCAAAAATAGGCATGTTCAAATTGAGTAAAATTCCTCACAAGTGACACTCAAATCACACAAGGTGTGTAGGTTAACTGTTTACGCTCAACTCAGTCAAACTATGAAAGTATTTTACCATAGGCTTGCATATACATCAATTCTCCACTACTTAGATCAAATAAATTGCAAAAATCAAGAGGTCTTTCAAAAAGGTTGTAATGGAACTTATAAGGTAAAGGAAGGGAACAATATGGATAGTAGCAGGTTAAAACCAAAGAGAATAAAAGAGCATTGAGGAGTAACTCAAGTAGAAAGCATAAATTTTTTTCGCAAAACCATAAAATGCTCATTCTCTTCACACATTCCTTCCTTTTTCTATTCTTTTCTTTTTCTTTCTTTTTTGTTTTTGTTTTTTTTATTTTATTTTTATTTTTTTTTGTACCAAGCATTTCGTATCAGCACACCAATTCCCCCACACTTAAATCATTGCAAGCAAAAGAACTCCTCCAATAAGAAAATCAATGCTCTCTCATTCCCTAAGGTAAGGTAAAACATGGTTTTTCACTCAAAGCTTGTAATGAGCTAAGAACAAAGAATGGGCAAATAGCCTCAGAGGGAGTTAATAATTGGATAAATGCAAGGTAGGTTTATTTGGCCAATGCAGCTAAGTCAAGAAAAAAATGCCTCTGTCATTTTCATGCAACATACAGACCAATGTTATCTCAAATCGATTCAATGCAAGTTCTAGAAAATAAATTCATAATTGACATCACTCATGAAAGAAAAATAAACCAAGTGTATGTATCAAACTTGGAAAAGCTCAAAACTCACAAAGGTATGGAACATTTACTCAATTCAACCATGCTTTCTTCCTAATATTCACAGTCATATACACATGTATATCATGAAAATGATTCAACTATAAACTGTTTTGCATACTTTTATTATCAATTAAGCTCAGATTCAGAACATGCTTGCATCAAAATTAATTGAAAAGATCAAAATGAATTTTTTTTTTATATGCAAGATCAAAATAATTTAAGACATACTATGAAATGCAAGTTAAGATGCGTCTCAAGAGGAAAATTACTCCTTACTCAGCCATCATACATCTAATAAGCTAGTAACAATAAAGATTAGCTGGTTAGTTTTTTTTTTTTAACTAAACTATGCACATGGTGTTGTCAACTATCCTTCCCCCCAACTAATTTAAGACATTGTCCCCAATGTCAAAATAAAGATAGGTAGAGTGTAGAAGGTCTTACCAGAAAACTACAAATCGGGCCTGAAATAAGAAAAATTACAAAAAAAAAAAAAACTAAAACCATAAGAGAAAATAAAAATTCACAAGGATAAAGTCAAATCAAGTTTTTGCTTTTTGCTGTTGCCGCCTTGTTCCTAATTCAGTGGAGTCATTGCTGGATGACGTTGGGGGACAAATTCATGTAGTTGATCAAGCAATTGTTCAGGGGTTGCAGCGGTTACAAGAATTTGACGTGTCGCTTGTGAGATGAACCTTTGTTCTACGGCATGAACAAGAATACAAAACAAACTGTCATAAAAACCATTAATATTTAAAATACCTATGGGTTTTTGGTGAAAGTTCAGTTGTGACCAGGATGTAATTTGGAAGAGCTCTTCCAAAGTTCCAAAACCACCAGGTAGGGCAATAAAGGTATCAGCATTTGCTATCATAATGTTCATGCATTGGTGCATGCAAGATACCATTACTTCATGACCTACTGTTTTTCCAGTGGGATTGCCAATAGCTAAAGGACTAGGAATGACACCAAGGACTTTGCCACTTCCTAAATGTGCAGCAGTTGCTACACAACCCATTAACCCAAGACTACCTCCTCCGTAAACTAAATGGATTTCTTTCTCAGCTAGCACTCGACCAAGATGGTGTGCAATATTTACAAACTCTTTATCTTTCCCAGGATTAGATCCACAAAAGACACAAACACTCTTGATCCGACGAACTGAAGTGACTTCCATTTTTTTTCTTTTTTTTTTGTACTCTCACCTTATCAATGATCTGAAGAGAGCAAAGTGCATTATTTAAAGAATCAAAACTCAAATGTAATAATTACACCTATAAAAGAGGGGTATATTTGTGTGTCAGGCAAGTTTGAAAAGAAGCACAGCAATGATAATAGCTATATGACAATGATAAAAGACTAATCTATATGTGTCAGAAGAAGTTTAAAAATACGCAACGCATATTTCAAAAAAATATGGCTAAAATTTTATTTTTTAAAAAAAATATTTTGAATTTTTTTTAATAAACAAGAAGAAAAAAGAAAAATAAAAAATAAAAAAATAATACTTACAGGAGGTGTGATTATGACTCACATTTTCCTCTGGTGTTACGTCCAGTAACGGCTTGAATGCTCTTTATGGGCCAATGTTCGGTTTCCCATCCAATTTTCTTAAAAATTGGCAAACAGGGTCTTTTTGAGTCAGATTCCTGAGACTATAACGCTGATGTTCATCTTGGAATATTGGCCATAAATCGAGAAGTACTCTCTGCACATCTCCACTAGGATGCGTCTCAAGAGTCAATAGAATGTTATCTAAAGACTCCTTACTCATGTCATCCTTAATGAAGTGAATTTTATCAAGTCGATTTATGGACACCATTCCAACTGATCTACATTTTGTGTTACAGGTCCATCTTGCACATTTAAAGCAGACTCGTAACCTTTTTGCTCTTCTTTTCTTTGCATATGAACTTTTGCCTAGCCCTGGCATATATGAAACAAGAGCGTCAGGAAATTCCCCTATGATTCGGACCTTTGCTTCGATCAACCAGCGTATATCCGCAGGGATGCCTTTGTGCATAAGCATCCTTAATCTCTCAAACTTTGCACAATAAATGTTAGTTAAAGCATTTTGAGGGAGAGAAGGGAATCGCTTACGGAGGTTAAAACACTAATTATCCATTTCGAAAGAAAGAAGAAAGAGAGAAAAAAAAATTGAGTAAAATTATATATAGATTTCAGTGTTTGTGGGTAACTGAAGGGACCGAAAAAGATTTTCACGGAGTACCGTTATCCGCCATTTAACCGGTGAAAACTCATCTGTCAAAGAAAAATCAAACTTTGATAGATTTTCTCACTTGGCACCATTTTTTCTGTCTCGATTCCTGTGATAGCAAATAAGTCAAAGTTTGAAAAAAGAAAGAGTTAGAAAACTTTGGGTTGCCTCCCAAGAAGCGCTACTTTTAATGTCATCAGGCAGCGTGATTGAAGATTTTGCACGATCGATGGGTCCTCCCCAGTAATGATTCATTTTCTGGCCATTGACCTTAAACATGAGTTCTTTTTTTTTTTTCAACAAAGTAGTGATCAATCATGGTATAGGCCTCCTGCAGTTGAACTTCCTCCACTAGGTTCCCTTGAGCTCCTTCATAAAAATTCTTGAGGCGATGACCATTAACTTTGAACACTTTGTTAGTGGCTTCACTCTTAATTTCTACTACACCATGAGGAAAAACATTAATAACAATGAAAGGACCAAGCCACCTAGAACGAAGCTTACCGGGCATAAGTTTGAGGCGAGAGTTGTAGAAAAGGACTTTTTGACCAATGGTGAACTCTTTTCGTACCAACATCTCATCATGAAGGAGTTTAGTCTTCTCCTTGTAGATCCGGGAGTTCTCATATGCCTCTAATCGAAGCTCCTCAAGTTCCTAAAGTTGGAGCTTCCTTTGAGATCCAGATTGACACAAGTCAAGGTTACACTGTTTCACCGCCCAATAGGATTTATGCTCAATTTCCACCAAAAGGTGGCACGCCTTCCCAAAGACAATCCGGTACGGGGACATCCCTATCGGTGTCTTGTAGGCAGTTCGGTAAGCTCACAGAGCATCCTCAAGTCTCAGTCTCCAGTTCTTCCTATTAGGTTGGACTGTCTTCTCAAGTATGTGCTTAATCTCTCGGTTTGAGACCTCGGCTTGCCCGTTTGTCTGGGGGTGATAAGGTGTAGAAACCTTGTGCAAGATGTTGTACTTTCTCATCAAAGCCTCTATTCTCCGGTTACAAAAGTGTGAACCCTGATCACTAATAATGGCCCTCGGGATTCCAAACTTGCAGAAAATCTGTGATCTAACAAAGTCCACAACAACTTTGGAATCATCAGTCTGAGTGGCTTTTGCCTCCACCCATTTAGATACATAATCAACAGCCAACAAAATATAAATAAAACCAAAGGAAATAGGGAAAGGGCCCATGAAATCAATACCCCAAACATCAAAGATCTCACAAGACAACATAGGCTGCTGAGGCATCTCTTTCCTGTGTGAAATTGTCCCTGTTCTCTGGCACTGTTCACAAGACTTACAAAATAGATATGCATCATGAAATAGGGTAGGCCAATACAATCCAGAGTCTAAAACCTTCCTAGCTGTATGTTGGGAGCCAAAGTGCCCACCACATGCAAATGTATGACAAAAGCTAAGAATAGAATGAAACTCATGATTAGAGACACATCTTCTAATAATCTGGTCACTACAAAGCTTCCACAGATAAGGATCATCTCATAAATAGTACTTAGACTCACTTTTCAATTTATCAGATTGAGCTCTAGTAAAATATGTAGGAAGAACACCAGCAACCAAAAAATTAATCATATCTGCAAACCAAGGAGAGGTGTTCTTACCTTGCAGCTGCAGAAGCTGCTCATCTGGGAAGGAGTCCTGTTCAGGGAAGGGATCTGAAGCCCTTTCAATGCGGCTTAAGTGATCTGCTACTAGATTTTCTGCTCCACTTTTGTCACGGATCTCTATATGAAACTCTTGGAGCAGTAGCATCCACCTTATTAGTCGGGGCTTTGCCTCTGGCTTCTTCAAAAGAAATTTAAGAGCTGCATGATGAGTAAACACAACAACCTTAGAGCCGAGCAAATATGATCTAAACTTATCCAAAGCAAAAACAATGGCTAAAAGCTCTTTTTCGGTTATGGTATAATTGGCTTGAGCAATATCCAGAGTTCTGGAAGCATAGTATATCACATGAGAAGCTCTCCCCACTCTCTGTGCCAAGACTGCTCCTACTGCATAATTAGAAGCATCACGCATTAACTCAAATGGCAATGTCCAGTCAGGTGGCTGGATGATAGGGGTACTAGTCAAGGCCTGCTTCAAGTGGTTGAAAGCTGCCTTGCATTTGTCATCAAAATTAAACTCTACATCTTTCTGCAGTAAGTGGGAAAGTGGAAGGGCAATCTTGCTGAAGTTGGCATTGAAGCGCCTATAGAAACCTGCATGACCAAGAAAAGAACGCACTTCCCGCACGCATGTGGGGTAAGATAAACAAGTAATTACATCAATCTTGGCAGGATCTACCTCAATGCCCTTATTGGATACTACATGGCCTAAAACTATACCCTTTTCTACCATAAAATGACATTTCTCAAAATTTAGCACAAGGTTAGTCTCAATGCATCTTTGCAGCACTCTAGATAGGCTAGCTAAACATGAATCAAAAGAAGAACCATAGACAGTGAAGTCATCCATAAATACCTCCATGCACTCCTCTAAGAAATCAGAAAATATACTCACCATGCACCGCTGGAAGGTACCAGGGGCATTGCAGAGGCCGAAGGGACAGGTAAATGTGGTCTTCTCCTGATCCTCTGGTGCAATGTGGATCTGGAAGTATCCAGTGTAGCCATCTAAAAATCAGTAATGGGACTTACCAGCCAGCTGTTCCAGCATCTGATCGATGAACGGAAGGGGGTAATGATCTTTCCGAGTGGCTTGGTTGAGACGTCTGCAGTCAATGCAAACTCTCCAGCTATTTTGCACTCGGGTTGGAATGAGCTCATTCTTCTGGTTGGTCACGACAGTCACCCCGGATTTCTTTGGAACTACTTGCACCGGGCTCACCCACTTGCTGTCAGAGATGGGATAGATAATGCCAGCCTGCTGTAGCTTGGTCACCTCTTTTTTCACCACATCTAGAATGAGAGGATTCAGTCTCCTCTGGGGTTGTCTCACTGGTTTAGTTTCTTCCTCAAGTAATATCCTGTGCATGCATGTGGAGGGGTTAATACCAGGGATGTCTGCAAGTGTCCAACCAATTGCCCTTTTGTGTTGCTTCAAAACTTCCAATAATCTGGTTTCTTGCTCAGGTTGGAGGTGTTTGGCCACTATCACCGGGAGCTTCTCATTCTCCTCCAAGAATGCATACTTCAAATGCTCGGGCAAGGGCTTAAGTTCAATGGAAGGTGGTTACTGGACTGACAGTACTAGTTTTGGAACCGAAACTAAATCTGCCAATTTCTCAGCAGTTGCACTTGTTGCACCTGCACCTGCAAGTTGTGCACAATCTTGCAAAACAACATCATCATATCCTATGGAATCAAAAGAATCACACTTAGCAGTAGGATGAATGACAACATCATTAATAACAGCATCATTGCCATTAATAACAGAAACAGAATCATCAATGTCAGCAGAATTAACAACAGCACATGACAAGTATGTAGAAATCTCAGCACAGGCTGCACATATTGCATTGGGTTTACAACCAGAAATTCTGAAGCAAGCAGAACAAGTATAGTGATCAATCAATTTGAGACACTTATGTTAGCTTTGTATTAGGCATTATTAGATGTTTATTGTGCCCAATATTAGTGTTTTAGATGTGTTTAATGTTGTTGGGCTTCATTGGGCTTTAATGCAAATATTGAATAATTTTCGGATTTTGATGCATTTTGACCTTTCTTCCTTGGTTAGGCCATAACTTGGGACTCGGTGATCCAATTGAGGTGTTCTTGGTGTCTTTGGAAAGCTAAGACAAGGATCTACAAGTTTCATGAAGAACTCAAGAGCTGGATCGGACTTCTAAGGGCCCAAAATAGCCTTACAATACAGAGTGAGTTTGCTGTCACGGAACCATCTGGGCAGTATGCACATATTGGACTATATAGTGGGTTATAGACCTCCTCTTGGGCTGAAACTTGGTCATTTGAAAGATAAGACCCATATCTCCAACTTCACTGAAGACCATTTTGTCAATAGATGTCGTTTTAGGCATGCTTTTGAAGCTACAAGTTGGTCTGAATTTGGAAACACGTTCTTCCAACCTAACTTGAGGTAGGTGCAGTGTTTTTGGAATTTCTGGAGTTCTAAAAGTCCAAATGACATGATTCAAATTGGAGATTTTCAAGGAGACAACTGGCTACAACTTTCATGAAGACATCCAAGCCAAAATGCACCGTCTAGGTGATGAATTTGAAGCCAGAAGTCGGATAAGAGTTGTTGACTAAAAGCCACCAACCATACACCAACCCACCTACCATGCACCAACCCACCAACCATGCATCAAGCTTCCATTTTTGACAATTTTGATATTCTTATAGATTGTATTCAGATTATGTACATGTACAAATTGGTTTCTAGGATTAGTATAAATAGACCCAACCTCTTTGTATTAGAAAGATTCAATTTTAAGTAAGTTTCAAGAAAGTTTGAGTATTTGTTATAGTTTTCTTTCTCTTCTTCTCCATTCTCTTTAGAATTTCGTTTTTGTACTTTTATTTTTGAGTTCTTCCTTCCCATCCATGGAAGGCTAGGCTCTCATAATCAATCCAAGGGATTAGCCATCTTGTTGTTTAATTTGGAGATCTTGTTTTGCTTGTTCATATTGCTTAATTGTTATTCAAGTTTCTCTTCTTCCTCTTTTGATTTTTATCTAGATTAAATTGCTTAATTTGATTTGGATGTTTATGTGATAATAGCTTTATTATCATGTGTTCAAAGAGGATCACAAAGAATAATCAATTTATTAAAGCTTTTTGATAGATTGTTTAGCTTGGTTAAATTCTGGATCTTAAGTTAATCTATGTTTGGATGGTGCTTACTTTATCTAACCTTGGTTAATCAAATCCTAGATGCTTATCTAGTAGAGGATTCTTGGATCATGTTGAGGCATCTTGATGTGATCTAAGGCCAAGAACATGGTTAGCAATTAAGTGAATTCCTTGTGATCAATGATGAGTTAAACTCAAGATCGGTAAATTTCCTTGGATTGGTTGTTTCTTTAGATTTGTTTTCAACTTTGAGTCTTGTATATTTATCAATATTGTTAATCAACAACAAAACCCCCCATTTTAATTATCTTGATCTGATTAAATATTTGTTCCTTTTTGGATCCTTGAGAGACGATTCGGTTCATGCTCTATACTACAAATTAGTTTGCGAACCGGTAATTTTTATTATTTGACGAGGTCTCGACAACCTCTTGTCATATAGCAAGCTATGGTATCAGTGTATCCTACAATTTCAGGAAACTCTGCCAACATATCAGTATGCATATCATCAACCAGTAAATCAATGACATCAAAATGAAAAACAGAATGATCCTCTAAAGGATATTTCATGGCATCAAAACTGTTAAACTGAATGATATCATCACCAAATTCCATTGAAAGGGTACCAGCATGCACATCAATCTTAGTTTTAGCAGTTTTCAAAAATGGCCTACCTAAGATCAATGTGGGTGGGGAAGAGGCAGATTCATCTTCCATATTCAACACATAAAAATCAGCTGGGAATATTAAATTATTTACCCAAACCATAACGTCCTCCAACACTCCTGCAGGTTGAGCAGTGCTCCGGTTTGCTAACTAAATGACAATGCCGGTGGACTTTAGCTCTCCCATATGCAAGGAAGTGTAAACTGACTTTGGCATTACATTGATGGAGGCTCCCAAGTCTAGCAAGGCATGAGTGAACTGTTGGTGCCCTATGGTGCAAGGGATGGTAAAAGTGCACGGGTCTTTGCATTTAGGAGGCAGGTTGGGTTGAATCAAAGCAGAGACATTTCTCCCCATACTCACTTTTTTAGTGCCCTTTAGCTTCCTCTTATGGGTGCACATCTCTTTCAAAAACTTGGCATACTTGGGGATTTGTTTAATTGCTTCCAAGAGAGGTATATTCACCTCAACCTTCTGAAAAGTCTCCGTAATTTCCTTATCCTAGTCTCAACCATATGCCTCGGCTATATCATTTGGTTAGGAAAAGGAAGAGGAATGTTGGAAGTTGACTTTTGTGAATGTTCACTTTTCTACTATACTGAATTTTCTGTCAACTGTTTGAGATGGCTTTCTGGTTGGCTGTTACAGGATCATTTGTTGTTGAATCTGCTACAGCATTTGAATTTGCTGCAGAACTTGAATCTGCTGTAGAATTTGAATTTGTTGCAGAATCAATGGTAGAATTTGGAATTATTTGCTGCACTGGTCCATTGATTTGCTTACCACTGCCTCTAGGGTTTGGAGTGGTTTGAGAGGGTAATTGGCCAGAATCCTGTGACTTTAATTCATGAATAGATGTGGCAAGTTGACCAATTTGAGTCTCCAAGTTCTGAATGGTGGTTTCAGTTCTCTGTTGAAACTGGATGTTATTGGTGGTCAACTATTTCACCAAATCCTCCAATGAGGGCTCAGATTTCGTGGCTACAGGACCTTACTGCTGGAATGGTGGTCTACTTGGTCCAGTATGTGGCTGAAATTGATTTGTCCTTGCTTGCTGCTGGAATGGTGGTCTATATTGGTTTGGTGGCTGCTGATTTGATGCATTCCCATATCTCAGATTAGGATGGTCCCTCCATCCAGGGTTGTAAGTATTGGAGAATGGATCATATTTTTTTTGTTGCTGTTGATGGAACTGTGGCTACCCAGGAAATATACCAGCTGCAGCCACAAATTGGTCTTGAAACTCAGAATCATCTTGCAATGTGAGGCACGAATCTGTAGGATGAAAGGAACTAGAACATATGCTACAAACTCTTACAGGGGTTTGCACACATGGTCCATGTTGTCCTATTGCCATATGTCTGACTAAAGAAATGAGCTCATCCAATCTATGCTCCACCCTTTGTTGATCAGCATGTGAATAAGTATTACCTTCATTGACTACTCTGGTTGCAACACCCATTCGAGTACCAAATTGCTGAGAATTTGCTGCCATGTTTGCAATTAAGTTTAAAGAATTGAGTTTTATCTACCAATGCTCCACCACTTGCGGCATCAATCATACTCCTTTCCATTGGCATCAATCCTTCATAGAAGTATTGGATCAGCAGTTGATCACTAATTTGATGGTGTGGGCAGCTCGAGCACAATTTCTTGAATCTCTCCCAATACTCATGGAGAGTTTCACCACTGATTTGCCTTATGCTACAAATATCTTTCCTTATTGCAGTAGTTCTTGATGCAGGAAAGAACTTATCCAGAAACAGTCTTTTCATGTCATTCCAAGAAGTGATGGCAGCAGGTTGTAAGTAATACAACCAATCCTTAGCAGCACCATCCTAGTAGAAAGGAAAGGCCCTTAACTTGATGTGATCTTAAGCTATTACATGAGGTTTCATGGTGGAGCAGACAACATGGCACTCCTTCAAATGCTTATGTGGATCTTCACCTGCAAGACCATGAAACTTGGGCAGCAAGTGTGTCAATCCAGATTTCAACTCAAAATCAACATTAAGTTCAAGATATTGAATGCATAAAGGTTGATAATTCACATCAGGTGCAGCCAATTCCTTAAGGGTCCTATTGTTATAGTCAGCCATAGTAAAATCAGCAAACTTAGTATCAGACATTGAAGTACTAACAGAAGCAGACTCAACAGGTTTAAAAGAGTCAATAGGATTAGGTGCAATGTCAAGTTCAAGCCCAATTCCAAAAGTAATTCTATTAGCTCTATGAATACTACTACCAGTCCTATGAATTCTATGAAGTGTATGAAATGTTCTATCAATTTCAGGATCAAATGAATGCAAGGTACTAGGATCAGACCTAGTCATACAGCATGCAGTTCATAAGAAGGTATTAGAAAAGCAATAACAACTAAAACACTAAAAATTCCTAAAACAAATACTCCAAAAAATTAAACAAAAATAAGAACAGTATCAAATGAATTTTAAAAATTATGGAACCATCACAGGGTAAAAAATCTTAAAAAATTGAAAAAGTGGTCTAAACGATGGAATTTGGCTAAAATAAGGGTGACCTCACTATTTATAATGAGCCTTTCTCAGAATAATGTTTTCCATTAGTGTACCAAAATTCAGGTCAATCAGAGATGCTTTATCGAATCGAAATTCACACAATGCCTTTTACCCAATTTCAGCCGAATTTCACTTGAAAAAGCTTAAAAAACAAAACAAACACATTTGATAGAGTTAGATGGGGTCTTGAAATAATCAAATAGTTGCCTTGGATCCGTGGCAACAGCACCAAATTTGACAAGAGGTTGTCGAGACCTATCAAATAATAAAAATAACCAATTCACAAACTAATTTGTAGTATAGAGAATGAACCAAATCATCTCTCAAGGATCCAAAAACAAAGATTTAATTAGATCAAGATAATTAGAAAATGGGGGGTTTTAGTCAGCAACTCTTATCCGACTTCTAGCTTGATTTTCATGACCTTGACTTTTGGCTTGGAGGTCGTTATGGAAGTTGTAGCCAGTTGTCTCCTTGAAAGTTTGCAATTGGAATCATATCATATGGACTTTTAGAACTCTAGATATGCCGAAAACACTACACCTACCTCAAGTTAGGTTGGCAGAACATGTTTCCAAATACAAACCAACTTGTAGCTTCATAATCATGCCTAAAATGATATCTATTGACTAAATGGTCTTCAGTGAATTTGGAGATATGGGACTTATCTTTCCAATGGCCAAGTTTCAGCCTAAGAGGAGGCCTATAACTCACTATGTAGTCCAATATATGCACACTGCCTAGATTTCCGTGACAGCAAACCCACTATGTATTGCAGGGATATTTTGGACCCTTAGAAGTCCGAACCAGCTCTTATGTTCTTCATGAAACTTGTAGAGCCTTGTCTTAGCTTTCCAAAGACACCAAGATCACCTCAAATGGATCACCGAGTCCTAAGTTATGGCCTAACCAAGGAAGAAAGGTCAAAATGCATCAAAATCCGAAAATTATTCACAATTTGCATTAAAGCTCAATGAAGCCCAACAACATTAAACTCATCTAAAATACTAATATTGGGAACAATAAACATCTAATAAAGCCTAATACAAAGCTAATGTAAGTGTCTCAAATTGATTGATCAAGTATAAGCGATTATCCTTGTAAATGTTTTAAATTGTTTATTAAAATTTCGTCTATGGTATATAACATCTTCTAACCATTTCTGTTTTGATTGGTTTTGTAAGGAAGTGTTTTGAAACAAATGGTGACTGAACTTATGGAATAACCTTTTAAATTTGTCTTTTCATTCTTGTTTCCTACTAAGATTTGTATAATCTTATTCTTTCCTAATTTTTTAGACTTAAGAATGGATGGGGATCACTACCATCGTGATTGAGATAGAGTGGGCATGGTTGTTTTCTATGGAAGATGGGGTTCATGTGAAGATCATCAAAGATATTAAGATGCATATGGTAGAGACGTGATTATGATAGGAGGTTATTAAGATGTAGGGGTTGTATTAAGAAGTCTTGAAATTTTTGTTTAGGTAAATTACTTCAGGTGCTTTGCTTAATGATGTAAGATATGTATCAAGACATGAATCACTAAACCCCATGGACGGCAATCAAGGCTTCTAGCCATGTTGGAACGAAAGTGGATATGTTTTTATTTATGTTTTGTGTTATTATGTTCTTAGACTAATCAATAAATTAATACTCACTCACTAAAGGTACTAACTGAATCAATCTAAGGCATGATACAATACTAAGCCTTCAAGAAGCCTCAGTTGAACACTATATTAGATCAATGGAACCTATGACCGATGTAAAGCCTATTAGTACCAACCATAAGCCTTACGTGGAATATATATAAATATAGAAAATTCGGCAGCTTTTCCTTTGTTTCTTAAACATTACCACAAACTATAACATAAGCAGCGGATTTCCAACAACCATTTCAAACCAACCAGAGTACATATATCATATATATATACATACACATATATTAGAAAGAGATCTCAGATCTCAACCAAAACATTATCAGAGTATGCGACGTTATACAAGTGTATTCTAAACACTATCCTGACTGAGCACACTAAACATATACAGAACCGAGTACATCAATAGTAGTATTCAGTTCCCTGTAAAATCTACATCAGAATAATACACATCCTGTTATAGTTACATTACGGAGCTTAACTCCACCAAAATATAAATCCCAAAAATAAATCAACAGAATCCTCCGTACTTAACCCGTAGAGGGTCCGGGGTGTTCCTGCGAATTTGAGAAAGAGGTGGTGAGAACAACTTCCCAGTGAATATGAATAACTTGCAAATAAAGTATAATTGTAAGTAGAGAGCAAGTATAACACAATTCACAATATGTCAAGTAACACCAACCAACCAATGCAATGAATGAATGCACATGATGTTCACACCTTTTATTCACAATTTTTCTTTCTCCACTCCTCTTGTTGTGCATTAACCCCTTTTGGTTAGGCCCTCGCAATATGCATATGAAATGTGTATGCCAATTCCGTTTCCTTCTAGCTAATAAGCTAGGCACCCCTCATTCTTGTACACTAACCCTTTCCGGTTAGGCCACCTCGCAATGCAATGCAATTAAGTATGCTATTTCATTTCCATCTAGCTCATCAGCTAGGCACCCCTCTGTTTTGTACACTAACCCCTTCCGGTTAGGCCATCTCACTATGCAATGCAATGTTCTCATATTCATATCATGTTCATTCATAATATCATCATAATAGCATTACATGTAATCAATTCAAGCATATACAACACATAACCATCATGCTCAACTCTATCAAGCATTCTTACTTAGTTACAATAGTGCTAAGTCACTTCTATCAAGTATTCTTACTTAGCTACACATCTCATTCTAATGCTAAGTCATTCTTCATCCTAAACCTAGCATATGGTATCAAGACCCTAAGCATAAGCACCATAATAACACAAACAGAGTCAACCACGGCCAGCCCGTGGTGGTAACCACGGCCACGATTCAGAAAAACAGAAACTCAACACTTTACAAGCAGAGACAACCACGGCCAGGGTGTGGTACAGACCACGCCCGTGGTGGTATTTCCAGAGCCAACCACGGCCAACCCGTGGTGAAGGCCACGGCCGTGGTGTGGTATATAAACATGAAACCAAACTTCCAGAGACAACCACGGCCAAACCGTGGTGGAGGCCACGGCCGTGGTTGGCCACGAGACACCAAAATTTCCATTCCAAAGAGAACCCCGGCTAAGCCGTGGTGGAGACCACGCCCGTGGTTTGGAATTCTGGGCAGGAATAGTGCCACGCCCAACTTCAAATCAAAGCCCTAATCTCTCTATGGGATCATGTCCACAAATCCATCAAAATACACTAACCATATCCTTCACTTTCTTATACCTAAATCCTTAAAAACATAGAACAAAACACAACAACCTTAAGCATAGATGAAAACCCTAGATTCAAGCTTAATCCTACATCATACACTTTCACTCTAAGAACATCATACAATAGCACAAGTAAATCCACACTCACCTTGAAGTGCTCCTAACTTGATTCCAAGATGGGATTGGTAGTCAAGGCAACCTTCCCTTCAACTTCCTTCAAAATACTCAAGCAAAACAACCAACTTTTAGACATGGGTGTTCTTGATTCTTGGAGATGAAAATGAGTTTCTCAAGAAACTAATACCATAGGATTGAAGAATAGATCATAGTGATCAATAACCATCAAATAACCTAAGTCAAAAGGTGTATAAAAATACTTACTTTGGACCCTTGAACCTTGGAGCAAGCTTAGCTATGGAAACTTAGAGATTTTGGAGAAGATGAGCCTTTGGCTCTCCTATGCTGGCTAGTTCTCTTATGCAAGAGGAAGGGGGTGTGAAATGTCCATTTTGCCCCTCACTTAAAGGAAGAATCACTAATTTGCCACTCAGGTGTAAAAAGACTAAAATACCCTTGTGATTTCTAAGAATTCCCAATAGGTCCAGAAGAAAATTAAATTTACCAGTAGGTCCTAACTTAACCAGAGTAAATATAAGAGTTTAGATTTCACCAATATCTTCCTTAGGTTCTACCGAGTTCACCGGTATAGCCAGAATATCAAATCAATCATTCTAACTCAATCTATTACCATTTCTGTAACAGAACATATAAATCATCCAAAGAATTAACTAAGTCATAACATATGAAATTTAGGGATGTTACAACCGAGACCTATATGGGAGGCAATAGATTTGGACTCATTTTGGACACAATATTTGGACGAAAAAAAAACCTTTATACGAGACCTATATGAGAAACACTAAACCTTGGACGTCATTTTGGACAAAGGACCTCATCATATAATTATGATTCAAGGACTAGACTAAGTGAACATCTAAATCTTAGTTATTATGATAAAATCATACATTGGACCTATAATAGTTTGAAATTAAATAACCAAAGTAGAACATTAAAGTGAGGGGTACCTAGTCGAGTTTCCAAGGAAGGTATTTCAAATCTTGTCTAAACCGAAGCCAAGGTAAGCATTCTTAGACCATTAGAAATCTTATGTTTAATAGATAGCTATCATATAGAATAGATAATTCTTCTAACATATGCTTAGAGTTTAGTATAAATCATATTCTGTTCAAGCCTTTAAGAATAACTCTTCTAAAGATTACTTGAAATAGATTTCTTTCACTAGAACACATTTTAAGATGTAGAGAATTATTCTTCTTTAAGGTTATACTCTAGAACTTCGAAATTTCCTTTCATGGAAACATAGATTAACTAGATTCTTCATGAATTATGCTATTATAGTCTACGTAGTGGGGTGGTTACAAGCTTGGTAAGAGGTCTTGCTATTTTAGATAATCCTTCTATAAACCTCCGGTAATAACTGGCTAGTCTTACAAAACTTTGGATTTCTATTGTGGTTTTTGGTCTCTCCCATTGAAGCACTGCTTCAACTTTTGATGGATCCACTGCAATCCTTTCTTTCGAGATCAGATGACCCAAAAATTGAACTTCATCCAACAAAAACTCGTATTTAGACAACTTTGCATATAAGACTTTCTTCTTAAGAATCTGGAGAACCATACTAAGATGCACAGCGTGTTCCTCTTGCTTACGAGAATATATTAGAATGTCGTCAATAAAAACAACGACAAATCTGTCTAGGTAGGGACAAAAGATTCTATTCATGTAATCCATGAATATTGCTGGAGCATTAGTCACACTAAATGGCATCACTAAATACTCGTAATGATCATAGCGTGTTCTGAACGCAGTCTTCGAGACATTCCCTGCTTTCACATGAATCTGGTGGTAACCAGATCGTAAATCGATCTTGGAGAACACAGCAGCTCACCTTAGTTGATCCATCAAGTCATCTATCCTCGGAAGTGGATACTTATTCTTGATCATGATCTTGTTCAGCTGTCTGTAGTCTACGCATAAACGAGAAGTTCTATCCTTCTTTTTGACAACCAACACTGGAGCTCCCCAAGGTGACACACTGGGTCTCACAGACTTCTTTCCTAATAGTTCCTCTAGCTGTTTCTTAAGCTCAACTAGTCCTGACGGTGACATCCAATAAGGCACTATGGAAATAGGACTAGATCCAAGAACAAGATCGATAGAAAACTCTATCTCTCTATTTGGTGGTAATCCAAGAATATCATTAGGAAAAACTTCAGGAAACTCATTGACTACAGGAATAGTATTCACATCCACCTCGCCCTTGGCCTCCGAAGAAAATAGTAGCATGTATCCTTGAACTCCTTCTCTCAAAGAAGCTTTAACTTGGTTGATCGTTATAAATCCAAAATTCCCAACCTCAGGAAATACCAAGGTTTTATTGGAACAGTCTAACAAGATGTCTATTTGAGAAAGTGGTAGACAAATCATATTAAACAAAAAATTTCATTTTTTAACAATAATAGGACAATTTAGGAAGACGTGAGCAGTTATCACAGGTCCAATAGGAGTAGAGATAATCAAATCAAATGGCAAAGAAGACACAGGTAATCCTAACTGATCCATACATTCATATAAAATAAAAGAATGTGTTCCTCCAAAATTATACAGTACAATTAAAGACTTACCTCCTATGTCGCAATCCCCTTTTATTAGATCTTCAGATTGAGAGGCTTCTGCTCCACTAATTGTATAGACTCTTCCTCCCGCTTATGGCCTTAAAGCACGGACGTTACTGATAAAAGACTCCGTCTTTGGCTGCGAACAGTATTTAGCCATATGTCCTGGCTTCCCACATCTGAAACATATGAGTCCTTTGATTGAGCAATCTTTGGCAAAATGCCCTTTTCAATACTTTAAACATTTTAAAGGAGGTTCTACCGAGTTTCCCCTAGCTGTTTGTTGTTGTTGACCCCTCTGTGGTCGTGAATAGGGCTTCTGCTGAAATTGGTTGTTATTACTATTACTCTCCCTCTGAATATTACTACCTCCTCCACCCCTTTGGAACCGCGTTGGTCCAAAGTTACGGGTCCTTGCATCTCGGGATCAATCTAACTCCTCAATCCTGCGACACGTATCTAAAAGTGTTGGGAACTCGGATATCCCTAAAGACAACATAGCCTGCTTCAGATCATGTCTTAAACCCTCCTCAAACTTCCGACACTTCCACTCCTCATTAGGCTAGAGTTAAAAGTATCTAGAGAATTTGGATAAACTTTCAAACTTGGCCACATATTCGCTAACCAACATTCCCCCTTGTTTCAAACCAAGGAACTCCATCTCCTTAGCATGCCAGATACTTGCTGGAAAATATTTTTCCAGAAATTTACTACGGAAGAGTTCCCACGTAATAATTCTTCCCTCAGCTTCCAATAGTTGTTGTGCTCCCGTCCACCAATCCTCGCCATCCCCAACTAGCTTATAAGTAGCAGAAGTTACCTTATGCTCATCAGTACAGCCTATTCCCCTAAAAATATTTTCTAACTCCTTGATACAAAGACTAACTTTCTCGGGATCAAATTCCCCTTTGAATTGGGGAGGATTGTTATGGTGAAACTCTGACAGATTTTGAGTATTTGCTGCTTCTTTCTGTTGTGCAACCATTTGATTTTACTACACTAATACATCCACCATTCGTTGCATTGCTGCTGCTGCTGCGGCAGCCATATCATTGTTGTCACGCCCCGTATCCATAGGAGTGCCTCTACCACGAGCCATTTTAATTATTTCCTTCAAAGTCAAGGAAAATCAAATACAGTGGAAACCAAAAGTAACCCCTTTACACAATATTGTCGCCATTCAGAAACAATAAAACAGAGAATACGCAGCACAAACAAAACGGACCTAACCCCACAAATCCGAGAGAATAGGCCAGAGCTCTAATACCAACTAATATAACACCCTTAGTTGGATGTCACATTTAACCAAATATCAAGTTAAGTTTCAAAACCTTTATGTAATTTCTGTATACAAAATATGAGTTCCAAAATTTCTTTCCGTGGATATAACATAAAACAAATAGAATAGTAATATTATACACACCAAGATATGAATAATACACATCCTTTATATTACTTATTGTTAAACTTATTTGTAATACATAATACAAATCATAAGTACTGACAAGAAAATAAACAAACATAATATACAGTTATAGTATTACCTACTGGCCATAAAGTCTACCTACGGAGCAGGGTCCTCCTCCGAATCTTCCTTAGATAAAGGCCTTTTAGGTACAGGCCCTCCGAAGTAAGCACATCTCTTTACGGGAGTCCTAGTGGCTCCACGCTTAGGAGCTCTAGCAGAAGAAACTTCAGAGTCTTCCTGGGGAGGTTACTGCGCCAAAGCCCCACAACTCCCTAATAGGCATAAATAGTTCTACAAAGCAAGTTATTTTAAATGTACTAGTAGGATCACCATTATGGGTCCAATAGATTGTAAGAGATATGCCCCCAACATACTCAATACATTCTGTTTCCATACGTATGCGCCGTGCCTGGAGACCTCCGTGAAATTGGACTCGGATGAATCCCAAGAACTGACATCTGTCGGCCATCACAGTCTTCATAATCAGATCATAAATATAATAATACAACAGAAGGGGTGAGATTATAATATCATTATAAACCAATAAAGCAGTACAGAAAAGACAGTACAACCAATCTACACAGCTTAATAATTAATCAACAGATATAACATATTATCACACAAATGGGTAAAGCAACCTTAACATACACCATGATAATGCAATAGTATGACAACTGACTATGCACATACTTAATGATTGACCCTTATTCCATGGAGCTAAACACAATAGTCGAAGATAGTGATTTGGGAGTACATGTTCCGCCTCACATTAGCCCAAGTGCTATGAATCTCAAAATACGGCTATACGTGAACACTCTCTACCTAATTGGAAATATGAATAGTGTTCTAGTCGAGATTGTCGGTGTGTTACATTCATATTACCACGGCACAGCACCAACTAGGCTTTTGTGGGATTTCCACACCCCGACGACTCCAAGATCAACTCCATGATCTTCACTATGCAATTTGCACCTGCACTAAGGTGTGACTCAATCTCCTCGGCATTAAAGCCTTGACCACATGTCTCATTAGACTTCTCAATGCAACATAAAATGCAACTTTTATTCATAAACAGAATAAAACAACCCCCTTGAGATTTAAAATCATGTAATGCTATGGTTATAGTTTTTAAACATATAACCCTCCGGTTACAATTTTTCACGCACGTAACGCTTCTATTACGTTTTATAAATCATGTAACATTTCTGTCACATTTTTCAATCGCGTAAAATCATTTTTCTGTTTTTCAAGTCGCGTAACTTAATAATTGATATTTTTCAATCCCGTAAGACAGAAAAATCATTTTTCAATCGCGTAAAGCTTTTTCTGTAAATTTCTAATCACATAAGACAGGAAAATCATTTTTCAATCTCGTAGACTTAAAAAAATCACTTGTCAACTGCGAAAGGGTTTTCTATAAACTCTCAATCGCGTAAAGCATTTTTCTGTAAAATTTTAATTGCATAAGGCAAAAAAAAATCATTTTTGAACCGCGAAAGGGTTTTCTATAAACTCTTAATCAGGTAAAGTGTTTTCTAGAAATTTTCAATCGCATAAGACATTAAAAATCACTTTTCAACCGTGAAAGGATTTTCTGTAAATTCTCAAACGCGTAAAGTGTTTTTCACAAAACAAAGTTATTTTGAGCTTATTCAATTATTTCCAACTATGTTTTCACTATTTATATTAAAGACCAAGTTAAACATATTTAAAATAGCATAAGTATAATTACAAAAATTATTTATATTTTATTGAAAAATTCTATTCTTTTCCTATTTATTCATAAAAGTCATTAACTCAATTAAATATCACCTAATTAATTAAGTTAAACAATTAATAAAATAAATTCATTTTATCTACATCGTGATTGAAAACCAATCAAACAAATGCATGTCCAAGAAATATCATGCTTTTAATATTACCATTTTATCCAATATTCCAAAGCCATAAAAACACATAGCTAAATAAAGCATAAAATCTCAAAGCACAAATCATAAGGCTTGAAACATAAAACATAAACAAATTTAATATCAACTTTAATATTCACATGAAAATTTTAATAAAATAAACCATAAATCCTATTTTCCTATCACAAAATTGGTTGATAATGAAACTCTCCTTTACCTTAGATTTTTTGAAAATTCCTCGAGATTTTGTGAAAGTTCTTTGTTCTACCACCAATAAATATCCTTAAATAAAACCAACATCATAATATTAAGCTCTAAAACATGAAATATGATGATCATGGATCAATCCAATGATCTAAAACTTTGAAATAGAAATTTAAAAAGTGAGGATAAAGAAGTTTCACCTTTTGATTCTTCAACTTTGGGATTTCTGAAGAAAACGGTTTGAGAATAATTTCTTCTCAAGAAACTTACTACAAAAAATCTTCCTAAAATGGTATTTGGATTCTAAAACTATGGATGGATCTTGGATTTAAAACTTGGAAGGCAAATCTTGTTGATTTGGCCGTGGGATTTGAGAGAGAGTTGTGAGGAATTGGTGAGTTTTTCAAGTGATGTTTGAATGACTATTTATAGGATTTAGTGAAGGGTAATTTAGCAATTTAAAAGATTACATAAAAGACATATTCATCCCCCCCCCCACTAAGCCTTGGACGTCCACCATGAAGCTTGGAGAAGTTCGGAGAAGCTCTCCAAAATTGACTTAGTCTTGCCTCCAAAATAGACTAGTCTTGCCATCCAAATTTGATTAGATTACTATAAGTAAGCAGTGATGTCATAAACCCTAGATATTTAGTTCTAAATATTTTTCAGAAATCTGCTCCAGGATCTGGGTTTTGTAAATTTCCTCGGCCCTGAAGAATAGTCAGATTTTGGCCCAAAACTAAAAATATTTTAATCTGACAATCTAATCCTTAAAAATGGAAAAATTCAAAATTTGTTCCCATATTTGAGTTTCATAAACTTCTCTAGTCCTAATAAATACTCAAAGCATTTATGGGTCAAAATTTTATATTTTATATTTTATTATCCAAAATAAATTTGGTTTAACACATAAAGTCAACAAAAAATAAAAATGCCTAAAAATTAAAAACTTAAGAAATTAGTTTTAGATTCGGGTTTCGTAACTTTCCCCGGCCTTAATAAATAGTCAAGGTATTTTCGGGCTGAAAATATGTTATTTATTTTTATTTTATGAACCTATCCCGAATTAGCACATAGAGTCAATGGAAAATAAACATGAATTAAACGAAGCTCACAAAAATTCCCAAAATCATCATAAATAAATAAAAAACTGGGAAAGTCAATATTTAAATTAAATGCAAAAATTTCGAGGTGTTACACATTAGATCCAGCATTCATTACTAGACCATCATCTAGGATTCAACTAACAAAAGATACATAAACTTGCAATTGCACAATTTATGAAAATCAATGCTAGTTTAAACTCAAGAATTCTATTAGCCTAAATGGCAAATCTGCACACCTAATTTCTTTACTTCATATGATGAAACTAAGATTAATCAATCATAATCACATCACAATTTAAAATCAATAACAAACAAATAGAGATCTCCAAAAGTTCATTCTAGATTAGAATTAGAGAAGAAGAGAAAATGCAATTGAACATCAAATTCGAATTTCAAAACAAAGTCGCAAGATCAAACCAGAACTCTTCAAGGATCTTATATTGATCACTGGATTAGCCTTCCATGGCTGCAGTCCAAGGAAGCTTGTGGAGGAAGAGAGAAGAGGGAGAGAGAAAAGCTAGAGAGAAACTCAAAAGACTAGGGAAAATGAGGAAAATGAAAAGTCTCCATCTCATGTTCTATCTTTTCCTCTAAATAACATATCCCAAAAAGCAATTTACAAGTATTCCACTAGATTAGGACTAATCTACATCCTCTTAGACTTAATTAGCCATCTTATTTGCCTAATTTGGGCTTAAGATGAGGAAGTCATGCCCAAATCAATTTAAGGCAGTAACTGAAATGTCTGCCAACTACACATGCGAAGCATATCATCAAAACGATGTAGTTTGGAAGAGTGGTCTTCATGAGAGTTGAATCCATAAGTTTTAGAGTTCATGTGGAACTGGTTTCAACTCCATTTGACATCAATAGCCCAAGTTATGGCCAATTTACTGCATGCAGGTCGGGTTCCAGCAAAAGCACCCTTGCTCTAACTTGCAGGCCCAATATGGCCCACTAAACACCTAATTCAACTCTTGAGATCTTTAGAAAAGTTGTAGAGATACCTCTTATATTTCCTACAAGTTAATATTAATATTTATTAGATTTCTAGAACTCAAGATATGTCTAAAATACAAAGATAATGTAAAATTCAATTAATGCTAAACAATGCAATTAAACCCAAATGGAACCCAAACCTATAAAATCTGACCAAGTCCAATCAATTAAGCACAAAAAGGAGGCAAGATACTAAATATGAGGGATTAAAAGTGTATGTGAATAGTGTTAATCACTCCGTCCATGAACTCTAGAGGTTTTCTTCTTTTATTTGCATAACTCTTTTGCCTACTCTAGGTAATGAGCAACCTATCCTTGATCAATTTGATCTTTTTAGTGGTTTGCTACATTATGTCCGGACCTAATAAGCTCTTTTCCCCTATCTCATACGAACACACTGGAGATCTATGTTGGTGTATACCCTTGAGGCTAGTTATATATTGACTTTATGGTTTACATTGTATCATGGCATTTATTTTATATATGAGGCATTTATTTTATATATGAGGCATTTGATTTATTGTGTTATTGATTTATATTAAATGAATGTAATAGAGTCCTTAGAATGACAAGTTCTATGCCATGGAATATCAAGTACGTGACTTGATAGTGAGATGCCATTGGTCGAATTGGAACGCCATTCTTAATTGTCCCTAGTTAAATATTATTGTCAATTAGGACGAAAGTGATGCGTTGAGACTAGTATGTGCGTAGAATGATGACCGTGTCTCACAGGTCATGGATATGCGATATCAAGTCTACACATGGGTACATATTAGAGTAATGATGTACTTGACTGACCCACCATGAGAACACCACATAGATCGTTACATGTGTGTCATAATCGGTTCTCATAGTGAGAATGGTGTACATGGTCCTTTGACTTGAAGTCACTACAGTTCCCTACATGAGGAGTTATATGTTTTAATATCGTCAAACATCACCTGTAACAGGTGATCATAAAGTCGGCTATTGGAAATGTTACAAGTCATGCAGAGAGATATGAGTGACGTAGATAGGATTTGTCCCTCCCACATAACAGGAGCGATATCTTCGGGCCCTCTTGATGAGTGAGACTTGAAAATGAATGGCCGTGCTCAAATAAGTCGATATGAGATATTAATCTCATTTGTCTTTATAAGCTACTCAATAATCAAGAAACCAATGATTGAACTATACAAGGGTGACACGTTCCATGCCTTGTGTTCAAACAAGATATCAGGACAAAGGAATTAGACTACATTGTAACATTAGTCATAGTTAGGTTAAGTCGAATCATTGACATTCCTATTACTTGAGTAGCAGTGATGTATTGCTAGATACTGCTCACTGTTTGTAATATTAAATAGGATTTAATGTTATCGTCAACGAAATAGAATCCAATAGGGTCACACACATAGAATGGATTGTAATGGAGTTAAAAGGGGCTAGTTGGACCTTTAGTAAGACTAAATGGGCTAACCCAATTGAATAGGCCCATACATGAGTCTAACCTAGGTTAGATATGTGTAGGAGCCTATATAAACATCTTTTAGACTTTTTGTGCCGCATTATACACCCACAATAGAGAGTCGAAAACAGTTTCTGAATTGAAAGAGTTTGAGAGGAATTTGCGCCCCCCTTTGTGGCTAGCACCGTGCTGAAGAGGGAGACCATCACATATGTTTGTGTGGATACCGTAGAGGCACTGCTCAATTATTGTGCTCGTGATTGACAACTATTTCTTCCTAGAGGTAAATCCCTTAACACATTTTATAATTTTCGCATGGATTCTCGGCTGGGTTTGGGATTTGGTCTTTGTTTTCTGCTGTGTTTCTTGATCCCGAAACCTAACAATCTACACCTCCTTCAATATAAAGCCTCATATGGTGCCATTCCAAGACTAGAAAGGTAACTATTGTTGTAGGCAAACTCTACCAAAGGTAGGTAGTTGTCCCAACTACCTTTCAACTCTAAGACACAGGCTCTAAGTATATATTCCAAAGTTTGGATTGTTTTTTCAATTTGTCCATCTGTTTAAGGATAGTATGCAATGCCAAAATCGAGCTTTGTACCTAGAGCTTTCTGCAAAGCTCTCCAAAACCTATAGGTTAACCTAGGATCTCTATCAGAAACTATGCTAGCAGGTACACCATGCAATCATACTATTTCTCTAATATAAAGTTGATTTAGCTTGTCGAAGGGATAATTGGCCCTAATTGGCAAAATGTGAGAAGACTTAGTCAATCTATCCACTATTACCCATGCAGCATCATGTCCAGATTGGGTTCTAGGTAATCCCATCACAAAGTCCATAGACACATTATCCCACTTCCACTCTCGTATATCCAAGGGTTGCAGTAGCCCTGCAGGTTTTTGGTGCTCTACCTTGACCCGTTGGCAAACTAGACATTTGGCTACAAACTTGGCTATTTCTACCTTCATTCTTGGCCACCAAAATGATTTCCTCAGGTCTTGTTACATTTTGGTTACACCAGGATGAATGGTATACTTACTGTTGTGGGCCTCTTCTAGGATCTTATCTCTCAATTCTCTGACTTTAGGGATACAAAGCCTTCCATTATACAAGATTGCACCATCTTCTGCTAAACTATAGTCCTTAAACTTCTTATGGGAGATTTGGTCACTTAAATATTGCAAGAAGCATCAAAACTCTGAGCTTTTCTAATTTGATATCTAATTTCACAAGAAATCCTAAGCTCATTAGCACAAAGACTATGGAGTTTCATGGACATTGAGAGATTCATATTCCTGAAATTCTTCAATAATTCTAGCCCCTGGACCATCATTAGGGACACATGTAGGGACTTCTTACTAAGTACATTAGCTACCACATTAGCTTTCCCATGATGATACTTTAACTCAAAGTCATAGTCCTTTAAGAACTCCATCCATCTTCTCTGCCTCATGTTTAAATTCTTCTGATTAAAGAGATATTTCAAACTCTTTTGATCACCGAACACCTTAAACTTTACTCCATAGAGGTAATGCCTCTAGATTTTTAAGACAAAAACCACAACAACTAATTCTAGGCCATGGGTTGGGTAACTCTCTTCATGAGGTCTAAGTTGCCTAAAGGCATAAGTCACAACTTTTCCTTGCTACATTAAGACACATCCCAAGCCCTTCTTAGAAGCATCATAGTACACTACAAAATCCTCCTTAGGATCTGGAATCATTAAAATTAGTGTTGTGGTAAGTCTATTCTTCAGTTCCTGAAAACTAGCTTCACACTCTTGGCTCCACTCAAAACGTTGGTTTTTCCTAGTCAACCTTGTCAGGGGTAGGACTAGTTGAGAAACCTCTTAATGAACCTCCTATAATACCCTACTACTCCTAGGAAAGTCCTATTTTCAACGATTGTCTTGGGCCTATCCCAATTTACCATTGCTTTACTAGGATCCTCTGCTACTCCTTTTTGGGAGATCACATGTCCCAAGAACTTGACTTCTCTCAAACAAAATAATTGCTAACCATGTTCTTGGCCTCAAACTTTACACCGGTTGAATTAAAGAAATACAATTAACAAATTAACCAATCCAACGAAATTTACCGATCTTGAGTTTAATCCATCATTGATCACAAGGAATCTACTTAATTGCTAACCATGTTCTTGGCCTTAGATCACATCAAGATGCCTCAACATGATCCAAGAATCCTTTACTAGATAAGCATCTAAGATTTAATAAACCAATATTAGATAAAGTAAGCACCATCCAAACATAGATTAACTTAAGATCTAGAATTTAACCAAGCTAAATAATCTATCAAAAAGCTTTAATAAATTGTTTATTCTTTAGGATCCACTGCTACTCCTTTTTGGGAGATCACATGTTCCAAGAACTTGACTTCTCTCAAACAAAACTCACTTTTCTAGCTTGGCATAAAGTTGTTTGTCTTTAAGGGTTTGCAACACTATCCTAAGGTGGCACTCATACTCCTCCTCAGTCTTAGAGTAGATGAGAATGTCATATATAAATACCACTACAAATTGGTCTAAGTATGGTCTAAAAATCTTGTTCATGTAATCCATGAAAATTACAAGGGCATTAGTGAGTCCGAAAGGCATCACTAGGAACTCATAGTGCCCATATCTAGTCCTAAAAGCTGTCTTAGGGACATCTTCTGGTTTTAACCTCAATTGATGATAACTTGACCTTAAATCAATCTTTGAGAAGATTGAGGCTCCTAACAATTGTTCCAATAGGTTATTTATCCTAGGGAATGGATACTTGTTCTTGGTTGTGGCTTTGTTCAACTATCGATAGTCAATACACAACCTTAGGCTACCATCCTTTTTCGTAACTAAAAGCACAGGTGCACCCCAAGGTGACACACTTGGTCTAATGAATTACTGATCTAATGATGAGTTTTAGTCATTACTTATATTTCATATCTTTACCATATGATATTGTGGGATATTATTTGCTAATTGATGTTTATTTGCTATTTATTTTAGGAAAGTTAATCTTTGAACAAATCTACTGTAATTATGGTAATCTGTGCAAAGAATCATCAAGGGATGAAAATAGGAGATTTAGTCAAAGGCTTATTGACAAGAGGTTGTCGAGATTCGTCAAAATAATAAAATTTATCGGTTCACAAACTAATTTTTAGTATAGAGCATGAACCGAATCGTCTCTCAAGGATCCAAAAACAAAGATTCAATTAGATCAAGATAATTAAGAAGGGGGTTTTGATGATTTGAAAAGAAAATACACCAGTTGAATTAAAGAAATACAATTAACAAATTAACCAATCCAACGAAATTTACCGATCTTGAGTTTAATCCATCATTGATCACAAGGAATCCACTTAATTGCTAACCATGTTCTTGGCCTTAGATCACATCAAGATGCCTCAACATGATCCAAGAATCCTTTACTAGATAAGCATCTAGGATTTAATTAACCAATGTTAGATAAAGTAAGCACCATCCAAACATAGATTAACTTAAGATCTATAATTTAACCAAGCTAAACAATCTATCAAAAAGCTTTAATAAATTGTTTATTCTTTGTGATCCTCTTTGAATACATGATAATAAAGCTATTATCATATAACATCTAAATCAAATTAAGCAATTCAATCTAGATAAAAATAAAAAGAGGAAGAAAAGAAACTTTAATAACAATTAAGTAATATGAACAAGGCGAAACAAGATCTCTAAATTAAACATCAAGATGGTTAATCCCTTGGATTGATTATAAGAGCCTAGCCTTCCATAGATGGGAAGGAAGAACTCATAAAATAAAGAACAAAAATGAAATTCTAAAGAGAATGGAGAAGAAGAGAAAGAAAACTCTCACAAATACTCAAACTTTCTTCAAACTTACTTCAAATTGAATCATTTGTAATACACATAGATTGACTCTATTTATATTAATCAAAGCCAATTTGTAATTGAAAATAATCTGAATGCAAGCTTTAAAAACATGGAAATTGTCAAATATGGAAGCTTGATGCATGGTTAGTAGGTTGGTGCATGGTAGGTGGGTTGGTGTATGGTTGGTGGCTTCAAGTCAGCAACTCTACTCCGACTTTTAGCCTGCTTTTTATGCCCTAAACGATTTATTTTGCCTTGGAGGTCTCATGAAAGTTGTAAACAGTTGTCTCCTTGAACTTTTGGAGTTGGTTTCATGCCATTTGAACTTTCACAACTCCAGATATTCCAAAAACACTACACCTACCTCAAGTTAGGTTGGCAGAACGTGTTTCCAAATTCAAACCAACTTGTAGCTTCATAATCATGCCTAAAACGACATCTATTGACTATATGGTCTTTAGTGAAGTTGGAGATATGAGTCTTATCTTTCCAATGGCCGAGTTTCAGCTCAAAAAGAGGCCTATAGCCCACAACATGGTCCAATATGTACACACTGGTCAGATTCCAGTAACAGCAGACCTACTCTGAATTGCAGGGCTATTTTGAACCCTTAGAACTCCGATCTAACTCATGAGTTCTGCATGAAAGTTGTAGAGCCTTGTCCTAGCTTTCCAAAGACACCAAGATCACCTCAAATGGATCACCGAGTCCCAAGTTATGGCCTAACCAATGAGGAAATGTCAAAATGCATCAAAATCCAAGAATTATTCACAATTTGCATTAAAGCCCAATAAGACCCAACAACATTAAACTCAACTAAAATACTAATATTGGGCACAAGAAACATCTAATAAAGCTTAGTACAAAGCTAACATAAGTGTCTCAAATTGATTGATCAATTTGTCTTTCCCTTCAATCATGTTGAAAAAAAAAAAGAAAAAAAAAATTTCAAATCAAAACGACAATAGTCGGAATGATGAAAAAATTAAAAAAAAATTGTTGAATAAAGTTTGAAAAATAAAGAAAAGAAAAGAATGGAGAAAGGAAAAATCAAGTGAGGACAGTGACAAGAGGTTGTCGACACCAGTCAAAATAATATAAATTACCGGATCACAAACTAATTTGTAGTATAAAGCATGAACCGAATCGTCTCTCAAGGATCCAAAAAAACAAAGATTTAATCAGATCAAGATAATTAGAAAGGGGGTTTTTGTTATTGATTAACAAGATTGAAAAGAAGTACAAGACTTAATGATGTAAACAAATATAAAGAAATAACCAATCCAAGGAAATTTACCGATCTTGAGTTTAATTTATCATTGATCACAAGGAATCCACTTCATTGCTATCCATGTTCTTGGCCTTAGATCACATCAAGAAGCCTTAACATGATCCAAGAATCCTCTACTAGATAAGCATCTAGGGTTTGATTAACCAATGTTAGATAAAGTAAGCACCATCCAACATAGATTAACTTAAGATCCAAAATTTAACCAAGCTAAACAATCTATCAAAAAACTTTAATATATTGTTTAGTCTTTGAGATTCTCTTTGAATACATGATAATAAAGCTATTATCACATCAACATCTAAATCAAATTAAGCAATTTAATCTAGATAAAAATCAAAAGAGGAAGAAGAGAAACTTGAATAACAATTAAGCAATATGAACAAGCGAAACAAGATCTCCAAATTAAACATCAAGATAGCTAATCCCTTGGATTGATTATAAGAGCCTAGCCTTCCATGGATGGGAAGGAAGAACTCATAAAATAAAGAACAAAAACGAAATTCTAAAGAGAATGGAGAAGAAGAGAAAGAAAACTCTCACAAATACTCAAACTTTCTTCAAACTTACTTAAAATTGAATCATGTATAATACAAAGAGATTGACTCTATTTATACTAATCCTAAAAGCCAATTGATAATTGAAAATAATCTGAATACAAGTTGTAAAAACATGGAAATTGTCAAATATGGAATCTTGATGCATGGTTGGTGGGTTAGTGCATGGTAGGTGGGTTGGTGTATGGTTGGTGGCTTCAAGTCAGCAACTCTTATCCGACTTCCAGCTTGATTTTCATGACCTAGACGGTGCATTTTGACTTTGAGGTCTTCATGAAAGTTGTATCCAGTTATCTCCTTGAAGTTTTTGCGTTGGAATCATGCCATTTGGACTTTTAGAACTCCAGATATGCCAAAAACACTGCACCTGCCTCAAGTTAGGTTGGCAGAACATGTTTCCAAATCCAAACCAACTTGTAGCTTCATAATCATGCCTAAAACGACATCTATTGACTAAATGGTCTTTAGGAAGTTGGATATATGGGTCTTATCTTTTCAATGGCCAAGTTTCAGCCCAAGAGGAGGCCTATAGCCCACTATATAATTCAATATGTGCACACTGCCTAGATTTCTGTGACATCAAACCCACTCTGTATTGCAGGGATATTTTTGACCCTTAGAATTCCAATCCAGCTCTTGAGTTCTTCATGGAACTTGTCGAGCCTTGTCTTAGCTTTCCAAAGACACCAAGATCACCTCAAATGGATCACCGAGTCCCAAGTTATAGCCTAACCAAGGAGGATCAAAATGCATCAAAATCCAAGAATTATTCATAATTTGCATTAAAGCCCAATGAGGCCCAACAACATTAAACTCATCTAAAATACTAATATTGAGCACAAAGCTAACATAAGAGTCTCAAATTGATTGATCAGAGAGAAAAAGAAATTATGATGAGTGCTTGTAAGGTAGGAATGAAATTTTGTTGCTCCATCTTTGTTCTAAAAGGGTACTTTGTTTAATGCAAATTTTGGTTAAGCCCTTTGTGTTTATCCTTTCTTTCTTTACCTTACCTTTACGTCATCTGGCCCATGGCCAAGTTACAACCAATGGAAAGACATCTTGATTTTTGCATGCATGTGGTCTCCTTTGCGGAGATTTGGTTTAATCAAGCCTATGGTAATGTGTTTTCTTCAAGGGAATTGAGTGTTAAGTCTTTACCCTCATACACATTGAGAGATCGGAGAAGAGTATGGAAGGTTTGATTTTTGGGAACCTAAAGCCTCTAATTGGGTTGACTCGTGGTTATTCTCTTATCTGTTGAGATTGATTTGTTTGTCATTTTTTGGTATGGATGGAATCCTTAGTCGATCTATTCTTTGATTTCCCTATTCTTTTGGGCCAAGATTATTGCTTGAGAACAAGCAATCATTAAGTGTAGAAAGGTTGATAAACTGTCGTTTTATATTCTTAAATGCCAGGAAATTAGGTTTGATTTGGTATTTATTTGACAATTTTATAAGGGAAACTTACCTAATTTCCTTTGAATATTGCAGGTTGAAGATTTATGAGAATCACGCTTTAAAATGTTAAAATGGAAGCAATCTTGGGAAAGATACAAAGATATCAACAACTTAGTTATGAAGGATTTTTTTCCAAGATTCTATGAAGATATCATCAACCCAATTATAAAAGATTTTGCCAAGATCCTATAAAGATATCATCAATCCAGCTATGGAAGTTTCCTATTTTTATATTCTTGGAAGATTTTCCCTCTTATCTCACATTAATTAAGAATACTCAAAGAGGAAAAGAAATCTACTTTCCCTATTACCCAAGAATTGCACATTAAATGAATTTGTGCACAATTAGAAAACCCTAGAAGAAAAGTTTGCTAGAGTTGTTGGCCCACTAAAATCATTATACATAGGAGGAGAAGCGGCACAATGGAGAGGTATCTGGCACTCAGAGAAAGAAAGTAGCTATAGTCCTTTGCTTGATTAAAAAGTTGTAGCGAAGATTTGAAGGTTTTTGAAGCTATCAAGCGAAGGATTGTCTCCCCAATTGTTCGTGAAGGACCTATTTCACCGCAAGAGAGTTTTCGGTTTTTAGTTTTTCTATTGTTCTTTTATGGATCTGAATTTGGTTTTGGTGTGTGCTTTGTTTTCTTTGACTATGCGTAGCTAAATCCATAACTAGGGTTATGGTGGATCTTATGTTCAAATTCTTATAATGTCTTCCTAATTTCAAAATAATTTTGTGTTTCCCCAATTGATTGGATTTTTCCTAGTGCTTTGTTTTCTAATAAGATTTGCGCAGTCTTTAGAAAGTTAATTGATTGATTAGCGACCATACCACAATTAGTTAACGGAACTCTAGGATTAGTCGGATTTAGGGTTGTGTGGACCAAAGTCAATCCATTGTTTTCAATCAGTTATTTAATTAACAAATCTGCTAGTTCTTTATGTTTTTCTTGACTGTTTGCCTTGCATGACCATTGGGGGTTTCAGATTGAGAAAAAGAATATTAATATTGCATGACCATTGGGTATTAATAGCATTAGAGTAGGTGATTGGCAATCAATTGGAACACGTATTATTGAGGAATTCGGTAATATTATGAGTATTGACATAAGTGAAACCATACATCATAGGCTTTCCATAATTGAATATTTGCTTGATAATCTTTTATTTCCTCACTTTCTCCTACTTGTTTGATAATTTCTCCTTTCTTATTTGAATTTCATTGTCTAGATAACATAAGGGATTAATTAACTTAGTAATTGCCAACAATCCTTGTAGGTTCGATACTTGGAGTCCCAAATACTCCTTTATTACTTGTGCGATAAGGTGCACTTGCCCTTAAATATGATTTTAGCGTAACAATGCCACATGGATACACCTGTTAAGAGAAACAGATATCATTTGACATTAGGACTAACTTGAATAATAGAAGTTTCAACCAAAGAATTCAACTTTGATTTAGTTTTGTCAATGACTAATATGACATAAATTAAATCTATTGGGGGGGGGGGGGAATTTGGTGATTTACTCCAAATTTTTAAAAAGTTAGTCTTAGTAAATATTGTGCTACTGTAGTACGTTCTTTCTTTCATTTCTCATTTTTATTATTATTTTTTTCACTTTCCGAGAGAGTTCCAAGTATTCAACCGCTGATCTGAAGGATTTTGTAGAAAATTGAACAATAAATGCTTTAGTATAATTAATATAGATCCTTCGTTTAACTATAAAAATGTTTTCCTTTTTTCGTTTAACATTTAATTTTGAATAAATGTATATTTTGGTCCTATAAAAATATATGTAATATTACATTGGTCCTTTATTTATAAATATATTAAATTGGTCTTTTTTAACTAAGTGGTCATGAGTTCGATCATTGTTATCCTGATTCTTTTAAATAAAATTGAATTTTAGCATAAGGTACAGTAGTTTTTTGTGCATTGTCCACATTTCAAGCATAAAGAACTCTTGTGTGAAGGGGCGTGTCAGAGATCAGAACCATTTACGTGCCTTCGTCTAACAGCTTACGTTATTAGGAGAGTTGGTTCTTGACATTTCAAAGATATACTTGATATCAAATTGGTCTTTTAATGTCATATTTTTGTCATCAAAAATGAAATTGATGTCATTAATTATTAATAAATGACCAATTTAATGTTGATCATATATAAATGATCAATATGATGTCATGTATATTTTTAGATAATCAAAATAAATGTTAACTATTAATTTTTAGAGAAGTTATAAAATTACTATTAAAAATGGAAAAAATATTGTGATTTAAATTTAAGAATATATGCCATATCTAATTTCTCGTTTTCTACTTTTCAATAATAATTTTCTTAAGTATTTTATGAATTAAATTTTTTTGTGAGATATATTTCACTTTGTTTTATATAATAAAGTTAAATGGAGGAAATCTTACCTCATTCTATAATCAGAACATGTCAACGGCTTCTGTGAGAGTTTGGAGTGATATTTACAAATAATTTATGATTAAAATATTGCTGATAGTAAGGATCGAACTTAATTCTTACAAGCAATGTATTTTGATTCTTATGTAAAATAAATAAATAAATTAAAATTGATAAGCTTACGTATTTAAATAATAATTAGTTTTTAGTACGGACATACGTGTAGTGGTGAGTGAAAGAATAATATCTCTTACATAATTGAGTAATCGAAAGTATGAATTTGCTAAACTCATAAAGTACTTTTGCAATGGGTACAGGGACATAGGACAGAATCCCACTTTTACTAGGAACGGGAGGATGTTAAGGAAAGAATCGAGCAACCTCGTTTTGTGTTACTTGCCCTCGTAGAAAGGAAAAAGCAAAGCACATATACCTCGGTATAAAAATATGGAGTGTATCACCAATAAAATAAAATAAAAATATGGAGAAGAAAGAAATTTTTTTAAAAAAAAGTATAAAGTAAAAGAAGTTATAAGGAGAGAGAAAGTCGTGGAGAAATTAAAAAAAAAAGATAAGAAAAGTTAGAGAAAATTTTATTTTTTAAATAGAAAACGATAGATAAAGAAGAAATGTGAGGAAAATGTGAATAGTGATGAATAAAAAATATCATGAATTTTAACATTTGTAAATTATTAATTTTAAAAAACTAGTAAAATATTATATTTGTATGTAATTCGAAGATTAATTAGAAAAATAATAACATTGATGAATTAAGGATTATTTTTAAAAAATTATGTAAAAATATAAAGATGAAAATTTTCCATAATAGAAAAGAGATGCCACCATTTGTTTATTTTGAACAGTGAGAATTATACTACCCTCTTACAATCATATAAAATAAACCATTCATTTCCAAGTCTTAACAGTACAGAAGAAAGGTACCATGGCCTAGTTTAGTGAAGGGCACTCTTTCCTCTTTGCTCCTTTATGTAAGTCCTGGGTTTCTCAAACTGCATTTGGCTAGAGAGTAGCTAGAGGTTTCAGGTGAGTTTTCTTTCTCCTTACATTTGTTGGTTAATTACATATTGATGCTTCATTTTATTTTATTTTTTGCTACTTTGAAGCTGAAATTGCATAATTGCATGTTAACGTTTTCAATTGTGAGTGCTGCCACTTGCTATACTTGGGTTCAATTCCGTGTAGGTGATTCTAAAAACTGCATTTGAATTAAGTGCTCTAACATGGATGGAATCTCATATACTTTTTTCCACTAACTTCCTTGGTTGAGCATATATTGGAATCTCTTGCTTAGAATTTCAGCATATATTGGATAATTTGATTGTTATAATGTCAGATTTGAAGAAATTTGACAGAATCACCAATCTGAATAACTAAATGCCACATATTCCATTCGTAATCTTGGAGCATCATTGCTTTATGTATTGTTGCTTGATGATGAAATATCTTTCTTCCTCTATGTTAAGAGTCAAATTCAAGGTCCAAACTTTGTCAGTCTAAAATCTTTCACCCAAATGCATTTTGCAGTTGCCAAAGAGTCACTTGATTTAAAAGCTTAAATTATTAGGAGAACACCTAAGTACACTTTGCATACACCCTCTCACATAAAAGCTTTTGGACCTGAAGTGCGGTGTGGGTAAAGAATAATTATGGTCCATCAATACATGATGTTGAATTTTACTTTTTTTTTGGTACAATGATGTTGAAATTTTAATTATGATAATGCGACTGAACCCTAGACTCAAGAATGGATTTTATATATCTAACAACTAGTACTTCTTATTAATCCATTCTATACACTATTCTGTCTCTCCCCCACCAATTCAAAGAAATTTTGTTAGATAATATTATTGACTACATTTATTTAGCTTCCTGAAACTGAACATGTTAACAAACTGTAATAGTCAATAAGCAATCACATAACAAATTATCTGTTGTAATACTCTAGTTCCATGCTAGAAGGCTTCCTGAATTGCAAATTTTAGCAGTCATGTCCTTTTTGGTATGTTTACACATTCATTTCAAGGAATCCTCATTGATCAGCCTAATTAATACCGTATGAATATGTCATATTCCAAATTGCTTAGAGAAGGCTCCTGGTGAGTCCTTATATAAGACTATCCTCATTTGAAAAGTACCTTATGGTATATAGGGCTGGACTATATGGACTTGGGCCTAACCATATCATAGTGCTTCATCGATATGTAATTATTCCAAATGTATAACATGTAAACGTGTAAAGAGAGATCTTCTAAGAGAATTATCCTTACTAAAAAAAGGATTAGATGATAGTACTTGGGACAAGTAGAAAAACTCACTGCTTATATTAATTATCCATGAAGCAACTTAAAGTATCCTATCACAAAAGGAAAAGTATTCAAGCTCTTTATAATTGTTCTCATAAACCATCTTCTCATGGGAAAAATCAAATGAATTGTGCACTTAGTAGACATTCATATATAAATTGCAGATTGACTAATCAGACACTATGTCTAAGACAATTCAAATAGATGGATTCCCATCTAATGTTTCTGCTGAAGAGGTAAGGAAATTTCTGGAGCAACATACAGGCGACAGAACTGTTTATGCTCTAGAGGTTGGGAAGCCTAAAGAAGGAGATCCAAGGACACATGTTAAAGTTCAATTTACAGACAAAAGAAGTGTTGAAACTATCTTGCTCTTGGTTACTCAGCACCTATCTTACAGTGACTATGATCTAAATGCTACAGAAATAAAACATGGCATTCTAAAGCCAAGGATCTTTCCTTACAGCATGGATGATATAGCAGTGCACTTTGGAAGTCAAACATCCAAGGAAAAACTTAGTGTGCTCTGGAAACATCCAAATGCTTCTGTTAAATTTGGGTCCAGATTAAGAAAAATGTATATATTTTTTCATTATTTGTCTGTGGACTATAAGCTGCAGATTTCTTGTGAGAGTATTTTGCGTATTAAGCTACATCAATCACATGGTCTAACCAGGAAGCTTCTCCTTTTTCAGGTTAGTCATTTAAATGAGTTCTGTAAGACTTACACTATGACCATGCTATCCCATTTTCGTTACTGATTAATTTCTTGGCAAAATAATCAGGCTTGACCACCATCATATGGGTAACCCCCCCCCCTCCCCCCAAAAAAATAAATATCAGAACCATGGATATGGGTATGTAGCTTATAACATTGATATAGAACGCCATACTTTAGAAGTTCGGGCCCAATATAACAATAATAAAGCTATTTTTTGTATATCAATATATTAGTTCTTGTGCACCTGTACATGTCATTGATCTCTAACCATTTTTTTGTTTATATATCTATTTTTCTAACTTGTTACTTGCTTAACTTTGTAAATTTGGCCTTTTGTAATTTACTACATAAGCATGTTCTTAATTTACTTATCACTATTTTAAAGAATAAGGAAGCCAATTCCATATGAACAGAATTAAGAAATATGAACAAGTACACATTCATAAATCGTAATTTTATATATTTTTTTTAACAATCATATCAACTCTGGCAGAAGTATTCATGCCACCTAATTTCAGATGTAAGTAGGTTTGAATATACTCTCAGATTGTGTGGCTCTGTGTGTGTTTGTGTGTATTTTAAACAGATATAGATGTATTACAATGACAGCCCATCCTTAAAATCTAGCAGATAAACTTACAACAACAATTTGGGGTTAACCCTATGATGAGAACCTTGTCAGTTCATCTTCTAAATCATTTCTATGTGTTTGCAAAGTGAAACAGAATGTCATTTATATGAAATTACTCGTAATTTGTTTATGATAAAATACACATCAATTTGGTTGGCCATAACTTTGGTATGCTCTCTAAGATAGGATATGCAGTATCTGGATAATAAGGTCCAAGAGAAAGCAGTAGCCTGATCTATATTAATATCAGTTATATCACTGTATACTGTAGTAGATGTTGGCATCTCAAAGTATATACTGAGACTGCTGTCAAATCAGTACTTCTTTTCTGTGTCTCAAATTATCTATACATAATTAACATGTTATACTCTTTATGGAATACTGCATTGTAAGCAGTGGTGAAGAGTTTAAAAGAAGAAAACATAAAATAAAATCAGTTGCCCCAGCAGAACAAAATTATTTTAAGGATTTTAAAGATACAAGACTAATTTCAAGTCTTAATTTATAAAGCTAATATATTGATTATCCATCTTTTTTGACATATTATACCCACAGTTCAATATTGTGTATCTAAAAGTAGCCCATGTTAGATTACGTTTAAATCACAGACTAAGTTTTCATAGAGAAAAGGATTGCTCAGTGTGAACATGGCTCCGGGTAAATTTAAATTTCTGGTTTAACTTTTCCAATATCTGGAAAAGAAGTATTTATTTCTGTAGAATGACAATACAGGAAGGTCCCTGCTCTCACCATTCTTTCCTTTAACATGCAGTCTTTTCAAAAAAAAATTCTTGTTTAACATAGTTGTGCCTTCCTGTATTTCCTGGGTTCTGGTAATCTAAAGTTAACTTTGACATGTTCCAATATTAGTCTAGCTTAAAAGAAAAATATAAACAAGGGGAAAAAGTATGAAACTTCGTAGCTTTTTCTCTCTCATGTACATAATACTAAGATTACATAGATTCAATTTGAAGAAGTGCCACTTTTGTTCTATATGCTAGCAAATAGTACTATATTGCATCCATACAATACGTAGAAACTGCTACCTGTTATAGATCTTTTGCCTTATTATCATGTCTAAGACTGTTACACACTTACCTATTTTACTCTAATTTGAGACTGTTGCTGTTTGCTGAAAATTGACTATCTCAGTTTATAAGAACACTGAATATTTTGGTCTGCTTGACAGTAGTAAAGGCTCTAAGTATTATTCTTCCACTTCCTCTCTTAATTGTTAGTTACGCGGTGCTCCTCGGATCTATGAGAAAGATATTTCCAAAAGCAAATATTTTAAGGAGGCCCATGACAACCCTTGGTTTCGAGGAGTAGATTTCACCTCATCATGTTGCATTGGACAATCTTCTGCTTTATGTTTGGAGCTTCCACAAACGACTGAGGTTCCAAATTTCCATGACCACTATCATAATTATAATGAAGTTGACACTGGCCTTACTCTTGAGAGAATCTCTAGTTTCTCTACCAACTTAAATTTTGTCCCCATGGTAACTCCACCAGAAGGCTTCAACTTGCCATACAAAATTTTGTTCAAAATCAATTCATTAGTTCAGCATGGTTGTCTTCCTGGGCCAGCAGTTGATATCAATATTTTTAATCTGGTGGATCCTCAAAGAATAAAGCTTGAATATATTGAAAGTGCCCTGGATAAATTATATCAAATGAAAGAATGCTGCTATGAACCTGTAAGATGGTTGGAGGAACAGTATGAAAGATACTCAACAACCAGTCTACTTCCAGTACCTAATGCCATTTCTTTAGATGATGGGTTGGTCTATGTACATAGAGTACAAGTAACTCCATCCAAAATATATTTCTGTGGACCTGAAGTGAATCTTTCTAATCGTGTCTTGCGCAATTATCCTGAAGACACTGATAACTTCATTCGTGTTTCTTTTGTTGATGAGGAGTTGGATAAACTTCATTCAGCAGATTTGATGCCACGTTCATCTTATATAGATGTGGATAGAGAAACCAAACTTTATGGCAGGGTAATAACTACTCTAAAAAATGGCATAGTTATTGGTGATAAGAAGTTTGAGTTTCTTGCCTTCTCATCAAGTCAATTACGGGATAACTCTGTGTGGATGTTTGCATCAAGAACTGGACTTACTGCATCTGATATACGAAAGTGGATGGGAGATTTTCATGCAATTAGAAATGTAGCCAAATATGCAGCTAGGCTGGGTCAATCATTCAGCTCTTCCAGGGAAACGTTTAGTATTGGCAGACATGAAACTGAAATTATTCCAGATGTAGAATTAAGAAGAGGTGAAATCAAATACTGTTTCTCTGATGGCATTGGGAAGATATCTGCTGAATTGGCTCAAAATGTGGCCAAGAAATGTGGTTGTAAGGATTATATTCCATCTGCATTTCAGATCAGATATGGTGGGTACAAAGGTGTTGTTGCTATTGATCCAACTTCATCAACTAAACTGACATTAAGAAAGAGCATGTGCAAGTACAAGTCAGAGAACACAAAATTAGATGTTTTGGCATGGAGCAGACGCAAGCCTTGTTTCCTTAATCGTCAAATAATCACTCTCTTGTCCACACTTGGGGTCAAGGATCGAGTCTTCAAAAGGAAGCAAAGAGAGATTGTAAATCAACTAAAAATGATAACAAGAAAGCCATTGAAGGTACTGGACTTGATGTCACCAGGACAGATTACAAACATTTTAAGGGAAATGCTCATTTGTGGATTTAAACCAACTGAAGAACCATTTCTTTCCATGATGTTGCGAACATTCTGTGCATCAAAATTACAGGAGTTGCAGCTCAAAACTAGGATATTTGTTAGGAAAGGAAGAGCAATGTTAGGATGCTTGGATGAAACTAGGACATTAAAATATGGAGAGGTATTTGTGCAGATATCTTACCCAAGAAATAAGCAATTACATGTTGTTACGGGGAAGGTAGTTGTAGCTAAAAATCCCTGTCTGCACCCTGGAGATGTGCGGGTTTTAAGAGCACTGGATGTACCTGCCCTACATCATATGGTGGACTGTGTTGTTTTTCCACAGAAGGGGAGAAGGTAGGACACCCTTTTAAAGCACAAAATTCCCCATCCCCAGCAAAGCACACAGATGAAGACATTGATTTAAGTGCACACCTCTCATATAACATTCCACACACAACCTGTCAATTCTATCAATTATTTCTTCAAAAGCAACATAAGTTGATAAATTTCATTTCAGATAACTACTAGGTATTAGGAATATAGCATTGTATAGTATGTATAACATATGATATGCATAAATCAGACCCTCATTTTCTCATTGGTTCAGAGAGGGAAAGGTTTTAAAATGTATTTTTGTGATTACATGGAAAGGAAGTTGCTGTTTTGAAAGGGCTTAATAACATTATTTTTTATTTTCTTTTCTTTCTTGTTCCAGGATTCGTCCTAGAATAGTTGAACTATTAGAGAATTATTGTCCTCCCTAGTATTCCTCTCAGCCACCACCATAACAGATTGCTAAATTAGGCTACATTTTATTATGTGTATGCCGTTTTCTGACTTCAATTGATTTCTTATGTAGACCTCATCCTAATGAATGTTCTGGAAGTGACTTGGATGGAGATGTCTACTTTGTCTGTTGGGACCCTAGTCTTATTCCTCCTCGTCAGGAAATTCCCATGGATCATGCACCATCTCAAATTATGGCTGTGGATCATGACGTTACATTGCAGGTATTGATTTAAAATAAGTGTACTATCAAATTGATAATCTATTTCAGTTCTTTCCGTCTTTCCTTTTAATTAAAAAAAAAATGCCACACATAATTTCTTGTCACTCCTTTTTTCACCATTTTCTTATTCTTAAAGTAAATATATATTAAAATGTTACTGACGTTGTTCCTCAGTGATAGGTGAAATACGTAATATGTTTCCTCATAAGAGTTCATACACTAAATTAACTGAATAGTCTTTCAGTTATCGTTACATTATTTCACCTTTTAGTTGTTTGAATGGATTTCATTTAATGTGCCTAGGTTGCTTGGATTATAGGTGCTTAAGAAAAGAAATTATTATCCAAAAGATGTAAATAAAAACTCCCAATTCTTCATTGACATGTGATCTATTGATTGTACATTTAATTAGATGGGGGAATCAATAAGATGGAAGGATAAAGTTTTGCCTCTTTAATTAACTAAGGAATCAAACAAATGAGTCCATATGGCCAAAAGAAAATTCAGGACATCATCATCTTGGCTCACTGCCATAATAAGGAGAAAAACAAAGTAAAAGAATGTTTATCTGATAACTCCAGCTGCTAGCTAGGATCAGTATTCTTAATCCCCGTTGTATTTTAAGGGTCAGAGATTTTGCTAATAACACTAAATAATATAGAGGAAGGAGAGGGTAACGAGATGTACAAGTGAAAAAAATCAAATTTGCTGCCTTATTTATTTCTTAATATACATTAATTCATTATGGTATTATATTAGAAATTTAGAATAGATAAGAGTATATGGATTTGGAAAGAAAATGTGAGGCACCTGATGTACCTATCTATAAGAATATATGGCATCACAACTTCTGATTAATTCTCAATGGGTGAAACCTTCATAAGAGACCCTGTGAATATTGACTCTTAAGTCTTAACTTATGTTTTTTTAGAAATTAGAAGCAATGTGAGAGCTTTCTCATATGTTCCAATTTGTTGGCTGTGACATCACTATGCTGCAGGAAGTTGAGGAGCATTTTGCCGACTACATAATTAAAGATAGCTTGGGAATTATTGCAAGTGCACACACTGTGTTTGCTGATAGGGAGCCTGGAAAGGCAATGAGTCCTTCATGTATTGAGCTTGCAAAGCTACACTCAGTTGCAGTTGATTTTGCAAAATCCGGTGTGCCAGCAGAAATACCACATAATCTACGTGTGGAAGAGTATCCAGATTTCATGGAAAAGCCTGATAAACCTAGTTATCAATCAAAAAGCATAATAGGAAAGCTTTATCATGAGGTGAAGAATGTTGCACCACAGAAGAGCCTCATTAAGACCTTCACTAGAAAAGAGGCAAGGCAATTATATGACCGTGACATGGAGATTGATGGTTTTGAGAATTATACAACCGTTGCTTATGAATACAAGAACATGTATGATTACAAGTTGGGGAACCTAATGGATTACTACGGTATTGAGACAGAAGCAGAAATAATCAGTGGCAATATCTTGAAAATGTCAAAATCCTTCAATGACAGAAAGGATTTAGAAGGAATTAATCATGCTGTGATGTCACTAAGAAAGGAAGCTAGGAGCTGGTTCAATGAGATGACAAGCAAGTCAAATTCTCGAGGTGATAACACCTATGCAATAGCATCAGCTTGGTACCATGTTACATATCATCCGAGTTATTGGGGATGCTACAATGAGGGGCTAAACAGGGATCATTTCCTCAGTTTCCCATGGTGTATACATGACACACTCATCCAGATAAAGAGGAAGAAAGCCAGTAGTAGAACTTCTGGAATGAAGTTATGGACAATACTGAAACTGTTTCCCATATTACTATTTTGCTTCTTATTCTGGATAATAGTGCAATACCTAAATTATTGAAGATGTAGCTAAAAATCACTTATTTCATGTGTATTATTATATACATTAACTATTTAAGATTTTTCCTTATCTTATTCTTTTACAGAAATTACCTTCTAGAAGGCTGTTACTATTGGGTCAGATACAGATATTTTAAGGAATAAGCACACTTTAAACTGGAGTAGTGGATTGGATGGACAGCCAACCTAAGTATCTTTTACTTATATACTCTTTATTAGATAAGAACAGAAGCTAGTGCGATTGCTGCTAGGGTTGACTTCATTAATACTGATGTCGGACTAGTAAAGCTGCCTGTTCTAATACCTTCAATCAAATTAATCTGAAGATCATTCCAGGTAGAACAGGAGCACAAAGTACATAGTAGAAAGCTCAAAATATCTTAGTCAATAATCAAATTGAAGTTCCTCAATTTGTGACGAGGGATAAACTCAGAAAGTAAAAGCCCTATCCCTAACTGACAGAATTAAAACTCCCCAGGTTTAGGCCACTTAATGTTTTTCTTTACTCCCATTTTTTCAACCCGCCTGAATGCCTTCCTAAACAACACATACTCTCATTACAACTCAAAGTATAGTACAACTAGTACAAGCCTAGTCTAATAACAGTCACAACGTACTAACACAACATAACATCACAATAATTCTCTCTTTTAACATCCCTAAAACATAAAGTAACAACCTAACAAACGATAAACTCAGTAAACTTCATATCCCTGATTGACAAAATTAAAAATCCCCTTGTTTAGGAAACTTAAGTTTATCTTTACCATCACTTTTTCAACCAACGTGCATGCCTTCACCAATGAAATCATTTCACCCCTTGAGAAAGTTTCCAGCCAAAATTATGAGGGCTTTCTTAATAACATGTACTCACATGTAATGTAATACACAAATTAATCTATGGATCATACACAATATATAATAAACATATATCCAAATACATTTGTTCTCTTTATTTTTTAGCAAGAGAGATAGAGAACACCAAATTATAGTTATTGCATAATCAAAATACAAGAGATATATCAAGAAGTTCTTAATCCATATGTTAACTGGGTATAGGAATCACATGCTTTGGGAAGCTACTTATCCTTTGGAAGAACCGTGCAGATTGTCTATGTCCTGTACAGAAGAACAGAAGGACAGAGTATCAGCTGATGTAATTTTCTTAAGTCTACTAGTCTCAACAGATGAAATAGAAACCCATCAACCCTTTGGAAAAATTACAAATACATAAATAGAGAAACAACACTTCCTAATAAAGGGTGGATTTTCACTCCAATATTGGTAGTTGACAGCCTGTAGCTAAGAGCCATCATGACCATCTGAATAAAATTTTGATGTAGACTAACTGGGTAAGCAACTAATATATGAGACATTCTTGGGGATTCATGATGCATGTTCAGTGTGTGCATTAAACCAATAATAATATCCAGTTTGACAAATTCTGCATGGTATGACCCAAACTTAGAAATGTCAATTTGTCAAACCTACTGTCAATTTTTATTGGCTCAAGGCACTAAGTACTTTATAAAACATGTCTAACCAAGAATTTTCCTACAATATACTCCAATCTGTTACAGTATAAAAACCATCCTAACACTTCCAATTTGATTATAGTGAATTTTAAAATAATCAGATTATAATTATTTTTTCTGTATTTTGGCCTACATGATGATTTCTGACACAAGTTAAATCCTATAAATCTGACTGAAAGTCTGAAACTAAGATATATGATATCGTCTGAATTGAAAAATTAAACCATTGCCAAAATATTTATATGTAGAATATTGTCTAAGATTGCATGTCCCATTCGAAGAGAGGTTAAAAGTTAGAAGTTTAGACATTTGAACACATGAATGTGTGCATGTGAATATGCAACATTGAGAAAGTGGAAGATATACTGACAGCTCTCATGAGTAAGCATCAAGAAGAAAGGGTGAAAACAAAATGACTGCAATACTAGCCTCCAATGTATGGTACGCCAATGAATCAAATCTTGGTACTCAAGAAGATTGCAAGAGATTCTGGATGTCTTTCTGCAAGAAGAAACATATAAAAAGCTTGTTGACATGTAATCTTATATGATGCAGGAAAAATGGGGTTGTTATAATTAAATGTTGTGTTGCAGTTTTGCCTATTGTAGATGAGTAGCTTTCATGCTACAGTATCTGAACAACAATACAACATCTAATTATAGTTGACCTCCTTTGTCATACACCATTATATTTAGACAATCTTACTCAAAATAAAAGCATCAAAATATCTTTAACCTCAATCTTCAAAGGTGATGTGGTAGGAGCATATCTCTCCACAACCTTCCCTTCTTTGTTTACTAAGAACTTTGTGAAGTTCCATTTGATACCATCTCCAAATATCCCACCTTTTTTATTTTTCAAAAACTTGTAAAGCGGTGCAGCATTCTTCCCATTGACTTCAACCTATAATAATTTACTTATTTTAGAATGATTTCAATATAAAATACAATATATATGGAACAATCTCGTTCCAGAATTCATCACAAAAGATTATTGGATACAAAATCTAGCTCAGGGAAATGTGAAGTATACTGAGTCTCCCAACAGGTCTGCCACATGCACAGTGTAGCAGTGCAAAGAAATTCCAAATTAGGACAACATATAGCACACCAGAGAGAGGAGTACATATTAAGAAGTTAGCTAAGAAGAGAGCTTCTGATAAAAAAATAGTAAACACTTTAGTCAATTATAATGAGCTTATCAGAAATCACCTTATCAAAGATAGGAAATTCAGCCTTGAACCTTGTGCATACAACTTCCTGGATTTCTTCATTGGCTCCTGGTTCCTGTCCAGCAAACTGGTTGCATGGAAATGCCAAGATTTCAAACCCTAGAGACAATTCATAAGTCCCAGTGTTATAAAATTCAGAACATCACATAAATAGAGTTAGTTGTCAATATTTTCCATCACTAATGTGACAGACCTTGATTCTTGTACTTCTCGTACAATACATTCAATTCTTTGTAATTTGTTTGCGTCAAACCACTGCAGCAGTGATTAAAATATTATTAAATAAGTAGACAGAATAAAGTGGGGAAGAATAATGTCCTGCAATAAGCTCATTCTAATAATGTAACTAAATAGTTTTTAAATCATGATAATCACCATGCTTGTCATTGAAGAAGTCTTCATGCTTATGGAATCAAGTGTACACGACAGATTTTGATATATTAATGTCATATATTTTGTTTTCTAATGCCACAGTTTCTAATTAATAAGAAATTGAATCATTTTTAGCACCATCACAGTAGTCGTTGATTTAGCCCTAGAGTCTATGGCTTTTCCAATGTCCTTAGGGATTAGTTCACACTAAATCCACCTGTGAAAGTCCTAAAATTTTGCATTCTCCATTACACTGAAGCTTTTGAATAAAGATCCATGCTTTTTTTATTGGAATGATGGAATCTATCATATTTAAAATATTCACGAACACATAGAGAAAGGTCATTGAATAAAACCTTCAGAATTCCAAAAATCTTATAAGAAAAGTATTATTGTTTCATGATAGAGAAATTCCAGTATCATACATGTCCTTAGCAATCCCAGGATACTTCTCAAACATCAAACATAGCAATAGAGAAAATCTTTTAGCTACAAATTAAACAATGTAATTCCAATGTGTCAACTCAATGAAATGTGTCTTCTTACCTTTATGACTATAATCTTTCCAGGGTCCAAAATGCAGATAAATTTTATAAACTTCAGTAAATTTACTAGATGAAAGGGAAATGTGGACATGGAATTGAAGTTTTCAGTTCAATTATGTCTTTATTTTTTTTTTAACCTTTTATTGTTGTATAGCAATTTTTAGTGCATCAAATTTAATATTAATATTAACATTTATGGATGAAAAAGTCAATTACATTAAACAAGGACATGTTTGGTTCCTTATGCCAAAATATAGTTGAGAAACAAGTACATATTCTTATAAGCAACTCATAATAGTGACCCTTTTGATAACATACACAATCCAGAAATTAAAATCATATTATTCATATCTAACAATCTCTGAAGATTAATATAACTTTGCCTTCTTGTTGCATTTGCCAAGCATATTAGTGAGTGAATGAAACAAGAAAGTGAGCTATAATCCTGAGAACTTCTGATTTAAAGAAAACTGGGCTTCCTTAATTCCATGTGCAAAAGTCACCATTCAACACCCCTAGAGGGAACTGGTACAAAGGCACAGCAATATAAAGCATAATTCTTAATGACATAGATAAAGGTTGAAATGAACACAAACACACTGAGGTGGGGAAAAATAAAAAAAATATAGATCAGATAAATAGTTTGTATACAATAACCCAAAAATAATTTATGAATATGAACCACATCATGTTACCATTGTGAGGCAACATTCACTATCAGTAGAACCTTCCCACTGTATCCACTCAGACTCACATCATTTCCACGGATGTCCTGCAATTATAATGCATAACAGAAATAAACATAAAGGTAAAAACGTCAGTCAAGCAATTATGTAATCAAGGGTCTGTAGAGTTCAGGCAATCGGGCTGCACTTACAATAAAATTAACCACAACAAAAATCAATTAGCCTTATCCCACAAATTTTGGTAGGACAAAACAGACACATATGATAAACTGAAGTGGGCATAGACAAATCAATAAACAAGAAGCACACCCTGAACCCAAGTCATTTTCAACAAGAAGCAAAAAGAAAATTCACAAGGAAAACAAATCTAAATTTCCAGTCTTTAGACCCAGAAGAATCTGAAGCAAATATGGCACAAAGACATAAATTGACATGAAAAACAAATAAGCATGATTCATGGGTCTCCTTGAAATGCAAAATACATGAAATCATAAGTTATTAAGTATTGGGTTTCCATCATATGTTGCCTTGTTCATTTTTATTTTAATAAGAGCAAGTTCTATGGATTTTATTGTTATATCAGTTGAATGGTCAATAGGAAACCAAACCCATGTAGCAGAATGGTAGAAAGGTTTTAAAGATGCGGGCCTAACATCTCGGTCGCGCCGACCACACTAGGCAATTCCACACCGCATTGGCCCACATCGGCCCGCAACATACACAACACGATGGCGATCGCAACTAAACCGCAACAGAAATTTAAAACCTCGGATAAAACATAACATTTCATGGGTTATCTTCAATTTCATACACCCATCAAGTAATTTGAGTGCAACAACAATTGGGTATGAAAAAACAAGAATTTTCAAGCAATCTGATTGAAAAATAAAAATAAAAATAAAAATAAAAAAGATAATTGGGTATAAGCAGAGAGAGAAGCAAAAGAAAGAAAATGAACCTTGACAGTGAAATCGTAAATGGATTTAGAGGTTTCTTCAGCCATCTGGGAAGGAAGAGAGGGAGATGGGTATGTGTGGAAGAACAAGAAAAAAGCAAAGCCGACAAAGAGGAGAGATACCCAGTTCCGGAAATTCAACAACTGTATGCGGAACAATTGTCAAGTTACTATATTATATAAGCGGAGGTTTCCCATTAACTTTGTGACGAGTAATGATACTTCCACGTAACATAGTATTTTATTGGTCACGGTGAGTGAATCCATATCACCTATTCTCAGGGTATTCCCTTATCTCGAGAGTGAAAGAATAACTTTTGAGGTATCGTGAGGCACTAAAATTGAAAAAAAAAATTTAATTGTATTTTTTATATATATATTGTCACAACGATTGAATCTCACGATAATATTTTTTAGGTAATCAAGTTATTTTTACTTAAATTAATGTAAGTTAGTACTTAAAATAAATTTTTACCTTGACATAAGTAAAATATATGAGAGAAAGGAGTATGAATAATTATCATCTCTCTTTTCTGAAAGCATTGATATTGTGATTAATATTTAATTTTGTATATCACTTATTGAAAAATTAAGGGAGCCTCTATTTTCATTCCCGTTAGTTTATTAACATTCTTCACTAACTAACTTTTATTTGATTTTCACAAAATACTTTTAATTAAATTTTAGTTATTTATTTCTATATAAAATAATTATCTATTTTCACACTTATATTTATCTAAACTCATCATTATTTATTATAAAAATTCGTTAATTTTAAATATAAAAAATATCTAATGTTTTCCTATACTTATATTATTTTAATAATCAGTTCATTAGTTGATAGGAAAATTGAAGCATAATTTAACATTGTTGCATATAAATTTTTTGACTCAATGTGATTAAGTGATAGTTGATGGGAGCAAAAATATAATTAAATATTTCATTTACTAATTTTAATTACTTCAAGCTTTGTAATGAATATTAACTCTAGTTAAGTAATTAAATGAATAATTATTTAATGAAGAGTGTTTTAGAAAAAATAAATAAATACTATTTGGAGATGAGTAGCGATAAATAAATAAGAGTAAATTTATCTGAAATTAGAATATAATAAATTATTTTTATATTTTTATTTTAAATAAATAAACATGTAATTGAATAATAATTATTAAAGTTACTTTCTACCCACCGAAAGAATCCCCATATATATTATAATGGATCCAAATTGCAAATCCCATGTTACACATGCATGATGCTTCCAATTCCATTCACATATAAAATTATTACATTAATATGATTTATTGATAGAAACTAGAAAGGGTTGGTCTAGGGTTGTCCCCTGGAACCCTTGTCTTAAATTAGCGCACATAGACGGCACCACCACCAATAAAAGTCAAAATTGCGGGTTGAGATATTTAAAACTAAATTAATTAGTATAATTTATATAATTAATATTAAAGATAAAATAAGAATAATACTAATCAATGATTATACGTGTACATTTTTCATGCTTAACTTGAGGATAATAGGTGAATTTTTCTAGGGTCCTATCAAAAAGAGGATGATTTTAGAAAATGGGACAACAGTCACAACACACAAAGTCATTTCAGTCACAGCATTAAAAGTGGAATTCAATTACTTTTTATTCATGTTTGATAATTTCATTATTGTTGACAGACGAACTATGCAGGAAGATGGATTAAATCCAATATTTTCCCAACATCAGATTCGCAGGGCTAGACTCATCAGCTGTAGCTCAACATATCATATCATATACAAGGCATTAAAAGATCTTGATATAATAATAATATTTAAGGATAATGATATGGTTATACAATTGTTTCTACATGGAATTTTACATAAAGCTAGAGCATCACACAAGTCAAAAGACACGTCAACACAAAGACACTTAAGCAAGACGGACCTAAAACCCTAAAGCGTCGTGACCATAAAGGCACACTGCACCGCCTCATTCTTTCACTTGAGAACTATGCTCTCATGTGGTTTGGTAGGCTTTTAGGTGGGGGACAAGTCCACCAAGGCTTTAACACCATAGTAAGGAGTCTCCAATGATAAAAGGCTCATAAAAACTTTATGTGAAAATAGATTTAAGACCTTCCAAACTTTGAGTATATTGCTAATCATTAGAAGATTATTCGTGCATATGTAGAGAGGGATCAACTTATACCGATGTAAGACTTAATTTACTTATATCACTCAATAACTTTTTATTGACTATACTTTTTATCGATCTAACCGTTAAATTATAAATATTCATCATGTTGATCATTTGTTTCAAATTTTGAAAAAATTGAATATCAATAAGATTGTATTCAAATAGTTCATATTTTAATATATTTCAAAAGTTTATATTATGTTAATCTTAATGTATATCAATGAATCACAAAATAATTTTAGATTAATGTGAAATTTTATAAGTATGATTTACATGATATGAACTTTCAATCTAACAGTTTTTGTAAGAAAGTTGTCCAATAAAAAATTATTGAGATGGTGTAAGAGTGATCAAGTCTTACTTCTATGTAAATTGATCCCTCCTGTATATATATATGTGTGTGTGTGTGATTTGAGTTAAATTGTAGTAAAGCTAGACTCATCTGTGTGTAGCTCAACATATCAGATTATATATAAGGCATTATAAGATCTTGATATAATAATAATATTTAGTCATCAATTTGGTCTTCTAATAAATGTTTACATCAAATTGATCATTTTGGTGGACCAATTTAACTTAAAAAATGACATTGAAAGATTAATTTGATGTCAATAATTGATATTGTTCGACCATTTTGATGTATTCATCTTTAAAGGACCTACCTAATGACAATTGTAATTTTGAAGGATCAAAATGAGTGTATACTCTAAACTTAATATCATAAAAAATAATACTAAGAATAAAAGTTAACATTACTAAATTAATATAACATCAAACACATATTTTTAGCATAACTTAAAATGTTATGCAAAGAGTTAAACAAGTTCTTAATTCTAACCAATAAGTTTGGAACTGACTACGTTATATAACATCAAACACATTGATAGTGTAACCTAAGTTCTCAAATGTCATCCTAAACAATAAGTTTGAAACTATTTACATAATTGCCAAGAATAAGTAGAATTTAATCTTCATTGTGTGGAGGAATTATAGCCATTTGGTGACGCTTGTTCAAAATTCTCGGCCTATCTACTTGGTGTAGCAACATCCTAAAACAAACATTGACAGATTTTCAATAATCAGCTAATGGAGACAAATCATGGGAGAAACTATGGGGAGAAGGAAAGGAGAAGGGAAAAATAAGGTGTCATAGAAGTGACTTTACATAATGCATTTGGAACAGTGGACTTACTACATCTCTTATAAGAAAAAATGTTATCCTCACCTCAAGTTCTGTAAAAGCAATTATAAAGGAAATGATTGATCAAATTCTCTTAAGCATTATAGAATATTACATATAACAGTTGGCAAAATTGATTGAAGAATACCTGCAACTGCCACATTTGTCACAGTGGTATTGAATCTAAATTTGAAAGATTGAATACTCTTTCAATACAACATGCACAACTAAGACTTACTAAAAGAAAAGAAGGGAACTTGTATACATTATCTGACTTTATTACACTAGAGAACTGTTGGTGTATGCTCTAGAGGCCAGTTGTATACCGATCTTTCTGGTTACATTGTATCTTGTCGTTTATTATATATGAGGCATTTTTTTATTGAGTTATTTATTTTATTTAAATATGCATGATAAAGTTGTTAGAATAATAAGTACAATGCCATGAGATATCAAGTGCATGACTTAGTTATAAGATCCTATTGGTTACTTTCGGAACATTATTCTTTAATGTCCCTAGTCAAGTATTATTGTGAATTAGGACAAATATAATACATTAAAACTAGCATGTGTGTAGACTGATGATCATATCTCACAGGTCATGAATATGAGATATCAAATCTTCACATAGGAGCACATTAGAGTAATAATGTACTGGATTGACCCACCATGAGAATGTTGTATGGATCGTTGCGTGAGTTTCATAAGCGGTTCTCACAATTACAATGATGTATGTGGTCCTTTGACTTAAAGGCCAATTCCGTACATGAGGAGTTGTATGACTTAATACCGTCAAACGTCCCTTATAACAAGGTGATTAAAAATAAGGCTATTAGACATACTGCAAATCATATAAAGGGATATGAGTGGCCTAGATAGGATTTGTTCCTCCTACATAATAGGAGCAATATCTTCAGGCTCCTTGATAGAGTGAGACTGCAAAACGCATGGCTATGCTCGAATGAGTCAATATGAGACTGTAAAATGCATGGCTATGCTCGAATGAGTCAATATGAGATATTGATCTCATTTGTCTTAATATGTCTACTCAGAGATCAAGAAATCAAAGATTGAACTATACAAGGCTGACACATTTCATGTCTTGTGTTTAATTTAGATATCTGGACAAAGGGACTGGCTACACAATAACATTGTTCACTAAAAGGTTATGTCAAATCACTAACATTTATGTTACTTGAGTAGCAGTAATGTATTACTAGATACCGCTCACTTTTTTGTATTGCTAAAATTGAATTTGTGTTACTGTCAATGTAGTGGGAACCTACAGGGTCACACACATTGAATGGATCGAAATTGGAGTTTAATATTCATGAGATGAATTTATTAGGAATCCAATTATGACTTGGGCTCCTACATAACTAGTTGGACATTTAGTTATACTAAATAGGCCGACTGAATGGATGAGCATGCACATAATTGTGACCTAGGTCAAATTATAAGCAAGCACATCAATGCTCCTCAGGCTCACTAATGACGGTTGCCCAGCTATATATATGATATACACATGTAGTAGTCGTAAGAGTGAGAAGACAGACTAGAGAGATCATGAACCATTTCAGAAACCCTAGTCGCTATTCCTAAACAGTGAAAGTGAGAGGAGCAACCCCCCTCCCGCAGCTAGTATCGCGGAATAGAGGAGAGCCTGATTTCAATTTGTTCGTGTGGATACCGTAAAGGCACCGCTCCTTGCTGTGCTCGTGATTGACTACTTGCAACGACAATCGTCAGTTCATAGAGGTAACTCCCTAACACATTTATGATTTTCGCATAGATCCTCAACTAGGTTTAGGATTTTGTTTTGTTTTCCGCTGCATTTTCTGATCCTAAAACCCAACAAGAACTTACATCATCATCAAAGAATTTGCATGTAGCACAGAAATACTTGCCATGCATACTCCACAATTTATGCAGTAATAAAACTTAAAGATTAGCAAGAAGTAAGAGATCTGCACTCATAATATATAAAAATAAAAAAAACATTGGGGTAAAAGGGACACCAATGTATGTTTTAATCAAAATTAAGTAGAATTGCATAAATAATAGATAGCTAAGAAGCACAACACCCATATCCTAACACCACAGGCCAAGTTGCATGTAGATTGTGCAATCGAGTTTTCATGAGCGACCATGCACTCATAGCTTAATTGAGTCTCATTTGGCGTAAGCAGATTATGCCATTAGAGGGCTATATTCACCACAACATATCATAACCTTTCATTGTAAGAGATTATACCACAAAAATACTTGCAATATCTTTAAACTAAACATTTTGTGGCCTTTAATTAGTGTCTAAAAATGATCAATCAATTAAAACCCCCTTGGTATGATGCACATATTATGGGACTCAGTTGTAATATTGAACAATCATGAAGCTTATGTAGCTCAAAATCTTTTTTCTACCAATATATGTTGCTTGATGGGTAGTAAGGCCTACTCAATCAATGACATAGATCTATATTATTTATTTTGCAATATATTATTACAATGATACTTCCAATTTGGATTATACTAAGAAATTTTCAAATACAAGGGGTAAAGGTTATGAGCAAGCATAATCTTTTTTGTCCCAAAATCAAAGGTAATGGAACAATTAATTAAATTGGTAAAAAGAGCATATATGGCATCAAAAGACTAATTTGTGTATGGTAGAAGATTACGAAACACATAAGTACAAGCACCCTCTATCCCTTTTGAATAAATTAACAGAACAAAAAATATCTAGGAAAAACAAAATCGCAAATTTCAATAGAATAGAGTTTCAATTGATACTAGTTAGCCATTATTACAAAAGCCAAATAGAAAAGTAATAATGAAATATCCACATGGCCAAAAACCTGATATCATACAATAGATAAACTAAGACTTACCATAAACAAGCATTATGTAACACCTTACTATATATTCTTCTTAATAGTATAATGTCATGTATACTTCCTACTAACTTAACTAACAACTTTAATTAGAAACTTATGATTAATTTGAAAATTCGTAGTTTATTTTAAATTATTACGTAAATTAATTTTTACTAAATTTTAAATTCTTGTCTAATTACTTTTTATTTTCTTAATATAACACATAAATATAGGATTTACAATGCCAAAAGCTAGTAGTACTTCATCTATCTTAGTTATTTAATACAAGGCATCATCATACTTGAACTATTTACATATATACAACAAAAAGAATTAGGGTATTCTAAACCCTAATTATGAAGCCTATATCAAAAGTAATATACTGCTTTTCTACATAATTCAATTGTAAGTACACAACATAAATAAAGTATCTGGCTCTAAAGCCATGACATGCTAGTATAGTTGAGTCATTCTCTACATCATATCTGACTGTAACACCAAGGTCTAAGAGTAGGGTGATACGATACATCTTTACTGGTCCTCTAGAAACATCATACTCATGAGTGAGAATATAATTCTCAGTAAAAATTCAAGCAGTAAGTAAAATAATCAATAAAACTATAGTGTTTCCAGCTGCATTAAGTTACTAAAAAAGCATTTCTATGACCAGAGAAATATACAAACTCATAGCAAAACCAAATAATGCCAAGCAGAATTATTTTCTAAACTTCACATTTGTTGTCTTTGAACTTAGAACATTTAGCAGCAAAATAAATAATGCTGATAGTCTAAATTTACATGCTCAACCTTTCCTTTCTTTGCTTACATAGTCATCTCATAATAAAGAATAAGAGTTATTCCTTGGTATAAGGCGACCCCTAAACCAAATGATCATTCCACACATTTGAGGTGGATTCCATATGGTTCTTGGATAATTTCACATTTTTGGGTGGATTATCCCTCATTAGGACACATGTAAGATATTCATGGATTACCAACATCTGGGAGGATCATTTCAAACGTTTTCTCTTTATCTTTCTTTAATCTTTGTACATCACACACATGGGGATCGTTTCCCAGGATCATCTACTTGTTGAGGATCATTTCGTGGCTTTTTATCTTTCTTTCACATAGTTACATGAGCATGTAATATCATAGCTTCTAAGGTAGTTAGTATTTCAACTCTATTCTCTTTATTTCTTGCTAACTTTTCAACTATAAAAACTAGATTGAACTTAACCTAGTTAAAGTACCTAGGTTTAGCTATAAGGCCCTTGGTTGAATCACTATATGGCTTTCTAGCCAATTTATTTATCATTCTAACTTCTAATTTCACTTAACTAATCACTAACCCTAAATATACTTATTATCAACCATAATTATCAATTTAATTGAATTTACATTAATTAGCTAGTCAATTTACCTTGGTATGGCCGAATGCTACCATAGAGTTTCTCTAGGTAATTATCATCAACATAAGTTATAATTAGAGTTTAATTTTGATCCACTGTCAGTGTAAAGTTTCTTTACACTATCATCTAATCATGTTTTGCCAAATAATTAAGAGAGTTTGATTATCACAACAACTACCTCGAAAATCTAACTCTTTTAATGATGTGTCAATACATGATTGGATGACAGTATAAAATTTTTTACACTAACAGTGAATTAAAAGTAAATCCTTATAATTATCCCTCATTTACTTGTAATCTTTCAATTAAATCATCACTTAATTATAATTATGAATTATATCGTCAAGAACCACTAAACTTGGCACAAGGCCGAAATCGCCATTATAAGTTTTCTAAGGAATTCTTAAGTCTAATTCACCTACCTAATTGTGTTTAGGTTTCATTCATAGGCCAAATTAAGCTTTAATCCTTTCAATTAACTTCCAAACCTATAAGCAAATCAATCCCTTCTTCCCTAGCTTGTATGAAACCTAAGTGAACATGAGGTTCCTAGAAATTCATCCAATTCCAAGCAAATTCAACAAATTCAAGCATAGTTTGTAAGGAATTTCATCAAGCAAGTAATAAGCATCAATAAATCTACCATATCAAAAATTCAAATCAAAACCCTAACTTCCATTATCCATGAATAACCAAGCAATTTGATTGTACTCTTTAATAAAACTCACAAAGAAGATCTAGATCATGGAAATATAGTAATAACTCCAAAGTTTAGAAATCACAAAGATGAATGTCTTGAACTCCTACCTAGTTTTTGGTTTCCTTAGCAAGCTTGGAGACAAAAGGTGAGCATTTCCTCTTTGATTCTTGGATTTGTCTTGATTCTTGAGATCAAATCCTAGTTTTTCTTCCCTGTTTTCTTCTTCTTCTCTCTTTTTTCTTCCTTTTCTTTTCTTCTTGGCTGAAATCCCTTCTTCTTTCTCTTCTATCTCATTTTTTTATTGCTTGTTTAAGAAGCTTAGGACCTATTAGGCATTATCTTAGTTGGAAGGTTAATTAGCTAATTATTAGGTTTTATTTTAACCAATCACATTTCTACAAGTATTACCTTAATTAATGTCAAACAATTAGAATTGAACACTTATAAGATAAATAGCTTCCTCACATTGGTTGATGAATAAAATAATCTATCTTACTAACTAGTTTCTAACTAGTACTTAGGCTAACTAAATAGTTAGGGTAACTAGTAGTTAGAGTCATTATTTAGTTACCTCCTAGTTACCAATCATTCTTGGACATAAATACCATTGCTCTAATCTTTCTTGGACATCATATCCTTGGACCAAAATACCCTTACTCTAATCTTTCTTAGATAATATACCCTTGGGCCAAAATACCATTGCTCATAAGCTTATTTTTACTAAAAGGCCACTACTTAATTTCACTAGTTTACATTGGGTATTTTAATAAATTCTTTTCTCATCTAGATAATTTTCAGAGCTCTATTTTCTTAGAATCTCAAAGAAACAGGAGAACAAATCTAACAAAAATGTATTACAGAAATACATTCACTGATAAATAAGAATTATAAATATTCATAATTAAATAAATAAAAACATCGCCTGAGTAATTTCTCGTGCCCTCTTTATATTAAATGACAAAAAACAAATTTTAAGCAAAACAATACAAGAATAAATAACAGGCAAATCAATAAATATTAAAATATGCAATGTTTTTAATTTGGGAGAGGATGTTACACATTGGCCAAATGAAGTTTTAATTAACAACAAACATATCAACCATTGATTTCTCTGCCAATATTGCAGGAAGAGATTTGACTAACAAATATCAGCAAACAAGAATAAAAGAAAAATGCATAGTGACAAAGGTATTGAAACATACTTATGCATTAAATAGATAAGCCTCAAGAACATAAGAAAATTAAGTTAAAGAGGGAATCAGGCCTTTGTGGCATTTGTTACGCAACAAAGGCATTTCTTACGCAACAAATATAACATGCTGCCAGAACATGTTCTTCTACATAACTAACCTTGTTGCAGATGCAACTAGGCCTTTTAGAAACCTCCTAAAATCCTAATATTTCTATCATAAAAGAGTTAAATCTTAGCTTTTATATGCCACTAGTGGAATCAGGTCAAACGCACTTCTACAACCCAAGTGGTGCCATATAGACCATAGGCTATCAGAATTACAATTGTGCAACACAAATTCTAGTTCACGGATGTAGTTTCTCACCCAAGTATAAGTGTACACCACTTAGGGGGAGTTAGTCCTTTCAAACTGATAATTGTATTTGTTCAATCAAATTTAATATTGTTTGTCCTCACCAAAAAAGGAGAGATTATTGGAACCAAAGACAAATTTTTAATATTTTATATTGAAACCAAAATTGTTCAAGTAAACTTAAACCCTCAAAGTTTTGAAAATAATAATAAATATTAAATTAAAGAGAACAAATAAGTTTGAATAAACTTATATCTTTTACGAAGTTATGTCTTTTGAATAGATGACAAATACTTTCAGACCAAAGACAAGTCTTTAAAAATCTCTCTTTGCAACGTGTTGACAAGAGGTTGTTGAGACCCGTCAAATAATAAAAATTACCGGTTCATAAACTAATTTGTAGTATAGAGAATGAACCGAATCATCTCTCAAGGATCTAAAAACAAATATTTAATTAGATCAAGATAATTAGAAATGAGGGTTTTGTTGTTGATTAACAAGATTGACAAAAGTACGAGATTTAAAGTTGTAAACAAATCTAAAAAAGCAACTAATCCAAGGAAATTTACCGATCTTGAGTTTAATCCATCATTGATCACAAGGAATCCACTTAATTGCTAACCATGTTCTTGGCCTTAGATCACATCAAGAAGCCTGAACATGATCCAAGAATTCTCTACTAGATAAGCATCTAGGATTTGATTAACCAATGTTAGATAAAGTAAACACCATCCAACATAAATTAACTTAAGATCCAAAATTTATCCAAGCTAAACAATCCATCAAAAAGCTTTAATATATTGTTTAGTCTTTGTGATCTTCTTTGAATACATGATAATAAAACTATTATCACATCAACATTTAAATCAAATTAAGCAATTTAATCTAGATAAAAATCAAAAGAGGAAGAAGAGAAACTTGAAAAACAATTAAGCAATATGAACAAGCTAAACAAGATCTCCAAATTAAGCATCAAGATGACTAATCCCTTGGATTGATTATAAGAGCCTAGCATTCTATGGATGGGAAGGAAGAACTCAGAAATAAAAGAACAAAAATGAAATTTTAAAGAGAATAGAGAAGAAGAGAAAGAAAACTCTCACAAATACTCAAACTTTCTTCAACAAATACTCAAACTTACTTCAAATTGAATGATGTATAATACAAAGAGATTGACTCTATTTATACTAATCCTAGAAGCCAATTTGTAATTGAAAATAATCTGAATGCAAGCTGTAAAAACATGGAAATTATCAAATATGAAAGCTTAATGTATGGTTGGTGGGTTGGTGCATGGTAGGTGGGTTGGTGGCTTCAAGTCAGCAACTCTACTCCGACTTCCAGCCTGCTTTTCATGACCTAAATGTATTTTGGCTTAGAGGTCTTCATGACAATTGTAGAGCATTGTCTCCTTGAAATTTTGGCGTTAGAATCATGCCATTTGAACTTTTACAACTGCAGATATACCAAAAACACTGCACCTACCTCAAGTTAGGTTGGCAGAACGTGTTTCCAAATTCAAACCAACTTGTAGCTTCATAATCATGCCTAAAACGACATTTATTGACTAAATGGTCTTCAGTGAAGTTGGAGATATGAGTCTTATCTTTCCAATGGTCAAGTTTCAGCCCAAGAGGAGGCCTATAACCCACTATATAGTCCAATATGTGCACACTGCCCAGATTCCAGTGACAGCAAACTCACTCTGCATTGCAGGGCTATTTTGGACCCTTAGAAGTTCGATCCAGCTCTTACGCTCTTCATGAAACTTGTAGAGCCTTGTCTTAGCTTTCCAAAGACACCAAGATCACTTCAAATGGATCACTGAGCCCTAAGTTATGGCTTAACCAAGGAGGAAAGGTTAAAATGCATCAAAATCTAATAATCACACAATTTGCATTAAAGCCTAATAAGACCCAACAACATTAAACTCATAAAAAATACTAATATTAGGCACAATAAACATCTAATAAAGCTTAGTACAAAGTTAACATAAATGTCTCAAATTGATTGATCACGTGTCCAATACAACTACTTTATATTATATTGGATTGTCCATTATTTATCAGTTGATTGTTTCTTTAAAGCATCCGTCCAAGAATATTCAAAGTGCATTAACTGATTATGGAATCTCTGACACGAACGTGATTTTCGAAGAATCAACTTTGTACGCTGGAGCTGATACTCTTAATAACTACAAGGACCAGCAAATAATGAACTTTTTGCGTGTTCAGAAGAGTTAGAACTCAAATATCAAATTCCTAGCAAACGTTGATAACCAAAGCCACTTTTCAGAAAGAAATCAACATGTTATCAGTTCTATGCATTTAATGTTATACATAATGGTAATAAATATTGTCGTTGGACGAACAAGCTTATGAAAACCAAAACAAGCTCTTAAGCTATATATACCGAAGTCTTCGAAAGATCATACAGAGTTGTACTTGAGCTTATTTTTATTTATCCTCACAGATCGTGAGTTAACCTCAAGTATTGTTAACACTCTCTATCACTCTAGTTGTGAGCTTGAAGATGTTTGTCCGTAAAAGAATACTTGTTGCTAGAACCTAAAGATGTTAAGAATACTTGGTTGTAAGCCTGAAGAGGCGGAGTAAAGAATACTTGTAAACTTTTAAAGTTTAGTAGAAAATCCTTCAAGTAAAAGGGACTAAACGTAGCTCTCGAGTTGTGAGAATGAACCAGTATAAATATCTGGTGTAAGCTTTTCTTCCTTCTCCTTGTGTACTTCGTTTTACAACTAACTTCCGGGAATTGTTATTGTTGTTCTTAACAAACCTTTTTCTGAAAAAAAAAAATTATGTCCAACGGACTGTAAAGAGTTTACGTTTCGTCATTTCTCACTTAAAATTCAGCAATGCTTTCACTCAAAGAATTATTTTAAGAAAAATTTTCTAAAAAGGCTAAGAAACACAATTCAACCCCCCTTCTTGTGCTTAACTTGGTTATTTCAAATAGAATATGATCCAAGAGCATCATGATAATAATAGAGTCGAATGCCCATAATCAACCTAACAAACTCCCCATGCAATAGGAATTCCACCCAAGCATAATCTATCTCAATCAATATACTGAGGCTACTGATCTTCCTCGTAAATCACTAAGTCAAAGGGTGAGAAACAAATTCTCAGTAGAAAGAATAACATTTAAGTAAAACACTTGGTGAATTCAGTTATATAAACTACAAAAAACAGCTTATCAAAATATAGCTAGGATTCTAGTAATAAAGTAAGAAAACTAAATGTAATAACATTTTGGTTAGCAAACTTTATATTAAGTCTTCTTATTAAGAGATTACGTATTAGCCTTATATGTCTTTTTGGCTATAGTTTGAAAGCTTTCTCTTTGTCTTAGGGATCTCCGTCATAGCATTTCATTCTTTGCCATTTTTGCACATATAAGTAACAATTCATAGCATGGGCTTCCTTATGAGAACTTTGACTTCTATCCTTCCTAGGGCATATGGGTCTTCTCTACCTTTAATTAAATTCAATTTCACTTCATCTAAGCATAAGGAATAATCATAAAAGTTCATCACCCAAACATAGGTAGTAGTCAAAGTTCATCATCCAAGCATAGGTATAGTCATCAAAAGTCCATCATCCATAGGTAAAAAAATTATGGTTCTTAAATCTTTTAAATCATAACTTGTAGAATCATTCTTATATCATAGCCTTTAACATAACATAACTTAGCACCATACATGATTAATAAAGAGTAAAAGAAGCTTAGATGATAATGAAAGTAAAAAAGCTTAGACGAGAAAAAGAATCTATAGCTAATTGACAAAACTCAAAATAAAGTGCATGTTACCCCTTCTATCTTGTGTTTCAAGGTTTAGAATCTCCCCCACATGCCTAGTTGAGAATCTACCCACATGCTTAGTGATCAATCATTTTGAGACACTTATCTTAGCTTTATATTTAGCTTTATTGGATGTTTATTGTGTCCAATATTAGTATATTAGCTGAGTTTTATGTTTTTGGGCATCATTGGGTTTTAATGCAAATTGTGATTAATTCTCAGATTTTGATGCATTTTGATATTTCCTCCTTGATTAGGCCATAACTTGGGATTCAGTGATCTGTTTGAGGTGATCTTAATGTCGTGGAAAGCTAAGACAAAGATTTACAAGTTTCATGAAGAACTAAATATCTAGATCAGACTTCTAATGGCCCAAAATAGGCCTTAAAGTCAGAGTGGACTTGCTATCGTTGGAATCTAAGCAGTGTGCATATATTGTACCATATCGTGGGCTATAGCCTCCTTTTGAGCTGAAACCAGTGCCATTGGAAAGCTGAGACATAAAGTTACAATTCTTATGAAGACCTCCAAGCCAAAATACATTGTTTCGTGCATACAAGTTAAGCTGGAAGTCAAAGAAGAGTTGCTGACGAGAAACCACCAACCATGCACCAACCCACGAACCATGCATCAAGCCAATATTATTGACAAACCTTTATTTTTATCTTGCATTCCAGTTGTTTACAGCTTTTATCAACTGTAAATTGGCCTCTAAGATTAGTATAAATATGGTCAATCTCTCTTGTATTTAGCATCATAAAATTTTAAATAAGTTTGAGTATTTGATATAGTTCTCTTTTCCTCTTCCTCTCCCTTCTCTCAAGAATTTCGTTTTTATTCTTCATTTTCTTATTTCTTCCTTCCCATTCATGGAAGACTAGGCTCTTGTTATCAATCTAAGGGATTAACTATCTTGATATTTAATTTGGATATCTTGTTTTGATTGTTCATATTACTTAATTGTTATTCAAGTTTCTCTTCTTCCTCTTTTGATTTTGATCTATATTGAATTGCTTAATTTGATTTAGATGTTTATGTGATAATTGTTTTATTATCATGTATTCAAAGATGATCACAAAGACTAAACAATATATCAAAGTTTTTTTATGGATTGTTTAGCTTCGTTAAATTCCGGATATTAAATTAATTTATGTTTGGATGATGCATAATTCATCTAACTTTGGTTAATTAAATCCTAGATGCTTATCTAGTAGAGGATTCTTGGATTATGTTAAGGCTTCTTGATGTGATCTAAGGCCAAGAACATGGTTAGCAATTAAGTGGATTCCTTGTGATCAATGATGGATTAAACTCAATATCGGTAAATTTCTTTGGATTGGTTAATGTGTTAATTGATTTTCTTTAATTCAACCAATGTGTTTTCTTTACAAATCATCAAAACCCTCATTTTTAATTATCTTGATCTAATTGAATATTTGATTTTAGATTCCTTTAGAGATGATTCGGTTCATTCTCTATACTACAAATTAATTTGTGAACTGATAAATTTTATTATTTTGACGAGATTTGACATCCTCTTATCACTTAGCTCCTCTAAAGTCCAAAAATCACCTTTCTAGGTCAAGCTTGGCCTCATGATTTTTCTCTTCATTTTGGCGTAATTTCCTTACTTTTATCGGTTTCTCTCTTTTCTCTCAAGATTCTAGTAGAATGTTACTCCAACTCTTTGATTATTGCTAGTTTATGGGGTGAGTAGGTATATTTATAGGCTAGGAAAAAGTTTAACCCTAGTTAGTATTTTACCTAGGTTAGGTTAACAATAATATAATCATTACTTGAAACCTTGACTAATAAATAGGAAACAAACACCTATCAAGCTCATTAATTACTAACCAATAAAAAATTAATACCTAACAAGTTCATTAATTACTAACCAATAGAAAACTAGCACCTAACAAGTTTACGAAATTCACTAATGTGAAAAGAATCTAGTTATCATCTAGTTTAGTGTGAAAGAAATCTACTCTAATATGAAAAGAATCTAGTTTAGTGTGAAAAGAATTCTAACTTCATTCTAACTATTTCTGTTTGGAAGAATTTCTATTAATTTTCTTTTTCTCCTAGAAATTAGAAAAAACACAAAGAAAAATGCTAAAAATTTCCTTAATTCATTCAAGCAAACATAAATTATCACATCATTCATATAAAAAGGAAAATAAAACATAGTGCAGTAAAATAAGGATGTGACAATGGACAAACTGGAACTTCATTAGGACTCCTTAAATCCTAATATTTTTACTACATAAAGGATGGTACCATAAAATTCAATTGCCGCCAGTAACACCCCCATTGGAGACCTATACCTCATTCTATGTAGCTAAGAAGATAAGCCGTTAGAAACTCTGTTATGCAGAAATTGGCATGTCTTCAAATTAAAACTAGTACAAAACCATATAACTAAAAGTTTTGAAATCTTAATCCAATGTAGTCCTACCTCTTATCTTTCCAAGGAAACAAACCACATGTCATTTAGAGTTATAAAACTCAAGATATGCATAAGTAAGCACAGACTGTCCAAATAGCAAGTTTTGCAAATTTGGTTACAAGTCATTTACACAAATACAAAACACCTTATCCTGGAAGGTTTTGCTCTGATACCATTAATGCAACACCATACTATTGAAACTCTAATTTATAGGGAGATAATATGTATTATGAAGTTATTAGGCTGACGAGTACTATCCTAAGAACCACCTTTCAAAGTTTCAGGATCAGGTTATGTAATAATTAATGATTTGATAGTAGACTTAGGCATTGTAATTAACCTAGATATGGATCAATTTAGAACCTAATCTTTTCCAATATTTAATATATATATTAACTAGGTGATGGAATATTTTCCAATTTAATGTGTTCTACAAACTAGTGAAATTGTTAGGAACGAAACATTATTAGATATTTTCAGAAAATATTAAAAATCATTCAATGTAGTGGATACCTGAATGGTGTAACACCCCTAAATTTCATATATTATGACTTAGCTAAATTCTTTGAACATGTTGTATATTCTGTTACAGACATTGTGATAGATTGAGTTAGAGTAATTGTTATGAGATTCTGGCTATACCGAAGAACTCAGTAGAACCTAAGGAAGAAATAGGTGAAATCTAAACTCTCATATTTACTCTGGCTAAGTTAGGACCTACTGGTAAATTAATTTTCTTCAGGACCTATTGGGAATTTTTTGAAATCACAAGGGTATTTTAGACTTTTCACACCCTCAGTGGCAATTTGGTATTTTTTCATCTAAGTGATGGGCAAAATGGACAATTCACACCCCCTCCATCTTGCTTAAGTGAACCGGCCCTAGGGGGAAGATCATTTGGTCATCTTCTCCAAATATTGCTAAGTTCCATAGCCAAAGCTTGCTTCAAGGTTCAAGAGCCAAAAGTAAGCATTTTTATTCATCTTTTGGCTTAGGTTATTTGATGGTTATTGATCACTATGATCTCTTCTTCAATCCTATGGTATTAGTTTCTTGGAAAACTCATTTTCATCTATAAGAATCAAGAACACCCATTTTTAAAGTTGGTTGTTTTGATTGAGTGTTTTGAAAGAAGTTGAAGGGAAGGTTGCCTTGACTACAAATCCAATCTTGGAATCAAGTTTGGAGCACCTTAAGGTGAGTGTGGGTTAACTTGTGATTTTGTATGATGTTCTTAGAGTGTAAGTGTAAGATGTATGATTAAACTTGAATCTAGGGTTTTCACCTATGCTTGAAGATGGAAATGTTTTGTTACATGTTTTTTTTAAGGATTTGGGTATAGGAAAGTGTATGATATGGTTGGTGTATCTTGATGGATTTAAGGACATGATTATGAAAGGAAAATATTGGGTTTGGTTGTGGATGGGCGTGGCACTATTACTACCCAGAATTCCAGATCACGGCCGTGGCCTCCACCACGGCTTGGCCGTGGTTGTCTCTGGAAAGATGGTTCGTGTATAAAATTCCAAACCACGGGCGTGGCCTCCACCATGGGCTGGCTGTGGTTGGCTCTGTAATCCAGACCACAGGCGTGGCCTCCACCACGGGTTGGCCGTTGTTGGCTCTGGAATTAGGGTTCGTGCTCTGACACCAGACCACGGCCGTGGTGTCCACCACGGTCTGGCCGTGGTTGTCTCTGTTTCCAATTTACTGAGTTTCTGTTTTCTTGAACCGTGGCCGTGGTTACCACCACACCCTAACCGTGATTGACTCCGCTTGTGTTGTTGTGGTGCATATCTCTAGTGTCTTGATACCATATGCTATATTTAAGATTAAGGATGACTTAGTTCCATAATGAGATGTGTAACTAAGTGAGAATGCTTGATAGAATTGAGCATAATGATTGTGTGTTGTATATTCTTGAATTGATTACCTGTGATGTTATTATGATATTATGAATTGAGCATGATATGAATATGAGAACATTGCATTGCATAATGAGATGACCTAACCAGAAAGGGTTAGTGTACAAAACATGAGGGGTGCCTAGCTTACGGAGTTAGAAGGAAACAGAATGGCATAAAACATTGCATATGCATGTTGCGAGGGCCTAACCAAGAGGGGTTAGTACACAACAAGAGGAGTGGAGAAAGAAAAAGTGTGAATAAAAGGTGTGAACATCATGTGCATTCATTCATTACATATGTTGGTTGGTGTTACTTGTTATATATTTAATTGTGTTATACTTGCTCTCTACTTACATGCATACTTTATCTGCAAGTTTATTCACATTCACTGGGGAGTTGTTCTCACCACCTCTTTCTCAGATTCGTAGGAACACCCCGGACCCTCTGCGGGTTAAGTACGAAGGATTCTGTTGCTTGTCACTCTTAGTGATAGATTATATTTTGAGACTTGTATTTTGGTGGAGTTAAGCTCTGTGATGTAACTAACTATAATAGGATGTGTATTATATTCCTCTGATGTAGATATGACGGGAAACTGGATACTACTATTGATGTCCTCAGTTCTGTATATATTTAGTGTGCTCAGTCAGGATAGTGTCTAGAATACACTTGTATAACATTACGTACTCTGATAATATTTTGAATATTTTGAATGAGATCTGAGATCTCCTGATGCTATATGTGTATATATATATGTACTCTGGTTAGTTTGTAATGATTGTTGAAATCTGCTACTTATGTTTATGTCGTGTGGTAACGTTCGAGAAACAAATGAAACGCTGCCGAATTTTCTATATCATGAAAACAGAAATATAATATATTCCACGTAAAACTTATGAGTTGGTAAATAACATACTAAATAATAGGTCTTACAAATGGTCATAGCAAACAAGTCAGATAATTTTCTTTAATTAAGCCAAAGTTTATGAGCAGGACATTTTAACAGTATATGCAAAAATTCCAAGTCCAGGGAATCAGTATGCCATAAAATTTGAAATTATATCTCTGTAATGTGGGATTTTTCAGAATTTAAATAACATTGCAACCAAAGTATGCATCACTTTGAACAATCAAGCAGCAGTGTGGGTAGCACAACTTTGTGTTTGTATGAGGGAAAGAGAGTGTGAAGGATCATCGTTTTCAACAGGAGCTACAAAGATTAGTACGAGGCTACTAGAGCATGTTGTTTTTTCCTAACAGAGAGCTTAAAAGGAAGACAAAAAAAGAAACCTAAATTTTATAGTCCAAGCAGTTTCACTTTCCAGTCAAGGACTATGAAGAAAAGGGTAAAACCGTCACAGAGACAATAAGACTCTACTAGCAATATATATCAAGATAATTTATCTACCAACATCAAATCCTTCATTTTACTTCTTGCATCATAGTTAATCATAGGGCTTGCAAGCCAGATTATCATTTAATACAATATAGAATGAACAATTATAACATGAAAAGGGAAGTTAGAGAACAACCTTCACTGCTAAAAGCATTCCCTTTTGCATTCCCAGATAAAAATGAGAAATGAAAAAAGGAAAGACAGAAAAGTAGAGGAGAAACAAGAATCTCATCATAGGGAATAGAATGTCTACTAATCACATTCAATTATGCAAACAAACCTCATGATATAAACTTCCTGTGCAAACTCTCTCAACATCTATGTACTTATACATTCAGGCTTGAGAACTTTGATTGCAACATCTTGACTGCAATATATACCTATGTCTATGTACCTAAGAAGGTTCAGAGAAAGAGGTAAAGACATAGATCGGCTGAGTAGCGATGTAGAATTCTAATAGACTTCAAACAGAAATAACTCACAATTCACCGAATGACCAAGAGCCAACTTTGTTTCCAAATTTCAGCTGGTTTGTATCAATTGGTTCCATGCTTGCCTAGTAATGTTCATTGGTAGCATAAACAGAAAGTATGCCCTGTTTTGACAAAATATTGCTCCTGTTGAGCAGATAAGATATTTTATATCAATATGTTTTAAATTCAAATAGAAATGAAATTTAGAAAGAGAACTCTAACCTAGGCAATCTAACAGAAAATATGCAATCCATAGTGAAATAAAATCAATAAATGAGGTTCAGCAGTAATGTGAAACAGAACAGTATAGAGTGATATTTGGAACTGTGCATGGTAGAAAAATACATCTCAACTAGAATCTGATAGTCTTGTACCTTTAAATTAGCATTATTTAAGAAAAATCACATCATTTCATAATCTAATTGTCACATATTCATGAGTCATAGGAATATATGGTGGGCAAAAAGCTTGCATTAAACCAAAAACCAGATCACAATTTTTTTGGCCATTAGGTAAAATTACTACATAATGGATAACTCAAAATTTCTTTAGCCAATACTCCTTTAAGCTCCTCAGCTTCCTAATGGTCTACAAGCAAAGGGAAAAGGCAATAAATGCAAGATGCTATTTGGATATGGAAATTTTAACTGAAAAAAGAAACAAATAAGTATATAAAAATAAAATATTAGCTCAAAGAGAAGTAAACAAATTATATGAACATATTCAATAACTACAAGGAAACGTAAAGCAAGCAAATGATGAAGCAATTCCAAAGATATTCAATTGGGATGAATTTACTTGAAAGCTCAATTCTTTTCACTCTTGCTAGAAGCCCTTATGAGTAAACAGAAGAAGGGGAAAACAGAAAAGCTTGTCAGGACTCAAGATTGCTAGATACGATGGAAACTTTACAACTGTCATATCATATTTGATGTCAACAAAAGAGTCTTTAAATGTTCCTATAATATTTATTGCTATAACCATTCCATTATCTTGTGGAAACAAATTAACTAATTATGATAATTAACAAATCTTGTATAGAAAATTCCCAAGCTAGTTTCAAGGCAATTAAACTAAAACTTGAAATAGGAAGTCTAAACCCCAAACTACAATTAAAAGAAAATTGGATAATACTTGGAAGAAGAAAACTCACAGAATCTGCTTCGCCATAAAACACAAGCCTGCTAATTCACAGAATGAAACCTTTACCATCCAAGAGACAGTTGAAGAGAAACTAGAAATCAAATGATATTGAAGCTACAATTCCTTATAGTAGACAAATTAGACAAAATTAGGTGCAAAAGCCTAGAAATTTGAAGCAAAATTTCAAAATACCAGATAGAGTGCAGCAGAGAACCAAAAATCATAAATCAAAATACAACAAATGGATTTAAACAAAAAGGCATAACAAAACACTCTAGGGCTTTATCAAAACCACAGAGAGTGCAAAGGCCATCCATGTTTGCAAAGACTGAAACCATCGAAACTGTTTCCCAAAGCTTCATGCCATTGCAGAGAGTTTTCGCACGAGAGGGAGGGTGAAAGGAATTGTCACATAGAAGGATTTCTTAAATTTCTTTTGTAGTATTTGTAATTAGAGATTAACAACAACTATCCCTTGCTAATCTTTAATGAAAGAGAAAATAAAATTGTGTGAATCTTATAATTGCGCCAAAATAAATTGTGACAGCTTATTGAGAGATAATATCCATTGCAACATTTAGATAGGGATAGGTCCGTCACTAATCTGTTGTTATATTCACAAATTTTAGCAAATTGCTTCAAATTACTTGTCCTTCTCAAATTCCATTGCTAAATTAAAACATTAGCTAGGGATATGATATCTGTCACTAAATCCTATTTCTCTTGTAGTGTTCCTCGGACAAAGCATCACTAGAGTGGCAGTGAAAGTTATGGACTAAATCTATATATTAAGAAGTTCGAATTCAAATGTTCAAACATATTGTTGGTAAGCTTACAGCTTATGTATCTAATAGACTCACAATACTAAAATGGTTGATCTATGCTTCTTATCTTTGTGTGCGCTAGTCAATAATGTTATATGTAAATGATCTTTGAAATGTTTTGGTAACTAAGAGTACTATGTTGTACCCACTCCCAACCCAATTCACACCACTCCAACCCAACTTAGACCTCCACTTTAGTGACAACATATTTAGATTTAAATAATTTTTTTAGTCTTTATAGTTTACATTCATTTTTATTTTAATTATTATATAATCAGTCATCGTACTTACAATCGTTTGCAAAATGATCCATACTGTTAGTTCCGGTTATAATGTCGTCAGTTTATGGTCCTTATAATTTTCTATGTTTATTTAATTTGGTCCATAGAAGTTTTTAATTTAGTCCATATAGTTTTCTCCTATTTTTAATTTAGTCCGCATACTATTTTGTAAATAATTGTAAGTATCAGGATTGATTTACAAAAAAAATAAGGACTAAATTAAAAATGAGTGTAAACTGTAGGAACCCAAAGTTTGTTTAAACCACATATTTAAGATTTTCCCTTTTTTTTTATAATAAACACTCATTTTGGTCGTTCATAAATACAAGTGTCATCAGTTAGGTCATCCAATGATAAATACATAAAAAATATCCTTCAATATCAATTTTTATAGTTAAATTGGTCATTTAACATCATTTTTTTACATCAAATTGATCTTCTAAGAAGACCAATTTAATGTCAAAAATTATTAGAGGTCCAAATTGATAACAATTTTATTTGTGGAGGGCCAAAATGAGTGTTTACTTTTTTTTTCCACATATATTTTGTTGCATGTGATTGAAAGAATAAGCAAACTTCAAAAGTATAAGGTGAATAACCCACCCAAAAGAAAAGCATTAGAATTAAAAGCACTTGAGATAGCGTTGTTGGCTTGCTGCTGCTTAGGAATGACTTCATCAATGTTAAATTATGGGCTAATAAAGCTTCTAGTTCTTATTAATTTTTTTATCTTCATATTTACTTAGCATTTTACGTGACACTATTCCTTATATTTCTTTTTGGGAAGCAGTGAAGCTGGACAAAGTATTTTTAGAGACTAAAGAAAAAGAAACTAAATACTTTTAATAAAATTATATTAAACTTAGTCAATAATAAAAAATAAATAAACAATTGGATATAAGTTTCAAAATATTATTATCACAATTTGAGTATTCGGTCCTAACTCCAAAGTGATGAGAAATCAAACAAAGGCTTGCGATTAATCTAATGTAAGAGTTAAGAAAATATCCCTCAACAATATTCGTTAAAAGTTATCTGTCTAAATTTATAATAATATATACCACTTAGTCTATTTTGATCTCATGATCTTTTCGTATGGTTGATGGTTAGTGTGAACACCCTAACCCTATTTTGTCTGAATTATTAAAATAAATTAAATAAAATATATAAAAATTAAAAATTAAATATCAGAAAGATTCAAAAATATTTAAATCATTTATTTAGCTCATTTAATGATTAAAAAAATCAAAATATTGAAAATATATATATTTCGGGCCCAAATTCTTAACCCAAATCCAGATCCTGATCAATTCCTCCCACAACCCAGACCCATTATCACCCACTTCACTTAAAGACCCACTACCCAGAGGATCAAGAATCAAGCCCAAACTCATTGCCTGAGTTAACCCAAGACCCACAACCCATTTTACTCATAATCCTCTGCACCCACACACCTCATGCGCCTCAGGGTCTAACCTGTTCCACCGCACAGAGGATACAAAATTCCTCACGCTGCCACATCTCTCTAATCATTTCTGTATTTAGGTGCTTATATTTTGCTTGATGAAATATCAAATCATTTATGCTACTAGCTATGCATATTGGTTTGTGTTAATGAGCCTGCAATATCACTTTCTTGTTTCTTTTGGCATAGACATAGATTGCAAAATCCATATACATAGTTTTGTTTTTGTTTTAATTATTTTCTCTATAGCTCCTGAACTCGTGTCTTTTGGGTTAATATGAATTACATGCTTGATTTGCTCTAGAATTTGAGGATTATGGGTCTTTCATTGAACTGAAACGATGGGGTCATATATTGGCTTTGGGGTAAAACCTCTGTATTTATTTGTTTGTCATTTGGCTCATGGGATTAGTTGCATTTCTGCATCATGTGATTTTGATTTTGTTTTATAACCCTTTGTTATTTCTCTCTGGTTTTCTAATGTGAATTTCATGTTTGGGTAAACTGAGTTATCAAGAAATATTGGTTTTTTAAGTTATTGCATTGTTTAATGTTGGCAATTTCACTAGATCAAGGGTTTTTAGAGTAGTGGTTGTATTGCTGTTTATTTTGTCTTCATGAGCATCAACAAGGGCTTTGGGGCTATGTCTTTCATCCCAATACAGTTTTTTGATCTAATCCTTGAACAAATAGTTTATGATCCATTAGTGGTTGAGTATCAAGCTGAATTGTAAACTTCTACTGATATGTGAAGCATTTAAAAGTTTGCTTTGTTATTTAAATGGCAAGAGTTGATATTGTTGCTGTTTTTCTAATTGGATTTTGGATTGATGATGGGATATATGTGTTGAAATTCATGAGCCTCCACCATAGCTAGGCATGTATGTATTTTCTGTCATGAGCTTAAGTGAAATTTGCATGTTGATTGTCGTCGGCAGCTCCTGCTGTTTCAGTCATAACTTGAGCTATACAACTCTAAATCAAGCTCCGTTTGTTGCATTGTGAAGCTATGTTATAAGGCTTGTATGTGTAAAAATTTCAGATTTTATCTTCATTTGATACCAGTTGGCGTTCAAAGTGAAGTCATTGCTGCATAAGTCTTGTTTCTGGCAGCACTTGTTTTATTCATTACTTGAGTTACACATGCCAGAATCATGCAAATCTTGTCTAGTTGGAAAGCTAACACATGTCTTTCAGCTTTAAAATTCTTGGATTTTAATTCTTTACCTTTTTATACCAGATTTTGTTTCAAATTAGATCTGTTTTTGTATAATTCATGTCTCTGACAGCAGTTGTTATTTTACTCATAACTTGAGCAACATAAATCGGAATCATGCATTTCTTAGCTTGTTGAAAAGTTGACATTTGGAAATTTTAACCATGAAAATTTTAGATTTCGGTTCCTTTCCATTTGATGCCAATTTTCATATAAGGTCGGGCCATTTTGTGAGAACTTCAATTTGGGGAATATAGACTTTTCTGCATTACTATCTTGATTGTTGCCACATGCCCTCATTTATGTGTAATGTTGATTTGGTTGCTATGTATGTCATTTTTGAAGCCTGCCCTCTTCACTTGTAGTGTATGGTGTTCAGTTTGCACATGGTAAACTTGATGATTGGTCTAATTCTTCTATGAATAATCAAACATGAAATAGTTGGCATAGATGCAAGATTTTATTTGGTTAATGACTGTGATTTAAAATGCATGTAAATTTTACAAGAAGCTCAATGTCTCTGATGAATGTGTACTTGTACATACACAGGTTAGCATGCAAATTAGAATTTCAGCGTCCTTAATACATAGATTCTAAAGTGGTTTTGGGCGTATTTGACCTCCTTGCTGATTGGTTTGATGATGGGTCCTGTTTTGAGGTTTGGGTTTGAAATAATTTCTTTGGAGACTTTGTTGTGCTTTATAAGATTTCAGATGTGAGTCTTGCGAATCGTTTCAATATCTGTGTTCTTAAACATTAATCCCTTTTGAGTTTATGGGATAACAAGCTTGGTTAATTTTAACTATTGGGTCATGAATGTCAGTTTCGATTCCTTTCTCTTTGTGGATTCTTGCTTTTTGGAATTTTGTTGAGTTCTAAATGCTTAACTTGTTTATTGATGGATTAATTGCTTTGTTGTAATTTGATGCTCTGATTGCTTACCTAATATCTGAGAACTGCACCATTTGTTTCTTTTCATACATTTTTTTTCCATACATTTTATTTTGGCATCTGAATTGTTTGATCTCCATCATTAATTCTAATTTACGTTACCTATTATTTGAACTCAAATAAATAGCCCAATGTCATAACACTCCCGTTTAGTAGTGTTGAAAAGTCAAATATCTACTAGTCAATTTTCTTGAGATGATTCTATAAACTTAATATTATGTTTTATCTCATTTAAGATGCGTTTTGAAAACAAAAAATAAATTAATTTATTAGTGGTGTTGAGAGTTTAAAGTACTCATTGACCAATTTTCTTGAAATGGTTATGTGACCCTAGTATCATATTTCATTTCATTTAGGATGTGTTAATCAACCTTTTTTTTTATCAAATCACTTTTTTTAAATCAAATCAATCATTTTTCTCAATAAATTCAAATCAAAATTTTTCTAAATTAAAATCAGTTAAAATACAATCATTTTATTTTTTAAAAAAAACTACGTAGCTTTAAGTTCTTTATTATACCAAGGGATACATATGAACGCAATTTAAGTCAAATTTGTAAATTTTGTAATTTAAGTTTTCTTTTAATTTGTAAATATTTCCTGGCTTTTGTCTCATTTCTTGTTTAAAGGGTAAAATAAATATTGTCTAAATTATTAAATTTGCACAATTATTAACAATTGTACATAATCGATTCTCAAACTTTGTATGGTTTCACAGACCATCTTTTAATTTTAAATTTTTTAAATGATTTTTTCAATCATGTTTTTTACTTACTAAATGATTAGTGACAACTTTATTATTTCTAATTAAATATTTTCTTTTCTTGTCACTCCGGTCATAATTCTTTTGATCGTGACACAATTAATTATTTGAAAAGATTAAATTTTTATAAATAAAAATAGAAATTATGATATTGAGAAATTATATAAAATTCTATTTGATTTTCCTATTTATTTAGAAAAATGATAAAGTAAAAATAATAATCAATTTTAAAAATTCAATATTGGTGCAGATGAGTATAAATAATCAATTTTAAAAGTCACGTGCACTTTTAAAATTATTTGGAAAAAAAATTAATTTTAACTAATGTAAAAGTTATTTAAAAAAATATCCTTATTGTATAATAAGAAAATTAATTTAAAATGATATATTTATAGCTATACTATACACGAAGATGTATAAATGTTATTATTTTAGTTGTTAAGAATGGAAAATTTATCCAAATAATCCTTCAATGACTTATTAATATATATATATATATATTTAAAATAAATACTGAAGAAAATTATTGTATTGATTTATAATTTAATATGAAATAATTAGTCTTTACTAAGTTGCTTCAAAAATCAAAATATTGACGGAAGAAAGTAATGGAATTACTTTTACCTTCGAGTAATGTTAAATTCTCTCATACGATGTCTGGTATGGTGATTTTATATTATGCTTAATTTTATGAAATGAGTATTTTTATATTTGACTAAAGTTATTTTTTTTAATATTTATGTCATTTAGATTAATTTTAATTTTATTCTGTATTAATTTTATTTCATTTTAAAAGTCACAAATTGTGGACATGAAGTATGTATTCCATTTCTGACTATTCCAGTTCATTTTAATTTTATCTTTTCTATGAAATTACCGTTCTGTCTTTCAAAGATAATGTGAAGAATTAAGTTTTAGGGTGTGTTACGATTAGATATTAAAAAAATTATCTTAAAATTGATTATGTGTATAATTTATTTTTTAAAAAAATTAATTATGAGAATATTAATTTATATTTGAATATGTTAATTCATAATTGATTTTAAGATAAAGATTTTTGTTTGGATTGTATAAAAAAATTATTTTTATGTATTAAACTATCAATAGATATAAAAAATGATTTAAAAAATTTATTTAATTGAAAAAAATATGTATTTTCTCTCCCATAACTTTTAAAATAATCTGAAATCAAATAATTAAAAGCTCAAAATAAAACCTTTTCTTAAAAAGTTATTTTAGCTAATGAAAAAATTATCTTAACTTATAATTAATTTTATACACTTTAAATAAACAAGATAAATTTTAGATGAATCAACTTTTAATTGAAAAAAAGTGATTATTCTAAATAATTAATCAAAATCAAACACTCTTAACCTCCAATCATTTTAGGAAGTTGTTATAGTATTTTTATGAGTTTGGTATTTATGGTGAATTGTCAAATATTTTATTGACTATTAATGTCACAATAAATATTTGAAAGTTTATGAAATATAATTATTAATCCATAAATATTTAATACATCACTCTAAATACTAGTAAAAAAAGTACGGAAGTATTCTCATCATTTTAATTACTTAAAAATTTATCTTTGATGATATGTCTATGTCTCGTTATATGGGTTGGCACAACTCATTTTGGCCCACCCATGATAGACTATAGATTAAATTAGGTAGGTCAAAATTGCATACAATTAAATAGGTTATAAATTAGTCAGTCTGACTTGTTTCATATCAACTCGCAAGTTTAAATAGACCAGCTTGTGAAACTTTTTTTTTTGTACTTGTAAATTTTGAAATAAATTTAAATTTAATAATCTCAAATCATATATTACATTACATAGACATAGTATTGAATACTTTTATCTCATTTAAAGGGTTAAGGGAGAATTCAAATATGAATAATATAAACTTGTACAGTTTGACGAATATATTTTTGTGTTGGTTGTGAGTTGTATTACTGCTAGTCTATACAGTATGTACATTTTGTACTTTTACTTGAGAAAATAGTATTTAATTAAATTTTAAAATTTTAAATTAAAAATATTTTTAAGTACAAATAAATTAAAACTTAAGAAAAAAAAATATGCAAGTGACTCATAAGTCTCGCCAATTGACCCGTTTAATTTGTGAGTTAAACCAATTAATTTAATATTATTTATATCTTTACAATAATTAATTTTAAATTCTTTCTCGCATTTATGAGGATAAATAAGAGGATTTTTTTATATTAAAATAGCAAAAAAATAAAAAATTTATTAAAATCACACTCTTTGTAAATTAAGTATTAAAATAAGCTCTTTTTTTACGTTAGGAACAATCTGTTTAGTTTTTTTATAAAAAAAAAATCATGTTGATACTTCTCAACCTGTTTAATTTTTTTTAAAAAAAAATTATGTTGAGAAATTTGTTTTAATGAAACTTACTTCTTAACATGTAATTAAAAGTAAAAATCATATAGGGAAGTATTGAAACCGACTTCTCAATATAAAAAAAAATCATTTTGATACATAATTTTTAAAGTATATAATTTTAATTATTCTTTTATTTTTTTACTCTATCAATAAAAAAAAAAGCCTAAATAAGATGTAGGGAATTATCTTCGAACTCGTCCTATCCATACATATAGGTATAGGTACCTATAAATCAAAAAAGGTATAGGTACCTACTTCCTAGAATGAGCTTGGAGCAATAATTCACCTGGCGGGCAATGGAAGTTATCAGAAAATTCCACCGACATGAGAATATTTGTGGACCCACTTTCCCTTAATTCCAACTAGGACTCCTTCCTGCTTAAGCATTAGATTGTCGTGGGATTCGTACTCCTTTCTTTTGTTTTTCTCCAATTGACTTGCAAAAGACTTCAAAAAAAAAAGAAGGAAAAACTGTGCAGTCCAACTAGTTTCTCAGTTTTATTAATATGTAACCAGAATGAATTTAAAATATATTGTATTAGTGTTCAGAGAATCGAATTAATTAAACAAAACCATAAATATATAATGTATAAATTATATAATAAAAGTATATTAGTTTATACGTATAAGATGGAAAAGCTTTTAAAGTATAATTATATATAATATCGTTTTTAAGTTGTAATCTTAATTATTTTATTATTTAATTCTTCTATTTTCATTTTTATCTCTCACGCCAGTTTGAATGAGTTTATATGAGACCATTTGTGTTATCATTCATTTATTTATATTATTATTTTACTTATGGGTGTTATGGTTATATATTTGTGGTTGATGTGGTCAAGGCGGAGTTAGAGTAAAATAAAAATGAGTTGATGTAGAAATTATTATTGTGAAGGGAGGTCCAATTATTTTTTTCTTAGTTTTTCAAAATATTTACATTGAAAATTTGGGATTGCAAGGTATCACTGCCCTGGATGTGGTTGCTACTATCTAAGATGTATGACATACCCTACATGCTACATAACGAAGACATATCTATTACTTTGTTTAATTTCTTACTAGGTATCTTTATACTTTTTTAAGTGTAAGATTAATTCTTGTTCAGAGACATATCTATTACTAACGAGATCATGTGATAAATTTTCCCTTTCTTCTTTAATTCTAAATTAAGCACATGGTGAATTTTAAGTATTTTCCCTCCAAATTTACCTATATATCTATCTATACAGATAATTGACTTGAGTTTAATAAATGTCATTAATGATAATATAAGAAGCCTAAATTCTCCCTCGCGATTTTATGATAGATACATTGAACAAACTCAATTTAGATAAAACTACTATTATTGGAAACCACTAGAAATGAACTAGTGGTGACTAGTTTAGGTAGTTTGCAAGATATGTGCCCTAATTACAAAAGGAGAAAAAAAATAGAAACTAAACTACCGTTTTCAAAACCCAGCTTCTCCTTTTCAATAAAGAAATTTGAAGCCAATATTAAATATAATCTAAACTAGTCATTTTAGATGCGCATTGCGTGAACACTTGCATTTTTATATTTTAATTAGTATTTTATAAATTAAATTTACAAATTTAATGTGATAAGCTTGAGTTAATGAAATGAAAATGGACAATATGTTAGAAGATTTTTAGTTTTGGAGGAAATTTTTTTGAAAATTTTTTTGCATATTAATTTTCTTACCATGATCAAGTAAATTAAATTGAATTTTTTTAATTATAATTGTATAGCATAAGAGATCATGTACAAGTTCATATATCAATATATGCTAATGAGCAAAAACTTAGTAAATGCCATGTCTAAAATTATATATGGTAATTTATGTAAATTTATACGCCTATTAATAAGTGGAGACTTGAAGTGTTAGTCAATCACGAATTGTGAAATTGTTTGAAATGATTACTTAATAAACCCTCATTGCTGAAGCCAACTTTAATATATATATAATATATAAATATCCCAAATTGCCTCTCATAATTTTAACACTATCATTTTTTAAACGTAGTTGTTCTAAAATATATTCTTTTTGGTTGTTTTAATCGTATTCGTAATCATATACTCACTCAACAAAGTAATTGCTTTGTTACATGAGAACCGTTACTCTAAAATAATACCAGACGAATAAAACATAACACGTATTACAAACTCGTGCATTGAACAAACATGGTAATTATTTTATATATTATTTATTACTTTTGTTTTTCTCTGCCTTGTGATGGGTTATAATACTTTGCTATTCTTAATAAAGTATTGATGGCTAAAAAAAATGAGAGTGAAAGAATGTGTAGAGAGAGAAAGTTTCTAATTTGTATAGGATAAATTTATACTATCTAGGCTTATCCTCTCCCTTAAACTTGTATAACCTATATGCAACATATGTTAGATAAAATAATATCATTGTATAAACTATACAATTAAGCTTAATGGTCCAAACATTATATAAGTCTTATTTATATAAACTTATCCTATACCATTATGCCTTATACAACTTACCAAACATGTCCTTAGTATAGGTTAGTATTTGGTGTGGGAAGCAAGACAAAGCTTACTACAAATTTACTAATAGGATTTATCCTTTTCAAGTTACCACAAAGCTCCCAGCAAATTGACCAATAGGATTTATACTTAAAAAATATATATATATAAATAATTTTATAAAATAAAAAATCATATTAAAATATTAAATATTTTTATTTTGATAAATATTTTAAGTGACTTATTAATATATACTTTTCATAAATAAATACTACAAAAATAATTTTAAAATATTTATTAGAGTTCAATTTTAATTTATTATTTGTAATTTTTTTTATAATCATCTAATCATGTGTTATTATATTATTTAAAAAAAGAGTTTGGCATTCTGATATAATAATATATTATTAGATAATAATAAATAAAGTTTACACCGACAAATCAAGTTATTCATTTATAATTTAATATGTGATGGGATAATGTTTATCCTAAGTTGGTTCAAATCAAAATACTGTTCCCTTGACGTACAAAGTGATCCACTTGCTTGGTTTTTTTCCTTTTGTAAGTCAAGATTAAAGAGAGTCAAGTGAAGACCATAAAAGAAACCATCTTCTTCAGCAAAGAATCATTGTTGGTTCTTCAAACACCGTGGACCCTCACCAACCGATTTTTGTTCTTTTTCAGCAACAAAATTCATGGAAATTGGGCCCACAAATATTCGTAATGTCGTTGGAGTTCGCAGATTTTGTGCTAACTTCCATTGCCCACGCCACGCCCAGATTTTTGCTTCACTTTATGAAATTATGAACCTATCTGTACGGACGAGTCCTTAGCCACAGCACATTAACCTTAAAAAAGAAAAACAATTCTTTCTTTGGGAGACAGGTGATCAGAAGGACTATTAAACCTCCATTATTATCATCAAAGTTTAATTTTAAAGGGTGTGATAAATGTAAATTAACTTACAAACTCATTGGCTGCTTAGTCAGATTTTTTTTTGTAATACTACTTAGTCAGATTTTTTTTTGTTAGAATGTTTGACATTGTCAAGACCAATTCATTAAAAAAAATTGTTTGATAAAAATTTTATGCTTTATTGCATCTCATAAGATTTAGGAAAATGCTTAATATTACGAAACTGTTTTAATAAAACGATACACGAATGAAAAGATAAAGGCTAATGTTTTTGTGTTTTGTCAAATAGTCTTTGTTATCAATAGTGTTAACCATTTTCGTTTCTCTTCATTCTTATTCTACCTCCTACTTGATTGGTCATCTATCTTTCATAACACTTTTCGTAAAAAATACTTCGTGTTATATAACCTTGCTCCTAGATTTATGTTCCGATTTGTTTAAAAAATGTGAAAATTGATTTTATTTGTGTTCCGATTTGTTTAAAAAATGTGAAAATTGATTTTATTTGTGTTATTATTTGGTTAAAAACAAGTATGTGGATGTGTTGTTAGTTAGTTAAAAGTTTTTTTTTTACTTAGTTGTATTGGAATGTAATATTAAATTATATACTGTTAAATATTAGATGAGTTGTATTTTATTAAAAAAATGAGGTATTTTTTCATATAAAAAAACATATTTTTTCTTCTTTGTCTATGTTTTCTAGTTCGACCCTACACCTCGATCAAACCATTGAATCGGTAATCAGGTCTTCTGATCAGTTCAACTACCAGTCCAGGTCATACAATCATGTCCTAGTCTTTAAAATTGAGAAATTATTTCGATACTCATATATTTTCGTTGGTACTAATACATATAGTAAGTTGTCAATTATTTATTAATTATTAATTATATTTAATAAATTTTTAAACATTTATTATAAAATTAACCCAACAGTCAATAAATATTCGATAACTTACTATATATGACTACCATACCAATAATGATAACATAACAAGGCTTTTCTATACTAATATAATAAAAAAAATAAAAAATGTATCAAAATCATGCTGTTTGAAGATTATATACCAAAATATAGTTATTTTTTTTTAACATTTAGAAGTCAATTTTATTGAAACTGATTTCTCAACGTGTTTAGTTTTTTTTAATAAAAAAATCATGTTGAGAAGTCAGTTTCATTGAAACCGACTTCTCAACGTGTTTAAATTTTTTTTAAAAAAAATCATGTTGGGAAGTCAGTTTCATTGAAATCGACTTCCCAACATGAAAAAAAATAACTATATTTTGATACATAATTTTCAAACAACATAATTTTGGTAATTTTTTTTATTTTTTTTCTATATTAGTATAAAAAAAAGCCACATAACAACTTAAAAGTGATGATTTTGGAAGTTACCTGCCCTTAAACATTTTTTAAATAGAAATGTAAAAAAAAAAAAGAAGAAAAGTATGCCTACGTCACAATCACGCGCCAGCAAAAATAATTTAAAAATAAGAAGAAAAAAAGTCTTTTTGCCATCTATGTAACTTCCTTGTATTTTCACTGTGTTGAGGAGAAAGTAGTGTCCATGGCAGTTGTGAGAGTGTTGACTAGGAATTGACGACCCTCTCTCTGTCTGTTTTGCTCTGTTTGGCTTGTGATTGCTGATACCCTTCCATCTTCAATCTTGGGTTGGTCTCTGTTTCTTCCTTTTGCTCTTCACTTTTATGGTGGGTGATGATGAGTGATCACTGGCTTATACTACCCACAACTTCTCTTTGCTTTATTATTATTGCAAAATGTCCATGCATGATTGGTTGTTACTTGTTACTGTTTTATGATTGGAGTATGATGCATTGTAGAATGAAGATGCCTTCATGGGTGCTTCAAGAGTGGGGAAGAGCATGTGCTTGAGCATTTATATTTTAAAGATAATTATTGAGAAAATTTTTTATGTATTTCCTTGTCCATTGTTATTTCTTTTTCCCAAACTGTCCTAGTACTCTTTGATTATTATTCACTTGGTCGTCAAATATTTTAGCTCCATCAATTCTAAAATTGTTTGAATTAGGCTATTTTTATTATCAGATCACTTGTCTTACTGTTTTGTATGTATTGTGAGTTAGATTGACGGCTTTGGGATAAGCTTTTCTCTGTTTTTGATAAGCAGTGGGTTTGCTGGAAGCTTTGGAGCACTTGCTTTATTTGCAAGTTGTTTTGGGAGTGTACTTTGTTGGGATTTTCTGTGTTTGAATAGCGTGTAATGCTAGAATGTTTATACTGTAGATAGAGGTCTTTCAGTGTTTGCAGCTTCTATGGGAAGGGTATTTTTTCATTGCTTCCCTATGAATCTCTGATCATGGTTTCATGGGATGGTTCTTTGAGGGGATCAGAGGAATTGGGAAGCTCTTATGAACTTTCTTTATTGTTTCTTTGACTAGGATATCTTTTTCTTGACCTCGGTTTTCTTTTTTGAATTCTATCAGAAGTTATTTTTGGAAAGAAGCAAAGTTACCGGGTTTGCAATACTCTCTAGTACATGGTACGGTTACGGGTATGCAGTACGTTACTTCTTGAAATTATAATCTCAAGAATTTCTTTACACTACAAAGTACCACTAATTAGTACACTGGAATTGATACATAATTTATAGGGTTGATGAGAGAACCCGATAACTATGGAGAGAAGTGCTAGAATTTTTAAGTTTAAAGATAATATGCTTGTTTTATATTTCCATTGGGACAAGATAGTCTTCCTGACTTCTTTTGGAATTCGTCATTATGTAGAAGTCAGATTATTAGATATTCTCCTACATAAGGCTTTGGGTTTGTTGAAGTGTCTTTTACCGTACAACTTTTTTTAACTGATTTCTACCTACTTTTCAATCTGCTTCTTTGTGCAAAAAGCTGAAAACTATGGGCTCTCAGAAATGTAATTAACCCAATATGGCTTGTTAAAATGATTTGATTAATTTTTAACCTAACTTGCTCTAATACTGCTTATTTTGGGAAATGAGGTGGCATAATTTACTGCTTGTATGGTTCTATGTATACCATCGTTTTAATCATGATTCTATTATTTAAGTATTTATGTTTGTTATTGAGCTTCAGTTGTCTATTCTTCTTTTTATGTAGTTGATAGAGCTTTAAATTCTTTGAATTTTACTCCTTTGCACTTATTGACAGCAATTGGAGGTCAAAGGCTGAAATTGCAATCCAGGGATTAGGAAGGTCCTAAGCTAGTTGCAGTTGCCGTTACATATATAGTAAAGAGAAACCTGCAGGGTGAGTGTAGCTGATTATTTGCTGGAATTCACGGTCAAGCTCATTTGTTAAAATTCAAAGGCGTTTAGATAATGCAGTCTAAAGCCTGAACTTGTTCTTGACATGACTTTTTCCTTTTAAATGCATATGTTAGTTCTGGTCTCTTATGAGGTTGATTTTCATGAGGACCAAAGAATATTTTCTATTGTGATAACAGACTACATGTTTTAAGGGAAACAAATGCTTTACCCCTGCTGCCTCCTCCCCACTGATGTAACCACTTGAAGGTTGAACTTCCATCTGTAGTGTAGAGTTTCAAAGAGTTCATTTTTGCTGTGCCTGAACATAATCTTTCTATTGTGATAACAGACTACAAGTTTTAAGGGAAACAAATGCTTTACCCCTGCTGCCTCCTCCCCACTGATGTAACCACTTGAAGGTTGAACTTCCATCTGTAGTGTAGAGTTTCAAAGAGTTCATTTTTGCTGTGCCTGAACATAATCTAGACTTGACAAAAAGAATATAGCTCAAGTTAAGAACTGTTTTGCATTCATCAAATGAGCTTATTTCCATAAACTCTAAGTTCTACCAAGACCCTGTTTTGAATTAATTTTATTTATAAAATGATTTTTCCTAGAAAAATATTTATTGTGAAAATCTGAGTAATGGGTTTTTCAAAGGGTTTCAAAAAATTTTGTTGTCATGATCTTGGGTCCACTGACACCTGCACCTCTTCTTGTAACAAGGGTGGATAGTGAGATCACGTGTTCCAAAACTTGCTGGCATGTGTCTGCAGGTGCACTTAGTAAGGAACAGCAAAAATTTTCCAACGGCGGTTGGTTCAGTTCAGCTAGTAAGGATCATAACACTTTGCTTGAAAGGCCTAGGGTTGATTCCCACTACCAGTAATCCTCCTTGGTAGGCGATATGTAAGTACCACTCTAAGCCCTCATTAAAGTTTGTGACATGTCCTGACCTTGGAATGGGGTAGCCTCCCCTCCCCCTAAACTTTTTTTGTACCAAAAAAAATGTACAGAAAAGATTCTACAAACTGTTTTTAAGATTATATTGTAAGAATTAAATGGGTATCCTTATAAATTCTTACCAACCTTCTTTACTTTTATGATTGATTAGCCAAATAGTTCAAATAGTTTTAGGGAACTTAGTTAAAGTATACAATAGAATCATATAAGTAGATTCCATTTTGTTTTTAAAGCAGTACCCAAACACATGTTACACTTATTTTCAGCTGTTCAGAAATGTTTGCATTTTCAAAAGGCATCACGGATAACTATTGATCTTGTGGCACCATAGAATGTAATATGAATGTGATTGCAAAATTTTGCTAACTATGGTTTGACTATATGGATCCTTTGCATATTTAAGCATATGCATTTAACATTCAAGGAAAAGAGAGTAAATGTTGAACCTTTACATTTTCTTGTAGAGAGTATGCTGGATTCCAATATTATTCATTAGTTTAAAATCTTATATATTTGTTACCAATGTCTACACTTACTATGAGAATATTTAGAATGCTAATAACTGAATGTGTGAAATGCATTTTGTTTCTCAACCATTTTGTAAAACCTAAGCCTACGCTGAACGTAAGTGCAGTTGTTCAGAGATATTTCCATCATTAAGAAGAGTTTGAGTTATTGCAGATGTGATAGTTATATATTCTACCCCACTTTAGGTCCATTGTTCTGCTATAACAATTATAGAGCCATGTTTGATACAAGTTCAGCTTTCTGCCATCCATAGAATAAATATAACAAATTTCATGCATCTTCTCAGTGAATACACAGTGTCATCTATGTTGATCAGAATAATGTATAAAACCTTTCACTGCTTTAATAAAAATATGTATTTTAATTTCCCACAGTATGCCATGAAATATGCTAGCAAATTTAACTTGAGATCTTTAACATTCTCATTGTAGCATTAGCATTATAACAGTACAGTCTTCTCTTTCCTTTTTCTTTTCCCTTTTGTATATTTATTTCTTATACTCCTATCCAGTAAACGCTAAAGAGTTGGCTTTTAGGATGCGGTATACTAACAACAGGTTGTGTTATGGGACCTCCTATCTGAAGGGTCAGGAACCGGAAAAGAGATATTGTACCAAAGTCAAGAACCTTTATGCATAGCTTGAAAAAAATGGAACTGAATTTTGGCTGTCAGATGTCAAAGGAAAGATTCTCTGTTTTATGGAAAAAGGTGAATGTCAGTGTAAATTTTGGGATTGGAAAGAAAAAGATGCATTTCTTTCTGTCCCAGAACCGGGTGCAATATAAACTTGAGCTTTCATATGAGAACATTTGGCAGATTGAGCTGCTTCAACCACGCGGTGAAACTGCAGAGTATCTCCTGATTCAGGTTGTTAAATTTAACATTTTTCAGTAGGGTTTTAAAGCATATACTTTAGTTTCTTAGTAAACTTCATAGTAGACGTAGTAAAAATGTGCAACCAAAGTGACAATTGCAGAGACCACCAACTAAATTTTGATGGAACGGGCCACTTGGTAAGAATGGAGTGGGGTTTGAGTAGATATGAAAGTGAAACAAAACTAATACTTCCATACTAATAAAAAGAAAACAGAACACACAACACAAAACTTGTGGATCTTCTTATTTTTATCTTATAACAAAGATGTAGAGAGGAATTTATAGATTCTGTAGAAGTTTCTAGTTCATGATATTTTTACTGAGGAAAATAATGAGAAGATTATTAGATAGTGGTTAATAAATCTTCTTCCATGATATCAATTTTACTTTTTCTTTTTCATAGAAGTTTTGTTTTATTTTTTATTCTAAAATGTTTGTCACATATATTGCATCATGTGTCTCATTTATATGTTGGATGAACTATAAAATGTGTTGCATAATTTTTTGCTTTAATTTCTCATGATATATCTGGTTTTGACATGCTTTCAGTACGTGCCCAACATCAGTTCAGGACCATATATTTCTCCTAGTTTTTAGTTTAGAAGAGTTTTTCTTCCCTTCCCATGGCTTTGATTATATTTTATCTTTGGGAAACAAAAGTTGGATTTTGATTCAATACATATTGTTGGTGTGTGGAATAGTCATACAAAATTTAAAAAGATAATATTTTTAAGTTTGTTGTGTGAGGTAAATTCAGATTTCTAATTCAAAAGGTAATTTTAAAGTTCAGAATAGTTCTGGAATTAAAATCCAAGTTTAGCGAACTTGAGAACATTGACTTGTGGATCATTTATGAGTATTCTGGGAACTATATTGTATATGTTACACCCTTCTATACTTATACAGCGAGACTGTACAACTCCATAATAGAAGCCATCCTGGTAAGATGTTAAGGAATATATTTATTGCTACTACTTTAGCAGTGAACTGGTAATTCACATCTTCAATACCAGCTTCATACTACGACTGGATATGTAAGTTACTTTAGTTGTTTTCTTAATTATGGGGTTGGGCGGTATACTGCTATGTACAAATCTTTTGCTGCTTTTGTCTTCATGTATGTTTTCTGTAAGAAAGTAATTGTCATATTGTCTTCCAAATCAAACTAATTATTCTGTTGTCTCCCAAATCTTTAATAATTATATTTGATCATTTCACTATCTACTTTGATGATCTAATCCTGATGGTAAAAGTCTCCAGTTCTAATTTTTTGTTGCTTTTCATGCTAAGCTAGTTTTCCCGATTTAAGTCATCCCTTTTCAATTCTTCCACAATAGTGCTTTTAAGAATTTATTGTTTTGTGTTGAATGAGTTATTACGTATTAAAGCTAAGCACTGTTATGCAATTTGATATTCACTTGATTAGGTGTTAGTGTATTACTGAAAGCCAACCTTTTCATCTTTAATTATAGACGCCTCTATTCTATAATTGCATATTGCTATGATTTCTATCATGAAATATGGTGAATATTATATATTTCTCTACATATGGTGAATCTTATTTATTTCTCTTCAATTGTTAGTTACTCGGTGCTCCTCAAGTTTTTGTGAAAGATGCACCTACTTCAGGAAATGTATGTGAAAATCCTCATCTCAACTGTTATAAAGATACCCGTGAAGAGCAATGGATCCGAGCAATAGATTTCACTCCTTTCTCCAGTATTGGACAGTCTTCTGCTTTATGTCTGGTGCTTCCTGATGGCCAACATTTTCCAAATTTCAGGAAACACTTTGCTCATTATAAGGAAAGTGAGAGGCAATACACTTTAGAGAAAGGAGCTTCTTTTTCTAGCAATTTGGATCTGGTCCCCATTGTTGCTCCTCCTCAAGGCATTGAAATACCATTTGAGATCTTGTTTAAGGTTAATTCATTGGTTCAGCATGGATGTCTTGCAGGTCCTGCACTTGATATTAGCTTTTATCATTTGGTAGATCCATGTAGAATGAACCTTGCATTTATTGAACATGCATTAGAAAAAATGTACCATTCAAAGGAGTACTGCTACGAACCCACAAGATGGCTGACTGATGAGTACAGAAAGTACCTTACATCAAGGAATCCTCCTCAGTCACCTGCCATATCCTTAGATACGGGGTTGGTATATGTACGCAGGGTTCAGATTACACCTTGCAAAGTGTATTTTTGTGGTCCAGAGATTAATGTCTCCAATCGTGTTCTCCGCCATTTCCATAAATACATTGATAACTTTCTACGTGTTTCATTCGTTGATGAGGAGTGGGATAAACTCTATTCAACAGATTTATCTCCACGTACATCTGAGAACAGGAAAACTGAAATATACGCAAGAATTCTTTCTATCCTTAGAAATGGCTTAGTTATTGGAGATAAGAAGTTTGAATTTCTAGCATTCTCATCAAGTCAATTGCAGGATAATTCTCTCTGGATGTTTGCTCCTACAAGAAGTGGATGTACTGCTGCTTTCATAAGGGAATGGATGGGTGATTTTCGCAAGATTAGAAATGTGGCTAAATATGCTGCTAGGCTGGGACAATCTTTTGGTTCATCTACAGAAACACTAAGTGTCAGGAGGAGTGAAATTGAAAGTATTCCTGATGTGGAGGTTAGACATGATGGAATCCACTATGTCTTCTCTGATGGAATTGGGAAGATATCTCTTGAACTTGCCAGTAGAGTGGCTATAAAATGTGGTCATAATTCCATTCCTTCTGCCTTTCAGATTCGATATGGTGGATACAAAGGAGTTGTGGCAGTTGACCCTACATCATCAGTAAAGTTATCACTGAGGAAGAGCATGCTCAAATATGATTCAAATAATACTAAATTGGATGTTTTGGAATGTAGTAGATTTCATCCTTGTTATCTGAATCGGCAGTTGATTACTCTCTTATCCACTCTTGGTGTCAAGGATCATGTTTTTGAGAAAAAACAAAAAGAAGCTGTGAATCAACTGAACACTGTACTGACAGATTCATTAAAGGCACAGGAGGCTCTGGACTTGATGTTTACTGGGGAGATCACTAATATTCTGAAGGAGATGCTCATTTGCGGCTACAAGCCTAATGCTGAACCATTTCTTTCAATGATGCTGCAAACATTTAGGGCTTCAAAACTGTTGGAATTGCGACTCAAAAGTAGGATCTTTATTCCAAGTGGAAGAACAATGATGGGATGTCTAGATGAAACAAGAACCCTTGAATATGGTGAAGTATTTGTGCAATTTTCTAACAAAAGGCTCAGGAGTCTATCTGATGATTCTTTGTCAAGTGGTTCAGAAAGGCCTTGTATAGTTACGGGTAAGGTAGTAGTAGCAAAATGCCCCTGCTTGCATCCAGGTGATGTGCGTGTTTTAGAGGCTGTGAATGTGCTAGATTTGCACCACATGGTGGATTGTGTTGTTTTCCCTCAAAAAGGGATCAGGTATATATATATTTCTTAATATTTCCATTATTATGCACAGTCAACATAGGATCATACATGGTCTAACTGTGTAAGCCAAATCCTATTCTCTAAAATCAGATTACACAAATTTGGTGAAATAATGATTACACAGTTACAAGATACACTGCTTTTGTATGTTTATGGGTGTGCACGAATGTCCGCATGCCTACATTGCTTAATATGCATGAATTTGAAGAGAGCAAAATCTCTATTAACACACTAGATGGGAGGGGAGTAACATTTAGCATGAATATTTCACTAGGAGGTCCATTATGCGTTGCCAGCGTCATATGTATTGAAAATTATTCTAATAAAGATAATATGCTATGTTACCACTACTTGTAACAGCATATACATCCATGCTTAAAATTTACTGCTTTACTTTCTTCTGTTTTTTTACCAGGTTTCAATACCATTGTTCCATGGAACATTGCAATTTTTTAATAGATAGTGGCTCATTTTACAGCTTTATCTATAACTTAGAAGATTAAATATTGAAATATCCATTTTAGTCTTTTAAGAGACTACTTTCCATATTTTTACATCTTATATGTTAAAAGATTGATTTTTTAGGTTATCTGACATAATTGCTGCAAGAATACCCTTTAAGATTTCAACCTGCAATGCAGTCGCAGTTTATTTAAGTCTTGTTATATATCTTCTTTAAGGCTTCTAGTTTACTCATCTTTGTTTCTGCCTAGCTTTGTTACTCAGCACTTACGAGTTGCAAATCACACTTGTTATTTCAAACGGGACATGATCTGGGTAGTATATGCAAGTACATCTTCACTATATATACTTGAGAAAAATATTTACATGCTCTTATTTCTGCACGGGCATATTCCTGACTTGTTTTGCAACTTTTGTTGCATGTGAATGAAAATACATTGAAAGAATTAGGATTAGATCAAAAGTACCTTGCTTTAATCAGTGTAGCTTTCAATATTATATTTGGTAGTGCTAGATTTGTCATTTAGAATGTGATTTTTGTCAAGGAGTTCTCTTGGAAATTGAGATATTGCTTTTTCTCATTGTCTAGTGTACTAAAATTTTCTTTTGAACTTTGTCTACTGACACCAATAACTGATTTTCAAAATAAGACCTCATCCAAATGAGTGTTCGGGAAGTGATCTGGATGGAGACCTCTACTTTGTTAGTTGGGACCCAGAATTGATTCCACCTTGTGAAATCCAACCAATGGACTATACTGCTGCCCCTAGTATGGAATTGGATCATGATGTAACGATTGAGGTATTGTTCTTAGATCATGACTTCTGTAAGCAATCTTTCGCTTATTTTTAGTTTTTGGTATTAGAATCTTATGTTACTATTATATATGATGTTCAAAGTAGATGGACATTCTTTGCCGTTGCTGTCATTATGTCTATCTGTGGTTTTATTAAAATTGATTGTCAAATAGCTTGCATATTGAATCATTTTCTCATTTTCAATTCCAATACTCTAAAGGATGCTTCACGGTTAGCCTAGATTATGAACATGCTGTTAGTGTTAGAGATATAAATAAATACCATTCCTAGACCTTCTCCTAAAAGCCTAGGTCCTTGACACATGCATATTCACTATCATTCAAAACTATATTCTTAATTCATATATGATTATTATTTTTCATACTTTGCATATGAAGTACCGTGTGTTAAGGTTTACAAAGTATCATATAATCGGGAAGTGAATGTTAACTCATCAATTTTCTTATTTGCTTATTGTTTACAAACAATAAAATGTTAGTTACCAACTATTAGATGATACAATGACAGGGTTGATTATATTTGATGGACATAAAAATTTGATGAGCATGATTGATGTAATAATTGAGAACAGTCCAAAGTGAGGTTCATAAAATTACATCCTATGATATTCAATAGTTGAGGAGTGATGAAACTTCCTTCTCTGTCATTTTGATCCTAACTCATACCAAGGCATATTTAAATTTGAAAAACAAAACAAAACAAAACAAAAATACAGCAAAGAAACATGGGCAGGGCTACTGGCTTCACACTCTTATGCCCTCTGTTTATATTAGTCCCTACTTTTTTAATTTGTTCATTTTAGTCTCTCGATTAACCAATTATATCTAATGTTGTCTTTATAGTGAATCTCCATACAAATTATTCTATTAAATGGTGATGTGTCACTTTAGAATTATTTTCTTTCTAAGACTACCACTTCAATAACCATTTGACACGTTGTCATTTAACAAAATAAATTTGAATGGATCACCATAAGGGCATCATTGGATGTAATTGGTAAATTGAGAGACTAAAATGAATAAATTGAACAAGTAAGGACTAAAATGAACATCAAGAAAAAATATAGGGACCAAAGACGTAATTAAGCCTAGGTTTATTTTCCTAGAATACCTTTAACACAAACTTATTTTTATCCCCACACCACTTGTCAATTCACACTCCCACTTTTTACTAATTATCCACTCTCTCTTTTTAGTTTATCCCAATTTTTTACACCTTTTCTTAAAAATATCTTGATAATTATATAAACCTTTTAATCACTAACAACCAATAAAAAAATATATTTACCTATATCCTCTTGGAATCAATTAAAAATGAAATTGATTTAATTTGATTTAATTTAAAAATAAAATTATATGTTTGGAACTCATTATAAAAAAAGTAAATTTGAATTGATTTGGAAATTAAGTCTTATGTTTGGAATTCATTATAAAAAATTATATTTGAATTGATTTGAAAATTCATTCTTATGTTTAGAATTGATTAAAAAAGAAATTGATTTCATTTCATTTTATTAATTCTATTTTACCCTTATATAATTGTCAATGATATTGTAACAAATCAAAAAGTTAGTAAAGGTAAAATATTCAATCTAACTAATTAAATTTAGAATCAAATCAAATCCTAATAAATCTCATCATATTTGACAGGATTTTTAAATCTAAACCATTAAAATCCATGGGACTTAAAACTCAAATCATTTTTTATTTTTTAACATTCTAAACACAAATTTAATTTACAATTCAAATCAAATCTCATTTTTTTTACATTCGAAACATACCTATGAGATTTGTTGATCCCATTATAAAACCTTTTTATCTCATATGCGTAAATGATTTTGTTGAATTTTTTGCCATTCTCTTAATCGGGTTGATGGAGATCTGAAAATTCATGTTAAAATTTGAATTTGTTTTCTCTGCAATAATTTATTTTAGTGATAGTATTATATGACCTTAACACAATTAATATTAATTTGATACAATGCGAATCAATTTATATAGTAAGAAATCAATGAAGCTTGCTATGTTTAAAATTTATTAAAATTAGACTTCTCGGGAAATATACTCGATTCTTCTTTCTAAAACAATATTTCACAATTAGTTCTATTAACAAAAAATAAAAGTGATATTATTTGATTTACATAAAAGTTGTTTGTAACATCATTTTAATATACTTAGAAATTTTATTATATATATATATATATATATATATATATATATCATACGATTTAATTTATTCTATTCTCAACCATGAAAAGCCAAATGATATGTAAGCCTGTGCAGAGCTAATTGAGTTGTCAAAATCCATAATTGAGTGCATAGAATAGTGAGTTTTTACAGGTCTTATATTTTTTTGAGAACTTTTAAATAGGTCCCTAAAATTTAAAAATTATAAATAGGTTCTTATAGGTTAAAAAAAAATTGTAATGGGGTTCAGAATCCATGCAGCCTATCATTAGAGCCTTATAGGGACTTGCAAATTAATTTTATTTTTTTAATTTAAATTTTTTTTAGAATATCAACACTGCAAGATTGTTAGTTAGAGTCAATTTCTTATTGAGTAGTTTAAGAGTTTTTAAAAGGCTGAACCATAATTTGATTATTTGAATTTTTTTCCTGTTACTTCTACAGTAGGAGATAGAATATTTAATTAGAATCAATAATATATTCAAATATAAATTTTTGCTAAAACCTTCTCTCTTTTTTTGGTATACTTCCATTCTTATAGATATTAATATTGTTCTTTAGAAAAAAAAAATGTTAATGAATGTATAAAGAACAAGAATTACTACCTATAAAAAAGTTGTTAAATTAGAATAGGAGGTTGGGACTCATTAGGTGTGTGGATAATAATGAGATTGTGAAAAAAAGAGACAAAGAGTTTGACTTCTTTAAAGAGATCATTTACTTAAGGGTAACTTAGGAGATCATTGACTTCTTTATAGACCAATATTGATGCTGCATCTGTGGCATGATTAGAAGATATCCTATGTGAAAGCCTAGGTACAAGGATAGCAGCTTGAGTGAGGAAGATTTATTTTGGTCTAATGCTAGAGTCCTTAGCAGTTCATTGTCTATGGTTTATTTTAGTTTTTCCAGTCCATTTGCAATAAAATCTTAGTCATTGCAAAAGATAGTCTAGTCCAAATGTCATAGTTTCATTAGGAATATTCTTTCCTGGTCGAACAATGAAGCTTAGTCTCTTTGTTTTCGTAGTCTTAATTAATAGGTTTAGCCCTTGGGGACTACTAAAAATTATAGTTCATCTTTAATGGAAATTCAGTTTTCAGTCTTAATAAAATTTTATTCGAGAATTTTCTCTGGAAGATCCAAAGAATTTACCATCTTCCCTTACATCAAAGTTCCTCTTTACCATCTGGCCACCTATTTATCTTCACTGTTTCCTATTTTATATTCCTCTCTTAAAATTTAAGAACAAAGTTCCTTTTTGTGGTGCTGTTGTCATTTAAAGTAACTACTTAAAACCAGCCTTAATATTTAGTGCCGTTCACAATTCCTGAAAGCCTTATGGTTTTAGATCCACTTTTTTTCTTTTAAAAAAAACATAAAACCTAATTATACAACTTTATGACATGCTTTCTTGGTGCAGGAGATTGAGGAGTATTTTACCAACTACATAGTCAATGACAGTCTAGGAATAATTTCCAATGCCCATGTAGTCTTTGCAGATAAAGAGCCCTTAAAAGCAATGGCTGAACCATGTACTGAGCTTGCAAAGCTATTTTCAACAGCAGTTGACTTTCCAAAAACTGGTGTTCCAGCTGTTATACCTCCTCATCTTCGTGTCAAAGAATATCCAGACTTCATGGAGAAGCCTGACAAACCCACCTATGAATCACTTAATGTAATAGGAAAGCTTTATAGGGAAGTGCAAGCAATTGCACCAAGTGCTAGCTCTACTACCTCCTTCACTATAGAAGTGGCTACACGGTCTTATGACCCTGATATGGAAGTTGATGGCTTTATGGATTATGTTGATGATGCTTTCTATTACAAAAGCAACTATGACTGCAACTTGGGCAATCTGATGGACGACTATGAGATCAGAACTGAAGCTGAAATCCTTAGTGGGAATAGTATGAAAATGTCCAAATCTTTCACAAAAAAAAGAAGGGATGTAGAAGTTGAAGCAATTAATATGGCTGTAAAGTCCCTAAGGAAAGAGGCTCGGACCTGGTTCAATGATAGCAGAAGAAGTGTAGATTCTGGGAGTGATGATGTATATGCAAAAGCTTCTGCTTGGTACTATGTTACTTATCATCCAACTTACTGGGGTTGCTACAATGAAGGTATGAATCGGGATCGGGATCATTTTCTAAGCTTCCCATGGTGTGTTTACGATAAGCTTGTCCAAATCAAGAAGGAGAAAGCCAGCATTAGAATGTCTCCTGACCTACCCTTCTTGGAACACAATTTCAGTCGTGGGTTGCATTTGAATTGACAACTCTGGACTTTGTACTCCCTGCTTTTCAGCTCAGGAGTGCGGAAGCTGCTTGTGTTTTTATTGATTGACTCTACATATATAAGGCTTGGTTATTGTTGTTGTTTGTTAGTGGGATAAGACTTGGTTGTTGCTGTTGTTGTTTACTCTGCGTGTATATTTTACTGTAATGTCATAATATAACTTTTGAGTGGATACAGATGTTGTATGAGTATCAACCATATCCTTTGTTAATGCTACAATCTGATGAAGACACGTGAGTAGCTTCATTTATGGTTTCTTTCTATATTCTGCGTGTATGATCGTGAAAGATTATTTTTTTCTCATAATAACTTTTTTTTTTCTTATAAAAGTTGTTTTTGTGTAAAGTTTATCATGTTTAGTTAAAATGTGTAAAATTAATTACAAGTGAAGATTATTTTTCATACACTAAAAACCACTTTTTTAAAAAAGCTTTATTTTGAGTATTTTGATTAAGTGATTTTAGCTTATTTTAAAAGCTTTGGTAGATAAATATTTTTTTGTCTTCAATTAAGTAATTTTTTCAATCATTTCATTTATCTTTTAATAATTTAAAATATAAAAGTGATTCTTTTTATACAATCCAAACAAAATTTTATCTTAAAATTGAGTATAAACTAATATATTCAAACATAAATTAATTTTTTTATAATTAATTTTCTTAAAAATCAATAATACACATAATTAATTTTTAATATAATTTTTTTTCACAACTAATCCAAACACACTTTGCATCTCATTTGTTTATATATATATATATATATATATATATATATATGGGGGCATATCTAGTGAGAGGAGTGATTTATTGGGAGAGTGAGAGGAGCAAATCTTGACCATTAGATCATCCATGTATGGTCAAGATTAGAAGTTACTTAAAGGTCACATGACCACTTAAAAAAGTCACATGACTTTATGTTTTAATCTTGACCATACATGGATGATCCAATGGTTAAGATTTACTCCTCTCACTCCCATAATAAACCACTCCTCTCATTAGATATGCTCCCATATATATATATATATATATATATATATATATATTCATTTTTATTTTCATTTTCATTTTCATTTTTTGTGTGAGAAATTAATTGATATTGGAATGAATGGATGTGATTGCAAAATATGAAGATTTAGCTTTTGTACAATAATGTTACTTGATACATGTAGGAGCTTTCGAAGCATGGTATGCTTGGAAAAGCATTATTACATATTTTATGAATGCAAGGACTGAGCACATGAAGAAGTATCCCACTTAGGCGTTTGGACTTAACAGGAATTAACTATAAGGAAATGAATCTAATTAATCAGTTGGAATATGGTAGCCACTAGTGTCATAAATAATATATTCACCATATCTTATTAACTCGATAGCCATGTGTCCTCATGATACTCGACCCTTTTCCCTTTTCTTTACATATGCTGATCCTTCCCAGTCAAGACACGTCAGCGTTGAAATGCTATGAAAGTCCTATATGAATTGTATAGGTATCGCTATGAGTTTTAGAAAAATTGAGTGAGTTTATGATAAGCCTTGCTTATCGAGGACTAGCCGAGAGAGAAGCTCTAGAGGAAGAGAATTCGCCTAGCCAATCGATTATGAATTACTATTATATTTTTGTTAAATGAATTTATATGATATGTTATGCATGTCATAAGTCTTAATAAGAGCTTATAATAATATTTATAAATGACTCATTAGTAAAAAATTACTAACAAAAATTAAATTCAAGACTTTTAAGTTGATACAGTTAAATCCTATTAATTAAGTCAACTCTCATTAACTCAATAATGAAATTGTACTCAAATGAATCTCATGCCTTTTTAAAGTTCTACTGCTCCCATTTAAGTAATTACTTTGATTATTCATCTCATAGTTACCAAGAATGTAGTACGTTTGAAATCGTGGTACGGTTATGGATAAACAATACGTTACTCATTTAAATATAGGGTACATGGGTTTGGACTTAGCCGGTATGTTATTTTGGTTTGTGGTATGCTTGAACTTTTAACTTGAATAATTCCTTAAATTTTTAATGTTATGTTGGATAAGTAATTTTAAGCTATAATTTTCATTAATAATTGATGAAGATTATATTTTATAGCGTCAAAGAATACTTTTCATTATTTATTCATATATATCATTTTTTTAGTAAAAAATAAAGATTTTTCAATATTCTCTTATTCTTTTCATATCAAATATTCATCATTCTTTTTAAATCACATGTTTTCTTTTTATGAATATCATGTCTTTCTAGTTTTTAATTGTAAATTAATAATACATTTAAAGTTGTTGATGATTCTAAGTAGGTGATATAGTAAATTATCTAAAAAGTAGGGATGACAATTTACCCGGATCCGATAACGGTTGACCGAGTATTGGGGCAGATTTGGGTTTTATCCAAATACTTTTTTTTGGGTACGGGGCGAGGTCGAGTATTGGTTGCCTCGATTCGTTACCTGCCCCGAAAAAAAAAATATATATATATATAAATTTTATATATATATAAATTTTTATTCAATATTGTACCTCTTACCTTACTCAGTTACTCTTTATCCTTTTTTTTGGTGTTTTTCCCTATACAGTCATACCCTAACCCTCACCCCACCCCACCCCACACTCAGTCACCCAACTTCACCCACCTAACTTTTGGCTACTCCCTCATCTCCCTCACAACTCGCCTCTAAGTTCTCCGTCTCACTCTAGGTTCTATTTCTTTTGTTTTTCTCTTTAATCTATATTCTTATATTTGTGTTTAATTTATTATTAATTTGCCTTTGCTAATCTACTGTACTGTGATTGACCCAAAGGTAACGATTTAAGATTTCTTTAATGTTTCAGTCAACAAATGAAAATGGAAACGAAAACAATCAGAAATCTGAAATCAAAAATCAAAAATCGAAAATCGATTACGATTTGTAAACGTCTCTCTCTATATTATATTATATTATATTATATTATATTATATTATATTATATTATATATAGGCTTGTAAACATACATACATATATATATATATTGTAAACATATAATATATATATATATATATTCTACAGGATGCAAGTATAGAGTTTTTTTTTTCTTGGTTTACATATATTGGATCTTTAGATCTTGAATGGCCATTAAAAAGCTAACAGATAATTATGGTTGACAAATCCAGTAAATTTGTAAACTGTAAAGGTAGAAATTAAATTATATTTACTTTTGCTTCTATAATATATGTTTTGAAATGTCAATTATTAAATGTCATCTCTTGATTTTATCTCTTTAAAATGCATGTTTTCTATTTTTTTTTTTTTTGAAGAAGAAGAAAGCTCAAAACTAAGAAGTTCTGTATGACATCATTTCAATAGGCTTCAAGTTAATGGAGAATGGAAAGCAAAATGTCATTATTGCTTTAAATTGCTAGGAGGAAATATAAGGAATGGAACTAAGTATTTGCATTATCACTTGCAAAGATGTAAAAGAAAAGGAGTGAAGGATTTGCATTGTCACTTGCAAAGATGTAAAAGAAAAGGAGTGAAGGATTTGCGACAAACAATTCTTACCAACAACTTATCCAAAGGGAATGGGAAAGACTTAAAAGTTAGCATATTTGACAAAGAAAACTCAAGGACAGAACTTGCCAAAATGATCATCATGCATGAATATCCTCTTAGTATGGTTGAACACCTAGGATTTTGAAGGTTTGCAAATTCTCTCTAACCTTTATTCAAGGTGCCATTTCACAACACCACCAAAAGTGACATCTTGAATATTTATGATTTTGAAAAAGAAAAGACAATGGAATTGTTGGAGAAAAATGAAGATAAAGTTGCAATAACAACCGACATGTGGACTTTCAACCAAAAGAGGGGATTCATAGCCATCACATCCCATTTTATTGATAACTCTTGGACATTACAAAGTCGAATATCGAGGTACATTTATATACTAATATTTTATAAATTTGACTTAATCTATGTTGTTAGTGAGCATGAAGTTACACTACATTAATGATTCTTTTTTTATTATCCTTTGGGTTTGTTTATGTTCCTTGCCCACACACAAGTGATGTGTTATGTGAAGCATTAGTGGATTGTTTGTTGGATTGGAATGTCGATACAAAATTGTCTACAATCACTTTAGATAATTGCTCTACTAATGATGCTTTGGTTGACTTATTGTTAGGCAAGTTGCAACTTAAGAAACTAATATGTTCGGGTCGTTTGTTTCATATGCGTTGTTATGCGCATATTTTAAATTTAATTGTGAAAGATGGGTTGGATGTGATTAAGGGAGAGATTGAAAAAATTCATGATAGTGTGGTGTATTGGAGTGCAACACCTAAAAGAGAAGAAAAGTTTGAGGAGACAACTAAACAATTGCGTATTCCTTTTACAAGAAAACTTGTTTTTGATTGTCCAACAAGATGGAATTTAACATACTTAATGCTTGAAGTTGCCATAATGTATAAAGATGTTTTTATTTGTTTGAAACAACGTGATTCCAACTATAAGACCTTGCCTATTGAAGGTGAGTGGGAATTTGCAAGAGAAGTATGCAACCGATTGAAAGTTTTTTTCAATGTGACTAAGTTATTTTCAGGAACCATATATCCCACAACCAATTTGTATTTTCCTCATATTTGTGAGGTTAAACTATCATTGAATGAATGGTTGGAATCTACTATTAATGTGATAAGGAATATGACATCATCTATGTTAGAGAAATTTGAAAAATATTGGAATGTGGTTCGTGGCATAATGGGTGTTGCGACTGTTTTGGATCCTAGATATAAGATGACATTACTTGAGTATTACTTCCCACAACTTTATGGGAATGATTCATCAAATGAAGTTGATAAAATTTGTCAACTCTGTTATGATTTGGTTAATGAGTACCAATTTAAGCTAAGTTCAGCTGGAGGAGATGATGATTATTCGTTGAGACAATTAGACATTGCACAGCCTGCAAAAGATAGATTAAATGGTTTTGATTTGTTTGTGAGGAAGAAGAAAAAATCTAGAACTTCCTCTCTTAAAACAGAGTTGGATCATTACTTAGATGAAGATGTTTTGCCACAAAATGCTGATTTTGATATTTTGCTTTGGTGAAAGTTAAATGGAGTTAAATATCCAACTCTCTAAGCAATTGCAAGAGACTTGTTAGCCATTCCAGTATCTACCATTGCTTCTGAATATGCTTTTAGTACAAGTGGTAGGTTGGTGAGCCCTCATCGTAATAGACTACACCCAAAAACTATAGAAGCTTTAATGTGTGCTCAGAATTGCTTGTTGGCTATGAAAAGAAAAGGTAACATAACTATACTTCTTTTTAATTTTTTAACCTACATTGGTATGTTTGCTTGTTTATTAGATATTAATTTATTTGTAGATGAAGACGCATTGAGCAAAAATGACTATGCTACTATATATGATGACTTAGATACAGAAGGTAGATCTTCAGGTATAATTTAAACATTTGATTTTTTTCCCTCTTAAATTTGATTATTTTGAGAGTTAAATAATTTATTTCCTTTATCAATAAATGCAAATGCTATTCATGGTGATATTTGTGCTTCATTATTGGTTCAACTAAATAGCATGATTAGGGATGTATATTGACTGTTGATTTTTCTTTTTATGAGATTTCTATTGTATTGGATTTCTTATGGGAATTTGTTTCTTTATGATTTTGCATAATTTTGTTTGTTATTGTGGGACTTTGTTTCTTGATGAATATTATGATGTATTAAGAATAACTATGATGTAATAATCTTGAGTCTTTTGTGTTAAATTAAAATTTTGTCAGAATCGAGGCGGGGGCAGGGATGGGGCAAAGAAATACCCATGGGTTTGGGTATAAGGAATTTTTTTTATCCCCGGCAGGGAACGGAGCAGAATGTAAGTAAACGGGGCGGGGACGATAGTGAAAAACCCTCCCCAATCCGCCTCATTGTCATCTCTATTAAAAAGTCTGTCACTTTGTTTATTTTTCCTTCCTAATAACTAATTACCCAACTCGCCAACAACTACTAACTACTTTCCTTTTGTATCATTTATTACTTATAATTGCATAAATTATCAACTAACAAAATTAACATAACGGATTAACATCTGCTGAACCTTTCAGTTTGTATCAAATGGTTACCCCGTAGTTGAATTGGTTCTTATAACAATGACAGATTTTGACATTAAAAAAAAATGCAATTTTTGTTGTAAATAAAATAAAGAGAGAAAGAGATATCAAGACAAGCAAATATGAACTCTAAAAATCTAGTTTTTTAAGAACTATCTATATGACAAACCTTTATTATCTGTCTTCTTGAATAAAACATGTTCTTATATAAGACCAAAAACATAAGTAGGGAGCAGGGGTTACACCTTTTAATAAAATACACCATAATGTGTAGTGGTTACATATTCATTAGGGAGACCAAATATTATAATAGTAAACTTTTACTAATGGTACCCTTAATATCTAATCAATATAGTCATTCATCATGTGCAAAATATACAAGTTTTACAACACTTTCCCTTGAATAACTATTCACTGCAAATATGCCTCATTAAAACCTTGCTAAGAAAAATCCAGTGGAATAAAAATTTAGCGAAGGAAAAAGAATACAATATTCATAGGTAACTTACTTCCCTTAAAAAATATAATTAATTATGTAATGCTCTTAAGCCAACACATTCTGATGTTATGCACATGCTTCTTAAAAATTGAAGTTGGCAAGGCCTTTGTGAATAGATCTGCTGAGTTGTCACTAGAGTGAATTTTGCAAATATCAACATCACATTTCTTCAAGAGTTCATGAGTGTAAAAGAACTTTGGTGAAATATGTTTAGTTCTATCACCTTTTATGTAAACACCTTTGATTTGGGTAATGCATGCTGCATTATCCTCATGTAATATTGTCAATTTGTCATTTTCTATGAACAATCCACATGCTTTCCTAATGTGTTGAATCATAGTTTTCAACTACATGCATTCACGACTTGCTTCATGAATAACTAATATTTCTAAATAGTTTGATGAGGTAGCGGTGATTGTTTGTTTTACAGAACGCCATGAGATAGCGGTGTCGCCATGTATAAAGACATATCCTATTTGTGACCAAGCTTTGTGAGGATCAGAAAGATATCCAGCATCAACATATTCTATCAATTTAGACTTTACACCCTTTGGGTAAAACAAACACATATCAGATGTGCCGCAAAGATAACGAAGAATATGTTTTACTCCATTCCAATGTCTTCGTGTTCATACAGAAATAAAATTTTCCAATAAGTTGACTGTAAAAGCTATATCGGGTCTAATGCAATTTGTAAGATACAAAAATGCTCATATTACACTAAGATATGGTACTTTAGAACTAAGAATTTCTTCATCATCTTCTCGTGGACAAAAATGATATCTTTTTACATAAAGTGAACGAATAACCATTAGGCAACTTAATGGATATGATTTATCCATATAAAATTATTTTTAAATCTTGTCAATATATAATGATTAATGAATAAGAATCTTGACAAATGTCCAATTTGAAATCCATGACAAAATTTTGTCTTCCCAAGATATTTCATTTCAAATTTCTTTTTTTAGGTAGTCTGCTGTCTTTGAGATCTCTTCTAGAGTCCCAACTATGTTTAAGTCATCAACATAAATTGAAACTATAACAAATCCAGAATTTCTTTTCTTGATGAAAACACAGCAAGGGCAAACAAGATTATTTTCATATCTGTTTTTCAATAAATATTCACTTAGACGATTGTACCACATGCGTCCATAATGCTTTAACCCATTCAATGATCTTTATAGTTTAATTGAGTACATATTCGAGGTTTTGAATTATATGTTTCAGGCACCTTAAATCCTTTAAGAATTTTCATATATATGTCATTATCTAATGACCCATATATATAAGTAAGTTGTCACTATGTCCATTAGACGTATATCATATCTTTTAGAGACTACCAAACTAATTAAAAAATTATGAAAGTAATTGCATTTATAACAAGAAAATATATCTCTTCATAATCTATATCAGAACTTTGTAAGAAACCTTGTGTTACAAGTTGTGCCTTGTACCTTACAATTTCATTTAACTCATTTCTTTTACGCACAAAGACCCATTTATATCCAACATGTTTGACATCTTCAAGTGTCTAGACTACTGGTTCAAATACTTTTCGTCTGGCCATTGAGTCTAATTCAGCCTGTATTGCCTCTTTCCATTTTGGCCAATCATTTCGATGTTGACATTCATCTATAGTTTGAGGCTCGGGTTCATTATCGTCAACATTTTCAGAAGCAATTGCATATGCAAAAATATTATCAATGATCCCTTCATTTCTTCCCCACATATTTCTAAATTTTAACGAGATCTCATTAATTTCCAATTTTAAAACAACTTCTAGGGTTACTTGTCTAGAAATATCAGGTTGTTGATCTGCATTACTTTTGATCTCTTTTAGAGTGTCTTTTTTATACTTATTCATATATTTTTTCTTTCAAGGTATAGTATCATTTGCACCGATAATTCTACCACATTTCTGGTGTGCTTTAGATTCATTGGTTGTTATACCCACAAATTGTCTTGCAAGGACAATTAATCGTACATGAATATTTGCAGTCGGTATATGACCTAGTGTGGTGTGGGTGTGGGTTCATCTCTAAAAAAAAGTAAGTGCTACTTGATCTAAGTCTTTTGGTAAGTTTAAAACTAACCTTTAATTTCAAGTAATGCACTTAAAAATCTTTGGTGAAATTATTGACACTTCCATTGAACAATTTCAAATATCCCTAACCTATGTTTGGATGGAAGAGTTTGGAGAAGAAGAGAATAGGGAGATAATTTTTCATTTTAATTAAATATTCTCTTTTTTATTTGAGAATTTTTAGAATGAGAGGAACAATATAAGAGATTATCATGTAAAATTCCAATAATTCCTTATTCATTTTATAATTCTCTTAAGTTAGAAATAAAAAATTACCCCTCCAAACTCCTCTATCCCATACAAACTGTTAATATCCTATGTCAAATGTCTCAAATTGCCACAATTGCCAAGAGAACAAAGTTTAAACTTTAGAATGTGAAAGGAAGTGAGTATCCAAAGACATTAACATCATGAATACCAAAAATATTGAGTTGACATAGATCTGTTAGAGTTTTCTTGGTTTGGGGTTATATTGATTGGTCTTTTGTTTTATAAAATAGATTGAATGGATAACGTGATATTTTCCTTGGAAGCCCATATTATTATTAAGTGATTCATTATAAGTTTGGGAATTACCGTGTGTATGGTTATTGGACTTGAGCCTAATTGATAAGTTTGCTAGGTTATGGTGTAGGGCCTCGTAACCTAGGGCCCATGATGGGTGGACACTAGGTTTGTTGTTATTATTATTATTATTATTATATGTAATTGGTGTTTGGTGTTCTAAATTCTTGTATATAATAATGGTATGAGATATAAATATCTACATGTGGTATCAGAGCCTATTATGCTAAATTTAGGACCTTGATAATTTAATTTAGAGAATTAATCAATTTAGGGTTCATTAAACCTCAAGATCTTTAATTTTGTTTTCTAACAATTTTGGGTTCCAAAAGTTTAGGGGTTTTGTTTCTACTTGAACATTGATTAAATTTGTACAGTTTTTATGGCATAAAAGCACTGTGTATATTGACTATTGAGATTAGAGTTATGAATGAGGGTTTTGTGTTTTGATTCCTCCATGGTTAAAGCTTCAAGTTTTGGGTACTTTTTGAACTTAATGGATAACCAAATCTCATATATTTTGCACAAGTTGAACCTTACCTGAGAACTCATCTATATTCTTGTAAATTGTTGTCGTCACATTACTGGTGAAAGAAGTCATCTAGGCTCTTGTTGTTATTTTGCTAAGACACTACTTTGTTTGAATTGGGTGTAAGGGATAGAATGGAGCATAATGAATGGAATGGTAAAGGGTACTATTGTTTGGATGTTTAAAAATGGGATGGAAATGAATGGAATTGGGAGGACTTTATCCCTCTTCATATCACTTGATTCTCCCATTTTTCTTTCCTTCTAAATTGGGGGGGGGTAAGGTACTAAGGTATGGAATGAGTTATAAAATTACATTTTTATTCTTAATTTTATATTCTTGTGTTTGATATAAGGGCAATACGAGAACAATAAATTTATAATTCTTGTTATTCCATTCACTTTTATTAGAACTTCCAAACAATTGAATGTAAACTTTCTTACACTCCAACATGAAACATCCAAACAATAGAATGAAAACTTTATTCCATACTATCCATTTTCATACTATTATATTCCATAATCTACCATTTCATTCCACCCACCATAAAATATCCAAACATAACCTACGGCAAAAGGGCTGGAGATGAAAGGCTATGTCATTATAGCACAGTTGGACAATTGCACATGTTTTAGCCTTTGATGTGCGTATTGTACATTAAAGCTTTGGTATTCGGAATCATAAAATTAATGTTAAATCATTTGCTCATTAAAATGAAAGGTAAAGGTTTTGATTCATGTAACCTCACATTGAAAAGAATGTTAAAATATACTATTAACTACATAAATAGAATGCCCACAATAATTGCTATTTTGGGTTGGTAACCCATTAGTACTTAACATGTTATGGATAGTGACTAGGTCAAATGGGTTGGTGGATATTAGGTTGATTTTGCATTGTGGGCAAGGCCACTTACGACCAATACAAATACAAATAAAAGTTTGAATAATTGCACTTTAAAAAAAGTTAGGTCAAATTAAAGTTATTTTAAAAAAAAATTAGGGGTATGAGAGATACTCTATTTTAAGGTTAGTGGGAATCATACTTAAGCTTTACAAGTGAAGTATTTCAATCTATATATGTTGAAATAAGTTTGTTAAAAACTAAGAGTGTCTTTGATTATTTTTTTTATGTTTTGATTTTTAGTTGGATATATTTTCATTATAATTGCAAAAATGTCACATTGTTTTCATTATGTTTCCTATTTTCAAAATCTTGTAAAGAAAATAGTGAAAACTACATTTTGTTGTTTTCACTATTTCTTTCATGAAATTTTAAAACCATGAAACAAAATGAAAAATATGATGACATTTTTGTAATTATAATGAAAATATATCTAACTGAAAATGAAAACAAAATACAAACTAAGTGCTCTAAAACTGAAATTTGTTACTGAAAATATGTCATAGAGAATTTTGGGTGGGTGCAACATATTATATATGGTGCATTGTATACTCAACTTATTCTTATTAGTTCTTTTTGGAACATATGATTAATAAGTTTTGTTGAAAGAATACTAAAAGGAATATACTAACATTTAACAAAGTGTAAAGATGTTTGTAGAAACTTAAATCACACGTAGGTTATAATAAGATTCATTTTTTTAAAAAAAATCCATTAAATGTCTCAAAACTTGAGCATTGAGAAAACATTGCAATAATAGATGGAGGAATAGAGGATCCCAATTCCCAAATTATATAATTTAATATGAATGAATAATATTTGGCTTTTTGACCCTTGTACCCCTAAATTTAAAACTAATTACCAAAATATCATTTATTTCAAACTAGTTACCTATCTACTATCATTTTTGTCACACTGACATTATTTTTATTACTATTCCATGCGGGTCACACCAAAGTGGTAAGTGTGATCCACTTTGACCACGCCAACACGGGAATCATGATACACGTAGAAACGCTCATATCAATGGCGTGACAACATGTATAATGCAAGACATGTCAATGTGTCCACGTATGTCATGCTTCCCGTGTTGGCGTGATCTACTTGGATCACGCTTACCGCTTTGACATGACCCTTATAAAACCCTATTGTCCTTTCTCTTCTCTTCTCCTCCCCATTTGCCACCCACCACAACACCTCCATCCCTCCTAAATCCATCATTTTCTCTCCCCCATAAGCAATTTTTACCATAGTTCTTCTTATATTTAGGTATGAACTTGTTTTTTTGTTTACATTCTTGAAAATGAATTTTTTTCCCCTGATATGTAATGTTAAATTTTGTGTAAATGTACATTAGTTAATTTTTAGAGATGTTATTTAATGCTTATATAGTGTGTTTGTAATGTAGTTATGTTGTTGCGGTGGAGAGTAAGATATATGTATGTTGTATATTCTCTAATGCATAATTGTTAATGTGGTGGAGGATATGATTTATTTATGATTTATATTGTGTAACGCCTACATGTTGCATATTTGTTGGTTTTGTAATTCTAAAAAAATTTACATTTTTCTATAGAATAGCTTAAAATGGGAAAACCCCTACTTGTGATAATTTTCTCAAATGGGAGAATGTATGAGGTTGAAGAGAGTGTAATGTATGATGATCCTTCTTCCAAGCCAATCTTGATTAAATTAGAAACTACCATAAGTGATTTAAAGAGGAGGATTCATTCAAAATTGAAACTTTAACCAAACCAATCAGTGTCAAGGATTGTGTATCGATTCCCAAAATGGTGCAATGTCTTGATATGGATATGGCCGTCAAAACAGGTCACCCTTTTACCCGCATAAATTATACGAGTTGGGTTTCAAAATTAGTGACCCGTAAAAACGCGGGTAATTTTGGATCGGCCCGTTTAACGCGCGAGTTAAACGGGCCAACCCGCGGGGCCCGCGGGCCGCCCGCATAATTTTTTTTTTTAAATCTCAATTTATTTGTATCCAAAGAAAAAATTTCAATATAAAAATTTAAAAGTTAATTAAACAGTCTTTTCACAAACAAAAATACAAAATGTATGTATTATACATGCTAGTAATGACACAACTCATACACAAACACATTCGTCAAACTCCATAAGTTTATATTATTTATTTGTTTAAATGAGATTAAAGTATTAAATACTACGCCTATGTAATGTAATATTTAATTTGAGATTATTAAATTAAAATTTTTATTAAATTTAAATTTATTTCAAAGTTTAAAAGTTATAAAAAAAGAGTTTCGCGGACCAGCCCGTTTAGGCCCGCGAGTTGATGCGAGGCGAGTCGGGTTGACTAATTTGCAACCCGTTTAAACGCGAGCAATTTTGGCCCGACCCGTTTAACCCACGGCCCGTCGCAGGCGGGCCTAAACGGGCCAAGCCGGCCCGTTTAACAGCCCTAGATATGGATAGCTCTTCCATTAGAAGATGATGAAGATGTTGCATGTATGATCGATAGTTATGAACAATATCCTAACCTCGCTTCAATGCAAGTGTATGTTGAGGTGAAAATCATTAAAGATCATGTCAATATTGAAGCTCGTTGTGATACTTGTATTGAAACTAGACCTTCCAAGACCAAACATTCATGTGATGCCTTATGGTCTATCGTTTGTAATGTTTGCACATATATATTGATGCACCTCTACTCATAGCAGCTCTAGTGTATGTTTTTATACTTCTATCGCTTTTGTTCTAAAATATCAATTGGGATGTTTTGAGGCATCCAGATGTGTTTCCTGAATTAGTTAGACTTAGTACTTGGAGTTCAGCATAAGAACTATATATTGTGTTACAATTCTCCATGAAAGAAGCTATGAACTTGACTCTTAAGCATTACTCACTTACAAGACATCAGAGCTACTAAGTTGAAAAGTTTGATAGCCAAAGGATAAGTGTTAAATGTCATAGATTTGGTAATGGTTGTAATTGGAGAGTTAGGGACACTCTAGGAAAGAAATCCAATATGTGGCAGATTATAAAATATGATAACCCTCACACTTATGTTAGTCCAACTTTTTCTCAAGATCATAAGAAATTGGACTTAGATATGATTTGTTCTTACATTTTAGACATGGTGGGGGTGAAATTAGTTGTGTCTATATCTTTGATTATTGAAAGGATTAAAGTTATGGTCTCATACAAAGTATCATACCGGGAAGCTTGGAATGCCAAACAAAAAAAGTCATTTTGAAGGTTTTTGGATATTGGGAGAAATCATATCATATAATACTCAGATGGTTAGATGCATTACAAATGTACATGGAGAGCACTGTGGTTGAGATTCAAACGAATCACTTTGTTCACCACAATCATGTTGACACTTCAAAGCAAACACCTCCGATTTACATTGATCCGATTGATTTTGCATCTTAGTCCTTTGGGAGACGATTTGGATTATTCTTTATACTACAAGCTATTTTAGGATTAATTTTGTAATTTGGATGAACTCAGCATTCAAATCAATGGTACACATTTATATGAAAAATATCATCATAAACTGTTAATTGCTATAACACAAGATGGAGATCGAAATCCATTGCCGCTTGCATTTGTTGTTGTGGAAGGGGGAAACAAAGGATGCTTGGAGTTGGTTCTTATCTTGCTTTCAAGTACATGTCAATAAAAAACAAGGCCTATGTTTGATTTTTAATAGACACACTAGCATATTGCAGGCAGTAAGAAATTCATACATAGGTTGGCAACCACTACATGCCTATCATGTCTTCTATATTCGACACTTAAAAAACATTTGATTAATATAGGTGATAGTACAATATTTTATTCATTTAATTGTCCTCTCACTAGCTTCTTAAGAGCCAATTTGGTTTAATTGAATTGGATTTGTCACATTTTACAATATTGGACCTAGTTGGACCATTGAAGGAATTATTATATGATTTGACCTTATTTTGTCTATTTAGTAGTGTTCAGTGATTTGGCTATAATTTGAGCTATAAATGTCTGATTTGTTGTGATTTTGGTCTTGTAGGAAATATAAGACAAATATCTACAAGTTTCACTAAGACCTCAGCATTTAAATCACATGTTTGGATAATTTAAACTGGAGTTAAAGCAAGTGCTAGAGTGCTGATCCTGACAGTCTGATCTCTGCACACTCATCAGCTCATATTTTGAGTTGTAGAAGTGCAATGGGTGTCAAACCAGGCCCAAATGAAAGCTATGATATAAATTCATAACTCCTATGCAGACAGCTAAGTCAAACTATGTCGTTTTGGGCATGCAAATCAAGCTGGAAAACAAAGCAAAATGACATGAAACTTGGGCCCAATGATTCTTAATTAACCTATCTTTGTACCTAATAGGTTTCTAATCATGTAGAGCCAAAACAATGGTTAGTTATAAAGGGAAAATAGAGCAAAATGTGACTGTTCAGTTTCATTTTTTTAATTTTTAGCAATTTGGTTTTCCCTCTCTTCATCTCTCTTTTTCTTCATTCTCTCTAGGTTTTTCACATTTTTGAGTTTCTTCCCTTCCAACCATGGAGGACTAGAACATTGTAATCAATCTTAGGGATCGACAATTTTGAAGTTTAATTCTAAGATCTTGTTTTAATTGTTCTACATTCATGTGTTAATCATTCTCTCTTCTTCTTCCTTTGAATTTGAATCTGAATTGAGTTGCTTAATTTGATTTGGATGTTGAATTGATTGCTTAATCAATTACCTAATTTGAATATGGATTAAGAGATTAAACAATGCATCAAAGGTATTGGATTTAGCTTAGTTGGATATTAAATTCCAGCTGGTTAAAATTTAAATGGATACTTAATTCATCTAAGCATCCTTGGGAAACAACTTTGTTCATCTACTAATGCTACAAATTATACAATGAATCGATTCTTTCTATTTGACTTAGCTCGATTCTCGTGTTCAATAGGTAATTGGATTAACCGCATTAAAGCTTCAATTTCTTATATAATAATGTGTTAGCTACTATTGTTGTTAAAGTATTATTTTTGTATAAGTTATGAACCTAATAAGAACAAATTTGCATCCATATTAGAGAAGTTGACAGTAGGTGAAAATATGTCAAATTAGATTAATTCAATCTCTAAAGAGACATGAACTTTGTCATATGATGGTGGCCAAAGATTTGGACATATGACTACTAACTTATCAGAGTGTATCAATGGAGTGTTGAGGGGTAGCAGAAACCTACCAATAACTATATTTGTTCAGATGACATTTTTCAAATAGGTTGAGTACTTTGTTAGTCATAATCGACAGGTCCATGAATAGGTTGCAAAACGACAAGTCTATACCGAAGATTTGGTGAAAATAATGTTCTTGCTAGCTCGCATCAAGTGTGCAATTACAAGAGAGAATCCACTAGATTTGACATACAACAAGAGGCATTCAACTTTATAACACAACATGGTGGACACATGTATACTTTAAATCTACAAGAATGATGGTGTGATTGTATTTCCCATGTTCTCATGTAATTTTAGCATATGTTGCGTTGGCCATTGATCCTATGGAATATGTTCATCCTGTTTATAAGTTAGACAATGTTGTGAAAGCTTACCAGGGTCAATGGTATTCTGTTAAGGATAAACCTTTTTGGCCCCCAGCTCCAGCAACAACATTAGTAATAGATCATGTTTTGCTTTGGGCATGGGGTCAGCCGAAGTCAACTAATATCATAAATGAAATGGATTAGATTGAATCAGGAGACAAATGTCGGTTATGTGGTGAAGTGAGATATAGTCGTTGTAGTTGTCCTTCTCATAGATCAAGGACTTCTAGAGAAGGCCCTTCTAGTTGATATAGGATTTGTTTCATTATATGTAATATTGATGTGTACCGAATCATTATTAATGTCATTATATGTAATATTGATGTATACTAAATGATTATTAATGTTAGTTTTAAGGATTATACTTTTATGTAATTCCTGTTTTGAAAATACATTATGTAATTCCTCATTTGAATATGCATTATTTAATGAATGATTATTAATGTTGACGAATGAATGTGAATTTATACTAAGCATTACCAGGAGACATGACTTTAGATACACCGCGTTAGGAATTGAAGCCAAGCCTAATGCATATATCATAGTATATATGGAATGAAGTGGTATTATAATTTACATTTACATACTTGACATTGTTTTATTATGTTTGACTTGATTAATGCATAACTTTAACAGTTAATCAGGCCGATCGGCCATTGTGTGTTAGATTTGCCCATAAAGATAAGCATGAACACCCACTAAATGCTATCATTCAATATCTACAACAGGTAGGCTTTATTGGCGTTGCACATTCTATTTTTTTTTTCCTATTGACCTACACTTGGTTAATGCGTTAGTAGAGAGATAGTGGTCTGAGATACATACATTTCATATTCCATTGGGGAGTGCACCATCACATTAGAAGACATGTTTATTTAGTTAGGACTTCTGATTGATGGATTTCCAGTAACTGAGAGTATTTACCATAACTGGAATGGGCTATGTGTTAGATTATTAGGTGTGACAACGCTTGAGGATGTGATGAGAGGTGGAATACTAAGCATGTCATGACTAAGCAGTTATTTTCACACAATCCCACCTAGAGCAAATGATATAGTGTTGCAGTGATATGCACGAGCATATATATTGAGATTGATCGGAGGCATGCTTTTTCTGGATAAGTTTGGCAAAGATGTGCATTTGATGTACCTTCCCCTCCTGGAGAATCTTACCTCTGCAGGACAGTATAGTTAGAGATCTGCATGCTTAGCCTACCTATATCGGGAGCTATGTAAAGCTACTAACTATAATACTTTAAAGATTAGTGATGCATTCGTTTTAATACAGATGTGGGCATGTGATAGATTTTCTCACATTGCTCCTACCTTCCTAGATCTCAATGATGATGACATCATTGATTATGCTGTTGATCGAAACCAGTTTCATCCACTAGGGTATTGCTAAGTTTATTTTGTCTACAGGATGTTGATACTCATTTGCTTTATTTATTATATAAATCTCATTATATTCTCATTTTTGTAAATCATCATCACTTTCACATTTTAATAGGTGGCATTGTCATAAGAGTTTGAAGAGTTTGATTGAGACTCCAACACATGTCCTTTCCTATTATCGACTCCACCTAGATCGTCTTAAGAGACCTTAGGTACGTGTTGTGTTAGACAAACTTTAAATTAAATTTACTGATAGCCTCATCATTAATTTTACTTTTATGTCATGCTTTTGTTTATTTCATCTGGTAGCCATATACAGCCAAGACACGTTTCCAGCATTCTGTGTTGCTGAAAGTGACTTATGGCTTGATGTGGTTCCGTTAATATTCTTTTATATTATTGAGTGGCACTAACTAGATAGGATTATGTGTTAATTTGGTCTCAACTAACCAATATCTCGAGCGTCGCACCAGCCTAATCATCTATATACAATGTCATTGCAAGGAAGGCATGATGAGTATTGACCTAGGGTGCACAGATAGTACATTCATATGGGATAGTCGGTGCTAGCATGTTATTACTGGTGAGCCATTGACTGTAATGTTGGGTGCAAATTCTAAGTACGTGAGATGGTATAAACGTGTCACTAGATGATGGATTACTCCCTTTGCAGCTAGTATTGGACTTGTGGTAAGTAATTTATCAATTGTATTTACATATGCAATGGGTATATATATATATATATATATATATATCATGTTATTGCATTTTTTAGGCTGACACTGCAGAGAGGTAATATAGTTGGACTACATCTGAAGGACATTCTGCCTTTAATCTTGATAGCCTTTGAATCAACTTCCTTCATCTTAGCTACATTGGATGAGCATGATCGTATCTCAAGCAGTCAGTTGCAAAGAGTTCCTCTTGCAGATGACATCCCCAGGGCACCCGTTGATGATGGCTAGCAAAGTAGTCATAGAAGGATAACAGGGTTAGCTAATTTTAGGAGACGAGCTAAGTCTTCTCAACAACACATTTAGCTATCTTAACCCTTTGAATCCCTTACTCCACAGATGCCTCAGCCCATTATTGCTACATCTTATACTTACCCACCTACTCACCCACCCTATCCTTATCCATCGTACCGATCTTATCCATACCCACCATCTCCTTACCTAGGGTATTGATCAATCAATTTGAGACACTTATGTTAGCTTTGTATTAGGCATTATTAGATGTTTATTGTGCCCAATATTAGTACTTTAGATGAGTTTAATGTTGTTGGGCTTCATTGGGCTTTAATGCAAATATTGAATAATTTTCGGATTTTGATGCATTTTGACCTTTCTTCCTTGGTTAGGTCATAACTTGGGACTCGGTGATCCAATTGAGGTGATCTTGGAGTCTTTGGAAAGCTAAAACAATGCTCTACAAGTTTCATGAAGAACTCAAGAGCTGGATCGGAATGCTAAGGGTCCAAAATATCCCTGCAATGCAGAGTGGGTTTGCTGTCACGGAACCATCTGGGCAGTATGCACATATTGGACTATATAGTGGGTTATAGGCCTCCTCTTGGGCTGAAACTTGGTCACTTGAAAGATAAGACCCATATCTCCAACTTCAATGAAGACCATTTTGTCAATAGATGTCGTTTTAGGCATGCTTCAGAAGCTACAATTTGGTCTGAATTTGGAAACACGTTCTTCCAACCTAACTTGAGGTAGGTGAAGTGTTTTTGGCATTTCTGGAGTTTTAAAAGTCCAAATGACATGATTCAAATTGGAGATTTTCAAGGAGACAACTGGCTACAACTTTGATGAAGACATCCAAGCCAAAATGCACCGTCTAGGTGATGAATTTGAAGCCAGAAGTCGGATAAGAGTTGTTGACTAAAAGCCACCAACCCACCTACCATGCACCAACCCACCAACCATGCATCAAGCTTCCATTTTTGACAAATTTCAGATTCTTATAGCTTGTATTCAGATTATGTACATGTACAAATTGGCTTCTAGGATTAGTATAAATAGACCCAACCTCTTTGTATTAGAGGCATTCAATTTGAAGTAAGTTAGAATTCAATTTTGTAGTAAGTTTAAGTATTTGTTAGTTTTCTTTCTCCTCTTCTCCCTTCTCTTTAGAATTTCATTTTTGTTCTTTATTTTCTGAGTTCTTCCTTCTCATCCATGGAAGGCTAGGCTCTTATAATCAATCCAAGGGATTAACCGTCTTGATGTTTAATTTGGAGATCTTGTTTTGCTTGTTCATATTGCTTAATTGTTATTCAAGTTTCTCTTCGTCCTCTTTTGATTTCTATCTAGATTGAATTGCTTAATTTGATTTAGATGTTAATGTGATAATAGCTTTATTGTCATGTCTTCAAAGAGGATCACAAAGAATAAACAATTTATTAAAGCTTTTTGATGGATTGTTTAGCTTGGTTAAATTCTGGATCTTAAATTAATCTATGTATGGATGGTGCTTACTTTATCTAACCTTGGTTAATTAAATTCTAGATGCTTATCTAGTAGATATTCTTGGATTATGTTGAGGCTTCTTGATGTGATCTAAGGCCAAGAACATGGTTAGCGATTAAGTGAATTCCTTGTGATCAATGATGGATTAAACTCAAGATCGGTAAATTTCCTTGGATTGGTTGTTTCTTTAGATTTGTTTTCAACTTTGAGTCTTGTATATTTATCAATCTTGTTAATCATCATCAAAACCCCCCTTTTAATTATCTTGATTTGATTAAATCTTTGTTCTTTTTGGATCCTTGAGAGACGATTCTGCCTACATGCTCTATACTACAAATTAGTTTTGCGAACCTAAGAATTATTATTATTTGACGAGGTCTCGACAACCTCATGTCCAAATTCTGGCGCCGCTTGCCGGATCCAAAGGCAACTATTTGATCATTTCATCTAACTCTAACAATTGTGTTTGTTTTGTTTTGAACATTTTCAAGTGGAATTCTACTGAAATTGGGTAAAGGGCATTCTGCGAAGATTTTGGTTCGGTAACGTATCTCTGATTAATCTGAATTTTGGTAGACTAATGAAAATCGTGATTTTGAGAAAGGCTCACTACTTGTAGTGAGGTCACCCTTATTTTTGCCAAATTCCATTGTTTAGACCAATTTTTCAATTTTGTAAGATTTTTTATTATTCTGTTAGATAGAATTTTTGTAGATTTCACTGTGGTAGTCCCATAATTTTTAAAAATCTGTAGATATGTTTTCTGTAATTATTTTGTGTGTATATTTAGACTTGTTTTTGTGATTTTGTGTTTTTGTGTTTGATATCTAATCTGATGGAGCATAAACTTGATGAGCTGGCTTATCTGGTGGGGCAGTTGGCAGTGGAACAACATCACTTACCTGTGCAAGAACTTGCAAGATTTTGTAGTATATGTTGTAGTTCTTATCATCCAACATATGCTTGCACCACATTACAAGATGATGGTTCTGTATTTCATGACTATTCTGTTGATGCAACAGGTGTATTTCTTGGTGAACCACAATACCAACAACTTGGATATGATCCTTATTCTACCACATATAACCATGACTGGGGAGATCATCATTGGTTCGAACCTTATGTTGAACCAATCGCCTATACCAAGAACCTATCTTCACCAGCAAAGACAAGCCCCAATAAGCATGGAATTTGAGCCTACACTAGAGGATTTGGTGAAACAATTTGCTCAGAACAACATCCAATTCCAGCAGAGAACAGAAGCTATAGTACAAAACGTGAAGACCCAAGTTGGTCAACTTACATCTTCATTGAGTCAGTTGAGCAAGCACAGCATGTAAATTATGATTCTCAGAGAACATGAGACCATTGATGTGCAAAAACCAATTGATGATTTGTGTGTCAATTTGCTAGTTTCAACGATTTTGATGATTCTCGCTTTGTTGTGATGGTGATATATTGTGTAATGCATGTCTTTGAGATTGCTACCTTTTTGAGATATGATAAATCTTTTCAACAGATTATGCAAAGAACTCAATCGCAAAAAAGTAGTGAAGCCACCAAAATTGGGAGTCCATTGTGGTTAAAAACCTCTTTACTGATGAGGAGGAGAGGTTGCTACCCATTTTGAGGGAGAATCTGAGAGCATGCACACTTGCAGACATTCCAAGCATTAGCCCTTCCATTTGCATGCATAAGATTTTACTTGAAGATGGAGCTAAACCAGTAAAGCAACCCCTGAGGAGACTAAACTCTACGATTCTCGGATGTGGTGATCCATTATACGGCTATGGTGTACGCCGAACGTTAATTCTTCCGCTATCCATAGGGAGTTTTCTTTCCATACTTTTATTTCATTTTTCTAGTTGTTGTTTTCTTTTGTTTTTACCGTTTTACTATTGTTTTTAATATTGCTCGTTTTTATTTGACTTGCTTACAATTTACTCTTTCTCGTTGTTGTTGTTTCGTTTGTGTTGTCTCGTTTCTATTTTTGCTTATGTTTTGTTGTACTTGCGATATTTGTCTTTTATTATTATTTTTTTCTTTTCTCTTGTTTATTTTTTTATTTTTTTGTTTTGTCTCATTGTTTTTATTTTTCTCGTTTTCTATATAAATCTTTGTTGAAAAAAAAGCTACGTTTAAGGTCAATGGCCGAAATTGAAACATTATTGGGGAGGACCTATGGATCGTGCAAAATCTTCAATCACGCTGGCTAAAAGACATTAAAGTAGCGCTTCTTGGGAGGCAACCAAGTCTTCTAACTTTTTCATTTTTCAAACTTTGACTTATTTGCATTCACGAGAATCGACAGAAAATCGGTGCCGAGCAAGTTAAAATCTATTAGAGTTTGATTTTTCTGCCTTTATTTTGTTTGTTTTTCTTTGATGATAATTTTTCACCGCGTAAATGGCGGATAACGTTACTCCGTGTAAATCTTTTTTGGTCCCTTCAGTTACCCCCAAACACTGAAAGCTATACATAATTTTACTCAATTTTTTTCTCTCTCTTTCTTCTTTCTTTCGAAATGGATAATCACTTTTAATCTCCGCAAAGCAATTCCTTCTCTCCCTCAAAATGCTTTAACTAACATTTATTGTGCAAGGTTTGAGAGATTAAGGATGCTCATGCACAAAGGCATCCTCGCGGAGGATATACGCTGGTTGATCAAGCAAAGGTCCGACTCAGAGGTGAATTTTTCGACGCTCTTGTTTCATATATGCCAGGGCTAGGCAAAAGTTCATATGCAAAGAAGAGAAGAGCAAAAAGGTTACGGGTCTGCTATAAATGTGCAAGATGGACCTGTAACACAAAATGCAAATCAACTGGAATGACGTCTATAAACCGAGATGATAAAATTAACTTCATAAAGGATGGCATGAGTAAGGAGTCTTTAGATAAAATTCTATTGACTCTTGAGACGCATCCTAGTGGAGATGTGCAGAGAGTACTTCTCGATTTATGGCCAATTTTCCAAGATGAACATGAGCGATATAGTCTCGGGAATCCACTCAAAGACTCGCTTTGCCAATTTTTAAGAAAATTGGATGGGAAGCCACCATCGGCCCATAGAGAGCATTCAAGCCGTTACTGGACGTAAAACCAGAGGAAAATGTGAGCCACAATCACACCTCCTGTAAGTATTTTTTTTATTTTTCCTTTTTTCTTCTTGTTTATTAAAAAAAATTCAAAAAAAAAGAAAAAAAAATTAGCCGTATTTTTTTGAAATATGTGTTGCGTATTTTCAAACTTCTTCTGACACATATAGATTAGCCTTTTATCTTTGTCATATGCTTATTATCATTTCTGGTGCTTATTTTCAAACTTATCTGACACGCAGATCTACCCCTCCTTTATAGGTGTAATTATTACCTTTGAGTTTTGATGCCTTTAAATATTGCACTTTGCTCTCTTCAGATCATTGATAAGGTGAGAGTACAAAAAAACAAAGAGAAAAATGGAAGTCACTTCGTCCGGATCAAGAGTGTTTGTGTCTTTTGTGGATCTAATCTCGGGAAAGATAAAGAGTTTGTAAATATTGCACACCATCTTGGTCGAGTGCTAGTGAGAGAGAAATCCGCTTAGTTTATGGAGGAGGTAGTCTTGGGTTAATGGGTTGTGTAGCAAGCGCCGCACATTTAGGAGGTGGCAAAGTCCTTGGTGTCATTCTACTCCTTTATCGACCAAAGAAGCCCATTGGAAAAACATTGGGGATGAAGTAATGGTATTTTGCATGCACCAACGCATGAACATTATGATAGCAAATGTCGATGCCTTTATTGCCCTACCGGGTGGTTTTGGAACTTTGGAAGAGCTCTTCCAAATTACATCCTGGTCACAGCAGAACTTTCACCAAAACCCAGGTATATTAAATGTTAATGGTTTTTATGACAGCTTTGTTTTGTTTTCTTGATCATGCTTTGTAGAAAAAGGTTCATCTCACAAGCGACACGTCAAAGTCTTGTAAATCGCTGCAACTCCCGAACAATTGCTCGATCAACTAAATGAATTTGTACCACAACGTGATCCAGTAATGGCTCCACGGAATTGGGAACAAGGCAGCAGCAGCAAAAAGCCAAAACTTGATTTGAATTTATCTTTGTGAATTTTTGTTTTCTCTTACGGTTTTAGTTTTTTGTAATTTTTCTTATTTCAGGCTCGATTTGCAGTTTTCTGGTAAGACCTTCTACACTCTACCTATCTTTATTTTGACATTGGGGACAATGTCTTTAATTAGTTGGGGGGAGGGATAGTTGACATTACCATGTACATAGTTTAGTAAAAACAAAAAAAACAAAAAAAAAAACAAAACAAAACAAAAAAACAAAAACAAAAAAAAAAAACTAACAAGCTAATCTTTATTGTTACTAACTTATTAGATATATGATGGCAGAGTAAGGAGTAGTTTTGCTCTTGAGACGCATCTTAACTTGCATTTCATAGTATGTCTTAAATTATTTTGTTCTTGCATATTAAAAAAAAAAATTTCATTTTGATCTTTTCAATTGATTTTGATACAAGCATGTGCTGAATCTGAGCTTAATTGATGATAAAAGTATGCAAAACAATTTATAGTTGAATCATTTTCATGATATACATGTGTATATGATTGTGGATATTAGGAAGAAGGCATGGTTGAATTGAGTGAATGTTTCATACCTTTGTGAGTTTTGGGCTTTTCCAAGTTTGATACTTACACTTGGTTATTTTCTTTCATGAGTGATGTCAATTATGAATTTATTTTCTAGAACTTGCATTGAATCGATTTGAGATTACATTGGTCTGTATAAGCTGCATGAAAATGACAGAGGCATTTTTCTTGACTTAGTCTGGCCAAATAAACCTACCTTGCATTTATCCCATTGTTAACCCCTCTGAGCCTACTTGCCTATTCTTTGTTCTTAGCTCATTACAAGCCTTGAGTGAAAAACCATGTTTTACCTTACCTTTGGGAATGGGAGAGCATTGATTTTCTTATTGGAGGAGTTCTTTTGCTTGCAATGATTTAAGTGTCGGGGAATTGGTGTGCTGATACGAAATGCTTGGTACAAAAAAAAAAAACAAAAAACAAAAACAAAAAAAAAACAAAACAAAAGAAAAAAAAAACAAAAAAAAAAAGAGAAAAAAGAAAGAAAAATAAAAGAATAGAAAAAGGAAGGAATGTGTGAAGAGAATGAGCATTTTATGGTTTTGGGTAAAAAATTTATTCTTTCTACTTGAGTTACTCCTCAATGCTCTTTTATTCTCTTTGGTTTTAACCTGCTATTATCCATATTGTTCCCTTCCTTCATCTTATAAGTTCCATTACAACTTTTTTGAAAGACCTCTTGATTTTTGTAATTTATTTGATCTAAGTAGTGGAGAATTGATGTATATGCAAGCCTATGGTAAAATACTTTCATAATTTGACTGAGTTGAGCGTAAACAGTTAACCTAAACACCTTGTGTGATTTGAGTGTCACTTGTGAAGAATTTTACTCAATCTGAACATGCCTAATTCTGATTAAAGCATGATTATGCTATACTTTATTCTCAATTGGTTTGATTCAACTATTCTTTGTTAAGCATACTTGACTTATTAATTATGGTTTATATTTAATACAATGCTTGTATTTAAAAATTAGTTGAATTGATTAAATAAAATATTACATGTTTGTGGGTATCATCCCTGGTAAACCCTCACGAGACTATAACTCGTCCACTAGGGACACCTAGGGGTTTAAAGGCTTGTGGCACATGCTAAGTGCCATCGTGTTTTCCTACGGAAGTGGATTAGATTAGGTACAATCATTTTTTATGTTTTTAGTTTAATAATATTATGTTTCTTGTTTTTCTTTAGTTTCGTTGTTATGTGTTTAGCCCAGCAGTGCAAAAGCTTAAGTTTGAGTGAATTTGATCAATCAATTTGAGACACTTATGTTAGCTTTGTATTAGGCATTATTAGATGTTTATTGTGCCCAATATTAGTACTTTAGATGAGTTTAATGTTGTTGGGCTTCATTGGGCTTTAATGCAAATATTGAATAATTTTCGGATTTTGATGCATTTTGACCTTTCTTCCTTGGTTAGGTCATAACTTGGGACTCAGTGATCCAATTGAGGTGATCTTGGAGTCTTTGGAAAGCTAAGACAATGCTCTACAAGTTTCATGAAGAACTCAAGAGCTGGATCGGAATGCTAAGGGTCCAAAATATCCCTGCAATGCAGAGTGGGTTTGCTGTCACGGAACCATCTGGGCAGTATGCACATATTGGACTATATAGTGGGTTATAGGCCTCTTGGGCTGAAACTTGGTCACTTGAAAGATAAGACCCATATCTCCAACTTCAATGAAGACCATTTTGTCAATAGATGTCGTTTTAGGCATGCTTCAGAAGCTACAATTTGGTCTGAATTTGGAAACACGTTCTTCCAACCTAACTTGAGGTAGGTGAAGTGTTTTTGGCATTTCTGGAGTTTTAAAAGTCCAAATGACATGATTCAAATTGGAGATTTTCAAGGAGACAACTGGCTACAACTTTGATGAAGACATCCAAGCCAAAATGCACCGTCTAGGTGATGAATTTGAAGCCAGAAGTCGGATAAGAGTTGTTGACTAAAAGCCACCAACCCACCTACCATGCACCAACCCACCAACCATGCATCAAGCTTCCATTTTTGACAAATTTCAGATTCTTATAGCTTGTATTCAGATTATGTACATGTACAAATTGGCTTCTAGGATTAGTATAAATAGACCCAACCTCTTTGTATTAGAGGCATTCAATTTGAAGTAAGTTAGAATTCAATTTTGTAGTAAGTTTAAGTATTTGTTAGTTTTCTTTCTCCTCTTCTCCCTTCTCTTTAGAATTTCATTTTTGTTCTTTATTTTCTGAGTTCTTCCTTCTCATCCATGGAAGGCTAGGCTCTTATAATCAATCCAAGGGATTAACCTGCCTTGATGTTTAATTTGGAGATCTTGTTTTGCTTGTTCATATTGCTTAATTGTTATTCAAGTTTCTCTTCGTCCTCTTTTGATTTCTATCTAGATTGAATTGCTTAATTTGATTTAGATGTTAATGTGATAATAGCTTTATTGTCATGTCTTCAAAGAGGATCACAAAGAATAAACAATTTATTAAAGCTTTTTGATGGATTGTTTAGCTTGGTTAAATTCTGGATCTTAAATTAATCTATGTATGGATGGTGCTTACTTTATCTAACCTTGGTTAATTAAATTCTAGATGCTTATCTAGTAGATATTCTTGGATTATGTTGAGGCTTCTTGATGTGATCTAAGGCCAAGAACATGGTTAGCGATTAAGTGAATTCCTTGTGATCAATGATGGATTAAACTCAAGATCGGTAAATTTCCTTGGATTGGTTGTTTCTTTAGATTTGTTTTCAACTTTGAGTCTTGTATATTTATCAATCTTGTTAATCATCATCAAAACCCCCCTTTTAATTATCTTGATTTGATTAAATCTTTGTTCTTTTTGGATCCTTGAGAGACGATTCGGTTCATGCTCTATACTACAAATTAGTTTGCGAACCGGTAATTATTATTATTTGACGAGGTCTCGACAACCTCATGTCAGGTATACATACCCACCGCATGTTGGTTCCTCTTCTTCTTACATACCATCCTAGGTAGGCCCTTCTCATGCACTTCCGCAGGCAAGCCCTTCTAATGAACCTCCACAGCCTGACTTCTCTCACATGGTGCCTCAGTCTGGCCCTTGATATTATGTTTAGTGATATTTATCTTAGGGTTTACTTTTTTGGATTAACACTATTGTGAACAATGTATTGTGTCAATGATATATTTTTAATTGGTAGATGAATGTACTAATTGCACAAACATTTGATGTGTTTCTAAAAACATGGATTATTTGTATTTTCCTGGATTGGATTATAAATCTTGTTATAAAGGTTTGATTTGCTAATTTGTAGTTTTACCTTAATTTATTAAAAAAAATTACACATTAATATTGTCACGCTGATAAGTTAAGCGTGATCTATTTCATCATGCTAAGGGCTAAAACGTGATCTACATTAAAACTCTTAAGCATGTGATGATATGTATCGTGTCACGTTAGTGTGTAGAACATGATTAAACCAATCACGCTTGGAAGTTTGATGAGATGAGACCATGTGAAACATTAAAAAAAATTAATGTCATCGTGTAAAAAATGACAATAGATGGGTAACTATTTTGAAATAAAGGGTATTTTGATAATTAGATTACAATTTATGGGTATTTGGGTCAAAAAGCCATAATAGTTATCTTAAGTTTCAAAATACTTTCCCTTGACGGAGTAAAGTCTAATGCTATGTTTGATATACAATTTAGAGTAGAAAAGAAAGAAAAGAAAAAAATGGGTTAATGATTAACTCACCCCTTTTATTTGGTATCAGTTTAATAATAAAGAAGGAAGAGATTTGGATGTTTGGGTTTTTTGTGGCCCACATATTTTTTATCTACCCATTTATAAGTGGATTGAAAGGGAAAGGATCACTTTCCTACATTTCTTGTGGCCCCACGTATTTCTTTCATGCATTCAGCATTCAAACCCTTCACAAGATTCATACACAATGATCCTTGTTGCTAACTGAAATGCACAAATTCTAATGTTCATAGAGAAGAAGGGAAGGGAGATTCAATATGAAGGAATAATTGAGATATAAATGAAAGTATTATCATATACCATCAGTGGTAATATCATTTTTTCAAATTATGTCCGACATAAATTTGGAACCAACCATCCACACACTTATTTTTTTTTAACTAAATAAAATTAGTAATATCTCTTTTAAAAAAGTATTTTTAAAATTTAGTTATCACACTTATTACTAATTCTTTTTGAAAATGATTGTGACAAATGAAATTTTTTATGTAAATTAATTTTATTAAATTATAAAAATTAAATTATTTAATTTTTATTCATATGTATTTTTATTTTTTTCGTCTATAAAACTAAATAAAATAAATAAATATTTTTTTCATTAAATAATATCAAATAATGTGAATAATAACACTTCCACTTTAATTTTTTTTTTTTTGTGATAACTTATTCCCCCTTTTTTATTCGCGAAGGAAAGCATAAGTCATGGAGTTGCTTTTCTTTCGTAGGTCAAGAGTCAAGAGTCAAGAGGAGAGAAACACTATAAAAAAAAAAAAAGCAGAGTGTGAGTCCCACAAACACCAAAAAATCAATGCTTCTGCAGCAAGGAGTCGCAGTTGGTTCGTCGGGCAAACAAAAATGATGGAAAGTGGACCCACAAATATTCTTGATGTCTTGGGATTTGGACATTTCCTTCTTGGTTGCTTCCACTAGCCACGCTAAAAAGTGAAATAGTGAATTATTGCTGCAGCCTCCTACCCCTCGCTCACCTGTACGGACGAGTACTTGGCCATATGATATCTTTACTTTTTCCCCCCTGAAAGCTTAGCCATAATATCACGATTCACGACACAAAAGCATAAGATTTCTTTTTACTTTTTTTAAGTTTTAACCCAACAAAATCAGAAGCATTTCTTACTTTCCGTATTATTTTAGTATTTTTTTAAGATATTGATAATTTGTGTGAATTATTAAATATTTATTATAAAATTAATATTTAATAAATTATTTTAAATATTATATTTATAAAAATATTATAACAACTCATTTTACAACTTTATAGTAGTAAAATAATAAAAAAATTATGAAAATTATATTTTTTTGTAAATTAAGTATTAAAATATATATTTTTTATGTTAAGAAGTAGATTTTATTAAAATTAATTTTATTGAAATTAATTTCTTAATATCTTTATATATATATATATATATATTTAAGTTGGTGAGTATTTTAAGATTTTGGTTGAGTGATTTTAAGTTTAAGTTAACTACTTTAAAGTTTTGAATAAATTATTTAATGTTTTAGATAAGTAATTTAAGATTTTAAATAAGTGGTATAAAATTTCAAATGAGTAATATAAAATTTTAAATAAATAATTTAAGATTCATGTAAAAAAAATTTAATTAATCATATTGAGAAAGTTAAATTTTATAAAAATTAAATTTTCAACATATAATTAAAAAAAATAAATTGTGAAGTCAATTTCATAAAATTTAACTTTTTCACATGAGAAAAGTAGCATATTTTAATACATAAATTTAAAAGAACATGAAATTAAAAAAAAAATTGTTATATGAATATAAAAAAGCTCTCACCTTACTTTATAATCAGTCCTTTTGGGTCGGGTACTGGTTACCTACTTCGGCCAAGTTCATCTCATAGGCACTACAAATTATTGTGCATTTATAGTATTTTAATAGTTTTTATTAATATCTTCTTCTCTTTTTTTTGTTGAAGAGTTTTATTAATATCTAATAATAATGAATTTATAATATATTATACTGATCTTGACCGTTGAGAGAATCAAATCAAATCAATTAAGAGAATGTAAACAGGAGACATTTCACGTTTTTAAAGGCACTTTTTTTGTATAAATTTTTTTTTTTACCTTATATATATATACATACATACATATATATGGTAAATCTTAAAAATGATCAATATAATTTACTCACAAATTAATTAAAAAGAGCTAAAAACATTCACTCAACATGTGTGAGGTCATTCATGGTTGGTGTCAATTCTTTTTATATTAAATTTTTGTAAATATAAATAATTTTCTTTTATATGATTTTTTTATTTTAAATATTAATATTTTCCATTAATATACATTTTACTTTATAAATTATTAATATTTTCATTTCATATACATTTTAAATTTATTAAATTTTAATTGTAAAATTTAGATTCATTCTACTCGTCGAATACAAAAGTGGTAACCTAACCACCTAACTAGGTCGATTGAAGGTGCTTTGATCAAATTCAATTAAACCCAATGTTTTAATAATCGAATTAGAGATCGAACTGGAGAGATCTCAGAGTCATAGTTTGATTGGTTTAACATGTCAAACCAGATAATGTAATAATTATAATTATATACATAATTATTTATATATATAAGTAAAGCTAATAAAATGAATTATAAAAATTAACAACATATGATAATATTTATTATTATATTCAATTAAAATATCCTTATTTTGAGAGTAACATGGATAAGAAGAAAAAGATTAGAGTTTAATCCTTATTTTAAAAAATTATTATTATTATTTCTTTTAAAAATACTCATAATTATGAAAATAATGATTTTTTTAATTAAATCGGTTGGTCCAACTATATTTGGTAGTTTCCATTGCGTAGATCTTAAAAAGTTACTTAAACTGATATAAAATGTATCCAAATCAGACGAACAAATAAAAAGTTATGACTTTTGAGAGATAAATGTAAAAGAATACCCTAAAAAACTAATTAAAAATATGAAAAAGTAAAAAAAAATTCAAAAAAGGTATAAAAAATTATTTGAAGAACCAATAGGGTTTTAAAAACCAGCTTTGGTTCAACTAGTTCACCGATTTAATATAGTTTTGGCCGATTTTGGCAGTTCAGTGCCTTCGTTAATTCTTTAGGTAAAACCAAACTGTAGACACATCTGGTTCCCGACTGGTCGGTCCGATCCGATCTTTTAAACATTGATTAAACCCCATGAAAACTCAATAAATTGCATAAACATGAAAAATAAAGGGAAAATGACTCTTACATTCAGCTTAGAAAATAATTCCACATTGGTTCGTATCAAGTATAATTAACCACGTATCAAGTATTAAAATGAAGATAAATTGTTGGTTAACCGTATGTAAATTATTGGTTAATTTAGTTGAATACTTAGTTAATTTTTCAAAACGAACCAATGAGATCTCCAAGCTGAATATAAGGGTCATTCTTCCAAAAATAAATTAGTTTAAATTTTGTAAAAATTTGAAGTCCTATTCATTTTTAACAAAACTAAAAAACCCAGCCGTTTTTTATCAAACTAAAAAAGTGACCGAATTTTGTAATTTTCAAATGTGACATGTTCTTTGTTAAAAATTTGCAAAACTAAATTTTAAATTTAAATGTTGGAATCAAGGTTTGTGTGGAAACTCAGCAAGCTTAGAAGGAACTCTTATCCATAGCCTATGTAAAATTGTTAGTGGGTCGGGTATCCAAAATCCGACCCTATCCAAGATGACCCGTAAAGATCTAATAATAATTATTAAGTAAGTGAACCACTTATCATATCACCGGTAATTTAGGAGTCACTAATTAGTAATTCAATCTTCCTTTATTAGTCAATGTCTGTTATAGGTAACTATCCTGTGTGACAAGCTCCACATACCTCCTTGCAAATTGACCAATAGGATTTGTTTTTTTTGGAAACCCATGAAATCATGCTGATGTAAGATTTGGATTTTTAAAGTAATAGTTATACTTTAGGAAAATATTAAGAAAATTAGACCGGATCAACCGATTGGACCGATTAGATCGAGAATCGGTCACCCCATCTATACGATTCATCTCAAAAATCCGCCCAGCCTGAAATCCAATTAAGAATCGGTAAACCAGTCAAAAATCGGTCTAATTAGGTTCAATTGGTTTTTTTTTATTTAATTTTTTTGCTAATTCAAATGATGTCATTTTGATTTAAAAACTTAATGTAAGTCAATTTAAAAAGAATTTTATATAAAATACTTAAATTTAGATTGTATAAAATTTTGAAAACTGAATGTATAATTGATTGTATATCTCTTTGAATTTAAATTGAATTTTTTTAAAACAAAATAGACTATAATACTATTATTGAATGCTTTAGACTATCAAAAAATAAGCTGTAAACTATTTTTTATCATTTGTATTATTTTTATGATTTTTAATTTGTTTAATTAGTATATAATATATATATTTATATTATATAAATATATTTAAATTATACTCCAGTTTAATTACGATTGAACCATTGAATATTGAATTAGTCTTTTGACTAGTGTAATCACCGATTCGATTTTCAAAACCTTACTTTAAAAAAGAAAAGAGAGAATAATAATTATTAATAAAAAGTTAATTGGATATAATTTTATAAAATATAAATATATGTATAATAAATTATGTATATGCAAAAATTTATTCTTTTATTTTTTTTATCAATAATTATCATTTTTTAAAAATTCAAGCAGATTCTATTCACTTAATTTATTTTTGATCTACTTTAATTTAATTTATTTACTTATAAGAAAGATTTATGTTTTCAAAAAAGCTATTTGGTTTAATAGGCCATGCTATTTAGCTTAATAGGTAATCATATTTATATATTAAATTAAAAATTAATAATAATTATTTAATTTATTAATTATATATTAATATAATTTATTTATTAAAGATTATGCATATTAAAATTTAAAAAAATTAAATAATTTGATATATTTAAATACTTTTATATAATAGAAATATTTAAATAAAATTTTAGACAAGTAAGATAGAAAGCCAAGCCAAAACTATTTTTTTTATAATAAGTAATAAATTAAATTAAGTCTAAGATTTTATAAGATAAATATGTACCTTTTGAGACAAAACTTAACTTAATCTACTCTAATTTATTTTCACCGCTAGGCATTGCCCAATAAAAAAAAGTGATGCCTACCGTCAAAATCACGCGTCGACAAAAACTTTATAAACAAGAAAATGAAAGTCTTTTTAGCCTTTTGATATTTTTTTTTATGTTTTTAATGACATTTTGCCTTCTATATAATATAACTTCCTTGTATTGGAACTCTTCGCTCCAGTGTGTTGAGTAAAGCAGTGTCCATGGCAGTGGAAGTGTTGACTAGGGGTTGACGGCCATTTCTCTCTCTCTCTCTCTCTTTGTTTGGCTCTCTTTGGGTGGTGATTGCTGATATTCCTTCAATTTTCAATCTTGGGTTAGTTTCTGTTTCTTCATGTTGTATATTATTATTCCCTTTCATGGTGGGTGATGATGATGAGTGATCACTTTGGCTCATACCCACAACTTTCTCTTGTCTTTGTTGTTACAAGATTTTCATGCATGGTTGGTTGTTACTGTTTGATGATTGGAGTGTGATGCTTTGTAGAATGTGAATGCCTTCATGGATGCTTCAGGAGTGGGTAAGAGGGACAGGTGGAGAGTCTGTGTGGAAGAATTATGTGCATTCATTGTGCTTTTCTTTAAAAAGGATGTTTCATTTCTGTAAAGTTCACCTTTTGATGGTTGCTTATAGGTCTATGCTTGATCAGAGGTTCGTTTTTTGCTTTCTTTGTTCCAGAAACTTGGGTACATCTGATCACTTGTCTTTTTGGACAGATAAAAGCCTAAAACATTACATCAGATGTTAACAATTTTTTTTTTTGCCGTTACTTGGGGCTGCTCTCAAATTGGCCGTGGATGATTTAATTTACCAAAAGGAACCGTTCTGGGTGAAATAATATTTTTTTTTAATTTTTTATTTGACACATGGGTGACCCATTTGGATGGAATGGCTATTCTGTTTTAAGCCAAAGGGTTTTAAATTGCGGTTCGCAACCGCAATTATGGCTGCAATATTGCAGTTTTGGAGGTCTTTGCAACCATAATTGCAGCTGCATCAGCCGCATTTTCCCTCAATTTTCCGTAATTTCTGCAATCGCAATGCAACTGTGACTGCAATCGTAATTTAAAACACTGACCTGTGATAGCCTTCCAGCATTGACTCCGTTTTTAGAACTCAACTGAAGATTCTACCAATCATCAAGTGCTTGTGATTGGGCATTTATATTTTAAATCTGATTATTGAGCAAATCTTTTTATGTGTTTCCTTGTCCATTGTTGTTTCTTTTTACCTGCTGTCCTACTTTTTGATTATTATTCATTGTATGACTTAGGCTATTTTTATGGAATATCTAAGGTGAATTGAACTTGTTGAGAAGAATAATATGTTAATGATGATGATCACTTGTTTCACATCCCTACTAGTCAGAATTAGTCTGTCAGAAGTTCTTTCTAAACGGTAAGGCTCCCTCTAAGGTTAAAACTTTTGGTTGGACTGTGATACTCAAAATGATTTACTCAAGTAATTTGCTTTAGGAGCATAAACTACATAAGGCTTTAACCCCAGACATTTGTCTTATGTGTATTTAGCATGTGGAAAATAATTATCATCTTTTCTTGTATTATGAGTTAGATTGACAGCTTTGGGATAAGCTTTTATCTGTTTGCTTTTTATGAGCATTGGGTTTACTGGAAGTTTTGGAGCACTTGCTTTATTTGCAAGTTGTTATGGAAGTGTGCTTTGTTTGTTGGAATTTGGTGTGTTTGAATAGAGTGCAATGCTAGAATGTGTAGATAGAGGTCTTTTAATGTTTGCAGCTTTTATGGGAGGGGTAGCTTTTCATGCCTTTCCTATAGATTTTTGGTCATGGTTTTCATGGGATGGTTCTTTGAGGGGATCCGAGGAATTGGAAAGCTCTTATGAACTAAATGTAATTTTCTTTCTTTGTTGTTTCTTTGAATTCTATCGGAATTTATTTTTCAAAAGAAGTGCTATAATTTTTAACTTAAAAGATAATATACTTGCTGTTAGAATATCTCAGAATATCTTCATGTATTTTAGCATATCTTTAGAATATCTTAGAATATCTTTATAATATATTGTGAAATCAATTAGTCATCTAATTAAGGAAGCAACCTTAGGAGTTATTTCCTAATTTCATTATGTTTCCTGATTTGTTTCCTTTTTTAATTAGGGTTAGGAGTCTTATTGTTTTAGTGGGCTTGGACTTGTACTAGTAGTACTACACTAGTACTTGACCTAATTATTAGTATAAATAGGGATTAGTGTTTTGTATTTTACAACACCTCAAATCAATCTAATCTCATATTATTCATTAGTATTTCTTCTCTCTTTTACTCCTTCCCTACCTAAAACCATATAATTTCAACATGGTATCAGAGCGGTACCATCCTCCGTGACCTAGTCCCTTATCTATGAGGATGTCTCTTCCTCCTTGGCCACGCCACTATGTGTCTTTCCAGCAATGTCTCTTTCTCCCTGGCCATGCCGCTGTGTGTCTTTCCAGCGATGTCTCTTCCTCCTTGGCGATGTCGTTGTGTGCCTTTCCAACGACGTCTCTTCCTCCTTGGCCATGCAACTTTCCAACCAACTCTTCTGGCTGTGCGTCACTCTAGCCGTCTTGTTGAGTTATTTTTCTAGCAGCGCTTATCTCATATATTGTCTCTCTAGCGTATCTAGCATCCCTAAGTTGTCTTTTGAGCTATCATTTATGGAGCTCACATTATTTTTTTTATAATTAGTTTCTTTTAGTGCTCCGCATCTAACAAGCTTCTCGCAGCGGCGCTTCTTCCAATCTTCAAATCTGTTTCGTGCATTGGTGATGTCTCTCCGACCATCCAGCCCTTGTTCATCCAATCAAGCATCTTATGTGTGTGCACTTTTTCAACACCTGTTGCCTACTGCTCAACGATGTCTGCCCCTGTCGTGACCCGATGCTTGCAGCCTTTTCCTCCGCCGCTCCTTAATTTCAAGATGGTCGTGACCTTTCTCCTATCTATTTCACCCCTTGTGCCTTGATTTCACCTCTCCAAGGGGGTTGTTTGACTGTGCATCCCACGACTCATCCTGTTTGATGACTTGTTACTGTTTGGCTTAGGTCTATTTTGTCTTATTTCTTATATGGGTTGCTTTGTTCTTGGCTAGGTTTGTTATTTGTAACAAACTTAAAGCTTAGTAAACTTTGGTTTGAGGGGGAGTGTTAGAATATCTCAGAATATCTTCAAGTATTTTAGCATATTTTTAGAATATCTTAGAATATCTTTATAATATATTGTGAAATCAATTAGTCATCTAATTGAGGAAGCAACCTTAGGAGTTATTTCCTAATTTCATTATGTTTCTTAATTTGTTTCCTTTTTTAATTAGGGTTAGGAGTCTTATTGTCTTAGTGGGCTTAGGCTTGTACTAGTAGTACTACACTAGTACTTGACCTAATTATTAGTATAAATAGGGGTTAGTGCTTTGTATTGTACAATACATCAAATCAATCAAATCTCATATTATTCATTAGTATTTCTTCTCTCTTTTACTCCTTTCCTACCTAAAACCATATAATTTCAACACTTGCTTTTATATTTCCATTGGAAGATGATAGTCTTCCTGACTTCTTTTGGCATTCATCATTAGGTGGAAGTCTGATTATTAGATATTCTCCTTCTGAAAGCTTTGGGCGTGATGAAGTATCTTTTACCCTCTATTGTGTACAAAAAAAACTTAACTGATTTGTTCCTACTATTCAGTCTGCTTCTTTGTGAAAAAAGCTAAAAGCTATGGCCTCTCCGAAGTGTAATTGGCCTATACAGCTTGTGAAAATGATTTGATTAATTTTTTAACCTGCTTTTTGATCTGTTAGTGTAAAAATTTTTTACCTACATTTAGTGATGTTTGAATCCACATCATGAACTACTAAGGCTCTAATACCACTTGTTTTGGTAAATGTGGTAGATAGTTTACTAGACATCAATAAGAGATGTAAAGCTAAGCTTTTATGGTGCTATGTATACCACTTTTTTAATCATGCTTCTATTATTTAAGTATTTATATTTGCTCTTGAGCTTTAATTCTATATTCTTCCTTTTATGCAGTTTCTACTGCTTTAAATTCTTAGAATTTTACTCCTTTGCACTTACGTGACAATAATTGGAGGTCAAAGAAAGTTTGACTGAAATTACAATCCAGGGATTAGAGAGTTTGCCTTTACATTTTTAGGAAAGAGAAATCTGTAGGGTGATACTGATTATTTACTGGAATTTACAGTCTAGCTCATTTGTTAAATTCAAAGTCATTTAGAAAATGCAGTCTAAAGGTTGAACTTGTTCTTGACATGACTTTTTCCTTTTAAATGCATGTTTTAGTTCTGGTCGCTTGGGAGGTTATTTTTGCAAGGAAGAAAGAATATTTCTATTGACAGTTATATCTCATGTTGGGAAGTGTGGAATACATTTTCTGGAAGGTTATTTACTGAAACTAATATAATCATGTATTATGTATTGTGACAACAGACTACTATTTTTTTAGGGAACAGATGCTTTACCCCTACTGCCTCCACGCTATTGGTGTAACCACTTGGAGGTTGAACTTCCATCTGTAGTGTAGAGTTTCAAAGAGTTCATTTTTTCTGTGCCTAAACATAATCTAGACTGGAAAAAATAAAGTTATAGCTTCTGTTATGAACTGCTTTGCATTCATCAAATGAGCTTATTGCTATCAACTCAAAGTTCCACAAAGACCCTGTTTGAATTTTTGTTGTCATTATATGATCTTGGGTCCACTGACTCCTGCACCCCTTCTAGGAACAAGGTTGGATAGTGAGGTCATGTGTTCCAAAACTTGCTGGCATGTGTCTGCAGGTGTACTTAGTAAAGAACAGAAAAAATTCTACAAACTTTTAGTTAGATTATATTGTAGAAGTTAAATGTTTATCCTTATAAATTCTTATCAATCTTTTTACTTTTATGATTGATTAGTCAATTAGTACAGCACCTTGTGTATTCACTGAGCAGATGCATGAAATTTTATATAAATATTTATTCTATGGATAGCATAGAGATGGACTCTTCCCAAACATGGCTCTATAATTGTTATAGCATAAAAATGCACCTAAAGTGGGTAGGATTTATAAATGCCAGATCTGCAATAAATCAAGCACTTCTTAACGATAGAAATATCTCTGAACATAAGTTCACAATGTAGGCATAGGTTTTAAAAAATGGTTGAGAAACAAAATGCATTTCAGACATTCAGTTCTCATGGCAGATAGCATTCTAAGTAATCTCATAGTAAGCGTAGACATTGGGATTAAATTTATAAGGTTCTTTAAATAATGAATAATATTGGAATCCAGCATACTCTCCACAGGAAGTGGAACGGTTAACCATTTATTCTCTTTCCCTTGAATGTTAAGCACATATTCTTAAATATGCAAAGGGTCCATATAGTCACTCCAAGTTTAGCAAAACTTTGCAAGAACATTCATATTACACAACATATCTATGGTGCCACAAGATCAATAGTTATTCTCGATGTCTTTTAAAAATGCAAATATCTCTGAACAGCTGAAAATAAGTATAGCATGTATTTGTGGGGTAGCAACTGCTTTAGAAAAAAAATGGAATCTACATAGATGATTATATTGTATACAAGAACTAAGTTTCCTAAAAGTATTTGTTGATCAGAAGATTCAGAACAATGTGCTGAATCTTTCACTGGTTTAGTAAAAATATGCATTTTTATTTCCCATGGTACATCATGAAATATGCTTGTAAATTTAACTTGGCATCTTTAACATACTTGCTACAGAATTCTAACAGTACAGTCTTTTCTTTGCTTCCTTTTTACCTTTTGTTTATTCTTTTCTTCTTCTCCTTTTCAGGGAAGGCTATAGAGTTGGCATTTAGGATGGGTAAAACAATTGAGTTGTATGGATTCCCTTCTGTTGTGACCGTGTCCACTGTAAGGATATTTGTAGAGCAGTATACTGGTGAAGGAACTGTCTTTGCTATTAAACTAAGAAAAGGCAAAGGTCGGCCTCCAAGAGCATTTGCTATTATTCAATTCAACTCTGTAAAAGATGCTGCATGTATTATCTCCTTAGCTAACAACAGTTTGTGGTATGGGACCTCATATCTGAAGGCTCGGGAACTGGAAAGAGATATTGAACCAAAGCCAAGAACCTTTAGGCATAGCTTGGAGGATGTGAAATTGTACTTTGGATGTCAGATCTCAAAGGAAAGATTCTCTTTTTTATGGAAAAAGGTGGGTGTCAGTGTAAATTTTGGGACTGGAATGAGAAAGTTGCATTTCATTCTTTCCCAAAACGAGGTGCAATATAAGCTTGAGCTTTCATATGAGAACATTTGGAAGATTCAGCTGCGTCGCCCACGGGGTGAAACTGCAAAGTATCTCGTGATTCAGGTTGTTAAATTTAATTTTTTCATTAGGGTTTTAAAGCATATACTTTAATTTTTAAGTTCACTTCATAATAGGTGTAGTGTGACAGTTTCAGAGATCACCAACTACATTATGATGAAACAGGACACTTGATAAGGATGGAGTGGGGTTTGAGTAGTAGTTCATAGGTTGAATCACTTGTATGCCATAACTTTTTGGTGAAACAGAACTAATACCTCCATAAGAAAACAGAACACAACTTGTGGATCTTTGTATTTTTATCTAATAACAAAGATGAAGAGAGGAATTAATAAGGATGGAGTGACAGTTTCAGAGATTACCAAATACATTTTGATGAAACAGGCCACTTGATAAGGATGGAGTGGGGTTTGAGTAGTAGTTCATAGGTTGAATCACTTGTATGCCAAAACTTTTTGGTGAAACAGAACTAATACATCCATACTAATAAAAATATAACAGAACAAAGAACACAGAACACAAAACTTGTGGATGTTTGTTTTTTTATCTAATAACAAAGATGAAGAGATGAATTAATAGATTCTGTAGAAGTTTCTTGTTCATGAATTTGTTACTGAGGAAAATATAGTACTGATTCAAAGAAAAATATTGCATGAGAAAATTATTAGATAATGATGAATAAATCCTCTTCCATGATATCAACTTTACTTTTTTTATTCATAGAAGTTCTGTTTTTTTTTTGTTCCTGAAATGCTTGTCACATGCATTACGTGTCTTCTTTATATGTCGGATGAACTATAATGGATGTGTTGGATAATTATTTTTAAATTTTTTCATGATATATCTGGTTTTTGCTTATACACAGTGTTGGTTTGAAAAATATTCATACAAGATCTAAAATGATAATATTTTTTAGTTTGGAGTGTAAGGTAAATTCAGATTTCTAATTCAAAAGAAAAGGTAATTTTAAAGTTCAGAAATAATTCTAGAATTAAAATCGAAGTTTAGTGAACTTGAGAACATTGGTTTATGGAACATTTATGCGTATTCTGGGAAATATATTGTTACACCTTTCTTTACTTGTACAGAGTGTAAGGTAAATTCAGATTTCTAATTCGAAAGAAAAGGTAATTTTAAAGTTCAGAAATAATTCTAGAATTAAAATCAAAGTTTAGTGAACTTGAGATATTGGTTTATGGAACATTAATGAGTATTCTGGGAACTATATTGTATATGTTAAACCTTTCTTTTCTTGTACAGAGAGCCTGTTCAACTCTATAAGAGAAGCCATGTTGGTAATATATATAGGAATATTTCTCGTGCCTACCTTAGCATTGTACTGGTAATTCTTGTCTTGAATACAAGTTTCAATTCATACTACATCTGGATATGTAAATGTCATTTGGTGTTTTCTTAATTATGGGTTTGTGTGCTATACTGGTATCTACATATCTTTTGGTACTTTTGTCTTCATGTATGTTTTCTGTAAGAAAGTAATTGTCAAATTGTCTCCCAAATCAAAGTAATTATTTTATTGTCTACCAAATCTTCAATTATTTTGATCATTTCACAACCTACTTTGATGATCTCATCCTAATGCTAAAAGTCTTCCAGTTCTAATTTCTTGTTGCCGTTAATGCTATGCAAGTGTTCCCAATTGAAGTCATTCCTGTCAATTCATCTATAACCGTGCTTGTTAGAATTTATTGTTTTGTGCTGAATGAGTTACTCTTGTTAGAGCTAAACATTTTTTATGCAATTCTATATTTACTGGGCTAGGTCTTACTGCAAGCCAACATTTTCTATGTTATCAATTCTTGTGATTGCCTCTATTCTGAAATTGCATATATGGTGAATCTTATTTATTTCTCTTTAATTGTTAGTTACTTGGTGCTCCTCGGATTTTTGAGAACGATGTACCTACTTCAGGAAATGTGTTTGACGATCCTTTACTCAACTATTTTAAAGATACCCCTGATGAGCAATGGATCCGAGCAATAGATTTCACTCCTTTCTGCTGTATTGGGCAGTCTTCTGCTTTATGCCTGGAGCTGCCTTATGGCCAACATTTTCCAAATTTCAAGGAAAACTTTGCTTATTATGAGGAAAGTGAGAGTCAATACACTATAGAGAGAGGAGTTCCTTTATCTAGAAATCTGGGTCTAGTCCCCATTGTTGCTCCTCCTCAAGGCATTGAAATACCATATGAGATCTTGTTTAAAGTTAATTCATTGGTTCAGCATGGGTGCCTTGCAGGTCCTGCACTTGATATTGGTTTTTATCATTTGGTTGATCCGTGTAGAATGGACCGTGCACTTATTGATCATGCTTTAGAAAAAATTTACCATTCAAAGGAATTCTGCTATGAACCCACAAGGTGGCTGACTGATGAGTACAAAAAGTACCTTACATCAAGGAATCCTCCTCAGCCACCTGCCATATCCTTAGATGCTGGGTTGGTATATGTACACAGGGCTCAGATTACGCCTTGCAAAGTATATTTTTGTGGTCCAGAGATTAATGTCTCAAATCGTGTTCTCCGCCAGTTTCGTGAACATATTGATAACTTTCTCCGTGTTTCATTTGTTGATGAGGAGTTGGATAAACTGTTTTCAACAGATTTATCTCCACGTACATCTGAGAACAGGAAAACTGAAATATACACAAGGATTATTTCTATCCTTAGAAATGGCATAGTTATTGGAGATAAGAAGTTTGAATTTCTAGCATTCTCATCAAGTCAATTGCGGGAAAATTCTCTCTGGATGTTTGCTCCTACAAGAAGTGGATGCACTGCTGCTTCCATAAGGGCGTGGATGGGAAGTTTTTGCCAGATTAGAAATGTGGCTAAATATGCTGCTAGGCTGGGTCAATCTTTTGGTTCATCTACTGAAACTCTAAGTGTCAGTAGGGATGAAATTGAAATTATTAATGATGTGGAGGTTAGACATGATGGAATCCACTATGTCTTCTCTGATGGAATTGGGAAGATATCTTCTGAATTTGCCAAGAAAGTGGCTAAAAAATGTGGTCATCATTCCACACCGTCTGCTTTTCAGATTCGATATGGAGGGTACAAAGGAGTTGTGGCTGTTGACCCAACATCGTCAGTAAAGTTATCACTGAGGAGGAGCATGCACAAGTACGAGTCAGATAACACAAAATTAGATGTTTTGGCATGTAGTAAATTTCAGCCTTGTTATTTGAATCGGCAGTTAATTACTCTCTTATCCACACTTGGTGTCAAGGATCATGTTTTTGAGAAAAAACAAAATGATGCTATAAATCAACTGAACACTGTACTAACAGATTCATTAAAGGCACAGGAGGCTCTGGACATGATGTCTACTGGGGAGATCACTAATATTCTGAAGGAGATGCTCATTTGCGGCTACAAGCCTAATGCTGAACCATTTCTTTCAATGATGCTGCAAACATTCAGGGCATCAAAACTGTTGGAATTGCGTCTCAAAACTAGGATAATTCTTCCAAATGGAAGAGCAATGATGGGATGTCTAGATGAAACAAGAACCCTTGAATATGGTGAAGTATTTGTGCAATTTTCTAACAGTAGGTTCGGGAGTCTAAGCTGTTTTATGGTTACGGGTAAGGTAGTAGTAGCAAAAAACCCCTGCTTGCACCCAGGTGATGTGCGCGTTTTAAAGGCTGTGAATGTGCCTGCTTTGCACCACATGGTGGACTGTGTTGTTTTCCCTCAAAAAGGGTTCAGGTAAATATATTTCTTAATATTTCCATTATTATGCACGGTCATCATTATTTATAGGATCATATATGGTCTTACATTTAAATATTGTGTGTAATCCAAAATCCTAGTCTCTAAAATCCTAAGTACACAAATTTGGTGAAATAATGATCATACAGCTACTAGATACATTGCTTTTGTATGTTTATGGGTGTGCATGAATGTGTGCATACATGCCTTTGTTACTTAATATGCATGCATTTGAAGGGGGCAACACTCGAGAAGAGGCTTGCAGTAACAAATTTCTATTAATACACTGGATGGGAGGGGGGAGGTACATTTTGCATGACTATTTCATAGGACTTCCATTATGTATTGTCAGCTTCACATGTATTGAAAGTCATTCTAATAAAGATAATATTCTATTTGGCTCTACTTAGTAACAACATATGTATACATACTTAAATTTTCTGCAATACATTCTTATTTATGACCAGGTGTCAATAACATTAGTTCATGGAACATTGCAATTTTACAATAGATGTCTTCTTTTACAGTTTTATCTATAACTTTGAAGATTAAATATTTAAATATCCCTTTTAGTCTGTTAAGATGCTACTTTTCATATTTTTATGTCTTGTATAGTTAAAGATTGATTTTTTAGGTTTTCTGACATAAATACTGCGAGAATACTCTCTCAGGTAACAACCAGCAATGCTGTCGCAGTTATTTGTGTCCTGTTATATATCTTCTTTAAGGCTTCTAGTTTGCTCATCTTTGTTCTGCCTAGCTATGTTACTGAAGCACTTATCAGTTGCAAATCACGCATGTTATTTCAAACATGAAATGACCTGGATAGTATATGCAAGTATATCTTTACTAGATAAACTTGAGAAAAATATTTCTATACTTAAATATTTGCTCTTATTTCTGCATGTGGACACATACCTGGCTTGTTTTGCAATTTCTGATCCCCTTGAATGAAAATACATCCAAAGAATTATGATTAGATCCGAAGTACCTTACTTTAATCAATGTGGCTTTGAATATTATATATTTGGCAGTGCTAGGTTTGTCATTTAGAATGTTATTTTGTCAAGGATTTCTCTTGGAAATTGAGATGTTGCCTTTTCTTATTGTCTATTGTATTGAAATTTCCTTTTGAACTTTGTCTACTGACACCAATAATTGATTTTAAATACAAGACCTCATCCAAATGAGTGTTCGGGAAGTGATCTGGATGGAGACATCTACTTTGTTTGTTGGGACCCTGAATTGATCCCACCTCAGGATATCCAACCAATGGACTATACTGCTGCCCCAAGTATGAATTTGGATCATGATGTAATGATTGAGGTATTGTGCTTAGATCATGACATTTGTAGGCAATCTTTCACGTATTCTTTATATTATTTTTGGTATTGGAATCTTATGTTACTATTATATATGATCTTTAAAGTTGATTATGTCATAATATCTATCTGTGGTTTCATTAAAATTGATCATGTCAAATGGATTTCATATTCAATATTTTTCCCACTATCTGTTCCAATACTGTAAGGGATGCTTCATTGTTAGCATAGATTATGTACGTGCTCTTTGAGATATATATAAATACCATTCCTGGACCCTCTCCTAAAAGGTTAAGTTTTTGGAATAGTTAGTTCCTTGACACATGCATATTCACTGTCGTTCAAAACTATATTTGTACTTCAGATATATATATATATATATATATATATATATATTTTGTAGTTTGCATATGAAATATCACGTTTGAAGGTTCACTACTAAATATCATATACGTTTGAGATCATTTACTTAAGGGTATCTTAGGTGATCAGAATTAAAAGTAGTTAGAGAGGAGGGTGAATAGACAATTGGAAGGAAATAGTTTGTATGTCACCAATCTATCAAACTACAATATAACCTTTTACAGCCAACGGATGAGATGAGAAGTTTTTAGACTAACAATGATGCTGCGTCTTTGGCGTAATTAGAAGATATCCTATGTGAAAGCCTAGGGACAAGGATAGCAGCTTGAATGAGGAAGATTTATTTTGGTCTAATGCTAAAGTCTTTAACAGTTACTTGTCATACGTTTTATTTATTTTATTTTTTGTGTTAAGCTGTATTTCTGTAATTTTTTGTCTTTTTTAGCTATGATTATAGCTCATGGGTCTTATTTTTCCAATAACTGATTTCAGTTACTTACTAGACCTGGATGCCTAATTTGGCTAGATTGTTATTGGTTGTTCTAAGTTCTAACCCTATAATTGTTGGTTTCTCATTCTATATGAAGTGAAGCTCTGCTTTGCATCATTAATAAACTAATCAACTTTTTGTATTAATTTGTTCCTTACAGAGATAGGTTATTGTTTCTTGCTTATTATGCATCAGCCAATTTTTTCTTCTAATTTTAATGTTGGACAAGTAGCTCATGGTTTGCAATAAAATCTTAATCATTACAATAGAAAGTCTAGTCCACATGTCATATTTTTATTAGGATCCCAGTAGTATATATTCCTATTTTCTTTGGGTAGTCCAACAGTGTGGTTTGCCTTGTATGACTAGGAGTGTAGTTGATACTACTTTACTTATTCTGTTAGGAATAGTTTAGTTGCTGTGCTTCTCTAAATCTGTTAGAAACAGAGTCGGCTGTAATATTCTTTCCTGGTTTACCAAGGATCCAGGAAACTTAGTCTCTTTGTTTTGGTAGTCTTAATAGGTTTAGGGACTACTTAAAATTGTAGTAAATGCTTAGTGAATATTCAGTTTCCAGTCTTAATAAAATTTTGTTTGAGAATTTTCTCTGGAGGATCCAAATAATTTACCATCTTCTACATCAAATTTGAATATGTCATGTCTGTCATGATCTTGTTAGGATCCAATTACAAGGTATGAGACTTGAGTTCCACATCGGAAGTATGGGGTTTAGATGGTCTTGGGCTATTCTACCTTAATAGCTAGCTTTTGGGGTGTGGTTCTCCCAAGGTTTGTATCAATTGGTATTCGAGCCTTCCATCACGTCTTTTAGTTGCAAACGAGTGGTGCGGGTGGTGACACCGACATTGTAGTGTTTGCCTAGGACTAGTCAAAGGGCTAGTGCACAGGCAGCCCATGTGGGCACTGGGGCTTAGAGTGTAGTGGAATGTTAGGACCCAATTACAAGTTATGGGACTTGAGTCCCATGGAAGAAGTATTAGATTCAAATTTGTGGTTTATATGGCCTTTGGCTCGCCCACCTTAATAGCTAGCTTTTGGGGTATGGTTCTCTCGAAGTTTGAATCTGATCCCTGCATCTTTATCTTCACCATTTCCTTTAGTGTTCTCCTATATTGAGATTTAAGAAAAAAGTTCAATTTTTGTGGTGCCTTTGTCATTTAAAGTAACTACTCAAAACCAGCCTTAATATTTAGTACAGTCCACGATTCCTGCAGGCCATATGATTATAGATCCACTTTTTTTTTTTTTTTTTTTTTTTTTTCAAAACAGAAAATCTAATTATATAACTTAATGACTTGCTTTCTTGGCGCAGGAGGTTGAGGAGTATTTTGTCAACTACATAGTCAATGACAGTCTAGGAATAATTGCCAATGCCCACACTGCCTTTGCAGATAAAGAGCCCTTAAAAGCAATGGCTGAACCATGTATTGAGCTTGCAAAGCTATTTTCAGTAGCAGTTGACTTTCCAAAAACTGGTGTTCCAGCTGTTATACCTCCCCATCTTCGTGTCAAAGAATATCCAGACTTCATGGAGAAGCCTGACAAAACCACTTATGAATCACGTAATGTAATAGGAAAGCTTTATAGGGAAGTGCAAGCAATTGCACCAAGTGCTAGCTCTACTACATCCTTCACTGTTGAAGTGGCTAGACGGTCATATGACCCTGATATGGAAGTTGATGGCTTTATGGATTATGTTGATGATGCTTTCTATTACAAAAGCAACTATGACTACAAACTGGGAAATCTGATGGACTACTATGGGATCAGAACTGAAGCTGAAATTCTTAGTGGGAATATTATGAAAATGTCGAAATCTTTCACAAAAAGAAGGGATTTAGAAGCAATTAATATGGCTGTAAGGTCCCTAAGGAAAGAGGCTCGGACCTGGTTCAATGATAGCAGAAGTGGTGTAGATTCTGAGAGCGATGATGCATATGCAAAAGCTTCTGCTTGGTACTATGTTACTTATCATCCGAGTTACTGGGGATGCTACAATGAAGGTATGGGTAGGGATCATTATTTAAGCTTCCCATGGTGTGTTTACGCTCAGCTTGTCCAAATCAAGAAGGAGAAAGCCAGCATTAGGGCTTCTCACCTATCCTTGTTGGAACACAATTTCAGTCATGGGTTTCATCTGAATTGATAACTCTGGACTTCGTACTCCCTGCTTGTCAGCATAGGAGTCTGGAAGCAGCTTGTGTTTATACTGATCGACTCTACATGTATATTTTATGGTAATGTCATAATATAACTTTGAGTGGATATTATATGTTTTATCAACCATATCCTTTGTAAATGCTACAAACTGATGAAGGCACGTTAGTGGCTTCAATTATGGTTTCTTTCTATATTCTGCATCTCATTTGCTTTTTTTATATTTTCATTTTCCTTGTGAGAAATTGATATTGAAATGAATAGATTGTGATTGCAAAATAGGAATATCCCCGCTTATGTACTATACTGTTGCTTGATACATGTAGGAAGATCCCAGCTTTTGTACAATACTGTTGCATGATACGTGATGTGTAGGAGCTTTCAAATCATAGGAAGCATTATTAGACTTATTTTGTTAAAGAACTGTCCCGCGTAGGCAATGGGATCCAACTGGAATAGGTTAACCATATCTTGTAGGGGTGGAGCTATTGGCACTAGCAATTGTTGCAAGATGATTGGCTAAGGTTAAGATAACAATGATTAACAATGATTAGTAATTATTACATAGGAGAAAAATGTTAAAGTTTGATTGGTTAACAAATAAATAAAAATAAAATATAAAATCTTATCTTCTTCAACCTAGGGTGGACGAACCACATGGAGAAGAGTGTGGGGGTGGAGAAGAGAGAAAGAAAGAAAAATTACGAAAAATCACCAAAAATTGAGAAAAAATTGGAAATCTCATAAGAGAGCAAGAACACAAGATTCAAGCAAGAAAATCTCTCTAACACTCTTAGTACTCAAGTTAAAAGATAGGAGTTCAAGTATGTTAATTTTCTTCCATGTTCAAGAATAGTGTTTTGATGAAGTTTTAATAGGTTTTTTTTAATGGTATTTTAGTATTTTCTCACCATTTTTTCAAATATTACAATCAAATAATGACTTGATATGGTGGATTAATGATATGGGTTTAGTGGTGTGAGACCATGTGAATTTTGTACCACCTTGGTCATGATTCTTTGATGGTGGTGCTTTGTTTGATTCTAACGTAGTTTATGATGAAAATAATGATTCTAATGCTTGTTTGGCTTAAAAACCCTAGAAACTATGACTCTTTAATTTCAATCATGTTATGTTCTAGGGTTTCAATTTACGGTTTTGATGGTTTAAGGCTTGATTAGATGGTTTAAGTTGAATTTAAGGTGCTTAAGATCAAAGTAAACCAAGATTTGGTGAAAGAATAAAATAAAACCTAGGTTAATCCAAGGACTAGGTTTTGGCCACATGTATGATTAGGGTTAGCATTGAATAACTTGTAGGATTATGGACCTATAAGATGGATTAGGGGTTAATTAAGCAACTTTAATGAAATTTAAGCAAAATTAATGGTTTAAAGTTAAGAAAATACATGAAAACCCTAACTATTAGGTTTCGTCTAAGACAAGTATAAACCTTAGGATCAGTCCAACACAATACTTAAATGTCATATAAGGGTTAGAATGTGTATTGGGTGATGGATGTTAGAAAATAAACCAAAGTGTGGAGTTATTAACATAAGAAGTCTAAGAAACCCTAATTGTGTGTTTCAACCAATGTTAAAGTCGGATCGGATAGTGAATTGAAAAAGTTTTCAGTTTAGGTTCAATTGTTTGGTCGAACCAGATGATGTTATAATTATATATATATATATATATATGTCTCATAACATACATTACCAATAATAAAATGCATAATTAGGTTTTGGGATCTCAATTCTCAAGCCTCATATCACTCCCAGTTGAGTAGTCAAATGATTAGAAAATTAAAAAAATTAAAAAAAAGATGGTCGGTTCAGATGAAATCGGCCGGTTTACCGGTTTTGTCTGGTTTTAGCCGATTTTGATCGATTTTAACCGGCTTTACGCAGTCCAACCATGAATCCGATTCTGGCAGTGAACCATAATTAGATGAGGGACTGGTTCACGGTTCGACCGACTGGTCCAGTTCGGGCAACAGTGATTTCAACCCAATCATGAGTAAATTGACTAAGAATTGCTTTTAATTTCATGGAATGTAGGATTAGAATGAATATGGAATGTTATTAGTGAAAAGATATTGAAAATTTAATTATTTAGAAATTTGACCAAATGAATAGTGAAAATGACCAAATGAATAGTAAATTGTCTAAGTTGTGAAGCTTATTTGATCTATCATATGGCTAATGTATTTTAGCAAAAGATCATGATTATTAGGCTTGTGAGAAACCTAAACCATAGGGTTAGGGGTTTTGGCCAAATTCTAGTTTCCAAGGATAGGTATTATGTAATTGATTTTCTAGGTGTAATGAAAATGTCCTAGAAGTTGACATTATATGAAAAATGTTTGTCATATCCGGGATTGCAATGGGATGGTGGGAAAGTTAATTAAAAATGGAATCGCCAACAATCTTTTATTGAGTAAGGAAAATGATTGGCAAAATCCTTCAAAGAAATTTAAAATAAAAAATGGTCTGCAAACTAAGCAAGGTTTAGGAGTCGATTATGCACAAGGAATGGTAGAAACTGAACCCCACAATACCCCTGATGCATCTGTCATAAAATGGTTACCTTAAGCTAGTTGTGTAAATTTAATAACCTAAAAAATATTCGATTTATCCTCTAAATAAATATAAAATTGAACAAAATAATTAAATTATAGATGTTAAAAAATTCAAATAAAAACTAAATTACACTATTTACAAATTTAGAGGAAAATAAACACACGAAAAAATTAAAATAAAAATATTTACAGGTTTATAAAGATAAAAATTAAATTAGAATATTTATAGGTTTGGAAGAAAATAAATATCAAAATTAAATTAAAATATTTACAGGTTTGGAAGAAAATAAAGATAAAAATTAACTAAAATATTTATAGGTTTGACTTGTCGTGAATGCTTACATACACCTTAAGTGCAATAGGAAATTCAAAGCCATGTAGTTCTTTTTTTAAAAAATATTATTGTGTAATGATTGATTTTAAAAAAATGATTTACATAATTTTATTAAAAATAAATGGTTAATTTGATTTTTTTTAAAAAAATTAATTTGAATAAGGTAAATGAATTTATTAATGGGTCCTAATTGATACGGAACATGGTATAGCCATCTCAAGGGAAATTAGTTAGTGGGTGCTTGACCCCCTTGAAATCACTAAGCAATGTTTAATTTATTTTATTTTAAAATTGAGTTCTAAGTGGGGTTGAACATGACATTAGTCCACATAACACCTCTTAAAACTTGGCTAGTGAGTACATGACCTCTCGAGACTGCTAAGTGATGTTTTATTTATTTTATTTTAAGAGTGAATCCTAAATGAGATTGAATATGACATTAGTCCACATAACAACCCAAAAAGATTGACTAGTAGGTACTTGACCCCTCAAAACCACTAAACGATATTTACCTTATTGTTATTATTATTATTTAAAAAAACACGAGTTCTAAGTGGGATTGAATATAACATTAGTCTATAGAGCAACCCCAAAAACCTTAGGTAGTGAGCACTCAATCTCTCAAAATCACTAAACGATGTTTACCTTATTGTTATTATTATTATTTAAAAAAAATGTGAGTTCTAAGTGGGATTGAATATAACATTAGTCTATATAGCAACCCCAAAAACCTTGAGCAATGAGTACTCGATCCCTTGAGACCGATAGAACATTAAAGCACATTAAAGCATTGGACTGTTAACTAGTTTATTAAATTTAAATAGAATTAACTTAACAAAAACTAATAATTTAATAAACTATACATTTTTTTTAATAGATATGCCAACGTTACGGAAGTCCTTTAGGAAAAGCTAATTGTCTAACAAATTATATCTAGTTAGATACAAACCAATTGCTATTTACTTTAGGGAGCGTAAGATAAACCAACAAGACCACAAGGGCATCCGATCCATTGTTAAGGTATCGAAAAGATTAAGAGAAGAAAATTGTATAGAACTGTAGTTTTATTGATGAGCCAAGCAGTATCAAGGTGACACTAAGCTTGGTAGACTAAGAACATGGATTACAATCGGTATTCTAAGCAATTCGAGAGGCTTAGTTCTCTCCCAAGGTTCCAAAGTCCAATTCCCGCCTAAAGATCCCTTTTCCCCCATCATGCTATCTATACTTCCCTTACCACAGCAACCGTTTCATCACCCCCCCACGTGACTGCTACTGCCAACTAAGCAGTAGTTAGTTACAATTACTCCCTCATGGGAAATGATCCTGTGCATCACTTGTATTGAGCCATCTAATGGGCTTCCACTTCCCCCTTTCGTAAACTTTAGCCCCAGTGGACCTTATGTCCGCATCAATACCCCTTCAAAATTCACCTTGTCCTCAAGGTGAAAATTAGGAAACTGATCCTGCAAGTCAGTCAACTTCTCCCAAGAGTTTTCACAACTAGGCAAGTGCTGCCATTTCACCAGTACTTCCATCTCAGTAGGACTGGATTCCCTTATGGCCAGAACTTCTTCTGGTTGAGCTTGGAGCTCCCATTCTTCAGACACAAAAGGGGGCAGGGGTTGTCTTGTGACATCTGCAGCAACATTTCGCTTCAACAATGACACGTGGAAGGCTGGATGCACCCTACTCTGTCGTCTGGTAACAACGACTTGTAGTAGTGCACCAATCCTTTCAATGATCTCATACGGTCCATAGAATCTTGGACTGAGTTTCTGGTTAACTCGCTTGGCTAAATTCTTCAATTTGTAAGGCTGAATCTTTAGGTAAACCTTATCTCCAACCTGATATTCGACGTCTCTTCTATGTTTATTGGCCTGTTGCTTCATCCTATTCTGAGCCTGCACCAATTGTTTCCTCAATTCATCTAACATCTCATTCCTGGTCATTGTCATTCTATCCACCTCATCTACTGTTGATCTGCTCACATCTCCTCTTATCACAGCTGGGGGATCCCTCCCATATAGTGCTTGAAAAGGGGTCATCTTTGTGGCTGCATGATAGTTAGTATTATACCAGAATTCAGCCCAACTAAGCCATTTGTGCCACTGTTTTGGTTTAGCCCCAGTAATACATCGCAAATAAGTTTCCAAGCATCTGTTGACCACTTCAGTTTGGCCATCGGTCTCAGGGTGATAGGCCGAGCTAAACTTCAATTTGGTCCCAGCTAACTTGAACAATTCTGTCCAAAAAGAGCTAAGGAAGACCCGGTCTCTATCAGATACTATTGATACTGGAAAACCATGGAGTCGCACCACTTCTCTGATGAATATTTCTGCCACTTCCTTAGCTGTATAGGGATGAGCTAGAGCAATAAAGTGAGCATACTTCGTTAACCGATCCACCACCACGAATATTGTGTCCATCCCCCCAGATTTTGGTAAGCCTCCAATGAAATCCATAGATATGTCTGACCACTGCTGGGCAGGTATGGGCAGAGGCTGCAGCAGCCCTGCTGGATTCAAGGCCTCATATTTGTTCCTTTGACAAACCTCACACTCCTGAACATACTGCTGTATAGCCTTCCTCATTCCTTCCCAGAAAAACAGTCCAGCCACCCTCTTATAAGTTCTGAAATAACCAGAATGGCCCCCCAATGTCAAATCATGAAACTCCTTAAGGATCACAGGAATCTTTGGGGAACCCCTAGGGATCACCAATCTCCCCTTGTAATATAATTTGCCTTTTGTGACTTTATAGCCTGAGTGTGCGCCCTTATCCAACATCAGATCTTGCATTATCTTTCTCAACTTCTCATCTTTGGAAATCTCTTCTTCTAGGTCCTCCCATTCCAAGCACTGCACAGTTGATAAAGCTGAGAATTGTAACTTTCTGGATAATGCATCTGCTGCTTTATTTTCTGGTCCAGGCTTGTACCTAATCTCAAAATCGAACCCTAGCAGTTTGGAGATTAGCCTCTGCTGTTCTTCACCCATCAATCTCTGTTCAGTCAAGAACCTGAGGCTCCTTTGGTCTGTATTCACCACAAAATGCCTTCCTAGCAAGTAATGCCTCCATTTCTGAATTGCCAATACCACTGCCATTAACTCCTTCTCATAGACTGACTTATTTTGGGCCCTTTCTGAAATTGTTTGACTCATGTATGCCACTGGTCTGCCCTCCTGCATCAGAACTGCTCCAATTCCCTTCCCAGAAGCATCAGTCTCTACTACAAAGGTCTTGTCAAATTTTGGGACTGCAAGTATTGGAAGGGAAGTCATAGCCTGTTTCAATTGCTCAAAGGAAAGCTGAGCCCCCTTATCCCACTGAAACTGATCCTTCTTGAGCTGTTGCGTCAGTGGCCATGCTATCTTCCCGTAATTCTTCACGAACCTCTGGTAGTAACCAGTTAGGCCGAGAAACCCTCTTAGTCCCTTGACATCTTTAGGGGGAGGCCAATCCAACATATCCTTGATTTTGTTGGGGTCTGCTGAGACCCCTTGACCAGAAATGATGTGTCCAAGGTACTCAAGCTGTTCTTGCCCAAAGGAACACTTCTTTTTATTAACCACCAGTCCATGCTCTCGTAACAGGAACAGGACACTCCTTAGGTGCTCCTTGTGACTCTCTTCATCTCCACTATAAACCAAGATATCATCAAAAAATACCAAGGCAAATTTCCTTAAATAGGGCTTCAAAATCTGGTTCATGAGGGCTTGAAAGGTTGAGGGGGCATTTGTTAAACCAAAGGGCATTACTAAGAACTCATAATGCCCTTCATGGGTTCTAAAGGCCGTTTTTGGTATGTCACCCTCCTTCATTCTTATCTAGTGATATCCAGATTTGAGATCCAATTTAGAGAATATCTGTGCTCCTCCCAATTCATCTAACAACTCATCTATGATAGGGATGGGGAACTTATCGGGTACAGTGAGTTTATTCAGGGCTCGGTAATCAACACAGAAACGCCACCCCCCATCTTTTTTTCTTAACTAAAATAACGGGGCTACTGAAAGGGCTTGTACTGGGCCTAATAATCCCAGCATGTAACATTTCCTTGACTATCTTTTCTATCTCGTTTTTTTGATAGTAAGGATACCTGTAGGGACGTATGTTAGGTATAGGAGCCCCTCCTTTCAGAACTATCGCATGGTCATGCTCTCTGTGGGGTGGGAGGCCTTGAGGTTCTTGAAAGACATCCTCAAACTCTTCCAAAATAGTCTCAATGCTCCTTGGCAGCCGTTCCTGTCCCCTGTTGCTCTCTTCTGTGCCCTTCCTATAGGTGACATAGTACCCCTTTCCCTTGTCTTGGAGTGCTTTAAACAAAGCCTTCCAAGATGCTTGTGTCTTACACAACGAAGGATCACCCCTCAACTCTTTCTTCTGGCCTCGTTCCCCCCATTTCAAAACCAGGTTTCGGAAATTAGCTTCTATATTTCCCAAGCTGGCTAGCCAATCCATCCCTAAAACCACTTCTGTCTCACCCAGCTCCATCAAGAAAAAGTGTTGGTTGATCCGAACCTTTTGGACTAACAGTTCTAGGTGCTTGCAAATGCCCCGATTCCTCACCTGGGCCCCATTCCCTACTTCCACCACAAATTCAGGAGTGTCAACCACCTTTATTCTGAGCTCCTCTACCAGTTTTTTCGAGATAAAATTACTAGTGGCTCCACAATCCACTAATACCAGCACCTCTCTGCCTCCTAATTGCCCCCACGTCTTGAAGGATTGGTTTGAGGTCAACCCTTCCTTGCCGTTTAGAGACAATTGCAGGATTTTTGCCTCCAAGAATGTAGGTCCTTCATCTTCCTCGACCACCCATTCCTCCTCTTCATTATCAGGATCCTCCACCAACATGAATTGGTAGTGTTTCAGTTTGCAAATGTGTTCAGGTCCCCATTTCTCGCCGCATTTGAAGCACAGTCCCTTGCGACTCCTCTCCCTTAACTCACTCTGGCTCAATCTTTCCCCGCCATACACTTTTTTTTCAGCAGGCCCTGCTTCCGGTAATTTGACTCCCGAAGTTTCCTTCCCATTAGGTTCTCCTTTAGGAATAAAAATCTTCCCCTTAAAATATTCCCTCTGTGTTTTCCCGATACTTCCTTCCTTATCCCTCCATCCCTTCCTCTCTTCGAGCATCATTCCCCCTCTTCATAGGGCCATATTTTTTTCTTCTAATAACAGGGCTCGATCCATCAATTTCGACAAAGATTCCGAGGCATGTAACTTCAATTCAGCTTGGATTTCATCCTTCAATCCATTAAGAAATATCCCTTTTAACATTACTCGCTCTTCCTTCTTTAATGGCGCAGAAGCCATTTCAAATCGCTCCCGGTATTCCATCACAGTCCCTGACTGCTTAATGCTGAGCAGCGGTCCAAACGGGTTTTGAACTAAACCCGGTTGAAATCTACGTAGCACCGCCCCCTTGAACTCCTCCCAATCAGCTGACGGAGCTTGTTCCTCCCACCATTGGTACCAATTGAGTGCCTTATCCTCCAGGGCAATCACCACTGCTTCCAACTTTTCATCGTCTCTCACCGAATTCAATCGGAAGTACCTCTCAACCTTCACGATCCAACCATAAGAACACAGGAATCTCCAACTTCCTTCCACCTAGATCATAGGATGGTTGTCGACTGTCAAGTCTCGAGTATGATCTTGAGCGAGACACGCTCGACATACTTCCTCCACTCCCATCTCCTTCGCCCTCCCAGCCCGATGCTCTCCGAAGCCTCGATCGTCCTCGTCGACGGCGGTCAAGTGCCTGAAGGAGCTGTCGCATCTCCTCCACAGCTCGCGTCACGTTCCCCAGACCAACTTCCAGAGCATCCACTCGCCCGTCCATTCCACTGCGCGTTTGGACCATTCTCACCAGGAAAGTGCTTTGATACCAATTGTTAAGGTATCGAAAATATTAAGAGAAGAAAATTGTATAGAACTGTAGTTTTATTGATGAGCCAAGCAGTATCAAGGTGACACTAAGCTTGGTAGACCAAGAACATGGATTACAATCGGTATTCTAAGCAATTCAAGAGGCTTAGTTCTCTCCCAAGGTTCCAAAGTCCAATTCCCGCCTAAAGATCCCTTTTCCCCCATCATGCTATCTATACTTCCCTTACCACAGCAACCGTTTCATCACCCCCCCCACGTGACTGCTACTGCCAACTAAGCAGTAGTTAGTTACAATTACTCCCTCGTGGGAAATGATCCTGTGCATCACTTGTATTGAGCCATCTAATGGGCTTCCACTTCCCCCTTTCGTAAACTTTAGCCCCAGTGGACCTTATGTCTGCATCATCTATATACAAACGAAAATAAGTAACAATAAAAAAAAGGAAATATATATAAGAAGAATTTGCAAAAAGCGATGAAGGAGTAACAAAAGGAAAAGAAAGAATAGAGTAAAGCTGTCGTGAACCAACACTTTAATAACAATAGCTGACAACACAGATCAAACAGAAAATTGGCATTGAAGGATAGCGTGACAGTGGTAAGAGGTCAAAATAACTCAAAAGAAATAATCATCACTCAATCCTCCAAACAATGATGATTTGATCTTCACAAGAGATAGAGGTTACCGAAGGACATTTAATTTCTATGGCCACTGTAAAAATCAAAGACTAGAGAAGTATCCAAGCTTAGTTAATAGAAATAAAAGAATGCTGGTCAGCTTTTGTGGACTTTAGGGGCATGTTACATTAGCTACTTGGTTTGTCTTCATAAATGTTATACAACGGTCTTTATCTTAATAAATACTATAAATGGCACTTCTCTTCGATAAGATATTTTTAGGTTCTGATACTAGCTCAGGCATTCTAAAATTTCTTTTGTATAGTTCCAGGGTCAGTGGTTAAAGGGATACCTCTCTTAATTTAGGGACCTGTTCTTCTTTTGCTGTAGAGGTTTGTGGGTTCTCATTTTTTTTTTGTCAATATTTTTTTTTGTCTATTTTCTTCATTTTGGGACTGTTGTTTTTGTTACTAATCTTCTTTGCCATTTGTAACGTTTAGATTTTGCAATGCTAAGTAGAGGTGGTTGGGTACCAGGTACTTGCTGCCATGTTTACATAAAAAAGAGATTGTCATATGTCAATGTATCTGTCCAAAGGGATGTATTCAAATTGTGAATGACATATAAGACTCAAGGTTGTAGGAATTCCATTACGATGAATATTATTGAACTGGAGGTTAGTAATTATACATTCATGGGAGATTTGATTACAATCCCAATCTAAACATGCTATGGGTTGTTTCCTGAAATATTTAATTTTATGTAATATATCAACTATTTTTATTTTCAGGGTTGATGTTCGTGATAACTTCTTATATTGTCAGAAATCTGGTATGTTTCTCTTGCTAACTTGCACTTATTCTGATCTATTATTGTTATGAATGTCCTCTCCAATTTTTAAATAATTTTGTTCGAATAACAGGATCTTGCTATGCAATGAGCTTACAAAACAATCCCTTTTGTCTGGGAAATTGAATGATGTGTTGCTTTGAAGGAAGTGATTCAGAGATCGAGTAATGGTAAGAGTTATCATGTAAACATCTTTTTCAGAGTCATGAGGATGTTACTAGGAATCTTCTGGTGAATAATAAGGGCATGCCATACTGTTTGTTTCTGTGCTGTTTTTATTGTCCATGCAAGGCTTTAATTTACTGATTTGATTACTTGGTTTAGCATACATGTGTGAGTAGGCATGCACTAGATGGTGAATTTTTTTTTTATCAATGATTTATTTGTAGGAGATGGATTTTAGTTGGAAGACACCAATTAGTGTAATTTGTGTTCAATTATGGGAGCCTGTGTTGTAAAATTTGTTGTAGGCTTTTGATTCTTAAATTGTCAAACAGGGTGGCGGGTTAGAATGAATATGTGATGTGGGAAATTTAATTGGAATGGCTGGATTTTTTATTTCATTTTTTTTTTGGGTACATGACTTAAGTTTCTTCAATGCAATGAGATTCATTTGGCATTATTGTTACTGACGTTTTTAGCAGAATCAGTTTTTGTTTTATAATAAGATTTTCTACATGGATTTTTTTCCTTTCATTTAGCAGATTTTTTCTTTCTATAATATTTTGTTTTATAATAAGCATCAGTTATAGAAAGCATTAGTTGTACCTTAATACTTTTGTTATTGTATTTGCTAACCATGAAACAAGAAATGTTGCATACTGAGTCTATTCAATTGATGTGCACTTAAAATGTTTTGGAATAGCAAGTAGATAAAAAGATATATCTTGACGAGTTTTACTGGCATAGAACACTCGCCTAGAAAGAAAGGATTCTATGTTTTTATACTCTTATGTCTACCTTAGTAAGTGCTGGCATTGTTTCATTTTTATCTTTAGAAAATTGCATTATGATGTAGGGTAGAAGATGGATTTAAGATTACAGGTCTAGCATTCGTGATTCGTGATGGATGGTTGGTGTCTAGATCAAAGAAGAGAGGAAGTGCATAAGAATAGCATCCAAAAGGATTCTATTAGTGTTATTTTATGCAAAAATTAAAAAAATTAGGAAACTGATACTAGACTTCATTTCAAAACAAGCTAGAAGAATCCATGCGGTTGGTAAATTGACATATAACTCAGCTGACGGTCATCTATCTATATAAAAATGCTGTCAAGTTGCGTAGAAAAGAAAACGTGTCAGCCTCTGCTGCAACGTTTTCCCGCCCAAACTTGCTGCTATGTCATCCAACTACTGTGGCATGACATGAGTCTTCCTTACATTCAAATGAATACTCATTTCTTTTCCAAATTCAAATTTTCTGAATCTAAAGGCAAGCTCTCTAACACCCTTTCATTTCATTCCGAAAATGCAAGCCTTCTGATATGCTGTCCTTGGCCCTTTTCATCTCTGTTTTCCTTCTCCATGACTTCCGACATTGCTTTTGGTCTCCGCGATTCACCTATGGTCCTATCGCCATGAGTTCCAACAAGCTCCTCGACATACAACCTGGAGCAACAGTTTCCGTGTGAGGCTGTGAGCCTTTGATGCAAATTTTTCTCTCTTTTCTTTTGTGTTCATTTTACTCATCTAGGTGTTCTTCTAATTACTTATTTTCTACATTTGGGTTTGTGAAATAGTTGAATTGAGGAAGTAAATCTCCTTCTCTTTGCTGTTATCTAACAAGACAGATAAAATATGTGGCTTTCAAGGTTCGAATTTTTACTTTTGATGTTTCTTTTCTGACTCACTTTTGATCCCCCCCACCCCCCTATATTTCCGATATTTTGGGTTTGTGAATTTGAATTTTTAGGATTCTAATTTTGATTTGGGGTGAAATCCTTGAGAGCGATGGTGTTCATCATACTCAATCTCGGCATTGTATTCTTTCAGCATTTTATATTTGAATTTTCTCCCAAATAATTGAATTTAACTAATGCAAACATTTTTCTTTTTTTTTTTGGGGAGGGGGGGTTTCCGCTTAATATACCATTATTACTATTTTTGTAATATTCAATGTTATTGTGATACATTTCCTTTTGTTTAGGCTGTTGCTTCTTGCGATTTCTAGCGCTAGATAGATGTTTGGTTTTGGGGTTTGAATTCTGCCCTTAAGATGTTTGATAGATGTTTTCATTACTTTAATCCCTATATGAGTTTCAAAGTTTTTGAATGTAGGCTCAGGAAGGTACTGTTACTTTAGTCTCATTTAACCGTCTAATTGCATTAGAACATTAGGTGATAAATATTAAGTTCCAAATACAAAATTAGCCTATTTAGCAAGCCCTGCGTTCCAAATCTGGTGAGAAATCTAAATAACCACTATATTAGATGATAATCTTACGGTGAGTGTTTTTTCTTGGCTTTTTGGGTCTCAACGCATGGTTTATATAGGTGGGTCGTAAATGGTGGGCTGTTGATATGCATATGTAGTGAGCCTAGCATTAAATCTTCTTACACATTCTATTCTTCTAATTTAGTTTATTGCTAATGCAGGGTTCTTCTATCCAACAAGAAAAAATACTTAATAGAGTGACTGACAATAGTAAATAAAATTATCAATTTACAAGAAGTTTGGAAGACAGTAAACGAGTGACTATTTCTTTTTATTAATGGTCAAATGTTTTCACAGAATGACTAATAATAGTAAATAAAATTCTAAATTTACAATAAATTTGGAAGGCAACATGCAAATAACTATTTCTTTTTATTAAATGGTTAAGTATTCTCAAATAATAGCTAACAATAATAAATAAAGTTCTAAATTTACAAGAAGTTTAAAAGGCAACATGAGAATGACTATTTCTTTTTATTGGTCAATTGTTATCACGGAGTGACTAACAACAATAAATAAAGTTTTAAATATACAAGAAGTTTAGAAGACAATATTTAAATGATTATTTCTTTTTATTGAGTGGTCAAGTGTTTTTAGAATTTAGCTTATTCAACCAATACATATATTCACTGAAAACAAACTTACATACCAAATCAACGGTTATCAAACCATTATAATCGAAATTGTAAACATTAACTCTATCTCTCCGGCAGAGAATTAATTACCTTGATAAGAACCAAACTTCCTACACTACAAGAAAAAGTAATATTTTCAACAAAGTATTTTTCATGGTTACTAATAACTATTGAAATAAGTCTTATTAATGATGGTTATTATATTGATTGTCAATATAAATAAATTTTTTTCTACACAAGATATGAGTGTCAAAAATAATTATAAAACACCAATTTTTGCACCCACGATTGAGACTCGCACAGTTCCTTGTACTTACTGTTGACAGTCACATGGAAGATAATATCAGTCAGTGTCAAAATAGCGTTTGCCCTCCATCGAAAAAAATAAATTAACAATAAAAGAACAATTTTGACACCTTTTCACATTCGTAGTCTCAAAGACTCCAAGCCTCACTGGTAGTGTGCAGTGTATCGTTCTTTCTTCGAGTCTCACTCCTAGTCTCACATCTCAAATGCAAGTATCTCTTTCTTCCATTGGTTATGGTTTTGGTCATTTATTGTTCCAGTGATTTCGTTTTTGTGATTTTGCATTTTTTATCTATGATTCTGTGTTTTTGGCTTTTTATTCTACTTTGTGTGATTTTTCCATTGATTTTTCTGTGATTTCATTTTTGTTCTGCTCATTGTTTTGTGATTCTACTTTTTTTTGTTCTGCTATGTGATTTCTCAACTGATTTCTCTGTAACTTTGTTTTTGATGTGCCGATATTCTCCATAGAAATGTAAGGAAACTTAGTTATAGAAAGCTATCACATGATTTAGTTAATTTTTTCCTAAAATGTAGAAATGTTAGTATTTGCTAGTTCTTCTTTTGGGTATTTCAGAATTTTGGGGATTTCAGAATCGAGGATTTGATTTGTATGTTGTCCGTTTATGCCATTAAGCTCATTTGTCTAGATCTTGGACATTCGTATGGCTTTGAAGGTGGTTTCATTTTATAAAGCATTAGTACCAGTAAAATTCCATTACTAATTGTCAATACTTGGTTGAAAATTTGATTTTTTTAAAGGAATAATTAAATATGTTAGGATAGATACTTTTGCTGCCTATTTTCTTTGACTGAATAATTAAATATCAAGAATAATTGATTATGGGAAGGGAGTGAGATTTATTTGGTTGCTTGATGATTGGGCTATGATGGAGTTGGCTGTTGTGCTTAAAAGGTTCCATTTTTACCCATAATTATAGTTCTGTGTATGGTTAACTAATTTTGATTGAAGTCAAGTTATTGGTTTACTACTGTTTCATTGATTTGATGGTCTTTCTTAGCAGAGAAGGCTTTTGTGATTTGAATTTGATTTGGTTGGTGCAACAAAACTGCATTGAAGCTTGCAGTTTCACGGATAAAGCTTTTGAAGAATAAGAGAGAAGCCCATGTGAAGCAGCTCCGGAGGGAATTGGCCCAAACTGAACTAGACTGCTAGAATCTTGGTAATAATATAAATTACAGAACTCCAAAATCGTCCACTTTTCCATTGATTTTACCTGTTGTTGCGTTTTTATTTTTCCTATTCGTTTTTTAAAAAATTACTTTCTTAGCATTGATACCAGAGGAATTGGGGTTGAATCCTGAAAAATTGAACATGGTTCTTATCCTTTTTATTGATGATATTTGATACTTATAGCTCTTTGATGTAATCTCTCAGTGAAGCTATTCATTGAGGACTATTTGCTTGATAAAAAGGAGAAAAAAGGTTACTTTACTTCATCTTTGTAATATTTTGTTTTCTTTGACTTTTCATCTATTTTTTATTTAGGTTGAACATGTTGTCAAGGAAGAGAAGATGATGGCAGCATATAATCTTATTGAGATATAATGTGAACTTATTGCAGAACGCTTGCCGATGATTGAATCGCAAAAGTATTGAAACTCTCCTAAATAATTTTAGCGCATTTTACTACGTCTAACACATCTTTATTGTTTACCATATGTATTTTTCTCTATTTTAGAGGGAGTATCATTCAACTGAAAGTGGAGTAAACATTAAGACAATGCACATATTGGAGCAACAAGGACATTGGAAAGAGAGAGAAACTATTTAAGTTACCTCCAAAGTCATCCTTTAGGATTTCACTTTTCACTTTAGCGGTTTTACAAGCATCCAAGAGGTATTTGAGTTTTTAAATGTAAGATCTGCAATAACAGACATAGGTGATTGGTCAGTATCTATAAAGGAGACATAAGTGCAATCTTAGCCAATGTATAGTCAAGGGCAGTACATAACAGGTTTAGTATGGTTACCGTGTGAATTAATGAGGAAAACTCTTGCCTCTTGGCATTATGAGATGATCCATATATTAGTCAAGGATATATCTAATAGCCAAGGTTTCAAAAACTCCTTTTTACCTATTTGAGTCTGTGTGAATTAGTGAGGAAAAATCTTGCCTTTGCAGATATTTTTGTTTATTTCCCAATGAGAATATACTACTGTTTTCTTTGACTGACATATATACATATATATATATAAATTGGAAGGGGTAGAGGAGACTTTCCCAATGAGAATAAATTTTGAATGAAATTAAACCTTACTTTTACTCTTCAAACACCATTTTAGCACCTTTTTACAACCTGAACTATAAATTCGCAGGTGTTTTAGTTTTTTTTCCTTCCAACGGATATTGCCAACTGAAATAGAAATCAACAATCACAAACTAGGTATGTTTATTGCCGACTTCCATGCACATAAATTGATCTTTATATTACCTTAATCGTTCTATATATTGCCCATTTTTCTTTCATTTGTTGATATTTTTTACTTTGGTGGTTTGCCTTTAGTTATTAGTGTAGCTTAGTACTAGTTGTGAGTGTTACCACCCTAGAGCTAAGATTATTAATGAACTAGTTATTATTACTTTCAGGTCTCAACTTTAGTTATATCCAATGGACAAGGATTGGATGCAAATTAAGAACAGAACACTTCCTCAACATAGGAGAGGTGTGATTGCATTCTTAGATTTTGCATTTATTCATACTAACGGAGATAGGATCCATTGTCCATGTTTCAAGTGCAACAATTGTAGAACAAAAGCTTGAGAAGAAGTCGAATGTGATCTACTAAATCATGGCATGGTTACAAATTACACAATTTGGTATCACCATGTAGAAGAGTTACCTGAATCACCTTACTCTAGCTCATTTGATAGTGAAGATGAAACAGATAAAGTAGATATGCAAAACATGCTAAAGGATCATTTTGGAGCTTGGGATACATAAGAGCATAATGAAGATGCAGCCATGTTTTATAAACTTTTGGATGATTCTGAGAGAAATTTGTAACCAGGATGCAATCAACATTCAAAACTATCTTTTTTTATGAAACTATTCCACAAAAAATGTCTTGGTGGTTGGAGTAATAAATCATTTACTATGTTACTTCAACTATTAAATGATGCATTCCCAGAAGGAGTGCAATTACCAAAGTCATACTATGAAGCCAAGTAGATTATTTGAGATCTTGGGCTAGATTATGTGAAGATCAATGCATGTGTTAATGACTATATGCTGTTTTGGAAGGATGATGATATTAGGAAAGATAATTTTGATCACTGTGGTGCCACAAGGTGGAAATTTGGGGATAAAGATGGAAAGAAAAAATAAATCCCTCAAAAAGTTCTTCGTTATTTTCCAATAGCGTCGTGACTTAAAAGATTGTATATGTTTAGGAAGACAGCATCAGAAATGATATGGCACCATGACAAACAAATTAATGATGGGAGAATACGGCTCCGGCTGACTCGGAAGCTTAGAAATGGTTTAATGAGTTGCATGGGTCCTTTGTTTTTGAGCCTAGAAATGTGAGGCTTGGGTTAGCAAGTAATGGGTTTAATCCCTATGGGAATATGAGTACTCAATATAGAGTTTGGCCTGTGGTACTCTGCTCATATAATTTGCCACCGTGGAAGTTCATGAAGGATCCTTATTTAATGTTATCATTGCTTATACCCGGCCCGAAAGGTCTAGGAAATGCTATTGATGTATATTTGCAACCCTTGATTGAATAATTAAAAGAATTATGGGAAGTTGGTGTTGATACCTTTGATGTCTTAATGTCCATAACATGATGAGAAGATATAATTTTGTTGAATCTATAATTCATAAAATCATTTTCTCTTTCATTTTCACAAGGAATTATACATCCATGTCTAGAGTAGGATATATTTAGAGGGTCAGATTGGTTATTTTGTAAAATATTGGATTTTACTTGATGGTTAACTAAGGAGATACTAGTCTGATTTTGATCTTTGTTTGACTAAGAACATAGATAATTTGTTTTAATTTATTATGTGAATATCTTATGAAAGGTTTATGTATCAAGAATAAAGAATGGACCTTTTGAACATGTTTTCTGGTTGAACTGGAGAGCTTGATAATGAAAATAACCTATTTAATTTCCCCAATGCCATGGGCTTTGAGGCGGAAATGTGGAATTGGTCAACTCTCCGTGTTGTAGCCAAAATGGCCAATGGGTTTGGGATAACACAAAAATGGAATAAAAGGATTGTAATTTGTGCAATGTTTTTATCTTTTCCTAATTTTGACTTTGTTAGAAATGTATATGAATTTAACATTTTAGTTTAGTTGGATCGTAACAATAACCTAGAAAGCTGGAAGGCTACTATCAATGTAGTTATGGAATTACATGATGGAAAGAGTAATTTACTAAGGAGAAAGAGAGGAGACTTCACAAAATTGAGGGTTTTATAAAATGAGTTTTTAAAAAATTGTCAAATTGGCAGTTTATAAGCAAATGCTTGTGAAATCCATAAATTTTATCAAAATTATGGATGTCTATGTGCTTATGCATTACTGGAGAAATAAATTTATTTTATTTTTACTTTCTAATTGCATTGGGCTATGCTTATCTATATTTTTAAATGTGTAATTTTTTGTTTCTTGCATTTTGAACAGTTTCAACTGCATTCGTTCACTAAGTTATACATGGGAGCCATGATTCAAAAGCGTAATTTTCTTTTAACAATGACCACTAGCAACACTTCTGAGGAAGGGAGTGAACAAAATGAAACGCAAGTTCTATGATAGCTTCTACAGTAATATGCTATTCTTAGGTTATATGTTATAGCATTCAAAAGCATGGTAATGGGGTATTATAATTTTGGATGCAGAAGCAATGTTGATGATCTAGATTATTTCACCATTTTTTGGTTAAGTTTACTGGCAATTGCAAGAAAAGCCATTGCAAAGGGTAAAACTCCTGTGTAAAACTTGGGAATCTTTTTGTGTGTTTATAATATTTTGACAAACAACATAGGTATACTTTGCAGACTAGTTGCAAACATGATGTCCCAATTGGATAGCATGATAAAAACCTGAAACTCGCAAGAGATCTACAATTATTGGGTGTGGCTCCTTCATTATATGTACTTTCGTACGAAATTGATTCTCTTCTGGGTTTTGTTCAAATTTTATTTATTAATCAATAAATGTAGTTTAACAAGATTTAACACAACTAAATAAAATATTATATAAATATACTTATATCATGGTTTATATACCCAGACCTATGTGATTTTTGCAATCTTAACAATGCCATGTGATCAAGGTAAGGAAGTTGAAGGGTGAGTAAAATATAAAACAAAGTGTGTGCAAGAGATAAACAGACACAAATTGAGAAAAGGTGAGGATAAGTTGGTTGAGAGGAAAATGAATTGGTGGAGAGGGAATGAACTTGTGAGAGATTTGAGAAGTGTAAGGAGTGAAGTGTGTGATTCGTGAGGCTTGTTTTATAGTACATAGGATTTTTAATGTAAAAAAATTTATCAGTTGAGAAGTCGATATGGTTGAGACCAACTTCTCTTCGACATTTAAAAAAAATAGGTTGGGAAGTCGGTTATGTTGAAACCGACTTTCCAATGTAAAAAAAAAGCTCATTTTGGTACTTAATTTACAAAGAGCATGAATCTGATAATTTTTTTTTTGCTATATTAATATAAAAAAGCCTTAAAAGCACACCAACAAAAATTTCATAAGCAATGACATTGAAGCTGCAACCAAATAATAATGCCTATAGCACAAGAGTACCTTGAAGGCCTCCCCATTAACCTTGCATTTTAATATGCCATTAACTTTCAAGGCATAGAACAAATCCTTTAGAGGAGAAGATGACCCAAGATTTTCCAATACTTTCTGACAAGGGGTTGTTCTCACTTCAGGCTTCTTTTCAATTGCAAGAATCTCAAAAACTCTTAAGGGCCTCATATGCATCTTCTAAACTAATAACAAAAAAGAAGAAGATAAGATAGTAATTAGTTGAGTTACATAGAGTCATTTCAAATTTCAACAAAGCAATACAAATCCAAGATATTAGCTGATGACATGTGAAACTTAACAACATAGCTAAAATAATCTTTTCATGTCTTTGGATGAGCATTGGTTAGAATTAAACGTTACATTTTAAAAAAAAATAAAAAAGATAAAAGCTTAGAAAATTTGATAGAACCACCAAAAAACAATATTATTTGTACAATCAGAATGCAATTGACTTTAGTTACACACAACACACAGTCACCATTACCAAATAAAGAACAAGAACGAAAAATAAGAACACAATAACCACTACAACAAATTTGCCTTCTAGCCACGCTTGAAAAGTGTTGTCTAAACATGGAAAAAGCGTTGCCTATACTCAAAGGCCACACTTTGATACCTAAGGCAACACTTCTTGGGAAGTGGTCGAATAAAGCGTATCCTTTTCCTAAGGCAATGCTTTTCATGACACAATGGCTACATTGTATTTAAAGCGTTGCCTTTTCATTGTACAAAGGGAACGCTTTAACCAATAAGCTATGGCCACACTTATGGAGCATGGCTACTTTTTGATACACTTAAAAAGCATGGCCTTTTGTTGTACTACAGGCGACACTTTTGAACGGAAAGGCTACGCTTTGTGTCTAACCTATGGTCATGCTTGTAAAACGTGGTTAGTTCCTAAAACCTATGGTCATGCTTATTAAGCGTGGTTCTTATTGACTACCTTAATGTTTACTACAGGCAATACTTTAAAAATAAATTTGTAAATGTTACCAAAGACAATGCAGTTTTTTAGGTTAAAATTTGTGATTGCATTAAAAATATTATGTCTTCCTTAATTTTTATTGGTAAGCAATTAACAACTTTTATTTTAGATTTAATTGAACTTCATAATAATAATATATTATAAAATAGTGACATTCATCAAAGTATATCCAATGCATTAAACCAACATATTCTTTCCTAAAAGCTAGAAAACACATTGCAACTAAATGGTTGAGATGCTCCTTTACTAGCTAGAAAATTGAAATCAATACTTAATAAACAAATACATGCACTTAAGATGTGCATCAAACACATTTGATTAGAGGCCAAGTATACTTGACCACAAGAAAATGACATTCCAAATTCATGTTCCAACTAGCTAGGCATACATAAACCATACTCAGAATCCAAGCAAACATAATTCATAAATTGTTGTTCTTGAATTTGTCCATCAGTCATAATTGTCTTCATAACATTAATATTCGGTTAACATCCATTGCCTTCAGCTCCAAATGCTTCACCAAAATTTGCCTACAGACATTTAAATGGAAATAAAAGATTAGCATTTAAATGGGAATCAACTAGGGAATTGTAACATATACAAAAATAAAGGGAACACATAAAATATATGACATACAATCAACCCAATTGCCAAAATCATCCATCCACATACCAAAAGCTAACTAAAATATTAACAGAACCAAAATCAGAAATATTAACACAAAAAGAAGTAAAGAAAGAGTAAATGGTAACTCAAAATCCAATTGATCAGAATGCAATCTTATTTAAATGCGGAAATTGAACTTCCAAATTCTAATTATTTTACTAATTTGTTACCTGTAATTGCACCAGAAAGTCCACAAAGCACAAATTGAACTAGTGTCTCTAATCACAATGTCACACAAGCTATAATTTTGTCATCTTGTACAATGTTTTTTTTCCCTATTTTCCTTTATGTAAATTCTACAAAGCATATCAATAGTTTTAATTGTCTTGGAATGTATTCTATGTAAGAAGTTCATTATTCTTCCCCAGCATGAGAGATGACACCAAATTGTCATACTTTCAATGAAAGACAGATTCAATTTCCCATTTTCTTTGAAAGTTAAGAAAGGACTTCCAAGATTAGCTCTTAGTCACAACACACATGTATAAGCTATAATGGAAATGAAAGATAATGTTTTTGTTCACAACCGTTTTGATAAGAAAATAACAATTCACAACCAACACACATGCATATACCTTTTCATGATTCGGAACATGAGTTGATCCAGAGGAATGTGGAAGATGTTGGCCAGTCACACCTCGTGCACTATTCGCATCAGTTGGAGAGGATTGGCTAGATCGCAGTAAAGCTGCAAAATCTTCTCTGCTCAATCCAGGGTGGTTCTACTGTACCAATACTTTTACAAGATGTCATAATCCTTGCATCTCTTCTTTCATTTCTTGCATGTCAGTTTTCAAAGATACGACTTCCTCAGTATGTTGTTGCTTGATTTTGCAGAATTTTTCATCTCTCTTTAGGTAACTTGCAGTAATTGATCTACCATAGCATCAAACTCGATCGAGCTACTCCTTCCCAAACACCGCTTTAAATGCATCCTCATCAGTTTCTCCATAGTTTTGACGATTCTGAAGTTCTGACTGTTAAAAAGAAACATTAATAGTAAAATTAAGAATAACATTAATAATAACAAGCATAATATTACACTTGAAAAGCTTACAATTGCAGCTTGTGTTTCTAAGTCAACTTGCTTTCCTTTGCTACTTTTATGTGTTGCAACAAACAATTCAGATTTTGTGGGATCTTCATTGTTCTCTTTAGTTGCACGCTACAAGAATGAAAAGAAAAGTTTATGATAATTAGGAGTAAACATTAGAAAATTTTGAAGAGAAAAGAAAGTTACAATTTTCACCCATGAGTCTAAGAATAATACCAATGCCACACGTACTCTTCAAAAACTTATAGGTCCCATTCAATGCCTCCACTTTTGTGTTCTTTCTATTTTTAAAATTTATATGGCACATGGACTATGTTCCCACAAAAAGATAAATATTTATCAATAAATCATAACAAAAAATATATCAATCAAGTATTGTAATTTGTGCGAAATCAGAAAAATTTTGTTCTTATCTCACTTGGATAGCAGGAAGACTCCATTAATTAATTAGTTTGCAAAATTAAACTTTTGGTATATCCGTGGGACGATTTTTTAACATATCTTCAGTGCTATCAAGCTTATCAAAATGATTCTTCTTAATATGTCTCTTGTATCACTTCCAAGCATCATGAACACCATCCATCACCCATTTCTTTCCGCCTTCTGGAATTATGAACATGGACTATTCAAAACACAACATATATGTTATCTTCATTTAGTAAGACACCAAATAAAAAACAAAAAAGTTCATTGTTCTTACATTGACATAATCCCACATGCGTTTTTTATGGTCACCTAGAATAGCCTGCCAATTAGTGTATAGTAAGGTAATAAATCTAGAATTCCTAGCAATTGTGCCTAGAAAATTGCTCAAGTCAGACACTCTTTTGTTAGTTGGTCCTATTGCTTGTCCTTTATCAAATGTCACCTCCTCTCATTCTTCCAAATTTCTTGCATGAATTTTTTTGCAAGTTGTTTTTCCTCGAGTTTTTTTCTTCTCCAGTGTACCTAGTTTGATATAATAGGCCAAGCATAACAAATAAAACGATTTAATTGAAACAGAACAACAAACATGCAATATTTTAATGTCATGAGCAAAAACACACAAGTAATTAAAAAAAAAAAAAGCTGAAAGCATACCACCTTTAGCATAGTTAGTGTCCATAACTTGATCACCATCACAATCTTTTTCACCAACTTCATGTTAATTTCATTTCCAAGTGATCGTGGTCCAGGGATTAGTAAAGAGAGCATGCAATATTCTGGCTTTATGCACATCCAAGGAGGCAAGTTATACACCATTAAGACAACTGGCCATGTGCTATGAGATATGCTCATGGTTCGAAATGGATTGAACCCATCACTTGCCAAGCCAAGTCTTAAGTTGCGAGAATCTTTGGCAAAATCTTGATGAAAGCTGTCAAAGTCTTTCCATGATTGGCCATCGGATGGATGCCTTAACTTTCCATCTTTAGAACGTTCCTCATCATGCCATCTCAATGTATCAGCTGTCCTTGAACACATAAATAGCATTTGAAGTCTAGGAATTAAGGGAAAGTGTCTCAAAGTTTTAGCAGAAACCTTATAAGCTTTTTTGGAAGGTTCAATATCGCCATCCATTGCAGGATATTCAATCCATCGAGAAGCTTTGCAAACATGGCAAGATGTGTCATTCTCATGCTCTTTCCAATAAAGCATGCAGTCATTGGAACATGCATCAATCTTTTTATAGTCAAGACCTAACTCTTTCACCATTCCCTTGGCTTTGTTGAAAGAAAGAGGAATGTTCAAGTTAGGCATAGCCTCTTTTAATAACTCTAAGAGGGAGGTGAAGGATGTATTGCTCCATCCATGTAGACACTTCAACAAGTATAAACAGATGGTGAATGATAGTGTAGAGAATCTTTTACAACATGGAAATAGTTCTTGGCTTGCCTCTTCAACCAATTTATAAAACTTTTTTGCATCTTCATTTGGGCCTTCATAAACTCCTTCAGCTTGTGGCAAATCTGTGAATCTATCATTTAACAATCCATTAATGTCATCATATAAGTCCACTTCATCATCCATGTCACCATCAACATCTATCAGGATTACCTCTTCCCCATGATTAATCCATCTTGTATAACCTTCAACAAATCTGTTGCATATCAAATGATCATATACTATGTGCCTCCGATACCAATGGATATTACAACACTTCGCACAGGGACATTGAATTTTTGCTCCTTGAGGATTTCCAACAAAGTAAGCAAAATCCAAGAACCATTCAACACCATTACTATACTCTTTGCTATACCTCGGTAAATCCATCCAATACTTGGACACATCTTCAGAATACCTAATTATACAAATATTGATATTAAGGTTTCAAATATATTGAATACTATTGGTAAATGTCTGCTTTCACTAGACTTTCCAAGCATACCTATAATTTGTGTTAAAACAACACATTGTTAACTTCACACATTGGATCAAGATATACAATACCATATCTCTTATTTATTTATTCATTTAGACAATCAATAACCTTATCAATATTTAAGAGGCAACAAAGGCATGCTTAGATAATAACATCATACAAAAATAAAGAGGATAAGAATTCCTTACCAAATCATGACATTATTTGTAACCAGAAACTCAACTTCAAGTCCACCAAAGATCTTCCCAGCTCTTGATTGATCTCCTATGAGAAAAGAATAATGAGGACAATATTAGTTTCGAATATGCTACCCTATAGGCAATACAAATATAGTTCCCATCAATTCGTATGCCAACTTGACACTAAACATGAGTTTTCAGAACTAGTTGATGTTAAAATGTAAGCATTCGAGAACAAATTAATCACATCAACAGATTTGGGCAGCAGCAGCAACACAATTAATATACACATGATGACTTAGTTAGAAAATAGAAACATGGAATAAAAAAATGTTGCATTTAATAGTTAGCTGTTTACAATTTATTACCTTTATATTCAGTTCATTCCCATTGCAGGAAAGTGAAACAAAAAGCATGACTAGCCCTATAATAGCATATATATCCCTTCTGACTTATTTCTCCATTTTCATTTTCATGCATACTTAGCCAAAGGTGAGACACATAGCAACTATTCACAATAGAGACAATGGATCAAAAAAATAAAAAGCATGCATATGTGTTTGCACGACATGTGTATTTTGTTCTCATTAAAGAGAATTTACTTCATAAGGGCTGAGAATACCTCATGCTCTGGTTTTGGTTCTGCATATGTGACAAGAGGTTGTCGAGACCTATCAAATAAAATAACCGGTTCACAAACTAATTTGTAGTATAGAGAATGAACCGAATCGTCTCTCAAGGATCCAAAAACAAAGATTTAATTATACCAAGATAATTAGAAAAGGGGGGTTTTGTTGTTGATTAACAAGATTAATAAAAGTAGGAGATTCAAAGTTGTAAACAAATCTAAAGAAACAACCAATCCAAGGAAATTTACCGATCTTGAGTTTAACTCATCATTGATCACAAGGAATTTACTTAATTGCTAACCATGTTCTTGGCTTTAGATCACATCAAGAAGCCTTAACATGATCCAAGAATTCTTTACTAGATAAGCATCTAGGATTTGATTAACCAAGGTTAGATAAAGTAAGCACCATCCAACATAGATTAACTTAAGATCTAGAATTTAACCAAGCTAAACAATCTATCAAAAAGCTTTAATATATTGTTTAATCTTTATGATCCTCTTTGAATACATGATAATAAAGCTATTACCACATCAACATCTAAATCAAATTAAGCAATTTAATCTAGATAAAAATCAAAAGAGGAAGAAGAGAAACTTGAATAACAATTAAGCAATATGAACAAGCAAAACAAGATCTCCAAATTAAACAACAAGATGGCTAATCCCTTGGATTGATTATAAGAGCCTAGCCTTCCATGGATGGGAAGGAAGAACTCAGAAAATAAAGAACAAAAATGAAATTCTAAAGAGAAGGGAGAAGAAGAGAAAGAAAACTAACAAATACTCAAACTTACTACAAAATTGAATTCTAACTTACTTCAAAATTGAATTCTATAACACAAAGAGATTGACTCTATTTATACTAATCCTAGAAGCCAATTTATACATGTACATAATCTGAATACAACCTATAAAAATATGGAAATTGTCAAATATGGAAGCTTGATGCATGGTTGGTGGGTTGGTGCATGGTAGGTGGGTTGGTGTATGGTTGGTGGCTTTTAGTCAACAACTCTTATCCGACTTCTGGCTTCAAATTCATCACCTAGACGGTGCATTTTGGATTGGATGTCTTCATGAAAGTTGTAGCCAGTTGTCTCCTTGAAAATCTCCAATTTGAATCATGTCATTTGGACGTTTAGAACTCCAGAAATTCCAAAAACAGTGCACCTACCTCAAGTTAGGTTGGAAGAACGTGTTTCCAAATTCAGACCAACTTGTAGCTTCAGAAGCATGCCTAAAACGACAACTATTGACAAAATAGTCTTCAGTGAAGTTGGAGATATGGGTCTTATCTTTCAAATGACCAAGTTTCAGCCCAAGAGGAGGCCTATAACCCACTATATAGTCCAATATGTGCATACTGCCCAGATGGTTCCGTGACAGCAAACTCACTCTGTATTGCAAGGCTATTTTGAGCCCTTAGAAGTCCAATCCAGCTCTTGAGTTCTCATGAAACTTGTAGATCCTTGTCTTAGCTTTCCCAAGACACCAAGATCACCTCAATTGGATCACCGAGTCCCAAGTTATGGCCTAACCAAGGAAGAAAGGTCAAAATGCATCAAAATCCGAAAATTATCCAATATTTACATTAAAACCCAATGAAGCCCAACAACATTAAACTCATCTAAAATACTAATATTAGGCACAATAAACATATAATGAAGCCTAATACAAAGCTAACATAAGTGTCTCAAATTGATTGATCAATATGCATGTGTGACTTAAAATGCATGTGCAATTTGAATAACATGCTCTTTTAGTCTTAATCAATATGCAATTTGAAAATGTGGCATCTGTTCTTATGCATGGCATATCTTTGTGTGGTTCTGTTAATAAAAGTAAACACAAAAGTAACAAAAAAATATGTGCATTGAGAATTCATTTAAAGTAAAGGACACTGAAAGTCAACAAAGAATTCATTCAAAAGTATGCAATATACAAGTAGGCAGCTTCTAGCATACACTTTGTATGTTGTATGCTTATGATCTTATATTCAACTAAAATTATGTAAAAAAACAGAAAGTACATACATTTTAACTACTTATATAGTATAAATAGTTAACACCAAATACAAGCAGTTATTTCAATTAAAAAATAGTTAAAATTAATAATTATTGTGAAATTATTTCATTAACAACTAGCTATTTTTAAGAAGTTAAAACAAAATAATATTTGATTAATTAGATTAAATTAGGTTGAAGTCATAATGTGGTATTAATACCATTGATTATATGCTACACTCCACCATAAAAATATAACCTACACTTCAAACAAAAAATTGTAGAAACACAAATAATAGTAAATTTGTGAAGGTGGCAGAGGTCAGTAAACCCACAATGATGAGCACTCTTCTTCAACAAACTCTAGAACTCCAGTTACTTTTTGTACGGGAAAAATGATGCTTTGAAACTAACCTCTCCTATTAAAAGGAAAAGAACATAATGTTGATAGCATATAAAAAACATGAATACATGATAATAAAGCTATTATCACATCAACATCTAAATCAAATTAAGCAATTCAATCTAGATAAAAATCAAAGGAGGAAGAAGAGACACTTGAATAACAATCAAAACAAGATTTCCAAATTATACATCAGGATGGTTAATCCCTTGAATTGTTTATAAGAGCCTAGCCTTCTATGGATGGAAAGGAAGAACTCAGAAAATAAAGAATAAAAACGAAATTCTAAAGAGAAGGGAGAAGAAGAGAAAGAAAACTCTCACAAATACTCAAACTTACTTCAAATTTCATTGATGCAATTACAAGAGCGATTGACCCTATTTATACAAATCCTAGAGGCCAATTTACAGTTGATAAAAGCTGTAAACAACTAGAATGCAAGATAAAAATGGATGTTTGTTAATAATGGTGGCTTGATGCATGGTTGGTGGGTTAGTGCATGGTTGGTGGCTTCTCCTCACTAACTCTTCTTTGACTTCTAGCTTAACTTTCATGACCGAAACAATGTATTTTTGGCTTAGAAGTCTCATAAGAGTTATAGTTTTATGTCTCAGACCGATTTCAACTCAAAAGGACTTTTACAACTCAAGATATTCTAAAAACACTGCACCTACCTCAGGTCACGTTGGTAGAACGTGTTTCCGAATTCAAACCAACTTGCAGCTTCATAATCATGCTGACACTGACATATATTGACAAAATGGTCTTCAATAAAGTTGGAGCTATGCATTTTATCTTTCCAATGACACTAGTTTCAACTCAAAAGGAGGCCTATAGCCCACGATATAGTCCAATATATGCACACTTCTTAGATTCCAGCCACAGCAAGCCCACTCTGACTTTCAGGCCTATTTTGGAATATTATAAATCTGATCCAGCTCTCGAGTATTTCATGAAACTTGTAGATTTTTATCTTTGCTTTCCATAGACACCAAGTGCACCTTAAACGGATCACCGAAGCCTAAGTTATGGTATAATCAACGAAGAAATGTCAAAATGCATCAAAATCCTAGAGTTAATCAAAATTTACATTAAATTCCAATAATGCCCAGCAACACAAAACTCAGTTAATATACTAATATTGGGCAAAATAAACATCCAATGATGCCAAGTACAAAGCTAACATAAGTGTCTCAATAATGATTTATCAAGTTATCAAAAAGTGAAAACCAACACAATTGGCAATTATGAAAGTTGATAATCAAAAAGACGTCGCCCCCACTAGGATGGGATCCTATAGTTCCTTCTAAGTGTACCCTTTATAGTAGGATGCCACTTGCTCACAAATTTCCTTCCATTAGCTACTTCCTTTGTTGACCAAATGAAAAACAAAAATAAAAGATACACTATGTAAATGAAAACACATCCTTTAAAAACATAGATAAGGAAAGAAATTGGATTTGCCTGCATTGAGAGCATAACAATTACAAAAACAAAAAACCAAAAAAAGTCCTAGGTAAAAGATCTCTTGAATGCATTTCATCAGAGAATCAATCCAGGGTTCAAGCATGGCATGCATCAAGTAAATAAGATATATAGAACGAATTCTAAGGTGACATTGCAGTATTTGCTGATTTGCTCTTATTTAATGTCAGATTCCCAAATATGCCTATACCTATGTACCACGATAACCATGGAGAGCTAAGTGCTTTATATAGTCTAAGATACGTGGGAGTCCTAGATGCTTGGATGAAGATGACAGTGCACCTTATTATTGATAAATCAAACTATTACAGAAGCAATATGCATGAAATTCATAGTTTCATATCTGCATATTATTAAGAACAGAGTTTTTCAAACATTAAGAACAGATCTGTATTTGAGTTTCACCATTGAATAGATTTGTATTTGAGTTTCAACACTGCCGTTGTGGCCACTATGGAGAGAACGAACATAAAAAAAAATTGCTAAGCAAAATCGAAAATGCACTGTGGGTACGTACCTATTGCGAGGGCACGATAGTGGATGGGTGCTCGGCGGTGGTTCCATGGCGTTGCACAGAGTGGATGGGTGCTCGGAGGTGGGTGGCTACGTTTCTCAGGAAGTGTGGGTTTGCTCGGAGATGGGTTTTCTCTGGAAGGGTTTCCCAAAAGTTTTACGTTTTCTTAGTAATAGAAATTAGTGGGAAAATAAAAGAAATTTAGCAGGAATGTTAAAATTATAGAATATGTTTTTAAAGCGTGGCTTATAATAATTACAAAACACAACTCCTCTTAAGCATTGCCTATTATGTCATAAAGTGTAGCCAACTATAAAATGATTTAGCAACGTTTTTAAAGCGTGCTTTATATAATCTACAGGAACACTTTATAAGGGTGGCCTAACAATTGTTGCCGAAACCCCTCTAAAATGCCACTTCTAGTAAAGTGTTGCTAATAAAGGCTTTATGTCACACTTTTAGAGCGTTGTCAAAAACAAGTATGGCCATAGGCCATATTTGTTGTAGTGAACAGGATTCAATGAGTTTGGGTTTGGGTCAATTACTTAGATTGGATATGACATTCACTTGAAAAATGGTTGTTGTACTTTGAGAGATGAAACTTTCAATTTGATAGCAAGGGTGCCTATGTCAAAAAATAAAATGTCCTTACTCAATTTCAAAGTTGATCATCCAAGATGCTTAAAGACATGTGTCAAAGATTTCTCTTGACTTTGGCATATGAGATTTGATCATCTCAATTTTGGTGTATTGAATTTGTTGTTGGCAAAGAAGAATATGGTAAAAGGGTTGCCTCTCATTGTTCAACCTAATCAACTATGTGAATGATATCTTGTGGGAAAACAAGTAAGAAAGCCTTTTCCAAAGGAGTCCACTTCAAGAGCAATCAAGCCACTTCAACTTGATCATGCGGATATATGTGGGCCAATCAAACCATCTTCACATGGTAAATCTAATTACTTCTTGCTTTTCATTGATGATTTTTCTCGCAAGACTTGGTTTATTTTTTGAATGGAAAAAATGAAGCTTTTGGAGCATTACAAAAGTTCAAAGCCCTTGTGGAGAAAGAAAGTGGATTTTCCATCAAAGCCTTGAGAACGAATAGAGGAAGAGAGTTCACTTCTATAGAGTTCAACCAATGGCATTTGTTGCTTTCTTACCATTCCTTATTCTCTACAACAAAATAGAGTAATAGAACGAAAAAATAGAACAATCCTCAACACCATAAGAAGCATGCTAAAGAGTAAGAACATGCCTAAAGGATTTTGTTCAACTTATCCCCCACAAGAAGTGTCCATGACATGACTCCTCAAGAAGCACGGAGTGGTATGAAGCTTAGTGTCTCTCACTTATGTAGCTTTGGAAGTATTGCATATGTTAATATTCCTAAGGAGATGAGGTCGAAACTAGATGATAAAAGTGAGAAATTTGTCTTTATTGGCTATGATTTAAATTCCAAAGGCTACAAACTCTACAACCCCACCAATGGGAAAATTGGTGTTAGTAGAGATGTTGATTTTGATGAAGACAGTTCATGGGTGTAGACGGTTTCCTCAAAGGAAGATGATATCATATTTCCATTCCTTGAAGAGTCTAACTAAGAAGTAAGAGAAGATATCGTCACTCTTCCTCCTTCACCAAATCAATCTCGTCATGGTAGCTCATCTGAAGGGCCTAGAGGTACAAGAAGTCTTATGGAGCTTTATGAAGAAGCAGAGATGGTTGACAATACAATTCTATTTTGTCTCTTTGCTGACATCGAGCCTTTACATTTTGAAGAAGCAACAAATAATGGACACGTGGGAGCTTTCTACTCTTCTGAATTGACAAAAGGAAATTGGATTGAAGTGGGTATACAAAGTTAAAAGAAATGCTCAAGGAGGTACAAGGCTAGGCTTATTGCTAAAAGTTATAGCCAACAACATGGAGTTGATTATGATGAAGTGTTTGCACCCGTGGCTGGCTTGGAAACTATTCGGTTAATCATTTCCTTAGCTACGCAAAAGAAGTGGAGAATTTATCAAATAGACATCAAGTCCGCTTTCTTGAATGGTTATATTGAAGAAAAGGTGTATGTTCAACAACCATTGGGTTATGATGCGATAAAGTGTTGAAGAAGGCTTTATATGGCTTGAAACAAGCTCCAAGATGTTGGTATAGCCATATTGATAAGTATTTTCAAGACCATGTGTCATGACCAAGATCACAATAGGATGAAGGAAAAATTAATTAAAAATGGAGTTGCCACAATATTTTATTGGGTAAGAAAAATGATTGGCAAAATCCTTTAAAATGATTTAAAATTAAAAAAAGGTCAACAAACCATGCAAGGTTCGAGAGTCAATTATACATAGGAAATGGTGGAAATTGAACCCCACAACACCCCTTATGCATCCATCATAAAACGGTTGACCTACACTAGTTGTACAAATTTAATAACCTAAACAATATTTGATTTACCCCTAAATAAAGATAAAATCAAGAAAATAATTAAATTACAAATTTTTAAAAATTCAAATAAAAACTAAATTACACAATTTACAAATTTGGAAGAAAATAAACACACACAAAAATTAAAATATTTAGATGTTTGAGTTGCCTTGAGTGCTTACGTATCCCCCAAGTACAATGAGAAAGTCAAAGTCACATAGTTCTTTAAAAAATATTGTGTAATGGTTGATTTTAAAAAATAAAACGATTTACTTATTTTTATTTAAAAAATTAATTTGAATAAAGTAAATGAATTTATTAACGAGTCCTAAGTGAAATGGAACATGGTACTATGCCCACGGAGCCATCTTAAGAAAAATTGGTCAGTGGGTACTTGAACCTTCGAGACCACTAAACAATGTTTATTTTATTTTATTTTTAACAAAATGTGAGTCCTAAATAAGATTATACACGACACTAGGTCACAAGCAACCCCAAAAGCTCGGTCAATAGGTACTTGATCCCTCGAGACCACTAAATTATGATAATTGTGAAATGGAAGCCAATGATTTAAATTATTTAAAATCTTATATTTTGGCAGATATTAAGAAGAAGAAAAAATCATGATAAAATTATGTAAATTTTAAAAGGGAATTAAAAATAATGGGTGATATAAGAAATAAACTTAAAGAAATTAATTGGGAAAGGAATATGATAAAAATAAAATGATGACTTTAAATGATGAAATAATGCAAGAAAACAAGAACGTAAGTATATTTTTATCCAAGTTAAACTATCATGCTTATTCATTACCTAATTATTACTTTTATTCAAAAAGGCTTCTGACCATCGAAGATAAGATAAAACATAATATTGATAAGATAAAACATAATATTACCCATTTAACCTTAATCAAAACTTCAAAGCTTTAGATAATTAATTGCCACATATGCATACCTAGGATTCTTTTGCTGCCAAGTTTGACCAATAATCCCAAATACCTTAACTCAAAGCTAATGATAAAAGCTATCCTTATTTAACTTGATTATAGCTAGCAACGACCAAGGAACACAATCACATGGAATGAAACAAATGATGGGAATTGAGATAAAAATGACAGACTATGGGTTCTAGTATAGAAAAGTGAAATATCGACATGTCATTCCATAGCCATTAATGACAGAGGAAGCACAAAGTTAGAAACCAATTCAACCATCAACCATTTTCTAATAAACTACCCTAGTCACTAACACATTAGAGAAGATTTTTTTTAACTCAGACTTTTCATCAAATTGATCATGCTCAACTTAACTAACACACAAACGTTCTATTGAAGGATTTACACTAGCCCACCATGCCTATCACAAGATCTATATTCTTCAATCAACACAAATCACATTCATTCTAAAAAAAAAATGGAAGGGTGGACTTCGTAAATCACCAGTACTTCTTCCTTTCCGTAAAGTGAATAATATGGAACCTTGTGCTCATTGGGGGAAATTGTATCAGCTTTTGCGTTCTCCTTTCCTTCACGTTTACACTCTTCTATTTTCTCATACTTCCCTAGTTGACACCTCAAATGTTCTCCTTTTTAGATCTGCCTCTTTTCCATCCCTCTCTTGTTTTGTGTTTGCCCCCACCTCCTCTTTTTGTCTGTCTATCTTTATTACTGCCCCTATAAGACCTATTATTTACTACATCATTTACCCACTCATAAGTCTTACGTGGAATGTTTTTTTTTCTTTTATTACATATAAAATTCGGCAGCGTTTCCTTTGTTTCTCGTACATTCCCAAACGTCATAAAATAAACAGAAGATTACAATCAATTATTTCGAACCAACCAGAGTACATATATATATATATATATATATATATCAACAAAAGATCTCTGATCTCATTCAAAATATTATCAGAGTACGTACATTATACAAGTGTATACTAGACACTATCCTGACTGAGCACACTTAAATACAACAGAACTGAGAACAACAATGCTAGTTCATCAGTTTCCCTGTTCTGTCTACATTAGAGTAATATATAATACACATCATATTATAATTACATAATGGAGCTTAACTCCACCAAAATATAAGTATCATAATACAACAGAATCCTCCGTACTTAACCCGTAGAGGGTCCGGGGTGTTCCTGTGAGTCTGAGAAAGAGGGGGTGAGAAACAACTTCCCAGTGAATGTGAATAAAACTTGTATTTAAATTATGCCTATAATTAGAATGTAAGCATACACACAATTCAATAGATCAAGTAATATCAGATCAACATATGCAATGAGTTTATGAATGCTTATGATGTTCACACATTTTCTTCATACTTTTTCTTTCTCCACTGCTCTTGTTGTGCACTAACCCCTTCCGGTTAGGCCCTCGCAATATGCATATGCAATGTTTTATGTCATTTCGTTTCCATCTAACCCCGTAGGTTAGGCACCCCTCAAGTATTATGCACTAACCCCTTCCGGTTAGGCCATCTCACTATGCAACACTAACCCCTTCCGATTAGGTCATCTCACTATGCAATGCAATGCTTTCATATTCATATCATGTTCAATCATAATATTATAATAACATCACATGTAATCAATACAAGATTTAAACTACACAAGCATTATACTCAATCCTCTCAATTTATGATTGAATCACACAAGTATTATGCTCAATCCTCTTAACCACTTTTACTTAGTTACACATCCCATTATCGTACTAAGTCATCATTTTAAGCCTCTGTGAATCTATTCAATGAATCTCTTAGTGAATCTATTCACACAATATTGTGAATCTATTCACACAATATTGTGAATCTATTCACACAATATTGTGAATCTATTCACACATTATTGTGAATCTATTCACAATGCTATTCATGGGTCTGTGAATCTATTCACATAATATTGTGAATCTATTCACAGTGCTGTTCATGAGTCTGTGAATCTATTCACAAAATATTGTGAATCGATTCACAGTGTTATTCACAAGTTCACAGTGCTATTTACGAGTCTGTGAATCTATTCACAAAATATTGTGAATCGATTCACAGTGCTATTCACGAGTATGTGAATCTATTCACAATGTTATTCATGAGTCTGTGAATTTATTCACACATCTTGTGAATCGATTCACAGTCATAAAAATCAATTTTTGATCATATACCTCTTATCTTAAACTTCATTCATTCATCCATTTATTCATTCATTCATTCATCCATTCATTCATTCATTCATTCATGTCATAGCAAATCCAATCATTCTCATACATCTATGCCATTGAATATTATTAACAATCTAAACATTCAAAAACAACATTAACACATAGAAGTTCTTATCTTCAAGACTTAAACTTACACCTTAAATAACACCATACCATATCACAAATCAACCCACACTCACCTAGCAATGATTTAGGACAAGAACTAGGCTTGAGGTGATATCAAACCAACTAAAATCCTTATGAAAACTTCCTATTCAACTTCCTTCAAAACAACCAAATCATACAAGAACTTTACAATTTGTGTTCTTGATTCTCATAGATGAACATGATTTCTCCATTAAACTAAAACCATAGGATTGAAGAAGAGATGAAGGTGATCAATAACCATCAAATAACCTAAACTAAAAGATGAGTAAAAATACTTACTTTGACTTTTACAACCTTGAAGAAACCTTGGCTATGGAGAATTTGATATTTTAAGAAGATGACCATATGGTCTTCCAAAATGCACGGCTGCCTTAAACAAGAGAGGGTGAAGTTGAATTGTCAACTTTGCCCTCCACTTGAATGAGAATTCACAAAATTGCCACTGAGGGTGTAAAATGACCAAAATACCCTTGGTGGTTCCTAAAAATTCCTAATTTATCCCAATTCCATAAAATTACACTAGGACTTCCATTTGATTTAGTTAAGCTAGAAATAAGATTGGAATAAAAAATTAGGGATGTTACAGCCCTGGCAAGAGGTTGTCGAGACCCCGTCAAATAATAATAATTACCGGTTCGCAAACTAATTTGTAGTATAGAGCATGAACCGAATCGTCTCTCAAGGATCCAAAAAGAACAAAGATTTAATCAGATCAAGATAATTAAAATGGGGGGTTTTGTTGTTGATTAACAAAAAAATACAAGACTTAAATTTGAAAACAAATCTAAAGAAACAACCAATCCAAGGAAATTTACCGATCTTAAGTTTAATCCATCATTGATCACAAGGAATTCACTTAATCGCTAACCATGTTCTTGGCCTTAGATCACATCAAGAAGCCTCAACATAATCCAAGAATCCTCTACTAGATAAGCATCTAGGATTTAATTAATCAAGGTTAGATAAAGTAAGCGCCATCCAAACATAGATTAACTTAAGATCCAGAATTTAACCAAGCTAAACAATTCATCAAAAAGCTTTAATAAATTGTTTATTCTTTGTGATCCTCTTGAATACATGACAATAAAGCTATTATCACATTAACATCTAAATCAAATTAAGCAATTCAATCTAGATAGAAATCAAAAGAGGAAGAAGAGAAACTTGAATAACAATTAAGCAATATGAACAAGCAAAACAAGATCTCCAAATTAAACATCAAAACGGTTAATCCCTTGGATTGATTATAAGAGCCTAGCCTTCCATGGATGGGAAGGAAGAACTCAGAAAATAAAGAACAAAAATGAAATTCTAAAGAGAAGGGAGAAGAAGAGAAAGAAAACTAACAAATACTCAAACTTACTACAAAATTGAATTCTAACTTACTTCAAATTGAATCTAATACAAAGAGGTTGGGTCTATTTATACTAATCCTAGAAGCCAATTTGTACATGTACATAATCTGAATACAAGCTATAAGAATCTGAAATTTGTCAAAAATGGAAGCTTGATGCATGGTTGGTGGGTTGGTGCATGGTAGGTGGGTTGGTGTATGGTTGGTGGCTTTTAGTCAACAACTCTTATCCAAATTCTGGCTTCAAATTCATCACCTAGACGGTGCATTTTGGCTTGGATGTCTTCATCAAAGTTGTAGCCAGTTGTCTCCTTGAAAATATCCAATTTGAATCATGTCATTTGGACTTTTAGAACTCCAGAAATGCCAAAAACACTTCACCTACCTCAAGTTAGGTTGGAAGAACGTGTTTCCAAATTCAGACCAACTTGTAGCTTCTGAAGCATGCCTAAAACGACATCTATTGACAAAATGGTCTTCATTGAAGTTGGATGGAGATATGGGTCTTATCTTTCAAGTGACCAAGTTTCAGCCCAAGAGGAGGCCTATAACCCACTATATAGTCCAATATGTGCATACTGCCCAGATGGTTCCGTGACAGCAAACCCACTCTACATTGCAGGGATATTTTGGACCCTTAGCATTCCGATCCAGCTCTTGAGTTCTTCATGAAACTTGTAGAGCATTGTCTTAGCTTTCCAAAGACACCAAGATCACCTCAATTGGATAACCGAGTCCCAAGTTATGACCTAACCAAGAAAGAAAGGTCAAAATGCATCAAAATCCGAAAATTATTCAATATTTGCATTAAAGCCCAATGAAGCCCAACAACATTAAACTCATCTAAAGTACTAATATTGGGCACAATAAACATCTAATAATGCCTAATACAAAGCTAACATAAGTGTCTCAAATTGATTGATCAAATTCCCCCACACTTAAGCTTTTGTACTCCTGGGCAAAACACATAACAACGAAACTAAAGAAAAACAAGAAACATCATATTATTAAACTAAAAACATAAAAACTGATTGTACCTAATCTAATCCACTTCCGTAGGAAAACACGATGGCACTTAGCATGTGCCACAAGCCTTTAAACCCCTAGGTGTCCCTAGTGGACGAGTTATAGTCTCGTGAGGGTTTACCAGGATGATACCCACAAACATGTAATATTTTATTTAATCAATTCAACTAATTTTTAAATACAAGCATTGTATTAAATATAAACCATAATTAATAAGTCAAGTATGCTTAACAAAGAATAGTTGAATCAAATCAATTGAGAATAAAGTATAGCATAATCATGCTTTAATCAGAAATAGGCATGTTCAGATTGAGTAAAATTCTTCACAAGTGTCACTCAAATCACACAAGGTGTTTAGGTTAACTGTTTACGCTCAACTCAGTCAAATTATGAAAGTATTTTACCATAGGCTTGCATATACATCAATTCTCCACTACTTAGATCAAATAAAATGCAAAAATCAAGAGGTCTTTCAAAAAGGTTGTAATGGAACTTATAAGGTGAAGGAAGGGAACAATATGGATAATAACAGGTTAAAACCAAAGAGAATAAAAGAGCATTGAGGAGTAACTCAAGTAGAAAGAATAAAATTTTTACCCAAAACCATAAAATGCTCATTCTCTTCACACATTCCTTCCTTTTTCTATTCTTTTATTTTTCTTTCTTTTTTCTCTTTTTTTTTGTTTTTTTTTCTTTTTTCTTTTTTTTTTATTTTATTTTTTTTTGTACCAAGCATTTCGTATCAGCACACCAATTCCCCCACACTTAAATCATTGCAAGCAAAAGAACTCCTCCAATAAGAAAATCAATGCTCTCCCATTCCCTAAGGTAAGGTAAAACATGGTTTTTCACTCAAAGCTTGTAATGAGCTAAGAACAAAGAATAGGCAAATAGGTTTAGAGGGAGTTAATAATTGGATAAATGCAAGGTAGGTTTATTTGGCCAAAGCAGCTAAGTCAAGAAAAAAATGCCTCTGTCATTTTCATGGAACATACAGACCAATGTAATCTCAAATCGATTCAATGCAAGTTCTAGAAAATAAATTCATAATTGACATCACTCATGAAAGAAAATAACCAAGTGTAAGTATCAAACTTGGAAAAGCCCAAAACTCACAAAGGTATGAAACATTCACTCAATTCAACCATGCCTTCTTCCTAATATCCACAATCATATACACATGTATATCATGAAAATGATTCAATCAGAACTGTTTTGCATACTTTTATCATCAATTAAGCTCAGATTCAGCACATGCTTGTATCAAAATCAATTGAAAAGATCAAAATTGTGTGTGTGTGTGTTTTTTTTAATATATATACAAGAACAAAGATGATTTAAGACCTATTATGAAATGCAAGTTAAGATGCGTCTCAAGAGCAAAACTACTCCTTACTCTGCCATCATACATCTAAAAAGTTAGTAACAATAAAGATTAGCTTTTTTTTTTTTTTTTAAAACTATGTACATGGTAATGTCAACTATCCCTCCCCCCAACTAATTAAAGACATTGTCCCCAATGTCAAAATAAAGATAGGTAGAGTGTAGAAGGTCTTACCAGAAAATTGCAAATCGGGCCTGAAATAAGAAAAATTACAAAAAACTAAAACCATAAGAGAAAACAAAAATTCACAAAGACAAAGTCAAATCAAGTTTTTGCTTTTTTCTGCTGCTGCTGCCTTGTTCCCAATTCAGTGGAGCCATTGCTGGATCACGTTGTGGTACAAATGCATTGAGTTGATCGAGCAATTGTTCGGGAGTTGCGGCGATTACAAGACTTTGACGTGTCGCTTGTGAGATGAACCTTTTTTCTACAGCATGATCAAGAAAACAAAACAAACTGTCATAAAAACCATTAACATTTAATATACCTATGGGTTTTTGGTGAAAGTTCTGCTGTGACCAGGATGTAATTTGAAAGAGTTCTTCCAAAGTTTCAAAACCACCAGGTAGGGCAATAAAGGCATCAGCATTTGCTATCATAATGTTCATGCGTTGGTGCATGCAAAATACCATTACTTCATCCCCTAATGTTTTTCCAATGGGCTTGCTGGTAGATAAAGGACTGGGAATGACACCAAGGACTTTGCCACCTCCTAAATGTGCAAATAGCCGCTACACAACCCATTAACCCAAGACTACCTCCTCCATAAACTAAATGGATTTCTCTCTCAGCTAGCACTCGACCAAGATGGTGTGCAATATTTACAAACTCTTTATCTTTCCCAGGATTAGATCTACAAAAGACACAAACACTCTTGATCCGACGAACTGAAGTGGCTTCCATTTTTTTTTCTTTTTTTTTTTTTTTTGTACTCTCTCCTTATCAATGATCTGAAGAGAGCAAAGTGCATTATTTAAAGGCATCAAAACTCAAAGGTAATAATTACACCTATAAAGGAGGGGTAGATCTGCGTGTCAGATAAGTTTGAAAAATAAACACAGAAATGATAATAGCTATATGACAAAGATAAAAGGCTAATCTATATGTGTCAGAAGAAGTTTGAAAATATGCAACACATATTTCAAAAAATACGGCTAATTTTTTTTTTTTTTTTGAAATTTTTTTTTTGAATTTTTTTTTTTAATAAACAATAAAAAAAAATACTTACAAGAGGTGTGATTGTGGCTCACATTTTCCTCTGGTTTTACGTCCAGTAACGTCTTGAAGCTCTCTATGGGCCGATGGTCGGCTTCCCTTCCAATTTTCTTAAAAATTGGCAAACAGGGTCTTTTTGAGTCAGATTCCCGAGACTATAACGCTCATGTTCATCTTGGAATATTGGCCATAAATCGAGAAGTACTCTCTGCACATCTCCACTAGGATGCGTCTCAAGAGTCAATAGAATGTTATCTAAAGACTCCTTACTCATGCCATCCTTTATGAAGTTAATTTTATCATCTCGGTTTATAGACGTCATTCCAATTGATTTGCATTTTGTGTTACAGGTCCATCTTGCACATTTATAGCATACCCGTAACCTTTTTGCTCTTCTCTTCTTTGCATATGAACTTTTGCCTAGCCCTGGCATATATGAAACAAGAGCGTCAGAAAATTCATCTCTGAGTCGGACCTTTGCTTCGATTAACCAGCGTATATCCGCAGGGATGCCTTTGTGCATAAGCATCCTTAATCTCTCAAACCTTGCACAATAAATGTTAGTTAAAGCATTTTGAGGGAGAGAGGGGAATTGCTTGCGGAGATTAAAAAGCTGATTATCCATTTCGAAAGAAAGAAGAAAGAGAGAGAAAAAAAAAATTGAGTAAAATTATGTACAGATTTCAGTGTTTGTGGGTAACTGAAGGGACCGAAAAAGATTTTCACGGAGTATCTTTATCCGCCATTTAACCGGTGAAAAATCATCTGTCAACGAAAAATAAACAAAATTAAGACAGAAAAATCAAACTCTGATAGATTTTCTCACTTGGCACCGATTTTTTTGTCTCGATTCCTGTGATTGCAAATAAATCAAAGTTGAAAGATGAAAGAGTTAGAAAACTTGGGTTGCCTCCCAAGAAGCGCTACTTTTAATGTCCTTAGCCAGCATGATTGAAGATTTTGCACGAGCGATGGGTCCTCCCCAATAATGATTCAATCTCTGGCAATTGACATTAATCGTGGCTTTTTTTTTTTTTCTTCTCTTTTTTTTTTTTTTTTCAACACAGTAGTGATCAATCATGGTAGAGGGCATCCTGCAGTTGAACTTCCTCCACGAGGTTCTCTTGAGCTCCTTCATAAAAATTTTTGAGGCGGTGACCATTAACTTTGAACACTTTGTTGGTGGCTTCACTCTTAATTTCCACTGCACCATGAGGAAAAATGTTAGTGACAACAAACGGACCGTCCCACCTAGACCTTAATTTACCAGGCATCAACTTAAGGCGAGAATTAAACAAGAGAACTTTTTGCCCAACTGAAAACTCCTTCCGAAGAATAAACTTATCATGGAAGGCTTTGGTCTTTTCTTTGTAGAGTCGGGAGCTCTCATAGGCATCTAGGCGGATCTCTTCCAATTCCTGTAACTGCAACTTCCGCTCTATGCCAGCTCCGGCCAAATTCATGTTGCATTGCTTCACAGCCCAATATGCTTTGTGCTCAATTTCTACTGGCAAGTGGCATGCCTTACCATAGACTATCCGATATGGAGACATCCCGATTGGAGTTTTGTAAGCGGTCCGGTAAGCCCAAAGAGCATCCTCAAGCCTCATGCTCCAATCCTTCCGATTAGGTTGGACTGTTTTTTCAAGTATGCGCTTGATCTCTCTATTGGAGACCTCGGCTTGACCATTAGTCTGGGGATGGTAAGGTGTAGAAACTTTATGCAACACGCCATATTTCCTCATCAATCCCTCCATGCTTTGGTTACAGAAATGGGTGCCTTGATCACTGATGATAGCTCTCGGGATTCCAAACCTGCAGAAAATCTGTAATCTAACAAAATCCACAACAACTTTGGAATCATCAGTCCGAGTGGCTTTAGCCTCCACCCATTTTGATACATAATCAACAGCTAGCAAAATGTAAACATAACCAAAGGAAACAGGAAAAGGTCCCATGAAATCAATACCCCATACGTCAAAGATTTCACAATACGAGAGAGGTTCTTTGGGGCATCTCATTCTGCGAGAAATGTTCCTGTTCTCGACCTTAATGTTCACAAGACTTACAGAACAAATATGCATCATGAAACAAGGTAGGCCAATATAAACCAGAGTCTAAAACTTTCCTAGCTGTACGTTGAGGCCCAAAATGTCCACCACATGCAAATGCATGACAAAAGCTAAGAACAGAATGAAACTCTTGATTAGGCATACATCGCCTAATAATTTGGTCACTACAAAATCGCCACAGATATGGATCATCCCACACATAATATTTTGATTCACTCTTAAGTTTATAAATTTGTGCATGAGTGAAATGTGAGGGAAAAACTGTAGCAACCAAGAAATTCACCATATCAGCAAACCAAGGGAAGGTGTTCTTACCTTGCAGCTGCATAAGCTGCTCATCTGGGAAGGAGTCCCGTACAGGGAAGGGATCTGAATCCCTTTCAATGCGGCTCAAATGATCTGCCACTAGGTTCTCTGCTCCACTCTTGGAGCAGTAGCATCCATCTTATTAGTCGGGGCTTTGCCTCTGGCTTCTTCAAAAGGAACTTCAAAGCTGCATGATCAGTAAACACAACAACCTTAGAACCAAGCAAATATGATCTAAACTTATCCAAAGCAAAAACAATGGCTAAAAGTTCTTTTTCGGTTGTGGTATAGTTGGCCTGAGCAGCATCTAGAGTTCTGGAAGCATAGTATATCACATGAGAAGCTTTCCCCACTCTTCGTGCCAAGACTGCTCCTCTTTGCATAGTTAGAAGCATCACACATTAACTCAAATGGCAATGTCCAAATGGGTGGCCGGATGATAGGGGTACTAGTCAAGGCCTGCTTCAAGTGGTTGAAAGTCGCCTTGCACTTGTCATCAAACCGAACTCCACATCTTTCTGCAAAGAATCGGGAAAGTGGAAGAGCAATCTTCTTGAAGTCGGCAATGAAGCGCTGTAGAAACCTGCATGACCAAGAAAAGAACGCACTTCCCGCACGTATGTGGGGTAAGATAGACAAGTAATTACATCAATCTTGGCAGGATCTACCTCAATGCCCTTCTTTGGATACTACATGGCCTAAAACTATACCTGTTCTACCATAAAATGGCATTTCTCAAAATTTAGCACAAGGTTAGTCTCAATGCATCTTTGCAGTACTCTAGATAAATTTGGCTAAACATGAATCAAAAGAAGAACCATAGACAGTAAAGTCATCCATAAATACCTCCATGCACTCCTCTAAGAAATCAGAAAATATGCTCACCATGCACCGCTGGAAGGTACCAGGGGCATTGCAGAGGCCGAAGGGCATCCGTCTGTAAGCAAAGGTGCCGAAGGGACAAGTAAATGTGGTCTTCTCCTGATCCTCCGGTGCAATGTGGATTTGGAAGTATCCAGTGTAGCCATCTAAAAAGCAGTAATGGGACTTACCAGCCAACCGTTCCAGCATCTGATCAATGAACGGAAGGGGGTAATGATCTTTCCGAGTGGCTTGGTTGAGACGTCTGTAGTCAATGCAGACTCTCCAGCTATTCTGCACTCGGGTTGGAATGAGCTCATTTTTCTGGTTGGCCACAACAGTCACCCCGGATTTCTTTGGAACTACTTGCACTGGGCTCACCCACTTGCTGTCAGAAATGGGATAGATAATGCCAGCCTGCAGTAGCTTGGTCACTTCTTTTTTCACCACATCTAGAATGAGAGGATTCAGTCTCCTCTGGGGTTGTCTCACTGGTTTAGTTTCCTCCTCAAGTAATATCCTGTGCATGCATGTGGAGGGGTTAATACCAGGGATGTCTGCAAGTGTCCAACCAATTGCCCTTTTGTGTTGCTTCAAGACTTCCAATAATCTGGTTTCTTGCTCAGGTTGGAGGTGTTTGGCCATTATCACTGGGAGCTTCTCATCCTTTTCCAAGAATGCATACTTCAAATGCTCGGGCAAGGGCTTAAGTTCAATGGAGGGTGGTTGCTGGACTGACGGTACTAGTTTTGGAACCGAAACTAAATCTGCTAAATTCTCGCTAGCTTGCACTGCACCGCAAGCTGTGCACAATCTTGCAAAACAACATCATCATATCCTATGGAATCAAAAGAATCACACTTAGCAGCAGGGATGAATGATAACATCATTCATAACAACATCATTGCCATTAATAACAGAAACAGAATCATCAATGTCAGCAGAATTAACAACAGCACATGATAAGTATGTAGAAATCTCAGCACAGGCTGCACACATTGTAGTGGGTTTACAACCAAAAAGTCCGAAGCAGGCAGAACAAGTATCACAAGCTATGCTATCAGTGTATCCTACAATTTCAGGAAACTCTGCCAACATATCAGCATGCATATCATCAACCAGTAAATCAATGACATCAAAATGAAAAACAGAATGATCCTCTAAAGGGTATTTCATGGCATCAAAAATGTTAAACTGAATGATATCATCACCAAATTCCATGGAAAGGGTACCAGCATGCACATCAATCTTAGTTTTAGCGAGTTTTCAAAAATGGCCTACCTAAGATCAATGGGGGTGGGGAAGAGGCAGATTCATCTTCCATATTCAACACATAAAAATCAGCTGGGAATATTAAATTATGTACCCGAACCAGAACGTCCTCCAACACTCCTGCAGGTTGTGCAAAGGTGCTCGGTTTGCTAATCGAATGACAATGCGGTAGGCTTTAGCTCTCCCATATGCAAGGAAGTGTAAGCGACTTTGGCATTACATTGATGGAGGCTCCCAAGTCTAGCAAGGCATGAGTGAACTGTTGGTGCCCTATGGTACAAGGGATGGTAAAGTGCCTGGATCCTTGCATTTGGGAGGCGGGTTGGGCTGAATCAAAGCGAGAGACATTTCTCCCCATACTCACTTTTTCAGTGCCCTGTAGCTTCCTCTTATGGGTGCACATCTCTTTCAAGAACTTGGCATACTTGGGAATTTGTTTAATTGCCTCCAAGAGAGGTATATTCACCTCAACCTTATGAAAAGTCTCCATAATTTCCTTATCCAAGTCTGTTTCAACCATATGCCTCACTGTATCATTCGGTTGGGAAAAGGAAGAGGAATGTTGGAACTGACTTTTTGGATGCTCACTTTTCTCATTGCATCTTGAATTTTCTACGTCAGCTTGATTTGATCCGGTTTCTGCTTGTTTGTTGTAGGATCATTTGTTTGAATTTGTTACAAAGATTCTGAATTAGGCTGAGAACTTGAAGTTCTTTGTAGAATCTTGTTTCTCCGGTCAAGGGTAGAATCGGAATTATCTGCTGCCTTTGGTCCATTGATTTGCTTACCATGCGTAAAGCTATAGCACTAACATTGCCTCTAGGGTTTGGAGTGGTTTGAGAGGGTAATTGGCCGTAACCCCGTGACTTTAATTCATGAATTGATGTGGCAAGTTGACCAATTTGAGTCTCCAAGTTCTGAATGGTGGTTTCAGTTCTCTGTTGAAACTGGATGTTATTGGTGGCCAACTGTTTCACCAAATCCTCCAAAGAGGGCTCAGATTTTGTGGCTACAGGACCTTCTTCTTTGGAATGGTGGTCTACTTGGTCCAGCATGTGGTCGAACGATTTGTCCTTGCTTGCTTCTTTGGAATGGTGGTCTATCTTGGTTTGGTGGTCAGCTGATTTGATGCATTCCCATATCTCAGTTGGGATGGTCCCTCCACCAGGGTTGTAAGTGTTGGAGAATGGATCATATTTCGTTGTTCTTCTGATGGAATTGTGGCTTCCCAGAAATATACCAGTGCGACCCAGATTGGTCTTGAAACTCAGAATCATCTTGCAATGTGGGGCACGAATCTGTAGGATGAGAGGAACTAGAACATATGCTACAAACTCTTGCAGGGGTTTGCACACGTGGTTCATGTTGTCCTATTGCCATCTGTCTAACCAAAGAAGTGAGCTCATCCAATCTATGTTCCACCCTTTGTTGATCAGCATGTGAAGAGGTATTAACTTCATTGACTACTCTGGTTGCAGCACCCATTCGAGTACCAAATTACTGAGAATTTGCTGCCATGTTTGCAATTAAGTTTCTGGCAGCAGCTGGAGTTTTATCTACCAATGCTCCACCACTTGCAGCATCAATCATACTCCTTTCCATTGGCATCAATCCTTCATAGAAGTATTAGATCAGCAGTTGATCACTAATTTGATGGTGTGGGCAGCTTGAGCACAATTTCTTGAATCTCTCCCAATACTCATGGAGAGTTTCACCACTGATTTGCCTTATGCCACAAATATCTTTCCTTATTGCAGCAGTTCTTGATGCAGGAAAGAACTTCTCCGGAAATAATCTTTTCATGTCATTCCAAGAAGTGATGGCAGCAGGTTGTAAGTAATACAATCAATCCTTAGCAGCACCATCCAAAGAGAAAGGAAAGGCCCTTAGCTTGATGTGATCTTTAGCTATTCCATGAGGTTTCATGGTGGAGCAGACAACATGGAACTCCTTCAAATGCTTATGTGGATCTTCACCTGCAAGACCATGAAACTTGGGCAGCAAGTGTATCAATCAGCATTTCAACTCAAAATCAACATTAAGTTCGTGGATATTGAATGCACAAAGGTTGATAATTCACATCAGTGCAGACCAATTCCTTAAGGGTCCTATTGTTATAGTCACCATAGTAAAATCAACAGACTCAAGATCGCATACGTAAGTACTAATGTATGACTTAACAGGATTAAAAGAGTCAACAAGATTAGGTGCAATGTCAAGTTCAAGTCCAATTCCAGAAGTAATTCTATTAGCTCTATGAATGCTACTACCAGTCCTATGAATTCTATGAAGTGTATGAAATGTTCTATCAATTTCAGGATCAAATGAATGCAAGGTACCAGGATCAGATCTAGTCATACAGCATGCAGTTCATAAGAAGGTATTAGAAAAGCAATAACAACTAAAACACTAAAAATTCCTAAAACAAATACTCCAAAAAAATTAAACAAAAATAAAAACAGTATCAAATGAATTTTAAAAATTATGGAACTACCACAGGATAAAATCTACACAAAAATGCTATCCAAAAAAATAATAAAAAATCTTAAAAAATTGAAAAAGTGGTCTAAACGATGGAATTTGGCAAAAATAAGGGTGACCTCACTATATATAGTGAGCCTTTCTCAGAATAATATTTTCCATTTGTGTACCAAAATTCAGATCAATCTGAGATTCACGAACCAAAATTCTTGACACAACGCCCTTTATCCAATTTCAGCCGAATCCCACTTGAAAAAGCTTCAAAAACAAAAACAAACACATTTGTTAGAGTTAGATGGGATCTTGAAATGATCAAATAGTTGCCTTGGATCCCCGGCAACGGTGCCAAATTTGACAAGAGGTTGTCGAGACCCCGTCAAATAATAATAATTACCGGTTTGCAAACTAATTTGTAGTATAGAGCATGAACCGAATCGTCTCTCAAGGATCCAAAAAGAACAAAGATTTAATCAGATCAAGATAATTAAAATGGGGGGTTTTGTTTTTGATTAACAAAAAAATACAAGACTTAAATTTGAAAACAAATCTAAAGAAACAACCAATCCAAGGAAATTTACCGATCTTAAGTTTAATCCATCATTGATCACAAGGAATTCACTTAATCGCTAACCATGTTCTTGGCCTTAGATCACATCAAGAAGCCTCAACATAATCCAAGAATCCTCTACTAGATAAGCATCTAGGATTTAATTAATCAAGGTTAGATAAAGTAAGCACCATCCAAACATAGATTAACTTAAGATCCAGAATTTAACCAAGCTAAACAATTCATCAAAAAGCTTTAATAAATTGTTTATTCTTTGTGATCCTCTTGAATACATGACAATAAAGCTATTATCACATTAACATCTAAATCAAATTAAGCAATTCAATCTAGATAGAAATCAAAAGAGGAAGAAGAGAAACTTGAATAACAATTAAGCAATATGAACAAGCAAAACAAGATCTCCAAATTAAACATCAAAACGGTTAATCCCTTGGATTGATTATAAGAGCCTAGCCTTCCATGGATGGGAAGGAAGAACTCAGAAAATAAAGAACAAAAATGAAATTCTAAAGAGAAGGGAGAAGAAGAGAAAGAAAACTAACAAATACTCAAACTTACTACAAAATTGAATTCTAACTTACTTCAAATTGAATCTAATACAAAGAGGTTGGGTCTATTTATACTAATCCTAGAAGCCAATTTGTACATGTACATAATCTGAATACAAGCTATAAGAATCTGAAATTTGTCAAAAATGGAAGCTTGATGCATGGTTGGTGGGTTGGTGCATGGTAGGTGGGTTGGTGTATGGTTGGTGGCTTTTAGTCAACAACTCTTATCCGACTTCTGGCTTCAAATTCATCACCTAGACGGTGCATTTTGGCTTGGATGTCTTCATAAAAGTTGTAGCCAGTTGTCTCCTTGAAAATCTCCAATTTGAATCATGTCATTTGGACTTTTAGAACTCCAGAAATGCCAAAAACACTTCACCTACCTCAAGTTAGGTTGGAAGAACGTGTTTCCAAATTCAGACCAACTTGTAGCTTCTGAAGCATGCCTAAAACGACATCTATTGACAAAATGGTCTTCATTGAAGTTGGAGATATGGGTCTTATCTTTCAAGTGACCAAGTTTCAGCCCAAGAGGAGGCCTATAACCCACTATATAGTCCAATATGTGCATACTGCCCAGATGGTTCCGTGACAGCAAACCCACTCTGCATTGCAGGGATATTTTGGACCCTTAGCATTCCGATCCAGCTCTTGAGTTCTTCATGAAACTTGTAGAGCATTGTCTTAGCTTTCCAAAGACACCAAGATCACCTCAATTGGATAACCGAGTCCCAAGTTATGACCTAACCAAGAAAGAAAGGTCAAAATGCATCAAAATCCAAAAATTATTCAATATTTGCATTAAAGCCCAATGAAGCCCAACAACATTAAACTCATCTAAAGTACTAATATTGGGCACAATAAACATCTAATAATGCCTAATACAAAGCTAACATAAGTGTCTCAAATTGATTGATCAAGCCCCTATCTTTTTTATCTTTTACTTAGGTATTTAAAGCAGTGAATTAGGGTTTTAGAGTGGGCTTGAGCTCTTTTCAATAGGGGGCCTTTATTATTATTATTTTAATTTCTTCATTTTAATTGTCCTAATGGGTTATATTAGTGGGCCTAAAGGGTCTTGTAGACCTTATGCTTTTTTCTCTTCTCTTTTTCTTTTATATTTTTGAAAAAAAAGTTCATTCTAATTTTTTTTTGTTAACCTGGGTTAAATAGGGTGTTCACACCATGGATTCATCAAATGCCCACATGAACATGCTCTTTATGTCAAAGAAGGTGAAAATGGAAGTTCTTTACTTGTGTGCTTATATGTTGGTGACTTAATTTACACCGATAATAACCCAAAGATGTTTGAAGAATTCAAGAAGGTGATGGGACAAAATTTGAAATGACTGATATTGGACTCATGTCTTATTATCTTGGCATTGAAGTGAAGCAAGATGGAAATGGGATTTTCATTTCTCTAGAGGCTAATGCAAAGAGAGTACTGATCAATTAATTTGAGACACTTATGTTAGCTTTGTATTAGGCTTTATTAGATGTTTATTGTGCCCAATATTAGTATTTTAGATGAGTTTAATGTTGTTGGGCTTCATTGGGCTTTAATGCAAATATTGAATAATTTTCGGATTTTGATGCATTTTGGCATTTCTTCCTTGGTTAGGCCATAACTTGGGATTCGGTGATGCATTTGAGGTGATTTTGGTGTCTTTGGAAAGCTAAGACAATGCTCTACAAGTTTCATGAGAACTCAAGAGCTGGATCGGACTTCTAAGGGTCCAAAATATCCCTGCAATGCAGAGTGGGTTTGCTGTCACAAAAATCTAGGCAGTGTGCACCTATTGGACTACATAGTGAGCTATAGGCCTCCTCTTAGGCTGAAACTTGGCCATTGGATAGATAAGACCCATATCTCCAACTTCACTGAAGACCATTTAGTCAATAGATATCGTTTTAGGCATAATAATGAAGCTACAAGTTGGTTTGAATTTGGAAACACGTTCTACCAACCTAACATGAGGTAGGTTCAGTGTTTTTGGCATATATGGAGTTCTAAATGTCCAAATGGCATGATTCCAATTGCAAAATTTCAAGGAGACAACTGGCTACAACTTTCATGAGACCTCCAAGCCAAAATGCACCGTCTAGGTGATGAAAATGAAGCCAGAAGTCGGATAAGAGTTGTTGACTCAAAGCCACCAACCATGCACCAAACCACTAACCATGCATCAAGCTTCCATATTTGACAATTTCCATATTTTTATAGCTTGTATTCAGATTATGTACATGTACAAATTGGCTTCTAGGATTAGTATAAATAGAGCCAATCTCTTTGTATTATCATTCATTCAATTTTAAGTAATTTCAAGAAAGTTTGAGTATCTGTGAGAGTTTTCTTTCTCTTCTTCTCCATTCTCTTTACAATTTTGTTTTTGTTCTTTAAATTCTGAGTTCTTCCTTCCCACCCATGGAAGGCTAGGCTCTCATAATAAATCAAGGGATTAGCCATCTTGATGTTTAATTTGGAGATCTTGTTTCGCTTGTTCATATTGCTTAATTGTTATTCAAGTTTCTCTTCTTCCTCTCTTGATTTTTATTTAGATTAAATTGCTTAATTTGATTTAGATGTTGATATGATAATAGCTTTATTATCATGTATTCAAAGAGGATCACAAAGATTAAACAATATATTAAAGCTTTTTGATAGATTGTTTAGCTTGGTTAAATTCTAGATCTTAAGTTAATCTATGCTGGATGGTGCTTATTTTATCTAACCTTGGTTAATCAAATCCTAGATGCTTATCTAGTAGAGAATTCTTGGATCATGTTAAGGCTTCTTGATGTGATCTAAGGCCAAGAACATGGTTAGCAATTAAGTGAATTCCTTGTGATCAATGATGAGTTAAACTCAAGATCGGCAAAATTCCTTGGATTGGTTGCTTCTTTAGATTTGTTTACAACTTTAAGTCTCATACTTTTATTAATCTTGTTAATCAACAACAAAACCCCCCTTCAGTTACCCACAAACACTGAAATTTGTATATAATTTTACTCAATTTGTTTTTCTTCTTTCTTTCTTTCAAAATGGATAATCAGCTTGTCAACCTCCGCAAGCGATTCCCTTCTCTCCCTCAAAATGCTTTGACTAACATTTATTGTGCAAGGTTTGAGATGTTAAGGATGCTTATGCACAAAGGCATCCCTGCAGATATACGCTGGATAATCGAAGCAAAGGTCCGAATCACAGGGGAATTTTTTTGATGCTCTTGTTTCATATATGCCAGGGCTAGGCAAAAGTTCATATGCAAAAAAGAGAAGAGCAAAAAGGTTACGAGTCTGCTATAAATGTGCAAGATGGACCTGTAACACAAAATGCAGATCAATTGGAATGGCATCTATAAATCGACTTGATAAAATTGACTTCATTAAGGATGGCATGAGTAAGGAGTCTTTAGATAACATTCTATTGACTCTTGAGACGCATCCTAGTGGAGATGTGCAGAGAGTACTTCTCGATTTATGGCCAATATTCCAAGATGAACATAAGCGTTATAGTCTCAAGAATTTGACTCAAAAAGACCCTGTTTGCCAATTTTTAAGAAAATTGGATAGGAAGCCGACCATTGGCCCATAGAGAGCATTCAAGCCGTTACTGGACGTAAAACCAGAGGAAAAAGTGAGCCATAATCACACCTCCTGTAAGTATTATTTTTTATTTTATTTTTCCTTTTTCTTCTTGTTTATAAAATAAATCAAAAAAAATAAAAAAAAAATTAGCCGTATTGTTTTGAAATATGCCTTGTGTATTTTTAAACTTCTTCTGACACATATAGATTAGTCTTTTATCCTTGTCATATAGCTATTATTATTGCTTTGCTTCTTTTCAAACTTGCCTGACACACGGATCTACCCCTCCTTTATAGGTGTAATTATTACATTTGAGTTTTGATTCTTTAAATAATGCACTTTGCTCTCTTCAGTTCATTGATAAGGTGAGAGTACACACAAAAAAATGGAAGTCACTTCAGTTCGTCGGATCAAAAGCGTTTGTGTCTTTTGTGGATCTAATCCTGAGAAAGATAAAGAGTTTGTAAATATTGCACACCATCTTGGTCGAGTGCTAGCTGAGAGAGAAATCCATTTAGTTTATAGAGGAGGTAGTCTTGGGTTAATGGGTTGTGTAGCAACTGCTGCACATTTAGGAGGTGGCAAAGTCCTTGGTGTCATTCTCAGTCCTTTATCTATCGGCAAGCCCATTGGAAAAACATTAGGGGATGAAGTAATGGTATTTTACATGCACCAACGTATGAACATTATGATAGCAAATGCTGATGCCTTTATTGCCCTACCTGGTGGTTTTGGAACTTTGGAAGAGCTCTTCCAAATTACATCCTGGTCACAGCAGAACTTTCACCAAAAACCCATTGGAATATTAAATGTTAATGGTTTTTATGATAGTTTGTTTTGTTTTCTTGATCATGCTGTAGAAAAAAGGTTCATCTCATAAGTGACACGTCAAAGTCTTGTAACTGCTGCAACTCCTGAACAATTGCTCGATCAACTAAATGAATTTGTACCACAACGTCATCCAGCAATGGCTCCACTGAATTGGGAACAAGGCAGCAGCAGCAAAAAGCAAAAACTTGATTTGACTTTGTCTTTGTGAATTTTTGTTTTCTCTTATGGTTTTAGTTTTTTGTAATTTTTCTTATTTCAGGCCCGATTTGCAGTTTTCTGGTAAGACCTTCTACACTCTACCTATCTTTATTTTGACATTGGGGACAATGTCTTTAATTAGTTGGGGGGAGGGATAGTTGACATTACCATGTTCATAGTTTAGTTAAAAAAAAAAAACTAACAAGCTAATCTTTATTGTTACTAACTTATTAGATGTATGATGGCAGAGTAAGGAGTAGTTTTGCTCTTGAGTCGCATCTTAACTTGCATTTCATAATAGGTCTTAAATCATCTTTGTTCTTGTATATATATTAAAAAAAAAAAAACACACACACACACACAATTTTGATCTTTTCAATTGATTTTGATACAAGCATGTGCAGAATCTGAGCTTAATTGATGATAAAAGTATGCAAAACAGTTTATAGTTGAATCATTTTCATGATACACATGTGTATATGATTGTGGATATTAGGAAGACGGCATGGTTGAATTGAGTGAATGTTTCATACCTTTGTGAGTTTTGGGCTTTTCCAAGTTTGATACTTACACTTGGTTATTTTCTTTCATGAGTGATGTCAATTATGAATTTATTTTCTAGAACTTGCATTGAATCGATTTGAGATTACATTGGTCTGTATGTTGCATGAAAATGACAGAGGCATTTTTTTTTCTTTTTTCTTCTTGACTTAGCTGCTTTGGCCAAATAAACCTACCTTGCATTTATCTAAATATTAACTGCCTCTAAGCCTATTTGCCTATTCTTTGTTCTTAGCTCATTACAAGCTTTGAGTGAAAAACCATGTTTTACCTTACCTTAGGGAATGGGAGAGCATTGATTTTCTTATTGGAGGAGTTCTTTTGCTTGCAATGATTTAAGTGTGGGGGAATTGGTGTGCTGATACGAACTGCTTGGTAAAAAAAAAAAGTAAAAAAATAAAATAAAAAAAATAAAGCCAAAAGGTTGTAAAAGAAAAGAATCAAAAAAGGAATGAATGTGTAAAGAGAATGATTTATCTATGATTTTGGGTAAAAATTTTATGCTTTCTACTTGAGTTACTCCCCAATGCTCTTTTATTCTCTTTGGTTTTAACCTGCTGTTATCCATATTGTTCCCTTCCTTCACCTTATAAGTTCCATTACAACCTTTTTGAAAGACCTCTTGATTTTTGCAATTTATTTGATCTAAGTAGTGGAGAATTGATGTATATGCAAGCCTATGGTAAAATACTTTCATAATTTGACTGAGTTGAGCGTAAACAGTTAACCTAAACACCTTGTGTGATTTGAGTGTCACTTGTGAAGAATTTTACTCAATATGAACATGCCTATTTCTGATTAAAGCATGATTATGCTATACTTTATTCTCAATTGATTTGATTTAACTATTCTTTGTTAAGCATACTTGACTTATTAATTAGGGTTTATATTTGATACAATGTTTGTATTAAAAAATTAGTTGAATTGATTAAATAAAATATTACATGTTTGTGGGTATCATCCTGGTAAACCCTCACGAGACTATAACTCATCCACTAGGGACACCTAGGGGTTTAAAGGCTTGTGGCACATGCTAAGTGCCATCGTGTTTTCCTACGAAAATGGATTAGATTAGGTACAATCAGTTTTTATGTTTTTAGTTTAATAATATAATGTTTCTTGTTTTTTCTTTAGTTTTGTTTTTATGTGTTTTGCCCAAGAGTGCAAAAGCTTAAGTGTGGGGGAATTTGATCAATCAATTTGAAACACTTATGTTAGCTTTGTATTAGGCTTCATTAGATGTTTATTGTGCCCAATATTAGTATTTTAGATGAGTTTAATGTTGTTGGGCTTCATTGGGTTTTAATGTAAATATTGGATAATTTTTGGATTTTGATGCATTTTGACCTTTCTTCCTTGGTTAGGCCATAACTTGGGACTCAGTGATCCAATTGAGGTGATCTTGGTGTCTTTGGAAAGCTAAGACAAGGATTTTATGAAGAACTCAAGAGCTGGATCGGACTTCTAAGGGCCCAAAATAGCCTTGCAATACAGAGTGAGTTTGCTGTCACGGAACCATCTGGGCAGTATGCACATATTGGACTATATAGTGGGTTATAGGCCTCTTCTTGGGCTGAAACTTGGTCATTTGAAAGATAAGACCCATATCTCCAACTTCACTGAAGACCATTTTGTCAATAGATGTCGTTTTAGGCATGCTTCTAAAGCTACAAGTTGGTTTGAATTTGGAAACACGTTCTTCCAACCTAACTTGAGGTAAGTGCAGTGTTTTTGGCATTTCTGGAGTTCTAAAAGTCCAAATGACATGATTCAAATTGGAGATTTTCAAGGAGACAATTGGCTACAACTTTCATGTGACATCCAAGCCAAAATACACCGTCTAGGTGATGAATTTGAAGCCAGAAGTCGGATAAGAGTTGTTGACTAAAAGCCAGCAACCATACACCAACCCACCTACCATGCACCAACCCACCTACCATGCATCAAGCTTCCATATTTGACAATTTCCTTGTTTTTATAGCTTGTATTCAGATTATGTACATGTACAAATTGGCTTCTAGGATTAGTATAAATAGAGCCAATCTCTTTGTATTATCATTCATTCAATTTTAAGTAAGTTTCAAGAAAGTTTGAGTATTTATGAGAGTTTTCTTTCTCTTCTTCTCCATTCTCTTTGCAATTTCGTTTTTGTTCTTTAAATTCTGAGTTCTTCCTTCCCATCCATGGAAGGCTAGGCTCTTATAATCAATCCAAGGGATTAGCCATCTTGATGTTTAATTTGGAGATCTTGTTTCGCTAGTTCATATTGCTTAATTGTTATTCAAGTTTCTTTTCTTCCTCTTTTGATTTTTATCTAGATTAAATTGCTTAATTTGATTTAGATGTTGATGTGATAATAGCTTTATTATCATGTGTTCAAAGAGGATCACAAAGACTAAACAATATATTAAAGCTTTTTGATGGATTGTTTAGCTTGGTTAAATTCTAGATCTTAAGTTAATCTATGTTGGATGGTGCTTACTTTATCTAACCTTGGTTAATCAAATCCTAGATGCTTATCTAGTTAAAAAATTCTTGGATCATGTTGATGCTTCTTAATGTGATCTAAGGCCAAGAACATGATTAGCAATTAAGTGAATTTCTTGTGATCAATGATAGATTAAACTCAAGATCAGTAAATTTCCTTGGATTGGTTGTTTCTTTAGATTCGTTTACAACTTTAATACTCGTACTTTTGTTAATCTTGTTAATCATCATCAAAACCCCCCTCATTTCTAATTATCTTGATCTAATTAAATTTTTGTTTTTTTTTTTATCCTTGAGAGACGATTCGGTTCATTCTCTATACTACAAATTAGTTTGTGAACCGGTTATTTTTATTATTTGATAGGTCTCGACAACCTCTTGTCATTTACTCATTTGGCTTCTATTAAGCTCTCCTTGTTAGCCAATAACAATAATACAAGTTCGTACTTTACATGTTGCTTGTGCTGTGTCACACTCATAGATTTGGAAATTGCATGCATGTGGCCCTTTCTTTGAATCATTGATGAATAGAAACGAAAAAACACATACATGTTCTTCAGTTATTTTCTTTTATTTCAAAGGTAATAGTCATTAAGTAGCTACTTAGGAGCACAAGCCATCAAAATCCATAGGAAAAGGCTACATGAGAACAACATCAAACACATCATTTAAGCGTTGAGAAAAATTTAACTAATCGTTTTGTTATCTAAATCTGAATCGCAAGAACATAATCCCTAGTTTTCTTAGAAAGTTTCATTCTCTTCTTGATTCTGCCTTCAATTTGTAGATGCGAGAGCCCTGCCCAATTCCGACTTCAGCTAAATGTTTTTTTTTTCCCCCTTAGCTTAGAGTCCGAAAATTCCCTTCACAAAATTTGGATACACAATTTGAACAGACAAAAAATATTGAATACACAGCCATACAAATCATCATATCTAGTATATTAAAATTTGGATTTGACAATAAAACTATTGAACCCTACAAATTTAATTTGTATCATAGAATCATATAGGTAGATCTACCGGTATATATGGACGAGGAAAATAAAAAGCAAGGAAAATTAACTGAAGACAAAAATCTGGGGCTACAAACTACAAGGAGGTAGTGATAGTCTTGGTGGTGACTAGAGCATGTTAGAGATTTAAAACATTTTGTGATGAACACCTAACCACTTAAATTTTTAAAAACGCTTGTCTGTTTAAATTGAACTTTAACATATATGACTAACTTGTACTATGTTCATGCTTAAAATCCAAACATATACGAAAGTTTACACAACTACCAGAAAGGAACAAAAATTAAGAACAGGAATGCATTGCGCACACACCTCGTCCTTTGAAAAACAGTAAGTAAGCACCTAAATATTATATAGTCATCAACCTTGAAAAATAAGATACAATGCAAAATTAGAATAAAATATTTAAACAGGATGTTCTTTCAAAGTTCTCCTTCAACAAGTCAAAGCTGCAATACTTTAACTGTTTTACTTTGGGGGATGAGACATGTCTAACCTTGTTCATTGATAGAAAGTTTAAACGAAATAGTATGAGACATCATTTGGAAGTCTTTATGACAAATTAATTGTTGGTGTGGAAAAAGTTAGTAGCTCATCCAATACGGCTAATTTTTGCACTTTCATCATTGTATCCTCGAGATAAGCAATGCCTAGAATGCCCTAAAGAGAGAAACTTACTCTTTGGTCTTTGGTGTGAGAGTTCTTGAAGGCTCTGAAGCAAACATTCAACTTAAAGCAAATAACAAGGCACTCGTAATGAAAGAAGCTAAGGTTCTTAATGAAAGAAGCTAAAATTTTTATTGGTAAATCACTGGTCATTGCAATACATTGACTGGAAAAGAAATATTTGGACATAAACTAAATGGATTGGAACGAAATACAACATAAGGTAAAGAACAAAGGCTGAAACCATGAAATAAAGCTGAAATGTAAAGGTAAAAACAATAAATGGGTGGAAAATAAAGGAAAAGAAAGTAAATTGCTGGAAAATAAAGAAAAGGCGGGTAAAAGACTGAATAATGATCAAAGGTAAATGAAGAAATAGATCAGTTTATGGTTGGTTGATGTGGGATCCCCATTCAGTCGAAAAAATTTATATACTTTGAGAGTAAGACTCTTAACAGTTTTTTAACCATCTGATTTGATTTATTTTATTATAAGGTAAATTACAATTTATCTTTTTGTGGTTTAACTCAAAATCATGTTACCATCTTGGGGTTTAAAATGTAACATTTTACCTCCTACGTTATCACTCAACCACTCTATGATTTTTTTCCATTTATTTTTTTAATAGAAAACATGTTAAAAATTTTAGAAAGCTTTCATTGAAAAAATCTCAAGTGTGATTGTGCATATCACTCATTTTTTTAATAACAAAAGTGAAAATTTGTTGTTTTGTAACATAAAGAAATCATTGATAATTTGTTTATCCTTTTTTTGATGTAGGATTTGATTCTTCACCTCTATTTTTTAGTAATTGAATGTTTTATGCTCTCTGTAAAAATTTTTAAATCATCTATGTAGTTTTTCTATTAAATCATCTCTGTAAAAAAATTTTTATTAAATCATCTATGTTTCATCCTCTATTTTCTATTAAAAACAATTGATAAAAAAACACAGGGCGATTATTTAATAACATAGCAAATTACAAAAGGGGAAAGTGTCACTCTTTAAACCACAAGGAAATAAAGTAATTTTGAGGCAAATCATAAGGGGATAAATTATAATTTATCCTTTATTATATATAATATTTTAAATTAAATCTAATGACATGTAAATTATAGAATCCGTTGTGTTATGTTTTTAGCGAAGTGATACGTAAGAATTTTTTCATTTTGTCCTCATCTTATCCATATATAAGCTTCAAGCTGCAGAGAAATGTGATTCAGCACTCTTTCCGCATTCAAAGCCTTGCCTTTTACCGTTGCAGCTTGACCAAGTATTCATGGGTTAGTTTCCTTCAACTTTGGGTTTCCTTTCCTCAACTTGGTATCGGCCCATGCACCCCGGCTATATGAATTGTTTGGGTGTCAACACTAATAAGTGCACAAAATCCAATTGTCTTATATATAACCCTCTCCTTTCGTAGTTAACCGTGTGTGGAAGTGAACAAGTTCAGCACCATCAACTGCATGTTAGACAGTGATATAAGCAAATTGGAGAAAGAAACAGTTAGGGGAAGTCATGTATAGATATCTATAGGAAACTCTGCCAACAGAGGCTTCCTTGTTAATTCTCTCAGAAAAAGTTGTAGTAAAGGATTTTTGTCAAGTATATGAGGAGACATTTAATATGTGAAATATTATTATATTTTCGAGTATAAAAAATATATTTAGCTTCACAATAAATAAATCATTTACGACTCTTGCTCATGTAACATGGGAAAAGCTAAATGATATGAAATTTAGGACCAAAACTGTTTAGCTGAAGTGATTTGGCCTTTCAAATGCAGTAGCTTAAGTCATATATTGGTGACCACCATAATTATCCTTCTCAAAATATTATCTTTGTTTCCCTCATTTAAATGGTTTATATTCAAGATTATTTTCTATTTTCACCTTGCCATTCCTTTTATCTCCATTTTCTCTTTATTTTATTCTTAAACAAAGACTTATCAGGATATTCTAAAATATTTTGCATAACTGTATTTTGTGTTATATTATTATGTTAATATTATTGTTTTTATCATTCTTAAAATGAATCAAATTATTTTTTAATTATTTTCTTTCTTAAATAGAACCAATACTAACGCAAAACGTTAGTAAATTGGGATAGAAAGATTTTAACAAACACCTTTAAATAATTAAAATAGAATTAAATTCTAGCAAACCAGAAAATATTGATAACAATTAAATTTTATTGATTCAAAACAACCAAATTGTGTGTAATAATATCTAAGGAATTACATCTTTATATAAGTACTTAGCTATAAATCTTACCAAGACACTAGTAATCTGGGACTTTATTAATACAAACACTACTCTATTACTAAAGACTACCAAATTACCCAATTTGGGACTTCCAAAATTAAAGGGAAAAAAATGGAAAATAACTAAACAAAATAATTTTAAAATATATTCTTTACAAAATCGTCAAAACAATTTGTAAGATCAAATTTTCTCATGAAATTTACGACTTCTCTTCTTTCATCTAATATAGTTTATTTTATTTATTTGAATTAAAGCAATGGATTTATTGGTTTTAGCACTTATTACATAAAAAATTAATTTACATGTTTTAAGTCCTCGCAAATGTGAAATGTTACAGTTGACCAAGTATATACCTAAATTATATAATAGAAGATAAATAGCTTTTTATGCTGCATAATATTCTTACCGATGAATACATATTATACTAATCTAGCTAGCTTCAAACTAAAGAACATTATCATTCAGCATTAAACAACTAATAACATATTATCTCTAGACTACCTGAGCAACACCCATTGTCAATGAAATCAAAAAGCAAAACACCCAATGACACAGTCTCCATGTGATCGACCAGCTGTGAATCTACCCAAAGAGAAATGACACATTTGTTAATTTATTTGCATGCTAAGAAACTAGTAGGTTTCTTGAGGCTACTTAATGAACTCTAAGACGAACTAGTAATATAAACCTAGCAATTCATAAAATATTATTAAGAAAACATTATATAGTACATCACAATTCAGCTACCTAGTGGGGAACAAAGCAATGTTATAATTAATTTAAATGAAAAATAAACAAATAAATAAATTCCTAATAAAGTGTTCATATTTTAGTTTTTCTAGCCTAAGAAAGAAGTCCAATTTTTCTCGGAAGAAGATGAGGGTTACCTGAGCCCCACACTATTATTCCTTGCCTATATATAGGATTGAATGGCCTATGTGACTTAAAAGCTCCGCATTGCATGTGCTTTAACGTGAACATGCAGTGTTAACCCCATTACATACAATTACATTAACTAATACCTTCATGGCTTCATTAGTTTGAATACTGTGTGAAATTCGTAATTAGCGCTGTTTAGTTTTAAAATGATTAATTAAAAGCAGTAGTTTCCTTTTAATTAATATACCCGTCACCAAGGAAAACTATTTTTTAATCAATCATAAAGAAAAAATGTGTTGGCTAGCTGGATCAGGTTCTAGATGATTACTTATTATTTGTTATTTAAATTAAAAATTTTAAAAGATTCTTCGAAATTGTTCAGCATCTCTATTCACCAAAAAACAAAAAACAAAAAACAAAATATATATCAGCATCTCTTTGTAAAATCAAGCTGCTTCCTTAAATTCAGCATCTCTATAATGTGTAATTTATTTCTTAAAGTTTTACTGATACAATTTATACTATAAACTTTCAATGAATGCAATTTGTTTTCTGAAGTTTTGTATGGTAACAAAATCGTTGTAATTTACTTTCATTACCTTTTCGTTTTGGTGCAATTTTTCTCTTTAACTATCAAGTCCAAACATTAATTTTAACAATACTATAATTGAAGTGGTAAATAATTGAACATTTAGATTGATAATTAAGAGACTAAGTTACACTAATCAAAAGTTTCCAAAATAAATTATACATAAAATAAAATTTAAAGGAATTCTAAAAAATTTACCTTAAATGAAACACGTATGGTAAGAGAAAGTATAAGTGGTAAACTTCCCAAAGCTTTTAAATAAACAAAATGACTTGCATCTGAGGTTTAAATCTGTTTTTTGCATACAATTTTGAATTTTCTATGTCCACGGATGAAGCAAAAACTTGATGCCAACTTCATATAATTCGCATAAGAGATTTTTATCAATTAAATCAACTAATTGCACAATATCCATACGTGAGATATTTTTAATTCAGACAATAACTTTATATGGATGTGAGATGTCATAAGAAAAAGAAGCTTTATAATGATGCAATATTGTGCTTTTTAAAAAATTTTAAACTAGTAATATATATGTCATATGACTACTGATTAGAAAGAAGTCGAGTTGGCCAAATATTTTAGCAGATTAACAAATATGACTCATTGCACATCTCATTGTTATGTATTAATAATCGATTCACGTTAGCTAATTTCTATTTCGTATGAAATGGTTCCCAATTTAAAAACAAAGTGTAAAATTGCTGTCAATATAGGCTCAATATTGCTCATTTTTAAGAAAACTGCAAAGATTAAATTAACATAACTAAAAATCAGTGGATTGAAATTTAAATCCAAAAAATAAAATAAAATAGGACTGAAATAGCAGTTTGTTAGCACAGACAAGAAAAACTATGACATCTCTAACTATGGTGTTCAACAAAATTAAGAAGCAACTCTCTTCAAGCCAAAAACTGGTAATGTGCCTAATTGGAGAAATTATTTAAGTGAAAAAATGCCAGAATGAATTATTTCAAAATCTCATTATTTTCTATTGGTATTGTTCTTAAATGCATTTAATAATTTTTTTTGAAACACAAGAAGACCAAAAGACAAAAAAAAAAAAAAACTCGTAGTATACAAGGAACAAAGCTTATTTTTTTTCCTTCTAATTAATGAATTATATACACGTAGAAGTACAAAATGGAAATTATATTTAAAGTTAATTAGTTTTTATATATACATAAGGGCACAGAAGATGTAATCTAAGAACTCAGACAAATTATTATCCTAAACACTTAATTATCACTTATCGCGCACACCAAGTAGCTAAGCAAAATATATTATTATTTTTTAATATCTAGTCATTCGATTTAGATTAATTTGAATTTATTACTAATTACATTCAAAATGAAAATATAATAATATTTAAATAGGCCGAAACAATAATTTAAATGGTCCTATATGTGCATGTAAGATTGGGAAGTTTCATCTGATCCAGTTTAAAATATAATGTCTGTTAATTGTGGGGTTTAACTAAACTATTTTGTTTATTTAGGCTTTTTGTTTGGTTTTTTTTTTAAAGAATTTAGGCTTTTTGTTAATTAGTGCTCTAAAATACTTTTTTTTAAGACATATTAAAGATGACATATAATCTTTATATATATATATATATATATATATATATATATATGTTGTAACTACATAAACAACAATATATGATAATCTAATTAGTATCTCATTAATTATATAGTATATATCTACTATATACTTAACTACTTACTTTTTTTATAATTTACTTGTATTAATTACTTAACAAACTAAACATTTGCTCTATTATACCTTCAAATTATTTTCTTATTTTCATTAAATAATTAAATAACCATAAATTAAAATTGAAGAAAAAAATTGTTAGCATATTAAGAAATAAGAAACAAGTGCAGTAAACGATATATGTACTAACTAATTCTCGAAACAAGAGCATTCCATGTTGTAGTAACAAGCGGTATTACTTTTTATTTATTATAAATAGTTTTACTACTTCTTTTCGTTAGCTTTTTTTTATTAACATATATACAGTGTAATCCATGCCAACTCACGTTTGTCTCTCCTAAAAAGTAATCTATAAAATAGAAAATTAATAAAGGACTAACCTATGGTTATAGTACTTAAACGAAAGGAACCGATAATACTCGATATATGATTATTCATTAAAAATTTAAATTAAATGACTATTTGACATTACTTATAGATATTACACCTTAGTCACATTTCATTTTAATTCTCGCTTCTCTATTTTCTCCACCATGGATTCCCATAGTTTTTCTTTTTTCCATTTCAACTATCTTAATTAACCCTTTAAATCAAATGATGCGTCGTAATATCTTCATAAGTTAAACTATTTGAGACTAATTCACAATCAACAACTTAAAATATAATTTATTTTCATATATTATTTCCTAATCAAAACGAGTCATATTAAAATTTAAACTCTTTATTCTTATCCCATAAGAACTAGCTTGCTTTGTATGGTGCCCATAGTTTCTTTTGCACAATTTGATGAGTCTCGTTCAACTTTTGAGCTTTGGTCAACCAAATTTAATCTGTACGGTTTTAGATCATCCAATAATGATAATTAATTTTCTGGTTGGCTCAAAGAAAATTAACTGAGCCCCACTCTACAATCCTTACCGACAGATATAGGGTAGCATATAATATTATAAATAAAAGTGGGATATGCATGTGCTTCAATGTGAATACACCAGAAACACCGAAATCTGTCCATCGTCTTCAACCTCCCAAGATCGTTCTTTAATCCGTTAATGCATACTTCAAGATTGCAGTACAACCAAATTAAATGGTCCATACCATAGTGTGCTGTTTGATTCCCCAACCCCACACACAAAAAAAACCCACCCAGAAAGATAAAGTTCTATGGTTCTAGCTGGTACAAGAGGAATAGGTTTTTGCAACATAAATTTATATAATGAGATAAGAATCTGCCGTACGAATATGCTAATAGTTTACAATAATATCATTTCAATATATATAGTAATTATAGAACAATATATCATAAGCGAACCATTTTAGAATTTTCTTTCTAGATGCATGCTTCTTGGGTTATTTCATCAACATAAGTGTTTAAACCCTAAAAGTAGTGTAAGTCAGTACGTGTTACTTCATAAGGGTTGTTATTTTATTTTGTTTTCTCTTTCATGAGTTATTTAAATGTTAAACCCTTAAAGTTAAGTAGTGCGTATATTTTGTCTAAATCAGTTTCCGCACTCTATATTTTTTCGTCTTGACAATTAAGCAAAGCAGGAGCAGGAAAGATTAAAAGAAAATGAACATTGGCTAGCTGGCTAAAGAATTCAGAATTCATAGAGATATTTGATATAAAAAGTGTTTCATTCATCATCAGAAGAAACAGTAGGTACCAAAATAAAACCTTGACACAAGCTTGGCTATAAATGTGCTCTTTGGCTGCTCAACGTTATACAAATGCCTTCCTTGGTGTGCCTAAAGGAGACAGATTTGTCAACCAATAACTAACCAGCAGAAAGGTTCTGCAATATATATATATAAAGTGTTCGTACTGCCTCTTTGTCTCTGGAAAAGGCACAAAACATTTCTTAGTGGTCCCTTTTCAAAGAATCCACGTCCTGATTCTCTTAATCAAGTAATTTAGATGCGTAATGGCATGTTGGTTCTTACTTGCCCAACGTGAACCTAATACACTTTAATTGAGTAGTGCACAACTTGAACTTTAATTATCAAAGTTTCTGTAATCAACTAGCACGGGCATTCAGTCTGTGCAGAGAGGAATGGGCAAGATTTTAAATTTAGGGTCCCATCACTTGATGCAACTGCAACATCTCAATGGTAGCAATTTTTGCAATTACGACATTTCGTAATTACGGACTGCATCAACTACAACGCAACTATAATTATAACCGCAACCGCACTAAAACCTTGAAAATGTGTAAAGAACAAGGACGATGAACCAAACAATAACTCGAAAAACAAGAGTATATAGTGGAAACTATGACGTCAAAATGTACTAAAAAGTTTAGAGTAATGATACCAGCTCCTCTTACGATATAAAAGAACAAGCAACTTCAACCTACATATTAAAATTGATTTATGGACCATGCACGAAGAACAAGCACTATTCTCACTTTCTTAGGTCATGTTTTATTGGCCTTGATTATAGTGCAAATACAAGGTTTTAGATCGTGTGTTTGTGGTTGTTCTGGATTGCAATGATTGAGTAGAAATATTGAAAATGCAGTCGTTGCAAACCGTAATTTCAGCCTGACATGGTTGTAGAAACGATAGTATTGTGAGTTAATTGTGACTGCATTAGGTGATATTGGCTAGCAATTTAAAACTATGAGCAAACATAAATGTAAATTTAGGCTACAATACCAAATAATTAAAAAGAATTTTGGTAATTCTTTTTCTTTTGTAAGATCTTGCACTATAGAAGTTGTGGTTTCCTTTCACATTTCATAGAAATTGCAAGGAATACGTGCAATCATGATATTGAGATTTACATGATTTTTTCCCAAAGGGAAAACTCAGTGTATTAAATTGTGGACCATATCACGTGATGCAGTACAATATTATTGCCGCAACAGCATCACCATGCAATTGTGGGGTGATTCTCATTCACAAAAAATATCACAATGAAACAGCAACACAAGTACAACAGAGCTGCATCATAACTGCGAAGGCCACATCAACACCGCAACAACTGCATTGCAACCACCACATTGTAGCTTTTGTTTAAAAATAAAAAATTTCATGGTTGCACTAGCCGCAACGGCCATAATCGCAACAATTGCAACGTAGGCGCAACTGTGACTGCATCCGTAATTTAAAACCTTAGGACAACCATAATGTAGTCAGGATTAGGTGTTCAAACTTAAAGGTTCCATTGTTTCAAGTTCTAAACTTCTAATGATCTAATCCCTAGGATTGGGTTCATAGTGGTTTATAGAAGAGAATAGCCTACCTAAACTTATGTAATTACTCAAATTTTAATTGACCGAAAAAATAAAGAATAATTATTTGTTCTGCCTGAAAGTTGTAATAAATTTCTAGAATTTTTCATGCACTAGCTAGGAGTGTCTCTCTATCTGACATTATATCACTTTGTGTAGTGCACTGATTTGAGACGGTCCAAATTAATAGGTGTGATTATTTGTACCCACATCTATTACGGCTTTAGATTTATTGTAATGGTTGGATCAGGTAAAAATGCAAATTGGTTGTTTGCTTTTAAAAGAAAGCAAACTACAGATTTCTTATCATGTGAAAACAAGAACCATATACGTAACCAGCAGAAACAATCTATTAAAATTCTTTATGTTCTTAAACTGGGGGCGTCAAGTATTTTTATTTTGGGAAACATTAAAAAGCAATCCATCTAACCAAAGACAACGTACAAAGACCAAGCCAGCTTGAGTCCACACAAAATAAAACAATTAAAGAAAAGCCTTCACATCTAAGTTAACAAAAGCAGAGTAGTCAAACCTAAGCTATCACACTCACTCTTTTCGCTTTAAAACAACAAAAAATTGAATTTTTTCCCTGTATTTTGTTTCCAGCAGTTCACGTTTGTCCAACAACTGTTTGATAAGACGTTGGAACATTTCATCTATAACTTCATTTCCAAACTGCCTGGCGAAAATTCCCTCCATTGCAGCCCTCACATGAGTTATCCATTCGGGTATTACCTGGCCTGTGCTCTTTAACCATGGTGCTGGGTTTGTCAGCTCCATTCGCTCAATTTTAAAGTGCCCATTTCCTTCTATCAGCTTTGTCATCTCCTCTGGACTTGGGGCATAGTATGGCAAATTGAACGAATCAACTTGAGATTCATCAAACAGCCTCTATGGAAAAGAATACAACAGTTAAGAATTGTATTAATATATCCCATATATGTGACATGATCGTATTGGCCATTTAGATAGATAGATGAAAAATATGGAACATATTTTCTAGTATGGCAATGCAAATATAACAAGAAACTTTTTCATCCCCAGTTGCAAAGGATCAAAACAAGAAATGATAATGCAGTGTAAGAAGCTTGTTTACCTCCTTTGCCATCTCCTTGAGGATAGATCCCATATAATCATACATCATACCATTTATGATGTCAGAATGAGGCATACCATCAGGAATACCTTGCATGACTATGACCAGCATTCCACCAGGCACAAGTTCTTTAGCCCTAGCGTCCAAAAAGTTCCCCGCATCCTTAGCGAATTGAGCTGCATATGCATCAACTACTTCCTTTGAAGCACTTGTGTAGTGAATTCTACCCTTGTTCCAAGTTGAACAGTTCTTGTCTTGCAGCTCTGCGGGTGACTGAGAAAGAAAATGGAGGGCATAAGTAGTATATGCAAAATGAAGAGAGGATTCGGGAAACAAGCGATCATAGAAAGAACCAGGCACGCCAGCTGCAAAGTATTGTCTATCTTGTGGCAATGAGGAGAAGAGGGTATTGAAATCGTTGGATGGTTGATCATTGAAGAACACATGGAACTCAGGCATTGCAGTGTTTGGACATTGGCTTTGGTACTTCTGTTTGATTGCTTCAAGCACATTTTGCGCAGTCATGAAGGTGTTTGGACCAGTGGCACAGCCCAAATCTGCAACACGAATCACGTTGGAAACAGAAGCAAGCCTTTGCACATCAAGCTTCTTGTAGATTTCTTCTTTGATCTTTCTCTTTTCAACGCTTGAACTTCGTATCTACAAAGAGACCTTGTTTAGCTTGTCATAGAATGACTCACACCGACATTTGCATTGCTAGCTCATAACTAATTGCTATGCAGAAAGGAAAAGAAAGCCTCGAAGGGTGCCTGAATTTCTAAGTTATGTTGGTTTCTGTACTTATCTATATATCGCACTGATTGCATTATGTAGTAAACTGTTTCATCGGTTTAATTTGGTTTAGCAGAACCGGATTGGATGATAATGAGCATGAATACATTGTTCAATGAGCTATAAGAATTTTGTTGTTTTCTTTTCACTCATTAATGATAATGCATCCATCTATACATAGGGAAGCGATGGGAATATCCAATTAACAACTTGTTGGTCTAAAGATTTTATAACCCTTATCAGAAAAATATCAGAGCTAATGTAGGAGGAAATCTTTGTGTTTAAATTCGAATGATATCCAGCAACTAAATTTTGTTCAATTTAGATACAACCACTTGACAGTTTATGCGGGATTTTATTAGATACAACCACTTGAAAGCTTATGCGGGATTTTAATTGTATTGAACAATTTAAGGATCTGTTTGGTTAGATAAGTGAAAAGTGAGAAAGTGGATAGTGTTATTTGGATATAGTAAACTCTAGATAAAAATTAAGAATGTAATAAGTATAATGTATTTTGATTTTATTACCATTAAATACATTTTTATTTTTTCACATCCTTAGCCAATCAAACCCTAAGAAAATATCAATAGTATATTTTTTGGTCAGTGCCCAAAACATTAGCTCAAGTTTATCAAGCTTGTCGATCGATTCTTTTTTTTTTTTTTTAATTATAAAGATAAAAATGGAGAATTGTGATGTTTCCTTTTCCCTTCATCAAGCTTGCTTGAAAATCGTAATTAATTATATATTTTACCATGCTCATAAAGCTCATCTTGATACGGACAAGTTTAACCCTAAAATGCAAAATACATGACAATGTCTATATTATTCAATTAGTTAATTAGCCAGGGAAGCAAGGAATCGACTTTTCATTTCACCACCTATGTCGCTGCTGATACCCTACAGAGAAACAGACAGATAAGACAGAACTTTATGAAAATCAAAACCTTAAAGTTGTAGAAAAGTAGCTTTGCCGTAACCTTTTATTAAATTATATACACAGGTGAACTCAGTTCTCTTGTCCTTTCTCTTCTGCATCTATATAACAGTTACTTCTGGTTTTAATTTTGATTCTGTTACTGTGGCTAGAGCTTATGAAATTGATCTGTTCTCTACCTGAAGTTTTAAGATATAAGAGTAAATGGTTAACAGTAATGTAAAAGCAGAATGCATGCATGATGATAACTAGTAAAGAAAATTTTTTTTACCCAAACGAAGCTACTACATATGGACACCACCATGAATGCATTTTGCAGATATATTTTAAACCTTAAAATTAATGAGATCTATAGGTTAAGCTAAGCATCTAGCTAGTACTTTTTCGTCCTTCCACTCTCCAAGTGCCAACCTCCCTACAAGCTCGTAAATTTATTTTCTTTTTCTACTTTTCAGAAATTGGTTGATGAAAGGACGAATATACCTGAAAGTAAGAGTTTTTGGAGTAGCTGTAGGTGCCACTACCTCCATTTGGTGGCAATGCATTGATTACCAGTTTTACTTTGTCTTCTCCGCAGATTTGAGGTGGCTGATGGTCCATCAAAGATTCTGCCATTTCGTTCAGCTATGGAAGAGTTTGGGGTTAGAAGCTCGCATTATATAGAAGACGTAGTGGTAGCTCCATCAGAGAAGCATGCATTAAGTAATTGGTGATCATTAATTTATCGTTAACTGAGCATTTATTAATGTAATATATGAAGTCCATTTACCTTTTGATCCTTTGCATTCTTGCATAGTTACAACGAAATGTAGGGTTGTTAGAGGAAGTTAAGATACCTGCTTAAAGATAAATAAAATTTAAAGCTTAAGAAAAAGTTATGAATGTTCCTATATTTAATTTAGTAGCTTTTGATCTTTTGTGCTTTGAATATCTTTTTTCCAACTTGTGATAGAATAAAGATGGGCTTTTAGTACTTTCTTTGTATAAGTAGCACCAATAATTGACGACGATAATTGGCTTAGTAACTTATGTGTTTAGGGATCTAAGAATTTTTCTAACTAGGAGAGAAGCCTCACTACTTATATTGGCTTGGCTTGATTTGTGGCTTTTCAATCTCAATTTAGTACAGTCAGTTTATGCTGTAAGGTACAAAATTTAATATTAGATTAAAATTTACATAATAAGAATAATTCGCATAAAACTTTATAATAAGAAAAAAATTGTTTATCATTTTTAATATCCCATAATATTATGCATAATATAATATCTAAAATATATGAAATATTGACTACTTAAATTTTTAATTTACAAATAATTTATTTAATATATATAATCAATTTAAGCGATTGAATTAATAAAGTTCACATTTCATGTAAGTATATATGTTAAGTTTTATACTGATATCACAAGCTCATTGGTGATGTGTTTATGGATATCAATTATTTGTAGTGGAGAAAAAAGAAAATGAAGGAATAAAATTATATTTGGCTGATAAGTTGAGGATGGATATATAAATTATTAGACAGGGAAAAAGGGGGCGTCGTCGTTCTTGATTTTGGCTTTCGAGATGCAATGGTGAAAGGAAAAACATGAGAGAGGGTACGCAGTTGATAGTAACTACATCTGAGAGAGAGAAAACAAAGAAAACAGGGACAATCTATGAGAGAAGTCTGGTTGAGATTAAACAGAAACAGTTCCGATGAATGAATGGTAATGGAGGGCACTTTTCGCAAGATGGGATTGGTAAGAGCATTCCATTTACAAAGAGAGAAAGAGAATGAAGATGAGAAACTTCATTCAATTTTCATGATATTTGTGAGCACTAACTTTATCATAAAAGGTAACAATCTTACTTCAAGGCTTCTTATTAGCAACTCTAACCTTCACACTTAATCAAAGATAGGGAGTGTTCACAACAGAGTACCTCGTAGCCTAAGTCTTTGAGTATCCGACATGAATCTTCTAATCCGAGGGTGGGTACCTGCAATGTCACATCAATGCTTAAGTCAGATGAGAGAACTAGATATGTTAGTGTATATGATTAGATCATTATGCCTGCGGAGAATATCCCCTATTTTTAGTTGAGAGTTAGAGGTCTCTCGGGAATGTAATCTTTTGTCTTACAATATTTGTTGGGCAAAAATACCCTCAAATAGGTGATAGTAGGACTAGGACCCTTATCAGATACTGGCTTGTTATCCTTTGTGGAGTCGGATCAGAGAGCTCGGGTGACAGACCTTGACTAAGTCCAGGTGGTTCGGGCTTTAAGTCTAACACGGATCATTTCCCTAAGCTCGATGGCTGGGGAGCGAAGTGTGTCAAACGCCAAGAAATGCGAGACAAATTTTTCCATATTCGATTTCTTAGATTAACAAGTCAAGTGCTGCCAATCTTCACTACGACAGAAAATGATTTTTAATTCGGCTGTGAAGGCAGTTTCCAATTCGGTTCTAACAACGAATTATGTCCGGGGGTTGTCTTTTCTTCTGACTTTTAACAACGCATAAAAGAAACCGAATTGGAAAATACTTTTCCAATTCGGTTTCTTTAGTGGCGAATGGAGTTGGAAAAATGCCATACAAATATAATTCGGTCAAAACACCGGATTGGAAAATATACATTAAATCCGGTTGACTAGAACCGAATTGGAAACCCTGGAGTACATTAAATCCGGTTGACTGGAACCGAATTGGAAACCCTGGAGTGGATGCCCAAATCAAATCCGGACGAAAATAACCGAATTGGAAAACTTCCAATTGAATTCGTTGTTTTATATAACCGAATTGGAAAATTGACAATTAAATTCGGATTTTTATATAACCGAATTGGAAAATTGTGTTTTTTAATTTAAATTCGGGTAACAACCGAATTGAAAAGTACTATACATATCCTATTCACAAAGAATGTCCGTAATCCATTTACATTTTCAGAATCATACACGAATAACCAAAAACAGTATACTGAGTTTATAAAGTAAATCATGTACATAATATTAACATTTATAAAGAATGTACGTACAACATGAAAGTATTAATCCTGTACATAATAAATAAACCTAACAACATTTCCTAAATGACACTGTTTATGGACAAAAAGTAGAAAAAACATCAATCATCTGAGCAGCTCCTCATGCTTATTCTAATTCGATGCAGCTAGAACAGATGTCGCCCATTCAAGCTGTATCTCCTTTATCTCTTCTTCTGTATAAGTTGCTGCTTCTGAAAACTGAGGCAAGCAAAAAAAATATTTAAAGTTCAGATATTTGTACAAGTCAAATACAGAACTACATCAATATAAGTATAAACCTTAAAACTTACTTTCTGACTCATTGTTTTCATCTGTTGACTTATGATGTCTTTCATATATTTCAACACATAGAAACCACATGTTTTACTATCAGGTTGCCTTGGTGCCTATACATAATATCAAAACTAATTAATTGAAACAAACAGTGGTCCAAATAATGATATCTCTGTTAGAAAACACATTATACACAATACCTTCAGAGTGATGATGTTGATAACGTCCTTTTTGCCTTGTGATAGTCCTTTTTCTTTTTTGTAAGACCTCACAACTCTTTTAAAAAACCAAATGAATACATTAAGGTTATGTTTAACATTAAAAAACCAAGTTACACATGATGGGGGTTAGAATAACTTACATTCCAAGTACCTTCTTAATGTCATCTCGTATTGGTTTTCCTATAGGGTCCATCCAATAAGCAGTGCTCTTGGAGATCTTAATCACAGCAAGTATCCAATGAGACCTAGGAAATACAACATGTAACATATTCAGTACATATATGCAATATTTGTATTAAATTTTTAAATTTTATGAATCTTACCCTCCATTATAAGGTACAAAGACCATGGAGTCTGTTGGAACCCGTAATAAAACCTCGGATAAGTATTGGCCCCTTGACTTGGGATCCTCTTGGCCTCCAAGAAGTGACACCCTCATTGGGTCAGCAAACCCATAACTTGGACATCCAGGAATGCGGTCAATCAAGTCAACCAAGTTACTTGAAATGAAATGAACAAAATTTAGTATGAAATTGACATAATAACTAAAGCAATATTTACATCAAATACAAGGCAATAATTAAGATAATTGTCATACCCGAAGAACCACGTTATAGAACTAGCAGATATGCATTCCAAATTTATAAAGTCATGCATATCTTCTGGTGAGACATATGACAGGTAGTCTACATCCAACCCAGGAGCTTGTATATTACGTGAGAGTACGTCATCTTTAGCCATTTCATTGGACAGTTGGGTTAGCCGGTCCAAGTCAGTTATGACTTCTGTATCCGGTCTTTGAGTTACCTGTAGTCAAAATAATAGGCAACTAATGAGTCTAAAAACCACTAATCCACATGTACAGAATCTTTAAATTACTTACATCCATGTCGTGAGTGACAAATTTTCGAGGCCAAGTAACAAAAGTCCCCAATGCATCTTTTACCAGTTCCACATCGTCGTTTGGGCATGAAACTGGTGCATCGGGTTTAATGACCCTATCCACGCTGACCTTGACAAATTCCAATGGGAGGGGCCTGTTGTGGAGGGTCATCCCTTTGCCACCAACAGCATGTACTGTACCTTCCGCAACATAATTGTCCGGTTGGCCAGCAGCTAGTAGACAACGCATGTTTGGCTACATAATTTTCCTTAGTTAGATACATAATAATATAATTTTAATTACTTTAAATGCAATATGAAAGTATGTAAAACAATAAACTTCTATTTACCACTGAAAAGCCCTCACACCATCCTAAAGAATGGGTTGTATCATCGAGTGGAGTTGCAGGTGGTCTTGTTGGAGATGATGTTATTTTTTTGTTTTCTAACGTGCCCCCAACGATGACTGGGTCCTCTGCGACATTCTTCCCAGATGTTGTAGGGGTGACATTCAGGTTGATTGAGCTGGAGGAACTCAGATTCACCCCTTTGTCTCCCATCAAAGCCTTCAAATCTAATTTTGGAATATTGGGGTTTGTTTGGACCAGCATTTCCTGCCACTGCAGTATACCCATTAAAATTGTCTCCATTTATGAGACCTTGTTACAAACTGCCTTGTGTTCTTCCATGCTGACCGTGTTCCTTTTTCCCCAGTACAGCGTTGGATTGGACAACAAGCTGGCTGCACGTAATCGTCCACTATGTTCAGGAGTGCCCAATGCCTCTGTCAGTATATCGTTATTTCCAATTGCCTTGATCAAACCTAAACTTTGCTTTGTTGCGAGGTCATCCTGCAACCATATATTTATTAGATAGTTTAAACAATGGATTTAACTTGAAATTTTTTATAGCTACTTTAAACCATATAAGTTGCGCACTTACTATTCGTCTTGCTATTTCTGCTTCTTCGAGCTTCTTAAACTCCCCTTTCTTGTCCACTATTGCTTGTTTCCACAGCTCATACCGTTGGATTTTCTCTGTGGTTTGTAACTTCTTTTGCTGTAATGCATTAAATAAAATATGATTCATATTGAACATATATGGACAATGAATTTAATTATAATAAAATGGAAAATGGCTTACCAAATCTCTCTCCAATTGAGCGTATCCCTTCCTTGAAGTGCGATGCCGGAATTTGGTTTTCCTGGACTGTGCTATGCACTTCTCCCTAGTTTCCTGTTACATTAGGCAGATGTCAATAAATCGCATACTTAATTAACATCATCAAGTCAGTAGCCCAATTTAATTAAATGTACCAACTTTGAATTGATCGGACAAACGTGATTTGACAAACTCATTCCATATGTCCTGTGTGATGAATTTGTATTTTGCTGGGGGGTTAAACATCCGCTCATGATCATCCACCTCATAAAAAAGCCATTTGTATTCCCTCCCTAATCTGATCTTGAATTGTTTTAACTTATCAGCAGCACTCTTCATCATCATTTTTCGGAATTTCTCTGTCTCGGGTATTATAAATGAGTTTTATTGCATAAAACAAACAAATGATAAGTTCAATCTGTAATACAATCAATATTAAGATATATTTTTTTAATTCAAAGAATGTTAAAAACTGACCGTTAAAGTATCCCAAATTCTATCCTTCAAATATTTGGGAACCTCACCCCATGAGGCCATATTGATAGGAACAATGTCTCTTGTCACTATTCCTAAATAAGTCATGAGGTCTTTCCCACTGTCTTCAATAGGAACACCATTGTAATTAGTTTCAACCGGAATTTTTTGACCGGTTGCACGAACCTTAGAGATGCGGTCTAAAACTGTTGGACCCCTAGTTCTCTTCTTTGAAGAAGTTTGCTTACTTGAAGAATCTCCGGTGTCGGATGTAATTTGATAATCCGGATCAGACGACATCTGTAATAAGCAATACACATTACCAACACATAACAAGCATAACAGCACAATCAAGAAGATGCATGCATGACGGTATTCTAGCCTACTGAAAGGAAAAGTAACAATGGTCCACATAAACATTAGAACCTCACCCTAATCAGGACAATGCACATTACAAAATCAATATTCAAGGTTGTTACCGTTTGATGAACGTTGTTTGTCCTTTGAAGTATTTGAGGTAAACTATGGTTCAAAAGCACTAGTATAACCTGTCAGAAGACACAGAAACGTAAATCCATGTTTTCGTAGACGTTAAGTCACAAAATTTAAGGAGAAATGTTAAATGGAGTGAAAAATAGTTACCCCTTATGTAGCGTTCGACGATGATGAAGATGGAGTCACTTGGAGGTTACAGAAACGACAATGGCTGGATTTTTGGGGTAGGAGCAGCAACTCTTGGCGGATACGCAAAATACACAGAGAACGCGAGGGAAAGAAAAGTAAAGGTTTCCTACCTTAGGTTGTAGTTTTGAATTACGAATACCTTTTCAATTCGGTTATAGTAAAATCCGAATTCCAATACTTGAATATGAATGGTCCCTAAGACATATAAATCCGGCAACCCAATAACCGAATTCGTTTGTCTACTTTCCAATCCGGTTAATATGACCGCGGATTGGAAAACATCAACTTATTAATTCGGCAAATAATAAACCGGATTCTAAAGAAACTTTCCAATCCGGTTACTAAGTTAGCGGATTTGAAAATATCAACTTATTAATCCGGCTACTATTCAACCGAATTCTAAAGTATGTAAAAAAAAATTTTAAAACATTTATAAAATGGAGTTTTCATTAAATGACTTTCCAATCCGGTTACTAAGTTAGCGGATTTGAAAATATCAACTTATTAATCCAGCTACTATTCAACCGAATTCTAAAGTATGTAAAAAAAAATTTAAAACAATTATAAAAGGTAGTTTTCATTTAATGACTTTCCAATCCGGTTACTAAGGTAGCGGATTTGTAAATATCAACTTATTAATCCGGCTACTATTCAACCGAATTCTAAAGTATGTAAAAAAATTTTTTTTAAACATTTATAAAATGAAGTTTTCATTAAATGACTTTCCAATCCGGTTACTAAGTTAGCGGATTTGAAAATATCAACTTATTAATCCGGCTACTATTCAACCGAATTCTAAAATTACAATAATTACTAAGTTTTCATTAAATGATTTATTACAATAATTGATGTAATAAAAAAAATTTAAAACATTTATAAAATGAAGTTTTCATTTAATGACTTTCCAATCCGGTTATTAAGTTAATGGATTTGAAAATATCAACTTATTAATCCGGCTGGGACATCACCGAATGCTTAAGTTCAGTTTTCATTTAATGACTTTCCAATCCGGTGAATGAGTTAGCGGATTTGAATATGTCCACTTATTAGGAAGCATATTTAAATAAAAAATAATATTTCTAACACGTTTTCACTGTAAGGTAATGTCATGACAGGACCAAAACGCATTGACATTGACGGCTACAATACAAAGTTTTATTCACATCAGTTGGATATTATACAATGAAAAACATTAACGAGTGATCATAACGAATAAATAGAGTTGGTTTATTTATTACAATGAGAAACATTAACTAATTTAGAATAGTGTCAAACAAGATTAAGTTTTCCTTGATTCTTCTATGAGCTGCATCTCCCCATTGCCCAACCAGTTTGGTTCATCGTATGCATCAGTCAATGAACATGGGATTAGTAATTTGGTAAATGTTCCCGCCCATATCATCTTCCCCGATGGAGTTCCCTTCTGGCATGAATCTTGAATTCCTTGCAAGGACTATTTTTTGAGCTGTATTGCTACCATCATTGACATAGAAAATTTGTCTAGCTTGTGTAGCCAAGATAAACGGATCATTCTTAAACCCAATCTTGTTGGAATCAATGAATGTTAACCCTAAATCATCAATTTTCAATCCTGTTTGATCAAACCATCTACACTTGAAAACAGGAATTCTGAATTTTATGTAATCAAGTTCCCATATCTCTTGAATCATCCCAAAGTATGAGGTACTGGATAGTATTGGGTTTGCATCCTTCACTGATGACACATGGTAAGATTCACCACTAATGTGACTCCGCAGTTCGACTAATCTGCATGTTGTCTCTTTGCATAGTATGGAACCTAAAACCATTAATCAGGTACCCTTCATAGCTCAATACTCGTGTTTGTGGCATATGACTAAGCCATCTCAAAGTATCATCAATAGATGAACCACATTGAATCTCTTCATCTATATGGTTCTGCAACCATGATGCAAATGATTTAGTATGATAGTTTTGTAAACTTACCTCGGCTCTAAACTTAGAAGGGAATGATTCTTTAATAAATGCAAAGTGTTTTTCCACATACGGCTGGATAATAGCCATGTTCCTCAAAACATATAGGTGAGCAATATTAAGATCGTCAGATGGAACAAACAACATCTTGGGTCCAAATAATCCTCTTCCAGTTTCACCAGAAATATTTTTGGGAACAGAGAGTCCAATGACGTTTGCCTTAGCAACGTACTCTGAACAAAACACAAGCTGCTTCTTACGCAACGTAACACTCTATAATACAAGCCTACGGCCTACTTTTGCTCCTAACCATGCTCTTCAATGTTCTCATGAACCGTTCAAATGGGTACATCCACCGAAGGAATACTGGACCACATATCTTTACTTCACGTACTAAGTGGACTACCAAGTGCACCATGACATCAAAAAATGATGGAGAAAAATACATTTCCAAATTGCAAAGTGTTTCAACAATATGCATTTGCAAGTCATCAAGGATGGAAGGATCCACAACTTTAGAACATAACTTATTGAAGAAGTAACAAAGTTTGGTTATGGCAATCCCAACTTCTTTTTGTAAATTTCCTCGCAATGCCACTGGAAGAATTTGTTGCATTAGCACATGGCAATCATGAGACTTCATGTTTTGCAATTTCAACTATTGCATATTAACCTTGGACCTTAAATTGGACGAGTATCCTTCAGGCACCTTTAAATCCTTTATGAATTGACAAAAGTTTTGTTTTTCTTTCCTTGACATTGTATAACATGACGGAGGAAGGTACATTCGGCTATCCTTTTCAATTGGAGCAAGTGTAGTCCTAATCCCTAACTCCACCATGTCGAGCCTATATGAGAGAGAATATTTTGACTTGCCTTTCACATTTAACAATGTGCTAATCAAAGATTCACATACATTCTTCTCTATGTGCATGACATCCAAATTATGTCGGACCATCAGAGATCCCCAATAAGGAAGCTCATAAAAGATACACTTTCTCTTCCAAGACTTCGTCATTGGGTTATTAGAATTCAAAGAATCAATAAGCTGTAGGATTTGACGGAAACTTTGAGGCTTTGGTGCAGAATCAAAGTCCTGTTGGCCATTAAATGCCTTTCTACGCTTTCTGTATGGATGGTTTGATGGTAGCCACTTTCGATGTCCCATGTATGACATTTTCTTCCCATGTCTAAGTCTAAAAGCATTGGTATTATCACCACAAATTGCACATCCATAGTACCCCTTTGTCACAGCCCCAGAAATATTACCATATGCGGGGTAATCTGACACGGTCCACATCAACGCTGATCTCAATATGAAGGACTCCTTCCGATAACCATCATAAGCTTCAACGCCATTACTCCATAAAGTCTTCAAATCATCAATTAAAGGACGTAAGTAAGTATCTATCTTATTTCCTGGCTGTTTTGGACCAGATATCAACATAGCCAAATGCATGAATCTTCGTTTCATTGTTAGCCACGGAGGGAGGTTATAAATAACTATAATAACAGGCCAAGAACTGTGTTGTGTGCTTTGATTACTAAATGGGTTAATTCCATCAGTGCACAAACCCAATCTGAGATTTCTAGGATCGGCCGAGAAATCTGGATATGTAACGTCAAAACTCCTCCAATGAGGTGCATCAGCCGGATGCCGCAACTTGAAATCACACTTCCTACCGTCTCCATCCTTATGCCATGTTAACATCTTTGCATGCTCCTTGTTTAGAAAAAGTCTCTTAAACCTTGGAATGATTGGCAAGTACCAAAATACCTTTGCGGGAATTTTTTTCTTCCTAGACTTTCCTAAACACTGTGATTTCCATCTTGATTTTCCACATTTCGGACAATAGTCAGCTTCACTGTACTGATCATAGTAGATGATGCAATCATTTGGACAGGCATGAAATTTCTCATATTTCAAACCAAGTGATGACATTGTCTTCTTTGCATTGTTCATTGTTGTCGGAAGGAGGTTATCTTCAGGGAGCATATCATGAATTAAAGTAAGAAGGTCACTGAAACTTTTGTTAGACCATCCGTTGGAAGCCTTCAAATTGAATAATCTAATAAGTGCTGTAATTTTTGTGAATTGTTTACAACCTTCATATAATGGTAATTCGGCCTCATCCATTGTGTCTTCAAATTTTTGAGAATTGTCAACAAAGATCAATTTCAACAATTTGTCCTTAATTTGTCAATCATGTCAAAATCTTCATGTACTCCAAATCCGGTTGAATTTGGTTCTACATTGGATGTCCCCGATGAAGTAGCTTCACCATGCCAAATCCACCTGGTATAAGTCAAGTCGAACCCGTTGAAGTACAAGTGATCCCTAACTTGTTGGATGCTTAACTGAGTTAGGTTACCACAACGCTGACATGGACATCTTATCATCAATCCATTGAATTCGGGATTGTTTTGTGCGAAATCAAGAAAACGCTCAACACCCATTCCATATGCACCAGACAAACGATCCATGTGTATCCACGAACGATCCATGACATAAGATGTTTAATCTAGAAAAACGATAATATTATCACACCATCCAAATGAACAAAACAGAGTAACGATAGCTAAAAATGGAAATATTTAATAACTTCATTACCTAACAAAATGAATTGATGAAATGGAAGCACTGGATGCACAAATAATGATACCTTGATGAAATGGAAGCACTGGATGCACAAATAATGAAACCCTAGATGGAAATATACGTATAGGTAACTACCTTTCCAATCCGGTTATTGAATAAACCGAATTGGTAACTACCCACAACAAATTCGGTTTATAATAAACGAATCAGTATAGTGTGAAAAATTACATTTGGACAATAATTTTTATATAAATAATTGATTTATAAATCAGCTATTCTAGTACATAATTTAAACATCAGGAGTTTGTAATCTGGTTACTTGTTTAACCGGATTCGAAAAGTTGCCCGTTATGGTATATCCATGTTTCCAAAAGCACTTTCGAATCCGGAAACATTAAAATAAATTAAAATGTCTTATGTATGAATCCGGTTTCTTGGAATACCGGATTCAAAAATAACTTATAAATCCGGTTATAGTGAAACGAATTAATGTCTCTTATATATGAATTCGGTCAGTATAAGAACCGAATTGGAAAACATGATTTCAATCCGTTAGCCAAATCACCGAATTAAAGTTGCCGAATTTAAAACCCATATTTCTTGTAGTGCTTTTTTTAGAACCATTGTTTGTTCTCATATTTGCGCGTTCCTTAGTCGTGTATGATGTCGGGTGAGCGATTAAATCATTTAGCTAAATTAGCCGATGTTTTCAACTTTCTTCTGAGGTTGATCCATTTTCCTATAGTTGTTTGGCATCGATTCCTTTTCCCGCTCAATTGCTACGCATTGATACATGCTTTTCCTTTGTTTTTTTTTTAGGATATTTTAGTATGGCGTAACCACGCGATATTCTAGGGTGTCATGATTTTAACAATTTGAAAAATACCATTGCATGATGATGGTTGGATGGGGGGCAGTTTCTTCCCCTAACCTTTGGATCTACTTGGCTTGCAGATGAAGAGTTTCCATTTTGCTTCTTAGGGGCTATCTTCCCTTTGCTTTATTCTTCCTTATTCCTCCGTTTTCTACTAGAGCGCATCCTATTCTCCATTCCCCACTTCTTCTGCGTGTTTCTATTGTGAAAGCTTTTCTATTCTCCTTGTAACTGCTAGTCGCTGCTCTACCCTTGGCATTCCTTCTTCTTTTTCATTTCTGATTCTGTTAGAAAATGATGCACATTCTAGAATCTTCAAGAGTAGTAGCAAGCTAAAGTCAAGTTACAATGGTTGGTGCTTGGAGAAAAGGTTAGAAGAATATAGAAGTCTCCAGAATATTCTAGAACCTTGAAGGACATTCTAGAGCACTCTAGAACATTCTAGAACCTTATAGAATATTCTACAACACTTTGGAATAATCTAAAATCTTATGGAAGGTTCTAGAAAACTACTATGACAACAAAATTAAAAATCTTCAAATAGCAAAAGTGAAAATAAGAAATAGAAATTTTCCAATCAAATGGAGCTATGCTACAAAAATTGCCTTAAAAGCACAAGAAGATGAATCATGGCTCAGGCATCGAAGGTTTGGCCACTTCCACTATCACGGGTTAAAGATACTACACCGAAACAACTAATAAGAGATTTGCCAAACATAAAAGAGATCAACCAAGCCTGTGAAGGTTGTATACTTGGCAAACAACATCGTTAATTATTTCCCTCTGGGAAAGCATGGCGAGCCAAGGAGTTGTTGGAATTAGTACACACTGACATTTGTGGCCCTATGAGGACTTCATCTCTTAGCAACAACAGGTACTTCATCCTCTTCATCGATGATTACACTAGAATGATGTAGGTATACTTTCTTCGGGAAAAATCAGAAGTCTTTAAAATTTTTAAGAAGTATAAGAACTATGTGGAGAAACAAAGTGGGAGAAGTATCAAGGTGCTAAGAAGCGATCGAGGAAAAGAATACACCTCCAAAGAGTTCGACAAGTTCTGTGAAGATGAAGGAGTGGACTATCAATTGACTGTTGGATATGCTCCTGAACAAAATGGAGTATCAGAAAGAAAAAATAGAACAGTGATGGAGATGGCATGTTCAATCTTAAAAGATAAAAACCTGCCAAATATCTTCTGGGCAGAAGCAGTATACACAGCAGTATATCTACTAAATCGCTGTCCTACTAAGGCAGTAGAAAACAAGACTCCTATCGAGGCCTGGAGTGGACAAAAGCCTTCAGCAAAGCACTTGAGAGTCTTTGGCTGCATGTGCTTTGTTCATATTCCAGCAGCAAAGAAAAGTAAACTCGACGAAAAGTCAGAAAAAGGAATTTTCCTCGGACACAGCTCGCAATCAAAAGGCTATCGAGTATATAACCTACAAACCAAGAAGTTGATAATCAGTCGAGATGTGGAGTTCGATGAAAACGCTGCATGGAATTGGCAAGAAGAAAAGGAAGAAAGAGGAAACATTATAGTTCCCCAATTACAGTACAAAGGGCTAGAGCAACAAGAAAGAGAAGCTCTAGACTCCACAACTACAACATCTTCACAATCAACTTCAACAAGCACTAATTCTCCTCCAAGGAAAATGAGACCACTACAAGAGATCTATGAAACGTGCAACTTCGCAATAATCGAACCAGAAAGTTTTGAAGCAGTAGCAAAGCAAGAAGAGTGGAGGCATGCAATGGAAGAAGAAATCATAATGATTGAGAAGAACAACACATGGGAACTAGTGGAGAAACCAAAAAATAAAGAAGTCATCGGAGTAAAATGGGCATCCAAGAAACAAGACACTGTTGCACAATCATCAGCAGAAGCAGAGTATATAGCAGCAACAATGACAACAAATCAAACGATATGGCTAAGAAGAATACTTGAAGATATGGGAGAACGAAAAAATGATCCAACTGAGATCTTCTGCGACAACAAGTCTGCAATTGCAATGACTAAGAACCCAGTACAACATAGCAGAACAAAACATATTGAAATTAAGTACCACTTTGTCAGAGAAGCAACAAGCAAAGGAGAGATTGAACTCAAATACTGCAATACAAAGGAGCAAGCTGCAGACATCTTCACTAAAGCATTACCAAGACGAAGGTTTGAACTATTACGAGAAATCCTTGGAGTTACACAAATGTGCATCAAGGAGGAGTGTTAGAAAATGATGCACATTCTAGAATCTTCAGGAGTAGCAGTAAGCTAAAGTCAAGTCACAATGGTTGGTGCTTGGAGAAAAAGCTAGAAGAATCTAGAAGTCTCCAGAATATTCTAGAACCTTGAAGGATATTCTAGAGTACTCTAGAACATTCTAGAACCTTATAGAATATTCTAGAACACTTTGGAATAATCTAGAATCTTATGGAAGGTTTTAGAAAACTCTAGGCACTAAGAAGTCTCTAGACTCTTGGAGAAGACTCCAAGATTCTCTATAAACCTCTAGAAGGGTGTACGTAAATATCTTAGAGTAAGGAGGTAGGAAGGTTCTAGAATATTCTGGAGACTTCTAGAATCTCATCACCACTGTACACTTGGTTTAATCTCTACCGTCCATTAAGGAGGTAGAATTACTATAAATAGGCAAAGCACTTGCACATTTGGTGCAAGCCAAAACCAAAGCCAAAGCCATCAAGACTATACATACTAATAGCCTTGTATCTCATTCCATCAATAAAATTTCCTTTTCTACAACTATTGTTCCTTACAAACTAAACTCATATAATTAATCATCCTTTCTAAAACTAACAGTTTGGTGTGTCATAGTTAGGATTAAAGAACTCCGCAATGAGTTTGGGAGTAGTTCAATAGAGATTCTAAAGTAGTTATCCACTCCTGTTGTTCCGATCCCAAGAAAGGTGGTTCTTCCCTCTCGATTCCTAAGTCAAGAGCGGGTAAATCTTCATTTGAAGATCTTAAGCAGTTATTGAGAGACTTTGGTATTAGTAATGAGAGTTATGATTCTTTTGAGGGATATGTAGGTTTCTCCTCCTACCAGATCACCATCATGGTTAAGAGGAAGATTGTGAATGCTGCCGAGGGGCTCTGCCCATTGCCTGAAGTGCACCAACACTATGGTTGGGTTGATGAGTAGGTTCTAAGGATCTGATATGTGTTGTCATCAGAGGAGGACATATGAATGTTACAAGAGTATATGCAACTTACCCCAAATGGTGAAAACGAGAACAATTATATCTGCCCATCTTGTGTGAGCTCGGAGCGTATATCCATGGCTCGAACAAGTAGAGGGCATTTTTTATAGTTATACACTTATACGAGACCTTTTTTACCAAACTTGGGACAATTTCTGTTGTCTCATTTTGAAGTCGTGGTCCTCCAAACGTTGTCAGGAGCTCCCTCTAGTCACACCCAAACAGTTAGGTATTCATTTGTAGTTTAGAGGTCATTTGCAACCATGTTTGCCTTAGGACGTCTCTCAACGTCTTCTTTTATTTATATATGTCCAAAGGTATAAAGGAGAATAAAAGGCTTAGCTAGATCTCCCTCCACAGGAGGCAAGGCAGGAAGATCATGGACTTGTACTAGCAGTTTATACAAAGATTTCAAAGAACATTACTTCTGTCTTTAAGGTGATCACAGGAGTTATCCCGTTCTTTTTTACCATGGAGGGGAATCCTAAGTTCTCAGTGTATTGGAGTTTCTATCCCAATGGGATTCAAGCCCTAAAGTATGAGGACTTATCTTTGAAGAATATATTGCTCGTGGATATTTTTCGATGTATAGGGATCCCAAAGTGATCCAATTTGAATAAACAAGTCGAGAGAGCCATTGGAGGCCTTTCTGTGTTAGTCTTGGTTATCTTTATGTTTTGGTACAGTATGCCTTCTTCCCGCATTAATGTGTATGATTTTGATTGCACAGATAACATGGCACTAAAGCCTTAACTTCTTTCTTTGAAGAGGTTCTTGGTAGCGATCAAGTTACCCCTGCCATTGCTACTCTGCCTATTTTCATCCCCTAGGCTCCTACTTCAAATAGGAAAAGGAAGGCAGTTGTAGGTGATGTTGAATCATCAAAGTGGGTGAAGGAGATCTAGGTATACGTTACCGAGGAGATGAGCTTGTTGAAACTAAGATTCTTAAGTCTTTGAACATGTTGGAGGATGTGATTGTGGAGTTCAAGGGCCCAAATGATAGTGAGGTCATCTCACTCTGGGTTAAATGCTTCAAAATCGAGGATTTGATTGACAAGGTTATACTGAATGCTTCTAACTTGTCGATTCACAGTAGGTGCGAGACACGTTGGATTCCTCGACAATGACAGTCCTACGCCTTAAAGCTTGCAAGCATTATGCGTTTCGTTGAGCTAGAGGTCGAAAAGATACAAGGAGAGATAGAGAAGGCCGAGACCTCGAGCAAGAAGATCTCTGAGTTAGAGGAAAGAATGAAGAAAGTAAAAAAGACTGAGCTACCCTGTCAAAGGAGAAGGAGTCTAAGGTCCAGAAGGTCGAGTTGGCTGTTAAAGAGTGGGACGAGCTGCAAAAGATGCTTGTGCAGGCCGATTCCAAAGCTAAATGTTTTAGGAAAGCTCGATGATCTCCCTCAGTGGCCAAGGTTATTTCGCCTTCGAGCTAATAGAGATTTTTGCCATACGAGTTACCAAGGTCATCTCGCCTTTAGGCTGTTGAAGATTTTTGTCAGATGGGTGGTCGATGTTATCTCGCTTTCGGTCTATTGAAGATTTTGCCTAAGATGTTGGGCTGTGTGTGAGTGTGTGTGCCTATTTTGTCATTTATACTTAATTTTTGAATATCACATAATGAATCGTATGCATAATGAGTCACGTTTTGGATGAGATATGAATATGTATAACTTTATTGATAACTTATAGAATAACATAATTCCTAAAATATGGTTAATCATGTTAAGCACGATAACTTGTGGTGGTTCAAATCATTTAATAGGTGCCAAATCAAATGCTTGCTCTAGTGCCCATTCCAAAAGGAAAAAAAAGGGTATAATTAGAGTATTCTTAAAGGTTTGTAGCATTCCACGTCCTAGGGATGAGCTGCCCAAACAATTGTGCAAACTTATATGCACCTTTTTCAGGCATCATTGACAACGCGATAGTTCCCTTCTCAATTTGGGGCGAGCTATCCATCCAACGGATTTTCTTCTACAACATATTCTCTTCTTAGGACTATATCACTGGTCCTGCATCTCCAAGGTATGACCTTGGAGTTATATCTCATTGTAGTTCTTTGTTTGTAATCCACATCTCAAATATAGGCTATCCTACGTTCTTCTTCAGGTAAGTCAAGGTTGGCGCCAAGTCCGATTCGTTGGTTGTAGGTTCAAAGCTAATTCTTCCCCAACTGGGTTCACCAATTTCTACAGGGAGAATTGTGTTTAACTTGTATGTTAATTTAAAGTGTTTCTTATTTGTGGCGGAATGTGTGGTGGTGCGGTATACCCGTAGGACATAGGTTAATTGTTCGGCCCGGCTCCCTTTTGCTTGGTTAAGTCATTTCTTCAATGTGTTTAGGACGACTTTATTTGATGCCTTGGCTTGTCTGTTAATTTGGGGATGTTTGACCGAGGTGAATTATAGTTTGATGTGCAAGTCCAAGTAGAATGCTTTGAATTTTTATCGAAAAGTTGAGTTTTGGTGTCAGTAACAAAGGACTCTTGGTATTCCAAGTTGGCAAATGATAAATTTCTATGTAAACTTTCTGATTTTCTCTAAGGTGATTGTGTGGCCAATGGTTCGATTTCTATTCATTTGGAGAAGTAATCAATTGTTTCCATAGACAGTGCCAATGTTTATAACTAAGTACTTGGTAGGTTGAGTCTTCGAGTATCAGGCATGAATCTTCTAATCTGAGAGTAAGTACCTGCAATGGCACTTCAACGCTCAAGCCAAATAAGAGAACTAAATATGTTAGAGCATATGGTTATATGATTATACTTGTGTGGAATATTCCCAATTTATAGTCAAGGTGTTAGAAGTCTCTTAGGGATGTAATCCCTTGTCTTACAATCCATGTAGGGCATCAATACCCGCAGATAGGCGATAGTAAGACCCTTATCGAATAATGGCAGTTCATCCTTCTTGGAGTTGGGTCAAGAAGCTCGGATGATAGACCTAGACTTGGTCCAGGTGGTTCAGGCTTTAAAACAGGTTCAATATTCTAGTATGGATCAAGGAGTTACATACGTCCAATTTTCTAGTATGAATCAGGGAGTTATATTTATATTTTCCTCTAATTTTGCTTTCACTGAAACTCTTTTCTTCATTATATTTTTTATAATCTTATCCCCTACTTGTATGGTTTTTCCTTCTCCATTATTTTTGGTATGTGATGATGCACTGTCCTTAAAATGCAATAGATTAAAATTGTAATATAAATAGAAGATAAAATTAGAACAATTTATTTCATTTGCAGTTGAGATATGCAAGATAAAAATATTCTGAAAAGTATGGTTTATTCCCTAAAGATGATGTGTCAAAGCATGTGACATGATCAATGCAATTCACCCTTCATAATTCAACAGGGTAATTCTACATAGAGTTCACTTGTAATGGAGGAGTTGCAAGAACAAGAAAAATATGTTCTAGAGTTATTTGTATTTTTTATATTATGACAATACTATAATTCTAAAATTATGACCTCCTTAAACTACCCAAATCTCTCACCACTAACCTATTCTTGTGTGTTGGCACTTAAAATTATTTGTAGGCTGGGCCATGTGTTGGCTAAATGAGGAAGCCCAATTGGTGAGGAGAGAAAGCCCAAGATTGCGCAGAAACAACCCACATGGACTTGGTCAAGATGCAATGGTCAAGGAACAAAGCCTTGGTAGGAAAGAAGTTCCTAAACTATACAAATGTGGGTAGTTGAACGTGAAAGAGTGTTGAGCAGCAACTTTATGCATCTAAGAGCTATAAATGGTCGAAAGGAAGACAAAAGAAAGGATCCAAACATTAACCAACCAGAAATCTATCTTAATTCGTCATTTCCCTTTCATTATTTTATAGTTTTTATTAGCTTTCTTTATTGCTTTCCATCTATTTACAACTTTCCCATTATTTTCCAGCCCTTTACTGCTTTTACCTTTATATTTTAATTTAATTTCATGCTTTTAGACCTTGTTCTTGTTCTTTGCTTTAAATTGTATTTCGTTCCATTTCACTTAGTCCTAGTTGCTTTTTATTAAAGGTTTGCTTTAGAGCCTTTAAGGACCGACACCAAAGAGCAAGTTTCCATCTTTTGGTGTTTCTAGAAGAAGCTTATCTTGAGGAACAATGATGGAAGTGCAAAGCTTGTCATATCGACTAAGCTGATAGCTTTTTCTGCACCAACACCATGACTTGACTTGTTCATACTCAAAGAAGTAATAGAGAATAGAGAGAAACTACAGAGTATAAAGAAAAGAAGAGGTTAGAATAAGTGTATTATATGTGTCTCAAATCCTAGATGAGCGCTCTATTTATTTATAGGCTAAAGAGGAAGGTTCAAGAATCAAAGATAAATTAAATGCATTTAAGAAGACAAATTTTATTCAATCACAAAAATGGCTAGTAGCTTTTTAATCAATTTTATTATATGATTTGGCCACCCTCCAACTAACAATCACTAAATAAAGAGTTTTAGCTTTGAAACTTTTTAAAATAATTTCTATCAAGAACAATGGAGAGCATAGGATAAGGTTTGAATCAAAAAGAAAACTAAGAAATAGTCCATCTAATTTGCAAAGATGGAGAGACGAGATGGAATGAGAGAGCCTATTAAGCAATCAAGGTAGGGAGCTCAACTCTTTAACCACTAGGCCAAGCCCGGCGGTTACGATTCTCACATTTCTTACTTTAACTAGATAATAAATTAATTGATAATTTAAAGATAAATGATAGCAAAGCCACTAGAAATGAACTAGTGAGAGAGGGATTTGGATAGTTTACATGAAGTTAGATTCAAACCTTTGTGCTGCCATTGTACTGCCTTTGATTCAAATCTTCCATTGTACTGCCTTTGATTCAAATCTTCGTGCATTTTAGTCTTCTTATACCACATTTAAATGTATACACTAGTTTCTATATTCTCTTTTCTTTGAGTTTTCTCATTTTGTACTCCTAGGTAACCACATCTATTGTTTAACTTGCCCTGAGACACCCTTAACATACCAAAAAAATAATACCATCACCTATATGTGCAACAAAAGTTGAAAGTAAATGTGGCAACAATTTAAACTAGTTCAAAAACACATTTATGAATTTGCTAAATGCATTTAAATATTTTTAAAATTGCAATTTTAGTTATTTATAAGCTAATTTCTCTTTTATATTGAGAAGTAAAATTCTGAGAAATAAAAAACTGAAAGGATTTAAAGAATGTTTAGTGCCCTTGATGTGATAATCAATATATAACAATAAGAAAGAAACAAACCATTATTTTAATACAAGAAATGGAAGAGTCTAGAAACCTCTCACCACCAAATACTGGTACTCTATAGGATTTTCTCAAGTACCTCCTCCTCCACCTCTCCCATCTCAATATCTCAAGATCAACCCCAATTTACATACCTATAATTTTTACACATTGTTTACATATTCTTTTGTTAAAGTCTTCATCTTTATAAATATACTAATCAATTTTTTATTTTATTTTATTTACATAATAAATAAATATGTAAGCATAAATACACTTCACAAAAATAATTATCTTACACACATAACAAATAAGAACACGTGGCACACTTGTAATGTCATGATGGCTAGAGCTAACAAATAACGACACATGGCACACTTGTAACGTCATGATGGCTAAAGCTAACAAATAAGGACACGAGGCTAAAGCTATCAAAGTGAATCAGCTTGTTCAACCAGCCCATGTTCAAGCCCACTAAATATTAAAAATTAAGGGTCTGTTTGCTTTACACATTTTCTATTTTCATTTTTATTGAAAACATAAAATGGGACTAGAAACATTTTTGGTTTATTCTTAATTAAAATGTTTTTTAAGAAACATTTCCAAAAAGGGCCAAATTTGAAAATGTAAAAAAAAATGTTTTAAGTATTTTCGTCTTAGTTTTTGCATGAAGATAACACGGTGGCCATTATTATCAATTTGGCTCGATCCTCTACAGGAATTACTCTTACTTTTCACTACATCCAATCTTTTATTTGCTGGGGTAAATGAAAACCACACCATTGATCTCATAATCTACTTGGAACCGCAAGGGCGACAGTAAGATAAAGTATAAGTAGTAATTAAGCTAGTACAAATGCAATTTGAGAGGCACTGCATGTACTTTGGTTATCTTTAAAGGAACCCATAGATCTTAATGTCTTCTTAGTTAATTAAATCTAATTAGAGATAACTAGCGTTATTAATTAGGGATAATTCTATTTGTGTCCAAAAGGAACACTTAGATAATAAGTAAAGGAATTCTTGCTAGGTAATTGAAAGGAACAACTAGTCTTTAAGATTAATTGAATAAATTCAAATTAGAGAAGGAGAACTAAAACTCTTGTGCCTTGCTTGCTTGAGTGAATTTGCCTCTTTACTTTCCTATTTTGTTATGTTCTAGTTCTATTTGCTTCCTATTATCCTAATTCAATAAGTTATAACTAAAACCAAAGATCAAGGGAAATTGGTAGTTAATTGGTTTCAATCTTTGTTACAACGATCATCTACTCACTAATCTTTATTACTTGTGACCATGTACACTTGCACAAAACATGCACGCCAATATATAGGCAAGTTTATAAGACTTTGAATGGTAATGAAAAATAGCATATTATCACATAAATTGTATAAGTTGTATTTTCTAATAGAAGTATATTATCACATAATAAATATAATTTATTAGGTAGGATGAAAAGAGGGAAATTAGAAAAAAAAATCTATAATCAATAAAACATAAGGCAATGTTACTTAAAGTTATAATAATGACATCACAACCCAACTGATTGGCTTAGTAGTTAAGGAGGTGTGTTCTTTGCCTTTACTACTAAAATTTGAAAACATAAAATAAGATGTTTTAAGTATTTTCGTCTTAGTTTTTACATGAAGATAATATGATGGCCATTGGTTTTGGATGCTTTATGAAATTTCTTTGATTCTCGTGTTTGCTTCATGAAATTTCTTATATAAAGAAGAAAACATCAGTAGAGTTATCAAAATGAGACAAATTTAATTGGAAATAAAATAAATTTCATCAAGCACCCAGAACCAATGGTCATAAAGAAAAAAATAGAAAATCAAGGGAGGAAAATAGTGAAAAGGCATATGAAACATGAGACCATCACCGTCCATTAGAGGTGTTTAGCAAGCAAGAAAATCAACTATTCAAAAAGGGAAAGAGGAGAAAAATGTAAATCAAAATCAAATCTTTAGCAAAACTAAAGGTAAGGAAGGGAATAAGAGGAAGAACTAACGTATATGTAAATGAAAAGATCAAAATTACAAACCTAAACAAAAAGCAAAGAAGGATAATGATTTATTGTTGTATTTTTTGTGCATCTTTAGTGCCTTTGTTTTGCGTATGTTCTTCGTACATCTAACAACTACATAATTGCTACCGTGTTTTCATTATGTTTAAAAATATATATGCCGATGTGTTTTCTTCTTGTAAAAACTAAAATGGAAATACTAAAAATATCTTTTTTACATTTTCATATTTGGACCCATTTTTGACAATGTTTCATTAAAATGAAACCAAACATGTTTTTAGGCCCATTTTCCATTTTCAATGAAAATGAAAACAAAAAAGAAGCAAAGCAACCAGACACTTAGTCTTTGCGTTTGAATTAGTGTTTTCTTGGTGTTTCAATTTTCTAAGTGAGGTTATTTCATCGAGAAAATGAAGAGAAGTGTAGGAAACCCTTTGCACCTCTAGTCTATGAACCACATTTATGTAGGACAAAAAACAAAGAATGATGAATCATCGGGATTCTAATAAGAACAATGAATCCTCGGGATTCAAAAGCTCACAATAATCTCTTTAATTTAATTAATATAAAAAGTCAATAGCATATGGCACTCAATGTGGTATTTATAACCCAAGGATAATGAAACATATCATCAAAAGTATCTTTAAAAGGAAACATATCCTCAACATTAAAAATAGGGCCAATAATAATATCATCAAGCTAGACAAACACATATGCATTAGTCTCAAGCTTACACAAGATACAAAATAGGCCTATAGGTTCAAGTGCAACTTTTTGAAGGAATCTATAGGGTACTTTTCAGGTTTAATATGAAGCAAACATAACAATCCAAATTAAATTGTGATCCCTACAATGTATATCAAAAGAAAGCTAATAATTTTCACTACCCAATGCAAACTTGTGTCTAATGTTGGCACACTAATCAAGAATATGATTAGCAAAGTTTTAGCTGAATTGAAAGATTTAAAATCAAGTGGTTTTGGCACAAGATCAATGGGCCTCATTGGTAGGGTGATAACCCATAGTAAGAAGATTTAAAGTCAAGTGGTTTAGGAACAAGATCAATGGCTCTGCAGGGAGTCAAGTTGAGAACAATCTCAATAAGACTCTTATTTGTGAACTCAAAAAGGTTATTAATCTCAAGAAGAATTTCACTAGTAGAGGAGTTAGCAAGGTCAACATTAACCTTAAAGACAAACACACAAGGCTCAAAATTTCATTTTCTAACTCCATATGTGTCAAAATATGAAGGTTTTTTCTTAGGGTCCTGAACAATGGTTCTATCTTTGGAATCCCAAACCTTAGATTTTTTACACTCTTTGTTGGGAGAAACATGTCACAAAATAATATTCTTTCTTTTAAACTTAAAAGTATACACATTTCCCTATCTTGATGAATTATATCATATGATCACACAACCAAGGGCGAATTAACAAAATGTGAGCTGTGAATAGGCAAGACATTACAATCGATATGCTCCCATATTGACCCAATTCAAGTGGTACTTTGTATCTCTGGGAAATTCATAGAGAAATATTATTTATCAAGCTACCTAAAATGGTAGAGGGTGGGATTCCAATTTAAGACCACATCTAGACGCAATTAATGTGCTACCACTATCTATAGTTAACGTATAATTTTAACCTTCACATTTAGTTGAAGTTTTCAATGCATTAGAATTAATAGGGGCTTTAAGAAATCATCTCATTATATCAATAGGTCATATATATATATATATATATATATATATTAATTCCAAGTTAGTCCTTTTGTTGGTTAGGTGGAAAGAAAAAGTCAATGGTTCCTAGAGGATGAATTGTTGTAATATCTGGGAAATATTTAATTAGACTATGATATATGATAGCTTGAATTTTCTCTTAAAAATTAAAATGTTTAGGTGATCTAATGGGAGCTTATGCACAACAAAGATGGGGAAAATACATGATTAATAGTTTAAATAAGATAGGGTAGCTTAGCAGTTAAGTTAGGAAGATAGTTGATAAATATGCATTTCCTAATCATACTAGTTGGCTTAGGTGCATAAAGAGAGTTGGTTAGGCTAGGATATGATTTTTCTATTTTTTAATTACTTGGTAGTTAGTTAGGTAGTTAGAGATAAGTAAGATAGTTGGTAGATAATATTATATTATTGCATGCCAGTAACTAAATTTCATTAATGCATTCTATATTCTATTATTTTAATCATATTATATCTTATTTATAACCAACATCTTTTAGTTTCTCTTCATTGTAAGTTAAGAGTTCAACAAACTTAGGAAACCAATTCAACATCAAGAAGAGATATAGCCCTAGATAAGCATTACATGGCCACAAGAAGAGGAAAAAGACTCAATTAGGGCATTACACAACTTGGCCGTGTAATCCTCGCTAAAAGCATAAACTAGCCGTGTAATAAACTGAAGAAAATTGCAAGACAGAGAACTACACAGCTTGGTCGTGTAACTCCACCAAATCACACGGCCTAGCCGTCTAATAAAACGCACCAAGATAGAATATCATACGACCTAGCCATGTAATTGAGGCAAACCACATAGATGGCCATGTGCATACCTCATAAAGAATTTTAAACTTCTGTTGGGCTAAGGCCTTAAAAATACACATCTTTTGTGAACCCTAGACTTAATATAAAATAAGTTTGAAGAAAAGATAATTTCAAGGCAACCTTGAGAGAGACAAGCAGAACTATTGGGAGAAGATCACTAGCAGAGATTCATTGTTGTTTATCTTTCCTTTATTCTTTCATACTCTTGAACTCATGATGTTTCTAGTTTATTCATTCATGTCATTTAGGTCTATGTTAGGCCAGATTTTCCTTTTGGATAATGATGAGATCAAAACCCTAGACATGACAATGTGATTGATTTCTTAGATATTATTCTTCAATCTCCTAATTGAAGTTGAATGTGTTCTTCTATTAAAATTGCTTATAATCTTTATCATGATTTGTTTAAGATGATCAACTAAATAGAACTTGATAATCATCTAAAGCTAGATTTGGGAACCTGATTCATAATTGTCTTGTTTTCCTAATTACTAGTTGTGTGGTTGTTTCTTAGATCAACCTATCTTTCTTGTGAACATCACTTATGACAAATGGACTTTTGATGATAACCAAACAAGAATCCCTCACCGAAGAACAAATCCAAAGTTTACAAAGATCTTGATCAAGTCTCTCATGTAATGTATTTAGGGCTTAGATTTATTTGTAAAATTATAATGTTCTTAAATCTCTTTGCAAGCTCAAATCATCTTTTCAAATGTCTTTATTTTCTAAACCTTTTTGAAGCACCTAGCAAGACATGAAAATCCACAAGCTTTTTGAAAATGAAAAAGAAATTTTTGATGAAAAACGTGGCAACTCTTCCTTTTAAACATAATGTTCTTATAGTCGACTACAAGTTTGATGTAGTTGACTACACAACCTATTTTTCTCAAACAAGAGTGCATGTCCAACCTTTTACAGAGGAGACTTGTAATCGACTACAAAGATAGATGTAGTTGACTACAATGACTTGCAAAGCCCTTCAAATCTTTAAGATAATGTTTCCTAAGGAGACTTGTAGTTGACTACATGAGCATTGTAGTCGACTACATGATCCATTTTGAAATTTCTCGTTGCTGCACTTGTATCTCCAAGCTTTGATTAAAAAGTCCAGTAAACTACTATAGTCGACTACAAGCTATGGGTAGTTGACTACACTATGAAAAATTTACCTTTTGTTTTAAACCTTCTCTTTCTACCAAAATAGAAAAGGCAAGTAGTGGACTACAACCTCTTGTGTAGTCAGTTACATATAGGCTAGTTAAGCATTAAATGCTACCCAACCACCACCCAACGACTCTAATTCACTTTAAGGGTATTTATTGCTTACCTAAAGGAGTTATAATGCAGAACCGAGATCATTTAATATTATTGAAAGCATTTACTCATTCCTAGTTCATCACACTTTGTTTTTCAAACCTTGCTTAGTGATTTGATCATATACTCATTAGAACTTCAATTTGTATATCTGCTCTTGTGAGAGTTTCGAACACTTACAACCATCTTATTATCTTGTATTAATTCAAGGGGAGGAGTCCCTTATTGTATTGAGTGAGGCTCTTGTACAAAGAGAGTGGATGATCTCAAACTAATGAAAAGTGCTCTTGATTGAAAGGGTATTTCTCGAGCACCCAAGTTAGAAGCTTAAAGAATAGTGAAATCTCGGGTGGATGATCTCGAGGATAAGACATAAATCATAAGAAGTGATTGAACTAGTATACATCTTGTTTGTATTCTCTTAACTCTTATATTTTACTTTCAAGTTTTATATTGACAATTTAATTTACTTGGTGCCTTCATTCTAGTAAACTCTTATCTTTTCGATTCTTGTTTTGAGAATTTATTATCCGTAATTCATTTCACTCTTAAGTTCATTGATTCAATATACCATTGAAATCCTTGAGAAAGTATTTATAAAAATGTCTTTGAAAACTCAATTCACCCCCTTTTTTGAGTTATTGAAGCTACTTGGTAACATTTCTTACCTTAATGCTCCTGTTAAATTGAATCTAGAGAGTTTATTCTTGATTATTTAATGGTTATTGATTAAATAGAGAGTTGGTTCTATTTAATAACAAACTAAGGAAAGATCAGGGTAGTAAAGCTTGTTACTATTTACGGTTGGTAATTTCAATATAGAACTGGGAATAATACTTCTTTCAATTGTCATTGTCATTGTCAATGTCTAGTAGTTGAGAATAACCCCTTAACATTCATAATCATTATTGTTTTTATTTGCATCTTGCTTTCGTATCTTTGAAATTTTATTTTTTGTTCTTTTAATTTATGCTTGCTTAGCTTAGCTTAGATATTCTCAAACCCTCTATTTACTTTTCACATTTAATTTATTGTTTTTAAGTTTATCTTTTATCTGCAATGATTAATTTGGTAACCATTTCAGAAGCACACCATATCTTAGATAGTTGTTGAGGTAAATGAAAACATTACCATTGATCTCATAATCTACTCGAAACCACAAGGGTGAGAGTAAGATAAAGTATAAGTAGTAACCAAACTAGTACGAATACAATCCAAGAGGTATTGCATGTACTTAGGTTAACTTTATGGGGACCCATAGATCTTAATGTGTTCTTAGTTAATTAAATCTAATTAGAGATAACTTACATCATTAATTAGGGATAATTCTACTTGGGTCCAAAAGGAACACTTAGATACTAAGTAAGGAAGAAGATTGATTTGAAAACTAACCCGAAGACACCTTTAACATAAAACCAAAAAAAAAATTATCATCAATCTTTGTGTGCAATAAAAATAAAAAATAAATGTGGCAACAATTTAAACTAGTTCTAAAAATTGGTTCAAAATTTGCTTGGCCCAATATGAACAAAGAATTATTAGACCAAATTTATTAATCTTTTACTGTAACATAAAATAATCAAAAACATTTTTAAAATGAAAATTAGTTAAATATTTTTTTAATTGTTATCGTAGATATTTATAAGTTAATTTTACTGAGAAGGAAAATTCTATGAGAAATAAAAAGTTGAAAGGGTTTAAAGAAAAATGTTTACCTCTCGCGATGTAATAATCTAAATATAACAATTAGAAAGAAAGAAATTTAAAGATAAGAAAAATACTTACTTTTATAATAAAAAAATAAAAAGATATATAAATATGAAAATATATATATTTTTGGTCATACGACATTAATTCTTCTCATTCTAATTCATGATTCCATATGTACGGACAAACTAATATTTTAATACAAGAAATTGAAGAGTTTAGAAACCTTTTGGCCTTATACTCATACTTGTAGGATTTCCCAAGTAGCTCCTCTTCCGCACCTATCTCATTATATCAAGATCAAACTTCCAATTACTTACCTACAATTTTTAGACATTATTTACATATTCTTTTATTAGTGTCTTAATAATTTTTTTTGGTAAATTAGTGTCTTAATCTTTATTAATGTATAAATCAATATCTTTTATTTACATATTAAAGAAATATATAACTACAAATACACATAAAAGAAATTAGTATCTAACGCGCACAACAAATACAGACATGTGGCACACCTGTAATGCCATGATGGCTAGAGCTAAAGGTGTCATAGTGGGTTGGCATGGCCCACCCTAGCCCTAGCCCAAGTGAATTAGTACTTTGCGGGTTAGGGCCAAAAAGCCTATGTGTTAAATTGGCTACTAAAAACTTGGCCTTATCTACACCACGTGGGCTAGGTCTAGTCCATAGGTCAGCCGACCAAATATTAAAATTAAATTTAAAATTTTTAAATAATTTAGTCCATAAATTTTAGAAAGTCACAATTTTTTTAGTTTTTATACATGAAAATCATAACAGTTATTATAAATTTTGTTTCAATACAGTAAAATCAAAATAAAAAAATTACTCTTGAGTAACTACTGTCTTTTAAATAGGCTACTACTCGAGATCAAATTATTTTTTCTCTTTCATATTTCACTCAAGAAGTGTGATCCGGCCCAACCTCTTAATGATCCGGCCCATTCCTTTAGGCAATGGGTGTGAACTAAGGGCAAAACACCCATACTTTAAATAGGCTACCATTTCTAGAGCTATCAATGTGGACTAGTCATGCTCATCTTGTTCCTAACCCATGTCAGTCAGGGCCACTTTTAAAGTGCACTAGCAAAACCTTGGCCCTAATCCACCTCCACGTGGGCCAAGGCGATCCTATGAGTTAGCCACCAAATATTAAAACATAAAAAATCTTTAAAACATTTTTAATTCATAAATTTAACAAAGCCACAACTTTTTGTTTTTTGTTTTTTTTTACTAAACAAAGCCACAACTTTTAAATAATAAATCTTCCCATGTCATACAACATATAAAGACTTAAGCTAATATAATACATTCATTGGCATATTAAAAGATGCATTCGAGTACAAAACATCAAATACAAAGTTCATGCCACTATTATGTGTAGTCAAACAAGCTTTAGAGAGTGAGATATCTTAAATGCAAAACAACAAATAGAAAGTTCACATAATACACATTGATGTGTGGGGTAATGGCAAAAAATAAAATAAACTAGTGATATATGGGATAATCCACTAGAGGGCTCGACCCTAAACCACTTTGTCACATGGGTTATGTGGGTTGGGCCAAAAAGTTGTTTTACTAAATTGGCTGTTAAAATGATGACTCAAGCTGACCTCACATGTAGGGCTTAGTGGGGCCAGCCATGGGCTTTGGCCCATATTAACAATTCTATTCAAAATACAATAAAATATATTCAAGAGAAAAACCAATAAATTTTTCACACACACAAAGCTAAGCAATCTTAAGTACACATAATCAAATTAACGAGAAAGGAAGGAAAAAGTAACTTGCACAACGATATTTATACTAGCTTTATCCAAACGAGGAACCTACATCTCACATCCAACAACTGAGATTATTACAAATCAACAATGTAATTTTGATCCACCATAACCTTCCATAGCTAGAAACAATAGGTAGTTTTGATCTACTCTAACCTCTCTAAACTAATTAATAGTTTTGATCAACCACAACCTCCCCAAGCTAATTACAACAGGTCAGGTTTAACACACAACCTTATTAGCAATTCACTTAAAGGCTTTACACGAGTGAATGAAATTTAGAAAAATCTCTCTAAGGCAAGAGTGAATTTCTCATTGCATAGATCACTAAATTGATTCTCGACTAATTTTCCAATATAAGTTATCTACTTTTTTTTCCTTTTTTTGCTATTTACTACTAATTTCGTGCATTAGTAGCAGTAATATAAAACAGAGCAATTCTTCACTGATGCATGATTTTAAAGATTTAATATATCTTTAAATACATGTTAACCTTTAAAGAAAAAGAATGAAATAGTAAAATTAAAAAAAGACAACAATATTATGGTATAAGTTTTGTCAAAGCATATAACTAAAATTTAAAGAGTGGAATAGTGGAATTATAAATAAATAAAAAAGAACATTCTCTCCAACATAAAAACTTTTATAACATTTTCTTCATTTATTTTTAAGAATTTTTATTTAAAAAATAATTAGTAAACTTAATATCTCTAAAATAATAATTATACATAAAAACATAATTTTGAATAACAAATACTAAATATTAAATATTAAATAAATTGTGCAAATTTCGAATAAAATAAAATGAAAAAAAGACATTCTTTTCAACATAAAAATTTAATTTTAAACATTTTTTTCATCTATTTATAAGAATTTTTATTTAAAAAATACTAAATAAACTTAACATATTCAAAATAATAATTATAATTAAAAACATCATTTAAAAAAATAAAAAAATAAAAAATAAAATTACCCGTGCTTAGTTTGTAAGATTGTTAATCGATGATTTAATATTAAACACACATGGACATATCCAGTCTAGACGGATATGTGACAATTCACACAGAAATACAATTTCAAATTTCTTTCTTCATGCCTTTCTTTTTGTGACTTTTATATTGATATTTCATGAACCAGTTCATTTAACAAAGAGAACTTAACCGATAAACATATTTTACCCTTCTCCAAGAACAATCTTGCCCCAGTGACCAACCAATGCCCAGGACTATCTTGTGGGCCTTTACATAACTGTGACATATCTACATATTTCAACAGCTTTTGTGTTTGTACAGGCACTGGTGGTCCTGTTGGAAACACACTCGAATCCACAACTAGAGCTGGTTTTTGCTTATCTTTTCTAGATATTGATGTGGTTATTGCTGAGAAAATGCCAGACCTCTGGGAAAACCCAGAGGAGTTTTGTGTCCAATTTGATTGCACAACAAAAGAATTAGATACTTTAGAGAACAAGAGCCTGAGGTGTAGGACATTCTTTGAATCATGTTTTTTCACATGAAGTTGAGCTCCTGTTACAATGAAAGCCACATCTTTGTCAGAGCACCATCTAGGATTGTATTTCACTGGTGCTGTGCACACATGGGAAAATTTCTTCCCGTTGAGTGCTTCGAAGAATCGATCATCACTGATTTCTTCTGACCATATTGTGTCCTCTATTTTGCTCTCAAGCATCACTGGAGTGTTTAATAGATGTTGCAAGTGTATGGCTAATCTGTGTCACCAACAATATCCTTGTGAGCACTAATCGTATACTACAAAATCTTAGTTGTGATAGCTGTTTAAAGAGACCATGAAAGGATATAAATTAGTGTGGAATATTTAACCTGTTGCATTTAAATCCTTCAAGAAACAAACGCATCCCTGTGATTGGACTTCTACCCACTGTTACCTGTTATGAGAAAGATACTTAGGCACAAGACCATGAAATCAAAGGCTAATTGGTGATTAGGAATTCCGGGAGAAGAAGGATTTGAAATTACCTTAGTGGTGTTTACATAAAGTTTAGGACCCATCAAGTTGAAGCTGAGAGAAGGTGAAGGAGTAGCTCTATTTGTGACTGGACCTAGAGGGAGGTCGTTGTGAATGGGAGCCCAAAGCTTGTGTGCTTGGAAGTCAAGAAAGTAGGGCAAATCTGACATAGGAGGCTTATCTGCAATTGATATATATAAATCTTAATTCATTAGTTAAACAAACAAAAAATCGACAGCCAAGAGAAGAAAAATTAAAAGTTCTATAGATCTACATAAATGAGAAGGGGGAACAAAATGATGCCAATTTTCTTAGTAAAACCATCATTAAGCTCATACACCATTGCCAACGGACTCATACTCAAATTGTAGCCCGGCAAAAATTTGGGCTAAATTTTGATGCCCAGAAAATTGAGCAACCAAGTTTAGCCCATGACGTACAGGTAAATTTTCACCCTTTTTTCTTATTATTATTACTATGACCTAGAAAAAAAAAGTTTTTTTTTCTTAACAGAAATAGTTTTTCTTTATTTTTTTAGTATTATAGTGAAGTGGTGGTCGATCTATTTGTACAAAGCTTGATTAATCTACCATTTCAGATCCGACAAAATTTGTTCTTTTAGTCTTTAGGTTCACTTCATACTTGTTTATTGAGTACACTAGCAATATTAGTAATGAACAGATAATTAATTGAATTAGAGTTGCAGATGTAAGCAAGCTATAATAAAGTATTTTGTAGTGAGTGTAAAGGTCTAGAATTGAGTTTCATTTTTTTAGGAATGCAGAGAGATGAAAATCTTCACATTATGATAACCCACGATGGAAAACTAAATAGATAATTTAATGGACCAATGAAAAACTTAATAATCTAGTTATTTTATAAACAAAAAAGTCAACTGAGTTTTCAGGCCCACACTTGGTTAAAATACATAAGTTCTGGGCTAGAATGACACAATGAGTCAATGAACAGTTTCGTAATAGGAATCTGGCTCAATCAGCCTATGCTTGTGCCCTGTACCCTATCAATTGTCTTAAGAGCAAATTTTTTTGTTTATATTTTTAGTGTTGTTTTTACAACACCCCATTTAAAAAAGGAATTCCTTTTCTTACTAATTACATTCCTTAATCAATTGGAGAAAATTTTGCATCTCATTCTTTTTTTAAAAAATATTAACATATATTATATATAGTATCTAAATACAGGAAAAAATTAATTAATTGAAATTCTTATGATTATTTCGAATTTAATTTATTAATTTTGTTGTGTTTGATTGATTTTAAACCAAGGAGTTTATAATTCAAGGTAAAATTATTTCAAATGTCATTTCAGAAATTTATTTCAGATTATTAATTAACTACTTTATATTCGACATGTATGTTGCTGGTTTGCTGACATCTGAATTTTATGCTATTCAAGTTGCTGATGAAATTTGATCTGAGTTTTTTTTTTTCTTTGTTCTGTAGTCCATTTTCCATTAAGGAGAAAATAAATAAACTTACATCGAAGGTAGAGGTTGATAGCATGGGATAGGAAGCCTCTGCCAGGAACTCCCTTAAGAAGAGAAGTGATGGGAATGAAGCTAAAATGAACAGCATCTGGCTTGTTAGGAACTGTGAGAAGCCATTCACAATGGTTGCTCACTTGGGTATCTCCTCCCCTCTTTGAACATATCAACGTAATTCCCTGCATGTTTAATATCTATAATATCATCTCTGAAACCCATTAATCACAATATTAGTTATAATTAACCTAATTAAAAATTTTCCGGGTGTTCAATTTCAGACTTTTCTGAAACCTATTACATAAAAATTTTCAATTTTTTTTAATTCAGACAAATTTTCAAACAGAACGATTGCAATATTCATGAATAGGAAAATTATTACTTAAACTAAGAGATAGTACCTACATCTTTTGCACAAATGGATGTGGAGCTATTGAAGGCAACAGTTTGTGGACCAAAGACATCAAAAGCCTGTGGTACCTGTATTTTCAGCATATCACAATGTAATTATCAAGCAAAAAACAAATTTAATGTAACATATAGTGATTTGTTGAAGATCATGCTTTGCATAAGCTGAGCTTAGTTGAAGATCATCCTTTAACTGTTAACTTCATGATAAATAATTAAAAATCTAATAAATATAACCAGCGTCCAAGAAAGAAAAAAAAAATAGCCAAGTAATCAATGTTTCATCTTATCATAAGAAGATCCAAATAAATTCTTATTTGTGAAATCCAATTTCTTTCCTCCCTACATAAAAATAGCTAAAACAAGATAAATCATCATCACAATTAAATGGAAGTACAATAGTAAAATACCCATGAGGAAAGCAGTGACGGAGGATTGGCGACGGACAAGCCCCCTAACCCTCAAACTTTTCTTTAAATTTTTTTAATTAAAAGTTTGAGGAAATGGGAGATTGCTAGTTCTATTTATAAGATGAATACATATCACAAGCCTCAACAAAAATTTACACTTTATAATGATACTTACATAAAATTTACTAGATCAAGAATAAGATTCGAATACAAAACCTTTAAATATACGTAATTTGATTCTAGGATTTCAGCTAACCCTAATTGACATTTTTCACATAATTTTACTTTTATACTTCTAAAAATAAATTACATTAGTTCTCATTAGTCCCCAAAAGATCGATAAAAGTTCTTACTAGCTCCACACATGCTTGAAAGTGCAATATTGCTATGAGTAAAAATAGCAACGCTCTTCTTATTTCTCACCTATACCTCATTAATGCTAATTAAAGATTAAGCAACTAAAATAATTGTTTTTTTAGTTTATAATAATAGTTTATAACAAAATAAAAGAGTTTAATTGCATTAAATGTCAGTCTCAATTTTTTTTATTATCTAAATATGTGTTGTCATACTATTAAAAAAGTTTAATTATTTTTATAATCAAACTCATTTAGTGATATGAGAATAAATGATATTTTACATTCACTCTTAATCAAAATAAAATTTAAAATAAAGGACATTTAAGAGTGTGTTTAATTTAAGGAAATGTTATTTGTTTTTGTTTTCTATTTTTATTTTCTGAAAATAATTTTCAGTTTTATATTTTCTCAAATTTTAGAAAACATGTTTTGTTTGTATAGTTAAATCTTGTTTTCACAAAATGAAAAACAATGAAAATAAATTTGGTTCACCCATTTTTAACGAACTGAAAGTTTTAAAAATAATTACAAATTTATCATCGCACACTTTCATTATAATTATAAATTTATTATCACACGTTTTTATTATAATTGCAAATTTGTTACCATGATTTTAATTTTAATTTTTTAAGAAACATTTTCATTAAAATCAAATCAAACATGTTTTGAAACCCGTTTGTTGTTTTCATTAAAAATGATAACAGAGAACAGACAAACCAAACACACTTTAACAAATTGAACTATTGGTAATTTAATTCTCAAGACAATAATGATGTGGTTGACTATTAGTTGAATAAAAAAATATTTTAGAAAGAAAAGATGGTCCAATAAGATAACCATCTCCTTATCAAAGACACGTATAACTAATGTTGTGCCGACGGCTAAGTATGTTAGGTTACAGGTTCGCCAATATATCTCTGGTGGTTTGTCAATTCTTTTCACCCTTCTCTAGGTCATATCCACCAACCATTCAATTTGTCATTAAAAAAAAAACAAGAAAAAAGAATATATCTGAAAAATTGAAGAGGAAGGGATAAAACTTAAGTTAAGACAAAGAAGTCAACCATTGAAACTTGAGGACTCTAATATATGCCGCCCTGAGTTTGTACTTTATAATTTTGTTAGAATATTTATTTCCGTTATTAATTATATATGTTATGCTAACGAAACTTGCAGGAAGATACTAGACATTAAAGTTCAATTTATATTATGTTGTCACCCTCGAATAGTTTTATTCAATGATTGATTCATTAATTTACCACTTCAAACTAGGACTAAATCTAGATGCCGCTTTTATAGTTATACAGGTAGATATTCCTATGAGTTTAATTTTAATTTTTATTTACTATCAGTATAAAATTTTTTATATTGTCATCTAATTATATGTTATTAAATTATTAAAAGAATTTGACTATCACAATAACTATTTAAAAAGTCTAACTCTTTTAATAATATATCAACACATAATTAAATAATAGTGTAAAAAATTTACAATCACTCTAAATTAAAATTAAATTCAATTACTTATCCCTGTTATGTTGACTAAACTCAAGAAACACAAGACATGACAACAACGCATATCTGCAAGGCAAATGTGCAAGGATGCAATGCGTCTTTATACTGGGTCCACCTACGGCTAGGGCATTTAGGTTCGACCCTATCAAGTCATTTTCTTTCTTTAAGGCTACCATTGTCCTCACACTTAAAAGGGTGTGGACTCATTTAAAAATCGATATTAATTCTTATATTGCAAGCAAAAACTTGCTCATATAAAATTCAATTTTACAATGAACTATTCCTTGTGATTCTCTATTAGGTCATTTTAGTATACCAAAGAAAATATGAAAGTATTTTATGTTAAAGTTTAAATTTAATTTATTGTCAGCATATTAATAAATAAAACATATTATATACTTATATATATATATATATATCAATAAAAAAAAATTAATTTTCCAAAATTTTAACAGAATTCATTAATAATATAAAATTATTTACACATTTAATAAATTAAAATTGTATCCGTTATTCTAATCCAAATTTGTTTTCTTTTTAAGAGTAACTCTGTACTTTTTGCGTCATAAAATATTTCTATCCTATTGGTTTAAAGTTTGAGCTTGCCATGAAAGCAGTAATGGATATTCATATGATCAAAGCTATTATTAATTTTAGTGCAAGAGCCAATTCATGCTGGCTCATGCCTCTTTGAACTATTTGCATTAATATGCAGAATCAAACGAACAAAAGAAGGAATAATTACCTTGCAAGTGAAGGAGGATCCCAGGATGAAGGAATAGCTTGGAGGACTTGTTTGGAGAGAACAAGAGGGTACCGATCAATATGAACATTGAACAGTATGATAAAATAGCCATCAAGACCCAAGTACTTGGTGTTAGCTGCATCAGTTGCCCATGAACCTCCATCAAACCCAAACATGGAATTGAAGTACCCAGATGGGATTTTCCCAGGGATCGAGCTCTTCTGGTTGAACAGCTCTGACATCTAAAATCAAAACCCAGAAGCCAAATTTCATCACCAATCGAAAACTCAATCACTTTCCATCAATTGACAACAACTTTTTGATGAAAAAAAATGGCTTACTTGGGTGAAGGTGAGGATATCAGACGAGTACCGAGTGCGATCTCCTTTATCACATTTGATGTCAACAGAGACGTCTCTGATGGGTCCAAAACCTGGCACTGTGATCTCTCTTCTCTCTGCTTCATTGAGATCAACCAAGCGATCTTCACCTTTGCAGAATTGGAGCCTGAAATCTGAGGTCAAATCGAAGCCTTTCCCTAAGCTGTTTAGAGCTCTCTCAACTATGCCATCACCCATCTCTGTGTTTTTGACCCAATGAAAGTGCCAATAATGATATATGCGTCTCCTTCCAAGAATGGTGGAATTAGAGGAAAACGAAAGAAAAAAAGGTGGCTTTTCTTTTCTTGTTTATATCATTGATGCCATCATTTCTCAGGTTTGACTATTATTATTTTACAGTCTTTGAACATCATTATTGGGTAATTCTGCTTTTTAACCTTTGAATTTCATCCAATAGTTTCACAAGGCATGATTTTAGTTAAAAGGAATTGGGATTGTAGCGTTCTACTATGCATAATACTCTATCAAAATTACTTACTATAATCGATTTATGTTATTTTTTGTTTAAGGCTTAGCCTTTTATTTTTTTACACTTTAATCCATGATATATTTTTTTTAATTCATGGCATGGCAAAAAATATTTATTGACTGAAAATGTATTTTATTTTTATTTTTAAAATTTTGTTTAGTAGTTGAGGAGGTGTGTTCTTTGCCTTTACTACTCAAATTTGAAAACATAAAATAAGATGTTTTAAGTATTTTTGTCTTAGTTTTTACATGAAGATAATATGATGGCCATTGGTTTTGGATGCTTTATGAAATTTCTTTGATTCTAGTGTTTGCTTCATGAAATTTCTTATATAAAGAAGAAAACATCAGTAGAGTTATCAAAATGAGACAAATTTAATGGGAAATAAAAGAAATTTCATCAACCACCCAAAACCAATGGTCATAGAGAAAAAAAATAGAAAATCAAGGGAGGAAAATAGTGAAAAGGCATATGAGACATGAGACCATCACCATCCATTAGAGGTGTTTAACAACAAAGAAAATCAACTATTCAAAAAGGGAAAGAGGAGAAAAATGTAAATCAAAATCAAATCTTTAGCAAAACTAAAGCTAAGGAAGGGAAAAAGAGGAAGAACTAACGTATATGTAAATGAAAAGATCAAAATTACAAACCTAAACAAAAAGCAAAGTAGGATAATGATTGCTTGTTATATTTTTTGTGCGTCTTTTGTGCCTTTGTTTTGCGTATGTTCTTCGTACATCTAACAATTACATAATTGCTACAGTGTTTTCATTATGTTTAAAAATATATATGCCGATGTGTTTTCTTCTTGTAAAAACTAAAATGGAAATACTAAAAATATCTTTTTTACATTTTCATATTTGGACTCATTTTTTAAAATGTTTCATTAAAACTAAACCAAACATGTTTTTAGGCCCATTTTCCATTTTCAATGAAAATGAAAACAAAAAATAAGCAAAGCAACCAGACATTTAATCTTTGCGTTTGAATTAGTGTTTTCTTGGTGTTTCAATTTTCTAAGTGAGGTTATTTCATTGAGAAAATGAAGAGAAGTATAGGAAACCCTTTGCACCTCTAGTCTCTGAACCACATTTATGTAGGACAAAAAACAAAGAATGATGAATCATCGGGATTCTAATAAGAACAATGAATCCTCAGGATTCAAAAGCTCACAATAATCTCTTTAATTTAATCAATATAAAAAGTCAATAACATATGGCACTCAATGTGGTATTTATAACCCAAGGATAATGAAACATATCATCAAAAGTATCTTTAAAAGGAAACATATCCTCAACATTAAAAATAGGGCCAATAATAATATCATCAAGCTAGTCAAACACATATGCATTAGTCTCAAGCTTACACAAGATACAAAATGGGCCTAGAGGTTCAAGTGCAACTTTTTGAAGGAATCTATAGGGTACTTTTCAGGTTTAATATGAAGCAAACATAACCATCCAAATTAAATTGTGATCCCTACAATGCATATCAAAAGAAAGCTAATAATTTTCACTACCCAATGCAAACTTGTGTCTAATGTTGGCACACTAATCAAGAATATGATTAGCAAAGTTTTAGCTGAATTGAAAGATTTAAAATCAAGTGGTTTTGGCACAAGATCAATGGGCCTCGTTGGTAGGGTGATAACCCATAGTAAGAAGATTTGAAGTCAAGTGGTTTAGGAACAAGATCAATGGCTCTGCAGGGAGTCAGGTTGTGAACAATCTCAATAATACTCTTATTTGTGAACTCAAAAAGGTTATTAATCTCAAGAAGAATTTCACTAGTAGAGGAGCTAGCGAGGTCAACATTAACCTTAAAGTTAGTAACAAACACACAAGGCTCAATATTTCATTTTCTAACTCCCTATGTGTCAAAATGTGAAGGTTTTTTCTTAGGATCCTGAACAATGGTTCTATCTTTGGAATCCCAAACCTTAGATTTTTTACACTCTTTGTTGGGAGAAACATGTCACAAAATAATATTCTTTCTTTTAAACTTAAAAGTATACATATTTCCCTATCTTGATGAATTACATCATATGATCACAAAACCAAGGGCAAATTAACAAAATGTGAGCTGTGAATGGGCAAGACATTACAATCGATATGCTCCCATATTGACCCAATTCAAGTGGTACTTTGTGTCTCTGGGAAATTCATAGAGAAATATTATTTACCAAGCTACCTAAAATGGTAGAGGGTGGGATTCCAATTTAAGACCACATCTAGACGTAATTAATGTGCTACCACTATCTATAGTTAACGTATAATTTTAACCTTCACATTTAGTCGAGGTTTTCAATGCATTAGAATTAATAGGGGCTTTAAGAAATCATCTCATTATATCAATAGGTCATATATATATATATATTAATTCCAAGTTAGTCCTTTTGTTGGTTAGGTGGAAAGAAAAAGTCAATGGTTCCTAGAGGATGAATTGTTGCAATATTTGGGAAATATTTAATTAGACTATGATATATGATAGCTTGAATTTTCTCTTAAAAATTAAAATGTTTAGGTGATCTAATGGGAGCTTAGGCACAACAAAGATGGGGAAAATACATGATTAATAGTTTAAATAAGATAGGGTAGCTTAGCAGTTAAGTTAGGAAGATAGTTGATAAATATGCATTTCCTAATCATACTAGTTGGCTTAGGTGCATAAAGAGAGTTGGTTAGGCTTGTTGAAACCAAATTCTTATAAAAAAGGTTTAAGTACTAAATTCTTAAAAGCTGTAGCTTTCCCTGTTTAAGTTTTGAGGATAACAAAAATATTTATTTAGTTTGAACAAGTAAGTGTTTCGACAATAGTATTAACAAATCGCTACTTGTATGTGCGTCCATTCTGCTCGATGCTTAAAGATAACTATTGGTGCGTCCAATATTTGTATGCATATACTGTTACTTTTTATTAGTTCGTCCAATACGATCTTATTGCCAAAACTCGGACTCAATTCACTCTTTCAAAGTTCAAGCTCAAGCTCTCGTCCAAGTGAATTTCAAAAATGAAGAACTGTTCCTCATTAATTGTTAGAAAAGAACTCTGACAGCTCACGGCGACAGAAGAAGTCAACTAAGCCACTTTTGCTGACATTGTCTAACAACTACAAAGATCTGCAAATAAGAAACCGTCTGCAATCTTAGACAAATCAGGACTTTGTTTACACTGATTGGAAATCTCAGAGAATAAAAGTCATCGTCAGAAGAAGTTCAACACTTTTCCAGTAGATGCATTTAATGCTACTCAGAACGGTAATAAATGTTCCCGTTGGACGATCTAGCCCATGAAATCTGCTCAATTTGTTCTTACTTATAAAGAGAAGAAGCAGCACTTAAAAAATAGCGAGAGATCTTTGCCGAATCATCCTACAAAATCTAGAAAGCTTTATTTCTTCTTGGATTTCCATATAACGTGTAAAAAGAAAAAGCCTTGATTTTTCTATTGTCTATTCTCATTTGTCAGTGAGTTTCAAACTCAAGCTTTCATCTACTTTCACTTATTCATCTTAAGCATTGTAAGCTGAAGAAATTTGTGTGTAAAAGAATACTTGTGAGATTGAACCTGAAGAGGTTGAAAATACTTGTTACCTGAAGAGGTGCATAATACTTGTAATCGCGAAAAAGAATAGTTGGAAAATCCTTCTGGTTGAAGGGACTGGACGTAGCTCTTGGTTGATAAGAGTGAACCAGGATAAATCTCGTGTGTAAGCTTCTCTTCTCTTCTAGCGTGCTTTATTATATTCACTAACCTCTGGGGTTTACTATTGTGTTTATTAACAAAGATCTTTTATTTGGTTTTAGAACGTGTTAACCGTTTTATTAAAAGTCTTTTCAAAATCCTTAGAGTCCAATAGGACTAAGCGGTGTTGGTTCTAAGCTCTTTGCTTGTCAAACTTTATCCTTCACGGAGTTCTATTTTCTGTTGAAAAGGAAAATCTATTATTATTTTCAAAAAAGGTTAAGAAACACAATTCAACCCCCCTTCTTGTGTTTCACTTGGTTATTTCAATTGGTATCAGAGCTCAACCTCTTGGGTTGAGCATCTAACAGTGCAGAGGAAAAAGATCCAGTACACCCTTTAATGGAGAACGAAGGACATGGGTTGAATTGACCACCTCTATTCAATGGAAACGACTATGATTACTGGAAGAAGAGAATGATTGCCTTTTTTGATGCCCAAAATATGGACATCTGGGATCTAGTTCAAAATGGATATCAAACACCCACCAACGCAGAAGGACAGGATCTCCCTCGACCACAATGGACGGAAGGACAACGAACCAGACATCAGCTTAACTCAAAAGCCAAACATTATCTTATGTGTGCCATCACCAGATCAGAGCACGATAAAGTTCATAGCTGTGAAACAGCTAAAGAGATATGGGATACTCTGGCCTTAGCACATGAAGGCTCATCTCAAGTCAAAGAATCAAAGATAAGCATGCTGGTTCACCAGTATGAGCTCTTCAAAATGGGAGAGCATGAAAACATTGATCAAATGTTTGGACGATTCCAAACAATAATCAATGGCTTGAGATCTCTGGGAAAGAACTATGATAATCAAGATCATATCAGAAAAATCCTAAGAAGTCTTTCCAAACAGTGGAGACCTAAGGTTACTGCCATACAGGAAGCAAAGAATCTAGCTTCTCTTACCATGGAGGAACTCTTGGGTTCTCTTAAAGTTCATGAGCTGGAACTTCAAGAAGAGGAAAGCTCAAGAAAAGGGAAATCAATTGCCCTTAAAGCTCACAAAGGAAGTAAGGCCCAAAGCACTTAAAGCTGAAAAATCATCAGACGAGGCCGAGTCATCTGAAGATGATATATCTGATAATGACGAGTTATCTTTCATCTCTAGAAAGATACAAGCAATGTGGAAAAAGAAAGGAGGTATGCGGAGAAAGCACTTTGGACGAAGGTCACCAAAGGACAGAACAGAAACAAAAGACAAGAGTCCAATCATATGCTATGAATGCAAGAAGCCCGGACACATTATAGCGGAATGCCCTTCACTAAACAAGGAAAAAGAGAAAAGGAGATTCTTTCCAAAGAAGAAAAGATGATTAATGGCCACCTGGGAAGATCTTGATATTTCAACTACTGATGATGAAGAAGAAGCAGAAGAAGAAGCAAATCTATGTCTCATGGCTAACACCTTGTCAGAAGAAGAAGAAGATGAGGTAACAAACTGTGATTTTGATCTTCAGAATGCATTTGATGAGTTGTTAAATAATTCATCTATTTTAGCGGTTGAATATAAATCCTTGAAAAGAAAGTTTTCAAAATTAACTAGAGAATATGGAAAAATGTTTTCAGAAAAACAAGAACTTGAAATTTATTGTGAAAAATTAAAAACTGAAAATGCTCTTTTGAAAACATCTTCTGAGTCCAACACTTCAGATGAAGTTGATAAACTTCATAATGAGGTAAAAGAGTTAACGGAGGACCTCAGTAAATTTGTAAAAAGCACCAACAACCTAAACATTTTACTCAAATATTCCAGAGACCCTCGTAACAAATCTGGATTGGGATATCAAGATACTGATAAACAGCTTTTTCAAAAAACTACTACTCAACCTAAATCTTTTAAGAATGTTTGTAAAAAGAACGTTTACCCTTCCTCAATAGATCTTTTTAATAAAAGGTCAAAATATTATGGATCTCCAAGAGCTAACCAAAAAGGACCCAAAAAGATATGGGTACCTAAGGATATGATAATTCCTCTTGCAGATGTGCTTAGCAACAAGAAAAAGACACCTGTCATGGTACCTGGACAGTGGTTGCTCACGGCAGATGACGGGAGAAAGGTCTATGTTCCAAGACATCAAAACTAATTCAGGAGGCTCCGTCACGTTTGGAGGAAACCAGAAAGGTAAAATAGTTGGAATAGGTAAGATTGGTAAGCATCATTTTCCCTCTATCAAAAATGTTCTTCTAGTTGAAGGATTGAAACATAATCTGCTTAGCATTAGTCAATTATGTGATAGTGGATCTAATGTTTCATTCAATCAAGGAGAATGTATAGTTAAAAACTCTGACGGATCCATACTCTTCATTGCTAAAAGGCAAAACAATCTTTATAAAATTGACTTGGAAGATCTTTCAGATCAAAATGTATCATGTCTAGTTTCCATAAAAGGAGAACAGTGGATATGGCACAAGAAGCTTGGTCATGCAAGTTTGAGATTAATCTCTAAACTAAATAAGCATAACCTCGTAAGAGGACTACCAAAGCTTGTGTACAAATCAGATGTTCTTTGTGAAGCTTGTCAATAGGAGAAACAAATCAAAAATTCTTTTGAGTCCAAAAACATCGTTTCCACCTCTAGACCACTAGAATTGTTACATCTTGATCTATTTGGTCCTACAAGAACTTCTTCACTAAATGGAAAGAAATATGGATTGGTCATAGTAGATGACTATACTAGATGGACATGGGTTATGTTTCTAGCTCACAAGGATGAGTCTTTCAAAGTCTTTTCTATTTTCTGTAAAAGAATTCAAAATGAAAAAGGAATGTGTATCAACTCAATCCGAAGTGATCATGGAGGAGAATTTGAGAATGAGAGCTTCCAATTGTTATGTGAAGAAAACGGTATTCATCACAACTTCTCTGCCCCAAGAACACCACAACAAAATGGTGTGGTAGAAAGAAAAAATAGATCTCTTCAAGAGATGGCTAGAACAATGCTCAATGACAACTCAATCTCCAAACACTTCTGGGCTGAAGCTGTTAACACTGCGTGTTATATTCAAAATAGAATATATATTAGACCTATTTTAAACAAGACTCCGTATGAATTGTGGAAAGGACGAAAACCCAACATCTCTTACTTTCATTCTTTTGGCTGTCAATGTTTTATCTTGAATACTAAGGATTCTTTAGGAAAGTTTGATGCTAAAGTTGACTCTGGTATTTTCCTAGGATACTCAGAAACATCTAAAGCATATAGAGTATATAACTCTCGCTCTCTAACTGTTGAAGAATCTGTTCATGTTAAATTCAATGACAAAAAGCCTGACAATGACTTGTCAGAGCTAGATGAGTCCTTTGCAGAGTTAAACTTAAAAGACAAAGGAGAAGGATCAGCAACCCAAAACAAAGAAGCATTGGACGATGAAAGAAAAGAAGAAACAACTGATGGTCAAAGAAGCTGGCACTTCAAAACTTATCATCCAGAACACCAAATCATTGGTAATCCAGATGATAAAGTACGAACAAGATCTACCTTCAGAGAATACTCAAATGTAGCCTTCATCTCTGAAATGGAACCAAGAAAAATGTAAGAAGCTAATCAAGGACGAAGGATGGATCTTAGCCATGCAAGAAGAGCTAAATCAATTTAAAAGAAATGATGTTTGGACACTGGTTCAAAAGCCTAAAGACAAGTCCATCATCGGCATAAAATGGATATTCAAAAACAAATTGGACGAAGATGGTAAGGTTGTGAGAAACAAAGCAAGGTTGGTAGCCCAAGGTTACTCACAACAAGAAGGTATTGATTTCACTGAAACTTTTGCTCCTGTAGCTAGACTAGAAGCCATACGCATTTTACTTTCATTTGCTGCTCATCATAGCATGAGACTATATCAAATGGACGTAAAAAGTGCATTTCTAAATGGTATAATCAATGAAGAAGTTTTCGTTAAACAACCACCTGGTTTCGAGGATGAAAATTTCCCTGAGCATGTTTTCAAATTGAAAAAGGCCTTGTACGGTTTAAAACAAGCTCCTCGAGCCTGGTATGAAAGGTTAAGCACCTTTTTAATAGAAAGCGGTTTTTCTAGAGGAAAAGTTGACACTACTCTTTTTCGAAAAGACAAAAACTCGAAATTCATTTTAGTTCAAATTTATGTTGATGATATTATCTTTGGAGCTACTGATGAATCTTTTTGCAAGGATTTTTCCAATCTGATGCAGAAGGAATTCGAAATGAGCTTAATGGGAGAATTAAAATTCTTTCTGGGTTTGCAAGTGAAGCAAACATTGGACGAAATCTACATTCATCAGACAAAATATACAAATGAACTTCTGAAGAAATTCAAATTGGACGATTGCAAAACAATGAGCACACCAATGCATCCATCGTCCACACTAAGATTGGACGATAAGGATAAAAAGGTGGACGAAAAGGTATACAGATGTATGATCGGATCACTCTTATATCTCACTGCGTCCAGACCTGATATAATGTTTAGTGTGTGTCTGTGTGCACGTTTTCAATCTGATCCTAGAGAGTCACACTTAATTCTCGTAAAAAGAATATTGAGATACTTGAAAGGAACTACTAACTGGGTTTGGTATTTAAGAAATCTCATGAGTCTGATTAGTTGGTTTTTGTGATCTCGACTATCTTTGGAGATAGAATCGAAAGGAAAAGTACAAGTGGAGGATGTCACTTCATTGGAGGAAATCTAGTATCATGGTCCAAAGAAGAGACAAAGCACAATTGCTCTATCAACAGCTGAAGCTGAATATATCTCTGCGTCAAATTGTTGCTCTCAACTACTCTGGATCAAACATCAATTAGAAGACTACAACATCTTTGAAAGTAAGATTCCTTTACTATGTGATAATACTGCTGCAATTAACTTATCAAAAAATCCCATACTACACTCAAGGGCAAAACACATTGAAATCAAACATCACTTTATAAGAGACTATATTCAGAAAGGTGTGTTTGATATTCAATATGTGGATACAGATCATCAATGGGCAGATATTTTCACAAAACCCCTCTCAGAGGATAGATTCACTCTTATTCGAAAACATCTAAGTATGCATTTTGTAAAGAATTAATATTTCTTGCGTCCATTGAAGATCTGCGTCCAAAATGCTTTGTACTTAATAAATGGTGTGGTAAATTTCTTGATAAGACATAAATCATTTGCATTTATCTTGTTTGAAACTTTTCAAATTTCCCACGCTGAGTCAGTTTTTGAAAGGTCACGAAAGTAACTTTTTACTGCGGACGTGACAGTTGCTTTTAATACACATTTAATGTGTTTGTTTTTTTTATAAAAAAAAAAAAGAAAAAAAAACGATTCGTTTTCTCTCAAGAAACCTTTCAGTGTAAAAACCTACCTTCTTCTATAAATATTTTCTTTCTTTACAAGATCAAATTTTTACGCCTTCAAGCCTTGAAAGAAAACATTTGCAAAAAGAACCTTAGCAAATTTCTCTCTCTTTCAAATTTCCTTAACCCTAAGAAATGGCCGGAGGAAAGACCATTGATGTTGAAAGAGCCGAGGTATCAGTTGAATACTCGTTCCAAACTTCAATTTTAGCAGAATGTGGAATAGATATCAAAGAATGTCTCGTCGGTGCTGGTTGGGATAGTTACTTCAGAGAACCGGTGGAGGTTTATCCAGAATTGGTGAAAATGTTCTGGAAAGACGCATCCGTGTCTGCGACAGAGGTCAGGGGATGTGTTTTGGGAAAACCCGTTGTGGTTTCAGAGGTAACCATCTCCAACGCCACCCAATGTTGGTTGGAAGGAGCCACCATCACTTCTGATTGGGAAAAAGCGTTTGGGGGAACTGATGCTGTTCTTGACACCTTACTAAAGGAGTCATCCACGGGGAAGATAACTGCTTCCAAGATGAATGACAAGGCAAGAGTTTTGCATCAACTTTTGAACAAGGCAATACTTCACAAGGCAGGGTCCAAAGACTCAGTCTCTACAGTTCATGCCTTTTGCCTGTGTCATCTGATGCTGTGTCAACAGGTCAATCTCCCTTCTCTGCTTTTTAAGAACTTCAAGAGAAGTGTATAAGGAAAAGGGAAGAAGACCACCATCTCCTATGGTGTTCTCTTAACCAAGATCTTCAGAGATCAAGGTATCTTTAGTCCCCATGAGACTAAAGATGTTGAAGAGAAGAAGAGGATCTTTGGACAGATCCAAGAGCAACAAATCTTTGGACGAAGCAATTTTCTAAGGATGAAACTTCAAAGCGTCCAAGATTTTCTGGACCAGAAAGAGCCTCTAATTCCTTCAAAGGCTGAGAGTCCAAAGAAGAAATCACCATCCGTCCAAGCCATTCCCAAGCGGAGACTCATAATGGACGATGACTCTGAAGATGACCAACCCATCGCTAAAAGGATGAAGGTTGCGTCCATTGCGAGCATCCCAAAAGGAACCCGGACGAAGCTACCCATCACAGGGAAACCCTCTTCCAAGCTTGCGTCCATTCCTAAGGAATCTCTTCCTACCATTCCCTCTTCCTCCATTTTACCCTCTTCTCAACTAGAACCACAAACCTCCTTCCCAACCTCTCAAATAACTTCCTCTCCCTTAAACACTGAACCTTTTTCTTCTCAAACTCACATCATACCTTTCCAATCTCCTTCACCTTCCCTCTCTCAAAAGACCTTCTACAACTCCTCCTACCTTAACCTTTTCTCTGTGGGGGTTTCTCCTCACATTATCCCTCTTTGGGAATCCAAGGACTCTTCTCTCTCACTCACAGCAAGACGCTCCCGGTGCTGTGATGGTTACTCAACAAAAGTTCACATCTTCCCTAGTGACCTCTCCTTCAAACCTGCCACCATGGAAGAAATGGGACAGTTTGCGAGTCCTTATGACACCATCCTTGTCAGTGTCATTAAGGGGAGTATTCTGTTGAAGAATTTGATATTTGTACCCCCTTCACTGATCATCTCCTCTACAACTGCTATCAAGATTCAGCCGGATCGGGTTTGTCCAAGGTTGCCAATGGTGGATTTAAATAAAAACAAAGACTTGAAAAAGTACAGAAGCCAAGCCACCTTTCCCAAGCCCATCCTCTTTAAGCCAAATTTTGGGAGCTTACGTTCCCCTGATGTTGATGTTGAATTCTTGTGGCAAGTTTCGAATAAAGGAGAAGCTGAGGAGAACGAGGCTAAGACCTTCTGGGAAAAGCACATTTGGGAGTGTAAGCAACAAGCATCTTCTTCAGGTCTAAGCGATGAAGATAAGGAAGATACTATAACTGTGCCTGGTCAGAGTTTCCAATGTTTTCGTCCTATCTATATGGTAGATGATCTTCTTGGACTGCCTCTAAACTCGCCATTGCCAACAATCTTCTCTTGTCCAAGCTATGTCTCTGGACCTCCGTCTGACAACATAGGCAGGCCTTATCCCTGGGATCAAATGTTTGGATACCGGAGAACTTCTCTTCCTTGGGATGTTGACCTTCCTCTGTCTGAAGACGAAGTTGAGTCTGTTGTGCAGCAAATGGATGTGACCCCTCCTGCTTCCACCACTGAGTTAGCTATTGTGGAACCACAACCTTCTGCTGACATTCTCACCCAAGTGCCCCCAGCTTTTCAGGCCTACGTGAATAATCAGATGGACTTAATGTACAAGAGAGTTGAAGACCTCCTCAAATCTCTTTTTCAACAAGGGCCACCTCCTCCTCCTCCACCTTTTTCCTCTTGATTTTTTTTTTAGCCAAATTTTTTTTGACAGTGATGTCTTTCTTTCTTTTTGTCTGATGACAAAGGGGGAGAATAATGGGAATTTGACTTATTACAAACAAATTTATTTTATAATTTATACTGATTCAATGAAACTATGAATTTTTTTTTCTCATCTGGTTGTTTCATTATCCTTGTCTCGTTTATTCTGTTGCCTTTATATAAATGCTTTAATTGAAATTGTGAATACTCTGCTAATGCACTGTGTTGCTGTGAAGGATCTGTTCTAAATTTTGGCATGGTTTATTTCTTTTCAAAGGTATTGTCTCTGTTAAACTCTTTTCTCAAGTACTAAACTTCGATATAAAGATAATATTACTTGCTCTTGAAACTTGTTTCGTAAAAATAAATTTCGTGTACTACGTCCAATCGACTCTGCGTCCAACAGACTTTGAGTCCATCCCTTAGAAATGTTTTTCTTATGGGGAGCAATTTTGCTTTAAAAAGAATCTGTGTTCAACCAAATTAATAGTTTTTGTCATCATTAAAAAGGGGGAGATTGTTGAAACCAAATTCTTATAAAAAAGGTTTAAGTACTAAATTCTTAAAAGCTGTAGCTTTCCCTGTTTAAGTTTTGAGGATAACAAAAATATTTATTTAGTTTGAACAAGTAAGTGTTTCGACAATAGTATTAACAAATCACTACTTGTATGTGCGTCCATTCTGCTCGATGCTTAAAGATAACTATTGGTGCGTCCAACATTTGTATGCATATACTGTTACTTTTTATTAGTTCGTCCAATACGATCTTATTGCCAAAACTCGGACTCAATTCACTCTTTCAAAGTTCAAGCTCAAGCTCTCGTCCAAGTGAAATTTCAAAAATGAAGAACTATTCCTCATTAATTGTTAGAAAAGAACTCTGACAGCTCACGACGACAGAAGAAGTCAACTAAGCCACTTTTGCTGACATTGTCTAACAACTACAAAGATCTGCAAATAAGAAACCGTCTGCAATCTTAGACAAATCAGGACTTTGTTTACACTGATTGGAAATCTCAGAGAATAAAAGTCACCGTCAGAAGAAGTTCAGCACTTTTCCAGTAGATGCATTTAATGCTACTCAGAACGGTAATAAATGTTCCCGTTGGACGATCTAGCCCATGAAGTCTGCTCAATTTGTTCTTACTTATAAAGAGAAGAAGCAGCACTTAAAAAATAGCGAGAGATCTTTGCCGAATCATCCTACAAAGTCTAGAAAGCTTTATTTCTTCTTGGATTTCCATATAACGTGTAAAAAGAAAAAGCCTTGATTTTTCTATTGTCTATTCTCATTTGTCAGTGAGTTTCAAACTCAAGCTTTCATCTACTTTCACTTATTCATCTTAAGCATTGTAAGCCTGAAGAGGCTGTGTGTAAAAGAATACTTGTGAGATTGAACCTGAAGAGGTTGAAAATACTTGTTACCTGAAGAGGTGCATAATACTTGTAATCGCGAAAAAGAATAGTTGGAAAATCCTTCTGGTTGAAGGGACTGGGCGTAGCTCTTGGTTGATAAGAGTGAACCAGGATAAATCTCGTGTGTAAGCTTCTCTTCTCTTCTAGCGTGCTTTATAATATTCACTAACCTCTGGGGTTTACTATTGTGTTTATTAACAAAGATCTTTTATTTGGTTTTAGAACGTGTTAACCGTTTTATTAAAAGTCTTTTCAAAATTCTTAGAGTCCAATAGGACTAAGCGGTGTTGGTTTTAAGCTCTTTGCTTGTCAAACTTTATCCTTCACTGTGTTCTATTTTCTGTTGAAAAGGAAAATCTTTTATTAATTTTCAAAAAAGGTTAAGAAACACAATTCAACCCCCCTTCTTGTGTTTCACTTGGTTATTTCAAGGCTAGGATATGATTTTTCTATTTTTTAATTACTTGGTAGTTAGTTAGGTAGTTAGAGATAAGTAGATAGTTGGTAGATAATATTATATTATTGCATGCCAGTAACTAAATTTCATTAATGCATTCTATATTCTATTATTTTAATCATATTATATCTTATTTATAACCAACATTTTTTAGTTTCTCTTCATTGTAAGTTAAGAGTTCAACAAACTCAGGAAACCAATTCAACATCAAGAAGAGATATAGCCCTATTCTACCAAGGACACATGAAAGGACTCAAACACCACCAAGAAGAGTTTGAAAAGGACTTGGTCAGAGGCATTTGGAGTCCAAGTGAAGAGGGAAACAGGAAAATGAGCACCATATAAAAGGAGAACCAAGCCTATAGCAAAGGGGATCACAAAATGTCAAGTTTGTGCAATTTGGAGAGGAAATTAATGGCATGTTAATGGGAAGGATGAAGAGCCACAGCCGTGGCTATTACTTCCTTCTTTTTATCTTCATTTATTCTCTTTTTTATGTGTCTAACTTTTCTTTCTTTCAGCATCATGACAACTAGGAACTAATTCTTAGCTAGGGTTTATATGGAACCAAATCTATGATGTTTTTATTTTGTTTTAATCTTATGGATTTAGTTTTGATTCCTTTTCTAATTTCTTGATTGCTTCTGTTATTAATGCATTTAGATGACTGATTACCATGTAATTGATTGATGTGCTGTCATAATACATATACTTAATGTTTGTTTTGTATTGATTTGGATTGGTTTATGAGTAATAAATGTCTTGCTTGCTACATTTGGTTAGTTTCATCTTTTCTTGATACTTTTTGTTTCTTTCGATATTTTTAGGTGTATAATTAGAGTCTTGGATCAATTCCACAAAGGACTTGATGATCTAAGTGAAAGGAGTGAGGCTAGATAAGCATTACATGGCCACAAGAAGAGGAAAAAGACTCAATCAGGGCATTACACAACTTGGCCGTGTAATCCTCGCTAAAAGCATAAACTGGCCGTGTAATAAACTGAAGAAAATTGCAAGGTAGAGAACTACACAGCTTGGCCGTGTAACTCCACCAAATCACACGGCCTAGCCGTCTAATAAAACGCACCAAGATAGAATATCATACGACCTAGCCATGTAATTGAGGCAAACCACATAGATGGCCATGTGCATACCTCATAAAGAATTTTAAACTTCTGTTGGGCTAAGGCCTTAAAAATACACATCTTTTGTGAACCCTAGACTTAATATAAAATAAGTTTGAAGAAAAGATAATTTCAAGGCAACCTTGAGAGAGACAAGCAGAACTATTGGGAGAAGATCACTAGCAGAGATTCATTGTTGTTTATCTTTCCTTCATTCTTTCATACTCTTGAACTCATGATGTTTCTAGTTTATTCATTCATGTCATTTAGGACTATGTTAGGCCAGATTTTCCTTTTGGATAATGATGAAATCAAAACCCTAGACATGACAATGTGATTGATTTATTAGATATTATTCTTCAATTTCCTAATTGAAGTTGAATGTGTTCTTCTATTAAAATTGCTTATAATCTTTATCATGATTTGTTTAGGATGATCAACTAAATAGAACTTGATAATCATCTAAAGCTAGATTTGGGAACCTGATTCATAATTGTCTTGTTTTCCTAATTACTAATTGTGTGGTTATTCCTTAGATCAACCTATCTTTCTTGTGAACATCACTTATGACAAATGGACTTTTGATGATAACCAAACAAGAATCCCTCACCGAAGAACAAATCCAAAGTTTACAAAGATCTTGACCAAGTCTCTCATGTAATGTATCTAGGGCTTAGATTTATTTGTAAAATTATAATGTTCTTAAATCTCTTTGCAAGCTCAAATCATCTTTTCAAATGTCTTTATTTTCTAAACCTTTTTGAAGCACCTAGCAAGACATGAAAATCTACAAGCTCTTTGAAAATGAAAAAGAAATTTTTGATGAAAAACGTGGCAACTATTCCTTTTAAACATAATGTTCTTATAGTCGACTACAAGTTTGATGTAGTTGACTACACAACCTATTTTTCTCAAACAAGAGTGCATGTTCAACCTTTTACAGAGGAGACTTGTAATCGATTACAAAGATAGATGTAGTTGACTACAATGACTTGCAAAGCCCTTCAAATCTTTAAGATAATGTTTCCCAAGGAGACTTGTAGTCGACTACATGAGCATTGTAGTCGACTATATGATCCATTTTGAAATTTCTCGTTGTTGCACTTGTATCTCCAAGCTTTGATTAAAAAGTCTAGTAAATTACTATAGTCGACTACAAGCTATGGGTAGTTGACTACACTGTGAAAAATTTACCTTTTGTTTTAAACCTTCTCTTTCTACCAAAATAGAAAAGGCAAGTAGTGGACTACAACCGCTTGTGTAGTCAGTTACATACAGGCTAGTTAAGCATTAAATGCTACCCAACCACCACCCAACGACTCTAATTCACTTTAAGGGTATTTATTGCTTACCTAAAGGGGTTATAATGCAGAACCGAGATCATTTAATTATTATTGAAAGCATTTACTCATTCCTAGTTCATCACACTTTTTTTTTCAAACCTTGCTTAGTGATTTCATCATATACTCATTAGAACTTCAATTTGTATATCTACTCTTGTGAGAGTTTCGAACACTTACAACCATCTTATTATCTTGTATTGATTCAAGGGGAGGAGTCCCTTGTTGTATTGAGTGAGGCTCTTGTACAAAGAGAGTGGATGATCTCAAATTAATGAAGAGTGCTCTAGATTGAAAGGGTATTTCTCGAGCACCCAAGTTAGAAGCTTAAAGAATAGTGAAATCTCGGGTGGATGATCTCGAGGACTGGACATAAATCATAAGAAGTGATTGAACTAGTATACATCTTGTTTGTATTCTCTTAACTCTTATATTTTACTTTCAAGTTTTATATTGACAATTTAATTTACTTGGTGCCTTCATTCTAGTAAACTCTTATCTTTTCAATTCTTGTTTTGAGAATTTATTATCCTTAGTTCATTTCACTCTTAAGTTCATTGATTCAATATACCATTGAAATCCTTGAGAAAATATTTATCAAAAAGTCTTTGAAAACTCAATTCACCCCCCTTCTTGAGTTATTGAAGCCACTTGGTAACATTTCTTACCTTAATGCTCCTGTTAAATTGAATCTATAGAGTTTATTCTTGATTATTTAATGGTTATGGATTAAATAGAGAGTTGGTTCTATTTAATAACAAACTAAGGAAAGATCAGGGTAGTAAAGCTTGTTACTATTTACGGTTGGTAATTTCAATACAGAACTGGGAATAATACTTCTTTCAATTGTCATTGTCATTGTCAATGTCTAGTAGTGGAGAATAACCCCTTAACAGTCATAATCATTATTGTTTTTATTTGCATCTTGCTTTCGTATCTTTGAAATTTTATTTTTTGTTCTTTTAATTTATGCTTGCTTAGCTTAGATATTCTCAAACCCTCTATTTACTTTTCACATTTAATTTATTGTTTTTAAGTTTATCTTTTATCTGCAATGATTAATTTGGTAACCATTTCAGAAGCACACCATATCTTAGATAGTTGTTGAGGTAAATGAAAACATTACCATTGATCTCATAATCTACTCGAAACCACAAGGGTGAGAGTAAGATAAAGTATAAGTAGTAATCAAACTAGTACGAATACAATCCAAGAGGTACTGCATGTACTTAGGTTAACTTTATGGGGACCCATAGATCTTAATGTGTTCTTAGTTAATTAAATCTAATTAGAGATAACTTACATCATTAATTAGGGATAATTCTACTTGGGTCCAAAAGGAACACTTAGATACTAAGTAAGGAAGAACTTAATTTGGATTGATTTGAAAACTAACCCGAAGACACCTTTAACATAAAACAAAAAAAAATTATCATCAATCTTTGTGTGCAATAAAAATAAAAAATAAATGTGGCAATAATTTAAACTAGTTCTAAAAATTAGTTCAAAATTTGCTTGGCCCAATATGAACAAAGAATTATTAGACCAAATTTATTAATCTTTTATTGTAACATAAAATAATCAAAAACATTTTTAAAATGTAAATTAGTTAAATATTTTTTTAATTGTTATCGTAGATATTTATAAGTTAATTTTACTAAGAAGGAAAATGCTATGAGAAATAAAAATTTGAAAGGGTTTAAAGAAAAATGTTTACCTCTCGCGATGTAATAATCTAAATATAACAATTAGAAAGAAAGAAATTTAGAGATAAGAAAAATACTTACTTTTATAATAAAAAAATAAAAATATATATAAATATGAAAATATATATATTTTTGGTCATACGACATTAATTCTTCTCATTCTAATTCATGATTCCATATGTACGGACAAACTAATATTTTAATACAAGAAATTGAATAGTTTAGAAACCTCTCCGCCTTATACTCATACTCTATAGGATTTCCCAAGTAGCTCCTCTTCCGCACCTATCTCATTATATCAAGATCAAACTTCCAATTACTTACCTATAATTTTTAGACATTATTTACATATTCTTTTATTAGTGTCTTAATCTTTTTTTTTGGTAAATTAGTGTCTTAATCTTTATTAATGTATAAATCAATATCTTTTATTTACATATTAAAGAAATATATAACTACAAATACACATAAGAGAAATTAGTATCTAATGCGCACAACAAATACAGACATGTGGCACACCTGTAATGCCATGATGGCTAGAGCTAAAGGTGTCATAGTGGGTTGGCATGGCCCACCCTAGCCCTAGCCCAGGTGAATTAGTACTTTGCGGGTTAGGGCCAAAAAGCCTACGTGTTAAATTGGCTACTAAAATCTTGGCCTTATTTACACCATGTGGGCTAGGTCTAGTCCATAGATCAGCCCACCAAATATTAAAATTAAATTTAAAATTTTTAAATAATTTAGTCCATAAGTTTTAGAAAGTCACAATTTTCTTAGTTTTTATACATGAAAATCATAACAGTTATTATAAATTTTGTTTCAATACAGTAAAATCAAAATAAAACCCAAAATTACTCTTGAGTAACTACTGTCTTTTAAATAGGCTACTACTCGATGTCAAATTATTTTTTTTCTTTCATATTTCACTCAAGAAGTGTGATCCGGCCCAACCTCTTAATGATCCGGCCCATTCCTTTAGGCAATGGGTGTGAACTAAGGGCAAAACACCCCATGCTTTAAATAGGCTACCATTTCTAGAGCTATCAATGTGGACTAGTCATGCTCATCTTGTTCCTAACCCATGTCAGTCAGGGCCACTTTTAAAGTGCACTATCAAAACCTTGGCCCTAATCCACCTCCACGTGGGCCAAGGCGATCCTATGAGTTAGCCACCAAATATTAAAACATAAAAAATCTTTAAAACATTTTTAATTCATAAATTTAACAAAGCCACAACTTTTTGTTTTTTTGTTTTTTTTTTTTTTACTAAACAAAGCCACAACTTTTAAATAATAAATCTTCCCATGTCACACAACATATAAAGACTTAAGCTAATATAATACATTCATTGGCATATTCAAAGATGCATTCGAGTGCAAAACATCAAATACAAAGTTCACGCCACTATTATGTGTAGTCAAACAAGCTTTAGAGAGTGAGATATCTTAAATGCAAAACAACAAATAGAAAGTTCACATAATACACATTGATGTGTGGGGTAATGGCAAAAAATAAAATAAACTAGTGATATGTGGGATAATCCACTAGAGGGCCCGACCCTAAACCACTTTGTCACATGGGTTATGTGGGTTGGGCCAAAAAGTTGTTTTACTAAATTGGCTGTTAAAATGACGACTCAAGCTGACCTCACGTGTAGGGCTTAGTGGGCTAGCCATGAGCTTTGGCCCATATTAACAATTCTATTCAAAATACAATAAAATATATTCAAGAGAAAAACCAATAAATTTTTCACACACACAAAGCTAAGCAATCTTAAGTACACATAATCAAATTAACGAGAAAGGAAGGAAAAAGTAGCTTGCACAACAATATTTATACTAGCTTTATCCAAACGAGGAACCTACATCTCACATCCAACAACTGAGATTATTACAAATCAACAATGTAATTTTGATCCACCATAACCTTCCATAGCTAGAAACAATAGGAAGTTTTGATCTACTCTAACCTCTCTAAGCTAATTAATAGTTTTGATCAACCACAACCTCCCCAAGCTAATTACAACAGGTTTAACACACAACCTTATTAGCAATTCACTTAAAGGCTTTACACGAGTGAATGAAATTTAGAAAAATCTCTCTAAGGCAAGAGTGAATTTCTCAGCATAGATCACTAAATTGATTCCCGACTAATTTTCCAGTATAAGTTATCTACTTTTTTTCCTTTTTTTGCTATTTACTACTAATTTCGTGCATTAGTAGCAGTAATATAAAACAGAGCAATTCTTCACTGATGCATGATTTTAAAGATTTAATATATCTTTAAATACATGTTAACCTTTAAAGAAAAAGAATGAAATAGTTAAATTAAACAAAGACAACAATATTATGGTATAAGTTTTGTCAAAGCATATAACTAAAATTTAAAGAGTGGAATAGTGGAATTATAAATAAATAAAAAAGAACATTCTCACCAACATAAAAACTTTTATAACATTTTCTTCATTTATTTTTAAGAATTTTTATTTAAAAAATAATTAGTAAACTTAATATCTCTAAAATAATAATTATACATAAAAACATAATTTTGAATAACAAATACTAAATATTAAATATTAAATAAATTGTGCAAATTTCGAATAAAATAAAATGAAAAAAAGACATTCTTTTCAACATAAAAATTTAATTTTAAACATTTTTTTCATCTATTTATAAGAATTAAAAAATACTACATAAACTTAACATATTCAAAATAATAATTATAATTAAAAACATCATTTAAAAATAATAATAATAAATAAAATTACCCGTGCTTAGTTTGTAAGATTGTTAATCGATGATTTAATATTAAACACACATGGACATATCCAGTCTAGACGGATATGTGACAATTCACACAGAAATACAATTTCAAATTTCTTTCTTCATGCCTTTCTTTTTGTGACTTTTATATTGATATTTCATGAACCAGTTCATTTAACAAAGAGAACTTAACCGATAAACATATTTTACCCTTCTCCAAGAACAATCTTGCCCCAGTGACCAACCAATGCCCAGGACTATCTTGTGGGCCTTTACATAACTGTGACATATCTACATATTTCAACAGCTTTTGTGTTTGTACAGGCACTGGTGGTCCTGTTGGAAACACACTCGAATCCACAACTAGAGCTGGTTTTTGCTGATCTTTTCCAGATATTGATGTGGTTATTGCTGAGAAAATGCCAGACCTCTGGGAAAACCCAGAGGAGTTTTGTGTCCAATTTGATTGCACAACAAAAGAATTAGACACTGTAGAGAACAAGAGCCTGAGATGTAGGACATTCTTTGAATCATGTTTTTTCACATGAAGTTGAGCTCCTGTTACAATGAAAGCCACATCTTTGTCAGAGCACCATCTAGGATTGTATTTCACTGGTGCTGTGCACACATGGGAAAATTTCTTCCCGTTGAGTGCTTCGAAGAATCGATCATCACTGATTTCTTCTGACCATATTGTGTCCTCTATTTTGCTCTCAAGCATCACTGGAGTGTTTAATAGATGTTGCAAGTGTATGGCTAATCTGTGTCACCAACAATATCCTTGTGAGCACTAATCGTATACTACAAAATCTTAATTGTGATAGCTGTTTAAAGAGACCATGAAAGGATATAAATTAGTGTGGAATATTTAACCTGTTGCATTTAAATCCTTCAAGAAACAAACGCATCCCTGTGATTGGACTTCTACCCACTGTTACCTGTTATGAGAAAGATACTTAGGCACAAGACCATGAAATCAAAGGCTAATTGGTGATTAGGAATTCCGGGAGAAGAAGGATTTGAAATTACCTACCCATCAAGTTGAAGCTGAGAGAAGGTGAAGGAGTAGCTCTATTTGTGACTGGACCTAGAGGGAGGTCGTTGTGAATGGGAGCCCAAAGCTTGTGTGCTTGGAAGTCAAGAAAGTAGGGCAAATCTGACATAGGAGGCTTATCTGCAATTGATATATATAAATCTTAATTCATTAGTTAAAAAAACAAAAAATCGACAGCCAACAGAAGAAAAATTAAAAGTTCTATAGATCTACATAAATGAGAAGGGGGAACAAAATGATGCCAATTTTCTTAGTAAAACCATCATTAAGCTCATACACCATTGCCAACGGACTCATACTCAAATTGTAGCCCGGCAAAAATTTGGGCTAAATTTTGATGCCCAGAAAATTGAGCAACCAAGTTTAGCCCATGACGTACAGGTAAATTTTCACCCTTTTTTCTTATTATTATTACTATGACCTAGAAAAAAAAAAGTTTTTTTTCTTAACAGAAATAGTTTTTCTTTATTTTTTTAGTATTATAGTGAAGTGGTGGTCGATCTATTTGTACAAAGCTTGATTAATCTACCATTTCAGATCCGTCAAAATTTGTTCTTTTAGTCTTTAGGTTCACTTCATACTTGTTTATTGAGTACACTAGCAATATTAGTAATGAACAGATAATTAATTGAATTAGAGTTGCAGATGTAAGCAAGCTATAATAAAGTATTTTGTAGTGAGTGTAAAGGTCTAGAATTGAGTTTCATTTTTTTAGGAATGCAGAGAGATGAAAATCTTCACATTATGATAACCCACGATGGAAAACTAAATAGATAATTTAATGGACCAATGAAAAACTTAATAATCTAGTTATTTTATAAACAAAAAAGTCAACTGAGTTTTCAGGCCCACACTTGGTTAAAATACATAAGTTCTGGGCTAGAATGACACAATGAGTCAATGAACAGTTCGTAATAGGAATCTGGCTCAATCAGCCTATGCTTGTGGCCTGTACCCTGTCAATTGTCTTAAGAGCAATTTTTTTTGTTTATATTTTTAGTGTGGTGTTTACAACACCCCATTTAAAAAAGGAATTCCTTTTCTTACTAATTACATTCCTTAATCAATTGGAGAAAATTTTGCATCTCATTCTTTTTTTAAAAAATATTAACATATATTATATATAGTATCTAAATACAGGAAAAAATTAATTAATTGAAATTCTTATGATTATTCGAATTTAATTTATTAATTTTGTTGTGTGTGATTGATTTTAAACCAAGGAGTTTATAATTCAAGGTAAAATTATTTCAAATGTCATTTCAGAAATTTATTTCAGAGTATTAATTAACTACTTTATATTCGACATGTATGTTGCTGGTTTGCTGACATCTGAATTTTATGCTATTCAAGTTGCTGATGAAATTTGATCTGAGTTTTTTTTTTCTTTGTTCTGTAGTCCATTTTCCATTAAGGAGAAAATAAATAAACTTACATCGAAGGTAGAGGTTGATAGCATGGGATAGGAAGCCTCTGCCAGGAACTCCCTTAAGAAGAGAAGTGATGGGAATGAAGCTAAAATGAACAGCATCTGGCTTGTTAGGAACTGTGAGAAGCCATTCACAATGGTTGCTCACTTGGGTATCTCCTCCCCTCTTTGAACATATCAACGTAATTCCCTGCATGTTTAATATCTATAATATCATCTCTGAAACCCATTAATCACAATATTAGTTATAATTAACCTAATTAAAAATTTTCCGGGTGTTCAATTTCAGACTTTTCTGAAACCTATTACATAAAAATTTTCAATTTTTTTTAATTCAGACAAATTTTCAAACAGAACGATTGCAATATTCATGAATAGGAAAATTATTACTTAAACTAAGAGATAGAACCTACATCTTTTGCACAAATGGATGTGGAGCTATTGAAGGCAACAGTTTGTGGACCAAAGACATCAAAAGCCTGTGGTACCTGTATTTTCAGCATATCACAATGTAATTATCAAGCACAAAACAAATTTAATGTAACATATAGTGATTTGTTGAAGATCATGCTTTGCATAAGCTGAGCTTAGTTAATTATGTGAAGGAAACCTTGTATTTCTGCTCTTTGGTTTTTGGAAGAAAATTGCATGTCCCAGTGAATATTTGATCTCCAAGCTCATCCAAATGCTTCTTTAGCTCTGATGGCCCCAAGTTGGAAGACACGTCTTGCTTGACAAATACCAAATCTTTGCCACCAATGCTAAGCCCCACAAGGATGTGTGTCCCAAATTTCTCAATGAATCTGAAAAACATTTAACCTTTAAAGAACATCAATTAAGGACCATCAAAACAAGCAGTTTTGTTTTACTCATTTTACAAAGGCAGAGAATTAAGTATGCCCAATTCCCTTTTACTAATTTATCGAATTTGATGCAAGTTTAATACAATTTTGACTGTTATTATATAACTGTTCATGGTAATTAATCTTTGTGATGAAGATTTTAATTCAGTCAATAAATAAACTATTTTGGTTCTAGATACTCTTCATTTCTATTTTTGACAAGGGGAAAAAAGGGAACTGTTTGCTTCTAATTTCTCTGAGTTTGTATTAGTGAATCTCGACAGCTTTGATTATATCAGATTTAAGGATAATCACTTGTGAGAACTTGAAGAGTAATAATCTATAATTTTAGGGCATATGACGTCTTCTTTTAAGAAAATGTCCAAAGTCATTGAAGTTAGAAAACATTTTCGAAAGATGGTTGAAGGTATATTGATTTATTTATTTATTTTGGTGCAAAAAAGTTTAGGGTATGATATTAAATCTAAAGCTTGGTTTTTCATGAGTGATACAATATATTTTTTCTAGTTGGTTATATAGAAGGTGCAAACACTTGAGTAAAGAAAGATGAAAGGTGATAATGGAGGATTGAACCTCCATATCAATATCACACCCAAGACTTAAAAGACTTGAACAAATAACTGTTGAGCTACAATTTCGTCGGGAAAGATACAATACAAATATACCCGCCTGAACTGTCTTTAATGATAAGAAGTTCTCTTGTCTTCCGTTATGTTCTCTTGTCTTCCGTTATAAAAGTAAAAGACTTTATATATCATAGCAAGATACTTTATTCATAAAAAAACAAAAAGCAAAAAGTAAACGATAATGTAACTAGAGGAGGATCTTCATGGACGCAAGGATGAGCTATGGCTACTCAAAAAATTTTAAATTTTCTTTTATAGAAGTACTTAAGAAAATTACACTTATTTCCTTTAAACATTGTCAAAACATCATATGGTTATTCCAAATTTTTGTTCAAGATCCATCACTAAATGTAACACAAAGGGAATCTAGTTTATTAATTTTAAGTTAATAATATTCTTTTCTGTTTTCCAAGATATTTATATAATTACACAAGCATACCATCTTAGTTATTATATAGTGTCAAATTTATTTATATAAAAAAGAAAATATATAGTGCCTGATTCAATTTCTAAAAGAAGGTTCCATTAATTCTTGATTTAGATTTTACTACCTGATCAGCTTTTCATTTGACAAAATCTTGTATTTATATATTTTAGAGAGTTGTTATAGTACCATTACAAATATGATACATATAGTAAGTTATTAAGTATTTATTAACTGTTAACTTTATGATAAATAATTAAAAATCTAATAAATATAACCAGCGTCCAAGAAAGAAAAAAAAAATAGCCAAGTAATCAATGTTTCATCTTATCATAAGAAGATCCAAATAAATTCTTATTTGTGAAATCCAATTTCTTTCCTCCCTACATAAAAATAGCTAAAACAAGATAAATCATCATCACAATTAAATGGAAGTACAATAGTAAAATACCCATGAGGAAAGCAGTGACGGAGGATTGGCGACGGACAAGCCCCCTAACCCTCAAACTTTTCTTTAAATTTTTTTAATTAAAAGTTTGAGGAAATGGGAGATTGCTAGTTCTATTTATAAGATAAATACATATCACAAGCCTCAACAAAAATTTACACTTTATAATGATACTTACATAAAATTTACTAGATCAAGAATAAGATTCGAATACAAAACCTTTAAATATACGTAATTTGATTCTAGGATTTCAGCTAACCCTAATTGACATTTTTCACATAATTTTACTTTTATACTTCTAAAAATAAATTACATTAGTTCTCATTAGTCCCCAAAAGATCGATAAAAGTTCTTACTAGCTCCACACATGCTTGAAAGTGCAATATTGCTATGAGTAAAAATAGCAACGCTCTTCTTATTTCTCACCTATACCTCATTAATGCTAATTAAAGATTAAGCAACTAAAATAATTGTTTTTTTAGTTTATAATAATAGTTTATAACAAAATAAAAGAGTTTAATTGCATTAAATGTCAGTCTCAATTTTTTTTATTATCTAAATATGTGTTGTCATACTATTAAAAGAGTTTAATTATTTTTATAATCAAACTCATTTAGTGATATGAGAATAAATGATATTTTACATTCACTCTTAATCAAAATAAAATTTAAAATAAAGGACATTTAAGAGTGTGTTTAATTTAAGGAAATGTTATTTGTTTTTGTTTTCTATTTTTATTTTCTGAAAATAATTTTCAGTTTTATATTTTCTCAAATTTTAGAAAACATGTTTTGTTTGTATAGTTAAATCTTGTTTTCACAAAATGAAAAACAATGAAAATAAATTTGGTTCACCCATTTTTAACGAACTGAAAGTTTTAAAAATAATTACAAATTTATCATCGCACACTTTCATTATAATTATAAATTTATTATCACACGTTTTTATTATAATTGCAAATTTGTTACCATGATTTTAATTTTAATTTTTTAAGAAACATTTTCATTAAAATCAAATCAAACATGTTTTGAAACCCGTTTGTTGTTTTCATTAAAAATGATAACAGAGAACAGACAAACCAAACACACTTTAACAAATTGAACTATTGGTCATTTAATTCTCAAGACAATAATGATGTGGTTGACTATTAGTTGAATAAAAAAATATTTTAGAAAGAAAAGATGGTCCAATAAGATAACCATCTCCTTATCAAAGACACGTATAACTAATGTTGTGCCGACGGCTAAGTATGTTAGGTTACAGGTTCGCCAATATATCTCTGGTGGTTTGTCAATTCTTTTCACCCTTCTCTAGGTCATATCCACCAACCATTCAATTTGTCATTAAAAAAAAAACAAGAAAAAAGAATATATCTGAAAAATTGAAGAGGAAGGGATAAAACTTAAGTTAAGACAAAGAAGTCAACCATTGAAACTTGAGGACTCTAATATATGCCGCCCTGAGTTTGTACTTTATAATTTTGTTAGAATATTTATTTCCGTTATTAATTATATATGTTATGCTAACGAAACTTGCAGGAAGATACTAGACATTAAAGTTCAATTTATATTATGTTGTCACCCTCGAATAGTTTTATTCAATGATTGATTCATTAATTTACCACTTCAAACTAGGACTAAATCTAGATGCCGCTTTTATAGTTGTACAAGTAGATATTCCTATATGCATAAAAAGAGTTTTATATAACTTACATCTAATTACTTAAAATTTAATTTTTATTCATTGTTAGTGTAAAAAAAATTTATATTATCATTTAATTATGTATTATTAAATTATTAAAAAAGTTTCACTATCATAATAACTATTTAAAAAATTTAACTCTTTTAATAATATATTAATATATAATTAAATAACAGTGTAAAAATTAAATTTTTTACAATCACTCTGAATTGAAATTAAATTCAAATACTTATCCCTGTTATGTTGACTAAACTCAAGAAACACAAGACATGACAACAACGCATATCTGCAAGGCAAATGTGCAAGGATGCAATGCATCTTTATACTGGGTCCACCTACGGCTGCGGCATTTAGGTTCGACCCTATCAAGTCATTTTCTTTCTTTAAGGCTACCAGTGTCCTCACACGTAAAAGGGTGTGGACTCATTTAAAAATCGATATTAATTCTTATATTGCAAGTAAAACTTGCTCATATAAAATTCAAATTTTACAATGAACTATTCCTTGTGATTCTCTGTTAGGTCATTTTAGTATACCAAAGAAAATATGAAAGTATTTTATGTTAAAGTTTAAATTTAATTTATTGGCAGCATATTAATAAATAAAAGATATTATATACTTATATATATATATATATCAATAAAAAAAATTAAATTTCCAAAATTTTAACACAATTCATTAATAATATAAAATTATTTACACATTTAATAAATTAAAATTGTATCCGTTATTTTAATCCAAATTTGTTTTCTTTTTAAGAGTAACTCTGTACTTTTTGCGTCATAAAATATTTCTATCCTATTGGTTTAGAGTTTGAACTTGCCATGAAGGCAGTAATGGATATTCATATGATCAAAGCTATTATTAATTTTAGTGCAAGAGCCAATTCATGCTGGCTCATGCCTCTTTGAACTATTTGCATTAATATGCAGAATCAAACGAACAAAAGAAGGAATAATTACCTTGCAAGTGAAGGAGGATCCCAGGATGAAGGAATAGCTTGGAGGACTTGTTTGGAGAGAACAAGAGGGTACCGATCAATATGAACATTGAACAGTATGATAAAATAGCCATCAAGACCCAAGTACTTGGTGTTAGCTGCATCAGTTGCCCATGAACCTCCATCAAACCCAAACATGGAATTGAAGTACCCAGATGGGATTTTCCCAGGGATCGAGCTCTTCTGGTTGAACAGCTCTGACATCTAAAATCAAAACCCAGAAGCCAAATTTCAATCACCAATCGAAAACTGAATCACTTTCCATCAATTGACAACAACTTTTTGATGAAAAAAAATGGCTTACTTGGGTGAAGGTGAGGATATCAGACGAGTACCGAGTGCGATCTCCTTTATCACATTTGATGTCAACAGAGACATCTCTGATGGGTCCAAAACCTGGCACTGTGAGCTCTCTTCTCTCTGCTTCATTGAGATCAACCAAGCGATCTTCACCTTTGCAGAATTGGAGCCTGAAATCTGAGGTCAAATCGAAGCCTTTCCCTAAGCTGTTTAGAGCTCTCTCAACTATGCCATCACCCATCTCTGTGTTTTTGACCCAATGAAAGTGCCAATAATGATATATGCGTCTCCTTCCAAGAATGGTGGAATTAGAGGAAAACGAAAGAAAAAAAGGTGGCTTTTCTTTTCTTGTTTATATCATTGATGCCATCATTTCTCAGGTTTGACTATTATTATTTTACAGTCTTTGAACATCATTATTGGGTAATTCTGCTTTTTAACCTTTGAATTTCATCCAATAGTTTCACAAGGCATGATTTTAGTTAAAAGGAATTGGGATTGCTTGTGTTACAGTTTTGTCCTGTGTGTCCAACATGCCAAAAAAAAAGAAAAAAGAAACTTCTGATTTAGTGGAGGTCAGGACTACGACCTAGAATACAAGTGGTCGTACATCAATTATGGGACTTGGAATTGGCGATTTCGGTCATTGTAGAATTGAAATTTTTATTGCAAAAGAAAATGGCAATTCCAGGAATATTCTATTGGCAACATTAATGCGTTATGTGATTTTTTTTGGTTTTTCAAGTATTTTATCTTGTAATTGCGGAAATTAATTTTTTGAAGTATTCAAATTTATTTAAAGAGTTAATTTTTCTTAACAGATGTTATTACATATACATAAGTCAATAAACAAACTCTTAACTATATACTTAAAAGGCTCAAATATCTACACTTATACTATTTACACTTATACTATTTACGTTACGTTATGTCATTTGTTGTTGCATAGCATCATCACTTATGAATAGAGTCCTTTTTTTATATAATGACACGGCACCTGAATTCCTGGGCAACGTTTCAATCTCTCACACCGTGTGTTTTCTCAAGGTCAAAAAATAAGAATTCAATTTCATTAGACTTTGAATTCGTAGTTCATCTTGATTTTATAAGCGATTTTCCATCAATAATGTTAAACACGGCTGTCAGTACGGTCAAATAATTATTGATTATTGATTATAAGAGTAAATATTTAAAATTTATTAAGTATAATCAATAACAAATAAATATTTTATAACTAATTAAGGTATGGCTAACTTAAAAAAATGAGTAATGAGATTTGAATTTAAGTTTTAGGTTAAAATTAATGCTTGATATTCAACTATAAGCAATTTTGTATTTTATTTTTTTATTTTTTTGTGATGCTTGCGAAAACCTATATAAAGATAGAAGAAGAATTAAAAATACATTATGAACTGAAATTATTATGCACTAGTTAGTAGGGAGGGATATGGGTAATTTAGAAGAGGGATATAGATTTAGTCATCAGATTTAGATCTTTTAAAGTGAAGGTAATTTAGAAAAAGGATATAGATTTAGTCATCAGATTTAGATCTTTTAAAGTGAAAGATGTATTTTAAAAAATAAAATATGAAATAATAACGGTTGATAAAAAAAAAATTAATGGTTTAGAATTTCACATGTGCATAATTTATTATACATATGTGCTTATATTTTTTAAAATTTTAAATCATTAATTTTTTTATTAATGATTATTATTATGAAATTTAATTTTTAAAGTGCACTTCTCACTTTAGAGAATTTAAATTTTTAAACCTCCATGCCTTTCATTAGGGCAGAGGGAGACAATTTTGTTAAAGGGTTTGAAAAGAAAAATATCATTCGCTAAAGGCTAAATTCAAAACATTTTATTTTTTTTAAAAAAAAAACTAACATACAAAATCAAGACTTTTTAAAAAAGTTTGGGGGCTAAGGCTCCCTCAGACCATAGGAGTCTCTACCTTGTGTGTCATTGTATAAAAAAAAAGAAAAAAAAGAAATACACTATGAACAATTACACTATTCATTAATGACGGAAGGATTTAATTTTTATATGTAAAAATTTTTAAACTATCATTTCTAGTGACATTATTAAATTTTTTTACTCTAATAATAATTTTTTTAAAAATTAAATTATTTTAATGATATATTAAAACATGATTGAGTGATAGTTTACAAACTTTATACTTATAAGGAATTAAAATTAACCTTAAGATAAAAGTAATTCTAAAAAAATTTAGTAGCAATTGAGCTATAACTCTTGACCTATGAAATGACACAATTTTAGGTGAGATTTGTGAAGACTTTTATAAATTTAAAAGAAATTTATAAAAGATATGTGATGTATAAAGTATTTTACTAAACTTTTTCTTTGAGAACAAAAATTTGATTAACACCAAGTTGAAGCTGAACCAACACGTACGATTCACGTGTTCTCTTGCATCTTAGCTTAGTACAAGTGCACGAAGACTTGGTGTAGCACAAAAACTTGAAGTTGACCTATTATCATCACTTTGCAGTGTGGCATCATTAGCTCTGACTGTGTCCATGAGTAATGTGAATGACAAAGTTATGACAGATGCTTTTTCTTTTTATGACCATTTGGTCATAGTCTCGAACGTATTCCTTCAAATTTTACCTATTATGATGGTGAAACTGACTCATGGGGCCATGATATGGACAAGACAGATTCAGCTACGAAACTAGATAATTGTGATTTAAGAAAAGGATAATGATATTTGAACAGTACGATGAAGATAAAAACAGACAAACAATCGAGTAGAGTTATTAAATTACATTTAAATTTATACGTAAAAGTTTTGATATGCCACTATAAATTTCAGAGAAATTTAATTTAAGAATTTAATTTTAATTAATCTACTATCGTATAATTTTTTTTTACATTATTATACAATCATGTATTATGCTAATACGTTATTAGTAGTAGTGTAAATTTTTTACATTGAATTAAATTTAAACTCTAAATTTAATGATGTAAAAATAGTTGAAAGTGTTAGTAGATATAAAATATTGTAAACAATATTATTACACATTTTTTCTTTGACAGCGCCGTGGTTTACCTTACGTTTAGAGTCTCACATTATCTGTGAATGTATTTAAAGGAATAATGTGAATATGTTTAACACAAAAATAGATCTTCCCTAAAAAACAAACACAAAAATAAATCTACCATGTAAAGAGAACATGTGAGTTTCTTAACTGATGTCATTCACATAATTATTTGTACATTAATTTGTTCTTTTTTTTTTTTACATCAAATGGTAACTATGGGCTTGTGGAAGTTCGATCGGTTTCAAACTCGAATTTTACTTGACAATAAGGATGATAATAAGAAAGAAGATTCAATGTTAATTAAAAAGATTTGTACAAATGGTTCTTGTATAGTTAGTAAAAAAATTAATCGTGAATGTAGGATTGTCAAGCATTTAGTATATTAGCAAGGATGGATCCAGATTCTCTAACCATGGTGCTTTTATGGATTAAATGCAAGCTATAATCATTAAAAAAAATCAAGATAATAAATTATCATATATTCATTATTTATTATTCAAATATTTATAATTTACAAAAACAAACAAAACCAATAATAAAATCATCAATAGTTATCAACTTCATATTTTATTTTATTCTTTAAATTGGAACAATTTTTGTATGCATTAATTTAGAGCAATGTACCCCGTCAATAAGAATGTGACATGTGGCACCACTGAGTCTTAGCTCACATGATACCTCGTTGCTATTGGATGGGAGTTTGATCCTTCCACAATCCAATGCCATCTCCATTTCCCTAATTAGATCTCAATAAGAGTCTCCCTAATTTATTATTAAAAAAAAATGTGACGTGTGGCATAAATGTGACATTTTCCTGCACTAGCAAGAATTTCACTTAAATGAATTAACGGTACTATATTACTCATCAAAGCCCTCCCCAAACATTTTAAATTCCAAAAATTATCTTCATATTCAGAGTTTTTTTCAAAAATAAGTACATGTTTTTTCCACATTAAATCTTATGGTTTTTTCAACAACTTGATAAATTAAAGTTTGGCCTTTCAAAATAATTAATTTTGGTTATCTTTGTATGCTTTTAATTTTACAGTCATATTCAATATATTTTTATTGGTTAAACGGTAATGATGTTCTCAGGTCATTTTTTACATCGAAAATAAATTTTTCTTTGAACAGTATTATGGGTGCATCTTCCACCATCAACCTACTGCATTTAAAGGAATATATTTCCCTAAGTGCTGGCTGAATTTTCAGTAAATAAATTTCAAATTTCCACTATAAGAAATTTAGAGATTAGTTACAGAAAATTCCATAGCAAAATTATAATTAAAATTTTTAATTACAGATTTGTTATGAAATTTTTCGTAAATAAATTTGAATAGCTAATTTGTTATGAAAATTGTTTTGGAGCTAAAATAAAATAGCTACGAAATTTTCGTTGCTATTCCCCAGCTATTTTTAAAAAAAAAAATGTGCAATTTCCCTAGTAAATTAGCTAAGACAATTTTGTAACTAATTTCGTAACTAATTTCTAGCTAATTTTTACATTCCTAAGTTAATCCTTAGTCAATTCTTAGTTAATTTATAATTAAACTCTAATTAATTCAAAGCTAATGAGTAGCTAATACTATTTAATTCGTTGCTAACCCCTAGTGAATCCTTAACAAATAGATAGTTAATTTACCATTTTGTAGTTGATCTCTAACTAATCTAATAGAACTAAAAAGTAGTTTTTATTTTTTATGATTTTCCAAATTAAACCAATGTAAAAAAAACTTATTCAAAACATAAAATCTAACAAATTATTATACACAACTAAATATCTCAAGTTTAAAACTGGGCAACACTTCACCATGTAACGTAGATTGATATGATAAAGTAAAAAATGTAAGTTGAAGATATTGTTAAACTTTTGTTGTGGTAGACTAGCGAGCATTTCTTTCTTAGAACCGAAGTACTTATAAGTTTTGAATTTGATAGCAACACTTCACCATGTAACGTAGATTGATATGACATCTAAAAAAGTATACCATTAGCTAAAATCTACCCCACAAGGAGTGGTACAAGAGAGTAAGTCGTCTGCTTATGATTAAGAGTAGTCAACAGACTCTTGTATTATAATAATATACAATTGTGGTGCTTTTACAATTTGTAGTTCAACATGAGAAAAAATTGTCATCTCTAATAGCATTTTGAGATCCACGGCATTGTGCACTTATGCTTTCGGTCATGGTACAGTCTCAATACAACTGCTGCAGTTTCTTCTATTCTTTTGCAGTCACATCTGTAATTAAATAATTAATATTCCATTAGCATTAGTTTGGACTTTGAAGCTAATATTTTCCAACTCCCTTTCATGAATTAAGTCATAGTTTGCATTTTTAAATAGATAGTAATATCAAAAGTCACAGAAATGTGACTTGATAGAATTAAAATTCTTACCAACCACTGGCCAGGGAGGATTCTGAGCAAAGAGCCTTCTTGCAAATTCAAGTTCCTCTCTAACATAATCCATCTCTGAGTAATTACACCTTGCTTCCGAACCGAATCCAAGGGTTTTAGCCCTTACGTGCAAAGAGAGTCATGAAGGCCTTCTCGAAAAAGGCGTCATTGTAACGCTCTTTTATCGGAAAGGAGCCAGTTCACCAGATGGCTCCGCTATCCCACACCGAATGAGACCAGTTGCGCTTCGATTACGCAATGACAAGCGTTGGAGAGGAGTTAGCTGGACAACCTGCAAGCTCAGAACCACCATGGATTCCCACTGTTTAAGTTTCAGACACAATACAAGAGCTTATCCAAAGTCCCACTTCCTCTCAGTAGATAATAAATCAATACGATCATGGGCTTTCTCTGTAGGATATATATTCCCTTAAGTTGTCCAGAGATTGTTAGGGAACAGAAAATTAAGCCCAAGAAATATTCATATGGGTATGTAGCAATTTATAGCTCACAATCAGATTAGAAATATTTGATAATAGATAAGTGAATCTTTAATGAGTAAAATGAAAATTACCATACTTTCTAGAATAGAAAGATTGACTTCTCCACATCTATTCCCATATGCCCCTGATACCATCCGCCTTGTAGTTACTACCCACATGTGCTCAATATAGAATTATAGATCTTGTTAGTACAGTTTCCCAAAATAAAAGGAAATATACACAAACAGATACCAAGACAAGAAGGAGAAAAAATGGATGCTTTTCTGCGACGAACAATATTTGTGCTTATGCCTATGGAAATACTCAAGTGGTCTAATGTAGCAATATGTTGTGTGTCAACAAAACCAGTCACTACTGTCTTTTTGTGTCACATTAATCAACAAAATTAATCAATTAAGGTTACAGTTACAGCCTACACAAGAATTAGAAAATAATAATTCATTGTGAACTATTTATAAAATTTAAAACCACTTCATTGTGAAGTAAAACACAACAACTCTTCCTACAAGATGAATTTTTTAAAAAAAAAAATAGTTGATAATGGGAAGGAAGACAAGGCTAACCCATACAAAGACAAGAATATCAATTTATTAAACAGAAGATACATGAAAATTCAGTTGCTTCTCGTTATTAGTGTACAAGTGGTACAAGAACCAATTTAATCCCCGCCATAATATAGCATTTATATAGTTAATAAATGAACAACTGTTAGTTTATACTTCATCCACCATACCTTGCAAAATTCAAGTACAGCTGCAACATGATGGCTTCTCAGGGAGATCTTCAATTTTCCATTTTCAGATTTCTCTAAACCCTGCGGAGGAATGCATTTATTCCAACAACATAACAACAACAAAAAATATTAATTGTAGAATAATTGAAGGCCATAAAGAAGCAGTAATGAGCCTCCATGAAAAAGCCCATGCATGAGGGGCTTGAGTAGAGTTATATCAGGTATCCATATTACACTTATCTGGACCAATTAAGTAATCAGTCTGTATAAGAAGTGGAGAGAGAAATGGTGTATTGTGCATTAGTGATGCCCTTAGGTAGTCCACTATCAATTAAATATTATCTTCAACTTCTAAATTATATATATATATATATTTGCATTTTCTCAAATAATGGCTCCTTCAAATTCTTCTTTGTTTAGTCACATAAAGAGTTGCAGAGAATTTAATACTTGAGGGTTATATTTGGGAGTTTAGAATTTAGATAGGAAGGGGAGGGGGTTTTCAAAGGGAAGGAGAGGGAAGGTATTTGCCTTCCTGTTTAGATGTTGTCCCAATCACAAACACAGCGGAAGAGACCTGTAGTGTTTCACCTACCACCTAGGAATTCACAGCTCAAGGAAAAGACAACCATTCCAAGGACCCCCCAAAAAAAGAGTATTCTGACTCAGAAAAAGTAGTGTTATGAAATTTATGTCTAAACAGTTAATAGAAGACAAAAAAGAATTTAGAATAAAATAATATAACCATAAATTTGAAAGATCATAGTTTACACGCAAGCATTTAATAATTGACTTGGGCCAATATGCACAAAGGGAAAGGCAAAATTTCAGAACAATGCCTCCACTTGTTTAGTGGATTGAAGGAAGAAGAATCATACTAAACCTTGAGAAACTCAGAAGGTAATCCAGCTAACTCTGCCTCATAAAAGAGAAGAAACGTGTTATCTTCATTGAGATTTTGGATATATCTGAAGCTTAACTCATCAATCCGAGCCCTCAGACGCACCAACTCTTCTCTTTTGCTTGCAGTGAGGTTCAATCCATTTCGCTCAAAGTCTCTCACCTCTCTACACTTCTTTCTAGCACAGCCTTCCCTGTAGTGACCCGTTTAATAACTCACCACAGAATAGGCAAGTCAGATATTGGGAAGCTTGTCATTGCAGCAGGGATGTACTCAGATTTTCTGTGCTCTTTGCTCCTTTCAATTGGCTACATAGCTATGCCATTGCCTACATTTTGCAAAATGAGCACATATGTTTCAATTCGTTTAAGATTCTAATCTATTAATACAGGCCAGTCGCTATGGTTCTAGCATCAAAAGGGAATAGATGAGTTCTAGTCTTTTAGAGCCTCATTTCTCCTCATATTGGGGTCATGCTTTATGAAGAATTTGGCAAAGAAAGCACCTATAATTAGAAGATAAAATAGCATGAGGTTGAGACAAGTATTAAGACCAGTGCTTGATGACTTACCCAATTTGGTGCCAACTAGTACCACTGGGACGCCAGGGGCATAATGCTGAAGTTCAGGGATCCACTGAACAGTATATACAAATTGGAGAACAAAAGAGAAATCTGCAAGACATGTCAAAGAACTAATCCAGAGACACAAAACATACCTTCTTGAACACATTCTCATAGCTTGCACGACTAACTAAAGAAAAAGCCAAGACAAAGACATCTGCCCCCTGTAGCTCAAAGGCCTCAGCCTGTTGTAATCCTCTTGCCCCAAGGAAGATATTGGAAGCAAATGGAACATAACAACCTTTGCCATTTGACAAAATTCTTACAGGCACATCAGAAATTCAATTTAAGACAAACATTTCCCCCCTTTTTTCTTTTTCTGTCAGTATAACTGAAATTAATACTAAATCAAAAACTATAAATATACCAGCAGTGTCCCAGAGGCCTAAATTGACAATTGTGCCTTCAACGACCACATTTGCACTGAAATTATCAAACATCGTGGGAATATAGTCTTGATAACCAACCCCCCAAGCAGATATCCAACATAGAGGAAAAAGCAAAATCAGATTCCAAAACATAAGCAGAGAAAGATTCAACAGAAGCAACATATGGCAGAACCCAGATGACAAGTGGTAACCTTCTGCCCTTAATATACTTCCAATGAGAAAAGAACTACTGGGTTACAGTATTCCCTCCTTCCCCAAAACACAAACACACATACATAAAAGACGTTGCTTTTTGTGAAATAACGAAGATCTCAAGAAAACTGAAAACTCAGGATGCATATACATACCTATTGAACCATTATAAAAAGGTTATGCATTGCGTGTACAATGACGTAGCAGCATGTTTCTGTGAGAAAGGCAAGGACCGATCATTTCTATGTTCTATAAAAAAAAAAATGTACCAAAGCATTTCCCTTTGCTAATGAAACAAAATGCCAGCTGAATCTTGCTTGTTATGCATCTGGAAACTCATGTCATTCATATGACAGTCCAGGATAAGAGCGTTATGCAGCTAATGCCAAAAGGTAGAAGTTAACCCCAGAAAAGATATAAACTTTGAATCAATATCACTCCTGTATGCAACAGACAGAGATAACTCTGTAATAACTACTTTTTTTTTTCAGAATTCTAACAAAAATAACTGAAATCATGTTTACCATTGAGCTAATATGAGAAATCATTTTCATGCAAAGACATCCCATCCCATCCCATATCTAAGGCATTCCAAATAAACTAAAACAAAAATGAGAAACGAAAAAACCAAATTAAATTGGAGACAAAAAAAAAAAGCAATGAGGAAAGACAGAGAATGACTGACTTAAAAGAAGCCGACAACCGGTGCGGCTCTACAGTGCTGAGGAAAGCAATTGTGTGGGGATTGAGTGACTTACCTCAATTGTGCCGAAACCAAATGTAATGTTGGTTGAGATGCGAGAAATCAGAAATTTCCAATGGTAACATTGTATACGGAAATGTTATATTAAATCACTAATATTTTTTTTTACTTGAGTAACAGTGATGTATTGTTAGATACCACTCACTGATTGTATTGCTAAAATAGGATTTTAGTGTAATGAGAACTTACAAGATCACATACTTTGAATGGATCAAAATTGGAATTTAATATTCATGAGATGAATTTAAATAAGAACCCAATTATGACTTGGCCTCCTAGATAATTGGTTAGACATATAGTTAGACTAAATGAGCAGACTGAATGGATGGGCCTGCATATAAATCTGACCTAGGTCGAATTATAAGCAAAGACATTAATGCTCCTTAAACTCACTAACGACGATTGCCCTGGCTATATATATATATATATATATATATATATATATATATATATATTTATTTATTTATTTATATATATATATATATAGTTTCAAAAACCCTAGCCATCAGTCCGTAACAGTGAGAGTAAGAGGAGCACCCCCCGCGCAGCTAGCAATGGGGCGTGGAGAAGAACTTGATTTCGCTCCGTTCGTGTGGATACCGTAGAAGCACCGCAACCCTGCTGTGCTAGTGATTGACAGATTGTGGTGACAGTCGTTCTTTCATTGAGGTAATTCCCTAAACACGGTTTATGATTTTTTGCATGAATCCTCAACTGGGTTAGGGATTTTTTTTGTTTGTTTTCCATTGCGTTTGCTTTTAGTTTCGTATCCCGTAACCCAACACATTGAACTATGGAAAATGTCTAATTTTATGATTTTGATCATGATTACAAGGATTATTACCCATTTTTACAAGATATTGCAAGGTGTGGAGCATAGATTTTGTTTAAGACACTTGTATAACAACTTCAATAAGAAGTTTGGTGGGGGCCTCCAAATGAGAAATCTCATGCTTGGTGCTACAAAGGCAATTTATCATTAAGCATTTAGGGGGAAATGAAAGAAATTAAGTCCATTGACCAAAAAGCTTATGACTGGCTAGATGTTATCCTTAAACTGCATGGTGTAAAAGTGCATTTTGTTTTTATCATAAGTGTGATGTGTTGATAAATAATATCTCTTAGGCTTTTAGTAGTATTATATTACAAGCTAGACATAAGCCTATTATATATATGTTTGAGTAGATTAGGCCTTTTCTTATGTGTAGGTGTGCCACTCTTAGAGAAAACCTAGCAAAATATGACGGTGCCTAAGGTTAAAAAGAGGTTGGTTCCCAAAGTCGATAGAAGAGTTGAAATTTGAAGTTACACACATAAACAATAATGATAAGTTCATTGTTGATTTAAATAAACACACTTGTGCTTGTAACTTCTGGGAGCTGGTAGGAATCCCTTGTAGACATGTTGTAGCTTGTATTTTTTATAAGGAAGATGGGCCAATGGATTATGTGTGTAATTAGTATACAAGGAAAACATATGAATTGTGCTATAACCAAGTGGTAAGCCCTATAAATGGCGAAAATATATGGCCAGAAGTTTACCAAGAGTCGTTTCTACCTCCATCAGTTAGAGTCCCAATTGGCAGACTAATAAACTAAGGAGAAGATAACCAGATGAGCCTCAAACCCTAACAATTGAATAGGAAATGTACTTCAAACATGTGTAAAAGATGGCATCAGTATGGCTATAACACCAGAACTTGCAAAAATGAAGTTGTTCATAACACTCATTAAGAAGTTGATAGTAATTAATTACATTATGTTTTGCATTTTTATAGTCTTATGGCCATTCTGTTTTGTGTTTTTGTTTTCTGTGGCTAAGGCCAATATGTAGTTGAACATATGGCCATTATTTGGGTTGAGCATGTTTGTTATGGCTACAAGTTTGTTTTTCAATTAATGTTAGCAATTGAAATTGTCATTCCAATTTGAATTGTCCATCAACAAAATATATGGAAAGACAATTGCTATAAAAGTCACGTTACATTGCAATTGGAATGACAGTGCAAATTAAAATTGGAATTATAGTACATTATAATCGGAACAACAATGCACATTACAATTGGTTCAATACCTACAAAACAATTCTCAAACCCAAACTACTGATTCAACAACTACAAAACCAATCTGAAACCCAAACTACTAGTTCAACACCTACAAAACCAATCTCAAACCCAAACTACTAATAGGTGGACCTGACCCAACAACCAAATGTCATTATCCATGATAATATTTATAACCAAATTAACACTTTATTCCTTCTTCTATGCAAAACTATCTTTGTTGGCAAGTGGCTTCAATAACTCAAGAGGGAGGGTGAATTGAGTTTTCAAAAACTTTCGCAAAGTTTGTTTCAATGATGCTAATTATATTGAATCAAAGGACTTGTCAAGGATAATGACTAAGATTAATGAGCTTTTTGATATAGAAAATATAAGACAAGAATTCACAACATTAAAAACATCAAGCTAGATAAGTTGATAGAATATAACTTATAAGTAAAAGATAAGGGTTGAGAGAATGCAAACAAGATTTGTACTGGTTCAATCACTTCTTGTGATCTACGTCCAGTCTTCGAGATCGTCCACCCGAGATTTCAACTATACTTCAAGCTTCTAACTTGGGTGCTTGATAAAAACCCTTACAATATAAAGCACTCTTCACTTAGTATGGGATCCTCCACCCTCTATGTGCAAGAGCCTCCCTCAATACAACAAGGAATTTCTCTCCTTGAACTTACACAAGATAATCTAATGGTTTTTGGTAGTTTGTAACTCTCACAAGAGCAGATATACAACTTGATGAACAGATGAGTATTTGATCAAATCATTAAGCAAGCTTTTTCAAATGGAAAACAGAGTATGATGAACTGAAGATTAGAAAAAGCTCTTTTAAAATGAATTTTTGATCTTTGGTATTTTTGAAACTTAATTTAGATGAGCTATAAATAGCTCTTACAAGTTTTTGATCCGTTGGGTAGTAGGTAGGTATTAAAACAATATTCAAACTAGCCGTTGGAAAAGTTTCTGGAGCGTGTGTAGTCGACTACACAACTGTTGTAGTCGACTACCATGCCTTTTTGACTTTTAAAAACATGAGAGTTTATTATTAAAAGAATGCATGTAGTCGACTACCTTGTAAGTGTAGTCAACTACAATAGCTCTCGGACTCTTTTTAAAAGCAAGGCAACTGAGATATATTACCAAAAATAATATGTAGTCGACTACACAGCTTATGTAGTCGATTACATGTCTCCTCTGGTTTATGCATTTTTTAAAAAGGAACAATTTTTAAAACGATGTAGTCGACTACAATAACTTTGGTAGTCGACTACAAATGTCCTCGGGTTAACATGTATTTAACAAAAGTATTTTTATCAGCATTGTAGTCGACTACCTCAGCATTGTAGTCGACTACAAGCATCCTCGGGACATTTATAAAAGACAGGCATTTCAAGGTTTTGCCTACTTGTAGTCGACTACAATACTTGTGTAGTCGACTACACGTTTGTTCTGACTTTTGGAAAACGTTGTAAACTTAACATTTTCCAGCTGTGTAGTCGACTACATCAACCTTGTAGTCGACTACAAGTGACTTAAAAACTCATTTTTGATAAGTTAGAAAATCTTTCTTTCCAAAGCATTTTTAAAGATAACTATCTTTTTATCAAACCTTATTTTAGGAATAGTTTTGTAAGATTAAAATAAAATGCTTGCTAAGTGATTTAAGCAATTAATTACTCTTACAATGATAAGTAAAAGCCTATAAGTCTTGAGTACTCCTTGTGAACTTGTTCTTGTCTTCTTGGTGCGGAATCCTTTGTTTGATTATCATCAAAATTCTATATGACAAATGTTGTTCACAATATTCCTTTCAAGTTTCAAAATTATGTGTCTCTAAGCAACAATCAATTCCTCAGCAGCATCAAAGGTGACATAATCAACAACCCACTAAAAAAAGCCACACCCTCCACCAGTACGAAATTTAAATAGAAAGCATGGGAGTAAGACTTAGGCATTCAAAAATCAAAGTTACATGACTTGAAACCTTAATCTTCCAATTGTGGCAACAATGGGTTGTCCTTAGTTTGGGAGGTTAGGACCGAAGTCCTCTCACCGCAATGACAAAGCTTCCATGGATTCCAATCACAGCTTAAGAAAGACAAAGAACGAGAGTTGCTGGCCATGGGTACGAATGAGTTAGTTATGAAGGCTAGCATGCCCACTGTGGCAAGAAAGGAATCTACATAGGAAGATAACGTGAATGTTTGGATGGGGACTCTTTTGAAAAATTTGTAATTATAAGCACTAAAACCAAAATTAGTGAATTTTATAAGGACTGAAAACATATTTAAGCCTATAAAAAAGCACAAGAGAATATTATTATTATTATTATTTTACTAAAAGTTTAGGGGAAAGGACTGAGAAGTTACCCTATTCGAAAGCCAGTGTATGCCACAAGCAAGTTTACCATGATACTTACATATGTTCTACTAATAAAGGATTATCTGCAAGAATTGAATCCAAAACTCTGTCGTCGATGTTGTTGGATCCTTCCAATTAAGATAACTCTCATTAACAACACAAAAGAAACGTTAAAGGCTCTCTAAAAGTCACCATTCATATTGAACAGATTTTTTATATATATATTTTAATGTTGACTTATTGTCAATATAAAAGTTTTTACATTATCATCTAATCATATGAGTGAACACTGTATTCTGTCCGAGTCACATAAAAAGTAAAATTAATTAATTAGTCAATTAAATCCCAAAATGGAAAATTCATGAATAAATTAGCTGATTAATTCCAAAACAAAAATTATAAGAAAAAAGAAACCCATCCCTTTAGCTATGCCTCTTCCAACCCATAACCCAAGTCTTTGTTTTTTCACCACGCCCAATTCCCCTTTCTCGGCCTAACCGACCAGAACCCCACCTAACCCAAGCCATTCCCCTCTGGCCCTTCATGGTCTGGCCCGACTCGACCCCCAGTAGCCACTTTCCCCTTTTCCTTTTCTCATTTGATGCCCTAGCCAACCCCCTTTTTTTCCTTTGCTGCACCGCACACCACGCCATCCCTTTAAGCTTCTACACCAGCCTTTGACCACCTCTGCAGAACCATACGCCCTGCACCTCACCCTTGCTACACTACCCCTGCACAGCATCACCGCGCCCTTCTTCGGGGGACCAACCTCTTGCACCATGCCCATATACCTCCACTCCCTCTTCCCCCTTCCTTGGAAAAAGGCCATAGCCCACGCCTGTGCCACCCACGTCTTGCCCAGCCCCACGCGTTTTCATCTCCAACCCGTGGCAACATCTGTTGGGTCACCAGTAGTGTTGCACACGCACAGACCTTGGGAGAAACCTTTTCCCCTCTGTACCGACCCAGGAATGTTGCTTTCTTGGTCGTGGGTGTATGGGTTCCCCGTACTTTGCAGGTCATCCTTGGATGAGGGAGGGTAGGACTTTTGTTTTTTCTTTCTTTGTTGTTTTCCGCAAACCCCCTCTATAAACGGGAGGTTCTTTCCGAATTGGGGGCACTGGTTTTCTTGGAGAGGAGAGGGATTTCTGTTTAGGACTTGTTCTGAAGAAGCCGTGAGTGAGAAAATTTGGGAGAGGGAGGGGTCGAGCCCAGGTTCCCAGTAGAGAAGCCACACCAAGTATCCTTGTGTTAGTTCCAAGATCACCTTCGGCAACCCTCCATTTCCATCATCAATATTAGAATGTAATGTTTGAAGGTTGTTTATGTATCTGGAGTCCCACTGTGGTTATTTGGCATGATTGTAATAAACAAATATCGCGGTTGGTTCACTGATTAGAGATGCTAGGCATTACTTAGCATTTTGGTATTCGATTCCAGTGGGAGAGGTTTGATTCTCTAGATTGTTGGGTATGTGATTATTAGCATACAATCTACTCAGCAAGTCATGTGATTGGATTCTGGTTTGAATCTGTATTGAACTTATGCTTTTGTGAAAACTTTGAACTGAATTTGTCCTCATCATCCATATGAAATGTTGTCATTTGAAATTAATTGTTACATCATGAATGATTTAGTCTGTTTGGTTGGATTTGGTTAATGGACACTAAAGTATGTGGTTGCCTGTATGTATGTCCCTGTTTTAAACATGATTAAGACTTATAATGAGGCTTAGAAACTTGCTACTAAGAAATTTATGACCATTTGAAATGTTTGACTTGTGAATTGGTTAGTCTCAAACTGTCCGATCAACCACTATTCCCAAACCATTTCTGACTAACCACTATCTCCTTAGGCACTTTCCGACCGAGCATTAATTTTTTTGATCATTTCCAAACCGATCCGAGCCTATAAATCTCCCAAACCTGACCAAGTAGACCGAGCCTTAATACCCTATGCACCTAAACCGATCAAGCCGACCCTAGCTTTTACCTGCCTTTAACAATTAAAACCTCAACTCACCAAATCAGTGAACAAACTGGTCCTGAACACCACTTAACACTCCTAGTTCCCGAACCGACCGACCGACCCCTAACATCATAATACCCCCAGTTCTCGAGTTGACCGAGCCTTAACACATAACACCCCCGGCTCTCGATCCAACCGAGCCCTAACACATAACACCCCTAGCTCTTGATCTAACCGAGCTCTAACACAAAATACCCTCAGTTCCCCATCCGATCGAGCTCTAACACATAACACCCTCGGCTCCTGATCTGACCAATCCCTAACACCATAATATCCCAATTCCCGAACTAGCCTTAACCCCTTAACTAATATTCCGATATGGACCCGACCCTAACCTTTAACCACTAAATCTCAGACCTGCTTATTGACCAATCTGATCTTCACCCTTATCCCTTATTTCTGCACCGATCAACTCAACCAACTTAATAACCATCAGCCCATGTAACAATCCGAGCATACCAAGACTTAGTATTAGCCTTCAGCCAGTCTACTAACCCAAGCAGATCTGGACCTTAGCCTTGACCCCTCAGCTCACCAAGACACTCGACCAGAGTTTACTTAAGCCAATCACCTTATTACCCATAATAGATCGTCGCTAAACTTATTGGACATGACCGATCTAACCATCATTTCAGCTCTTAACCCTGATCTGATAGGCCATGACCGATCTGACCTTCTCCATTCTCAACGCGTCTTCAGTCGAATATTGGTCATGGTCCTCGGTCGTCCAAGCGGGGTGATTGGTTGACAAAATTACCACAAAACATGAAATTGTTTTTTACGATTTTTCCCTTTAATAGATTTGATGTTGTGAGTTTTGTTCTAATTATCTTACTTGGTGATCTTTTATTTCAAGCGCGCTTGTCACAACCTTCGAAAAAATAATGAAAATAATAAAAATGAATAGTAAACTCATATATGTTATAAGATTCCAAAGACAAGATAATCAAAATTAGCTATAACGACAGTAACATTTTGATCTCCTTGAGGTGAAAATAGACTTTATAGTTTTGCAGAGAGCAACGGCGGGACTATGAATGATTTTTAACAAATAATCTTATTCCATGATAAATTTGCTTGTTTTAATTCTTATCCTCCTCTTTTGGAATGAATTCATGATACAAGGTTCCGACGAATGGATAATTAAAATTATTTGCGATGGCAACAACATTTTGACCACCCTGAGGTGAGGAGAAATCTTGTGATTTTGCTGGGAGCACTAGAGAAGTCATAATTGACCTCCAACAAAAAATCTTGTTTCATCATTAATTTGTTGCATTTATTAATTTTATCATTCGAAGTGACTCTAAATCGTCTCAACGATCAAAATTGGTCGATGACGAAAATTGGGATAGGATCGGGAATCTGGTCAACTAAACTCTTCTCGATATTCTCAAGGAATTTATATTGGATTTTGCCAGGAGTGCTAATCAATCAATTTGAGACACTTATGTTAGCTTTGCATTAGGCTTTATTAGATGTTTATTGTGCCCAATATTAGTATTTTAGATGAGTTTAATGTTGTTGGGATTCATTGGGCTTTAATGCAAATTGTGAATAATTTTCGGATTTTGATGCATTTTGACCTTTCTTCCTTGGTTAGGCCATAACTTGGGACTCGGTGATCCATTTGAGGTGATCTTGGTGTCTTTGAAAAGCTAAGACAAGGCTCTACAAGTTTCATGAAGAACTCAAGAGCTGGATCGGACTTCTAAGGGTCCAAAATATCCTTGCAATGTAGAGTGGGTTTGCTGTCACGGAAATCTAGGCAGTGTGCACATATTGGACTACATAGTGAGCTATAGGCCTCCTCTTGGGTTGAAACTTGGCCATTGGAAAGATAAGACCCATATCTCCAACGTCACTGAAGAACATTTAGTCAATAAATGTCATTTTAGGCATGATTATGAAGCTAAAATTTGGTTTGAATTTGGAAACACGTTCTGCCAACCTAACTTGAGGTAAGTGCAGTGTTTTTAGCATATCTGGAGTTCTAAAAGTCCAAATGGCATGATTCCAATTGTAAAATTTCAATGAGACAACTGGTTACAACTTTCATAAAGACCTCCAAGCCAAAATGCACCGTCTAGGTCATGAAAATGAAGCCAGAAGTCAGATAAGAGTTGCTGACTAAAAGCCACCAACCATACACCAACCCACCTACCATGCACCAACCCACCAACCATGCATCAAGCTTCCATATTTGACAATTTCCATATTTTTACAGTTTGTATTCAGATTATGTACATGTACAAATTGGCTTCTAGGATTAGTATAAATAGAGCTAATCTCTTTGTATTATGATAATTCAATTTTAAGTAAGTTTGAAAAAAGTTTGAGTATTTGTGAGATTTTTCTTTCTCTTCTTCTCCATTCTCTTTACAATTTCGTTTTTGTTTTTTTATTTCTGAGTTCTTCCTTCCCATCTATGGAAGGCTAGGCTCTCATAATCAATCCAAGGGATTAGTCATCTTGATGTTTAATTTGGAGATCTTGTTTCGCTTGTTCATATTGCTTAATTGTTATTCAAGTTTCTCTTCTTCCTCTTTTGATTTTTATCTAGATTGAATTGCTTAATTTGATTTAGATGTTGATGTAGTAATAGCTTTATTATCATGTATTCAAAGAGGATCACATAGAATAAACAATATATCAAAGCTTTTTGATGGATTGTTTAGCTTGGTTAAATCCCCGATCTTAAGTTAATATATGTTTGGATGATGCTTACTTTATTTAACCTTGGTTAATTAAATCCTAGATACTTCTCTGGTAGAGGATTCTTGGATCATGTTGAGGCGTCTTGATGTGATCTAAGGCCAAGAACATGGTTAGCAATTAAGTGAATTCCTTGTGATCAATGATGAGTTAAACTCAAGATCGGTAAATTTCCTTGAATTGGTTAATTTGTTAATTGCGTTTCTTTAATTCAACTAGAGTATTTTTATTTCAAATCATCAAAGCCCCCCATTTTAATTATCTTGATCTGATTGAATCTTTGTTTTTATTGGATCCTTGAGAGACGATTCGGTTCATACTCTATACTATAAGTTAGTTTGTGAATCGGTAATTTTTATTATTTGACGGGTCTCGACAACCTCTTATCAAGTGCTGACGGAGTCTAATTCTCAAAATACGCAAATAAAGAAATTACTTTTCACACAATAAAATCAAATAACACAAAATAATTGTGAATGAATTCACATAGCCCATGCTTGGTGATAATGGAGTGCTGGCGGGGTCTAATTTTTAAAATACTCAAATAAACAAATTACTTTTCAAACAATAAAATCAAATAACACAAAATAATTGTGAAGGAATTCACATAGCCCATACTTGGTGATAATGATGAATTAAAATTTGAAAACTCTTTTGCGAAAATCATTTTAAATAAACATTCCAATTATGAAATTCATTTTCAAGAATTTTTCCATTTGAAAAATGTATTTTCTTAGAAATAAAATTTTCAATTCACCAGGTTCACTCCTGATAAGTTGTAGGCTCGTGATTTGTTCCTTGATAATGGCTATTAAGCTACCAATTCCCTGTCTTGACCATTTATCACTCTTTGATAATATGATTGACAAAATGAGACATAAAAACAACAAAAATAAAATATTTTGTTTCAAACAATAAACGACCAACTTAAATAATTTAGCAGATAACTTTAAATTGAATAGGTAACCGTTTTCGGAACGGACGATGTAGGGTGCTAATACCTTTCCTACCTGTAATCAACCCCCTGAATTCGAACTCTGGTATGCAGACTCCTTTTTGAGGTATTCAATTGCGCCATTCCATCTCTCAATGGAAAAATCGATTGGTGACGACTCCCAAACTCTTTTCCTTTTATTTCTCTCTTAATCCTTCTTGTGAGGTTGCCTAATTTCGTGTTATTTCTCTCTTAATCCTTATTGTGAGGTTGCCTAATTTCTCTCTTAATCTCTTAATATTGTATTTGTCAAGAGTCCTATCGGGGTCAATTATCAAAATACGCAAATAAACAAATTACTTTTCAAACAATAAAATCAAATAACACAAAATAATTGTGAATGAATTCACATAGCCCATACTTTGTGATAATGGTGAATTAAATTTTGAAAACTCTTTTGCAAAAATCATTTTAAATAAACTTTCCAATTGTGAAATTCATTTTCAAGAATTTTGTAATTTGAAAAATGTAATTTCTTGGAAATAAAATTTTTAATTCACCAGGTTCACTCCTAATAAATTGCAGGCTCGTGATTTGATCCCCGATAATGGCTATTAAGCCACCCATTCCCTGTCTTGGCCATTTATCACTCTTTGATAATATACTTGACAAAATGGGACATGAAAACAACAAAAATAAAATATTTTGTTTCAAAAAATAAATGGTCAACTTAAATAATTTAGCAGATAACTTTTGACTGAATAGGTAACCGTTCTCGGAACGGACGGTGTAGGGTGCTAATACCTTCCCTACCTGTAATCAACCTCCGAATTCGAACTCTGGTACACAGATGATAAACACATTTTATATGCATAATTTATTACCTCTCATTGGTCTATCCTTATGAAATTATTGCATATATGAAGTGAAAATTGTATAATTCCTCACATATTGGTTATGTTGTTACAAATTGAGCAGAACACCTGAAGGACTATTCAAAGCAGTTGTTGAACCAAAAAATCATGAACTTAAATGTTTATATCAATATAGCTCAAATATAAGAGAAATGAAGACCTAAACTTAATGAATTTTGGGCTACATCAAATTCAGGTGAAACCAAAAAATTCCTACTCAAACCTATATTCGGTTATTTGGTAATTTCTCAAGATCTAACCGTTGGATGCAGTTGAAAGTTTGATATGTCATTCATGACATCATTCTCTACGACTTTCAAAGAAATGAAGATTTCCAGATTATGACTGAAAATGGGTCAAAAATGGGAAACAAGTGGATGCCATCATTATTGATGTAATTTGAGCAGTTTCAACAAAATGGTCATATCTCAAGATCCAACTGTTAGATCTGGATAAATGTTTGGTATGTTCTTCAAGACTGCATGTGCTACAACTCTTATGAAGTGAAGATTTCCAAATTATGATGTGAGCAATGACGAATTTGGTGATCTTCGGAGGTGAAATTTCAGCCCATGTGCAAGCAAAAATTTGACAAAGTTGTAATTGAATAGTTCTAACCTTTGCCTATAAAAGGAAGGCATTTGCCACACTTAAGAGCATTCCATATTCTGAGTTCTCTCATTTTAGTTAGAGTTAGGGGTGAAGCTTTCATAAATTGTGAGATTTATACTTTGATTTCAAGGTTAGATCTTCTAATTTGTCTAAAGTAAATCCCAAAGCTCTTGTTCTTTGTATAATATATTTTTCATCTTATTTAAGTTTCTTCATCTTCATGTCTAGTTGAGTTTCTTCCTAGAGTTAAGGGTGAAGCTTTCATAAATTGTGAGATTTATACTTTGATTTCAAGGTTAGATCTTCCAATTTGTTTAAAGTAAATCCCGAAACTCTAGCCTGTTGTATTCTTGTTAAAACTAACAACCACTTTTATTTTTATCATACTTTTCACTCGTTCTTTTGTTTCCTTTAATATAATAAGTAGCTAAATTTCTATACTAGGATTACAATTTGAACTCACACGTAATTTGATTCGTTTATCATATCTAAGAGTAGGTTGATTATCTTGAATTGTTTATCTTACTTGTTCCTAATGCTTTTAATTAATTGGCCATTAATTAAATTGAATTGATAAACCTTAAGTAACTTGACAAAGAGATTTTGGTTTTAGATCTAGGTAAGATAACATATGATCTTTGTGCGAAAGCCTTGAGTTTGTATAGGATAGACATATACCTATATGACATATGTAACCATTAATGAAATCGGAACTTAATGAATTATTGATTACTTGATAGACATAGACATATAGTTTATCATTAATTAAGAATATTTCTATTTGACCATCGAAAGAGGCTTATAGATAAGTTAGGATTTCTAGTTAACAATTCAGATAATTAATTGATCTTAGATAGAAGTAAGAGAATCAAGTAAAGTGTGAGGGATAATTGCAATCCTAGGCTTGGTTAATTTGATCATTAAATTTATCTTCTTGCTTACTTTAATTTTTAGTCTTTCATAAATCATCTCTTATTAAGTTGTTTAAATAAGATTGTGTTTTGCAGACTTTTAGTAGATAATCAAATTTAGAATTAATCCTTGTGGGTTCGATACTTTCTTACTATTATATTTCTTGATTTGTGATAACGTATACTTGCGTTATGAAATTTCACATCAGCAGACTCTTTTTTGAGGTGTTTAATCGCACCATTCCATCTCTCAATGGAAAAATCGATTCGAGACGACTTCCAAACTCTTTTCCTTTTATTTCTCTCTTAATCCTTCTTGTGAGATTGCCTAATTTCACATTATTTCTCTCTTAATCCTTATTGTGATGTTGCCTAATTTCTCTCTTAATCTCTTAATATTGGATTTTTCCAGGAGTGCTGACGATGTTTAATTCTCAAAATACGCAAATAAACAAATTACTTTTCAAACAATAAAATCAAATAACACAAAATAATTATGAATGAATTCACATAGCCCATACTTGGTGATAATGGTTAGGGATGTCAATTTCTACTCGCGCACGGGGATCCCCACGGGGACTGCCCCATTCGGGGCCCCACAAGTGAGGAAATTTTCTTGACGGGGACGGGGACGGGGGACAAAATCCCCCCGAAGATGATTCGGGGACGGGGATCATACCCCCTGTCCCGTGGGGTCCTCACCCCGAGTAAATTACATATATATCTCTTATTATGTGTGCTATATATATTATACATACTAATAACATTTTGGTTTTTTCATAATTTTTTATTTAATTTGAATATTGTGATTGTACTATTTAAGTTTGAACTTGTTATAATATAACTTTAAATTTAATAATTTAATTTTATATAATTTTTTAAAATTTTATTAAATTTTAGTTTGTCATTTTGTAATTTTTTAATGAATTATCAGGGTCCCTGTGGGGATCCGTGGGGATGGGGACTGGGGAGAAAAGCTCTCCACGATGGGGATCAGGGACGAGAACGAGGGAAAATATAAGGGGCGGGGACAGGGAGCAGGGGAGTACTCCCCGCCTCCCTCCGCCCCATTGACATCCCTAATAATGGTGCATTAAAATTTGAAAACTCTTTTGCGAAAATCATTTTAAATAAACTTTCCAATTGTGAAATTCATTTTCAAGAATTTTTCCATTTGAAAAATGTATTTTTTTAGAAATAAAATTTTCAATTCACCAAGTTCACTCTTGATAAGTTGCAGGCTCGTGATTTGTTCCCCGATAATGGCTATTAAGCCACCATTCCCTGTCTTGGCCATTTATCACTCTTTGATAATATGCTTGACAAAATGGGACATGAAAAACAACAAAAATAAAATATTTTGTTTCAAACAATAAACAACCAACTTAAATAATTTAGCAGATAACTTTAGATTGAATAGGTCACCGTTCTCGGAACGGACGATTAGGGTGCTAATACCTTTCCTACCTGTAATCAACCTCCTAAATTCGAACTCTGGTACGTAGACTCCTTTTTGAGGTGTTCAATCGCACCATTCCATCTCTCAATAGAAAAATCGATTGGTGGCGACTCCCAAACTCTTTTCCTTTTATTTCTCTCTTAATCATTCTTGTGAGGTTGTCTAATTTCGCGACTCCCCTTCTGGGACGGTTGCAACAATATGTTGACACGTCATTGACAAGCTTTATTTTTTAACTGGTTGTTGTCATAGTGAAACATTTTTAATGATGTGACAATAAATAATTAGATGATAAAGTAAAAAATCATTTTATACTGATAGTAGATTAAAATTAAATTCATATATAATATCTGTTAACTTAGTTCTTTAGCATGTTAATCCTTTTATACCCATAATTTAATTCATGTTATATTAGTAAAAAAATTAATGATGTAGACTTTTCAATTATTTTAGATGGTTTTAATTTTGATCCACCATCAGTTGAGTGTAAAGCTTTTCTTCACTATAATTTAATGATGTGCTGTTATATTATTAAATAAGTTTGACTATAACAATAATTATTTCAAGGATTTAATTTTGATCTATTATCAGTGTACGTTTTATACAATATCACTCAAATAGGCATTGACACATCATTCAAAGAGTTTACTCTGACAACTACTTAAAAAGTCAAATTCTTTTAATATCTCGTCAATATATTATTGAATGATAATGTACAAAAACTTTACATTCACATTTAATCAAGATTAAACTCTTATTTCAAACGTCAAACATATGTCAACATATGATTTAACGAAAGTGTAAAAATATTTACAATTACAATCAATCTAAATTAAACTTATTTAAGATTTAGCATTTCTCATTAATTATTCACATATATCTAGAGCTTTCAATACGAGTTGATCCTAACCGGTTGGTACCAATGTTTTAAAAATCGGTTGAGCCGGATAATCGGAGAGGAGAGTGACTCAAGGTTTGATCGGTTGAACCGGTATACTATATACTATATATATATATATATATATAACTGATCACAAAAATCATAAACCGCTTTGTAGTGTCGCCACCTATTTTGTGAAAAAGAAGGAGTAGAACTGTGGAAACCCCCAACCCAACTCCTAAAAGAGCTAAATCCTAAGTTTTTTTTTTAAAAAAGAACCATTTTCTTCTTTCTTTTTTAATAAAAATTCAATTTAAAAGTTGATGAACGGTCCAACTGGTTTTTACCGGTTCAACTGGGTTTTTTTTAATAATTTTTGTGATTTAACCGCTCGGATAGTTCTTTAATTGAGTCAGAACCGGTGGAGCTTCCGGTCTAACTGGTTGAACTGGTTCGGTTAGACCAATTTTTAAAACACTGGTTGGTACAACCTGTTATGATTTTTGAACAATCTGGCATTGTAGGCCCAAGACTCAAGCCCAGTCGTTGTTAATAGATTCAGCCAGCCCAGCCCGTATATTTCTCTTATCAGCCCAGGTGCAGTCCAGCCGTTTGTATTAATGCCGCTCTTTGCTCTCAGAGTCAAGTAAGAGTTTCTCATTCTTAAATTTTGTTTTTTCTGTTTTTTGGTTTTTAGGGAGGCTCTACTGAACCCCCACTACTTAACTATTTTTTTTTTTTTTTTCGGGTTCTAAGAATTTTCCTTGGACCTAAAGAGGAATCGAAATGTGAGGAATTGATCCATTACCACTTAACTACAATCCACCGATAAAGACCGAGGGAATACCCGTTAAGTTACGCTCAGCTAGTTAAATGCACATTTCTATTACACCTATATAGGAAATAATATTTCAATTTAATTAAACTAATTCATAGTCAGTGTAAAGCTTTATAATATTATTATTTAATTATATATTATCATATCATTAAAAAAATTTAATTATAATAACAACTACTTGTAAGATCAAATGTGAATAATAATATGACAACACATAATTGGATGATAGTGTAAAAAGACTTATACTAAAAAGTAGGGCAAATTAAATTCAATTTTAATTAGACTTATTTAATTTTTTCTATAGAACACTCGTTCTTAATATATAACTTGCACAATAAGTATGCAAAATCATTTTCTTTCAAAATTTATGAATAAAAAAAACATAGTTTTATGTGTTTTGAACATTAGGTATTTTATTTTAGTGGTCTAAAGTTTAAATTTTATTGATGAAATTGAACGAAATGAGATTTATGGAAAGAGATAAACTACTGTTGTATATTGACCAAAATAAACAATTCACTTTTGACGATATGAAGGCCATTAAAATTCAATACGAAGTGCTGCCACCAATATGAAAGCCTAAGTTTTCACCATTTACCATAAGAATATATGGAATAAGATCCCAAAATTCAAGGGATTTGCCATCTGGTTAAATGTTTGTGCTTTTGTATTGATTATTTGAGTTTAAATTTTGAAATAGTATTTAAAAGAATTAATTCATTTAAGTATATCAAGTCAATAGAGAAATGAGCGATTAAAATATATCAAGTCAATTTATTTATAAATAAAAAATTATTGTAATATTGTGTATATCTTTAAATACTAAAATATGCATTAATGAAATAAAGATACAACGGGTGAAACCGTAGCCATCCATGTTCAGAAAAACCGTGAGATCAACAAGGGCGTCAGCAAAATTATTTTTATCAATACTCGTCTCATTGAACTAGAATCTTTCAAATTGTTGAGCTTGCCTAACGGTAAAAAAAATTGCTCTTCTAAATCCGCCACAATATGAGAGTGGTTAATTCTAAAAGAGAGTTTATCACTATTCGTTAGATGGTTCTGTAAATTGGACCGCCAATCCGTCATGGCGGTGCCTATAAGGATCATAGACCTCATGGTTAGTTAAGAAGATATAAGTACAATAAGGCCACATCTTCTGAGCAATGAGTAAACATGTGAATACCTGATTCAATCGTAACAACACAAATGGGCGAGAGTTATTAACGTGCACATTGGAAGCGCTTCCACGTGAAATTTTGATTGCAAAGTGCACAGATAACTTGTAAATAGCCTTTTCATTTGAAACCTTGAATGTTGAGGATCTTGGATAATCCATAAATTTTGAAATGTTATTTTTATGGTTTTTGCTTAAATCTATGGATGATATAGTAACTTGTGTCATTCTGCTACAATTTGATAAGTGATTTCAAGCACAAGGGTTTCAAGCTTTGCCATTGACAAGCAACATCCTCGCTTGTATTGTATAATAAGTAGTCCAACATAATAGGATACAAATGAAAGACAAAACAAGGAGGGAAAAAGGAGCCTATGTTCTTTAAAATGTTTCAATTCTCAAGTAACTCATCTCTAAGATAGTACAGCTTGTTTCATGACACCACTCGTAAATAATTAGCAGGAGATTTTGACACAAATAAACACATAAAAGAGTATAACAAAAAATAAAACACTTCAAGGAGGAAATTTAGAACCATACCACTCTGAAAATTGATATCTTATAAAAGCATCACACCGACAATTCACCCCAGATTTTGCTTAAGGCAGAATGGGCATGGTCACTTGTATTGTAAAACTAATGCCTTTTCAGAGAATAATATATGAAGGAAAGCCAGTATCATGTTCATGAAGGAAAGCAAACCAGAGTTCATGGCGGAAAAACAATATATTTACAAGTTTTCCTGATAGAAATCAAACATTTAAGGAGCAGAATCCAATACAGAACTTCTCTCAGTAACTACTATAGTAATTTACACGGATATCAAGAAAACAATAAGATCATGTATGGAGATCACAACTGAGCTTACATGCTCAATGACAAAGAAAAGCAAGCAAAACACCTTTCACCACCATCTTTCCCATGCCTAACATAAAACTGTTTGTTCTGAAACACAAGCTAGACCCTGAATCAATCTCACTATTTCAGATGTATCATCCAGATAGTACTTAGCCTTACTGGGTTTTCGACCAACAGTGCATGCAAATACTTCAGCGCTGGGTGCGATGGAAGGACCAGCCATCGAACTGGTGATCACCTCAAACATGTCTTCATCAGACCTGTCATCTCCTATACACAAAACAAAATCAGGTGACATTCCCGTTTCTTGCATGGTGGAAAGTAGGCGTTTGGCCACAAGTCCCTTGTTCACACCCTGCATGTTAAATATGTATTAGAGGCCGTAAGTAAAACCATGAAATGAATAATATCAAAATTTGGCATTTCTCAAAAACATAAGCATAAAAGAAAAGAGAACAACAAAAAGAATACCTTTCAAAGGTGGATCTATAGTACAGTTTAACAATAAATGCACTCTTTAGAAGGGCATTTCACTTGGTTTCCTTTTATATTCTTTTACAAAATCAACTTCCATTCAGGGCTAAGAAATTGAATACGGTAACTAGTAATATCCAACATACGAATAATTCTAAAGAAAGATTAAAATTCACAAATCAATGCAGGATAGGACTAAGTCACAAGCTTTATTCTTTCAACTCTTCTTCCTTTCCCCAATCTTCAATACCCACTTTTTTATTTGATATTAATTAAAGCCCAAAATCCACTGTACAAAGCACCACCAACTCTTGATTTTTGCTAACCAATCCTACTATTCCTTTATCGGTCAGTCCGTCCACAATAACAGGTTTTGTTTTCAAATTACACCTTAATGTGAGTTTCGCAGCTTACCAGTTTCTTAAATCTGGAATTAGCTGATGCAAAAATATAACTGATGATGCAACTCCTAAATTCAAAATCCAAGATATAAAATGAATCTATCACTACAACTCATTCCTAAAATGTTATACACACCTGTGGTTTAACTTCTACATTATTCTGGCCACTCTTGACTGTTACTGGTTCATTTGCAAGCACACTTTCAAGATGATCAAGAAGTTCCTTAGCTTGGCATGATCCAAAATCTGGATCTGCATCCTCATAGCACCAGACAAGAGCAGTCTCCTTATCTTCAATGGTGGACCCATCAGTTGTTTCAGTATAAAGCTTCATTACAGGTTCTGCAATTTGTTTCCAACTGTAGTCTGTTGCAGCTACACATGTTTCCCATTCTACATCTCGCTTCATTCTGAAACCATACATCAAACAAGAAGCAATGTCAGCCATTACCTATAAGCCAACGAAAGCACCAAATCTTGCAAAGGTCAGAATCCTAAGTAATTTACCTTAGAAAATAACCATGCTCAGCTGCAATTCCCAGATTCTCACAAGGAGAAAACCATTCAGTAAGTCTCTTTCGGCTTCTAGCACTGACAAGGAACACCATGTTGTTCTTATCACTACACAAACTATTAAGAATTTTAATGGTTTTACTGGTTGGGCTCTTATCAATGGAAGCCTGAGGCATTAGTGTACCATCATAATCTAGAAGGATCGCCCTTGTTGTCGTCTGCTTGTAAGCTGAAACTATGTGCTCCATTGAGAGTTTCCTGAAGTTTGGATCAAGTGCTACAACTCTAAAACTTAATCCAAACCCAATTCCCCACCACCTTCGCCGTATATGATCACTACAAGTCCTTTCCAAATCTTGCAAGAAGCTACGAGCCCAGTACCCAACATCATGAGTACTAACATATCTGTAATGCTTCTCATGCCTAAGCTGTTTCTCTGAATCAGGCATTTCCAGGGCAGAGTCCATTGCTTCTGCTACTGCATCAATATTCCATGGGTTCACTCTGATTGCTCCACTTAAAGATGGGGAACAGCCAATGAACTCAGACACAACCAACATGCTTTTCTTAGGGGAGGAAGCTAATCCCAAAACTTTATCCAACTTCTCATTTCCTTGACGACTGATTATATATTCATATGGTATGAGATTCATTCCATCCCTTACTGCAGTAACTAAACAACACTCGGCAACAACATAGTAAGCAATTCTCTCATAAAACTTGAGTGGCTCCTCAATCAGAACAACAGGATCATACCCGGGTTTCCCAAATGTTTCATTTATATGTTTTACTGTTGCTTTAGTCTCAGCTTGCACTTCTTTCACATCTTTCCCTCGTCCCCTGGCAGGATTAGCTATCTGGACCAATACAACCTTTCCCTGACACTCCGGGTGCTGAATGAGAAGCTGCTCCATGGCCAATAGCTTCAAACTTATTCCCTTAAAAATATCCATGTCATCCACCCCAAGCAACATTGTTCTGCCTTGATCAGAAAACTGTCTAATGAGCTCAGAAACTTTCTCTTCAGTCTTTTGCAGGCTTAAAACTGATTGAAGCTGACCCATGTGTATACCAACAGGAAGAATTTTGATACTAACAGTCCTACCATAATACTCAAGCCCAATATAACCCCGTTTGGATTCGTAGGTAAGACCAAGCATCCTACTACAACAGGAGAGGAAATGCCGCGCATAATCAAAAGTGTGGAACCCAATCAAATCTGAATTCAGGAGGGCTCTCAAGAGCTCTTCCCTAATGGGCAATGTCTTATATATTTCTGATGAAGGGAATGGGCTATGGAGGAAGAACCCCAGTTTCACTCTGTTAAATCTCTTCCTCAAGAAAGTTGGTAACACCATCAGATGATAATCATGTATCCACACATAATCATCTTCTGGGTTAATAACTTCCATAATCCTATCTGCAAAAATTTTATTGACAGATACATAAGCTTGCCACAATGACCTGTTAAACCTACCACCAAGTTCTGGTGACAGAGGCAACATGTAATGAAACAGTGGCCATAACTGTTGTTTGCAAAACCCATGATAGTACCTAGTAAACAGATCAGGTGGTAGAAAAGTTGGGACACACTTAAAGGTCTCAAGAAGTATCTGTGAAACCTCATCCTGTTCATTTGGATGCACTTCTTCCTTAAGGCATCCAACATAAATAACCTCAATATCATCATCCCCTAATCCATCTTTCAGTTGGAGGAGAAGCGAATTATCATCCCAATTGAAAAACCAATTCTTATTACCATCTGGCTTCCTCTGAGCCCTTATAGGGAGCTGATTAGCCACTATTATGATCCTGTCTCGGTGAACCGAAGAGGAAGACGGGTCAGAGCACACACTCTCCACTGGGTCATCATCAACATCAGATATCAACCCAGCCACAGTCATAATCCTTGGAATTCGCCTGTTCATGCACCCAAATGAAGAAGACTCACCAGATGCCAGCTCCAATAGATTTGAATACGATCTTGACACCATTCTTGTAATCCCAAGCTAACACACAATGCTTTAAAACACTGTACCCACATAACCAAAAAGTTCCATCCAAGGTTAATTGTCAATATCAGAGTATCAGGGAGGAGCAACCAGCACTGATCATCTCACAACTAAGGTCCCCAACCCGTTTAACCAAAAGGATAAATCCAAATCAACAAAATGGGGGAAGAACAAAGATTGTGGAGTCAATAAGACTACCTTTTGAGTTGTAGGTCAGTTAACACTAGTCCTGAATTGTGTGAATGAGAAATTACAAAAGCATGAAATGGCAAGAGGTGCTGGTGGTGAATCTGTGATGAGTAACAGTGGAGAGCATCAAAAGGGAGAGCAGAACTTGTTTGAAGATAAGCTTGGAGAAGTGGATCAAAACAAGGGATAGATAAATCATGAAGTTACTTGTAATCCAGAAGAGATAAGAGAGATCAAAAGGAATGGAATGGATTCAGATCACAATTCACAAATACAGCTAAGACACAAGAAACAGCAACCAAACAACCCACCAGAGATTGTTGTCATAAATGGACTGAACTTGGAAGACAGTTGAAAACAAGAACCCAAATGGAATTAAGATACAGTTGAAGAAATTACCAGTTTGGTTGAGATTTGATTTCCAATTTCACTCACTTTGATTGGGGGTGGGTAGAAAATTTTTGGAATCAAGATAAAAACATTTTGGGAAAAATCTAATTAAGATGGTGAAAAATATGGAAAAGGGAAAAATTATGTAAATGAAACAAAATTAAAAAATTAAAAATTAAAAACTTCAATTATCTTTTGGCGAAACTTTGAGCTTTCTCACTTATCAAAATAGCCCTTTTATTCAATCCAATGCAGTTCACCCTCACAATTTTTCTCTCTCCACTGAGCTGATACAGCATGCAACAGTGTGAAAATTTTGGAAGCTCACTTGTTTTTATGAGTCAACAACTAAAAGGATGAAAAATGTCTTTTTGTTAAAACCAAAAATAGAGTATGAAAATTAGGATGATTTTTCACCGTTGGATGACCCAAAAGGGATTGAAGTAAGCTCAATCAACGTTGCAAGATTGTGGTACACCAAGAGACAAAGTTTGGAGAAGCACCCTATCTTTGCTCCAGCTTCGTCCTTATCCTTTGTCCTCCTTCGGCAAGTCTGCAACCGAGATCATGCTTCGTGTGGGACCCACCTAAGGGCTTGTACGAAATTAGCTGTCATGCTCGGACTGTCATGCCACGTGTCTAACTTTTATTGGTGTAATACTCTCAGTAGGACAACGTGGCGAATTACTCGTCCTCTATCACTTTAGCATAGAGATTCGTGTCATATTTTCACCCAATAACAAAAAATTCTACCAACAAACGTTTTTGTTTTGGTACGCTACCAACAAACGTTTGGGTAAGGAAAACTGTACTTTTAGGTTTTGTTTGAATTAAAAGAGTAATGGAGTGAAAAAAAAATTAGAGTAAAAAAAGTTTTAAAAAATAAAATAAAATAAAAAATAAATAAGTTTTTAAATTATTTAGAATAAAAAATTAAAAAATTAAATAAATAAATAAATTTTATTGTAAATAAATTTTTATTTTTATTTATTTATTTATTTATTTATAAAACAAAAAAAAATAATATATTAATTAAATTTTTATCTCTATTTATTTTTTTTATTTTAAAAGAGAAATAAAAAAATTGTAAAACTTATTATTATTATTATTTTTTCTATTTCTCTTTTAACTAAATAAAATAATTTTCTTATTTTTTTATTTCTCTTTTATCTATTTTTCTCAAAACAAACAAATCATTAAAATAAAAATATAAATTAAAAATTTGAAATAAATAATTATTAGAAAAACTTTTTACTCACGATTAAACTTAAAAAAAATTAGTCTCAAATGATTAATAATTCGAGAAAAAATTTAAGAAACAAAAAAAGTCCAGTGTAAAACTCAGTTGTATACTGTACATCATGCCAATAAGCAACTCATCATTTTAAATCTTAAACAATTATTTAAACTAAAAATTTATATAATTATTTAATGTTAGAACACTAACTTCATGCATGAATCACTCTTCATTCATCCTAGAAATATTTTTAGATAAACATCGTTTATTATAAAAAAATTATATATATAACTATTTTTTTATATGTATTTTATTTAATATTAAACATATATAAAATTATATAATATATTTATAAATGTATTTATCTTTATGAAAATATTAGATAACTAAACAAACGGTTTTCATAATTTTTAATAAAATGAGTTAATATTATTATTAAAATTGAAATAAATAAATAATTTTTTATCATTTTTACTTATTTAATAATTACTATTAAATTTGATAAGTTCTTAGATACTTTTAAAATAATACTCTCAATAATATTTGAACTGTCATATTTAATTTAAATTTTATTTTATAATATTTTAAATTTAATCCATATATATATATTTAATTTTAATTTATTATTAGTGTAAGATTTTTTTACACTATATTAAATTATGAGTTGACACATTATTAAAAAAGTTAGACTTTCTAAATAGTTGTTGTTATAGTCAAATTCTTTTAATAATTTAATAATACATAATTAAATGACAGTGTAAATTTTTTTTACTTTGACGATAAATTAAAATTAAACAATATATATATATATATGATACCACATACTATATTTTAATAAAATAATATAATATTCATACATATATATTTCTCATCATTGACTAAATTCTGAGTAATTCTATAATATTTTTTAAACCGTATAACATTACTCAATAAATTGTTAATTAGACTGCTAGACTACTAGACTGCTAGACTACTAGATAAGAATTTATTCTCATCCTTATCCTTTGTCCCCAACCATAGACGTAAGATTCTAGTGCATCAGGAGCACTATAAGGTTTAGAAGTGCCCAATTAAAATGCCCCACGTCAGATGAAGTCATTAACACTTGCATTACGTGGAAGAGTTTGATTATTGGAATACCGTACGAGCGGATAAGCTGGAAATTCCAAAAAGTCGACCTTCGACCCGTGGACAGATGGACCCACCACCGTGGACAGCTGGAATTTGGAGCCCCGACCCACCACCTAGGACAGCTGGACGTCACATTGACCTATCTGACACGTCATCGGTGGGACCCACTGATCCACACTGACCAACGAAAAATAAAACTAATCAATTTCTTCGTAGCTCGTACGACTCGATTCTATTTTTTTTAATTAATTAATTAGTTGTTACAGGTTACAGAAAGAAAAAAAAATAATTCCTCAATAGAGATTGGAGAGATTGTATTATTTGTTTTATTGAAAATTTATAATTTCATTATATTCTTTGATACGATATAATTAATAACTATAACAATTTATATAAATTATTATTTTTAAAATTTTGATAAGTTATAAAAGGCTTATTTTGTAATCCACACAATTTAATTTAAATGTAACAAGAATTTAATTTTAATGTAAAAATTTTTTATACTATCATTTAATTATGTGTTAATATATCATTAAAAGAGTTAAACTTTCTAGTAATTATTATGATAGTCACATTTTTTTTATAATTTAATAACACATAATTAAATATTAATATAAAAAAAATTTACACTAAAAATTAAACTTATGTAACAAATCATGTTATATTTATATTCATCATATCTAGAATTAAATTTTGATTTTTTTATTTTATCAATTTTTTAAATAATCAAAATGAGAGTGTTAAAAATAAATTTTATTTTTTTTATTGATATTTAATATGAATTATAAAATATTTATTGTTGTTAATTATATTTAATAAATTTTTAAATATATATTTTAAAATTAATAATTAATAAAAATTTCACAATTAAATTTAAATATTATATTTATAAAATATCATACTAATTCAAAATAAAAAGTAAAACTGGAATGAAATGTAAGCAAGTAAGTGTAAGGATAAGCACGGATTAGTGCTTACAGCAGAAGCAGCTTATAGGGACTCGGGGTAGATGCTAAGTGCACCACGTATTATTCATTTTCTGCATTTTGCTTTTAGAGAAAAAAAAAAAAAGTTAAATAGAAAAGGACAAGAGGAAGAGGTACCGAGCGGGGACAAGGGCGGCAAATCAACGATTCTAAATTGTGGTGGATAAGGTTTTCTCTTTGTCTTCGCTGTTCCTTACTTCATAACTTTTTTCGATGAAGATAAGGATCACGGTGTTTACTTGGGTATGGTGGCGTCACATGAGAGATGATGGTTCCTCAAGCATCGAATCTCCCTGACCGTTAGATTTCCATGAGTAATCAACAGACCTGATGGAATCGAACGGATGGGGGGAGTGATTGAAACGCCAAGAGCCTGAGACAGGTTGGTTGGTATCGAAGGAAAGGGACAAGGGTTGAATGAGAGTGTAGACCAAAAAGTTCACAATTTTTCTTCTTCCTTAATTTTTTTTTCCAAGTAATCATAGATTTTAACATTAGATAAAATTAAGATTTTTAACTTGTCATCCCATCTGGTATCAAAAAAAAAAAAAAACTTGTCATCCCATCTTTCATGATGATTAAATTTAAGCATAAAGTAAAATTTCAAACACAATGAATTCTTATGTATGCAATCATTTGTACTTATACTTAATAATTTAAACTTCTTTGATATGTACTCATGCGTCAAATACAAAGACATTTTGTGAGTACGCTTGTTAAATATATAAATTATTTTTAACTTTCACTTAATAATTAAATTTTTAGGAGAATTAGGAGAATTAAAAAATCATTCATATATTCACCCTTTTTTTTTCTGTTTTTTTACTTTAATCACTTGTTTCATTTTTACCTCCATCTAGTTTTCTATTTTTATGTTCTCTTTCGTAATATTTGTCCTAACTCGGCCCCGAAGTACACGATGAATTTAGTTACCACTCATGGATTGTTATCCTTATCATTTCACTTAGGAAAAGTTAGCGCTCCGTATCCTTTCCTTGGAAGGGCTTTTCACCAATCAAGTGGGGAATTATGTCTCACACCTTACATCCTTATCTTCAAGTAATTTTATAATAAAAATATTATTAATTTATATTTATATTATTATTTTAATATTAAAAAATATTTTTATAATTGGAACTAACAAAATACCTAAAGTAATGAAGTTTGATTTACCATATTTAAATAAACAAACAATATTTTCATACTATATAAAGTTAGTTATATGAATTAAACAAAGTTATCATTTTTACTTAGAGTGTATTTGAAATGTTAAAAAATAAAATTTAATTTAATTTATAAATTAAATTTTGTGTTTGAAATGTTAAATAATAAAAATTAATTAATTTTGAAATTTTTTTTATTTAAGTTATGTGTATTTAAAAATCTATTTAAATTTAGCTGAATTTGAGTATATTTAATTTGATTTTAAATTTAGTTATTTAAATTGATTATTTTACCCTTATTAATTTTTTGATTTTACCTAATTAATCTAACAATATTATTAAAAATGATATAATGTTAAAAAAGGAAAATAATAAAATTAAATCAAATAATTTCCTTTTTAATAAATTCCAAACATAAGAATTGATTTCTAAATTAATTCAAATATAATTCTTTTATAATGAGTTCCAAACATAAAATTTTATTTTTAAATCAAATCAATTCAGTTCAATTCAAATCTATTTTTAATTGATTCCAAACATAACCTCAAAATTTTTCTTGGTCTTCCTCTACCCTTGTTTATCGGACTATCCTCTATGTGAACAACTCTTCTTATTGAGGCTTCTATTGGTATTTTCCTCACATCACCAAGTCATCTTAATTGAATTTCTGTGATCTTTTCATCAATAAGTGTACTCCAATTTTTTTTTTGGATACCTTCATTTTGGATCTTATCTTTTCTTTTATACTTATTCATCGACTGTAACATTCTCATCACTGCAACCCTTAACTTATGCTATTGTTGGAATTTTACCATCTAACATTAGGTACTATAAAGCATCAATGGTTTTATAACTTTTCAATAGAATTTTTCTTTGAGTTACATCTTCCGCAATATTTTTATCACTTTGTATGATAGATTCAAAATACCTATACAAAGCGATTTGCCCCAATTTTCATCTTCAAGTCACTAATAACACACGTCTTACTGAACTTGCATCATATATTTCGTTTTACTTTTACTAAATAAAAAATTATATAATTCTAAAACTTCTTTCCACAACTCTAGTTTACTATTTATCATATTCGTGCAAAATATATTAGTTATTATACTGGTGTAATGCACGGATTTGTACTACATGTATGATTTTGTTCTTGTAATATTAATCTTAAAAAATAATATTAAATTTGCTAATGTTATTTAGATCATATAAATACCCCTGTATTTGTTGTGAAAAAATTCTTTGAACAAGAGGGAAAATAAAGCTTGAGACATGTGAGATATTATCTTTAAGGATTATTTCGCTCACATGTAAAGAATGAGAAAATCCTCGAGGATATAACAGACTCGTCTAAAAATAGGATTCTAGGAATACAGAACAACAAGAACAATCGTTTTTTGTTAACCTAAGCAGTTAAGAAAAAAACACTTTTGAAAAAGAGGATGGTTAAAAATCTTATCCCGCAATGCTGAAATAGAATTTGAACAAGTCAAAAAATAAAATATTATATAATGATGCAACAAACAAAAGAGGATAACATGCAACAAAATTTTGAACAAGTTAAATGGAATTATAAGATGATAATAACTTATCTGTTATGTTATCAAAAACTAAATGTTATGTTATTAGTAAACAACAAAGCTTATATGCTAGAATTTGACCAATTCAAAGTAAAGCTTATTCTTTTTGAAATATCAAATCACATGCAACAATCCACATATTTCAAAATGACTTGTAAGATAAAATAAAGAATAAGATATATAAAATCCCAAGTTAAACACATGAGCATAATAGCTTTGAATATAGTGTCTTTTGGACTACGAACTAATCCTAAAAACATATGGCTTTTAACGTACAGTGTAATTGGAGAATTCAATTAGCAAAAGATATACACAATTTCGTGATCACAAAATTCATGCAAACAATGCTATGAAGATCAAGATCACAGTTTGTTACCTCATCTTCTTCTTCTTCTGACAAGGTGTTAGCCATGAGACATAGATTTGCTTCTTCTTCTGCTTCTTCTTCATCATCAGTAGTTGAAAGATCAAGATCTTCCCAGGTGGCCATTAATCCTCTTTTCTTCTTTGGAAAAAATCTCCTTTTCTCTTTCTCCTTGTTTAGTGAGGGGCATTCCGTTTTAATGTGTCCGGGCTTCTTGCATTCATAACATATGATTGGACTCTTGTCTTTTGTTTCTGTTCTGTCCTTTGGTGACCTTCGTCCAAAGTGCTTTCTCCGCATACCTCCTTTCTTTTTCCACATTGCTTGTATCTTTCTAGAGATGAAAGATAACTCGTCATTATCAGATATATCATCTTCAGATGAATCGGCTTCGTCTGATGATTTTTCAGCTTTAAGTGCTTTGGACGCACTGCCTTTGTGAGCTTTAAGGGCAATTGATTTCCCTTTTCTTGAGCTTTCCTCTTCTTGAAGTTCCAACTCATGAACTTTAAGAGAACCCAAGAGTTCCTCCATGGTAAGAGAAGCTAGATTCTTTGCTTCCTGTATGGCAGTAACCTTAGGTCTCCACTGTCTGGAAAGACTCCTTAGAATTTTTCTGATATGATCTTGATTATCATAGGTCTTTCCCAGAGATCTCAAGCCATTGATTATTGTTTGGAATCGTCCAAACATTTGATCAATGTTTTCATGCTCTCCCATTTTGAAGAGCTCATACTGGTGAACCAGCATGCTTATCTTTGATTCCTTGACTTGAGATGAACCTTCATGTGCTAAGGCCAGAGTATCCCATATCTCTTTAGCTGTTTCACAGCTATGAACTTTATCGTGCTCTGATCTGGTGATGGCACACATAAGATAATGTTTGGCTTTTGAGTTAAGCTGATGTCTGGTTCGTTGTCCTTCCGTCCATTGTGGTCGAGGGAGATCCTGTCCTTCTGCGTTGGTGGGTGTTTGATATCCATTTTGAACTAGGTCCCAGATGTCCATATTTTGGGCATCAAAAAAAGCAATCATTCTCTTCTTCCAGTAATCATAGTCGTTTCCATTGAATAGAGGTGGTCTGTTCACCGCTTGTCCTTCGTTCTCCATTAAAGGGTGTACTAGATCTTTTTCCTCTGCACTGTTAGATGCTCAACCCAAGAGGCTGAGCTCTGATACCAATTGAAATAACCAAGTGAAACACAAGAAGGGGGGTTGAATTGTGTTTCTTAACCCTTTTTGATGATTTAAAAAAGATTTTCCTTTTTAACAGAAGATTGAACACAGCGAAGGATAAAGTTTGACAAGTAAAGAACTTAGAACCAACACGGCTTAGTCCTATTGGACTCTAAGGATTTTGAAAAGACTTTTAAGAAAACAGTTAACACGTTCTAAAACTAATTAAAAGGTTTTTGTTAATAAACACAATAGTAAACCCCAGAGGTTAGTGAATATAATAAAACACACTAGAAGAGAAGAGAAGCTTACACACGAGATTTATCCTGGTTCACTCTTATCAACCAAGAGCTACGTCCAGTCCCTTCTACCAGAAGGATTTTCCAACTAATCTTTTACGAGATTACAAGTATTATACACCTCTTCAGGTAACAAGTATTTTCAACCTCTTCAGGTTCAAACACACAAGTATTCTTTTACACACAGCCTCTTCAGGCTTACAATGCTTAAGATGAATAAGTGAAAGTAGATGAAAGCTTGAGTTTGAAACTCATTGACAAATGAGAATAGGCAATAGAAATCTCAAGGCTTTTTCTTTTTACACGTATATGGAAATCCAAGAAGAGATAAAGCTTTTTAGACTTTGTAGGATGCTTCGGCAAAAGATCTCTTTCTTTTTTTTTTCAAGTGCTGCTTCTTCTCTTTATAAGTAAGAACAAATTGAGCAGACTTCATGGGCTAGATCGTCTAACGGAAACATTTATTACCGTTCTGAGTAGCATTAAATGCATCTACTGGAAAAGTGCTGAACTTCTTCTGACGGTGACTTTTATTCTCTAAGATTTCCAATCAATGAAAACAAAGTCCTGATTTGTCTAAGATTGCAGACAGTTTCTTATTTGCAGATCTTTGTAGTTGTTAGACAATGTCAGCAAAAGTGGCTTAGTTGACTTCTTCTGTCGCCGTGAGCTGTCAGAGTTCTTTTCTAGCATTTAATGAGGAACAGTTCTTCATTTTTTAATTTTCACTTGGACGAGAGCTTGAGCTTGAACTTTGAAAGAGTGAAATGAGTCCGAGCTTTGTGATCAATCAATTTGAGACACACATGTTAGCTTTTTATTAGGCTTTATTAGATGTTTATTGTACCCAATATTAGTGTTTTAGATGAGTTTAATGTTGTTGGGCTTCATTGGACTTTAATATTAGCAAATATTGAATAATTTTTGGATTTTGATGCATTTTGACCTTTCTTCCTTGGTTAGGCCATAACTTGGGACTCGGTGATCCAATTGAGGTGATCTTGGTGTCTGTGGAAAGCTAAGACAATGCTCTACAAGTTTCATGAAGAACTCAAGAGCTGGATCGGAATGCTAAGGGTCCAAAATATCCCTGCAATGCAGAGTGGGTTTGCTGTCACGGAACCATCTGGGCAGTATGCACATATTGGACTATATAGTGGGTTATAGACCTCCTCTTGGGCTGAAACTTGGTCATTTGAAAGATAAGACCCATATCTCCAACTTCACTGAAGACCATTTTGTCAATAGATGTCGTTTTAGGCATGATAATGAAGCTACAAGTTGGTCTGAATTTGGAAACACGTTCTTCCAACCTAACTTGAGGTAGGTGCAGTGTTTTTGGCATTTCTGGAGTTCTAAAAGTCCAAATGACATGATTCAAATTGGAGATTTTCAAGGAGACAACTGGCTACAACTTTGATGAGGACATCCAAGCCAAAATGCACCGTCTAGGTGATGAATTTGAAGCCATAAGTCGGATAAGAGTTGTTGACTAAAAGCCACCAACCATACACCAACCCACCTACCATGCACCAACCCACCAACCATGCATCAAGCTTCCATTTTTGACAATTTTCATATTCTTATAGCTTGTATTCAGATTATGTACATGTACAAATTGGCTTCTAGGATTAGTATAAATAGACCCAACCACTTTGTATTAGAGAGATTCAATTTGGAAGTAAGTTTGAAGAAAGTTTTAGTATTTGTGAGAGTTTTCTTTCTCTTCTTCTCCATTCTCTTTAGAATTTCGTTTTTGTTCTTTTATTTTTGAGTTCTTCCTTCCCATCCATGGAAGGCTAGGCTCTCATAATCAATCCAAGGGATTAGCCATCTTGATGTTTAATTTGGAGATCTTGTTTCGCTTGTTCATATTGCTTAATTGTTATTCAAGTTTCTCTTCTTCCTCCTTTGATTTTTATCTAGATTGAATTGCTTAATTTGATTTAGATGTTGATGTGGTAACAGCTTTATTATCATGTATTCAAAGAGGATCACATAGAATAAACAATTTATTAAAGCTTTTGGATGGATTGTTTAGCTTGGTTGAATTCTTGATCTTAAATTAATCTATGTTTGGATGGTGCTTACTTTATCTAACCTTGGTTAATTAAATTCTATATGCTTATCTAGTAGAGGATTCTTGGATCATGTTGAGGCGTCTTGATATGATCTAAGGCCAAGAACACGGTTAGCAATTAAGTGAATTACTTGTGATCAATGATGAGTTAAACTCAAGATCGGTAAATTTCCTTGGATTGGTTGTTTCTTTAGATTTGTTTTCAACTTTAAGTCTTATACTTTTATCAATATTGTTAATCAACAACAAAACCCCCCCATTTTAATTATCTTGATCTGATTAAATCTTTGTTCTTTTTGGATCCTTGAGAGACGATTCGGTTCATGCTCTATACTGCAAATTAGTTTGCGAACCAGTAATTTTTATTATTTGACGGGGTCTCGACAACCTCTTGTCACTTTGGCAAACAGATCGTATTGGACGAACCAATAAAAGTAGTAACAGTATATGCATACAAATATTGGACGCACCAATAGTTAAAGTATATGTAGACAGTCATTGGACGCACAAAGCATATTTAGACATTCATTGGACGCACAAAGAGTTATAGCATATTGGACGTACAAAGAGTTATAGCATATTGGACGCACAAAGAGTTATCTTTAAGCATAGAGCAGAAAGGACGCACATACAAGTAGCGATTTGTTAATACTATTATCGAAACACTTACTTGTTCAAACTAAATAAATATTTTTGTTATCCTCAAAACTTAAACAGGGAAAGCTACAACATTTAAGAATTTAGTACTTAAACCTTTTTATAAGATTTTGGTTTCAACAAGATAGACAATTAAAACTAAGAGGATGTAGATTAGTTATAATCTAGTGGCATACTTGAAAATTGCTTTTTAGGATTTGCTATTTGGAGGGAAAGACAGAACACGAAAATAGACTTTTCATTTTCCCTAGTTTTTTGTGTTTCTCTCTAGCTTTTCTCTCCTCTTCCACAAGCTTCCTTGGACTGCAGCCATGAATGACTAATTGTGCTAAATCAATCATTGAATTCTAAGGATAATTCAGTTTGATTTTAAGACACAGTTTTGTAATTCAAAATTGAATGTTCTATTGATTGAATATCTTTTCTTCTCTTGTTTCTCAATTTAATCTTAATGATTAGAGATTTTTGTTATGATGAGATTCGATTGTATTTATTGTCTGATTGAGAATTGTGATAGGATTTTGATTGATCTATCTTGATTTTATCACAAGAGGATTAAAGGTTAATGCTTGTAGATTTGTTTGCATTGGTTGATTATAATTCTGGTGATTAGATTAACATAGCTTGCATGAATTATGTGATTACATAATTGTGTATATCTGTTGCTAATCGAATTCTAGATGATAATCTAATAGATGATTTTGGATTTAATGTAGAGATCTAGGTTAGATCCAGATCAACAAATCAATGAAAGTCCATGCACATCTAGTGATCAATGATAGGTTAATTGAGTTGTCTAATGGATTTCTTGGATTGATTGTTGTCTAATATGATTTCTTTCTATTTAGTTGCATTCACTCACATCAAAACATCTTCAATTTACATTGATCCGATTGATTTTGCATCTTGGTCCTTTAAGAGACGATTTTGGTTATTCCTTATATACTACAAGCTAGTTTAGGATTAATTCTGTAATTTGTTTGAGCTTGGCACTCAAATCAAATCATCCTCTATTAACCAAGTAGTTAAAAAAAACACTTTTAAAAAATAGGGTAGTTAAAAATCTTATCCCACAATGCTGAAACAAAATTTGAATAAGTCAAAAAATAAAATAGTAGATAATGATGCAACAAACAAAAGAAGATAACATGCAACAAAATTTTGAACAAGTCAAATGGAAGGATAAGCAGATAATAACTTATCTGCTATGTTATCAAAAACTAACTGTTATGTTTTCATTAAAGAACAAAGTTTATCTGCTAGAATTTGACCAATTCAAAGTGAAGTTTTATTCTTTTTGAAATATCAAATCACATGCAATAGTATCAACACCCTTTATACTCTTTCCTATTACTCTACTATTGGATTTTTCTTTTGTAGGTTTGCCTGTATTTTATTTGTAATTTAATAAGTTGCATGTGATTCTTCAACAAGCGGTAGCTTAAGATTTCTAAAAGCCAGATTTTAATTATACATACCTGTAGCAATCTCTTATTAGACATTTGACTTCATGATTCATCATACTACAATTTGCTAGGTATAATATTCCACCCATAAATGATACAAGAGATACAATTTCATTAATTTTACTAATAATTGATTTGTCATTGTTAATTTTTTTTTCTTTAAATATTGTTTAAATTAATCTTATTTTGACAATCCATATCAGAACATAGGTTTTCACACAAAGTATGAAAACAACTTGTTTTCTTTTTAAAATTCAATTCTATCTTGTTTAAGTGAGACCTAAACTTAAAGTCTTAATATGATATGTGTTGTATAGCAGCTTCGCCTTGGCATCCTTAAAGACTTGAGGAAAAAACTCTTTGCATATTCTTATTGTAAAATATAAGCCACAAGTTTGTTTCTAGGGATTGGGAAAATCCCACACCAACCCGATTCTCTGTCAATCTTTGAATAATTCTTTTTCTCTCATCCAAGTAAGAAGTAATGGTCATTTAATAAAAATTTTGAAAAATTAAAGATCCAAGAAAAAAATTGAAAAAATTGAGAAATAAAGGATACAGAACAAAGTTACAATGTGCCCTAATGATGACTAGTGACCATATTCTATGGCCGATCAGTCATCCTCGTAAGGTCAATCTTCCCTCAATCGATGGTCATTGACCATCACCCAATTCCAATGGTGCTCAACCCACGATAAAATTCAATTTTGAAAATTTTCTCTTGATTCATGTAGAATTGTATGTTTAAACTTTCCAAAACCCTTGTAGACACTTCTTGGGAAGTAGAAAACAAGAAAGAGTTTCACCATAACCACCATTTAACATTTTTGATGGACAAAATTGCCCCAAAAGGTCTAGTTTTGGCTTGTTTTCATCTTTTACCTAAAGCCTTTCTTCAAAGGGCTTATAAACATCTCATTTAGTAGCTAAGTAAGGGATTTTTAATTAGCAATTTTTTGGGGATAAGATCATGAGGTGTGAGACTAATGCTTCCTTGAGCATCGGCTTGGCTCTTGCCACAAGATATCTCTCATGTTTTGATCCCTTGCACTCCAGGTAAAGTCAGCTCATAGAAAGCTTAGTTTGTGAACTAATCCACACCTCGTAGATCCAATCAGATTTTTACTTTCACAAGTTTGGTAATTTTGTTCTTGAGTGAAATCCTAGACTTGGAGACAAAACTCGAGAGTTAGGTAAGGAAAAAGATAGGAATTGAGAGTGCTTTTAGATTTTCTTGCTTCCTTGCTCTATTTTATGATAAAAATAATAATTTTCATACCCATTTTTATATTTTCTTTTGAGATTCCTTTCATCGCAAATGTTTCTTTATAATCATTTTAGGACAAAATTCTTTGGAGGGGCCATTTTTCATCTATTTCTTAGTTCTTTTGGAGTATCCAATGAAAACGTCGTAAGACTTGAAGATGGAAAGTGTGAAGACTAGTCTTTGTCTGGAGAAAATTGTAAGTAAAACTTTTTATCTCGATATTTATTTTCTCGTGTTTTTTTTCCTTCTATTTTTCAACTTTTAGGCACATGCATTAGGGTTTCTCTAGAAACATGCCATAGATTTTTATTTCATTTTTTAGGTATACTTGTTAAAACCTAGGCCAGAAGATTTGAAGTTTTACAAATATATGATGTGCAACTTACTGTCTATATATATCCATATAAATTCCAAGTGTTTTACTTTGAGTGTTTTGCATGCTTAAAAAGATTCCTAGGTTACTTTCATATTTTCTTTAGCATGTTTATGTGTTTAAGTAACATGTCTTTGGGTTAGACCTATCATATGTCATCTTTAGGTTCCATAGCAGCTTCTTTAGGTTGCTGCCCTTTGTATGACTTATGTGCTTTATTTATTATTTTTTAAGGAATATGCATTAGATGTTTTTCTTGCATTTTGTTCCTTGTGCATATAGAATTTCCTCCTTGGGGGAAGGGCCTATGCCCTGATAAAGTTATAGATTGTAATAAGGTTATTCATGGATCAGGTTGAACTATAATCGCGTTGGTTTGGATTTGGTCACCCATTAAAACACATATAGAGTCTTTGAAATAAGGGTTATAAGTTTTTTAGAGGTCCATCAACCTTCAATTTGCATGTATTATCACGGCTAACCCTGATCACTTCTGCTATATACCTATGAAGTTTGGCATATTGTTCTTTGCGTAACCCCTTCAACATATCCTTCGCTATTTTTCTTGCACTAAAGGAAGTGTGCACTGTGATTCTAATTGAAAACTAATTTTGAATTTCAAAAATATTATCTACCAATTTGGTCTTTGATGAGCCTTTAATCTTGTCCAGCACCTTTTCAGCAACCCATGTAGATTTGCCATTCTTGTTATAGAATACCCTGTTACATGTGTGCTTGTCAAATAATGTCTTTATCCTATATGTGCTGGTCCTACCCACTTTACTCAAGAATGCAACAAATTTACATTTTCCTTGGCATTTCACCTATTAGAATTTGGGTTTGGGCCTAACTCAACCCCAAAAGCTAGCTCAAGGAGTGAGGGTTGCTCTTCACTTATAAACATTATTCAGGTCATATCACTATCCAATGTGGGACTCTCAACACACCTCCCTCACGCCCAGGACCAGACATCTGGAGCGTGAAGTTTGCAGGACTGGACATCTGTGGGTGGCTCAACGGATCTCGAATAGGCTCTGATACCATGTTGAAATTATATGGTTTTAGGTAGGGAATGAGTAAAAGAGAGAAGAAATACTAATGAATAATATGAGATTTAATTGATTTGATGTTGTTTGTAAAATACAAAGCATTAACCCCTATTTATACTAATAATTAAGTCAAGTACTAGTGTAGTATTGCTAGTACAAGCCCAAGCCCACTAAGACAATAAGACTCCTAACCCTAATTAAAAAAGGAAACAAATCAGGGAATATAATGATATTAGGAAACAATTCCTAAGATTGCTTCCTCAATTAGAGGACTAATTGATTCCACAATATATTTTAAAGATCTTCTAAAGATATGCTAAGATATTATAAAGATATGCTAAAATACCCTGAAGATATTCTGAGATATTCTAACATCACCCTTTCCTGCCTGAGAGCATCATTCTTCTCAAACTTCAGCTGCCTCCTAGTCAATACAACATGCTCATGAACTGCTTCCTTGAATTCTACCGTTGAAGCAAATTCCATTCCAAGCTTAAACCTGAAATCCTTGCACATGTCTTCTTCCTATACCTCATATACTTGGTTTTTTTTTTTCAATATCTGAGTCTGAATCTGAGTCAAGACTGTCTAATCCTTCACTCTCATAATCTAACTCAATAACATGTTCTGCATCCTAATCTGTAGGTACAAAGGTATAAGGAGGTTGTTCTTGGTTGCTAGGAGAAGGTGGCTCTTGGCTGCTATCATGAGGCGGTGGTTCTTGATGTTGGGGCCTAACAACAGTTTTCTTTTCTGACATAATGGGAATCCTTTGCCTTATTGTCCTGGTCTTCAATCTCATTCCATATTATCCACTCAAGCCTGCATTGGATCTACTCAAGTCTGTTTCACTCAACCCCGCACCACTCATCCCTACACCACTTGGGCCAGTTCCTGGAACTTCATTTGGGCCAGTTCTTGGAACTTCACTTGAGCTTGGACCACCCTTACCACAATGAACCTCACTTTGTCCAGTACCAATGGGCACATCATCATCATAATGGTAAGAGAAATCCCTTTTTCTCTCTTTCCTCTTCTAAGTCATCAAAATGAACATTTGCCACACTATCATCTGAACTGGCATCACTATCATTCTCTACACCCTCTGCTGCACCATATGCTTCCTCTCCACCCTTTGCACCTAGTGTTTCATTATCTCAATCCTCTGCACCCAATGTTTTATTCTCTCCACCTTTTGCACCCAACAATGACACATTCACAACCTCTGGGACATCAACCTCGTGCTCCAAGTACATGTTCACCTCACGTTTAGGTGTTGACAAGGCAGCATTAGCCATGTCTATAGCATGATTGTCCCAAGTCATTGATCTCAGTCATTCTCTCATGCTTTTTCCAGGGAGTAAATACCGCATCTTCACTTTTTTTGAGTAGCCCATATCTTCAACTAAGCCCAATACCTCAAAAAAATGACCACTTATCTACATCTATCCTAAATGTAGTTACCTCTCCCTTTTCATATGCCATTTCAGGTTCATGGACAAACTTACCTGAGTAATGTACATTTACAGTAAAATATTCATCCATGGCTACAAAAAACAAACACAACTATATTCAGATGTGGTACCCTACTATTATGAAAAAAGATAACAAATGGTCCCCCACTGTATAGAAAAAAAATACAACAAATGGTCCCCCCTTCCTTGTATAAAGACACCACACACAAACAATGCGAAAAAGGTGAAGGATTACCTGGACACAAGAGCTTCCTTCGTCAAATTGCAATGCGAAATCTCCTGATCTTGGTCCAACAATCCTCAATTTCAACAACGAACATTATACTATCACTCAATCATGTCACATTATTAACATAATTTGATTCTTACAATAATTATCTCAAAATTTAAACTATTTTAATAATTTATAAATACGTAATTTAATTATAATATAAAAAAATTTACACTCACACAAAATTAAAATTAAAATTATAAAAATAAGCCATAAAACTCATTAGGTAATTGCGGATGTTGGCTAGGGGTGTTCATGGGTTGGGTTGGTTCGGGTTTTGGGGAAAAAAATGTCCAAACTGATCAACTTTGATCGGGTTGGTTTGGTTTGGTTTTTGAAAAAATTTTCTAGCAATCCGAACCAAACCAACCCGATTAAGGTTGGGTTGGTTTGGTTCGAGTCATCGGGTTATCCGATCATTTTTTTCACATAGAAAAATTACAAATTTACTATTGTTAAATACTTTAAACTCAATTAGACAATTACATATGAATTTTAAGCATACAAGTCTTCCAATATAATACAAGTATTAAGATAAAAGTAAAATCAAGTTTAGGAATAAATATTTCAATGTCTCAAAATCATCATAAGTTTTATTTGTAATATAAATGTATGACATTAAATATATTCTGCTTCACAAAGAAGGTTATATATACATATTTATGTAAATAATTAAATGATTGAGACTTGAAAATGGAAATTAAAGATATATCATTGTATCTTAGGTTTTTAAATGAATGAAAAGCTAAATGACAAGAAGATAATATCTAAATTTTTATTATTTTTCGGTCATTTCATCGGGTCATCGGGTTATAAAATACAAAATTCGTGAACTGAACCAATCATGATCGGTTTTGACCGAATTGGAACCGATTAGACCCGATGACCCGAACCGAACCGATTTTTTTTAATTGGTTTAGGTTGGTTTGTCGGGTTGATCGGGTCAACCCGAACCAATGAACACCCTTACTGTTGGCTGTTAGCTGTATAAAGGATTCAACAAAAGCCGGGATAGATTAAAAAAAGAATACACTAGTAATTTTGTCTTCATGTGATATTAATTTAGTATTTTAATAATTTTTTATATTAAAATAACTTTTGAATATTATTTTTGATATTAAAATAATATTAAAATATTAATTTTTATATCAAATTAATCTTTTAAAAAAGTCTTAAAAAATATTTAAAGATTATTTTAATATTAAAAATTATTAAAACACTAAATTAATATCCCTCAAATCTTTTAAATACGAAATTACTAATTTATTCTTAAAAGAATATGTTTAGCTTTCCGATTTCCACTTTCCACTACCTAGTGGATATGATAGCTTCCATGACAGCCAATCACATCACCACAAGTGGACTAATATCTCTTTAGCCCTCTTATAATTGGTTAATTTGATGTGTAACCCATTATAGCTCATTTGCGTTTTCGTGCAGCAGCGTGCAAAGTGATGAAGAGGCCATCAGCACCCAGTACCAAAAAGCAAAAACCCTAAAGTATCTATCAATCTATGTCAAGTTTATAACTATTTATTTATTGGCTAAAAGGATACGCATTATCTTCATTCTTTTTTGTATATTTTGACGAAGGAGAAGAGTGATTGGTGATAATTTGGCATGTGATGAAAGACTCGACCTTCACTTGGAAAAGAAAAAAATAAAAAAAGGATGGTTGAAGTGCCTAGCTGGAGGGGTTAGCGCTCTTTTCCTTCTTTCTATTTCCGGGTGAGATTCGTTTTAAGGTAGAGATTTGTCAAGATTTGTGTGCGCTTTTCAAATATGATTGTAATGGGTACGTACTATTAGTATATATTCATGCTAATATGAGTGGTCACCGTTTTATTCTACATCAAAGTCTTTGCCTGTCTTTGAAAATAATGAATGATCAATGAGGTCGATGGTAAGAAGAAAATAAAAAAAAGGTGACCTTATGATGAATGATGAACATATTTTAAATAATATCTTAAAAGTTTTCAATTTCTGATAGGGATGTAGATATTTATAATCTGTGGGTCCCAAAGGAATTTTTTTCTTAATCAAACGGCTTGTGGATTAGAGATGAAGCTTTTCTAACAATTCTCTGTTGTTTATTGTTCGATTGGGCATAAATATCAAGGGCAGCGCAATGATAGCTTTACATCGAATATGAATAGTGTAAGTAATTTAAGTTGTATGGAAAATAAGTGAATCTAATTCAAATCAATTTATGCTAGTATTCAAGGTTAAGCGTTTAGGGTTAAATGATCGTACATGCTCTATTTATTCCCTAAAAGTTTGTCTTATTATAGGAGTCTTATCTTAATGCTTATGCTGATCCTTATCAAATTAGATAGACATCTCAAAGCCTCGTTGTGGGCCTGATCACTTTAATACCGAACACTTATAGTTAATTATAGAGCCCTGTTTAAAGGAATTTCTAGCATATGGTTCAATAATGATATTGACTATATTTAACTGCTGATAAATTCTTATATAGAAATTATTTATTATAAATATTTTATTTAATATTAAACATGTAAAAGATTGTATGAGTAATATTATATATAAATTTATTTTTAAAATGTACCTTTACACATGTCAATAATTAAATAAAATGATTATAATATGAAGTGACTCCCTAAAGAGAAATTCTAATATACTTTTAGAGTTTTACTTTAAATAATTTTTTAACCGTAAAATTTAATTTAAATTTTAAGAAAAAAAATTTTTAAATTTAATCTAATAGTATGTATAATTATATAGTACCTAAGAATCTCTTGTACCTAAGCATCTGTCTTTCAACTCCAAATTTGGTGCTCGGAGTTAACTTCAATGTCGGGAATAAAGGTACACATAGGCCTTGTGGCCCATTAAGTTTATTGCATATCAACAAGACTAGTGGTGGTAAGAAGTTTGAATCTCATACTCATTTGGGTCTTACCAAAAAAGGATTAGAAAAGAGACTTGAGCTTTTCACGGCCATTCCATCTGCCTAACGACATATATTTATATTGGATGGACAAGAGCAAAGTTATGCACCATAATTGCTGATATGCCCATTTTAGATTGCACTTCAAAGGTTAGTCCTATAACTGTAATAACTCCAATTTTTTTTGGTCATGTTTCAAGATGATTACGAGAAATAATAACAGTGTTTCAAAATAGAAAGGGGAAAGCAAGCGGTGGATTTTATGGTAAAGAAAGAAAAAGATGTTAAGAACCAGTAGAAGCTCAAGAATGATTTTTTTTTTTCAGGTACATTGCTGAAGAATGATTTTTACAATTTTAGCAAGAGAGTAAGATGAACTTGGTATATATGACGAGTAAACTGAAAAGGTAAATTAGGGTGGATCAAAGTATTTCTATTTTTACTTACTGATATTAGAGCAGTAGTAAATGGGTCAATTGAAAATTATAATATAAATGAAGGTAAGATAGAATTTGTAAAAGATAGAACGCAAATGATAGCTATTCCATTTTCTCATTATTTTTATCTCAAATATTCGGATGAAAAGTTTTTGGCGGAATGCAAATAATGGCTACTTCATATGTTAATTACTTTTATCATTTTATTCTCACTAACAGAATAAAATGTTTTTCGTTCCTCATTTTCAATTCAACCATCTCATATATACTCATCCCCTATAACACATTTAAGAAGGGTAAATTATCCTCTATTTTATTGCTTTAGAGAAAGGAAAATAATGTATTCTTCTCTTCTAATGCTAAAATTTGGGGGTACCATGGAGGTTGTGTTGTGTGTTGTTGTGTCTATTTCAGTAGCTTCAAAATTTAGAACCTCGTTACCCTTTGTGATTTACTTTGGCATGCCCCATGTCTATTGTTGTCTCAACCAGGAGGCCATGGTCCGTAGTCCACTTGTCACTTTGTGTTTTTCTTTCTAATTTCTCTTTGCTATGTACATTTCTATCTGAGATTCTCAGTATTTCTTAGATGTGTATGTTGATGTTTTCATGGAGAAAATATTGACTGGAGTTTGGTGAATGAATTTTTAAGTGGATTTAATTTGTATTTAAGTGGATGCTAAGAAGCTTCACAATTGTAAGAGGAAAAAATATGTAAATTTGCCTTAAATTTGGTTCAACAGTGGTTTAGGGGAAATATACACACCACTCCGTTTAGGGTAAATTTTGTTAGCTGTAGATTAGGTAATTGATCACTAGCAATCTAACTCCAATTTCTATTTTTTGTCTGTGTGTTATTTGAGGCAATCATTCTCAATTTTCTCAATCAATTTTGGTTTTCTGCTTTTTGTTTTGGTCAATTGTTTATGTCATATGTCAACCCAATAAACCCAACTTGAAACAACTCAACTATGATTGTAAAAATTTTCCATCCCAACTCTACTCTTGAACACCTTTAAAATTGAGTAAATTTTGGATTTCAACCTTTTCTGACTTTCCAGACTTATGATTCTTGATTTTTAAGTTATTATATTACGTGATTTTGCCGCATATATACTTAAACTAATTAACTTATTTGTTATTCTAGAAAAACCAAAAATTTCCATAATGGAACAACTACTATCTAACTAGTTTTAGTGTGTGTTTGAATTAAATTTTACAAACTTAATTTTGTATGAACTTGATTTTACAAACTTTATTTTAGTTAGAAGTAGATTTGACTGAACTAATTTATATTTGGAAACCTTTATCTAAAAGTAATTTTAAAAGAAAGAATATTGTTTAGATCATATTGATAAAAATTACTTTTAAATATATAATTACTAAAAAGGATATGAGATATCTCAAGTTAAATTGAAAATAATTTAATATTAAAAAATGATTATAAACGTAAAATAATTTTTTTTAAAATTTAAGTTTGTTTGATTATTATAAAATAGAATCACTTTTGAAATATAATTATAATAAATTTAAAAAATTATTGGGTTTTACATATTTAAATTTTATTAAAATGATAATATAATATCAAAATAAGAATATTTTTGTCAATATATATACAAACAAATTTTTTCTCACCATAAAAGCAATAAAATATTGTATTCCCGTTTGAGTTTTACAATCACATTCGAGTCCAATTACTTCAAAAATTGCCAAACATGATAGCATCACATTTGAGACATATTTTGACTATAAAGAGGCTTTTTTTTTTTTTTCCCCAAAATGCTATTAAATGACTATAACATCAATTAAACTAATTAAGTTACCTTTTTCTTTTTTAATTTATTTTAAGAATTTAATTTTAATCCATTGTCAGTATAAAGTTTCTTTACACTGTCATTCAATTATGTACTAACACATCATTAAAAGAGTTAGACTTTTGGAGAAGTTGTTATGATAGTTAAACACTTTTTTAATGATTTGGCCATACATGATTGGATGACAGTGTAAAGAAACTTTACTATGACAGTGTAAAGAAACTTTACTATGACAGTGTATCAAAATTAAACTCTTATTCTAATAACATTTGTTCATTGTACAAATAATTTTAATGTAGTTTGTTTCGTGATATATCTGTAATGGCTGCAGAAATTAATTGAGCTTCCTCTAGGTTATTACGATTCACCAGAGAACCAGAAATTAACCAACTGTTAATTACAAAGCAGTGAAGTATTCATGAACTGAAATTCACAATTACAACTCTAGATACTAGCTCCCTGAGCAAAAATAAACAAGCAAATAATAGGAAAACTAAAAATTTCCATAATGGAACAACCACTATATAACTAGTTTTAAATGACTATAACATCAATTGAACTAAGTTACCTTTTCTTTCTTAATTTATTTTCATAGCTTTTGTACATTGTACAAATATTTTTATTTTAGTTTGCTTGATGATATATCTGTAATGGCTACAGAAATTAATTGAGCTTCCTCTAGGGAATTACAATTCAACACAGAAACAGAACCATAAATTAACCAACTGTTAATTACAAAGCAATGATACATACTAGCTTCTTGAGCAAAAATGAACAAGAAAAATAAAAGGGATAGACTAGAAGAGGAAGAAGATCAAGATCACAGCTCAGAGAGAGAGAGAGAGAGAGAGAGAGAGAGAGAGAGATCCAACTTCCTCACGCATATTCATGTATCCACTTCTTTTTCTTTCTGATTCTGTTATTCCTATGTGGTATAGAAGGTGTCATCATGTTCTGTGAGTTAGTTGAGCTCCCTTATTCAATTTCAGAGTTCTTTTCAATGTGTCCATGCTCTTTTCCAAGTCCCTTGATCCTTTAGATGTGTAACTTTACCCTTCCCATCGAAATTGACCTTATCCCCAAGGTCAAACTTAGGATCATGTGTTCTGAAATACTGTAGATCTTCCAATATATTCTCAGCAATATCAGCCTATCCCAGTGTACCAACAGCTGAGGTTTTCATTAGCCTTAATTTTAAATGATCCTTGTATTAAGGATGTTTAGGGGCCGCAATACCGGCCCTTGTTCAGTGGTTAACAAGGGTAGGGAATTGATTGGTTTTTAGGGTCTCCTATGCATATCTTAAGCAATAAAACATTAAACACTGAGTGTATTTAAGCATCAGGGGGTAATATTAATAGCTTAACCAATTGGTTCAATGATAGGAAATGGGGCAACATATCTCATGCCCAGTTTTTTATTTTTCCGGAGTGCCACTGAATTCTGCCTATAGAATTGAAGTTTGACCAAAACCATATCCCCTATTTGGAACTGAACCTTATTTTTATGTTTGTCACCTTGTCTTTTCATCCTTATTTGAGCTCTATTTTAATTTTGCTCGAGTTGGGAAATGAGAAAATCTCTATCTTGTAACTGTGCTACCACTGTAGAAGAGTCATTGGGGTTTGGAGAGTACTTAAAATCTTTGGAAGGGTCCCATCCATATACTGCTTTAAATGAAGTCATTCCACTGGATATGTGAAAAGTTGTGTTATATCATAACTCTCAGCCCAGAGAATCATCTTAATAATGTCTAGGGATGATCAGATACAAAGAACTAAAGTAGATTTCTAGGCACTTGTTTAGAGCCTCTGACTGCCCATCCGTTTGAGGGAGATAGGATGAGCTCATCTGTAATGTAGTCCCCTGCAGTTTAAACAACTACTGCCAAAAAGTACTCATAAAGACCTTATCTCTATCAGTGACAATGGTTGTGAGTCCTTGAAGTTTCACAACTGTGTGAATGAATTTTCAGCAACTGTAGTGCTAGTATAGTCAGTTTTCAAGGATGCAAAGTGGTCATATTAATTGAGACAGTCTATCTACCACTAACATTATTACTGCATACCCTTGACAAGATATGAGTTCAGTAATGAAATCCATAGCGATATCTTCCCAAATTTGTTGTGGGATTGGTAAACGTTGTAGTAAGCCAATGGACTAACATTGCTGGCTTTAGCCTGCTGCCAAAGGAATTGTGCACAAATTGTTGTACATCTCTTCTATTTATTTTCCAATAAAATTGAGCCAATACCCTGGCATAGGTTCTAGCCACTCCTGCATGACCCCCGCAGGAGATGATTGAAACTCTTTCAAAACTAGTTGAATGAGTTTTGATTTATTAGGGATAACCAACTTCCCTTTGTAAAATAAGGGACAGTTTCTGACAGAGTGATGAGGTACCAAGTGGGGTGTTTGGCAGCACTGTTGTATAACTTGTTGGAGTTCATCATAGACTGGTAGCTCTTGTTTCAACTCAGTTAAAATGTCAATTGTTGTCTTTGCATGGCTTGCATTCAATAGTTTAGTTAAATCCAAATAATTTGGTTAAATATGCCTACTGTTCAAGTGTTTGAATGACCTGGTCAGTCAACGCTTTTAGACTCTGTTGTTCAATCCTTATAATAAATCTGTGGACGACCAAGAATTTCTAAATTTAGCAGCTGCTTGTATTGTTGCATAAATCTCCCATTCTCCCCAGCATGTGCTGATTGTGCTTGCATCCTTGGAGACAATTTTTTAGAAAAAAATAGCCAATAGGATGGCCGTGTTTGGCTGATAACAGCACCTATGCCAGATCATGAAGCATCTATCTCAATAACAAAAGATTGATCCACTGCTACTCCATTTCTTGACACCAACTCACCAAGTGTCTTAGATATTCCACCTACTGTTGTCCAAAAATCTTTTGGACAGTTGAAGGTGCGTTAGTGTGGCCAAAAGGCAGGACTAGCCATTCATAGTGACCTTGATGGGTCCTGAATGCAATTTTGTGTCTGTCCTCCTATACTAGTATCTGATGGTAGCCTGACCTTAGATCCAATTTTGAAAAGTATTGTGCTCTGTGTAATTCATTTAGGAGCTCATCCACAGCAGGCATAGGGAAACTATCTTTAATAGTAATAACATTCAAAGCCCTATAATCTGTGCAGAACCTCTAAGTTCCATCCTTCTTCTTGACAAAAAGGTCTTGTAGTAAGCTGTATGATCCCAAAGCATATCAGCTACTATCCTCTCTATTTCCAAATTTTTGCTGTAGGGATACCTATAAGGTTTAATTTTAACAAGGTTTGAGCCTTCCAGCAGTGGGATGGCAAGGTCTTGTGACCTAAGAGGAGGTAAGCCCTGTGTGTGTCCAACATTGATTTTGTATTGTTGCAATAGCAGGGCAATGTAAGGTTCTATTTTATCTGGTATTGCTAACCATTGGTTAGAAAGCATTTCAGGGAATGAACCTGTACCGCGTATACTACAGAAACTGCATTGATTCAGTGCATTCTTTTCAAATGATGGTACTATGTAGGTAATATTTATCTAGGCTTTTGTCCATATAGAGTAATAAGTTAACTTAGCTCCCAAATAAAATTTTATAGTTAATGAACTATAATTAGCATAATGGTGTCCCAAAGTTGCTAACTAAGATGCTCCCAGCACCACTTCAGCACTAGATATGGGTAATAAGAAAACTGGTAACTGCAGCAAGTTACCTTGATTTCTTGGCTGCATATTCTTGACTTGTTGTTCACTTATTAGATAATTATCTTTGTCTACTAGGACTTTCAAGTCAGCAGCAGGTTTAAGATATATAATTGTAAAACAACCATATAAATCCAAAATACCAAATTTATAACATGAAATATAATGCTTAGCTGCGTTGGCTTGGGCTTTAGTGGATTTGTGATTGTTAATTGGGCTAGTTTATTAGAATTGGATTGGATCTCAGAGGTTAAAAATATTAAGATTATTTTATGCATAGGACAAAACAAGGTGTTCACGTTTAATTTCACCATTCTTAACTGAAATGGTGGATTCTGACCAATACAAGGTTGTCAAAAGCGAGTTTCCACTAAAAAGTATTCGAAGGTTTAATAAAAGCGAAATGTAAAAGTGGACATGTTACAAACTATATAAGATATTATTTAAAAATAATATATGTACATATAAGTTCTAATATATAAATATTCTAACTCAAATCTATATACTAAAATAACAAATTTTGTATGTCATCAATTTTTGTTTATAGTTTTGATAGAGTGGAAGAAAAGTATATGGAGGGACAATATAGAAAAAGACACTTCATTTATTTCTTACTCCTAAAAACTCCAAAAATACATATGATACTTTTAGGAACTCTAGGAAGGCTTAAGAGACATATTTTATAACTCTCACTTATTGTTAGAATAATTTTTCTTATTTTCCATAACTCTCATAAAATAATGGGTAAAATATACTTTACTACCCTATTGCTTAAGCCTTTCTCAAATAACCTCCCTCAACAATTTTGTTTAATCACTTAGCATCCCTCTTGGTTGGATCACGTTGAAAACATTTGATTTTCTATGAAATGTAATGATGATTAACCCACGTAAGAAACACGTGACCTTTAGTTATAAGAAATGTGATGTTCTCTCATTCACTACTACATTAAACAATTCCTTCATGATTCAGTTGTTTGGTCATTGTGTTGATGGAAACATCCACAAACCCTTTAGTGTTTTCATCAACACAATAATCAAACAACTGAATTATGGAGGAACTGTTTGATGTGATAGTGAATAAGGAACGTCACATTTCCTATAACCAAAGGTCACGAGGGTTAACCATCGTTACATGTCATAAAAAATCAAACGTTTTCATCGTGATTTAAATAATAAGGGGGTTAGGTGATAAAAATAATAATTGAGGGGGGTTATTTGAAAAAGGACTAAACAAGGATAATAAAATGTATTTCACCCTAAAATAATTCATCCTAATTGCAATATCTATAACTCTCATAATATAATTCTTCCTAATGACACATAACTCATACAATAATTCTTCATAAAACTCACATTAGTCGCATCAAAGGTCACATAACCATCAAAAACTCCATTAACTTCAAATTATTATTATTATTATTATTTTTATTTCAAAAAATTTTGCACAATGAATCAACAATAGAGAGAAAAATAGGAAACATAATTTATAAAAATCTAAATCCTAAAATTGAAAATCACTAAGAGTGTGTTTGGAATGTTAAAAAATAAGATTTGATTTGATTTACAAATCAAGTTGTGTTTGGAATGTTTAAAAATATGAATTGATTTGATTTTGAAATCCTTTTGATTTAAGTTGTGTGTATTTAGAAATTCATTCAAAATTGGTTGGATTTGAGTGAATTTGATTTTAAATTTAATTATTTAAATTGATTATTTTACCCTTACTAACTTTTTAATTTTACATCATTAACCTAACAATATCATTCACAATTATATAAGGTTAAAAAAGTAAAATAATCAAATCAAATCAATTCCTTTTTTAATGAGTTCCAAATATAAAAATTGATTTCTAAATCAATTTAAATCCAATTTTTTATAATGACATAAAATTTGATTTTTAAATCAATTTAATTCAATTCAAATGAAATCAGTTTCATTTTTAATAGATTCCAACACACAACCTAAATCAGAATGGATTTCACTCTGAAATGAAAGTCAGTATTGATGGTTACGTTTGACTCCACTCAACTCAGTCTTGCCACGGACATGGTTTGATGCTACTACATTTTGTGCTTGTTGGCTGGAAGCTTCAAACTTTCTGTGGTTCAAAGTTTTGATACAGAAGATATGTTTTAGACGTTGTGTTGCTCTAATCGGGTTACTTTTGTTGCCAAACCAGGTTGTTTTTATTAGCCAAATTGAGTGATTGTATGGTAGTACAGTGGAAGATGAAGTAGAACCCAGTATTGGGGAAGAGGTTGGGTCCTTACCATTGAATTGAGTGTGTTTGGTAGACTGTTCCAATGTTTTTATTAAGATTTTCCAAACTTCTGCTTATTGTTTGCATGATTTTCTCCAAACTCACGAGTCTCGAATTTATTTGAGTGTGCCTTTCATTCTATGCAACTTCTTTCTGAGCAACCCAGTCCAATAAAAGTTTAACGTCATTAGCAACATTCTTCAGTTTCACATGTTTGAGTCATTGCCAATTGTACGCCAATTGAAATTACACGTCGTGAGATAGAATTCCTAAAATCCTCTCATCTTCGCTCTGCACGCTTTCTTCCTTCTACACGAGAACACTCCTCAGTCGAGCTGCAACGTCTGATTCACCATCTAGAAGCGCGCTCTCTCCATCAACCACGAATTCCTTGATGCTGCGTCGTCCGCTGTTCAGCGCGTCCTACTCCTGCTCGCTGCAGCTGTGTGAGGGTGGTGAATGGCGTCGACAACGCTTCTGCTATGCTGTGTGTGTTCGCGAAGAAGGCTGTGAGGCCTTTGCTTCTTAAGCTTTGGATAGCGTGGAGGACTTAGGCTACGTTCGGTAGTTTTAAAGGAAATGGAATTAGGTGGTTCATAATAAAGTGATTTGGATTAGAATTGAGTGAAAAAGGTAAAAGTATATTATTTTTTTATTTGAAAGTTTTAATAAAGAAATAGAGAGAAATCTCATTTCATTGTTTAGATATCACAATGATGATTAATAATAAAGTAGAGTGAATTATAAATTTTACTTTTAATATTAGTCTTTTAATTTTTGTAACCCACAACATTATTTAAACATAAAAAGAGGGTTAAAATTGTAAATAAATATCAAACCCCTCAAATTTGAGGGTATAAAAATTTGAGAGTTTAAGTGATTTAAAGTAATTTGGATTCTTTTCTTTAACCATTCGGCCACTCCTTTACTTCAAAAACTTTCAAATAATAGATTGAGATCATTTTATTACTTTATTATATTATTAATCACTCAACTCTACCCATCCAAAAATAACTTTAATTGCAGTTGCCGAATGCTACAACATATGTGACTTTCCATTTCAAGGGTCTTAGTTGCAATTGGGAATTGGGAGGAAGAAGATGAAAGATGAGAAGGGTGATTTGGATAATGGTCAAAGAATGGATAAAGGTGTTAATTTAAACCCATTATTCACCAATTAATTATCCAAACACAAAATTTTATATACAATGGATATTGAGTTGCTATAGTTTAATTTCATTGTATTTCTAATTCTAAAATACTTTATTCAAACACACACTAGGGTATTATGATTCAGCACAGAACCACCAATAACTTGTTTTTTCTTTTTCTTGACTCTGTTACTCCTACTTGACATGGGAGATGTCATCCTATGAGCTAGTTGATCTCCCAATTTAAGGTCAGGTGTAACATCATTATTAAATTTTATATTTAATACTTCTTTTTATTTATTAATATGTATTTATATGTTATTTACTTATTTTTATTTCTATATTGTTATGTTCTAAAATTCTAATTTTTGTTAACCAAAAATTAGAAGACAAAAAAATTTACTTAGGACTTATTTTTATTTATTTTAATTATAGTCATTTTTTATTTTTAATAAATTAGTAGATATAATTAGTCAAAATAGATTATTGTTAATATTATTTTCTATTTCTCTTAGATTGTAGGATAATAATATTTTAGAAAATATTTCTGTGCAAAAAGTATCTGTTTAAATAGTCAGTGTATCTTATTTAATTAAACAGCGATCATATGTATACTAGACCGAAAATCTAGCAAAGTCTCCCATAAAAGCTAGATAAACTAATTTTTTTAGCCAACTTGAAAAACAGTACAAATTTTAGATATCACAACAAGCATGAGTCTCTCTCATGCACCATCTATAATATATATATATATATATATATTATACAACCAAAAGAATTTATAACACTATTCCCTATAGCTACAAAATACTGGAATCAAGAATACAACTTTGATTATTAACAATGATGGAAATCTACCAAAAGACTACGTACATGCTAGGGGAGAACAACAAATCCTAAAAACCAGCTACTCAGCTGTCTGTGAATCTAGATTAAAAATAAGTGGAATGGAGTGAGTCACACAGACTTAGCGAGGGAATAATAAACTAATTGAAATGGAAAGGAAACAAATAATTGTATGAATATTTAAACTTTCAAATAACCTCAGAATATGCTAACTGATAGAAATAAAATTTATGAATGAAACTATTATATCAAATGCTTTCTTTTCTCCAAACTATACATAAACATAAAGCTCTTAAAAAAATCTAATCATCAATAAAGTAATTCATATGGGTAATACTGAAAGAACTATAACACAAGTTGGAGAGTTAACTCTACCCAGCATGTCAATTTTCATGCTCATCTCAAGCCAGGGGCTTTGCCTCACCCGACACAAATCTCGTGACTAAGGTCTGCTCACCCTACAACCACGTAAAGAGGCTATGGGTCTGCTCACCCAATAGCTATCTAAAACAACTGGCATCGCCAAATTTATATATATCTCTATATCTACCATGTGCACATAGGACGTTTTATTTATTCGCTAACGGCAAACGGTATTCTAGCACGTAACTCATAATAGATGTTCAAAACATAATATACAAATATTATCGAATAAAACTAATACTTTTCAATAATAAAATCTGAAATCTTTTCTAAATATTTAAGTAAACTTTCACTTCAGTAATTATAAATGACAACTCAAATAGCTCACAAAATTAATAAAACTATAAAGTAAAAATAAATATAATTTAATCGTCCTTTTGTAATAAAAATTCATTTGAATAAATTCAAACATTCTTGGAAGGTTTGTCTCCCCAAATAAAATAGTAAAGATGTCACTAACTAAACTATCTACTCACATAAATGAAAAACTAACTCAATCATCCCTAAAAGCTCCCGTGGAGAGAAGTGGAGTGGTATCTTGTGAATCTGACCACAAATAAAAATATTTTAATAAATCAAAATTGGCTGACAATGGCCTACACAAAGTCGTAACCATAAAAGATAATATTTTCCTAATATAACATAAACGGGGCCTCTAAATTTTGTAAGTTCTTCAAAGAAATATGAATTTTCTACTCCAATCTAACTCCAAAGTCTCTAACCACCCCTTAGAAATTATCCTCAACCTTTACTTTGTTATTGTTTCCACCAAATATAGAGTTACTCACTATATTTTAGAACTTTCATGGCTAAAGGATATAAAAAGAGCAAGACTCAATGATTAAGAACTCACCTCAAATACTATATATTCAAGTGGGTGCAAGTGAGTTTGGTGATTTAATGAAGGAAATGAAGAAGAAAATTTGTTTGGATGGATAAAATAGCTTCAGGCTTGGAGCATGTTTGGAAAAGCTTTTTTCTTTTCCAAAATAGTCTTTCTTAAAGAAAAAATTATTTTATCTAAAATTTATTTTGTTTGTTTAAAGTGTGTAAAATTGATTATAAGTTAAGATTATTTTTTCATAACTAAAAACAGCTTATTTTTAGAAAATTTTGTATTTGGAGCTTTTAATTATGTGATTATAGATTATTTCAAAAGCTTTGATAGATAAATATTTTTTACCCTTAACTAAATAAATAAAATTTTCAATCATTTTATATCTTTTTAATAATTTAATACATAAAAGTAATTTTTTTATACAATATAAACAAAATTCTTTATCTTAAAATCGATTATGAACTAACACATCCAAATATAAATTAATTTTCTCATAATCAACTTTTTTAAACATTAATTTTAATATAATATTTTTTTTCACAACTAATTCAAAGACAAACTTAACTCAAAGCTTTCCAACGAGAAGGAGAAATGCGTTCAGACTTAACTCCAAGCTTCCCAACGAGAAGGAGAAATGCGTTCTCCTCTCTGCAATGCTGATTCCCTTTCTAAATTAATGCTTATCCTTTTTTCTTCTTTTTAACTTCAGATGCAAAGTTTTCAAAACACCCTTTAAAACAAATTTATTGCCGTTAATACCCTCTCCCCTGTTTAAACACCGTTACACTTGCAATGTTTTCTCAATATTAATTCTGTTTATAACAGATAATTAAATTGTGATCTTGAAAGGAAGATAAAGCAAATAGTACAATAAGTGAACGACAATATAAATAAAGCAAATGAAGAGGTTGGGTAAATCACAACAAAGGTAAATTTATACTGAAGTACTACCAATGACTGATTCACGTAGATCGCACGTGTATTTTTTTACTGTTGGTTTTGTTTACTAAATGCAATGCTTTTTCCACTTACATCACTGAAGAACCAAGCCCAATGGCCAAGACAAATCTTTAATCATCTCTCTCTCTCTCTCTCTCTCTCTGTTGTTAGAGTTGCTTAAAAAGTAGGTGTAACTAGCGGTTCTTTCTTGTTTGGAAAATGATGTAACAAAGTGGGGAATTCCACAAATGAATAGTACGCAAAAACAGTCAAATGAAATGAAATGCAAATTGTGTACGATGGGAGAACATAGAAAAAGGCCAAAAAGGGTTACAGGTTGCAAGTACATTGAAAGCTGCTTTAATCATAGCATGAAACCTTGACAAGTTCCTTTCAGGGCAAAAGGAGGAAACAGGGAAGCCCACAGAGCTTTAACCTTTTATCCTTTTTCCATGCATGCACTTATATTCATACTGATTTACCTCCATAGGGTAACAATATGAAGAACAGAAAAAACCAAATGGCAGGCGACCCCACGTACTTCTTGATAGTTACGCTTCATCACTTGCACCAATAGGTCAATAACCATAATAGAAACCCCTTTTATCTGGGGTATATTACTATATATAATGCTTGTTTGTTTGTGTCGAAGTCTGAGTGACTTGGTGGGTGCATGCGTAAGAGAGAGAGAGAGAGATGGATGCTATCAATATTGGTGAAAATGGAGCGAGAAAGGAGGTAGAGGGAAGTGATGCAGAGAAAGAAAATGAGGAGGTTCTAAAGAAGATGATTGCAAGCCATCCTTTGTATGAACTATTGATTGAATCTCACATCAACTGTTTGAAGGTAATTTCATCTTCTTTTCTCGTCTCTTTCTTTTGCTATTTTTAACTTCCTTTTTTATACCTCTCTATATATTAAATTAGTGAAGAACTATTGTTGTTTGTGGTAAATAATTAAGACAAGGGGACGGAGGGTATTAAATTAAAGCATACTGTATATCTACAGAAAGATAGCTAAGGACCATGAGGAAGACTTATGTTATTCCTTCAAATAATTGATACAAAATACTTGAAAGTAGTAAACAAGACAAGAAAAGGGTAGAAAAGAAAATAGCTCACACTTCAATAGAATAAAAAACATATGCTAAAGGAAGTAATTTTCTACTTTGGTCGTGTCACTTTAATGATCTTTGCAATGGGTACAAACTAGACTTTTGCTGAAATAGAGGCATATCTAAGAGTTTTGAGTCAGATTAATGTCAACTAGGTTCAAGATCAGTGTTGGTTGGGTCAATCTTTGGAAGGGTAGACAAGTTAAAAGCCTCTATATCTGTGTGTGTCTGTGTGTATCTCACACCATTACTCTAATTGATCAGGTGGGATTAGGGGAAGCTGAAGAGTTTGATATAACAAATGATGCATGGAAGAAGCTGGCCAACTCAAAGTCCAAGGCCACTACTACTCCTAGCTCTTCAGAGATTGATCACTTCATGGTATTACAATCCTCCAAAACCTTCTATTTTTGTCCCCATAATGACTTGTAGTACAGACCAGACGCCCCACCCATGCAAAATTTTACGTGTAATTTTAACTATGCTCATATGAATTGCTCCTGTATAAATTCTTAGCCTAATATATGTTCATATGTTGGATTGGACAGGAAGCATATTGCATGGCACTGAGCAAGCTCAAAGAAGCCATAGGGGAACCAACAAAAGAAGCAACAGCTTTCATCAATGCAACGTATATTCAACTGAAGGAACTCAATGAACCAAATAACCCACAAGAACCTGTGATAAGCAGCAAGAATCTTGATGATGTTTTATCTCGTCAGTGAACCAAATAACCCACAAGAACCTCAATATATCCTAATCAGGGAAGTTTGGTTATCAGAGGTTCATAGGATATCTTGATATGCTTAGTACACTGCTCTTCCAAACACAACTTGCTTAGCGCTTATTTTGAGAAACTTCCTCAAACCACTGGCTTTTTGGGTCAATCAGAAGTTTGTTTACTTGGTATTTGGTAGGTTTACTACATAACCTTCAAGTACAAACTTAGCTGCTTCAAAATCTTACTTTCTAGGACATCGAGCATAAATTAATGTATTATATTAGTGTTGACAATGAACTAATTATGTTATATAGTAACGTCTTATTATAAAATAACAGACTTTGAAAGCTGTGCGCTGACCCCTCTCATATGAAATATTCTCGTTTGGAAGATCTTTGTATTCGTTTTAACTCTGATCTTTGTATTCGTTTTAACTCTATTTCGTGTCAGTTTTTTTAGTAGACAAAAGATTTAGTTCTTCAATCTTGAAAAAGATAGACATAAAGAAGGGAAATTTAAATCTTGGTTAAAATGTTTGTAAATACTATTTTAAAGAACAATGGACTTAATAATTTTTACTGTTGGCTAGATGCCGATCGATAGAAGAATTTCTATCTTCTTTGATACATTCAACATAAAAATAGCACCATTTGCCAATGTTATGTGATTAACAATATGTATTGTTGATTAAAATCGTTAGTCTAAAACTAGAGTTATCAGTAATCTTCTGGATTTCAACGAATGAACCTTCCTCACCGCAAGAATAATAATCGCAAAAGCTTGTATAGATTTACTCTATATAATTTCAGTTGAATAAGCCAATAATAATAGAGAAATTGAATTTGAGCTCGACACACAGAAAAAAACACGTAAGTGTGATCAGTTAAATTGAAGGATTTAATTTTGATAAAATTTTGCACACTATAATTCTATTAAGTATTCCTATATCTTTAAAATAATTTAACTTATTAGGTAGTTATTATTATGATCAAACACTTTAAATATTGTAGCAATACATAATGATTGAGCATAACTAAACTTCATGTAAGCAAAACTTACCTGCAATGTAGGGGTTCAATTTCCATTCAAAGTGCCTTATGATTAGAGCCAAGCTGGCACTTATAAATTAATTTTACACTAAAAAGTGTGGGTTCATGATCTCTTACCAAAAAAAAGTCTCACTTAGACTTTTTTCTATAATTTTTTCATTTGCAGGTTGTATTAATTAGTCTTTATAAGAATTTCTGAGTAGTCACATGGTATAATGTTCAATAATAATAAATTCCTTTAAATCAATAAATAGTTCATTTATTGTGGAGCCAAAAAAATCAAGAATTAAAGTCTACAATATAAAGTGTACCACCAACGCGATATTCAAGCCAGAGCATGGGGATGTATCCAGTGAAAGTATTGGTTTATTATATGAGTGAGAGGAGTAAATATTAATGATTAAATTATACATGTGTGATCAAGGTTAAAATATAAAGTCAAGTAATTTTTTTTAAGTGGTTATGTAACTTTTAGATATTTTCTAATCATGATTATCTATGCATGATCCAATAGTCAAAATTTACTATTATCACATATAATAATAAGTCAGTGCTTTTAGTTGATAATTATACCCCCTTATACACACATACAATCGGGAAAAAATGAAAATAAAAGAAATGCCGACAGAGTAGATCCATAATAGTAAGAATTACAAACTACCCTAAATGTAAGGTAATAACCAAAATTTTAAAATGAATAACTAGGTAATGATAGGATGCAAAAGGAATGGCAAAGGTGACAAAAAATAAATGGCAATATTTTTTTTGGTGTTTTTAGTTTGCTAACAAACAAATAATAATGTCAGAATTCAGGTAAACAAGGAAAAAATACCAAAAAAAAGGCAATCAACTTAGGTATCAGGCACACTTAATACAGACCTAATTGATATGAAATTAAATTCATTTTTAAGAGATGTAGGTGCACGTTAGGAGACATAAATAATGAGTCGAATTTGTTGTTAGATACTTCTAACGAAAAAATAATAATCAACCTCAAATTTGAACTCATAGTGCTCAAAAACCTTGGGAAGCAGTACCCAATTGTATCTGAAACAGTCGGTCAAAAAAATTAGTCAACACAATCGAATCTGATTAACAGTCAACATTTAAAAAAAAATTCAGACACAGTCATTTTTCTTACTAGGCAAACTTAATTTTTATTATTATTATTTTTTTTGGTAAATAACTTAATTTTTATTTTATTAAACCCTTATCTCTCTTTTTCTTTCTCTCAAACGCACGCCCAACAATGGGTTTGTGCGGCTTGATTGGGTAAGGACAAGGTGGCGGGATCAGAACAGAATGGTTGTTGAAGCAGTGACCTTGGGGTTTGTGGGGTTTCTGGTTGATGTTGTGGTTTGCAGGTTGGGTATTGAGTCCTATTGCAGCGGAAGTTGCAAGAAAATTTGAGACAATGGGTAATTTTTGGTTTGGCAATGAGGAAACTAGCGAGATTTGGTGTTTTGGAGTTATGTTTACCGGCGATTGGATGGCGAGAGAAATCCGTTTCTGGTTTAGCAGCGGTGAGGCAAGGTAGAGAATGAGATGGTGATTGATAGATATTGGGTGGCCGGCCTGATTTACCAAGTGTTGATGGAATAAATGACAGGTAAGATTATACTTGTCAAACTCTCGAGTTTTACTCTTAAACTCTTAGGAGTTAAAGATCGTAAGTTACAAAACAAATTAAATCACATGTAAACTTGTTTTTTTTTTGTCAAACTCATACAAGTTCAAGTAAACTCAGGCAAAATTAATAAACTACTAGCAGTTTACAAGCATGGATTTACACATAGTTTGGCATCAAAATGCACAGTTTTGATTGATTTTGTTTGTTACTTGGTCAGATTGCCTTTGTTATGCCATATATATTGGGTTTATGAAGCTGACTTTATGTTGTTATTATTACTATTTTTGTTTTGTTTTGTTAAACTACAAAATAATGTAAAATGTTGGACTAAGTATAATATAATGGTTAAGTCAAGTATTGAGTTATGTTTTTACTTTACTATTTTTCTTTGCTTTGTTATGGAGTTGAAATGTTGAAATTATTTATAGATATGTTATTAAATAATGTTTGGGTACTATGATATGTTGTTTAAAATAATATTTTTGAAGTATATAAACTCTTACAAGCTTATAATTTGAGTTTATTGTGGCTCCACGAGTATACTTAAACTCTCGAATTTGACAACCTTGGGTGAGACTGATTTGTGAATTTAGGGTGGGTGGTTGTGTGAAAAATGATGAATGGAAGGTGGGTGATGGTTGTTCATGTAAGCTCCATAGCTTTTCGCAAATCTTGTTTTGATAATTAACAAATTATATTATTTAATTAGTTATCTAACTTCAATCAAGTGAATTATATTTCAGTAACTCAAACATTCTAGCTTTGCGAGATTCCTAGTTCAACAAATATTCTATGATAAACAATGATGAGAAGGATCAAAGCACCCTGAGAAAGTTTGATAAAAAAAGTTGTTCTAAAAGATTTAGACTCGAAGAAATTCAATTTAAGTGAAGAATTCAAGTTAAGCAAAGTCAGACTTAAGCAAGGTACATGAGAAGAATCTCTTGGGTTTCGGGATCGGGAAATGGAGCAGAAAACAAAAAACTAAATCATAAACCCAGCCAAGGGTCCATGCGAAAAGATCAAAAAACATGTTTAAGGGATTTACCTCTAGGAAGAAACGACTGACAATCATGAGCACAATAAACCAATAGTGCCTCTACTGGATCCACACGAACGGATGCAATGGACTCCCTCTTCGGCATGGTGCTAGCCACGAAGGGGGCGGTTTTATCTCTAACTCTCTCTATTCAGAAACTGTTTCTTACTCTCAGTTGTGCGTGTGTTGTATATTACGGCACAAAAGACTAAGAGATGTATATATAGGCCCCTACACATATCTGATTTAGGTTAGACTCATGTGTGTGCCTATTCAATTGGGTTGACCCATCTAGTCTTATTAAAGGTCCAACTAGCCCCATTCATCTCTATTTCAATCCATTCTATGTGTGAGACCTTGTAGGATCCTATTACGTTGACGATAACATTAAATCCTATTTAATATTACAAACAGTGAACAATATCTAGCAATACATCACTGCTACTAAAGTAATAGGAACTTCAGTGATTCGAAAACCTAACCGTGACTAATGTTACCATGTAGTCTAATCTCTTTATCCAGATATCTAGATTGAACACAAGGCATGGAACAGTTGATCAATCAATTTGAGACACATATGTTAGCTTTGTACTACGCTTTATTAGATGTTTATTGTGCCCAATATTAGTATTTTAGTTGAGTTTAATGTTGTTGGGCTTCATTGGACTTTAATACAAATTGTGAATAATTCTTGAATTTTGATGCATCCTAAATCTCCTTAGCTATTTCACAGCTGCGCACTTTGTCGTGCTTAGATCTAGTGATAACGCACATTAGAAAATGTTTAGCTTTTAAGTTCAGCTAGTGTTTCGTCCACTGTCTCACCGTCCATTGCAGTCGAGGGAGTTCTTGTCCGTCTGCGTTAGTGGGCACTTGATAGCCATTTTGGACCAAATCCCATATGTCCATATTTTGAGCGTCAAAGAAGGCAATCATCATTTTCTTCCAGTAGTCATAATTGTTACCATTGAATAGAGGTGCTCTATTTACTGCTTGTCCTTCGTTTTCCATTTGAGGTTTTGCTGGATCTTTTTCCTCAGCACTGTTAGATGCTCAACTGAAGAGGCTGAGCTTTGACACCCATTGAAATAAACAAATGAAACACAAAAGGGGGGTTAAATTGTGTTTCTTAACCTTTTTGGAAAACTCTTCGGAAAACAGTTCTAGGAATAAAAGCCTTGCAAGATAGTAGAGATAGTAGATGACTTTGGACGAAATGTAAACTCTTTATAGTTCGTTGGATACAAAGAGAGTTTGACAAAAATCTTTGGACGCAAGTTAAAGACTTATGTTTTCTGAAAATATTTGTTAAGAACAACAATGACAATCCCCAGATGTTAGTTGAAAAATAAAATAACACAAGGAGAGGGAAGAAAAGCTTAAACCAGATATTTATATTGGTTCACTCTTACAACCCGAGAGTTACGTCCAGTCCCTTCTACTTAAAGGATTTTCCTCTAAACTTTCTCAGTTTACAAGTATTCTTCTCAACGCCTCTTCAGGCTACAACCAAGTATTTTTAACCTCTTCAGGTTCTAAAAACTAGTATTCTTTTATACAAAAGCCTCTTCAAGCTTACCAATGAAATAATAAAAGGTGTATTTAACACACTTGAGTTTTAACTCACAAAGAGTGAAGATAGACAAATATGCTCAAGTCAAACTCTATACAAGAGTAAATAGAAAGTGTAATAAAACAAAATGAAACTTTGTCATGTTTAGATCTGGTGATAGCACACATTAAAAAATGTTTAGCTTTTGAGTTTAGCTGGTTTCTTGTCCGCTGTCTCTCTGTCCATTGCGATCAAGGGAGTTCTTGTCCTTCTACGTTAGTGGGCACTTGATAGCCATTTTGGACCAGAACCCATATGTCCATATTTTGAGCGTCGAAGAATGCAATCATCATTTTCTTCCAGTATTCATAATCGTTACCATTGAATAGAGAAGGTCTATTTACTGCTTGTCCTTCATTTTCCATTTGAAGTTTTGCTGGATCTTTTTCCTCAGCACTGTTAGATGCTCAACTGGAGAGGCTGGGCTCTGACACCAATTGAAATAAACAAATGAAACACAAGAAGATGGGTTGAATTGTGTTTCTTAACCTTTTTTAAAAACTCTTCGTAAAACAGTTCTTGGAATAAAAGCTTTGCAAGCTAGTAGATGACACTGGACGAAATGTAAACTCTTTATCAAAGATAGTTTTACAAAAATATATTTGGATGCACGTTAAAGACTTATGTTTTCTGAAAATATTTGTTAAGAACAACAATAGTAATCCCCGAATGTTAGTTGAAAAATAAAATAACACAAGGGGAGGAAAGAAAAGCTTACACCAGATATTTATATTGGTTCACTCTCACAACCCGAGAGTTATGTCAAGTCCCTTCTACTTGAAGGATTTTCCACTAAACTTTCTCAGTTTATAAGTATTATTCTCAACGCCTCTTCAGGCTATAGCCAAGTATTTTCAATATCTTCAGGTTCTAAACACAAGTATTCTTTTATACAAAAGCCTCTTCAGGATTACCAACGAAATAATAAAAGGTGTATTTAACACACTTGAGTTTACCTCACAAGGAGTGAGGATAGACAAATATGCTCAAGTAAAACTCTATACAAGAGTAAATAGAAAGTGTAATAAAACAGAATGAAGCTTTGAATAATTTCTCTTATTCTCTTGATGTATGTATTTTTTTACTCTTTGAAGACCTTGGTATTTATAGGCATGTGAGCACTTGAAATAATCTTCTGAAGCTTCTTCGTCCAACGACAATATTTATTATCGTTCGAAGTAGCATTAAATGCACTAAGCTAATACCGTGTTGATCTTCTTCTGAAAAGTGGCTTTGGTTATAACATTTGCGAGGAATTTGATATGTTAGTTCTGACTCTTCTGAACACATAGAATGTTCCTCATTTGCTGGTCCCTATAGTTGTTAGGAGTGTCAACTCCAGCATACAAAGTTGATTTCGAAATGCACGTACTTTGTCAGAGATCATATCAGCAATAAATGCACTTTGGTTTGCTTGTATGTGGATTTCCTTGGACGGATGCTTTTAAGAAACAAACACAGAGACAAAACAATGGAAGATCCAATATAATACAATAAATAGTTCACATGTATTGGATGCACGTTGTGAAATGAGATTTTATCAAAGCTTGTTGGTTCAAAAGAACTTGTCTGTTATTTGTTCAAAAGACAATTTGAACTTTTCCTATTAGAACGTAATAGTTATAAGTTTATTCAAAACTTATTTGTTCTATTTAATTTAATATATATTGTTATCTTCAAAACTCTGAGTGGTTCAATTTCATTGACCAGTTTTAGTTCCAATACTAAATACTAGATTTCGTCTTTGGTTCCAACACCAGAGCTCAAGTGCTCAGAACCAACTTTAGTGCAATTTCTCTGCCTCACGCGCTCAGACACTCACTAGTCAGTGACTAGGTGCTAGCTCACTTACTGGTGCATTATTCTACAGTATATAAAGGGGGTGTGAACACCCAAATTTGTCCAGGCCATTTTAGAAAATTAAAAAAAAAAGAAAATTTTCCTTTTAGCATGTCTAAAAAAAAATTCAAATTAATCTAGTTAATTACAAAAATCCAAAATTGAGGCAAATAGGAAAAAAGAAAGATAAATAAGAAAATTTGAAAACAAATTTGAAAAAAAAAGGGAAAAAATAAGTAAAAAGATAGAAAAAAATCTTACTCTAGCCAATTAGAAAATTAAGAAAAATCAATCAAGTTAATTTAATTAGTTACGAAAATTCAAAAAATTAAAAACTTTGAAAAAAAAAAGAGAAAAATCATCTGATCCATTTTCCCCAAGCCCAAGCCCAAGCCCAAGCCAAAACTCTTCTTCCCTAACTCATATACATTACCCGGCCCATGTAACCCCAACCCAGAACCATTTACCAAAAATCCAATTTCCTTACCTAGCCCAGCTCCCCTCCACCTGCAACCCAGCAGACTTGGCCCATCACCGAACCGGTCCAGCAGTAAACCCTCTCCCCCCTCTTCTCTTTTCCCTTTCTTTCTTCCCCTCTTTTTCCCTCACTCACTTGCCCTGTTGCACCCCCTCCCTCTTCCCCATGCGACCTCTGCCTCTGCACAGCCACGCTCGCACACCAGCCCATGACCTTGCACCGTACCAAGCACACCCAAACCCCACTCTTTGCCGTGCCTTTACCCATGGGAGCAGAACCCAACCGTGCCGTCCCACTGCCCCATGCTCCTCCTCACCCTTCCCCATAGCCACATTGAATCGAGCCCTGTGCCACACCAGACACCCAGCTCAGACCCGCAGCCACAAAGCCACGAGTCACCCTGCTGTCCCCTTGTTTCCGCTGGCCTTCGTACAAGGTACCCATGCCTCATGCCTTTGCAAGTGACCATGGAGCAGACCCAACAGCGGGAGCAGGGTCTTTTTCTTCTTTTATTATTTTTTGTTTATTTATTTTATTTTAGGGTTCCTTTTTGTTTTAGATTTTTTTGTATAAATAGGATGGTTAGGCTTTTGTTTGGGGGTTCGGTTTTTTTTTGGTCTTGAGGTTTTCAAATTCCATTTGTATTTCAAGAGAGAGGGAGAGGGCTCTGAAAGGGAAGCAGAGGAACAGGAAGTGAAGGAGCACTCGGCAAGGTCGCTCATCTGTGGGTAACCCTCATTCGGTCTTTATTATTATTATTTTTCTTGTATAAAATTTTATGAAGTGTTTGAAGTATCGAATATTTGGTTCGTTGACGTTACTGTGTTTTTGATTGCTCTGTTTGAATATGTATGAGAAACCATGGGAGTTATATATATATTCAAGTTTTGTTGAACCTGTGAGATGATATTGCTGAGCCTTGATCGTGTTAATTTCATTCATAATTCTTCAAGTATTTGTCATGCTCTGTACGTCGTTGTTTGTAAGAGTTTTCGTGCTAGTGAATTACGCCTACATCTGATTCTGTCATTAGGGTTCTGTGAAGAATAAGTTCTGAGTTTGTGAGTTGGCAAAAAAATGTTTGAATCATGGTTTAAGGATAATGATTTGAAACTACAATCGAGTAGTTTTGTTAGTGATTTTGTTTTGCTTATTAATTCTATTTTGTTTAGTAATGCTAGTTTCAATTGTTTATTGATTATGGTTTAGTGATAAGAGATCCAAGATTGCTTTGCTTAGTAATTCTGATCTAGATTGTTTGGTAATTCTGGGTTAGTGGTAATTATTGGTCAGTGTACTGCATTATGGTGATTTGATAGGATACTTGAAGCTTTTTAATCATATTTGTTCTTAATTATGAGAAATTCACTCCTATGATGCTACTTGTGGGTTGGTGTTAATTTTCATTTAACAAATATCTATCTATTCATATCTTGAGTTTGTGTGTGCTGTGAATCTGTTTTCACTATGCCATGATAGTGACTGGGATTAGCATATCAATCACCTCGATGCTAGCTGTTTTGAGTCTTTTGGTTTGGGGAATCTATTTGAAATAAAAGCGATTTCCGTTTTGGATGTAATTAGTTTTTACCCTTTTGGGGCACATACCTTTTCTCATCTCTTTGAACTGAATGCTATTGGGATATGGTTTCATTTGATATATCAACTCACTGTTTTAACCAAGGTCCCATTATAAAAATCTATTCTGTTTATTAAAAAAAATTGTTCTTAGTTAGATTAAAACAAACAGTGCAAGATTTTGAATTGATGATTAATCAATCATTGACTGATATGTTTTGGTTGAAGTAAAATTGTCTTTTTGGGTTTGAATGGGATTCTGGTTTGGTTACTCATAACCTATTTAATCTCCTTATTAATGCTTAGATGAGGGTGTTGTAATAGTGATGGCAGGCTTCTTGTTCAAAAAATGTGTCTTTATAAATTGAATCATGTCAATAGCGTTAATGTGCCTACTGGTATTTGAATTGTGTGTGACTTTGTAGCTAGATGAGTGGGAAGTAAATAAGGTCCTGCAGGTTGTCAATTCCCATGCTTTTCTTTTCTTTTTCTTTCTTTTCCTTTTTTTTCTCTTTTTTTTAATTCATGAGTAATCCTATGTCATGTGGACTAAACTTGCTCAGTTTCTCTTTGATCTGTGATTGAGTTTTACTACTGATCAATCAATTTGAGACACTTATGTTAACTTTGTATTAGACTTCATTAGATGTTTATTGTGCCCAATATTAGTATTTTAGATGAGTTTAATGTTGTTGGGCTTCATTGGGTTTTAATGTAAATATTGGATAATTTTCGGATTTTGATGCATTTTGACCTTTCTTCCTTGGTTAGGCCATAACTTGGGACTCGGTGATCCAATTGAGTGGTGTCTTTGGAAAGCTAAGACAAGGATCTACAAGTTTCATGAAGAACTCAAGAGCTGGATCGGACTTCTAAGGGCCCAAAATAGCCTTGCAATACAGAGTGAGTTTGCTGTCACGGAACCATCTGGGTAGTATGCACATATTGGACTATATAGTGGGTTATAGGCCTCCTCTTGGGCTGAAACTTGGTCATTTGAAAGATAAGACCCATATCTCCAACTTCACTAAAGACCATTTTGTCAATAGATGTCGTTTTAGGCATGCTTCTGAAGCTACAAGTTGGTCTGAATTTGGAAACACGTTCTTCCAACCTAACTTGAGGTAGGTGCAGTGTTTTTGGCATTTCTGGAGTTCTAAAAGTCCAAATGACATGATTCAAATTGGAGATTTTCAAGGAGACAACTGGCTACAACTTTCATGAGACATCCAAGCCAAAATGTACCGTCTAGGTGATGAATTTGAAGCCAGAAGTTGGATAAGAGTTGTTGACTAAAAGCCACCAACCATACACCAACCCACCTACCATGCACCAACCCACCAATCATGCATCAAGCTTCCATTTTTGACAATTTTCATCTTCTTATAGCTTGTATTTAGATTATGTACATGTACAAATTAGCTTCTAGGATTAGTATAAATAGACTCAACCTCTTTGTATTAGATTCATTCAATTTTAAGTAAGTTTAAAAAAAGTTTGAGTATTTGTGAGAGTTTTCTTTCTCTTCTTCTCCATTCTCTTTGCAATTTCATTTTTGTTCTTTAAATTTTGAGTTCTTCCTTCCCATCCATGGAAGGCTAGGCTCTTATAATCAATCCAAGGGATTAGCCATCTTGTTGTTTAGTTTGGAGATCTTGTTTTGCTTGTTCATATTGCTTAATTGTTATTCAAGTTTCTTTTCTTCCTCTTTTGATTTTTATCTAGATTAAATTGCTTAATTTGATTTAGATGTTGATGTGATAATTGCTTTATTATCATGTGTTCAAAGAGGATCACAAAGACTAAACAATATATTAAAGCTTTTTTATGGATTGTTTAGCTTGGTTAAATTCTAGATCTTAAGTTAATCTATGTTGGATGGTGCTTACTTTATCTAACCTTGGTTAATCAAATCCTAGATGCTTATCTAGTAAAGAATTCTTGGATCATGTTGAGGCTTCTTAATGTGATCTAAGGCCAAGAACATGATTAGCAATTAAGTGAATTTCTTGTGATCAATGATGGATTAAACTCAGGATCGGTAAATTTCCTTGGATTGGTTGTTTCTTTAGATTCGTTTACAACTTTAATACTCGTACTTTTGTTAATCTTGTTAATCATCATCAAAACCCCCCCATTTCTAATTATCTTGATCTAATTAAATCTTTGTTTTTTTTGGATCCTTGAGAGACGATTCGGTTCATTCGCTATACTACAAATTAGTTTATGAACCGGTTATTTTTATTATTTGATAGGTCTCGACAACCTCTTGTCAAATTTGGCGCCGTTGCCGGGGATCCAAGGCAACTATTTGATCATTTCAAGATCTCATCTAACTCTAACAATTGTGTTTGTTTTGTTTTTGAAGCTTTTTGAAGTGGGATTCGGCTGAAATTGGATAAAGGGCATTGTGTCAAGAATTTCGGTTTGGGCATCTCTGATTGATCTGAATTTTGGTACACAAATGGAAAATATTATTCTGAGAAAGGCTCACTATATATAGTGAGGTCACCCTTATTTTTTCCAAATTCTATCGTATAGATCACTTTTTCAATTTTTTAATATTTTTTATTATTTTGTTGGATAGCATTTTTGTGTAGATTTTATCCTGTGGTGGTTCCATAATTTTTAAAATTCATTTGATACTAATTTTTATTTTATTATTACTTTTTAGAGTATTTGTTTTAGGAATTTTTTGTGTTTTAGTTATTATTGTACCTTCCTATGAGCTGCATGCTGTATGACTAGGTCTGATCCTGGAACCTTGCATTCATTTGATCCTGAAATTGATAGAACCTTTCATACACTTCACAGAATTCATAGGACTAGTAGTAACATTCATAGAGCTAATAGAATTACTTCTGGAATTGGACTTGAACTTGACATTGCACCTAATTTTGTTGACTCTTTTAATCTTGTTGAGTCTGCTTTTGTTAGTACTTGATTAATCGATCTTGAGTCATTGATTTTACTATGGTGACTATAACAATAGGACCCTTAAGGAATTGGCTGCACCTGATGTGAATTATCAAACTTTGTGCATTCAATATCCTGAACTTAATGTTGATTTTGAGTTGAAATCTGAATTGATACACTTGCTGCCCAAGTTTCATGGTCTTGCAGGTGAAGATCCACATAAGCATTTGAAGGAGTTCCATGTTGTCTGCTCCACCATGAAACCTCATGGAATAGCTGAAGATTACATCAAGCTAAGGGCCTTTCCTTTCTCTTTGGATGGTGCTGCTAAGGATTGGTTGTATTACTTACAACCTGCTGCCATCACTTCTTGGAAAAAGATTATTTCTGGAGAAGTTCTTTCCTGCATCAAGAACTGCTGCAATAAGGAAAGATATTTGTGGCATAAGGCAAATCAGTGGTGAAACTCTCCATGAGTATTGGGAGAGATTCAAGAAAATGTGCTCAAGCTATGCATACCATCAAATTAGTGATCAACTGCTGATCCAATACTTCTATGAAGGATTGATGCCAATGGAAAGGAGTATGATTGATGCTGCAAGTGGTGGAGCATTGGTAAATAAAACTCCAGCTACGCGTAAACTTAATTGCAAACATGGCGACAAATTCTCGGCAATTTGGTACTGAATGGGTGCAACCAGAGTAGTCAATGAAGTTAATACCTCTTCACATGCTTTGATCAACAAAGGGTGGAACATAGATTGGATGAGCTCACTTCTTTGGTTAGACAGATGGCAATAGGACAACACGAACCACGTGTGCAAACCCCTGCAAGAGTTTGTAGCATATGTTCTAGTTCCTCTCATCCCACAGATGCGTGCCCCACATTGCAAGATGATTCTGAGTTTCAAGACCAATCTGTGGCTGCAGCTGGTATATTTCCTGGGAAGCCACAATTCCATCAAGAAGAACAACAGAAATATGATCCATTCTCCAACACTTACAACCCTGGGCCGGAGGGACCATCCCAACTGAGATATGGGAATGCATCAAATCAAGACCACCAAACCAAGATAGACCACCATTCCAAAGAAGAAGCAAGGACAAATCGATTTGACCACATCTTTGGACCAAGTAGACCACCATTCCAAGAAGCAAGGTCCTATAGCCACAAAATGCGAGCCCTTATTGGAGGATTTGGTGAAACGATTGGCCACCAATAACATCCGGTTTCAACAGAGAACTCGAAACCACCATTCGTAACTTAGGAGACTCAAATTGGCCAACTTGCCACATCTATTCATGAATTAAAGTCACAAGGTTCTGGCCAATTACCCTATCAAACCACTCCAAACCCTAGAGGCAATGTTAGTGCTATAGCTTTGCGCAGTGGTAGGCAAATCAATGGACCAGTACAGCAGATAATTCCAGATTCTACCATTGACCCAGAAAAACAAGAAGCTGCAACAAATTCGAGATCTCAGAGCAGATTCATAACAAATGATCCTACAACATCCAAGCGAAGCCGTATCAAACCAAATAGTGACAGAAAATTCAATAAAGCAGAAAAGTGAACATCCACAAAAGGCAGCTTCCAACATTCCTCTTCCTTTTCCCAACCGAATGATACAATCGAGGCATACGGTTGAAACTGACTTGGATAAGGAAATTATGGAGACTTTTCAGAAGGTTGAGGTGAATATACCTCTCTTGGAGGCAATTAAACAAATTCCCAAGTATGCCAAGTTCTTGAAAGAGATGTGCACCTATAAGAGGAAGCTAAAGGGCACTGAAAAAGTGAGTATTGGGAGAAATGTCTCTGCTTTGATTCAGCCTAACCTGCCTCCCAAATGCAAGGACCCAGGTACTTTTACCATCCCTTGCACCATAGGGCACCAATAGTTCACTCATGCCTTGTTAGACTTGGGAGCCTCCATCAATGTAATGCCAAAGTCAGTTTACACTTCCTTGCATATGGGAGAGCTAAAGTCCACCGGCATTGTCATTCAATTAGCAAATTGGAGCACTGCTCAACCTGCAGGAGTATTGGAGGACGTTCTGGTTCGGGTAAATAATTTAATATTCCCAGCTGACTTTTATGTGTTGAATATGGTAGATGAATCTGCCTCTTCCCCACCCCCATTGATCTTAGGTAGGCCATTTTTGAAAACTGCTAAAACTAATATTGATGTGCATGTTGGTACCCTTTCCATGGTATCATTCAGTTTAACATTTTTGATGCCATGAAATACCCTTTAGAGGATCATTCTGTTTTTCATTTTGATGTCATTGATTCTTGGTTCTTTGATATGCATGCGATATGTTGGCGAGTTTCTGAAATTCTAGGATACACCGACAAAGATAGCTTGCGATACTTGTTCCACCTGTTTCAGACTTTCTGGTTGTAAACCCAATGCAATGTGTGCAGCGTGTGCTGAGATTTCTACATACTTGTCATGTGCTGTTGTTAATTCTGCTGACATTGATGATTCTGTTTCTGTTATTAATGGCAATGATGCTGTTATTAATGATGTTGTCATTCATCCTGCTGCTAAGTGTGATTCTTTTGATTCCATAAGATATGATGATGTTGTTTTGCAAGATTGTGCACAGCTTGCAGGTACAAGTGCAGCAAGTGCAACTACTGAGAATTTAGCAGATTTAGTTTCGGTTCCAAAACTAGTACCATCACCCAAAGAACCACCCTCCATTGAACTTAAGCCCCTGCCCGAGCATTTGAAGTATGCATTCTTGGAGGAGGATGAGAAGCTCCCGGTGATAGTGGCCAAACACCTCCAACCTGAGCAAGAAACCAAATTATTGGAAGTTTTGAAGCTACATAAAAGGGCAATTGGTTGGACACTTGCAGATATTCCTGGTATTAACCCCTCCACATGCATGCACAGGATATTACTTGAGGAGGAAACTAAACCAGTGAGACAACCCCAGAGGAGACTGAATCCTCTCATTCTAGATGTGGTGAAAAAAGAGGTGACCAAGCTACTGCAGGCTGGCATTATCTATCCCATCTCACGACAAAGAAGTGGGTAAGCCCGGTGCAAGTAGTTCCAAAGAAATCCGGAGTGACTGTTGTGGCCAACCAGAAGAATGAGCTCATTCCAACCCGAGTGCAGAATAGTTGGAGAGTTTGCATTGATTACAGACGTCTCAACCAAGCCACTCGAAAGGATCATTACCCCCTTCCGTTCATTGATCAAATGTTGGAACGATTGGCTGGTAAGTCCCATTATTGCTTTTTGGATGGCTACACTGGATACTTCCAGATCCACATTGCACCAGAGGATCAAGAGAAGACCACATTTACATGTCCCTTCGGCACCTTTGCTTACAGACGGATGCCCTTCGGCCTCTGCAATGCCCCTGGTACCTTCCAACGGTGCATGGTGAGCATATTTTCTGATTTCTTAGAGGAGTGCATGGAGGTGTTTATGGATGACTTCACTGTCTATGGTTCTTCTTTTGATTCATGTTTAGCTAGCTTATCTAGGGTGCTGCATAGATGCATTGAGACTAACCTTGTGCTAAATTTTGAGAAATGCCATTTTATGGTAGAACAGGGTATAGTTTTAGGCCATGTAGTATCCAGTAAGGGCATTGAGGTAGATCCTGCCAAGATTGATGTAATTACTTGTTTATCTTACCCCACATGCGTGCGGGGAGTGCATTCTTTTCTTGGTCATGCAGGTTTCTACAGGCGCTTCATTGCCGACTTCAGCAAGATTGCTCTTCCACTTTCCCACTTACTGCAGAAAGATGTAGAGCTTAATTTTGATGACAAGTGCAAGGCAGCTTTCAACCACTTGAAGCAGGCCTTGACCAGTACCCCCATCATCCAGCCACCTGACTGGATATTGCCATTTGAGTTAATGTGTGATGCTTCTAACTATGCAGTAGGAGCAGTCTTGACACAGAGAGTGGGGAAAGCTTCTCATGTGATATATTATGCTTCCAGAACTCTAGATGCTGCTTAGGCCAACTATACCACAACCGAAAAAGAACTTTTAGCCATTGTTTTTGCTTTGGATAAGTTTAGATCATATTTGCTTGGTTCTAAGGTTGTTGTGTTTACTGATCATGCAGCTCTGAAGTTCCTTTTGAAGAAGCCAGAGGCAAAGCCCTAACTAATAAGGTGGATGTTACTGCTCCAAGAGTTTCATATAGAGATCCGTGACAAGAGTGGAGCAGAAAATCTAGTGGCAGATCACTTGAGCCGCATTGAAAGGGCTTCAGATCCCTTCCCTGTACAGGACTCCTTCCCAGATGAGCAGCTTCTGCAGCTGCAAGGTAAGAACACCTCCCTTTGGTTTGCAGATATGGTTAATTTTTTGGTTGCTGGTGTTCTTCTTGCATATTTTACTAGAGCTCAATCTGATAAATTGAAAAGTGAGTCCAAGTACTATGTATGGGATGATCCTTATCTGTGGAAGCTTTGTAGTGACCAGATTATTAGAAGATGTGTCTCTGATCATGAGTTTCATTCTATTCTTAGCTTTTGTCATACATTTGCATGTGGTGGGCACTTTGGCTCCCAACGCATGCCTAGGAAGGTTTTGGACTCTGGATTGTATTGGCCTACCCTATTTCATGATGCATATCTGTTTTGTAAGTCTTGTGAACAGTGCCAGAGAACAGGGACAATTTCACACAGGAATGAGATGCCTCAGCAGCCTATGCTGTCTTGTGAGATCTTTGATGTTTGGGGTATTGATTTTATGTGCCCTTTCCCTGTTTCCTTTGGTTTTATTTATATTTTGTTGGCTGTTAATTATGTATCTAAATGGGTGGAGGCAAAAGCCACTCGGACTGATGATTCCAAAGTTGTTGTGGACTTTGTTAGATCACAGATTTTCTGCAGGTTTGGAATCCCGAGGGCCATTATCAGTGATCAGGGTTCACACTTTTGTAACCGGAGAATAGAGGCTTTGATGAGAAAGTACGAGTTGTCTTGCACAAGGTTTCTACACCTTATCACCCCTGGACAAGCGGGCAGCCCGAAGTCTCAAATCGAGAGATCAAGCACATACTTGAGAAGACACCCAACCTAATAGGAAGAACTGAGCCCGAGACTTGAGGATGCTCTGTGGGCTTACCGAATCGCTTACAAGACACCGATAGGGATGTCCCCTGCACGGATTGTCTTTAGGAAAGCGTGCCACCTTCCGGTGGAAATTGAGCATAAATCCTATTGGGCGGTGAAACAGTGTAACCTTGACTTGAGTCAAGCCGGATCTCAAAGGAAGCTCCAACTTCAGGAACTTGAGGAGCTTCGATTAGAGGCATATGAGAACTCCCGGATCTACAAGGAGAAGACCAAACTCCTTCATGATAAGATGTTGGTACGAAAGGAGTTCATCATTGGTCAAAAAGTTCTTCTCTACAACTCTCGCCTCAAACTTATGCCTGGTAAGCTTCGTTCTAGGTGGCTTGGTCCCTTCATTGTTGTTAATGTTTTTCCTCATGGTGCAGTAGAAATTAAGAGTGCAGCCACCAACAAAGTGTTCAAAGTTAATGGTCATCGCCTCAAAAATTTTTATGACGGAGCTCAAGAGAACCTCGTGGAGGAAGTTCAATTGCAGGATGCCCTCTACCATGATTGATCACTACTGTGTTGAAAAAAAAAAAGCCACGATTAATGTCAATTGCCAGAGATTGAATCATTATTGGGGAGGACCCATCGCTCGTGCAAAATCTTCAATCACGCTGGCTGAGGACATTAAAAGTAGCGCTTCTTGGGAGGCAACCCAAGTTTTCTAACTCTTTCATCTTTCAACTTTGACTTATTTGCAATCACAAGAATCGAGACAGAAAATCGGTGCCAAGTGAGAAAATCTATCAGAGTTTGATTTTTCTGTCTTAATTTTGTTTATTTTTTGACAGATGATTTTTCACCGGTTAAATGGCGGATAACGGTACTCCGTGAAAATCTTTTTCGGTCCCTTCAGTTACCCACAAACACTGAAATTTGTATATAATTTTACTCAATTTGTTTTTCTTCTTTCTTTCTTTCAAAATGGATAATCAGCTTGTCAACCTCCGCAAGCGATTCCTTTCTCTCCCTCAAAATGCTTTAACTAACATTTATTGTGCAAGGTTTGAGAGGTTAAGGATGCTTATGCACAAAGGCATCCTACTGAGATATCCGTTGGATAATCGAAGCAAAGGTCCGAATCACAGGGGAATTTTCAGATGCTCTTGTTTCATATATGTCAGGGCTAGGCAAAAGTTCATATGCAAAAAAGAGAAGAGCAAAAAGGTTACGAGTCTGCTATAAATGTGCAAGATGGACCTGTAACACAAAATGCAGATAAATTGGAATGGCTTCTATAAATCGACTTGATAAAATTGACTTCATTAAGGATGGCATGAGTAAGGAGTCTTTAGATAACATTCTATTGACTCTTGAGACGCATCCTAGTGGAGATGTGCAAAGAGTACTTCTCAATTTATGGCCAATATTCCAAGATGAACATAAGCGTTATAGTCTCGGGAATCTGACTCAAAAAGACCCTGTTTGCCAATTTTTAAGAAAATTGGATGGGAAGCCGACCATTGGCCCATAGAGAGCATTCAAGCCGTTACTGGACGTAAAACCAGAGGAATTTGTGAGCCACAATCACACCTCCTGTAAGTATTATTATTATTTTTTTGTTTTTGTTTTTCTTCTTGTTTATTAAAAAAAAAATCAAAAAAAAATCAAAAAAAAAAAATCAAATCAAAAGTAGCCGTATTCTTTTGAAATATGCATTGTATATTTTCAAACTTCTTCTAACACATATAGATTAGTCTTTTATCCTTGTCATATAGCTATTATCATTGCTGTGCTTATTTTCAAACTTACCTGACACACGGTTTTACCCCTCCTTTATAGGTGTAATTATTACATTTGAGTTTTGATTCTTTAAATAATGCACTTTGCTCTCTTCAGATCATTGATAAGGTGAGAGTACAAAAAAAAAAAAAGAAGAGAAAATGGAAGTCACTTCAGTTCGTCGGATCAAGAGTGTTTGTGTCTTTTGTGGATCTAATCCTGGGAAAGATAAAGAGTTTGTAAATATTGCACACCATCTTGGTCGAGTGCTAGCTGAGAGAGAAATCCATTTAGTTTACAGAGGAGGTAGTCTTGGGTTAATGGGTTGTGTCGCAACTGCTGCACATTTAGGAGGTGGCAAAGTCCTTGGTGTCATTCCCAGTCCTTTATCTATCGACACGCCCATTGGAAAAACATTAGGGGATGAAGTAATGGTATTTTGCATGCACCAACGCATGAACATTATGATAGCAAATGCTGATGCCTTTATTGCCCTACCTGGTGGTTTTGGAACTTTGGAAGAGCTCTTCCAAATTACATCCTGGTCACAGCAGAACTTTCACCAAAAACCCATAGGTATATTAAATGTTAATGGTTTTTATGATAGTTTGTTTTGTTTTCTTGATCATGCTGTAGAAAAAGGTTCATCTCACAAGCGACACGTCAAAGTCTTGTAACTGTTGCAACTCCTGAACAATTGCTCGATCAACTAAATGAATTTGTACCACAACGTGATCCAGTAATGGCTCCACGGAATTGGGAACAAGGCAGCAGCAGCAAAAAGCAAAAACTTGATTTGACTTTGTCTTTGTGAATTTTTGTTTTCTCTTACGGTTTTAGTTTTTTGTAATTTTTCTTATTTCAGGCTCGATTTGCAGTTTTCTGGTAAGACCTTCTACACTCTACCAATCTTTATTTTGACATTGGGGACAATGTCTTTAATTAGTTGGGGGGAAGGATAGTTGACATTACCATGTACATAGTTTAGTTATAAAAAAAGAAAACCTAACAAGCTAATCTTTATTGTTACTAACTTATTAGATGTATGATGGCAGAGTAAGGAGTAGTTTTGCTCTTGAGACGCATCTTAACTTGCATTTCATAATAGGTCTTAAATCATCTTTGTTCTTGTATATATTTTTTAAAAAAAAAACACACACACACACACACACACAATTTTGATCTTTTCAATTGATTTTGATACAAGCATGTGCTGAATCTGAGCTTAATTGATGATAAAAGTATGCAAAACAGTTTATAGTTGAATAATTTTCATGATATACATGTGTATATGATTGTGGATATTAGGAAGAAGGCATGGTTGAATTGAGTGAATGTTTCATACCTTTGTGAGTTTTGGGTTTTTCCAAGTTTGATACTTACACTTAGTTATTTTCTTTCATGAGTGATGTCAATTATAAATTTATTTTCTAGAACTTGCATTGAATCGGTTTGAGATTACATTGGTCTGTATGTTGCATGAAAATGATAGAGGCATTTTTTCTTGACTTAGCTACTTTGGCCAATTAAACCTACCTTGCATTTATCCAAATATTAACTCCCTCTGAGCCTATTTGCCTATTCTTTGTTCTTAGCTCATTACAAGCTTTGAGTGAAAAAAAAAACCATGTTTTACCTTACCTTATGGAATGGGAGAGCATTGATTTTCTTATTGGAGGAGTTCTTTTGCTTGCAATGATTTAAGTGTGGGGGAATTGGTGTGTTGATACGAAATGCTTGGTACAAAAAAGAAAACAAAAAACAAAAAAAACAAAAAACAAAAAAACAAAAAAAAAACAAAAAAAAAGAAAAAATAAAAGAATAGAAAAAGGAAGGAATGTGTGAAGAGAACGAGCATTTTAAGGTTTTGGGTAAAAATTTTATTCTTTCTACTTGAGTTACTCCTCAATGCTCTTTTATTTTCTTTGGTTTTAACCTGCTATTATTCATATTGTTCCCTTCCTTCACTTTATAAGTTCCATTACAACCTTTTTGAAAGACCTATTGATTTTTACAATTTAAAAAAAAAACAAAAAAACAAAAAAAAAACAAAAAACAAATAAAATAAAATAAAATAAAAGAATAGAAAAAGGAAGGAATGTGTGAAGAGAATGAGCATTTTAAGGTTTTGGGTAAAAATTTTATTCTTTCTACTTGAGTTACTCCTCAATGCTATTTTATTCTCTTTGGTTTTAACCTGCTATTATCCATATTGTTCCCTTCCTTCACCTTATAAGTTCCATTACAACCTTTTTGAAAGACCTCTTGATTTTTGCAATTTATTTGATCTAAGTAGTGGAGAATTGATGTATATGCAAGCCTATGGTAAAATACTTTCATAATTTGACTAAATTGAGCGTAAACAGTTAACCTAAACACCTTGTGTGATTTGAGTGTCAATTGTGAAGAATTTTACTCAATCTGAACATGCCTATTTCTGATTAAAGCATGATTATGCTATACTTTATTCTCAATTGATTTGATTCAACTATTCTTTGTTAAGCATACTTGACTTATTAATTATGGTTTATATTTGATACAATGCTTGTATTTAAAAATTAGTTGAATTGATTAAATAAAATATTACATGTTTGTGGGTATCATCCTGGTAAACCCTCACGAGACTATAACTCGTCCACTAGGGACACCTAGGGGTTTAAAGGCTTGTGGCACATGCTAAGTGCCATCGTGTTTTCCTACGAAAATGGATTAGATTAGGTATAATCAGTTTTTTATGTTTTTAGTTTAATAATATGATGTTTCTTGTTTTTCTTTAGTTTTGTTCTTATGTGTTTTGCCCTGGAGTACAAAAGCTTAAGTGTGGGGAATTTGATCATTCAATTTGAGACACTTATGTTAGCTTTGTATTAGGCTTCATTAGATGTTTATTGTTCCCAATATTAGTATTTTAGATGAGTTTAATGTTGTTGGGCTTCATTGGGTTTTAATGTAAATATTGGATAATTTTCGGATTTTGATGCATTTTGACCTTTCTTCCTTGGTTAGGCCATAACTTGGGACTTGGTGATCCAATTGAGGTGATCTTGGTGTCTTTGGAAAGCTAAGACAAGGATCTACAAGTTTCATGAAGAACTCAAGAGCTGGATCGGACTTCTAAGGGCCTAAAATAGCCTTGCAATACAGAGTGAGTTTGCTGTCACGGAACCATCTGGGCAGTATGTACATATTGGACTATATAGTGGGTTATAGGCCTCCTCTTGGGCTGAAACTTGGTCATTTGAAAGATAAGACCCATATCTCCAACTTCACTGAAGACCATTTTGTCAATAGATGTCGTTTTAGGCATGCTTCTGAAGCTACAAGTTGGTCTGAATTTGGAAACACGTTCTTCCAACCTAACTTGAGGTAGGTGCAGTGTTTTTGGCATTTCTGGAGTTCTAAAAGTCTAAATGACATGATTCAAATTGGAGATTTTCAAGGAGACAACTGGCTACAACTTTCATGGACATCCAAGCCAAAATGCACCGTCTAGGTGATGAATTTGAAGCCAGAAGTCGGATAAGAGTTGTTGACTAAAAGCCACCAACCATACACCAACCCACCTACCATGCACCAACCCACCAACCATGCATCAAGCTTCCATTTTTGACAATTTTCATCTTCTTATAGCTTGTATTCAGATTATGTACATGTACAAATTAGCTTCTAGGATTAGTATAAATAGACCCAACCTCTTTGTATTAGATTCATTCAATTTTAAGTAAGTTTCAAGAATGTTTGAGTATTTGTGAGAGTTTTCTTTCTCTTCTTCTCCATTCTCTTTGCAATTTCATTTTTGTTCTTTAAATTCTGAGTTCTTCCTTCCCATCCATGGAAGGCTAGGCTCTTATAATCAATCCAAGGGATTAGCCATCTTGTTGTTTAATTTGGAGATCTTGTTTTGCTTGTTCATATTGCTTAATTGTTATTCAAGTTTCTTTTCTTCCTCTTTTGATTTTTATCTAGATTAAATTGCTTAATTTGATTTAGATGTTGATGTGATAATAGCTTTATTATCATGTGTTCAAAGAGGATCACAAAGACTAAACAATATATTAAAGCTTTTTTATGGATTGTTTAGCTTGGTTAAATTCTAGATCTTAAGTTAATCTATGTTGGATGGTGCTTACTTTATCTAACCTTGGTTAATCAAATCCTAGATGCTTATCTAGTAAAGAATTCTTGGATCATGTTGAGGCTTCTTAATGTGATCTAAGGCCAAGAACATGATTAGCAATTAAGTGAATTTCTTGTGATCAATGATGGATTAAACTCAAGATCGGTAAATTTCCTTGGATTGGTTGTTTCTTTAGATTCGTTTACAACTTTAATACTTGTACTTTTGTTAATCTTGTTAATCATCATCAAACCCCCCCCCCATTTCTAATTATCTTGATCTAATTAAATATTTGTTTTTTTTGGATCCTTGAGTGACGATTCGGTTCATTCGCTATACTACAAATTAGTTTGTGAACCGGTTATTTTTATTATTTGATAGGTCTCGACAACCTCTTGTCAACTACTTGTAGGAAATTTCCAATGGTGTGTTTTAGTTTGAACAGCTACTGTTATTGGGTTTCCACTTATTATTTTGTTAGCCATATGCGAATGGACATATGTTGATTTGAAATTGAGAGGATACGCGATGACCTTGTAATATGCATGCTTGGTCCCTTTCAATTTGCTATCATGGTTATTGTGATTGCCTTGGTTTGTTGAACTTTGCTTGTGTGCAATTGGTTCAATGATAGCAAGTGGAATTTGTACATGATTGTTTGGTCTATTCATTTCGGGAAACGAAAATTAACTTCTGGCTTGGTGAAAGTATGGATATATGTTGCTGTGTAGTCCTTGAATGCATGCCGCGACAAGCTTTGGCTGCGGTATTGTTTTAGATGTGGGTTAGTTAAGGTTTCGTTTTTGTAATTTGGATAATTCGCATGAGCTTAAAAGCTGTTTTTTTTTTATTAATGGTTCAAATCTGCCATGATTGAGTTAATTTGTCATGCTTGTTTCAAAAAATTCCTATGTTTAATTCGATGTTATGCATTTGCTGTCATATAAGGAATGTTAGGCTTGCTATAAGGAATTTCTTACACTGTTGCTATTTTAGTACAATTCCTTTATCATAAATATTCATCATGTTTTCCTATGCACTAGTTTCATTTTTGATTATTTGAATGTGGTGGATTAGGGGAATGGTGTATTTATGTTTCAGATATAATTTGGAGTGTTGGGAAATAAGGCAAGTCCTTTTTGGCAGCATAAGAACTTTGGGTTGATGGAAAGGGCTACTTACTTGTATGCTATTGTTTGTGACTATTGGTAACGGTGCTTGGAATTTCCTTTTCTGTTGGTTTGGGGTTGGTTGGAATCTCGAACCTGTGGTGATTGGGGAATTTTGGAAGTTTTTCTAAATGATGTTATCTTTCTTACTTGTTAAATCTGGGAATTGTTGGTGTTTCTTTATTTGGATTTAAAAAGGCCTACATGTTCTTTTTTTTTCCTTTGAGTGAATATGACCCATGCTTACGTGGGTTGTATTGATAACATGCACAAGGTCTAGCTTGCAAAATGTGTGAATGAATTGATATGGGAAGTGGGTTAGTTCGTATGAATTACTTGTTTATAATGGTTTGGGAATGCTTATATCCCGTGTACTATTTACTCTTGGTTAGTTACTCGTGACAACTTAATCTTTTCATTATTAGTATTATTATTGTTGTAGTTGTTATTATTATTATTATTATTATTATTATTATTATTATTATTATTACCATTACTATTTTGTTTTATCTATTTTATTTTATTTTACCTTACTTTATTTCATCTTTTATCGCGTACTTGTCTCTACGCGCTTACATTCTTATTCCCATTTATTAAATGAAGCAAAGAAAATATGTTATTTATTTTCCCAATTCCTGCAAACAAAATTTAGATGAGTTCAATAACTCATTTTAGCTAATTATTTTCAAACACTTGCGTTTAATTGCCTTCAGGAGTCGAGTACCCACTAGGCAGTTTTCTTGGGAGGGATCAGTAGGTCTAGTACCGCCTTCCCTCCCATTTAGGATATGTTAACAAGTCTTGTTAAAATGGTCCAACGCCATAATAATTCGCATTAGTTGTCTTCAGGGGTCAAGTACCGACAAGGCAAATATTTTGGGGTGAATCAGTGAGCTTAGTATCACCTTTCACCCTCTTTAGTACACGTTCATATATTTTTCTTAAAGTGTTCCAATGCCATAAACTATGTTAGTCGTCTTCAGGGGTCAAGTACCCACTGGACGTTTGTTTAGGGTGAATAAGTAGATTTAATACTGCCTTTCATCCCATTTAAGACGTGCTAATAAAATTTCTATTTTTAGTCAAATCCATTTTTTTAAATCGAATTAATTCCTTTTTCATTTAGTCGGTTAACAAAATTATTTCTCGCAAATAAAATTAACCAACGCATAATCATTTTATAAAGAACTACGTGACTTTGAGTTCCCCATTGCACCAGCAGATACGTAGGCCCGCAAGTCAAGTCAAATCTGTAAATACTCTAATTTATTTATTTTGTTATTTTAAACCAAAACCTGTAAACGTTTTTTTCTTTCAAACTTGCAGATTGCAAAAAAAATTTATTTCAATTATTTGACTTGTTTTATTTAGGGGGTAAATCAAATATTGTTAAGGTTATTAAATTTGCACAACTAACTTAAGGTAACCGTTTTATAAAAGATGTATTAGGGGTGCAGCGGGATTAAGTTTCTATCATTCCTAGTGCATAATCGACTCCTGATCCTACCTGGTTTTTGCAGACCTTTTGTTTTTTATTTTATTTTAAATCTTTTTTTAAAAAAAAGGTTTTGCCAGTCATTTTCCCTACCCAATAAAAGATTGGTGGCGACTCCATTGTTATTTTGTTTTTTTAAAACAACTATTTTTTCTCTCGCCGCTCCTCGTCGCGATTTTTCCCAGTCATGACAGGGGAGAAAGGGGAATTTAGGCATCTTTTGGATAGAGTAAGAATTGAAATAACCAAGTGAAACACAAGAAGGGGGGTTGAATTGTGTTTCTTAACCCTTTTCAAAGATTAATAAAAGATTTTCCTTTTCAACAGAAAATAGAACACAGCGAAGGATAAAGTTTGACAAGCAATGAGCTTAGAACTAACACGGCTCAGTCCTATTGGACTCTAAGGATTTTGAAAAGACTTTTAAGAAAACCGTTAACACGTTCTAAAACCAAATAAAAAAACTTTGTTAATAAACACAATAGTAAACCCCAGAGGTTAGTGAATATAATAAAACACACTAGAAGAGAAGAGAAGCTTACACACGAGATTTATCCTGGTTCATTCTTATCAACCAAGAGCTACGTCCAATCCCTTCAACCAGAAGGATTTTCCAACTAATCTTTTTCGAGATCACAAGTATTTTCAACCTCTTCAGGTAACAAGTATTTTCAACCTCTTCAGGTAACAAGTATTTTCAACCTCTTCAGGTTCAATCACACAAGTATTCTTTTACACACAGCCTCTCAGGCTTACAAAGCTTAAGATGAATAAGTGAAAGTAGATGAAAGCTTGAATTTGAAACTCACTGACAAATGAGAATAGACAATAGAAATCTCAAGGCTTTTTTCTTTTTACAGTATATGGAAATGCAAGAAGAAATAAAGCTTTTTAGACTTTGTAGGATGCTTCAGCAAAAATCTCTCTGTTTTAAGTGCTGTTTTTTCTCTTTAAGTAAGAACAAATTGAGCAGATTTCATGGGCTAGATCGTCTAACGGAAACATTTATTACCGTTCTGAGTAGCATTAAATGCATCTACTGGAAAAGTGCTGAACTTCTTCTGACGGTGACTTTTATTCTTTGAGATTTCCAATCAATGAAAACAAAGTCCTGATTTGTCTAAGATTATAGACGGTTTCTTATTTGCAGATCTTTGTAGTTGTTAGACAATGTCAGCAAAAGTGGCTTAGTTGACTTCTTCTATCGCCGTGAGCTGTCAGAGTTCTTTTCTAGCATTTAATGAGGAACAGTTCTTCATTTTCGAAATTTCACTTGGACAAGAGCTTGAGCTTGAACTTTGAAAGAGTGAAGTGAGTCCTAGCTTTGACAGACAGATTGTATTGGACGAACCAATAAAAATAGTAACAGTATATGCAAACAAATATTGGACGCACCAATAGTAAAAGTATATAATACATTTATTGGACCCACAAAGAGTTATAGCATATTGGACGCACAAAGAGTTATCTTTAAGCATAGAGCAGAATGGACGCACAAAGAGTTATTTGTTAATACACTTGTTCAAACTAAATAAATATTTTTTGTTATCCTCAAAACTTAAACAAGGAAAGCTACAGCTTTTAAGAATTTAGTACTTAAACCTTTTTTTATAAGATTTTGGTTTCAACAATCTCCCCCTTTTTGATGATGACAAAAACTATTAATTTGATTGAACACAGATTCTTTTTAAAACAAAATTGCTCCCCCTAAGAAAAACATTTCAAAGGGATGGACTCAAAGTCTGTTGGACGCAGAGTCGATTGGACGTAGTACACGAAATTTATTTTTACGAAACAAGTTTCAAGAGCAAGTAACATTATCTTTGTATCGAAGTTTAGTACTTGAGAAAAGTGTTTAACAGAGACAATACCTTTTGAAAAGGAATAAACCATGCTAAAATTTAGAGCAAATCCTTCACAGCAACACAGTGCATTAGCAGAGTATTCACAATTTCAATTAAAGCATTTATAAAAGGGCAACAGAATAAACGAGACAAGGATAATGAAACAACCAGATAAAAAATAATAATAATTCATAGTTTCATTGAATCAGTATAAATTATAAAATGAATTTGTTTGTAACAAGTCAAATTCCCATTATTCTCCCCCTTTGTCATCAGACAAAAAGAAAGAAAGACATCATTGTCAAAAAAAAATTTGGCTAAAAAAAATAAAATCAAGAGGAAGAAGGTGGAGGAGGAGGAGGTGGCCCTTGTTGAAAAAGAGATTTGAGGAGGTCTTCAACTCTCTTGTACATTAAGTCCATCTGATTATTCACGTAGGCCTGAAAAGCTGGGGGCACTTGGGTGAGAATGTCAGCAGAAGGTTGTGGTTCCACAATAGCTAACTCAGTGGTGGAAGCAGGAGGAGTCACATCCATTTGCTGCACAACAGATTCAACTTCGTCTTCAGACAGAGGAGGGTCAACATCCCAAGGAAGAGAAGTTCTCCGGTATCCAAACATTTGATCCCAGGGATAAGGCCTGCCTATGTTGTCAGACGGAGGTCCAGAGACATAGCTTGGACAAGAGAAGATAGTTGGCAATGGCGAGTTCAGAGGCAGTCCAAGAAGATCATCTACCATAAAGATAGGACGAAAACACTGGAAGCTCTGACCAGGCACAGTTATAGTATCTTCCTTATCTTCATCGCTTAGACCTGAAGAAGACGCTTGTTGCTCACACTCCCAAATGTGCTTTTCCCAGAAGGTCTTAGCCTCGTTCTCCTCAGCTTCTCCTTTATTCGAAACTTGCCACAAGAATTCAACATCAACATCAGGGGAACGTAAGCTCCCAAAATTTGGCTTAAAGAGGATGGGCTTGGGAAAGGTGGCTTGGCTTCTGTACTTTTTCAAGTCTTTGTTTTTATTTAAATCCACCATTGGCAACCTTGGACAAACCCGATCCGGCTGAATCTTGATGGCTGTTGTAGAGGAGATGATCAGTGAAGGGGGTACAAATCTCAAATCCTTCAACAGAAGACTCCCCTTAATGACACTGACAAGGATGGTGTCATAAGGACTCGCAAACTGTCCCATTTCTTCCAAGGTGACAGGTTTGAAGGAGAGGTCACTAGGGAAGATGTGAACTTTTGTTGAGCAACCATCACAGCACCGGGAGCGTCTTGCTGTGAGTGAGAGAGAAGAGTCCTTGGATTCCCAAAGAGGGATAATGTGAGGAGAAACCCCCACAGAGAAAAGGTTTAGGTAGGAGGAGTTGTAGAAGGTCTTTTGAGAGGGGGAAGGTGAAGGAGATTGGAAAGGTATGATGTGAGTTTGAGAAGAAAAAGGTTCAGTGTTTAAGGGAGAGGAAGTTATTTGAGAGGTTGGGAAGGAGGTTTGTGGTTCTGGTTGAGAAGAGGGTAAAATGGAGGAAGAAGGAATGGTAGAAAGAGGTTCCTTAGGAATGGACGCAAGCTTGGAAGAGGGTTTCCTTGTGATGGGTAGCTTCGTCCGGGTTTCTTTTGGGATGCTCGCAATGGACGCAACCTTCATCCTTTTAGCGATGGGTTGGTCATCTTCAGAGTCATCGTCCATTATGAGTCTCCGCTTGGGAATGGCTTGGACAGATGGTGATTTCTTCTTTGGACTCTCAGCCTTTGAAGGAATTAGAGGCTCTTTCTGGTCCAGAAAATCTTGGACGCTTTGAAGTTTCATCCTTAGAAGATTGTTTCGTCCAAAGATTTGTTGCTCTTGGATCCGTCCAAAGATCCTCTTCTTCTCTTCAACATCTTTAGTCTCATGGGGACTAAAGATACCTTGATCTCTGAAGATCTTGGTTAAAAGAACACCATAGGAGATGGTGGTCTTCTTCCCTTTTCCTTGTACACTTCTCTTGAAGTTTTTAAATAGCAGAGAAGGGAGATTGACCTGTTGACACAGCATCAGATGACACAGGCAGAAGGCATGAACTGTAGAGACTGAGTCTTTGGACCCTGCCTTGTGGAGTACCGCCTTGTTCAGAAGTTGATGTAATACTCTTGCCTTGTCATTCATCTTGGATGTAGTTATCTTCCCCGTGGATGACTCCTTTAGTAAGGTGTCAAGAACAACATCAGTTCCCTGAAAAGCTTTTTCCCAGTCGGAAGTGATGGTAGCTCCTTCCAACCAACATTGGGTGGCGTTGGAGATGGTTACCTCTGAAACCACAACGGGTTTTCCCAAAACACACCCCTTGACCTCTGTCGCAGACACGGATGCGTCTTTCCAGAACATTTTCACCAATTCCGGATAAACCTCCACCGGTTCTCTGAAGTAACTATCCCAACCAGCACCGACGAGACATTCTTTGATATCTATTCCACATTCTACTAAAATTGAAGTTTGGAACGAGTATTCAACTGATACCTTGGCTCTTTCAACATCAAGGGTCTTTCCTCCGGCCATTTCTTAGGGTTAAGGAAATTTGAAAGAGAGAAAAAGAGAAATTTGCTAAGGTTCTTTTTGCAAAGGTTTTCTTTCAAGGCTTGAGGGCGTAAAAATTTGATCTTGTAAAGAAGGAAAATATTTATAGAAGAAGGCAGGTTTTTATATTGAAAGGTTTCTTGAGAGAAAACGAATCGTTTTTCCTTTTTTTTAAAAAAAAAAAACAAAAAACAAACACATTAAATGTGTATTAAAAGCAACTGTCACGTCCGCAGTAAAAAGTTACTTTCGTGACCTTTCAAAAACTGACTCAGCGTGGGAAATTTGAAAAGTTTCAAACAAGATAAATGCAAATGATTTATGTCTTATCAAGAAATTTACCACACCATTTATCAAGTACAAAGCATTTTGGACGCAGATCTTCAATGGACGCAAGAAATATTAATTCTTTACAAAATGCATACTTAGATGTTTTCGAATAAGAGTGAATCTATCCTCTGAGAGGGGTTTTGTGAAAATATCTGCCCATTGATGATCTGTATCCACATATTGAATATCAAACACACCTTTCTGAATATAGTCTCTTATAAAGTGATGTTTGATTTCAATGTGTTTTGCCCTTGAGTGTAGTATAGGATTTTTTGATAAGTTAATTGCAGCAGTATTATCACATAGTAAAGGAATCTTACTTTCAAAGATGTTGTAGTCTTCTAATTGATGTTTGATCCAGAGTAGTTGAGAGCAACAATTGGACGCAGAAATATATTCAGTTTCAGCTGTTGATAGAGCAATTGTGCTTTGTCTCTTGCTGGACCATGATACTAGATTTCCTCCAATGAAGTGACATCCTCCACTTGTACTTTTCCTTTCGATTCTATCTCCAGCATAGTCAGCATCACAAAAACCAACTAATCTGTACTCATGAGATTTCTTAAATACCAAACCCAGATTAGTAGTTCCTTTCAAGTATCTGAAAATTCTTTTTACAGCAATTAAGTGTGACTCTCTAGGATCAGATTGAAAACGTGCACAAAGACACACACTAAACATTATATCAGGTCTGGACGCAGTGAGATATAAGAGTGATCCGATCATACCTCTGTATACCTTTTCGTCCACCTTTTTATCCTTATCGTCCAATCTTAGTGTGGACGATGGATGCATTGGTGTGCTCATTGTTTTGCAATCGTCCAATTTGAATTTCTTCAGAAGTTCATTTGTATATTTTGTCTGATGAATGTAGATTTCGTCCAATGTTTGCTTCACTTGCAAACCCAGAAAGAATTTTAATTCTCCCATTAAGCTCATTTCGAATTCCTTCTGCATCAGATTGGAAAAATCCTTGCAAAGAGATTCATCAGTAGCTCCAAAGATAATATCATCAACATAAATTTGAACTAAAATGAATTTCGAGTTTTTGTCTTTTCGAAAAAGAGTAGTGTCAACTTTTCCTCTAGAAAAACCGCTTTCTATTAAAAAGGTGCTTAACCTTTCATACCAGGCTCGAGGAGCTTGTTTTAAACCGTACAAGGCCTTTTTCAATTTGAAAACATGCTCAGGGAAATTTTCATCCTCGAAACTAGGTGGTTGTTTAACGAAAACTTCTTCATTGATTATACCATTTAGAAATGCACTTTTTACGTCCATTTGATATAGTCTCATGCTATGATGAGCAGCAAATGAAAGTAAAATGCGTATGGCTTCTAGTCTAGCTACAGGAGCAAAAGTTTCAGTGAAATCAATACCTTCTTGTTGTGAGTAACCTTGGGCTACCAACCTTGCTTTGTTTCTCACAACCTTACCATCTTCGTCCAATTTGTTTTTGAATATCCATTTTGTGCCGATGATGGACTTGTCTTTAGGCTTTTGAACCAGCGTCCAAACATCATTTCTTTTAAATTGATTTAGCTCTTCTTGCATGGCTAAGATCCATCCTTCGTCCTTCAGTGCTTCTTCTATTTTTCTTGGTTCCATTTCAGAGATGAAGGCTACATTTGAGTATTCTCTGAAGGTAGATCTTGTACGCACTTTATCATCTGGATTACCAATGATTGGTGTTCTGGATGATAAGTTTTGAAGTGCCAACTTCTTTGACCATCAGTTGTTTCTTCTTTTCTTTCATCTCCAATGCTTCTTTGTTTTGGGTTGCTGATCCTTCTCCTTTGTCTTTTAAGTTTAACTCTGCAAAGGACTCATCTAGCTCTGACAAGTCATTGTCAGGTTTTTTGTCATTGAATTTAACATGAACAGATTCTTTAACAGTTAGAGAGCGAGAGTTATATACTCTATATGCTTTAGATGTTTCTGAGTATCCTAGGAAAATACCTGAGTCAACTTTAGCATCAAACTTTCCTAAAGAATCCTTAGTATTCAAGATAAAGCATTGACGGCCAAAAGAATGAAAGTAAGAGATGTTGGGTTTTCGTCCTTTCCACAATTCATACGGAGTCTTGTTTAAAATAGGTCTAATATATATTCTGTTTTGAATATAACACGCAGTGTTAACGACTTCACCCGAAGTGTTTGGAGATTGAGTTGTCATTGAGCATTGTTCTAGCTATCTCTTGAAGAGATCTATTTTTTCTTTCTACCATACCATTTTGTTGTGGTGTTCTTGGGGCAGAGAAGTTGTGATGAATACCGTTTTCTTCACAGAACAATTGGAAGCTCTCATTCTCAAATTCTCCTCCATGATCACTTCGGATTGAGTTGATACACATGCCTTTTTCATTTTGAATTCTTTTACAGAAAATAGAAAAGACTTTGAAAGACTCATCCTTGTGAGCTAGAAACATAACCCATGTCCATCTAGTATAGTCATCTACTATGACCAATCCATATTTCTTTCCATTTAGTGAAGAAGTTCTTGTAGGACCAAATAGATCAAGATGTAACAATTCTAGTGGTCTAGAGGTGGAAACGATGTTTTTGAATTCAAAAGAATTTTTGATTTGTTTCCCCTTTTGACATGCTTCACAAAGAACATCTGATTTGTACACAAGCTTTGGTAGTCCTCTTACGAGGTTATGCTTATTTAGTTTAGAGATTAATCTCAAACTTGCATGACCAAGCTTCTTGTGCCATATCCACTGTTCTCCTTTTATGGAAACTAGACATGATACATTTTGATCTGAAAGATCTTCCAAGTCAATTTTATAAAGATTGTTTTGCCTTTTAGCAGTGAAGAGTATGGATCCGTCAGAGTTTTTAACTGTACATTCTCCTTGATTGAATGAAACATTAGATCCACTATGACATAATTGACTAATGCTAAGCAGATTATGTTTCAATCCTTCAACTAGAAGAACATTATCGATATAGGGAAAAGGATGCTTACCAATCTTACCTATTCCAACTATTTTACCTTTCTGGTTTCCTCCAAACGTGACGGAGCCTCCTGAATTAGTTTTGATGTCTTGGAACATAGACCTTTCTCCCGTCATGTGCCGTGAGCAACCACTGTCCAGGTACCATGACAGGTGTCTTTTTCTTGTTGCTAAGCACATCTGCAAGAGGAATTATCATATCCTTAGGTACCCATATCTTTTTGGGTCCTTTTTGGTTAGCACTTGGAGATCCATAATATTTTGACATTTTATTAAAAAGATCTATTGAGGAAGGGTAAACGTTCTTTTTACAAACATTCTTAAAAGATTTAGGTTGAGTAGTAGTTTTTTGAAAAAGCTGTTTATCAGTATCTTGATATCCCAATCCAGATTTGTCACGAGGGTCTTTGGAATATTTGAGTAAAATGTTTAGCTTGTTGGTGCTTTTTACAAATTTACTGAGGTCCTCCGTTAACTCTTTTACCTCATTATGAAGTTTATCAACTTCATCTGAAGTGTTGGACTCAGAAGATGTTTTCAAAAGAGCATTTTCAGTTTTTTATTTTTCACAATAAATTTCAAGTTCTTGTTTTTCTGAAAACATTTTTCCATATTCTCTAGTTAATTTTGAAAACTTTCTTTTCAAGGATTTATATTCAATCACTAAAATAGATGAATTATTTAACAACTCATCAAATGCATTCTGAAGATCAAGATCACAGTTTGTTACCTCATCTTCTTCTTCTTCTGACAAGGTGTTAGCCTTGAGACATAGATTTGCTTCTTCTTCTGCTTCTTCTTCATCATCAGTAGTTGAAAGATCAAGATCTTCCCAGGTGGCCATTAATCCTCTTTTCTTCTTTGGAAAGAATCTCCTTTTCTCTTTCTCCTTGTTTAGTGAAGGGCATTCCGCTTTAATGTGTCCGGGCTTCTTGCATTCATAGCATATGATTGGACTCTTGTCTTTTGTTTACATTACGTCCTTTGGTGACCTTCGTCCAAAGTGCTTTCTCCGCATACCTCCTTTCTTTTTCCACATTGCTTGTATCTTTCTAGAGATGAAAGATAACTCGTCATTATCAGATATATCATCTTCAGATGCCTCGGCCTCGTCTGATGATTTTTCAGCTTTAAGTGCTTTGGACGCACTGCCTTTGTGAGCTTTAAGGGCAATTGATTTCCCTTTTCTTGAGCTTTCCTCTTCTTGAAGTTCCAACTCATGAACTTTAAGAGAACCCAAGAGTTCCTCCATGGTAAGAGAAGCTAGATTCTTTGCTTCCTGTATGGCAGTAACTTTAGGTCTCCACTGTCTGGAAAGACTCCTTAGGATTTTTCTGATATGATCTTGATTATCATAGTTCTTTCCCAGAGATCTCAAGCCATTGATTATTGTTTGGAATCGTCCAAACATTTGATCAATGTTTTCATGCTCTCCCATTTTGAAGAGCTCATACTGGTGAACCAGCATGCTTATCTTTGATTCTTTGACTTGAGATAAGCCTTCATGTGCTAAGGGCAGAGTATCCCATATCTCTTTAGCTGTTTCACAGCTATGAACTTTATCGTGCTCTGATCTGGTAATGGCACACATAAGATAATGTTTGGCTTTTGAGTTAAGCTGATGTCTGGTTCGTTGTCCTTCCGTCCATTGTGGTCGAGGGAGATCCTGTCCTTCTGCGTTGGTGGGTGTTTGATATCCATTTTGAACTAGGTCCCAGATGTCCATATTTTGGGCATAAAAAAAAATAATCATTCTCTTCTTCTAGTAATCATAGTCGTTTCCATTGAATAGAGGTGGTCTGTTCACCGCTTGTCCTTCATTCTCCATTAAAGGGTGTACTGGATCTTTTTCCTCTGCACTGTTAGATGCTCAACCCAAGAGGCTGAGCTCTGATACCAATTGAAATAACCAAGTGAAACACAAGAAGGGGGTTGAATTGTGTTTCTTAACCCTTTTCAAAGATTAATAAAAGATTTTCCTTTTCAACAGAAAATAGAACACAACGAAGGATAAAGTTTGACAAGCAATGAGCTTAGAACCAACACGGCTCAGTCCTATTGGACTCTAAGGATTTTGAAAAGACTTTTAAGAAAACCGTTAACACGTTCTAAAACCAAATAAAAAAACTTTGTTAATAAACACAATAGTAAACCCCAGAGGTTAGTGAATATAATAAAACACACTAGAAGATAAGAGAAGCTTACACACGAGATTTATCCTGGTTCACTCTTATCAACCAAGAGCTACGTCCAGTCCCTTCAACCAGAAGGATTTTCCAACTAATCTTTTTCGAGATTACAAGTATTTTCAACCTCTTCAGGTAACAAGTATTTTCAACCTCTTCAGGTTCAATCACACAAGTATTCTTTTACACATAGCCTCTTCAGGCTTACAAAGCTTAAGATGAATAAGTGAAAGTAGATGAAAGCTTGAGTTTGAAACTCACTGACAAATGAGAATAGACAATAGAAATCTCAAGGCTTTTTTCTTTTTACAGTATATGGAAATGCAAGAAGAAATAAAGCTTTTTAGACTTTGTAGGATGCTTTGGCAAAAATCTCTCTGTTTTAAGTGCTGCTTCTTCTCTTTAAGTAAGAACAAATTGAGCAGACTTCATGGGCTAGATCGTCCAACGGAAACATTTATTATCGTTCTGAGTAGCATTAAATGCATCTACTGGAAAAGTGCTAAACTTCTTCTGACGGTGACTTTTATTCTCTGAGATTTCCAATCAATGAAAACAAAGTCCTGATTTGTCTAAGATTGCAGACGGTTTCTTATTTGCAGATCTTTGTAGTTGTTAGACAATGTCAGCAAAAGTGGTTTAGTTGACTTCTTCTGTCGCCGTGAGCTGTCAGAGTTCTTTTCTAGCATTTAATGAGGAACAGTTCTTCATTTTCGAAATTTCACTTGGACGAGAGCTTGAGCTTGAACTTTGAAAGAGTGAAGTGAGTCCGAGCTTTGACATACAGATTGTATTGGACGAACCAATAAAAATAGTAACAGTATATGAAAACAAATATTGGACGCACCAATAGTAAAAGTATATAATACATTTATTGGACCCACAAAGAGTTATAGCATATTGGACGCACAAAGAGTTATCTTTAAGCATAGAGCAGAATGGATGCACAAAGAGTTATTTGTTAATACAATTGTCAGAACACTTACTTGTTCAAACTAAATAAATATTTTTTGTTATCCTCAAAACTTAAACAGGGAAAGCTACAACTTTTAAGAATTTAGTACTTAAACCTTTTTTTTATAAGATTTTGGTTTCAACAAGAATAGCTGACCTAGGAGAGAGATAACACAACAAGGATTCTAAGAACTAAGGATTCTCATCTAAATTCAAGGCTTATCAATGGAGATTTCTTCTTCTTCTTTATCTTTAATGTTCTTTTTCTCTATGAGTAGCTAAACTCTTATTGGTTAGGGTGAAGATGTAGTTTATCTTGGACCATGTATTTGATTATTTTTGATTAATTTAAGCTTTCTTTCATTGAATTGAGCACTCTACCATTATTCTTAATGCGTTTATGATTTGGCCCATCGTGAATTGATCAAGCATCCATAGATTATGTTGGAAAACTAATGTTTAGTTGAGCTTTGTGATAGATGCCATGAATTGATTAAGTCTAGGAATAGAATAGTCAATTTGTGTGGTGTTTGAAAGAACCCATATCTTCTTATGCTTTGAATGAATGAGATTTAGTTGAGGAATTAATTATTTCTTAGGCGTTTAAGAGAATTGGTGCACCAATGGATTGTGTATTAATTATCATAAGAGGTTCTCACCTTCAATTTAGGAAAGGAAATTGTATTAACTCAAGGATATTAAATCACCTTAAATTGAATCTTCTTTGTTATAATTCTGTAGCATTCTGTTTTTGCAAGCTTTCCTTTGTTCTTATATTTTAATTACTTAGTTATTTAGTTTATAGGTGGTTCCTTTGTGAACTCCATTCAATTCAAAGTGTTCAATTGCTTAGATAATATTGATTAGGTGAATTGGGAATTGACATATACAACTCTATAAGACAATACTCTTTCATCACTTTATTACTTGAGCGACTTGATACACTTGCCAATAGTCCAACACAGGTCTTTGGGACTTCAAAAAGTCTAGAAAGTATATTTGTTGCCATAACATAAATCTCTGTGTGTAAATATATTTGTTGCCATATCGTTTGTAAAAACTAGAAATGATTAATACACTTATGCATGTAAACTAACTCTTACATCATATTTTTAGCAAGATTTTCAAGTTCTCAAAAGAGAAAACTACAAGAGCATGTTGGTGACACATCTAGTAGAAATGTTGGTGGGGTTGAAGATGATATATCAACAACAGAAAATGACACATTTGAGAGTGTTGAAAATGATACAATATTAGGAGATGTTTGAGATCGTCAAGAAGAATTATCACTCTCGATTGAAGTTGTTGATGGGCCAAAGAAAGGCATAATTTATGGTCTTGGTTCTAAATCATTAGTGGTTTTCCCGTTAAATTCCAAAGTTAGTACTTCAAAAGCTTCTACACAAGATTATGCTAATACACTTGAGTTTGAAGAAGCTATCCAATATGAGATTGATAAGAGGAGAGTAAGTATTAACTAATACAAATAAGCGACAGATAGCAATAAATTTTTCATTGTTAAATGAAAATTAGCAACAGATAAAAAGAGAAGAATAGGATAAATTAGCGACAGATGGCAACAATCATTTCATACCTAAATAAAACTTAGCGAAGACCAAGTCCAATCCTTTGCTAAATGGGATCTGATAGTTTTTTTAGATGATCACATGACACTCTTTTAGCGACGGATAACAACAGATTAATTCCTAACTAAAATTTTGAGATAAATAACTTCCCATCGCTAAAATTTAACGTGGAACGATTTTGTTAGGGATGTAGCGACGGACTATTTCGTCACTAAATACTGCTTAGTGACGGAATTTCACATATTAGCGAGGGTTTTTTTGTAGTTAAAATTTGATTTTCTTGTAGTGAAATAGATTCTTGAATTCAATTTAATTTTAAATATTACTTATATTTTTTATTTTTTAAAATAAAAATTGATGGAAATTTTTTAAAAAAATTTCCTTTTCCCTTTTTTGTGATGCTGTCTGAAACAATTGTGAAAATCGCCTAATCAATTTTTTTTTTAGACTTGATGATCATTTTTTTAAAATAAAAAAAGGTAACATATATATGATATACTAATTCAAAACGTCACTATATATGTTATGGATTATCTTCTTTAGTTCGATGTTAATTTCCTATTCATTTATTTTGAACATTAACATTAAAATCTCTTTCGAAAAAAATTAACTTTAAAATTGCACAAGAACTTATAAATAATAATTTATAATTGTTGACACTCAAAATAATCCTAGGCTGGACCGATAATTTGCTACAAAGGACAAGCCGAATCAATCCTGTCAGTTAGGTGCGTGGGCCGAAGGCCAAAAATAAGGAGAATTGGCCCAATACAAACCTGGTCAAATTGCAACGTTAATTAATGGTAGCAACGTAGAGTGAGAAGTGGCTGCTGAAAAATAAGAAAATGGCCATTTGAACGTGGAAGAGTGCTGGGTGGCATTTTTGGCAGCTTTAAGTCTATAAATGGCCAAGAAGAAGACACAAGAAGGGATCCCAACATCAACCAACCAGACATCTATCATATTTCGTTATTTTGTTTCATTATTTTCTAGTTATTCCTTGTTTTTCCATTACTTTCCAGTAGTATACTGCTTCTATCTTTGTATTTCAGATTTATTTCTTGCTTTCGTCCTTTGTTTTTACTTCGTGCTGTATTTTGTTCCTATTAATTTCACTCAGTTTTTGTCCAGATATTTCTGTTACAGTTGATGTTTTGCACATACTAGTGATTTATTAATAAAAACTGCGATTCTTTCATTACGTGCACCTTGTTTCCTTGATTTAATTGAAGGTTTGCTTCAAAGCCTTCAATAACCCACACCAAGGAGCAGGGTTCCCTCTTAATTAAGAGCTTCCATGCGAAGCTTATCTTGAGGAACAACGGTAAGTGGGCCTAGCTACTAGCTTTTTTGCACCAACAATAATTAAGAATAATTATAAAACTCCTACTAATTTCTATAGAATAGTATAATAATTATAAAAACTCCTAATACTCATACATTTTATGGTTTTCAAAAGTAGAAAAAAAAAAATAGATCTACAGTAACATCTGATGCCATCAGCGACGTTCCCTTAGAAAACCACAGTCTTCATCCCTACTAAAATTTAAGAATTTTCTGAACTATGGCATATTGATTGGCCGATACTAAAACAACTCCATCATTACCGAAAAAAGGTACATGAACTAGCTGGCCTTTCTGAAATACAACAATCGACAAGGAATGATGATTACTATGAATTTCTCTCACGGCAATCTCAACTTTTTGTCCGACAAGGTGAGGCCATGAGTTCACATCTGGTAAATTACAACAAGAAGAACAATTTATAAGGTCCTTTTTATGGCATACGCACATACATCAACCTTAGATTAGTTTTCATCAAAGGTGATTTTACAAATTTTCAAGAATGCTAAATTATACAAAATGGTAGTGAAGAATAAACGGCTAATTTCGTTAGTAGGGCATGTAAAATAAAATAGAAATTATTATCAATTTATGATCAATTATGTATTTCTCTAAACTACGAAGTTGAAGGAATAAAAAAACATTTTTCTGAATAAACTTAAAAATTGAAAACATCACATGCCTTTTTTTACTGCATCCACTGTACGAAAAGAGATATGTTGACTGACATGCGAAGAAGATAATGAATTAGCCGAGGGAATTGTAGGACTGGGGAGTGACGTTTTGGTTACGCAATGAGCTAGAATTGCTAAAATTGCTAGTGTAGTCGACATGATTTTTATGACAAAAACCCTTCGACTAGGCCGATACCTATTTATAAGATCCTGATCCTTCATGCATGGAAATGAATTTCATGCATCTTAATTAATTAGTTTAAGAAACTTTAAAAGTTTATTTTCTATGTAAATTTTCAATCTTTCAATCCTTCAGTTTATTTTAATTAGAGTTTGTGGTAAGTTATTAGTGAATGAATTAAATATTACTAAATCCAATATAGTATATTATAAATAATATTTTTCTAGGCGTACGACGTGCCACACAGTATAATTAATCATTAAAAGTTTAATTCTGATTTATACCAAAGCAGGAATGAATTCTAATTAGTAATGCAATCAGCTAACTACTTTATAAGTAATGATACTTACACAAAAAAAAAACTCTTACAAAACTCTTCACAAAAATCTATACAAGCTATTGTGTCAAGTCAAAAAAAGTTATAGTGGGACCTAAATTTAATTCAATGACTTGCATGAGTTTTTATGAGGATTTTTTTTTTCAAGTATCATTATTCAACTACCCTATATGGCTAAAGCGGTGCTTTATAAAAATATATAATATGCTTTTGTGTTACAATACTTTTGATGTATGTATGGGTTATTCTCACACATTTAATTATTTAAAATAAGTAATTATCACAATTTGTTCAATGATTAAAAAACCAAAAATGCTTATTTTTATTTTAATTAGAGGAAATAGTTTAAAATATGTTAAAAAAATAACATCACTCATGTATAATATTGTGATATTTTGGATTTTGAAATCCTGAAATTTCATTTTACATAGGCTTTCCGTTTGAGAAACTAAATGGGATGCCTTTTAGTTATAGAATCTAGCTAATTACCCTCTGAGTTGAATAAAAAAATGTAGGAAAAATGACACATTAGTGTGGTTCAGTAAAAAAATGTATGGTTTCAGTTCGTCTATTGAATTAATTAAGTATCAAACTAATTTAACCAACAATCTATATAAAATAAGTAGATGAAATACAAGAAGGGCGATTAACAAGAGGTTGTTGAGACCCGTCAAAATAATAAAATTTACCGGTTCGCAAACTAATTTGTAGTATAGAGCATGAACCGAATCGTCTCTCAAGGATCCAAAAAAAATTATTCAATCAAATCAAGATAATTAAAATGGGGGGGGGTTTTGATGATTTGTAAAGTAAATACAACGGTTGAATTTAAAGAAAAGTAATTAACAAATTAACCAATCTAAGGAAATTTACCGATCTTGAGTTTAATCCATCATTGATCACAAGGAATCCACTTAATTGCTAACCATGTTCTTGGCCTTAAATCACATCAAGACGCCTCAACATGATCCAAGAATCCTCTACTAGATAAGCATCTATGATTTAATTAACCAATGTTAGATAAAGTAAGCACCATCCAAACATAGATTAACTTAAGATCCGGAATTTCACCAAGCTAAACAATTCATCAAAAAACTTTGATATATTGTTCAGTCTTTGTGATCCTCTTTGAATACATGATAATAAAGCTATTACCACATCAACATCTAAATCAAATTAAGCAATTCAATCTAGATAAAAATCAAAAGAGGAAGAAGAGAAACTTGAATAACAATTAAGCAATATGAACAAGCGAAACAAGATCTCCAAATTAAACATCAAGATGACTAATCCCTTGGATTGATTATAAGAGTCTAGTCTTCCATGGATGGGAAGGAAGAACTCATAAAATAAAGAACAAAAACGAAATTGTAAAGAGAATGGAGATGAAGAGAAAGAAAACTCTCATAAATATTCAAACTTTATTCAAATTGAATGATTGCTTAATCCAAAGAGATTGATCATATTTATACTAATCCTAGAAGCCAATTTGTAATTAAAAATAATCGGAATGTAAGCTGTAAAAACATGGAAATTGTCAACTATGGAAGCTTGATGCATGGTTGATGGGTTGGTGCATGGTAGGTGGGTTGGTGTATGGTTGGTGGCTTTTAGTCAGCAACTATTGTCCAACTTCCAGCTTGATTTTCATGATCTAAACGGTGCATTTTGGCTTGGAGGTCTTCATGAAAGTTGTAGCCAATTGTCTCCTTGAAATGTTGGCGTTCGAATCATGCCATTTGGACTTTTAGAACTCCAGATATGCCAAAAACACTGCACCTACCTCAAGTTAGGTTGGCAGAATGTGTTTCCAAATTCAAACTAACTTGTAGCTTCATAATCATGCAAAAAACAACATCTATTGGCTATATGATCTTAAGCGAAGTTGGAGATATGAGTCTTATCTTTCCAATGGCCAAGTTTCAGCTCAAAAAGAGGCTTATAGCCCACGATATGGTCCAATATGTGCACACTGGTTAGATTCTAATAATAGCAGACCCACTCTGAATTACAGGGCTATTTTGGACCCTTAGAAGTCTGATCCAGCTCTTGAATTCTTCATGAAAGTTGTAGAACCTTGTCTTAGCTTTCCAAAGACACCAAGATCACCTCAAATGGATTACCGAGTCCCAAGTTATGGCCTAACCAAGGAGGAAATGTCAAAATGCATCAAAACCCAATAATTATTCACAATTTGCATTAAAACCCAATAAGGCCCAACAATATTAAACTCAACTAAAATACTAATAGTGGGCACAATAAACATCTAATAGAGCCTAGTACAAAGCTAACATAAGTGTCTCAAATTGATTGATCAGGGATTGAATTGTATTTCTTAACCATTTGGAAAAAATTTTTGTAAAAAAGTTCTTGGAATAAAAACTTCGTAAAATTGTAGAAGAAAATGGACGAAATGTAAACTCTTTACAGTTCGTTGGATGCAAAGAGAGTTTTTCAAAAAATCTTTGGATGCAAGTTAAAGACTATGTTTTCAGAAAATATTTGTTAAGAACAATCAAAGACAATCCCCAAATGTTTGTTAAAAAGTAAAATAATGTTGGTGTATGCCCTAGAGGCCAGTTATATATTGACTTGATAATTTTCTCTTGTATATTTAGGGTTTTGATATACTGATGCATATGCAATGTATGATCTCGATTTTGGCATGCTTTTCATATGCATTTGTATGATCTTGAATGATGGTGTGCGGATACATGTTTTCATTTGTTATATGCTTGCAAGTGTTGCGTGATAAGGATTCGTTTGCTGTAATGGCAATGGGCAGAGATGTCGCACCATGGAAGTCCTCAGTTTGGAATCGTCGATAACCTTGGAAGATCAATGGTTGATGTGCCGCGGCATTAGGGATCCTTGCGGCATGATGATCTCGTGCTAAATCGTGAACATCAAGGGTTGATGTGTGACGGCACTTGGTTCTTTGGTGCATGACGGCGCTAGGGTCTTCCTTAGTGTGTGTGACGGAGCTGGGGTTTTCCTATGACATCAAGGGTTGATGGTGGCGCGTGGTATTGAGTAAGGCGGTGGTAAGGGATGATAAGGCAAAAAAAATTTGAGTCAGAGCGCTTCCCCTCACCCCGCAAGGGGCGGCCTCCCTTTGACCCCAGCCCGCTAATCGGGCAGCAGGACCCCGTGTTTCCTTTGCGTAGGGTTATTTTTTATTCCCCTCATTTAATCCTTTATTAAAATTGATTAGATAAATCATTGTAATATTGTATGAATGATTTATATGCCTTTTGGTGCATGGTTGTGGCCTTAGTCCCTTTTTACTTGCTTTCTTTTGGTTTTATAAATACGGCATGCGTGTTGTGCCTATCTCTCCACATTTTGTTATGTACATTCTCTTATCATCTAACTCCCTTCATATGTAAAACGAGGTTTCTTTAGTTGTTGTAATGTATTCACTTGGTGGAGGCCAGGTTTTAGGGAAGATATTTGGAGGAGACGACTTTATCCTAGGCTTTAGTTTTTTAGACTCTCATTGGCTTGAGAGAATCCATGCCTTAGGGGCCACGACCATGTCACTTTTCCTTTTATGTTGATATGTCTGAGATGCATGATGATTAGTTGTATGCTAATAGGTAATGAATGGTGAGATCAATTAATAAAGTAACAAAAATCCCTCAAAGCAAATATTAAGTCACGTTTAGATGCCTTCCAATGCGTGACACTCGTCAAGGGAAGGATCTATTAAGTGTGGGCCTGCCAAAGCAGGGTGCCTTTATCTATCCTAGTGAGATGCGATAGGATAAATGTACTATCCAACTGCCAACCATTAGGTCTGACTTAACTGGGCTATTTCAATAGGATTGAAGGCTTAGAGGCATAGGGTTAGGCTTTAATTTATGAGATAGATTAGAATAAGTGTTATTCACCCAACCATCCAAGAGTTACATGTGATGTAATTCGGAAGGTGTTCCCTACCTAAATAAACTAAGTTTTGGGTGATCAACCAAAGGTGACTCAGAATAAGGTGAAATATGGATCTTGGCCCACTAGAAAATCTTACGATGGGATTTTCTAAGTCAATGATGAGGGTCATTGGTTTGATTAAAAATAGTGGCAGGTATATTTAATAAAAGACCTTATTAAATATTTTAATGGCATGATACTTACATTGCATATTTTTGTTGATAGATCATAATGACATCAAACACATCAACCAACCTATCATTGCGATCAGTCCTTGAGAAGGACAAGTTGTCTGGGACAAATTTCTTAGACTAGTACAGAAATCTGAGGATGGTCCTCAGGCAAGAGAAAAAGTTGTACATACTAGAGCAGCCTGTTCTTGCACCACCTACTGCTAATGCCCTACGTGTTGATAAAGATGCTCACAAGAAGCATCAAGATGATGCCTTGGACATTGGATGTCTCATGCTGGCCACCATGAACTCTGAACTTCAAAAGCATCATGAAAACATGGAGGCTTACGATTAGGGGTGGACAGCGGGTTAGGTAGACCTACGAACCCACACGTTTTTACCAAACCCAACCCATAGTTGACAGGTTAGTTTGGGTCTGTGGGTTTGGTTAGGTTTAAAATAGCCAAACCCAAGAGGTATGGGTCGACTAGCGGGTTGAGACTCTCTAAATTCGCAAAACCCAACCCACTGGAGTTTTTTTTAATAATATTTTAGGATGTGTAATCACTTTTTATTGGGGCTTTGAAAAAATTATATAATTTTATAATTTTTTTAGATAATTAATTTATTGGAAATTTTTAAATTAAAATTATACTACATTTAGTATTGGAAGATGAGTTTTGGATCATTTTCGTAGTTCTTTGCAACCCACCACTGTTGAGGCATTGATTTGTGCACATAAGTAATTAAGAACTCTTGATAAGCACATTGATTTACAAGATCAAATAGATGAAATTGAAAAGATTGAAGTAGGTAGTGTACTATGTAGAATTTGCTTAATTTGTTTTGTCAATTACTAATAGTTTAATCATTAATGCTTGCTAATGCTTCATGATTCCTTTATGTGTTAGATATGTCTACTGCTAGAGATAAAGTTGTGGATCATAATAATTGATCCTTTTAGATTTTTTTTCATTTAACTGGTTAAGATTTTAGTTCTTTTTAATCTATTATTTCATTGTTGGTTTCAATTTTTCTTTATTTTGACAATTGTGGTTAATGTTATAGTGTTATTGACTTGTAAGAAATCAAAGAGATGTGATGTTAATTATAGTGTCATTGGTTAATTATGTTACATATGTCTTTATTGTTTGTTTGTGTTGATCGTAATTGTAATCATAGAGTTATATGTACTTTGAAATTTATGTTTTATGTTATGTCATTGGAAAACTTATGTTATGTTATTCAAAACATATTTCAATTTTTATTTTAGCATGCTAATTTTTATTTAAGTTCAAGTTTAACCTACGGGTTGAACCCAACCCAACCCACATATGAGCGAGTCGGGTTGGTTTGCGTTGGAGGAAACAAATCTCTAAACCCAACCCAATCCACTGCTTCCATGAGTGGGTTGGGTCCAAAATTACCCCAAACCCAACCCAACCTAACCCATGTCCACCTCTACCTACATTATGATTGTGCATTTGAAAAGGCACTACCAAGAGCAACTAGGCATGAGAGATTTGGAGTCTCTAAGGCTCTGTTCCAAAGCAAATTGGTAGAAGGAAACCCAGTTGGAGCTCATGTACTGAAGATGATTGGGTGCATTGAGAATCTTGAAAGACTTGGTTTTCCTTTGGGTCAAGAGTTGGCCACTAACTTAGTCCTGCAATTGTTACTGGAAAGATATAGTCAATTAGTCATGAACTATAACATGAATGAAATTGACAAACCTCTGCCAGAGCTATTTTGCATGTTGAGAATTGCTGAGCAGAACATCAGCAAGGGAAAGGCCATTCTGATGGTCCAACCAGCTAAAGGGAAGGGCAAGGGCAAGAAGCAAACCGCAAAACCCAAGGGAAAGGGCAAAGGCAAGGGCACTCACAAGCCCAAAATTGTTGCCTTGAAGCCCAAGGGTAGAGTGGCTAAGGAGGGAACCTACTTCCATTGCGGTCAGACCAGACATTGGAAAAGGAACTGTGACAAGAGGTTGTCGAGACCTATCAAATAAAATAACCGGTTCACAAACTAATTTGTAGTATAGAGAATGAACCGAATCGTCTCTCAAGGATCCAAAACAAAGATTTAATTAGATCAAGATAATTAGAAAAGGGGGGGTTTTGTTGTTGATTAACAAGATTAATAAAAGTGGAAGATTCAAAGTTGTAAATAAATCTAAAGAAACAACCAATCCAAGGAAATTTACCGATCTTGAGTTTAACTCATCATTGATCACAAGGAATTCACTTAATTGCTAACCATGTTCTTGGCCTTAGATCACATCAAGAAGCCCTAACATGATCCAAGAATTCTTTACTAGATAAGCATCTAGGATTTGATTAACCAATGTTAGATAAAGTAAGCACCATCCAACATAGATTAACTTAAGATCTAGAATTTAACCAAGCTAAACAATCTATCAAAAAGCTTTAATATATTGTTTAATCTTTTATGATCCTCTTTGAATACATGATAATAAAGCTATTACCACATCAACATCTAAATCAAATTAAGCAATTTAATCTAGATAAAAATCAAAAGAGGAAGAAGAGAAACTTGAATAACAATTAAGCAATATGAACAAGCAAAACAAGATCTCCAAATTAAACAACAAGATGGCTAATCCCTTGGATTGATTATGAGAGCCTAGCCTTCCATGGATGGGAAGGAAGAACTCAGAATTTAAAGAACAAAAACGAAATTGCAAAGAGAATGGAGAAGAAGAGAAAGAAAACTCTCACAAATACTTAAACTTTCTTGAAACTTACTTCCAAATTGAATGCCTCTAATACAAAGAGGTTGGGTCTATTTATACTAATCCTAGAAGCCAATTTGTACATGTACATAATCTGAATACAAGCTATAAGAATCTGAAATTTGTCAAAAATGGAAGCTTGATGCATGGTTGGTGGGTTGGTGCATGGTAGGTGGGTTGGTGTATGGTTGGTGGCTTTTAGTCAACAACTCATATCCGACTTCTGGCTTCAAATTCATCACCTAGACGGTGCATTTTGGCTTGGATGTCTTCATCAAAGTTGTAGCCAGTTGTCTCCTTGAAAATCTCCAATTTGAATCATGTCATTTGGACTTTTAGAACTCCAGAAATGCCAAAAACACTTCACCTACCTCAAGTTAGGTTGGAAGAACGTGTTTCCAAATTCAGACCAACTTGTAGCTTCTGAAGCATGCCCAAAACGACATCTATTGACAAAATGGTCTTCATTGAAGTTGGAGATATGGGTCTTATCTTTCAAGTGACCAAGTTTCAGCCCAAGAGGAGGCCTATAACCCACTATATAGTCCAATATGTGCATACTGCCCAGATGGTTCCGTGACAGCAAACCCACTCTGCATTGTAGGGATATTTTGGACCCTTAGCATTCCGATCCAGCTCTTGAGTTCTTCATGAAACTTGTAGAGCATTGTCTTAGCTTTCCAAAGACACCAAGATCACCTCAATTGGATCACCGAGTCCCAAGTTATGACCTAACCAAGGAAGAAAGGTCAAAATGCATCAAAATCCGAAAATTATTCAATATTTGCATTAAAGCCCAATGAAGCCCAACAACATTAAACTCATCTAAAGTACTAATATTGGGCACAATAAACATCTAATAATGCCTAATACAAAGCTAACATAAGTGTCTCAAATTAATTTGATCAAATTCCCCCACACTTAAGCTTTTGTACTCCTGGGCAAAACACATAACAACGAAACTAAAGAAAAACAAGAAACATCATATTATTAAACTAAAAACATAAAAACTGATTGTACCTAATCTAATCCACTTCCGTAGGAAAACACGATGGCACTTAGCATGTGCCACAAGCCTTTAAACCCCTAGGTGTCCCTAGTGGACGAGTTATAGTCTCGTGAGGGTTTACCAGGATGATACCCACAAACATGTAATATTTTATTTAATCAATTCAACTAATTTTTAAATACAAGCATTGTATCAAATATAAACCATAATTAATAAGTCAAGTATGCTTAACAAAGAATAGTTGAATCAAATCAATTGAGAATAAAGTATAGCATAATCATGCTTTAATTAGAAATAGGCATGTTCAGATTGAGTAAAATTCTTCACAAGTGTCACTCAAATCACACAAGGTGTTTAGGTTAACTGTTTACGCTCAACTCAGTCAAATTATGAAAGTATTTTACCATAGGCTTGCATATACATCAATTCTCCACTACTTAGACCAAATAAATTGCAAAAATCAAGAGGTCTTTCAAAAAGGTTGTAATGGAACTTATAAGGTGAAGGAAGGGAACAATATAGATAATAGCAAGTTAAAACCAAAGAGAATAAAAGAGCATTGAGGAGTAATTCAAGTAGAAAGAATAAACTTTTTTACCCAAAACCATAAAATGCTCATTCTCTTCACACATTCCTTCCTTTTTCTATTCTTTTTTTTTTCTTTCTTTTTTTTTTTTTTTTTTTGTTTTTTTTTGTACCAAGCATTTCATATCAGCACACCAATTCCCCCACACTTAAATCATTGCAAGCAAAAGAACTCCTCCAATAAGAAAATCAATGCTCTCCCATTCCCTAAGGTAAGGTAAAACATGGTTTTTCACTCAAAGCTTGTAATGAGTTAAGAACAAAGAATAGGCAAATAGGCTCAGAGGGAGTTAATATTTAGATAAATGCAAGGTAGGTTTATTTGGCCAAAGCAGCTAAGTCAAGAAAAAATGCCTCTGTCATTTTCATGCAACATACAGACCAATGTAATCTCAAATCGATTCAATGCAAGTTCTAGAAAATAAATTCATAATTGACATCACTCATGAAAGAAAATAACCAAGTGTAAGTATCAAACTTGGAAAAGCCCAAAACTCACAAAGGTATGGAACATTCACTCAATTCAACCATGCCTTCTTCCTAATATCCACAATCATATACACATGTATATCATGAAAATGATTCAATATGTAAACTGCTTTTGCATACTTTTATCATCAATTAAGCTCAGATTCAACACATGCTTGCATCAAAATCAATTGAAAAGATCAAAATGAAATTTTTTTTTAATTTTTTAATTTTTTTTAATATGCAAGAACAAAATAATTTAAGACATACTATGAAATGCAAGTTAAGATGCGTCTCAAGAGCAAAACTACTCCTTACTCTGCCATCATACATCTAATAAGCTAGTAACAATAAAGATTAGCTTGTTATTTTTTTTTTTTTTATTAAACTATGTACATGGTAATGTCAACTATCCCTCCCCCAACTCAATTAAAGACATTGTCCCCAATGTCAAAATATAGATAGTTAGAGTGTAGAAGTTCTTACCAGAAAACTGCAAATCGGGCCTGAAATAAGAAAAATTACAAAAAAAACAACAAAAACCAGAGCAGAAAACAAAAATTCACAAAGACAAATTCAAATCAAGTTTTGGCTTTTTGTCAGCCGCCTTGTTCCCAATTCCGTGGAGCCATTACTGGATCACGTTGTGGTACAAATTCATTTAGTTGATCGAGCAATTGTTCAGGAGTTGCAGCAGTTACAAGACTTTGAGGTGTCGCTTGTGAGATGAACCTTTTTTCTACAAAGATGATCAAGAAAACAAAACAAACTGTCATAAAAACCATTAACATTTAATATACCTATGGGTTTTTGGTGAAAGTTCTGCTGTGACCAGGATGTAATTTGGAAGAGCTCTTCCAAAGTTTCAAAACCACCAGGTAGGGCAATAAAGGCATCAGCATTTGCTATCATAATGTTCATGCGTTGGTGCATGCAAAATACCATTACTTCATCCCCTAATGTTTTTCCAATGAGCTTGCTGGTAGATAAAGGACTGGGAATGACACCAAGGACTTTGCCGCTTCTTCCTAAATGTGCAAAGCAGTCGCTACACAACCCATTAACCCAAGACTACCTCCTCCATAAACTAAATGGATTTCTCTCTCAGCTAGCACTCGACCAAGATGGTGTGCAATATTTACAAACTCTTTATCTTTCCCAGGATTAGATCCACAAAAGACACAAACACTCTTGATCCGACGAACTGAAGTGACTTCCATTTTTTTTTTCTCTTCGTTTTTTTTTTGTACTCTCACCTTATCAATGATCTGAAGAGAGCAAAGTGCAATATTTAAAGGCATCAAAACTCAAAGGTAATAATTACACCTATAAAGGAGGGGTAGATCCGTGTGTCAGGTAAGTTTGAAAATAAGCACAACAATGATAATAGCTATATGACAATGATAAAAGACTAATCTATATGTGTCAGAAGAAGTTTGAAAATATGCAACGCATATTTCAAAAAAATACAGCTATTTTTTTTTTTTTGAATTTTTTTTTTTGAATTTTTTTTTTGATTTTTTTTTTTGATTTTTTTTTTTTGATTTTTTGTAATAAACAGGAAAAAAATAAATAAATAAAAAAATACTTACAGGAGGTGTGATTGTGGCTCACATTTTCCTCTGGTTTTACGTCCAGTAACGTCTTGAAGCTCTCTATGGGCCGATGGTCGCTTTCCATCCAATTTTCTTAAAAATTGGCAAACAGGTCTTTTTGAGTCGCATTCCCGAGACTATAACGTTCATGTTCATCTTGGAATATTGGCCATAAATCGAGAAGTACTCTCTGCACATCTCCACTAGGATGCGTCTCAAGAGTCAATAGAATGTTATCTAAAGACTCCTTACTCATGCCATCCTTTATGAAGTTAATTTTATCATCTCGGTTTATAGACGTCATTCCAATTGATTTGCATTTTGTGTTACAGGTCCATCTTGCACATTTATAGCGAGACTCGTAACCTTTTGCTCTTCTCTTCTTTGCATATGAACTTTTGCCTAGCCCTGGCATATATGAAACAAGAGCGTCGAGAAAATTCACCTCCGAGTCGGACCTTTGCTTCGATCAACAGGCGTATATCCGCAGGATGCCTTTGTGCATAAGCATCCTTAATCTCTCAAACCTTGCACAATAAATGTCAATTACAGCATTTTGAGGGAGAGAAGGGGATTGCTTGCGGAGATTAAAGGCGATTATCCATTTCGAAAGAAAGAAGAAAGAGAGAAAAAAATTTGAGTAAAATTATGTCTGATTTCGGTGTTTGTGGGTAAGCTGAAGGGACCGAAAAAGATTTTCACGAGTACCGTTATCCGCCATTTAACCGGTGAAAAATCATCTCGTTAACGAAAAATAAACAAAATTAAGACAGAAAAAACAAACTTCGATAGATTTTCTCACTTGGCACTCGATTTTACTGTCTCGATTCCTGTGATTGCAAATAAATCAAAGTTGAAAGATGAAAGAGTTAGAAAACTTGGGTTGCCTCCCAAGAAGCGCTACTTTTAATGTCCTTAGCCAGCGTGATTGAAGATTTTGCACGAGCGATGGGTCCTCCCCAATAATGATTCAATCTCTGGCAATTGACATTAATCGTGGCTTTTTTTCTTTTTTTTTTTTTCAACACAGTAGTGATCAATCATGGTAGAGGGCATCCTGCAGTTGAACTTCCTCCACGAGGTTCTCTTGAGCTCCTTCATAAAAATTTTTGAGGCGGTGACCATTAACTTTGAACACTTTGTTGGTGGCGTCACTCTTAATTTCCACTGCACCATGAGGAAAAATGTTAGTGACAACAAACGGACCGTCCCACCTAGACCTTAATTTACCAGGCATCAACTTAAGGCGAGAATTAAACAAGAGAACTTTTTGCCCAACTGAAAACTCCTTCTGAAGAATAAACTTATCATGGAAGGCTTTAGTCTTTTCTTTGTAGAGTCGGGAGCTCTCATAGGCATCTAGGCGAATCTCTTCCAATTCCTGTAACTGCAACTTTCGCTCTATGCCAGCTCCGGCCAAATTCATGTTGCATTGCTTCACAGCCCCAATATGCTTTGTGCTCAATTTCTATTGGTAAGTGGCATGCCTTACCATAGACTATCCGAAATGGAGACATCCCGATTGGAGTTTTGTAAGCGTCTGGTAAGCCCAAAGAGCATCCTCAAGCCTCATGCTCCAATCCTTCCGATTAGGTTGGACTGTTTTTTCAAGTATGCGCTTGATCTCTCTATTGGAGACCTCGGCTTGACCATTAGTCTGGGGATGGTAAGGTGTAGAAACTTTATGCAACACGCCATATTTCCTCATCAATCCCTCCATGCTCCGATTACAGAAATGGGTGCCTTGATCGCTGATGATAGCTCTCGGGATTCCAAACTGCAGAAAATGCGTGATCTAACAAAATCCACAACAACTTTGGAATCATCGGTCCGAGTGGCTTTAGCCTCCACCCATTTTGATACATAATCAACAGCTAGCAAAATGTAAACATAACCAAAGGAAACAGGAAAAGGTCCCATGAAATCAATACCCCATACGTCAAAGATTTCACAATACAGTAGAGGTTGCTGGGGCATCTCATTCCTGCGAGAAATGTTCCTGTTCTCGACCATTAATCGCTCACAAGACTTACGTAACAAATATGCATCATGAAACAAGGTAGGCCAATATAAACCGAGTCTAAAACTTTCCTAGCTGTACGTTGAGGCCCAAAATGTCCACCACATGCAAATGCATGACAAAAGCTAAGAACAGAATGAAACTCTTGATTAGGCACACATCGCCTAATAATTTGGTCACTACAAAATCGCCACGAGATATGGATCATCCCACACATAATATTTTGATTCACTCTTAAGTTTATAAATTTGTGCACGAGTGAAATGTGAGGGAAAAACTGTAGCAACCAAGAAATTCACCATATCAAAGAAACCAAGGGAAGGTGTTCTTACCTTGCAACCGCATAATTCGCTCATCCGGGAAGGAGTCCCGTACAGGAAGGGATCTCGAATCCCTTTCAATGCGGCTCAAATGATCTCGCCACTAGGTTCTCTCGCTCCACTCTTGTCACGGATCTCTATGTGAAACTCTTGGAGCAGTAGCATCCATCTTATTAGTCGGGGCTTTGCATCTCGGCTTCTTCAAAAGGAACTTGAGTCGCATGATCGGTAAACACAACAACCTTAGAACCAAGCAAATATGATCTAAACTTATCCAAAGCAAAAACAATGGCTAAAAGTTCTTTTTCGGTTGTGGTATAGTTGGCCTTTGAGCGACATCTAGAGTTACGGAAGCATAGTATATCACATGAGAAGCTTTCCCCACTCTACGTGCCAAGATCGCTCCTACTGCATAGTTAGAAGCATCACACATTAACTCAAATGGCAATGTCCAAATGTGTGGTGGATGATAGGGGTACTAGTCAAGGCTGCTTCAAGTGGTTGAAAGTCGCCTTGCACTTGTCATCAAAATTGAACTCCACATCTTTCTGCGATGGCGGGAAAGTGGAAGAGCAATCTTCTTTGAAGTCGGCAATGAAGCGCTGTAGAAACCTGCATGACCAAGAAAAGAACGCACTTCCCGCACGCATGTGGGGTAAGATAGACAAGTAATTACATCAATCTTGGCAGGATCTACCTCAATGCCCTTACTGGATACTACATGGCCTAAAACTATACCCTGTTCTACCATAAAATGGCATTTCTCAAAATTTAGCACAAGGTTAGTCTCAATGCATCTTTGCAGTACTCTAGATAGGCTGGCTAAACATGAATCAAAAGAAGAACCATAGACAGTAAAGTCATCCATAAATACCTCCATGCACTCCTCTAAGAAATCAGAAAATATGCTCACCATGCACCGCTGGAAGGTACCAGGGGCATTGCAGAGGCCGAAGGGCATCCGTCTGTAAGCAAAGGTGCCGAAGGGACAAGTAAATGTGGTCTTCTCCTGATCCTCCGGTGCAATGTGGATTTGGAAGTATCCAGTGTAGCCATCTAAAAAGCAGTAATGGGACTTACCAGCCAACCGTTCCAGCATCTGATCAATGAACGGAAGGGGGTAATGATCTTTCCGAGTGGCTTGGTTGAGACGTCTGTAGTCAATGCAGACTCTCCAGCTATTCTGCACTCGGGTTGGAATGAGCTCATTCTTCTGGTTGGCCACAACAGTCACCCCGGATTTCTTTGGAACTACTTGCACCGGGCTCACCCACTTGCTGTCAGAGATGGGATAGATAATGCCAGCCTGCAGTAGCTTGGTCACTTCATTTTCACCACATCTAGAATGAGAGGATTCAGTCTCCTCTGGGGTTGTCTCACTGGTTTAGTTTCCTCCTCAAGTAATATCCTGTGCATGCATGTGGAGGGGTTAATACCAGGAATGTCTGCAAGTGTCCAACCAATTGCCCTTTTGTGTTGCTTCAAGACTTCCAATAATCTGGTTTCTTGCTCAGGTTGGAGGTGTTTGGCCATTATCACCGGGAGCTTCTCATCCTCTTCCAAGAATGCATACTTCAAATGCTCGGGCAAGGGCTTAAGTTCAATGGAGGGTGGTTCTTTGGGTGACGGTACTAGTTTTGGAACCGAAACTAAATCGCTAAATTCTCGTGATTGCACTGCACTGCAAGTCGTGCACAATCTTGCAAAACAACATCATCATATCCTATGGAATCAAAAGAATCACGCTTAGCAGCAGGATGAATGATAACATCATTCATAACAACATCATTGCCATTAATAACAGAAACAGAATCATCAATGTCAGCAGAATTAACAACAGCACATGATAAGTATGTAGAAATCTCAGCACAGGCTGCACACATTGTAGTGGGTTTACAACCAAAAAGTCCGAAGCAGGCAGAACAAGTATCACAAGCTATGCTATCAGTGTATCCTACAATTTCAGGAAACTCTGCCAACATATCAGCATGTATACCATCAACCAGTAAATCAATGACATCAAAATGAAAAACAGAATGATCCTCTAAAGGGTATTTCATGGCATCAAAAATGTTAAACTGAATGATATCATCACCAAATTCCATGGAAAGGGTACCAGCATGCACATCAATCTTAGTTTTAGCAGTTTTCAAAAATGGCCTACCTAAGATCAATGGGGGTGGGGAAGAGGCAGATTCATCTTCCATATTCAACACATAAAAATCAGCTGGGAATATTAAATTATGTACCCGAACCAGAACGTCCTCCAACACTCCTGCAGGTTGTGCGGTGCTTCGGTTTGCTAATCGAATGACAATGCCGGTAGGCTTTAGCTCTCCCATATGCAAGGAAGTGTAAGCGACTTTGGCATTACATTGATGGAGGCTCCCAAGTCTAGCAAGGCATGAGTGAGCTGTTGGTGCCCTATGGTGCAAGGGATGGTAAAAGTGCTCGGATCCTTGCATTTGGGAGGCGGGTTGGGCCTGAATCAAAGCAGAGAGACATTTCTCCCCATACTCACTTTTTCAGTGCCCTTTAGCTTCCTCTTATGGGTGCACATCTCTTTCAAGAACTTGGCATACTTGGGGATTTGTTTAATTGCCTCCAAGAGAGGTATATTCACCTCAACCTTCTGAAAAGTCTCCATAATTTCCTTATCCAAGTCCTGTTTCAACCATATGCCTGTTTGTATCATTCGGTTGGGAAAAGGAAGAGGAATGTTGGAACCTGACTTTTTGGATGCTCACTTTTCTGCTGTACTGAATTTTCTGTCAACTGCTGATTTGATCCGGTTTTCTGCTTGGCTGTTGTAGGATCATTTCTTTGTTGAATCGCTACAAAGATTCAATTAGTTGCGTAACTTGAAGTTCTTTGTAGAATCTTGTTTCTCTCGGGCCAAGGGTAGAATGCGGAAGTATCTGCTTTGCCTTTGGTCCATTGATTTGCTTACCACTGCGTAAAGCTATAGCACTAACATTGCCTCTAGGATTTGGAGTGGTTTGAGAGGGTAATTGGCCAGAACCTTGTGACTTTAATTCATGAATTGATGTGGCAAGTTGACCAATTTGAGTCTCCAAGTTCTGAATGGTGTTTTCAGTTCTCTGTTGAAACTGGATGTTATTGGTGGCCAACTGTTTCACCAAATCCTCCAATGAGGGCTCAGATTTTGTGGCTACAGGACCTTGCTGCTGGAATGGTGGTCTACTTGGTCCAGCATGTGGCTGAAACTGATTTGTCCTTGCTTGTTGCTGGAATGGTGGTCTATACTGGTTTGGTGGCTGCTGATTTGATGCATTCCCATATCTCAGATTGGGATGGTCCCTCCAGCCAGGGTTGTAAGTGTTGGAGAATGGATCATATTTCTGTTGTTGCTGCTGATGGAATTGTGGCTTCCCAGGAAATATACCAGTGCGACCCGATTGGTCTTGAAACTCAGAATCATCTTGCAATGTGGGGCATGAATCTGTAGGATGAGAGGAACTAGAACATATGCTACAAACTCTTGCAGGGGTTTGCACACGTGGTTCGTGTTGTCCTATTGCCATTTGTCTAACCAAAGAAGTGAGCTCATCCAATCTATGTTCCACCCTTTGTTGATCAGCATGTGAAGAGGTATTAACTTCATTGACTATTCTGGTTGCAGCACCCATTCGAGTACCAAATTCTTGAGAATTTGCCGCCATGTTTGCAATTAAGTTTCGGCCAATTTGGAGTTTTATCTACCAATGCTCCACCACTTGGCATCAATCATACTCCTTTCCATTGGCATCAATCCTTCATAGAAGTATTGGATCATGATTGATCACTAATTTGATGGTGTGGGCGACTTGAGCACAATTTCTTGAATCTCTCCCAATACTCATGGAGAGTTTCACCACCGATTTGCCTTATGCCACAAATATCTTTCCTTATTGCAGCGAGTTCTTGATGCAGAAAGAACTTCTCGAGAAATAATCTTTTCATGTCATTCCAAGAAGTGATGGCGTGAGTTGTAAGTAATACAACCAATCCTTAGCAGCACCATCCAAAGAGAAAGGAAAGGCCCTTAGCTTGATGTGATCTTCAACTATTCCATGAGGTTTCATGGTGGAGCAGACAACATGGAACTCCTTCAAATGCTTATGTGGATCTTCACCTGCAAGACCATGAAACTTGGGCAGCAAGTGTATCAATCCAGATTTCAACTCAAAATCAACATTAAGTTCAGGATATTGAATGCACAAAGGTTGATAATTCACATCAGGTGCAGCCAATTCCTTAAGAGTCCTATTATTATAGTCAGCCATAGTAAAATCAACAGACTTCGATGATCGATACGAAGTACTATGACGAGACTCAACAGGATTAAAAGAGTCAACAAGATTAGGTGCAATGTCAAGTTCAAGCCCAATTCCAGAAGTAATTCTATTAGCTCTATGAATGCTACTACCAGTCCTATGAATTCTATGAAGTGTATGAAATGTTCTATCAATTTCAGGATCAAATGAATGCAAGGTACCAGGATCAGATCTAGTCATACAGCATGCAGTTCATAAGAAGGTATTAGAAAAGCAATAACAACTAAAACACTAAAAATTCCAAAAACAAATACTCCAAAAAATTAAACAAAAATAAAAACAGTATCAAATGAATTTTAAAAATTATGGAACTACCACAGGATAAAATCTACACAAAAATGCTATCCAACAAAATAATAAAAAATCTTAAAAAATTGAAAAAGTGGTCTAAACGAAGGAATTTGGCAAAAATAAGGGTGACCTCACTGTGTACAGTGAGCTTTTCTCAGAATAATATTTTCCATTTGTGTACCAAAATTCAGATCAATCTGAGATGCCCGAACCAAAATTCTTGACACAACGCCCTTTATCCAAATTCTGCCGAATCCCACTTGAAAAAGCTTCAAAAACAAAACAAACACATTTGTTAGAGTTAGATGGGATCTTGAAATGATCAAATAGTTACCTTGGATCCCCGGCAACGGCGCCAAATTTGACAAGAGGTTGTCGAGACCTATCAAATAAAATAACCGGTTCACAAACTAATTTGTAGTATAGAGAATGAACCGAATCGTCTCTCAAGGATCCAAAACAAAGATTTAATTAGATCAAGATAATTAGAAAAGGGGGGGTTTTGTTGTTGATTAACAAGATTAATAAAAGTGGAAGATTCAAAGTTGTAAATAAATCTAAAGAAACAACCAATCCAAGGAAATTTACCGATCTTGAGTTTAACTCATCATTGATCACAAGGAATTCACTTAATTGCTAACCATGTTCTTGGCCTTAGATCACATCAAGAAGCCCTAACATGATCCAAGAATTCTTTACTAGATAAGCATCTAGGATTTGATTAACCAATGTTAGATAAAGTAAGCACCATCCAACATAGATTAACTTAAGATCTAGAATTTAACCAAGCTAAACAATCTATCAAAAAGCTTTAATATATTGTTTAATCTTTATGATCCTCTTTGAATACATGATAATAAAGCTATTACCACATCAACATCTAAATCAAATTAAGCAATTTAATCTAGATAAAAATCAAAAGAGGAAGAAGAGAAACTTGAATAACAATTAAGCAATATGAACAAGCAAAACAAGATCTCCAAATTAAACAACAAGATGGCTAATCCCTTGGATTGATTATGAGAGCCTAGCCTTCCATGGATGGGAAGGAAGAACTCAGAATTTAAAGAACAAAAACGAAATTGCAAAGAGAATGGAGAAGAAGAGAAAGAAAACTCTCACAAATACTTAAACTTTCTTGAAACTTACTTCCAAATTGAATGCCTCTAATACAAAGAGGTTGGGTCTATTTATACTAATCCTAGAAGCCAATTTGTACATGTACATAATCTGAATACAAGCTATAAGAATCTGAAATTTGTCAAAAATGGAAGCTTGATGCATGGTTGGTGGGTTGGTGCATGGTAGGTGGGTTGGTGTATGGTTGGTGGCTTTTAGTCAACAACTCATATCCGACTTCTGGCTTCAAATTCATCACCTAGACGGTGCATTTTGGCTTGGATGTCTTCATCAAAGTTGTAGCCAGTTGTCTCCTTGAAAATCTCCAATTTGAATCATGTCATTTGGACTTTTAGAACTCCAGAAATGCCAAAAACACTTCACCTACCTCAAGTTAGGTTGGAAGAACGTGTTTCCAAATTCAGACCAACTTGTAGCTTCTGAAGCATGCCCAAAACGACATCTATTGACAAAATGGTCTTCATTGAAGTTGGAGATATGGGTCTTATCTTTCAAGTGACCAAGTTTCAGCCCAAGAGGAGGCCTATAACCCACTATATAGTCCAATATGTGCATACTGCCCAGATGGTTCCGTGACAGCAAACCCACTCTGCATTGTAGGGATATTTTGGACCCTTAGCATTCCGATCCAGCTCTTGAGTTCTTCATGAAACTTGTAGAGCATTGTCTTAGCTTTCCAAAGACACCAAGATCACCTCAATTGGATCACCGAGTCCCAAGTTATGACCTAACCAAGGAAGAAAGGTCAAAATGCATCAAAATCCGAAAATTATTCAATATTTGCATTAAAGCCCAATGAAGCCCAACAACATTAAACTCATCTAAAGTACTAATATTGGGCACAATAAACATCTAATAATTCCTAATACAAAGCTAACATAAGTGTCTCAAATTAATTTGATCAAACTGCGACGTATACCTGGAAGAGTTAAAGAAGAAGAAGGGAAGTGAGACTTCCGCTTTAGGTATTTTTGTTATAGAAGTCAATTTATGTACTTCTTCATCTTGAGTATTAGATATTGGATGTGGTTCTCAAATTTGTGTAAATGTGCAGAAACTAAAGAGAAGTAGACCATTGGCTGAGGACGAAGTGGACCCACGAGTTGGAAATGGAGCAAGAGTTGATGTCTTAGCTGTAGGGACTTATTATCTATCTTTGCCCTCTGGGTTTTTTATTGAATTGGATAATTGTCATTTTGTGCCTGCTATTAGTAGAAACATTATTTATGTTTCTTATTTGGACAAGAAAGGTTTTTCATTTATAATAAAGGACAAATGTTGTTCTATTTACATGGATGATATGTTTAATGGTAGTGCACAACTATAAATGAGAATCGCATATCCATACTCCACAAAGATGGATTCTTGGACTCATTTGATTTTGAATCAGATGAGACATATGAACCTTGTTCATTGGGCAAGATGACTAAGACCTCATTCTTTGGAAAAGGGGAAGGGCTAGTGATTTTTTGGGCCTCATACATAGTGATATGCAGACTCTTAAACAAGATGGCTAGAGGTGGTTTTCAACATTTCATTACATTTACTGATGATTTCAGTAGATATGGGTTTGTGTATCTAATGAGACACAAATCAGAATCATTTGAAAAGTTCAAAGAAGTCAAGAATGAAGTACAAAACCAGCTTGACAAAAGTATTAAGATCCTTCGATCAGATCGAGGTGGTGAATACTTAAGCTAAGAATTTAATGACTATCTAAAAGAGTGTGAGATATTATCCCAACTCACTCCCCCCAGAACACCACAATGGAATGGTGTTTCTGAGAGGAGGAACCAGACCTTGTTGGACATGGTTTTGTCTATGATGAGTCATGTAGATCTTCTAAACTCCTGTTGGGGACTTGCCTTATTAACAACTATTTTCACACTTAAGCACGTTCCATCTAAAACGGTTCAAAAGACACCATATGGGATATGGTCTGGGAGGCATCCCAGTGTGTCTTTTATGAAGATTTGGGGACATGCTCTATTAACAGCTGCTTTCACATTTAACTGTGTTCCATCTAAAACGGTTCAAAAGACACCATATGTGATATGGACCGGGAGGCGTCCCAGTGTGTCTTTTATGAAGATTTGGAGTTGTGAGGCTTATGTGAAACTTCAAATATCTGATAAGCTCAGTCCCAAATCAGATAAATGTCTTTTGTGGGGTATCCTAAAGAAACCAAGGGATATTATTTCTATAATCTCACCAAACGCAGAGTTTTTGTCACACGGACTATTGTATTCTAGAGAGAGAGTTTATCTCCAAAGGAACCAGTGGGAGAAATATAGCACTTGAAGAATTTTGAGGACCACAAAGTGGCAACGAACTTATGGCGGAAGAGGAGAAGGCTCCAGAAAACGTTGTGGAACAACAACTCAAGTAGCACAAGAACCGGGTAAGTTTGGTAGAATACATCATTGGCCCGAGAGATATGGATTTCTCATGATCCAACCCGGTGACGTAATTTTCATGGATCAAGATGAGCCAACAACTTATGAGGAGGCCATAACAGGTTCGAATTCTGAGAAATGGCTTGAGGCCATGAGATCTGAGATGGAATCCATGTATACCAACCAAGTTTGGACCTTGGTGGACCCACCTGAAGAGGTAAAACCCATTGGGCGCAAATGGATCTTCAAAAAGAAGACCGACATGGATGGTAACGTGCATACCTTTAAGGGGCGATTGATGGCGTATGCCCTAGAGGCCAGTAATATATTAACTTTATGGTTTACATTGTATCATGACATTCATTATATATATTTGACGCATTTGAGTTATTGTGTTATTTATTTTATTTAAATATGCATGATAAAGTCATTAGAATAGTAAGTACAATGTCATAGGATATCAAGTGCACGACTTGGTTGTGAGATCCTATTGGTTACTTTCGGAATGCTATTCTTAAATGTCCCTAGTCGAGTATTATTGTGAATTACGACAACTGTAATGCATAGTCGTGCTCAAATGAGTCAATATGAGATATTGATTTCATTTGTCTTTATAAGTCTACTTGACATTCAAGAAACCGATGATTGAACAATACAAGGGTGACACGTTCCATGCCTTGTGTTCAATAAAGATATCAGGACAAATGGACTAGACTACATGGTAACATTAGTCACGGTTAGGTGACAAGAGGTTGTCGAGACCCGTCAAATAATAAAAATTACCGGTTCACAAACTAATTTGTAGTATAGAGCATGAAGCGAATCGTCTCTCAAGGATCCAATAAAAACAAAGATTCAATCAGATCAAGATAATTAAAATAGGGAGTTTTGTTGTTTTGAAATAAAAATACTCTAGTTGAATTAAAGATATGCAATTAACAAATTAACCAATCCAAGGAAATTTTACCGATCTTGAGTTTAATCCATCATTGATCACAAGGAATTCACTTAATTGCTAACCATGTTCTTGGCCTTAGATCATATCAAGACGCCTCAACATGATCCAAGAATCCTCTACTAGATAAGCATCTAGGATTTAATTAACTAAGGTTAGATAAAGTAAGCATCATCCAAACATAGATTAACTTAAGATCCAGAATTTAACCAAGCTAAACAATCCATCAAAAAGCTTTAATAAATTGTTTATTCTATGTGATCCTCTTTGAATACATGATAATAAAGTTATTACCACATCAACATCTAAATCAAATTAAGCAATTCAGTCTAGATCAAAATCAAAAGAGGAAGACGAGAAACTTGAATAACAATTAAGCAATATGAACAAGCGAAACAAGATCTCCAAATTAAACATCAAGATGGCTAATCCCTTTGATTGATTATAAGAGCCTAGCCTTCCATGGATGGGAAGGAAGAACTCAGAAATAAAAGAACAAAAACGAAATTGTAAAGAGAATGGAGATGAAGAGAAAGAAAACTCTCACAAATACTCAAACTTTCTTCAAAATTACTTAAAATTGAATGATGTATATTACAAAGAGATTGACTCTATTTATACTAATCCTAGAAGCCAATTTGTAATTGAAAATAATCTGAATGCAAGCTGTAAAAACGAAATTGTCAACTATGGAAGCTTGATGCATGGTTGGTGCATGGTAGGTGGGTTGGTGTATGGTTGGTGCATGGTAGGTGGGTTGGTGTATGGTTGGTGCATGGTAGGTGGGTTGGTGTATGGTTGGTGGCTTTTAGGTAGCAACTCTTATCCAACTTCCAGCTTGATTTTCATGACCTAGTCGGTGCATTTTGGCTTGGAATCATGAAAGTTGTAGCCAGTTGTCTCCTTGAAATTTTGGCGTTGGAATCATGCCATTTGGACTTTTAGAACTCCAGATATGCCAAAAACACTGCACCTACCTCAAGTTAGGTTGGTAGGACGTGATTCTAAATTCAAACCAACTTGTAGCTTCATAATATTCCTAAAACGACATCTATTGACTAAATAGCCTGCAGTGAAGTTGGAGATATAGGTCTTATCTTTCCAATGGCCAAGTTTCAGCACAAGAGGAGGCTTATAGCCCACTTTATAGTCCAATATGTGTATACTGCCCAGATTTCCGTGACAGCAAACCCACTCAGCATTGCAAGGATATTTTGGACCCTTAGAAGTCCGATCCAGCTCTTGAGTTCTTCATGAAACTTGTAGAGCCTTGTCTTAGCTTTCCAAAGACACCAAGATCATCTCAAAGATCACCGAGTCCCAAGTTATGGCCCTACAAAGGAAGAAAGGTCAAAATGCATCAAAATTCAATAATTATTCACAATTTGCATTAAAGCCCAATGAGGCCCAACAACATTAAACTCATCTAAAATTCTAATATTTGGCACAATAAACATCTAATAAAGCCTAATATAAAGCTAACATAAGTGTCTTAAATTGATTGATCATTAGGTTATGTCGAATCACTAACATTCCTATTACTTGAGTAGCAGTAATGTATTGCAAGATATCACTCACTGCTTGAAATATTAAATAGGATTTAATGATATTGTCAACGTAATAGGATCCTACAGGGTGACACACATAGAATGGATTGGAATGGAGTTAAAAGGGGCCAGTTGGACTTTTAATAAGACTAAATGGGCTAACCTAATTAAATAGGCCCACACATGAGTCTGACCTAGGTCAAATATGCGTAAGGGCCTCTATAAACATATCTTAGACACTTTGTGCCACACTACACCACGCACAACTCAGATTCAGAAATCGTTTCCGAGTAGAGAGAAAGAGTTAGAGAAATAACTCGTAGAGAGAGTCCACCCCTTCGTGGCTAGCACTGTGCTGAAGAGGGAGATCATCACATCTGTTTGTCTAGATACCGTAGAGGCACCGCTCGATTGTCATGCTCGTGTTTGACATTCGTTTTTTTCTAGAGGTAAATCCCTTAACACGTTTTATGATTTTTGCATGGATCCTCGGCTCGGTTTGGGATTTGGTTTTTGTTTTCAACTGCGTTTCCCGATCTCAAAACCCAATATGATTGGTGACTAAAGGTTTCAAACAAATTCATGGTGTAGACTGACAAGAGGTTGTTGAGACCCGTTAAATAATAAAAATTACCGGTTCACAAACTAATTTGTAGTATAGAGAATGAACCGAATCGTCTCTCAAGGATCGAAAAACAAAGATTCAATTAGATCAAGATAATTAAAAAGGGGGTTTTGTTGTTGATTAACAAGATTGACAAAAGTACGAGACTTAAAGTTGTAAACAAATCTAAAGTTACAACTAATCCAAGGAAATTTACCGATCTTGAGTTTAATCCATCATTGATCACAAGGAATTCACTTAATTGCTAACCATGTTCTTGGCCTTAGATCACATCAAGAAGCCTTAACATGATCCAAGAATCCTCTACTAGATAAGCATCTAGGATTTAGATAACAAAGGTTAGATAAAGTAAGCACCATCCAAACATAAATTAACTTAAGATCTGGAATTTAACCAAGCTAAACAATCTATTTTGATCCTCTTTGGATACATGATAATAAAGTTATTATCACATCAACATCTAAATCAAAAGAGGAAGAAGAGAAACTTGAATAACAATTAAACAATATGAACAAGCGAAACAAGATCTCCAAATTAAATATCAAGATGGGTAATCCCTTGGATTGATTGTAAGAGCCTAGCCTTCCATGGATGGGAAGGAAGAACTCATAAAATAATGAACAAAAATGAAATTCTAAAGAGAATGGAGAAGAAGAGAAAGAAAACACTCACAAATACTCAAAACTTTCTTCAAACTTACTTCAAATTGAATGATGTATAATACAAAGAAATTGGCTCTATTTACACTAATCGTAGAAGCCAATTTGTAATTGAAAATAATTTGAATGCAAGCTATAAAAACATGAAAACTGTCAAATATGGAAGCTTGATGCATGGTTGGTGGGTTGGTGCATGGTAGGTGGGTTGGTGTATGGTTGGTGGCTTCAAGTCAGCAACTCTACTCCGACTTCCAACCTGCTTTTCATGCCCTAAACGATGTATTTTGGTTTAGAGGTCTCATGACAATTGTAAACCATTGTCTCCTTGAACTTTTGGCATTAGTTTCATTCCATTTGGACTTTTACAACTCTAGATATGCTAAAAACACTGCACCTACCTAAAGTTAGGTTGGCAGAACGTGTTTCCAAATTCAATCCAACTTGTAGCTTCTTAATCATGCCTAAAACGACATCTATTGACTAAATAGTCTTCAATGAATTTGGAGATATGGGTCTTATATTTCGAATGGCCGAGTTTCAGCTTGCAAGGAGGCCTATAGCCCACTATATAGTCCAATATGTGCACACTGCATAGATTCCAGTGATAGCAAACCCATTCTGCATTACAGGGCTATTTTGGACCCTTAGAAGTTTGATCCAGCTCTTAAGTTCTCATGAAAGTTGTAGATCTATGTCTTAGCTTTCTAAAGACACCAAGCTCATCTCAAATGGATCACTGAGTCCCAAGTTATGGCCTAGCCAAAGAGGAAAAGTCAAAATGCATCAAAATCTAAGAATTATTCACAATTTGCATTAAAGCCCAATGAGGCCCCACAACATTAAACTCAACTAAAATACTAATATTGGGCACAATAAACATCTAATAAAGCCTAGTACAAAGCTAACATAAGTGTCTCAAATTGATTGATTGTAGACTATGATGAAACCTTTTCCCCAGTTGCCATGCTTAAATCCATCGGGAACAACGTCCCTACCTTATAGTCTGTAAAGACTTGGCTAGGGAACTGTTTTTCAATGAACGACTTGGGCGAAGCCACCTATGCACTAGGTATCAGTATTTATAAAGATAGATCAAGGAGACTGCTTGGGCTAAGTTAGAGTACATACATAGATAAAGTGTTAAAATACTTTAACATGCAAGAATCCAAGAAAGGATTCTTGCCTATTCGCATGGTATAAGCCTATCCAAGGCTCAATGTCCTTCCACACAAGATGAAAGGAATCACATGACTAAGATTTCATATGCATCTGCAATTGGATCTATCATGTATGACATGCTATGTACTCGACCAGATGTCTCGTATGCTTTGAGCATGAAGAGTAGGTACAAGTCGGATCCCCATGATAGTCACTAGATTGCCGTCAAGAACATCTTTAAGTACTTGAGATGGACTAAGGATTCACTCCTTGTATATTGACAAGAGGTTGTCGAGACCTTTCAAATAATAAATATTACCGGTTCACAAACTAATTTGTAGTATAGAGAATGAAACGAATCATCTCTCAAGGATCCAAAAATAACAAAGATTTAATCAAATCAAGATAATTAAAATGGGGGTTTTGATGATTTGAAAAGAAAATATATCGGTTGAATTAAAGAAATGCAATTAACAAATTAACCAATCAAAGGAAATTTTACAGATCTTGAGTTTAATCCATCATTGATCACAAGGAATTCACTTAATTGCGAACCATGTTCGTGGCCTTAGATCACATCAAGATGTCTCAACATGATCCAAGAATCCTATACTAAATAAGCATCTAGGATTTAATTAACCAAGGTTAGATAAAGTAAGCACCATCCAAACATAGATTAACTGAAGATCCAGAATTTGACAAAGCTAAACAATCCATCAAAAAGCTTTAATAAATTGTTTATTCTATGTGATCCTCTTTGAATACATGATAATAAAGCTATTATCACATCAACATCTAAATCAAATTAAGCAATTCAATCTAGATAAAAATCAAAAGAGGAAGAAGAGAAACTTAAATAACAATTAAGCAATATGAACAAGCGAAACAAGATCTCCAAATTGAACATCAAGATGGCTAATTCCTTTGATTGATTATAAGAGCCTAGCCTTCTATGGATGGGAAGGACGAACTCAAAAATAAAAGAACAAAAATGAAATTCTTAAGAGAATGAAGAAGAGAAAGAAAACTCTCACAAATACTCAAACTTTCTTTAAACTTACTTCAAATTGAATGATGTATAATACAAAGAGATTGACTCTATTTATACTAATCCTAGAAGCCAATTTGTAATTGAAAATAATCTGAATGCAAGGCGTAAAAACATGGAAATTGTCAAATATGGAAGCTTGATGTATGGTTGGAGGGTTGGTGCATGGTAGGTGGGTTGGTGTATGGTTGGTGGCTTCAAGTCAACAACTCTACTCCGACTTCCAGCCTGCTTTTCATGTCCTAAACGATGTATTTTGGCTTGGAGGTCTCATGAAAGTTGTAGCTAGCTGTCTCCTTGAAATTTTGGCATTGGTTTCATAATGATGCCTAAAACGACATCTATTGACTAAATGGTCTGCAGTGAAGTTGGAGATATGGGTCTTATCTTTCCAATGGCCGAGTTTCAGCTCCAAAAGAGGCCTATAGCCCACTATATAGTCCAATATGTGCACACTACCCAGATTCCAGTGATAGCAAGCCCACTTTGCATTGCAGGGATATTTTGGATCCTTAGAAGTCCGATCCAGCTCTTGAGTTCTTCATGAAACTTATAGAGCCTTGTCTTAGCTTTCTAAAGACACTAAGATCACCTCAAATGGATCACTGAGTCCCAAGTTATGGCCTAACCAAGGAGGAAAGGTCAAAATACATCAAAATCCAAGAATTATTCACAATTTGCCTTAAAGCCCAATGAGACCCAAAAACATTAAACTCATCTAAAATACTAATATTTGGCACAATAAACATCTAATAAAGCCCAGTACAAAGCTAACATAAGTGTCTCAAATTGATTGATCATATATGTAACCAAGGAAGAGCTCATTGTAAAGGGTTACACTAATGCTAGCTTCCAAACTAATAAAGATGACTCCAGATCGTAACCGAGTTTTGTGTTTTTCCTGAATGGTGGAGATGTGAGGCATGGTTCCTAGTATTATGGACCCATTGGTGCTCTATTTTGACAACAATGGGGCCATTGCACAAGATAAGGGGCCCAGATCTCAACAAGATCCAAGCATATACTCAAGCGTTTTCATCTCATTTGAGAGATCATCGATAGAGGAGATGTGAAGATATGTAAGGCACTGACTGATGATAACATTGCCGACCTACTAACTAAGCCTTTTGCTCAGCATAAGCATTAGGGTCACACTAGGTCTATAGGCATTAGAGATATGCCATATTAGCTCTAGTGTAAGTAGGAGATTGTTGGTGTATGCTATAGAGGCCAGTTATATATTGACTTTATGGTTTACATTGTATCATGACATTTATTTAATATATGAGGCATTTCATTTATTGTGTTATTTATTTATATTAAAAGAACATAATAGAGTCCTTAGAATGACAAGTTCTATGCCATGGAATATCAAGTACGTGACTTCATAGTGAGATGCCATTGGCTGAATTGGAACGCTAATCTTAAATGTCCCTAGTCAAGTATTACTGTCAATTAGGACGACAATGATGGGTTAAGACTAGTATGTGCGTAGGCTGATGACCGTGTCTCACAGGTCATGGATATGAGATATCAAGTCTACACATGGGTACATATTAAAGTAATAGTGTACTGGACAGACCCACCATGAAAACACTACATGGATCATTACGTGAGTGTTATAAGTGGTTCTCATAGTGACAATGTGTTGTACGTGGTCCTTTGACTTAAAGTCACTACGGTTCCCTACATGAGGAGTTATATGTTTTAATATCATCAAATGTCACCTATAACAAGGTGATCATAAAGTCAGTTATTGGACATGTTACAAGTCATATGGAGGGATGTGAGTGACGTAGATAGGATTTGTCCCTCCCACTAACGGGAGTGATATATTCAGGCCCCTTGATGAGTGAGACTTGAAAAATGCATGGCCATGCTCAAATGAGTCGATATGAGATATTGATCTCATTTGTTCTCATAAGTCTACTCGGCGATCAAGAAACCAATGATTGAACTATACAAGGGTGACATATTCCATGCCTAGTGTTCAATCAAGATATCGGGACAAAGGGACTAGACTACATGGTAACATTAGTCACGGTTAGGTTATGTCAAATCAATGACATTCCTATTACTTGAGTAGCAATGATGTATTGTAGATATCGCTCATTGTTTGTAATATTAAATAGGATTTAATGTTATTGTCAACGTAATAGGATCCTACAGGGTCACACACATAGAATGGATTAGAATAGAGTTAAATGGAGCTAGTTGGACCTTTAGTAAGACTAGATGGGCTAACTCAAATGAATAGACCCACACATGAGTCTAACCTAGGTCAGATATGTATAGGGTCACACACATAGAATGGATTGGAATGGAGTTAAATGGGGCTAGTTGGACCTTTAGTAAGACTAGATGGGCTAACTCAATTGAATAGACCCATACATGAGTCTAACCTAGGTCAGATATGTATAGGGGCCTGTATAAACATCTCTTAGACTCTTTGTGCTGCACTACTCTACACGCACAACTGAGAGTCGGAAATAGTTTCCGAATAGATAGAGTTAGAGAGGAATCTACCCCCCTTCGTGACTAGCATGGTGCCAAAGAGGGAGACCTTCACATCCGTTCGTGTGGATAACATAGAGGCATTACTTGATTGTTGTGTTCGTGTTTGAATGTCGTTTCTTCCTAGAGGTAAATCCCTTAATACGTTTTATGATTTTGGCATGGATCCTCAGTTGGGTTTGGAATTTAATTTTGTTTTCCGCTGCGTTTCCCGATCCTGAAACCCAACAAATAACACAAGGAGAGGGAAGAAAAACTCACACCAGATATTTATATTGGTTCACTCTCACAACATGAGAGCTACGTCCAGTCCTTTCTACCTGAAGGATTTTTCATTAATCTTTCTCATATTACAAGTATTCTTCTCAATGCCTCTTGAGGCTACAACCAAGTATTCTAAACATCTTCAGGTTCTAACCACACGTATTCTTTTAAACAAAAGCCTCTTCAAGCTTACCAACAAAGAAATAGGAGTGTTTCAACACACTTGAAAGTAACTCATGATATGTGAGGATAAACAATAAGCTCAAGTAGAAATTCTATACAAGAGTAAATGAAAGTATATGACATAGAGTGAATCTTTTGCTTTGAATATTTTCTCTTGTTCTATTGATGTCTCCTTTTATTTTATTCTACGAAGACTTTGGTATTTATAGGCTTGTGAGCTTTGAACAATCTTCATAAGCTTCTTCGTCCAACGGTAATATTTATTACTGTTCTGAGTAACATTAAATGCACAATACTGATAACGTGTTGATTTCCTTCTGAAAAGTGGCTTTGGTTATCAACGTTTGCGAGGAATTTGATATCTTAGTTCTGACTCGTCTAAAAAAGCAGAAAGTTCCTTATCTGCTGGTCCTTGTAGTTTTAGGAGTGTCAACTTCAGCTTATAAAGTTGAACTTTGAAAGTCATGTTCATGTGAGCGATCTCATCAGTAATTAATGCACTTAGTTTTGCTTGTCTTTGAATTGCTTTGGACGGATGCTTTTGAGAAACAATCAACAGAGACAAAACAACGGACGTTCCAATATAATATAATAAACAGTTCATGTTTTATTGGACACACATAGTGAAACAGAGATTTTGTCTTTATAAAAACTTGTCTTTGGTCCAAAGGTACTTATAAACTATTTATTCAAAAGATACAACTTGGACTTTTCCTTTTAGAATGAAATAACATCAGTTTATTCAAAACTTATTTGTTCATTTTAATTTAATATTTATTGTTATCTTCAAAACTCTGAGGGGTTCAATTTCATTGAACAATTTTGGTTCCAATATCAGATACTTGAATTCGTCTTTGGTTCCAACACTGCATACAGTTTAATATTTGGATAATTCAATGCTCGAACTAAAATGGAACACATTTTGACTGAGTTGCACTAAAGTGTCATTTTCCCAAAAATGTAATATATATAAAGTAGACATAAATTATGAAGAAAGTGTCATGTGTCAGTACAATAAATTATGGGAAAAAATTACATTAAAGTATAGTTTGAATTAATTAGGGATAATATGATCTAATAAAGTAAATATAATGTAATAAAATTAAGATTTTTTTGAAGATTTAATATAAGATAAAATTAATCAAGATGTTTTTGGAGAATCAAGTTAAGATTCAATTAGGATTGGGGTGCACATATGCTTGGGCTGTAAAATTGCTGAAAGCATGAGAGCTCACAACATCGTTATTTTTTAGTCGGGAGGAGTGGTGCATGAGAGAAATCACTTAGTGATATAATCTCAGGAACTTAGATATATTACTCATCTTCTGTGCTTTATCACCATTTTTTTACCCATCTTCCATGCTTGATGACAATTTTTTAGAACTTTATATTTCATTGATGTATTATAGGCCATATAGCGAGGATTAGTTGCAGAGCATATCACTGTACGTTGTCACTTGTATTAAGAAGCAAATGATTTCGAGAATAAGAACAATTTAATGGGTTGGTTTATGAGGATTGACTTGTGTTATTATGTGTTTGTATTTTGGATGGACGAGCACTCTTGTTGTTTTATCATTTTAGGCTACTTACTAGAGAAGATGCACAAATAAGTTACTTTATCGAGAAAGACTTTCCCTTTTTTTTGAACTTGATACATCCATTAAGAAACAAGTACTTTATTTGGACAAATTGTTGTGGATCCTCCTCAAGTGGGGCCCACAACTTAAATTAACTTTTTTTAGATAAAAGGATGTGGTTATTTTTAGTATGGGTGTGTGCACGTGACAATAAGAAGGGAAAAGGATTTTCAAAATTTTCAACTCCTTCCTTGGAGAGCTATAGCGCCAATGCGAAGGAGAGAAAAAAATTTGTTCTCTTTGTGGCATCAATTGGGTGGTTATTTGTGCTCCAACTTTGGTGATTTTTTCAGGATGTTATTTTGGATGTTATGAGCTTACATCTATACGGTCATATTATTATTTCCTTATCTTTATTTATTAGGTTGTTTTACTCTTATTGGGTTATTGTGTATTGTTGGTAATGAGAAGGAACTACTACGAGATCCATATATGTGGGAAGACACATTTACGTACTCATTGATCATTTAAAGTATAAGCTTTTGCTGGACTAGGTCCCATGGTTTTTACCTCTCATATTAAGGGGGTTTTCCACGTTAAAAATTGTGTGTTCTCTTGTAATTGTTAGATTTTTTGTTCCTTCTAAGCTATATCTATTATTTGGATACATTTGCTTGTTGTATATATCCTCTTCACTGGTTCTTTCAAGCAAGAAAGCTTTATTTTGTCCATTATAGTGTGTTGTTGCTTTCGTTGTGAGTACACCCTTTTCCCAACAACTGGTATCTGAGCTTATTCTTTACCTGTAGGTTTGCCTGATTGAATGGTGGATCCTAATTCCAGTAAAATGATAGGTTCGAATGGCACAAATTATCACAAGTGGAAAGAAAAGATGAAAGATCTATTATTTGTGAAAACTCTACATTTATTGGTGTTTGCTAGAAAAAAAACTTGAGACTAAACCTGATGATGAATAGGCATTTGAGCATGAGATGGTTTGTGGCTTTATTTGGCAATGGGTAGATGGCAATGTCTTGAATCATATTGCTAATGATTCACATGCAAGAACTTTGTGGGAAAACCTTGAGACATTGTATGCCGTTAAATATGTGAACAATACATCATTTTTGTTAAAACATGCTATGAACTTGAGGTACAAGGAGGGTAGTTCTATCTCTAATCACTTGAGTGAATTGTAGGGGTGCTTTGACCAATTGTCTAGCATGTGTGTCAAATTTGAAGATGAAATTTTGGGACACTAGTTGCTTAACACTCTACCTGATTCTTAGAAAAATCTATGTGTGACTTTGACTAATTCTGCTCCTAATGGTGTTGTGGCCATGGACAATGTAAAAACTGTAGTCTTGAATGAAGAATTCCAATGACAAGCTTAGGAGGCATCTCTTCGCAATTAGAGGTTTTAGATACTGAAAACAGGGGAGAAGCAAGGAGAAGGATCAGGAACAAAATAGTAGAGGTAAAAGAAATAGTAGAAGTAAATCAAAGTCTAGATACAAAAATCTTAAATGTTACCATTGTGCTAAAAATGGACATAGCATAAGAAAGATAGTGAAAATGATGATCATGTTGCCATGTGATTGAGTGACGAGAATTTGATTATTGTTGCTTGTTATGAGACAAGCTGAGTTATCGATAGTGGTGCCTATTATCATGTGACATCAAGGAAGGATTTCTTCACATCTTATTCTCCATGAGATTATAGGGTTCTAAAGATGGGTAATGATGGTCTGTCAAAGGTGATTAATATTGGAACTATTTGTTTGGAAACTAATAATGGGACAAAGTTGACTTTGAAGAATGTCAGACATGCATTAGACATCCGTTTGCATACTAGTGTTCTTGATGATGATGATGGTTATTTTAGTACCTTTGGTGGTGGACAATAGAAACTCACTATGGGTTATTTGATTATGGAACATGATAAGAAGTGTTCAAGTTTGTATTGGACCTAGGATTTAGTTTCTATTGATGTGTTGATAATAGAGTTGAGTATGATTACCCCTCAAAGTTATGGCATAAGAGACTTAGCCACATTAGTGGGAAGGGACTTGATTTTTTAACCAAGAAGAATAGACTTTTAGGTTTGAAAGAGGCAAGACTTGAAAATTGTGCTCACTACATGGCTAGGAAACATAACATAGTCTACTTCAAGTGCCATCCTCTATCTAGAAAATTAGAGTTGCTTGAGTTGGTGCATTTAGATCTCTGTGCTCCAATAAAGACAAAAACATTTGGTGGTGCACTTTACTTTATGACTTTCATTGATGATCATTCAAGAAAACGTTAGGTTTATTCCTTGAAGACTAAGGACTACTTTGGGTACTTGGTGTCTTTAAGCAATTTCAACCTTCTGTTGTGAGAGAAACAAAAAGGAAACTTAAATGCATTTGCACTGATAATGGTGGTGAATCTTGTAGACCATTTGATGAGTATTGTAGACAACAAGGTATTAGACACTAAAAGACGCCCCCTAAGACTACTCAGCTAAATGGCTTGGCAGAAAGGATGAACAAGACAACAGGGTTAGATGTTTGCTATCAAAAGTAAAGTTTGAAGGATGCTTTTGGGGTGAGGCTTCTTCATATATTGTTGCACGTGCTATTAATTTATCTCTTGTTGTTGCTTTGCAAGTTGATGTTCTTGAACGAGTATGGTATGGCAAGAATGTTTCCTATGACCACTTGCGTGTGTTTGGCTGTAAAGCATTTGTTCATGTGCCTAAAGATGAAAGGTACAAGTTAGATGACAAGACCAAGCAATTTATCATCATTCACAATTGTCATGATGAATTTGGCTATAGGCAGTATGATCTAGTTGAAAAGAAGCTTGTCAATGGGTTAATTTCAACCTAACTAAGGACCTTGGCTGAGGCCACCATCACCACTAAAACAATGTTTTTGGTCACTTAACATGGCTTATATGGAAGAATAGAAATACTTTGGCCTATGAGCGGTCTAATGATGATCTCCAAACTTTTTCCTTCAAGGGCACGAGACTCACAAAAGAAAGTGAGAAGGCCATGCAGATGGACACCAAACACATTTTACAGCACCAGTATTATGCTCAAGCATATATTGGGTGGAAATTCATGGATGAAGGATGGATAAGATGTAGCTCTTATAGAAATTCGGTTCATTTGCAGGTTGTGAGGTCATGGATGACTGGGTTTGCGAGGAATGTTAGTTTCGGTCAGTGATGAACCTTGGAATTTTAAGTAGTGAGAGCAAGGCAAGGTCAAAATTTTGAAGTTATAAGACAAGGAGAACTCAAAAGAAAAATTACTATTATGATAATAAAAATTAAGAATTGTAAGGGGGCATGTTCCCCCACTGTTGTGGGGAGAAGATTATTGCTTTGGATCGTGTATTTTCTCGAGTGTGGTTTGAAGGGGTGACAAGAGGTTGTCGTGACCCCTCAAATAATAAAAATTACCGATTCACAAACTAATTTGTAGTATAGAAAATGAACCGAATCGTCTCTCAAGGATAAAAAAACAAAGATTCAATCAGATCAAGATAATTAAAATGGGGGGTTTTTGTTGTTGATTAACAAGATTGACAAAAGTACAGGACTTAAAGTTATAAACAAATCTAAAAAAGCAACCAATCCAAGGAAATTTTCCGATCTTGAGTTTAATTGATCATTGATCACAAGAAATTCACTTAATTGCTAATCATGTTCCTGGCCTTAGATCATATCAAGACGCCTCAACATGATCCAAGAATCGTCTACTAGATAAGCATCTAGGATTTAATTAACCAAGGTTAGATAAAGTAAGCACCAACCAAACATAGATTAACTTAAGATCGAGGATTTAACCAAGCTAAACAATCCATAAAAAAGCTTTGATATATTTTTTAGCCTTTGTGATCCTCTTAAATACATGATAATAAAGCTATTATCACATAGACATCTAAATCAAATTAAGCAATTCAATTTAGATCAAAATTAAAAGAGGAAGAAGAGAAACTTGAATAACAATTAAGCAATATGAACAAGTAAAACAAGATCTCCAAATTAAACATCAAGATGGTTAATCCCTTGGATTGATTATAAGAGCCTAGCCTTCCATGGATGGGAAGGAAGAACTCAGAAATAAAAGAACAAAAACGAAATTGTAAAGAGAATGGAGAATAAGAGAAAGAAAACTCTCACAAATACTCAAACTTTTTTCAAACTTACTTAAAATTGAATTATCTATAATACAAAGAGATTTACTCTATTTATACTAATCCTAGAAGCCAATTTGTAATTGAAAATAATCGGCATTCAAGCTGTAAAAATATAGAAATTGTCAAATATGGAAGCTTGATGCATGGTTGGTGGGTTGGTGGGTTGGTGTATGGTTGGTGGCTTCAAGTCAGCAACTCAACTCCGACTTCCAGCCTATTTTTCATGCCTTAAACGATATATTCTGGCTTAGAGGTCTCATGATAGTTGTAGAGTATTGTCTCATTGAAATTTTGGCATTGGAATCATGTCATTTGGACTTTTAGAACTCCAGATATACTAAAAACACTGCACCTACCTCAAGTTAGGTTGGCAGAACGTGTTTCCAAATTCAAACCAACTTATAGCTTCATAATCATGCCTAAAACGACATCTATTGACTAAATGGTCTTTAGTGATATGGGACTTATCTTTCCAATGGCCAAGTTTCAGCCCAAGAGGAGGCCTGTAGCCCACTATATAGTTCAATATGTGCACTCTGCATTGTAGGACTATTTTGGACCCTTAGATGACAGATCCAGCTCTTGAGTTCTCATGAAAGTTGTAGAGCCTTGTCTTAGCTTTCCAAAGACACAAAAATCACCTCAAATGGATCACCGAGTCCCAAGTTATGGCGTAACCAAGGAGGAAAGGTCAAAATTCATCAAAATCCAAGAATTATTCACAATTGCTATTAAAGCCCAATGAGGCCCAACAACATTAAACTCATCTAAAATACTAATTGACAAGAGGTTGTCGAGACCTATCAAATAAAATAACTGGTTCACAAACTAATTTGTAGTATAGAGAATGAACCGAATCGTCTCTCAAGGATCCAAAAACAAAGATTCAATTAGATCAAGATAATTAGAAAAGGGGGGGGGTTTGTTGTTGATTAACAAGATTAATAAAAGTAGGAGATTCAAAGTTGTAAACAAATCTAAAGAAACAACCAATCCAAGGAAATTTACCGATCTTGAGTTTAACTCATCATTGATCACAAGGAATTCACTTAATTGCTAACCATGTTCTTGGCCTTAGATCACATCAAGAAGCCTTAACATGATCCAAGAATTCTTTACTAGATAAGCATCTAGGATTTGATTAACCAAGGTTAGATAAAGTAAGCACCATCCAACATAGATTAACTTAAGATCTAGAATTTAACCAAGTTAAACAATCTATCAAAAAGCTTTAATATATTGTTTAATCTTTATGATCCTCTTTGAATACATGATAATAAAGCTATTACCACATCAACATCTAAATCAAATTAAGCAATTTAATCTAGATAAAAATCAAAAGAGGAAGAAGAGAAACTTGATTAACAATTAAGCAATATGAACAAGCAAAACAAGATCTCCAAATTAAACAACAAGATGGCTAATCCCTTGGATTGATTATGAGAGCCTAGCCTTCCATGGATGGGAAGGAAGAACTCAGAATTTAAAGAACAAAAACGAAATTGCAAAGAGAATGGAGAAGAAGAGAAAGAAAACTCTCACAAATACTTAAACTTTCTTGAAACTTACTTCCAAATTGAATGCCTCTAATACAAAGAGGTTGGGTCTATTTATACTAATCCTAGAAGCCAATTTGTACATGTACATAATCTGAATATAAGCTATAAGAATATGAAAATTGTCAAAAATGGAAGCTTGATGCATGGTTGGTGGGTTGGTGCATGGTAGGTGGGTTGGTGTATGGTTGGTGGCTTTTAGTCAACAACTCATATCCGACTTCTGGCTTCAAATTCATTACCTAGACGGTGCATTTTGGCTTGGATGTCTTCATCAAAGTTGTAGCCAGTTGTCTCCTTGAAAATCTTCAATTTGAATCATGTCATTTGGACTTTTAGAACTCCGGAAATGCCAAAAACACTGCACCTACCTCAAGTTAGGTTGGAAGAACGTGTTTCCAAATTCAGAGCAACTTTAGCTTCATTATCATGCCTAAAACGACATCTATTGACAAAATGGTCTTCAGTGAAGTTGGAGATATGGGTCTTATCTTTCAAATGACCTAGTTTCAGCCCAAGAGGAGGCCTATAACCCACTATATAGTCCAATATGTGCATACTGCCCAGATGGTTCCGTGACAGCAAACTCACTCTGTATTGCAAGGCTATTTTGGGCCCTTAGAAGTCCGATCCAGCTCTTGAGTTCTTCATGAAACTTGTAGATCCTTGTCTTAGCTTTCTAAAGACAGCAATATCACCTCAATTGGATCACCGAGTCCCAAGTTATGGCCTAACCAAGGAAGAAAGGTCAAAATGCATCAAAATCCGAAAATTATCCAATATTTACATTAAAACCCAATGAAGCCCAACAACATTAAACTCATCTAAAATACTAATATTGGGCACAATAAACATCTAATGAAGCCTAATAAAAAGCTAACATAAGTGTCTCAAATTGATTGATCACTAATATTGGGCACAATAGACATCTAATAAAGCCTAGTACAAAGCTAACATAAGTGTTTCAAATTGATTGATTAAAATCCCCCGCACTTAAGTTTTGCATTCCTGGGCAAAACACATATAAACAAAACTAAAAAAAACAAGAAACATCATATTATTAAACTAAAAGCATAAAAACTGATGAAACCTAATCTAATCCACTTTCGTAGGAAAACACGATGGCACTTAGCATGTGTCACAAGCCTTTAAACCCCTAGGTGTCCCTAGTGGACGAGTTATAGTCTCGTGAGGGTTTACCAGGATGATACCCACAAATATTTAATACTTTATTTAATCAATTCAACTAATTTTTAAATACAAGCATTTTATCAAATATAAACCATAATTAATAAGTCAAGTATGCTTAAAAAAAATAGTTGAATCAAACCAATTGAGAATAAAGTATAGCATAATCATGCTTTAATCAGAAATATGCATGTTCAAATTGAGTAAAATTCCTCACAAGTGACACTCAAATCACACAAGGTGTTTAGGTTAACTGTTTGCACTCAACTCAGTCAAATTATGAAAGTATTTTACCATAGGCTTGCATGTACATCAAGTCTCCACTACTTAGATCAAATAAATTGCAAAAATTAAGAGGTCTTTCAAAAAGGTTATAATGGCTATAAGGTGTAAGAAAGGAACAATATGAATAATAGCAGGTTAAAACCAAAGAGAATAAAAGAGCATTGGGGAGTAACTCAAGTAGAAAGCATAAAATTTTACCAAAATCCATAAAATGCTCATTCTCTTCTCACATTTATTTCTTTTTTTTTCTTTTACAACCTTTCGACTTTATTTTCTTTCATTTTCTTTTTTTTTTTGTACCAAACATTTTGCATCAGCATACCAATTCCCCCACACTTAAATCATTGCAAGCAAAAGACTCCTCTAATAGGAAAATCAATGCTCTCCTATTCCCTAAGGTGAAGTAAGTTTTTTAATCAAGGTTTGTAATGAGATAAGAACAAAGAATGGGTAAGTAGGCTCAGACGGGTTAACAATGGGATAAATGCAAGGTAGGTTTATTTGGCCAAAGCAGCTAAGTCAAGAAAAATGCCTCTGTCATTTTCATGCAACATATAGACCAATGTAATCTCAAATTGATTCAATGCAAGTTGTAAAAAATAAATTCATAATTGACATATCTCATGAAAGAAAATAAACCAAGTGTAGGTGTCAAACTTGGAAAAACCCAAAACTCACAAAGGTATGAAACATTCACTCAATTTAACTATGCTTTCTTCATAATATCCACAGTCATATACACATGTATATCATGAAAATGATTCAATTATAAACTGTTTTGCATACTTTTATTATCAATTAAGCTCAGATTCAGCACATGCTTGCATCAAAATTAATTGAAAAGATCAAAATGAAATTTTTTTTTATATGCAAGAACAAAATAATTTAAGACATACTATGAAATGCAAGTTAAGATGCGTCTCAATAGCAAAACTACTCCTTACTTTGCCATCATACCTCTAATAAGCTAGAAACAATAAAGATTAGCTGGTTAATTTTTTTTTTAACTAAACTATGTACATGGTATTGTCAACTATCCCTCCCCCCAACTAATTTAAGACATTGTCCCCAGTGTCAAAATAAAGATAGGTAAAGTGTAGAAGGTCTTACCAGAAAACTGCAAATCGGCCCTGAAATAAGAAAAATTACAAAAAAAACTAAAACCATAAGAGAAAACAAAAATTCACAAGGACAAAGCCAAATCAAGTTTTTGCTTTTTGCTACTGCTGCCTTGTTCCCAATTCAGTGGAGTCATTGCTGGATGATGTTGTGGGACAAATTCGTGTAGTTGATCAAGCAATTGTTTAGGGGTTGCAGCGGTTACAAGAATTTGACATGTCGCGTGTGAGATGAACCTTTGTTCCACAACATGATCAAGAAAACCAAACAAGCTGTCATAAAAACCATTAATATTTAATATACCTATGGGTTTTTGGTGAAAGTTCAGTTATGACCAGGATGTAATTTGGAAGAGCTCTTCCAAAGTTCCAAAACCACCAGATAGGGCAATAAAGGCATCAGCATTTGCTATCATAATGTTCATGCATTGGTGCATGCAAGATACCATTACTTCATCCCCTACTGTTTTTCTAGTGGGATTGCCAATAGCTAAAGGACTAGGAATGACACCAAGGACTTTGCCACCTCCTAAATGTGCAACAGTTGCTACACAACCCATTAACCCAAGACTACCTCCTCCGAAAACTAAATGGATTTCTCTCTCAACTAGCACTCGACCAAGATGGTTTGCCATATTTACAAACTCTTTATCTTTCCTAGGATTAGATGTAACATCCCTAAAATTTCATATGTTATGACTTAGCTAAATTCTTTGATTGAGTTGTATGTTCTGTTACAGAAATGGTGATAGATTGAGTTAGAATAATTAATTTGAGATTCTGGCTATACTGGGGAACTCGGTAGAACCTAAGGAAAGAATAGGTGAAATCTAAACTCTTATATTTACTCTGGCTAAGTTAGGACCTATTGGTAAATTAAATTTTCTTCAGGGCCTATTGGGAATTCTTAGAAACCACCAAGGGTATTTTGGTCATTTTACACCCTCAGTGGCAATTTTGTGAATTCTCATTCAAGTGGAGGGCAAAATTGACAATTCAACTTCACCCCCTTTTCTTCATGTGGGAGTCGTGCATGTTATATGATCATATGGTCATCTTCATAAAAATATCAAGGTCTCCATAGCCAAGGTTTTCCAAGCTTTCAAGGTCCAAAGTAAGTGTTTTTACTCATCTTTTGGCTTAGGTTATTTGATGGTTATTGATCACCTTCATCTCTTCTTCAATCCTATGGTTTTGGTTTAATGGAGAACTCATGTTCATCTTTAAGAATCAAGAACACAAATTCTAAAGTTCTTGTATGATTTGGTTGTTTTGAAGGAAGTTGAAGAGGAAGTTCTCATAAGGATCTTGGTTGGTTTGATATCACCTCAAGCCTAGTTCTTGTCTTAAATCATTGCTAGGTGAGTGTGGGTTGATTTGTGATATGGTATGGTGTTCTTTAGGGTGTAAGTTTAAGTCTTGAGGATAAGAACTTCTATGTGTTAAGGTTGTTTTTGAATGTTTGGATTGTTACTTGTATTCAATGGTATGGATGCATGAGAATGATTGGATTTGCTACTTGTTATTCAGTGAAATGAATGAATGAATGGATGAATGCATAAATGAATGGAGTTTAAGATAAGAGGTGCATGATCAAATGTTGATTTTTATGTATGTGAATCAATTCACAAGATGTGTGAATGGATTCACAGACCTGTGAATAGCATTGTGAATGCGTGAATAGGACTGTGAATCGATTCACAACATTTTGTGAATAGATTCACAAACCTGTGAATAGCATTGTGAACGCATGAATAGCACTGTGAATCGATTCACAACACTTTGTGAATGGATTCACAGACTTGAGAATAGCAATGTGAACGCGTGAATAGCACTGTGAATCGATTCACAACATTTTGTGAATAGATTCACAGACCCAAGAATAGCATTGTGAATAGATTCACAATAGTGTGTGAATAGATTCACAAGACCCATGAATAGCATTGTGAATAGATTCACAATAATGTGTGAATAGATTCACAATAATGTATGAATAGATTCACTAAGAGATTCATTGAATAGATTCACATAGGCTTGAAATGATAACTTAGTACAATGAAGGGATGTGTAACTAAGTAGAAGTAGTTGAGAGGATTGAGCATAATACTTGTGTGGTTCAATCATAAATTGAGAGGATTGAGCACAATGCTTGGGTAGTTTAAACCTTGTATTGATTAAATGTGATGTTATTATGATATTATGATTGTTTAAATCTTGTATTGATTAAATGTGATGTTATTATGATATTATGATTGAGCATGATATAAATATGAAAGCATTGCATTGTATAGTGAGATGGCCTAACCGGAAGGGGTTAGTGTACAATATGTGAGAGATTACCTAATCGGAAGGGGTTAGATGAAAGAATAAACGGTGCATAATTACTTGCATTGCATAGTGAGATAGCCTAACCGGAAGGGGTTAGTGTACAATACTTGAGGGGTGCCTAACCTACGAGGTTAGATGGAAATGGAATGACATAAAACATTGCATACTGCATATTGCGATGGCTTAACCGGAAGGGGTTAGTGCACAACATGAGGAGTGGAGAAAGAAAAAGTGTGAAGAAAAGGTGTGAACATCATGTGCATTCATAAACTCATTGCATATGTTGGTTTAATATTACTTGATATATTGAATTGTGTGTATGCTTGCATTCTAATTACATGCATACTTTATATACAAGTTTTATTCACATTCACTGGAAAGTTGTTCTCACCCCCTCTTTCTCAGATTCGCAGGAACACCCTGGACCCTCTACAGGTTAAGCATGGAGGATTCTATGATACTTGTATTTTGGTGGAGTGAACTCCATTATGTAATTATAATATGATGTGTATTATATATTACTCTGATGTAGATGTGACAATGAAACTGATCAACTACTGTTGAAGTTATCAGTTCTGTTAATATTTTAGTGTGCTTAGTCAGGATATTGTCTAGTATACACTTGTATAATGTACGTACTCTGATAATATTTTGAATGAGATCGGAGATCTCTTGTTGATATATATATATATATATATATATATATGTACTCTGGTTGGTTTGAATGATTGTTTGGATATTTATGACGTTTGGGAACATACGAGAAACAAAGGAAACGCTGCCGAATTTTATATGTAATAAAGACAAAAAAAAAAATATTCCACGTAAGACTTATGAGTAGTAAATAATAGGTCTTACATTAGATCCACAAAAGACACAAACACTCTTGATCTGACGAACTGAAGTGACTTCCATCTTTTTTTTCTTTTTTTTCTCTTTTTTTATACTCTCACCTTATCAATGATCTGAAGAGAGCAAAGTGCATTATTTAAAGGAATCAAAACTCAAATGTAATAATTACACCTATAAAGGAGGGATAGATCCGTGTGTCAGGTAAGTTTGAAAAGAAGCACAGCAATGATAATAGCTATATGACAAGGATAAAAGACTAATCTATATGTGTCAGAAGAAGTTTGAAAATACGCAACGCATATTTCAAAAAAAAATACGGCTAAATATTGTTTTTTTATTTTTGTTTTTTTTAATGAACAAGAAGAAAAAGGAAAAATAAAAAATAATACTTACAGGTGGTGTGATTGTGGCTCACATTTTCCTCTGGTTTTACATCCAATAACGGCTTGAATGCTCTCTATGGGCCGATGGTCGGTTTCCTATCCAATTTTCTTAAAAATTGGCAAACAGGGTCCTTTTGAGTCAGATTCTCGAGATTATAACGCTCATGTTCATCTTGGAATATTGGCCATAAATCGAGAAGTTCTCTTTACACATCTCCTCTAAGATGCATCTCAAGAGTCAATGGAATGTTATCTAAAGACTCCTTACTCATGCCATCCTTAATGAAGTGAATTTTATCAAGTCGATTTATAGACGTCATTCCAATTGATCTGCATTTTGTGTTACAGGTCCATCTTGCACATTTATAGCAGACTCGTAACCTTTTTGCTCTTCTCTTCTTTGCATATGAACTTTTGCCTAGCCCTGACATATATGAAACAAGAGCGTCAAAAAATTCCCCTATTATTCGGACCTTTGCTTCTATTAACCAGCATATATCCGCAGGGATGCCTTTGTGCATAAGCATCCTTAATCTCTCAAACCTTGCACAATAAATGTTAGTTAAAGCATTTTGAGGGAGAGAAGGGAATCGCTTGCGGAGGTTAACAAGCTGATTATCCATTTTGAAAGAAAAAAAAATTGAGTAAAATTATATATAGATTTCAGTGTCTGTGGGTAATTGAAGGGACCGAAAAAGATTTTCACGGAGTACCGTTATCCACCATTTAACCGGTGAAAAATCATTTGTCAAAGAAAAACAAACAAAATTAAGACAGAAAAATCAAACTCTGATAGATTTTCTCGCTTGGCACCGATTTTCTGTCTCGATTGCTGTGATTGCAAATAAGTCAAAGTTTGAAAGATGAAAGAGTTAGAAAACTTGGGTTGCCTCCCAAGAAGCGCTACTTTTAATGTCATTAGCTAGCGTGATTGAAGATTTTGCACAATCGATGGGTCCTCCCCAATAATAATTCAATCTCTGACCATTGACCTTAAACGTGGCTTAAATTTTTCTTTTTTCAACAAAGTAGTTATCAATCATGGTAGAGGGCCTCTTGCAATTGAACTTCCTCCACGAGGTTCTCTTGAGCTCCTTCATAAAAATTCTTGAGGTGATGACCATTAACTTTGAACACTTTATTGGTGGCTTCACTCTTAATTTCTACTGCACTATGAGGAAAAACATTAATAACAATGAATGGTCCAAGCCACCTAGAACGAAGCTTACAGGGCATAAGTTTGAGGCGAGAGTTGTAGAGAAGGACTTTTTGACCAATGGTGAACCCCTTTCGTACCAATATCTTATCATGAAAGAGTTTAGTCTTCTCCTTGTAGATCCGGGAGTTCTTATACGCCTCTAATCGAAGCTCCTCAAGTTCCTGAAGTTGGAGCTTCCTTTGAGATCCGGCTTGACTCAAGTCAAGGTTACACTATTTTACCGCCTAATAGGATTTATGCTCAATTTCCATCGGAATGTGGCACGCCTTCCCAAAGACAATTCGGTATGGGGACATCCCTATTGAGCATCCTCAAGTCTCAGGCTCTAGTCCTTCCTATTAGGTTGGACTGTCTTCTCAAGTATGTGCTTGATCTCTCGGTTTGAGACCTCGGCTTGCCCGTTTGTCTGGGGGTGATAAGGTGTAGAAACCTTGTGCAACACGCTGTACTTTCTCATCAAAGCCTCTATTCTCTGGTTACAAAATTGTGAACCCTGATCACTGATAATTGCCCTCGAGATTCTAAACCTGCAAAAAATATGTGATCTAACAAAGTCCACAACAACTTTGGAATCATCAGTCCGAGTGGCTTTTGCCTCCACCCGTTTGGATACATAATCAACAGCCAACAAAATATAAATAAAACCAAAGGAAACAGGGAAAGGGCCCATGAAATCAATACCCCAAACATCAAATATCTCATAAGACAGCATAGGCTATTGAGGCATCTCATTCCTGTGTGAAATTGTCCCTGTTCTCTGGCACTGTTCACAAGACTTACAAAACAGATATGCATCATGAAATAGGGTAGGCCAATACAACCCAGAGTCCAAAACCGTCCTAGCTATACGTTGGGAGCCAAAAGTGCCCACCACATGCAAATGTATGACAAAAGCTAAGAATGGAATGAAACTCATGATCAGAGACACACCTTCTAATAATCTGGTCACTACAAAGCTTCCACAGATAAGGATCATCCTATACATAGTACTTAGACTCACTTTTCAATTTATCAGATTGAGCTCTAGTAAAACATGCAGGAAGAACACCAGCAACCAGGAAATTAACCATATCTGTAAACCAAAGGGAGATGTTCTTACCTTGCAGTTGTAGAAGCTGCTCATTTGGGAAGGAGTCTTGTATAGGGAAGGGATCTGAAGCCCTCTCAATGCAACTCAAGTGATCTGCCACTAGGTTCTCTACTCCACTCTTGTCACGGATCTCTATATGAAACTCTTGGAGCAATAGCATCCACCTTATTAGTCGGGGCTTTGCCTCTGGCTTCTTCAAAAGGAACTTTAGAGCTGCATGATCAGTAAACACAACAACCTTAGAACCAAGCAAATATGATCTAAACTTATCCAAAGCAAAAACAATGGCTAAAAGCTCTTTTTCAATTGTGTTATAGTTGGCTTGAGCAGCATCCAGAGTTCTTGAAGCATAGTATATCACATGAGAAGCTCTCCCCACTCTCTATGCCAAGATTGCTCCTACTATATAGTTAGAAGCATCACCCATCAGCTCAAATGGCAATGTCTAGTTAGGTGGCTGGATGATAGGGGTACTGGTCAAGGCCTACTTCAAGTGGTTGAAAGCTGCCTTGCATTTGTCATCAAAATTGAACTCTACATCTTTCTATAGTAAGTGGGAAAGTGGAAGGGCAATTTGCTGAAGTCGGCAATGAAGCGCCTGTAGAAACCTGCATGACCAAGAAAAGAACGCACTTCTCGCATGCATGTGGGGTAAGATAAACAAGTAATTACATCAATCTTGGCAGGATCTACCTCAATGCCCTTACTGGATACTACATGGCCTAAAACTATACCTTGTTCTACTATAAAATGGCATTTCTCAAAATTTAGCACAAGGTTAGTCTCAATGCATCTATGCAGCACCCTGGTTAAGCTAGCTAAACATGAATCGAAAGAAGAACCATAGACAGTGAAGTCATCCATAAATACCTCCATGCACTCCTCTAAGAAATCAGAAAATATGCTCACCATGCACCGTTGGAAGGTACCAGGGGCATTGCAGAGACCGAAGGGTATCCGTTTGTAAGCAAAGGTGCTGAAGGGACAGGTAAATGTGGTCTTCTCTTGATCCTTTCGTGCAATGTGGATCTAGAAGTATCCAATGTAGCCATCCAAAAAGTAGTAATGGGACTTACCAGCCAACCGTTCTAACATCTGATCAATGAACGGAAGGGGGTAATGATCCTTCTGAGTGGCTTGGTTGAGGCGTCTGTAGTCAATGCAAACTCTCCAGCTATTCTGTACTCGGGTTGGCCATGACAGTCACTCCGGATTTCTTTGGAACCACTTGCATTAGGCTCACCCACTTGCTGTCAGAGATGGGATAGATAATGCCAGCTTGCAGTAGCTTGGTCACCTCTTTCTTCACCATATCTAGAATGAGAGGATTCAGTCTCCTCTGGGGTTGTCTCACTGGTTTAGTTTCTTCCTCAAGTAATATCCTGTACATACATGTGGAGGGGTTAATACCAGGAATGTCTGCAAGTGTCCAACCAATTTCCTTTTTGTGTTGCTTCAAGACTTCCAATAATTTGTTTTCTTGCTCAGGTTGGAGGTGTTTGGCCACTATCACCGGGAGTTTCTCATCCTCCTCCAAAAATGCATACTTCAAATGCTCGGGCAAGGGCTTAAGTTCAATGGAGGGTGGTTACTGGAATGACGGTACTAGTTTTGGAACCGAAACTAAATCTGCTAAATTATCAACAGTTGCACCTGTACCTGCAAGTTGTGCACAATCTTGCAAAGCAACGTCATCATATCTTATGGAATCAAAAGAATCACACTTAACAGCAGGATGAATGACAACATCATTAATAACAACATCATTGCCATTAATAACAGAAACAGAATCATCAATGTCAGCAGAATTAACAACAGCACATGATAAGTATGTAGAAATCTCAGCACAGGCTGCACACATTGCAGTGGGTTTACAACCAGAAAGTCCGAAGCAGGCAGAACAAGTATCACAAGCTATGCTATCAATGTATCCTACAATTTCAGGAAACTCTGCCAACATATCAGCATGCATATCATCAACCAGTAAATCAATGACATGAAAATGAAAAACAGAATGATCCTCTAAAGGGTATTTCATGGCATCAAAAATGTTAAATTGAATGATATCATCACCAAATTCCATGGAAAGGGTACCAGCATGCACATCAATCTTAGTTTTAGCAGTTTTAAAAAATAGCCTACCTAAGATCAATGGGGGTGGGGAAGAGGCAGATTCATCTTCCATATTCAACACATAAAAATCAGCTGGAAATATTAAATTATTTACCCGAACCAGAACGTCCTCCAACACTCCTGCAGGTTGAGCCGTGCTCCGGTTTGCTAACTAAATGACAATGCCGGTGGGTTTTAGCTCTCCCATATGCAAGGAAGTGTAAACTGACTTTGGCATTACATTGATGGAGGCTCCCAAGTCTAGCAAGGCATGAGTGAACTGTTGGTGCCCTATGGTGCAAGGGATGGTAAAAGTGCCTAGGTCTTTGCATTTGGGAGGCAGGTTGAGTTGAATCAAAGCAAAGACGTTCCTCCCCATACTCACTTTTTCAGTCCCCTTTAACTTCCTCTTATGGGTGCACATCTCTTTCAAAAACTTGGCATACTTGGGGATTTGTTTAATTGCCTCCAAGAAAGGTATATTCACCTCAACCTTCTGAAAAGTCTCCATAATTTCCTTGTCCAAGTCAGTTTCAACCATATGCCTCGGCTGTATCATTCGGTTAGGAAAAGAAAAAGGAACGTTGGAAGTTGACTTTTGTGGATGTTCACTTTTCTGCTGTACTGAATTTTTTGTCAACTGCTGGTTTGATCTGGTTTTCTGCTTGGCTGTTGTATGATCATTTGCTGCTAAATCTGCTACAACATCTAAATTAGCTGCAGAACTTGAATTTGCTGCAGAATCTTGTTTTTCTAGGTCAAGGGTAGAATCTGGAATTATCTGCTACGCTGGTCCATTGATTTGCTTTCCACTACGTAAAGTTATAGCACTAACATTGCCTATAAGGCTTGGAGTGGTTTGAGAGGGTAATTGGCCAGAACCCTGTGACTTTAATTCATGAATAGATGTGGCAAGTTGACCAATTTGAGTCTCCAAGTTCTGAATGGTGGTTTCAGTTCTCTGTTGAAACTGGATGTTATTGGTGGCCAACTGTTTCACCAAATCCTCCAATGAGGGCTTAGATGCATGGTTGGTGGCCAACTGTCAAATATGGAAGCTTGATGCATGGTTGGTGGGTTGGTGCATGGTAGGTGGGTTGGTGTATGGTTGGTGGCTTCAAATCAACAACTCAACTCTTGATGCCCTAAACGATGTATTTTGGCTTGGAGGTCTTCATGATAGTTGTAGAGCATTGTCTCATTGAAAGTTTGGAGTTTGAATCATGCCATTTGAACTTTTAGAACTCCAGATATGCCAAAAACACTGCACCTACCTCAAGTTAGGTTGGCAAAACGTGTTTCCAAATTCAAACCAAATTATAGCTTCATAAACATGCCTAAAACGACATCTATTGACTAAATAGTCTTCAGTGAAGTTAGATATATGGGTCTTATCTTTCCAATGGCCAAGTTTCAGTGCAAAAGGAGGCCTGTAGCCCACTATATAGTCCAATATGTGCACACTGCCTAGATTCCAGTGGCAGCAAACCCACTTTGCATTGTAGGACTATTTTGGACCATTAGATGTCCGATCCAGCTCTTGAGTTCTTCATGAAAGTTGTAGAACCTTGTCTTAGCTTTCCAAAGACACTAAGACCACCTTAAATGGATCACCGAGTCCCAAGTTATGGCCTAACCAAGGAGGAAAGGTCAAAATGCATCAAAATCCAAGAATTATTCACAATTTGCATTAAAGCCCAATGAGGCCCAACAATATTAAACTCATATAAAATACTAATATTGGGCACAATAAACATCTAATAAAGCCTATTGCAAAGCTAACATAAGTATCTCAAATTGATTGATCAAGGGAACTTTGCTTATGCAATAGACTTCATTACTAATGGTTGCACTGAGTCTCACCCTTATCTTTCTCTGGTTATAAGGATCCAAGTTCTACTTTAATAACATTAGGAAGTTAAAATTACGCATTGTTTTGTTGAAGGAAATAGGATGGCGGATTGATTTACTAACTATTCCCACAAATTCCCTTTAGGTTTACACCATCTTCAAACTCCTCGTAGTTGTGGCAGTCATTTGGTTGAATACTTGGCTAGCGTCCCTGTGCCTTATGTTGTCTTAGTATCTTACGAGATCTTACCCCTGATTTATTACCCAAAAATAAATATGTAATGAATTTATTTAAAAAGGTATAAATAAAAGTGTGGTGCTAGACATTCCGATTTACATAGCCAAAATGTAGCTTGACTCGCCTAAATAAAAGCCAAATGTGCCTGCATCGAATGTGATCCACCACACCACGAATACTAGCAACCTCTACTATAACGACATATGCAATAGCACCAACTCCCTCAATGCCACAACCTATGTATATGGCGCTGCCGCATTCATGATTATGGGTACAACCGTCACATTACAGAGCTTCATTCTCATGAAAATTATCTTAGTGCCACCAGCAATGTCGAGACCTAAACAGTGATCATATTTTTTTTGCTTTTACACATTGCAACATTTGTGAAATTGTGAGATCCAATTCATATTTGTAACCCTTGAATTTGGTGGTCTCTAAGCTTGGTCGAAACCCAGATTGTAATGTAAGTGGTTGAGAAAATCGAAGCTTCTGTAGGAGTACTTGTCTTAGATGGCATTTGAGGCAAGCAGTGCAAAAGGGAAGGGATATTGGAGAAGCAAAGAAGTAGGTTTTTGTAGGGTTTTGGCGAATCAAAGTCGCCGAGGAAGTGGGTGGCAATTAGAATCTATGTAAGTTCAAAATCAAAAGGGCAAAGCAAGAATAGAATATAGGCCATGTACTTGTGCAAAAGGTGGGATGGTTGTGGAAAAAGGAAGCAATGGGAAAGATGTTACAAAGTGAAATGTAACGGCCACAATTTATCAGGCCAGTTACAAATATTCTTAATTTCCTATTTATGGAGATGCAATTAAGTGTTTGTAATAGCTCCTATGTGAGCCTATAAATTGAGGGAAACAACTCACATCCTGAGACAATATATATATAAACACAGAAAACTCCTAATCTCTTACATTAGTCTATCCATCATATCAGGACTTGGATTTGGGGTGTGGGAGAATTCTGACGATTCTTGTAACCGTTGGTAACTAGAGAATCTCACGGAACTCTTAGTGGGTAGTTTAGCAAGCAATTCAATTCACTCGCTTCTGCATTAATGTTAGTCCTTATTTTTCTTACAGTGGTATCAGAGCCTGGTTGTTTGCTTCTGATCCTTATTTTGTTCCGTTTTAATGAGATTGTAATATGTATTTTATTAGTCATTTTATGAATGTCTAAGTGATGCATATTGTTAAATGGCTATTTTTTAAATATGCATATTACCTATTTATTACCTGGTATTCCTAAAAAACCCAGTTCGGTTTCTCTGTGAAACCTTATATGTGGGTCAATCTATGTGATGGGCCCAAAAATCGTAGAAATTGCACCCCAATGACAACACGTGGGGTCACTGATTAATCAATTTGAGACACTTATGTTAGCTTTGTATTAGGCTTTATTAGATGTTTATTGTACCCAATATTAGTATTTTAGATGAGTTTAATGTTGTTGGGTTTAATTGGGCTTTAATGCAAATATTGAATAATTTTTGGATTTTGATGCATTTTGACCTTTCTTCCTTCGTTAGGCCATAACTTCGGACTCGGTGATCCATTTAAGGTGATCTTAGTGTCTTCGGAAAGGTAAGACAAGGCTCTACAAGTTTTATGAAGAACTCAAGAGCTAGATCGGACTTCTAAGGGTTCAAAATATCCCTACAATGCAGAGTGGGTTTGCTGTCACAAAAATCTGGGTAGTGTACACATATTGGACTACATAGTGAGCTATAGGCCTCCTCTTGGGCTGAAACTTGGCCATTGGAAAGATAAGACCCATATCTCCAACTTCACTGACGACCATTTAGTCAATAGATGTCGTTTTAGGCATGATTATGAAACTACAAGTTGGTTTGAATTTGGAAACACGTTCTGCCAACCTAACTTGAGGTAGGTGCAGTGTTTTTAGTATATCTGGAGTTCTAAAAGTCCAAATGGCATGATTCTAATTGAAAAATTTCAAGGAGACAACTGGTGACAACTTTCATGAAGAACTCCAAGCCAAAATGCACCGTCTAGGTCATGAAAATTAAGCCAGAAGTCGGATAAGAGTTGCTGACTAAAAGCCACCAACCATACACTAACCCACCTACCATGCACCAACCCACCAACCATGCATCAAGCTTCCATATTTGACAATTTCCATGTTTTTACAGCTTGTATTCAGATTATGTACATGTACAAATTGGCTTCTAGGATTAGTATAAATGGAGCCAATCTCTTTGTATTAGAATAATTGAATTTTAAGTAAGTTTGAAGAAAGTTTGAGTATTTGTAAGAGTTTTCTTTCTCTTCTTCTTCATTTTCTTTAGAATTTCGTTTTTGTTCTTTTATTTATGAGTTCTTCCTTCCCATCCATGGAAGGCTAGGCTCTCATAATCAATCCAAGGGATTAGCCATCTTGATGTTTAATTTGGAGATCTTGTTTCGCTTGTTCATATTGCTTAATTTGATTTAGATGTTGATGTGATAATAGCTTTATTATCATGTATTCAAAGAAGGTCACAAAGATTAAACAATATATTAAAGCTTTTTGATAGATTGTTTAGCTTGGTTAAATTCTAGATCTTAAGTTAATCTATGTTGGATGGTGCTTACTTTATCTAACCTTGGTTAATCAAATCCTAGATGCTTATCTAGTAGAGAATTCTTGGATCATGTTAAGGCTTCTTGATGTGATCTAAGGCCAAGAACATGGTTAGCAATTAAGTGGATTCATTGTGATTAATGATGATTTAAACTCAAGATCGGTAAATTTCCTTGGATTGGTTGTTTCTTTAGATTTGTTTACAACTTCAAGTCTCATACTTTTATTAACCTTGTTAATCAACAACAAAACCCCCCTTTTCTAATTATCTTGATCTAATTAAATTTTTATTTTTTGGATCCTTGAGAGACGATTCAGTTCATTCTATATACTACAAATTAGTTTGTGAACCGGTTATTTTTATTATTTGATAAGTCTCAACAACCTCTTATCAGTCACGGGCCACCAGTACCTTCTATCTCGCCGATCGACATGTTAGTGGCTATTTTGGACCACCGAAATTTTAAAAACAAATTGTGTACTATGTGTGCAAATTTTTTTTTAAGAGAGAAAAAGAGAAGCCATGAAATCAGATATACTAAAAGGGGCACCGATATTGTTAGACCTTTTGGTGGCCATTTTTTTAATACAATGAAGACAATCTTTTCCCTTACAAAACTGTTGAAATGTTTTCTTATATATATTATAATACTCTTTTCTACTTGAGTAGTTAGTCTACAAATGATCTGGTTAGTCTATAGAGTAGCAATGTTTCCTTCTCTTTGTGTCTTCTTGTTAAAAAATATAAAATAAAACATAAAAAAAATTATGTGGTTTATGCGTGCAATACCAAAGTACAAGTGTACTATATGTTGATATGCTATGTGCCTTTATTTAACATTGTAATGTTATAGTGTCATGCCATATATGTTATGCGATTTTGTATTGTATATGTTTTGGGATTATGTAAAATTTTATTTAGTATAAAATTATATTATACAAATTTGTTTTGTTAAATTTATATCTTAGTGATATTTAAATATTTATATTATATATGCTGATTGGCTTGGCAAATTTCTAAGGGTTATATAGATATGTTCTATTTAATTGTTAGTTGTGACAACTAAATTATAATATTTCTAATTTATGTCATTGTGATGATTATAAGCCTAGCGTAATTTTCGAACGTGTGATATAAATAACGAAATTTTAATAATTCAATTATAAAGTCAAGCTTAATTTCCATTTATTTGTATATACTTGTAGATATGGCAACCAAGAGTATGATTAGTGATTTGTCCACCAATGAAAAACTAGATGGCAATAACTATGATATCTGGCATAGGAAGATTCAGCATCTTCTTAATGAGCGCGAGGTTTTAGAAACCTTGTCCACTATTGTGGTTGAGCCTAAGGATACCCAAAGTGATTGGTACAAGGAGAATCTAGCTGCATACCAAGAGTGGTCCAAGAAGGATCGTTCTGCACGCTATAGTATGTTGTATTGCATGCACAATGATCTAATTGGAGAATTTGAGAGTTGTCTCATGGCTAAGGATATATAGGACAAGCTTAAGGTCACATTTGGCCAGACATCCGCAATAAGGCTTTGTGCTTTGAACTTGAAATGGATGCAATACATTATGGATCCAAGCCATAGTGTGGTCGAACACCTTTGAATCATGAGTGCCATGATTCGTGACCTTAAAGTAGCTGGGCGAGAAATTGATGATGAGGAACATGTTCTTAATGTGATTCGTTCACTCCCAAATGAACTTGATAGCTAGAAAAATTTCAAACTCCTCATGGCTCATAGTGAACACATCAAGACCTTTACTGATATTGCTAGGCTCCTTGAGATGGAGGTAGATGTTGGACTGATTGGCAAGTATACCAAGTTGTGCAAGTAGTAAAGTGATAAGGGAGTTATCGTCCCATATAGATTGTGTTCGTCAATTACCAATTCATTCAATTAATACTATCTAAGCTAATCGAATACTTTGGATCAAAGGGAGTTCACAAGGGACCCGCAAAAAGGACTAAACAACTAATCAACAGAAAGTAATAAGCAAAACAAACACTAATGAATTAAGATGAAAGAGAATCAATACGAGATGAGTTAGGAATCCGATTTCGGTTATCTCTTCACATGCAATTGAGAATCCTTAAATTAATTCAATTTCCTTTCTTTAATTGATGGTGAGAACTACTAAAATAATCAATGCCCAATCCCTTGGTGCACCAATTCTCTTAAAAGCCAAAGATAAAAATTAATTCCTTAATCAAATCTCAAACATTCAAGGCATAAAAAGATAAAAGTTCTCTTAAGCACCACACAAATTGATAGTTTTATTCCTAGACACAATCAGTTTATGGTATTTATCATATAGCTCAACCATACATTAGGAACAAAAATATTAGGAACAATGATAAAAACTCAATTCAATGAAAAGAAACTTAGATTAATCAAAGATATTCAACTACATGGTCCAAAAACAACCTACATCTTCACCTTAACTAAAGAGAATTTAGCTACTCGTAGAGAAAAGGAACAACAAAGATGAAAAGAGAGAAGAAATCCCATTGACAAGCCGTGGAGTAGGATGAGAATCTTAAGGTCCTTGAATAAAGCCTATTAGTTTCCATTTTATACTACTGAGATTGCGTATTAGTAAGTGAGCCAGTGCTCAAGCGCTGGATGTTAGGCGCTCAAGCCCATAGGTGTCCGAAAAAATGCACTCTGGGGGCTCAAGCACTGGATGGTGGGCTCTCAAGCGCTGGGAATTTGGCGCTTAAGTGCAAGTGGCAGAAAGAATTTCTTCAGTGCCGCGTGCGCTTGAGCACTGGGAAGTTTGTGGTTGAGCGCCCAGGTGCCCGAGAAAACCCCAGCGATGCTGACTTGTGCGCACTTGAGCGCTGGGAAAATGATGATTTTCTTCTATGCTTTCTTCTCCCAATTGTAACTAATTCTAACTTGAACTTCACCTAAAACTAACCAAAGCAATTTTAATGAGAAAAACTGAACTTAAAAGTGCAAGAACTACTAAACTTGACTAAACAAACAAGTCAACTAAATTAGATGAAAATCCTAAGCAAAAATACTAAAAGGAAGCATAATCCTAGTTAATTGAGAGAGATTAAACTAGATAAACATGAGATGTATTGCAAATATCAGTAGAGCGTCAAAAGGCGCTCGAGCCTTCTAATGTTGCACTTGTTGCCCATGGAAATAAGCCCAAGGGAAACAAGTTGAATCAAGGTAAGCAATCTAAGAGAGGTCGATGCCCATCTCAAAACTTTGGACCAAAAGGTGGTGTGGCCAAACAACATAAGCCAAAGGGCCATAGAGGGAAGAATGTGGCACATGGGAAGTGTTACAATTGTGGAAACAAGGGTCACTTCACTCGAGATTGTCCCGAGTCGAAAAAGGTACCTCCTTCCACTATTCCTCTTGAATCATAGGATTGTTCCCATGCATTAGTTGCAAATTCTCTTCCTAATTGGATTGTAGACACAGGAGCAAGCAAACATGTAGTTCAAGATCAAGTTGATTTTGTGTACTATCATCGCGTTCCAGTGGGCTCACAAACCGTTGTGTTAAGCAATGGAAGTGAGGAAGACGTCCTTTGAATTGGCACTTACCAGCTCAAACTTTGTGGAGGAAACACTTTACTCCTTCATGATACTCTATATGCACTTGGGATGCGATGTTGTTTGCTTTTAGTTATTTCTTTGTTGAAATTTGGATTCTCGTTTAATTTTCAACCTAGTAGTTTGGACATTTTGTATCATGGTGATATGTTTGGCCATGGATTTTTAAGAGATAGTTTCTTTGTTCTTGACTTAGATTGTAATTTTTACAATAATTCCATGCTTGTTGTTGCTTCTCATTTTGATTGTGATTCTGAATCTGTTAAATGGCATGCTAGGCTTGGCTATATTAGTCAAGACAGAATGAGTAGACTTGCGAAAGAAGGTATCTTGGACCGACTTACTAAGGTTAAGTTACCTAGATGTGAGCCATGCTTAGCTGGTAAAGAAATCAAAAAGCCTTTCGGTAAGGCTTTAAGGACATCAAGTCCCCTAGAATTAATCCATTATGATATTTGCAGGCCTTTGAATGTCAAGGCACGTCATGGTGCTATTTATTTCCTCACTTTTTATAGATGATTATTCACATTTTGGGTATGTGTGCCTATTGTCTCAAAGCTTTGAAGCACTTGATACGTTCAAACACTTTGTAGCGAAAGTAGAAAACCAAAAGGAACAAAGAGTAAAGACTCTTCGAACCGATCATGGTGGTGAATACCTTTCTGATATGTTCAAAGCGAAGAAATCGTACATTACTGGACATGATTAGATCGATGATAGCACAAGTTAACCTCCCTAATAATTTTGGGGAGATGCGTTGCTTACGGCAACCTACATCCTTAACTATGTACCAAGTAAAAGTGTACCCGTCATTCCATATGAGTTATGGAATGGCAAGAAGCCCTCTTTGGATCATTTAAGTCCTTGGGGTTTGGCAGGCTATGTGCATAACCCAACCCACAAGCACGAGAAACTTAGTCCAAGAGCAACTACGATGGTTGATGTGTGTCATATACATACCTATTATGTGCTTGTTTTATCTTCAATTAAAATCAAGTTAGAGTAATATTATCTGATTTTAGATGTTTTATTAATAAGTTCCCTTTATTACTCTCCTTGTTTCATTTTGATGTGCTAGACATAGAAAATTAATGTTTTAGATGATTTCCATAGAATCTTAAATTGATTTGATTTGATTATGTGCATTGATTGCATATCTTAGATTTGGAATTTTTTTATGATATATTTCCCTTAATTGAGATTTAATATTTCCTAACTGAATTTAATGTTTATTTGAATTTGAAATTAGATGGATAAGTCAAGAGAAGATAAAGGAAATCAAACCTTATCCTTTTTGGGTAGAAATCTCAAAGTCAACCAGACCCTTGAGCAATAATTTGAGCATATCTTAAGCTACAAAGGTCGGATTGAGGTGATTCTAGTGGATGTGGAAATCTAAGACATAAGACTACAAGTTTCATGTTGGACACTTTTGCAAATTCCCTACACAGAGGAAAACACGACCGTGTCATACAACACGGTCTGACCGTGTGTCTTGTCGTAGCCAACATGGGCTGAAGCATGGACCGTAAATGGCTCATTCACATTATTAGGCCTAATTAAGAAGAGTTACGGGTCAAACCTAAACGATTACATTCACTAGGACGAAATTGAGCAGTCATCAAGGAGCAAGGGGAGAGTTTTCTTCCTTGGGAGCAACTCGAAGAGAAGGAGATCAAGATTCATCGACTTGTTTCTTCTTCCCTTTTTACTTTGTGTCTTGAACTCATGATGTTTCATTATTATCTTTTGATGTTGTTCAAGAACATGTTAGGATATATTTTCTTTTTGGTTAAGGGTGATTTGAAGCCCTAGACATGATTTTGTAATTAGATTAAAGATGTTGTTCCCTTAGTTTTAATTGAGATTGTTTATGATTCTTCTACTTGATTCATTTATGATTGTTGTTTTGATTCGTTTAGGTAGCCAACTAAATAGAACTTGATAATAATCTAATACTAGCTTAGGGAACTTGATCCGTAATTGTCATGCTTTCCTAATCCCAAGTAGCAATTTGCAATTAATCATTGTAGTGAACTCCTTAGTTAATTGTGAAAAAGAACATAACCTAGGCTAGATAACCCAATCAAACCGAGGTTGTCGCCTAGATCAACCTTTCTTTCTCAACATAAGGCTGCCGTTAGGTTAAATATAGATATCAAACTTCTAGGCTACTTAATAGTTAGGGAATTAATTAGATATCAAACTTCTAATTAACGACAAACTAAGGAAAGATTGGGGTAACAGATCAGACTTGTTATCTACGGCTGGAAGTTTCATTAAGAGTAAGGAATAACATCGAAAATCTAATTGCAATTATCTTAAGTTTAGTGGTGGAGAAAATCCCTTAACCAAGCTTTATCCATCTTTTAATCTTTTGCTCATTACGTTTGTTAATTTCATTTGCATGTTTTATTTGCATCTTCGTAGTTCTAGTTGATTTAATTTTAATTCATCACTCACAAACCTTCTATTTAGTTATTGTTATTTTAGTTTTTAGTTTTGTGACACTTTTACACTTCAATTGGTACAATCCTTTCCGATAATGACCATTGCTTTCCACTTACTACAATACATTATCTGCAAGGTTAATTTGGTGACTCCTTTTAGAATTGCACAAATATTGGCTTAGTTGCCGAGGTACATGTGGCATACACTAATGATGTTCATTAGATATCCCGAGCATTCAAAAGGATATGTAATGTTTGGAGAACACCCAAATGGTGGCATGGCAGAAATTGACTCCCGCAATGTTGATTTTCTTAAGGATGAGTTCCCAAGCATTGGTGAAATAAAAGGGAACCTCGAACTGTATGAGTTACAAGAGGAAATGCAACTATATCTTAGTGAGAGGGATGGATTAAGAACTCACCAAGTCACCAAGGATAATGAAACTCCGCCAAATGATAGGGATAGTGAGAGAAATCCTACCATCCTGATGGTGGAAACTTGCCTACTAATGAGAATCAACTGGAAAATGAGGTTAGACCCCAGTCCTCGAATTTAGAACAAGTTAGACCTCAAGTTCCAAATCCCACACCTCTAAGTGATAGTGGGAGAGATTCATCATCTAGTTAGGCAGTGAATGAAGGTCCCATATTACGAAGAAGTGAACGTGGAAGAGTTCCCCAGCGATTCTTCCAAATTGAAGGGGAAATTTCTCAACATAAATCAATTGAAAACAAGTGGGATTTTAAGATAAAACATGTGGCAGATGGATCAATTGAAAAGTTCAAGGCCTGACTAATGGCGAAAGGTTTTACCCAAAATGAGGGTATAGACTATGAAGACACTTTTTCTCCTATGGTGAGATTTGCCTTTATTCGCCTTCTTCTAGCCCTAGTTGCCCATTTGGACTTAGAGTTATTTCAAATGGACGTAAAAATTGCTTTCCTCAATGGTGCTCTTGAGGATGAGATACAGATGGATCAACCTATTGGGTTTGTCTCAAAAGGACAAGAAGACAAAGTTTGTTGTCTTAAAAGATCCATATATGGTCTCAAGCAATCTTCCAAACAATGGTACTTCAGATTTCATGAAGCCATTACTTCGTTTGGCTTCACAACGGTAGATGAAGACCATTGTGTGTATGTCAAGAAAACAACGGGAGGGATTGTGTTTCTCTCTTTGTATTTTGATGGTATACTCTTGGCTGGAAACAACACAGAGATGATTAGTGTCACTAGGCAGTGGTTGTCCTCCGTCTGTGAGATGAAGGACATGGGTGAAGCCAAGTATGTCCTTGGCGTGGAAATAATGAGAAATCGTCCCAAGAAACTCCTTGGATTATGTCAGGAATCTTATATTAAGAACGTCTTGGAACAATTTTAGATGCATTATTCCAAACCTATTGATACTCCTATTAAGAAGGGCCTAACTTTAAGTCTTGATCAGTGCCCAAAGACAGATGAAGAGAAAAAGAAGATGAGCAACGTTCCTTATACTAGTGCAATAGGAAGCTTAATGTATGCCATTTTGTGTACACAGCCAGACATTTGTTTTGCGGTTGGATTGGTAAGTCGTTACCAAAATAACCCCGGACCTGCTCATTGGCAAGCAGTCATGAGAATCTTGCACTATCAAAAAGAAGGAAGTTGTCATTAAGTATATACCTACTAGCAAGATGATTAATGACCCCTTGACTAAGCCTATTCCTAGAGACGCTTTTTTGGCTCATGTGAAGAGTCTAGGGTAGCATAGGACATGATTCTTGTATTGAACATTGAAGAAATAAAAGTTGATTTATATTTTGAAATGTTCATGAGTATACAACTACTTATTAGGCACGTGGTAATGTCACCAGGCTTTAGATCGGCCTTGTCACACAGGTGATCACCCTGACACTTAAGTAGTGGGCAGGATGAGATTGAGTTATATTGATACTAAGTGTGTACAATATGGACTGTGTTTATACTTGTGTTGTATAAATGAAAATTTTGAATTTTATAGTTTCCTTAGTATGTCTAAGATGAGATTCTATTGAGAAAAATATGAAAATTTTCCGATTTCATATCAAAGCCTTAAAGCCGAATTTTGAGTGTCAAGTCATACATTGAGTATGTTGATCAAGTGGCTCAGGTTAGACAATTGAGTAGTATCTAGACTTACAATTCGCATGGCATAGAAGAGTGACCTACCCATCTTAGTGGGAGCTATGTCGTGGCATACATATCATTTTATGTTGATTGATATAGGGAGTGAAAAATGAGTCCTTACTTTGTCACCGTGTGAAACCTATTGACTTCTACGTCCTCTTTATATGGTACCCTTTGACTTAAAACTATGTTATGAAGTCAAGGTTTGATGATACTACTTTGATATGTTTCCAAGGACCACGATGTATACGGTCTAGCAGAGTATGTTAGGAAAGTAGTCAAGCTAAGATGGATTAGTATAAGTGTCTAAGGAGGAATTTATCTTACATCACCACATTAGCCGGGGTGGTTGTATTTAGTATATAACCAAGTATATAGTTATAGCATAAACAGACAGTGTATGCTATCGATGATGATCAGATTATTCGGGGTATTGTAAATATAAAGTGTTATGTTAGTTTGATGGTGACTTAATATAACACTACTTTTGGTCGCACTCCCTATTTCCTGTATAAAATGTAGGAGATATGTTTGTGTGGAGTTGTGTGATGATGGATACGATTTTTGTTACCGAGTGGGAGATGTTACAAAGTGAAATGTAATGACCACAATTTATTAGGCTAGCTACAAATATCCTTAATTTCCTATTTATGGAGATGCAATTAAGTGTTTGTAAAAACAGCTCCTATGTGAGCCTATAAATTGAAGGAAACAGCTCAAATCCTGAGACAATATATATAAAAACACAGAAAACTCATAATTTCTTACATTAGTCTGTCCATCATATCCAGACTTGGATTTGGGGTGTGGGAGAATTCTGGCGATTCGTGTAACCGTCAGTAACCGGAGAATCTCACAAAACTCTTAGTGGGCAGTTTAGCAAGCAATTCGATTCATTCGCTTCCGCATTAAGGTTAGTCGTTATTTTTCTTACAAGAAAGATGTGAATAGAGCAAGATATTTGAAGAATAATGGGTTTGGTAGTTGTGATGGCACCAGTGGTTATGAGCTGGAGGCGCATGATCTAGTTTCTGGTAGCATGTATGTACAATGTGAAACTGGCGGATGAGAGGTGGTGGGGGGGAGAGGATGTTGGTGGCCACCATGGCCATGAGGAGGAGCAAGTTCACACCCATCTCCCATACTCAAACCCATTTCCTTTTATTACACTTGGCTTGCTTTCTATATTAAGGGGAAAAAAAACTCTTATCCTAGTTTCGGACTCAATCGAGACAACTTAAGCCAAGTTGGGCTAAATGATGTGTACGTAAATAAAAATACTCAAATTAGGTGGATGGTTCTTGTTGTAAGTTAGGCAAATAAAGAACTCTTGAAGCACTTATTTTGGTGCCATGTGGCAGCAGGCCATTTATTATTAATATGCATTTGTGCTACATTTTTTCGGTGTACATATAGGTTATTGTCACACAATATTTTTGACATATTTAGTTATTTTAAAATAAAATTAATTATCAGAATTTCTGCCATTAATATAAAAAATGATTATTTTTATTTAAAATAATTGTGTAAAAATTATTTTAAAATATGTAAAAATAACATTTCATTTAAAGGCAAACACATATTTTATATCTTTCTATGTTTGGACATTCTAGACTTACATCTTTCTTTATAAATGTTTTCTAACTTTTACTAATAATATGTAATTTTTATTATTTTATAAAAAAATATTTTATTTTTATTTTTTAAAATTATTGAGTAGAGTCAAATTTTCTTTCATCCTTAAATATAAATTTTAATATTCTCTCCCTTCATAAAAAATATGCTTCACTATTTTCTCTCTTTCTTAAATTCTGTGAGTTTAAACCATTACAAAGATTAGAATAAGAGTTTTACTCTTACACTTATCGTGACCTATATTTACCCATATTTATATAAGAGTGAGTGAGTGTGTGTGTGAGAGAGAGGGGTTGACCGAGAGATATGGAAATGTTTATAGTTTAATCTTTCAATAATAGATACATCAAAATGATCTTTAAATGTCAATTCTTAACATCAAACTAATGGTACTTGTTTCTTTAGATGTTCAAAATGAATGTTTACTCTAAAAAGAAACATAAGATTTTTTTGTCCAACACTAAAGATGGAAGTTGTTATATATATATATATATAAAGGGATTCTTTTGAATTATCAAATCAAATAAACTAAAAAGCAAAAATACAAAATATGAAATTGTAAAAGTGCAAAGACAATAAGTCGTTGAAGACAATGATGATAAAGACTGGCTAAGGGATTCCTTTTCTACCACTAAACTTAGACATTGACAATTGACTTTGATATTACTTCTTAGTTCTTCTAGAAATTACCAACCGTAGATAGCAATAAGCTCTGCTACCTTGATCTTTCCTTAGTTTATCGTTAATTAGAACAAGCTCTCTAATGAATCATTAACCACTAAGCAACCAAGAATAAGCTATATAGATTTAACCTAATGGCAACCTTACGTTGAAAAATATAGGTTATTCTAAGCAACATTCTCGCAAGCTCAAGTTATTTAACTTATGTTGTGTACCACATCACAATTAATAAAACTCTGGGTCAAGTTACCAATCGCAAAGTGATACTAATGAACTGAAAAGCATGGCAATTACGTATCAAGTTCCCAAATTCTAGCTTCAAGATAATGACCTCAGTTCGTTTCAATGGAAGAACACAATCAACTTCTATAAAAACCAAGAAAGTAATATCTAACATCAATCACAAAGTCATATTTAGGGCTTCAAGTTCACCCTTAACCAAAGAAAAAACCTAGCTTAACATAGTCTTGAAAATCAATAATGAATAAACAAAATACATCATGAATTCAAGAGAATGAAACGGAAAGAAAGATAAAACAATACTGATCCCTCGATCTCTTGCTGTAAATTCTCTTCAACGGGTTCTCCCTTGTCTTCTCAAGGTTGATCTTCTTGTTCTTGTCCTTCCTTTGTGTGTTGCATTTTGTGTCTCCTTCTCTCTTCGATGGCTCCTAACTTCTCCAAGCCAAAAAGGTATTTAAAACTCATTAAGTGATGAATACATGGATTAGGCCATGTCTTAGGCTCAGCATCGCACGACCATGGCCGTGTAATTGTTCCATACGCTGATTCACATGGCCTAGCTAGGTCATGTTCCTTGAGTAAATCACACGACCATGGTCGTGTGATGGGTTTTTGACCTTCAAAATGCATGAATTAGACTTTATGCTCAACATAGCTCTGTGTCTTAGTTTTTTTTAATGGCTTTGGAATCATGTCAATTGTGAAATAAACAAGTGAAACACGAAAAAAGGGTTAGATTGTGTTTCTTAATCTTTTGGAAAACTTTTCAATAAATTGGTTCATGGAACAAAACTTTGCAAGTTCATAAGAAAGTATGGACAAATAGAAATGCTTTGTGCAGTCTGTTGGAAGCAAAATGGTTTTAATAAATGCTTTGGACGAAAACAAAAACTATAAGTTCAAATAAAAGGCGTTGTTAAAAACAACAATGACAATCCCAAATGTTAGCAAAAAATAAGATAAAGTAAGATAAGGGAAGAGAAGACCACATCAGAAGTTTATGCTAGTTCACTCTCACAACCCGAGAGCTACGTCCAGTCCCTTCTACTTGAAGGTGTTTTCACTAATATTCACAAAGATTACAAGTATTCTTCACACGCCTTTTCAGGCTTACCAATAAGTATTCTTAACATCTTCAGGTTCTAACAACAAGTATTCTTTTCTAAACAAACCTTTTCAGGCTTCTCACCGAGTTAAGAAGAAGAGTGTTTAAAACACTTAGGATCAACTCACGATGTGTGAGGATAAACAATAAGTTTAGAATCAGAGTAAGAACTCTATACAAAAGTATGAGAAGATTTAAACAAAGCTTAGAGTAATTATTTTCAGTTTGTGTGGTTCTCTGTTTCATTCTTCAAAGATTTCGTATATTTATATGCTTGTGAGCTTGAATTTGTCTTCATTAGCTTCTTTGTCCAGCGAAAATATTTATTACTGTTCTAAGTTGCATTAAACACTTAATATTGATAGCGTGTTGATCTTTTTCTGAAAAATAGCATTGGTACTATCAACATTACAAGAAACTTTAATATCTTTATTCTGACTCTTCTGAGCGAACAGAAAGTTCCTATTTGCTGGTCTTTTATAGTTGTTAGGTATGTCAGTTCCAACGTACAAAGTTGACTTCAAATGTCGTGTACTTATCAAAAATCTTATCAAAAATTAATGCATTTGTCTTATTTGTATTTGAATTGGCTTTAGACAAATGCACTTGAGTGAAGAAACAATAGAGACAAAAAATTGGACAATCCAATATAGTAAAAACAGTTTATATCATATTGGACACACATAGTAAAAATGTTAAGTTTGTTTTTAACAGAACTTGTCTTAGTCCAAAAAATGTTTATAAAGGTTTTACACGAGAGATACAAATTGGATTGCCACTACTTTTAGAACAAAATAATATAAGTTTAAATAAAACCTATTTGTCCATTCTCATTTAATATTATTGTTATCTTCAAAACTTGAGGGGTTCAATTTACTTAAACTATTTTGGTTCTTATATCAATTACTTGATTTCATCTTTGGTTCCAACAAATTAGACCTTTGCAGCTTAAGATATTTCCATTTTATTGCATAAAGGTCCAGCAGGACTAAAATCAACAAATAAATTTTCATAACATCACTTGATCTTCTATGAGCTTGGTTCAAAACATAACAATTACTTGAAATACATAAAAAAAGGGAACGAAGGTGTAAAGGCAAGGACAAATTAGCAAATATAGCAATAAACACATAGAATCACTCTTAGTCCAATCTAAATCTATACAAAACAAGCACAAATTACATGCAAAGTTATAACACATCAATAATATATAAGATATCATTTAAAAATAATACCTCGGCATATAGGTATTGATATATAAATATTTTAACTCATTTTAATACTAAAATCGCAAATTTCATAAATTCCAAATTAGTGTTCATAATTCTAGGCAGTGAATCAAGAAGATAGAGAAAATTAAAAATCATATTTTGTAAGAACCTAAATCACTAAATCAATAATTACTGGATCCCAATGGATTTCACTTTGAGATGATAAATCATTCTTGTTGATTTTGTTTGACTCCACTCAACTCACTCTTACTGCCACCGTGGGTTGATACTTCTGTGTTTGTGCTTGTTGGTTCCAATAGGGAGTCAAAATTTTGATACAGCATCTATGTTTTAGATTTTGTATTTCAGACTTTGATGCCCAAATTTAGTGAATGGCCAGAAGCCCAATTAAACCATTAAAAGCCCATAAAATTAAACCCATTTAGCCTTAAAACATAATAAAAGCACAGATTTTATCTGTAAAAGCATGCTTTGACTGCTTTTAACGCTATGAAATATAAAGCGAAATGATTTATGAATTTTAGATTTTATCTAACATCTAAGGCGTTTTCAAGGCGTAAGAAACTCAATTATAGATAGATGATAATATAATATTGATAAATGGGTTAAAATTAGATATTTTATTAAAAATTATTGTTTTTTTAATAAAAAATGAACAATATTTGAAAAAAAAAGATTTTTTTTCATGTCAAAAATCACATTTAACAAATGCAACTCAACAAAAAAAAAATTAGAGTATGTTGATTAAAAATTTAAATTATCAGTATTTGAAAAAAATAGGAAAGTTAATATATATATATATCATGTCCATAAAAGAATTGACAAATGCAACAGCGATCAAAGCATGTATCCTATGTCAATATTTAAGGGGAAGATAACCATTTTAATGTCTCTTTAAATGCTTGAGTCTAACATCTTAATGGAAGACACGAGGTGAATTTGCTTTCCTATAGATCTGTTTTTCTTAGTCCTAGGCATTTTAGACCCATCTTCACCAAAGAAAAGAACAGATGAGAACGTGGTCATTTCATGGCACTACATCTGCATTTTGCTTATAAATTTATATGCTGATCAAAAAATGAAATTATTAGCGCCTGTTTGGATTATTTTATATTACTTTTTTAAAAAAAATATTTAGGAGAAAATATTTGGTTAAAATATTTTTTATGTGTAAAATAAATTAATTCAAAAATGCACTTTGAGCTTATAAATAAAACATGCACTGATACAAAATAAATGAATGAGGTATATAGGGGAATTATACCTTTAAAATTGTAGAAGAAATAACTTAGATTTGGTTGACATAAAAATTGACTTGAATACTCTTATCATATGATAAAATTTTATAATTAAAAAATTTTAATTATTATTTTTTAGTACGACAACAATATGTCTTTACATTTTTTTATCTTAATCATAAATGTTTTTAGTGGAATTTAAATTTGTGCAATGCAAGTAAATTCAACTCAAACATGGAACCACATCTCCTAGTAATAAGAGTTTGAATATATTAACTTAATAACAATGATCTAAAAGATTAAGATATATAAAAAAAAAACTCATACACTTTGTGTAAAACTATCTAATTAAAAGAGTTTAATTATAATAAGTGAATAATAATTATTTAAGAGATGAAGATATTTTGATAATGTGACATATATGATTAAATAATATTATAAATATTTATACAGATTATAATTAAATTTATAAATTAGAATATTAGAATTAAAAAATAAAAAAAAATAAAAAAAACATGGATGTTCTTTTTGTCATCAAAATATTAATGCTTATTTTTTTAAAAAAAAAAAAAAAAGAATCTAGCATACCACTTTGGCCCACTTCCTCACATTATCACATATCAAAACCCACCAAGAAATATCTTGGAAACTTTAACGTTGAACCCACTTGCACTGACCCTAGTAAGGAAATCACCTGCAGGGAAATTTCAGAACATCCCTTTGCCCATTTCCCAAGTCAGCATCTTCCAAAAATTCCACACCCTTTTTTTTCTTTCTCTCTTCACAAAACAAGTTCAAGTGTGACTCATAATATTATCAGTTGAATTCTCTCTGATTTTCTGGTGTGAATTGGCACAAAGCGATGGTGAAATCGAGCGAGAATGGTTCTGGGTCTGTGCCACCTTTCCTGAACAAGTGCTACGACATGGTGGACGACCACTCCACTGACTCCCTCATATCTTGGAGCAACAACAACAACAACAACAACAAAAGCAGCGACAGCTTTGTTATCTGGGACAAGACAGAGTTCTCCCTTCGTTTGTTGCCAAAGCATTTCAAGCACAACAACTTCTCCAGCTTCATCAGGCAACTCAATATCTATGTGGGTGTCTTGTTCTTTCCCTTTCCTTAAATGGGTTGTCTTGTTTTTCCTTGCTTTTGCTTGTTTTGTCGTGTGGGGTTTCGGAATTGTAGGGTATTTGTTACGGTACCCGGGCTTTTTTTTTCGGGTAACCCGGGTACCGGTATCCTATATGAGTTTTGAAACATTTATTGGTTACTTGTTATCATGTTTGAAGTCAGTATAATCAATAACTAATAAATGTTTGAGAATTAATCAGGTATCGGTACCTGGGAAAAAATTATGGGTACGGGAGTAATTCCCTTATTTTGCGAAATTGGGTTGGTTCAAGTTGATTTCTTTGGATTTCTATGCAGTTTTGTGCATCTCTTTTAGTTGGTAATTTTGTTTTTATTCCAGATAAACTTATGTAATGGAATTTAGAGTTAAGTTGAAATCTATCAGTCAGTAATATCACACATATTTATGTAATCAGTAATTTGTTTTTTTATGCAATTAGTGATGTGGCTATGACTTCCTAAGGGAATGTTAGTGAAGTGTTCATGAATGATAGTTACCTCTATGGTGATTGGTGTCACGGCGGTATGTGGAATCGTATGCAGCTTGGGACTCTTATGCAACAAGAAAGATGGCATACACTAGAAATGACATGCTTAATTGAACAATTTGAAGCTTACTTGTGTGTGTTTCAAATGCAGGGTTGTTCCTTCAGGGTGAGATTATTGTTCCAATATATATATATATAGTGTGTGTGTGTGTGTTGGGTGGGGGGGGGGGGTGGAGATGTCCTACTGGATTATGAGCTAATTTTGTGAATTGGCAGGCATGTGATTTGTAGGGCAGTAGGGGTGCGAGGGCATCTTCTGAGTAAAAGAGAATTTTAAACATTCCATTATACAATGGACTTTAGATTTTAAGTTCATATTGACTATAGTGGATAGAAGCAATGGTAGAAGTCCCTTCAGTTTCTTTAGAACTTAGAAGCATTAATATATAAGTGAAATGTCAAAAGTTTCTTTGACTTTATAATTTTATTTTAAGTAAACAGAAGGTTACAGTAGGAATGCTGCATTAGTAACCATGGCTGCATTAGTAATTTCTGATCATTCATATTTTACTGGTATCTTAAAATAAGCCTAGTTAAAGTATATATAAAAAGCAGAAGATAGTTGTCTCTCTAATGCAGGACAGAAGTGCGTAAGGAATAGGAAAAAGGGTGGGAAAGGTACTGTTCTAGCAGGTGACCTAGAATACACTAGGTAGAAACTCTGGAACTTACCAAGAAACAAGGAAAAATCCTTGGAATAATGTTTATAACTGAAAACATATGTTCTGTCACGTTTTACACATAGCAAACCCTTTATAGGTACCATAAAACTTGACTGGCAAGTAAGCAATCTTCTATGACTTCCTAATCCATGCAGTATCCTAATAGTACTCTAATTCTACCATAATTACTTTGAGTAACTGAATGAAATCCCTAAAAATAATTGCTATGAAAATAACTCTAAAATCATCAAAAATTAAAGATCATTATAATTGACCCATATTGTCTTGCATCACTATCATTCTCCATTTCATTACTTTTTCAGTACAGGATGTTAGTGATTCCCTTTTTCGCATTAAGGGTCTAGACTAAATCTTTAATCATGTCATTTGGAAGTAGTATCAAATGGAAGATTTTCATTTTAAATACTAGAGGTTATGGGGAAAGTTGTGGTTGGCTGTTCTTGATCCTTACTGCGTACTGCGTGGTAAGATATCTTTGCTCGTAAAAAGACTGTCCAACTAAGTGTAGGAAAGTGTTTGCAGTGGTATTGTCAAGCAATTTCTTCCTTACTATCCTAGATATCATTTTCTTTTGAAATATGGGTTCAATTGTGAGAACCTTATGTGTCAATCTAATTTTTCTCAGAGTCGCATAATCAAAATCCTTTTTTGCCATTGATAGTCTATGATTCCTAGGAATAGACTCTGCCCAGCCTACCTCTTACTCTTTGTCTATGTCAAATGTGATGTTTTGTGATGCAGGACAAAGGGGGAGGGTCAGTTATAATTATATGTTGGGTCTGTGGCATGGGTACTGTAGAAGCGTTGTTTATATTTTAATTCTCTGTTTCACTTTGTTTTGTTCTAAAGTTACCTTAGCTAGTATTAGATTTATTTTCAGGTCTATGATTTGTTTTTAATTAAGTTTTCTATCTTATATTAAGGGGTTTTGATGGCTGTAAGAGGATAGTTGAGATTTTCTTTAATAACGGGGCTTTTCTTCTATAGTCCTTGGTTCTTAACCAGAAGACTAGTCCTCTTTGGGCGTATTTTAGATCTCCTTGCCTATCTTTTTTCCTCCCAATTTCTATTGAGTGCTACAGATACAGTCCTTGGGCTTTTATGTTATATCATTCCGTTAATCTTCCTATGCAGCTAAATTACGAGGCATTATGATGTTTACCTATCGCAACTAGCAAAATCTATATTGACATTTACTAGATTACCTCTATGATAGAACATGTAGGTTGACACCTTTAATTGACAAAACCTGTGATCTTGTTTTCATAGTTGGAAGTTGAGTTTAAGCATTGTTTACTGATTGTGTCTTAGTCCTGCTTGTGCACATATGATGTTAATGTTTCAAAGCCTATTCATGACCTAATCAGATAGTAATCAGTTCAATTTATGGACCTGGTTGAGTGTTAGACCCTTGAATGTAATTGGCTAGTTTGAAACTTTCTGAGGTGTGGTGAAAATATAGTCCTGACTGGCCCATTCAGAATTTGAAACAACTAATGTGCAACTTTGACAGGTTGAATCTTAACAGCCTCAACAATGAATAACTTGTCCTAATTCTAATGGCTAAAACTATCCTGTATAGCTGAATAGCTTTTGGTGTGAACAAAATCATCTAGGAAGTGTCTATTGCTGATTGTCTTTAGTGTGGAAAGCATAGTCTACCAGACTTTCAAAGGATATAAATCACTTTACAGAAAATATTTCAGGGCATTGTATCAGTCATTAAAAATTTCTCAGATAAAAAGATCCTAATAAAAAAGGTTAAATGTTTTGGAGAAGACTGTAGACAGTAAATTTTTTTGAATCTTTAAATTCACACGTACATATTTGAAGACATCACGTCATAACTCTATCAACAAGACTGAATTTATTGCTAAAATCTTGTCAAAGTATGATTTCGTTTGATTTTTTTGATTGTCCAAATCGTAACCCATAATCCAATCATTTCCTGTCTTATTAACCAATTAGAATTTAAACATTGTTATCCAGTAAATATCACTCCTGTGTAACATAAATTTATAGATGGTAAATAATTAAGTTATAATAGCAATATATGTGATTTGTTGTCACAACTATTGAGTAGTTTTGCACAGGTTCCCTTCTCTAGCTGCTCATTGGACAAGTATCAACCCCCACTTTAATATTTTTAAATTTTCCACTTTGAAACCCTTTCTGTAGAGTGAGCCTGTTACACCCTCAGTAATGCATGACAAAAGAAATAGGGGAGAATGTAGGGGATTATTGCTGGAAGAGTTAGTTAAAAGGGATGAGAGGTGTGAAAAGCTGACTAGGAGAAAGATGGTTGTTGAGAGTTACTAACTGAGAGCTGGCAGCTCCTGAATGGAGAAGAATATTCTGGAATCATGCCAGAAACGTTAGGCGAAGTGGGATAAAAGCAGGAGGAGGGGACCATAGGACGAGAAGAAGAGAATTGAGTGAAAGGTTGGGACTGGAGAATTGGCTGGGGTTATGGAGACTTGAGCAGTCTCTGTGCTTCTTTCTTGCTTCTTTCTGTTCTGTTTGGAATTTCAGAGGTTTAACTCTGCTTGTAAGGAGCTAGTCTCCATATTTTTCTATCAGTAAATCTAGGTTCCTAAGAGAGCCTAAGATGTAGTTCTTTCTATGTTTGAAACTTACCAACCTTTACTATTGATAGAGAACTCTAGATAGTTTCTATTTTTCATTTTTTATCTAATTTTTTTTCAAAGTGTACATATCTATTTAAGTGCTTGTTCTATATATCAATAAAAGATATGGGATTATAAAGGTAATTAAAAAATTCAAAATAAAATTAGTTTTTGCTCAATTACACCCCTGTTTTCTCTTTTCACTTTATTTTTCTCCCTCATTATTCCCACTCTTCGAACCATTTCCACTATCTCACATTTTATTTAAAAAGAATTAAGAGGTTTTTTATGAACACGTGTTTAGTGCATGATCATTGTCTAGTATTTTAATAAAGGAAGAAAGTCAACAGAGATGGGACACAGGTTTTACTTGTGTTTGCTCCTACGTTCCTTGTCTTAAAGTAAAGGTAAATTAATGATTCTCCTCAACTCAACTTTACCAGGATTGACCAAATAGACTGCGCATAGAACTAGATATATAATGAATCTGTATTGATTCCCATTAATTTTGCACACTCAACAACCAGTGACGTGCTAGTCCATTCATACCCTTCATATTTTTGACTTCTTTCTCAGATGTACTTGAATCCTTGAATAGTACTCGTATTGATTTAGCATTTCTAGTATTCATTCTTTTTGCTTGCATTATAAACCTGCATTAACAAACACCAACTTCTTTCTATCGAAAAGAAAAATCAAATCAACTTAGCCTTAAAAAGAAATTTTCTTGTTCTATTCCCCAACTTTTAACCTGGTTGACAGAAGTCTGTCAAAATATCCAATTAATGGATAAAGTATTCCATTAACTTGGTTGTAATATGTGATATAAAAACCATGAGTGCATAATGATTATGGGTTAGGATTATTTCCCCTTTTACTTGTTACTCGTTGGCTGCCGCATTAAAAATATCTTAAATACTACCTGGCGTACTGAGAAGCTGTAACTCTTAAAGAAAATCATTTTGTTCATATACCTGTGTGCATGTTTGGTGCCTGTATCTGTTTATGTGTGTTTATATGTATTGTTTGTCAAACTAAAGTTAAATCCCTTTTAAAAGTCAGTAATCAGTAACTGTAAAACATATCAGGGATTCAGAAAAATTGATACAGATCGCTGGGAATTTGCCAATGATAGATTTGTCAGAGGTCAAAAGCATTTGTTGAAGAATATATGTAGAAGGAAACATCCACACATTGCAGATCAACAAAAAGCATCGCAGCAGCAAGACAATTTTGATGAACCATCACAAGATGCTGCAAATCATGGCCTATGGAAAGAAGTTGAGAATCTGAAAACCGATAAAAATGCTCTCAAGCTGGAGTTGGTCAAACTTAGGCAGAACCAGGAATCTGCTGACAACAAGTTGCTGCTCTTGAGTGATCGTCTTCAAGGAATGGAAAAGCATCAGCAGCAGATGTTATCGTTCTTAGTCATGGCCGTGCAAAGTCCTGGGTTCATGGTTCAGCTGCTTCAACCTAAGGAAAATAATTGGTGTATGGATGAAGCAGGGAATATGTTGGGCCAAGGTAAACAAGATGACAAGCCAGTTGCTTCTGATGGAATGATAATAAAGTATAAACCACTCATAGGTGAAAAGTTAAAGCCTGTAGTTCCATTATCCTCTGTTTTTGATAAGCACCCAGAATCTGAGCCTTCTGCAGAGGGGTTGAAAGACTTGTGCATCAGTTCTGACTTCTTGAAAGTGCTTATGGATGAAAAATTGTGTCCATTAGAAAATCATTCTCCATTTCTTCTACCAGAATTACCTGATGACGGTGCATGGCAACAGCTTCTTCTGGGTAGTCCTTTCCTGGGAAACATTGAAGATTCAAATCATGAAAGTGAGGGGCCCACTGTTAGTGGAATGGAGATAGAACCTACTATATCTGAAATTCCAAATGAAAAGTCTCAAAATTTTGAGTCGTTGATTGCAGAAATGGAGAAAACTCAAAAGAGTGGGTTGGAATTATGCGCTAATGGGGTTCATTTGGAGAAGCTGCAAAGTTTGGAATCTCTAATTGAGCAATGGAACTTTTAGCTTCTGAAACGAACAATATAGAGGGGAGGACCTAGTATTGTCCAACAGATTTTTTTAGCTTGGCTATCTTTACCGAGTACCTCATGCTGAAATTGTAGTATTAAGTGACAATATAAGAACTTTATCTTTTATCTTCCTCCAATGGATAATCCTCATCTAAATGTAAGTCTGCTCTCTATTATTCATCTGTTTAGACGTTTAACTATATACGATCATCTTCTATGATATATTCATTGAATCACTGATAAAAAGCATAAGCATATGTTTGAGACGTGAGGTAACCTGTAGATTTTCTGCTATTTGTAAATCCAACTTGTATCTGCAAACTAATCCTTATTTTCCTTATTGACAGATTTTGGCATCATGATATGGTGTACGAGTACTGGGAGATACATGGTGGTGCTGTTACCTATAAATGATACATCAAATATTTCTTATTTTGAGAATTGTTAGGGAAAACAACCTCAATGGATCTGTGTTTTTTGTGGCACGTTAACCGTTGACATGTGCCTTCACATATGATAAAACTTCATATAATTTCTAGAAATATGAGTTTCTCGGCATATAGCAGAAATCACTGATTCTCACTATGTTCTTCCTCTCTCTCTCTCTCTCTCCCCAATACCTATTTCTGTATTTGCATGCAAGTTGGCACGATTGTGTCTCAGACAACTAAGAGAGTTGATCTCCAGTCTTATTGCCCGACAAAAAGGTCTCTTTCCACAACAATCTCGGATGCGCATTGAAACTGATAATCATTACAGTATGAAATTATTTTTTAGTAATTTTCTAAATAAATAGGGTTCAGCACTAACTACAAAATATTTTCTGGTGATTGATGGTGCACGCGTTTGGTAAGGTGATCACCCCCAACCCCATTTCAACATATTCCTTGTAAGTCTCGATTATAACTTATGTATCATTGACACAAGCAGGAGCACATGTAGGTAAGGGCTGGTTTTCTGGGTGATGTTTCAAGATTTCTTTTTTGGGCATTATATTATCGGATAATGATATTCTCACATGGCTTGTGAGAGGTTTAACAATTTGAACTAAGTGAGCTTTAATTATTATTTAGTGACTTAAAAAACTGTAATTGTGTAAGTTAATAATGATGACTAGCAGAATTCCTTTCTTTTTATTTGCTCTGAGTATCATTACTGTTTTATGTGAAGTTTCCTATGCAATTCTGCACCGAACCAAAAAAGAAAAGGGCCAACCATGAGTTTTGGTTAAACATGTTTGGCAAGCTCAAAATTAAAGGATATCCTGATATTGTTGCATCGAATCTACTCTCCCTCTGGTGTTTCTCAATACCTTTCGCTTCACAAAGTGCATTCGTAATGGTAAAGTCAACAAGCTCGTTAGGAGAATACTCAAGCTCGGCATTCTCTCAACTTGAGAACTATATCTATATCCATTGAAACTCCTAGCTAGCTTCTAATCTCATCATTTGAGGTGGGTTAAAATTACTATTATTATTGATGAAATAAAAGTATTTATTTTAGTAATGCTCTTTATTTATGCATATAATTAACTTCTCTACAATTTATGCATGGAACTCCAACGGTGCATGGTGCACAAGTTATGCATAGAACTTCTCTACAAATTCCAAGTTAATGGTCATTGTATTTTAGTTTTGAGAGTTGTTAGGATACAATAGTCACTCACACTTTGACAACATAAGTCCCCTTTGTCACACGTGGGGAGCTCCAAGGAGTACCTTTGTTATAGAAATGAGAGCCTTGATCACTAATTATGGCTCTCAAAATTCCAAAGCTGCAGAAAATGTGAGCCCTAACAAAGTCTAAAACATGAGAATCATTAGTCTAAGTGGCCTTGGCTTCTAGCCACTTAAATATATAATCAACAGCTAGCAAAATGTAAACAAAGCCAAAGGAAACGGGAAATTGACCCATGAAATCAATGCCCAATACATAAAAAAATCTCACAAAACAACAATGGTTGTTGGGGCATCTCATTCCTACGGGAAAGTGTACCTTTCCGTTGGCATTGTTCACAATTCTAACAATAATTGTGTGCATTATGAAACATGGTGGGCCAGTACAATTCAGAGTCTAAAATCTTCCTAGCAGTGCGCTGTGGTCCAAAGTGACCACCACATGCCAAGGTATGACAGAAGTGCAAAATAGATTGAAATTCAAAATCAGGCACACATCGTCTAATCACTTAGTCACGGCACAGTTGCCACAAATGAGGGTTATCCCAAACATAATATTTAGGCTCACTCTTAAGTTTATCAATCTGATGCTTGGTATAAGAAGTAGGTAACTCAAAAGCAACTAAGTAATTGGCCAAGTCAGTATACCAAGGGTCCTTACCATGCAGCTGAAAAAGATGCTCATATGAAAAGGTCCCTCGGATAGGAAGAGTGTCCATTGGCTGTGGAATCCGGCTTAAATGATCGGGCCCCAAGTTCTCGGCTCCACTTTTATCTTTGATCTCAATGTCAAACTCCTACAAGAGCAACATCCATCGAATGAGTCTAGGATTCACTTCGGGTTTCTTTAGCAAGAACTTCAAGGCTACATGGTTAGAGAAAACAGTCACTTTATAACCAAGTAAATAAGAACAAAATTTATCTAAAGCGAAAACAATAGTCAGAAACTCTTTTTCAATGGTGGTGTAATTGGCCTAGGCAGGATTCAAAGTGCGAGAGGCATAAGATATCACATGAGGTTGCTTGCTAACTCGTTGGAAAGAATGGCACCAACTACAAAGTTAGATGCATCACACATCAACTCAAAGGGCAACTCCCAATTTGGCGGCTGAATAATGGGGGGAAGAATTCAAATTCTTCAATTGATCAAATGCAATCTTACAATGCTCATCAAATGCAAATTCCACTTCTTTTTGGAGAAGCTTGGACAATGGAAGGGCAATCTTACTAAAATCCTTGATGAAACGCCTGTAGAACCTTGCGTGACCAAGAAAGGAACACACCTTTTGTACATAAGTGGGGTAGGGTAAAGAGGTAATAACATCAATCTTAGCCCTATCGACTTCAATGCCTTTGCTAAAAACTACATGCCCCAAGACTATGCCTTGTTCTACCATGAAATGACATTTCTCAAAATTAAGGACAAGATGGGACTCAATGCACCTGTCACGCACCCAAGCAAGGCTATCTAAACATGCATAAAAGGAAGAACCATACACAGTGAAATCATCCATATAAATGACATTTCTCAAAATTAAGGACAAGATGGGACTCAATGCACCTGTCACGCACCCTAGCAAGGCTATCTAAACATGCATCAAAGGAAGAACTATACACAGTGAAATCATCCATAAAACTTCCATGCAAAGCTCTAAGAAATCAGAGAAAATGCTCACCATATATTGCTAAAATGTACCTGGGGAATTACAAAGCCCAAAAGGCATTCTCTTGCAAGCAAATGTACCAAAAGGGCAGGAGAAGGTGGTCTTCTCCTAATCCTCCAGGCCTATGTGAATCTTAAAGTATCCTAACAAACCATCTAGAAAGCAATAGTGCGACTTGCCAGCCAATCGCTCTAACATTTGATCAATGAAGGGCAAGGGAAAATGATCTTTCCTGGTGGCTTGGTTGAGCTTTCTATAGTCAATGTACACTCTCCAGTTGTACTGTACGCTAGTGGGGACCAACTCATTCTTCTCATTTACCACCACAGTCATCCCAGTTTTCATGGGGACTACTTGCACTGAACTCACCCACTTGCTATCTGAAATTGGGTAAATGATATCGGTTGACAACAGTTTGCTCACTTCCTTCTTCACCACATCTAGGATTAAAGGGTTTAGCCGCCTTTGTGGTTGCCTAACTGGTTGAGCTTCCTTCTCCAATAAAATCCGATGCATACATGTAGAGGGGCTAATCCTAGGAGTATCAGCAAGGGTCCATCCAATGGCCTTCTTGTGCTGCTTCAAGATCTGCAATAATTTGTCTTCTTGTTCAGGTTGCAAATTCCTTGCCATTATCACTAGTAACTTCTCATCCACTTCCAAGAACATATACTTCAGATCTTCAGGTAGAGGTTTCAACTTAAGGGTAGGTGGTTGTTGTATTGAAGGTATCAATCTGGTGGAAGAAACCAATTCTACTGATTTAACTGCAGCATCACCTACAAAATTACCTGCAATTTTTATACATTCTTCCAAAATAGTATTATTACATCCCAAATATGTAGAAATGTCAAAACATGTGGCAGGCACAATGTTATCATCACAAACAGGAAAAACATATTCACAAAAATCTAGAGCAGTAAACATTATCCAAAAATCCCATAATATTAGGAAATTCAGCTAACATATCAACATGCATATCATCAACAAGCAAGTCAATGACATCTAACTGAAAAATAGAATGCTCTTGTAGAGGATGTTTCATGGCATCAAAGATATTAAACTGAACTATGTTATCCCCAAATTCCATGGAAAGGATACTAGCATGCACATCAATCTTAATTTTGGTAGTTTTCAAGAATGGTCTACATAAGATCAATGAGGGTTGATTAGTGATGTGTGTCATTTACACACCTCTTATGTGCTTGTTTTATCTTTAGTTAGAGTCAAGTTAGAGTAGTTTTATTTGATTTTAGGTGTTTTATTAATAAGTTCCCTTTATGACTTTCCTTGCTTCATTTTGATGTGCTAGACATAGAAAATTAAAGTGTTAGATGATTTCCATCGAATCCTGAATTAATTTGATTTGATTATGTACATTGATTGCATATCTTAGCCTTGGATTTTTATGATATGTTCCCCTTAATTGAGATTTAATATTTTCTAATTAAATTTAATGTTTATTTGAATTTGAAATCAGATGGATAAGTCAAAGGAAGATAAAGGAAATCAAATCTTAACTTTTTCGGGTAGAAATCTCAAAGTTAGCCGGATCCCTGAGTAGTAATTTGAGCATAACATGAGCTACAGAGGTTGGATTGAGGTGATTCCGGTGGATGTTGAAAGCTAAGACATATGGCTACAAGTTTCATGTTGGACACTTTTGCAAATTTCCTAAGTTGCGCAAACACAGAGGCAAACATGACCAGTTTGTGTCATACAACATGGCCGTGTTTCTAATCGCAGCCAACATGGGTTGAGACATGGCCATGTCAAGTGCTTAGTGCAGAAAAATAAGAAAAGGGCCTAATATTGCAATTGGGCCAAATTAAGAAGAGTTAGGGGTCAAACAAAAACCCTAACATTCATTTGGATGAAATTGAGCAGCCGTCAAATAGTAAGAGGAGAGTTTTCTCCCTTGGGAGCAACTCGAGGAGAAGGAGATCAAGATAGATCATTTTGTTTCTTCTTCCCTTTTTACTTTGCGTTTTGAATTCATGATTTTTCATTATTATCTTTTGATGTTGTTCAAGAACATGCTAGGCTAGATTTTCTTTTTGGTTAAGGGTGACTTGAAGCCTTAGACATGATTTTGTAATTGGATTAAAGATGTTATTCCCTTAGTTTTAATTGAGACTGTTTATGTTTCTTCTACTTGAATCGTTTATGTTTGTTGTCTTGATCCGTTTAGGTGGCCAACTAAATAGAACTTGATAATAATCTAATGCTAGCTTAGGGGACTTGATCTGTAATTGTCATGCTTTCCTAATCCCAAATAGCAATTCACAATTAATCATTGTAGTGAACTCTTTAGTTAATTGTGATGAAGAACATAACTTAGGCTAGATAACTCAATCAAACTGACATTGTCGCCTAGATCAACCTATCTTTCTCAACATAAGGCTGCCATTAGGTTAAATCTAGAGAGCAGACTTCTAGGTTACTTAATGGTTAGAGAATTAATTAGAGAGCAAACTTCTAATTAACGACAAACTAATGAAAGATTAGGGGTAACAGAGCAGACTTGTTATCTATAGTTGGTAGTTTCATTAGGAATAAGGAATAACATCAGAAATCTAATTGCAATTATCTTAAGTCTAGTGGTAGAGAAAATCCCTTAACCAAGCTTTTTTTATATTTGAATCTCTTGCTCATTACGTTTGTTGATTTCATTTGCACTTTTATTTGCATCTTCGTAATTTAATTTAGTTATTTTGCTTTTATTTCATCACTCATAAAACCCCTCATTTAGTTATTGTTCTTTTAGTTTTAGTTAGTGACATTTTACATTTCAATTGGTACAATCCTCTGTGGGAATGACCCATACTTACCACTTACTACAATACATTTTCTACAAGGTTTAATTTGGTAGTTCCTTCAGATTAGTTCAAATCTTGGCTTAGTTGTCGAGGTACATTTAGCACACACCAACTAGATGCAAGTTCATCTTCCATGTTTAGAACATAAAAATCTACTGGGAATATTAAATTGTTCACACTAACCAAAACATCCTCAAGCACTCCTATAGGATGAGCTGTGCTCCTATTTGCTAACTGAATGACAACTCTAGTAGGCTTCAGCTCTCCAATATGCAAAGATTCATAAACTGACTTTGGCAACATATTAATTGAGGCGCCCAAGTCTAACATGACATGTGTAAATTGTTGGTTGCCTACAGTGCAGGGAATGGTGAATGTTCTTGGATCTTTGCACCTAGGGGGCATGTTTGGCTGAATCAAGGTAGAGACATTTCTCCCCATGCTCATTTTTTCATTTCCCTTTAATTTCCTCTTTTGAGTGCTCAATTCCTTTAAGAACTTTGCATACTTTGGAATCTGTTTTATTGCTTCTAGGAGAGGTATATTAACTTCAACCTTCCGGAAAGTCTCCATTATCTCTCTATCCAATTCTATTTCAGCTATCTTCTTTGATTAAGTCATTATGTTAGGAAAAGTAAAGAGAATGGTGGAAATAGAATCTTCTGCAAATTTAGGTCTGGCTTCAGAATGTTGGTGTGTTGCATTTGGTTTTGCTACATAATTTTGCAGAATTCTGGTTTTCTGTAAAATCTTTGTAAAATTATGGTTTCCTGCAGAATTTTGGTTTTCTGCAACATTTTGCTGCATAATTGTTGGTCCGTATTCTAAACTACGCAAGTATACGTATCAACAAGTAATGAAGAGTATCATGTATCATCCCACAAGGATTGAATCAATTATTTGCTAATTACCAACCAATCACAACTTAATCTTTATCCAAGCAACCGAAAATTCCATGCAAAAATAGAACATTAACAACTAAAATGAATACTAAAAACAGAGGAATGCAACTAATTGAGAGCAAAGATTGGGAATGAATCAATAGACTAACATCTAGGGTCTAATTTCACTCACTACTTCCTTTGATGCCATGTAATTCCTTCAATATACTTGTTAGAGAAATGGTTATGATAGCTAAGGAACTAGCCTATTTATAAGCCTCTTTCAATGGTCTTATAAACCTATGATATCTAACCAAAACACTATATTTCTATGTGAATTGAATTAGGTTCCATGCATTAAGACAAATCCTAAAAAGCTTGCTATGCATGACCAAGAGGTATATGTCTATCCTATTGGCTAATCAACTCATTCACCAAATTGAATGAAATTGAGCATGCATTATCCTAATCCAAGGTCAAACATCTATTTCCCTATGTCTAGTTCAATAGGTTTCCCAAATCAATCACAATTGGAGGCCAATCAATTGGAAGCATTAAGCATTGAAAAAGATAACCATAATCGAACTCCATAAAAGTGCATAAGAAATCACAATCTAATCAAATTGCATAGCAAGATCCATTAGAATCCTAGAAAAGAGGTTTAGAATTCCATGAATATAGAACTACAAATCCAAAGCATGAAAGTCAAATCCATCAAAGAAACTGAGAGAAGATAAAGATAAGAACTAGGAATTTGAGAATCTTTAAGCTCAATCTTCTTTCTCCTTGGGCTCCATGATTCCTTGTTTCCTTGTTTTCTTACTCTAGAAATCCTTGAAAATCCAAAGCTTCTTTCTCTAAACTCTCCTTTCGTGCAGAAAAAATGAAAAGACCCTTTCAAATTATATTTGAAATCTCTTAAATTCCCACATCAGCATCAAGGTCGCAGCTTCACTTTGCAGAGTCTAGGCCTCGTGCTCTCAGGTGGTAATTTTCACTTAGCAAAAGCCATGGAGTCGCTGCCTCAATTTGTGAGGCCTGGGCCTTAACTTATTTGATAGCAACTGTCATTTTTCTCTTCTTCTATGTTATTTCCTCTTGCTTCTATGTTATTCCTTAGTTATTTTACCTAAAATTCAACACCAAAATGACTCAATGTAATCTCAATTAATGAGGGAAAAATCATGATTGAGAATAAAAATCTTGAATGAGATGCATGGTAAAGAATTACAACTTCTTTAGAAAAAGCATGCAATATTAACACAAACTCAAGGATCTAGCATCAATTTCTCATTAAAATAGAAGCTAAATAACTCTATTTCATAGAGTTATCAATAATCCCTGGTTGGGGTTAGGTTGACTTCTTTTCCATTTCTCAAGCTAATGGCACCAACATTGCCTCTTGGATTATTGACTGTTTAGGAGGGTATTTGGCCAAAACCTTGAGATTTTAGCTCATTAAAGGAAGTTGCAAGCTGACCAATTTGAGTCTCTAAGTTCTGAATGATGGTCTCAGTTCTCTATTAAAACTGCAGATTATTGGTTGCCAACTGCTTCACCAAGTCTCCCAAGCTAGGTGTTGGACCGCTGCTTTGCTGCATTGGATGTTTTGATGGTTGATGAAACTGTTAGTTGCTGGAGCTTGTTGCATTAAATTTGTTCTGTTGCTGATGATATTGCTGTTGAAACTGGCTAGAGTTGCCATACCGCAGATTAGGATGATCTCTCCATCCAGTGTTGTATGTGTTAGAACAAGGGTCATACTTTGGCTGCTGATACTGGTATGGACTGCCAGGAAAGATTCCAGCTACTTCTTCATTGCTCTCTTGTTCGATCCTCGGCAATGACGCCAAATTTGATACGAGTGTCGAGCTCAATCAAATAATAAGAATTAGTTCATTTCAAGAATTATAGTAGTAGTGATTGAACCAAGTCGCCTTCCAACATTCGGATGTGAATTGATCAAGTCAAGAAGTTCGAGAGATGGGGTTTGAGGTTGCTTAATAGAATTAACATAATTAAGAGTTGTAAATAGAATTAAAGAAACAACTGACCCAAGGAATTGGACTATTTTTTAGTTTCATCCATCATTGATCTCTAAAGATTCATTCAATTGGTAACCAGGTTCTTGGCCTTGGATCATATTAAGAAGACTCAAAATAATCAAAGAATCCTCTACTAGATTAGTGTCTAGAATTTGATTAATTAAGGTTAGACAAATTAAGCACCATATTAGTAAAAGTAACCTAATATTCAGCATTCAACCATGCTAAACAATGAATCAAAAAGTTTTGATGAGTTGTTTATTCTTTGTAATTCTTCCTAAGCACATGTTAATTGAGCAATTACCACATGAACATCCAAATCAACTTAAGCATTCAATTCAGAATTAAACAGAAGAAAAGAAGAGAAACTTGATTAACAATTGAATCTAGAATAATCAAAACAGAATCTCATAATGAAACATCAAGAATGCCAATCCCTATGATTGATTACAAGGTTCTATCCCTCCATGTATGGGAGGCAAAAAGCTCAAAATATAGAGAGAACCAAGAGAGAAGGGAGAGGAAGAGAGATGAAGGAAGAAACTCAAAAGACAACAAAGTGAGGGACAGTGAAAAGTCTGTTTTCGTGTTCTTTGTTTCGCTCCTAATAACAGATCCTAAAAAGCATTTTACAAGTGTGCCACTAGATTAGGACTAATCTAAATCCTCTTAGCTTTAATTGGCCAACTTATTTGCCTAATTTGGGCTTAAGATGAGGGAGTTATGCCCAAATCAATTTAAGAAGGTAACTTAAATGTCTTCCAACTTCACATAGGAAGCACACCATCACAATGATGTATTTTAGAAAAGTGGTCTTCATTAGAGTTGAATCCATGTGTTTTAGCTTTTGTTTGGCATCGATTTCAGCTCCATTTGATATCAAGAGCCCAAGGTATGACCAATTTACTGCATGCGGGTTGAGTTATAGCCACAACACCCTTGCTCTGACTTGTAGGCCCAATATGGCCTGTAACACCCTCATTTTCTTACACGTAGTTAATAAATTTATTATTTGAATTATGTGGTGATTAAAAATAAAATAAATATGGGAAAAGTATCTTATCATTGACGTGATGCTAGGGTTTCGGTTTGAACTGAAAATTTAAACAGCGCCGGACTGCGTTTTGAACTTACTGCTATAGGACTATACTGCTTAAAATAGTATTTTTAGAGAGAAAAATTGAAATAAATATATTTTTATTTATGAAAATATATTTTGAATTTTTGAAAATATTTTTGAGATTTTATGTGAAAAATAATATTTTTCGGATTAAAAATAGCAAAATCGGTACATTAAATTAAAATCAGTATAAAGAAAAATCTTTATTTTTATATTTAAATATTTAAAAATTTCGAAAATTATATAAATATGTAAGAAAAGTCAGCTGGCCATTTTTTTTTAATTTATTTTATTTTTATATGTTAAACTTAATTTTTGTCCACACAAAAAGTAAAAGCCAAATTTTTTACACATCTCTTAAATTTTTACCTCACAATTCTACCTAACCACTTTACCACCAATTTTCTCACAAATTTCCCCTACATGTTCGGTCAAGTGAGACCAAGAGGAGAATTCATTTTTCATTTAGCCAAAAACAAAAGAAAGACTAGGAGAAGCAAAGTTCAAGAGAAAGGTTTCTTAAAACCCATCTTCTTCTTCTTTTTCTCCCTAGGTATTTCACCACTTCCTTCTTATTTTCCACTATTCCATTTCATTTTTCTTCTTCAATTTGATTCATGGTTTCATTCTTTTGAAATTTAATTTTTGTAGTTTTTCTTCTAAGCAAATATTTTCAAGAAAACAAGATTTTTCTCTCAAGCTTAGGAGCTTCAAGAGGTAAGGGAAGATACCCTTAAACTTTAGATAGCTTAGGTAGAATTGGTTGCTTGATGGTTGTTGTTGAATGGAAAAACTCTAGCTTAGGGTTTTGTTCAAATTTAAATTGTTAATATGGCTTTATGTTTCTATATATATGTTGATTTTGTAATATGTTTAGAATTGATTCTATGATAACTTGGAATGATTGAATTTACAAGGTTGTTTATGAATATCACATAGAGAGCTTATTGGGATTTTATGTGGAATGGTTGAGTTTTAATTGAATTAATGAGATTTAAATTAATTTATGTTGGAAATGGATGATGAAATAAAACTTTTAGAATTTTTGGATGAACCTAAATTGGCTAGGAAGGTTTCAACTAGCTTAGATTAAATTAGGGATCAAGTTGATAAAATTTTAGAATTTATGGAATGTAGTTAGAATTTTTGTCTAAGGTTTAATTTTAGATTTAATAGGAAATTAGTGAAAATTAAGAAAATTAGATGAAATAGATTTATGAGTATTTGGATTTTAACTTAAACATTTAGATAAATAGGTTGATAATGGAGTGGGAGGCATAATTAGAATTAATTTCAAGTTGTATAATAATGGTAATTTAAAGTTTAAAGTATAAGAAAATATGAATTTAGTGAATTAGGGGTATCTTAGCAAATTTTTTAAAAAAATAGGGTTAATTAGAAAATATGAATTTTAATGTAAATACTAGGTCATAATAAGAAATTAGAAAAAAATATATATATTTTTGAATAAATTGTGGTTAATTTATAAATATTGAATTCTTTAGGGACTATATTGCAATTATAGAACAATTAGGGTTAATTTATAAATATTAAATTCTTTAGGGACTATGTTGCACATATGGAAAGTTGTGATGAATTGAGAATTTGAATTGTGTTATTTTACATTACATTCATGATCATAATCATGTGGAAAGAGTGTGAGTTATTGTGGAATCCATGCGGAGATAGAGGTGTGGATCCCTATTGTGTAAAAAGCTACCACACGGAGATAGAGGTGTGGGTAAGCTTAAGTGATGAGTAGAACTTGTATGGTAGAGATTGGTACAATCTTGAGGTTATTCGGGCGTTGATAAATCCACATGTGGCCGGGGAAGATTGGAGCCCGTGTCGTGGTAGTCTACGCGGCGCACAAATAACTTGACTTACTACCTACTTGTTCGCGATCAGTACAGAAATGCCCGAATTGTGATGCCAATTTGCATACTGGATATGAGCAATGATAAGGCATGTTCTGTCTGTTCACTCAGTGTAACTCCATGGAGTAGAGTTAATGGCATATCAGAGTCACATGCATAATTCCATGGCATTGCATATTTCATTTTTAAGTTATATATATATATATATATATATATATACTTTGGTGTTTAAGATAATTATGTGTTATTTTCTTCTAATTCTGTCATGCTGTCTGGATAAAGTTTAAGTACGTGTCTTACCCTTTTTACTTGTTATGTTTTGTTCTCGATACGATTACGAAGATGGCAAGATCAAACCGGCACATGGGGACTGTACGTCTCCGTTTCCATGAGGATGCTGATACTGCTTGGCTAGTCGACTATGCTCGTCGACAGGTCACCTATACTGGTGACATTACTGGATGTCATTATGATAGAGAAGGAGTACCTAAGTATAGAGTTACTGTAGGATTAACCTTAGAGTTTAGCTTACCATTCCATCGTATGTGGACTACCTCGCCACCTGACCCACCTGTGGATCAGATTATTCTGCAACCTGACCCTTCTGTAGATCAGATTGTCCCTTCTATTTCCAGAGGACTTGGAGTTCGGAGGAGACCTGCTTTGACTTCTCCTAGACATGGACCGAGATTTATTTACACTCCTACCGTCCGCCGTGGAGGACTGCGTCGTCGCCCTCTAAGAGGATCATCTGCTATTGACGTTCCTGGACCATCAGCGAGGTCTTCTGCAGAGTCTGATCCTTCTGAGGGATCAGATGACCAGTCTCGAGTTTAGATTTTTATGCCTAGTATGAGGGGATCTTTTGGGGATGACATTATTTTTGGTTAAGCTCTGAGTGAGAGTCATTTTCTTTATTTTGATGTATACGTTGGGTTGGGGTAGACTTACACATATGATGATGTATATATATTCCCCTTCTTGTGCTATTACGCTGTGATGACCACTAAAACTTACCTAGGAGATATAGTTTGACTTGTATATATATATATATATCGTTGTACATTATGTTGTCGAAATTGTTTTTTTTTTGTTTCGATTATAAGTATTATTATTTTTGTATGCTACATAACGACTTCCTTTTAAAATAAATATAAAAACTAAAAATATAACTCACATTTTTCACATATATTTAAATAATTTAATATATTTTTCTAATATCAATTTAATTAAAAATGTGTTTAAAATAAAAAGTCATACAGTTTAATTAATGTAATACCGAGGGGTGTTGCATGGCCCACTAGACATCCAATTCAACTCTTGATCTCTCAGGAAAGTCTTAGAGATCCCTCTTATTTTTCCTACAAGGCAACATTCATTTATTTTTAGATGTCTAGAATTCAATATATACATGAAATACAGAGACAATTTAAAATTAAATTAATGCTAAAAAATGCAATTAAACCCAAACCTATAAAATGTTACTAGGTTCAATTAATTAAGCACAAAAAGGAGGTAAGATACTAAATATGAAGGATTAATAGTGCATGTGAATAGTTTTTATCATGCAGCTCTAGCAAATCGAGGCTAGGTGAAAAAAGGCCTAATGACACCATCAAATACTTGGTAAAAGGCTGCTGCTAAAGGGGGAGTGAAACTGTGTAAAGACTCATACTTGAGGGGGATATTGTTGGGAATGCAAGTGTGAGTAGGATGTGGGTGAAGAGTCCCACATTAGTAAAGAATGGACAAAGTGAGGAATATATAAGTGTAAAGACCCATGAACCTAATGCCTTAAGGTTTTGGATTGAGACGTGGTGTTAAGCTCACTAATGTAATTCCTCACTAAGTCAATTGAAGCAGATTTCCTTACCGTTTTGGGCTCCCCCTGCCTCTCAACACGTTGCAATCCTTTGTTCTTCTCATTCTTGTGTGCCTTAGACTTGCTTATACACTTTAGTTAGAGAGTATTGTGAGTCACTGTAGCTCATCTATAAAAGCATTTTGAATATTTAAAGTTAGACTCTTGTTTTAGTTAAAAGAAAGAGAGTGAGTAGCATTCAAAATTCTTTCTTTGATCTAGGTTACTATATTTCGGTTGGAAGTAGATGAAGGTTTGTTGTGGTGTCCTTCGAAAAGCCAACATCATTGAATACTTGACTTCGGGTTAAGGTATATGTAGTTTGAGTTAATGTCATTGTAAGCAAAAACACTACAGATTAAAGAAAATCTCAAGTGGTTGCCATTCTTCCGTTATCTCTTTGATTTTAGTTCATCATATTATTTGCTTGCATTGCATTAAGTTTTTAATTTGATTAAAAATCTATAATTTATCCATATATAATCAATTCACCCCTCTTGGTTTTATCAATATTGTTAGATCAAACGCTTACCACTAGGCCAAAAGTTATAGTTGTTAGTCAAGGCACAACTTTATTTCTTTATTGTGGCAGTGTAGAGCCCCTCGTCTATACATGTTGCGGGTGTGGGCCTGAGGGGGCTTCATAGTTAACATGTGGCACACTGTCAGGATAGGCTATCAAGCTTGGATGCGTGCCCATCTACGTAGGAAGTCCATAGAGTGATCGCTGGCCTCCCATAAGACTAACAATCTCCCTCCAGCAACACCCAAAGGACTCGAACCTACAACCTCGCTCTGATACCAGTTGTTAGATCAAATACTTACTACTAGGCCAAAAGTTAAAATTGTTGGTAAGGGAACAACATTATTTCCTTATTGTGGCAAAGCAGAGGCCCTTGTCTATACGTGGTGGGGGTAAGCTTTACGGGGCTTCGTAGTGTACATGTGGCACACCAGCATGATGGGCTATCAAGCTCCAATGCATACCCATAAAAGCAGTAAGTCCATACGGTGATTGTTGACCTCCCATAAGACCAACAAGATATAAAGTCATTCATGATAGTTACTCATAAGCAAAGGTAACATTAGGCATAAGATAATCCACAATCTTCCAAATGTTTAAATTGACAGGTTTGTTAGTCCAAAGTATATATGTTCTAATTTCAAGGTATATTATATCAGTTTACCGTAGATGATAATTCTAAGAATTTCATAAATACTATGGCATGAGTTGAGGAATAGCTTCATTTTCTATTGTATACACATTATGACAGTTTGGAAATATCTTATTATATGGAAAGGAGACTGTTTTTTGACACATTTTGTTATATGTGGCCATAAGTGAGAGAAGTTGTATATTGTGAGAGGTTAGATGAGTGAAATATGACTATTGAATTTTACATAGACAATCATAATTACAATTTACTTAAAGGTCACAAGACCACTTAAAACCGTCACATAATTTTATATTCTAATATTGATCACGTATGCATGATCTAATAGTTAAGATTTACTCATATTTTATTCCAATTTATTATTACTATATGAATCAATTCTAAAAAAATTTATCAAACAACTACTATAACTAAAAAATAATTTTGACATATTATAATTGATCTTGTAGTCTCCAAAATCTAAAACAAAATCTAGGTAGCAAGTATCCTTTATACTTTGTTTAGATTAGGAGAGAAATAGAGTAGAAAGAAATAGAAAGAAGAGAAGTAGAGTAGAAAATAAGTAGATTTTTAAGTTGTTTGGATTAAGAAAATTAAGAGAGAAATATGAAAGAAATAAAATTAAATTTTGTTGTAGATACATATTTGCCCTTATCTATTTATTTATAAAACAACAAAAAGAAGAGTATATTAGTCAAATTTTCACCTTACCTATTTCACTCTATTTCTTCTCACTTTAGGAGAGAAATGAAAAAGTTGTACGACCCACCATTTTTTTTTTCCTTTCTTCTCTATTTCTCCTCTAACCAAACAAGAGAGCTTCCTCATTTCTCTTCTATTTCTCTCTTCTTTAATTCTCTCTTCTCCATTTCTCTTAAAACAAACAAAGCCTCAAAGCAAGAGAAAATTATATTAATACTAGGTATAACCAACGTGAATGTATTGATTACAAAATGTGATATTTACGGAAAATAATATAGTAGTTCGGAATTATAAATTGCTTGCACATGTGAAAGAGATTAAATTGGAGAAGTAAAAATTTCTTATTTTTCTTTTTCTCTTCTTATTTTACTTTATTTGAAATTAAAACAAATTGTACCAAAAAAAAAAAAAGAAATTAAAAAGCAGACTAGTACAAACTATTTCATATTAAACTAATTCAATATTAAATTATAATCCAACTAAATGTATTTTAAAACTAGTTTAAATTTATATAAATTCTCACAAATAATTTTAATTTGAATTATTCATAACATTTTTCCTAATTTTCAAAACACTCCTTAAGAAGATAACTTCTTGTAGCTTACAATATATGCATATATATACTAAAAGTGTGCTTTAACAATTTGGCTTTGTATGATACAGGTTCGGTTGAATGAAAATTTTCAAATTTGCAAGATTCATCATTCTCCCCCGTTGACGATAATCCTCAGTTCAGAATCAGAATAAAAAATTTGGAAGGTCAAAATAATAATTTTAAAGAGGCTGAAATAATATTTCTATACAATAAACTAAATCTTAAGTTGCAATTGGTATATACTTAAAATTTATAGGAGGAAATTTTTAAGGGAAAACTTTTAATGTAATAAAAGTTACTGAATTAAAATATATAATATTTAAATAATATTTTGTTAATTATTTAAATATATAATAATTATTTAATACATATATATATATATATGTGTGTGTGTGTGTGTGTGTTTACATATATATATATCCACACACACACCAGTATATATGATATTATAAATGAAACGAACAAATTAAAAGGATCATCAAATTAAACTGGACGAAATTGTATAAATAGGATGCTGCCATATAATGAGGAAGAAAGTATTAATACAATAGTGGGATGAGTACTCATTCAAGTTAACAAGTTCTACTTTTTCAATTTAAAACAAGAACTACTACACAAGTTCAAAATTTCAACCAACTAGCCTAAAATATCAACAAAAAAATAGATTATTGCTTAAACAAAGATCAAATGGAGATGCATTGTCTTCATTCACCATCAAAGCACATTTTTGTGTAGAGCGTTAGAAAGCGTCAGTTCTCATAGCGAGGCTGAGGCCGACGAGATCCCCCTATAGAAAAAGACCCTATTTGGAAGGGGACAAATTCATAGCTGCCGGTTTCATAAGGGTAGTCAAATATGCCAAGTGGATTTCCAACATTGTGCCAGTACGCAAGAAGAACGTACGGGTGTGTGTTGACTTCAGGGACCTGAATGCAAATTGCCCTAAAGATTCATTCCTCTTACCAATAACCAAACTCATGATTGATGCAAGAGATTCGTTTTGAAGCCATATCAATCATGGACAGAATGGGTACAATCAAAGCAAAATGCATCTGGACTACTCATTACCGATCAAGTTCTGATTGCTTTTGAGACTTTCCATTTTATGCGAAAAAAGAAGCAAGGACTTACGGCGGTTAATTGGCCTAAAGCTCGACATGAGTAAGGCCTATGCCTCAAGTCAAGTAAATGTGGAATGGGTTTTGATATGAGATGGGTCAATTTAGTCATGAGGTGTTGGTACTATGTGTATTATTCTATTTACATTTTTCTTAATGGAGAGCCGGGACAGAACTTCACTGCCGAAAGAGGTCTTGTAAACAATTACTACTACACATATACTTTGCTTTCAACTTAGCCTCACTAATTAAGTTGATTCATCGTCTTTTCTAGAATGTCTGACAGCGTGAGAGCATTGATTGACATTAGCCAAACTCAAAGGCTTAGAAAGAAAAAAGAAATGACAAAGAACAGAGAAGCATATGAAGCCATTATACTAGAGTTAAAACATTAAATGTAAGAACATCAATCTGGCAGCACGTTTGAATTAAACCAGATTCTCATACAATGCTTCACATACAGTGCATGGTAAAGGCATTAAAAAAGGTAAGTTTGCATAGCTAAAAATAAGTGAAAACATAAGGAATTTGCATAATGCAAACACAATGTCCAATGTAGAAACAGGATGACGTACATAACAAACAAGAATGTAACAAGAGAAGTGATTCCATCCAATACGGTTACTTTCTGTAAAAACTCGTTCATACATTATAAATTGAAATTGATCTGCTTTTGTACCTACTATGTGACTTCTGTAAACTTCAAAGTCTGAAAACTATACCAAGTGATAATGTGTTTTCTAATCAAGTTCAAGTTCAATGTTTCAGGGTTAACTTTGAAAAAAAAACTTGTTAAGAAAGGTTTGGATGCTCTCAAACAAGAAGAAACTTTTTATGTATTTGAAGTATATAGTTAAGAAGAGTAACTCTAGAAGTCTCAACTTGAAGAACATCAAGATTTTAACTCAGACAAGATTAGAAATCTGAAAGAAGCAAAAAGAGACAACTTTCTTATGAAACTTGAAGACCCACACTCTCAAACATATTAAAAAGAACGATGAGAAGTTTGGAAGTTGAAGACTGGTGATAAGACGAGTGAGTCGCAAGTTAAGAATGGTTTCCTTCGGGGCCACTCTTCTTATCAGCGTAAAGCAAAAGCCTAGAAACACGCTGACTTCACTGTTAAAGCACTATTCCTCAACGGATACATGTACTGTGCTCATCATGGTTGTTTTCTCGTTGCCAATGGTTACTTTCCAAGCTTATATAAGGTTCCCAACTTCAAACAAGAGACAAGGGATGCTATTTGAACTATTTCCAATATAATAGTGTTACTAACTCTTCTCATCTTTGAACTTTTCTGTATACTAAAGCTAAGTTTTACTTAGTTAATTCTTTGAGAGATATTTGCTTGAAGTTAAGTGTTTTACGCACTCTTTGAGTGTTTTCGAGAGCTACCTAAACACAAACAACTTTGTTTATTTGTTTTGATCTTGTTAAGATTTGTTGTAAAGTAATGAGAGTAGCTGAAGGCTACTGTTACTGAAGTCTTGACCTGAAGAGGTAAGTGTGAAACAAAGAATACTTGTATTCTATCTTGGAGAGGCTAGTGTGAAAGAAAGATTACTCTCTAGATATAAAAAATCTTAGTTTAGCTTAGGACTAGACGTAGGCATATGGTTTGGCTGAACAAGTATAAACATTATGCTCAAACTTCTCTTCCTTAACTCTTCTTATCCATTAAAGCTTTGTATTCTTATTGTGAACTACTTTTTCTTAAAAAAGAAGCTTTTAGATAAATCTTGCTATGCAAATTGCTTTTATTTTGCTGCAAGCTAAAGTTTTTGATTGAAACTAAAGGATTACTTCTCAACTTTTGTTTCTCTTAACAAACTGTTTAAAAAAAGATCGAACTTATCTTATAAATATTCTTTTCACTAGTTTTTTAAACTCAAGTAATTTGTTTATACTGAACATTCTTTTTTTGCACACTACTCTGATATATTAAGTGTTTTTATTCAAACTCTTCTATTATCCAAGTTTAATATACTTGAGAAGATTTTACTTTTGTAGAAATTTTAAAAACTCACAACACAATTCAACCACACTTCTCGTGTTATTTTTGCCACTTTCAATTGGTATCAAAGCTCAACCTCTAGTTGAATGTCTAGCAAACGTAAGAAGGAAAGATCCATAAGAGGATAGCAAACCAAGGGGTCTTTATGGTAGAATGACAATCTGTCAATAGGCCTCCAAACTTCAGTGGAGAAGACTATGACTACTGGAAAGAAATCATAAAGTTGCTCATGGAGTCCACAAATCTTGACCTCTGAGAAATAATTAAAGAAGGTCCCTTTCACTTATGATGACAGAAGAACTAAAGCAAAGCCCAAAGCTCAAAGGACTAATGCTGAGAAGAATAAAGTTCAACTGAACTCAAAGGTTAAGTTTTATTTAACGTGTGCTTTAAGCAAAAGTGAGTTTGACAAGATTGTTTTCATGTAATTCAACCAAAGAAATTTGGGACACACTCGCCATATGATATAGGAATTGGGCCTAACTCCACCTCAAAACCATGGTCATAAGGGGAGGGCTGCCCAACCCTATATAAACCCCACATCTAGGCTCATGACACCCGATGTGGAACTCCAAGTTGGGTTCATGACTCCCTTCTTGCAAGTGAATACTAATAACAAATCTCGCCCCTTAAGAACCAGCGTCCTCGCCGATTCATTCTTCCCCTTTGGGTTGTTTCCCTTCCAGGTTCATTCTTCCCGGTCGAGCCCCGGCGCCCAAGGATCGAAACTGCTCTGATACCACTGATATAGGAATTGGGCCTAACTCCACCTCAAAACCATGGTCATAAGGGGAGGGCTGCCCAACCCTATATAAACCCCACATCTAGGCTCATGACACCCGATGTGGGACTCCAAATTGGGCTCATGACTCCCTTCTTGCAAGTGAATACCGGTAACACCATAACTCATGAAGGAACCAACCAAGCGAAAGAAATGAAGGTAAGCAAGCTAGTGCATCAGTATGAGTTGTTAAAAATGAAACAATTGATGAATTATTCTCTTGATTAACCTACATTGTCAACGGGCTCAAATCTCTGGGAAGAACATACTCTAACCAAGACAATGTTAGAAAAATTCAAAGAAGCTTACCAAGATTTGGAGACAAAAGTGAAAGCTATTCAAGAAGCAAAGGATCTGACCATACTAAGGTTGGTTGAACTTTTTGGTGTCATAATTGTCCCCCAAGGGGGCGCCGGCAATAAGCGTGACAGCTGAATTTTAAAAGTAAAATTTTAGAAGAGTCGTCATCAATTTTATTTGGTTAGAAAAAAATTAGAAAGACCTTTTTAGAATGTTTAAAAACAAGTATGCGCATTAAAGTTGAATTCGGGATCTATTTATGTGCAGAGAATGAAAGAAATTTAATCCTATTGCACCCTTGATACATCTGTCATAAAACAGTTCCCCTAAAGTTAATTATGTAAATTAATAATAGCCTAAATATATTTAATTTACCCCATAAAACAATTAAGTAATCAAAACAACAAGAAATCGAGTAAATAAAAAATTAATCACAATATTCACTAGCATAAAATAATCAAATATCAAAATATTTACAAGCAATAAAGAATATAAAGATAAAAATGAATTAAAATATTTACAAGTATAGATAGAATAAAAAGTCAAGATCAAAGATTAAATTATAAATATTTACAAGTTAGGAGAGAAATAAAGATTAAAATAAAATTAAAATATTTACAAGTTTGGTAAGATTAAAATATTTACAAGTTTAGAAAATTATCATAGTTTAAATTAGAAATATTTACAAACTTAGAAGAAAATAAAGATAAGCATTTTATGAAAAATATTTACAATTTAGTTAGCAATGAGTGCCTACGTATCCCTTAAGTGCAATAGACAATTCAAAATTACATAGTTTTTTAAAAAATAATTGTGAGTTAGTTAATTTTAATTAAAAAACAATTTATTTAACAAGAAAAGAATACTTTATTTACTAAGGCCACTAAATAAATGTTAATGAACTATTAATCGAAATTTTTTGCTTGAAATTAAAAATAATTGACAAAGTATAGTTTAAAAAATAAAAACTAAGCAAACAATTAATCTCATTTAAAAGCGAACCCACAGGCAAATAAAAAATGAAGCATCAATAATTACAGGTGATAAAATAAACATGAATAAATAGATAATAAGGCCAATTAAATTCAATCACGCAACAAAAATTTTTTTTAATGTTTTCATGGAATAAACATATAAGAAAAACCAAATAGAACAAAAATTCCAAATATTTTAGTTTCACTTGTAGAAACGACAACGAAGTTGATGACTATTTAATAAAATAAATCAATTTATCCTATTACTTCATTCTTTTCTTCCCTTAAAGATCTCACCCACCCCTCTCCAACTTTTCTCTTCTATTCACACTTTTAACAATACAAACAAAGATTGATAGCAAGCGTGGTGAGCCTATATATTTCAACTCAAAGTACAAACAAAGGCATTAAGTGAGATGTGGGTGATAGAAACTAGATCAAATGAAGACCCATAATCCCAAACTTACGAAAAAATAAAACCCTCCTGGTGGATACAGACTTGACCATTTGGTCCTAACATCATATTTCAGATAGTGATTGAGTCACATCTGAACCCATGAAATTCATAAAATCTTTACATTCATATGCAATGGAATCTGTGTATCAAGTAATTCATACCAAATAGCAAACAGTTCATGAGCTATAATTAAATATACCAAAACCAAGATGAGAATAAAACAGAGCACTAAACTCTTCATCAGGTTCACTATAAATAACTCATGCGCACAAGATAATGGAATAGATCATCAAACATAAGCAGTAAGCACATCACGATTCGAACTGCAAAAAGAGGAAGTGAAAATTCAGTGTATTACCAATTGTTCTCTCCTCCGTTTGCAGTGAAATAAACACACCCAAACTGAAGTAATTGATAGCAGGTTGCTCCCATCGACTTTCCCTTACACCCAAATGAAAACGCTTCCCCCTTTCAGATCTTGCCTCCTTTTCCCCCATAATTCTCTCCAAAATTTCTCTCTGTTTTCCACCTGTAGTTGCCGCTACCCTAGCCGTCACTCTTTTTTATTTGTTAGCCCCCTCCTTGGCTCTCTCTTTTTACTCTTATTTATATACATGAGCTAGGATTTTTTAAAAAGAGATTGGGTTTTTCTCGCCCGTAGACGGGCCTTTTATCACTATTGTCTTTTTATTTTGATTAATGAGTTGTATTAAGTTTAGGATAAAAAATAATAGTAAAAGTGAGGTGGCTCATTATTTTTATAAAGGTAATTTTTTAATTTTTTAAATTTTCTTTCAAAAATGAGAATTGAAACAAATGTTTTTTTTCTTTTTAATTTTCACTTTCATTTTGTTAGCCCGATTAAAATAAGGTGTTGACATCTGGGCTCTCTGAAGACCCATGAGCAAGAATTAATAGATATAAAGGACACTACTCCAAGGAAGGGAAAAGGAGTTGCACTAAAAACTGTTCATAGGAGTTCTCGTCACTCTTTTCAAAATAAGTCTTAATCTTCTCAACTCTAAGCTCTTAATTATGCTTTTGAATCTGAGGAGTAAGATGAGAATGATAAAGATGCTTTTGATGATGATTAACTCTCATCACATCTAGAAATATACAAAGGATGTGGAAGAAGAGAAATCCATACAAAAGAAGCATCAAGCCAAAGAGAGAAATGCAGAAAGGAGACTCAAGTACTCCTAACAAAGGGCAAGTCATCTACTATGAGTGCAAAAAGCATGAACATATCAAAACATAATGTCCATAACCAAAGAAGCCATTCAAAAAGTTCATTAAGAATAAAGGAATGATGGTTACTTGGGAGGACTTAGAAGATGAATCATTTGACAGTGATGATGACCAAGAAGAAATGACCAACATTTGTCTTATGCCAAATGATTGTGAAGAAGAAGAAGAGGCATCTGATTCTGAACCTTCTTTTCTTTCTTGATGAATTGCAAAATCTTTTAATGAGCGTATTCTTAATTCAAAAACTCTTGCATCCAAGTAATATTGTCTCAAGAAAAATCTTTTGAAAGTTGAAGCCGAAAATGAATCATTGAAACTTGAGAAGAATTTCTCATATCAAGAAAATGATTTCCTTGTTAAGAAGAATGTTGTTCAGATTACTTATTTAGAGAAATACAGAAGTGATAAACCTTCTCATCCTAGTTTGAAAACTGAAAATGATTTATTACAAAAGAAGGTTGATCAACTCACTTCACATTTGGCCAAATTTGTACAAAGTACCAAAAAATTTGGGAAGACAGAAGAGTGTTTAATATAAAGTAAGACTGGGTTATCACACTTTTCAAAAAGCAAAAGTCCTTCAATAACTTCTTTGTTAAGTCTTCAAAATCTTGCAAAGTTATCTGTCATTGCTGCAACAAGAAGGGTCATAAAGAATCTTCTTGTTATTTAAAAAACAAGCAAAAACCCAAACTTGCTTTCTCAAAAGGACTCAAGAAAATTTGGGTACCTAAACATATGATTTATAATTCTATAAGTCTGTTTGAAGCCCGAAAGGAAAGAGGAAAGATGGTTCCTTAATAGTGGATGCTCAATACACATAACAGGGGATAAAAGCAAGTTCTTGTCATTGACAGCTTGAGATGATGGCTTTGTCACTTTTGGAAACAACAACAAAGGTAGAATTGTAGGAGTAGATAAGGTTGGTATGAATCACTCTACTTCTATTGCTGATGTTTATTTAGTACAAGGATTGATACATAACCTTCTAAGCATAAGTCAATTATGTAACAAAGGCTATGAAATTTTGTTTGAACCTTTTCATTGTGTTACCAAAAACACTTCTGATGGCAAAACACCTTGTACTGCCAAGAGACATCAAAATATTTTTATTGTTGATTTAGAAGATTTGAAAGATCAAGATGTGAAATTCTTTGCATCTTTGAAAGATGAAAAGTGATTGTGGCATAATAAGCTTGGTCATGCCAATATGAAACTGTTTTCAAAACTGGTTAAGCATGATCTTGTTAGAGGTTTCTGCATAATACGTTTTGAAAAAGATATGCTTTGTGATGCTTGTCAAAAGGGTAAGCAAATAAAATCAAGCTTTAAACCTAAAATTGTTGTTTCAACCACTGAACCTTTAGAGCTGTTACCCATTGATCTTTTTGGTCCTAATAAAACAGCAAGCCCTGGTGGAAAAAATTATGATTTTGTCATTCATTATGATTTCACTAGATTTACGTGGGTACTTTTCTTAGTCCACAAAGACGATTCTTTTGAGACATTTGAGAAATTCTATAAGAAAGTACAAAATGAAAAAAGATTTTGTATACTAGCCTTAAGAAGTGATCAAGAAGGAGGATTTAAAAACTTTTCTTTCAAAAATTACTGTGATGAGCATGGTATCTGATATTTGTGCTAAATACCTTGTTTTCTTGAATAATTTCCTAAAAGAAAACTTCACCTTTCTCAACCTTAGATGGTGTTTTTCCCACATTTTAATTGTTTTCCATCATACTTTTTTAGCACCTGGGTTTATCTTATTACTAATGATTTTAGTTGATCTTTTTATTGTTTTAAACCCAGGTTAAGTTCAAGAACTTTGGAGGGACAAATTCCACTGTAGAACTGAAGAAGATTGGCTCAATTCTAGAGTTCTAGCGCCTAGCCAAATGCTTAGGCGCCCAGATTAGTTGAAATTATTAATCCTGTTTGGCGCGCCAGCGCCTAGGCGCCCAGAATGTTACTCTCGGCCTCTTAAGCGCCCAACAACAGCGCCTAAGAGCCCCAATCACTGTTTTCCACGTGCCTAGGTGCCCAATCTCAACGGCTAGGCACCGGCGTCTGACAAGAGGTTGTCGAGACCCCGTCAAATAATAATAATTTACCGGTTCGCAAAATAATTTGTAGTATAGAGCATGAACCGAATCGTCTCTCAAGGATCCAAAAAGAACAAATATTTAATCAGATCAAGATAATTAAAAGGGGGGTTTTGATGATTTGAAATGATAATACACTAATTGAATTAAAGGAAAGTAATTAACAAATTAACCAATCCAAGGAAATTTTACCGATCTTGAGTTTAATCCATCATTGATCACAAGGAATTCACTTAATTGCTAACCATGTTCTTGGCCTTAGATCACATCAAGACGCCTCAACATGATCCAAGAATCCTCTACTAGATAAGCATCTAGGATTTAATTAACCAAGGTTAGATAAAGTAAGCACCATCCAAACATAGATTAACTTAAGATCAAGAATTTAACCAAGCTAAACAATCCATCAAAAAGCTTTAATAAATTATTTATTCTATGTGATCCTCTTTGAATACATGATAATAAAGCTATTACCACATCAACATCTAAATCAAATTAAGCAATTCAATCTAGATAAAAATCAAAGGAGGAAGAAGAGAAACTTGAATAACAATTAAGCAATATGAACAAGCGAAACAAGATCTCCAAATTAAACATCAAGATGGCTAATCCCTTGGATTGATTATGAGAGCCTAGCCTTCCATGGATGGGAAGGAAGAACTCAAAAATAAAATAACAAAAACGAAATTCTAAAGAAAATAAAGAAGAAGAGAAAGAAAACTCTAACAAATACTCAAACTTTCTTGAAACTTACTTAAAATTGAATCTATGATAATACAAAGAGATTGGCTCTATTTATACTAATCCTAGAAGCCAATTTGTACATGTACATAATCTGAATACAAGCTATAAGAATATGAAAATTGTCAAAAATGGAAACTTGATGCATGGTAGGTGGGTTGGTGCATGGTAGGTGGGTTGGTGTATGGTTGGTAGCTTTTAGTCAACAACTCTTATCCGACTTCTGGCTTCAAATTCATCACCTAGAAGGTGTATTTTGGCTTGGATGTCTTCATCAAAGTTGTAGCCAGTTGTCTCCTTGAAAATCTCCAATTTGAATCATGTCATTTGGACTTTTAGAACTCCAGAAATGCCAAAAACACTTCACCTACCTCAAGTTAAGTTGGAAGAACGTGTTTCCAAATTCAGACCAACTTGTAGCTTCAGAAGCATGCCTAAAACGACATCTATTGACAAAATGGTCTTCATTGAAGTTGGAGATATGGGTCTTATCTTTCAAGTGACCAAGTTTCAGCCCAAGAGGAGGCCTATAACCCACTATATAGTCCAATATGTGCATACTGCCCAGATGGTTCCGTGACAGCAAACCCACTCTACATTGCAGGGATATTTTGGACCCTTAGCATTCCGATCCAGCTCTTGAGTTCTTCATGAAACTTGTAGAACATTGTCTTAGCTTTCCAAAGACACGAAGATCACCTCAATTGGATCACCGAGTCCCAAGTTATGACCTAACCAAGGAAGAAAGGTCAAAATGCATCAAAATCCGAAAATTATTCAATATTTGCATTAAAGCCCAATGAAGCCCAACAACATTAAACTCATCTAAAGTACTAATATTGGGCACAATAAACATCTAATAATGCCTAATACAAAGCTAACATAAGTGTCTCAAATTGATTGATCAGCGTCGCATTTTAACTCTGTTTTAACACTTTAAATAGAAAAAAGTTAGGGTTTTTATTGGGACTTTTTAGCTGGAGAAGAGGCTTTAGAGAATATTGGAAGCAAAGAACAAGGAAGGACTAGAAGGAAGCAAGAGGGATTGCAGATTTCTCCATTCCCAATTAATACTTTGATGGAGTTTGCTTTTACCTCTGTTTTTACTTTCCCTTTTTCTATGAGTTTATAAGCTCTTTCTAGTTAGGGTAAAGATGTAGCTTGAATTAAAGACTTGTTTGGATTCTTTTATGCTTAATCTAAGTTTCTTTTCATGGATTTGAAGTATTTATCATTGTGCTTAATGCTTTTATGGATTGGCCTCTCATAAATTGAATAGATGTTCATGCATAGGATTGAGAAATTCATGTATGATTATGCTTCTTGTGATAAACTCCTTAATTGTCAAAGTCTAGGAATAGAGAATGTTTGTTGTGGTTTTATTTGGAAATCAATTACTCTTTATGCCTTCATCAATTTAAGGTCAAGTTAAGGAATTAACTGATTTTAAATAGTTAAAGAGAATCAGTAAACCAAGGAATTGGATATTGTTTAATAATAGGATTTCCACCATCAAACCATGAATTGGGCTTAGTTAAGTTTGAATGGAAACACTAGTTAGAAAAGTTCAAGTGAAATCAGAACCCTAACCTTTCAATCATTGATTTTACAGCCATACTTTTCTTGCTCACTATTTCTTTTTCCTTTACTCTTGAATTTATTATTTGTTAATTGCAAAGTGTTAGCTTCTTTAGGGTTTCATTCTAAAAAACTCTCTTCAATTCAAATTAATTGTTCTAATAGTATTTACATTAGTAAATTGGTGTTTGGTAACAAATCTCTGAGGAAACATTGTTCACTCATCACTTTATTACTTTTTGCAGTTTGATACACTTGCCAATAGAGCAACAATATTATCCATAATTTATCATTTTCAAGAACTCTTCAACAAAATGAAGTTGTGGAAAGAAAAAATAAAAAAAATTCAAGAAATGGCTAGAACAATTCTTAGCGAAACTAACCTTCCACGGTAATTTTGGGTTGAAGCAGTTGACACTTCTTGTTACATTCTTAACATAATAATTATCAAGCCAATATCAAAGAAAACTCCTTATGAATTGTTGAGAGGAATAAAACCCAACATTTTTTATTTTCATTCTTTTGGTTGTGAATATTATATCAAAAGTTTGATTCCATAGCTGATAAAGGTATATTTATAGGTTACTCTACTTCTTACGATTATCAAGTTTATAATACTAGAATTTTCATTATTGAAGAATCAATGCATGTAGTTTTCACTGAAACTAATGATCTTCATGAGAAAAGAAGTATTATAGATCTTGAAGAAGAATTGGAGCAACTGAATTTGAATGACAATTCTTCTGAGAAGGAAGAATAGAAGATACTTAAAGAAAAGGAAAATGTTGATACTTCTCAAGAACATTCTTTTGATCCAGATACTCAACATAAAGGATGGAGACTGAATTTTTTTTACTGTGAACTAATTTTTCTTAAAAAAGAAGCTTTTAGATAAATCTTGTTAAGCAAATTATTTTTATTTCGCTGCAAGTTAAACATTTTTATTGAAGCTAAAGGATTACTTCTCAACTTTTGTTTCTCATTACAAATAGTTTCATAAAAGAACTTACCTTATAAATCTTCTTTTCACTGTTCTTTTGAACTCAAGTAATCTGTTTACTCTAAACACTATTCTTTTGCACACTACTCTGATATATTAAGTGTTCTAATTCTAACTCTTCTTTTATCCAATTTTAATATACTTGAAAAGGCTTTTTACTTTTTCAGAAAGTTTAAAAACCCAACATGATTCAGCCTCCCTTCTTGTGCTATTTGTGCCACCTTCAACTTTAACATTTATGATATGCATATTCAATAGGGTCATACATTTGTGTGTGAAGTATAAAGCCAAATGGATGCCACTGCTCAAAGACATGGAGAATATATATATATATATATATATATATATATATATAATGGGGATTCATAATAGAAGTAGGATTGATGTCAAAATCCAGAAGCAGTCATCATTTGATATTACAAAGCTAGCAACAGCAGCAAACAACTTCAAATCAGCTACTAAGGTTGTTAGGGTACTATTGGTCCAGTATACAAGGCATTTTTTATGCTACAAAGATAGACATTATCTTTTATGGGAAGTTGCAAGATTGACAAGAAATAGCTGTGAAAAGAGTAAGCGACTAAACAAAGAATGAAAGAATTTATAAATGGGATAGAGGTGATTTGTAAGCTCCAACACCTGAATCTTGTTAGATTTCATTGCTATGCATTGAAAGAGATTAAGATGTTAGTTTATGAGTTCATGCCAAACAAAAGTTTCCTTGTATAACTTATGTTCATAGCACACAAAACTTATCTAAGTCAAATAAAATTAGGGTTACTATGACAGAGTGCTGAGCTCAGTCATATACAAAATGATCATTTCACAAGCAAACTTATAGTACAAGGGATTAAACCGAGTCGTCTCTTAGGGATTCGAGTACAAAATAGATAGATCAAATCAAAATGAATAAGGGGAAATTGATGATTCATAATGTAAATGAACAAATTGAATTAAGAGAAATCAAATAACAAAACAACCGATCCAAGAAATTTATTCGATATTCTAGTTGACATTTCATCGACCACAAAACATGCATTCAAATTCAATTGATTGATTAACTTAAATTTAACCAAAATCTCTACATCAAATTTAGAATTCATAAGTAGGCAATCACTTAGAGTTCAACTAACAAGTGATACATAAATGTGCAATCGCATAATTCATGTTAAATCTATGCTAGTTTAAGATAAAAAATGCAATCAACCAGGGCTAGCAAATCTGCAGAACCTATTATCTTCAACTCATGTGACAAAACTATGATCAATCAATCAAAATATTAACACAAATCTCAATAACAAACACAACCAATCAGATCTCAACACAAACAAAGATCTCCATTCATGCAGTTCAAGCTCAAGATCAAGAGACAAAAAAAAAATTAATTGAATTCAAATTTGTAATTAACTACAAGATCTTAAGATCAAACAAAAAACTTCTTCAAGATTCTTAAATTGATCTTAGAAACTTAGTCTCCTATGGCTGTAGTTGATAGAAGCTTGGAGAGGAATAAAGAAAACTAGAGAGAAAACTAACCCAAGAAATGGGTATGTGCAATATATATTTTTTGTCTCTCTATTTTCCACCTAAATAACTACCTCTAAAACTCAAAATACAAGTTTTCCCCAAGCTTAGAATTAATCCTCTTTCTCTTCAAGGGAAGAAAACACCATCAAAACTTCATAGTTTTGATAAGTGGTCTCAGAAAAGTTGAAGTGTTACATTTAAGCTTTCCAATGGCTCTGGCCCAGCTCCAAATGACTCTCCTACAACCTAAGTTATGGCCCAATCTTTGCACACTATCCAGGTTCTAGCAATAGCATCCCTGTTTTGACTTTCAGATCTAGTCTGGCCCACTAAACATACGATTCAGCTATAGAGCTCTTCATTAGAGTTGTAGAGCTTCGTCTCAGATTTCGTACAAGGTAAGATGTGTATTTTTTAGATATCTATAACTCAAGTTATGTCCGAAATACAGAAACTATGTAAAATCTCAATAAAGCTAGAAAATGCAATTAAGCCCAATTTGAACCCAAACTTACAAAAATGTGGTCAAGCCCAATCAATTAAGAACATAAGAGGTATAAGAGATTAAATATGAGGGTTTATTAATTGTATGAAAATTGTGTTTATCATACCACTATATTATAGTCTTATCCAAGATTTTGCAAATCTCAAGTCACATATAGAGCTTGAAAGAGCCTCTCCTTTATTTGTTTAATACAAAAAAAAATCAAAATAAGTGTATTTTAATCCAACTTAAAGATTCCAACAATTGCATACTTTCATACTTGAAAATAATCTTTAATTTGAAAGCATATTAAGAATTACACATGCATTTTATATTACCTAACTTAGGCACCATACTTAAAGAAAATTGACTACTTAACACAAGAGCATTAAGGTTTTCCCAATTAATTCCATGACATGCTGAAGTAAATTCCAACTTAAGTATCGATAGTTAGTTTACCAATAAATTTATCAACACCAAGTAAACACATATCCATTAGTCATAAATTTTCTAGATAAATGACAAATGCAAGGCAGAGAACACCACATAGTTCATGTAAATTTATCTAAAAAGTACAAGATATAAAATTCCACAAATAAAAAAAAAGAATGAACATAGAAAATATGAATCAACATGCAAACAGGTCTAGGCATCCCAAAGTTGAAAATTTAATGTGCAAACCAACATATAACAGAAATCATTATAGCATGAACCAATTAAAATTGCTAATTTTTTTTAAAGAAAACTAAAATCATCAATTAGAATTAGAGGATAAAAATTTCAAAACGTCTGAAAAGTTTTACACAAGCACTTCATTGAAATTAAGAGCATAATTTAGCAATTCACCTTTTATTTGAGCAAACACTTCAAGAATCCTAGAAATTCCTTCAACCCGTGCATTGCTTGAAATGTGAAGTCTTGCAAATGGACCCAAATCACACAAACATACAATTCTTGGGCATAATTTGTGCCCATGAAATGAAATTTCAACTAGTGAGATAGAGAAAGAAATTGAAAAAACAAATTTAAAAGAACCTTGAAAAGAATTCAACTAAGCAGGTGAAAAGTAACTCAATCAAGAAAGGTAATTCTTATTACCCCCAAACCCAACATACCCATGATGCTATAACCATTTTTAACAAAGCCAGGATGTAGTCATCATTGATCCGCGGCCGTACATAGCTTAAAAACAAGAATAACTTTCAATACAAGGCAATACAACCTTGGTCGTCTCACAAGGATATTTGAATGTATTAGGCAATTAGGATTGTTTGAAAGATGGGGGTTTCAATGTTTAGAGTTGAAAGAAAGAAAAGAAAAGAAATCACAATAAAAAGGAAAATCAATTAATTGAAAAGACCAATCCACTGGTTAGGTTTCCTAATAGCATCAATCATTGATTTCAAAAGATTTGATTCTTGCTTGATCTCAAATTGACTAATTAAGCATCAATTAATTTGAAAAGATTTCCTACTGAATTAAGCATTCAGAATATAATAAAATTGGGTTAGATAATTAAGCATCATCTAAGGCGCCAAATCAATTTAAAAGCCAAATCCAATCAAGCCTATGATTAGACATCAAAGATCCTATTAATCTCGAATTCAAGCATGCCAAATTAAGCATCCAACATGTTAATTCATCCCTGATTAAATTTGCAATGTAAATAGAATGTAAATTCAATTCAATGATTAAGCATCAACTCAAGAAGAATTCATAATCAAGATCCAAGAAGAGAGATTAAAAGGAAAAGAACTAAACCAAGAATTAAAATTCGAAATTAAAACCAAACCTCAAGATCCATAAAAGAAATCCCTACACTAGTGAATTGAACCAAAGGGTTTAGCCTTCCATGGAGGCTTTAACCGAAAATCAAGGGAAAATAATGAAAACTAAGAAAACTCTAACTGATAACACACTAAAAATCTCCTATTGAATTGCCAAAATTCCTTGCCCAATTTGACTTCTAAAACAGTTAAATATAGTTCCTTCTAGGTTAAATAAAGGTTCCGCACAAGTCACGATCCCATTAGATGTTAATTAGCCCAATTACAATTAATTACACAAAGACTAGCTGAGATACATGGTAGATTTTGTATGATTCTATTTCTGATTTATCTAACCCTCCAAGAAACCAAATTGACTTTAGGCTCCTTCATAAACGTTGTAGATAATTTCTCCCTTTAAATTTTGGCACTGGTCCCATGTCATTTGGACATCGACAACTCAAGATATTCCCAAAATACTTTACCTATCTAGGGCTACCTAGACAGAACGCCTTTGCCAACTTTAAGCCTAATTTCATCAATGATTCACACTGAATCGGCCCAGTAACTCTTCATGAAAATTATAGGTCTTTGTCTAAGCTTTCCACGAATACCAAGATTACCATAATTGGATCACATAAGCCCAAGTTATGGCCTAATCAAAGAGGAAAGGTTAGAATGCATTAAAATCTAAAAATTAATCAAGATTTTCATTAAGGCCCAACAACATAAAACTCAGCTAACAAACAAATATTGGGAAAAATAAACCTCCAATAATGCTAAGTATGAAGCTATAATAAGTGTTTTAAAATTGATTGATCAAACTCCCTGATCAATCAATTTGAGACACTTATGTTAGCTTTGTATTAGGCTTCATTAGATGTTTATTGTGCCCAATATTAGTATTTTAGATGAGTTTAATGTTGTTGGGCTTCATTGGGTTTTAATGTAAATATTGGATAATTTTTGGATTTTGATGCATTTTGACCTTTCTTCCTTGGTTAGGCCATAACTTGGGACTCGGTGATCCAATTAAGGTGATCTTGGTGTCTTTGGAAAGCTAAGACAAGGATATACAAGTTTCATGAAGAATTCAAGAGCTGAATCGGATTTCTAAGGGCCCAAAATAGCCTTGTAATACAGAGTGAGTTTGCTGTCAAGGAACCATCTGGGCAGTATGCACATATTGGACTATATAGTGGGTTATAGGCCTCCTCTTGGGCTAAAACTTGGTCATTTGAAAGATAAGACCCATATCTCCAACTTCAATGAAGACCATTTTGTCAATAGATGTCGTTTTAGGCATGCTTCTGAAGCTACAAGTTGGTCAGAATTTGGAAACACGTTCTTCCAACCTAACTTGAGGTAGGTGCAATGTTTTTGGCATTTCTGGAGTTCTAAAAGTCCAAATGACATGATTCAAATTGGAGATTTTCAAGGAGACAACTGGCTACAACTTTGATAAAGACATCCATGTCAAAATGCACCATCTAGGTGATGAATTTGAAGCCAGAAGTCGGATAAGAGTTGTTGACTAAAAGCCACCAACCATACACCAACACACCTACCATGCACCAACCCACCAACCATGCATCAAGCTTCCATTTTTGACAATTTTCATATTCTTATAGCTTGTATTCAGATTATGTACATGTACAAATTGGCTTCTAGGATTAGTATAAATAGACCCAACCTCTTTGTATTAGATGGATTCAATTTTGTAGTAAGTTAGAATTCAATTTTGTAGTAAGTGTGAGTATTTTTTAGAGTTTTCTTTCTCTTCTTCTCCATTCTCTTTAGAATTTCATTTTTGTTCTTTTATTTCTGAGTTCTTCCTTCCCATCCATGGAAGGCTAGGCTCTCATAATCAATCCAAGGGATTAGCCATCTTGATGTTTAATTTGGAGATCTTGTTTTACTTATTCATATTACTTAATTGTTATTCAAGTTTCTCTTCTTCTTCTTTTAATTTTGATCTAGATTGAATTGCTTAATTTGATTTGGATGTTTATGTGATAATAGCTTTATTATCATGTATTCAAGAGGATCACATAGAATAAACAATTTATTAAAGCTTTTTGATGAATTGTTTAGCTTGGTTAAATTCTTGATCTTAAGTTAATCTATGTTTGGATGGTGCTTACTTTATCTAACCTTGGTTAATTAAATCCTAAATGCTTATCTAGTAGAGGATTCTTGGATTATGTTGAGGCGTCTTGATGTGATCTAAGGCCAAGAATACGGTTAGCAATTAAGTGAATTCCTTGTGATCAATGATGAGTTAAACTCAAGAGCGGTAAATTTCCTTGGATTGGTTGTTTCTTTAAATTTGTTAATTACTTTCCTTTACTTCAATTAGTGTATTATCATTTCAAATCATCAAAACCCCCTTTTAATTATCTTGATCTGATTAAATCTTTGTTCTTTTTAGATCCTTGAGAGACGATTCGGTTCATGCTCTATACTACAAATTATTTTGTGAACCGGTAATTTTATTATTTGACGGGGTCTCGACAACCTCTTGTCAAATTTGGCGCCGTTGCCGGGGATCCAAAGGCAACTATTTGATCATTTCATCTAACTCTAACAATTGTGTTTGTTTTATTTTTGAAGCATTTTCAAGTGGAATTCGGCTGAAATTGGGTAAAGGGCATTGTGTCAAGAATTTTGGTTCGGTAAAGTATTTCTGATTAACCTGAGTTTTGGTACACTAATGGAAACTGTTATTCTGAGAAAGACTCACTAAATGTAGTGAGGTCACCCTTAATTTAGCCAAATTCCATCGTTTAGATCACTTTTTCATTTTTTTAATATTTTTTATTTTTCTGTTAGATAGAATTTTTGTGTAGATTTCATTCTGTGGTAGTCCCATAATTTTTAAAAATATGTAGATATGTTTTATGTAATTATTTTGTGTGTATATTTAGTCTTGTTTTTGTGATTTTATGTTTTTGTGTTTGATTTCTAATCTGATGGAGCATAAACTTGATGAGCTGGCTTATCTGGTGGGGCAGTTGGCAGTGGAACAACATCACTTACCTGTGCAAGAACCTGCAAGATTTTGTAGTATAAGCTGTAGTTTTTATCATCCAACATATGCTTGCACCACATTACAAGATGATGGTTCTGTATTTCATGATCATTCTGTTGATGCAACAAGTGTATTTCTTGGTGAACCACAATACCCACAACTTGGATATGATCCTTATTCTACCACATATAACCATGATTGGGGAGATCATCCTTGGTTCGAACCTTATGTTGAACCAATCAGTCTATACCAACAACCTATGCTGCAACAGTAGCAAGCCCCAATAAGCATGCAATCTGAGCCTACACTAGAGGATTTGGTGAAACAATTTGCTCAGAACAACATCCAATTCCAGCAGAGAACAGAAGCTATAGTACAAAACGTGAAGACCCAAGTTGGTCAACTTACATCTTCATTGAGTCAGTTGAGCAAGCAACAGATGCAGAATTCTGATTCTCCAAAACATGAGATCATTGATGAGAAAAAACCAATTGATGATTTGTGTGCTGAATTTGCTAGTTTTACTGATTTTGATGATTCTGTTTGTTGTACTGGTTGTGATGGTGATATGTTGTGTAATGCATGTGCTGAGATTGCTGCCTTTTTGAGACATGATGAATCTTTTTCAGCAGATTATGCAGTAATTCAATCTACAGAAGTAGTGAAGCCAACAAAATTGGAGTCCATTGTGGCTAAAAACCTCCTTACTGATTAGGAGGAGAGGTTGCTACCTGATCAATCAATTTGAGACACTTATGTTAGCTTTGTATTAGGCATTATTAGATGTTTATTGTGCCCAATATTAGTACTTTAGATGAGTTTAATGTTGTTGGGCTTCATTGGGCTTTAATGCAAATATTGAATAATTTTCGGATTTTGATGCATTTTGACCTTTCTTCCTTGGTTAGGTCATAACTTGGGACTCGGTGATCCAATTGAGGTGATCTTGGTGTCTTTGGAAAGCTAAGACAATTCTCTACAAGTTTCATGAAGAACTCAAGAGCTGGATCGGAATGCTAATGGTCCAAAATATCCCTGCAATGCAGAGTGGGTTTGCTGTCACGGAACCATCTGGGCAATATGCACATATTGGACTATATAGTGGGTTATAGGCCTCCTCTTGGGCTGAAACTTGGTCATTTGAAAGATAAGACCCATATCTCCAACTTCAATGAAGACCATTTTGTCAATAGATGTCGTTTTAGGCATGCTTCAGAAGCTACAAGTTGGTCTGAATTTGGAAACACGTTCTTCCAACCTAACTTGAGGTAGGTGAAGTGTTTTTGGCATTTCTGGAGTTCTAAAAGTCCAAATGACATGATTCAAATTGGAGATTTTCAAGGAGACAACTGGCTACAACTTTGATGAAGACATCCAAGCCAAAATGCACCGTCTAGGTGATGAATTTGAAGCCAGAAGTCGGATAAGAGTTGTTGACTAAAAGCCACCAACCATACACCAACCCACCTACCATGCACCAACCCACCAACCATGCATCAAGCTTCCATTTTTGACAAATTTCAGATTCTTATAGCTTGTATTCAGATTATGTACATGTACAAATTGGCTTCTAGGATTAGTATAAATAGACCCAACCTCTTTGTATTAGAGGCATTCAATTGAGAAGTAAGTTTCAAGAAAGTTTAAGTATTTGTGAGAGTTTTCTTTCTCTTCTTCTCCATTCTCTTTGCAATTTCGTTTTTGTTCTTTAAATTCTGAGTTCTTCCTTCCCATCCATGGAAGGCTAGGCTCTCATAATCAATCCAAGGGATTAGCCATCTTGTTGTTTAATTTGGAGATCTTGTTTTGCTTGTTCATATTGCTTAATTGTTATTCAAGTTTCTCTTCTTCCTCTTTTGATTTTTATCTAGATTAAATTGCTTAATTTGATTTAGATATTGATGTGGTAATAACTTTATTATCATGTATTCAAAGAGGATCATAAAGATTAAACAATATATTAAAGCTTTTTGATAGATTGTTTAGCTTGGTTAAATTCTAGATCTTAAGTTAATCTATGTTGGATGGTGCTTACTTTATCTAACCTTGGTTAATCAAATCCTAGATGCTTATCTAGTAAAGAATTCTTGGATCATGTTAGGGCTTCTTGATGTGATCTAAGGCCAAGAACATGGTTAGCAATTAAGTGAATTCCTTGTGATCAATGATGAGTTAAACTCAAGATCGGTAAATTCTCTTGGATTGGTTGTTTCTTTAGATTTATTTACAACTTTGAATCTCCTACTTTTATTAATCTCGTTAATCAACAACAAAACCCCCCCTTTCCTAATTATCTTGATCTAATTAAATCTTTGTTTTTGGATCCTTGAGAGACGATTCGGTTCATTCTCTATACTACAAATTAGTTTGTGAACCGGTTATTTTATTTGATAGGTCTCGACAACCTCTTGTCACTACCCATTTTGAGGGAGAATCTGAGAGCATGCACACTTGCAGACATTCCAAGTATTAGCCCTTTCATTTGTATGCGTAGAATTTTACTTGAAGATGGAGCTAAATCAGTAAAGCAACCCCGGAAGATACTGAACCCTCTGATTCTGGATGTGGTGATCCATTACACTGGCTATGGTGTGGCCGCTGGAATTTTGTTGCTTCTGCTATACATAGGGAGTTTTCTTTCCACACTTTTATTTCATTTTTCTAGTTGTTTTCTTTTTGTTTTTACTGTTTTGCTATTGTTTTTAATTTTGTTTCTGTTTTTATTTGACTGTTACAATTTACTCTTTTCTGTTGTTGTTGTTTCTGCTTTGTTTGTGTTGTCTGTTTCTATTTACATACATTTTCTTTGTCTTCTGATGTTTGTCTTTTATTACTTTTTTTTTGTTTCTGTTTTTATTTTTTGTTTTGTCTGCTGTTTTTTTAATTTTCTGTTTTCTATATAAATCTTTGTTGAAAAAAAAAAAGCCACGTTTAAGGTCAATGGCCAGAAATTGAATTATTATTGGGGAGGATCCATGGATCGTGAAATTTTTTCGGTCCTTTCAGTTACCCACAAACACTGAAATCTGTATATAATTTTACTCAATTTTTTTTCTCTCTCTTTCTTCTTTCTTTCGAAATGGATAATCAGCTTTTTAATCTCCGCAAGTAATTCCCTTCTCTCCCTCAAAATGCTTTAACTAACATTTATTGTGCAAGGTTTGAGAGATTAAGGATGCTTATGCATAAAGGCATCCCTGCGGATATACGCTGGTTGATCGAAGCAAAGGTCCGACTCAAAGGTGAATTTTCTGATGCTCTTGTTTCATACATGTCAGGGCTAGGTAAAAGTTTATATGCCAAGAAAAGAAGAGCAAAAAGGTTACGGGTCTGCTATAAATGTGCAAGATGGACCTGTAACACAAAATGCAAATCAATTGGAATGACGTCTATAAACCGAGATGATAAAATTAACTTCATTAAAGATGGCATGAGTAAGGAGTCTTTAGATAACATTTTATTGACTCTTGAGCCGCATCCTAGTGGAGATGTGCAGAGAGTACTTCTCGATTTATGGCTAATATTCCAAGATGAACATGAGCGATATAGTCTCGGGAATCTGACTCAAAAAGACCCTGTTTGCCAATTTTTAACAAAATTGGATGGGAAGCCGACCATCGGCCCATAAAGAGCATTCAAGCCGTTACTGGACGTAAAACTAGAGGAAAATGTGAGCCACAATCACACCTCTTGTAAGTATTATTTTTTATTTTTATTTTTTTTCTTCTTGTTTATTAAAAAATATATAAAAAAATATATAAAAAAAAAGAGAAAAAAAAATCAAATCAAAAGTAGCCGTATTCTTTTGAAATATGCGTTGCATATTTTCAAACTTCTTCTGACACATATAGATTAGTCTTTTATCATTGTCATATAGCTATTATCATTGTTGTGCTTATTTTCAAACTTACCTGACACACGGATCTACCCCTCCTTTATAGGTGTAATTATTACATTTGAGTTTTGATTCTTTAAATAATGCACTTTGCTCTCTTCAGATCATTGATAAGGTGAGAGTACAAAAAAAAAAAAAAGAGAGAAAATGGAAGTCACTTCAGTTCGTCGGATCAAGAGTGTTTGTGTCTTTTGTGGATCTAATCCTGGGAAAGATAAAGAGTTTGTAAATATTGCACACCATCTTGGTCGAGTGCTAGCTGAGAGAGAAATCCATTTAGTTTATGGAGGTGTTAGTCTTGGTTTAATGGGTTGTGTAGCAACTGCTGCACATTTAGTAGGTGGCAAAGTCCTTGGTGTCATTCCCAGTCCTTTATCTACCAGCAAGCCCATTGGAAAAACATTAGGGGATGAAGTAATGGTATTTTGCATGCACCAACGCATGAACATTATGATAGCAAATGCTGATGCCTTTATTGCCCTACCTGGTGGTTTTGGAACTTTGGAAGAGCTCTTTCAAATTATATCACAGTCACAATGAGAACTTTCACCAAAAACTCATAGGTATATTAAATGTTAATGGTTTTTATGACAGTTTGTTTTGTTTTCTTGATCATGCTGTAGAAAAAAGGTTCATCTCACAAGCTACACGTCAAAGTCTTGTAACTGCTGCAACTCCTGAACAATTGCTCGATCAACTAAATGCATTTGTACCACAACGTGATCCAGCAATGGCTCCACTGAATTGGGAACAAGGCAGCAGCAGCAAAAAGCAAAAACTTGATTTGACTTTGTCTTTGTGAATTTTTGTTTTCTCTTATGGTTTTAGTTTTTTGTAATTTTTCTTATTTCAGGCCCGATTTGCAGTTTTCTGGTAAGACCTTCTACACTCTACCTATCTTTATTTTGACATTGGGGACAATGTCTTTAATTAGTTGGGGGGAGGGATTGTTGACATTACCATGTACATAGTTTGAGTAAAAAAAAAAAAACTAACAAGCTAATCTTTATTGTTACTAACTTATTAGATGTATGATGGCAGAGTAAGGAGTAGTTTTGCTCTTGAGACGCATCTTAACTTGCATTTCATAATAGGTCTTAAATCATCTTTGTTCTTGTATATATATTAAAAAAAAAACACACACACACAATTTTGATCTTTTCAATTGATTTTGATACAAGCATGTGTTGAATCTGAGTTTAATTGATGATAAAAGTATGCAAAACAGTTTACAGTTGAATCATTTTCATGATATACATGTGTATATGATTATGGATATTAGGAAGAAGGCATGGTTGAATTGAGTGAATGTTTCATACCTTTGTGAGTTTTGGGCTTTTCCAAGTTTGATACTTACACTTGGTTATTTTCTTTCATGAGTGATGTCAATTATGAATTTATTTTCTAGAACTTGCATTGAATCGATTTGAGATTACATTGGTCTGTATGTTGCATGAAAATGACAGAGGCATTTTTTCTTGACTTAGCTGCTTTGGCCAAATAAACCTACCTTGCATTTATCCAATTATTAACTCCCTCTGAACCTATTTGCCTATTTTTTGTTCTTAGCTCATTACAAGCTTTGAGTGAAAAACCATGTTTTACCTTACCTTAGGGAATGGGAGAGCATTGATTTTCTTATTGAAGGAGTTCTTTTGCTTGCAATGATTTAAGTGTGGGGGAATTGGTGTGCTGATATGAAATGCTTGGTACAGAAAAAAAAAACAAAAAAAAAGAGAAAAAAAGAAAGAAAAAATAAAAGAATAGAAAAAGGAAGGAATGTGTGAAGAGAATGAGCATTTTATGGTTTTGGGTAAAAAATTTATTCTTTCTACTTGAGTTACTCCTCAATGCTCTTTTATTCTCTTTGGTTTTAACCTGCTATTATCCATATTGTTCCCTTCCTTCACCTTATAAGTTCCATTACAACCTTTTTGAAAGACCTCTTGATTTTTGCAATTTATTTGATCTAAGTAGTGAAGAATTGATGTATATGCAAGCCCATGGTAAAATACTTTCATAATTTGACTGAGTTGAGCGTAAACAGTTAACCTAAACACCTTGTGTGATTTGAGTGTCACTTGTGAAGAATTTTACTCAATCTGAACATGCCTATTTCTGATTAAAGCATGATTATGCTATACTTTATTCTCAATTGATTTGATTCAACTATTCTTTGTTAAGCATACTTGACTTATTAATTATGGTTTATATTTGATTCAATGCTTGTATTTAAAAATTAGTTGAATTGATTAAAAGTATTACATGTTTGTGGGTATCATCCTGGTAAACCCTCATGAGACTATAACTCGTCCACTAGGGACACCTAGGGGTTTAAAGGCTTGTGGCACATGCTAAGTGCCATCGTGTTTTCCTACGAAAATGGATTAGATTAGGTATAATCAGTTTTTTATGTTTTTAGTTTAATAATATGATATTTCTTGTTTTTCTTTAGTTTTGTTCTTATGTGTTTTGCCCAGGAGTGCAAAAGCTTAAGTGTGGGGGAATTTGATCAATCAATTTGAGACACTTATGTTAGCTTTGTATTAGGCATTATTAGATGTTTATTATGCCCAATATTAGTATTTTAGATAAGTTTAATGTTGTTGGGCTTCATTGGGTTTTAATGTAAATATTGGATAATTTTTGGATTTTGATGCATTTTGACCTTTCTTCCTTGGTTAGGCCATAACTTGGGACTCGGTGATCCAATTGAGGTGATCTTCGTGTCTTTGGAAAGCTAAGACAATGTTCTACAAGTTTCATGAAGAACTCAAGAGCTGGATCGAAATTCTAAGGATCCAAAACATCACTGCAATGCAGAGTGGGTTTGCTGTCAGGAAAATCTGGGCAGTATGCACATATTGGACTACATAGTGAGTTATAGGCCTCCTCTTGGGCTGAAACTTGGTCATTTGAAAGATAAGACCCATATCTCCAACTTCACTGAAGACCACTTTGTCAATAGATGACATTTTAGGCATGCTTCTGAAGCTACAAGTTGGTATGAATTTGGAAACACGTTCTTCCAACCTAACTTGAGGTAGGTGCAGTGTTTTTGGCATTTATGGAGTTCTAAAAGTCCAAATGACATGATTCAAATTGGAGATTTTCAAGGAGACAACTGGCTACAACTTTGATGAGACATCCATGCCAAAATACACCGTCTAGGTGAAGAATTTGAAGCCAGAAGTCGGATAAGAGTTGTTGACTAAAAGCCACCAACCATACACCAACCCACCTACCATGCACCAACCCACCAACCATGCATCAAGCTTCCATTTTTGACAATTTTCATATTCTTATAGCTTGTATTCAGATTATGTACATGTACAAATTGGCTTCTAGGATTAGTATAAATAGACCCAACCTCTTTGTATTAGATGGATTCAATTTTGAAGTAAGTTAGAATTCAATTTTGTAGTAAGTGTGAGTATTTTTTAGAGTTTTCTTTCTCTTCTTCTCCATTCTCTTTAGAATTTCGTTTTTGTTCTTTTATTTCTGAGTTTTTCCTTCCCATCCATGGAAGGCTAGGCTCTCATAATCAATCCAAGGGATTAGCCATCTTGATGTTTAATTTGGAGATCTTGTTTTACTTATTCATATTACTTAATTGTTATTCAAGTTTCTCTTCTTCTTCTTTTAATTTTGATCTAGATTGAATTGCTTAATTTGATTTGGATGTTTATGTGATAATAGCTTTATTATCATGTATTCAAGAGGATCACATAGAATAAACAATTTATTAAAGCTTTTTGATGAATTGTTTAGCTTGGTTAAATTCTTGATCTTAAGTTAATCTATGTTTGGATGGTGCTTACTTTATCTAACCATGGTTAATTAAATCCTAAATGCTTATCTAGTAGAGGATTCTTGGATTATGTTGAGGCGTCTTGATGTGATCTAAGGCCAAGAACATGGTTAGCAATTAAGTGAATTCCTTGTGATTAATGATGGATTAAACTCAAGATCGGTAAATTTCCTTGGATTGGTTGTTTCTTTAGATTTGTTTTCAACTTTAAGTCTTGTTCTTTTATCAATATTGTTAATCAACAACAAAACCCCCCATTTTAATTATCTTGATCTGATTAAATCTTTGTTCTTTTTGGATCCTTGAGAGACGATTCGGTTCATGCTCTATACTTCAAATTAGTTTGCGAATCGGTAAATTTTATTATTTGACGGGGTCTCGACAACTTCTTGTCACTCCCCCACACTTAAGCTTTTGCACTCTTGGGCAAAGCACAAAATAAAACCATAGGTGTTTCAAAGATCAAATAGACATCAATGCAAGAGAACAAAATTGACATACTTTTTAATGAATCCTAGGAATGCAAAGCGGCAAGTAAAATGCAACACTCAAAGTATCAAGGGCTCATGACAACCATGAATAATAACTCTTTGCATCCAAAGCAAACAAGAGAGCAATTGAAACCAAAAAGTGAATCATAAATGATAGAATCCTCACAAGGCATACTCTCTAACTCTTAAGTATCTAAGTTTGTGTTTACGCTCAAAGCATTGAAGAAAGCAAGCACTACCATAGGCTTGACAAGCCTCTAATATCCACACTTGAAGCTCATGCATGCAAGGATCAAAAGGACTTTATTAAGGTTGTAATGGGGCCAAGGTAAAGGTCAGATACAAGAAAGGATAATTTGGCTAAAAAAAAACCAAGAGAATAGTGGAGTAATGGGAAATAAATCCTAAATAAGCATGAGAGATCAACCCTAAAGAGTACAACTCAATTCCTCTTTCTTATCTTCCATCTTCTTTTCTTTTCTCCTTTTTTTTTTGTTTTCCATCACAACCAATTTATTGCTAGCTTTTTCTTCTTGTTTCTCTTTTCAATTGAATTTAGGCATTTTTTTCTTTCTTTAATGCACTTGCCAAATTTCCAATAACATCAACAAATAAACTTTAAGTACAACCCCATACTTATTTAAGACATATTCCTAAAACAATTCCAAAGCCCCTTTATCCCTTGAGGCAAGGTCATATCATGGCTTTTCACTTATAAGCTTGTAATAAGCTATAGAACAAAGAATGGGTAATATGGACTCAAAGGGGCTAACAATGGGATAAATCCAAGGTAGGCTTATTTGGCTAGTAGCTTATTAAGAAAAAAGAGTGCCTAAATCACTTCAACACATGCATGTGAACAAAAGGCTTAAAAAAGAGTCAAGTAAATCCAAGGTAGGCTTATTTGGCTAGTAGCTTATTAAGAAAAAAGAGTGCCTAAATCACTTCAACATATGCATGTGAACAAAAGGCTTAAAAAAGAGTCAAGTCAAGTTCTAGAGTAACTAGCAATCATGAGTGAAATCACACGAGAAAGAATGAGAATGGCGCAATGTAAACCATCCAAGTATAAGGCCCAAAATCTCACCAAGGACAAATCTATCACAAATGATGCACAATTTAATTTCCAAAACCAACTTGTTCCACTAAGAAAGCAAGGAATCTATCCATATCATGTCACAAAACCTCTAACTAAGATGATGAAATTACTCACAACTTGAACAAACTTAGGAATTCAATGAGCAGCATGCAAAACCAAATAAAAACACTAAAAGCATATTTAAAACGATAAAATGAGTTGAAAACAGCAAACAAAAAACACAAAAATAGAATGTAGAATCATTAAAAACAAAAACTAAAAGCAAAAATTTAAAACAGAAATAAAAGGCTAACACTAATATATCTCCCTCCACACTTAAACCATGCATTGTCCTCAATGTGCATAGAAAATACAAAAAGACAGACAAGTGTGAAATAAGAATAAGGAGAGAAAACACCCTCATCAAGGTAGAAAAAAATGAGCTTCAGGGTAGGTGGGTTTTTCTAAAGAGAGTTCTTCTACAGTTTCCTCTACAAGCACGGGACTCTCATGGAAAGACTTGAGGCAGTGGCCATTGACTTTGAAGCTCGTAGTAGTCACCTCACTCTTGATCTCCACTGCACCATGAGGAAAGATGTTAGTGACAACAAAAGGGCCAATCCATTTAAATCGAAGCTTACAATTCCAAGGCGAAAGTTGAATAACAACACTTTTTGACCAATGGAGAACTCCTTCCACGAAATCATCTTATCATGGAAGTGTTTAGTCTTCTCCTTATAAATTTTGGACTTCTCATAAGCTTCCAAAAGGAGCTCATCAAGCTGTTGCAATTGAAGCTTTCTCTCCAAGCCCGCTTGGTCAAATGCCAAGTTACAACTCTTCACGGCCTAGTATGCACGATGCTCTATTTCCACCGGGAAGTGACACGTCTTACCAAAAGCAAGCCTATAGGGAGACTGATCAATCAATTTGAGACACACATGTTAGCTTTGTATTAGGCTTTATTAGATGTTTATTGTGCCCAATATTAGTGTTTTAGATGAGTTTAATGTTGTTGGGCTTCATTGGGCTTTAATGCAAATATTGAATAATTTTCGGATTTTGATGCATTTTGACCTTTCTTACTTGGTTAGGTCATAACTTGGGACTCGGTGATCCAATTGAGGTGATCTTGGTGTCTTTGGAAAGCTAAGACAATATTCTACAAGTTTCATGAAGAACTCAAGAGCTGAATCGGAATGCTAAGGGTCCAAAATATCCCTGCAATGCAGAGTGGGTTTGCTGTCACGGAACCATCTGGGCAGTATGCACATATTGGACTATATAGTGGGTTATAGGCCTCCTCTTGGGCTGAAACTTGGTCACTTGAAAGATAAGACCCATATCTCCAACTTCAATGAAGACCATTTTGTCAATAGATGTCGTTTTAGGCATGCTTCTGAAGCTACAAGTTGGTCTGAATTTGGAAACACGTTCTTCCAACCTAACTTGAGGTAGGTGCAGTGTTTTTGGCATTTATGGAGTTCTAAAAGTCCAAATGACATGATTCAAATTGGAGATTTTCAAGAAGACAACTGGCTACAACTTTCATGAGACATCCAAGCCAAAATGCACCGTCTAGGTGATGAATTTGAAGCCAGAAGTCGGATAAGAGTTGTTGACTAAAAGCCACCAACCATACACCAACCCACCTACCATGCACCAACCCACCAACCATGCATCAAGCTTCCATATTTGACAATTTTCATATTTTTATAGGTTGTATTCAGATTATGTACATGTATAAATTGGCTTCTAGGATTAGTATAAATAGAGCCAATCTCTTTGTGTTATATAAATTCAATTTGAAGTAAGTTTCAAGAAAGTTTAAGTATTTGTGAGAGTTTTCTTTCTCTTCTTCTTCAGTTTCTTTAGAATTTCATTTTTGTTCTTTTATTTCTGAGTTCTTCCTTCCCATCCATGGAAGGCTAGGCTCTCATAATCAATCCAAGGGATTAGCCATCTTGTTGTTTAATTTGGAGATCTTGTTTTGCTTGTTCATATTGCTTAATTGTTATTCAAGTTTCTCTTCTTCCTCTTTTTATTTTTTATCTAGATTAAATTGCTTAATTTGATTTAGATGTTAATGTGGTAATAGCTTTATTATCATGTATTCTAAGAGGATCACATAGAATAAACAATTTATTAAAGCTTTTTGATGGATTGTTTAGCTTGGTTGAATTCTTGATCTTAAGTTAATCTATGTTTGGATGGTGCTTACTTTATCTAACCTTGGTTAATTAAATCCTAGAAGCTTATCTAGTAGAGGATTCTTGAATCATGTTGAGGCGTCTTGATGTGATCTAAGGCCAAGAACATGGTTAGCGATTAAGTGAATTCCTTGTGATCAATGATGAGTTAAACTCAAGATCGGTAAATTTCCTTGGATTGGTTGTTTCTTTAGATTTGTTTACAACATTAAGTCTTATACTTTTATCAATATTGTTAATCAACGACAAAACCCCTCATTTTAATTATCTTGATTTGATTAAATCTTTGTTCTTTTTGGATCCTTGAGAGACGATTCGGTTCATGCTCTATACTACAAATTAGTTTGCGAACCGGTAATTATTATTATTTGACGGGGTCTCGACAACCTCTTGTCAAATTTGGCGCCGTTGCCGGGGATCCAAAGGTAACTTTTTGATCATTTCATCTAACTCTAACAATTGTGTTTGCTTTGTTTTTGAAGCATTTTTCAAGTGGGATTCGGCTGAAATTGGATAAAGGGCATTGTGTCAAGAATTTCGGTTCGGGCATCTATGATTGATCTGAATTTTGGTACACAAATGGAAAACGTTATTTTGAGAAAGACTCACTATTTATAGTGAGGTCACCCTTATTTTTGCCAAATTCCATCGTTTAGACCACTTTTTCAATTTTTTAATATTTTTTGTTATTCTGTTAGATAGAATTTTTGTGTAGATTTCACTCTGTGGTAGTCCCATAATTTTTTAAAATCTGTAGATATGTTTTCTGTAATTATTTTGTGTGTATATTTAGACTTGTTTTTGTGATTTTGTGTTTTTGTGTTTGATCTCTAATCTGATGGAGCATAAACTTGATGAGATAGCTTATCTGGTGGGGCAGTTGGCAGTGGAACAACATCACTTACCTGTGCAAGAACCTGCAAGATTTTGTAGTATATGCTGTAGTTATTATCATCCCACATATGCTTGCACCACACTACAATATGATGGTTACGTATTTCATAACCATTACGTTGATGCAACAGTGTATTTCTTGGTGAACCACAATACCCACAGCTTGGATATGATCCTTATTCTACCACATATAACCATGATTGGGAGATCATCCTTGGTTCGAACCTTATGTTGAACCAATCAGTCTATACCAGCAACCTATGCTGCAACAGCAGCAAGCCCCAATAAGCATGGAATCTGAGCCTACACTAGAGGATTTGGTGAAACAATTTGCTCGAGAACAACATCCAATTCCAAAGAGAGAAACGAAGCTATAGTACAAAGCGTGAAGACCCAAGTTGGTCAACTTACATCTTCATTGAGTCGAGTTGAGCAAGCAATGATGCAAAAATTTGATTACGCAAAACATGAGATCATTGATGAGAAAAAATCAATTGATGATTTGTGTCTTGAATTTGCTAGTTTTCTTGATTTTGATGATTAACATTTTGTTGTCTTGGTTGTGATGGTGATATGTTGTGTAATGCATGTCTTGAGATTCTGCCTTTTTGAGACATGATGAATTTTTTCAGCAGATTATGCGGCAATTCAATCTACAAGTAGTGAAGCCAACAAAATTGGAGTCCATTGTGGCTAAAAACCTCCTTGCGATGAGGAGGAGAGGTTGCTACCCATTTTGAGGAGAATGCGAGAGCATGCACACTTGCGGACATTCCTAGCGTTAGCCCTTCCATATGCATGCGTAGGATTTTACTTGAAGATGGAGTTAAGCCAATAAAGCGGCCCAGGAGACTAAACTATCTGATTTTGGATGTGGTGATCCATTATACTGGCTATGGTGTGGCTGCTGGAACGTTAATTCTTCTGCTATCCATAGGGAGTTTTCTTTCCACACTTTTATTTCATTTTTCTATTTGTTGTTTTCTTTTTGTTTTTACTGTTTTGCTATTGTTTTTAATATTGTTTTTGTTTTTATTTGGTATTACAATTTACTCTTTTACTCGTTGTTGTTGTTTACATTGTTTGTGTTGTCTGTTTCTATTTACGCTTACATTTTCTTTATGATCTTTGATGTTTGTCTTTTATTACTTTTTTTTGTTTCTGTTTTTATTTTTTGTTTTGTTTGTTGTTTTTTATTTTCTGTTTTCTATATAAATCTTTGTTGAAAAAAAAAAAAGCCACGTTTAAGGTCAATGGCCAGAAATTGAATCATTATTGGGGAGGACCCATGGATCGTGCAAAATCTTCAATCACGCTGGCTAAAGACATTAAAAGTAGCGCTTCTTGGGAGGCAACCCAAGTCTTCTAACTTTTTCATTTTTCAAACTTTGACTTATTTGCATTCACAGGAATCAAGACAGAAAATCGGTGCCGAGCAAGAAAATCTATCAGAGTTTGATTTTTTCTGTCTTAATTTTGTTTGTTTTTCATTGACAGATGATTTTTCACCGGTTAAATGGCGGATAACGGTACTCCGTGAAATTTTTTTTCGGTCCTTTCAGTTACCCATAAACACTGAAATCTGTATATAATTTTACTCATTTTTTTCTCTTTCTTCTTTCTTTCGAAATGGATAATCAGCTTGTTAATCTCCGCAAGCAATTCCCTTCTCTCCCTCAAAATGCTTTAACTAACATTTATTGTGCAAGGTTTGAGAGATTAAGGATGCTTATGCACAAAGGCATCCCTACGGATATCTGTTGGTTGATCGAAGCAAAGGTCAGGCTCGAGGTGAATTTTACGATGCTCTTGTTTCATATATGCCAGGGCTAGGCAAAAGTTCATATGCAAAGAAGAGAAGAGCAAAAAGGTTACTGGTCCGCTATAAATGTGCAAGATGGACTGTAACACAAAATGCAAATCAATTGGAATGACGTCTATAAACCGAGATGATAAAATTAACTTCATAAAGGATGGCATGAGTAAGGAGTCTTTAGATAACATTCTATTGACTCTTGAGACGCATCCTAGTGGAGATGTGCAGAGAGTACTTCTTGATTTATGGCCAATATTCCAAGATGAACATGAGCGTTATAGTCTCGGGAATCGACTCAAAAGACCTGTTTGCCAATTTTTAAGAAAATTGGATGGGAAGCCGACCATCGGCCCATAGAGAGCATTCAAGCCAGTTCTTGGACGTAAAACCCGGAGGAAAGTGTGAGCCACAATCATACCTCCTGTAAGTATTTTTTATTTTTCCTTTTTTCTTCTTGTTTATTAAAAAAATAAAAAAATAGCCGTATTTTTGAAATATGTGTTGCATATTTTCAAACTTCTTCGACACATATAGATTAGCCTTTTATCTCGTCATATTGCTATTATCATTTACGTGCTTATTTTTCAAACTTATCGACACGCAGATCTACCCCTCCTTTATAGGTGTAATTATTACCTTTGAGTTTTGATGCCTTTAAATAATGCACCTTGCTCTCTTGAGATCATTGATAAGGTGAGAGTACAAAAAAAAACAAAGAGAAAAAAATGGAAGTCACTTGATTCGTCGGATCAAGAGTGTTTGTGTCTTTTGTGGATCTAATCACGGGAAAGATAAAGAGTTTGTAAATATTGCACACCATCTTGGTCGAGTGCTAGGCGAGAGAGAAATCCATTTAGTTTATGGAGGAGGTAGTCTTGGGTTAATGGGTTGTGTAGCGATCACTGCACATTTAGGAGGTGGCAAAGTCCTTGGTGTCATTCCTAGTCCTTTATCTACCGGCCGACTCATTGGAAAAACATTAGGGGATGAAGTAATGGTATTTTGCATGCACCAACGCATGAACATTATGATAGCAAATGCGATGCCTTTATTGCCCTACCTGGTGGTTTTGGAACTTTGGAAGAGCTCTTTCAAATTATATCCTGGTCACAGTGAGAACTTTCACCAAAAACCCATAGGTATATTAAATGTTAATGGTTTTTATGACAGTTTGTTTTGTTTTCTTGATCATGCTGTAGAAAAAAGGTTCATCTCACAAGCGACACGTCAAAGTCTTGTAACTGCGCAACTCCTAAACAATTGCTCGATCAACTAAATGAATTTGTACCACAACGTGATCCAGTAATGGCTCCACGGAATTCGGAACAAGCCAGCAGCAGCAACAAGCAAAAACTTGATTTGAATTTGTCTTTGTGAATTTTTGTTTTCTCTTACGGTTTTAGTTTTTTGTAATTTTTCTTATTTCAGGCTCGATTTGCAGTTTTCTGGTAAGACCTTCTACACTCTACCTATCTTTATTTTGACATTGGGGACAATGTCTTTAATTAGTTGGGGGGAGGGATAGTTGACATTACCATGTACATAGTTTAAAAAAAAAATAAAAAATAACAAGCTAATCTTTATTGTTACTAACTTATTAGATGTATGATGGCAGAGTAAGGAGTAGTTTTGCTCTTGAGACGCATCTTAACTTGCATTTCATAGTATGTTTTAAATTATTTTGTTCTTGCATATAAAAAAAAATTAAAAAATTAAAAAATTAAAAATTAAAAAATTAAAAAATTAAAAAAATTAAAAAAAATTAAAAAATTAAAAAATTAAAAGAAAAAATTTCATTTTGATCTTTTCAATTGATTTTGATACAAGCATGTGCTGAATTTGAGCTTAATTGATGATAAAAGTATGCAAAACAGTTTATAGTTGAATCATTTTCATGATATACATGTGTATATGATTGTGGATATTAGGAAGAAGGCATGGTTGAATTGAGTGAATGTTTCTTACCTTTGTGAGTTTTGGGCTTTTCCAAGTTTGATACTTACACTTGGTTATTTTCTTTCATGAGTGATGTCAATTATGAATTTATTTTCTAGAACTTGCATTGAATCGATTTGAGATTACATTGGTCTGTATGTTGCATGAAAATGACAGAGGCATTTTTTCTTGACTTAGCTGCTTTGGCCAAATAAACCTACCTTACATTTATCCAAATATTAACTCCCTCTGAGCCTATTTTCCTATTCTTTGTTCTTAGCTCATTATAAGCTTTGAGTGAAAAACCATGTTTTACCTTACCTTAGGGAATGGGAGAGCATTGATTTTCTTATTGGAGGAGTTCTTTTGCTTGCAATGATTTAAGTGTGGGGGAATTGATGTGCTGATACGAAATGCTTGGTAAACAAAAAAAAAACAAAAAAAAAAACAAAAACAAAAACAAAAAAAAGAGAAAAAAGAAAGAAAAATAAAAGAATAGAAAAAGGAAGGAATGTGTGAAGAGAATGAGCATTTTATGGTTTTGGGTAAAAATTTTATTCTTTCTACTTGAGTTACTCCTCAATGCTCTTTTATTCTCTTTGGTTTTAACCTGCTATTATCCATATTGTTCCTTTCCTTCACCTTATAGCCATTACAACCTTTTTGAAAGACCTCTTGATTTTTGCAATTTATTTGATCTAAGTAGTGGAGAATTGATGTATATGCAAGCCTATGGTAAAATACTTTCATAATTTGACTGAGTTGAGCGTAAACAGTTAACCTAAACACCTTGTGTGATTTGAGTGTCACTTGTGAAGAATTTTACTCAATCTGAACATGCCTATTTCTGATGAAAGCATGATTATGCAATACTTTATTCTCAATTGATTTGATTCAACTATTCTTTGTTAAGCATACTTAACTTATTAATTATGGTTTGTATTTGATACAATGCTTGTATTTAAAAATTAGTTGAATTGATTAAATAAAATATTACATGTTTGTGGGTATCATCCTGGTAAACCCTCACGAGACTATAACTCATCCACTAGGGACACCTAGGGGTTTAAAGGCTTGTGGCACATGCTAAGTGCCATCGTGTTTTCCTACGAAAATGGATTAGATTAGGTATAATTAGTTTTTATGCTTTTAGTTTAATAATATGATGTTTCTTGTTTTTCTTTAGTTTTGTTCTTATGTGTTTTGCCCAGGAGTGCAAAAGCTTAAGTGTGGGGGAATTTGATCAATCAATTTGAGACACACATGTTAGCTTTGTATTAGGCTTTATTAGATGTTTATTGTGCCCAATATTAGTGTTTTAGATGAGTTTAATGTTGTTGGGCTTCATTGGGCTTTAATGCAAATATTGAATAATTTTCGGATTTTGATGCATTTTGACCTTTCTTCCTTGGTTAGGTCATAACTTGGGACTCGGTGATCCAATTGAGGTGATCTTGGTGTCTTTGGAAAGCTAAGACAATGTTCTACAAGTTTCATGAAGAACTCAAGAGCTGGATCGGAATTCTAAGGGCCCAAACTATCCTTGCAATGCAGAGTGAGTTTGCTGTCACGGAACCATCTGGGCAGTATGCACATATTTGACTATATAGTGGGTTATAGGCCTCCTCTTGGGCTGAAACTTGGTCATTTGAAAGATAAGACCCGTATCTCCAACTTCACTGAAGACCATTTTGTCAATAGATGTCGTTTTAGGCATGATAATGAAGCTACAAGTTGGTCTGAATTTGGAAACACGTTCTTCCAACCTAACTTGAGGTAGGTGCAGTGTTTTTGGCATTTATGGAGTTCTAAAAGTCCAAATGACATGATTCAAATTGGAGATTTTCAAGGAGACAACTGGCTACAACTTTCATGAAGACATCCAGGCCAAAATACACCGTCTAGGTGATGAATTTGAAGCCAGAAGTCGGATAAGAGTTGTTGACTAAAAGCCACCAACCATACACCAACCCACCTACCATGCACCAACCCACCAACCATGCATCAAGCTTCCATATTTGACAATTTCCATATTTTTATAGGTTGTATTCAGATTATGTACATGTATAAATTGGCTTCTAGGATTAGTATAAATAGAGCCAATCTCTTTGTGTTATATGAATTCAATTTGAAGTAAGTTTCAAGAAAGTTTGAGTATTTGTGAGAGTTTTCTTTCTCTTCTTCTTCATTTTCTTTAGAATTTCGTTTTTGTTCTTTTATTTCTGAGTTCTTCCTTCCCATCCATGGAAGGCTAGGCTCTCATAATCAATCCAAGGGATTAGCCATCTTGTTGTTTAATTTGGAGATCTTGTTTTGCTTGTTCATATTGCTTAATTGTTATTCAAGTTTCTCTTCTTCCTCTTTTGATTTTTTATCTAGATTAAATTGATTAATTTGATTTAGATGTTAATGTGGTAATAGCTTTATTATCATGTATTCTAAGAGGATCACATAGAATAAACAATTTATTAAAGCTTTTTGATGGATTGTTTAGCTTGGTTAAATTCTTGATCTTAAGTTAATCTATGTTTGGATGGTGCTTACTTTATCTAACCTTGGTTAATTAAATCCTAGATGCTTATCTAGTAGAGGATTCTTGAATCATGTTGAGGCGTCTTGTGTGATCTAAGGCCAAGAACATGGTTAGCGATTAAGTGAATTCCTTGTGATCAATGATGAGTTAAACTCAAGATCGGTAAATTTCCTTGGATTGGTTGTTTCTTTAGATTTGTTTTCAACTTTAATTCTTATACTTTTATTAATATTGTTAATCAACGACAAAACCCCTCATTTTAATTATCTTGATTTGATTAAATCTTTGTTCTTTTTGGATCCTTGAGAGACGATTCGGTTCATGCTCTATACTACAAATTAGTTTGCGAACCGGTAATTATTATTATTTGACGGGTTCTCGACAACCTTTTGTCAGAGACATCCCGATAGGTGTCTTGTAGGCTGTCCTATGAGCCTAAAAAGCATCCTCTAGCCAGTGGCTCCAATCCTTCCGATTTGGCTACACTATCTTCTCTAGAATTTGCTTGATCTCCCTGTTAGAAATCTCAGCCTGCCCGTTAGTTTGGGGATGGTATGGTGTGGACACTCTATGCATAACCTCGTACTTCCGAAGCAAGGCCTCCATGTTGCGGTTATAGAAATGAGTCCCCTGGTCACTAACGATGGCTCTAAGCAGCCCAAACCTGCAGAATATGTTAGACCTGACAAAATCCACAACAACTCAAGCATTATTAGTCTAGGTGGCCTTGGCCTCCACCCACTTAGAGACATAATTAACAGCAATCAAGATGTAAGAGAAACCAAAAGAGACAGGAAAATGGCCCATAAAATCAATACCTAAACATCAAAGATCTCATAGAAAAGCATAGGCTGCTGGTGCATCTCATGCCTACGAGTGATGGTTGTTCCTACTGACACTGCTCACAAATGCGGGAGGTCTCATATGCGTCTCTAAATATGGTGGCCAAATAGAATCCTGAGTCCAATACCTTCCTAGCTGTCCTCTATGGTCCAAAATATCCTCCTACTGTAAAGGCATGACAAAAATGAAGGACTGAGTGGATCTCATGATCTGGAATGCATATGCGAATCACCTGGTCACTACAAAATTTCCACAGATATGGATCCTCCCACACATAATATTTAACATCACTTTTAAGTTTTTCTATTTGTGCTCTAGATGCATGTGCAAGTAAAACTCTAGCAACCAAGTAATTAACTAAATCAAAAAACCAGGGACTAAAATGATGCAGCTGTAGAATCTCCTCATCAAGGAAATCATCGCAGATGGGAAAAGGATCCGCAGCTCTCTCTATCCTGCTAAGGCTGCCACCAGGTTCTCCACTCCACTCCTATCTCTAATTTCCAAATCAAACTCCTGGAGGAGCAACTTCCATCTAATCAACCTTAGCTTCGCTCTGGCTTCTTCAATAAGAACTTCAAAACTGCATGGTCAGTAAAAACAACCACTTTAGAACCAAGCAAATATGATCTAAATTTATCAAGTGCAAAGACAATAGCAAATAATTCTTTCTCAGTGGTAGTATAATTAGCATGTGTAGTATCTAAAGTCCTAGAAGCATAATATATAACATGAGGCGATCTGCCAACTCTTTGTTCAAGGACAGCTCCCAAAGCATAATTGGAGACACCACACATGATCTCAAAAGGAAGTGTCCAATTTGATGGCTGGATGATAGAAGTGGAAGTCATGGCCCTCTTGAGGCAATCAAAGGCCTCTGTGCATCTCTCATCAAAATTGAAACTGACATCCTTTTGTAGCAAGTTGGATAGTGGAAGGGTTATCTTATTGAAATCTCTAATGAAGCGTCTATAAAAACCTGTACGACCAAGAAAAGAATGAATCTCGTGTATGTAAGATGGGTAAGGTAGATGAGAAATCACATCAATCTTAGCAGGATCTACTTCTAGTCCTTTACTAGAGATCACATGGCCTAAGACTATGCCATGCTGATCAATCAATTTGAGACACTTATGTTAGCTTTGTATTAGCCTTTATTAGATGTTTATTGTGCCCAATATTAGTATTTTAGATGAGTTTAATGTTGTTGGGCTTCATTGGGCTTTAATGCAAATATTGAATAATTTTCTGATTTTGATGCATTTTGACCTTTCTTCCTTGGTTAGGCCATAACTTGGGACTCGGTGATCCATTTGAGGTGATCTTGGTGTAGTTGGAAAGCTAAGACAATGCTCTACAAGTTTCATGAAGAACTCAAGAGCTGGATCAGACTTCTAGGGGTCCAAAATATGCCTGAAATACACAGTGGGTTTGCTGTCACGAAAATCTGGGCAATGTACACATATTGGACTACATAGTGAGCTATAGGCCTCCTCTTGGGCTGAAACTTGGCCATTGGAAAGATAAGACCCATATCCCCAACTTCAATGAAGACCATTTAGTCAATAGATGTCATTTTAGGCATGATAATGAAGCTACAAGTTGGTTTGAATTTGGAAACAAGTTCTGCCAACCTAACATGTGGTAGGTTCAGTGTTTTTGGCATATCTGGAGTTCTAAATGTCCAAATGGCATGATTCCAATTGCAAAATTTCAAGGAGACAACTGGCTACAACTTTCATGAAGACCTCAAAGCCAAAATGCACCGTTTAGATCATGAAAATCAAGCCAGAAGTCGGATAAGAGTTGCTGACTAAAAGCCACCAACCATACACCAACCCACCTACCATGCACCAACCCACCAACCATGCATCAAGCTTCCATATTTGACAATTTTCATATTTTTATAGCTTGTATTCAGATTATGTACATATACAAATTGGCTTCTAGGATTAGTATAAATAGAGCCAATCTCTTTGTATTATCATTCAATTCAATTTTAAGTAAGTTTGAAGAAAGTTTGAGTATTTGTAAGAGTTTTCTTTCTCTTCTTCTCCATTCTCTTTACAATTTCGTTTTTGTTCTTTTATTTCTGAGTTCTTCCTTCCCATCCATGGAAGGCTAGGCTCTCATAATCAATCCAAGGGATTAGCCATCTTGATGTTTAATTTGGAGATCTTGTTTCGCTTGTTCATATTGCTTAATTGTTATTCAAGTTTATCTTGTTCCTCTTTTGATTTTTATCTAGATTGAATTGCTTAATTTGATTTAGATGTTGATGTGATAATAGCTTTATTATCATGTATTCAAAGAGGATCACATAGAATAAACAATTTATTAAAGCTTTTTGATGGATTGTTTAGCTTGGTTAAATTCTTGATCTTAAGTTAATCTATGTTTGGATGATGCTTACTTTATCTAACCTTGGTTAATTAAATCCTAGATGCTTATCTAGTAGAGGATTCTTAGATCATGTTGAGGCGTCTTGATATGATCTAAGGCCAAGAACATGGTTAGCAATTAAGTGAATTCCTTGTGATCAATGATGGATTAAACTCAAGATCGGTAAAATTTCCTTGGATTGGTTAATTTTTTAATTACTTTCCTTTAATTCAATTAGTTTATTATCTTTTCAAATCATCAAAACCCCTCTTTTAATTATCTTGATCTGATTAAATCTTTGTTCTTTTTGGATCCTTGAGAGACGATTCGGTTCATGCTCTATACTACAAATTAGTTTGCGAACCGGTAAATTTTATTTATTTGACGGGTCTCGACAACCTTTTGTCAAATTTGGCGCCGTTGCCGGGGATCCAAGGCAACTATTTGATCATTTCAAGACTCCATCTAACTCTAACAATTGTGTTTGTTTTGTTTTTGTAGCTTTTTCAAGTAGAATTCGGCTGAAATTGGGTAAAGGGTATCGTGTCAAGAATTTTGGTTTGGTAAAATATCTCTGATTGACCTGAATTTTTGTACACTGATGGAAAACGTTATTTTGAGAAAGGTTCACTATGTATAGTGAGGTTACCCTTATTTTAGCCAAATTCCATCGTTTAGACCACTTTTTTCAATTTTTTAAAATTTTTTATTTCTCTTTTGGATAGTATTTTTGTGTAGATTTCACATTGTGATGGTCCTATAATTTTTATAAATCTTTAGATATGTTTTCTGTAATTGTTTTGTGTATATTTTTAGACTTGTTTTTGTGATTTTGTGTTTGATCACTAATCTGATGGAGTATAAACTTGATGAGCTGGCTTATCTGGTGAGGCAGTTAGTAGTGGAACAGCATCAGTCACATGTGCAAGAACTTGCAACATTTTGTAGTATATGTTGTAGTTCTTTTCATTCCACATATGCATGCACCACATTACAAGATGATGATTATGTATTTCATGACCATTCTGTTGATGCAATAGGTGTATTTCTTGGTGAACCACAATACCAACAGCCTGGATATGATCCTTATTCTGCTACCTATAACCTTGGTTGGGGAGATTATCTCGACTTGAGATATGAAAATGCAGTACAACAACAGCCAAACCATTATATGCAGCCATTCCAGCAACCAATGAGTTCACAACAGTTTCAACCTTATGTTGGACTAAGCAGTCTATACCAGCAGCCTATGCCCTAGCAAGCCCTAGTAGGCACGAAATCTGAGCCTACATTGGAGGACTTAGTGAAGCAATTGGAAACTAATAATCTGCAGTTTCAACAAAGAACTGAAACCACCATTCAGAATTTGAACACCCAAATTGGTCAGCTAACATCTTCATTGAGTCAGTTGAGCAAGCAACAAATGCATATATCTGATTTTGTAGAACATGAGATCATTGATGTGAAAAAACCAATTGATGATTTGTGTGCTGAATTTGCTAGTTTTACTGATTTTGATGATTCTATTTGTTTTACTGGTGATATATTGTGTAATGCATGTGCTGAGATTGCTGCCTTTTTGAGACATGATGAATCTTTTTCAGTAGATTATGCAGCAACTCAATCTGCAGAAGTAGTGAAGCCACCAAAATTGGAGTTTATTGTGGCTAAGAACCTCCTTACTGATGAGGAGGAGAAGTTGCTGCAAATTTTAAAGGAGAATCAAAGAGCCATCATACTTGCAGACATTCCTAGCGTTAGCCCTTCCATATGCACGCGTAAGATTTTACTTGAAGATGAAGTTAAGCTAATAAAGCAGCCCCAAAGGAGACTAAACCATCTGATTCTTGATGTGGTGACCCATTACACTGGCTATGGTGTGGCTGACAGGATTTTGTTGCTTCTACTATCCATAGGGAGTTTTCTTTCCACACTTTTATTTCATTTTTTGGTTGTTGTTTTCTTTTTTTTTTTTTACTGTTTTGCTACTGTTTTCAATCTTAATTCTGTTTTTATTTTACTGTTACTGTTTACTCTTTTCTGTTGTTGTCATTTTTGCTGTTTGTTGTCTCTGTTATTGATTCTGTTTGCTATCTTTCATTTCTGTTTTCTGTTTTTTGTTTTATTTGTTGTTTCTGTTTTATGTTTTCTATTTAAATTTCTGTTTTGAAAAAAAAGTGTGTGATTTTCGTGTGTTTAGGTCTCTTCCAATGGTGTTTTAAGAATTGTGAAAGTCATGAGTTTGCATTAATTAAAGTTTAAGTTTCTTAACATAAGTGAATGAATTGTCTTTCCTCTTGAATTTTACATGCTTGGTGTTGGATTTTGGATTAGTGGATTAAGTTTGGTAGATGCATCCATACCTTGTGAGATTTTGAGCCTATTGAATTATGGATGATGCATTTATATCATTCTCTTCCTTCTTGTGTGAGTTTCACTCATGGATTTTGTCACACTAGAACTTGCTTTGATTCTTTTTAAGGCTACATTTTCATATGCATGCATGAACTTGATTGAGGCATTTTTCTTGAATTAGCTACTTTAGCCAAATAGCCTACCTTGCATTTATCCCATTGTTAACCCCCTTTGAGCCTAATTGCCCATTCTTTGTTCTTAGATCATTACAAGCCTTGAGAAAAAAAATCATGTTTTACCTCACCTTAGCGAATAGGAGAGCATTGGTTTTCGTATTGGAGGAGCTCTTTTTGCTTCAGGACAAGCCATGGTTTAAGTGTGGGGGGTGCTTATGCAAAATGTTTGGTGCAAAAGAAAGAAAAAGAAAAAGTGACTAATTTTGATTAACACAAAAAAAAAAACAAAAAAAAAGAAAGTTGAAAAAGAAAAAAAAAAAGAATCAAGCCAAAAGGTTGTAAAAGAAAAGAATAGAAAAAGGAAGGAATGTATTAAGAGAATGTGTACTTTATGGTTTGGGGTAAACTTCAGTGCTTGTTACTTGAGTTCCTCCCCATTGCTCTTTTATTCTCTTTGGTTTTAACTTGTTATATCCATATTGTTCCCTTCCCTTACCTTGGCCCAATTACAACCTTGAATAAAGTCCTCTTGATTTGTGTGTGCATGTGTTTTGAGTAGTGGAGAAGTAGAAGATAAGCAAGCTTATGGTGGTGTAATTTTTCATGAGTTGATTTGAGTGTAAACACAAACCTAAAACACTTGAGAGATTGAGAGTGTATCTTGTGAAATTCTATCATGCTTGATCCATGATTCTACTTGAATTCACCTTGCTTGTTAATTTGGGATGTAAAGGCATATCACTTCATGAATGTTTGGAATCTTTGAAACTATGGTCATTCTTAATTCTCTTGTATTTAAAAATTAGTTGAATTGATTAAATAAAGTATTACATGTTTGTGGGTATCATCCTGGTAAACCCTCACGAGACTATAACTCGTCCACTAGGGACACCTAGGGGTTTAAAGGCTTGTGGCACATGCTAAGTGCCATCGTGTTTTCCTACGAAAATGGATTAGATTAGGTATAATCAGTTTTTATGTTTTTAGTTTAATAATATGATGTTTCTTGTTTTTCTTTAGTTTTGTTCTTATGTGTTTTGCCCAGGAGTGCAAAAGCTTAAGTGTGAGGGAATTTGATCAATCAATTTGAGACACTTATATTAGCTTTGTATTAGCCTTTATTAGATGTTTATTGTGCCCAATATTAGTATTTTAGATGAGTTTAATGTTGTTGGGCTTCATTGGGCTTTAATGCAAATATTGAATAATTTTCGGATTTTGATGCATTTTGACCTTTCTTCCTTGGTTAGGCCATAACTTGGGACTCGGTGATCCATTTGAGGTGATCTTGGTGTCTTTGGAAAGCTAAGACAATGCTCTACAAGTTTCATGAAGACCTCAAGAGCTGGATCGGACTTCTAAGGGTCCAAAATATCCCTGCAATACAGAGTGGGTTTGCTATCACGAAAATCTAGGCAGTGTGCACATATTGGACTACATAGTGAGCTATAGGCCTCCTCTTGGGCTGAAACTTGGCCATTGGAAAGATAAGACCCATATCCCCAACTTCACTGAAGACCATTTAGTCAATAGATGTCGTTTTAGGCATGATAATGAAGCTACAAGTTGGTTTGAATTTGGAAACAAGTTCTGCCAACCTAACATGTGGTAGGTTCAGTGTTTTTGGCATATCTGGAGTTCTAAACATCCAAATGGCATGATTCGAATTGCAAAATTTCAAGGAGACAACTGGATACAACTTTCATGAAGACCTCGAAGCCAAAATGCACCGTTTAGATCATGAAAATCAAGCCAGAAGTCGGATAAGAGTTGCTGACTAAAAGTCACCAACCATACACCAACCCACCTACCATGCACCAACCCACCAACCATGCATCAAGCTTCCATGTTTGACAATTTTCATATTTTTATAGCTTGTATTCAGATTATGTACATATACAAATTGGCTTCTAGGATTAGTATAAATAGAGCCAATCTCTTTGTATTATCATTCAATTCAATTTTAAGTAAGTTTGAAGAAAGTTTGAGTATTTGTAAGAGTTTTCTTTCTCTTCTTCTTCATTCTCTTTACAATTTCGTTTTTGTTCTTTTATTTCTGAGTTCTTCCTTCCCATCCATGGAAGGCTAGGCTCTCATAATCAATCCAAGGGATTAGCCATCTTGATGTTTAATTTGGAGATCTTGTTTCGCTTGTTCATATTGCTTAATTGTTATTCAAGTTTCTCTTGTTCCTCTTTTGATTTTTATCTAGATTGAATTGCTTAATTTGATTTAGATGTTGATGTGATAATAGCTTTATTATCATGTATTCAAAGAGGATCACATAGAATAAACAATTTATTAAAGCTTTTTGATGGATTGTTTAGCTTGGTTAAATTCTTGATCTTAAGTTAATCTATGTTTGGATGGTGCTTACTTTATCTAACCTTGGTTAATTAAATCCTAGATGCTTATCTAGTAGAGGATTCTTAGATCATGTTGAGGCGTCTTGATATGATCTAAGGCCAAGAACATGGTTAGCAATTAAGTGAATTCCTTGTGATCAATGATGGATTAAACTCAAGATCGGTAAAATTTCCTTGGATTGGTTAATTTGTTAATTACTTTCCTTTAATTCAATTAGTTTATTATCTTTTCAAATCATCAAAACCCCTCTTTTAATTATCTTGATCTGATTAAATCTTTGTTCTTTTTGGATCCTTGAGAGACGATTCGGTTCATGCTCTATACTACAAATTAGTTTGCGAACCGATAAATTTTATTTATTTGACGGGTCTCGACAACCTCTTGTCGCATGCCCTACCATGAAATGACATTTCTCATAATTAAGAACAAGGTTAGTCTCAATGCATCTATGTAAAACTCTATCTAAACTGTCCGAATATGTATCAAAGGAGGAACCATGCACAGTAAAATCATTCATAAACACCTCTATGCAACTCTCAAGAATGTCAGAAAAAATACTAATCATGCATCGCCAGAAAGTGCCCGGTGCATTGCATAAGCCGAACGGCATCCTCCTATAAGCAAAAGTGTTGAAGAGGCAAGTGAATGTTGTATTCTCTTGGTCCTCCGGTGCAATATGAATCTGGAAATAACCTGAAAAGCCATCAAGAAAACAGTAGTGAGATTTTGCAACCAAGCGCTTAAGCATTTGATCAATAAAGGGTAAAGGAAAATGATCCTTCCTGGTTGCTTGGTTGAGCCTCTTGTAGTCAATGCACACTCTCCAACTGTTCTGCACTCTAGTAGGGATAAGCTCATTCTTCTCATTCTTGAGGACTGTTAGGCCAGTCTTTTTAGGGACTACTTGGACCAGACTCACCCAATGACTATCTAATATAGGATAGATAATACCAGCCTGTAAAAGTTTGGTAACCTCCTTTTTCACAACATCTAAAATCAAAGGATTAAGTCGCCTTTGTGGTTGCCTCACTGGTTTGGCTCCATTTTCAAGTGATATCCTGTGCATGCACATGGAGGGGCTGATGCCAGGAATGTTAGCCAAGGTCCATCCAATAGCTTTCCTATGCTTCCTTAAAGTTTGTAACAACCTCTCCTCTTGCCTAGCATGGAGATCTGTAGAGATGATCACTAGCAACTTTCATTTTCCTCTAAATATGCATATTTCAAATGCTTCAGGGAGTGGCTTAAGCTCCAAGGAAGGGGGCTACTTAATGGAGGGAAGTATTATGGTAGAGGAAACAATATCTGCAACTTGCAACTGAACGAAGTCAGATTTATATGTACTTATTGTAATCAAGTTGCTGCATTTTGACTCTATTAAATCTGCAGATTCACTACCATCATGGTCTGCATGACCTCCACCATCAAAATCAAAGTTAATATGTAAGCAAGACTCAATCTCAGTATAAACAGTACAAGACTCAGAATTAGTGCAGGTGTCACAAGTATAAGTATCATTAAAATCAGCTAAAGGTGGAAAATCTGCACTAAACAACTCAGAATAGGTTTCATCGACTAAATCAGCCAACAACTCAATTTGAAAAGCAAAATGCTCCTCCATGGAATGCTTCATAGCATTTAGAATGTTAAATTTGACTACACTATCTCCAAACTCCATGGAAAAGTGCCTGCATGGACATCAATTTTGGTTCTAGCAGTCTTGAGGAAGGGTTTTCCTAGAATGATGAGGACTTTGCTCGATTTAGACTCTCCATCCATATCCAAAATATAGAAATCTGCAGGGAAAATCAAACCATTAATTCTAACAAGGACATCCTCAATAAGTCTAGCAGGGTAGGCGTTACTCCTGTTTGCTAACTGAGTTACAACACATGTAGTCTGTAAAGGTCCAAGGGCAAGAGAGCTAAACACAGACATAGGCATAACATTAATAGAAGCACCTAAATCTAACATGACATTTTTGAAGCTGTTATTGCCTATGGTACATGGAATAGTAAAAGTCCTTGGGTCCTTGCACTTTTATGGCATCATTGGCTGTATAAGTGCAGAAACATTGCGCCCTATACTGATTTTCTCATCCCCCTTCAGCCTCCTCTTGTGAGTGCACAACTCCTTAAGAAACTTGCCATATCTTGGAATCTGCTTAATTGCTTCAAGGAGAGGAATGTTCACCTCTAACTTTCTAAATGTCTCCAAGATCTCATTGTCCTTGTTAGCCTCTTCCATTTTCTTAGTCTTCATATCTCTCTGAGGAAATGGGAGTGGTATGGTCGTTGCTCATCATTTGTTGTAGCGCCTTGAGTAGGAAGTGTAGGATTTGGGCTCTTACTTCTGCTACTGCCTGATTTTTCTAGTGCATCATGTTGCTCTTTAATTACTGGCGCATCAACAATTCATCCAGATCGAAGAGTGATGGCACTGGCATTTGGGTTCATTACAAACTGTGCAAGTAGTTTGTCAGCCCCCCTGGATTGCATTTGATTCATAGAAGATGCTAGCTGTCCAATCTTAGTCTCCAAATTCTGGATGGTGGCTTATGTTCTTTGCTGGAACTAGAGATTGCTCATTGCCATCTGTTTAACAAGATCCTCCAATGAGGATTCAGATTTAGGAACTGTTGCATTATTCTGCTGTTGCTGCACTGAGTATTGGGCAGGTTGCTGCATAGGTGGCTAGTAAGGTCTGCTGGGTCCTGCAGCTTGATGAAAAGAAGGTTGATGCCTTGACTAATTGGGTTGGGCAGAACTATCTCCCCATCTCAAATTTGGATGGTTTCTCCAGCCAGGGTTATATCTATTAGTGGACAAATCATAGTTTTGCTGCTGTTAAGGCCTAACATAGTATATATTTGCTGCATATGCATGTGGGATACCATCACTGTTACTCTCTTGTAATGAAAGGCATGCATATATGAGATGCTCTGAGGAAGTACAGATGCCACAAACTCGGGCTGTGGTAGGTTGCTGTTGACTCACAGACATTTGCTTCACTAATGATGCAAGTTCATCAAGCTTATTCTCCAACTTCTTATGTTTTGCAACATAGGTGGCCTATATCTCGTGAACTCCTCTTGTCAACACCATTGAATTGCTTCTGGTACTGATGGCCATGTTTTCAATCAAGTTCCTGGCAGCCATGGGAGTTTTATCTACAAGTGTTCCTCCACTAGCAGCATCCATAATGTTCCTATCCATTGGCAACAAACCTTCATAAAAATATTGGATGAGCAGTTGATCACTTATTTGATGGTGAGGGCAGATTGCACAAAGCTTCTTGAATCTTTCCCAATATTCATGTAGGGTCTCCTTATCAAACTATCTAATGCCACATAATTCCTTTCTGATTGCTGCAACTCTTGATGTAGGGAAGAATTTTGCCAAGAATAACTTCTTCAGGTCGCTCTAGCATGTCACAGAACTTAGATGTAAGTAATATAGCCAATCCTTGGCAGCATCCTGTAATGAAAATGGGAAAGCCTTAAGCTTGATGTGCTCATCTGGAATGCCCTGAGGCTTCATGGTAGAACACACAATATGGAACTCCTTCAGGTGCTTATGAGGATATTCACCTACATGACTATTAAACTTAGGCAGCAAATGTATCAACCAAGATTTAAGTTCAAAAGGCACATCAACATTAGGGTACTGAATGCATAAAGAATTGTATGTCACATCAGGTGCAGCAAGTTCCCTTAATGTTCTCTCATTATCGTATGCCATGTTTGAGATGTCTAAATGAGGTTGATCAGAAACAACAAAGACAAATGCAATATGCTTATATGTAGAATCACTAAAACCACTATTGTTACTACCTAAATCACTGGTAACACTACCAACTACAAGGTCACTATGAATGCTACTACTAATCTTATGAAGTCTGTGAAGTGTATGAAAGGTTCTATCAATTTCAGGATCAAATGAATACAAAATACCAAGATTAAACTTAGTCATGCAACATGCAACACACAGGAAAGCATAGGAAAACAATAACACACCAAAACACTAAAAAGCCTAAACAAATTACTTAAAAAAAATTCTAAAAATAAAAATAGTATCAAAAGATTTAAAAAAATATGGGACCACCACACAAAATTAAATTGGACCAAGTTGTGATTTATGGTGGAGAGAAAATATTTCAAAATTTGAAAAAGTGGCCTAAAGGATGGAATTTGGCCAAAATTAGGCTTAGGCCAAGGCAAAGCACTAAATTTTGATCCTTGAATTTTTCTCTAGGGGTCTACCAAGTTTCAGGCCAATCAGAGTTAGGGAAACAAATTTTTAAGTACCTATACGTCCCAGAGAGACCTTGAAAACCACTAAATGAATTTTTTTGGCAAAAATAAGGGTGGATAACCACAAAGTGGTCTCAATGCTCAGAATGGCCATAAACCTTTGGACACCAAAAATTAGACCCAAATTCAACAATATAAAGTCCCTAAGACTCAAGAAAAAATACTAAAAAATACTAGAAAAATAGAAAATACTACCAGATAAAGGAATTCATCAAAATTAAAGGGTACCTGACCCCTGATGGGGATCACCTGTGCTTAGAATGAGGTTTATACTTCGAGAACCAAGCATTAAGTTCAGACTCCCAAGAATGGTTGCAATTAGTTCCTTCTATGTGGTAGACTAACACTATTCAATCTGCAAAATAACAAAAACTTAAACAGAAAAGGTTGGATGCAGAGAACAGAGTTAGTAAGGTTCCTAATATAGCAAATAAAGATAAAAAAATCCCCGGCAACAGCGCCAATTTGATCTGTGGCCGTACATGGCTCAAAACAAAAATAACTTGCAATACAAGGCAATACAACCTTGGTCGTCTCATAAGGATCTTTGAATGTATTAGACAATTAGGATTGTTAGAAAAATGAGGGGTTTGAATGTTTAGAGTTGAAAGAAAGAAAAGAAAACAATTTGCACTAAAAAGGAAAATCAATTAATTGAAAAGACCAATCTACTGGTTAGGTTTCCTAATAGGATCAATCATTGATTTCAAAATATTTAATTCTTGCTTGATCTCAATTTAACTGATTAAGCATCAATTAATTTAAAAAGATTTCCTACTGAATTAAGCATCCAGAATATAATCAAATGGGTTAGATAATTACGTATCATCTAAGGCACCAAATCAATTTAAAAGCCGAATCCAATCAAGCCTATGATTAAGCATCAAAGATCATATTAATCTCGAATTCAAGCATACCAAATTAAGCATCCAACATGTCAATTCATCCCAGATTATATTTGCAATGTAAACAGAATGCAAATTCAATTGAATGATTAAGCACCAACCCAAAAGGAATTCACAATCAAGATCCAAGAAGAGAGATTAAAAGGAAAAGAACTAAATCAAGAATTGAAATTTGAAATTAAAACCAAACCTCAAGATCCATAAAAGAAATCCCTACACTAGTGAATTGATCCAAATGGTTTAGCCTTCCATGGAGGCTTCAACCGAAAATCAAGAGAAAACAATTAAAACTAAGAAAACTCTAACTTATAACAAACTAAAAATCTCCTGTTGAATTGCCAAAAGTCCTCGCCCGATTTGACTCCTAAAACACCTAAATATTGTGTCCTATAGGTTAACTAAAGGCTCTGCCCAAGTCACGATCCCATTAGATCCCATTAGATGTTAATTGGCCCAATTACAATTAATTACACAACGGCTAGCTGAGATACAGGGCAGATTTTGTGCAATTTTGTTTATGATTTGTTTGACCCTCCAAGAGACCGAATTGACTTTAGGCTCCTTCATAAATGTTGTAAATAATTTCTCCCTTGAAATTTTTGCACTGGTCCCATGTCATTTGGACTTTTATTACTTAAGATATTCCCAAAATACTGCACCTATGTCGGGCTGCCTGGATAGAATACCTTTGCCAACTTCAAGCCTAATTTCATCAATGATCCATACTAAATCGGCCCAGGAACTCTCATGAAAGTTTTAGGTCTTTGTCTAAGCTTTCCACGAACACTGAGATCACCTCAATTGGATCATAGAAGCCCAAGTTATGGCCTAATCAAAGAGGAAATGTTAGAATGCATTAAAATCTGAGAATTAATCAAGATTTGCATTAAGGGCTAATGAGGCCCAACAACATAAAACTCAACTAACAAACTAATATTGGGCACAATAAACATCCAATAAAGTTAAGTATGAAGCTATAATAAGTGTTTTAAGATTGATTGATCAATCGTCTTCATCGCTGGAGAAGCATGGAGTTCAACGACGAACGAAGTAATTTGATTTGAATATTTAACATGTTTTATGTTTGTGCCCTCAACATATGATTCATGATAAAACCACAAGTCTAATTATTGGTTGAATTTCCCAATTGATGACAGAATATGTTACAAACGAAGTTTGATGAGATATGGAAGAGAAGAATCCAATAATATATTGACAGAACCCATGCACTATGAGAATGGAACTATTACCATTTTTGTCATAACCCTATCCTAAGCCGTAACTAGTGCATAGGTTAAGCTAGCTCAACATACACCTAGTCTGGCAAGCATAACAAAAAGAATCCTAGCAAGTCACTTTAAAAGCTGAGAAAGTGACTACCAAAAATTCGGTAGAGTCTCCCCTAAAAACTGAATAAACCAAAGTTTCAAGTGAACATGGAATAGTACCATCTTAGAAATAACAACAAGCATGAGCTCTTCTCATGCACCAACCATAAGTATACAATCAAAGTTAGTTGTACACAAAGAGACAAAACAAGGCTAGCCATTCAAATACAAATAAAAAGGAAATACAATCTAATCCCCTATAGTTGCAAAATGCACTACAACATTTTAGATTTATGGAAAGGGTTGAAAAGTGTTGTCATAGGGTTGAAAGTGTTGCTTAAAGTCTAAGGCAACGTTTTTTAGTTGTTGCCAAGTCATCGGCTGTACGGCCGTTGCCTAAAGTCTAAGGCAACGCTTTTTGAACCTTTTGACAACAATTCATAAAAGTGTTGTCTACAATCTAATCCCCTATAGTTGCAAAATGCACTACAACATTTTAGATTTATGGAAAGGGTTGAAAAGTGTTGTCATAGGGTTGAAAGTGTTGCTTAAAGTCTAAGGCAACGTTTTTTAGTTGTTGCCAAGTCATCGGCTGTACGGCCGTTGCCTAAAGTCTAAGGCAACGCTTTTTGAACCTTTTGACAACAGTTCATAAAAGTGTTGTCTGTTCTTACCTTTTGGCAACGTTTTTCAAACTTTGCATATTCCTAGACTTTGGGCAACGTTTGCCTATTCATGGGCTTTTAGGCAACGTTTTTCAAGCATGGCCTATATGTAAAACTTTAGGCAACACTTTTAAAACCTTTTCTAAAATTGTATATATTGGCAAAAAACGTTGCCAAAAGCCTAGAATGCATTAGTTTTGAAATCTAAATTTTCAGCAGTCACCTTAGCTTTGGTGTTAGAGAACCAATTTTTTAAAATGCTCCAAATGCCTAGAATATTAACCTTGTACCAAAAAAAAATATTAATCCAATTATTAGCGATGATCTAACAGATGTTTTATCATAATCAGATACATCTCATGGGAAAGGTTTGTGTCATATCACTATTTCTACATTGCTTCATAGTAGAGTTACAATACAAGCATGTCACAAATAACATCTTGTTTATGCCTTTGTATCATGATACCACGTCATAGTGGTTGAATAGAAGTTCTTTTTTTTTTTTTTTTTTATCAAATTACAACACCACCTTCCCTTCCCCTCATAGCAAGAAGCAAAATCTCACCCCAGAAAACTGGAAGAGACAAAAACAAACCCACAACAGTCTTCATAGATGCCATTCAATTTACAAGGTCTAAACACCAATCAGCCCATGGCATACTTCTGGGTCCATCTGCGTACAGTGGCTTCATACTTGGCCCAATAAGTTTTGTACATGTGAGCAATCTCTGGTACCAGAGGGTCATGAGGATTTGGAACTGTCAGAGTGAGCAGTACCGGGTATGCCAAGCAAAACATAATTAGAAAACCCATTATCTTTAGGTTCTTCTTAATATCAGCAACACACAACAAATAATTTCAGAAAATTCCTAGAGGAAGTCAAACTATAATCAGTTGTACAAAATCGAATAAAGGCTGATGTTCATATTTGGAATAAGATTATAAATTCTTACACAATATATTAGGGGGGAAATTACCAAAAGTACATAACACAATTCAGGCAAAAGTATTCCCTGCCTACAAGACTACTCCAATAAAAAGACTTTACCCTGCCATCTAGTATCAGACAAATGGACATAGAGAACCAGTCTCCCAAATTATGTTGGTAGTGGGCAGACCAATAAACCACAACCCAAATTTTGGTATACCTCACAACAAATTTGAAAGGGAGTTCAATTTGGTATACCTCATAACAAAACTTTCAAACACTACCTATCAAAGACAACTCATTACTTAACTAGAGCAAGGACTTCCAAGTTGCGAATCAAGCTTCTCATCCACAATCTTCTCAACTTTCACCTTTAGTTTGGTGTGTTGCTTCTTTCTCTCATAAGCCAATCGCACTCTTTCCTTCCTTTCCTTTTCTAGCTCCTATGAGCAACCAAACAATCAGAAACTTTAGCAAACACCATTATTAATAATAAGGATTTGTAGGCATTTCTGTTTTGACAAAAAGAAATTGGATCTAAAAGAACGCATTCACATTTGGAGACAACTAAGCATGTATAACCAAAACAAGACATTTGAACATACCAATTTTATCAATATTATGGATAGGAAAACAAATCATTTAAGTCCCTATCTATTGAATGAAACATATTGGAATACTAGCAATAAGAAAATTCTACCTTGTAAATATCAAACTAGTATGTCCATTTTACATGGTATAGTACTCTCTTCCTAGACAAAATTGGACTATGCAAGACAATGCCTTTCAATTCCAGTATTCATGAAGCAAGATCAAGTGTGGGACTGCTACCAACAGATTGACCATACAATATCAATTGCTCATCTTTCACTCCATATTGCTCTTTTAGGCATTTATATGCAGCATCAATATCTGCGTATGTATTACACTCAATTGGCTGTTTCAACAGACAAAAATGATTAGAAACTGATAGGGAAGAAGCTTGTCTAAGTCAAGGCGCTTGTGTGAGACAGCGTGCCTCATGTTTAATTTTCTATTAATATTGAGGATTAGTTAAATTAATACAAACTTAAAGTATAATGGTGAAATTTTTTATTTCTTCTCCACCTACCACTTTTCATTTCCGTTCTACCTAGGTTATTCTATTCTATCGCTATTACTTGTGATCCGATTTGATTACCCCCTCTTCATTTACGTTCTACCTAGGTACTTATTCTTGTCTTTGATGCTATGGGTTTGAGTGGATTAAATTCTAGATTTTTAACTTTCTTGTTTTTTTAAAAGGCAAATTTTTGTTTCTTTTCTCTTTTAAGTGGATAACATGACTATCTCAATCTGGGCTCTCATCCTTTCACAGAATAACTAGTGTACAATCATTAAAAGAGTTGCTATATTCTAATCCTCTAACAGAACAACTAGTGTACAATCATTAAAAGAGCAAAAAGCAGAATCTTTGCCACAACATTATATACAAGATTAGTTTCAAAAAGCATAGAAGAACTAGCCATCACCATACCTATTCATTTATATGCACACAAAGAAGCAAACAGATTCAATATATGAAATCCACAATAAGAGGTGCATATATTCGAAACTTCACAGCAGAGAAATTAAAAAAAAAGTACAAATGCTAAGAGCTGCATAGATTTTTGCAACCAGACTCAGGTTTAGAACATAATTGAATCCATTTAGTGTGAAACAGATATATCCATCCATTTAGAAGTAGAAATCAGACCTCAAACCCAACACAGGAATTCATCACCTGAAGGCCACTGTTTAAAAGCAAAAAGAAAAGGAAAAAAATTAAGCATATGTGTACCAAGTAATGAGTCATTTGATTCCCGAGAAAGCCTAGGATAGAAAATAAACAAACTGATGAGTATGCATTGTAGAGAAACCAACATAATCATTGTGAGCAATTTGATAAGAAATAACCCTAGGGTTAAAGGAAAAAGAAGAAACGGATGGTGGGTTTTACAAACATTAGAAATATCGTTAAAATAATCAATTTTTAAAATGAAAATATTAGAAATTGAAACCTCGAGGGGCGAGTTCATCTTGCCCTGAATCCTCGCTCTCCAACTTCACCATTTTGAGGCAGTGGGTCTCCGATCCCATTAGCTGGACACTGAACTTGAGCGTTGAGTATACTTAGTTACAAAATGAGTCACGCAAGAAGAACGCGTAATAGTGTTTGATGCAAACATCCACAAAAGAAAAAGGAAGGGGAAAACTCACTGAACAAGCTAGGGTGGCTTGAGCGTTAGACAACAATTCAAGACTGGCAAGCAACAAGCCGCACAAATGGAAGAGGAAGAGGACGTCTCTGACTAACCTTTAAGAAAGATTTATTTGACAATTGTGAGAAAGAGATTTCTTAGAGAACACATGAAAATGAAAAATGGGAAATCAGTGAACAAGAAACAAGTGAGATTGTTTCCACGAAACCAGTAGAGAGAGAAGCAATACCTTCATGAGTTCTTGAGAGGAAGCAAATGAGCACGAGAGTGAAGCATTGTGAAGCATACAAAAATCGAAGCCCAGAAGCGGTTGGGAATTGGTTTGAGGATGTGAGGTCGAAATTTCTGAGATTCCTATGAGTTTGGGAAAGTTCAAAGTTTAGAGTTTCAATTTAGGAATTGGGTAATTGGGATTATAAAATTTTAGAAGAAATTTAGATTTAGCGGTAAGAAGAAATTTTTGGGAAGTTTTCCCCTCAAAAGTCAAGTTTTAGGCAACGGCTAATAAATGATGTCAAAAGTTATATAACAAGCAAGTTGCAAAAACCGTTGCCTAAAATTCTTATGACAACGCTTTTTAAACATTGCTTTAAAAAGTGTTGCCTAAATTGGTCAAAATTAATACAACTCATATAAAGCGTTGCTTATATCCTCTATGGCAACATTTTGTAAACGTTGTCTAGAGTAGTGTTGCCAAAAGTTAAACTTCATAACAACACTCAAAAACCGTTGCCTGTACTATTTTAGGCAGCATTTTTTGAACGTTGCTAAAAATAGTGTTGCCATATGTCTAAAATGTTGTAGTGATGCTAAAGTCAAAATGCATCACTTGCCACCAACAAAGATGGAGGCCTACCAAAAGACTATATGCCTAGAAAGAATAACAAATCCTACGAATCAGTCATTCAACTATCTGCAATCTGAAGGAAAAATATATAAAATGGGGTGAGTCACTTAGATTCAGTGAGGGCATAATAATCAAATGAACTTGATGAGAAAACAAGCAATAACACAAATATTTTATCTTTGAAACTAACACCAGAATATGCTAACCGATATGAATAGAATTTGTAAATGAAACTACAATGTCAAATGTTTTCTTTTGTCCAAAACTATACATAAACATAAGTTATTCAAAAATTCTGGTCATCAATAAAGTAATCTATATGGGTAACATCTAAAAGAACCAAAATGTAAGTTGGGGTGTCAACGTCACCCAAGAAGTCAAATCTCAATCTCATCTTAAGTCAGGGGCCTCACTTCACTCGGCTAAATATCAAGGTTAGGGTTTGCTTACCCTACAACCAAGTAAAGGGGCTAAGGGTCCACTCACCTAATAGTCAAAAGCTAAAGGTTTGCTCACCTAATAGCTAACTAAAACAACTAGCCTCGCTAGATCCATCTATGTCTATGTATCTACTATATGCATATAGGCAATTATATATAACTACTAATGACATTACGATGTTCTAACATAGAACCATAATGGATATTTAAAATATAAAATCAATTTGAAATATACTAATCAAATCTAATCCATAGAAACTACTAATCATATCTCAATTCTCATAATAAAATTCAATATCCATCATAAGGTAATATTCTCAAATAATAATTCAATAGCGACAAAGTCAATAAGACTATATCTAAAAAAAAACATAATTGTCATGTAAAAAAATTCATAACTTCAAGGTGTTTCTCAATATAACTTAAAATTCTTGTTTCCCCAAAGGATGGAATTTGAGACTAAAAGAATATAGTCTTGAGTAATAAGAACTACTATGAAGAACTTCAAGTTCTAAGTCTACAATAATAAAGGAAACTTGACTTGAGATATTACTAGAAAGAAAATAAATACGCAACAAGATTTAAATTTCAAAATATGCCACATTACAAATTATCCACTTACAGAAATGAAAAATCAACTCGGCTTCTCTAGTAGATGCGAGTGGAGTGGTATTCCATGAATCTGTTCCCAAATAAAATATTTCAACAAGTCAGGATAGGCCAAACAAAAAACTATACAAAGTCTCAACCACCAAGGATAACATTTCCCTATTTTAACAGAAGCGAGGCCTTTAAAATTTGTATGTTCTTCTAAGAAATGTAGGATTTCTACTCTCAATCCTACTACAAAGTTTCTAATCACCTTTTAGAAATTATTCTCAACCCTTCATTTGTTATCATTTCCTCAAAACATAGTGCTACCCACTATATGTTATGGATTTCATGAATCTGATAATATAAGTTTTCATGAAAATTGAATAACCACTTCACCACTAAAAATTCTAAGTAGTAATGGCTTTAACAAAAATTATTTAAGCTTGAACTAACAATGGGTAAAGTGATTGGATAAAATTCCTAAATAAAGGTTTCATGAAAATTGAATAACCACATCACCCTAAAAATTCTAAGTGGTAATGGCTTTAAAAATAATTATTTAAGCTTGAACTAACAACGGATGAAATGATTAGATAAAATTCCTAAATAAAGGGTTTAGGGATTTCAAGAAATTGAAAAGAAAATTAAGATTTGGCTTACTCACAAAATTAGAATAACAAAAATTCCTAAGTTCTTGGTTCACTTCTCAACGGCGTCTCCCCCACACACACATATAAAAAAGAAAATAATAATAAAAACCTCACCTACCTTGTAAAACAACAACTATGGAAGAGTATCATGGAAAAAATACAAATGATTATTGTTGCTGTGGTTAGATACCGAGAGACTCACATTCACTTTAATGAAGGACAAGCTGTCAAGTTCAGAATAGTTGCAGACCTCGTCTAACAACGAACTTCTCCGATGAATAATGCCCCTTAACAACGAACTTCTCCGATGAATATTGCCCGCAAGATGTAAACTCTTCAGGTTGTGGCATTCATGTAAGTATATAGACTTGAGCTTGTAGAGGAAACTTGAAGAGTACACTTTAACCAATCTTGAACAACCAGAAAGATATAAATCTTCAATATTTGGTGTCTGAGAGAGATCGGGAAGTCTAATAAGGTGCTTAGAGTGATTTAGCATAAGTTCTTTTAAATTTGGGAGATGCTGTAATATAATACAAAGGAAATAATTTATTAGATAACTAAGGAATCAGTATAGTGAACGTTGCCACTAATTAAGGAAAACATATATGATATCTATTAGCTACAAAGGCATACCTGATCTCCGTCCCAAAGCTGTTCCAGTTGACTATTAGCCATGTAGAGTCTAACAAGATTCACTGAACAAAAGTTCAGAGGCAGATATCGTAGTGGGCAGTCGGTCCAATAGACATTCCTAGCATTCGCTGAAGCAAAACCCACATTCCTCACCTTTCCGCAATGTATTAATGTTAAAGTCTTAAGCTTGACGAGGGAACTTGAAGAGTACACTCGAACCACACTATCACAAAAATTAAGATTTAGAAGTTCAACATTGCGTGCTTGTGACAAATCTGGGAGTTCAATGAGACGACTCGAGAATGCAAGGTTAATTTTTTTTAAATTCGGGAGAAGCTGTAAGAGATGTAGAGAATTTAATTAATTTAATAGATAACTAAGCGAAAGAAAACCAATATAGCAATAGTTAAAAAATACCTGATCTCCATCCCATAGGCGTTCCAAATGACTATGCCCCATGTTAAGTTCAACAAGATTGTTTGGACAAAATCTTAATGGCAGAGATGGTAGAGGGTATTCATGCCACCTTAGGATCCTTAATTTATCAGGAAGATTTTCAAGGCCTTTCGGAACATGCACTCTTGAAGGCTTTTCGTGATTAGATTTGTAAAATTCAAGGAATCTCAGATTATACATCTTTTGAAAGGTATCAGCATATAAGTAAATCTCTTTGCTCATGTCCATGGATATAGACCGGATTGTTTCAGTCCCCTGACAAATGGATGAAGGAATTATTTAGATAAAGATGATATTGGCTAGCCAAAACTAATGTCATTCTTTCGCTAAAGAATTATAGTTCAATTATAAAATTTATTTCTAATATATTGAATCGTCATAAAAAGGCCAAATATATCAAACTTTTACGAAAAGTATTTTAGCAATAAAAAGGTGGTGATTAAATATAGATCACTATCCATTATAATATAAAAAAAGGCATTAAAATATCATCCAAATTGTAGGAGGAGAAAAACTAAAACAGCTCATTTGAAAACAAATAGAATAATAATGAAAAAAAAATGATTCCTTCAAATCTAAATACAGTCCAAGATGTAATAGTTAATCACAATTGATAATTTAAGAATATCCTCAAAACATTTACAATTAATTAAAAATGAAAGTTTATAAGTCAGGAATCAATTTTTCATAAAACTTTTAATGTAAAATCAATTCACAAATTGTTCACCCCTATTTTTAATAGGATATTAAACTAATTCTAACATTTAAATATTGAATCATTCTCTATTATTCATATAAGGAATAATCTAATCAAGATAAAATTCATATTAAATTAAAGATCAGAAAAAAAAATGAAATAAAATTGCACTAATATGGATAAAACTAAAGATTTTCTTTAAATTTTATTTCTCAAAAAATTATAATAAGGAGAAAAGACCTCAGAAGGGTAGGCAAAGACCCACCTAGACAATCCCTGGGTGCCAATGGATCTCCTTGAAAGAGGGATGAATAAACAAGTGGGACTATCAGTCCAAGAGGGAGCCGTGATTCAAATCATTGCACATAAAGAATGCAAAACCTTATCTAAATCCCTTCAACTAGTTAGCTAACCCACGTTGGCCTTATCTTATCTTTGAGTTTAGAAACCAAAGATGTCTTTAAGCCAAATAAGGGTCCGTTTGTATTAGCTTTTTTAAGAGTAGAAGTGTTTTTTTGAAGTAATAAAAGTGTTTTTTTTAGAAACTAAAGAGTTCAAGCTTTTAAAAATAGTACTTTTATTATTTCAAAAAAATATTTTTTCTCCTAAAAAAATTAATACAAACTGAACCTAAATATGGCATGCAATTCAAGAGGATAAAAAAAAAAACTTTAAAAGAAATTGATAGTACCGTGTTGTTGCCCAAAGCATGATAGATATCCTCATGCTTCCATAGTCGAATGGGCTTTCCTGGATTTTCGACTAATTGTTCGCTGACAATTTCTTGGCCCATTGCCAGTACCATATCATGCATAAAAATTTGGCCATGTTTATCAATCGAAATGAGAGACCTCTCGATGAGTACATCAATCTCAAGAGACGATCCATAGTAGTCTGGCATGTCTCGCATATAAGGCATATTCCTTTGACTGAAGAAGCAGGCCAAGTCAAGAAATATATTCTTCTTTGCATCATCAAGTCCATCAAAACTTATCTTTAACACATCAATAATTTCCTTATTTGGAGCTTTTTCTAATATTTCCAAAGCACTTTTCCATTTCTCTTCTCTTCTGCCATAAAGAAAGGATCCCAAAACAGTAACAGCTAACGGAATGCCTTTGCAATAATTCACCACTATTTCTGATAACCTCACATAATCTTTAGCTGGCTGATTTTCCTTAAAGGCTTTCAAACTGAAGAGTTGAAGGGCATCCTGAAAATTCATCTCTTGAACATGATATGTTTTTATGGCTCCAGCATTCTTAAGCACATGCATGTCTCTTGATGTAATAATAATTCTACTTTCTAGCCCAAACTGATGAGACAGTTTGATTAAATCATCAATTCGTATTGAATTGTCGACATCATCAAGAACAAGAAGAATCTTTTTGCTTCGAAGCCTGCTTTTCACATAAGTTAATCTTATGCTAGAGGTGCCAAAATCTTTCCCTAAAAGTTCTTCAAGACATTTATTTTGTAGGAATTCCGGTCCTTTTCTTGCTAGTTTCTCTCGCACATTTGCAATAAAGGAGCAAGATTCAAATTGAGCTTTGAGCTTGTGAAATATAACATCAGCGATTGTTGTCTTACCTATACCACCCATGCCCCATATTCCCACAATGCGAACATCTGGTGAGCCAATGCTTAATAATGCTTCCATGTTTTCAATATGTTTATGAATGCCAACCAGTCCTTCTAAATCGCATGAGGATACACAAATCAATTTATCCCCAATATCTTTGACAATTTCTCTAACAAGTTTGGATTCAGGTCTAGACAGAAAAGGAACAAGAAAAAAGTAAGTAATTAAACATCAAAAAGAAGTGAAACGACAACAATTAGTATGATGAAATAAACGGAAACTTATTTAAAAGGTGCAATGCAATTGACCTTGTATCATTTATCTGTAAAGTTGCAGAAGAAAAGGCAGGCAAATGGATAAAACATTATCAATAATTTACAATGAGGAAAAAGAGACGACCTCATTATGAAAGTATAAGGATAAATCCAAGTCTAAAATTATATTCTATCAATATTGTGAGTACTACATCATATGGGACACCATAGCCAAGCAATAGTTTTTTAAAAATTAAAAATTAAAAAAGTAATTGTGCAACTTTTTGATACCACTTCATGTTGAGATATTGTGAGTAGTGCTACTACTTTACAATGAATTAACAGAGCCAAAAAAAAGTACTTTAACTAAACGTTAAAGCAATGAATTTTGTGAAAGTATCACAACTGAACTTTCTTTTTATTTTGGTCCATCATCATTCAAGAGCTTTGAATCAATTCTAACATATTTGAGCAAAATTTTGTGCAAGGTTCAAATACTGAAAAAACTAATCTGTGTTAATTGAACTCATGGACTGTACTAAAAGTATGAATTTTAAGTTACCTAGTTTTTGTTGAATCCCAGCCAGAGAGACCGGCTGCTTGAAACAGAGCATCCTTCCACCTCTGCACTTTCTCCTTGTTTCCATTGAATCTCTTCTCGTGTTTAAGGAATGTATCTGCATAACTCCCACTCTGTTTCCGCACATTTGAGGGGTCTATGTTGTAGAAAACAGGTATGACAACCCTTCCATCTCTCTCCTTGCATTCAAGTATCTTGAGAAGTTCATCCAAGCACCAAGTTGAAGAAGCATAGTCTTCAGAGAAAATGATGACAAAAATCCGTGATTCTTCTATAGCTTTCAGAAGCGATGGCGAGATCTCTCCTCCTCTGTCAAGTCTGTAATCAATGTAAGTGTCAATCTTTGCTCTGCACAATGCGTCATAAAGATGACTGGTGAAGTTGTCTCGGGTGTCTTCCCCTCTGAAGCTGAGGAAGACATCATAATTGGTTGTAGGAGGAGGACAAGGGGCAGGATCAGAAGTAGAAGCACTTGAATCAACGATGGACACCTCTTCCCTGATATCACAACCAAACAGTGTGTTAGAAAAAACAATAGCAGGAGAAATCACAGACAAAATCAAAGGGTTGATTACTTGTTAACAGCTCCACGATCAAGGTGGGAATTAGCATGCTTGATGAATCTGATTAACCAAATCAAATGCGGGGCCACGGCTGCTAAGATCAGTAAGGCTTTTGATGCATCCATCTTATAACTGGAGGAAGCTGTTGTCAATGCTAATCAGTCAATATATGGTATTGATATGGAAAAATGGTTGCAATTAGATGTGTGGCTTTCTTTGTGATTCAGAGAAAAGGAAAAGTAGAAATAGGAATGAGCATTTCAACTCTTGCGTTGTTTCTCTGAAAGTTTAGAAAGTCAACTTGAAGATGAAGTGGGTCTAGCTGGCACACGAAGACTAAAATTAAGATTATGCTTCCTTCTTTGTCCTTTAGTCCCACCCATGGCTCCTCCTGGCTTGCCAAAACTCACCAAAAAGAAAAATTATAATATTATGGTTTCACCTAATTTTTTGGGGAAACAAGAACTTAATTAACCTAATTTATGTGCATTAAGATTTAAGAGGACACTTACAACTTTATTTTCTAAAAGAAGGAAATCTTTCCCCTGTTCGGATTATAATCTTACTGATTTTATAATGCAAAACATGATATAATTAGATTTTCCATAACTATCTGTTTTATAGTGAAAAAATATTAGGATGAACAATTCAATTCCAAATAGCAATATATGAAGGAAATTACTTCATTTAAGTTTTACAGTAGTTAACTGATATCAAATTTAAAGCATACAAACACGTCTACAAGATAGAACAAGCTTTCCACAAGAAGAATAAAGCACAAATGCACAACAGAGAATAAAAAAAATGAATTAAAGAAAACAAATTAAACCAATAAACTAAAATGCAATTCATGATCAGATACTGGGGTAAAATAAAACTGTTACACCTATATATATTGAACTTTTAATAATTATTTCTACCCATTACTCTTAGTTACTATGTTTCTCTGCTTTGTTCGTTTTATGAAGGATTTCTCCAGTTGTTTTCCTTTTACCAAAACATTTTCGTAGGTATTCTCAACAAGATTTTGGAGGGACTAATATTCTGATTGTTGATGGGCTTCCAGACCCCCTTCGTACTCCAATAATTATGTTACTTAATGCATTTTGCATGGCAGGAAAAAAAGAAACTTTTGGAGGCTTTTCAGTTTCTAGTATGAGTTCGAACTTTATGGGTGTTGAAGTCATAAACGGCAGAATGTAAAATTATCTATATATATATCTATTTATCTATCTATTTATTTATAAGTAAAACTAGTTTGAGAAACAATTAATACTATCATTAAATTCAATAATATCATTAAACACATGTTAGTTTTTAAAGCAAAATGAAATAATAAAATTAAAGAAGACAAAAATATTAGAGAATAAATATTATCTAAACATATAATTAAAATTTAAATAATTAAATAATAAAATTAAAAAAGACAATCTCTCCAACATACAATTAAATTTACAACATTTCTTTCATTTTAAAGAATTTTTCTTAAAAGAATATTTTGTAAATTCAACATCTTTGAAATAATAATTATACATAAAAATATTATTTTGCATAAAAAATAATAATTCTATCTATCTATATATATATAAGTAAAATTGTCTTGAAAAGTAAATAATAATATTAAATATAATAATATCATTAAATAAGTGTTAATTAATTTTTGAAGAAAAAAATGAAATAATGAAATAAAAAAAGACAACAATGTTAGGGGTATGTGTTGTCAAAACATAAAATTAAAATTTAAAGAATTAAATAGTAAAATTAAAAAAGACAATCTTTTCGACATAAAAAATTAATTTATAACATTTTCTTAATTTATATTTAAATTTTTTTATTAAAAATAATTCTTAATTTAACATCTACGAAATAATAATTATACATAAAAAATTATTTTGAATAAAAATAATAAATATAAAATATAAAATAATCTGCACAAATAAAATGAAATTAAAAAAGGCATTCTTTCTAACATAAAAAATTAATTTTAAATAATTTCTTTATCTCTCTATAAAAATTTTATAAAAAAACATTTTGAAAACTAAACATATTTAAAATAATGAGTATAAATAAAAAATTTAAATATAAAATATAAAATCATGGATAAGAAGACTAGTTTTCTTAAAAAAATTCTCTATAGGAAAGGAAGTGGTGAGTTGCAGCTCAATAAAGATCTTATTTTCATTTTTTAAAAATATTTAAAAAAAAAAACCCAAAGAAAATAAAATTACAACATAATCTAACACAACAACTTAAGGGTTGAATGCAAAAAATGAAAAGCAGAAAAATAAAATTCCCACATGTTCACACTATTCCATAAGATCATTAGATTTACATGTTAATACCTACATAATTGCAATGATCCCCTAATAGAGATCTGGGTTGATTTATCGCTCTTGGGCTTCAACATCAAAATACCATCATCCATATCCTCGCCAAGATCTCAACATGTGCACATATGTGAACGGACCATATATAGCTGTCAATGATAATGAAACTTATGATAGGCATCTGATTGAACACACGAATACTTAGCTGATGTAATAAGTGCAAAATAAGTAAATACAACGAAAAAATATGTAACACAGAAAAAAAATAAAAATTCAAGGACGAAACTGAAATAACCAAGTGAAACACAAGAAGGGGGGTTGAATTGTGTTTCTTAACCTTTTTTTTAATTAATAAAAGATTTTCCTTTTTAATAGAAAATAGAACACAGCGAAGGATAAAGTTTAACAAGCAAAGAGCTTAGGACCAACACAACTTAGTCCTATTGGACTCTAAGGATTTCGAAAAGACTTTTAATAAAATGGTTAACACGTTCTAAAACCAAATAAAAAGATCTTTGTTAATAAACACAATGGTAAACCCCAGAGGTTAGTGAATATAATAAAGCACACTAGAAGAGAGGAGAAGCTTACACATGAGATTTATCCTGGTTCACTCTTATCAACCAAGAGCTACGTCCAGTCCCTTCAACCAGAAGGATTTTCCAACTAATCTTTTTCACGATTACAAGTATTATGCACCTCTTCAGGTAACAAGTATTTTCAACCTCTTCAGGTAACAAGTATTTTCAACCTCTTCAGGTTCTATCTCACAAGTATTCTTTTACACACAGCCTCTTCAGGCTTACAAGGCTTAAGATGAATAATTGAAAGTAGATGAAAGCTTGAGTTTGAAACTCACTGACAAATGAGAATAGACAATAGAAATCTCAAGGCTTTTTCTTTTTACACGAATATGGAAATCCAAAAGGAAATAAATCTTTTTAGACTTTGTAAGATGCTTCGGCAAAGATCTCTTATCCTTCAAGTGCTGCTTCTTCTCTTTATAAGTAAGAACAAATTGAGCAGACTTCATGGGCTAGATCGTCCAACGGAAATATTTATTACCGTTCTGAGTAGCATTAAATGCATCTACTGGAAAAGTGCTGAACTTCTTCTGACGGTGACTTTTATTCTCTGAGATTTCCAATCAATGAAAACAAAAGTCCTGATTTGTCTAAGATTGCAGACGGTTTCTCATTTGCAGATCTTTGTAGTTGTTAGACAATGTCAGCAAAAGTGGCTTAGTTGACTTCTTACATGCCGTGGTGTCAGAGTTCTTTTCTAGCATTTAATGAGGAACAGTTCTTCATTTTTTGAAATTTCACTTGGACGCGAGCTTGAGCTTGAACTTTGAAAGAGTGAGTTGAGTCCGAGCCTTGGCAGTCAGATCGTATTGGACGAACTAATAAAAAGTAACAGTATATGCATACAAGTATTGGACACACCAATAGTAAAAGTATATAATACAATTATTGGACCCATAAAGAGTTATAGCATATTGGACGCACGAAGAGTTATCTTTAAGCATAGAGCAGAATGGACGCACAACAAGTAGCGATTTGTTAAAACTATTGTCGAAACACTTGTTCAAACTAAATAAATATTTTTGTTATCCTCAAAACTTATCAGGGAAAGCTTATAGCTTTTAAGAATTTAGTACTTAAACATTTTTATAAAAAAATTGGTTTCAACAGAAACAAAGCTACCTCAGTCCACATCTCCCTCACATTTTCAAGAACCATATTGCAGTGCCTATCGATCAAAAGCCCTAACACGACCAAGAAGTTTTTTATTGTTCCAACAATTGATCAGCACCTGCAAGAGTGGGACCAAACAGGATGCATTTCAATAAAATAAAATAAAATATTAAATAAACAACAAAGAATAAGCAAGAAATACCGAAGTTCTAAAAATATGACATATCAATATGCATTGGTAGAAAATCATTCCCTAGAATATTAAGTAATAACCAGAAATATATATATATATATATATATATATGTATATATATAATGAGAGAGTGATTTATTGTGAGAGTGAGAGGAGCAAATCTTGACTATTAGATCATTCATGTATGGTCAAGATTAGAACATAAAATCATATGACTTTTTTAAATGGTCATGTAACATTTAAGTAATTTCTAATCTTAACTATACATGGATGATCCAATGGTCAAAATTTGCTCCTCGCATCTCCCATAATAAAATAGTCCTCTCACTAGATATGAAAGGAGTGGTCTATTGTGAGAGTGAGAGGAACAAATATTAACTATTGGATCATTCATGTATGGTCAAGATTAAAACATAAATTTATGTGATTTTTTTAAGTAGTCATGTGACCTTTATGTAATTTCTAATCTTAATTATCCATGCCAGATTTAATGCTCAAGATTAGCTCCTCTTTCCTCTTACAATAAACCACTCCTTTCACTATATATATATATTGGTGGAGATCCACTTACACTAAGTGTAAGTCTTGACATACTTACACTACTTAATAATTTTTTGTAAAATTTGAATTTAACTAATCCAACCGTTGAATCATATGATATTATGTTAATAATCATACATACCAAATTTTAAATAAATCGGACATATATAGTTATCTAATCTAACAGTAGACAATTTACTTAAATTTTAAAACGATATTATACGTTAAAATAAAGTAATGCGACGAAGTATCAAATAATTTTTTAATTGTAAGAATTTTTATAGGGTTAATCTATCATATGAGAATTTTCAATTCAAATGTTGGATTAGTTAAATTTACATTCTACAAAAAATTATTGAGTGGTGTAAATGTGTCAAGATTTACACTATATATACTATTGCTGATCTCCACCAAAAAAATATGTAAATATACTATTGCTGATATCAAGAGAAAACAAATTACTCTGTTAAAAGGAAAGAACAGAGCAGGTGATAAAGAATCTCAAATGAAAGAGTATTAATAGATTAAAAACAATCTTAAGCTTGAGCTCTAATTGAAGACATTCAAACTGGCATCAAAACAAGCCTCAGCTTCGGCTTAGGTACCCTTTTGGATCATTTGCAACTTCATGATCCAAATAGATCTAAAAATGCGATGGGCAGGTCTTCTCTTCAGTTCAGCTCTCCATGAATTTTTCAACATGGGAAACTCGGAAGAACGAAAGTTATTCAGTGATCATATCATCAGAGGCATTTTTGATTGGTTTACCTCAGCATAGAGTATGAGGTTAATGTTCAAAATGGCAAAGTTCATCAGAAGAACGAAAATTCAAGTTCACAGAAATGGATCTGATTGTAAATCCAAGTTCAGCACAAAATCAATTCAAAAACAGGATGAGGATGAAGATCTGAAATTGGAAAGGCACCAACGTAAAGAAGGTACAATTTATACTCTGAAAGAAATCGTAAAAGCCTAAACCTTGCTCTCTTCCCTTTTTTCACCACAGCACAAATTGGCTCAGATCACATAATTACCTTGAACTTGTTACGGTAAGCTGGTTTTTTTTTTTTGTGTCAATCACCAAACAGGTTTTCATAATAGATATTTGATAATAATCAATAAGTTTAATTAAGGTATTGGTACTTAGAAAGAAAAAAAAAACTTGGTTAACAAAATAATCCCTATGTCTTGAATATTTTTGTATGGACACATTACACCCGGGGTATACTTAAAGTCTCTAGTACATGTTTAGTTGAAATGGCTGAGTTCGTAAATGAATAAAGACTATGTTCATACTTATCAATTTCACATTATATGTTATACATGCTAAAGGCGGCTCAACATAATTGATGTTCTATAACCAAATAAAGTGAGGCTTTTTCTTTACTTATGTAATTTCTTTTTATAATTATCCTAATTCATTGTCAATGCAAAACTTTTTGGTATAGTGATCTAATTATGTGTAGGTATATCATTATAAATTTTTTTTTGATAATGATAACAACTATATAAGATGTCAAACTCTTTTAATAGCTAGTGTGATAACATATGATTAAATAATTTAAAATTTTCAAAATTAACCTCTTATTTATTAACTTTTTTTCAATTTTGTTAAATGTAAAATTGTAAATTAATTTTTTCTAATCAAATTCTTTAAAATATATATATTTCAATTAATAATATAGTCAATCTATTTAATCTTTCTTGAGAGATTGTTAATCTTTTAATACAACTTTTTCCCACCAAAGCAACGATTACTTGAATTGTAACATTACTCTAAAAGAAATATATGCTTTTTCAAGTCTTCTAATATTATTGAGTATATATATCCATTAGTCCTCTTCATGGTAAGTTAGAGGTTCAATATGAGTATTTTGACTATTTTTTTGTTAACTTCTCAGTCTTCTAGTAGTTCACTACTAACTCAACTACATTTCCAACATTTTCATTTAAGGAACACTAATCAATATTTTTCTGATTTTTTATTGCTTCTTATAAATTTATCAAGAGCTCCATTTTGAGATTGTATTAAATTTCAATTCTCTTTTTTTTTTTAAAGCTTTGAATAACCAGTTTCATATTTTTTAGTTGACATATGTAAGTTCATATGAAAAACAAAAGAGAAAATAATTACAATGTACATCTTATTCATATTTTTTAGTTGACATCAATGTTGTTAAAACTGGACCAAATAGTAAACCGTCGAGAGTTTTGGTTCAAGTTCAGCTATTTAAACCGACTATCGAACGGAATGACATCATAAAAATAATTCACATACAACAATATCAAATATATAAAAAAAAAATTATGAAATATTGAGTTCTTATATCATTAGTTAAAGAGTACAAAGACTGTTATGCATCGGATTACCATGAAATGCCAAGCTTGAGCAGAAATTTGGTGGAACACAGATTGCCAATGAATTAAGGTTGTCGACCTGTTAAGCAAAGTCCAAGGAGATTTGTACCAGAGGTGGTTTTGAAGATTAAAGAAGAAGTTGAAAATCTTTTAAAGGCAAAATTTGTCAGAACTACCAGGTATGTCGATTGGTTGTTTAATGTTGTTCCTGTTGTTAAGAAAAATGGAAAACTTAAAGTGTTGCTCTATTGGCAAGTGTACCAAATCACAAAAAAGTAATAAAGTGATAAGTGAGTATCGTCCCTCAGAGATTGTGTTACCAAATACCACTTTACTAATGTAAATACTATTAGAACGATCAATTTGGATTGAAGGGAGTTCTTCAGAAAGAAACCCCAAAGAAGCTAACACTTTGCAATTAACAAAATAATAAATTCAAAAGTAAAGGAAAAAGAAATAGTGAGCAAGAGAAATATGGGTGTAAAATCAATGATTGAAATGTTAGGGCTCCGATTTCACTTGAATTTTCCAACTAGTGTTTGAATTCTAACTTAACTAAGCCCAATTCATGGATTGATGGTAGGAATCCTATTATTAATCAATACCTAATTCCTTGGTTTATTGATTCACTTCAACAATTTAAAACCAATTAATTCGTTAACTTGACCCTAAATTGATGAAGGCATGAAAGAATAGTTGATTCCCAAGTAAAACCACATAACTAACATTCTTTATTCCTAGACTTTGTTAAGTAAGGAGTTTATCACAAGAAGCACAATCATACATGAATTTCTCAATCCTATGCATGAACATCTATTCAATTTATGAGTGGCCAATCCATAAAAGCATTAAGCACAGTGATAAACACTTCAAATTCATGAAAAGAAACTTAGATTAAGCTTAAAAGAATCCAAACAAGTCTTTAATTCAAGCTACATCTTCACCGTAACTAGAAAGAGTTTAGAAACTCAGAGAAAAAGAAAACTAAAACAGAGGAAAGAGCAAACTCCATTAAAGAATCAATTGGGAATGGAGAAATCTTCAATCCCTCTTGCTTCCTCCCGGTTCTCCCTTGTCCTTTGCCTTTAAACTTCTCTAAAGCCTCTTCTCTAGCCAAAAGTTTATCCAAAAACCCTAACTTTTTCTATTTAAAGTGTCAAAACAGAGTTGGGCTGCGACGCTGGTGCCTGGGTGCTGGTATTGGGCGCCTGGGCGCTAGGTGTAAGCGCCTAATTGCTGGAGTAGCAGAGAGCAACATCTTGTGCGCCTAAGCACTATATCTGTTCGCCTGGGCGCTGGAGTGGCAGAGGGCAGTGTTATGGGCGCCTGGGCACTGGAGACAGCAAAAAAAACCTCCAAATTTAGCTAACTTGAGTGCCTAGGCTTTGGGATGGGCGCCCAGGCGCTATAACACCATAATTGAGTCACTTTACTTCAGTTCCCTAATGGTGTTTGTGCTTCCAAAGTTTTTGAATTTAACCTGGGTTTAACATAAAAAAGCAACAAAAATTATCAATAATAAGATAAACCCAAGTGCAAAGAAAGCAAGATGAAATTCAATTAAAATGTGGGGAAATCACCAACTAAGGTTGAGAAAGGGGAAGTTTTCTTTTAGGAATTTATTCAAGAAAACAAGGTATTTAGCAGCAATATCATAGAGTTTGCATTTATTTTAGAAATTTAAATACTACAACACCTAAAGATGAATATCCTATGCCTTTTGCTGACATATTAGTAGATTTAGCATCTTGTCATGTAATTTTAAGCTTTATGGATGGACATTCTGGATATAATCAAATTTTTATAGCAGAGGATGATGTGCCTAAAACTGCATTTAGATGTCCAGGTGCTATAGGTACGCATGAATGGGTTGTAATGCCTTTTGTTTAAAGAATGCAGGTGCTACATATCAAAGAGCTATGAATACTATTTTTCATGACATGATAGGCAAATTTCTAGAAGTTTATATAGATGATGTTGTAATTAAATCTGAGTCTCATGATTATCATTTAGGCAATTTAAGACAATCTTTTGATAGGATGAGAAAGCATGGTTTAAAAATGAATCCATTAAAATATGCTTTTGGAGTTGCCGCAGGAAATTTCCTTGGATTCCTTGTGCATAAAATGGGAATTGAGGTCGACAAAAACAAGACAAAGGCAATTATGGAAGCCTCTCTGCTGACAAATAAAAAGGAATTGCAATTATTCCTTAGCAAGATCAATTTCTTGTGTCGTTTTATTTCAAATTTGTCAGGCAAGATCAAAGTGTTTGCTCCTTTGTTGAAATTGAAAGAAAAATAGGAGTTTATATGGGAAGCTGAACACCAAGAGGCATTCAACAAAATTAAGGAGTGTTTGACAAATCCTCCAGTGATGACTTCACCGGTTTCTGGATGTCCTTTGAAGTTGTTTATTTCGGCTTCTAATGAGTCAATAGGAAGTATGCTGGCTCAAGAAGATGAGAACAAAGTGGAAAGAGCCGTTTACTACCTTAGGCGAGTTTTAAATGAAGCTGAACATAGATATAATGCAATTGAAAAGCTTTGTTTGGCTTTATTTTATTCATGTATCAAATTGAAATATTATATTATGCCAACAGAAGTATATGTACTATTGAAGACTGATGTAATTAAGTACATGTGTTAGAACCAAAGACGTTATTAGAAATTAAAATCAGAACCAAAGTAGTACAAAGATTTAAGCCCCTCAAAGTTTTGAAGATAACAAGGTTATTACATTGGAATGAACATACAAATATTTCAAAGATAACTAGCTTATACTATGAAATCTGTTAATCCAACGTTGTTTTAATGTTGATTAAATTCTAATTTGAAAGCACGGACTTAACTATATGGTATTCTCTTAAACGTGCGTCCAATTGACCTTACTAAATCAACTGAAAGGAAATTTCTCGTATACGTCCAATATGGGTCTTGTTGTTAACTGAATTTGTTGCATGCATCCAATATATATATATATATATTTACCTTAAATTGGTTTATTACTATTATATTGGAACGTCCAAAATCTCTGTCAAGTTCAGACTCAAGGATTCGTCCAAGACTTCGTATTCAAATATAAGAATTGTTCATTATTAAATGCTGAAGAGACCTTTGACAAAGTATGCGGCAATACTGACACTCCTTACAACTACAAAGATCAGCCAACAAAGAACTTTCTGTGCACTTAGATAAATCAGACCTAAGATATTATATTCTTAGTAGTCTCTGATAATCAAAGTCACTTCTTAGAAGAAGCTCAACACGATATCAGCTTATGCATTTAATGCTACTCATAACGGAATTAAATGTTTCTGTTGGACGAACAGCTCAGGAAGACAAGTTCAAAGCTCTAAAGCTTATAAATACAAGTTGTCTTAAAAGATGAGTACAAGTGACAAAAGACGAAAAACAAAAACACAAAAGCTTTCAAGCTTCTGAGAATTCTTCTTACACTTTCATATTCTTTGTATAAAGATATTCTAGATACACTAAGCTTCACGGTTCTTATCCTCACATTTCGTGAGTTTTGTTGTTAAGTGTTTTCAAATACAAATCTTTTGACTCTGTGTATTCCTGAAGAGGTGTAGAATACTTGTTACCTGAAGAGGTGTAGAATACTTGTAATCTTGAAAAGATTAGTGAAGAAAAATCCTTCTCGTCGAAGGGACTTGACGTAGCTCTTGAGTTATAAGAGTGAACCAGTATAAATTGGTTGTGTGATTCTCTCTTTCCTTTATCTTGCTTTAAATCCTTTCTGTGCTAACTTTTGGGGACTGATATTGTAGTTTCTATCACTTGGTTACCTGTGGTTTGAAAGAATTTTCCTTGCGTCCAAAGATTTTACTTGAACAAGCTCTCTGCTTCCGAAACTCATTGCAATCCGTTTTTGCGTCAAACGTGTCTTTGCAAAGCTATTTTTACGAAAAGATTTCCAAGTTTTAATAACACAATTCAATCCCCTTCTTGTGTTATATTCTTTCATTTCAATTGGTATCAGAGCTCAGCCTCTTGGGTTAAGCATCTAACAGTGCAGAGGGAAATCATTCCAAAAAAGCTGCAATGGAAAACGAAGGACAAGTAGTGAACAAACCACATCTCTTCATTGGCAGTGATTACAATTACTAGAAGAAAAGGATGATAGCATTCTTCGATGCATAAAATGTGGACATATAGGAAGTAGTTCAAAATGGGTATCAAACATCCATAAATGCTGAAGGTGCAGAAGTGCCCAGAGCTCAATGGACAAATGCACAATGGACGAATCATCAACTGAACTCAAAAGCAAAACATTACTTAATGTGTACTATTTCAAGGTCCGAACATGATAAAGTCCACAGCTGTGTAACAGCTAATGAAATTTGGGACAATCTTGCCCTGGCCCATGAAGGATCCTCATAGGTCAAAGAATCTAAAATAAGCATGCTGGTTTATCAGTATGAACTCTTCAAGATGGGAGAGCATGAGACAATTGACCAAATGTTTGGACGTTTCCAAACTATCATCAACAACTTAAGATCGTTGGGAAGAACCTACAACAATTAAGATCACATCAGAAAGGTTCTAAGAAGTCTCTCCAGACAATGGAAACCCAAAGTTACAGCCATCCAAGAAGCCAAAGATCTCACAACACTATCTATGGAGGAACTTCTTGAATCTCTTAAGGTTCATGAACTTGAACTCAAAGACGAAGATGTCTCAAGAAAAGGCAAATCAATTGCCCTCAATGCTCATAAAGGAAGTGCGTCCAAAGCACTTAGAGCTGAAGAATCTTCAGATGAAGCTGAATCATCTGAAGAAGTATCTGATGATGATGAACTTTCTTTCATTTCAAGAAAGATTCAATCAATGTGGAAAAATAAAGGAGGAATGAGAAGGAAGCACTTCACAAAGAAAGTCCTCAAAGACAAATCTGAACTAAAAGATAAAAGCCCAATCATATGCTATGAATGCAAAAAGCCTGGGCATATCAAAGTAGAATGTCTTTCCCTCAATAAGGACAAAAGGAAATTCTTCAAAAAGAAGAAAAGATGACTCATGACTACATGGGAAGACATGGATCTCTCCTCCTCAAATGAAGAAGAAGAAGGAGAAGAATAAGCAAATCTATGCTTAACGGCCAATAACTCCTATAATGAAGAATCAGATGATGAGGTAAATAATCCTAACTTTAACCTTCAAGAAGCTTTTGATGATTTACTAAACAATTCTTCCATTCTTTCTAATAAGTACAAAGTTTTGAAAAGAAAATTCATAAAACTTTCAAAAGAGTTTGAGAAAATAACCTTAGAAAAACAAACTCTGGAAAAAGAGAATGAAAATCTTAAATCTGAAAACAATGTTCTTTCTAAGTCCAACACATCTCATGAAGTGGAAACACTACAACAAGATGTATCTGAACATAAAAAGGATTTGGCCAAATTTATTAGAAGTTCTGAAATGTTGAACATGATTTTAAAATACTCCAGAAAATCCTATGATAAGTTTGGACTAGGATAGGAACCAAAAGATCAAAATCATTTTCAAAAATCATCTACCTCCATCATTCCCAAATTATCTTGCAGTTTTTGTGAAAAAACTGGACATGTTACTTCCAGATGCATGATTAAAAGAAAAATGGGGAATAATAAGACCTCAAAAACTAACATGAAAGGACCCAAGACCATCTGGGTACCTAAAAACATGATCATTCCTCTTGCAGATGTGCTTAGCAGTAGGAAAACAGCTCCAATCATGGTACCTGGATAGTGGCTGCTCACGACACATGACAGGAGAAAGGTCTATGTTCCAAGAACTAAGATCTAAATCTGGTGGATGGGTCACATTTGGAGGAAATCAAAGAGGTAAAATAGTTGGGATTGGTAAGCACCCCTTCCTTTCTATTGATAATGTATTACTCGTTGAAGGTTTAAAACACAATCTGCAAAGCATAAGTCAATTGTGTGATAGTGGATATGTGTTTTTCAACAAAGGAGAATGTATAGTCAAGAACCATGATGGGTTCATTCTTTTTTCAGCTATGAGGCAAAATAATTTATACAAAATCGATTTGGGAGACCTCTCAAACCGAAATGTATCTTGTTTAGTGTCCATCAAAGGAGAACAATGGATATGGCACTAGAAACTTGGTCATGCAAGCTTGAGATTAATCTCAAAACTAAATAAGCATCACCTCGTAAGAGGACTACCAAATCTTGTATACAAATCTGACATTCTCTGCAATGCATCTCAAAAAGGGAAACAAGTTAAGAATTCTTTTGAATCCAAAAACTTTGTATCCACTTTAAGACCTCTGGAACTGTTACATCTTGATTTGTTTGGACCAACTAGAATAGCCTCACTAAGCCGAAAGAGATATGGATTAGTCATAGTTGATGACTATACTAGATGGACATGGGTTATGTTCTTAACTCACAAGGATGAGTCCTTTAAAGTCTTTTCTATATTCTGTAAACGTGTTCAAAATGAAAAAGGCACTTGTATTTACTCGATCCAAAGTGATCATGGGGGAGGATTTGAGAATGAGAGCTTCCAACGGTTCTGTGAAGAAAGTGGTATTCTTCACAATTTTTCTGCCCCTAGAACACCACAGTAAAATGGTGTGGTAGAAAGGAAAAACCGATCACTACAAGAAATGGCTAGGACCATGCTCAATGATAATTCTACACCTAGATACTTTTGGGCTTAAGTTGTTAATACTGCCTGTTATATTCAAAACAGAATATATATCAGACCAATTTTGAAAAAGACTCCTTATGAATTGTGGAAAGGACGAAAACCCAACATATCTTATTTACATCCTTTTGGTTGTCAATGTTTTATTTTAAATACAAAAGATTATCTTGGCAAATTTGATTCAAAGGTAGATAATGGTATATTATTGGGATATTCTAAAACTTCTAAAGCTTACAGAGTTTATAACTCTCGTACCTTAACTGTGGAAGAATCCATACATGTAAAATTTAATGATAGAAAGCCTGATAAAGATTTATCAGAGCTAGATGAGTCCTTTGCAGATTTGGAATTAAACTACAAAGACAAGAGAATATCATCAATGGACGAAGGAGCATTGGACGATGAAGAAAAGAAGGAAACAACATTAGCTAAAAATGTTCAACAAAGTTGGCAGTTCAAAACCTATCATCCAAAGGATCAAATAATTGGCAATCCTACTAATAGAGTAAGAACAAGATCAACATTCAAAGAATATTCTGACATGGCATTCATTTCATAATTGGAACCAAAGACAATTGATGAAGCTCTATTGGACGAAGGCTGGATACTGGCCATGCAAGAAGTACTAAATCAATTCAAAAGAAATGATGTTTGGACGCTGGTTCCTCTACCTAAAGACAAATCCATCATTGGGACTCAATGGGTTTTCATAAACAAACTGGATGAAGATGATAAACAAGGCAAGGTTAGTTGCCCAAGGGTACCACAACAAGAATGTATTGATTTCACTGAAACCTTTGCTCTAGTTTCTAGATTAGAAGCCATTCACATTCTACTTGCATTTGCTTCTCATAATAATATGAGACTTTATCAAATGGACGAAAAAAAGTGCATTTCTAAGTGGCATAATAAATGAAGAAGTGTACGTTAGGCAACCCCCTGGGTTTGAGGATCAAACCTCTCCTGAGCATGTTTTTAATTTGAAAAAGGCTCTGTATGGGTTAAAACAAGCTCCTCGTGCTTGGTACAAAAGACTAAGTTCATTTCTGATGAAAAATAATTTTTCTAGAGGAAAAGTTGATACAACACTCTTTCGAAGAAACGTAGACTCACTTTATAATTGTGCAAATTTATGTGGTCAATATTATCTTTGGAGCTACTAATGAATCTCTGTGGAAAGATTTTTTTAAGTTGATGCAAAAAGAGTTCGAAATAAGCATGATGGGAAAATTGAAGTTCTTTCTAGGTTTGCAAATAAAACAAACAATGGACAGAACTTACATTCATCAAACCAAATACACAAAAGAACTCTTGAAGAAATTCAAATTGGATGATTGTAAACCTATGAGAACACCTATGCATCCGACATCAACACTGAAATTAGACGATAAAGATAAGTAGGTAGACCAAAAAGTATACAGAGGTATGATTGGATCACTTTTATATCTCACTGCGTCCAGACCTGATATTATGTTCAGTGTATGTCTTTGTGCTCGTTTTCAATCTGATCCAAGAGAATCTCATATTACAGCAGTCAAAAGAATTTTTAGATATTTGCAAGGTACTATTAATCAGGGATTGCTGTTTAAGAATTCTCATGAGTATAGATTAGTTGGTTTTTGTGATTCGGACTTTGTTGGAGATAGAATTGACAGAAAAAGCACCAGTGAAGGATGCCATTTCATAGGAGCCAATTTAGTCTCTTGGTCCAGCAAAAGACAAAGTACCATTGCACTATTAACTACTGAAGCTGAGTACATATCAGCATCAAGTTGCTGCTCTCAGCTACTTTGGATCAAACATCAACTAGTTCGCATGTTCTGGAAAAATGTAAGTATCTCCGCTACTGAGATCAAAGGAGTAGTAATAGGAAAGAAAGTAATTGTGTCCGAAGTCACTATTTCGGATGCTATACAGTGTTGGTTGGAAGGAGCCCGAGTTAGCTCTGATTGGGGAAAAGCCTTCGAAGGAAAGGAAGGAGTTCTGGATATATTCCTTAAGGATCCCACTTCTGATAAGTTGACAGCAGCAAAGATGAATGATAAAGCAAGAGTGCTGCATCAACTTCTAAACAAGGTCATTCTTCACAATACTAGGTCTAAGGACTCTGTATCGACTGTCCATGCCTTTTGCCTTTGTCACTTGATACTTTGCCAACAGATAAATCTCCCTTCACTTATGTTCCTCAACTTCAAACGAAGTGTGCAAGGGAAAGGAAAGAAGACCACCATCTCATATGGTGCACTACTCACCAAGCTCTTCATGGAGCAAGGTGTTTACAGTCCATTTGAAGCTATGGACAAAGAAGAAAAGAAGAGGCAGCTTGGACGAATCCAAGTACAACAAGTTTTTGGACGGAGTAACCTGCTGAGGATGAAACTCCAATCCGTCCAAAACTTTCTTAGACTCAAAGAAGCTGCACAATCCTCAGCTGATGAAGATGAGGATCCAAAACCCTCTCTTGCTAAACAGATAAGTCCAACGCTAAAGATGAGTCCAAAGCAGAAACCACAAACTACTCAAGCTCCTCACAAGAGAAGACTGGTGAAAGATGATGATTCTGATGATGACCAACCAATTGCAAAAAGAATGAAGGTTGCGTCCAATGTGAAGATTCCCAAGGGAACTCGAACGAAAATACCTATCAAAAGGAAATTCGTTGACAACCTGTATCCATTCCCAATGTAACTACCCCTACATTCTTCTCTTCATCATCCTTGACCTCTTCTCACCCAGAACCACAAATCTCCTCACCAAAATCTCAAACACATTCTTTACATCAAACACTGAACCCTCTCCACAAACACAAATCATACCATTCCACCCTCCCTCACCTTCACCCAAACCAAATTCCTTCTTCACCTTACCAAACTGTGAAATCTTCACTGTGGGAGTGACTCATCATATCATTCCCCGCTAGGAATCAAAGGAATCATCTCTTTCTCTTACTAGCAAGAGATCCAGATGCTGTGGTGGGACCACTACAAAGATTCACATTTTCCCTCAGCAACTCAATTTCAGACCAGTGACGTTGGAAGAAATGGATCATTTTGCAAGTCCAAATGACACAATCTTTGTCAGTGTCATCAAAGGGAGTATACTGCTCAAGACTCTCCGCTTTGTACCCTCGTCTCTGATTATCACTCCTGCCACCTCCATCAAAATTCAGTCTGACAGAGTTTGTCCAAGGTTGCCAATGGTGGACTTGAACAAAAACAAGGATCTCATGAAGATGAGGAATCACAAAGAATGGCCTGAACCTACTGGTTTTAGACCTTACTTTGGGATTCTGCGATCACCTGAGGCTAACTTTGATTTCTTATGGCGGGTATCTAAAAATGGAGAGGCCCATGAAAATGAAGCCAAGACCTTCTGGAAGAAGCATATCTGGGATTGTGAACAGTAAGCCTCATCCTCAGGACTAAGTGATGAAGAGAAGATAGAAATTGTTACCGTGCCAAGCCAAAGCACTCAATGCTTTAGTCCAGTCTATATGGTGGATGACATTCTTGGACCACCATTGAAGAAGCTTGTGGCATCAATCTTTTCATCTCAAAGATATGTCTCAAGATCTCCTCCTAACAACCTGGGTAAACAATATCCTTCGGATATTATGTTTGGATATAGAAGAGATCCCATCCCTTGGATTTTTGACTTGCCTAGATCTGAGGACAAAGAAGAAACAGTTGGTATGGATATGGAAGTAGAAGAACATGCACAAGCTTTATCTGTTGTGGCTCCAATATCGGTCTTTCACCCTGTATCCCAAAATGAACTATCCATTGCTGTTAGCAATAAGAATGCTGATCTGGAAACCTCTGTTAAAAGCCTTCCTCCTGTTGCTCATCAAACTGTTGTGCCCCTTGAATTTCAAGCTTATGTCAGCTCTCAGATGGAAACCATGTATAAAAGAGTTAAAGATCTCATCAGATCCCTCTTTCAACAAGGGTCTCCTTCTCCTCCTCCTTCTCCTCCTCCTCCTCATCCTCCATCTTCTTAGCCAAAACTTTCTCTTCTTAAAAGTTTTTTTTTCTCTTTTCAAATTTTTTTTATACTGACAATGATGGTGTTCTTCACTTTTTGTCTGATGACAAAGGAGGAGAATTGGGAATTTGATTGAGTTGAATTCATTGATTGTTACTATTTCTTAGTTTTGAAATAAAATGAGATATTTATAATGTGCCTATATTTTTGGCTATTGCTTATGCTGATGACTCTTATCTCAAAAATGTTGTTACTTTGATATTTGCTCTGATATCTAAATATATTTAAGTTTTTCACCGATAATCTCTAACTGATATTTTTGAATTTGCTCTGTCTCTGATAACTAATCTAGAATCGATAAGGATGTGCATATTTTGTTATAGCATTTTCCCATCCTTTAATTTTTTTAAAAGTTAAAATTAGTTATGTTATATCATCAAGTGTCTAAACCATAGCTCTGATACACTTGCATTTCTTTTATAAATGTTCTGATTTACATATGTGTGAAATCTGTTATTTCATTTCGTTGCAAAACAAGAACTGCGTCAAATAGACTTTGCATCCATTTATTTACTATGCATGTTCCTAGGGGGTGTCAGTGTCTTTTTATCTGAAATCTTACTCTGTTCAATCAAATTTAATAATAATTGTCATCATAAAAAAGGGGGAGATTGTTGGAACCAAAGACATTATTAAGAAATTAAAATTAGAACCAAAGTAGTTCAAAGATTTAAACCCCTCAAAGTTTTGAAGATAACAAAGGTATTAAATTGGAATGAACATAGAAATATTTCAAAGATAACCAGCTTGTACTATGAAATCTATTAATCCAATGTTGTTTTAATGTTGATTAAATTCTAATTTGAAAGCGCAGACTTAACTATATGGTATTCTCTTAAATGTGCGTCCAATTGACCTTACTAAGTCAACTGAAAGGGAATTTCTCGTATGCGTCTAATATGGGTCTTGTTGTTAACTGAATTTGTTGCATGCGTCCAATATATATATATATATATATATATATATATATATATATATATATATATACCTCAAATTAGTTTATTACTATTATATTGGAACGTCCAAAATCTCTGTCAAGTTCAGACTCAAGCATTCGTCCAAGACTTCAAATTCAAATATAAGAACTGTTCATCATTAAATGCTAAAGAGACCTCTGACAAAGTACGCGGCAAAAAGAAGTCAATTATGCTACGATGCTGACACTTCTAACAACTACAAAGAGCAGCCAACAAAGAACTAGGATATTATATTCTTAGTAGTCTTTGATAATCAAAGTCACTTCTCAAAAGAAGCTCAACATGATATCAGCTTATGCATTTAATGCTACTTAGAACAGTAATAAATGTTTCCGTTGGACGAACAGCTCATGAAGTCAAGTTCAAAGCTCTGAAGCTTATAAATAAAAGTTGTCTTAAAAGATGTGTAGAAGTGACAAAAAATGAGAAACAAAAATACAAAAGCCTTCAAGCTTCTGAGAATTCTTCTTACACTTTCATATTCTTTGTATAAAGATATTCTAAATACACTAAGCTTCACTGTTCTTATCCTCACATTTCGTGAGTTTTGTTGTTATGTGTTTTCAAATACAAATCTTTTGACTCTGTGTATTCCTGAAGAGGTGTAGAATATTTGTTACATGAAAAGGTGTAGAATACTTGTAATCTTGAAAAGATTAGTGAAGAAAAATCCTTTTCGTCGAAGGGACTTGACGTAGCTCTTGAGTTATAAGAGTGAACTAGTATAAATTGACTGTGTGATTCTCTCTTTCCTTTATCTTGCTTTAAATCCTTTCTGTGCTAACTTTTGGGGACTGATATTGTAGTTTCTATCACTTAGTTACCTGTGGTTTGAAAGAATTTTCCTTGCGTCCAAAGATTTTACTTGAACAAGCTCTTTGCATCCAAAACTCCCTTTAATCGATTTTTGCGTCCAAGGTGTCTTTGTAGAGCTATTTTTACGAAATTTTTTCCAAGTTTTAATAACACAATTCAACCCCCCTTCTTGTGTTATATTCTTTCATTTCAACATGTTATCTGAGCCAATAATACATAGAAGAATTAGACATTGGTCCCTTGGTTTGACAGGATTATCTTGACATTTTGTGCCTTTGAAAACTATGAAAGGTCAGGTTATAGCCGACTTTTTAGCAGATCATCCTTGTGTTGAAATTTATGATATTAATTTTGTTGGAATCAAACCTTTGTTGGAACCAAAGATAAATTGAGAAATTGATTTTGGAACCAAAGTATTTCGAGGTATTAAATAAGAACGAACAAGTAAAGTTTCATTTAACCAGTGGGTAACATAATAGTTAATTCAATAATGTTTATCTGGCTTAAGAATATTTTGATAATACTCTGATAAGGAAACATGGTTGTAACTAATCTTTATTAGCAAGCATCCAATTCGACTCCTGTTTTGACTGAAACTGGTATGCATCCAATATACTCTCAATTACTTTATTATATTATATTGGATCGTCCAAAGCTTCATTGAATAGCTCTGATTCAAACATTCGTCCAAAGCTCGAATTCAAAGAACAAGAACTATTCATCATTAAATGCTGAAGAGACCTCTAACAAAGTACGCGGCAAAGAGAAGTCAACTTTGCTGCTAAGCTGACACTGCTAACAACTACAAAAACCAGCAAATAATGAACTTTCTGCGCGCTTAGATAAATCATAACTAAGATATCATATTCTTAGTAGTCTCTGATAATCAAAGTCACTTTTCAGAAAAGAAGCTCAACATGATATCTATTTATGCATTTAATGCTGCTCAAAACGGTAATAAATGTTTCCGTTGAACGAAGAAACTTATGTAGACTACTTCAAGTGCGCGTTGCCTAAAAATACAATTTTCAAAAAAAGAAAGTAGAAAGAAGTTTTACATGAATAAAAGAGAAAAAGATTCAAAGCTCACATTCTTTCTATTTCTTTACACTCTTGTATAGAGTCTCTTTCTTGAGAATTACTCTTTATCCTTACCTGTTGTGAGTTAATCTCAAGTGTTGTTTACATCCTTTATTCAACTTAGTTGTTTAGCCTGAAGAGGCTGTGTATAAAAGAATGCATGTGTGTTAGAACCTGAAGGGGTTTGAGAATACTTGTATACTTGAAGAGGTGGAGAATACTTGAAATCTTTATGAAGATTAATGGAAAATCCTTCTCGTTGAAGGGACTGGACGTAGCTCTTAGGTTGTGAGAGTGAACCAGTATAAACATCTGGTGTAAACTTCTCTTCCCTCTACTTGTATTTTATTTATTCATTAACATCTGGGGATTGCTATTGTTCTCTTAACCAAGTTTTTAAGTTAAAATCTTTCAACTACGTCTAAAAGAAGTTTCATAAAAACCTTCTCTGCGTCCAATGGACGGAGAAGTGTTTCTTTTCGTCCATTTCTTATTAAGTTTCAACAGGATCTATGCTTGAACTTTTAGTTAAAGAAAAAGTTTTACAAAATGGTTAAGAAACACAATTCAACCCCATTCTTGTGTTTCACTTGGTTGTTTCAACCTTGGCTTTTATATTTTGATGGTTCTTGCCATCAAAATGGTGTAGGTCTTGGACTACTAATTTTTTCACCCAAAGATGAACCGATAAAATTTATGTTTAATCTTGAGCATAAATGCTCAAATAATGAGGTAGAATATGAAGCCTTAATTGCCGGTTTGGAGATCTTAATTGATCTGAATGTAAAAAATGTCAAAATTATTGTAAATTCTCAATTGGTTATAAAACAATTGTCGAAAGAATATAGATATGTTAGTGAACATTTAATAAAATATTTATCAAAAGTTGCAAGGCTCTTGTATGAATTTGAGGAAGTAATTGTTAGACATGTACCTCAACAAGAAAATGAAGAAGCTAATGAATTGGCTCAAATAGCTTATGGATATAAGGTATCATCTGCGACATTATTGAAGTTAATAAAGGTTGAAAAGAAATTATTTCCCTTTGAGGAAAGAGAGGTTAATGTTATAGGAGTCATTGGTCCGACAAATTGGCGAAAGCCTATAATTGATTATTTGTCGAATCCAAATCAGCATGTTGATTGAAAGTTGAAATATAAATCCATAAAATATGTTTTGTTTGGTGGAACTTTATACAAGAGGTCTGTCAACAATAATTTATTAACTTGTTTAGGTGAACAAGATGTATATTTGGCTCTTGCCGAAGTTCATGAAGGAATTTGTGGTGCTCACCAAACAGGTGAAAAAATGAAATGGATTTTGAATCGATAAAGAGTTTATTGGCCGACAATGATTAAAGATTGTATTCAATTTGCTAAATCATGTGAAGAATGTCAAAAGTATGGTGATGTGCAACATTTGCCAGCAATTGAGTTACATGCTATAATAAAACCATGGCCATTTAGAGGTTGGGCTTTGGATTTAATCGGCCAAACGCTTTCCAAACTCTTCCCAGTTCTCATTCATTTTAGCCGGCTTAGTTAAAGCGGCTTTGTAATCTGGTTCAGAGTTCTCGATGGCCGACAAAGTTATTTTGCTCTTTCAAACCAATTGTCGGCTCTCTTCTCTTAATTTCTTTTTCTCTTCCTCATAGCTCTATAAAGTTGAGGATAGCTCTTCTTGCTTCTTGACAAAGCCTTCTAACTTTTGTTTGACCTTGGCAATTTTAGCATTGATTTTGTCGACCTCGGCCTTGTCTTTGACAATCTCATTAGTCAGAAGGATATATTATTGTTTGGCATCACTTGTGGTCTTGAAAATAATATCTTTTTCATCAAGATGCCCAAGGTGCTTGTTGACAATTTGTTGGCCCGAAGGATAATTTTCAAGTAGGTTTGGAATTATGGTCTTCATTTTGTCGACCAGTTGAACCATTTCCTTAGGCAAATCATCACCGCACTCATTTAAGCAAGTAAGTGCAAGTTGGAGCTGTCGACAAAATTCTTGATCGGTAATGAGAGAGTCAAGATGATTCTTCAATAAACACTCCAAGTTGTAGAGTGCTTCTTTGACAGAGGTGTCACCGAGCGGAATTGACTCGGTTGATTTTGGAGAAGAACGATGACTTCTTGACAAAATGCTCTCCACCTCGGCGAAAGGGTCTTCTTCATTTGAAAAGTCGAATTCAGGTATGGCGATCTCCATTGGTGCCTTTCCTTTGTTGGGAACAGGAGTGGTCTTTTCAGTTGACAAGTATAAAATACTTGGACTTTGAGGGGAAGGCTCGACAAGTAGGCTGACATTTTCATATTTGGCTTCTTGTTCTTTATTTTGTTGACCGCTCAATGATTTGTCGGTTTGAGAAGTTGGAGGAGAAGGAGTTTTGGTTGGAGTCTCCTCAATCTTTTTGTTTTTCTGATAAGAAAATAGAAGAATATTAAAATAAGATTTGAAAAGTCAATTGACAAAATAAAGTTTTAAACTTTTTGGCTATCAGCAGCCTTTGCAAATTGTTGGCCAAGAGTCTTGACCCTTTTCCGGCTTTTTAAGCTTCGGAACTTTGCCACGACCCCTAACAGGTTTGGTAGTGGACCTGCCACTTTTCTTTTGAGGAGTTGCAATATCCTTTTCTTCTTTTTCTTCTTCATTCCTAACAGGAGTAGGAATTGTCGGCTCAGGAGTCGACATCATAGGGGTCAATTCAAAAACTGAAACATAAAAGAAAAAATGTCAGAATATGATGATTGATAAAAAGAATATTGTCAGAAAATATTTTTACCATGTGGTGGATAACGAACTATCCGAGGATAGTATTCGACAAATGAAGTTCATATAGGTATAAGTATCTGACAAAATCTATTTTTTCTTTTTTGTCGATAAAAACGTCCAAAGCACCTCTTGGTGGGTCGGGATAAATGGAGCATTTGGAAGAGGAATTGGTTTTCGACAAAAAGGTTAGAGATAGTGTTTGGGGTTGACATTTTTGTTGATGTGCCAAGCTTTATGGTATGCTAAAGAGCACCTACTGTCATATGTTTCTCATTTTTTCTTAAGTTCAAGTTCGACTTCTCGAACAACTGATTTGGGATATTTGGGATTCCATTTAACCTTAAAATATTTTTCAAATGCTTGAATTTCTCGTAAATGCATACCTTTGGAATTCTTTGCTGGATTCCCAGTCTGCACAGAAGGAGTAAATTTAGTCAGCAATTTGTCAAAGCAATCCTTGACTTGATGGTGAAGTGGTTTGTAGTAATTATCCCACCATTCGACAAAAGATTGAATTACATAATAACTTAGTTGAAATTCTCGAGGAATAAATTGTTGACAAAATTTGGTGTTTCTCTTGACAAGTTTTGGAATGACATCCAAATTTTCGAGAACAGTATCACACAGCCTATATGTTGAATTTAAAGAGATGGGGGTTGGTAATGCTTAAGAAAAACCCATTTGTCGGGCAATGGTGTTTGGGAAATGGAGAGTAATGCTTAAATCATTGATAGACTATTTGGCAAGTGTACCAAATCGCATAAGTAATAAAGTGATGAGTAAATTATCATCTCCACGGGGAATTATGTTGTCAAGTACCAAATTACTAATTTAGATACTATTTAAACGATGCAAATTAATGAAGAAAACAAAAAAAAATAAAACTAAAATTTTAACTATGTTAAATGGGGTTAAGCAAACAAAGAGTGAGATGCTAGAGATCCGATTTCACTTGATTTTTCGATTATTTGGATTCTTTCTTAATTTAAATTCAAATTCAAGAATTGATGGTGGGATATTTAATTTAATTAAAACACAATTCATTGGTAGATTAATTCTCTTCAACTATCTAGAATTAACTAATTCCTTAGTCTAATTCCAAATAGAACAAGGCATGAATGAACAAAATCCCAAGTAATACCACACAATCAACAATATCTATTCCTAGATTATTGCTTAATCATGATGTTTATCTCAAGAAGCAACATCACACATGAATTTCCCAATCCTATGCATGACCATCAATTCAATTTATGGTTGGTCAAGTCATAAAAGCATTAAGAATAGTTATGAACACTCAATCATGAAAGAAAACTTACATTAAGAATTAAAAATTCAAATAAATCATCCGTTCAAGTTACATCATCACTCTAGCTAGGAAGAGTTTAGAAAAACATCAAGAAATAGGAAAACAAAATATAGGAAAATGTAAACTCCATTGAATTTAAGACAACAAGAATATGAAGATCTCGAATCCTTGCTCCTTAATGATCTCCTTAGCTCTCCTAGGGCTGGAAACCCAATCACCCAAAGCCCCCCCTTTTTTCTCCTTGGGCAGAATAAGTCCTTTTATAAGATTTAGGAAACCCTAAAGTAATTAAATGTTGCTGCCACTTTTCTTCATAAAAGGCGTTAACTTGGGCTAGACGTATCTCATCAAATCTGGTCGAATCAGTGATAGTGGTCAACATAATATTTGAAGATCTTTTTCATAACTCTCCATTGCCACCGGAATCATGTCATTTGAACTTTTGGAGTGAAAGTTATGCCCAATTTATTTCAAAAGGTTTGACAGCAAAAGTTTCCCTTATTTGCCTTTAATTAAGTTTCCTTGAATAATCTTTAATTGAGTCTCCTTGATTAGCATTTGATTGAGTTTCCTATTTTCATCCCTTGAAGATTCTTTGCACAAATTACCATAATTACAGTAGATTTGTTCAAAGATCAACTTTCCTAAAATAATAGCAAATAAACATCAATTAGGAGAAAAAATCCCACAAAATCATATGATAAAGATATGAAATATAAGTACTGAATAAGACTCATCAATCACCACTATCCGGTAAACCACAAGTGGAAATTTATTGACAAAGCATGTTTGACCAAATATCTTTGTTTTCAGCTTGTGTTTTAGGATTGTTAGATATTAGGTTCTGGTAAACCATTTGGGACTAACAGACCTCTGGGCAAAGGGAGAAAAATTGATTTTCTTAGAAGAAACAGATAAAGAATGAAAAATTTCAAAATGTTTGAAATTGTCGACAAAAGAAGTCTACTTTTCTTTTACAAAAAGAAAGGAAAGCTTAATCGCAGGAATATTGGAGGGGATATTGTTAGGGGATTTTGTCGAGAGTTGTGTTAAGAGAATTGCATTAAGCCAGAGTTGAAGAACCCACAATAGGCCCCCAAGATTTGTTTTCTTTGTCAAATCTTTCATTGATTCGACAATTTCACTGATTAACTCGTATAAACAAGCAATGACAAGTTGGCCTAATGCCAAATGTTGACCTTCATGAAGCAGAATTGCCAAAGGTAAGTAAGCTCTCGACACTTGAATTGATTTTGTACAAAATACGTGTGCAGAGAGCAAAAAAGTGAGAAATGCAACATGCTCAAAATTTGTTACATCCCCAGAGGTTTGAGAATGAAATTTAATAAAAGGGTCATAGGACATGGAGTCGGCTTCGATATCAAAAGTTTTGTCGGAAGACAAATCTGGTGTAATAGAGGTGCCATTGGGCTTAAACCCAATAATGGCAGCAAGGTCAAAATGAGATGGACCCAGCATCCCAAAAGGAAAGTGAAAATTATTAGTGTTTTCATTCCAAAAACAAAAGGCGGTTCCAAGCATGGGGGAGTTGAATTTGATTTTGAACCGACTAAGCTGAATGGCATAAAAAATGCCAATGTCTTTCCAAAAGGTGGATTTGACAGATTAAATTCTGTCGAGCCATTTTATAGGATGGTTTGTCGGTTTTGGTGGAAAACATCTCAACAATCTATTACTTGGGTCGAAGTGAAAAATGGGAATGACATTTTGAGGCAATGATTTCTTGGTCTTTCTGACAGGAAAATGACTTGAGATAGCAGCCTTAGAAATTTCAGAAGAAGAAAGGAGAGGACCTAAGAAAGCACTTATTCTATGTGTGAGCTCATAAGGTATAAGTACCTGGGTTTTCCAGAGCTCTGAGTTTTCCACTAAAGGGTCAGGAACAGTGAGAACATCATCATGGCGGATGGGTTCCACGGACAAAGAGGCCAATGGAATAGAAGTTGAGAAAGACTCAGTTTTTTAGGTAGCAGAAGAACTGGACTGAGCAGAAGAAGACGCCATTAATAAAAGCATGGAGAAGTATTCGAGAAACATTGAGTCTTAGAGAAGAGTGGGGACACTCGATAAAGGTTTCTGAAAAGGTAAAAGATAAAAGAAACCTTTTTTCGAATTTATAAAGGGTACAATGATGAGTTCTCGCCTTTACTTTATTTTTAATTTTTAGATGTTGGCAAACAAATAACTACCACATGGCCATGATAGCAGAAATCGTGCGTAGTGGATAGTTGGCGGTTACATCATTAAATGATCCTTTTTAAGGAAGATTGGGATTAGATAAAGTTATTATGATTTTAAATTTCAAAATGTATTTTAAAATCCCATGAAAAACGAAAAGGTGTTCCCTATTTCTTAGGAACGGATTAATATGGCCAATAGTTTATCAGTTTGAAATGATCGACATTTATAAAGATTAATCTCATAATTCAAAGCAAAATTTGTTGGTCCAAATAGTCGACATTTACATAAAGTTTAGTAGTTTGTTTTATCAGAACAAATCTTGGAGCTTGTTTTCAAAATTTCTATTGGCCAATATTAAATTTGGTTTCAAAATTTGTCGGCTTGAAATGGCCGAAACTCAAATGTGACATGCCTTGGCAGTGTAATTATTTTGCCAAGTGTTAATTGTCAAAATGGGTTTCCAATATTTTGTCAAAAAGCAATGTTTTGACGGTTGGAATATTTATCTCTTTCCTTCAGTTTTGTCAAGAGAAAAATATTGGGGGCATCTGTTACTACCAAATTTCCAGTTTTCGACAAAATTGATAATCAACAATTTGTGAGACTTTGCAAGGTTGAATCTGGAAATGTGCAAGTCTAAAATGGAGTAAATGTGCTATTCAACAATTTATACTTAGTTGAAACCATGAAATGATGTTAAAGGTTGAGTAGACAAAATTTGTGATGAAATATTGAACAGATATTTGGTGTGTTACATTTGACAAATATGCAAAACTGACAACAGTATTGCATCCAACAAATCAAGGAAGGGTATTCGACAAATGTTTGAAATTGACAATAATGATGTGTTCGACAAATCAAGTCCTAGAGAGGAGCTCGATAAAAGTTGCATTTGAGTAATAGTCGACAAAGTTTCAAGCATATGCTTAGTCAACAAAAAGGACTTGCGAATTATTGACAAAGCTAGTGCACCGATAAAACCGTTGATAGTTACCCAAAAGCTGGTGGTTATTATTTTGAATTTCAAAGTAGCGGTTGCATCCATTGTTTGAGGAACTGCTGATGCTGATTCATTGGGCGGTTAATAGTAGTTTCATGTTGTTATTAGAATAAGCATGTGCTAGTTACAAGTATGCCACCTGTCTCACAAATGGTAGGTTCTTAGGAATTTAGATATAGTATACATACTAGTTTCAACGATGTAATACAGGTTGCAACTTGAAACATCCTACACTCCTAAAGTCCCAGCGACGCTCAAAGGATACACGAATCAATCAAGTTTATATGCCACTATCATTTTCTGCAATTTGATTTCAGGTTCTTTACTACATTTCATTTTCTTTTGATTTGCTTTACTTGCTTTCATTAGTTGCTTTTACTTTTCATTTCTGCTCATCGTCATCTTATTCTTTTTATACTTTTGATCCAACTGACACTTTAATCACTTGAAAGTAAGAACCTAGTGGAGGAGGTTCCCTTCCAAGATTGATAACTGGAACCTCAATATTGTAAACTTAGGCACTGACGAATATGATAATTGACAAATTTGGCACTTTGGAGCAAAGTTTTTATCAGTACATTGCCTGACAATTTTTCACCTTTAACACTTACATAACCCATTCTTCTTCTTCCCTTTCCCTCTCTTTTGAGCTTTCTTCTTAACTTGTGCTTCACTATGGATCTACCACGAAGCTAAGCGTGAAGGAAGAAGATGGAAAAAACATAATTGGACCGAAGGCAGCTAGCTAGACGGCAATGACAATGCTGGTTGGACGTCAACTGCAAAGGCCGTTGGTGCTACTGAATAGAGAGATGGAGGAAAAATCAAATAAATTAGGAGTTTTTAAAATTAAACCAGCTAGTTATTGATAACCAGATCCGGTTCAAGCAGGTTAGCGGTCTAATCTGGTTATGACCGGTTCAGACGGTTCAAAGGCGGTTCAACCTGCTGAATGATTTTTAAGATGTAACTGAACCACATACATGGTCGATTCATGGTCTAATCGATTGAATCGGTCGGTCCAGTTCAATTTTTAAAATATTGGTAAAAGTAAAAATGTTACACCGGTTCGGTATATATTAAACTTTTAATAATTATTTCCACCCATTACTCTCTATTTACCATGTTTTCTCTGCTTATGTTTGTTTTATGAAGGATTTTTCCAATTGTATTCCTTTTACCAAATCATTTTCATAGGTATTCTCAAGAAACTTTTGGAAAGGCTAATTGCTGATGGGCTTCCAGGTTTGTACTCCAACAATTCTATTCCTTAATGCATTTTGCATGACCCAAGAAAAAAAAGAAACTTTTGGAGGTTTTTCAGTTTCTAAAATGAGTTCGAACTTTTTGAGTGTTGAAGTCATAAAAGGTAGAATGTAAAATTATTTTCTTGTAAAACTTTCCATGGGAGACAGGTGAAATTTCGTAAACAAGAGTTTAACTTCCAACCATGAGTACAAAACACCTTAACAAGATGCTAAAGCATTTCACGCCAATCCAAATTATCAAACCCATTTCTTTCCCTTAAAAGCATTTCATTGTAGAGTTAACTCTAGGACAAGAAGTGGTGAGTTGCAACTTAATAAAAATCTTATTTTAATTTAAAAAATATTCTAAAAAAACCAAAAAAAAGTACAACATAATCTAACACAACAACTTAAGGGGTGAATGCAAAAAATGAAAAGCAGAAAAATAATATTCTCACATGTTAGCACTATTCCATAAAATCATTAGATTTACATGTTAATACCTACATAATTGCAATGATCCCCTAAAAGAGATATGGGTTGATTTATCACTCTTGGGCGTCATCATCAAAATACCATCAGCCATATCCTTGCCAAGATCTTATCATGTGAAAATTTGATGGATTATTTAACTCTACGTGGACTAGCATAATCACATATTTGCTAAAAGACTTAGATTAATTAAATGTCATATTTGTGGAGTATATTTTGATTAGGCTCATTTGTGATTACTTTTGTTATTGGGCTTTTATAAGTACTTAAAATTATATTGTGGACTGTGGTGATATGTGAGACTTGTGTATGGGCTTACTCAGATGGGTAGGATAGTCAATCTCTTTATAATACGAGGTGAGACCCATATTCCTAACCACTATGGTGTGTAGTTGTCTCATTGAATTCACATAGAGAAAATGCATCATGAAATATGGGTATTTTTTTCCTCACCTACACACACAACTAACAATAGGGTTGTGATGTTTCTTCTAATTATCAATGATTTGATCTTAGAATGACTAAGGATTTACCATCATCTTTTTATCCAGGTAATCCAAAAGCTTAATCTAAAAAATTAATCTATATCATATATGCATGTTATGATTTAGGGTTAATTGATTTGGGGTTTTATTCCTGCAATCACTATCAGAGCATGTTTAACCTTAATTATGGCTGTATAAAATTGCTTGTAGCTGTATTGAGATTAAAATTACCTTGGATAGATTTAAGGTCCAATTTCGTTCCCCCTTTGTAGGTCTTCATATAACCCAATTTTGTTTTCATTTACTCTATGATTTTGGACTGGTTGGTTTCATATTGTTGTGGCTGTATCTTGTAAGTTACTTCCTGATACAATCGAAAAGTAAGAATAATTAACTTGTTTTGGTATGGCTTGGATTTGAAAAGTCAATTTCTCCTTTTACATCATGTCGTTGTCATCGGGTTAGTTATTGGAATGGAAGCTTGTCCTGATTCTTGTGCCTTTGGTGCAAGAGATTTCACTTCAATCTTTGAAAGAAACCTTTCCAATCTAAACAATGGATTGTCTGTCTAAAATATAAAGTGCTATTATAGCCTGAATTTTTTCCCCCTTCATTGTTACTATTAAGCTCACCAATGGTATTTGTAGTGTGCTTATCATTGAAATATAAACTCATTTCTTTCTTTCCTATCGGGGTATGATTTGGCATATTACATAATTCATCTTCTCAGGCATGGGTTTGGTTATTAAATAAATTTGGATGGAATATGATCTTTATAATTACTCAAAATTTAGAAAGTTTGAGAATAATTTTGGAGGAGATGGTTACTAAATATCATCGTGAGATTTCATGGAGAATATATAAACCTTTGGTTTAATTTGAAAGTAAAGTTAAATTCAATAATTTATGCATGATAATAATTTTATAATTTTGTGGAAATTTTGAGTTGTCATAAATTAAAATTTTCCATGATGGAGAGTGTTACTGAGAGTGTTGTGTGTTATAAACTTTCAGTGTTATTATTAGTTTGATGACCAAACACAATTTTATTTAGTCATGTCAATTTTGGGTAATTTGTGAAATTACTGATTGTTTGACAACTCCACGCAAAGAATATAATTGAACATTTTGCTTGGTAATTCTTGCAAGGCTAAAGGCATCACATATTATATATTTTATAGTATTGATTGATTAAGAAAATTAAATTTTGGTTGATTATGTCCATTGTTGACTATGCAATTTCATGAAATTGTTTCTTGAATATTTTATGGACAAAGATACATTGGGTATTCTAATTTTGGGCCAATTTTAATTAATTGGCAGTTTAGTGATTATAACCTCATGTTTTGTATGATTTTAGATTAGAGCTCACCTTTGTGTTCACTTTATTACAGAAAGGAAATTTTGCTCTATTGATTTTCACAAGTATATTATACTTCACATTAGAATTATTGTTGGCATAATCATTTAGCCATTTTGCAAGCTACGTGGATAAAATATACATGTTTGAGCATTATATTCTCTAAGATTATCAGTTTAGTTTGTTGAATTATGTAGAGAATTGTAAAGTTATGCTATGTTTATCTATTTTGATATAGAAAATTATTGGGTATCTTATTTGCAATCTTGAAACCTTTTGATTACAATTTGTAAATAATTCTTGAGAGCTTATAAACATACCATTTTATATTGTGTGATTGCAAAGTAAAAGATTTCTTTGATGATTAACAAACCATACAATCTGTTTGTGCTACTAATCAAGCTCAATTCCATGTTTTCAGTAATCCTACTTATGCTTTGAAATGTTAAGAAATGTCTAGATGATCAACGTAGATAAGAAGATTCATTTGAATATCAAGAACGTTGATAAAAATGATCATCTCATAAGCTTAGCTCAAGCCAAGACCAGGATATTAATTTCAAGACAAAATTACAAGTCTGAAAGAGTTAAGAAGGATCACTCTACTAAAATATTGGAAGACCCAGTGAATATACCTCTCTTGGAGGCAAGCAAGAAAATTCCCAAGTATGCCAAGTTTTTTCAGGAGTTGTGCACCCATAAAAGGAAGTTAAAGGGGACTAAAACAGTAAGTATGGGAAGAAGTGTCTCTGCTTTGATTTAGCCAAGCTTGCCTGCTAAATGCAAGGATCACGGCACTTTTACAATCCCTTGTACCATAGGCAACCAACAGTTCATTCATGCCATGCTATACTTGAGAGCCTCCATCAATGTCATGCCAAAGTCAGTATACACTTCTGTTGGGCGATTTTTCTTGTTTAGTTGAGTAAATCGGCTAAATCACACCAATGATTCCCACGTTCAAGCGACGAGCTAAGGAAGGGACTTTATCCCTTAGCCTTGGGTTCCTAGGATGCTAAAGAAAGCTCCTAGTGTGAAATTCAATTAAAACACTAAGTAATGGAAAATTGGAAATTGCATTAAAGGGTATGAATTGAGTACAAGGCAATAAAGAAAGCGATAAACAAAGCTGTAAATAAATCAATAAATGACATAATAGAAATGTAAGATAAATTGATTAGGTTGGTTGATCGAGAGATATCTCTTTTTTTCTGCGTCAAGCCCTTTTATAGATGGAAAACTAGTTGTTAACCCCCTAAAAACTGTCTGTCACGTCTCCTTGTCTTTCTCAACCACTTCTAATCGTTATGGGATCATGGCTGAGCAGTTATTGTAATATTATTGGCCTCATTAACTAATTTCCTTCATTTTTGGGAAAAAACTCTTCACTTCAGCCAAACTGGATAACTGAATAGCTGACCCAGTCTTCCTTTATCCCTATTTTAGTGGGGATAGTTGTTGTGTAGATCATGGGTTGTTACAAGCCTTCGTACCTGGTCAAATAATCATATATAACTGTAGTCTTCAGCTGACCTGCTCCAATAGGCCCATTACCCATTGGATCTAACCCGATTTGAACTCCACAACCGGGTTTGAGTGTTTCTAAACTTTAACTCATTATTAGGTGGTGCAAAATCTGGTTCATCAGCTACCTGAACAACCTTCATAATTTAAACATGATTAGGCCCAGCCCATAATATTTTTTGGTGTTAACAACTTTACGTATTGGAGAGCTGAAGCCTACTGGAATTGTCATTCAGTTAGCAAACCGGAGCACAACTCAACCTGTCGGAGTGTTGGAAGATATGTTGGTTAGGGTAAACAATTTAATTTTTCCAGCTGATTTTTATGTGCTGAGTATGGAAGATGAATCTGCTTCTTCCCTACCCCCATTGATCTTAGGAAGGACATTTTTGAAAACTGCTAAAACTAAGATTGATGTGCATGTTGGTACCCTTTCCATGGAATTTGGTGATGATGTCATACAGATTAACATCTTTGATGCCATGAAATATCCCTTAGAGGATCATTCTTTGTTTCATTTGGATGTTATTGATCTTTTGGTTGATGATATGCATGTTGATATGTAGGCAAAATTTCCTGATATTGTAGGATATACTGATAAAGTTGCTTGTGATAATTATTTTGTATGCCTTGGACTTTCTGGCGGTGAACAGAATGCAATGTGTGTTGTTTGTGTTTTCAATGTTAATTCTGTTGTTGCTTTTGATATTGCTTCTGCTGTTGACATCGATGCTACGGGTATTGCTATTGGTGTAGATCATATAGTTGATATTGATTCTGTTACTGTTGATTCTGTTGCTGCTAAATGTCTTGATTCTTTTGATTCCATAGGATATGATGATGTTATCTTGCAAGATTGTGCACAGATTTCAGGTGTAGCTGCTGAAAATTTAAAGGACTTGGTTTCGATCCTAAAACGGGTACCATCGGTACAGCAACCACCTTACATTGAACTTAAGCCCAAACTAAGCATCTGAAATATCATTCTTGGAAGATGAGGAGAAGCTGTCGGTCATAGTCACAAAACACCTCCAACCTGAACAAGAAGCCAAATTATTGGAGGTCTTGAGGCAGCATAAAAAGGCAATTGGTTGGACACTTGCAGACATTCCTGGCATTAGCCCTTCTATATATATGCACAGGATACTACTTGAGGATGAAGCCAAACCAGTGAGGCAGCCCTAGAGGAGACTGAACCCTCTCATTTTAGATGTGGTGAAGACAGAGGTGACCAAGCTACTACAGGATGGAATCATCTATCTTATTTCTGATAGCAAGTGGGTGAGCCCGGTGCAAGTAGTCCTAAAGAAATCCAGTGTGACAGTTGTAGCCAACCAGAAGAATAAGCTTATCTCGACCTGAGTGCAGAACAGTTAGAGAGTCTGCATTTACTACAGATGTCTCAACCAAGCTACTCAAAAGGACCATTACCCTCTACTCTTCATTGACCAGATGTTGGAGTGGTTGGCGGGCAAATCCCATTGAGACTAACCTTGTGCTAAATTTTGAAAAATGCCATTTCATGGTAGAACAAGGTATAGTTTTAGGCCATGTAGTATCTAGTAAAGGCATTGAGGTAGATCCTACTAAGATAGATGTGATTACTTGTTTATCTTACCCCACATGCATGCAGGAGGTGCATTTCTTTCTTGGTCATGCAGGTTTCTACAGGCGCTTCATTGCTGACTTCAGCAAGATAACCCTTTCACTATCCCACTTGCTGCAGAAAGATGCAGAGTTCAACTTTGATGAGAAGTGCCAGACAGCTTTCAACCACCTGAAGACGGCCTTAATCAGTACCCCCGTCGTTCAGCCACCTGATTGGACACTATCCTTTGAGCTAATGTGTGATGCTTCTAACTATGCAGTGGGAGTAGTCTTGGCACAAAGAGTGAGGAGAGCTTCTTATGTGATTTATTATGCTTCCAAGACTTTGGATGCTGCTCATTCCAACTACACCACAACTGAAAAAGAGCTTTTAGTAATTGTTTTTACTTTGGATAAGTTTAGATCATATTTGCATGGTTCTAAGGTTGTTGTATTTTCTGATCATGCAGCACTGAAGTTCCTTTTGAAGAAGCCAGAAGCAAAGCCATGACTGATCAGGTGGATTCTACTAATCCAGGAGCTTAACATAGAGATCTAGGATAAGAGTGGAGCAGAGAACCTGGTGGCAGATCACTTGAGTCGGATTGAGAGAGCCTCAGATCCCTTCCTAGTACGAGACTCCTTCTCAAATGAGCAGCTTTTTTAGCTGCAAGGTAAGGATCCTTGGTATGCTAATTTGGTGAATTATTTAGTTGCATCTGAACTACCTGCTTACTTTAAGAAGCATCAGATTAATAAACTTAAGGGTAAGGCTAAATACTATATCTGGGATGATCCTCATTTGTGGAGATTGTGTGCTGATCAAGTTATTAGACGTTATGTGCCTGATCATGAGTTTCAATCCATTTTGCATTTTTTGTCATACACTTGCATGTGGTGGTCACTTTGGTACACAATGCACTGCTAGGAAAGTCTTAGATTCTGGTTTGTATTGGCCTACTCTATTTCATGATGCACATGAGTATTGTAAGAATTGTGAACAATGCCAACAGACTGGTACTATTTCCCGTAGGAATGAGATGCCCCAACAACCCTTATTGTTTTGTGAGATATTTGATGTTTGGGGTATTGATATCATGGGTCCTTTTCCCACTTCCTTTGGTTTCGTTTACATTTTGTTGGTTGTTGATTATGTGTCTAAATGGGTGGAGGCCAAGGCCACCAGGACTGATGACTCTTCTGTTGTTGTAGATTTCGTTAGATCACATATCTTTTGCAGGTTTGGCACTCCAAAGGCCATAATCAGTGACCAGGGTTCTCGTTTTTGCAATAAAACCATGGCTGCCTTGTTAAGAAAATATGGTGTGGTGCATAAGGTTTCGAACCCCTGTCATCCACAAACAAATGGTCAAGCCGAAGTGTCCAAGAGGGAGTTGAAACAGATTTTTGAAAAGACAGTCCAACCTAATAGCAAAGATTGGAGAAAGTGACTTGATGATGCTTTGTGGGCTTATAGGACTGCCTTCAAGACTCCCTTGGGCATGTCTCCCTATAGGATTGTCTTTGGTAAAGCGTATCACCACCCGATGGAAATTGAGCACAAATCCTATTGGGCAGTCAAGCAATGCAACCTTGATTTGAATCAAGCCGGATCCCAAAGAAAGCTCCAACTTCAAGAACTTATGGAGCTTCAGTTGGAGCATATGAGAGCTCCTAGATCTATGAGAAGAAGACCAAACTCTTTCATGACAAGATGTTAATGCGCAAGGAGTTCACCATTGGTCAAATAGTCTTTCTCTACAACTCTCGGCTCAAACTTGGCTTGGTCCTTTTACTATTCTTAATGTTTTTCCTCATAGTGCAATGGAAATCAAGAGTGAGGCCACCAACAAAGTCTTCAAAGTCAATGGTCATCGCCTCAAGCATTTTTATGAGGGAGCTCAAGAGAACCGCGTGGAGGACGTTTAATTGCAAGAGGCCATCCCCCATGATTGATAAGGATGCTCTTCCTTTTCTTCTTTCATTTTACTTGTCCCGTATCCTTACCGATGTTGTTGCTTTCATTGGTTCGGTTCATTGGTTCAATTTTACATTGCGGGCAATGTTTTAGATAAGTGTGGGGGGGAAGGCATTCTGTTTCTGTTTGCTTTATTGTTTTTATTTTCTATTTTGCATGTTTTTGCTGTTTTCTGTTTTTATTTGTTGTTTTACTATTTTCTGATACTTTCCCACCGTTTCTGCTTTCAATTTTTGCTATTTTTGCTGTCTCTGCTGCTGCACTGTTTGCTGTTTTAATTTTTTTGTTGCTGCTCTTTTTTGTTGTTATTTTCTGCTTACTATTTTAATTCTCTGTTTGCTATTTTTTGTGTTTATGTTGTCTGCGGTTTCTGTTCTACATAATTCTATTTTTTTTTCTATTTTCTGCTTTCTGTTTTAAAAATATATATATGGAGATATGGAGTTATGAAGTTTTCGTGTGCTTAGGTCCCTTCCAATGATATTTTGCGAATTGTCCAAGTTTTGAGTTTATATCAATTGAAGTTCAAGTTTCCTAACATGTGTGAATGGATTGTCTTTCCTCTTGAATTACATGCTTGGTGTTGGATTTTGGGTTAGTGGATTAAGTTTGCTAGATGCATCCATGCCTTATAAGATTTTGAGCCTATTGATGAATGGATGATGAATTTATGTCCTCTTCTCCCTTTCTTTTGTGATTTTCACTCATGGATTTTGTCACCCTAGAACCTGCTTTGATTCTTTTTTAGGCTACATTTTTATTTGCATACATGAACACGATTGAGGCATTTTTTTTTTCTTGACTTAGCTACTTTGGCCAAATAAGTCTACCTTGCATTTATATCATTGTTAACCCCCTTTGCGCCAAATTGCTCATTCTTTGTTCTTAGCTCATTACAAGCCTTGAGTGAAAAACCATGTATTACCTCCCCTTAGGGAATTGGAGAGCATTGGTTTTCTCATTGGAGGAGCTCTTTTTGCTTGAGGACAAGCCATGATCTAAGTGTGGGGGGTGTGCTTATGCAAAATGTTCAGTGCAAAAGAAAGAAAAATGGCTAATTAAAAAAAACAAAAATGAAAAAACAAAACAAAAAAGTGGAAAAAGAAAAGAAAAGAAAAGAAAAAAATAGAAAAAAGCCAAACAGTTGTAAAAGGAGAGAATAGAAAAAAGGAAGGAATGTGTAAAGAGAATGTGCATGTTATGGTTTGGGGTAAACTTTTATGCTTGCTACTTGAGTTAATCCTCAATGCTCTTTTATTCTCTTTGGTTTTTAATTTGTTATTATCCATATTATTCCCTTCCCTTCCCTTGGCCCCATTACAAACTTGAATAAAGTCCTCTTGATTTGTGTGTGCATGTGTTTTGAGTAGTGGAGAAGTAGAAGATAAGCAAGCTTATGGTAGTGCAATTTTTCATGAGTTGATTTGAGTGAAACACATACCTTCTAAACACTTGAGAGATTGAGAGTGTATCTTGTGAGGTTCTATCATGCTTTATCCATGTTTCCACTTAAAGTCACCTTGCTTGTTAATTTGGGATGTAAAGGCATATCACTTCATGAATGTTTTGATTCTTTGAACCTATGGTTACTCTTAATTCTCATGAACTATGACATTCTGGAATATCAATTGGGAGGTTAGTCTTTTTGAGTCTTTAGCTTTTGAGTTTGTGTTTGGTGTTGTTTTCTTTTTTTGTGTTTCCCAGTTTTGGTTTTATGTGTTTTGCCCAAAGTGCAGAAGCTTAAGTGTGGGAGAATTTTATCAATCAATTTTGAGACACTTATTATAGCTTTGTACTTGGCTTTATTGGATGTTTATTATTCCCAATCTTAGTTTGTTAGCTGAATTTTATGTTATTGGGCCTTTATGCAAATCTTGATTAATTATCGAATTTTAATGCATTCTAACCTTTCCTCCTTGATTAGGCCATAACTTGGGATTTGTTGATCCAATTGAGGTAATCTTGGTGTCCTTGGAAAGCTTAAATAGAGACATATAACTTTCATGAAGAGTTACTAGTCTGATTTAGTGTGGATCATGGACTAAATTAGGCTTTAATTTGGAAAAGGCGCTCTATCCAAGCAGCCTGATATTGGTGCAGTAATTTGGGAATATCTTGAGCTGTCGAAGTCCAAATAACATGGGACCAGTGCCAAAATTTCAAGGGAGAAATTATCTACAACATTTATGAATGAGCCTAAAGTCAATTTGGTCTCTTGGAGGGTCAGATAAATCAAAAACAAAATCATACAGAATCTGCCTTGTATCTTAACTAATCTTTGTGTAATTAAATCGTAATTTGGAAAATTAAAATCTAATGGGCTCGTGATTTGGGCAGAGCCTTTAGTTAACTTAAAGGGCACTATATTTTGGTTTTGGATGAGTTATTTATAGGAGACAACATCAGAACTTGAGACAACGGATTCTGCACTTTGAATTCTAAGTTTTCAGCTATTTTTACTTTTTGTTTTCTTTTCTTTCTTTGATTTTCGGTTGAAGCCTCCATGGAAGGCTAAACCCTTTTGATCAATTCACTGGTGTAAGGATTTCTTTTATGGATCTTGAGGTTTGGTTTTAATTTTGAATTTCGATTCTTGATTTATTTCTTTTCCTTTTAATCTCATTTCTTGGATCTTGATTGTGAATTCTTCTTGGGTTGATGCTTAATCATTCAATTGAATTTACATTCTGTTTACATTGTAAATATAATTTGGGGATGAGTAGACATGTTGGATGCTTAATTTGGCATGTTTGAATTCAAGATTAATAGGATCTGTGATGCTTAATCATAGGCTTGATCGAATTTCGGCTTTTAAATTGATTTGGTGACTTAGATGAATGTTTAATTGTTTAACCCAATTCAATTATATTTTGAATGCTTAATTTAGTAGGAAATCACCGAAATTAATTGATGCTTAATTAGTTAATTAGGGATCAAGCAAGAATTAAACCAAGAATCATAATCAAATCTTTAGAAATCAATGATAGATCTTGTTATAAAACTTACACAGTTGATTAGTCTTTTTAATTGATTGATTTCCCTTTTTATTGCAATTTGTTTCCTTTTTCTTCCCTTGCAATTCAAAACCCCTTCTCTAATAATCCTAATTGGCTAATACAATTAAAGATCATTGTGAGACAAGCAAGGTTATTTTGCTTTATACTACAAGTTATTCTTGTTTTTGAGCCGTGTGCGGCCTCAGTTCAGGGTGTTGATAGGATCCCTAAAATAATTGAAGTGTACATGAGGAGGAAGAGGGGTTGTAATGTAGGGATCATGACCATGAGAGAGAAAATAGAAGGTTATCCATTATGTAACTAACTGCTCATGAGTTGGTAGTAAAGAGGGTAGTGGGAAAGTGATTCAGTTGTAATGGGTATAAGGCTATGGAGTGATGATTGCGTGGGGTAAGCTGGGATTGGTTGGGACTTTTCTGAGAGACTAGGCACTCTCTAACTACCTTGGCTATCTTTCTTTCTTGCTCTATATTCTTTTTTTTTTCATTTTTTTCATTTTCTAGATTTAGGCACTGCTATCACCTTGATATAGGCTGGAAATCTGCAATAATACTATGAATTTTCATCTCTGTTCTAGCTATTTTTTCTAGTACCTAACATAGCCACTCTCACTTTAACAACAAAAATCCCCTTTATCACACGTGGGGAACTCCATGGACTACCTATTGACTTGGACAATACATGCCAATTCACCAGTGCCACATCAGCCAAGTTAGTGATGATCAAAGATTGATTATAGCTAAGGAAGGAAAACGTTTCTTAACTACTACGAAACCAATGATGTGCAGAGATTGATTATAGTTGTTATACACTTGGAGGGTGAGCTTGTTCATACATAGGCTATAGAATTGTAGTTTGGCATTTCTCAGTTTGATTGTCCTCGAGCTACATTATTCCTTGTTAGCAGGGTTATTGGGGTCGGTAATGAGGCTCTTCTTGATTACTTCCTTAGTGGACTAAAACTTGATATCCATAGGGAGGTGTTAGGACAGTCCCCATGTTCCCTACTTAAAGTAGTGGCACTAGCCAAACAATTTGAAGAAAAATATACCACGACCCCCTCTTCCACCAGAGCCAAACAACCATTCATTCCCATTCAACCAAAATTACAGAAACAGTCCAATTAACAGTGTACCTACCAAAACTAATCCACCATATTTACCCACAGCTAACATAAAACCAGCCCCATTTCAACCACAAATTCCGAGAAATCCTAGATGACCACTGTAGAAATGAAATTAAGGAGAGATAAGGGCTTATGCTATACATGAGATGAAATATTCACTTTTAACCACAACTGTTCAAACAGAAAACTATTCATCCTGCAATATGATGAGGATGATTCTAACCATGGGCCTCCTGACCCAGACACTGAACCTATTGAAAACCAACAACTTGACCCAAAATTTCAGTATCACTACCTTTCCTTTAATGCCCTACAGGGAGCACCTGGACTGGGTACCATGAAATTTAAGGGCCAATTTAATGGAGTGGACTTACATATCCTCTTAGACATTGGCGGTTCAGATAATTTTTTGCAGCCTAGGTTGGCTAAATTTCTTCGGTTACCTATTGAGCCAGCTCCCTACTTGAAGGTCTTAGTGGGTAATGGTCACTTCCTAACAGCAGAAGGTCAAGTTAAGAATGTGCAATTGACAATACAAAGCCACAATCTCCAAATTCCAATTATTCTCCTCCCTGTCACAGGGGCATACTTGGTATTGGGAGCAGCTTGGCTGTTAATAGTAGGACCTCATGTGTCAGATTATAGTGTTTTGACCATTAAGTTCTACCTAGGGGGAAATTTCATATCCCTATATGGTGATTAAACTACTTATGCAAAGCCGGCCCACTATCACCATCTTAAAATATTGCATTCTACACAAGCAATCTCATAATTATACATAATCTAGCTGCAACATGCTAAAGTTCCTGAAGACAAGTGGCTGGACTTGCCTGAAACCATAGCTCCTGAAATAGCCCTACTGTTAGAGGTTTTTGATAAATCTAAGGGTTTGCCACCCCACAGGAACCAGGACCATGCTAATCCTTTGTTGGAGGGTACAACTCCAGTACAGGTGAAGCCTTAAAGGTACCCACATAGTCAGAAAGCTAAGATTGAGAAGTTGGTACAAGAAATGCTTCATGAGAGCATCATACAACCTAGTTTCAGTCCTTTCTCATCCCCTATAATTCTAGTATAAAAAAAGAAAGGATTTGGAGATTCTGTACAGATTACAGCTAAAATTAGTGATTGTCAAGGACATTTTTCCTAAGAAAATTGTAAAATTGAGATTGATATTTGTGACCTAAAATATCAATTGCAATTTGTGACCGTATTTGTGATCGATATAGATAGAAAAAAATGTCTAAATTTGTGATCGGAAAAAATTTGGTTAGAAAACCAATTGAAATGTTTGGTGCTATCAAGAGGGAAATATATTTGTGACCAAATTATCAGTCAGAAAATATTTAATTTTAATTTTAATCTTCCTAAAAAAATGGTGACCGATATGTCGGCCATAAATTTATTTATTTTTTAAAATTTATAATTATGTTAATTTGCACATCCATCGTCACCACCATGCCATCGCCACGCGACATAGGAGCTTCTCGTCAGCAGAGTAGATTGCATTCCCATGTTGTTGCTGGAGCATCTCACAACTGTGGACAACCTCTATACAGCCGAACCAACCGGTACTGTTGATTTACATTTAACTTTTATATTGAATAATGATTCTTTGTATCATCCCAAGCAAATACTCCATTTATGTGTTTAATGCCCTTTTCTCATCCAATTTTCCAGGTAGATATTTTCAAGCTTGTTGGGGTGCCTCTTGTAGTGAGTTACTTGGCTGGGTTCAATAGTTTAGTATTGCTTATGGACAGGTTTCTTCCCATTTTTTTTTCCTTATGTTGCTCGTATTATTTGTGGCTATATTAATTTTCCAACTATATAGTGGGGGAGTGAAAAGACTTACACCATGTGGGGGGTCCTGCCAATTCTTTGTTGGAAGACAATTTAACAAATGATCAACAAGGCCTTGCACCCCGTGTTTTTGAGCGACTCTTTGCCCACATTAATGAAGTAAGCATTAAGTTCTATTCATGATTAAATTTTGTGATGATTGTGTGAACTTTGTGTTTGTGATGATGTTTATTGTTGTTGTATTTTCTACACGGGAGCAAACTAAGCATTTTGACAAGCAAGTCAAGTATCAGTTCCACTGCTCTTTTCTGGAGGTTCAATTGAATGAATGTAAATTCATTCTTTCCATGTTCCTGTCCTGATTAACCTTGTTATTTAGTCATTTTGACACACAAATTTGTTTTTGTAGATATATACAATGAGAAAATACTAGATCTGTTAGATTCGAATCAAAGAAACCTACACGTAAAATCTAAAACCATTATAGTTTTCTCAATTCGTGTTTAACTAGCTTTTACTGGAACTGGTCTTTTGTTGTTTATCTAGATTAGAGAAGATGTCAAATCTGGTGTCTATACTCGACTTTTAATAAACGCGTGATTCATCATATGTCTTGTATCACAGGAATTGTATTACTACAAAATGTTTTCTTTCTTTTATGAACTCATTTCTTGATAAGGTGCAATATCCTGAGAAGAGGAATTAACTTTTTATCTTTCTATGCTGGCAGGTTTGATGTAGTCAAACCACATACATGTTTTTTATTCGTCCACATCACTTGGGTTTTGAAACCCTCTCAAATGCAAAAGTACCGAAGCACCATGAAGCATTCACCTGTTTATTTATTATTGCCATATATCTTTGCTATCTACTCTTGGTTCACTATTCTTATGCAACTACGGCTTGATACTGTTTGCCACGGCTTGATACTGCTAATCTTAGTTGGATAATCATGACTTGTGGGAATGGCTACTGTGAGGTGCATCAATTACACCATTGAAAAAATGATTCAATGTGCATCTACGCCTCATTAGATAGGCCTTCAAATTGGGTCTTCTGACCCCGTTTATTTACCCAAAAAAAAGATAGGCCTTGAAATGACTAATGAGGGTAGACCAAAGTAAATTGCCAAATCATTACTATTTACTTGAATAGTGGAAAAAAAAACTATTTACTTGAACTGATATGTAAACATTGTATATGGACATTGACATCAATGTTCTGTTTTATTACCAGTTTAGCTGTTGAACAATTCTAGAAGACAACAGTGAAAGAGGCAAATGTTAAGCGTTGATTGATGAAAACTTTAAACGTTGTTTGTGTTTGTATTAGAAAATATTTTTATTGCAAATCATCAATGTGTATTAAATGAAACTGTTTTTTAATAACTTAAAAAAAGATTGATGCTGAAATCATTCAATGACCTTCTATATGGTATATTTTAGTAGGTAAATAATAATTGACATGATAGTGTTATTCTAGCACTTGCTTAGCTAAGCATTATTGCCTGTTCTAAAATTTTTCTTCAAGCTAATGGATTGTTTTGTTGTATTGCAGTCTTTCTTGACAATAATTCAAAGATGGGCTAACAAGCAGCTCAGAGATGAGCAGACATGCACCCAAAAAAATGGGGTAGGGCCATAAAGAGATGAGCTTGACTTTGTGTTTTTGGGAAATAGAACAGGGGACACTTCGAAACCTTTGCTGAAACCTGTACTAACCCAAATCTTCTTCTGCTATAATCTTAGAGTTCGATACAATGATTGGCCTACACTAATTTTTGTTAATATTAAGGATGTAGTAAATCCACCTCCTTTATTGCCATTGTGATGTCTAAGACAATAAATCTAATGTTCTCATTTAAATAGTTTTTAAGTTTGTATAAAAAAATATTTTTAAAGGTACATTGCATGTCTTATAATTGTTGCCACTGTGGGGTTTATTTTTGTCATTTATTCCCGTATTGTTCAATATCCTTGGTGCCTCATTTGTTAGTTTATCAAAGTGGTGCTCTTTGTGACTGATTTTATTATTTTATTTATTTTTTGAATTTGTGATCGATTTTGTGACTGCAAAAATTGGTCACCAAATTCATCCTAAACTACAAATTTATACTGTTTTGTTGTGATTGATTTTTGTTTATATAATCAATCACCAAATCAGTCACAAATATTTCTAATTGATTTAAATCGATTAGAAAATGCTTTCAACCAAAGAAATTGTGACAGAAAATATTTTCAACCAACGAAATTATGACCACTTTAAATTAGTCACAAATAGATCACAAAATAAAATTTGTGACCGATTTCTTGATTTTGTGACCAATTTTAGGGGTCACAAATAATGCATTTTCTTGTGTCCTACTATAGATGACGTCCTTGATGAGCTACATGGTGCCCTATACTTTTCTAAGATGGACTTAAGATTAGGGTATCACCAAATCCTAATCAGAGAAAAGGACAAAAATCATCTAATTCCACCATGTCATTCGATATTAGTATTGCTTTTGGATGAAATGTGTTGGAAAATTAATGTGTTTTGGCAATAAAATTTACTAGGAAATTGAGTTTTCTTTCTTAGCAACTCTTCATCAAGCGAATATTTGATTGGTGAGCATTACTTTGGTTTGCCTCTTCTTTTATTGTGCATTGACATACTTTTATAGAGCATTACAAAGCGTCAAACATTCATTTCTTGCGCATCACCATTTTTTAAATATATAAAACTATATATGCATGATAAACACAATTTTAATACATTATTAATCTCTTATATTTAGTATCTTATCCCTCTTATGTGCTTAATTGATTAGACTTGGCCACATTTTATAAGTTTGGGTTCAATTTAAGCTTAATTACATTTTTCAGCACTATTTGAATTTTATACTATTTCTGTATTTTAGGTATAATTTGAGTTCTAGGCATCTAATAATTATAAATCTTGCCTTGTGGGAAATATGAGAGGGAGTTCTACAACTTTAATGAAGAGCCTTAGAGCTAAATCGGATGTCTAGTGGGCTATATTGGGCTTGAAAATCAGAAAATGGATGCTGTCGCTGGATCCTGATCAGTGTGCCATGATTGGGTCATGATTTGGGCTATAGGAGTCACATGGAACTATGACTAGTGCTATTGGAAAGCTAAAACACAGTGCTTCAAATGTTATGAGACCATTTATTGAAACTACAACGTTTTGATAGTATTTTTGGCATGTGAAGTCAGTCAAAAGGTCCAGAAACCACCTAAGAGTAATTTAGGCATAACTTCCTCATCCTAAGTTCAATTTAGGCAAATTGAGTATTATTTAAAGCTAAGAGGGAGAGGATTAACACTAATTCAAATGTATACTTGTATGTTTAATTTTAGAGTTAATTATTTTGGTGGAAAACAAAAACATGAAATTCGCTTATTCCCTCATTCTAGACTTTTTAGTTTTCTCTCTAGTTTTTCTCTCTTTTTCCTCGAGCTTCTTTGGACTTTATCCATGGAAGGCTAGACTCTAAGATCAATCCAAAGTTCTTGAAAGAATTCTGGTTTGATCTTGAGACATTATAGTGAATTTCAAATTTGAGTTTAATTGATTTTCTCCTCTTCTTTCAATTCTAATCTTGAACTCCATAAATGGATATAGATGTTTCTGTGTTCTTGATTGAGAATTTTGATGAGATTTTAATTGATCAATCATAGTTTTATCATCTAAATTGAAGATAATAGGTTTGGAAATTTGCTACCTAGGCTAATTGAATTCCTGATTTTAAACTAGCATTGATTAACATGAATTGTGCAACTATAGATTTGTGTATCTTTTGTTAGTTAAATTCTAGGTGATCACCTAATAGTGAATGCTAGATTTAATGCAAAGATTTTGGTTAAATCTAGGTTAACTAGTCAATTGAATTTGAATGCATGTTTAGTGATTGATGAAAAGGTCAATTAAAATTTCGGATGGATTTCCTCGATTGATTATTTTTTTAATTGATTCTTCTATAGTCAATTTGTGCATTTTGATTCTGTGATCATCCAAACCTCTCTTACTCATTTTAGTTTGATTGAATTGCATCCGGAAGCTTGAAAAAAGACTTGGTTTAATCGCTAATACTACAATCTTGCTTATGAACTGATTTTTTGTATTTGACTTAGCATTATATATATATATATAGGGGATCTAGTGAGGAGTGGTTTATTGTAAGAGTGAGAGGAGCAAATCTTGACCATTGAATCATCTGTGGTCAAAATTAGATGTTACTTAAAAGTCACATGACCACTTAAAAAAGTCATATGACTTTATGTTTTAATCTTGACTATGCATGGATGATCCAAGGGTCAAGATTTACTTCTCTAACTCTCACAATAAACCACTCCTCTCACTAGATATGCCCTATATATATATATATATATATATATATATATATGAGGATCGATCAATTCGATATTTCAAATGAAAAGAAAAATATAATTATCAAATTAAACTGGATAGAATTGTATAAATAGGCTGTTGCATTGTAATAAGGGAAACATTAATACAATAGTTAGACGAGCTTCGACTATTTCAAGTTAACAAGTACTACTTTTCAATTTAAAACAAGAACCGCTACACAAGTTCAACATTTCAGCCAACTAGCCTAAAATGTCATAAAAAATTCATATTCTTACTTTAACAAAGCAGGATCTTGCTCTCACAATAAACCAAATGGAGATGCATTGTCTTCATTCACTAACAAAACACATTTTTGTTGAACAAATCAATACTGCACATATACTCTGCTTTCAACTTAGCCACATTAAGTTGATTCGTTGGCTTTTCTAGCATGTTTGACTGCATGAGAGTAATTGTTGAACAAATCAATACTGCACATATACTCTACTTTCAACTCAGCCACATTAAGTTGATTCATTGTCTTTTCTAGCACGTTTGACTGCATGAGAGTGAGCATTGATTGGCATTAGTCAAACTCAAAGGGTCAGAAAGAAAAAAGAAATGACATAATGAAAAGATAAGCTTATGAAGCCATTGTACTAGCTTAATAAGATGAAGTTAAAACATCAAATATAAGAACATAAGTATAGCAGGACGTTTGAATTAAACGAAATTCACATAAATTGCTTCACGGCCAGTGCATGGTAGTATATAAAGACATTAAAAAACTTAAGTTTGCATTGCTAAAATTAAGTGAAAACATAAGCAATTTGTTGAATGCATACACAATGTCCAAGATAGAAACAAGATGGCGCACAGAACAAACAAAAATGAAACAAGGGAAGTGATTCCATCCAATACGACTACTTTCTATAAAAACTCTTTCATATAATCATAATAAATTGACATTGATAAGCTTTTGTAATCCTTTACGGCTCCTACTATGTGACTTCTGTTGATTAAAAGTACCTAAAACAATGAACAAAGTAAACCACGTGATAGTCTGAGGCGTGCTATGCACTGTCCTTAAGGAATATTTCAGCAACAAGTGCGAAATTCCCCCAGGATACAGCAGACTCTTCCCGGCTGAATCGAGGTTTCAAACAACAGCAAGGCCAAAAACCCTGTAACCCGTAGAGAGAAGAGGAGAAGAAGAAGAGAGGATGAGATTTTTCGACACACGAGGAGGCGGCAGCAGAAGAGAATCATATATCAGCATGAAAAAAAACCTAATACATAAATGTCATTAACCTAATACATAAATGTCATAAATCTAATAAAATCAAATTAAAACTTACCAAAACCGTGGGCTGAAATTAGGGAGTAATTAAATCTAATGATTGCCAAAAACTACTACATTTATGTAATTAAAAAATCTTCCCCCAAATCCCGATTTTCTGGTAAGGTTCAAAATTCAAATATTAATTAAAATTATTTCCAAAAAACTGGGCCACAAAGTCTTAGTTTCAAGCAATCTGGGACTTCATTCTTTTGAAATACTCAACATTCACAACAACTTCAGCATCTATGATATGCATAATATAATACATACAAAGAGCATATTCACAGCGCTAGTAGTATCAAATGTTGATAGGGTCATACATTCGTGTGTGAAGTATAAAAAACCAAATGGATGCCAATGCTCAACACTAGGAGAATATATATATATATATATGGGGATTCAGAATAAAAGTAGGATTAAAGTCAATATCTAGGAGCTGCCATCATTGAAAGATGGACATTTTCTTTTACGGGAAGTTGCAAGATGGACAAAAAAATAGCTGTGAAAAGATGTTGAGAGCATATGGACAGAGAATGGAAGAATTTATAAATGAGAGGTCATTTGTAAGCTCTAACACCTAAATCTTGTTAGACTTCATTGATATGCAATGAAGGAGATGAAGATGGTGGTCTATGAGTTCATGCCACACAAAAGTTTCCTTGTATAACTGATGTTTATACCAAACAGAATTAAAGTAAAATAAAAGTAGGGGGTACTACTATATTACAATCTTATTCAAGATTTTGCAAAGGTCAAGCCACACGTAGAACAAGAGCCTTGTTGTCGATTTTATCATGCAAGTGCACATATCTCTAACAAGTAATATAATAATGAATAGAGTATCGTTCCCATGAAAAATTGTTAGTGAAAATTGCTAACTACTCAAATTGTTACACCTTAATCTTATTCAAACAACTAAAGAACTAATTATATAAGAACAAGACATATGAACAAGCAAGAACAAAAATTTAGATCAATGGAAAAATTCTAGGACGACAACCTACCTCAACACTTCATATGTATGGATTCCTTTTACTCTCTCTTAACTTACCCAATGTGCAAGGATTGCTAATCTAGGGTTCTGATTGTTTTACAAGTATTTTTTGATGATCATATAAAAATATCCCAGGCCCTCTCAACTAACTCCCTATATTTATATGAAAATTAGATTAAAGAGAAACTCATTAAGAACCAACCCTAATTTGATTGCATATGACTTGTAAGTATATTTCTACCTCACAAGTGAAACAAAATAATTCAACCAATTTAAATGAATTTGAACATATGCTATTCAATCTGTGGCCAAACACAAAATTCCCATTTTCAAGTTCCTTAGGGTTTTCCAATTCAATCTAATTGGTAATCAAGCAATTAGAAGTATTAAGAACAACATTGAATAAACAACTTCTTTCCATTGAAAATAAGCAAGAGAGATAAATAAGAATTCAAACTACATGTCAAGTTCAATTGTAAACCTAGAAAAAGAAACTTAGTTCATGCTAACTACTAAAAACATAAACGAAGGAAGTTCCACCATCTTAAACATTAAAAGAAAATCAAAGAAGAATAGGAGAAGAAAAGAAAACTATTGGGATTTGCATTTTGATCTTCAATCTCCGGAATCTCTTGGCTTCTTGAATGCTTGGAGGCTTCTCTTCCTTCACAAAAACCTCTTTTCCTTTGGCAGAAAGTTCTTTAATTTAATCCAAAGAGATCTATTTATAGGTAATCTCTAAAACACTAGAATTAGAATCCAATTTGGACTCTCTCGTCACACCAGCGCTACAGCCTCAGTGTTCCTGCGCCGCAGCGCTGGGCTGGTTGGTTTCTGGCATTGAACGTGAGCATTCAACCGAATGGCCAACTCTGCAGCGCTAGCTTTCCGGCATCGCAGTGCCAGCCTTGCTGGTTTTTTTGCCCAGTGTTAGCATCTTCTCCTATAATAACAAACACAATTGTAATTCACAACATGAGAACAAATAACTCTATATCATAGAATTATCAAGCCTCTCCTCTATTTGTTTACTACAAGGAAATTAATCAAAATGAGTAAACTTTAATTCAACTTAAATCTACAAACAATATATACTTTCAGACTAGAAAATAATCTTCTAATTTGAAAGCATTTTAAGAATTACTGATGTATTTTTATCACCCAACTTAGGCGCCATTCTGAAAGTAAATTGACCCAAGTTGAAGAAATCAGAATTTGACCACTTAAAAAAGGAACATTTAGGTTTTCCCACTTAATTCCATCACACGACTTAAGTAAATTCCAATTCCAGTATTAACAGTTAGCTTAATTATCAATAAATTTTTCAACACCAAGTAAGCATTGAGGTATCCAATAGTCATAAATTTTCTAGATAAATCACAAATGCAAAGTAGAGAACACCATATATTTCATATAAATTTATCTAAATAACCCAGAAAACATGAATCATCATGCGAACAAGTCTAGTGCATACCGAAGTTGAAAATTTAATGTGCAAACCAACATGTAAACACAAATCGTTATAGCATGAACCAATCAAAATTGCCAAAAATATTTTAAGTAAAACTAAAATCATCAAATAGAATTACAGGATAAAAATTTCAAAAATCTGAAAATAGTTTTACACAAGCATTTCATCAAACATTACACACACAATTTAGCAATTCACCTTTTATTTGAGCAAACGCTTCAAGAATCCCAAAAATTCCTGCAACCCTTGCGCTGCTCGAATGTGAAGTCCTGCAAACAAACCCAAATCACACAAACAAACAATTCCAAAGCATAATTTGTGGCCACGAAACCAAATTTCAACCCAAGAGATCGAGAATGAAATTGAAAAGAACCTGGAAGAGAGTTCTGGTAGGCGAGCAAAGATTGTAACTCAATTGAGAAAGCTAGTGCTTATTACCCCCAAATCAAACATAACAATGATGCTATAGCCACTTTAGACGACGCCTTAATGTAGTCGTCATAATCATCATCTTTGGATAAGCATGAAGTTGAACGTCGAACGAAGTACTTTGATTTGAATATATTACAGAAAAACTAGACCCATTCCCCTCTGAATCTTCTGAGACTGAAACATCCATTATAGGTTCATGACTTCTAAAATTACACGAAGATATCAAACTTGAAACCTTTGGAAAGCTTGCTGCTACACTCTCAATATCACTTTTCTGCAGTGATAATTCTTTGATGAATGACAAGAAGCCCATGTTGTTGGGGTGTTTAAGCAATCTATTAAAGTCAGAAAAACTCGATTCTGTTAAGTTTTCAGAGTCCATAAGTTGCTCAAATGGCGAGGATACTTCTTTGATTGCCGTCCCTTTTATGTTTGCTGGCTCTGAGATATTTGAGGATGTCCTCAACAATTCAAGTCTTGCGTGTGTGCCCACAACATCTGATCGATGAGAAAGCCGCAAGTCAAATTGTTGGCTGAATTGCCCAATTGATGATGGAATATGTTGCAAACGAAAACTGTTGAGATATGGAAGTGAAGAAGCCAATAATATTTTGACATGATCCATCCACTCACATATCTCTCTGAATGGCACTAATACAACTTTACACCTCAAAACAGGCTTGTTGTTGTGGTTAGATACTGAGAGACTCACATTCAATTGAATGAATGAAAAGCTGTCAAGATCAAAATAGTTGTATACTGCGAGTAACACCGAACTTCTCCGATGAATATTGCCCGCAAGATGTAAACTCTTCAGGTTGTGGCACTCATCTAAGTATATATACCTGAGCTTGTAGAGGAAACTTGAAGAGTACACTTCAACCAATCTTGAACAACCATAAAGATTTAAGTGATCAATATTTGGTGTCTGAGAGAGATCGGGAAGTCTAATGAGTTGCTCAGAGAAATTTAGTGTAAGTTCTTTTAAATTTGGGAGCTGTAATATAATACAAAGGCAAGAATTTATTAGATAACTAGGAATCACTATAGTGAATGTTGGCACTGAAGTAAAGAGCAAAGAGCAGTGATGAGTAGTTTAGATAGTTTAGATAAAGCCACGAAAAGTGAGCTAGTGATGAGTAGTTTAGATAGTTTCAAAGTGATTATTCTAGTATCTATATTTTTTTTCAGGGTATCAGTACCAAGAATGAGTTGTCAGCATTTATTAATTATTATTTATATTTAATAGGTTTTCAAATATTTATTATAAAACTAATAGTCAATAAATGATTAACAACTTATCCTGGATACCAAACCTATCAACATACATAGCAAGTCCCTATTTTCAACCATGTCATAAGTTCAAAACTTTGTGCCATCATTATATCCAAAAAAAAAAGAGCAAGAAAGTAAATTATGTCTCTCACTAAGCCGGCAGTCGTAGGAGAATAGTCTTGACGTTGATGTAAATAATGGGATTAATCTTTAATGTTGTTGTAAAGAATCAGTTAACCCTATTGTATGGAAATTAAGGGAAACAAATATGATATCTATTAGCTACGAATGCATACCTGATCTCCTTCCCAAAGCTGTTCGAGTTGACTGCGAGGCATGCAAAGTCTAACAAGATTCTCTGAACAAAAGCTTAGACGCAGAGATCGTAGTGGGCAGTCGGTCCAAAAGACATTCCCAGCATTCGCTAAAGCAAAACCCACATTCCTCACCTTGTGGCAATGTTCTAAGCATAAATTCCGGAGCTTGACGAGGGGACTTGAAGAGTACACTTGAACCAAACTTTCACACAAACTAAGAATTAGATATTGAATATTGGGTATTTGTGACAAATCTGGGAGTTCAATGAGACGCATCGAGCATTCAAGGTTATTTGTTTTTAAATTCGGGAGAAGCTGTAATATAATGTAGAGAATTTAATTAATTAAATAGATAACTAAGCAAAAGAAAACCAATATATCAATAGTACAAATACCTGATCTCCATCCCATAGACGTTCGAGATTACTATGAGTCATGATAAGGTAAACAAGATTTTTTGGACAAAATCTCAATGGTAGAGATGGTAGCGGGTATTCTTCCCAACATAGGATCCTTAATTCATCAGGAAGATTTTCAAGGCCTCCAGGAACATGCACTCTTGAAGGCTTATTGGGATTGGACTTGTAAAATACAAGGAATCTCATGTTATACATATTTTGAAAGGTTACAGGAAGTAAGTAAATCATTTTGGTCTTACACATGTCCATGGATATAGACCGGATTGTTTCAGTCCCCTGTCAAATGGATGAAGGAATTATTTAGATAAAGATTATATTGGCTAGCCAAAAATAATCACATTCTTTCGCTAAAGAATTATAGTCCAATTAAAAAATTTATTTCTAATAGATAGAATCGTTGTAAAAAGGCCAAATCAAAATTTTACGAAACAGTATTTTAGCAATCAAAAGGTGGTAATTAAATTTAGATCACTATCCATTATAATATAAAAAAGGCATCAAAACGCCATCCAAATTGTAGGAGGAGAAAAACTAAAACAGCTCATTTCGAAAACAAATAGAATAATGAACAAAAATGATTCCTTCAAATCTATATACAGTGCAAGATGTAAGAGTTAATCAAAATTAATAATTTAAGAATATCCTCAAAACATTTACAATTAATTTTATAACTCTGGAATTAATTTTTCATAAAAATTTTCATGTAAAATCAATTCACAAATTGTTCACCCCTATTTTTAATAGGATATTAAAATAATTGTAACATTTAAATATTGAATCATTTTCTATTATTCATATAAGGAATAATCTAATCAAGATCAAATTCATATTAAATTAAAGATCAGAAAAAAAAAGAGAGATAAAAATGCACTATATGGATAAAACTAAAAATTGCCTTAAAATTTTTTTTTCTCAATAAATTGTAATAAAGAGAAAGGATCGCAGAAGGGCAGCATAGACCCACATAGACAAGCCTTGGGTGCTAAGGGATCTCCTTGAAAGAGGGATGAATAAACAAGCAGGACTACCAGTCCAAGGGAGCCGTGATTCAAATCAGTGCACATAGAGAATCCAAAATCTTATTCGAATCCCTTCAACTGGTTAGCTAACCCTTGTTGGCCTTATCTTATCTTTGAGTTTAGAAACCAAAGATTTCTTTTTCAGCCAAATAACTATGGCATGCAATTCATAATATAAGAGGATTAAAAAAAAAGTTTTAAAAAAAAATTGATTGTACCGTGTTGTTGCTCAAAGCATGAAAGATATCCTCATGCTTCCATAGTCGAACGAGTTTTCCAGGATTTTTGACTAATCGTTGGCTATCAATTTCTTGACCCATTGCCACTATCAAATCATGCATTAAAATTTGGCCTTGTGCATTAACTGAAATTAGAGACCTCTCGATGAGTACATTAATCTCCACATCTGCAGCCAAATCGTAGTAGTCAAGTATGTCTTTCAAATTTGGCTTACTCCTAATATTTGGCAAATTCGTTATACTGAAGAAGCAGGTCAAGTCAAGAAATATATTCTTCTGTTCATCATCAAGTCCATCGAAACTTATCTTTAACGCATCAATAATTTCCTTAGTTGGAGCTTTTTCTAATTTTGCCATAGCACTTTTCCACTCTTCTTCTCTCCTACCACAAAGAAAGCATCCCAAAACAATAAGAGCTAATGGAATGCCTTTGCAATAATTCACCACTCTTTTTGATAACTCCACATAATCTTTATCTGGTTGGTTTTCCTTAAAGGCTTTCAAACTGAAGAGTTGAAGGGCATCCTGAAAATTCATCTCTTGAACATGATATGTTTTTATAGCCCGAGCAATCTTAAACACATGCATGTCTCTTGATGTAATAATAATTCTACTTCCTAGCCCAAGCCGATGAGACAGTTTGATTAAATCATCAATTCGTATTGAATTATCGACATCATCAAGAACAAGAAGAATCTTTTTGCTTCGAAGCCTGCTTTTCACATAAGTTAATCTTATGCTAGAGGTGCCAAAATCCTTCCCTAATAGTTCTTCAAGACATTTATTTTGTAGGTATTCCGATCCTTTTCTTGCTAGTTTCTCTCGCACATTTGCAACAAAGGAGCAAGATTCAAAATGAGCCTTGAGCTTGTGAAATATAACATCAGCGATTGTTGTCTTACCTATACCACCCATGCCCCATATTCCCACAATGCGAACATCCGGTGACCCAATGCTTAATAATGCTTCTATGTTTTCAATATGTTTATGAATGCCAACCAGTCCTTCTAAATCGCATGAGGATACACAAATCAATTTATCCCCAATATCTGTGACAATTTCTCTAACAAGTTTGGATTCAGGTCTAGATAGAAAAGGAACAAGAAAAGAGTAAGTAATTAAACATCAAAAAGAAGTGAAACGACAACAATTAAAGTATCATGAAATAAACGGAAACTTATTTAAAAGGTGCAACGCAATTGACCTTGTATCATTTATCTGTAAAGTTGCAGGCAAATGGATAAACCATTATCAATAATTTACAATGAGGAAGAAGAGACGACCTCATTATGAAAGTATAAGGATAAATCCTAATCTAAAACTATATTCTATCAATATTGTGAGTACCACATCATATCGGACACCATAGCCAAGCAATAGTTTTTTAAAAATAAAAAAAATAAAAAAGTAATTGTGCAACCTTTCGATACCACTTCAAGTTGAGATATTGTGAGTAGTACGTAGTACTACTACTTCACAACGAATTAACAGAGCAGAAAAACAGTATTTTAAATAAAGGTTAAAGCAATGAATTTTCTGAAAGTATCACAACTGAACTTTCTTTTCATTTTGGTCCATCATCATTCAAGAGCCTTGAATCAGTTCTAACATATTTGAGCAAAATTTTGTGCAAGGTTCATATACTAAAAGAACTAATCTGTGTTAATTGAACTCGTGTACTGTACTAAAAGTATGAATTTTAAGTTACCTAGTTTTTGTTGAATCCCAGCCAGAGAGACCGGCTGCTTGAAACAGAGCATCCTTCCACCGCTGCTCTTTCTCCTTGTTTCCATTGAATCTCTTCTCGTGTTTAAGGAATGCATCTGCATAACTCCCACTCTGTTTCCTCACATTTGATGGGTCTATGTTGTAGAAAACAGGTATGACACCCCTTCCATCTCTCTCCTTGCATTCAAGTATCTTGATTAGTTCATCCAAGCAACAAGTTGAATAAGCATAGTCTTTAGAGAAAATGATGACAAAAATCCGTGATTCTTCTATTGCTTTCAGAAGCAATGGCGAGATCTCTCCACCTCTGTCAAGTCTGTAATCAATGTAAGTGTCAATCTTTGCTCTGCACAATGCGTCGTACAGATGACTGGTGAAGTTGTCTCGGGTCTCTTCCCCTCTGAAGCTAAGGAAGACATCATACTTGGTAATAGGAGGAGGACATGGAGCAGAAGCACTTGAGTGAACGATGGAAAGCTCTTCCCTGATATCACAACCAACTTGTGTGTTAGCAAAAACATTAGCAGCAGAAATGACAATCAAAATCAAAGGATTGTTTACTTGTTAACATTTCCATCATCAAGATGGGAATTATCATGCATGATGAATCTGATTAACCAAATCAAATACGGGGCCACGGCTGCTAAGATCAGTAAGGCTGTTGATGCATCCATCTGATAACTGGAAGCTGTTGTGAATGCTATACGTACAATGGTATTGGGATGGAAAATGGTTTCAGTTAAAAATGCGGGATTCTTTGTGATACAGGAAAAACATAAAGTATAAATAGGAATAAGCTTTTTCAAATTAATTAGAAAGAGATAATAGCGATTGCTTATGCACCCGTATGTTTATGGTTGAAAGGGGCACCCTACAAAGCAACGTTCTCTCTTTGAAAGTTGAGAGTTGAAGTGTAGGCAATTATGGTGATGCATCTCAGCATCTGTCCATGGACGGACCCATGCGCAAAGGTGTCGAGGCAAATGCCCACTAACTTGAAAAAAATATTTTGTTATGTGTTTTTATTATTGTTAGTTTCGTATTATGTGTACAATTGCTCCCCACAAAAAATGTCGTGTAGTGGATGTACACCTAACTTGCTATAAAAAAGGTAATTAAGGTGATGCTTCCTACATTGTCCTTTAGTCCCACCCGGGGCTCCTCCCATCATGCCAAAACTAACCAAAACGAAAAATTATAATATTATGGTTGACTTAATTAACCTAATTTTTTGGTGAAACAAGAACTTAATTAACCTAACTTATGTGCATTAAGATTCAATAGCACACTTACAACTTTATTTTCTGAAAGAAAGAAATCTTTCCCTTGTTCGGATTATAACCTTACTGATTTTATAATGTAAAATATGATATCATTAGATTTAGCATAATTATCTGCTTTACTGTGAAAATTTTTTAAAATGAACAATTCAATTCCAAATAGCAATATATGAAGGAAATTACTTCATTTGAGGTTTACTGTAGTTAACTGATATCAAATTTAAAGCATACAAACACCCCTACTAAGGCATATTCTTTTTCCATATTATTTTTCTTCTTCCCTCCCTCCCTCCCAGCTTCCCTTCTATGGTTTCATCTTACATAATCCATTCTTCTTCTTCCCTTTCTCCCTCTTCTGAGCTTTCTTCTTAAGTTGTGCTTCACTATGGCTCCACCACGAAGCTAAGCGTGAAGGAAGATGGAAAAAACATGACTGGACTAAAGGTAGCTGGTTGGACGGCAACGACATTGACGATGCTGGTTGGACTTTGATTGCAAAGGCCGCTGGTGCTAATGAATAGAGAGATGGAGGAAAAATCAAATAGATTATGACTTTTTTTAAATTAATCCAGCTAGTTATTGATAATCAGATTTGGTTCATGCACGTCAACAGTCTAATCCGGTTATGACCGGTTCAGACAATTCAAAGGCGATTCAACCTGTTGAATAATTTTTAAGATGTAATTGAATCGCATACACGGCCGATTTATGGTCCAACCGGTTGAACTGGCCGGTCCGGTTTGGTTTTTAAAATATTGATAAAAATAAAACTATTATACCAGTTTGATATATATTAAACTTATAATAATTATTTCCACCCATTACTCTCTATTTACCATGTTTTCTCTGCTTATGTTTGCTTTATGAAGGATTTTTTCAGTTGTATTGCTTTTACCAAATCATTTTCATAGGTATTCTCAAGAAACTTTTGGAGAGGCTAATTGCTGATGGGCTTCCAGGTTTGTACTCCAACAATTATGTTCCTTGATGCATTTTGCATGACCCAAGAAAAAAAAAAGAAACTTTTGGAGGTTTTTCAGTTTCTAAAATGAGTTCGAACTTTTTGAGTGTTGAAGTCATAAAAGGTAAAATGTAAAATTATTTTCTTGTAAAACTCTCCAAGGGAGACAAGTGAAATTTCGTAAACAAGAGTTTAACTTCCAACCATGTGTATAAAACACCTTAACAAGATGCTAAAGCATTTCACGCCAATCCAAATTATCAAACCCGTTTCTTTCCCCTAAATGCATTACATCATATAGTTAACTCTAGGACAGGAAGTGATCAGTTGCAACTTAATAAAGATCTTATTTTTATTTTAAAAAATTATTTCAAAAAACCAAAAAAAAGTACAACATAATCTAACACAACAACTTAAGGGTTGAATGCAAAAAATGAAAAGTAGAAAAATAAAATTCTCACATGTTAACACTATTCCTTAAAATCATTAGATTTACATGTTAATACATACATAATTGCAATGATCCCCTAACATAATGTTTGGTTGGAGGGAAATGGAGGGGAGGGGATGGGAGGGAAGGGATTATTTTAAATTTTATGTGTTTGGTTCAATTTTTTGGAGGGGATCAAAATCCCTCCTAAGCCAATTTTAACTCCCTTCCAAAAGTGGGGGGATTTGGAGGGGAAAGAATATATGTTAAAAAATGGACTAAAATATCCATAAATTAAATGCTACATTGAATGTTATAATTGTGTAAAAAGGTAAATTTATATTTTCCCTCCATTAAAATCTCTCCCCTTCCCTCCTCTAACCAAACATACACAAAAATTAAACTATCTTCCCTCCCTTCCCCTCTCCTTCCCTCCCCTTCATTAAAATCTCTCCCCTCCCCTCCTTTGAACCAAACAGACCATAAAAGAGATCTGGGTTAATTTATCGCTCTTAGGCGTCATCATCAGAATACCATCAGCCACATCCTTTCGAAGATCTTATCATGTGAACAAATTGATGGATTATTTAACTTTACGTGGACTAGCATAATCATATATTTGCTAAAAGATGCGGATTAATTAAATGTCATATTTGTGGAGTATATTTTGATTAGGCTCATTTGTGATCACTTTTGTTATTGGACTTTTATAAGTACTTAAACTTATATTGTGGACTATAGTGATATGTGAAATTTGTGTATAGGCTTAATCGGATTGGTAGGTTAGCCAATCTCTTTATAATACGAGGAGAGACCCATATTCCTAACCATTATGGTGTGTAGTTGTCTCATTGAATTTACACAGAGAAAATGCATCATGAAATATTGGTAGTTTTTCTCCTCACCCACACACACAACTAACAATAGGGGTGTTTCTTCTAATTATTAGTGATTTGATCTTAGAATAACTATAGACTTACCATCATCTTCTTATACAGGTAATCTTAAAGCTTAATCTAAAAAATTAATCAATATCATATATGCATGTCATGATTTAGGGTTAATTGATTTGGGGTTTTATTCATGCAATTACTATCTAAGCAAGTTTAACCTTAATTATGACTGTACAAAATTACTTACAGCTGTATTGAGATTAAAATTACCTTGGATAGCTTTAAGGTCCAATTTCGTTCCCCCTCTGTAGGTCTTCATATAACCCAATTTTGTTTTCGTTTACTCTACGATTTTGGACTAGTTGGTTTAATATGGTTGTGGCTGTATCTTGTAAGTTATTTCCTGATACAATCTATATCTATCTATCTATTTATAATATATAAAAGCAAGCTCACAAGCTGGATGAAGGACATCTCAGCTAACTCAAATCACCCACATCAGATATTTCAAACTCTGTTCAGTTGCCACATGGCCCACATCAATTTCACAATTCGGCCAGATCAACAATTTATGATGAGTTTCTTGAGTGACCTTTCATTTCTCTTGCTTAACCAGCATTACCACTCCTTAATTATGCTTTCAACCTTCTCTTCCTCTTCATCTTCCTTTGGGCCATCACCAAACTCCTTCGATTACCCTTCTTCTGCCACAAATACCTCTACCCATTCTTACCCTCCCTTGCCATCTCCCAACAAGCCAACCTCTGCAAAATGTACATCTTCCTCTCCCTTGATTCCCTTCTCATCCCAAGAGCCACCTCCCCAACTCCTTTTTTTCTTCCTTCCTCCTTAGTCTTCGGTTACTGAAATGAACGACCACCTGCAACTTGAATGGTTATTAGTTCAACAGCCTTCATAAGTTGACGAAACCGTTAGAAGCAAAAGCTTCAAAATGCTTTATTCTTTGGTCTGAATCCGATGCTTTTTTTTGGAATCTAAACAAACTCTTCATATCGGAATTCTTAGGCAAAGGAAAGAAAACAAGTAACATCACCTCTCTCTCTTTCTCCTTCGCAGTAAGCTCCCTGATTTTGGTTTCAAGTTCACTACTTAGAGAGAAATATTTATCCATCCCATCGAAATCTTCTCAGACAATGAAAGGTAAGGTTTTCTTATTCATGTCATTATCCTTGTACGCTCTTGAACTTCAAGTTTACTCTTTTAGTATAGGTTTTTTCCAGATAAATAATGATATTTGAGAAAGTGGGTTCTTCTATTGATGGTTAAATTTGTGATCTATGTATGTTATTTTGCTCAAGTATCTACTATCAATGTTAATTATTACAGGTAAATGGATTTTCTGTTGGAGGTTGTGTAGTTGATGGAAATGAGATGGAAGTGGAGGGTGTTAAAATAGTGAATGTTCATGAAAGGTTTATTACTGACAATCAAGGATATTATAAGCTTGATCAAGTATTAATATAGGAAGATGTGCTTCATTTAACACATTCATTGGCGAGTCATTCTTTTTTAGTCTATGGATAAAAGTTCCTGTAGCTTCATTTAACTTATTCATTCTAGAATTTTTGTTTAAAGTTTATCTCAATAATGTTTCTCCCCCCATCTTTCTTCCTTTCTTTCATTAAATTGGTTCTTTCTGTCAATTTAAGCATGTAAGAATTTTATTTTATATTCCTGGATACTAATTAGGGCCTAAGCCTTCATGAAAAACTTTTAATCATTTTAGATTGATCTGAGATCTTTTAATTGATTGTAGTTTCTTTTATATTACGTTTTATTTTACTTTATCTTATTTTCATGTTGAATTTATTAGGTTACATCCAAGCACTATACCATAGAGGACAATAAGAAGCATTACAATTTCAAGAAGTCGAAGAATATGGTAAAGTATATTATAAAAATCTTGGTAGAGTTATGTGAGTTTAAGATATTGCTCTCTTACCATGATGATAAAAACTTGTCAGATAGTTGAGAAGAGCATAGAATTTTGCGTTGATACTTACTTTGTAATAATGAATAATGTTGTTGTCGTAGCTCTTCTTTAAAACTTTGTTTACTTGCTCTGGTATTGCCCAATATGGCTTCAATAGAAGACATTAATGACATTTCATACGATCTTTTGTGGTTTAGTTAGGATGTTTAATGGTGGTCTGAAAGCAAAGGTATGCATCTTCCCTTTCATGTAATTAGCTTAGTAATATTTGCATATTAATCAAAGTTGATCTTTTGTTAATTGTACCAAGTGGCTGACTCATGGACCTGAGAATGTGAAACCACAAAAGAAACATGGAAATGGGAACTTCTGCTTTGAGGTAAAAAAATTCAAGTTAATTTTTTCTTTTTTATTCTTTTGGTCATGCTCTATTCTTTATTCAAAGTATCATTTTGTCTGGCTTTCTTCTTTGCTTTTTATATATAAAAGAAGTTTATTTCTTAATGTAAGATTCTTTTTTGGTACCTGCTTGTACTGTTCTAAATAGTATGGAAGAACTGTGAGTTATAAAATCTGAAGTGTTGATGCCTCACGATTATATAGATTTGTAGCCAAGAATAACATTTTGACTATTGTCACTAATTTCTTGGTACCTACTTGTACTGTTATGAATAGTATGGAAGAACTATGAGTTAAAAAATCTGAAGCGCTGGTGCCTCATGATTATATAGATCTGTAGCCAAGAATAACATTTTAACTATTGTCACTAATTTCTTTTATTGTTGTTTAATAAATGATACAACCATATATGTTGTGTTTTTCCTTTTGCAGTTTCTTTATGATGACAACAAATGCTACTTGGAGATCAACTAAACTTTTGATATTAGGAAGGATTGGGGTTGAACATAGATGGAGACCTTCTCAATCTGCAGTTGCAATAGTAACTCTCCTTCATTTAATCAATATTTTTTTATTTCTATTTGATTGATTTAAGAAATTTAGATATCTTAGGTACTAAATTTCGGCTTGTGTACTAATTTTTTTTATTATGGACTTAAGAAGACAGAGAAAGAGGATTCTTCGATAATTTTTCCTAATAAAAGTTCCTTACATGTCTCTTTCATGATTCTCCTAGCTCTGCTATTTTTGCCAATCTAAATTTGGAGATAGTAATCTTTTCCGCGATCAGGTTGTTTTGAATGTAATTTGAAGCAAAGACGTGGTATGTGGGCTTTTCAAGCAATTAGAAGTGAAATGGAAGATGAATCCTCTTTTTCGAATGATAATTTTCGTCTTGCTTCAGCTGCTGGCTGCTGTGGTCAACTAATTGTGGTCTCTTGCCTTTTTTGGTCATCCATGTCTCTTAATTTTTTGTTCTATCCTCACATTCTTTAGTATCATTATTGTAATTTATGAACGTTTGCAAAGTAGTATTCATGATTATGCCATTGATAGTTGCTTTTTTTTTAATACTTATTCATAAATTAATGGCCAAAATCTATTTTTTAAAAAAATTTGAAACGACCCTCCAGCATATATGCTTTTAGACTCTCAAAATGCAGTCCATATAAAATTGAATTATAATAAAAAATCCCAACATTTAAGAGTCATGTTTCTAAAAATATGTTATTTGTAGAACGTCATAAGAGGAGTTGTCATAATCTTTAGTTTTGTTTTGGGGGGATAGAAAGAGATAAATCTGGGAGGCTAAATTTAATTGGAAGATCAAAAGTCACTATAATTGCTATAGAGAAGAAAGAAAATTGTTGTACAACCTCAACTATATAGGAAAGCTAAGCATCTTTTCTTTGTTTATTCAATTCATTTATTTGGCTGCTTTTGTTATTTGGATATCAAATCTAATTACATTATTTTTGTCCCTTTGTGCAGAAAATACATCTAATGGAGGATTTCTAAACAGACTTGAGCACTTGGAAGACCTGGCCCAAAGTCTTGGACGGCTACACAAACCTATTCAATTTAATAGGCTTGCCCACTATGTGTATCATTTATTTGTAAGATGCTTCTCCTCTATGCAACATCAATATTGAATTGCAGCAAGGTTAGAGGTTTCTCCATTTTGACTGACATCTAGATGATTATTGAACTTTTTCAACATTCAAGATTTGGTATTTGCTATATTGATTTATCAAAATCAATGAGTACTGCCATGTTTGCCTGTCACATGTACAAAAATTAGAATAGGATGCATACAATTGAGTCGATAAAAAAAAACAGAGGCTTCTTTTTTCCTTTTGCTATTGCTTACAATAAATTAGAGATGAAAGAACATATATTTAGTCTAATCTAACTTTTTACGTACATTGTCTCTTTGCATATGCTAAAGTATCCTAGAGAAAAAGACAAAAAAGGTCTATATCATAATTAGATGCTTATTTGATTTTCTTCCACTCGCGTAGCAGTAGCTAATTGATTAGGCAAGTTATTTTTGCATTAGCTACGTAGATGGAAAAGATCTAGATAGTAAAACAACAAAAGTTGGAGAGTGAATCCAATTAAGGTATACATATTTGTAGGTATACACTTATATAAAAAAACACCAATCAATTAGCTAAACATTTTACATTTTATTCAGATTGATGCTTGCTGTATACCCCACTTGTGCATTTGGCTGTCACAGTAGTTTGGTTCACTAAGGTCGCCCATGGAACCCAATACCTTGGATTAGAGGGAGCTCGACCCACCATTAACAATTTAGTGACAGTTAAATGTGGATAATGGGTATAATGATTACAACAAGTTTTATAATATCATTCATATATAACCTATACTTAACCTGCATTCCAAAAGAACTATAATCCAAATCTAAAAAAATTATAAAATTTTATGCCCGCGCAACGCGTTGCTCGGGTTATCATCTAGTATACATATAAAAGTTAAGACCACGATACAAAATTTTGACATGTGTTACCTTAAAGATGTTAATTTTTGACAAATGTATGTTTTAAAATCTTGACAAGTGTAAGTGGCATAAACTTAAACTAAATAAATTAATCATTAATTGATAATAATAATATAATTTATATCGTTATTAATAATAAATTCATCAATTCAAAAAGTCACTACCACAAAACAACCATAAATGTATAAAGTGGTATGAATTTAAATTGAAGAAATTGATCATTCATTATTTTCAAGCTATAAATTCACAAATTCCTTTTTTATAAAAGTTCAAACATTTGTTTTCCATTGTTAATTTTTTTTAAAGTAAATAATATAAATTAAGAATTATATATGTGTGTGTGGGTAAATTATTAAGAATTATTGTAACATGATCGCAATTCTAAATTTACAAATAATAGTCTCTCTGTATAAGTCTATAAATTACAATCCCTCAAGTTGGCAAAATGCATTCTCATTATTATCAACTATTCTTCTTCTTCATCCAAACTGTGATAAATATGAAATGGATATATGCTCTCTTGTATCAGTTACTTATAAATGACAAGGAACCTTTTGATTGTCAACTTTCAATCACTAAGATAAATATTTTAAAGATCGAGAAGAATAAAAAAAGAATTAAGTGATAAGTTGTTATTTTAATATATTCTTCTTAAGTATGGTAATTTAATTTAAAACAAAAACAAGGGAGATAAGGCACATGACTTACAGGAATATTTTTGTTACTATTTGTATGTATATTTATAATATGGATTTAATTTTGATCTACTGTTAGTGTAAAAAATTTTTAACATTGTCATTCAATAATGTTTTAGCACATAATTAAAGAGTTAGATTTCCTAAGTAGTTGTTATGATAGTCAAACTCTTTTACTAATGTGGCAAAACATAATTAGATGACAGTGTAAAAAAAATTTACACTGATAGTTGATCAAAATTAAACTCTTATAATATAATATTCATACTTTGTTATCAATGTCTATCTCTTCTATTGCGAGAAAATATTTTAAGTTGGAACAAATTGAATGAATAGTAAAAAAGACACTATCATTCAAAGCAATTTTGAACTGGTTGCTAACCTAATTACCAAAATAATTTATTTTCTATCAACATATAAAAAAATCAAAAAGCCAAATGTATTTAAAATAAAAGAATGCTATATTGAGGCATTTGTTTTTTATGTGTCGCTTTTATCGTAAAATTCATTTAAATATTTATTTTCTATTATCTATTCATTTTGAAAAGAAGAACACAAATTTCTAACCTAGTGATTATACTTATTTTATGTTTATAAGAACAATCATCATCAAATTAAGAAATTTTCATTATAAGATAAAGTTAATCTTAGTACAAAATTTGCTAATGATTTCAATGTCTTTAACTTTTTAATGCCTCATCAGTTTGACAAGAGTATTAGAACTTCAATATCTTACCCTTCAAAGTTCAAATGGTATTTACTTTTTATTTTTAGTTGTTTCATTTTAAACTATACAAAATCTTTTTCCAACTTCCAAATAAATACAACTCTAAATACATAAATATGGTTACTATAGTTCTTCCTTTCTTTCACAGATGCAACCTTTCCTATATTAGGGTAGGATTAATTAGTGTATGTTTATCCTTATAAATTAAACATTGTTTTTCCCAAAGTATTCATGTGTCATTTCTAATATTATTTTTTAAACTAAACATTTAAACAATAAAAAATTACTTTTCACTTAATTTTTATATGAATTATGAGAAGATAGAAAACACAAAAAGGAAAAAAAATAATGAATTTTGAATATGAAAGAGTTGCCTACATTTTCTGGAAGGAAAAGAGTTCGAAAAAAAATAGGGTAGGAATATAAAATTAAAAATAAAAAACGTAGAGTCGTGTTGTACTTTGTCTTACTTTAACATTTTTTTTTACTTTGATTATTTTTTATTGTTTTGCTCCTGTCTAAGGTTAACAAAATATACTTTTTTATTTATAAATTTTATGAGATAATATTTTACTAATTTTATGTTTTTCATATCTCGTGCAACGCATAGTTGAAAAGTAAGAATAATTAACTTGTTTTGGCATGACTTGGATTTGAAAAGTCAATTCCACCTTTTACATCACGTCATTGTCATTGGGTTAGTTATTGGAATGGAAGCTTGTCCTAATTCTTGTGCCTTTGATGCAAGAGATTTCATTTCAATCTTTGAAAGAAACCTTTCCAATCTAAATAGTGGATTGTCTATCTAAAATATAAAGTGCTGCTATAGCCTGAATCTTTTTCCCCCTTCATTGTTACTATTAAGCTCACCAATGGTATTTGTAGTGCGCTTATCATTGAAATATAAACTCATTTCCTTCTTTCCTATTGGGGTATGATTTGGCATATTACATAATTCATCTTCTCAGGCATGGGTTTGGTTATTAAATAAATTTGGATGGAATATGATCTTTATACTTACTCAAAGTTTAGAAAGTTTGAGAATAATTTTGGAGGAGATGGTTACTAAATATCATCGTGAGATTTCTTGGAGAATATATAAACCTCTTGGTTTTATTTGAAAGTAAAGTTAAATTCAATAATTTATGCATGATAATAATTTTATAATTTTGTGGAAATTTTGAGTTGTCATAAATAAAAAATTTCCATGATGGAGTGTTACTGAGAGTGTTGTGTGTCATAAACTTTCAGTGTTATTATTTGTTTGATGACCAAACACAATTTTATTTAGTCATGTCAATTTTGAGTAAATTGTAAAATTATTGGTTGTGTGACAACTCCACACAAAGAATATAATTGAACATTTTGCTTGGAAATTCTTGCAAGGCTAAAGGCATCACATATTATATATTTTATAGTATTGATTGATTAAGAAAATTAAATTTTGGTTGATTATGTCATTGTTGGCTATGCAATTTCATGAAATTGTTTCTTAAATATTTTATGGACATAGATACAGTGGGTATTCTAATTTTGGGCCAATTTTAATTAATTGGCAGTTTAGTGATTATAATCTCATCTTTTGTATGATTTTAGATTAGAGCTCACATTTGTGTTCATTTTATTACAGAAAGGAAATTTTGCTCTATTGATTTTCACAAGTATATTATACTTCACATTAGAATTATTGTTGTCATAATCATTTAGCCATTTTGCAATAAAATATACATGTTTGAGCATTATATTCTCTAAGATTATCAATTCAATTTGTTGAATTATATGATTTCTTTGATGATTAACAAACCATACAATCTGTTTGTGTTACTAATCAAGCTCAATTTTATGTTTTCAGTAATCCTACTTATGCTTTGAAATGTTAAAAAATGTCTAGATGATCAACGTAGATAAGAAGCTTCATTTGAATATCAAGAATGTTGATAAAAAGGATCATCTTAGAAGCTTAGCTCAAGCCAAGACTTGGATATTAATTTCAAGACAAAATTACAAGTCTGAAAGAGTTAAGAAGGATCACTCTACTAAAATGTTGGAAGACCCAGTGAATATACCTCTCTTGGAGGCAATCAAGCAAATTCCCAAGTATGCCAAGTTTTTGAAAGAGTTGTGCACCCATAAGAGGAAGTTAAAGAGGACTGAAAAAAGTGAATATGGGAAGAAATGTCTCTGCTTTGATTCAACCAAGCTTGCCCACTAAATGCAAGGATCCCAAAACATTTACAATCCCTTGCACCATAGGCAACCAACAACTCACTCATGCCATGCTAGACTTGGGAGCCTCCATCAATGTCATGCCAAAGTCAGTGTACACTTCTCTTGGGCGATTTTTCTTGTTTAGCTGAGTAAATCGGGTAAATCACACCAATTATTCCCACGTTCAGGCGATGAGCTAAGGAATGGACTCTATTTCTTAGCATTGGGTTCCTAGGATGCTAAAGAAAGCTCCTCATTAACTAATTTCCTTTATTTTAGGGTAAAAACTATTCACTTCAGCTAAACTGGATAACTGAATAGCTAACGCAGTCTTTCCTTATCCCTATTTTAGTGGGGATAGTTGTTGTGCAGATCATGGGTTGTTACAAGCCTTTGGACTTGGTCAAATAATCATATATAACTGCAGTCTTTACTTGGCCTGCTCCAATAGGCCCATTACCCATTGGATTTGACTCGATTTGAACTCCATAACCAGGTTTGAGTGTTTTTGATCCATCAGCTACCTGAACAGCCTTCATAATTTAAACATGACAAGGCCCAGCCCATAATATGTTTTGGTGTTAACAACTTCTTTGCGTATTGGAGAGCTGAAGCCCACTGGAATTGTTATTCAGTTAGCAAACCGGAGCACAGCTCAACCTGCTGGAGTGTTGGAATATGTGCTAGTGAGGGTAAACAATTTAATTTTTCCAGCTGATTTTTATGTACTAAGTATGGAAGATGAATCAGCTTCTTCCCTACCCCCATTGATCTTAGGTAGGTTGTTTTTGAAAACTGCTAAAACTAAGATTGATGTGCATGCTGGTACCCTTTCCATGGAATTTAGTGATGATGTCATACAGTTTAACATCTTTGATGCCATGAAATACCCCTTAGAGGATCATTCTGTGTTTCATTTGGATGTTATTGATCTTCTGGTTGATGATATGCATGTTGATATGTTGGCAGAATTTCCTGATATTGTAGGATATACTAATAGTGTTGCTTGTGATAATTATTCTGTATGCCTTGGACTTTCTGGTGGTGAATAGAATGCAATGTGTACTGCATGTGCTATTAGTGTTAATCCTGTTGTTGCTTTTGATATTGCTTATGCTGTTAACATCGATGCTACGGATATTGCTGCTGGTGTAGATCATATAGTTGATATTGATTTTGTTATTGTTGATTATGTTGCTGCTAAATGTCTTGATTCTTTTGATTCCATGTGATATGATGATGTTTTCCTGCAAGATTGTGCACATATTTTAGGTGCAACTACTGAAAATTTAAATGACTTGATTTCGATCATAAAACTGGTACCATCGGTACAGCAACCACCTTACATTAAATTCAAGCCCTTACCTGAGCATTTGAAATATGCGTTCTTGGAAGAGGAGGAGAAGTTGTCGGTCATAATCGCCAAACACCTCTAACCTGAATAAGAAGCCAAATTATTGGAGGTCTTGAGACAGCATAAAAAGGCAATTGGTTGGACACTTGCAGACATTCCAAGCATTAGCTCTTCTACATGCATGCACAAGATACTACTTGAAGATAAAGTCAAACCAGTGAGGCAACCCCAGAGGAGACTGAACCCTCTCATTTAGATGTGGTGAAGAAAGAGGTGACCAAGCTACTAGGCTGGAATCATCTATCCTATTTTTTACAGCAAGTGGGTGAGCCCGATGCAAGGAGTCCCAAAGAAATCCGGTGTGACAGTTGTAGCCGACCAGAAGAATGAGCTTATCCCGACCTGAGTGCAGAATAGTTGGAGAGTCTGCATTGACTACAGACGTCTCAACCAAGCTACTCGGAAGGACCATTACCGTCTACTCTTCATTGACTAGATGTTGAAGTAGTTGGCGGGCAAATCCCATTGAGACTAACCTTGTGCTAAATTTTGAAAAATGTACAAGGTATAGTTTTAGGCCATGTAGTATCTAGTAAGGGCATTGAGGTAGATCCTGCTAAGATAGATATGATTACTTGTTTATCTTACCCCACATGTGTGCGAGAGGTGCATTCCTTTCTTGGTCATGCAGGTTTCTACAAGTGCTTCATTGTTGACTTCAACAAGATAGCCCTTCCGCTGTCCCACTTGTTGCAGAAAGATATGAAGTTCAACTCTGATGAGAAATGTTAGACATCTTTCAACCACTTGAAGAAGGCCTTGACCAATACCCCCATCATCCAGCCACCTGACTGGACACTGCCCTTTGAGTTGATGTGAGATGCTTCTAATTATGCAGTGGGAGCAGTCTTGGCGCAAAGAATGGGGAGAGCTTTTCATGTGATTTATTATGCTTCCAAGACTTTGGATACTGCTCAGTCCAACTACACCACCACTGAAAAAGAGCTTTTAGCAATTGTTTTTGCTTTGGATAAGTTTACATCATATTTGCTTGGTTCTAAGGTTGTTGTATTTTCTGATCATGTAGCATTGAAGTTCCTTTTGAAGCAGCCATAAGCAAAGCCATGACTAATCAGGCGGATGCTACTACTCCAGGAGTTTGACAGAGAGATCTGCAATAAGAGTGGAGAAGAGAACCTGGTGACAGATCACTTGAGTTGGATTGAGAGAGCCTCAGATCCCTTCCCAGTATGGGACTCCTTCTCAGATGAGCAGCTTTTTTAGATGCAAGGTAAGGATCCTTGGTATGCTGATTTGGTGAACTATTTAGTTGCATCTAAACTACTTGCTTACTTTAAGAAGCATCAGATTAATAAACTTAAGAGTGAGGAAAAATACTATATTTGGGATGATCCTTATTTGTAGAGATTGTGTACTGATCAAGTTATTAGACGTTCTGTGCTTGATCATGAGTTTCAGTCCATTTTGCATTTTTGACATACACTTGCATGTGGTGGTCACTTTGGTACACAATGCACTGCTAGGAAAGTCTTAGATTCTGGTTTCTATTGGCCTACTATATTTCATTATTCACATGAGTATTGTAATAATTGTGAACAATGCCAATGGACCAGTACTATTTCTCGTAAGAATGAGATGCCCCAACAACCCTTATTGTTTTGTGAGATATTTGATGTTTGGGGTATTGCTCTCATGGATACTTTTCCCATTTCCTTTGGTTTTGTTTACATTTTGTTGGCTGTTGATTATGTATCTAAATGGGTGAAGGCCAAAGCCACCAAGGCTGATGACTCTTCTGTTGTTGTAGATTTCATTATATCACATATCTTTTGCAGGTTTGGCACTCCAAAGGCCATAATCAATGACCAGTGTTCTCATTTTTGAAATAAAACCATGGCTGCCTTGTTAAGAAAATATGGTGTGGTGCATAAGGTTTCAACCCCCTATCATGCCCAAACTAATGGTCAAACTGAAGTGTCCAAGAGGGAGTTGAAACAGATTTTGGAAAAGACAATCCAACCTAATAGAAAAGATTGGAGTAAGCGACTTGATGATGCTTTGTGGGCTTATAGGACCACCTTCAAGACTCCCTTGGGCATGTCTCCCTATAGGATTATCTTTGGTAAAGCGTGTCACCACCCGGTAGAAATTGAGCACAAATCCTATTGGGTGGTCAAGCAATGCAACCTTGATTTGAATCAAGTCGGATCCCAAAGAAAGCTCTAACTTCAAGAACTTGAGGAGCTCTAGTTTGAGGCATATTAGAGCTCCCAGATCTATAAGGAGAAGACTAAACTCTTTCATGACAAGATGTTAATGCGCAAGGAGTTCACCATTGGTCAAAAAGTCTTTCTCTACAACTCTTGGCTCAAACTCATGTCCGGTGCTTTGTTCTAGGTGGCTTGGTTGTTTTATTGTTCTTAATGTTTTTCCTCATGGTGCAATGGAAATCAAAAGTGAGGCCACCAACAAAGTTTTCAAAGTCAATGGTCATCACCTCAAGCATTTTTGTGAGGGAGCTCAAGAGAACCTCGTGGAGGAGCTTCAATTGCAAGAGGCCATCCACCATGATTGATAAAGATGTCTCTCCCCTTCTTCTTTTTATTTTACTTGTCCCATCCTTACCGATGTTGTAGCTTTCATTCGTTCGGTTTATTGGTTCAATTTTACATTGCAGACAATGTTTTAGATAAGGATGAGGGGGGAAGACATTCTGTTTCTGTTTGTTTTACTATTTTTATTTTCTATTTTGCATGTTTTAGCTGTTTTATGTTTTAACTTGCTCTTTTATTATTTTCTGATGTTTTCCCACCGTTTCTGCTTTTTGTTTTTGTTGTTTCTGTTGTCTCTACTACTGCACTGCTTGCTGTTTTAATTTTTTTGTTACTGCTAGATCAATCAATTTGAGACACTTATGCTAGCTTTGTATTAGGCTTTATTAGATGTTTATTGTGCCCAATATTAGTATTTTAGATGAGTTTAATGTTGTTGGGCTTCATTGGGCTTTAATGCAAATATTGAATAATTTTCGGATTTTGATGCATTTTGACCTTTCTTCCTTGGTTAGGCCATAACTTGGGACTCGGTGATCCATTTGAAATGATCATGGTGTCTTTGGAAAGCTAAGACAAGGATCTACAAGTTTCATGAAGAACTCAAGAGCTGGATCGGACTTCTAAGGGTCCAAAACATCCGTGCAATGCAGAGTAGGTTTGCTGTCAGGAAAATCTGGGCAGTGTGCACATATTGGACTACATAGTGAGTTATAGGCCTCCTCTTGGGCTGAAACTTGGTCATTGGAAAGATAAGACCCATATCTCCAACTTCACTGAAGACAATTTAGTCAATAGATGACGTTTTAGGCATGCTTCTGAAGCTACAAGTTGGTCTGAATTTGGAAACACGTTCTTCCAACCTAACTTGAGGTAGGTGCAATGTTTTTGGCATTTCTGGAGTTCTAAAAGTCCAAATGACATGATTCAAATTGGAGATTTTCAAGGAGACAACTGGCTACAACTTTCATGAAGACATCCAAGCCAAAATGCACCGTCTAGGTGATGAATTTGAAGCCAGAAGTCGGATAAGAGTTGTTGACTAAAAGCCACCAACCATACACCAACCCACCTACCATGCACCAACCCACCAACCATGCATCAAGCTTCCATATTTGACAATTTTCATATTTTTATAGCTTGTATTCAGATTATGTACATGTATAAATTGGCTTCTAGGATTAGTATAAATAGAGCCAATCTCTTTGTATTATGAGGAATTCAATTTTAAGTAAGTTTGAAGAAAGTTTGAGTATTTGTGAGAGTTTTCTTTCTCTTCTTCTTCATTCTCTTTAGAATTTCGTTTTTGTTCTTTAATTTCTGAGTTCTTCCTTCCCATCCATGGACGGCAAGGCTCTCATAATCAATCCAAGGGATTAGCCATCTTGATGTTTAATTTGGAGATCTTGTTTCGCTTGTTCATATTGCTTAATTGTTATTCAAGTTTCTCTTCTTCCTCTTTTGATTTTTATCTAGATTGAATTGCTTAATTTGATTTAGATGTTGATGTGATAATAGCTTTATTATCATGTATTCAAAGAGGATCACAAAGACTAAACAATATATTAAAGCGTTTTGATAGATTGTTTAGCTTGGTTGAATTCTAGATCTTAAGTTAATCTATGTTGGATGGTGCTTACTTTATCTAACCTTGGTTAATTAAATCCTAGATGCTTATCTAGTAGAGGATTCTTGGATCATGTTGAGGCGTCTTGATGTGATCTAAGGCCAAGAACATGGTTAGCAATTAAGTGAATTTCTTGTGATCAATGATGAGTTAAACTCAAGATCGGTAAATTTCCTTGGATTGGTTGTTTCTTTAAATTTGTTAATTACTTTTCTTTAATTCAATCGGTATATTTTCTTTTCAAATCATCTAAACCCCCCTTTTAATTATCTTGATTTGATTAAATATTTGTTCTTTTTGGATCCTTGAGAGACTATTCGGTTCATGCTCTATACTACAAATTAGTTTGCGAACCGGTAATTTTTATTATTTGACGGGGTCTTGACAACCTCTTGTCAAATTTGGCGCCGTTGCCGGGGATCCAAAGGCAACTATTTGATCATTTCATCTAACTCTAACAATTGTGTTTATTTTGTTTTTGAAGCATTTTCAAGTGGAATTTGGCTGAAATTGGGTAAAGGGCATTGTGTTAAGAATTTCAGTTTGGTAAAGTATCTCTGATTGACCTGAATTTTGGTACACTAATGGAAACCGTTATTTTGAGAAAGGCTCACTACTTGTAGTGAGATCACCCTTATTTTCACCAAATTCCATCATTTAGACCACTTTTTCAATTTTTTAAGATTTTTTTATTACTCTGTTAGATAGAATTTTTGTGTAGATTTCACTCTGTGGTAGTCCCATAATTTTTAAAAATCTGTAGATATGTTTTCTGTAATTATTTTGTGTGTATATTTAGACTTGTTTTTGTGATTTTGTGTTTGATCACTAATCTGATGGAGCATAAACTTGATGAGCTGGCTTATTTGGTGGGGCAACTGACAGTGGAACAGCATCAGTTACATGTGCAAGAACATGCAGGATTTTGTAGTATATGTTGTAGTTCTTATCATCCAGCATATGCATGCCCCACATTGCAAGATGATGGTTCTGTATTTCATGACCATTCTGTTGATGCAACATGTGTATTTCTTGGTGAACCACAATACCAACAGCTTGGATATGATCCTTATTCTACCACATATAAATATGACTGGGGAGAACATCCCTGGTTTGAACCTTATGTTGAACCAAGCAGTCTATACCAGCAGCCTATGCCCCAGCAAGCCCCAATAGGCATGGAATCTGAGCCTACATTAGAGGATTTGGTGAAACAATTGCATAAGCACACCCTCACACTTAGACCATGGCTTGTCCTCAAGCAAAAAGAGCTCCTCCAATGAGAAAACTAATGCTCTCCAATTCTCTAAGGGGAGGCAATACATGGTTTTTCACTCAAGGCTTGGAATGAGCTAAGAACAAAGAATGAGCAATTTGGCTCAAAGGGGGTTAACGATGGGATAAATGCAAGGTAGACTTATTTGGCCAAAGTAGCTAGGTAAAGAAAAAATGCATCAATCATGTTCATGTATGCAAATAAAAATGTAGCATAAAAAAGAATCAAAGCAAGTTCTAAGGTGACAAAATCCATGAGTGAAAATCACACAAGAAATGGAGATGATGACATAATGACAAGAGGTTGTCGAGACCTATCAAATAATAAAAATAACCGATTCACAAACTAATTTGTAGTATAGAGAATGAACCGAATTGTCTCTCAATGATCCAAAAACAAAGATTTAATTAGATCAAGATAATTAAAAAAGGGGGGGTTTTGTTGTTGATTAACAAGATTAATAAAAGTACGAGACTTAAAGTTGTAAACAAATCTAAAGAAACAACCAATCCAAGGAAATTTACCGATCTTGAGTTTAACTCATCATTGATCACAAGGAATTCACTTAATTGCTATCCATGTTCTTGGTCCTAGATCACATCAAGAAGCCTCAACATGATCCAAGAATTCTCTACTAGATAAGCATCTAGGATTTGATTAACCAAGGTTAGATAAAGTAAGCACCATCCAACATAGATTAACTTAAGATCCAGAATTTAACCAAGCTAAACAATCCATCAAAAAGCTTTAATATATTGTTTAGTCTTTGTGATCCTCTTTGAATACATGATAATAAAGCTATTATCACATCATCATCTAAATCAAATTAAGCAATTCAATCTAGATCAAAATTAAAAAAGGAAGAAGATAAACTTAAATAACAATTAAGCAATATGAACAAGTAAAACAAGATCTCCAAATTAAACATCAAGATGGAAAATCCCTTGGATTGATTATAAGAGCCTAGCCTTCCATGGATGGGAAGGAAGAACTCATAAAATAAAGAACAAAAACGAAATTCTAAAGAGAATGGAGAAGAAGATAAAGAAAACTCACAAATATTCAAACTTACTTCCAATTAAATGATGTCTAATACAAAGAGATTGACTCTATTTATACTAATCCTAGAAGCCAATTTGTAATTGAAAATAATCTGAATAAAAGTTTTAAAAACATGAAAATTGTCAAATATGGAAGCTTGATGCATGGTTGGTGGGTTGGTTGATCAATCAATTTGAGACACTTATGTTAGCTTTGTATTAGGCTTTATTAGATGTTTATTGTGCCCAATATTAGTATTTTAGATGAGTTTAATGTTGTTGGGCTTCATTGGGTTTTAATGTAAATATTGGATAATTTTCGGATTTTGATGCATTTTGATCTTTCTTCCTTGGTTAGGCCATAACTTGGGACTCGGTGATCCAATTGAGGTGATCTTGGTGTCTTTGGAAAGCTAAGACAATGCTCTACAAGTTTCATGAGAACTCAAGAGCTGGATCGGACTTCTAAGGGTCCAAAACATCCCTGCAATATATAGTGGGTTTGCTGTCAGGAAAATCTGGGCAGTGTGTACATATTGGACTGCATAGTGAGTTATAGGCCTCCTCTTGGGCTGAAACTTGGCCATTGGAAAGATAAGACCCATATCTCCAACTTCACTGAAGACCATTTAGTCAATAGATGTCGTTTTAGGCATGATAATGAAGCTAAAAGTTGGTTTGAATTTGGAAACACGTTCTGCCAACCTAACATGAGGTAGGTTCAATGTTTTTGGTATATATGGAGTTCTAGACGTCCAAATGGCATGATTCAAATTGCAACATTTCAAGGAGACAACTAGCTACAACTTTCATGAAGACCTCTAAGCCAAAATACACCGTCTAAGTGATGAAAATGATGCCAGAAGTCGGATAAGAGTTATTGACTAAAAGCCACCAACCATACACCAACCCACCTACCATGCACCAACCCACCAACCATGCATCAAGCTTCCATATTTGACAATTTTCATATTTTTATAGCTTGTATTCAGATTATGTAGATGTACAAATTGGCTTCTAGGATTAGTATAAATAGAGCCAACCTCTTTGTATTAGAAAAATTCAATTTTAAGTAAGTTTGAAGAAAGTTTGAGTATTTGTGAGAGTTTTCTTTCTCTTCTTCTTCATTTTCTTTAAAATTTCGTTTTTGTTATTTTATTTCTGAGTTCTTCCTTCCCATCCATGGAAGGATAGGCTCTCATAATCAATCCAAGGGATTAGCCATCTTGATGTTTAATTTGGAGATCTTGTTTCGCTTGTTCATATTGCTTAATTGTTATTCAAGTTTCTCTTCTTCCTCTTTTGAATTTTATCTAGATTAAATTGCTTAATTTGATTTAGATGTTGATGTGATAATAGCTTTATTATCATGTATTCAAAGAGGATCACATAGAATAAACAATTTATTAAAGCTTTTTGATGGATTGTTTAGCTTGGTTAAATTCTGGATCTTAAGTTAATCTATGTTTGGATGGTGCTTACTTTATCTAACCTTGGTTAATTAAATCCTAGATGCTTATCTAGTAGAGGATTCTTGAATCATGTTGAGGTGTCTTGATGTGATCTAAGGCCAAGAACATGATTACCAATTAAGTGAATTCCTTGTGATCAATGATGAATTAAACTCAAGATCGGTAAAATTTTCTTGAATTGGTTAATTTGTTAATTACTTTCCTTTAATTCAATTAGTGTATTATCATTTCAAATCATCAAAACCCTCCTTTTAATTGTCTTAATCTGATTAAATCTTTGTTCTTTTTGGATCCTTGAGAGACGATTCGGTTCATGCTCTATACTACAAATTAGTTTGTGAACCGGTAATTATTATTATTTGACGGGGTCTCGACAATCTCTTGTCATTGGTGCATGGTAGGTGGGTTGGTGTATGGTTGGTGGCTTCAAGTCAGCAACTCTTATCCGACTTCCAGCTTGATTTTCATGACCTAGACAGTGCATTTTGGCTTGGAAGTCTTGAAAGTTGTAGCTAGTTGTCTCCTTGAAATTTTGCATTTTGAATCATGCCATTTGGACTTTTAGGACACCAGATATACTAAAAACACTGCACCTACCTCAATTTAGGTTGGCAGAACGTGTTTCCAACTTCAAACCAACTTGTAGCTTCATAATCATGCCTAAAACAACATCTATTGACTAAATGGTCTTCAGTGAAGTTGGAGATATGGGTCTTATCTTTCCAATGGCCAAGTTTCAGCCCAAGAGGAGGCTTAGAACCCACTATATAGTCCAATATGTACACATTGCCTAGATTTCCGTGACAGCAAACCCACTCTGTATTGCAGGGATATTTTGGACCTTTAGAAGTCTGATCCAGTTCTTGAGTTCTTCATAAAACTTGTAGAGCCTTGTCTTAGCTTTCCAAAGACACCAAGATCACCTCAAATGGATCATCGAGTCCCAAGTGATGGCCTGACCACGGAGGAAAGGTCAAAATGCATCAAAATCCAAGAATTATTCATAATTTGCATTAAAGCCCAATAAGGCCCAACAACATTAAACTCATCTAAAATACTAATATTGGGCACAATAAACATCTAATAAAGCCTAATACAAAGCTAACATAAGTGTCTCAAATTGATTGATCACATAAATGCACCATTCATTCATTAATAGGCTTAAAATCTCACAAGGCATGGATGCATCTAGGAAACTTAATCTACTAATCCAAAATCCAATACCAAGCATGTAATTCAATAGGAAAGACAATCCATTCACACATGTTAGGAAACTATAACTTCAATTGATATAAACTCAAAACTTGGACAATTCGCAAAATAACATTGGAAGGGACCTAAGACACACGAAAACTCCATAACTCCATTTTTTTATTTTTTTAAAACAGAAAGCAGAAAATAGACACAAAAAATAGAAAAAAAATAGAATTATGCATAACAGAAACCGCAGACAGCAGAAACACAAAAAATAGCAAATAGAAGAATTAAAACAGCAACAAAATAGAGCAGTGATAAGAGGTTGTCGAGACCTCGTCAAATAATAAAAATTACCGGTTCGCAAACTAATTTGTAGTATAGAGCATGAACCGAATCGTCTCTCAAGGATCAAAAAAGAACAAATATTTAATCAAATCAAGATAATTAAAAGGGGAGTTTAGATGATTTGAAAAGAAAATATACCGGTTGAATTAAAGAAAAGTAATTAACAAATTTAAAGAAACAACCAATCCAATGAAATTTACCGATCTTGAGTTTAACTCATCATTGATCACAAGAAATTCACTTAATTGCTAACCATGTTCTTGGCCTTAGATTACATCAAGACGCCTCAACATGATCCAAGAATCCTCTACTAGATAAGCATCTAGGATTTAATTAACCAAGGTTAGATAAAGTAAGCACCATCCAAACATAGATTAACTTAAGATCCAGAATTTAACCAAGCTAAACAATCTATCAAAAAGCTTTAATATATTGTTTAGTCTTTGTGATCCTCTTTAAATACATGATAATAAAACTATTATCACATCAAGATCTAAATCAAATTAAGCAATTCAATCTAGATAAAAATCAAAAGAGGAAGAAGAGAAACTTGAATAACAATTAAGTAATATCAACAAGCGAAATTCAAACCAACTTGTAGTTTCATAATCATGCCTAAAACAACATTTATTGACTAAATGGTCTTCAATGAAGTTGGAGATATGGGTCTTATCTTTCCAATGGCCGAATTTCAGCTCAAAAAGAGGCCTATAGCCCATGATATGGTTCAGTATGTACACACTACTCAGATTCCAGTGACATCAAACCCACTTTGAATTGCAGGGCTATTTTGGACTCTTAGTTCTTCATGTGCTTAATTGATTGGATTTGACCACATTTCATAAGTTTGGGTTCAATTTGGGCTTAATTGCATTTTTCAGCATTATTTAGATTTTACATTGTTTCTGCATTTTGGGTATAGCTTGAGTTCTATATATCTAATAATTATGAATCTTACATTTTATGAAATATGAGAGGGAGCTATTCAACTTTGATAAAGAACTCCAGAGTTGAATTGGATGTCTAGTGGACCACAATGGGCCTGAAAGTAAAACAAAAGGATGTTGTCGCTAGAACCTGACTAGTGTACAATGATCAGGTCATGATTTGAGCTGTAGGAGTCACATGGAGCTAAGACTAAAGCCATTAGAAATATAAAACATAGTGATTCAACTATTATGAGACCATTTATTGAAACTACAACATTTGGATGGTGTTTTCGGTGTGTGAAGTCAGTTGAAGGGTCTAGACATCTCCTAAGAGTAATTTAGGCAAAACTTTCTCATCCTAAGCCTAATTAAGGCAAATTAGATGTCCATTTAAAGCTTAGAGGGAGAGGATAAATACTAATCCAAAGGAATACTTGTATTTTTAAATTTAGAGTTGGTTATTTTAGGGGAAAACAGAGACACAATTCTTTGAGTCTCTCATTCTAGACATTTTAGTTTTCTCTATAGCTTTTCTCTCTAGTTTTTCTCTCTAATTCCTCAAGCTTCTTTGGAATTCAGTCATGGAAGGCTGAACCCTGAGATCAATCCAAGGTTCTTGAAGAAATTATGGTTTAATTTTGAGAATTGTAATGAATTTCAAATTTGAGTTTAATTGATTTTTCTTCTACACTTAATTCTGATCATGAACTCCATGAATGGACTTATCTGTTTGTGTGTTCTTGATTGAGAATTGTGATCAGATTTTAATTGATCAATCATAGTTTTATCATCTGAATTGAAGAGAATAGGTTTACAGATTTGCTACCTAGGTTAATTGAATTCCTGATTTTAAACTAATATTAATTAACATGAATTGTGCGATTGCAGATTTGTATATCTTTTGTTAGTTAAATTCTAGGTAATCACATAGTAGTGAATGCTAGATTTAAAAATCTCAGTTGAATCTAGGTTAACCAGTCAATTGAATTTGAATGCATGTTTAATGGTCGATGAAAGGTGAATTAGAATTTCGGTTGGATTTCTTAGAATGATTTTTACTTAATTTATTGTTCTATAGTCAATTTGTGCATTTCGATTTTGTGATCACGCAGAACTCCCTTACTTATATTGGTTTGATTGAATTGCATCTGGATCTTTGAGAGAAAACTCAGTTTAATCGCTTATACTACAATCTTGCCTATGAACTGATTTTTTGTATTTGATTGTGCTTGCCACTCTTTTCAATATATATATATATATATATATATATATATATATATGAGGATGGATCAATACAATATTATAAATGAAAAGAAAAAAAAAGTTATTAAATTAAACTGGACAAAATTGTACAAATAGGATGTTGCATTGTAATGAGGAAGAAAACATTAATACAATAGTGAGATGAACTTTGACTATTGCAAGTTAACAAACACTACTTTTCAATTTAAAACAAGAACCGCTACACAAGTTCAACATTTCACCCAACTAGCCTATAATATCATCAAAAATTCAGATTCTTACTTTAACGAAGCAGGATCTTGCTTAAACAAAGACCAAATGGAGATGCATTGTGAACACCCAAATTTGTCCATGCTACTTTAGAAAAAAAATTAAGAGAAAATGCTTTTAGCCAATATAAAAAAATCAAATAAAAAATCCAAAAAATATAAAATCAAAAATAATTTAATTTAGTTAATTACAAAAATTCAAAAATGAGACAAATGGGAAAAGGAAAAAAAAAGTTTAATTAATAAAAATTTTGAGCCAATCCAAATTTCTTTTTTAATATTCAATTACGAAAAAATCAAAAATGAAAGATTGAGTAAAAAAGAAAGAAAAACTGATACAATTTGTTTTCCTGCCCCTTTGCCTAAAGCCTAACTTTTTTTTTTCCTTTTTCTTTTTCCTTCCTATCCATCTTCTAGGTCAAACCCAACCCAAATCCTCTAACCTGGTCCAAGCATCTACCCCGCCCAGCACCTAACCCGGTTCGGTTACTAACCCGCCCCGGTTCCTAACCCGGTCCGGTTCCCCCATCCCCCTTTCTTTTTCCTTCCCTTCTCTTTTCTCTCCCCCAAGCCCTAGCAGAGCCCTCTTTGCCTACGCCGCTTCCCTCCTTCTTCCCCATGGAGGCGCGACGTTAACCCAGACGAGCTAGCACCATATCCCCGAGCCATCACCTCTGCCCTGCTACCACCCCGTACCCACTTGCTCAACTCTCACCGCCAGACCTGCTCCCTTCCTTTTCCCCATGGCGGTGCCATACCAACCCTGCACCAGCCTAGACCTGCTCCTTCCTCTTCCCCATGACAACACCGTACCACCCTACTCCACTCTCTGCCATGCCTCCCTCACTGAGCCCTTCATCTGCTGTCGTTATCCCCAAACCACGCACTAGAGGAGCTCGAGGCCCGCCATATCTGCTTGAAGGGGGCGTACAGCGGGGGGATTTTGGGGCCTTTTTTTCTTTTTATTGTATTTGTTTTTTTTTATTTATTCTTTATGTAGTTTCTGATTCTTGTACAAATAAGGGAGCCTTTTCTGTTTTTTGGGGTCTTTTTCTTTTCTTTTCGCTGATTTTTGGAATTGCCGTTGGAGATTTTGAGAGCTAAGAGACCACAAATTTGCTTTGGGGAGGAGGTACGGATCATTTCTGTTTGGCTACTAAGTTCATCCTCAGTAGCTTTTTATTGTATATGTTGTTATTTTAATTTACGTAGGGATCCTGTTGCTGCTATCTTGTTGCTGTTAGCAAGGACATAAACTAAGTTATGCTGATACGTTTGATACTTGACCTGCTGGCTGAGTTATTTTACTTTACATAGTGAGCTAGATACTGTTAGGTTCATATTACATGGGCGGTTATAGTTTTGGTCTCTCTTGGCTGTGTTGGTAATAGTGAATTGCGTATTCACAGTTTGTTGGCTGATACTGTGATGAGGGTCCGTGAGATTTGATCCTTTTTTTGTGAATTGTTTTTATCTTCTGTGCTACTATCTCTCTCTATAGCTTGCTGTGTTTTTATGTGGAGTCGAGTCTAGGATTCATAATATGAATTAGAAGGATTAAATGCCCGTTCTCATGCTAGATTTCGAATTGTCATTGCAATGAAACTGGACCATGTAACATCCCTAAATTTCATATATTATGACTTAGTTAAATTAATTAGATGATTTGTATGTTCTGTTACAGAAATGATAATAGATTGAGTTAGAATGATTAATTCAAGATTTTGGCTATACCGATGAACTCGGTAGAACCTAAGGAAGAGATTGGTGAAATCTAAACTCTTATATTTACTCTGGCTAAGTTAGGACCTACTGGTAAATTTAATTTTCTTCAGGACCTATTGGGAATTCTTAGAAATCACAAGGGTATTTTAGTCTTTTTACACCTCAGTGGCAAATTAGTGATTCTTCCTTTAAGTGAGGGGCAAAATGGACATTTCACACCCCCTCCCTCTTGCATAAGAGAACCGGCCAGCCTAGGGAGCCAAAGGGCTCATCTTCTCCAAATCTCTAAGTTCTCCATAGCCAAAGCTAGCTCCAAGGTTCAAGGGTCCAAAGTAAGTATTTTTATACACCTTTTGGCTTAGGTTATTTGATGGTTATTGATCACTATGATCTCTTCTTCAATCCTATGGTATTAGTTTCTTGATAAACTCATTTTCATCCCTAAGAATCAAGAACACCCATGTCTAAAAGTTGGTTGTTTTGCTTGAGTGTTTTGAAGGAAGTTGAAGGGAAGGTTGTCTTGACTACCAATCTCATCTTGGAATCAAGTTAGGAGCACTTCAAGGTGAGTGTGGATTTACTTATGCTATTGTATGATGTTCTTAGAGTGAAAGTGTATGATAAAGGATTAAGCTTGAATCTAGGGTTTTCACCTATGCTTGAGGTTGGATGTGTTTTTATTACATGTTTTCAAGGATTAGGGTTTAGGAAAAATGAGTGGTATGATTGGTATACTTGATGGATTTGAGGACATGATTTCTAAGGGAAAACTTGGGTTTTAGGTATGTGTTGGGCGTGGCACTATTCCTGCCCAAAAGGCCAACCACGGGCGTGGTCCCCACCACGGCCCGGCCGTGGTCCTCTCTGGATAGGAAATGTTGATGTCTCGTGCCCAACCACGGCCGTGGTCCCCACCACGGGTTGGCCGTGGTTGTCTCTGGAAAGAAAAATGTTGTGTGCTGAAATCTGACCACGGGTGTGGTGGCCACTGTGGTGGCCGTGGGTCCGCATCACAGGCGTGGTGCCAACCAGGGGCAGGCCGTGGTTGTCTCTGTTTCCAATTTGTTGAGTTTTGTTTTCTGAACCGTGGCCGTGGTTACCACCACGGGTTGGCCGTGGTTGACTCTGTTTGTGTTATTATGGTGCTTATGCCTAGGGTCTTAATACCATATGCTAGGTTTAGGATGAAGGATGACTTAGCACTATAATAAGATGAGTAGCTAAGTAAGAATGCTTGATAGAAGTGACTTAGCACTTTAATGAGATGTGTAACTAAGTAGGAATGCTTGATAGAGTTGAGCATAATGGTTATGTGTTGTATATGCTTGAATTGCTTACATGTAATGCTATTATGAAGATATTATGAATGAGCATGATATGAGTATGAGAACATTGCATTGCATAGCGAGATGGCCTAACCGGAAGGGGTTAGTGTACAAAACAGAGGGGTGCCTAGCTGATGAGCTAGATGGAAATGAAATAGCATACCTAATTGCATTGCATTGCGAGGTGGCCTAACCGGAAAGGGTTAGTGTACAAAACAGAGGGGTGCCTAGCTTATTAGCTAGAAGGAAACGGAATTGGCATACACATTTCATATGCATATTGCGAGGGCCTAACCGAAAGGGGTTAGTGCACAACAAGAGGAGTGGAGAAAGAAAAAGTGTGAATAAAAGGTGTAAACATCATGTGCATTCATTCATTGCATTGGTTGGTTGGTGTTACTTGACATATTGTGAATTGTGTTATACTTGTTTTCTACTTACATTTATACTATATCTGCAAGTTATTCATATTCACTGGGAAGTTGTTCTCACCACCTCTTTCTCAGATTCGCAGGAACACCCCGGACCCTCTATGGGTTAAGTACGGAGGATTCTGTTGATTTATTTTTTGGGATTTGTATTTTGGTGGAGTTAAGCTCCGTGATGTAACTATGACAGGATGTGTATTATTCTGATGTAGATGTTACAGGGAACTGAATACTACTTTTGATGTACTCGGTTCTGTATATGTATAGTGTGCTCAGTCAAGATAATGTTTAGATTACACTTGTATAACGTTGCATACTCTGATAATGTATTTGGTTGAGATCTGAGATCTCTTTTTGATGTATGTGTATGTGTATATATATAATATATGTACTCTGGTTGGTTTGAAATGGTTGTTGGAAATCCGCTGCTTATGTTATAGTTTGTGGTAATGTTTAAGAAACAAAGGAAACGCTGCCGAATTTTCTATAGTTATATATTCCACGTAAGGCTTATGGTTGGTAAATAACTTAGTAACTAATAGGTCTTACAGACCACATACTTTTAGTTGAATGGAGGACAAGTTTACAAATATACACTGCTATACACATTGTTTAAGCTGCACAAAATTAGGCTGAGAACTTGGAACTGTTTAGCTTAGATGCGGTTACCAAATGCGATTTTTGAAACCTCAGTTCTATTTCTTTTGGGCACAGTTAACTCGTTTTGTTACCTCACTAAAGATACTGGTAGTTTAATTTCCCTAGCTGAGTTTTAGTTTAATGTAAAATTGATGGTTAAGTTAATGTTGTCTCAATGGTTTTATGTTGGTTGCATGTACTCACTGCATTTGAACTAATTTGAACTTACTCATGGACTTTTGAAATATAACTAATCGATCTTTAATGAATTCTTGATCATTCTCAATTTTGCTTCCCGTGTTTTTAAGCTGTACAATCTTAAGATTGTACTTAGTTTTCTTAAAAAACTGGACTACTGTGATGATTTGACAAATGGTCTTGGGAGCTGAAACTGTAAATGCTATTCTGAATTTTGGATGCCTTAGACTGTTGGAGTTCTTTGATGTGGTTTAGTTTTAGCTTTCTTTTGTTGGGTATGGGAACATAGGCTTGGGGGAATTAAAGGTTTTATTCGGAATGTGTGAGCAAGCATTTAGGGGGATGCTGTTCTTTGTTTATTTCTTCTTCTCCTTCGATGCATATGATCAAGTGTGAGGAAAGGCTGCTGTATGATAATAATAGTGCTGAATCTGTTTGTTTAAATAAATAATTGGGTAATTAAAATGAACTGAAAACCTTTGGTTCAGCCACTGTTTGGTTGTGAGTACAGTGGCCATTCTTCTTTTCTTAAGCATATTCATTGATACTTGTAAAGCTTTAGTTTTTAAATGAGTGTTTATTTGAAACATGGTCTTATTTCGTTTAATAACTCGGTTTTATAGTTTCTTGATCCTAGTGTAATAATGATAGTTTAAAGTGGCATTTGTGATGTTTTTTGGTTTTAGTTTAGCAGTTCTGATTGGACTATTTAGTATTTCTAGTTCAGCTTGTTTAACTTTTCTGTTTTGGACTGTTTAGATTATTCTGGTTTAGTGATAATGATGTGGTGCTGGTAGTATATGTGCTGGTTTGGTTGTAGGGTGGTATTGCTAGGCTGTACCCTTTTAAAATTTAATCTGTTTGAGGCAGTGTTTTGACGGCTCTGGTTCCTGTTTGTGGTGCTCATTTCGAGATTTGAAAGATAGAGAAATGATGCCCTTGATTTGTTTTTTTCTCTCTTTGTGCACACACATGGGAATCTGCTCCCATGAAAAATATAGAAGAAAGGGTTTAAAGGAACTGTGCAAAACTGTTTTGGCCTCTTGGCATTGTCTTTTAATCTGTGCTTGAGTTTATTTACCTGTAGGAGATCTCCAATGGTCTATTCTAGGTGGGATAGCTTCTGTTTATTGGGTCTTAGCTTGTTAGTTGCTAGCAATATGTAAATGGACATTTGTGAATTTGAAAAGATACATGACTTTGAAATATGCATGCTTGATCCTTAGCACTCTTTGGTTTGTTGTTTTGAGCTCTGCTCATGTGTATCTTGTCCGATGATAACAAATGGAATTTGTCCATGTTTGTTTGGTTTATTCACATTGGAAAATGAAAATCAACTGGTTTGGTGGAAGTGTAGGTGTGGAATGTTTGACAGGTCATAGGTGAATGTGAGTAGGTCAATTAATATCCTAGAGTTAGACTTTTCATGTTATATTAATGCATATCATCAGGATTTCTTTTACAAGGTGCATATTGAGAATGGGGACGTACATGGTGTTTTTGGGTTTTTGTCTTTACTTTTATTTTATTTTATTATTAGTATTTTATTGTATTATCATCTTGCATTGTCTTCGTTCACCAACAAAACACATTTCTGTGTGAACAAATCAATACTGCACATGTACTCTGCTTTCAACTCAGCCACATTAAGTTGATTCGTCGTCTTTTCTAGCACGTTTGACTGCATGCGAGTGAGCATTGATTGGCATTAGTCAAACTCAAAGGTTCAGAAAGAAAAAAGAAATGACATAATGAAAACATAAACTTCTGAAGCCATTGTACCAGCTTAATAACATGAAGTTAAAACATTAAATATAAGAACACAAGTATAGCAGGACGTTTGAATTAAACATATTCACATAAATTGCTTCACGGCTAGTGCATGGTAGTATATAAAGGCATTAAAAAACTTTAGGTTTGCATTGCTAAAATTAAGTGAAAACATAAGCAATTTGCTGAATGCATACACAATGTCCAAGATAGAAATACGATGACACACTAAACAAACAAAAATGTAACAAAAGAAGTGATTCCATCCAATACAACTACTTTCTATAAAAACTTTTTTATATACAACAACAACAAAAGTCTTTTCTCACTAGGTGGGGTCGGCACTTTTTTTTTCTTTCTTTCATATAATCATAATAAATTGACATTGATAAGCTTTTGTAATCCTTTACAGCTCCTACTATGTGACTTCAGCATCTATGATATGCATAATATAGTACATACAAATAGCATATTCATAGCTCTAGTAGTATGGTATGTTGATAGGGTCATACATTTGTGTGTGAAGTATAAAAACCAAATGGATGCCAATGCTCAACATAGGGAGAATATATATATATATATATATATATATATGGGGATTCAGAATAAAAGTAGGATTGAAGTCAGAGTCCAAGAGCTGCCATCATTTGATATTACAAAGCTAGCAACACCAGCAAACAACTTCTACTCAGTTAATAAGGTTGTCATGGTGTTTTTGGTGAAGCATACAAGGCATTTTTTATGCTGCAAAGATGGACATTTTCTTTTACGGGAAGTTGCAAGATGGACAAAAAATAGTTGTGAAATGATGTTAAGAGCATATGGACAGAGAATGGAAGAATTTATAAATGAGAGAGGTGATTTGTAAGCTCCAACACCTAAATCTTCTTAAACTTCATTGATATCCATTGAAGGAGATGAAGATGTTGGTTTGAGTTCATGTCACACAAAAGTTCCCTTGTATAACTGATGTTTATACCAAACAAAATTCGTGTAAAATAAAAGTAGGGGGTACTACTATATTATAGTCTTATCCAAGATTTTGCAAACCCCAAGTCACATGTAGAGCCGACAAGAGCCTTATTGTCGATTTTATCATGCAAGTGCATGTATCTCTAACAAGTAATATAATAATGAATAGAGTATCAATCCCATGACGAATTGCTACCTAAAAGTGCTAAATACTTAAATTGTTACACCTTAATCTTATTCAAACAACTAAAGAACTAATTATATAAGAACAAGACAAACTAACAAGCAAGAAGGAAAATTGGATTCTAACATATCAATGGAAAAATTCTAGGACTACAATTTACCTCAACACTTCATATATATGGATTCCTTTTACTCTCTCTTAACTTACCTAATGTGCAAAGATTGCTAATCTAGGGTTCTAATTTATTTATAAGTATCTTTCACTGATCATATAAAAATATCCTGGGCCCTCTCAACCATCTCCCTATATTTACATGAAAATTAGATTAAATAGAAACTCATTAAGAACCAACCCTAATTTGATTGCATATGACTTGTAAGTATATTTCTATCTCACAAGTGAAACAAAATCATTCAACCAATTTAAATGAATTTGAACATATGCTATTCAATCTATGGCCAAACATAAAATTCCCATTTTCAAGTTCTTTAGGGTTTTCCAATTCAATCTAATTGATGATCAAGCAATTAGAAGCATTAAGAAAATCATGAATAAACAACTTCTTTCCATTGAAAATAAGTGAATAAATAAGAATTCAAACTACATTTCAAGTTCAATTGTAACCCTGGAAAAAGAAACTTAGTTCATGCTAACTACTGAAAACATAAGCCAAGGAAGTTCCACCATCTTAAACATTACTGGTCTATTTGGTTCAAAGGAGGGGAGGGATTTTAATGAAGGGGAGGGGAGGGGAGGGGAGGGGAGGGGAAGGGAGGGAAGGGAGTTTAATTTTGTGTATGTTTGGTTAGAGGAAGGGAGGGGAGGGATTTTAATGGAGGGAAAGTATAAATTTACCCTTTTACACAATTATAACATTTAATGTAGCATTTAATTTATGGATATATTAGTCCATTTTTTAACATATATTCTCTCCCCTCCAAATCCCTCCACTTTTGAAGGGGGGCTAAAATTGGCTTAGGAGGGATTTTGCTCCCCTCCACTCCCCTCCAAAAAATTAAACCAAACACATAAAATTTAAAATAATCCCTCCCCTCCCTTCCCCTCCCCTCTATTTCCTTCCAACCAAACACTATGTACAAGAAAAATCAAAAAAGAATAGAAGAAGAAGAGAAAACTATTGGGATTTGAATTTTGATCTTCAATCTCCAGAATCTCTTGGCTTGTTGAATGCTTGGAGGCTTATCTTCCTTCACAAAAACCTCTTTTCCTTTGGCAGAAAGTTCTTTAATTTAATTCAAAGAGATCTATTGATAGGTAATCTCCAAAACACTAGATTAGAATCCATTTTGGACTCTCGTCACACCAGAGCCCCAGCCTCAGAGTTCCAGCGCCACAACGCTGGGCTTGTTTGTTTCTGGCATTGAACATCAGCATTCCACCGAATGGCCAGCTCTGCAATGTTGGCTTTCCGGCACTGCAGCGCCAGCCTTCCTGGTTTTTTTGCCCAGTGTTAGCATCTTCTCCTAATAACAAACACAAGGAAGACTAGACTAAAATCAAAGCTAAAAAACAAAGAATCCTATGACCAAACTCAAGGAATTAGCCATCTTCTCCTCTATTTGTTTACTACAAGGAAAATAATCAAAATGAGTGTACTTTAATTCAACTTAAATCTACAAACAATATATACTTTCAGACTAGAAAATAATCTTCTAATTTGAAAGCATTTTAACAATTACTGATGCATTTTTATCACCCAACTTAGGCGCCATTCTGAAAGGAAATTGACCCAAGTTGAAGAAACCGGAATTTGACCACTTAAAAAGGAGCACTCAGGTTTTCCCACTTAATTCCATCACATGCCTAAAGTAAATTTTAATTCAAGTGGTAACAGTTAGCTTATCAATAAATTTATCAACACCAAGTAAGCATTGAGGTATCCAATAGTCATAAATTTTCTAGATAAATCACAAATGCAAAGCAGAGAACACCACATATTTCATATAAATTTATCTAAATATTACGAGATAGAAAATTCCCCAAATCAGACAAAAGGAATGAACCCAGGAAACATGAATCATCATGCGAACAAGTCTAGTGCATACCAAAGTCGAAAATTTAATGTGCAACCCAACATATAAACACAAATCGTTATAGCATGAACCAATTAAAATTGCCAATTTTTTTTTTGAAGTAAAACTAAAACTATCAAATAGAATTAGTGGATAAAAAACTTCAAAAATCTGAAAATAGTTTTACACAAACATTTCATCAAACACTACACACAATTTAACAATTCACCTTTTATTTGAGCAAACGCTTCAAGAATCCAAAAAATTCCTGCAACCCTTGCGCTGCTCGAATGTGAAGACCTGCATACAAACCCAAATCACACAAACAAACAATTCCAAAGCATAATTTGTGAACACAAAACCAAATTTCAACCAAAGAGATTGAGAATGGAATTGGAAAAACAAATTGAAAAGAACCTGGAAGAGAGTTCAGGTAAGCGAGCAAAGATTGTAACTCAAATGAGAAAGCTAGTGCTTATTACCCCCAAACCAAACATAACAATGATGCTATAGACACTTTAGACGACGCCTTAATGCAGTCACCATCTCCATTATCTTTCGAGAATCATTAAGTTCAACGTGGATCGAAGTACTTCGATTTGAATATTTTACAAAAAAACTAGACACGTTCCTCTCTGAATCTTCTGAGATTGAAACATCCATTATAGGTTCATGACTTCTAAAATTACACGACGCCAGTGATATCAAACTTGAAACCTTTGGAAAGCTTGATGCTACACTCTCAAGATCACTTTTCTGCAATGATAATTCTTTGATGAATGACAAGAAGCCCATGTTGTTGGGTTTTTTAAGCAATCTATTAAAGTCAGAAAAACTCGATTCTGTTATGTTTTCGGAGTCCATAAATTGCTCAAACGACGAGGATACTTCTTTGATTGCCGTTCCTTTTATGTTTGCTGGCTTTGAGATATTTGAGGATGTCCTCAACAATTGAATTGATGCTTGTGCCCTTAACAAATGATTCATGAGAAAATCGCGAGTCAAATTGCTGGCTGAATTGCCCAATTGATGATGGAATATGTTGCAAACGAAATCTGATGAGATATGGAAGTGCAGAAGCCAATAATATATTGACATAATCCATGCACTCAGATATCTCTGTGAATGGCACTAATACAAATTTACACATCAAAACATGCTTGTTGTGGTTAGATACTGAGAGACTCACTTTCAATTGAATGAATGAAAAGTTGTCAAGATCAAAATAGTTGTATACTGCTACTAACACCGAACTTCTCCGATGAATATTGCCCGCAAGATGTAAACTCTTCAGGTTGTGGCAATCATCTAAGTATATATACCTGAGCTTGTAGAGGAAACTTGAAGAGTACACTTTAACCAATCTTGAACAACCAGAAAGATCTAAAACTCTAATATTTGGTGTCTGAGAGAGATCGGGAAGTCTAACGAGGTGCTTAGAGTGACTTAGCATAAGTTCTTTTAAATTTGGGAGATGCTGTAATATAATACAAAGGAACGAATTTATTAGATAACTAGGAATCAGTATAGTGAATGTTGGCACTGAAGTGCTAATAAAGAGCAAAAAATAACGCCAAGAAAAGTGAGCAAGTGATGAGTAGTTTAGATAGTTTCAACCATGTCATAAGTTCAAAACTTTGTGCCATCATTATATCCAAAAAAAGAGCAAAAAAGTAAATTATATCTCTCACTAACCTGGTGTCGTAGGAGAATAGTCTTAACGTTGATGTAAATAATGGGGATTAATCTTTAATGTTGTTGTAAAGAATCAGTAAACCATATTGTATGGAAATTAAGGAAAACAAATATGATATCTATTAGCTACGAAAGCATACCTGATCTCCTTCCCAAAGCTGTTCGAGTTGACAGCCAGACAGGTTAAGTCTAACAAGATTCTCTAAACAAAAGCTCAGAGGCAGAGATCGTAGCGGGCAGTTGGTCCTATAGACATTCCTAGCATTCGCTGAAGCAAAACCCACATTCCTCACCTTGTCGCAATATGCTAAGTTTAAAGTCTGGAGCTTGACGAGGGGACTTGAAGAGTACACTTGAACCAAACTTCCACACGAAATAAGAATTATATGTTGAATATTGCATATTTGTGACAAATCTGGGAGTTCAATGAGACGCCTCGAGTATCTAAGGTTAATTGTTTTTAAATTCGGGAGAAGCTGTAAGAGAATGTAGAGAATGTAATTAATTAAATAGATAACTAAGCAAAAGAAAACTAATAAATTAAAATAGCAAACAATACCTGATCTCCATCCCATAGACGTTCGAGATTACTATTCTCCATGATAAGTTCAACAAGATTTTCTGGACAAAATCTGAATGGAAGAGATGGTAGAGGGTATTCTTCCCAATATAGGATCCTTAATTCATCAGGAAGATTTTCAAGGCCTCCAGGAACATGCACTCTTGAAGGCTCATTGGGATCGGACTTGTAAAATACAAGGAATCTCATATTATACATATTTTGAAAGGTAGCAGGAAGTAAGTCAATCATTTTGGTCTTACACATGTCCATGGATATAGACCGGATTGTTTCAGTCCCCTGTCAAATGGATGAAGGAATTATTTAGATAAAGATTATATTGGCTAGCCAAAAATAATGTCATTCTTGCGCTAAAGAATTATAGTCCAATTAAAAAATTTACTTCTAATAGATTGAATCGTTGTAAAAAGGCCAAATCAAAATTTTACGAAACAGTATTTTAGCAATAAAAAGGTGGTAATTAAATTTAGATCACTATCCATCATAATATAAAAAAGGCATCAAAACATCATCCAAATTGTAGGAGGAAAAAAACTAAAACAGCTCATTTTGAAAAAAAAATAGAATAATGAATAAAAATTATTCCTTCAACTCTATATACAGTGCAAGATGTAAGTAAGTGTTAATCAAAATTAATAATTTAAGAATATCCTCAAAACATTTACAATTAATTTTATAACTCAGGAATCATTTTTTCATAAAAATTTTCATGTAAAATCAATTCACAAAATGTTCACCCCTATTTTTAATAGGATATTAAACTAATTCTAACATTTAAACATTGAATCATTTTCTATTATTCATATTAGGAAGAATCTAATCAAGATAAAATTAAAGATCAGAAAAAAAAGAAAAAAAAATGCACTATATGGATAAAACTAAAAATTGTCTTTAAATTTTTTTCTCAATAAATTGTAATAAGAAGAAAGGATCCCAGAAGGGCAGGCAAAGACGACCCACCTAGACAAGCCTTGGGAGCCAAGGGATCTCCCTCAAAGAGGGATGAATAAACAAGCAGGACTACCAGTCCAAGGGAGCTGTAATTCAAATCATTGCACATAGAGAATGCAAAATCTTATCCGAATTCCTTCAACAAGTATGCTAACCCACATTGGCCTTATCTATCTTTGAGTTTAGAAACCAACGATGTTTTTTTCCAACCAAATAAATATGGCATGCAATTCATCATATAAGAGGATTAAAAAAAAAACTTAAAAAAAATTGATTGTACCGTGTTGTTGCTCAAAGCATGATAGATATCCTCGTGCTTCCATAGTCGAACAAGTTTTCCAGGATTTTTGACTAATTGTTGGCTATCAATTTCTTGGCCCATTGCCACTGTCAAATCATGCATTAAAATTTGGCCTTGTGCATTAACTGAAATGAGAGACCTCTCCATGAGTACATTAATCTCCACATATGCAGCCAAATCGTAGTAGTCAAGTATGTCTTTCATATTTGGCATATTCGTAATACTGAAGAAGCAAGCCAAGTCAAGAAATATATTCTTCTGTGCATCATCAAGTCCATCAAAACTTATCTTTAACACATCAATAATTTCCTTAGTTGGAGCTTTTTGTAATTTTGCCAAAGTACTTTTCCACTCTTCTTCTCTCCTGCCACAAAGAAAGCATCCCAAAACAATAAGAGCTAATGGAATGCCTTTGCAATAATTCACCACTCTTTCTGATAACTCCACATAATCTTTTTCTGGCTGGTTTTCCTTAAAGGCTTTCAAACTGAAGAGTTGAAGGGCATCCTGAAAAATCATCTCTTGAACATTATATGTTTTTATAGCTCCAGCATTCTTAAGCGCATGCATGTCTCTTGATGTAATAATAATTCTACTTTCTAACCCAAACTGAGGAGACATTTTGATTAAATCATCAATTCGTATTGAATTGTCGACATCATCAAGAACAAGAAGAATCTTTTTGCTTTGAAGCCTACTTTTCACCCAAGTTGATCTTATGCTAGAGGTGCCAAAATCTTCCCCTAATAGTTCTGTAAGACATTTATTTTGTAGGTGTTCCAGTCCATTTCTTACTAGTTGCTCTCGCACATTTGGAACAAAGGAGCAAGACTCAAATTGAGCTTTGAGCTTGTGAAATATAACATCAGCGATTGTTGTCTTACCTATACCACCCATGCCCCATATTCCCACAATGCGAACATCTGGTGACCTCAATAATGCTTTCATGTTTTCAATATGATTATGAATGCCAACCAGTCCTTCTAAATCGCATGAGGATACACAAATCAATTTATCCCCAATATCTTTGACAATTTCTCTAACAAGTTTGGATTCAGGTCTAGACAGAAAAGGAACAAGAAAAGAGTAAGTAGTTAAACCTCAAAAAGAAGTGAAACAACAACAATTAAAGTATCATGAAATAAACGGAAACTTATTTAAAAGGTGCAATGCAATTGACCTTGTATCATTTATCTGTAAAGTTGAAGAAGAAAAGGCAGGCAAATGGATAAACCATTATCAATAATTTACAATGAGGAAGAAGAGACGACCTCATTATGAAAGTATAAGGATAAATCCTAATCTAAAACTATATTCTATCAATATTGTGAGTACCACATCATATGGGACACCATAGCCAAGCAATAGTTTTTTTAAAAATAAAAAATATAAAAAAGTAATTATGCAACCTTTTGATACCACTTCAAGTTGAGATATTGTGAGTAGTACGTAGTACTACTACTTCACAATGAATTAACAGAGCAGAAAAAAGTATTTTAAATGAAGGTTAAAGCAATGAATTTTGTGAAAGTATCACAACTGAACTTTCTTTTCATTTTGGTCCATCATCATTCAAGAGTCTTGAATCAGTTCTAACATATTTGAGCAAAATTGTGTGCAAGGTTCAAATACTAAAAGAACTAATCTGTGTTAATTGAACTCATGTACTGTACTAAAAGTATGAATTTTAAGTTACCTAGTTTTTGTTGAATCCCAGCCAGAGAGACCGGCTGCTTGAAACAGAGCATCCTTCCACCTCTGCACTTTCTCCTTGTTTCCATTGAATCTCTTCTCGTGTTTAAGGAATGCATCTGCATAACTCCCATTCTGTTTCCTCACATTTGATGGGTCTATGTTGTAGAAAACAGGTATGACAACCCTTCCATCTCTCTCCTTGCATTCAAGTATATTGACTAGTTCATCCAAGCACCAAGTTGAAGAAGCATAGTCTTTAGAGAAAATGATGACAAAAATCCGTGATTCTTCTATTGCTTTCAGAAGCGATGGCGAGATCTCTCCACCTCTGTCAAGTCTGTAATCAATGTAAGTGTCAATCTTTGCTCTGCACAATGCGTCGTACAGATGACTGGTGAAGTTGTCACGGGTGTCTTCCCCTCTGAAGCTGAGGAAGACATCATATTTGGTAGTAGGAGGAGAACAAGGAACAGGATCAGAAGTAGAAGCACTTGAATCAACGATGGAAACCTCTTCCCTGATATCACAACCAAACAGTGTGTTAGCAAAAACAATGGCAGCAGAAATGAAATGACAATAAAAATCAAAGGATTGATTACTTGTTAACAGCTCCATGATGAAGATGGGAATTAGAATGCATGATGAATCTGATTAACCATATCAAGTACGGCGCTACAGCTGCTAAGATCAGTAAGGCTACAGATGCATCCATCTGATAACTGGAGGAAGCTGTTGTGAATGCTAAAAGGACAGTGGTATTGGGATGGAAAATGATTGTAGTTAAATGTGTAGGATTCTTCGTGATTCAGGGAAAACATTTAAGTATAAATAGGAAAAATCTTTTCAAATTAATTAGAAAAAAGGCAAGAGTGATTGCTCTATTTACGCGTATGAAAAAAGGTTTTGAAGGGGCACCCCACAAAGCAAAAATCAAACGCGTTTTTACTTTTGCGTTCTTTCTTTGAAAATTTAGAGGTGAAGTCATATAAAGTGGGTCTTACATGCCAAGACTTTCTTTTGAACAGATGAGCCAAGGGTTATATACTGATTTGCGACATCAGTAAGATGGCCTGTTGCTTAAATGTAACTCCTAAACTAATTATATGAAAATATATATAACACTAGTTCACATCTTACTTGTTGAAGATATCATCATGTTCCTGAATTCTTGTGCTGATTCAATGACTTAAAAATTGATAAGAGGCAACACCTTCCTTTACAACTGACTCCTTTATCGACACAACTCTCAATGGGGTAATATGTGCAGACCATGAGTGTATATGGGACCTAGCCAACCAGTTTAACTCTAAGGTCCTCCTATGATGGGCTTATGATTAATCTATGCTTAGATGTCCCAAGCCCATTACAAATGGATCACATAAAATAATTAGTGGGCTCATGCATTTTCAATTAGATCATAATATTACCCCATTTTTTGGCAAAATAAAATAATAATTAATTCTAGCCTACAAGAAATATTAAATTATTTTAACATTCTCCCACTTTGGTAAAATCAATTATGTAATATTATTTTGAAAAATAGTTATTTGAAAACGACTCTCAGCTAATCACTTATTTCATAATGTGGCCACTTTTAATAAAATCATATGATTCAAGACGCAACATCTAAATATGACTTGGATAAACAAGATCAAGGATCATGGCAATCATTACATCCTTTATTGACAAAATACAAATCCATAGTCACAAATATCTTTGACCTTGCCAAAAATAGTTATTAGTCTGGAGTATAGCAAGAAAACAACATTTAAAGGTGATCTAATAATAAAAATGCTATTTTCTTTGACAATTCTTACAATTTCTCTTCATGTTATGCTTTTAAAGCAAGAGAAATTGTATGGTTCGTGAAAAACCATCATGTCTCAAAACTCAAATATGGTGTCAATCAAGAGACATCTTGATTCCATTGACACCAAGTTTCAAAATTTACAATTGAAATACATACATATATAGCGACAACAATTTAAAACAAATGTATTATCAATTGCAGCAAATAACATAATGCACGTTAACCAAACATGCAAGATGTCAACATGATAAGTAGAATAACATAGCTGCAAACCACATAAATGCTAAAACTCCCCTAACCAAGTAAATTGAAAGAACTCAAAATACCCATATTTTCAACATGTCTTTGAAAGTCTGTTGGCCTGAGTCCATTGGTTAAGGAATTAGCTAGCATTGAGTTTATATTTATGTGCTCCACAACAATGTCTTTATTCTTCTCAAGGACATTGACAGTCAAATACTTCAATTCTAAATGCTTAGAACCATTAGAAATGTTATTTTCAGTGTAAAACACAACAACATTGTTATCATAGTAAATTCTCATAGTAAATTCTCAGTAATCTAGCAATAGAGTCTATAATACGAAGTCCTCTCACAAAATTTCTGAACCACAACTTGAGTAGCAGTAGCTATCAGCATATCTAATTTTGATCAGGTCAATAAAAATAAAAAGTACAAAAATACAAAAAATATTCTTTTTTAAATAACCCAAAATATAGCCCACGGTCCCAACTCAACCCATAAGGTCTAATTTAACAAATCATATCTCACTTAACCCATTGCCCAACTACTTTACCTAACTCTAACTCTCATCTATAAAAATAAAAAAAAATAAAAATAAAAAGCATTTTGGGTGCTAGAAAATAAGGTATCTGCAGATGGGGAAAAAAAGAAAAAAACACAAGGGCGGACAGTTAGAAATTAAAAAAGAAAAAAAAAGGGGGGAGGGCGGAGGAAATTCATTCAGAAGTCTTGGGAGCTTCTGGGGTTGGTAGAGTGAAACATTCTCATTAGTAGAGTGAAGAGATTTTTTTTAATTAAAGGTGTGTTTCTTCGACCGTCCACCTGAATATCTTTTCCACTTCTGTTTAGATATATGTTCACTTGAATCCGTAACTGCATATAATATATGTCATTTTCTCGTGCCACGTAGGGCATGAATCATTGGATTTGAAATGCTGGGTTGAATGATTAAAATCGCCAGGGAGTATATAATCGTCATGTGTTCTTGTAGATCGTTGAACGCGTAGTTTCTTACTTATAATGAAGAGATTTGTAGTTTCAAATAACAAATTATTGTGTTTTGTTTTTTATTTTGTTTGTATAGTTTGATTAGATTCACATGAAGTTTTTTATAAAAAAAAAACGTTGGCAGATTCTTTTCTTCAATTTTCAATGGGGACTTAATTTTTTATTTGTTATTGTTACCTTTGTTTCACATCAATTCGTGGGAAGATTATGTTTTAGTTTTAATTATTTTTTTCTATTGTCAGTGCTTATATTTTAACTGTGGTTGTTTTGTCGTTGTTTTAGTTTTTCTTAAATATTAAATTATTGCTTTCTCATCATTTAGTTTTAATTATTTTTAATATATATGATTAATGTGTTCTCCTCCTTTTGTTGTAAATAATTTTGCTACGTGTTAACCTAATAATCATCCACATAATGATTAACGATGCTGATTGTATGATATTGTGTCATGTTTAGTGTCGTTCGTGTCGATAGAAATTTATTGTACAAATTTGTGTCACCTTAAATTTTGTGCATAATGGATTTGATTTAATAATCCTAATTAATCTTATCATGAATTTTTAATCTTTTAAAACAAATTAATAAAATTAAAAATCATTTTTCCATTAATCTTTTAATTAAAATTGACTACCCCATAATTATTGTTTAAAAAATTACATAACTTTAACTTCATCATTACACTTAAGGGATACTTAAGCACACACAGCAAGTTAAACCTGTAAATATTTTAATTTAATTTTTTATCCTTACTTTCTCTAAACTTGTAAATTTTATAATTTAGTCTTTAATCTTTACTTTTTATTGTATCTTTCTTTGTAAATATTTTACTTCATTTTTACTTTTACTTTTTTATTACTTGTAAATATTTTAATATTTGATTGTTTTGAGATAGTAAATATTGTAATTTAATTTTTAATTATGGAGTTACTTGTTTATTTATTGTTGTCATTGCTTATTTGTTTTATGGAATAAATGAAATATGTCTTGGCTATTTTTAATTCGCATAATTAACTTTAGGGTAACCGTTTTAGGAAAGATAAATCAAGGGTACAAATGGATTAAGTTTCCATCATTTTCTGTACAACCAACTCCCAAACTTGACTTTTGTTGCACATATTAGTTTTCAAATATTTAAAAATTATTTTCCAATTTTTCCTTAAATAAATAAAATTGATGTCGACTAATCTAAATTTTTATTTTAAAAATTTAGTTGTCACGCTCGTCGCTTTGGAGACAATTGTGATAACAGCAAAATAAATAATAAAGTAGAAGAGGCAATTAGAGTTTGCATTTTACTTTTCCATGATATCGCACCGCCAACTAACATAAACACATAGTCAAAACTTCATTAACTTCATTGATGATCTAACAAGGATGTGTTGGGTCTACTTCCTAAAGAAAAAGTCAAATGCTTAAAGGATATTTCAGAGTTTTAAAGCCTTGGTGGAGAACTATAGTGGCTGTAAAATGAAAGCAATCAAAACTGATAATGGAACTAAGTATACTTGTGAAAGATTTGAAGAAATCTATAGAGAAGCAAAGATTAATCATCAACTTAATGTTAGTTACACCCCACAACAAAATAGGGTAAGTGAAAGAAAGAATAGAACAGTTATGGAAATGGCCAAATGTTTTCTTTTCAAGAAGAAGCTTCCAAAAAATTTTTGGGCAGAAGCAATAAATACTTCAGTCTAATTGCTTAATAGACTTCCCACAAAGGCCTTGGAAGTCAAGACTCCATTTGAAGCTTGGAATGGTGTCAAGCCCTCTGTTAAACTTCTTAGATTATTTGGTATCATCTATTATGCTCATGTTCCAAAAGTCAAAAGAGACAAGTTAGACCAGAAGGTAAAAGTTGGGATTTTGGTTTGATATAGCAGTAATACAAAAGGTTATAGAATCTTCAACTTGGAATCTTAAAAAATTATTGTTTGCAGAAATGTTAAAGTTAATGATGGAGCATTTTGGAATTAGGATAACGCAGAAGCTGAGCTTATGAATAACAATCAAATTACAAAAGATCTTGTCCACCAACATGATGCTGAAAATATAGAAGGAGAAATTGAATATGATTTATATGAAGAGAATGTTGTAAGGGCATGAAATCATTAGATGAGATCTATAGTAGATGCAATGTTGCATTAATGGAACCTGTGAGCTATGAATAAGCAGCAAAGTCATCAAATTGGAGAGCTGCAATGGAGGAGGAGCTAAAAATGACTAAAAAAATGAGACTTGGAAGTTGGTTGACAAGCACATTAATAAGAAGGTAATTGGGGTAAAATGGGTGTGCAAAACCAAATTGAACCCAGATGGTTCTCTCAATAAATACAAAGCAATGTTAGTCGTTAAAGGCTACACGAAGCAATATGGAGTAGATTTTTTAGATACCTTGCTCCAATAGCAAGGTATGACACAATAAGGTTGTTAATAGCCTTAGCAGCTCAGAAAAATTGGAAAATCTTTTAGCTTGATGTCAAGCATCCTTTCTTAATGGCTACTTGCAAGAGGACATATTTGCAGAGTAGCCTCAGGATTTTGCTGAAAAGGGAGGAGAAGATAAAGTTTATTTACTAAAAAAGGCTTTGTACGGCCTAAAGTAGGCTCTAAGAGCCTCGTACAGTAGAATAAATGAGCATTTGTTGTAGTTGGTGTTCAAAAAAAGTCTTAGTGAAGCTACTTTATATGTGCAGAAATCTTGTGATGATTTATTAATTGTCTCCTTGTATTTTGATGACCTTCTCATCATAAGTAGCAATGTTGATTTGGTGAAAAGATTCAAAATGGAAATGCAAGATGTGTTTGAGATGGCTGATTTAGGTGAGATGTCCTATTTTCTTGGCATGGAGATTCACCAAAACAAGTAAGGAATCTTCTTAAGCCAAGAAAATTATGCAATGGAAATACTGGAAAAAAATTAGAATGAAGAACTACAAAGATGTTAACACTACTTTGGTTCTAAAACTTAAAAAATAAGATGAAGCTGACAAAGTTGATGCTGGAGTTTACAGAAGTTTTATTGGTTGTCTACTCTACTTAACTGCTACAAGACCTGACATCATGTTTACTGCAAGTTTGTTGTCCAGGTTCATGCAAGCTCCAAGTAAGTTACACTTCAAAGCTACTAAAAGGGTGCTGAGGTATATGAAAGGAACTTCAAATTTTGGAGTTTGGTTTAGGAAAACAAATTATGTTCAGCTAGTTGGCTACGCATATAGTGACTGGGGTGGCTCTCTTGATGTCATGAAGAGTACTTCATGATATGTTTTTGCTATTGGTTCAAATTTGATCAATTGGAGTTCTAAAAAATAGGATGTTGTTGCTCAATCAACAGCTGAAGCAGAGTATATAGATGTTGCAGCTGCTGTTAATCAAGCAATTTGGCTTAGAAAGCTACTTAATGATTTGTATCAAGTGCAAGAAAATGCTACAACAATTTTTTTTGACAACTAATATGTTGTAGCTATGATAAAAAATCTTGTGTTTCATGGAAAAACAAAGCACTTAAAAATTAAAGTTCACTTCATTAAATAAGCAGAAAATGAGGAAGATACGAAACTACTTCATTGTACTTCAGAAGATCAAGCCGTTGATATGCTGACTAAAGCCTCGCCTAAAGCCAAAATTGAGTTGCTAAGGAAGAAAATAGGTATCTACAGCAAGCCTATCAAGGAGAAGTGTTAAAGTCAATGACATAACTTGTTGTTGCGTGTTATTTTGGTTTTGCTAATATTTAAATGATACTTTGTAAATCCTAACTACTCTAGAAAAATGTATGGTTATGCTTATTTCTAGCACTGACGTAAACAAAGTAGTTAGAAAAGTTGTTAGTCTCTAAAATCCAAGCTAACTTTTGTGTAAAATATAAGTCTGAAAAAGTTGAATGAATAGTGCTTCTTCTTTCTTCCCATTTTGTTGTTCCTTTCAAGCTAACAAATCTCTTCTCGTGTTTAAGGAATGCATTTACATAACTTCCACTCTATTTCTACACATGTGATGGGTCTATGTTGTAGAAAATAGGTATGACAAACCTTCCACCTCTCTCCTTGCATTCAAGTATCTTGACAAGTTCATCCAAGCACCAAGTTGAAGAGGCATAGTCTTTAGAGAAAATTATCACAAAAATCAGTGATTCATCTATAGCTTTTTTAGGTGCGATGGTGAGATCTCTCCTCCACTGTCAAGTATGTAATCAATGTAAGTGTCAATCTTTGCTCTATACAATGCATCATAAAGATGACTGGCTCGGGTGTCTTTCCCTCTGAAGCTGAGGAAGACATCATATTTGGTAGTATGAGGAGGACAATGATCGGGACCAAAACTAGAAGCACTTAAATCAATAATGGAAAGCTCTTCCTTGATATCACAACCAAACAATGTGTTAGCAAAAACAATAGCAACAGAAATGACAGAAAAAAAAATAAAGGATTGATTACTTGTTAACAGTTCCATGATCAAAATGGGAATTAGAATGCATGATGAATATGATTAACCATATCAAATATGGCGCTACAGCTGCTAAGATCAGTAAGGCTACAGATGCATCCATCTGATAATAGGAGGAGGTTGTTGTGAATGCTAAACGTATAGTGGTATTGGGATGGAAAATGATTGCAGTTAAATATGTAGTATTCTTTGTTATTCATGCTAAATATTTGGAGTATAATCTGATCCCAAATTAGAAGGCAAAATTCCCAAATTGTTTAACCATAAATCATGGCATGCATAAATTATATTTAGAGATTAGACTTTAAGATTACCTGAATAAGAAGGTGACAATGAGTTTGTAGCCATCTTGAGATCAAATCATAGACAATTAGAAGAAAGATCATAATCCTTTGTTAGTTCTCTTTGTGTGGGTGAGAAGAGAAATTATTCCTATTCCACGATACCGTTTTTCTTCGTGTAATTTTAATGGGAAAACTACACAACGTGGTGGTTAGAAATAAGGGTCTCTCCATGTGTTATAAAGAGATGGGCTAACCTAACCATCATAAAAAGCCTATACACAATAGTCTACAATAGGTTTAAGTGCTTATAAAAACCCAATAACAACAGTAATCACAAATGGGCTTAACCAATATATACTCCACAAATATGACATTCAATTAATCTAATTCTTTTAACAAATATGTGACTATGCTAGTCCACATAGGATTAAATAATCCAACAATCTCTTACTTGGACAGTATAGACAAACATTTTAAAATAAACAATATCTCGGATTAAAGTGGCCACAAAAAATATCAATTATGAGCAAGCAATTTCAACTACTAGTCCAAAATATGATTAAAGTACCTTAAAAATGCATGAAATAAAACTCGATAAGAGTACTGATATCATACATATAAGATACTCAGATCTCAGTGACCTAACATAACGTGGAATGTGGGTAAAAGGAAAAGTACATTAAAATGCATGCCAAAAGTGTGATCATGTGTAATTCCCAACAAAATAGCCCTAGTATCGGCCCCAGATGCCTTTTGAGATTCAAAAAAATATCTCATCATAATAAAATGAAAATGGGTCCAAAATGTCTCCAACAATAAGTCATATTTTTACAAAAATATTCACAAAAACAATGAATGGTAAAAAAAAGTTTCAACAAGTCTCGAGACAAAACAACAACAATTGTGTACACTCCTACTAATTCAACATATCAAAACATTACCAAGCCCATTAGAGTCACATTTTTTTTTCAAAATACTCTAATGGTAAAATCTTAATTAGTGAGATTAAAACTTAACTCTGTGATAAAATATTCAATGCAAATTAGATATTTTCCATCTTTCTCTCCAACAACACATGTAGAAAATAAAGAGAAATACATTATTGCAGACTCATCATAATGTGGTGATAAAACTGAAATAATATGAAGCCTAACATAAACAATTAGATAACCACAAAACCTCTCACAATTGGCTTCATTTTCAATCAAATACTATGTCTCTATATTTGAGGAGATTATAAGTATTCACTTGGCAATATTCAAAATGTCAACTCCTCTTGTCATTACAAATACAAATCCTCAAAAGGATTTTTTCTCAATTAGGTAATCTATACAAAAAGATATCACTTAAAGTAATCACTTATGAGTGAGATCAAAACACCCTAACACTATACACGGACAATGAGATTACTTGCAAGTTTACAGCAAATGCTGACTCAGGATCACTCAAGTGTTACGGCAACAAGAAGAAAATTATATACACTTGAGCACATACCTAGTTACCAACAATGAAAGCATATATAAGACCTATTCTTAACCACTATTGAGGACATACAAATCACAAAGACTATTCAAAAGCACATGTCCACAAAAATAACTTTGGATTGCTACAAAATGCCCTATGATCTCATTTGTCAAGATTCACAAGATGATGCACACGTTCAATTACACGATATTGTCACTTATAAATGTGCGTAAATGAATTATCAATTCAACTAAAATACTTGATAAAGAGTAATATTTCATATATATTATAACATAATTAAGCACACAATTATAATTGAGTTCTTATGTCATTATTGTTTGAACCAAAGACAAAATCAAGTAATTGATATAGGAACCAAAATAGTTCAAGTAAAATGAACCCCTCAAGTTTTGAAGATAACAATAAATATTAAATCAGAATGAACTAATAAGTTTTATTGAACTTAAATTATCTCTCTTCTAAAGGTAGTGACAGTCCAATTTGTATCTCTCGTGTAAAACCTTCATAAGCACTTTTTTGGACAAAGACAAATTCTGTTATAAATAGACTTAACGTTTTTACTACATGCGTCCAATATGTTATGAACTGCTTTAATATATTTTATTGGATCGTCCAAAATTTTTGTCTCTGTCGTTCCTTCATTCAAGTGCATTCATCCAAAGCTAATTCAAATACAAGCAAGACATAATGCATTAATTGCTGATAAGATATCTGACAAGTACACGACATTCAAAGTCAACTTTTGTACGCTGGAGCTGACATACCTAACAATTACAATGACCAACAAAAAGGAACTTTCTGCTGACTCAGTATACCTAGTCGTAACAAGTAATAACGATGGTAAGACTGAGTATCGTTCGCAAGGATCGGGGACAAGTATCACTTCTCAAATTGGACCACTATTCAAACGTTCATTTAGAAAGAAAGGATCTCAAATGTAAAAATTACAATTACAAGAGTGAAATGCTTTTGAGTTCTTTTAGGAATTTTATCAAAAACTTAATTCACAAATGGATAAAATGTCGGGGTTAGATTATACCAATCATCCCTTAATTGTAATGAAATAGTTATTGATACAAATCCAAGTTCATTTATGAAAATCAAGCCTTCTAATTACCCAAACCCTAATTCCTTAGGTGGATTAAGCCTAAAACCCTAATTAAACCCTTATTTCCGTACGTAAATTAATGAGAAGATTTACATTAAGAATCAAGACTTATAGATTACTAGCACTCCAAGATCTATTCCTAGATTCATGAATTACTAGGTACTTAATCGCATGAACATGCATTAGCATCAATTTTCTAATTGTTTACCAAAGCAACAAAACATTCCAAGGTTGATCAAGCCTAGAAAAGCATTAAGAGTAGAATCAAATACTCATAAAGAAGAAAGAACTTGCATTAAAACCAAATCAAAATACAATCAAATTCAGAAAAGTACCATCTAACCCCAACAAAAGGGGATTTAGCTAGACATAATAGAAAGAAAGCAAAAGAAAATGAAATGAACAAGAAGAATGATTCAAACTCCATGAATATCTTCCCCAAAGGTTGATCAAGAGTTAACTTCGTGCAACTGCTGACCTAAAAAATCCTCTCCAAAATGACTTAAAAACAAAATAAATAGGCACAACAGGTTGCCTCACGTCATAGCGTAGAATAATATGCGCCACGATGCTTAACTTTCGGGTGCATCAATGTTTTGGGTCGAGGCTTCTACACCGCGGCATGGACTAACTGCATGTCGTGACATGAGTTACTTGGTCACTCCATCATTTTTCCTTCTTCAATTGCAGCCCAAATCTCCTCTCCAATTTGCTAGATTGGGATATTTCTTATAATTGAGACACCATTAAATCAATGCAAGTGCAAAACCAATTAATTCCTCCAACAATATATAATATTTTTCAAGAATTACAAAGATAGGTATCAAAATGGAATCAATTGAATATGAGTGACAATTCATCCATTTATGCATGAAAATAAAAACTTAACAATCTAAAGTAAACATAATTAGGGCGCAAATCACTATATTTTACATTGTTATCAACAAGTAAGACATAATGCAGTAATTGCTGATAAGATCTCTAGCAAGCACACGACATTCGAAGTCAACTTTTGTACGCTGGAGCTGACATACCTTACAACCACAAAGACCAACAAATAGAAACTTTCTGTTGGCTTAGAAGAGTCAGAACAAAGATATTAAAGTTTCTAGCAACGTTGATAGCGAAAGCTACTTTTTAGAAGAAGATCAACACGTTATCAACATTAAGCATTTAATGTAATTCATAACAAAAATAAATATTGCCGTTAGACGAAGAAACTTATGAAAACAAATTCAATCTCACAAGCATATAAATATATGAAGTCTTCGAAGGATCAAGTCGTGAACAACTCAAAAAGTGAAAAGAATTACTCTGATCTCTGCTTAAATTTTTCTCATACTCTTGTATAGAGTTCTTACTCTGATTCAAAACTTATTGTTTATCCTCGCACATCGTGAGTTGATCTTAAGTGTTTTAAACACTTTTTTTCTTAACTCTGGGGAAGCCTGAAGATGTTTGTTTAGAAAAGAATACTTGTTGTTAAAACCTGAAGAGGTTAAGAATACTTGATTGTAAGCCTGAAGAGACATATGAAGAATACTTGTAATCTTTGTGAACATTAATGAAAACTCCTTTAAGTAGAAAGGATTGGAAGTAGCTCTCGAGTTGTGTGAGTGAACTAGTATAAATATCTGGTTTGGTCTTCTTTTTCCTTATCTTGCTTTACTTTGCTTTTGCTAACATTTGAGAATTGCCATTGTTGTTCTTAACTACGTCTTTTATTTAATTATATAATTTTCCATTTGCGTCCAAAGTTTTTCTTAGAAACCTTTTTGCATCTACACAGACTGCACAAAACATTTCTATTCTTTCACACTCTCTTACGAACTTGTAAAGTTTTGTTCCGTGAATTAATTTATTGAAAATGTTTCCAAAAAGGTTAAGAAACACAATTCAACCTCCCTTTCTTGTGTTTCATTTGTTTATTTTAATTATAATCCTGCCTAAGGGTCCTGAATTACAATGCCTAAGCAACGTCTACAACATTAAAAAAAGTATGTTTCTAAAGTTAATACCGATAGGATACTGAAAACTTTAAGGACATAACATTTAATGCATTTAACAAGTCATTAGAAATCATATTAATAAAGACAAACTGATATGGTAAGTATATTATTAACATAATTCCTAATGCAAACGTAATCACATCATTACCTAAATAACACTTTATCATAATTGATCTCATGATAAGCGAGCGCATAACTATACAAAATGTCCAAACACAGTTTCAAATATTACAAAATAGTGACTCTCAAAATTTAGTTTACACAGAAACTGCAAAGCATCATAATTATATATATATATATATATATATACACACACATTATGCAATATTATATGCACAAAATAGTACCAAAAAATTACTCCAATGACAAAACTGAGTCACATCTGAGACTACACAAAATATAATAAGCTCAATTATTTCATTACAATTGACTCTCACTGTAACAATTACAAGCAACTACTATAATAACAACAAAACTGCTTATGGAGTTCATAAATTTACACACCACGCCATTTTAGATAGTACGTCATTTTAGATAATTGTCACACTTTCATATATAATTGCATATTTCAAAATAGGTATGACGAGGTAAACAATAAGAACATATTCCTCACTTATACAATTATGAAACAAATTTGTAACCACAGATATTTAACCACTAACCTTAGAGAGTATGATGCTCATCCTTATATGTAAATCCAACGAAATAAAATTGCTCAAAAAGATGTCACTACAATAGCTCCTTGCAAGTCTCCCAAAAGAAGGCTCATACAACAAATATTAAAGCACAATTTGTAACAAAATTTACACAAAGAAGCACAAATTTATAATCATACAACATGTGATAGCATACACACAGTAATTACTTAATTAGATTTGCTATTACTTTGCAATTTTCCCAATAACCATATTTAAATATTTTTCATACGAAAATAAGAAGGAGCATAACTAGTAGAAAACTAATGTAGCAATCAATCAACAATAAATCCAAGAGCATACATGACCAAGATAACTAATTTCTGTTTGCATAAATTTATTTAAATAAGTAATCACACAATTTGTATACAATAACAATAGTGAGCATAATTAACAAAATTTATTTTGACATCAGAATAATAATATATTTATTAAGAGATTGTGATACAACACTCTTTATCACATAATAAAATTCTCTAAAATAGCATAATATTCAAAATAGCATTTATTTATAATTCTCACAAATTTAGTCAATAATTAGATATAATGTATAATGCACCAAAAAATATTTTGCATTATAGGCACAATACAAATCATGAAAGAATCCCTAATTATGTGAGAATCACACTTAAAATTTTTAGCCCAAAATTTTGAGATTATAATATTTAATTAACAATATAAATATACAAAAAAAATTAAAAGTAAACTATGTACAATATCTAGACAAACCAAAAAAAATGGAGGTCAACAAAAGAAATGGCATCCAAATACGACACTGTATGTTTCCGCACGTGCTAATGGTGTGAGTGGGCATATAGTTGGCAGCTTGAATTTATTTATTTATTTACTATTTTTAATCAAGCATCCAATAAATATTGAAATTTGCAAGAATCATCCAAACAAAATAATTACTAGTCTGTAGCAATAGACAATAGTGGATAGGGCAATTGACAGTAGTGGAAATGGTGTCTTAATGCTTTGCCATTGGTACGTTACAATCTCTTTTGTTTGAGATTTAATGCTTATTTTCAACAGGCCAACAATATCTATAAAAAAAAAAAAGAAGGCCCAAACAACAACAAAAATAATAAATAAAAACAAAAAAGTGGCCAAAAAACACAATTTCTTCCTTATCCATTTTTCTTAAAACCGGGTAGAACATACTCAATTGCAGAGGTAGTTCTGCCCATGATCAAGCACATCCATTTTAATGCGTTTTTTGGATAAGCAGATTTAAGCCAAAACGCGAAGCTTTAAAGCTAGATCTTTAACAATCTTTTTTTTTTTTGGAAAAGCAATATAACCACTTTTTATTTATTTATTTAAGATTTTCATCAAATTACTTTTTTAATGAACCTGTTGTTCATAGTTGATCAAAAAACCCATTTGAAAGTTTATCGTCCCATCATAATCATCAATTCAATTTTATGCAGCCAAGGTTAATGTTGGAATTCAAGCTCTAACACACACACACTATATCACTCATAGAAAGAAAAACTTAGAAAAAAAAACTCAAGGGAATTATGAGAGATTATTGTAAAATAACATTAATGATCAGTCGCAAAATACAAAGGTCTATTGCCCTTTTATACACTTGCAATGGTGGAGTCCCATATTGGGTGAACTACAACCAATCACTTTTTAACAAACTAAAACTAAAGCTAATTGAATTAAAAAAACTCTCTACACATCCCCTATAATTCAACTCGGTTATGTACACTACTCCCAATTTGCTTCTCAACTCCTTGAACTTTTCTCCCTTAATGCCTTTGTAAACACATCATCCACTTGTTCATCAGTTTTGCAATACTCCACTTGAATGTTCCCTTTGTTGACTTGGTCTCTAAGAAAATGAAACTTGGTTTCTATATACTTACTTCTTCCATGTGCTATTGGATGCTTAGCTAAATTTGTGGTTGACTTGTTGTCAATCAGCAACTTCACACTTGATTTCTTCTTCATTTTCAACTCCTGCATCACTGATTCCAGCCACAATGCCTGACATACACTCATTGAAGCAGCTATATACTCTGCCTAACATGAGGATAAGGCAACAACACTCTCTTTCTTTGAACTCCAAGAAATAGGTGTTGAACCCTACATGAATGCATACCTGACAAGAGGTTGTCGAGACCTATCAAATAATAAAAATAACCGATTCACAAACTAATTTGTAGTATAGAGAATGAACCGAATCGTCTCTCAAGGATCCAAAAAAAACAAAGATTTAATTAGATCAAGATAATTAGAAATGGGGGGTTTTGATGATGATTAACAAGATTAACAAAAGTACGAGTATTAAAGTTGTAAACGAATCTAAAGAAACAACCAATCCAAGAAAATTTACCGATCTTGAGTTTAATCCATCATTGATCACAAGAAATTCACTTAATTGCTAATCATGTTCTTGGCCTTAGATCACATTAAGAAGCCTCAACATGATCCAAGAATTCTTTACTAGATAAGCATCTAGGATTTGATTAACCAAGGTTAGATAAAGTAAGCACCATCCAACATAGATTAACTTAAGATCTAGAATTTAACCAAGCTAAACAATCCATCAAAAAGCTTTAATATATTGTTTAGTCTTTGTGATCCTCTTTGAACACATGATAATAAAGCTATTATCACATCAACATCTAAATCAAATTAAGCAATTTAATCTAGATAAAAATCAAAAGAGGAAGAAAAGAAACTTGAATAACAATTAAGCAATATGAACAAGCAAAACAAGATCTCCAAATTAAACAACAAGATGACTAATCCCTTGGATTGATTATAAGAGCCTAGCCTTCCATGGATGGGAAGGAAGAACTCAGACTTTAAAGAACAAAAACGAAATTGCAAAGAGAATGGAGAAGAAGAGAAAGAAAACTCTCACAAATACTCAAACTTTCTTGAAACTTACTTAAAATTGAATGCCTCTAATACAAAGAGGTTGGGTCTATTTATACTAATCCTAGAAGCCAATTTGTACATGTACATAATCTGAATACAAGCTATAAGAATATGAAAATTGTCAAAAATGGAAGCTTGATGCATGGTTGGTGGGTTGGTGCATGGTAGGTGGGTTGGTGTATGGTTGGTGGCTTTTAGTCAACAACTCTTATCCGACTTCTGGCTTCAAATTCATCACCTAGACGGTGCATTTTGGCTTGGATGTCTTCATCAAAGTTGTAGCCAGTTGTCTCTTTGAAAATCTCCAATTTGAATCATGTCATTTGGACTTTTAGAACTCCAGAAATGCCAAAAACACTGCACCTACCTCAAGTTAGGTTGGAAGAACGTGTTTCCAAATTCAGACCAACTTGTAGCTTCAGAAGCATGCCTAAAACGACATCTATTGACAAAATGGTCTTCAGTGAAGTTGGAGATATGGGTCGTATCTTTCAAATGACCAAGTTTCAGCCCAAGAGGAGGCTTATAACCCACTATATGGTCCAATATGTGCATACTGCCCAGATGGTTCAGTGACAGCAAACTCACTCTGTATTGTAAGGCTATTTTGGGCCCTTAGAAGTCCGATCCAGCTCTTGAGTTCTTCATGAAACTTGTAGATCCTTGTCTTAGCTTTCCAAAGACACCAAGATCACCTCAATTGGATCACCGAGTCCCAAGTTATGGCCTAACCAAGGAAGAAAGGTCAAAATGCATCAAAATCCGAAAATTATCCAATATTTACATTAAAACCCAATGAAGCCCAACAACATTAAACTCATCTAAAATACTAATATTGGGCACAATAAACATTTAATGAAACCTAATACAAAGCTAACATAAGTGTCTCAAATTGATTGATCAAATTCCCCCACACTTAAGCTTTTGCACTCCCAGGCAAAGCACATAAGAACAAAACTAAAGAAAAACAAGAAACATCATATTATTAAACTAAAAACATAAAAAACTGATTATACCTAATCTAATCCATTTTCGTAGGATAACACGATGGCACTTAGCATGTGCCACAAGCCTTTAAACCCCTAGGTGTCCCTAGTGGACGAGTTATAGTCTCGTGATGGTTTATCAGGATGATACCCACAAACATGTAATATTTTATTTAATCAATTCAACTAATTTTTAAATACAAGCATTGTATTAAATATAAACCATAATTAATAAGTCAAGTATGCTTAACAAAGAATAATTGAATCAAATCAATTGAGAATAAAGTATAGCATAATCATGCTTTAATCAGAAATAGGCATGTTCAGATTGAGTAAAATTCTTCACAAGTGACACTCAAATCACACAAGGTGTTTAGGTTAACTGTTTACGCTCAACTCAGTCAAATTATGAAAGTATTTTACCATAGGCTTGCATATACATCAATTCTCCACTACTTAGATCAAATAAATTGCAAAAATCAAGAGGTCTTTCAAAAAGGTTGTAATGGAACTTATAAGGTGAAGGAAGGGAACAATATGGATAATAGCAGGTTAAAACCAAGGAGAATAAAAGAGCATTGAGGAGTAACTCAAGTAGAAAGAATAAAATTTTTACTCAAAACCATAAAATGCTCATTCTCTTTACACATTCCTTCCTTTTTCTATTCTTTTTTTTTTTTTTGTACCAAGCATTTCGTATCAGCACACCAATTCCCCCACACTTAAATTATTGCAAGCAAAAGAAGTTCTCCAATAAGAAAATCAATGCTCTCCCATTCCCTAAGGTAAGGTAAAACATGGTTTTTCACTCAAAGCTTGTAATGAGTTAAGAACAAAGAATAGGCAAATAGGCTCAGAGGGAGTTAATATTTGGATAAATGCAAGGTAGGTTTATTTGGCCCAAGCAGCTAAGTCAAGAAAAAATGCCTCTGTCATTTTCATGCAACATACAGACCAATGTAATATCAAATCGATTCAATGCAAGTTCTAGAAAATAAATTCATAATTGACATCACTCATGAAAGAAAATAACCAAGTGTAAGTATCAAACTTGGAAAAGCCCAAAACTCACATAGGTATGGAACATTCACTCAATTCAACCATGCCTTCTTCCTAATATCCACAATCATATACACATGTATATCATGAAAATGATTCAACTATAAACTGTTTTGCATACTTTTATCATCAATTAAGCTCAGATTCAGCACATGCTTGTATCAAAATCAATTGAAAAGATCAAAATTGTGTGTGTGTGTGTGTTTTTTTTTTTTTTAAATATATACAAGAACAAAGATGATTTAAGACCTATTATGAAATGCAAGTTAAGATGCGTCTCAAGAGCAAAACTACTCCTTACTCTGCCATCATACATCTAATAAGTTAGTAACAATAAAGATTAGCTTGTTAGTTTTTTTTTTTTAACTAAACTATGTACATGGTAATGTCAACTATCCCTCCCCCCAACTAATCAAAGACATTGTCCCCAATGTCAAAATAAAGATAGGTAGAGTGTAGAAAGTCTTACCAGAAAACTGCAAATCGAGCCTGAAATAAGAAAAATTACAAAAAACTAAAACCGTAAGAGAAAACAAAAATTCACAAAGACAAAGTCAAATCAAGTTTTTGCTTTTTGTTGTTACTGCCTTGTTCCCAATTCTGTGGAGCCATTACTGGATCACGTTGTGGTACAAATTCATTTAGTTGATCGAGCAATTGTTCAGGAGTTGCAGCAGTTACAAGACTTTGACGTGTCGCTTGTGAGATGAACCTTTTTTCTACAGCATGATCAAGAAAACAAAACAAACTGTCATAAAAACCATTAACATTTAATATACCTATGGGTTTTTGGTGAAAGTTCTGCTGTGACCAGGATGTAATTTGGAAGAGCTCTTCCAAAGTTCCAAAACCACCAGGTAGGGCAATAAAGGCATCAGCATTTGCTATCATAATGTTCATGCGTTGGTGCATGCAAAATACCATTACTTCATCTCCTAATGTTTTTCCAATGGGCGTGCCGATAGATAAAGGACTGGGAATGACACCAAGGACTTTGCCACCTCCTAAATGTGCAGCAGTTGCGACACAACCCATTAACCCAAGACTACCTCTTCCGTAAACTAAATGGATTTCTCTCTCAGCTAGCACTCGATCAAGATGGTGTGCAATATTTACAAACTCTTTATCTTTCCCAGGATTAAATCCACAAAAGACACAAACACTCTTGATCCAACGAACTGAAGTGACTTCCATTTTCTTTTCTTTTTTTTTGTACTCTCACCTTATCAATGATCTGAAGAGAGCAAAGTGCATTATTTAAAGAATCAAAACTCAAATGTAATAATTACACCTATAAAGGAGGGGTAGAACCGTGTGTCAGGTAAGTTTGAAAATAAGCACAGCAATGATAATAGCTATATGACAAGGATAAAAGACTAATCTATATGTGTCAGAAGAAGTTTGAAAATATGCAATGCATATTTCAAAAGAATACGGCTACTTTTGATTTGATTTTTTTTATATTTATTATTATTATTATTTTGATTTTTTTTAATAAACAAGAAGAGAAACAAAAACAAAAATAAAAATAATACTTACAGGAGGTGTGATTGTGGCTCACAAATTCCTCTGGTTTTACGTCCAGTAACGGCTTGAATGCTCTCTATGGGCCAATGGTCGGCTTCCCATCCAATTTTCTTAAAAATTGGCAAACAGGGTCTTTTTGAGTCAGATTCCCGAGACTATAACGCTTATGTTCATCTTGGAATATTGGCCATAAATCGAGAAGTACTCTTTGCACATCTCCACTAGGATGCGTCTCAAGAGTCAATAGAATGTTATCTAAAGACTCCTTACTCATGCCATCCTTAATGAAGTCAATTTTATCAAGTCGATTTATAGACGCCATTCCAATTGATCTGCATTTTGTGTTACAGGTCCATCTTGCACATTTATAGCAGACTCGTAACCTTTTTGCTCTTCTCTTTTTTGCATATGAACTTTTGCCTAGCCCTGGCATATATGAAACAAGAGCATCAGAAAATTCCCCTGTGATTCGGACCTTTGCTTCGATTATCCAGCGTATATCCGCAGGGATGCCTTTGTGCATAAGCATCCTTAACCTCTCAAACCTTGCACAATAAATGTTAGTTAAAGCATTTTGAGGGAGAGAAGGGAATCGCTTGCGGAGGTTGACAAGCTGATTATCCATTTTGAAAGAAAGAAAGAAGAAAAACAAATTGAGTAAAATTATATACAAATTTCAGTGTTTGTGGGTAACTGAAGGGACCGAAAAAGATTTTCACGGAGTACCGTTATCCGCCATTTAACTGGTGAAAAATCATCTGTCAACGAAAAATAAACAAAATTAAGACAGAAAAATCAAACTCTGATAGATTTTCTCGCTGGGCACCGATTTTCTATCTCGATTCCTGTGATTGCAAATAAGTCAAAGTTGAAAGATGAAAGAGTTAGAAAACTTGGGTTGCTTCCCAAGAAGCGTTACTTTTAATGTCCTTAGCCAGCGTGATTGAAAATTTTACACGAGCGATGGGTCCTCCCCAATAATGATTCAATCTCTAGCAATTGATATTAATCGTGGCTTTTTCTTTATTCATTTTTTTTTTTACAAAGTAGTGATCAATCATGGTAGATGACCTCCTGCAGTTGAACCTCCTCCACGAGGTTCTCATGTGTTCCTTCATAAAAATTCTTGAGGCGATGACCATTAACTTTGAATTCTTTGTTGGTTGCCTCACTCTTAATTTCCACTGCACCATGAGGAAAAATGTTAGTAACAACAAACGGACCGTCCCACCTAGACCTTAATTTACCAGGCATCAACTTAAGGCAAGAATTAAACAAGAGAACTTTTTGCCCAACTGAAAACTCCTTCCGAAGAATAAACTTATCATGGAAGGCTTTGGTCTTTTCTTTGTAGAGTCGGGAGCTCTCATAGGCATCTAGGCGGATCTCTTCCAATTCCTGTAACTGCAACTTCCGCTCTATGCCAACTCCAGCCAATTTCATGTTGCATTGCTTCACAGCCCAATATGCTTTGTGCTCAATTTCTATTGGTAAGTGGCATGCCTTACCATAGACTATCCGATATGGAGACATCCCGATTGGAGTTTTGTAAGCGGTCCGGTAAGCCCAAAGAGCATCCTCAAGCCTCATGCTCCAATCCTTCCGATTAGGTTGGACTGTTTTTTCAAGTATGCGCTTGATCTCTCTATTGGAGACCTCAGCTTGACCATTAGTCTGGGGATGGTAAGGTGTAGAAACCTTATGCAACACGCCATATTTCCTCATCAATCCCTCCATGCTCCGGTTACAGAAATGGGTGCCTTGATCACTGATGATAGCTCTCGGGATTCCAAACCTGCAGAAAATCTGTGATCTAACAAAATCCACAACAACTTTGGAATCATCAGTCCGAGTGGCTTTAGCCTCCACCCATTTTGATACATAATCAACAGCTAGCAAAATGTAAACATAACCAAAGGAAACAGGAAAAGGTCCCATGAAATCAATACCCCATACGTCAAAGATTTCACAATACGAGAGGTTCTTTGGGGCATCTCATTCCTGCGAGAAATGCTCCCTGTTCTCTGACACTGTTCACAAGACTTACAGAACAAATATGCATCATGAAACAAGGTAGGCCAATATAAACCAGAGTCTAAAACTTTCCTAGCTGTACTTTGAGGCCCAAAATGTCCACCACATGCAAATGCATGACAGAAGCTAAGAACAGAATGAAACTCTTGATTAGGCACACATCGCCTAATAATTTGGTCACTACAAAATCGCCACAGATATGGATCATCCCACACATAATATTTTGATTCACTCTTAAGTTTATAAATTTGTGCACGAGTGAAATGTGAGGGAAAAACTGTAGCAACCAAGAAATTCACCATATCAAAGAAACCAAGGGAATGTGTTCTTACCTTGCACCGCATAAGTCGCTCATCTGGGAAGGAGTCCCGTACAGGGAAGGGATCTGAAGCCCTTTCAATGCGGCTCAAATGATCTGCCACTAGGTTCTCTGCTCCACTCTTGTCACGGATCTCTATGTGAAACTCTTGGAGTAGTAGCATCCATCTTATTAGTCGGGGCTTTGCCTCTGGCTTCTTCAAAAGGAACTTCGTGAGTCGCATGATCGCAAACACAACAACCTTAGAACCAAGCAAATATGATCTAAACTTATCCAAAGCAAAAACAATGGCTAAAAGTTCTTTTTCGGTTGTGGTATAGTTGGCACGAGCAAAGCATCTAGAGTTACGGAAGCATAGTATATCACATGAGAAGCTTTCCCCACTCTGTGCCAAGATCGCTCCTCTTTGCATAGTTAGAAGCATCACACATTAACTCAAATGGCAATGTCGGTCGGTGGCTGGATGATGGGGGTCTTGGTCAAGGTGCGCTTCAAGTAGTTGAAAGTCGCCTTGCACTTATCATCAAAATTAAACTCTACATCTTTCTGCAGTAAGTGGGAAAGTGGAAGAGCAATCTTGCTGAAGTCGGCAATGAAGCGCCTGTAGAAACCTGCATGACCAAGAAAAGAATGCACTTCCCGCACGCATGTGGGGTAAGATAAACAAGTAATTACATCAATCTTGGCAGGATCTACCTCAATGCCCTTACTGGATACTACATGGCCTAAAACTATACCCTATTCTACCATAAAATGGCATTTCTCAAAATTTAGCACAAGGTTAGTCTCAATGCATCTTTGCAGTACTCTAGATAGGCTGGCTAAACATGAATCAAAAGAAGAACCATAGACAGTGAAGTCATCCATAAATACCTCCATGCACTCCTCTAAGTAATCGAGAAAATATGCTCACCATGCATCATTTGGAAGGTACCAGGGGGCATTGCAGGCCGAAGGGCATCCGTCTGTAAGCAAAGGTGTCGAAGGGACAAGTAAATGTGGTCTTCTCCGATCCTCCTGCAATGTGGATTGGGAAGTATCCAAAGGTAGCCATCTAAAAAGCAAGAATGGGACTTACCACCCAACCGTTCCAAAGATCTCGATCAATGAACGGAAGGGGTAATGATCTTTCCGAGTGGCTTGGTTGAGACGTCTGTAGTCAATGCGGACTCTCGGCTATTCTCGCACTCGGGTTGGAATGAGCTCATTCTTACGGTTGGCCACGACAGTCACTCGCATTTCTTTGGAGCTACTTGCACCGGGCTTACCCACTTGCTGTCAGAGATGGGATAGATAATGCCAGCCTGCAGTAGCTTGGTCACCTCTTTTTTCACCACATCTAGAATGAGAGGATTCAGTCTCCTCTGAGGTTGTCTCACTGGTTTAGTTTCCTCCTCAAGTAATATCCTGTGCATGCATGTGGAGGGGTTAATACCAGGAATATCTGCAAGTGTCCAACCAATTGCCCTTTTATGTAGCTTCAAAACTTCCAATAATTTGGTTTCTTGCTCAAGTTGGAGGTGTTTGGCCACTATCACCAGGAGCTTCTCATCCTCCTCCAAGAATGCATACTTCAAATGCTCGGGCAGGGGCTTAAGTTCAATGGAGGGTGGTTCTTTGGGTCGATGGTACTAGTTTTGGAACCGAAACTAAATATGCTAAATTCTCAGTAGTTGCACTTGCTGCACTTGTACCTGCAAGCTGTGCACAATCTTGCAAAACAACATCATCATATCTTATGGAATCAAAAGAATCACACTTAGCAGCAGGATGAATGACAACATCATTAATAACAAAGATCATTGCCATTAATAATGTAAATGTAATCATCAATGTCACAGAATTAACAACAAAGACATGACAAGTATGTAGAAATCTCAAAGACAGTCGCACACATTGCATTGGGTTTACAACCGTAAAGTCCGAAATAGGTGGAACAAGTATCGCAAGCTATCTTTGTCGGTGTATCCTACAATTTCAGAAACTCGCCAACATATCAGCATGCATATCATCAACCAGTAAATCAATGACATCAAAATGAAAAACAGAATGATCCTCTAAAGGGTATTTCATGGCATCAAAAATGTTAAACTGAATGATATCATCACTAAATTCCATGGAAAGGGTACCAGCATGCACATCAATCTTAGTTTTAGCAGTTTTTAAAAATGGCCTACCTAAGATCAATGGGGGTGGGGAAGAGGCAGATTCATTTTCCATATTCAACACATAAAAATCAGCTGGGAATATTAAATTATGTACCCGAACCAGAACGTCCTCCAACACTCCTGCAGGTTGTGCAGTGCTCCGGTTTGCTAACTGAATGACAATGCCGGTGGGCTTTAGCTCTCCCATATGCAAGGAAGTGTAAACTGACTTTGGCATTACATTGATGGAGGCTCCCAAGTCTAGCAAGGCATGAGTGAACTGTTGGTGCCCTATGGTGCAAGGGATGGTAAAACTGCCTGGGTCTTTGCATTTGGGAGGTAGGTTGGGCTGAATCAAAGCAGAGACATTCCTCCCCATACTCACTTTTTCAGTCCCCTTTAGCTTCCTCTTATGGGTGCACATCTCTTTCAAAAACTTGACATACTTGGGGATTTGTTTAATTGCCTCCAAGAGAGGTATATTTACCTCAACCTTCTGAAAAGTCTCCATAATTTCCTTATCCAAGTCCGTCTCAACCATATGCCTCGGCTGTATCATTCGGTTGGGAAAAGGAAGAGGAATGTTGGAAGCTAATTTTTTTGGATGTTCACTTTTCTGATGTACTGAATTTTCTGTCAACTGCTGATTTGATCCGGTTTTCTGCTTGGCTGTTGTAGGATCATTTGCTGCTGAATATGCTACAACATCTGAATTAGCTGCAAAACTTGAAGTTGCTGTAGAATCTTGTTTCTCTGGGTCAAGGGTAAAATCTGGAATTATCTGCTGCACTGGTCCATTGATTTGCTTACCACTGCGTAAAGCTATAGCACTAACATTACCTCTAGGGTTTGGAGTGGTTTGAGAGGGTAATTGGCCAGAGCCCTGTGACTTTAATTCATGAATTGATGTGGCAAGTTGACCAATTTGAGTCTCCAAGTTCTGAATGGTGGTTTCAGTTCTCTGTTGAAACTGGATGTTATTGGTGGCCAACTGTTTCACCAAATCCTCCAATGAGGGCTCAGATTTTGTGGCTACAGGACCTTCTTCTTTGGAATGGTAGTCTACTTGGTCCGCATGTGGTCGAAACCGATTTGTCCTTGCTTGCCGCTTTGGAATGGTGGTCTATCTTGGTTTGGTGGTCACGATTTGATGCATTCCCATATCTCGATTAGGATGGTCCCTCGGCCCGGGGTTGTAAGTGTTGGAGAATGGATCATATTTACGTTGTTCTTCTTGATGGAATTGTGGCTTCCCAGGAAATATACCAGCTGCAGCCACAGATTGGTCTTGAAACTCAGAATCATCTTGCAATTTGGGGCACGAATCTGTAGGATGAGAGGAACTAGAACATATGCTACAAACTCTTGCAGGGGTTTGCACACGTGGTTCGTGTTGTCCTATTGCCATCTGTCTAACCAAAGAAGTGAGCTCATCCAATCTATGTTCCACCCTTTGCTGATCAGCATGTGAAGAGGTATTAACTTCATTGACTACTCTGGTTGCAGCACCCATTCGAGTACCAAATTGCTGAGAATTTGCTGCCATGTTTGCAATTAAGTTTCGGGCAGCAGCTGGAGTTTTATCTACCAATGCTCCACCACTTGCAGCATCAATCATACTCCTTTCCATTGGCATCAATCCTTCATAGAAGTATTGGATCGTGATTGATCACTAATTTGATGGTGTGGGCAGCTTGAGCACAATTTCTTGAATCTCTCCCAATACTCATGGAGAGTTTCACCACTGATTTGCCTTATGCCACAAATATCTTTCCTTATTGCAGCAGTTCTTGATGCAGGAAAGAACTTCTCCAGTCATGTCATTCCAAGAAGTGATGGCAGCAGGCTGTAAGTAATACAACCAATCCTTAGCAGCACCATCAAAAGAGAAAGGAAAGGCCCTTAGCTTGATGTGATCTTCAGCTATTCCATGAGGTTTCATGGTGAAGCAGACAACATGGAACTCCTTCAAATGCTTATGTGGATCATCACCTACAAGACCATGAAACTTGGGCAGCAAGTGTATCAATCCAGATTTCAACTCAAAATCAACATTAAGTTTAGGATATTGAATGCACAAAGGTTGATAATTCACATCAGGTGCAACCGATTCCTTAAGGGTCCTATTGTTATAGTCAGCCATAGTAAAATCAGCAGACTTCGATGCTCGAGACACGAGAAGTACTATGACGGACTCAACAGGATTAAAAGAGTCAACAAGATTAGGTGCAATGTCAAGTTCAAGCCCAATTCCAGAAGTAATTCTATTAGTTTTATGAATGCTACTACCAGTCCTATGAATTCTATGAAGTGTATGAAATGTTCTATCAATTTCAGGATCAAATGAATGCAAGGTACCAGGATCAGATCTAGTCATACAGCATGCAGTTCATAAGAAGGTATTAGAAAAGCAATAACAACTAAAACACTAAAAATTCCTAAAACAAATACTCCAAAAAATTAAACAAAAATAAAAACAGTATCAAATGAATTTTAAAAATTATGGAACCACCACAGGATAAAATCTACACAAAAATGCTATCCAACAAAATAATAAAAAATCTTAAAAAATTGAAAAAGTGGTCTAAACGATGGAATTTGGCAAAACTAAGGGTGACCTCACTGTAAACAGTGAGCCTTTCTCAGAATAATATTTTCCATTTGTGTACCGAAATTCAGATCAATCAGAGATGCCCGAACTGAAATTCTTGACACAATGCGCTTTATCCAATTTCAGCCGAATCCCACTTGAAAAAGCTTCAAAAATAAAACAAACACATTTGTTAGAGTTAGATGGGATCTTGAAATGATCAAATAGTTGCCTTGGATCCCCGACAACGGCGCCAAATTTGACAAGAGGTTGTCGAGACCTATCAAATAATAAAAATAACTGGTTCACAAACTAATTTATAGTATAGAGAATGAACCGAATCGTCTCTCAAGGATTAAAAAAAAACAAAGATTTAATTAGATCAAGATAATTAGAAATGGGGGGTTTTGATGATGATTAACAAGATTAACAAAAGTACGAGTATTAAAGTTGTAAACGAATCTAAAGAAACAACCAATCCAAGGAAATTTACCGATCTTGAGTTTAATCCATCATTGATCACAAGAAATTCACTTAATTGCTAATCATGTTCTTGGCCTTAGATCACATTAAGAAGCCTCAACATGATCCAAGAATTCTTTACTAGATAAGCATCTAGGATTTGATTAACCAAGGTTAGATAAAGTAAGCACCATCCAACATAGATTAACTTAAGATCTAGAATTTAACCAAGCTAAACAATCCATCAAAAAGCTTTAATATATTGTTTAGTCTTTGTGATCCTCTTTGAACACATGATAATAAAGCTATTATCACATCAACATCTAAATCAAATTAAGCAATTTAATCTAGATAAAAATCAAAAGAGGAAGAAAAGAAACTTGAATAACAATTAAGCAATATGAACAAGCAAAACAAGATCTCCAAATTAAACAACAAGATGACTAATCCCTTGGATTGATTATAAGAGCCTAGCCTTCCATGGATGGGAAGGAAGAACTCAGAATTTAAAGAACAAAAATGAAATTGCAAAGAGAATGGAGAAGAAGAGAAAGAAAACTCTTACAAATACTCAAACTTTCTTGAAATTTACTTAAAATTGAATGCCTCTAATACAAAGAGGTTGGGTCTATTTATACTAATCCTAGAAGCCAATTTGTACATGTACATAATCTGAATACAAGCTATAAGAATATGAAAATTGTCAAAAATGGAAGCTTGATGCATGGTTGGTGGGTTGGTGCATGGTAGGTGGGTTGGTGTATGGTTGGTGGCTTTTAGTCAACAACTCTTATCCGACTTCTGGCTTCAAATTCATCACCTAGACGGTGCATTTTGGCTTGGATGTCTTCATCAAAGTTGTAGCCAGTTGTCTCCTTGAAAATCTCCAATTTGAATCATGTCATTTGGACTTTTAGAACTCTAGAAATGCCAAACACACTGCACCTACCTCAAGTTAGGTTGGAATAACATGTTTCCAAATTCAGACCAACTTGTAGCTTCAGAAGCATGCCTAAAACGACATCTATTGACAAAATGGTCTTCAGTGAAGTTGTAGATATGGGTCTTATCTTTCAAATGACCAAGTTTCAGCCCAAGAGGAGGCCTATAAACCACTATATGGTCCAATATGTGCATACTGCCCAGATGGTTCCGTGACAGCAAACTCACTCTGTATTGCAAGGCTATTTTGGGCCCTTAAAAGTCCGATCCAGCTCTTGAGTTCTTCATGAAACTTGTAGATCCTTGTCTTAGCTTTCCAAAGACACCAAGATCACCTCAATTGGATCACCGAGTCCCAAGTTATGGCCTAACCAAGGAAGAAAGGTCAAAATGCATCAAAATCCGAAAATTATCCAATATTTACATTAAAACCCAATGAAGCCCAACAACATTAAACTCATCTAAAATACTAATATTGGGCACAATAAACATCTAATGAAGCCTAATACAAAGCTAACATAAGTGTCTCAAATTGATTGATCAATAGCCTGCAATGCTTTTTCGATCATTCTTATCATCGCACCAATCAGCATTAGTGTAGCCAAACAGTTCAGTCTTAGATTTTGCACTTCCACTAGGAAAGAAAATTCCATAGTTGAGTGCACCTTTGACATATCTCATGATTCTCTTTGTTGCCAGTAAGTGTGAGGTCCTTGGTCTATCTATGAACCTACTAATCAAGCTAACACTATACATCAAATCTAGTCTAGTGTTACATAGGTACCTCAATGATCCAACTATCTGTCTAAAATAGGTAGGATCCATTGCATCATCATTTCCATCTCTTGCTAGTTTCAAGCCAGCTTCTGCAGGTGTTATAGCACCATTACTCTTCTCCATTTTGAATCTTCACAACAAGTCAGATGCATATTTCCCTTGATGCATTATTATTCCTCCACTGACCCTCTTGAATTCAATCCTAAGAAAGTATGACAAATGGCCCAAATCATTCATCATTTTCTTTTTGAAATCTTCAATTTCCCTTTCATCATTTCCTGCCACCAACAAATCATCAACATAAAGGCACACTATGATCATATCAGTCTCATTCTCAGTTTTCACATATACTTTATGTTTTGAAACACACTTGCTGAAACCCATCTTGCTCAAGAAATTGTCTATCTTCTTGTTCCACAATCTAGGTGCTTGTTTCAAGCCATACAAGGCTTTCTTCAACTTGAACACTTTTCTTTCTTGACCAATTTTCACAAATCCTGGAGGTTGATCAACAAACACCTCCTCCTCCAATTCTCCATTTAAGAAGGCTGACTTCACATCCAATTGGTACATAGACCAATTCTTCTAACTTGCATAGGTCATAACAAGCCTCACAATCTCAAGTCCTGCCACTGGTGCAAAGACTTCTCCATAATCAACTCCTTGCTTTTGCAAAAAAAAAAAACCCTTGCTACAAGCCTAGCTTTGAACTTAGTCACTTCACCTTTAGGATAAACCTTCACCTTGTACACTCATTTCACTACTATTGACTTTCTTTGTGATGGCAAAGGCACCAATTCCCATGTTTGATTCTTCTCAATTGACTTCATCTCTTCATTCATAGCTTCAACCCATTTTGGATTTTGCATAGCTTCCTCAAAACTGATTGGTTCAGTTTATGAGAATAATGCAAAATGAACTAACTCTCCTTCTGAATCAACAACATTATCAGATATCACCTCATATCTTTCAAGCCTTTGAGAGACCTGTCTCACTCTTCCTGACCTTATGGGTGTTCTAGCATCATTTCCAGCACTAGCAGACTGATCTGAACTCACCATGTCAACCATTATGCTCATATATTTCTCACTTGAGTCACCCCATTTCCATTCCTTTGATTCATCTTCCTTCACATCTCTACTAATAACAATCTGCTTGCTACTAAGATTCAGTAGCCTATAACCACCCGTAGAATGGTATCAAAGAAATACCATCTGCTCCCAGTTTCTGCCTTAGTTCATCTAGAACATGCCTATAACAGATTGAGCCAAACTCCTTGAAATGTGCCACACTTGGCTTAGTAACTGACCATGCTTCTTCAAGTGTCATCTCATTCAGCCTCTTAGATGGACTACTATTCAGAATGTAGGTAGCAGTGGTGACCTCCTCTCCCCACAAATATTTTGGTAAGTTCTTGCTTTTCAATATGCCTCTCACCATGTTCATAATAGTTTTATTCTTCCTCTCAGATGTGCCATTGTGCTGTGGTGTGTAAGGTGGAGTTACCTCATGAATTATTCCCTCATTCTCACAAAAACTCCTTAATTCTTCTTACATGTATTCCTCTCCACCATCAGTCCTTAAGACTTTCACATGTTGTCTGCTTTGTTTTTCAACTAGGAGTTTCAATCTTTCGAAAACTTCAAATACATCACTCTTTCTTTTAATTAAGTAAATCCAAGTATTCCTAGTGAAATCATCTATGAAAGAAACAAAATACTTATAATTGATATGACTTAAGCCCATGAGGAGAGCCCAACCCAAAAGACTAGCCTATTGGGTGGGAGAGCCTCATGGCTTAAGTACTCCATTGAGTTGCCTTTTTTAGGCAAATGTGGGACATAACATTGCATACCCCTTTGAAAGAAACATCACTCTTTCTTTTAATCAAGTAAATCTAAGTCTTCCTAGTGAAATCATCTATGAAAGAAACAAAATACTTATTACCTCCAATAGATTCAATTTGAATTGGTCCACATACACCAGAATATATCACTTGAAGCTTATCTTTGGCTCTTGTTGGAAGTTGTTGCTTGAATGATCCTCTTGGCAATTTTGATTCCAAGCACTCCTCACACATTTCACTTGGCATATGAATTTGTGGCAGCCCCTTCACCATTCCTTTTCTATGCAATAGGTTTAGATCCCTAAAATTTAGGTGTCCAAACCTGTATTGCCACAACCAATCATCTCTACTCACTGCAGTGGCCAAACATTGGTGTTATAGCACCTGAATTTCAACCTTAAAGGTTCTGTTTTTGGATAGATAAGCCTTTACCAGCAGCCTTCTTTTTTCACCATACAACTTCAAGGCTATATCTTCCATGACCATCACATAATTCTTCTCTAACAGTTGATCAAGGCTGAGTAAATTACTGTTCATGCCAGGCACAAAAAGTACACCAGAAATGAATGGATGTTTCCCATCTTTTCTCTTAATCAACACCTTGCCTACTCCTTCTGCCTTCATAGTCCTATCATCAGCAAACTTGACTTTGCTTTTGATAGACTCATTAAGATTTATGAACCAATCCCTTCTACCTGTCATGTGTGTAGAACAACCACTATCCAAGTACCAAGTATTATCATCACCTTCTTCTTCTTTGGTTGTCACCATGAGCAAAACTTGCTCATCTTCATCTTCTTGTGCAAGTTTGGCTTCATCCTCATTTGATTTGTTGTAGCACTCATCAGCAAAATGCCCCTATTTTTTACAATTGTAACATTACATGTTACTTTTGTCAAATTTCCTTCTGCCTCCTCTACCTCGGGAACCACTTGCATCACCTCTTCTTTGACTACTTTCACCTTGCTTTTGATCTAATTGGCCCCTTCCAGCACTGCTTCTTCCAGCACTTCCTCTTCCAGCATTGCCTCTTCCCCTATTGTTCTTGAATTTTCCTCCTCCTCTTTTATTCTTGAACTGATCACCATCACTTCTTGAACCCGAATGTGCTTGCAATGCAACATCTGAACTCTTCTCTGCACTTCTTTCTTTAATTCTCTGTTCCTGGGCTTCAAGGGTTGCTTGCAATTCATCTACAATCATGGCTGTCAAATCTTTCAATTCTTCAATTGCAACTACTATATGATCAAATCTTGAAGACATAGTCCTCAAGATCTTTTTAATAATATTCTGATTTGTCATGGTGTCTCCACAATTTTTCATTGCATTTGTCACCACCAACACCCTTGTGAAATACTTTGCTACCTCCTCATTGCTTTCCATTTGTAGCAATTCATATTGTCTTCTTAATGTTTGTAATCTCACCTTCTTGAGCTTGTCAACCCTTGCATATGCCCTCTCCAAATTGTCCTATGCTTCTTTTGATGTTGCAGAATAAGCAATCTCTCAAAGTTTGTTGGATTGACACATTGATGGAAGATAAACATAGCCTTGCAATCTCTCTTCTTTGCCTCCTTGTAACTTGCCCTCTGAGCCTCTGTTGCAGCAGCCCCAGGAACTTGAATTCTGCTCTGCACAATCTCCATTACATCTTGAGATCTGAATATTGCCTTCAATTGGATGCACCACTTTTCATAGTTCTTCCCATCAAGAATGGGAAGTGTTGCAGGGAAATGGCCATTTGATGTAGCCACGATGATTTCTTGAAAATCACAGTCACACGATCAAGATCACAGAAAACACTCACACTCTTGAGTATCCTAAGCTCTAATACCAATTGTTGAAATTCAAGCACTAACACACATTGTATCACTCACAGAAAGAAAAACTTAAAAAAAAGACTGAAGGGAATTATGAGAGATTATTGAAAAATCACATTAATGATCGGTCGCAAAATACAAGGGTCTATTGCCCTTTTGATAAACTACTATTTTAAATACTTAAATGCTGGGAATTTGGGTTTGATTTGGTATTTATTTGAAAATTTTATAAGGGAAACTTACCTCATTTCCTTTGAATATTGCAAGTTGAAGATTTATGAAAATCAGGTTTTAAAGTGTTAAAATAGAAGCAATCTTGGGGAAGATACAAAGATATAAGCAACCTAGTTGTGAAGGATTTTTCCAAGATTCTATGAAGATATTATCAACTCAATTATGAAAGATTTTTGCAATATCCTACAAAGATATCAATCCAACTATGGAAGTTTCCTATTTTGAATAACTTTTATATTCTTGGAGGATTTTCCCTCTTATCTCACATTAATTAGGAATACTCAAAGAGGGAAAGAAATCTACTTTCCATGTTACCCAAGAGTTACACATTAAATGAATTTATGCACAATTAGGAAACCCTAGAAGAAAAGTCTGCTAGAGTTGTTAGCTCACTAAAATCATTAGAAGAAGGAAGAGAGAAGAGGCTACATAGAAGCGGCATAAGAGGAGGGAGGTATCCGGCATTTAGAGAAAGAAAGTAGTTATAGCTCTTCGCTTGATTAGAGAGTTGTAGCGGAACTTTGGAGGTTTTTGAAGCTATCAAGTGAACGACCGTCACCCCAATTGTTCGTGAAGGACCTGTTTCACCTCAATGGAGTTTCCGATTTTCAGTTTTTCTATTGTTCTTTTATGGATTTGAATTTGGTTTTGGTTTATGTTTTGTTTTCTTTGACTATGCGTAACTAAATCCATAACTAGAGTTGTGGTGGATCTTATGTTCAGACTCTTATAATGTTTTCATAATTCTAAAATAATTTTGTGTTTCCCCAATTGATTGGATTTTTCCTAGCGTTTTGTTTTCCAATAAGATTTACGCACCCTTTAAAAAGTTAATTGATTGATTGGTAACCGTGCCACAATTAGTTAACGGAACTCTAGGATTATTTGGATTTGGAGTTGTATGGGCCAAACTCAATCCCTTGTTTTCAATCAGTTATTTAATTAACAAATCTGCTAGTTCTTTATGCTTTTCTTGACTGTTTGCCTTGCATGACCATTGGGGGTTTAAGATTGAGAAAAAGAATATTAATATTGCATGACCATTGGGTATTAATAACATTAGAGCAGGTGATTGTTAATCAATCGGAACACATATTATTGAGGAATTGGGTAATTTTATGAGTATTAACATAAGTGAAACCAGACACCCTAGGCTTTCCATAATTGAATCTTTGCTTGATAATCTTTGATTTCCTCACTTTCTCCTACTTGCTTCATAATTTCTCCTTCCTCATTCGAATTTCATTGTCTAGATAACATAAGGGATTAATTAACTTAGTAATTGCCAACAATCCTTGTGGGTTCAATACTTGGAGTTTCAAATACTCCTTTATTACTTGTGCGATAGGGTGCACTTGCCCTTAAGTGCGATTTTAGCATAACACCTTTTATACACTTGCAATGGTAGAGTCCCATATTAGGTAAACTACAACTAATCACTCTTTAACAAACTAAAACTAACACTAACTAAATTAACAAACTCCCAACAGTTAAGGTTAGAACCAGGCTCTCATACCAATTGTTAAATATTTAGAGTATAATTTAATCTCAAATTAGAAGACACAATTCTCAAATTGTTTAACCCTAAATCATGGCATGCACAAATTATATTTAGAGATTAGGCTTTCAGGATTACATGGATAAGAGGACGATGAGTTGATAGCCATCCTGATATCAAATTACCTACAATTGGAAGAAACATCATAATCCTTTGTTAGTGTTCTTGTGTGTGGGTGAGGAGAGAAACTATTCATACTCATGATACTTTTTTTTCTTTGTATAATCTCAATTAGGCAACTTCATAACTTGGTGATTATTAGGAATAAGGGCCTCTTAATGTGTTATAAAGAGATGGGTTAACATACCCATCATAGAAAGTCCACCACAATAATCCACAATAGATTTAAGTGTTTATAAAATTCCAATAACAAAAGTAATCACAAATGGGCTTAACCAATATATGCTCCACAAATATGACATTCAATTAATCCAAGTCTTTTAGTAAATATGTGACTATGCTAGTCTACATAGGATTAAACAATCCAACAATTCAGGAAAAACATAAAGATAGGAGTGGAAATATGTTCGGTCAGGCTAGGCTTTACCTTAAATAGGTTTGGCCTGTTTCAAAAAACTTTGGCCTTAGCCTAGGCTATTACCTATCATAGGCTTTTCTTTGCCTATCCTGGCCTGAAAGTCTATTTAAATGCCAACATTGCATAAAAGCCTTCAAATTAGCCAAAAAACTTAAATTTTATAGATTTCAAATATACCTAACATTTAATAAAATTATTGTATTTGGTATAAAATAAATAAATTATATTAATATATAACTAAAAAATAATTCAAGTATTATAAAATTTTAATTATATGTTATTATAATAAATAAATAGGCTGACCTATTAGGCCAAATAGACTTTTTTTAAAGGCATGTGTCTTGACCTATTTAACTAAATAGACTTTTTTAAAAGTTTAAATCTTACTTGTTTGATAAATGTCCTAGATCGAAAGTAAGTTATTTCCACCCTAAGTATAAATAGGAAAAAGCTTTTCAAATTATTTAGGAAGTGATAATAGTGATTGCTTTATTCACGCGTATGTAAAAGGTTAAAAGGGGCACACCACAAAGCAACGTTCTTTCTTTGAAAATTCAGAGGTGGAAGTCATATAAAGTGGGTCTTACATGCCAAGACTATCGTCTATAGGTAATTATATATGGCGATGTTTCTTTCTTTATCACATTAAGAGCATTAAGTAGAATTTTCTTTAAAATGTTGATATTTGTTTAAATATTGAAAATGACTCGTATTTTCTATAATTTCAATGAAATGTAAGATATATGTAATAAAAGACTTCTCGCAAAATGGAATTGTAAGTGCATAATAACATGCTATAACAATTGAAATTATTATTTATATAACTTTTTCCTTCAGGATCCTTTTGAACAAATGAGCCAATTTGCGTACATTTGCAAGGGTTATATACTGATTTGCGTACATCAGTGAGAGAGCCCGTGGCTTACATTGTATGCATGTTCATTGTTGATGTTATATGTACCGAAAGTATCCCTTAATAATTTATCAAATCCATGTTTGATTGAATGAAAAATTCATATTTACACGGTAGAGCTTTTGCCCATCATTTCTCCCCCTTTCTCCTTCCTTGAAAAATATATGAATTAGAAATAAATTTATGACAAGAGCTAGCAACTACACATACCATCACATGTAGACCGTGTACACTCATCATACGAATGGTCTATGTAAAGTAAGAGGTAAAAGCTATTCAATACCAGTCTATCACTTTACTAGCTAGAGACACAACCATGAATATTGGCGAGAGTGAATTTGAAACATTATATCACACAACAATGTATGATATCATATGCAGCTGAGAAATGCCTAGAACTAGAATAGAAATTATGACCAGAATGAAATTCATGAATAGAAAAGACTAGATATATGATTTTTTTCCGTTGTAGTAACTTTGATCTAATTTCCACTACGCATTATCCTTTCAAGATTTTCGTAGTGTTGGTTTTGAGGTCGGTTTAAACTGGGATTTTGTTCATACCCTTATATGCTTGAAATATATGACAATATGTCAAAAAAATATAACAAACAATATATGTTAAGTATATAAGTAAAATCATGACGAAAAATATTAAAATATCTCTCTAACATGATTTTATTGATTCATGCCACATATAATATGTCAACCCATTACAGAAGTACACTAAATATTTCTTATGCCCACTATATAAAAATATCTTACACTAAATATATCCATATGAAAAGCAATTCAATATAATAAATAATGTAAGCGCATCAATCAACAAGCACCAATGGCCTAGTGACAGAATGCTATGTTTTCACGGTACAAATGCAAGTTTGATTAACTTGGCGCAATTTATGCTCAACAAACATGAACCAGCCCATAAGGAATTTAATATTATTTACATATAATATTTTAGATAATATGACTATAGAGGTGTCAAAATTAGTCTGGTAAGTTGGGCTAAAATTTTAACGAATCATACAATATTTTAATAATGTTTGAGAGGCCATATATATTTTTCTTCAAGAGATGGCTAATTCAAAAAGATAGCCTCGCTCAATTGAGGCCGAATTAGAATCGCTTTTATTCAGAAGTGTTAAAATAAGCTCAACTTTATTTTATTTTTTAAAAAAAAAATAGTCTTCGGGCGAGGTTGATAAAAACCATCTACTCTTTAATATACTCCACCACTTAAAAGTAAAAAGATGGAGAATAGCTGGTGATTCTAAACAAAATCAAGTAAACTTGAGTAAAAAATTCCAATAGTTGCTATAAAAGAAATGGAAAAATCAATTTCTATTCAAAAGGAAGGAACGAGAAATTACTTACTTTGGTTTGCTTTTCCTATGGGTTGACAAAGCATCAAATAGTAATTTTTTTTCTTGGGCATCACTATTTCTTTTATAGAGTATTGACATACTTTGATTTGATTTTCCTAAATGTTAAAAATTTTATTTTCATTTCTAAACAACCCTACAGTTAAGAACTGCGAAGCCCACAGCCAATTGATGAGAAATTACCTCACCTAAGCATAGAGGTTGGGCGGCACAAGAACTGTAATAAGCAGAGAAAATTTAGGCAGCACAAAACTGTTTTTAAAGGGGCAACTCAGAGGCTAAAAGACAAACCGCATGAGTAGGAGGGCAAAAGTGGAGGAGCTGCACAAGCAATGGAGAGAAGAAAATGAAGGAGACTTTAGTATGTTTAAGGCCCATTTGTATTAACTTTTTTAGAAGTAGAAGTACTTTTTTAAAGTAATAAAAGTACTTTTTTTAAAAGTTAAAGAGTTCAGTTTTTAAAAAAACGCTTCATATGCTTTTTTGTTACACATGAAGTACTTTTTTTAAAAGCTTGAGCTCTTTAGCTTCTAAAAAAAGTACTTTTATTATTTTAAAAAAGAACTTTTTCTCTTAAAAAAACTAATACAAACGGGCTCTTAGTTAAATTTGTATGTACTAAAAGGAATTATGATACTTTGATTATTTTAGTATTAATTATGTTAGATTTGTATTACCAAGTTTATGAGATTAAATGACTATTACTTTTATTTGCCTATCAGTATTGTGAATAAAATTTTGGGTGTTTAATCATGTTTTTTCATGCTTTAAGTTTTTCTATTATTTGTGTGACTGTGATTATTGCATATCAACTGTAATTTCTAGGAAGATATGCAATTAATGATTTGAAAAATTATAGTTAATTAGGAAAATAAAACATACAATTGATTATTTTTAGTGTTTCATTGATAGATATTTCATGATTACATGCTTTGCTGTTAGATTTTTAGGATATAAATTATTTGAGAATAATAAATTTGACATATAGTTGATGTTAGAATTAATATAGGTAGATTTTGAACCATTAATTAGCTTTTAGTTAACTAGATTTAATATTTGTTTTAGTTGTTTTATTTTTTAATAGAACTTTTTTATGCATCATAATTATTTGTGTAAGTAGATTATGGAAATTTATCGATAGCCTAAAAGTGTAACTCTAAGTCTCTGTGAAATTGACCTCATATTTGCTCGACTGTAATAACGTGCAATTCTTGCACGTAGGAGTTATTTTAACATTTATAAAAAGTGACGACAAGTTTTTGACACCATTGTCAAGGACTTAAGCAGAAAAAATAGTTAGTTTTTTTAGATTTCTTCTTCTATACTACTTGAATTTTTTTTTCTTATACAATTAAAAAAAAAACTATATTTCATTTTTGCATTGCATGAGAGCTTGGACACGCAATTACACATAGATTGGTTAGTAGCAACATTCATCCTATAATTGAGATGTTTGTGTTGGAACCAAAGACGTTTTCAAAAAACTAATATTAGAATCAATTTTCTGTTCAAAGTTGTGGAAACGTGTTTGCCCCCAATGGTTTAAAACAATATGTTTTGATGATGACAAATAGATAAGTAGATAATGAATATGCTACCTACATTTGCTTAATGGAATATAATTGATCAAGCATGATTATGTAATATATCTTGTTTATTTTATATAAGGATCATGCATTGAGTATGAGTAGCATAATTTATAGAATATATCCAATAATACTTTATATGTGTTGTAATGAATTGATATTGGATATGTGTCTATGTGAATCATATATGCATGAAGAATATATAGTTATATACTTATGAATCATGCATATTGAAATATTGAGTTATGAATTTGGACTAACCATGATTTTTAAGTGAGTTATGCTTTGTAGGATAGTCCAAATATCAAGAGTGAGCAATAGAACAAGAATGTGAAAGACCTTAATCTTGCTCAACTCAAGAAGTTGGAGAATGAAGAGATGTTCCAAGTATTTGAAAGATTTGAAGAGAATAATTTTCATAAGCTTGGATTGCATCAAAAAGCCTAAAGACTCAAAAGGGTATATTTCTCTTATAGGCTATTCTCCTTTGTAAGGATAGAGGTTTTACAAGAAGAGAGCTCAAATAAGTTTTTAAATCTAGACAAATGATTTTAAACTTGCTAAAATGCCCAACAAATAAGTTTTGAAAAGTTAGTCATGGTGATATGTCAAAACTATGAAAAATAGCCAAGTTTGAATTTTGGAAAACTGACCTATGGTCACTATTTTTATCATAACTTTCAAACTACTTTGAGTTTTGATCTAAAACTTGTTTCATATGAAAGTAGACTCAAAGAGCTTTCCAACGCATGGTCATTTGTTTAATTCCGTTAAGAAACGAAGAAGTTATGACCGTTGGAAGTTTGATTTTTGTGTGCTGCAATGCTGTATCCGAATACAGACTTTCTGTATCCGGATATTTGACTCCAGAGAGCACTCACGAGTTCAATATCAGGATACAAACCTTTGGTATCCGGATATTTGTCTCCAGAGGCAAAATAACATTGTAATATCCGGATACAGCTTTGTGATATTCGGATATCTTGCTCCAGTAGCTAAAACACATTTCAAATATCAGGATACAACTTTCTGATATCAGGATATCTCAATCAAATATCAGGATACGAAATCAGATATCAGGATATTCTGTTCTTGGAACAAGCCCAGAAATTAGGATATCCGGATACCAAGTTCAAATATCCGGATATTGCTTGCCAGAAAGTCAGAATAACGGCTATAAACGGCTAGTTTTCATAGGAAATCTTTCCTAAACACCACCAACGGCTATTTTATTACTTGGGCTATATATAGGAGCTAATATTGAAGCATTAACAAGTTGATGAACACTGATTTACAAATCATTATGAGGATTTGATCATTTTCTATCAAAATCAATATTTGAGCTCTTCATTGTCAAAAATCTATCTATCCATTAGTTCTTCAATTTGTATTATCTACTCTTTGAGAGAGTTTACTCATTCTATCATATTCTTATCTTGTAAACACTAAGTGAGGGCAGAGGATCCCTCTAGTTGAAAGTGTGAGGCTTATACACAAAGGGTAGAGGATCCCAAAGGTGTAGGAAGTGCTCATAGCTTGTAAATGTTTTTCAAGCACCAGTAAAGCTTGAAGAGTTAGAGGCTCTTGCACAAGGGTGGAGGATCCCAAAGGCTCTTGCACAAGGGTGGAGGATCCCAAAGGTGTGAAGAGTGCTTAACTTTGTAAAGGTTTCTCAAGCACCTAAGTTACAAGCTTGAAGAATAGTGGAAACCTCAAATGGATGATCTTGGGGCTGGACGTAGATCACAAGAAGTGATCGAACCAGTAAATATTGTTTGCACTCTCTCTTATCCCTTACTCTCTTGACATTACAGCACTTTCACTTGATATTCTTGCTATCTATACATATTCTGCAGCTATAATTATAAATTTACTGCATAATCTTGTGAGCTTGTTGTCTTGATCATTAGAACTTAATGTTTAGCTTGTTTGCTTGTTTTTACACTAATTGAAGTTGCAATTGAGCTATCTAGAATATTTGTATCAATGATAATTGATTGTTCTTGGTTAATCACATTATGATTAATATTGTTATATAACTTTAATGTGATTAGCATAATGTTTTGAATGTGAAGTTAATGTTCTTGATTGTCTCTAAGCATGATTTTGTGTTTAATATATTTATTCCACTGCATGTATTGTTTGAGTGCATCAAAATGCACAATTGCTCAAAGTTGTTTTAAAATTTGTGATCACCCAATTCACCCCCCTCTTGTGTGATGGTTGTACTTGGCTAACAAAAGTTATTAAACCCCTAAAAATGTTTTGAAGATAACAAAAGGATATTAATTTTTAAAGAGAACAAAATAAGTTTTTGAATAAACTTATATCTTTTTATTCAAATAAGAAAAGATCAAAAACGCTTTTTTTGATTAAAATCTACGTAAAGCGTTTTGGACCAAAGATAAGATTTGCTAAAGACAAAATCTTTGTTAAGCAAACGTGCATCCAATACAACTTTCGTATATATTATTATATTGGTTCGTCAACTGTTATTCCTAAACAGCTTTGTCCAAAGCAATTCAAAGACAAGTAAAACAAAGCGCATTAACTGCTGATGGGATCTCTGACAAAAGCAACTTTCGAGAAATCAACTATGTACGCTAGAGCTGACACTCCTAACAACTACAAAGACTAGCAAATAAGAAACTTTCTATGTATTTAGGAGAGTCAAAATTAAGTTATCTTATTCCTCGCTATTGTTGATAACCAAAGTCACTTTTTTTAGACGAAGATTAACACATTATTAGTTCAATACATTTAATGTTATTCAAAACGATAATAAATATTTCTGTTGGATGAAGAAGCTTATGAAGACTACTTCAAACGCTCACTACCTATAAATACAAGAGTCTTCGAAGAAGAAAATAGAGCGATCAAGAGCATCAACAAAACAAGAGAAAAACATTCAAAGCTACACTCTATATTCTTACCTTTTTCATCTTACTCTTGTAAGAGAGTTTTACTTGAGCATATTTGTTATCCTCACTTGTTGTGAGTTAATCTCAAGTGTATTTCAAAACATCTTATTTACTTCTGTTGTTTGAGCCTGAAGAGGCTATGTATAAAAGAATATTTGTTGTAGCCTGAAAAGACGTTGAGAAGAATACTTGTAAACTTTGAGAAGTTTAGTGGAAAATCCTTCATGTAGAAGGAACTGAACGTAGCTCTCGGGTTGTGAGAGTAAACTAGTATAAATATCTAGTGTAAGCTCTTTTTCCCCCTCTGTGTTATATTTCTTTTTACTAATATTTGGGAATTGATATTGTTTTTCATAACTACTCTTTTAAAAAAGGATGAGAGTTTTCAACTGTGGTCCAATAACTTTAGAATAACTCTCTTTGCGTCTAACGGATTATAAAGAGTTTCCGTTTCGTCCATTCTCATTTATCTATCAACAAAGTTTTAGAAAAGTTTTCCAAAAAGGTTAAGAAACACAATTCAACCCCCTTTCTTATGTTTCACTTGGTTATTTCAATTTGAGCATGGGGAAAAAGTCAAACCTCTTAGGTAATTATTTTTCCCAATATCTATAAATCCACCTTCATGTATAGTTTTATTTGCTATCATTGCAACACATTTTGAGTTTAAACCACAAATTATTAATCTCCTTCCTATTTTTCAAGGTATAGATTGAAAAGACCTATATTTGCATGTTAAGGAGTTTTTGCAAATTTATGATACATATAGATTTTTAAAAATTTCAAATGAATCTGTGTGTTTGTATCTTTTTCCTTTTCTCATTGAAGGATAAGGCAAATGCTTGGTTAAATTCTTTACCTTCTAAATCGATTACATTATGGAAACTTTTGGTTCAAAAGTTTTCATATAAACTTTTTTGTATGACTGATAAAATATTATTCACACACTTTATTAATCCCTCATATTTAGTAGTTTATACCTCTTTTGTGCTTAATTAATTGAACTTGACTTGTTTTTATAAGTTTGGGTTTCAATGGGCTTAATTGGAAATTGTTCACCTTTTGTGGTTTTTGATACTGTCTCTATATTTTGGCCATATCTTGCGTTATAGGCATCTAAAAATTGTGACCCATACATTGTAGGAAATTTAAGAGGAATCCCTACAACTTTCATGAAGAGCTCAGAAACTTAATTGGATGTCTAGTTAGCCACATTGGGCCTAAAAGTCAGAACATAGAAGCTATCGCTGAAACCCAACCTGAGTCCAGGAAATGGGCCACAACTTGGGTTGTAGGTGTCTAATGGAGTTGAAACCGGTGCCATATGAAATCTAAAACGCGTGGATAAAACTCTCATGAAGATCATTTTTCCAAAATGCATAGTTTTGAGGGTGTAATTCCCACGTGAACTTGGAGATCGTTTCAGCTATCCTATGGACTAATTTGGGCATAACTTTGTCACCTTAAGTCCAAATTAAGCAAATTAGATGGCCTTGGAATGCTAAGAGGCTGAGGATTACAACTAATATAAGGGCAAACTTGTATTTTCATTTTATAAGACAGTTATTTGGGGGGGAATAGAGACACACAAAATGAGACTTTTCATTCAGCAGATTTTTAGTCTTTTAGTTTTCTTTTCCTTCTCTCTAGATTTCTCTCTCTAGTTCTTTCTCTCTTCTCCCTCAAGCTTCCTTGGACTGCAGCCATGAAAGGCTAAATCTGAGATCAATCCAAGATGCTTGAAGAAAATTCGGTTTAGCTTGAGACCTTATACTTTGAATTCTGAATTTGAATGCTGTTGAACTTTCTCTTCTCTTTTCTTTTCTTGATTCGAAATTCAAAATTGCATGGATAGATATCTCTATTTGTGTGTTTAGAATTATGAATTAGAGTGTAATTTTGGTTGATTGATCATTGTTGCATCCTCTGGATTGAAGAGATTAGATTAACATATTTGTTATCTAGGTTAATTGAATTCCATTTTCTAAACTAACATTAATAATATAGATTTGTGTTTCTTTTGTTAGTTGAATTCTAGATGATCATCTAGTAATGAATCTCAAATCTAATGCAGAGATCTCAGTTAGTTTTGAATTAACCAGTTCAATTGGATTCAAGTTCATGATTAGTGATCAATGATAGCTTAAATTGGATTTCGATGGCTCCTAAATTGATTGTTTCCTTAATTGCTTCTTTTAATTCGTGATTCTATAATTTGAAAACACAAAATCCCCACTGTTTTGAGTCTTGACTTGATTGAATTACATTCATGGTCCTTAGGAAACGACTTGGTTCATTACTTTATGCTACAAATCTATTTGTGAACCAATTCTTACTATTTGATGGAGCTCGGCAACTCGAATCAATGACTAAAACAAATTTTATAAGAAGGGAAATAACAAATTTATATCTGGAAAAACATGAAAATTATTTTGAGAGTTGGGAAAGGTTTAAAGATATGTTGTGAAAGTTTCCTCATCATGGTTTTGAAACTTAGTGTTTAATGCAATATTTTTCTAATTGGTTGACACAATCTAAAGTATGCATGGTTGAGTCTGTGAATGGTAGATGATTTTTAAATTTGACTAAAGACGAGGCATATAAATTCTAGGGATTTGTCTAATGAAAATTGTCAAACCAGCCTAAGAAAGAATGTATATATGATATTGTAAGCTCCAAAGCCCTAAGATATTGTATTTTGATGATTAACAAACCATACAATCTGTTTATGTTACTAATCAAGCTCGATTTCATGTTTTCAGTAATCCTACTTATGCTTTGAAATGTTAAGAAATGTCTAGATGATCAACGTAGATAAGAAGCTTCATCTAAATATCAAGAACGTTGATAAAAAAGGATAATCTCATAAGTTTAGCTCAAGACAAGACCTGGATATTAATTTCAAGACAAAATTACAAGTTTGAAAGAGTTAAGAAGGATCACTCTACTAAAATGTTGGAAGACCCACTCCTCTGTAGATTCAAAGAAAAACTTTGAAGAAGAAATGAAGTTGGAAAAGCAAGATGAGAATATTTGAGTGTAACTGCATCGAGTAAAGAAGTTTCACCTTCAACCAACCTTTTCATCCGCGTTGAAAGTCAAGCCTTAAAGCATGCTAACACACCAGAGAAAGTACTCCACCAACAAATATTTTGCTCAACGTGCGTCAAAGCTCTTTTCAAAGTTCAATGGCTTGTTTCAAAGCCTATAAAAGGATATCAACTTCAAAAGATGAGAAAGAGACGCTACATTGACTATTTGATCAATACAACAATATTCTAAACCTTATCATCCATTACTCTCTATGTATTTGCTAAGCTCATTCTTAGAATCTTTTTTGTGAGAGTTGTTTTCTTGTACTTAAGTGTATTATCCACTCTTTGAGTGTTTTCAAAAGCTACCCAAACATAAATAACCTTGTTTATCTTTATTTGATCTTTTTTAAGATTGGTTGTAAGTATCGTGAGTAGATGAAGGCTACTGTTACTGGGATCTTGACCTGAAGAGGCAAGTGTGAATCAAAGAATACTTGTAATCTAGCTTGGAGAGGCTAGCGTAAAAAAAAAGACTATTCAGTTGCTATAAAAATCCTAGTTTTAGCTGGGGACTAGATGTAGGCACGTGGGTTGGCCGAACCAGTATAAACTTTGTGTGTTGAGCTTTTCTTCTCTAAACCTTCTTTAAGTTTCTTATCTATTGTTTTCTACGTTAACTTTCTTAAAAAAGTTCTTCAACTCAACTCTACTTTAAGCAACCTACTTATCTGCTGCTATTAAGTTTTCTAACTTATGTTTTTACTCAAATTTCTTTCAGTTGAAGTTACTATTAGTGAGGATTTTGATATAAAGGGTAGGTTAAATACTCTTACATGTGAAGTCAAGTCCCTACAACTGAATAAAGGAGTGATTCATGCTAGTGTCTAAAATGAAGTATGTGCATTGTGAGGGAGTCCAATGCCTGCTACTTCTATTTGTTATTCTTCAGATTTAGAAATGATTGTTTTACTGAACATACCAATGTCATGAATAACTTAGGGAGGCTTTTAGCCAATTTATCTTCGAAGACTCATAATCCTAATGGGTGAAACACCCTAATTTTTCTTAGAAGCAAAATAATTTTTTAGGTTACTTAAGTGGTCAACCTATAGAAAGCAGTGATAAGAAAATCAGACCGGATCAGCCGGTTCAACCGATTGAACTGAGAACCGATCACCCCACCGGTCCGGTTCACCCCAATAATGTTTCTTATTTTGAGCTTTAAAATGTTTTTATTTTTATTTTTCTTTCATATATTACCACTACTTGCCACTTTTTTTTTTGGTACATCAGAAAAGAAAAAAGAAAAACTAAGGCCTAACAAAACTGACCCCATGCAGTCGACTAGAAGCAAAGGTCCCAAGCCAGAATGAGGGCTGGACCAAAGGATAACATTCTCGTCCCTATGAGTGCCAAGCTTAGCAAGGAAATCAGCACAAAGTTAGCTACTTTGAGCTTATTTATCATAGACTTTCTTTCTTAACCCTTTCCCAAGTGCTTCAAGAAAGAAATATTATTAATGCATTATGAGGTGATATAAGGAGAGATTTGAAAAAATGGGAAAATAAAAAGGAAGGAACAAATACGAGAAAAAGGAAAAGTGGAAAAAAAAAAATGTTCGTTAGCAGGCAAAGTGATTTGAAGAAACTAAAAAGAAATTTCAAAATGAAGGTGATAAAAAAAAGGAGCCTCCAACTCCTCTTGAAACACTTTTTGGCCATCCCCACCCAATGGGCACCATAGGTCTGCCCATAATCATCCTCATCATCACCCTTGTTGGACAAGCACAAAGTTCAACGAAGAATGAAGTACTTTGATTTGAATATCCTAAAGAATTAGACGTATTTCCCACTGTATCTTCTGAAACTGAAAGATCTATTATAGGTTGATGGCTTCTGCAATCACACACCCCTAGTGATATCAAGCTTGAAAGTCCAGGAATGCTTGCAGGTACAGTCTCAATATCACTTTTCTGCAATGATAATCCTGTGATGAATGACAAGCATCCCATGTTGTTGAGGGCTTTAGGCAATCTATTAAAGCCAGAAAAACCTGATTCTATTAAGTTTTCAGAGTCCACCAATTGCTCCAATGGTGAGGATACTTCTTTGATTGTTGTTCCTTTTGTGCAAGGGTATTGTATTACACTCTTTGCTGGCTCCAAGATCTTTGAGGATGTCCTCAACAATTCAAGTGTTGTTTCTCTAATTGGGCTATTATAATATGATTCTTGGGAAAAACACAAGTCAAATTGCCCAATTGATGATGGAATATGTATCCAACGAATCTTGGTGAGATTTGGAAGTGAAGAAGCCAATGTTTTTCCCAATAATTGTAACTCTGCACCGTTGACAGAATTCATGCAATCACAAATCTCTGAGAATGATACTGATACAACTTTCAATCCCAAAACAGGCTTGTTGCCGTGGTTAGACAATGAGAGACTCACGTTCACTTTGAAGAATGAAAAGTTGTCAAGATCAAAATAGTTGTAGACCGCCACTAACACCGAACTTCTCCGATGAATATTGCCCTCAAGATGAAAACTCCTCAGCATGTGGCAAAATTCTAAGTTTGTATAGATGAGCTTGTAGAGGGAAATTGAAGAGAACACTTGAACCAATCTTGGACAGTCAAAAAGATATAAATCTTCAATATTTGGTGCCTGACAGAGATCCGGAAGTCCAATGAGATTCTTAGAGCCAGGTAGATAAATGACTTTTAATTTTGGGAGATGCTGTAATTTAATACAAAGGTAAAAAATTATTAGATAACTAAAGAATCAGTGTAGTGAATGTGTGAAAAAGAAAAAAGAAACCACTAGGAATGAATTGGTGTTGTAGAGTTTAGGTAGTTTGCACGAGTTTATATATTCAAATTTTGAGGCGCATTGTACCAAAAAGAAAACAGAAGGGAGGAAATTCAAAAAAGAAAAAAAATGAATCAAATGTAAAATAATCGAATCAAAAGGAGTAAATCATGACTTTAAAAATATTAGAAGAAATCAATTTAAAAGACCTTACTCTAAAATTAATCACTGTGATTCAAATCTTCTGTCTTATTTTTTTATTCTCAATCATGTTCTCTGATAATATTTTATTGGACGAACATGATTGAGGACATTAAGGAGAAACAAAGAATTTAAGTCCCCAGTGACTTTGATGTAGTTGACTACAGCTAATGGGATTAATCTTGAATGTTGTTGTAAGGAATTAGTTAGCCCTGTCGTATGGAAATTAAGGAAAACAGAAACGATACCAATTAGCTAGGAAGGCATACCTGATCTCCATCCCAAAGCTGTTCGAGATGACTGTGAGGCATCAAGAGTTCAACAAGATTCTCTGATAAAAAGCTCAGAGGCAGAGATCGTAGCGGGCATCTAATCCATTTGACTTCCTTACAATTCACTGAAGCAAACCCCACACTCCTCAGCTTGTTGCAATAATTTAAACCTAAAATCTCGAGCTTGGCGAGGGAACCTGAAGAGTAGACTTGAACCAGACTTACACAATTTAAAAGAGACAGCAATTCAATATTGCATGTTTGTGACAAATCTGGAAGTTCAATGAGACGCTTCGAGCCCTCAAGGTCAATTATTTTTAAATTCGGCAGAAGCTGTAAGAGAATGGAGTGAATTAAATAAATTAAATAGATAACTAAGCAAAAGAAAACTAATATATTAAAATAGCAAACAATACCTGATCTCCATCCCATAGACGTTCTAGATGACTATTCCTCATGATAAGTTCAACAAGATTTTCTGGACAAAATCTCAATGGCAGTGATGGTAAAGGGTATTCTTCCCAACGTAGGATCCTTAATTCATCAGGCAGATTTACAAGAACTCCTAGAATAAGCACTTTTGAAGGCTCTATGGGATTAGACTTGTAAAATTCAAGGAATCTCAGATTATACATATTTTGAAAGGTAGCAGCATGTACGTATATCTTCTTTATCTTACACACATTCAGGGATATACATTGGATTGTTTCAGTCCCCTGACAAATGGATGAGGAATTATTAAGTAAAGAAAGATGATTGCTATTATATTCTCAAGCCAAAAATATCATTCTTTTAGCAAAAGAATTATAGAGTTCAATTATAAAGACACTCCAACTCCCTTTTCTTTTTAATAGATTATAAAATCGTTGCAAAAAGGCCAAATCAAAATTTTACTGAAAGCATTTTAGCAATCGATATGTGGAGATTAAATTTAGATCATAATCGAATAATATAAAAAAGGCTAAAACATCATCCAAAAAACTAAAGCAGCTCATTAATAATATAACAAAGGCATAAAAAAGTGACTCCTTCAAATATAACAAAGTGCAATTAATTAAAAATGAAAGCGAACAACTCAATAACAATTTTGCATAAAATTTTCATGTAAAATCAATTCATGCCCTATTTTAATAGGATAATAAACTAATTCTAACAAATAAATATTGAATGTAATCAGAAAATTTAAAGTTCCTTCTTAATAATATATATTCCTAATAATTCAAATTTTACTATTCATATCGTAAATAATCTAATTAAGATAAAATTCATATTAAATTAAAGATCAAGAAAAAAATGCACTTTATGGATAATATGAAAACCTGTTTTTGAGTTTAGGAACCAAATATGTCTTTCTGCCAAATAAATATAGCATGCAATATAAGAGGATAAAAAAAATTAAAAGAAATTGATTGTACCGTGTTGTTGTTCAAAGCACGATAGATATCCTCATGCTTCCATAGTCGAATGGGTTTTTCAGGATGTTTAGCTAATTGTTGGCTAACAATTTCTTGGCCCATTGCCACCACCAAATCATGCATTAAAATTTGGCCTTTTGCATTAACCGAAATGAGAGACTTCTCGATGAGAACTCTAATCTCAACATATGCAGGTAATTCGTAGTAGTCAGGTATGTGTTGCATATAAGGCATATTCCTTTTACTGAAGAAGCAGGCCAAGTCAAGAAATACATTCTTCTCAGCATCATCAAGTCCATCAAAAGTTATCTTTAATACATCAAAAATTTCCTTTTTTGGAGCTTTTTCTAGTTTTGCCATAGCACTTTTCCACTCTTCTTCACTCCTGCCATAAAGAAAGGATCCCAAAACAGTAAGAGCTAACGGAATGCCTTCACAATAATCTACCACTCTTACCGATAACCCCACATAATCTTTAGTTGGCTGGTTTTTCTTAAAGGCTTTCAAACTAAAGAGTTGAAGGGCATCCTGAAAATTCATCACTTGAACATTATATGTTTGTATAGCTCCAGCATTCTTAAGCACATGCTCGTCTCTCGATGTAATAATAATTCTACTTCCTAGTCCAAACCAATGCGATGCTTTGATTAAATCATCAGCTTGTATTGCATTGTCTACATCATCAAGAACAAGAAGAATCTTTTTGCTTTGAAGCCTACTTTTCACACAAGTTGATCTTAAGCTAGAGATGCCAAAATCTTCATCCTCTAAGAGTTCTGAAAAACATTTCTTTTGTAGGTATTCCAGTCCATTTCCTGCTAGCTGTTCGCGAACATTTGCAACAAAGGAGCAAGATTCAAATTGAGCTTTGATCTTGTGAAATATAACATCAGCAATTGTTGTCTTGCCTATACCACCCATGCCCCATATTCCCACAATGCGAACATCTGGTGACCCAATGCTTAATAATGCTTCCATGTTTTCAATATGTTTATGAATGCCAACAAGTCCTTCTAAATCGCATGAGGATATACAATTCAATTTCTCCAAAATATCTTTGACAATTTCTCTAATAAGTTTGGATTCAGGCCTAGCACATATGAAAAGAAACAGAAAAGGAACAAGGAAAGAGTAAGTAATTAAATACCAACAAGTAGTGAAAAGACAAGAATTAAAGTATCATCAAAATAAACTTTCTATTTTAGACTATTTCTCTATTAACTTTCTTTTTATTTCGGTATAACATCCTTCTGAGAGCTTTTTAATCGGTTCTAACATATTCGAGAGAAAAAAAAATTGTGCAAGGTTACTTCAAATAATACACAACTAATCTACGTTAATTGAAATCATGAATTGTACTAAAACATATAAACAATGAATATAAGTTACCTAGTTTGTGTTGAATCCCAGCCAGAGAGACTAGCTGCTTGAAACAGAGCAACCTTCCACCGCTCCACTTTGTCCTTGTTGCCCTTGAATCGCTTCTCATGTTTAAGGAATGCATCTGCATAACTCCCACTCTGTTTCCGCACATTTGATGGGTCTATGTTGTAGAAAACAGGTATGACAACCCTTCCATCACTCTCCTTGCATTCAAGTATCTTGACAAGTTCATCCAAGCACCAAGTTGAAGAAGCGTAGTCTTTAGAGAAAATGATGACAAAAATCCGTGATTCTTCAATTGCTTTCAGAAGCGATGGTGAGATCTCTCCTCCTCTGTCGAGTCTGTAATCAATGTAAGTGTCAATCTTTGCTCTGCACAATGCGTCGTAAAGATGACTGGTGAAGTTGTCTCGGGTGTCTTCCCCTCTGAAGCTGAGGAAGACATCATATTTGGTAGTGGGAGGAGGAGGAGGACAAGGATCAGGACAAGAACTAGAAGCACTTAAATCAATAATGGAAAGCTTTTCCCTGATATCACAACCAAACAGTGTGTTAGCCAAAAAAAGCAGCAGAAATGACAATTAAAATCAAAGGATTGATTACTTGTTAACAGCTCCATGATGAAGATGGGAATTAGAATGCATGATGAATCTGATTAACCATATCAAATACGGCGCTACTGCTGCTAAGATCAGTAAGGCTACAGATGCATCCATCTGATAACTGGAGGAAGCTGTTGTGAATGTATAGGCACTCTTTTTTATTTAGGGAAAACATAAAGTATAAATAGGTATAAGCTTTTGAAATTAATTAAAAAGAGATAATATATGCATAGCGATTGATTTATTAGGCGTATGTAAAAGGTTAAAAGGGGGGGCCACAAAACAAACGCGTTTTTACTCTTGCGTTCTTTCTATGAAAATTCAGATGTCACAGTCATATAAAGTGGGTCTTACATGCGAAGATTATAGTCCACAGGTAATTATGGTGATGCGTTCTTTTTTATGACAATATTTTGGGGAGAAATTGTACGACTTGTACGCTGTGGGTGTTGTTGTTCGTCCCATGTGTAGTGAGATATTCTGTAAGGAGAGTGTGACCGCGTCACTCTGTGACCCGAATTCTGTGAAGACATCACAGTTGCTGGAGTTCTATCTCTGCCTCTTCTCTGTTCACTTTCTCTCCGGTTGCTGCTATCGGCAGCTTTGGCAAAAGGATCAAGCAAAAAAAGAGAGGGGCGAGGGGAAGGCGTGGGGAGGGGAAAGGCCAAAGGGAAAGGGGAGGCCAAGGACACGGGGGAGGAGGATTTTTTCAAAAATTGGGAGGGAGTATTTACATTAAATTTTTTTTAGAGGAAATACTCACTTCAATTATATATAATTGTCTCTTTAATTTTTAAATAATAAATAGAATAAAATAATTTTTTAATATTAATTTTTGACATTAAATTAATTTTTAATGTTATTTTTTTACATTAAATTAATCTTTATTATTATTTTTTACATTAAATTAGTCTTTTAAAAAATTAATTTAATATCAAAAATTATTAGATAATCAAATTTATGATATTTGTATATTTATAAGATTAAAATAAATTTTTATTAAATTTATATTAGGTACAAAAAAAATAAGAATAAATTTTAATTTTAATTTTTAAAACACTAAAATTATAAATAACCAATCACAAATGTATTTTTTATTGGAAAAATAATTACAAAAAAATTATAATTTATATGTCAATAATTTAATTTTATAAAAAATAATATAAATTATTATTTATAAAAATTTATTTATTTATCTAACTTATAAGAATTGTGTTTAGAGATGTAAAGTGGAAAATAATATAATCATGCATCCCATTATATATAGAAAAATGATACTTACACAAATAAATTTCTCATAAAATTGGATAACATGTTGGTCTCATGTATTTTATTTTCAATAATTCAGATGAATTCACCTTATTAAAAACTGTGAGATATTTGTAAGGATAAATTTTGTATAAGTATCATTACTCTTACGTATATATCATTTTATACAATTAAATTTTCTTATTTTTTTCATCTCACCAAACAAGAGAAAATATTAACTCTCAATTTTTTCTTTCTCTTTTCTCTTCATCCAAACATAAGAAGAGAAAATGTACTTTTCTTTTCATTTTCTCTTCTCTTCATTTTCTTTCATCTTATTTTCTCTTTTTTCATTTTCTCTTCTTGTACAAACAAAGTAGCAGTCATTCAGTTCTTACAATTTTATTTTCTGAAAAATGAGATCTTTCCCCTGTTTGAATTATAACTTAACTGGTTTTATAATGCAAAAAAAAAAAAAAAAACATGATATAATTAGATCTACCATGACTATCTTAATTGAAATCTCTCCATAATGGCATATACTATCATATCTCCTCATTGGAACACTTCTATGTTTTATTACATTTCGATCAACTATTCAGTAGGATTTTCTTTAAAATGTTGATTTTTGTTTAAATATATTTAAATGTGACTCGTATTTTCTATATTTTCAATGAATTTTACTGTGCGATATAATAAAAGACTTCTGGCAAATGGGAATTGTAAGTGCATAATAACGTGTTTTAAATCAGTTCTAACATATTTGAGCAACAATTTGTGCAACGTTCAAATACAAGAACTAATCTATATTAACTAAAATCATGAATAGTACTAAAACAACGAGTATAAGTTACCTAGTTTTTTGTTGAATCCACCCAGAGAGACTTGCTGCTTGAAAGAGAGCAACCCTTCACCCCTGCACTTTGTCCTTGTTGCCCTTGGATCTCTTCTCGTGTTTAAGGAATGCATCTGCACTGAATAAGTCCCACTCTACTTCCGCACATTTTATGGGTCTATGTTGTAGAAAACAGGTATGACAACCTTTCCATCTCTATCCTTGCATTCAAGAATCTTGACAAGTTCATCCGGGCACCAAGTTGAAGAAGCATATTCTTTAGAAAAAGTGTTCACTCCTCCTCTGTCGTGTCTTTAATCAAGTCTTCCCCTCTGAAGCTATGGAAGACATCATACTTTGGTAGTAGGAGGAGGACAAGGAGCAGGACCAGAACAAGAAGCACTTAAATCAAGCGGGGAAACCTCTTCCCTGATATCACAACCAAGGAGCGTGTTAAGCAAAAAGAATAGTAGCAGAAATGACATCAACATGGGAATTAGTTCTTGCTATGCGTGAAGACAACATTTCATATGCATGAATCTGATTAACCATATCAAATACGGCTGCTAAGATCCGTAAGGCTACTGATGCATCCATCGGATAACTGGACGGTAGTATTGGGATGGAAAATGGTTGCAGTTGGATGTCTTGCTTTCTCTGTGATTCAGAGTAGAAAGAGATAAGAATGGTTGCTTTTCTCATCCCGCATGAAAGAAGTTGAAAGTCCCCCTAAGAAGCACTGAGAGCATTAAGAGCACACTTACAACTTTATTTTCTAAAGGAAAGAAATCTTTTCCCTGTTCGGGTTATAACCTTGCTGATTTTATAATGCAAAGCATGATATAATCATATTCATCATAACTATATGTGTGAAAAATTATTAAGGTGAACAATTCAATTTCAGATAACGATATGTGAAGGGAATTACTTCATTTAAGTTCTATTGTAGTTAACTGATATCAAATTTAAAGCATACAAACACGTCTACAAGATAGAACAAGCTTCGACAAGAAGAATAAAGCACAAATGCGCAAAAGACAAACAAGAAAATGAATTAAAGAAAACAAATTAAGGACCAAGGTGTGATTTAATTAACAAATTGAGTTTCATATAGACGGACTTTACTTACGTTCTAAGAGTTCAAATCCTACTATAAGCACTTTGTGATGTCAAACGAGAATTAGTCTTAGACTCAAATGATATGAAAACATATCATTATCTTACTAAAAAAGAAAATAAATTAGAAATACAAATTATGACCCCATTTATTTCAAACTTTTCCTAACTCAAGCTCACGTTTGCACACTTTTTAAGGAGTGTGTGCTAGCTACAAAAAAATCTTCCTTCTTGCAAATGGGGTTTGCATTGAAAGGAATCTTAAACAATCATAGTTTTATACTATTAAATTAAAATCCAATTCAAGGTGAAAGATTAGTTTAAGAATACTGAATAACACAGTTACACTAGTGTATCTTTGACCCTGTATGTATTTAAACCGCCCATTACTCTCTCGTTACCATGTGTTTTTATTGGGTTTCTCTATTTAATACTCTCTCGTTACCATGTGTTTTTAGTAGGTTTCTCTATTGATGTTCGTTTTATCAAGCATTTCTCCCGTTTTTTTCCTTTTACCAAATCATGTCATAGGCGTTCTCGAGAAACTTTTGGAGGGTCTAATATCTGATTGCTGATGGGCATCCAGGCCCCCATTGTACTCCAATTCAGTTCCTTAAGGCATTTTGCATGCCCAAAGCAAAAATAAACTTTTGGAGGCTATTCAGTTTTTAGAATATGTTCGAAATTTCTAGGTGTTGAATTCATAAAAGACACAATGTAAAATAAACTTTGCATTGTACTCCAATTCTGTTCCTTAATGCATTTTGCATGCCCAAAGAAAAAATAAACTTTTGGAGGCTATTCGGTTTCTAAAATATGTTTGAACTTTCTAGGTGTTGAATTCATAAAAGACACAATGTAAAATTATTTTCGAGTAAAACTCAGGAGTTAAACTATGACCTTTGATTCAATTAGCAAATTAAACTTTATATGTATAGACTTTATTTATCGTGTAAAAGTTCAAATTCCATTAGAAATATTTTATAGCCAATGCTAAATTAATGTTTAAACAAAAATTAGTCAACATAAAATGTAAAAACACATCGTAATCTTACAGGGGGAAAAAAAAACTCTCGAGGGTGACAAGTGAAATTTCGGAAACAAGAGTTTAACTTCCCACTTTGAGTACAAAACAACTTAACAAGAGACCAAACCAGTCCACGCCAATCCAAATTGTCTAGCCATTTTCTTTCCCCTAAATGCATTACATCTTACAGTTAACTCTAGGACAGGAAGGGGTGCCTCTCAATAAAGACTATTTTAATTACAAAATAATAGATTTAAAAAACCCAAAAACCAATAAAATTACAACATAATTTAATACAACTACTTAAGTGTTGTTTACAAAAAATTGAAAAGCAGAAAAATAAATTGCCTACATGTCAACACTATTCCATAGAATCATTAGATGTTCATGTTAATACGTACATAAATTGCAACGATCCCCTGAAAGACATATGGGTTGGTTTACCGTTCTTGGGAGTCAACATCAAATACCATCATCCACATCCTCGCCAAGATCTCAACATGTGAACAAATTTGAAGGGCATGAAGTCATTAAGACCATATATACTATATAGTTGTAAAGATAATGAAAGGACAAATATTACAGAGCCGAATACTTCCACAGAATGTCAATGCCAAAATAGTGATACTGGCTCATTTGGGGTTCCTAAGAACAATTGTAACAGAAACTCCACAGAGGAACATTTTGCTGATGAATCTATCCTTGTTGACTAGCTGAGCCTTTTTCTTTCCTTTACCAGTCTTTGGCACCTGATTGAACACAAGAATGCTTAGCTGATGTAACAAGTGCAAGGGAATTTAATTCAAGGAAACATAGCATACCTCAGTCCACATCTCCCTGACAATTTCAAGAACCATATTGCAGTGCCTAACAAAATCCCTAACACGACCCAGAAGCTTTTTATTGTTCCGACAATTGATCAGCACCTGCACGAGTGAGACGTTTGATTAAAACCACAGAGAGTATCTAAGCCTACCCCAGAGTACATAGTGTTATATAAGAACAAACATGCCTGCGTGTTATTTTTAACACTCATCACGAGCACAGATAGTGGTCCAGTGTTGAATTCCTCATCCGCATTCTCAAACCCCCTGCAAACAATGAAGTACGGTAAGAAATTAAAGCATATTGAACACCATTCTTGAGTCCCCAAACTACAATAGGGAATCAATTTTGTATGCATATTGAGAAAAGATCGATAAAAATAAATTTCCACCAGAAAAGCCTACAGTAGTCCTTCCATATGATTGCAAATTCCAAAATCATTCATTTGAAACAAAACTACTACATTTCAAACATGGAAATTTAAAGAATTCATTTATTTCATTATCTGTTCAAAACCTGCAATCCAATTTAGAACTAAAGATTTAGACATCATCATCAACTAAAATCACTTTAACTAACCAGGGAGGTAAGTGGTAACTCCAGAGAAATAGTGAAACAAAGTTTAAAAAATAACCAGGAAGCGCATTAGGAGTCATCTAGACACAAGAATAAGACAGGATATGCACACACAAAGAAACTACATAAGATCAGGACAAAATATGCGAAACAAATATTGCATTTATAAATAATACACACTTTCACCATAGAAGATTGCTTATAGAGAAGACAGAGAACAGGAAAAATCATAATGCAAAACTTGATGCATTAAATATACTTAAAGAAGAAAATAACTTACATTGGCCAGCTGAAAAGACAAAATAGAGAAAAGTCTAAAAATAAAAATTCAAAAATATATATGTTAATATTTAAGGAAATTCCTGCAAATTTTCCAATAATATCAATGAAGTTCACAAACTGAACACTAAGAAAATAGATACCTCATTTTGGAAGGAACTGCAGCTCAGTTGGGAGATTCTTCAAATAAAGCTGGAACTGACCTAACAGAGAACATACCAAGCAAATGGTAAAAGAAAACACTAAACTAAGAAACTGAAAACTCAATTTTAAATATATTACAAAGAAAAAGCAGGAAACATCAAAGTTCTAAAACTATTACATATCAACATGATTTAGCTAGATTTTTTTTGGATAAAAGAAAAAAGCGTTCCGTAGAGTGTTTTTGAATACAAGGTTTGTCTAGAAGAAATGCCACAAAAAAAAAAGGACTGAAAATCAACCAAGAATTAAACAAATTACTCTGTTAAAAGGAAAGATTTAAAAACAAAGAATCTATAATGAAACAGCATCAAAAGATTTGAAAAATAAAAAAGATAAAAAAAAAACACAGAGAAGCAGGTATTCAACCATACCTTAATTCACAGGACGAAGAAGTTCTGAAATTGGAAACGCACCAATGCAAAGAAGAGCAAAGTATTTTCTCTGAAACAAATCGCAAAACCCTAAACCTTGATCTCATCTCTTTTATTACCAAAGCCCAAATGAGCCCACATCACATTTTTATCTTATGGATAAATTGCAGTTATTGAAACCACCTTCCCCCCTCTCCAACCCACCCATCCCTCCCTAATAAAATGGAAAAAAGTATAAAAATAAGAGGCAAATAGCTTGCTTAACTGCCTAAGGCAAGCAATATTAAACTACAATAGCGAACAAAAGATTGAGTCTGGACTAATTTATAATGTGCCGATAAGTGTGGAAACAGTGCTATACATAAACATCGGAGCATTATTTGTTTAAACACAATTGAGGCTTTCAATTCATAGACTACATCTAATAACAATTCTAAACACCAGAAAACACAAAAAATTAAAATTAAAATTAAAAATTAAAAATTAAAGATTCCAACCAAGACAGATAAACTAATAGCTAACTAACTTTTACATAGGTGTTCCTTGTAGTTCTGTGATATCAGCTAATTAGAGTCCCCATTAAATAGATGCTCCATAAAAGATACAGCACAGGTGCCTTCTTTAAAATTAATGCAGACCTTTCATTTGAAAAGTTTAGTTATACAGAATTTGATTAGCACCTAACTAATAAAAAAAGGAATATAGTGATCATAGTTCATAGACTTACTTATTTCATCAATCAATGGAATTTAAGAAGCCATTTGCTCTAAGTTTCCTATGACTATGAGTACCTGACCAAATGAACAAAACCATAGTGGACATGAGCTAATAAATCCCTCGTAAGTAATTATAACAGTATACATGTTAGTGAGTGTGTGTTTGGGGGGAGACACAGCAGGAGACCGAATTACACCTAATCAATCACGATTTTACTTAAAGAAAGTTAAAAGTGTGATGTACCAGTAAACTTTCCCACATTTCAGCTCTACTGCATAATCCAAGCTTCAAGCAACACAGAGATTTATACTACTAAAATTCCACACCAACTAATAAATCATCATCTGGCATGTCCCCAGCCTTCTTCATTTTTGCATGTAGATCAAGAAGTAAATACCCTAGCAGCTCAGATTGAGAATGTGACTTATCACCAACTACAAACACTTGCACTGTGTTGCCGACTTCAATCCAACTACAACCAGGCTGCTTCTTCAACCCCTTGTCCTTCATTTTCATCCTTACGTTGGCAGCTTCTTTCCACTTCCCTACTGAAGCATACATATTTGAAAGTAATAAATAAGTACCTGCATTCTCTGGTTCAATTTTCAAAATCTTCTTAGCTACAAGCTTCCCAATATCTGCATTCCCATGCACATTACATCCAGCAAGGAGCGCTCCCCAAACAGACAATGATGCCGCTTCCCCAAGTCCCTCAATGATATTGAAAGCTTCTTTCAGCCTTCCTGCCCGACCACAAAGATCAATCAAACACGCATAGTGGTCTTCTCTGACTTGTATAGATCTATTTTTCAGAAGCTCATCAAAGTATTTAAGCCCGTCCTCCACTAAACCAGCATGACTACAAGCAGTGAGAAGTCCAACAAAGCTGACATCATTAGCTTGGAAACCTAATTCTTGCATTTCATTAAATAGCTGAATTGCCTCGTTGCCACATCCATGGTGCGCATAGGCAGCAATCATACCATTCCAAGATATCAAATCCCTTTGGCTTAATAACCCATCATCAAACATCTTCCTAGCAATATGCAACTCTCCACATTTTGAATACATATTTATCAACGCTGATACCACAAATGTGCTATCATGAAAAACTGATTTACATATTAATTGATGAATTTGTTGTCCCTCACTAAGACCAGCTAAGTCGCTACAAGCACCTAACACAGTCACGAAGGTTCCTGTGTTGGGTCTTAACCCATCATTAGCTTGCATTTTGTTAAATATTTTCAATGCTTCTTCACTTAGCCCATGTTGCACATACCCTGTCATCATTGCAGTCCAAGTAATGACATTCTTTTGTGGCATTTCATCAAATAACTTCTCTGCCTTGTTTAAGTCCCCATTCTGAATGAAACCTGTGATTATTGTATTCCACGAAGGCATGTCCCTCTCGGGCATTCTCTCAAACAACTCTAGAGCCTCATCCAATCTCCTATTTTGGGCATAACCTGCGATCATTGCATTCCATGAAACCACATTACGGACAGGCATCCTATCAAAAAGTGCCCGAGCATCATCAATTCTCCTATTTTTTGACAAACCCGCAACCATGGTAGTCCATGAAACCACATCCCTTTGTGGCATCTGATTAAAAAGCCTCTGTGCCTCCTCAATCCTCCCACACTGCGCCAATGCTGTTATGATTGTATTCCATGAAACTATATTTCTCTCTGGCATTCTAATAAACAAATCCAAAGCCAACTGGGTTTGACCATTTCGTGCATACCCATCAATCATTGTGTTCCAAGACACAACATTCCTTAGTGGCATCTCATAAAACAACCTCTCAGCTTCCTTAATTTGATTAAACTTGATATACCCACTAACCATAGCTGTCCATATAACCACATTTTTCTTGGCATCCACTGTATCAAACAGCTTCCTGGCTTCCTGAATCATGCCACACCTGATATACCCACTAATCATTGTAGTCCATAAACCAATGTCCCGTTCAAGCATTCCATCAAACAGCTTGCGTGCATCATCAATCCTCCCTTCCTTGCAAAGCTTCGAGATGAAAAAATTACAGCGTTTCATTTCCAAAGCAAGACTAATCGTGGATCTCCACCTGATTGCAAGATTGTTTAGCAATGGGAAGCCATTTATGATGCTTAAGTGTGTGTTGAGCTTAAGAGCATGCATCAAACTGAATGATAAGTAATATAGCTTCTTCATTTTTCAATGCTACCTACTCTAGGAATCAGGTAGTGCATAATCACTAGGTTAAGAAATTGATTCCCAGGTCCTAAGGCATGTGAGTTTGGTTAATCCTCATAGTCTACCAAGTCAGAGTCTTCACGAATAGCGTATGTAATGTAACAGCATGGGATCTTACCCGTGTTGGATCTTAGTTAGTGCCTAGTGGGAACAATGTATGGATAATAAAAATAAAAATAAAATAGTTTATTTTTTTTAATTAAAAATAATTTTATTTGTATAAATAAATTAAAAAAATTATTAATAAATTATAGTTTTAAACTAGTTTGTGCAGTTTCAAATAAAAAAATCATTTTCTTGATCATTAAAATTCATACATAGCTCTCAAATTAATGGAATTGTATGGTACATGAAAAGTGGTGAGGTTAATTTTTAACAGAGAAAAAATGTGTTATTTATTCATGTTATTATATCATGTAAGAAAATTTTAAGTTTAAATAAATTTTTAGTCCGTATAGTTTATATTTATTTTGATTTTAGTCTTTATATTTTTATTTTTATTTTGTAAATCAGTCATCGTACTTACAATTATTTATAAAATGGTTCCTACCGTTAGTTTCAGTTATGATGTCGTCGGTTTTTGGTTCCTATAATTTTTTTTTATTTTATCCCTATAAATTTTTAATTTGATTCTTATATTTTTTTTCTGTTTTTAATTTGGTCCCTATAAATTTACGGTGTCATAACGAGTCTAACGGTAAAAACTATTTTGTAAACGATTGTTACAAAAAAAATACAATGACTAAATTCAAAATGAGTATAAATTATAAGAAATAAAGATTTATTTAAACTAAAATTTTATTACTTGAATGCTGTAGTTCTACTTTAAAAAAATCATTGATATGATTTTATGAGTTACAAGGTCAAAGAAAGACAAATAAAACCTATGGAATTAGTCTAAGTGGCTGAATGAAGATAAAATTCATAGTCTTTTTCTTTATACTTAGCAAGAGTTGTGTAACAAGCTATCAACTAAATGAAGAAAAACCTCTTGCCATGCTTAGCGTCACTAACTTATTCCACAGGAGGTATTAAAAGCAATGCATAACAACCAATCATCTAATTGCAAATTTGCAGAGACTAGATTACTAGAAATATAATGACAAGGTACCTAGTGTCAATGGCCACTGCCATGATCATCATGACCCTCCGAAGGATGCCTCCAGCCCTAGAAGGTACCACAAAGACGAACAAAACAAATTACAAAAGCAAAGTCAAACTAATGTATGGCGGAGACTGGAGAGTCATTATTATTCACCATGGACTTCAAATGTATTTTTTTTTTAACCACTGCCATAATAATATTATTTTTTTTTTTGTTATAGGTAAGGTTAATTTGTCTTGTAGATAGTACAAAGTCTAATTGAATGAGTAAAAAATTTATTAAATATTATAAATAAATATATAGTGTGTATTATAATAATTATATAAATTTATTTTGCATTTTATACAAATTTAAAAACATTACGTTACAATTGACATTGCAATAGCGTAATGCAACTGCAATTGCAATCTCAATTTGAAACTTTTAGTCATGTGAAAAGGAAAATTATTTTAGTACTCATCTTTTTTTTGGACACCAATACTTAGAGTGAGTTGTCAAACATTTTTTAGTTGTTATTTATATTTAATAAATTTTTAAATATTTATTATAAAATCAACAGTTAATAAATGATTGATAACTCATCATAAGTATCAGTATCAAACCTATCAAGACACTATAGTTACTCCCTTTGAAAAGGGATGAGAAACACGAAACAACTTCAACCATCATAGAAATACAACTAAAAATAAATAAATAATAAAAGATGATGCAAAATCATTTTGCATCACAAACTCATTCTGAAGCATATTAATTTATCAAATCCATGAAATTTTCATCCAAATTATGCACAAATACGTATCAAACTCTTTCATCCTAATATATAGGCACACGTGTGTACGTATATGTATCTATTTGTGTATTCCACTATATATATGAATAGGGAGCATATGTAATAAGAGAAGTGGTTTATTATGAGAATAGGAAGAACAAATATTGACCATTGGATCATCCATGAATAGTGAAGATTAAATGTTACTTAAAGGTCACATGACCATTTATAAAAGTCACATGACTTTATGTTTTAATCTTGACCATTCATGGATAATCCAATGGTCAAGATTTGTTTATCTTACTCTCACAATAAACTACTCCTCTCACTAGATATGCTCCCGTATGAATATATCTAACAAAGAAACCCCTTTAAAACAACAAAGCACATAAACCAACAAGGATGCAAGGAGCCACGGACAACTATGCTATCCCAAACAAGATACATGGGAAAAACCATTGGCTCAAAATTTAATCATTTCTCGCTAACCAAATGCTCCATGTGCTGAAAAGAGAGCACAACCCCACAACGCCTTTCCTTTCTTCCTTCTCCCGACCAACAAGAAGCAGAGAAGAAAATTTCTAGAGTGGGAGGAAAAACTTCTTGAGTCTAACAATAAATAGGGTATAACAAACACAACATCAATTTAGAGATATTAGGCAATCAAAATATAGATCTTGTGCCATTGCAAGCTAAATGAAGATAAAATTACAGAAAGGTATCAACCTAACGATGCACTAACTTATCACGAACTCACATACAAGTAGTACAAGGGAGAAAAATAGTGCACTCACTCAGAGGTACTCAAGTAATGCGACTATGTTTGCTTCTTTTCATACCCTTGTATGGGAAAACACGATAAGTTAGACCATTTTTTTTTCATTGCTAACTTGTCATAAATTCAGACATCATTGTTCACAAAAACGAAACTTATATAATATGGAAGTAAGCACATAGGCATAGAAGAAACCTAACCAAGGATAACCCGATTTAGCAATTAGTGATTAAAAAACGCATCGAATTGATTTCTAAAATCCTAAAAGAAAAAACTAACACAAATCAAAATGACTAACAAACCAGCCAAAGTGTCCAAATAAAGTCAGCTTAAAACTTGAATCATTTTAGGACAATGATCAGAAACGAAAATGAAGGACCCAAAATCTCCCGAAACGTTTCGATTTGCCTCATTACCCATGTTGAATATTAATGCTCAATGTTTCGGTATCAGAAGAACAAGAACAAGAACAAGAACAAGAAGGTAACGAAAGAAGCGAAGCGTCGATCTGAAACTCTGTTAGAGAGAGGCCCGATCCTCATCCCAAGCGGTCCCTTTCTGGCAAGCAAGTCAACAAAGCACCAGAATCTGAATTTGCCACTCCCAAAATCCCTTCCCATTTTTTTTAATTTTAATTGATACTTTTTTAAATCCACAAACAATATAATCTAGAGGTTGTTTCACAACTAAAAAAATAGGAGTGTTGGCGGTGTTATAAAACTCTAATTTTATTAATATTGTTAAAATTGGATTAGATGGGACGATTTAATCGATTTGATAGTGAATTGGACACTTAAATAGTTATGGTTTTGTTCTATAATCAAATTTACAATTAAACTACTTTGGACTAATCAAAATCTAATTAAATCACTTGGTTTATCCGGTTAAACTAACTGACAATTAATTTTTTTAAAAAATATTCAATATTTTTCACATTTTATAAATATTTTCATATATTTTGTATTGTTACATGTGAATTATTATTATGACTTCTTCTGGTTTGACTAATTGATTTCAACAGTTAAACTTGAAAAGGAAGTCTTATCAATTCACTATCTGATCTAATATTTTAAAAAATAAACTTATATAGACTCATGAGGTATATTGGGTTAATGGATCAAGATTTAACTAATAAATAACTAGTAAAGATAAATAAAAAATATTCATTAAATAAAAAAATACATGAAAATTAAAATTAAGCCAAATTGAGGGGGGTGAAATACACATTAAGGTTAAATATGAAAGAGCATTAAAAGAAACAAATTGATCTGGGCTTAAACGACGCCATTATATTAAATGTAACTTGAAAACAGTAGTGACAATGGAACTAAACCGAATGGAATTTAAATGGACATTCAAAAAAATGATTTACATTTGTGCCAAAAAAATCCTAGTAGGTAAAATTGCATACCATTGGAATATATTAAGGACAATTCCGTCGTATGATGATCATAAGGCTATGTTTGAATTAAGAAGTTTAAAGGAGAATGGAGGAGTGGGATAATTTTATAAAAATAAATAAGAGATGATTGAAAGTTTAAATGAGAATCTCTCATTTTATTTTTCACATTTTAAAAAATTCTTAATCATTCATTTATAATTACTATTCAGGTTATACTACTATTTAATGTAAGACTCTCAACAACTTGTGCGTAGATAAAATTATGTTTATTAATTAAATTTGATTAAATTGATATTTTAATAAGTTAAAAAAGATAAAAACAATTTTTTTCAAATTTAATATTCATAATATATGGGTAAAATATAGCATAGCATATTCTTGTCATTTTTGTAATTGAAATATAAAGCAGCTTCATTAATTTGTGATTCTCAAGTTTTTCTTTAATTGGAGAATTCTAATTGATGGGAACACTTTAAAATTAAAAATAACAGTTAATGATAATTTTAAAAATTATTTGATTTTGATTATAATCTTATTAAAATTAATTATTTGTTAAATGAATAAAAATTATAAATATGAATAGAAAACTAAAAGTTTAAATAAGAGAACATTTTACTTAAAAAAATAGAACACTTAAATTAAGTGTTTTAGGTAACTGGAACTGTAAGTAACTAGACTTTGTACTAGTGTGAGAGTGCCAATTTTTTTTCTTTCACAAAATAAGAAGAAAATAAATTTTTATTTACATTATTAGATGAATAAATAAGCATGTAACAAAAATTTATTAAAATATAGTATAAAATATTTAAATAAGCGATTATTAGTTTAATTTAATTTAGAAAGGTACGATTATGACCATAGGGCATTTGTAAGATTTTTAAGGATAATTGTAATTCTTTTGTAATTCAAGCGAAACTTTTCTTGTAAGTTTTTTAATTGAACTAAATACTATATATTTTAAATCATAAAATGAATATAAGTTAAATTTAAATTATATTATATTAAAAAATATTGATAATTTAAAATTATAAATTCATATGTTTAATTATCATAAAAATAAAATACTTACCATTTTTAAAGATAGAAATAAAATATTAAACATTTGAACAAAAGAGACTCTAGTAGAAAGTATCTCTCTATATAATAGCAACTAAATAGTACACAAAATAGTAATTATTCAATATTAGCATATTCAAAGGAATTTACGTGCCATTCAATACGTAATACGTATTTTTTTATTGTTGTTTATTTAAAAATAACTTTTGAATGTTTGTAATTGATTGTAATTATAGAAATGTATATGATAACTTCTTTTAAAGTGTTAGTAACTCCTCATATCACTCCCAAGTGTTTGTAACTAACCAGAAAAGTAGTATATATTTACAATTTTATTTCTTTTTTAATTTGAGTTTAATAAATAAAGATAGTATTTTAGGAATAAAAAAATTAGAGACAAAAGAAGAATCTCCTTTATAGTAGTATAGTTTAAAGATATTTTTATGATGGCAAATAATTTAATTTTGATCCAAAATACATTTGTCTATTAATCACTCAAAATACAAATAATTAAAATTTGTTGTAGAAAAAAATATAACAAAATCCAAACACAGATTAAGCCATTCAAATACACAATATTTTAAAATTTCATAATTTTGTAATAACATTAAAACAAATTAATCTCATAAATATCATTTCTATTTTGAATATCGGTGAAAAAAAAATTTATTTAACAACACTTTTTAAGTTTTAATTAATCATTTTCAAGGTACTTCTTACAAATACAAATAGCAGGTTTTCTCGTTGAAAACGAAAATAATAATAATAATAATTACATAATGATAGTGTTACTTAAATAAGTCTAGCACGTTATGTACCCAAAAAAAAAAAAAAAAGCCTAGCACGTCATCATGTGTGGACGTGGTGCACGGAAAACGCTTTACGTGGGACCACACCATATAAATACTCTCCTCCCTTGTTTTCCTTCCCCACGCTGAAACCAATCCGAAACTCCCATAACCGTTTCAAGCACCACACTCCCTCACTCTCTCTATTCACAACTAAGATTCACAGCAGGATTTTCTCTGCGTTTCTCGGGAACCAAACACCAAAAACCAATGACAATCAGATCCAGAAGATCGAAGCGTAAGCTCCACCACGAAGAACCAGCACCACCGCATATCAGCAAGAAGCTCCGGTCCAAGCTACCTCGCCGGCGAAGATGCCAGATATCACCGGTGTTGCATGCTTCGACGAGATTCAACGTTTCCGGTGAGAATCACCGCTTCTCAGTCGTTTCGGTGGATTCGAGCTCTTGCTCTGACTTCGCCGGTGAAGTTTCCTGCAATTCGAGCAGCAAGAGAAGGTACAACTCGAGGAAGAGATTAGCAGGTGAAATCGAAGGTGAATGTGTGGATTTATGGAGAAATCGAAGATTCGAGAAGCGGAATGAAAGTGAAGTTGAGGTGTCAGAGTACTCTTCGTGTGTGGAATCCAATTCCGGAGTTCGTGAACGCAGCAGGAGCATGATTTTGAAGTTCAGAAGTGGAAAAGAAAGTAAGAATCTGAAGGAAAACGATGAAGTCTCAGAAGCTTGTACAAAATCGGAGGTTACTTGCGAGGAGCAATTTTCCTGCGAAAATTCAAAGTCCTGCAGTGGAAATTTGAAAATCTCGTCGGAGATAAAAGGAAACGATGTCGTTTCGATTAGCTCTGGTGTTCGTGCGACGTTTGAGGAGCAAGGAGAGGGAAAGACCAGATGTAAGGAAAACAGAGCATCGGAATTTGAATTCTCTCAAGGTTCAAGAAACCACCACGCCGATGAGAATTGCGCCGATTTGATAGCGCAATCGACCATAAAGCAGTGGTCCAATAATTGCGGCGCAGATTCCGATTCCGATCTTGCCTGCACAGAGCAATTCTCGTACGACGACGTTTCGGTGTACTCGTCCAGCCAGGGAACTGCATTCTCTGGTCTTCATTCCGATACCTTCCGTGAATGCTCAGAGCTTGAAATTTCAGATTGCACTCCGTCACTGTTCATCGATACTGGAAGCCAATTTTCGCAGGGATCCGTTGGAGAAACTCCTTCGCCAACTTATTCTCTGTTCCTTCAGTACAGCAAGGAATTCTCCACTCTAAATTCTCCAAATATTGATTCATGCGTTGAAGATGAGGTTTCGCTTCAACTCAAAGTATGTTTGCTCAATTTCAGAATTCAAAATTACCAGTTCTATTAAGAAATTAATCTGTTTAGCTTTTCTTTTTTTTAGGTTTTATTTTTGTTATTCGGAATTCTTAGGAATTTTCGGTGAACCTGATTTTAGTTTGTGAGGTTCGAAGATTTGGATGACGAAGACAGCTACCAGATGCTGAGAAAGAGGGAAAGGAGGCAGGTGTTTCTGTGCAATTATGCTGAAAAATATTGTTCTACCACGGAATACGGCGATCTCGTGCTTCAGCAACGCTCGCAAATGGTTCACTGGATTGTTGAGGTTGGTCTGAATTCAAGCCGTTATTATGCTGTTTCTCTTGTCATTTTCATTGTTAATTTTAACTTCTATCCAGGAACAAATAGAATCAAGCACTGCTCAATGCTCATACAATGATCATTGGCCACTTATTAGGTTCTGTTTTCAATTGCCTGAGAATACACGTTTGAAGAGTGAAGAAAACCAAACTGCATTTAGTTAGAGAGAGTAAATATTCTCTACAATAAGATTCTTGGAAAATCATCAGTAGCTTTCCAACCGTCTCGTGACACGTTAGACTTTTTGGATGACCTTTTGTCCTGCGGCATTCTTTAATAAATCCCTGTAGCGCATGCATGCAATGTACATTTCTCGTATTCGTGCATGTGGGTAGTTTGGGTTCTCAAACGAGACAGACTTGACTTTTACGTGTAGGCTGTGGCCGAAGTTAGAGAGACAGACCATAGATATAGGACGCTTTAGATTAGAGAGGGGTCGTTTTGTCATTCTGTTCAACGCACCAAAGCAACGTGGATGTTCCATTCCATTCCATGTGCTGATGTAAGTTGTAACTAGGTAATCGTGATTTTTTTTCTTGGGTATTTTAGGTCATATCACATATCTTACTAGAAACTGACCAGATGCATTTACATGGAGATATTAACCGAATGGATAATAGTGGAAAGCCTGATGTCAAAAGGGAAAAGAAATAGTACTAATAAATTTGAAATTGTTAATAAATTCAACAGTTAAATATAATTCAATTTTTTTCTTTTATTATTATTATTATTATTATTGGTAAAATTACCACAAATAACATCCTTTCCTTTTGTTGAAGCGTAATTAATTTTTCTTTTTAAAGTTATGATCTCTTATAAATTACTAACCTCTTCTTTCTCCTTACAAGGTGACGAATAACTTCCTTTTTCCCCCATCAAAATGGTATTTAATTATGTATGTTGGTAACGCATTGTCACCCATCAAGTAATATTAAAAAAATATAATTGTATGTGAACGAACACATTTAGATTTAGATCACTATTTTTTATAGCTTCAGATATTGAGACTGGTATTAAATGCCTTTATGGAAGTTGTTGGGCTTTGAATTGCTAGTTGATTTTGTTTAAAATTCTTGATCTTTGCAATTTGATTTAAATGGGCAGCAATGTTATCGAAAACAGCTTCGGCAAGAGACGATGTTTCTTGGAGTCAGCCTCCTTGACCGTTTCCTAAGCAAAGGATACTTCAAAGCCAAAAGAAATCTGCAAATTGTTGGAATAGCCTGCCTCACGTTAGCCATAAGGATCGAAGAAAACCAGCAATACAACAGGTTCATCATTTAATCGTTTCATTTCTTCCCCATCAACCTAGTTGTCTTGGGGAAAAAAGTGTTCATCTGTCTCTCTTGTCTCGGGTTGCCTGCTGGTGAAGTGATTGGCTATTGGGGGTCTTGAGATTAAGGACAAGGGAAATAGGTTATTAGTTGGCTCAAATTCAAATGGAGAAACCATATATTATCTTATCTCTGCCACATTACCAAGTTTCTTTTAGTCATGTTTTCTGTAATAATATGACTTTCTTGTTCACCTCAACAAGCAGATGCTAAGCCGGTTATTCTCCACCTACTCCAAGTAGATTAATTAACTATACCTGCAAACTGATGTCTTTCCTTCTTTGTTATATTTTTTTTTTCTGTGAATAACTGGAGTCTTTTGTGGGCAACATAGAGTGGGGCAAAAGAATTTCTACATAGGAAGCAGTGTGTACAGTAGATGCGAGGTGGTGGCTATGGAATGGATGGTGCAGGAAGTGCTAAAGTTCCAGTGTTTTCTGCCTACCATCTACAATTTCTTGTGGTATAACTTTTTCTTTACATTCTTACAGCACGAGTATGATCTAAAAGTTTGCATAAGGTTACAAGTAGCTAATATTCATAGTTTCATGTCTCTATTCATCATTCGAGATTTCAGTATCTTTCTGTGAAACAATTTAAAATGAAGGGTTTAAGCAAATCATATCCTTTTATGCTTTTACTTCTCTAAATGCATTTTTTGTCTTAAAAAATGTGCACAATTTTAAAATTAATAGATAAATTTTTGTAATTGTACAACTTTACATAAATTTAGATAAAAATTTAAAAAAATAAAATAAAAATAGCACAACTTAAGAAAAACTTGTAACTTATTCTTTCTTTAATTATGACTTGCGCTTCACGAGGAAAATGGAGTTCTATTTGCCCTTTTATTTATACTTGGGAGTTTCTACCCTTGTTCTTGTGGTACAATTATTTCAGCTAAATTAACACAACCTCGTAAAATATTACAGGTTCTACCTAAAAGCTGCTAAAGCTGATGCAAATGTGGAGAAGAGGATCAAGTACCTGGCAGTGCTGGCACTGTCAGCTCATGAGCAGCTGTGCTACTGGCCCTCAACAGTTGCTGCTGCACTTGTAATCCTGGCTTGTCTAGAAGTCAATCAAAATAAAAATGAATTCCACAGTGTTATAAGGGTAATTATCATTGCGATACAGAACTAAGGCTTCATTTGAATCTTAAATGCATCAACAAAGTCATAGGGGTAAACATTATATGGCACGGTAAGACTAGTTATATATTCTTTGGGCAAGTCCAAATATGCTTTATGGATTTTAGTTTCATTTGGTAATTGCTTAGTATTTCAGTGCATAATTGTAATTCAAAATTGATTTAGAAAAGTTAGCACCTCTCTGGTCACAAAGCTGTTTGTAGACTACAAAGCTTTAGTATATTAGTGTTTGTATGGTTCTGCTTTACCCTGAATTTGTGAAAACACTTATGATTTGTTGTGTGTGCCATTTCTAATGCTAAATGTTTCACCTTTTCTTTTGACTGGATTATCTTTTGATGTCCTTAGAGGTCTTCCAATGAGAAAAATTGTGAATAGAATGTCATGTAGGTAATTAATCTTATGATTTTGCAGATCCACGTGAGATCAAAACATGAGAATTTGCATGAATGCATAGAGGTATGAAAGTAATCCTATATGTTATAATCTGTTAGTCATACTTCATAATTTGGTTTGAGGTCAAAAACTCCTGAAATGTATGATGAGAAAAGCCCCACAGTACAAATATTATGACACATCATTTCATTTAATTACTCCTATTATGGTAATTTGATATTATTTTGATGTATTTAAGAAGAAACTTAATATTATGAATTATCTTCACTTCAACAGAGCCTGGAGTGGTTGTTACGCTATCTATGATAACATACTAGCTGGCATGGACCACATCGGCTAAACAATTCAGTTTGGTTGTGGTTGTTCCTACCCATCTGAAGACAAATGGCTTTCTTATGCCTGGTTGATTGATCATGAATATTGAATAAATTTCATTTGGTTTCCTACCCGAGAGGAAGGAAACTCCATTCTTTTTCCCTTGTAACTATATTGGTTGTATAAAACTGATCGTAGGTATAGAAGACAACATATACACCTCTTTTGGAAGCTGTTAAAACCTAACAACGGGGCAGAAGACTCTGCTGATAACTGTTAATGACCTGCAAAGAAATTACAGGGTTATACAAAAGTTCATCTTCTTGTATTATAATTCCTTCTTTCCTAAGCAGACATTGTCTTTTGTCGCCTCCTTGCAACCTTTTATCAGATATGGCCACTTGAATTTCAATTACATGGCATAAAAAAGCCAGTGTCCAAAATGTCTAGTTGTTCTATCAAACTTAACTAAACAGGGTATTGTTATTCACTGGAGTTAAAAAATACATATACGATGAGATTTAAATTGGTCTTCGGAAGATTTTTCTGTTAATGTTTGTGTAAGGTGAAATGAGATCTCATGATTATGTTGATCTAATTGTTATAGCAACATAACAATTCTGTGCAGAAAATAGAAGGTGAACAGAATCCATATCTATCATAGAATTGTATCTGAGAGCTTGAGAGCAAAATTTAACCGGGCTTCTTTAGTAGTCTTATTTAAAGTTATTTATCCAGAAAACCCACCGGGTGTTCTAGACCTGATATTTATCCAGAAGAAAACCATCATTGATAAAAACAACGTTCTTCCACTACTTGGGTGCTACCTTTTGATTCAGATATCATGGCAACGTCTTGCCATTCTACACTTCCAAGACCAAAAGCTGTTTGATTGTCATTATCTTTATCATCATCTCGTTCATCATGTATTTTCTCTTTTTGCTTTTCAAACAAAAAAAATAGCTCATAAGAATAAGAACATTACAAAAATGTGCTATTCAAATTATTTCACGGTTTATCCACTTATAAAACTGCCTGCAGGTTTTCATAAAACTATTATTTGCTGTTCTATCTTTTTATGGACCCACGTATGCATGTATAGTTACATATCTCTATCATCTAAAACTCATGAAGAATGACCCAAAGATTTTTTTTTAAAAAAAAGTAAACTGTTAGGACGCTACCTATTCCTAAGGTGTACAAAAGAAAATAAATAGGGGAGAATATAGGAAATTATTGCTGGCTAAAAAGGATGAAAGGTCCGAGGGGCTGACTAGGAGAGAGAAAAATGTTGAGGGCAACTACTCGTGAATGGGGAAGAATATTATGGAATCACACCAAAATTAAAAGGAGCAAGATAAAAGGGAGGGAAGGAGCATAGAGAGGCATCCAAAAATGAGTGAAGTTTTAGGGCTATTTGATAGGGGGAGCAGGCCCTAGAAGTTTTGCAAAAGTGTTCTTTTTGGTTTTGTTTTGTAACTAAGGAGGAAAACCTCTGCTAAAACTAGGTTACTATCAATTGGTATCAGAGAGCTCCCTAGGGAGCGTTGGACAACACAAATCGGGATGAAGGGGGATAGATTCCAAGTTTCTTCAGCGAGTATCCTTATGGATGGATCTACAGAGTTGAGAAATACCTTCTCATCAACCAGATCCCAGAATATGAGAAGTTATCAGTAGCAATCTATGGCTTGGAAGGAAGAGCCCTGGATTGGCTCTATGAGTGGGACCCAGAACCGAGCAATTTGCATGGAATAATTTTTGTGAGGCTTTGCTGCAACAATTCTCACCAAAGGAGGTGAATAGAAATGAAGAAAGGGATCACCGATCAAGAGGATATGAAGAATTCTTGATCCCAACCCAAGGGACCCAACTAGCTCTTGAAAACAGAGAAGAATCAAGAGAGAGAGAGAGAGAGAGAGAAAACAGATTGTCAACAGAGAAGATGGAAGATTCAGGGCAGCCACCCACACATGAGAATGAAGAAAAGATCAAAGAAAGAAGTCCATAATTGTCGTCAATAAGGGAAAACAAAGGTGAGAAAAGTATGATGTTCACCGGCGAGGGTGCTGCAGATGAAGTGCTGGTGGAGGACCAGGTCGATGAGGGAATCGTTGCACTGGATTGTCTTGATGACGATGATCGGGAGGCCGTGAGGGAGCGGAGACTGCAACAGATGGAGAATGATGTTACAGAGAAAAATCAGAGGAGAAGGACATGGACTTGGGCTGGGTAAATGGGTACACACTTTCTCGACCTAGACTCAACCCAACCTGGCCCACTTTGACAGCCCAGATGGTTGTGCCAGGTGATCCTCAGTTGTTGAGGAACTTTCACGCACAACCAAAGCATGGTCAAACTCGACGCATGGTTGTTGAACCTTAAACAGAGCCACCAGTGAAGCACGACCGGAATCAAGGGAGGACTCCGGCAAGGCAATGAGTTCAAACGATGTACGATGACCACATGGCTTTGGGTCTACCACAAACCAACGAATCCTCCGCCACTTGAACCGCCTGAGCCTCCTGATTTGCTCCATAGGACGGGTGGGATGGAAACAGGGAGATGAGCTGCTAGGCGCAGCAAAGGGCATCCTCTGGTGTAGTGGAAATTTGGGGTATCCATTGGCTACTACTCAAACTGAAATGTCATTGCACAGGGTTTATTTGAGGGCAGCATGGTCATTGCGCAAGTAGTGGAATCTTCTTAACAACATATTTCTACTAGTCATATCTCCCACTTCCAAAGCAAGAATTTTGTTTAGTATCTGCCTAGGCAAGACAGATGCAGAAGAAGCCAGGACGATACCAGAAAGCATATTAAATATCAAATATGGAATTACTGGTGATAGACCAATTGGAGCCCACCCTCCTATCATGAATGAATCTACTAGAGTTGATGGTACCAGTGAGGAGTTGATCTTCAGGAGTGCAATTACTTTGTAGGAGTTGATCTTCAAGACATGTGCATTGTCAAAATTAAGGATTAAGGTCTATTCAGTCATAAGGTCTCTGCTCATATCCATGGGTGTGGGTACGGCTTTATGCCTAGCACGAGAAGTTATCAACAATGCATTTGTTGATTTGAGTACCATTGGCAATAATAGTGGCGGCACTTGAATGGTGCAAATTCAAATGCCTCTATTGGAGCATTGCTACAGCCAAGTGGTAGAAAAAAGAAGCATAACAGTACAACTGGTTCTCTTCAGGAGCATGATGAAGTTAGTGGTTTGGGAGTGGAAATCCCCAAGAACCATCCATTGACTCCAATTTCTCTGAGGATAGCTTCACTTGAGGCATTAAAGGCTCTTATTACTGTGGCTGGTGTTGTAAGATCTGCTGAACAGTGAAGATCAAAAGTTGATAATCTTTTGATGGTCATAGCAATGGACTCTTTCAAAGAAGGATTATTCAGTGAGGAAATAAGTTTGCTCCAACAAAAGGAACCTGCTGCGGTTTCTATGACCGATATGCAGAATTAGCCTCCATATTCTCCTATCGATAAAACTAGGTTCCTATCAGAAACTTAGTCTGAAACAATTGCATTGTTGCCTGTGAAAATGAAGAAGTGAGGAACATTGAAGTGATCTTCATTCTGTGTTGAAGACATCAACTGAACTGTCAACAGGAAGCTAAGAACTCAATAACTTGTAATTTGAAAACAATTCAAAGCAAGACATTCAAGACAGACAAATATAGAAGCAAAAAGCACAGTTTATTTAACCCTCTATAAAGGAAAATGACAGTAAAAACGTAGATTTAAGTTATCAGTCATTGCAAAACGCTCCTGATGGCACAATGTTCTGCAAAATTAAATTATACCGATGATAATGTTGGCATTAAAGCCACCTCCAAAAAGATATGTCCTAGGAGGAGAATTGAGTGAAGAAAAACCCCAAAGATATTAAAATATTAACAAATAACAATTAATCATTTTTCATAAATGTTGACCATGCGTAAGAACCAAGTTTATCTGACAAACCTTTACATCATTATAACAATCAACAAGACATCATCGTACAACAAATTTGCAGCAACTGAAGACTGACAATTAACTATGCTAACTAAATCAATCCAACTGTACTGTGAGGATGTAAGGGATTGTGAGTCAGCTCTAGTTATATAATTCCCAGCTTACCGTCATCACTGGAATTAACAGGAACTACTGCAGGGCCCCCAGCTGAAGACTCCTCAAAGTGCATCTGTGCAAATTCATCAACAGTCCCTTTCCTTTCACTGTAAATGATCTCCATCTTTTCAGCCTCAGCCTGTTCAACTTTCTCCTTGGTCATCATGCTGACATCCTCAGCCGCCTTTGCAACAGCAGTAAAGGCACTTGACACCCATGAAGCTCCAGTTAATATGTAAGGATTGCTCATGATAGCAGATCCAGCACTACTTGCCTTCTGCTCAGCAACAGCAAAAGCAGACTTTGTCTTTTCAGAAACCTGAAACTTTTCATCCATCTCTCTCACCTTTTCATTGACAATAGCTGTTCCAATGCTTAGTTTATCACTTAAACCCATTTTACGGTCAATGGAAGCAACTGTGGAAGAGGCATTTGAGGTTAAGTTATGACGTTCATCAAAGGCTTTTGCCTTGTTGATCGCATCCTTTCCTAAAATGAAACCCTTGGCAAGTGTGGTGCTCATCACATCTTCAGCCTTCTTAACTGCAGCAGCAGTTTGCTTTTTATCCTGAGAAGAGCATTGTACATTAGAAACTTCATTTACAAATACTTAGAATTTGATACTATCTAGAATTTCCAACCCAATGGGGAGGAAGGATTTTGTATGCACATGCAGAGATTGTGCATCTAGCTCAAACTGAAGATCTAAAAGGTTCCTTCAGATCTACCCAGTCACAAAGAGTATAGTATATTTGAGCACCAGAATACTGATGAGTACAGCATCCACAATATAGCCATTTAGTTATTAATCTAACTTCATTCAAAACTGTTTTAACAGGGCATAGCTAGATTATGAGGATACAAGTGGTCATTTGGTGTATATAAGATTTTGCGCCATCATCTTCATGCAAGAGTTGGTTGGTTTTCAACTTTTCATTGATCATTAAGCTGCACAAAAAAATTATAACTATCATACCCAGACAAAGATATTACGCACCCTATAAATTTAGCTGCAATAGTGAAGCAATATGTTTCAAAACCTGAAACTAGGATGAGTCAGTCAACAATAATAATTTAATGAGTCAGATATATAGAACACATTAGCATTGTTATGTTACTTCGACACTGATATTTTGGGCACATGGCACAAACATGTGCAGCAAAAGTGAACATATTTAGCATGTTTAACTACATATAAATGTACTAGTGGCAGCACAATGGTGCATGATGATCCTCAATTGAATGCAATAAATAACATGGAATATAAATTAATAATTAAGTACTTACTGGACTTGAGGGAAGAGCTTCAGGCGGAAGCTGGTAGTTTTCCACAGGAGTGATGGTGACATAAAGATCAGCTATCTTGGAACCCTTTATTAAAAATTGAAAAATAAGTATATGATTTCAAAAAATATCAACTAAAAGTATCTGTTTCTTTTTATCTTATTCTTATCTTATCTTTTATTAATTTTAGTGATTGAATGGGAAGGATTAATAGTACGTTGGTGCAATGCATCTCATTATTATGAAATGTACTGTAACCGTGTAACATTTTCAATATAAAAATTATGTGCACAAATATACCGTCAAGAGAACTGCTGTGTCTGCTCCCTGTGAATCCTGAAAGGTAACATAAGCAATCTGGGTGCTCTCAGTTTCCCTGCAGAATTACCACCAAAGATGAAGACGACATTTTGCGTAAAAGTTAAAACAATAACAATCATAAAAATGAGTAAAGATAAGTACATTGCAAGTGCTCTGACCTTTGCATCTCAATATATCGAATATCACCTGAGAATGAAAAGAATTCACTAATATCCTTCTCAGTAGTAGCCAGTGATATGTTGCTAACCTTAACTGTTCTTATCTGCAAGAAGTCAAAATGGAATGAACTTGGGAATTTCTCCATCAAGGAATAACTGAAATCAGATAAACTCCTAAAAAAATTGGCATTAACCAAAATCCCAACACAGGGCAGTAGGGCACAGATAAAGGTTGTTTTGATGGATTAACCACAAGTAAACAAGATTGTAGTCAAAACCAGTAAACACAATGTGCCAAACAAAATGAAACGGAAATTAGTCTCCTTTGACTCATTTTGAGTCCCCTATGCATGTATACATTTGGAATCTCTAATAATTGTAATATCTTTTACTAGTTTTTCAATGCTGTTACTGTTGCTGCACAGGTTTCACTGTTAAAGGAATGCAAATTAATATTGCTGTTTCCAGGAATCCACACGGAAAACTCAATACTGATTCCTGGATCATGTATTCTACAATTATAATGCTAACCAATGTTACTATGTAAAAATTTCTTCCTCACATCTGAAACATGAATAGTCCAATTTGTTGTAGCTGTAGAGCGGGGAATCGCTTCAACCCTTTGATTGGTATAGTCCACTGAGGCCTGCGCATAAAAGGTTAAATTAAGGTATTTCTGGGATGATATTTTGTAAAGTAGGGAGCCTCAGAAGCACTGACAGGTGCAAAAAATTTGTAAAACCAGCTAGTTAAACAGAAATAGAGATTCTTTTCTTTCATTTTATCCAAAAGAATTATGAAAACCCAATGAAAAATAGAAGTTCATATTTTAATCATGGCAGCAATGATGGAATTAAGTGAAAGAAAGAGCAGCGAGATACAAAAGCCTGATGAGTACTATCCGCAGAACTCACAAATGAACAAAGAGTCAATAAGCCAAGAGGAAAGATTATACCAAGAGACCATATCAATGTGATACAGTTTGCACTTGAAAAGCAGCAATTTAAATGGCATGAGGATTTGTCATCATAAATTCAACTAATAAAACTCCATGACTTAAAACAACCATTAGAGGGCATGGCCCAAATAAATACAGCCCCAAACTGAATCAATTCAACAATGAGAAAAGTTAATCATGTTCATGTATAGTCAATAGGGGAATCACATAACAGAAGAAGGTATAAAACCAACACTCACTGTTTGCTTTTCTTTTTTGAGGGAAAAATAGTACTTTCATTAGATCCAAAAGGTCAATGGTGAACATTGCAGATCCAAAATAGTACTTACTACCTCAAGAAGAGCATTATATCACAATTTTTTTTATTTCAAATAAATAAAAATATATATATCAAGGTTAATTAGCTAAAGGCATTGTAACGTATAGTTCCCACTTTCCGTACAACAAATAAATTAAGGATTTTCCTTTTCTTTTTTCTTTTTCTTTCCCATATTCCCAAGTGGAATTTTCTCAGCATCCAAGTAGAACCTACAACACAATGCACCATAAACAAACAAGAAGAGAAGAAACCCATATGGGATCTGAAACGAAGAAAAACTTGAGGGAACAATGAGTCCTTGTAATAGAAAAATTGACACCCGAAAATGGGAAGAGCATGTTGAAAAGATTGAAACTTACCGACATTTCGGATCATACAAGGTTTTTCTCAGAACCAACGGTGACGACAATTGGAACCGTTGATGATGAGGAGGAGGAAGAAGAGGATGATGTAATTTTGAACGTTTCGAAACGGTAGGGGTAGTTCGGTAATTTCGGGAAAAGGTATACAATAATAATGTGATTGTGGTTATTTGATCACGTGAAGTGAGTTACTTTGGAGTGCTTTTGGAACCGATTAGGGTGTATTCTCATTCTCACCACATATATTATGAGAATAAATGTTAAATTTAAGTGACCCACCAACGAGAGTCCCACTATGTGATATAGAAATTGAATATGTGCTGTATTATATTCTATAATAAAATTTAAATTGGTAAGTGTATTAGACCTCGTTCAACAAAATCTCACTCAGCATCTACTCCTAATATTGAGAAAAGGTGGGGTACAAATAATAAGATGTGCGGGGGCCTCTATGAAAGAAAATGATCCTCGTCTATAAAAATATAAGATGGCTAAAACCTGTTTTTGTATCTCCATGTCGACTTTTTAACCTACCTAGTACAAATTAGAAAAACAATTCTATCCCTAAGTCAACTTTTAAATTATTTGGAGTAATTACTTATTTTAATTTTTTAAAAATAAAAGTGTTATTAATTAAATTTTCTAATAATAAATATATTAAAATAAATTTTTAATATTATTTTTTACATAAAATTAATTTTTTAATATTATTTTTGACATAAAATTAATTTTTTAATATTATTTTTGACATCAAATTATTTTTTTAATATTATATTTTACATTCAATTAATCATTCAATTAAATTAACATAAAAATTATTAAAAAACTAAATTAATGATAATAACGTTGTTCATAGTCACTCTACACTCTCTCAACAGAGCAATTCAACCAGCACCACTGTTAAACTTACTCACTATGTAGGTTCAGTCATAAAGAGTAAAGCGTCACCATTGAAGCTACTCATTGTTCAGGTCCAATCATAGGAAGATAAAAGAAAGAAATCGAACAAGAATAGGGAATCATAGGAAGATAAAAGAAAGAAATCGAACAAGAATAGGGAGGAAGGCAACCGACAAGAGAGGGGTGAGGGAAGGACATTTTTGGGGTTCCATTGGGAAGGGGGTGGGGGAATAGATATTAAACTCGGACCGGTAGTTGATTCGGTTAAAGTAGGTTAATGAGTTACTGGTTCTACCAGTGGGTTACTGGTCGAACCACATAAAATTAAATAAATTTTTAAATACATATATATATATATATACACACACATTACATATGATGATATTTATCATTATAGATAACTAAAATATCTTTATTTTGATAGAAAAGATTACCTTTAAGGAAAAAAAAGAGTTTAACCCTTAATTCATAAAAAAAAAACCTAATATTTTCATTAAAATGCTCATAACTCAAAAAATAAGTTTTTTTATAAAAAAAATTAAGACTACCATTGCATAAATCTTGAAAAGTTATATGAAATGAACATATAATTAGTATAAATCGGACAAACAAGTCAAAAGTTATAATTTTTCAAAGTTTAATTTCGTGACCCAGCCGGTTCCGGTTCAACCAACTGTGTGACCGATTTTCATCCAAAACCGACTAAGTCTGACTGGGTCTGAGACATACCCAATGTAACTAGTCACTCGAACCGATTACTTAACCGGTTCATTAGTCGACTAGCGGGACTGTGATTTTTATAACATTGGGGTAAGGGGACTATCTGGGGAAGATACATTGGGGTAAGGGGACTGTCTGGGGAAGATACATGGGGTGGGGGAGATGGGTTAGAAAAACAACGAGGGAGAATTTTATATATTTTATAATATTATAAATTATAAATAACTAATCAAGATTTTTTTTATTAAATAAATAGTTTTAAATCAAATTTTATAACTTTGATGTTAATAACTTAACTTTTAAATTAATATTTTATTACAAAATATATTTATGTAATTCATAAAAAGTATGTTTAGAGATATAAAATGAAAATAACATGTTTGTATTTCATTACATATATAACTAGGATAAGTGTGTCATTTGACATAATTATATATTTTTTCTTTCATTTTTTTACACAACTTTTATTTTCTTTGTATTCATTTTCTTTTTATCCAAATATATGAAGAGAAAATACATCTTTTTATCCATTTTCTTTTTTCCTCGTTTCTCTCATCCATCCAAACGAAGTAGAATTCATATAGATTTTAAAATCTAGGCTACTTCACAACTTTCCCTTCTTTATAATTGTGTTAGCATTAGTCAGTGTAACAGGTGCAGCAGCTTACGAGTTGCACAATATGTATGTGATAATTTTTTTTCTATAAAAAAAAGACAAGCTAGTTGATATGTAGCTAATAGTTGCAGCAGCTACATATGAAGCAGCTTGGTCACAGTAGAGAGGGCCACGAGTCCTTTGTGGCTCTTTTTTTATTTATTTGTTTGTTGGCTTTTTAATTTTTAATTTTGGTTGAAACTCTTCTATTTTAACTAATGTTGTTAAAGCCGGACCGGGCAGTGAACCGAAAAAGCTTCCGGTTCAGGTTCAATCGTTTCCACCATCTGGTCAAATCGGATGATGTCATAATTATGTATTAAAAATATATATATATATACACACACACACACTCACATGACCCATAACACATATTACCAATAATAAAATACATAATAAGGTTTTGGAGCCTCAATTCTTAAGCCTTATATCACTCTCAGTTGAGTAGTAAGTGATTGGGAGATTAAAAAAAATAAAAAAAGATTACTGGTTTACATAGAACTGGTCAGTTTACTGATTTTTCTCAATTTTGACCGGCTCAACCTGGCATGACCATGAATCCGGTTATGGGAGTGAACCATAACCGAATGAGGGACCAGTTCACAATTCAACTAGACAGTCTGGTCCGGTCTATATGACACTGATTTTAACGATGAATTTTTGCTTTTGGGCACATGTTGAATATGCTTTCTTTTATTTGTTGCATTTCATAAGCCTTACTCTTCTTATTTTTCGTGTTTCATTCAACTTCTACTCTTCTCATTTCTTTTGCTTAAGTTCATTTCATTTCCTCTTCTTAGTTCCTTCATTTCCTTCATTTTTGGTCGTGAGTTTATTTAAAGCCATTGTGAGAGCTTCACTCTTGCCTTATTGTGGGACTTCTACAAACCTAAAGTGAAAATTATTCCTCGTTTCTTGCTTTAAGTAAGTAATCAAACTATTTTTTGAGGCATAGATAATTATTGTAAGTGTAATTTTGATAACTTGATTAATTAATATGTTGTTAGAATAGTTTTTGTTTTTGGTTTCATAAAGAGCTGATTGGCCTTGATTGTCTCCATTCTCCTTGTTGAGAATGCTCTTTATGGTTGGTGATGAAACCCTTTTCTACCATGGCTTCCTCACAGTCCTTTTGCATCATGGCCTCTACTTATTCCTTTGTAGACATTGGAACCCTTTCAAAACTAAAAAGGTATAGGTGCCTAGGCAGCTAGTGTTGGGTTTCAGGATTAGGAAACACAGTGGAAAACAAAACCAAATCACAAAACCATCCAAGTATCCATGCGAAATCATAAAACGTGTTAAAGGGATTTACCTTTAGGAAGAAGCGACCGTCAATCATGAGCACGACAATCAAGTGGTGCCTCCATAGTATCCATATGAACGGACCGTAATCAGGCAGTCCTCCATTCTGCGGTACTAGCAGCAGGTGGTGTGTGCTCCTCTCACACTCATTGTTTTTTGTCTCTTGTGTTGTGTGTGCAGCTACAGCGATTATATATCATATATATAGCTAGAGTAGCCGTCATGAGAGCATGAGAAAAGCATTGAAGTGTCTACTCATAATTTGACCTAGGTCACAATTATGTACAGGCTCATCTACTCAGTTGACCCATTTGGTTTAACTAAAAGTCCAACTAGCTATCTAGGATCCCAAGTCATAATTGGATTCCTAATTAAATTCATCTCATGAATATTAAACCCTAGTACCGGTCCATTCAAAGTATGTGATCCTATAGGTTCCTATGACGTTGGCAATAATACTAAAATCCAATTTTTAGCAATACAAACAGTGAGTGGTATCTAGTAATACATCACTGCTACTTAAATAACAAGAATGTCAGTGATTTGACATAACCTTTCCATGAACAACGTTACCATGTAGTCTAGTCCCTTTGTTCAGATATTTAGATTGAACACAAGGTATAGAACGATTATCTTTATATAGTTCAATCTTTGGTTTCTTGATCTCCAAATAGACATATTAAAACAAATGAGATCAATATCTCATATTGATTCATTCGAGTATGGCCATGCATTTTCAGTCTCACTCTATCAAGGGCCCCACAGATATTGCTCCTATTAAGTAGGAGGGACAAATCCTATCTAGGTCACTCACATCCCTCTGCATGATTTGTAGTATGTCCAATAGCCGTCTTTTTATTCTCTTTGTTACAGAAGACGTTTGACAGTATCAAGTCATACAACTCCTCCTGTAAAGAACTGTAGTGCCTTCAAGTCAAAGGACCACATACACCATTGTCATTATGAGAATCACTCATGACATTAATGTAACGATCCTTGTAGCGTTCTCATAGTAGAGTCAATCAAGTACAACATTACTCTAATGTATACCTGATCAATCAATTTGAGACACTTATGTTAGCTTGTATTAGGCTTTATTAGATGTTTATTGTGCCCAATATTAGTATTTTATATGAGTTTAATGTTATTAGGCTTTATTGGGCTTTAATGCAAATTGTGAATAATTCTTGAATTTTGATGCATTTTGACCTTTCCTCCTTGGTTAGGCCATAACTTGGGACTCAGTGATCCATTTGAAGCGATCTTGGTGTCTTTGGAAAGCTAAGACAAGGTTCTACAAGTTTCATGAAGAACTCAAGAGCTGAATCGGACTTCTAAGGGTCCAAAATAGCCTTGTAATACAGAGTGGATTTGCCATCACGAAAATCTGGGTAGTGTGCACATATTGGACTATATAGTAGGCTATAGGCCTCCTCTAGGGCTGAAACTTGGTCATTGTAAAGATAAGACCCATATCTCCAACTTCACTGAAGACCATTTAGTCAATAGATATCATTTTAGGCATGATTATGAAGTTACAAGTTGGTTTGAATTTCGAAACACGTTCTGCCAACCTAACTTGAGGTAGGTGCAGTGTTTTTGGCATTTCTGGAGTTCTAAAAGTCCAAATGACATGATTCTAATGCCAAAATTTCAAGGAGACAACTAGCTATAACTTTCATAAGACCTCCAAGCCAAAATACACCGTCTAGGTCATGAAAATCAAGCCAGAAGTCAGACAAAAGTTGCTAACTAAAAGCCACCAACCATACACCAACCCACCTACCATGCACCAACCCACCAACCATGCATCAAGCTTCCATATTTGATAATTTCCATGTTTTTACAGCTTGTATTCAGATTATGTACATGTACAAATTGGCTTCTAGGATTAGTATAAATAGAGCCAATCTCTTTGTATTAGACATCATTCAATTTTAAGTAAGTTTGAAGAAAGTTTGAGTATTTGTGAGAGTTTTCTTTCTTTTCTTCTCCATTCTCTTTACAATTTCATTTTTGTTCTTTTATTTCTGAGTTCTTCCTTCCCATCCATGGAAGGCTAAGCTCTTATAATCAATCCAAGGGATTAGCCATCTTGATGTTTAATTTGGAGATCTTGTTTCGCTTGTTCATATTGCTTAATTGTTATTCAAGTTTCTCTTCTTCCTCTTTTGATTTTTATCTAGATTAAATTGCTTAATTTGATTTAGATGTTGATGTGATAATAGCTTTATTATCTTGTATTCAAAGAGGATCACAAAGACTAAACAATATATTAAAGCTTTTTGATGAATTGTTTAGCTTGGTTAAATTCTAGATCTTAAGTTAATCTATGTCGGATGATGCTTACTTTATCTAACCTTAGTTAATCAAATCCTAGATGCTTATCTAGTAAAGGATTCTTAGATCATGTTGAGGCTTCTTGATGTGATTTAAGGCAAAGAACATGATTAGCAATTAAGTAGATTTCTTGTGATCAATGATGAATTAAAACTCAAGATCGATAAATTTCCTTGGATTGGTTGCTTCTTTATATTTGTTTACAACTTTCAGTCTTGTACTTTTTTCAATCTTATTAATCAACAACAAACCCCTATTTTATTATCTTGATCTGATTAAATCTTTTTTCTTTTTGGATCCTTGAGAGACGATTCGGTTCATTCTCTATACTACAAATTAGTTTGTGAACCGGTAATTTTTATTATTTGACGAGTCTCGACAACCTCTTATCAATACCTATGTGAAGACTTGATATTTTATATCTATAACCTGTGACATATGGTCATCAACCTACACACATACTAGTTTCAATGTATTACTGTTGTCCAAATTCACAATAATACTTGAATAGAGATATTTAAGAATAGTGTTCCTAAGCAACCAATAGGATCTCACAATTAAGTCATGCACTTGATATCCTATGGTATTGTATTTACTATTCTATTGACTTTATCATGCATATTTTAATAAAATAAATAACACAATAACCGAAGTGCCTCATATATATATATATAAACGATAAGATACAATGTAACTAGAAAGTCAGTATACAACTGGCATCTAGGGCATACACTAACAACTAGGCCCACATCAAAGACAAAGATATGAAATTTCCTTGGTATGACAAGGTATTATCACCAATTTGTCAAGGACTTTTCTAAGCTTGCAGCTCCTTTGACTATGTTGACTCAAAAGCAAGTTAAGTTCTAGTGGACCAATGATCTAAAACAGAATAAACCAATGATCTATTAAAAACAATACGGTCAACATTCAAATAACATTCATCTCGATAAAATTTAACCTTTGCTACATAACTTAGTTACTTTTCTACTCAAATAAAAGGACTAAATGATGTAATAATCCTATTCTTAAATGACACCACCAAAAGCTAGAGTTGGTGCATATTTAAGCAAAACCATGTCGAATGCAGCTATTTAGAAATTCCACCACTAAGAAATGATGATTCATCTCGTAAAGTAGTTGGTCCTGTTGGTGTATGCCCTAGAGGCTAGTTGTATCTTGACTTTATAGTTTACATTGTATCATGACATTTATTTAATATATGATATATTTTATTTATTGTGTTATTTATTTATATTAAATGAACATAATAGAGTCCTTATAATGGAAAGTTCTATGCCATGGATTATCAAGTTCATGACTTGATAGTGAGATACCATTGGATAAATTAGAACGTTATTCTTAAATGTCCCTAGTTAAGTATTACTGTCAATGAGGACGACGGTGATGCATTGAGACTAGTATGTGCGTAGGCTGATGACCGTGTCTCACAGATCATGGATATGAGATATCAAGTCTACACATGGGTACATATTAGAGTAATTATGTACTGGTCTGACCCACCATAAGAACACTATATGGATCATTACGTGAGTGTCATAAGCGGTTTTCATAATGACAATGATGTATGTAGTCTTTCGACTTAAGGTCACTACCTACATGATCAGTTATATATTTTAATATCGTCAAACGTCACCTGTAACAAGGTGATCATAAAATCAATTATTGGACATGTCACAAGTCATGCAGAGGGATGTGAGTGACGTAAAAAAGATTTGTCCCTTCCACTAACGGGAGCGATATCTTCGAGCCCTTTGATGAGTGAGACTTGAAAATGCATGGTCGTGCTCAAATGAGTCAATATGAGATATTGATCTTATTTGTCTTTATAAGTTTACTCGGCAATCAAGAAACCAATTATTGAACTGTATAAGGGTGACATGTTCCATGCCTTGTGTTCAATCAAGATATTAGGACAAAGGGACTAGACTACATGGTAACATATCAAAAACAATTTATGAGTAAGAGAGATACTGTGAGAAACTTTTCCCCGTAGCACTATGCCGAAAAGGAAGTCCTTCTCATCCGTTCGTGTGGATACCGTAGAGACGTTACAACAACGTTCGTTGCAGCGTTCATAATTTGCTGTCCATCACAAAATCAATTTCGTCCATAAGGTAATCATCTTAACATGGGTCATGACCATCGCATGGATCCTTGGAGGGTTTCATATTTTTGTATGTTTTTCCGTTGGCTTTTCTAGTTGTGAAACCCAACAAGTCCTTGATATTGTTATTGTGCATACGTACAAAAAACAAGACATGAGTAAGAAAAAATGGTATAAGTTGTAAATTTAAGGTATATACTTAATTCCATACTTAAGTTTGATTTTCTTAATTTCTACACACCTAATTTGGAATTAAGGGAGTTACAAGATCAACATTACTATATCCATTCCCCCAAAACTTACTTGTGTCATACTGTAAACATATGGATAATCATAAAAAGTGATGTTATGGTATATAAAATAAAGTCACCATCAAGATTTAAGGAAGAGAAAAGTTGACAATGCTTTTACATGTGTGCTCTCCTATGTTCTAAGCACATCAAACTTTTCATATCCACAAAAGCTTTCTTTGAGATCTATTTGGGTTTCAACTACAAAAAGATTCAGCTATAAAATATTTAAAACATGGATTAAAATTTAAATAATGAAACACAAGCCTATGATACTTCTTTAGATATATATTGAATAAGATTTATGTTTGGGGATTACTTTCTCATTTCTTGTACATTTTTTTCCTTTTTAACTGCATTCGTGTTTTTTATTTGTTAGCTTTCTCATGATTTGATCAACTTTAGATTCATTCCTTTTTTTATAGGGGACCATCTTATTACGAACTACTAAAGGATCAAGCACCTTGGTCCACTCTTGAGAAATAATTGAGATGTCTAATATAATTGGAGATGCTTCAATGCTCTTATTAGATGTCTTATGGTAACTCAATTCAACTTTCAAGCCATGAGTCCATATCACCACTTTCATAACATCATCATCACTATTTACCCCTCATACAAGCAACTTCGTAAAAAGCATTGCACATCTTATCAAGTCACTAAGCTTCAAGATTGGTTGTGTAATTGTCATAACTACTTTTCACTAATGTGTGCCTTTGTTTCAAATCCTTCCTTCAAAGAGATACTACAAAGTTAGATGGCTCTAAATCTTTGTTTCTTATGTAATTAAGCATAGAAAGGATGTCTCTATATAAAATACTTCTAAACTTATACAAATCATATGCACATTTTCACTTCAAATTCTTTTGCATTGAAGTACACAGTGAAAACTATGTATTTCATTCAATCATTAACTTTTTTTTTGTTTCAACAACATAAAAAAATTAAAATTGTTCCTTCCACCCTCTGAAAGTAAGCATTACAATACACTACACAAGCCACCTCCTCTAGAAACTCTTTGAATTTTGTATTGTCAAAACTTTTTGAAATTGGAACTCAATACCATAAGCACTCACATAAGGAATTAATGCATTGTAGGAACTAAAATCTACTAAGCACTCTTTTTCCAACCTTATCTCTTAGATCATTATCATATTGTTTCATAAATTGCTTTAAGGTTATCTGGGAGTTAACATATCTATCAAAGAACACATTCACGCTTTCACTTATTTGTGTTAAAGATATCCCAACCCAAAATGTGTCCTTCATATACATAAGAACCCAACAATGTCTCTCAATATAAATCTCATTCATTTCCATGATGATTGTAATTTGCAATAATTTGTTTCCAACTCTCCATAAAATCATCCTTACTAAAAGAATCATACACACCATCATGCAAAATTGATTTGATTGACTCAAAGTCAAAATATTCCCTCAACTTCCCAAGAACTTTGTTCACTACATTCCATAAGAACCAGTGGTGACGAGCATTTGGAAAACAACCTCAATTACATTTTTCATTGCTTTGTATTGATCAATAATAATAGCACTAGGAGCCCGTCTCGACATACATGCTAGCAATGTCTGAAAAAGCCAAGTAAAAGTTTTAGTATCCTCATTTAACAACAAAGCACAACCCAATACTTTTGATTACCCATGATGATTCACTAATACGAAAAGAGCAAAAGGCATCTCATATTTTTTTGTAAAATAATGGTATCAAATGTTACATTAACATTACCAAAATATTAAAATGCATCTGTTGCATATGCCCAAAAGACATTTCTTAATCGAAATTTATCATCCAAGTCTATCAAATAATAAAAGCTTTTATTTTGGTTTTGTATTCAAAGAAAATATTCTTGTATGGCTTCAACATCTCTGATCCCTAATCATAGCTTCTAGATTTCTCTATATAGTTTTTGCAATTTTTCTGGCCAAATGTTAGATTTTCATATCCTCCAGCTTCAGCAACAAGTGATTGAAAATTTTTTCTTTACATAATCCCAACTCAAATTAATCTTAAGCCTCTTTTTCACCTAAGAGTTTATTATTCTATTACATCTAAAAAATTGTGCTTTCATAGGACTCATTTCATGGTTGTGTTCAAGGATAACACTAGTAATCTTCACCTTTACATCTAGACCCAAACATGCTTAAGTTTGGCCTTGCACAATGTTTTGGTGGTCGGATTTGGCTTCAAAAGCTTGTTTCACTGGCTTACTAACTTCCTAGCAGAAGAACAATATATAGTAAAATGCTTTTACCTGTCAATATCAGTTTCTGATTTTTGTTGTTGTTGTAAAAGCAAAACCTTTTTATTCGGCAAATTTAGCGTAATAAGTTTCAACCTCTTCTTCAAAATCAAATATCATCCCTGCTCTAAGGTCTTCAATTTCCTCATTAATTTGTTCTTTAATTAGTTTTTTCAATCTCATATATTGATTTTTATTTATCATGCTCAAATTCCTCATTCTTATCATCCATGCCCTTGTCAAAAGACTTGTTGTCATTTATATGAGAGTAAGAATCGTTTGAAGCAAATTTTGATTCCATTCTATCAAATTTAACACAAACTCATCACAAGGAGATCAATTTCTATTCAAGCAAATAAAGTAACGAGTAACCAAAGTAACGAGCAAACAAAGTAACTCCTCACAAAATTATAGCAATGGCTAACAATTGCAAATTAGTAAACGAGATATAATCAAAATGAGATCATAATTGCTTAAACATGCGTACCTTGCTAATATAAGTTCTCAAATATTTTTCTTTTTCTCGAGTTGGAACAATTGCACTATGTTCCTAAATTAGAAACCAATTAAAAAAGAAACAAACAAAAATTAAAACATAAAGAAGTGAAATCCATTCTTTGATTTATACTAAAAAAACAAAGAAATAGATCTTGCATTAACACAAAGAGATTAGAGAGAAAAGAATCATAGTTGAAAGAGAAAGGGAAAGGGAAAGCCTTGCTATAGCTAATAGCACACAAATTTGGAAGAGAAAGGCTTATTGTTGCTTAATTCAATTTTGCCGTCATCGATTGGTAATGATTCTTCTACTTTACCCTTTTAAATTTGTTTAATAAAATTAATTGAAAATAATGACAAAATTAAAACAAACGGGATGCCACCACACTTAAGTGATTTGGCACACTAAATTTGGGCACATCATTCTAGTTGTGTAGCAATGTTGTAATTTGTTTATTATCTTTACATGGTCTTAAGGTGTAAAATACTATTTACCTCACCTCCAAACTCTTAGTGCACCTTTCTTAAAGAAATTCTTAAGTTGGGTCAAATCTTTTAGGTATATCATGGCTAGGGTTGTTAATCGGGCCAAGCAAAAAATGAGTTAAAAATAACATGCCGAAAAAAGCAGCTCACAGGCCTAAGTAGGTCGCCTATTTTTTTTTAAAAAAAAATTATACTTACAACTTGCATTCACCTAGGGTCGCCAAAGCTATAACATTGACGAATAGAACAAGAATTAAGCAAGCCATAACCTTAATCCTTCATTTAAAATCGTAAATACAAATGTTTTTCAATGATTTAACCAAAACATATTGGTTTTCAATTTGCTTGTTACGAAAGATAAAACTTAGACTCACCTTCTTATTCAAATGGGAAATGGTGTAGCAACAGTAGCCAGTGACTGGTTCTCCACTCCTTCGGCGAGATGGATCGTTAGGTTCAGCAACTCATGACAGAGGTCGTCATTGACGCAATAACACAACAGCACTATGGGTGAATCGCGAAGGAGGGTGGCGCCCTTGCTGCCATCATTAGTCCTTTCTCCAGCAAATGGATGGGAGGTGGTCACGAACTTTAGAGGCAGTGGCAGAATAGGGATTATGGTTATCCTTGTCTCAAAGTCCTCTTCGATTTTCAGCTAGAGATTTTGGCAAGTTGAGTGAAAATGTGAAAGTGAAATTGTGAATGTAAACACAAGCTAATGTTAAGGGCTGTTGGGCTAGGCTAAGGATTTTGGTTACGTGGTTCATTGGATTAGGCATGACATTCTTTTGAGTTTTGCCTCCTTATTTTTAAGAAAAGAAAAGAAAAGAAATTACACTTTCCTGTTTAACTCGTGGGCCAAACGGGTTGGACCACAAATGAATTGATTTAAACGATCAATAACATTAAAGCCTGATTCACATAATTTTTAAGTAAATGAGTTATCCCAAAATGGCCCTCATCATGGCTCTTGCTTTTTGGGTGTCAAAATGGTAATTCTCTTATTCCCGTTTAGAAGCCTAAAATTAATTTTGGCCAATGGTTGTCTGAAGTAGAAAAGTTCATTATGCATTGGAGCCAAACAACAAAGTGGCCAAAATTATTCTAACAATTCAAAGCACATTTTAATAGTGAAAAATATTATTTAGCTGCATATATTTAAACAATCTCTATGTTGTGTTTGGAAACACATTAAGGGTCTGTTTGGATAGCATAACTTATGACGTATTGGAGCTTTTCTACTATCATAAGTGCTTGTATATGTGTTTGCTTATGACTATCAAAAAGTTATTTTAAACTTATTTTATAAAGCTATATTTTCAAGCTTTTTACAAAAGCCTTCTACCAAAGCTGAATAGTGCTTTTCGGTAGCTATTTTAAATTAATTGAGGACAAAAATATCCTCATATAACAATAGAAATTCCCATGAAATCCAAAGCTATCTCTATCAAATTTTCTAAAACACGAAAACCTAAGAAAGCTATGTGAATATTCAAGAGTCTCCTTTGTTGATTACTATGTCAATCCCTGTCCTGTCTCAGCAACGTATGATTCTCGCAACTCTCTCGCACTTTCATCTCCTTCAAGGTTTGATTTCTCATTTTATTTTTAGCTTTCATATTTGGAGTTTCATAGTTGGTGTTTTTGTTAGTTTTTTCTTTTCTCAATTTGATATTTCTCTTGAATGAACCTTCCCCATGGCTGATGTGGGAGTTTGGTGCCTGATTGTGTGGATTATAAGGATATGTGTATCATGTTGCTTTATATTTCAATTTAGGTATCTGTTTATGAACTGGTTAGGTACAAGGACATATGGCTAATATATTTTACACCCACATAGCTACTGGCTGCAGATTGCATAATAAAATGTTTGAAAGACCATATCCATAGTCTTAGTAAATTTTATCATGAGATGAACTTTTGGTTGTTGCCTTGAATTTCATACCAATAAAATTAGTTTGGGTAGATTAGTAAGTCCCCAAGCATTGTGTGGGTATGGGTTGCATTTGATGTGATGGCAAAGCCATTGTACTCATCCAATAAAGCATATTAATTTGGAAAAAGATTTCTTACATTGAGTTAACCATTAAACTCAAACGTTTCAAAATATAATATGCTTTCCCAGTAAGTAAATTGTGATTTTGTCCATTCTACTATCTGATAAGATTCAAATAGATTATAGTTATCACCATATGACAGTATTTTATTTGTTTTGCTACTTGGTCTAGATACATACTATCTATTACTAAAAGTTGTCTCATTAATGGAGTCTACAGACTATTCCATTTTATATGATGTGCTCATTTTTGTGATACTGATCTAGGGGTGTCTACTCCTTGAAGATTACATAACCTCACTTACATAAGAGAGAACATGTAGATTGATGACTGTCATGCCTCCTTATGCTTTTCTATGATTTTTTTTCTTTTAACGTTTTAGGGTTGGAGAATAATGCAATCTTAAGTTAATGCTTGACATGATCTTAGCCTCAAATTCTTTAGTGATCCAATCTTGGGTGCTTGGTTTGACCAGACTTTTTTTTTCCTTCTTTAAAATCAAGCTTGAGTTGTATCAGCAATTTGATTATTTGGCTTTCTAATTATCCTACAATTTATTCACCTTTAACTACAAAGTATGCAAAGCATAGAAGTGGTCTTTTGTTACTAATAGTTGTTTACTGTTTGGAACTTTATTATTTTAGGGAATATTTGGTTTAAGTTTAATTTTTAGCAAGTTTTAATATTGAGACTTACCCATTTTCCTTCAATGTATATGCTTTTACGTTAGTTCTTTTAATCAATTTTTATTAGATGATTCATTATTAGTTGTTTAGTTTTTTTTAGAATTAATTAGAAATAACATAAAATAAAGATAATATAATTGCTCTCAGATGATTATTTCTATTCCCATACCATTGAGTTATAAATTAAACATGTTATAGTTCTAGCATATCTATATGTAATGAATTTTGGGTGTAATACTTTCTTTTTCTTTTCCCTAAGTTGGGAATCTTTTATGTGTACTTATTAGAATGGCTCCGACTGTTCTTCCTAAGCAAGTTCATGGAACTGTGAAAATTGGACAAAAAAAATTAATGGTTGATTGGAATGACAAAAATACTGTTATATTTGTGAAAATATGTATTGAGGAGGTGGAAGTTGGAAATAGGCCTAATACGCACTTTAGAAAAGTAGGCTGGGCAAACTTGAAGTCAAAGTTCCTTAAGGCCATAGGATTGTCGTATGAGTATAAGCAACTTAAAAACAAATGGGAGGCTATGAAAAAAGAGTGGGCACTATGGGTAAAATTTAGTGGTAAGGATACAGGTCTTGGTTGGGATCATATTAAAAAGACCATACAAGCATCTAATGATTGGTGGGAAGCTAAGATTCAGGTATGTGGAGGTTTCTAATCTATTTGTCCTATATTACTTTTAAAATAAGACTATAGTAGTTTTTAATTAATTTTTCACTATTTATAAGAAAATCCTGATGTGGAGAAATTTAGGGAGGAAGGTCCAAAATACTTGCATGAAATGGAAAAACTTTTTAAGGATGTTGTAGCTATTGGGTTAAGAGCATGGGCACCATCTCAGGATCCAGGAGAAGAAGAAGAATGTGATAGAAACGAAGCAAGGAATATGGATCTTTGGAGGAAGATGTTGACAGTGGAGATGCGGGTGATGAAGAGGGTGTGCTAAAAAGGTCTGAGGAAGAAGGCTTGGATAACTTTACAAATGAAATAGGTCCTTTCTAGGGTAGAGATTGACTAGGAATAACTAGGTATCTGAGAGTCTGAATAGACATCCTATTCGTTGCTATGAGCAATTTAGGATGAAAAAACATGTATTTCTCCAGCTATGTGATGTCTTACAAAGTAGCTACAATCTTAGACCAACAAGACATGTTGGGATTCATGAACAAGTGGGTATGTTTTCAAACATACTAGGACAACTAGGTTCAATTTGTAATTCAGAGGAGAGGTTCCAGCATTTAGGGGAAACTATTTCTAGACAATTTCATCTTGTCTTGCATGTTGGTTGCATGCTTGCAAGAGATATAATTAAACCAATAGATCCACACTTCAAAGATATTCCTGTTGAGATTAGAATTGATGAAAGATACTATCCATATTTTAAAAATTGTATTGGAGCAATAGGTGGCACTCATATACGTGTCGTTGTTCCTTCCGATATGCAGAATCCTTACATTGGTAGAAAGGGTATTACAACTACCAATGTAATGGTAGCATGTGACTTTAATGTGTTTCACATTTGTGTGGCTAGGTTGGGAAGGGTCCGCACATGATACTAAAATTTTCTATCAAGCTTTGCGTAGACCTAGGTTGAATTTCCCACTTCCTCCTGCGGGTTAATGAATTTTAACATTACTATTTGAATTTTGAACCTTTAAAGTATGTACTTATTGGATGTTTAATTATTTGACACTTTGGAAAATTCTTTTGATTCCAGGTAAATACTACTTGGTAGATTATTGTTATCCTTGTTTCATAGGTTTCTTAGGTCCATATAAAGGTCACAGGTATCATCTCCCACATTTTAGATTAGGACCCAGAGCAAGAGGAAGAAATGAAGTGTTTAACTTCTATCACTCTAGCCTTTGATGTACAATTGAATGCTTTTTTGGGTGCTGCAAAACAAGATGAAAAATCTTGGGTTCTATGCCATCATTCTCATTGGACACATAAGTTAGAATTATTGGTGCTTGCATGGCCTTGCACAACTTTATTAGAAGGCATGATACAATTGGTGCAAATTTTGAAGCATTCCATGAAAACTTTGACTTTGTTGATGAAGGGGTAGATGAAGCAAGGCCTAGCAATGATAGCTGGGAAGAACAGAAAGTGTTAAGAAAATGAAAGATATTAGAGAGCAAATAAAAAATCGGTTGCCTACACGTCTGTAGCATTATTGCCTATATTTTTGCTATTTAGAATAGAGTTTATAGATTGCCAACTATTATATCAACATTGGGTTTTTCTTGTAATTTCTTCTTAAAGACAACTTGTTTTTTTTTTTTATGTTGAAAATACTTGTTATTTATATAGAAAGTTTTATGAAATAATTTGCTTCAATGCAAAATTCCTATAATTAATCTTTTTATATGGTAAGACATAATCTTAAGATGTTTTAAAGAAATGAATTCGTTTACTCCTACTATAATATATATTATCTTAAAAAATTATGGTTTAAATAAACTTTTGGTTCTTATACTTTACACTCATTTTTAATTTAGTCCTTATACTTTTTTTTTTGTGTAAATCAATCCTTTTTATGTCGATATTTTTGCTATTTAGAATAGAGTTTATAGATTGCCAACTATTATATCAACATTGGGTTTTCCTTGTAATTTCTTCTTAAGGACAACTTGTTTTTTTTTTTTTACGTTGAAAATACTTGTTATTTATATAGAAAGTTTTATGAAATAACTTGCTTCAATGCAAAATTCCTATAATTAATCTTTTTATGTGGTAAGATAGAATCTTAAGATGTTTTAAAGAAATGAATTCGTTTACTCCTACTATAATATATATTATCTTTTTTTTTTGTCGAAACCAAGGTATCTACCGTCAAGCACAGTGATTAATCCTCTCGCTGGATTGCAGGCACCTCGAAGGGTGGGACAGCTAGCCTGGGGATTTAAAGCTTCTCCATACCCAAAGGTAGGGATCGAACCCCTGACCTTTGGTTAAGGATGAATGAGCCATTACCGCTCAACCACACCCCCAGGTTTATATATATTATCTTTAAAAAATTATGGTTTAAATAAACTTTTGGTTCTTATACTTTACATTCATTTTTAATTTAGTCCATGTACTCTTTTTCTGTGTGAATCAATCCTTATACTTACAATCGTTTGCAAAATGATTCCTACCGTTAGATTCATTATGATGTCGTTAGTTTCTAGGGATCAAATTTATAAACAGGAAAAAACTATAGGAACCAAATTAAAAATTTATAGGGACCAAATTCAAAAAAATAGAAAATTATAGGGACCATAAACTGATGACGTCATAACCGAAATTAACGATAAGGACCATTTTACAAACGATTGTAAGTACAATGACTAATTTACAAAGAAAAAAATATAAGGACTAAAATAAAAATGAGTGTAAACTATAGAGACCAAAAGTTTATTTAAACAAAAAATTATTTAACAACTAAAGTAATATATTTATATTCAGGTCACTAGTATATGTATTTAAATATACATTGTTTTTTATTAAACAAAAATTGTAAACATTAATTATAACATTAATATATATATTTAATTTTTTTATTTTCAACATTTATTATTTAGAAAATGACAAATGCTTATTTATCCTAACATAATTTTTATAAGTGCTTATGAATGTCCTTTTTTGTCATTTACATAGTTATAAGTGCTTATATAATAATTTATCCAAACACTTTAAAAAGAACTTATTGATTTTAAAAGCGCTTATCTAAACATGTATCCAAACATAAAATAACTTAATTTGAAGGAGATTATTATATAAGAGCTTCTTCGATAAGGTCTTTTCACATAAGTGCTTAAATAAGTTATTTATCCAAACATGCCTAAATGTATTAAGCTGAGCTCTATGCTAAAAATTTGTATATTAATTATGCTAAGTTGAGAAGTGTCAATATGAATATGGATATAAAGCTTTTTACAAATACAAATAGCAAGACTACAAAATTTTATTGTTTCACTAGAATTTGAAGTGTTGTGTTATGTTTGACACTAGCACGACTTTGTTTTTGTGTAAATTAAGGTATCTCTTCGCCCAGAAAGTAAGAGACTAATATTCCGGGATACGGTCACACGCGTGAAGCGGGGACCTCTCATAAATGTATTTTCTCTATACACATTATCCCCAAAATGTATTTTTTCCATACACATCATCCCCTAAATGTATTTTCTCCATACACATCATCCCAATGATCAAACTCAGAAAAAAAAAAGTTTAAGGTAACCAAGTCCCTTCTACTAGGACCAACGCAAGTTGGTTAACTTTTTTTTTTGATACATTATAGGTGTAAGAATTTAAGTAAGGGAGAGACATAAGTATTTTAGTGGAAGATCAAATTCTCAATATCATTATCACACTCTAATAAAGACTGAGATGATATCAATTGAGCTAGAAGCTCATTAATGACTCTTATTTTAAAATAAAAAAAGAAAATGACTTAAAGGTCAACTTGATAAAGATATTTTTTATTTTATTTTTTTAAAGTTAATCAAGTATTTAATTAATTTATTTAATAATTTACATACAATTAATTACATATTAAAAATAAAAATTAAATTAAATTATTAATTAATAATATATAAATTATTAATTAATTTAATTAAATACTTAATTAAATTTTAAAACGAATTAAATAAAAATAACTTTTTTCAAGTTAACTCTTTCAATTATTTTTCCTAAATAAAAAGGTCTATGCTTCATAGGTGTAGAAATGTTCATAACTAGTGTATGGTTTGACTCAACTTTACAGCAATTTTAGGGTTGTAGTCAACTTAAGTGATTGATTTGAGAGATATTTTAAATAGAAGCCATATGAGTTAATGATACGAACTTTTCGGTGCTTGAAAAAAAAATTATAATGAGAAAAAAGTTTCATGAAAGAAAAAAAAAATCGCACTACCATTATAACAACGTACTTTATGAGATTAAAATAGTTAATTTTACAAATTCAATAATTATTCTATTTTTTTAGCAACCAAATAATTCCTCTACATTAAAAAAAAGAAGAAGAAAAAAAAATCAAAGATTCCGAGAATTTCGGTTAAATTGGCAGGAAATGGGCGGGGCGCGTTTTAGGAGTTTCCCATTTTTTTCCATTATGGGTCCCACAAGACATACCCCAATCTAAACATCCTAAGATGTCGCCCGTAATCTCACACACATCTTTCAAAAGATTTGTTACCAGTTTTCACTTTTTTCTTTTTTTTTTTTCCTCTCTTTTTTGATTTTGAAAATTGCATTATCATCATTATTATTATTTTCTACTTTATAATAGTATCTGTTTTTCTTTGATCTTTTTCTCCTCCTCTTCCTTTCAAATTTTCAATCCCTTACTAGAGAGAGAGAGAGAGGTTTATTTGCTTTGAATCCAATTTGGAACCAGAGACATGGTTAGCACACATAAATAATTATGTGTTTTTGGAGTCTGATTTTTAATGGGTTCTTTGCTGGTTTTGCTTTTTTCTGTTTGATTTCTCTATGAAATTTTGATTGCATTGTCATGATTATTGATACCCTTTTCTGTAGTCCCAATTTTCTTTGCATTTTTGGAGTAATCTTTCTATTACCATGCATTCAAATTATAATACCATATGTAAAGTTGGTGTCAGTTAACAGGATGAATATCAAGTTTGCAAATTGAAGTTACAGATTAGGTTGATTTCTCACTGTATCTTGAATATTGGGATGGATTTGGGTTGCAAGAAGTGAGGTAGTGGGTTTGTAACTATTTCTTGAAGATTAATCTGCTGGTAATTTGATGAGGAAAGTGGAGAATGGCATTAATATTTTTTATCCTTGATTCTTGAACTGTGTTTTGCTTTAGTATTTTTTTTTTAATTTTGTTTTTTTGTTTGACAAGGGTTCTTGAATTCCTTTTGAGGCCAATGAATGGATTTTGCAGGTGGGGCAGAACCGTTTACCAAAGGAAAGGAAAAGAGATTGGCTTAGTGCCCTTCTGAAGAGCAGCTTTGGCTATTGTGAAGACCACCAAGACCTTAAGTTTAATGAGAAGAATGTGTTCTGTATAGACTGTGCACTTAGCTTGTGTAGGCACTGTAAGGAAGCTCATTCTCTCCATGGAAGGTTTCAGATATACAAATATTCCTATCAGGATGTCGTCCGCCATTCTGATCTGCAGAAGTATTTTGACTGCTCAAGTATTCAGGTTCTCTATTCTTTATCACAATATAGTACTGAATTGATTTAATACTTGTCTAAAATCAATTCAGTGTCTTAATATTAATCTCATCAATTGCTGCTATATTGTGTTTGATTGTTTTGCTCTGATAAGTTTTCATGGTTGAAATGGATTGTGTAGCTCTAGTAACTGTTCTCCAGTGGTCATAGCCCTTAATGATGTGATAATTTGTTGGATTTACAATGTCTAAATTTTCCAAATGGGTTTAGTCCAGATTCCAGAAATCATTTATCTTTTATCAGCTTTAACCAATGAACCATTAATTTTCTAATTCTGTCATCTGTGTAATAAGCTATGTTTATTTTTTGTTTGTACCATGGTTGTTGTTGAACATTGTTGAAGTATACCTGAACCTCATTTCTTAATTGGTATATCTGACTCACTAAACCTACGTAACCTCTTAATAGTAAGCTCTGAATTTATTTTTCTAATTAAAAACTAAATGATTGATGAACATAATTTTCTTCTTACAATGGTCACATGATTTGGCAGACATACATATCCAATAATGAAAGGATTGTGCATCTCAGACCCCGGCCTTCATCCAAAGTCATCAAACTATCAAAAAGATCTAAATTTGCTAATCTAAGCCCTGAGTCTCAAACCAAAGTATCAACACAACCAAAGTCGGGTGGTACTTGTGAAGAATGTGGAAAACATTTACAAGATGAGCGTAATCGCTTCTGCTCCATTACATGCAAGGTAACAGCGATACTCTAATTTAATGTTAAATTTATTGTTTACTTAACTCTGAATAATTTGTGAATCAAATCATGTGCAATTGTTAGATCTCAGTGCTTCCAGTGGAGCCCCAAAACCAAAGTCTTCCAATTCATGGACTTGCAGACCTTTCTATAAAGAAAAATCACCATTCACAAAGGATTTCAGAGGAGCCTGTCAACCAAATTGATAACCAGAATTCAGAAACAGAGTCATCTATTTCTATAGCTGAGCCATATGAATGTGTTGAAGTCATGAATTTCAGAAAGCGCCCAAGGAAAGCGACCCCTCACAGATCTCCTTCTGTTTTCACAACTTGAAAGTTGTCTTCTTTCTTTCTCCTATGATTCTATTTTTTGTTTCCATTTTTGGAGAATAAGATTTCTTGCAACATTTGAGGGAAACTCAACCCCACTGTACCCCATATTGGGATTTAATGTATAAGTTGGGAGTTTTGAGGTTCAGTTGCTGAGATAAGTAACTTGATGAGCTTGTACAGCTTATGGGTTATATATAGTAAATGAAAGGTGTAGAAGGTGCACTGTGGTTAAGTTACTCTTCAATTCCATCCTTTTCAGCTCTTATAGTGGAAATTAGTTATCTCCAATGGTTGAATAACCCTTTCTAACAAAAATTTCTCATGGCAATGCAAATTTTCCAGTTTTCTGTTAAGCAGTGTATTCATAGTGCTATATACATTATTTGCTTGTCTTCATATCCCCTGTGCTCTTGGCAAATTTGTTCAATCTGCTAGCAATAGTACTTCCTTTGATTTTCCCTCTAGGATTCCCAATCTCTGACAGATAAGTGATGGGATGTTGTTTTATATATCTAACTTTCATAATTGCATAATCAGGCCTGCCCCCCCTCACATTGCAGGCAGCAACTTTTGTGTTCCATGTTTCCCTTTGAATGTGGCAGGCAGAAAGGACGCAAAACCTCAGAAGGTTGTTGAGGGAATAGGATGGCAAAGATTTGGTGTCCCCACAACCATTGAGAAAGCCAAATCTTGTGCTTGTTGAAGCACATGGATGAACTTTTTAAAATATTTTATTAGATGTGAATTATGGAATTAATATTGCAACCCTTTTGTTATTCAATTTTATGTCGCGAACCTTAGTAAGTGGGCAAGAATTTTTTTTCTATAATTATTTGAGTAGTAAGAGTGTGAGTATGTTATTTTGTGGAATAATAAATATTTTTACATATAGCTAGTTTTTACTCCACGTAGGGATTTATTGATTTGTAATGGAATTTGGGATCTCTCTAAATGTTGTCCACATAAATCCATGTAGGACATTTAGCTAGCATCAAACGTGCCACCCACATATGCACATTACATGACACGTGGAGGCTCTTAGTAATGGTTTTCTTACAAATAGTTATAATGAGACGAAATTGATGTCGGCCTTGATTGAAAGACTAATTTAATAACATTTATATTTTTTGATGATTAAAATAATTGTTTAATCTTACGGCGAACTTTAATTATGATTTATATTTGTTCTTAGTAAAATAAATTATGTTATGGGTCTTGTGAGTTTGGGCATGAGTATTGATGTTGGATTAACACTTTGGAAGTGTACGAATTTTTTTAAAATTAACTAAGATGAGAATTTTTTCTGGAAAAACTCACTTGTTTGGTATTTTAAATTAGGATTAAAAGTGGGTAAGCTCTCATTTGTGGTACTCTAATTGTGTATGTTCTTAGAGCCCATTTTAGTGTGATGTCATGATTTGTTCTTGTTAAATCAGCCAAATACTCTTTCACCCGCATCCACGTGAATTTTTGGAAGTGATTCGAGCTTGTTTCGGCTCAGTCTCTAGTTTGTGAATGGATAATAGATGTTTTGACATATTTTGATCTCCAAAATAAATCCCTCTTATATGTATCTCTTCTATTATATATATAGCAACTTTGAAATTTATCTCTTCATATTTTGATTTATTATTAAATTCCAATTTTAATTTACTGCCATGTGACACTGATTTTATTTTATCACTTGTAACAATTTTATTTTTGAATCATTTAATTTGTTTTTATGGATGTAAGACCTCAGGAAAACAAGAACTTCATTATTTTGAAACTATGACTTTTATTATAAAGCAAAATAGTTACAACTTTTATGAAATATTAAAAACCATTTTAAATAACCTATTGGACGTTGGAACTTGTAACGCTACAAGTATACTAAATATTTTTTGAGAAGGTTATAAGACCTTGAAATTATTTTAAAATAGTATTTGTGAATTTTTCGGATCTATTTTATGACTCCTTACCTATTAGTAGGGATGACAATTTCTCCCATCCTGTTTAACACCCGTTTATTAAATGGGACGAGGGAGGGGTTGTTTCTCCTGAACCCGTGGGTACCCAATATATAATTTTAAGTATTTAAAGTTGTATTATTGTTATGTATATATATATGTTCTTCAAGAAAATTGTATTATTATTTTGATTTTAAGTATTTAAAGTTGTTAAACTAAATTAATTTGAAGTAGATAAATTATGATATTAAAATTTATTTAATTTATTCTTGTTCTTTTTTCAATTTTAATAATTTTATGGATATCTACGGATATCCGTGGGTACCCGTATACTCGCGAGGGAATAAAAAACGAGTATCCGCACAAGTAGGAGGTAGGAGAGGAGGGGCTACAACCTACCTCCGCCCCGTCCCATTGCCATCCCTACCTATTAGCAAGATAACAGTTTAGGTATACTAATTATATAGTAATATGTTTTTTTGTTTGGTTTTTAAAGGGTATGCTCACTTAATTGGATAGAAGACTAATCTCCTTTTCGGTTACTGAGCATAATGGGTAAAACTCTTCCTAAATTGGTGTCTCTAGGAATTAAACAGTCGTTATCACTGTAATCAGCCTTTGTTGAGTATATTAATATGTTTTATTTAAGAGGTATGGGGCTATTTGTTAGGTGTGACCATTTGTGAGGTAAAAAACTGCCAACAATATTTGTCCACCTACACAAACATGATATGATATGGGAGAAAAAATGACTCCATTAGGTGAAGTATGGATAACCACTCCTAGGCCAAAAAAACTGGTTGCTAACGAAGCAGAGTTACATTAGATTTTAGTTCTCTCATGCAACTAATTTATGAATGAATTTTATGCTTATGATTGTTATAAATTAAAAGGGTCTTTTTGGTATATAAAAATTTAGGTTGAGGGAAAGACCCACTCCAGTTCAAAGTCAAGACATACTATTAACCTTAGCGAAATTTTTTAGTGGAGTTTACATATAACCTTTTAGCAGAGGAATTTTGAATTCAAACTCAAGTCATGACTAACATGAACAGAAGATCCAATCAGGTCAACCAATCCCATTAACTAAATTAAAAGGGTTTTGATGTAAGAGTTACATATTTCATATTTATTAAATGTATGACTTATGTTATTTTGAAAAATAAATATTTATGAATTTCATGATTTTAGTAGTAACTAGTATGTGCTATCACCCAGTATAGAGCTGGATGCTTTCATACTTTAGTTCTAATTTATATCTATTAGGTTAGAATACTTGTTAGACTAAGAGTTTAGTCTATGCGGACTGGGGTTCAAGTTATGATAAATATGAACAAATTAAGGGATGACAAGTGTATTAATTGTCAATGATGAATGAAAATTGTAATAATAATAATAATAATAAATAAATAAATAAAAATGGAATGATCTATTATAATATTTCTCATAATTTAAAGGTTCAATTGGCATATTTAACATAATAACTACTAATAATATCAAATTTAATTAGAAAATATTTATGTATGCACTTTTTTGCACGCGTAGTGGGGCTAAATGGTAAAGCTTCATATTTCCACAGTATGGTATTGAAGAAAGTTGAAAGCTTGGTCGGTATACCTTATAAGTAGCGAGACTTTTGAGACCCTTTTGTTTTTTGATTCTTCCACAAGATTCTGCATTTCAAACTGCTTTCACGCCCATCGTTTATGTTGGATTTAGGAGTACACTACTTTATGGTCTTCAGCTAGAGGATTTGGATTTTGAAACTCCACTGGATTCTCCAACAAGGTTTCATGTGCCTTTGAATCACTCTTGTAAGTATAACCTGCATATTTCACTCAGATTCTTTTAACTCTTAGATCCTAACCTATGCTTATACTCATGATCTGAACCTATGGATGAACGAATCCACAAGTAAATAAAGAGTATAGGAATGAAAATTGTTTTTTTTACTTTAAATGACCTTTTTTTAACCCAAGGGGTTAGGCTAGTAATTAAGGAGATGTGTTTCCTAACTTAACTATTTGGGTTTGAATTATAGGCCAGCATTTAAGAGAACTAATTCTCCTAAATTTATCATGTTAATGTGTGAAGTGCATCCTTAAGATTGCCCGGGGAATAACTTAGTCTCAGTTGATGCGAAAGTTAACCTGAACCCAAAATACCTTTAACTTATAACTATAAAAGCAACTTTTTTTTTCTTTTTAATCTTGAACTTAGAATGTAACTAGTGTAAACTATAATGTCAAGGGCATAAACATATATATTTTTTTCTTGGTACATTGCAATCGTCCTACTGTTGATACATACTAATAAAAGGAAATGAAAGTTAAAACCTTGTCATCACTCTTCATTTCTATTCCTCTTTTAATTTTCATAATTTCCTATTCTTTACATCTCGTGAGAAGCACAATTTATACATTAAGGGTGTGTTTGGGAAAGTTAGAAAAAATAAATTATGCTGATAATCGATTATTGTGATAATTGATTATAATCAGAATTTATTTTTGTTTGGGTATGTTTGCTGAAAAGTAATTTTAAGATAATCTATTTCGTTTGGATGATGTAAAAAATAATCAATTTTTCATAATAAATTACAAAAAAGGGTATGGAAGTTATTTGTTTATATTAATATTTGATGCTTTTTTAACATTAGAACTTATTTATTTTTTGTTATGTGTTATCATCAATTTTTTTTCTATTATAAGAAATTGAATAAAATTTGTAACATTTTTTATGATTGTGAAAAATAAGTGAAAATATATTATTGAAAAGAATAGTTAAATAAAAACAATATATATTTTATTTGAATAATATAGGGAATTTTAAGATAAAAAAATATATTTTTCATAACAACATCACAACATGCACTAGTTTTTAAAGAATTTGATTGGTAAATTCTAAATAAAAAAAATGATAGTGATAGAAAACATAAATTTCAATAATAAATGATATAGTGATAGACAACATAAATATTAATAATAAAAGATAAAGTAATAAAAAATAAAAGCTGAAAATGTAAAAATAATCTAACCATCCTAAGTTATAGATGTTAGTAAAACAACTTTTTTTTTTAAAAAAAAATTTCTAAAAATTTAAGTCATTTCCCAAAAATTCTAAAATATTTACAAAACAATTTTTTAGGCATAAAAAAAGTTGAAAGATAGAAAATCTATCTTTCCCAAACACACACTAACATAGGTGTTTATGAATTATTCTTGAATCTAAAAGTTTAACTACTAGAAATTTAGGGTAAGTGGGAATATTTTCTTATATTCTCACATTGAAATGTAAATACATACTTTCACTCACACTTTGCAATTTTTTCCTAAAATATATATAACTTCACTTATAGAACCTAATTTTATTTTGTTTTTTAATATACAATTTCAATAAACTATATACTTTAATAAAAATAAAAATTTCAAGGGGAAAAAAGCATTACTCTTGATGATTGAGTTTTTCGTTTAGGTTGAGTATGGCTACTATTATTGTAGAAGTTTATTAGTTTTTTCTTTCTTTGAAAAAGTTATAGGGCTTGTTCATGCATCGAAGTTTGCCTCCCAACTTTTATCACATAAAAATATTATCTATCGCTAAATTAAATTTGGGTACGAGTAAGGCTACTATTATTGGGGGACAGGGATGGGAGACACGGAAAGCGTACAGTGTATATGAATCCTTTATTATTATGTGACATTCTGGCCTATCATGGTTGCTATTCTGATTTGAGCCATGATACAATGTGTTTCAGGTATGTCCCTACCATGTTCAAATTAGAATATAACACAAGCGCAATAGAAGCATTATCGAAAATGAATCTCACAAATATGCATTAATATGATACCACTCTACATCCCCATCAAGGGAAAACAGGGCAAGAGATAGAAATAAACTAAGGTTCGCTTGAAAGATAAAATTGAAATTATTATTTAGAATTTTAATTTTAATTTCATTTCTGTTAGAATTAAAATTGATAAGAATTTTAATTTTTATATTTTGAATAATTAAAAAATTAAAATTTTAAAATTATAATTCTGAACTTAATTGAAATTTTATTATTTAAATAATTTATCAAGAATTTATAAAGATATAATAAATAAATTTAAATTAATAAATCATAATTTAAAATTATAAAAAAAAAAATTCAATAGACCTTGTGTATCTAAATTATAGCAGTCGCAATGGATGTCAAACTAAAGGACGTCATTGACGATAGTAAAGGTAATTGCAGAACACCGACACCAGTTATTGGAGGAAGAGCAACGATTTTTCCTTTGTATGCGTGACGACAACAATGATCAAAGACCGTCAACGGCTAACACGTCAAAGGCATGGTGGACAAAGTGGTTGGAGCACGTCGGCAATGACATTGCTGAAGTACGCCGACGATGACGTTACCGGAACATGTCGACAGCGACATTATCAGATTATGTCAGTGTTGCGAGTGGCAATAATTGTTGGATAGTTTTTAATTTTTACCTTTTAATCATAGTTTTTAAAATCGGACCAGACCGGTTGGTCCAACCAGTTGGACCGTGACTCGCGTGCCTGACTGGTCTGGTTGGTCCCAAAAATTGTTTTGGCTAAAGAACCGATGACCCAGATGAACTGGATGAACCGGACTCGGTTCTTGAAAACCAGCTGGTTCTTTAATTTTTTTTTAAATTTTTTCTTACTTTTTCATATTTTTAAATTATTTTTTAAGATTTTAAATTAGTTTTTTAAGATTTTTTTCATATCTATGTCCCAAAAGTTATAACTTTTACTCGTTCGTCCGATTTGGATGCATTTTATATTGATTTCACGTAACTTTTTAATATTTATGCGATGCAAAATGAACGAATAAAGTTAGACCAACTGATTTAAAAAAAACAATTATTTTCATAGTTATAAGTATTTTAAAAAGAAATAATAATAGTTATTTTTTTAAATAAGAATTAAATCCTAATTTTTTTCTTAAATCACTGTTACTCTCAAAATAAGGTTATTTTAATTAAATACAATAACAAATATTATCATATGTAGTCAATTTATATTATTCATGTTATTAAATTTACTTATATGTATATAAATAGTTATGTATATAATTATAATTATAATTATTACGTCATCCAGTTCGACCACCGATTTGACCGGTTAAATCAATCGAACCATAACTCGAAGGTCTGGTCAGTTCGATCTGTGGTTCAGTTCTTAAAACATTGCTTTTAATATTCAAAAAATAAAAAATATTGGTGCTTGAAATTGAAATTTTTAAGGTTTAAGGAAAAAATTGAGAGTAGTATAAACTAGTTATTTTTCAATTTTATGAAATTTGACTCAGAATTAAAATTCTAATTCTAATATACATACCAAACAAAATAATTAAAATTAGAAAGTCTAATTCTAATTCCAAAACTCAATTCCAAACTCAATTCTATCCGTCAAACGGAGCCTAAAGGTTTTCCTTTTTCTTTGCCCAAGTTCAAAATAAATTGGTGACTACTAAAAATTCTGCAGCAACTTAAATGTTTCCCGCCACTAAATGTATCTTTCCTCCTTTGTTTTCTTTTTTTAAAAAGTAAAAAACCTCAAAAAGAGAAAAAGAAGCAAGAAAGCTTGGTAAGCTGGCTGCAGCAATGAGGAACAAACAGAGCTCTAGTTCTGCTAATCTATTCTCCAACGGTCAAACCAAACCCAAATTTGTTGTCCTTTTTCTTGTGATCAAGCTGCAAAGAATAAATATTAAAATTTAAAACCACGTCAAGGCAAAATGCAAAAGCTGACCAACTTATTTGCATTCTACACACACTAACACAACAGAAAAGAAGCAATGTGCTCTCACCTCTGCAGAGAGAATAAAATTCAGACCCATTTTTAACCGCTCCTCCAGATACGTAGCAACACAACCATTGGAATCAATCTTTCCCCTTAGGCGGCACTATAGTAACCACAACATGACGAGAAAAGTAGATAAGTTTACTTCAAAACTGGATAATACCAATCACAAATTCATCATTTATCAAGTTCAAAAGGGGAACTTTAATTTCACTTTACAGCCATGTTATAAACTCACTAAAATCTAAAATCAACCGTGGGCATTACCAAAAAATATATAATTCCAGAAGAACATTCCAAAATCATAAATTACAAAAGGAAAAATTTAGCAACCACATAGTAATCCACATAATTTATGACCTCTTATTGTTAGGAATTCTCTTTTCGTTTTTCATTTTTCTTTTCTTTCTTTTAGAAAGGAACCAGGGGCAGGTCAGAAGGGGTTATCCGTTTGTGACCCTGTTATGCACCTGATTAAAGGTAACTAAATCAATTCACGAAAAATCCTTATACTATGCACCAAACATAGCCTTAAGTGAGCATTTCTTTGTATGTATTATAGGTTTTACTTATACTTTTAGACCAGAGTGAAAATTGACAAATATATAAAGTGCCTTGATATTCCTTTTGATTTGTTGGAGTGTTCTATAGTATGCCTTAAAAGTATAGGTACATCAATACTCCATCAAAACTACTTGCTATAACTAGTTTTGAAACATATATCAAAACGACTCTCATCTCTTGTTTTATTGCATTTAATCAATCAACATTTATTTTATTTTTTTTGCATGACCCAAAAATGAATATTTAATTTAATTTTTTTTCTTTTAAAAAAATTTAATTTTTTGTTTCATCAAATTTTATTATATTTTTACAAAATTCTCATTTTTCATATTTCACGTGAATAATTTTTTTAAAAAAAATTCAATCCTGTCATGGATATATGTCATTTTATTTTTTACATATTTTATTATAATTATTTTTTTAATTTTTTAATCCATTCTGCCTTGGAATTTTTTTTAATTTTTTTTAATTCCATCGTCATGGCAACCCCATGCAAAACTACCAATTCTTAGATATAATTTATTAGTGGGGAAGTGGAGCCCAAGGATTCCAAGAAATCCTAGATACTTATTTCAAGCCCTTTAGTGCTGGCAGGAGTCATATGCTTCATAGCTTCCTCTATATCTAGTCGTATTTATAACGCTCACTGTTGAATATATCAAATACAAAGTGGTTGCTATTTATGAATATCATGTCTTGTCGAACAACTTCCTGGGCACCGTCCCCTTGAATTCATTGAATCTCAGATCAAAGAACTTAAGTGAGGGAAGTCTCAGAACCATTGATTGGGAACTCGAGATAAATGCCACCGACCATGCGGATCTTAGGGTTGTCCGATGCCGGAGCACAGTAAAAACCTAGTGTAGTTACACACATTGGGACAATCCCAATTGGCAGTAAGAGTTTCTAGGGATCAGGGAGAATGACTTGCTTCCAAGCTTGCAAGGCTATATAACTATTGCTGAGAGTGACTATGAGAGTTATTTGTAACCTTGTATTCTCAAAATGGTTGATTACTGTACTAAGCTTTCAACCAGCCTTGGCTTCAAACATGTGCTCAAACAGAGCATGTGACTCATCTCACTAAGGGTACGTTTGTAGCACATGATAGTATAGTATAGGATAAGCTAATATGATAGGATAAGTCCTAATAGTATAACTAACATGATAAGTTTATTTACTATCATGTGTTTGATAATAGTTGTATAATTGAACTGATTGTATAAACAAAAATTTATACATATCAAAAGACCTCTTTGCATAAAAAAATTTAAAATTTCCTTCATTTATGGAAGATACCTTTGTCCATGGAGGAAGAACAATAGTAGCCTTCATGGAGAAAAGCAAAGGAAAGCAAAAGCTTTTTGGGTCAATCAAATTTTTTTTAGAAGGCTTCATCTTTCTCTAACTCTTCATCTCTTTGGTGATTATGGAAACATTGAAATTCGGCTTCCAAATATCCGAAATCAAGCCTTAGTACATAAACCCACAAATTTTTCTCTTTACGAAAATGTTTTAGTTGTTTTCCTTTTATCTTGCTTTTACTTTCTTCCTTTTTTTTTGGTAGATTTTTACTTTATAATTTATTGTGAAAGCTTTTTTTCTTTATGGCTTTCATCTATGGAGAACAATAATATAAAAAAACAAAGGAAAATAAAAACCATGGCTAGATTTGAGGATAGGCGATGATGACGTCATCCAGAAGGGAAGCAATCTAGTGAAAGTGACGATGGTCGTCGAAGTCGACGAAGGTTCTGTTAGAAAGATAACACCTAAGGAGAGAGAGGAAGGGAGGTGAAGATTGAAGGAGAGAGATGATGATTCAAAGGGTACAGAGAGAAGGGCCATCGAAATAGAGGAAGGGAGATGAAGATTGATCAAGAAAAAATTGTATACAGGGTATAATAGAAAATTTCTTATCTCATTTTCTTATCGGGTCTAATCATATGCTTGATGAGAGGATAATTTTATCATGTTACTATCGAATAAAAAGGTTTGAGTAAATTTAACTATATTATCATGTGTGAGCACCAAATACTTGTTAAGGCCTGGTAGTATTTTCTTATACTATTAAGTTACTCTTATCAGGTTCTCCAAACACAGCCTAAAATGCATGAAAGCTTGAGTTCTCCATGCCAAAATCCTATAGGGAGTTGAAATGGAGAGAACTCCATCCCACGGTTGGAAGGAAAGAACAAAATATAAAGTGACTAAGAGTAAGAGAAGGGTGCAAATATGAGAAAATACTATAGTGAGTGAAATGGAGAGAAGGAAAAATGAATTTATGCTAGAGAGGCATTGAGATAACAGGTCAACATTGTCAACATTAATTTAGTTGCATGTCTTAACCAAAAGACACATGACATAAGAGGTGGCAAAGCATTTGCTTCTCCTCGAGATTTCTTTGGGTCCCACCTTATCTCTTCATTAAACATAAAACATGAAAAAAGGAATATAAAACTAATTCTACTTCTAATGTAGTTAATTAACCCACTGTAATTAACTATTATATATATAATCCATATTCATACAACATTAATTTGTAACTAAAACTCAAATTTAAATTCATTTGAATTCTCCTAACACCTCAATTCAATGCTAATCCTATTCCATGTGCCATGGTTTTAAAATATTTTTTAAAATAATTAAAATTAAAATACCCTAAGGTCTTCATACTTTATAAATTTAATTTTCATTAAAAAATAATTATATTAAAAATAAATAAATAATAGACATTTCAATAAGAAATAAAAAAAATTTCATTTAAATCATTAAAGTTAACTTTTAAAAAATAATTAAAAAAATATAATTGACAGTCTTGTCATGCTAAAATTAATATATTAAAAAATTGCTAAACAATTTTCATGGGTCATGGTCTTAAAATAATTTTGAAAATTATTATAATTAAAATACCCTTGGGTATGTTTGGACGACAAAATTGAAATTATAATTTGGAATTCTAATTTCAATTTTATTTCTGTTAGAATTGGAATTGACAAGAATTTTAATTTTTATGTTTAGGACAATTAAATAATTGAGTCTTTAGAATTGTAATTCTGAATTGAACTAAAATTTTATTGTTTTAATAATTTATCAAGAAATTATAAAGATATAATAATAAATTTAAATTAATAAAGAATAATTAAAAATTATAAAAAAAATTCAATAGAACTTGCGTTGCTAGATTGTAGCGATTTCAATGGATGTCTAACTAAAAGACGCCATTGGCGGTGGCGTAAGTGATTGCAGGACGCCGGTGCCAATAATTAGAAGATGAGCGATGATTTGGCCATTACATGCGCGGCGACGACAGTGATCAAAGGTCGTCAGTGGCTAGTACATTAGAGGCGCGATGGACAACATAGTCAGAGCAACAATGGTTTTTGGATAATTTTTAACTTTTACCTTTTAATATTAAAAAATAAAAAAACTTGGTACTTGGAATTGAAATTTTTAAGGTTTAAGTTAAGAATTGATTGTAGTATACACTAATTATTTCCTAATATACACCACAAACAAGATAATTGGAATTAGGAGGTCCAATTTTAATTCTAATGCTCAATTTCAAGCTTAATTTTGTCCATCAAACAGGGCCTTAGGTCTTCATACTTTATAAATTTTATTTTCATTAAAAAGTAATTATATTAAAAAAATAGATATTTCATTAAGAAATAAAAAATAAAATTTCATTTATTTAAGAAAAAACCATTTAATGATAAATTTAAAAAAAAATTAATTTTCGTATGAAATAAAAAATAAAAATATTTCATGACAGTAGGAAATAAAAAATCAATTTAAATTTCATAAAACAAAAAAGTAAAATAAAATCTCATCTAATGTCTAAAATGCAAAAATACAACAAATATAACAAATAATAGGTATTATGATCCAATTGAGAGAGAAAACAATCACGGAGGGCTTTTTTGTAAAAGAAATGACATGTGTAAGAAACTATTTGTACAATTACGAACCGTTAGGTGGATTGATAAATTTTATTATTCTTAAATCGATGACTCATATTGAATGGTGCATGAATGCACTCATCTTTTTTCTAAATGCACTAGGCTAACCCTCTTGACGTTAAATTTTATTTCCTCTCTATTTAATATCTTTGTTTATTTTAATAATATCAAGGTGATAATGAAGAACAAGTCAGGAGTTTATATGCAATCATTTGCTATACGAGAAGATAATTTTAGTAAAATTGACTTTGATGATGGTGATAACATGCTTGATTGAATCAATATTCGTCTTAATTTAAGAAGCCGTGAAATAAAAATAAAAATATTTCATGATAGTAGGAAATAAAAAATAAATTTAAATTTCATTAAAAAAGAAAAGTAAAATAAAATCTCATCTAATGTCTAAAATACAACAAATATAACAAATAATAGGTATTATGATCCAATTGAGAGAGAAAACAATCACGGAGGGCTTTTTTGTAAAAGAAATGACATGTGTAAGAAGCTATTTGTACAATTACAAACCGTTAAATGGATTGATAAATTTTATTATTCTTTAATCGATGGCTCATATTGAATGGTGCATGAATGCACTCATCTTTTTTCCAAACGCACTAGGCTAAGCCCCTTGGCGTTAAATTTTATTTCTTCTCTATTCATTATCTTTGTTTATTTTGATAATATCAAGGTGATAATGAAAAACAAGTTAGGAGTTTATATGCAATCATTTGCTATACGAGAAGATAGTTTTAGTAAAAATGACTTTGATGATGGTGATAACCATGCTTGGTTGAATCAATATTCGCCTCAATTTGAGAAGCCATGAATTTTAATGGATTGTTAATTTGCTATTGTCATTCGTAATTTTTAATGAAAAATGTGCTACTTGTTGTAGTTTAATTTGAAGTTGAACTTTGTATATTTTTTTTACATTAAAGTTTAGGGAGGGAGGGAGGGAGGTTACCCATGAAACTTTGTAACTTAATTTTTTGTTGTATGCTTGTTTTCTTATTATTGCTGAACTTGAAATTGAAAGTTGAAAGTTAGAACTTGGAACAGGAAAATTGACATGTTGATTAATCTTTATATTGTATTTCTTATCCTTTATTCAATTATTTGTTAATTTTACATCATTATTTTGAATTTACCCCTAAAAAAAAGTAAGTAACGTATCCATTTGGCTTTAAACTCAAACGGTGAGAAAAGCTATTGTATAAAAGTAAAAAAGAACAGAACAATAAAAGACTCATGTGACCTATGCTATCAAAACATGCATGTAAATATATTTGTTATTTTCAAAATACAATAAAAAAAAATTACACTTGAATAAAACATGCTACAAGGCACACACAAAAAAAAAGTCAAAAAAAAAAAATTCAAGGTAAAAATTGTACATTTGATCACCTAGTTTATTTATTGTTCTTCAAATATTGGCAGCTACCTCCAACGAAGAAAAGTGGGAATAATAATAAGAGAGCTTGCATAACATAATCTACTCATCTCCAAGGAAGAAAACAGTGGGCTTCTTGGGTTCAATGATCTCCACTGTCCCTTCCAACATCTTAGCCACTTTCCCCATAGTAGGCCTCATCTCAGGCCGATCCTGAAGGCACCACATTGCTGTCTTGACCATCCGATTAACCAACTCAAAATGGGCCCTAGTATCATAAACATGCCTAATCTGACTATCCAGAATGTCTTCCACTTTCATCTCCCTAAACATCTTATCAAAAGCCCACCCTGGGAAATACCACTCATCACTCCTCACTATAGACCCTTGGATCTCAAAGTTCCTAATCCCACTTACAAGCTCCAACAACACCATCCCAAAGCTATACACATCAGCCTTAGACGTGATTGGATCAGTGGTGATCCATTCAGGAGCCATATAACCAGGAGTGCCTCTCCTCCTAGACATGGTCACCATATCCTCCTTTTTCCTCAGTTTGGCCAACCCAAAATCTGATATCTTGGGGCAGAAATCATCACCTATAAGAATGTTCTCAGGCTTGATATCACAGTGCAAAACCCATTCCAAACACTCCTCATGCAGGTATGCAATAGCTCTGGCCATTCCCAGAGCAATTCTGTACCTCACATTCCAATCCAAAACTGGTTTCTCTTGTGTGTTTGGGTCAGTATTAGGATCAGATTCACCACCCTTTAGAGACTTGACCCGGAACAGGTACTTGTCCAATGACCCACCAGGGATGTGCTCATAGACGAGTATTCGTTGACCTTTCTCAGCACAGAAACCCCACAAGCGAACCAAGTTGAGGTGGTGCATTCTGGCAATGATGGTGACCTCTGCCCAGAACTCAGCATCACCGCCGGTGACATTCTTCAGGCACTTCACGGCGACGACACGGTGGTCCGGCAGCTCCCCACGGTAGACATCTCCAAACCCACCTCGCCCTATGAGGTTGGAGAAGTCATTGGTGGCTGCTTTGAGCTCAGAGTAGGTGAATCTCTTGGGGCCACCAGCAGGAAGGAGTTCTAGCCCAAGAGTGGTGGCCATGTCCCTGTACTTGATGTACCTCTTGAGGAAAGACCAGAAGAAAGCCACCCCAGAAATGAGTTCTGCAGCAAAAAGGGTGCAGATTATGACAATGTTTCTGGTGGTGGAGTTTGAGTCTTTGGGTGGTAGTGGCAGGCTTATCTTGACAGGACATGTTGTTTGCATCACTTGGGTCATGCCAGTGAAGTTGGGGGCTTCTGATTCGGATTGGTCAACTTTTAGATACAGGGCAGTTTCAGTGCCTGGAGACCAGTAACCATATAGGAGTTGTTGTCCTTGTAGCAAAACACAATAACCTGATCCATCGTATTTGAAGCCAAACCCAAGACACTTTGGGTCTGTTCTGCAGTTGGATTCACAGATTGTGAAGTTTCCAGCATTGATTTTGTTCATCTGGCTGCTGGTATAATTTACATAATCTAGCCTAAGAAACTTGGTGCTTTTGGAAAGTGGGATTTTAATTGAGCAACCATTTTGAGGCCCACCTTGATTTGGCTTGAACCCAGATGGGCAAAGACAGTCAGTAGAACTATTTAAGTCCTCTCTGGGCATGCAGATAGCATTAGGCCCACATTTGCCTTTGATTGAGCACATCTCCCATATTGCTTTCCAAACCACAATCCACTGGTTTTGCTGCTCAGGGTAGAAACTGTAGATTATGAGATTCCCATCATCGTCAAGAACAAGTTTCCTGAACCGGGTATCACCGTAATCAGAAGTAAGAAAAGAGTTACTTGCCATGGTCATTTTCCCAGCATCATCCATGACCACCAACGCACTTGGGGTGTTATAGTATTGAGCAGAGGAGGAATTGAGAACCAAAAAGTTAGCACTAATAAACTTGAATTTCCCATTATTGGAATGAAGCTCAATTCCGCTGATATTTTGGTTGGGCAAGATGGTATTCGTTGGATTCTTAAAGCTGCTCCAATTCCCAAAAACTAAGTTGCCTTCGTTGTGAAGAATGAGGTCTGAAGAATTGGAACCAGCAGAAGCATTTCCAAAGGGAGAACCATTGAGAAGAAGCTCACCTTTGGAGGTGATGACAAGAGAGCCAGAGCGGTTGACTGGGGTGCTGGCAGACCAGACAAGAGGGTTTACACTTTTAGGGACTTTGGAGAACCAAACAGAGAAGGTGAAGAGATTTTGAGAATTGGGTATGGGAAAGAAGCCAGCAGTGAAGTTGGAGTTGGGGGAGAGAAGGGTTATATTCTGGCTTGGGAGCCATGGGGAGTGTGAGATGTTGAAGGAAGAGAGGTTTTGGAGCTTCTGTTGTTGGGCTATTGAGGGTTGAGGGTTGCTGAGGATGAAGATGGTGAAGGAGAGGAAGAAGATGAAGCAGAGAGCCATGGTTTCAATTCAAAGTTGTCAACTTTGCTGTTCTGAAATGGATATGCCTGTTTGGTTTGGAATGGTTTGGTTAGTTGTATCAATTAATGGCGGCTTCGGTGTGTTGACGAGGGAAGGTTGACTCTAAATTGCTGGTGTGTCATTTCTTTGTCGTCTTCTATGGGAAATTTGACTATTTTGGGTGTTATTATTGCCCTTTTTTATTTTGTCCAACCACTTGCATTTTCATATCTTCATTTGCCAATGACTAATAATTTCTATAACTTTTTTATGAACACTAGTATAAACATTAATAAAATTAACTTTCTTTTATTGGCTGTTGGATTATTTAAAAAAATGTTTTTGGTCTTTTTGAGAAAACAAAGTGGTTTTTTCTCTCAAGAAAAATAATGGTTTTGGGAAAGTTCTATTTTACCAGACTTGTGTTAATACCGTGTGATTCGTTCTTCCCATTGTAAGAATGACTCTGACTTAGGGGCAAGCCGAAGTAGACCAAAACCCCACGGAGGGGTCGGCCATAAGAGGAATGTTTAATAGTTCAACCTATTAATATTTTGAATAAACACTATTATTTTTCTTTTTTGTGAGAGGGCATACAGTTATTTTTATTTTTATTTTGTAGTGTTGGCAAAATTGAATTGGATTCGTAATCTGACGATGAACTAAATATTTAAACGGTTACAATTTAGTCTTATAATTAAATTTATTTGGATCAATCAAAACTTAGTTGAATTATCTAATTTATTTAATTGAACTGACTAATTATTTTTTTAAAAAAATCTCAATATTTCATAAATATTTTTATATATTTTATATTATTATATGTGAATTATTTTTATGAAGTTATTCGATTCGACCAGCTGATTTAAACAGTTGAACCTGAATTGAAAGTTACGCTGGTTCACTGTCCAATTTGATTTTAACAATATTAATTTTTTGGGTGAGTAAATACTTATTTTGATTTTCTAAAAACATACACAAAATCACATTAATTCTTCATTAATAAATACATCAAATTGGTCTTTCAAATATATATGCGATATTAAATTGGTTCTTAAATGTCACATTTTTGTCATAAATTAGTCTTTAAAATGACATCAAATTGGTCTTTGAAGAATAAACTTGATATCATTAATTATCATTGAATGGTAATTTTGATATTGTTGATAAATGAAATATTAATGTGATATCATTTATATATTTAGAGAACCAAAATAAATGTTTATTCTAAGTTTTGTTAGTACACCTTTTTTTTTCTAACTAAAACATTCTCAAGCATGTTTTATTTTTTTGGGTAACAACTTTTTTTTATTAGTGCATGTTCATATTTATTTATTTATTTTTAAAAAATTTATAATTAAAATATTTAAAATAAATTTTTTGATTAAAAAGCTGTTAAAATTAAAAATAAACAAATCTTAATATTCATTACAAAATATTTTATCAATTAAGTTAGTTAACATATTTATAAATTACTAAATTTTAATTACAAATATATATTTTATAGCAAAAATCTTTATATTTTATAAATAAAGCTAAAATGACTTATATAAATAAGAACTTTAAACATTTAGTTTTTAAATAAATGTATATATAATATATAAATTCTAAGACATAAAATTTGTAGTGGTCACATTATTTATTTGAAATATCTTCTGTCATGTCAATATATTTTCTATGCTGTCAACTTTAGTTATACAATGCTGGATGTAAAACACAAAAAGTGGATGAGAATGGGATAACTTTGGGCATTTCTATGGAACCCAAGCTCAAGTTTGGGTTTCACAACCCATGTCTACATGGACAAATAAAAAATAATCATTTGGAATAATGAGATGACATGTAAAGTGGATAATATGTAAAGTGGATGACAATTACTTTTACAAAATAACCCTAAAGAGATGGAGTTTGCACCTAATATTTAAAAAGAAAACAAAATTCTGGCTTTGTTGCTGGGTTTTATTCTTTTTCTATTGTTTATCATCCTTACAATGAATCCTAATATTAAAAAAAAACAGAATATGGTCCGTTTCATTTACTTGTGGCAATAGAGAGTGTGGTACTACTTGGATCAGAGGATCCAGATGAGATTCGGTTTTGGCATTTGTGTGTGGAGGTGAGTACAGCAGCACACTCTTCATTCATTCTTTTTCAGACAAAGGAAGCAGATGTTGAACTCATAAGCGGTGATGTTTTGGTGGTCAGATGACTGGCGGCCTGCTGGGTTTTGGATGGTGGCTTGGTGAAATCTGATGGGGATGGTTCGCGATGGCTGAACGTGGGTGGTGGAGGTTTTGTCTTGGGTGGAGGTTGACCAATGGTAATGGCACCAGCACTGGACTGGGTGGTGAGTTGCTGCAGGGGCTATGGAGACGACGTGGAGATGCATCTTAACAGTGGCTATCTATTGTAGGTAGTGGCGTGCTGCTGGGTTTGTTGGGGTTGGGAAGCTTGGTGATGGCTAATGTTTTGGGTAAGTGGTTTGGACGGTGGTGGTTCCGTTTTGGATGGAGGGGTGGAGGGTGGTGGATGTTTGGTGGTGAAGGTGTGCAGATGGGTGGCTGATTTCGGTTTGGGTGGTGGAGGTTCTGTGTTTATGATGGGGTTTGATGGAGGCGAGGCTTGGGTTCTGTTTTGGACAGAGGTGAATGGTGATGATGTTTTTGGGTGGGTTTTGGTGGTCGGGTGGCTGAGTTTGCTTATGGGTTTCTGTTTTTTTGGTTTGGGTGGTGCTGCTACAGAGGATTATTCTTGGTTGGGTATTGTTTTGGTGGGGGTTGGTTTGGACGGATGTAGGATGGTTGATTGATGGAGGTGAGCTTGTTTGGGTGTTATGGGTATGGGTTAGTTCTGAGTGGTGGAGGATGAAGAATGACATTGTGGCCAGTGATAGGGTGAGTGAGGGAAGAGGGGGCCATATACTTTGCTGTTGTGCTTATTTGTGTTTTACTACGTTGAGACTTGAGAAATTGCAGAGAGCTATGTGAATTTTGAACTCATAAACCGTCACAAAACTTCTCTCAACCATCCTTGAAGCTGAACCAAGTTCTTGCAGCGATAGTTGGGCCACTATAACGTAAATAACATAAAAAAAATAGACTATCTTGCAATTTTTCTTTTTGAAGAGGAGTTAACCTTAATCCATTTAATTTGTCCACATCAGCATGCGTTTTAGTACCCATAATATTATTACATGGGTGTCATAGTATTCCCCGTTAACTTTTGTTTTCAATTTTCAATTTTAATTTTTATATAATTTTTTAAGTTTAAAATACAAAAGATTATCTTAAACTTTGGTTGATTTGCGCTTTACTTAATTTAAAAAAAAATCAATTTTTTTTAAAACTTTACTAAGTGTGTAAAGAATCTCTTTATCTATCAAACATTTACTTTATTAACAGAAAATATTACTTATGTTCTATGTGATTACTTGAAATTATTAGAATCTTTGACGTTGGATTAAAAATTAACTGTAGAAATAAAAATAGATTAAAAATAAAAAAAAATATGATATTGATTTCATCCTAACCAAAATTAAATCAAAGCAAAACAAAAGGATAGAAGTAAAAAAAAAAAGTGAGAGCTTTTTACCAAGATAAACTTATAGAATGGGCAAACTAGATGCCCTCTAATAGTTGGAAATGTTTACCTGACGTGCACATGCCATTTTTCATTAATGAAATAGATATTTGATAAAAAGAAGAAATTTTTTGTTTTAAATATTTAATGAATTTTAAAGATTTTTCTTTTTTACTTTTTTAAAAATTTACGGGATAAATGGCATATCAGCATTTAAAGTTTCACATGAAGTTTTAAGGGAGAATTAATTTTAAAGAACGCCAATAGATATAAAGTACTTAAATTATTAAGAAGAAATATTTAAATTTTATTTATGAAAAGGGACTATTAGATTTTCCTTAATGGATAAAAATACCCTTAACGAAAATTATTTTAAAAGATAATATGTGAAAAACTATTTTTCTTTATTAAGTGATTAAGTTTTTCCATGAAAGGACTAACATTAATAAATAAAGTTCTAAATTTTATAAGAAGTTTGAAATATAATATACAAATTATTATTTCTTTTATTAAATGGTCAAATGTTTTCGTAGAGTCGCTAACAATAGCAAATAAAGTTCTCAATTTACAATAAGTTTGGAAGACAATAAGCAAATAATTATTTCTTTTTATTAAATGGTCAAGTGTTCTCATAGAGTGACTAACAAATAATAAAAAAAGTTTAAATTTACAATAAGTTTGAAAGGTAATATACAAAGTGCTATTTTTTTTTGTTGAGTGGTCAAGTGTAGGGGTGGATATGGGTTGAATTTGAGATAATTTTGGACCTAACCCACTTATGGAAGCAGTGGGGTGGGTTGGATTGGGTTTGAATTTTTTTTGTCTTTGACCCAAATCAACCCAACCCGTTCATGTTGGGGTTGGGTTGGGTTCAATTTGTGGATTAAACTTAAACCTCAAAAAATAAAATTAACATGTCGAAATTGAAATTAAAATTTATTTTGAATAATATAACATAGTTTCAAAATGATATAACATAAAATATAAATTTCAAAGTACATATAACTCTGGGATTATAATTACAATCAACACAAACAAACAACATAGACACATGTAACATAATTAAATAATGACACTATAAACAACACCATATTGGAACCAAAGAACCTTTGTGAAATTAGGTTTAAAACCAATTTGTTTAAAGATTTAATACCTCGTAAAGTTTTGAAGATAACAAAAGTTTTAATTCATAATGAATAAGTGAAAGATTCACGTAACTTGTTTCTAAACTGTTTTAACAAGAAAACAAAGTGTTAACAAACAGTTACTAGTACGTGCGTCTATTCTTTCTTGAGTTAAAGGAAACTGAGTATTCGTCCAATACCGTTTGAATTTTTTTTTAAAGATTATTATATTGGATCGTCCAATGTTTTTCTTACTAAGTTCAAATTCAAAGCATTCGTCTAAAAGCCAAAATTCAAATGTGAAGAAATTGTTCATCATTAAATGCTGAGAAGGACTCTAACAACGTACACTACAAAAGAAGTCAACTGAGCCGCTTAGCTAACATCGCTAATAATTACAAAGACCTGCAAATAAGGAACTTTCTGCACGCTCAAATAGGACATGACTAAGCTATCATATTCTTGGACATTTCTGATAATCAAAGTGTCTTTTCAGAAGAAGTTCAATATGATATAAGCTTATGCATTTAATATTGCTTAGAACGGTAATGAATGTTTCCGTTGGACGAAGAAGCTTATGAAGACTGCTCCAAATATTCTCACTTATATATACTAATGTCTTCGAAGAAGAAAACAATGAGAATAACAATCCGTGTGATCAAAAGTGTAAAAGAATCAAAACTTTCATTCTTCCTAGTACTCTTACTCTTTTAAAGAGTTCAAGTCTTAAGATTTATTTTCTATCCTCACCTGTAGTGAGTTAAAAACTCAAGCACTTCTACATCTTCTTTTATTCAACTTGGTTGATTAAGCCTAAAGAGGTTGAGTATAAAAGAATACTTGGATCGTAGAACCTGAAGAGGTTGAGAATACTTGTATACCTGAAGAGGTGGACAATACTTGTAATCTTTGTAAAAGATTAGTGGAAAATCTTTTTAGTTGAAGGGACTGGACGTAACTCTTGGTTTGTGAGAGTGAACTAGGATAAACATCTGGTGTAAGCTTCTCTTCCCTCCTCTTGTGTTTTATTTATTCACTAACATCTGAGGATTGCCATTATTTTCTTAACAAAGGTTATAAGATAAAACTTAGAACTCTTTCATTGCGTTTAAAGTAATTTATTACAAAATCTTTTTAGCATCCAATTGGACTAAGAAGTTGTCTTCGTCCATTACTTTTTATTGATTCAATCTTTATCTTAACGGTTTGCTATTTAACGAAATGTTTTCCAAAAAGGTTAAGAAACACAATTCAACCTCCCTTCTTGTGTTTCACTTGTTTACTTCGCACCTCCTCTCCTCTTTGATTTCCTGCAAGTCAATAATATCATAACATTAACTACAATCAACATAATTGTCAAAATAAAGATAAGTATTCAATAATGAAATAATAAGTTAAAAATAATTAGAATCCTAACTAGTTAAATGGAAAACATATTAAAGGATCAATTATTACGATCCAACTTCATCTCTAGTAGCAGACACATTTAACACATAAAGGAATTATAAAGTATTAGCAATCATTAATGATTAAACTATTAGTAATTGACTAAACAAATTAAGCAAATTCTATATAGTACACTACTTACTTCAATTTTTTCAATTCATCTATTTGAGCATGTACATCAATGTGTTTATCAAGAGTTCTTAATTAGTTATAAACATCAATCAATACCTTAATAGTAGTGGGTTGTAAAAAATTACAAAAAGGTCCAGAACTTGCCCTTTAATACTAAATGCAATGTAATTTTAATTAAAAAAATTTCAAAAAATTAATTATCCAAAAAATTATAAACTTATGTAAGATTTTGGAAGTCTCCAATAAAAAGTGACAACATATCCCAAAATATTAAAAAAAAAAAAAAAGCTTAAGTGAGTTAGATTGGGTTTGTGCGGGTTGGGAGAGTCTTAACCCGCTACCCTACCTACACTTCATGGATTTGAATATTTTAAACTCAACTCATCGGTTGACCCAAATATACTCATCAATTATGGATTGGGTTAGGTAAAAACATGCGAGTGTGTGAGTCCATTTGACCCAATGCCCACCCTAGTCAATTATTTTCACAGAATGGTTATCAATAGCAAATAAAGTTCTAAATTTAAATTTATAAGACAATATGCGAATGACTATTTCTTTTTATTAAGTAGTTAAGTATTCCCACAGAGTGACTAACAATAGTAAATAAAGTCCTAAATTTACAATAAGTTTAAAAGATAATATGCAAATGACTATTTTTTTTATTGAGTGGTCAAGTGTTCCCAAAATTTGACTTGTTCTACCAATACATCACCGACATTAAGCTAACAGACTAAATCATCACAATTCTAGCCTTTGACAACTCCTCCCTTTTCAGCAAGTCCCAAGACGTCATCAATGCAATCACACCCAATTAAATCTCTCTGTATTTTACACATGTCAGGACCATAATACTTTTCAATATAAAATATCATTGATGATTAAAAGAATGGTTATTGATGAAGTTGTCTCATTTGGAGGAACTGTAGAAAAGAAAATCTAAAACAAGAGAGAAACACATGAATCAAGGGTATTTACCTGAGGACCTCACACTTGTTTCTTGTTGTCGGTTGCGATGAAGAAATTGAAGGAAAACTTCAATTATGCAAAACCCTAATACACTATAGGATGACAACGAAGCAAAAAGAATGACACTGCTCTGCGACTTCTCTTCTAAATTTCAAAATGGGTTGGGTTGGGTTTGGGTAATTTTGGACCTAACTCATTCATGAAAGCAGTGGGTTGGTTGGGTTTGAAGTTTTTTTTTCCTTCAACCCGAACCAACCCGACCCACTCATATGTGGATTAGGTTGGGTTCAACTGAAATTAAAAAAAATTAGCATGCTAAAATAGAAATTGAAATCTATTCTGAATAACATAACATAAGTTTGCAAATGACATAACATAAAACATAAATTTCAAAGATGAAATCAAGTAATTAATATTGGAACCAAATTAATTCAAGAAATTGAATTCCTCGAGTTTTAAAGATAACAATGATATTAAATTAAAATAAACAAATAAGTTTTTAATTGAACTTATATTATTTCTGCTCTAAAAAGTAATGACAATGCAATTTGTATCTCTCGTGTAAAACCTTTATAAACACCTTTTAGACTAAGACAAGTTCTGTTAAAAACAATATTAACGTTTTTACTACGTGCGTCCAATATGTTATGAATTGCTATAATATATTTTATTGGATTGTCCAAAGTTTTTATCTCTATTTTTCCTTCACTCAAGTGCATTCATCCAAAGCTAATTTAAATACAAGCAAGACAAAATGCATTAATTGCTGATAAGATTTCTGACAAGTACATAACATTCGAAGTCAACTTTGTACATTAAAGCTGACATACCTAACAACTACAAAGACCAGCAAATAGGAACTTTCTGCTCCCTTAGAAGAGGAAAAACAAAGATATCAAAGTTCCTTGCAAGGTTGATAACCGAAGCTACTTTACAGAGGAAGATCAACACGTTATCAGCATTGAGCATTTAATGCAACTCAGAACGGTAATAAATATTGTCATTGTACGAAGAAGTTTGTGAAGACAAGTACAAGCTCACAAGTATAAATATACAAAGTCTTCAAAGGTTCAAGTAGAGAACAACACACAAAGTGAAAAAAATTATTCTGAGATCTGCTTATACGTTTTTATACTCTTGTATAGAGTTACTCTTATCTTTTTGAGCTTATTGTTCATCCTCACATATCGTGAGTTAATCTTAAGTGTTTTAAACATTCACCTTCATAACTCTTGAAAAGCATGAAGAGGCTTGTGTAGAAAAGCATACTTGTTGTTAGAACCTGAAGAGATTTATAATACTTGATTGTAAGCCTAAAGAGACAGTGTAAAAAACATTTGTAATCTTTATAAAGATTAGTGAAATTTCTTTAAGGAGAATGGACTGGACATAGCTCTCGGGTTGTGAGAGTGAACCAATATAAACATATGAGCTTATCTTTGATCAATCAATTTGAAACACTTATGTTAGCTTTGTATTAGGCTTTATTAGATGTTTATTGTGCCCAATATTAGTATTTTAGATGAGTTTAATGTTGTTGGGCTTCATTGGGCTTTAATGCAAATTGTGAATAATTCTTGGATTTTGATGCATTTTGACATTTCCTCCTTGGTTAGGCCATAACTTGGGATTCGGTGATCCATTTGAGGTGATCTTGGTGATTTTGAAAATTTAAGACAATGCTCTACAAATTTCATGAAGAACTCAAGAGTTGGATCGGAATTCTAAGGGTCCAAAATCCCTGCAATGCAGAGTGGGTTTGCTATCACAAAAATCTAGGTAGTGTACACATATTAGACTATATAGTGGGTTCTAAGTCTCCTCTTGGGCTGAAACTTGGCCATTGGAAAGATAAGACCCATATCTCCAACTTCATTAAGACCATTTAGTCAATAGATGTCGTTTTAGGCATGATTATGAAGCTACAAGTTAGTTTGAATTTGAAAACATGTTCTGCCAACCTAACTTAAAGTAGGTGTAGTGTTTTTGGTATATCTGGAGTTCTAAAAGTCCAAATGGCATGATTCTAACGCCAAAATTTTAAGGAGGCAACTGGCTACAACTTTCATGATGACTTCCAAGACAAAATGCACCGTCTAAGTCATGAAAATCAAGCCAGAATTCAGACAAGATTTGCTGACTAAAAGCCACTAACCATACACCTACCCACCTACCATGCACTAACCCACTAACCGTGCATCAAGCTTCCATATTTGACAATTCCTATGTTTTTACAGATTGTATTCAGATTATGTACATGTATAAATTGGCTTCTAAGATTAGTATAAATAGAGTCAATCTCTTTGTATTAGAATTATTTAATTGGTAGTAAGTTTGAAGAAAGTTTGAGTTTTTGTAAGAGTTTTCTTTCTCTTATTCTCCATTCTCTTTACAATTTCGTTTTTGTTCTTTTATTTCTGAGTTCTTCCTTCCCATCCATGGAAAGCTAGGCTCTTATAATCAATCCAAGCGATTAGCCATCTTGATGTATAATTTGGAGATCTTGTTTCGCTTTTTCATATTGCTTAATTGTTATTCAAGTTTCTCTTCTTCCTCTTTTGATTTTTATCTAGATTAAATTGCTTAATTTGATTTAAATGATGATGTGATAATAACTTTATTATCATGTATTCAAAGAGGATCACAAAGACTAAATAATATATTAAAGCTTTTTGATGGATTGTTTAGCTTGGTTAAATTCTGGATCTTAAGTTAATCTATGTTGGATGGTGCTTACTTTATCTAACCTTAGTTAATCAAATCCTAGATGCTTATCTAGTAGAGAATTCTTGAATCATGTTAAGGCTTCTTGATGTGATCTAAGGCCAAGAACATGATAGCTATTTGGCAAGTGTACCAAATCGCACAAGTAATAAAGTGATGAGTAAATTATCGTCTCCACAGGAAATTGTGCTGTCTAGTACCAAATTACTAATTTAAATACTATTTAAACGATGCAAATTAATGAAGAGGATAAAAAAAACTAAAATTTTAACTATGTTAAAAGGTTGAGCAAACAAAGAGTGAGATGCTAGAGATCCGATTTCACTTGATTTTCTAATTATTTGGATTCTTTTAATTTAAATTCCAATTCAAGAATTGATGGTGGGATATCTAATTTAATTAAAACTCAATTCCTTGGTAGATTAATTCTCTTCAACTATTTAGAATTAACTAATTCCTTAGTCTAATTCCAAATAGAACAAGGCATGAATAAATAAAACCCCAAGTAATACCACACAACCAACAATATCTATTCCTAGATTATTACTTAATCATGGTGTTTATCTCAAGAAGCAACATCACGCATGAATTTCTCAATCCTATGCATGACCATTAATTCAATTTATGATTGATAAGTCATAAAAGCATTAAGAATAGAGATAAACACTCAATCATGAAAGAAAACTTAAATTAAGAATTAAAAATCCAAATAAATCATCCATTCAAGTTACATAATCACTCTAGCTAGGAAGAGTTTAGAAAAACATCAAGAAATAGGAAAACAAAAGATAGGAAAATGTAAACTTCATTGAATCCAAGACAATAAGAATATGAAGATCTCGAATCATTACTCCTTGATGATCTCCTTAGCTCTCCTAGGGCTGGAAGCCCTCTCCCCCAAAACCTCCTTTCTTTCTAGGGCAGAATAAGTCTTTTTATAAGATTTAGGAAACCCTAAAGCAATTAAATGTTGCTGCCACTTTTCTTCATAAAAGGCGTTAACTTGGGTTGGACATATCTCATCAAATCTGGCCGAATCAGTGATAGTGATCAACATAATATTCATAGATCTTTATCTTAACTCTCCATATCCACCGGAATCATATCATTTGAACTTCTGGAGTGAAAGTTATGCCCAATTTATTACAATAGGTTTGACAGCAAAAGTTTCTTTGATTTGCCTTTAATTAAGTTTCCTTGTTTCCTTGAATAGTCTTTGGTTGAGTCTCCTTGATTAGCATTTGATTGAGTTTCCTAGATTAGCCTTTGACTAAATCTCCTATTTCATCCTTTGAAGATTCTTTGCACAAATTACCATAATTACAGTAGATTTGTTCAAAGATCAACTTTCCTAAAATAAATAGCAAATAAACATCAATTAGGAGATAAAATCCCACAAAATCATATGATATAGACATGAAATATAAGTACTGAATAAGGCTCATCAGAACATGGTTAGCAATTAAGTGAGTTCATTGTGATCAATGATGAGTTAAACTCAAAATCGATAAATTTCCTTGGATTGGTTCTTTCTTTAGATTTGTTTACAACTTTAAGTATCGTACTTTTATTAATCTTGTTAATCAACAACAAAATCCCCGCTTTTTCTAATTATCTTGATCTAATTAAATCTTTGTTTTTAGATCCTTGAGAGACGATTCGGTTCATTCTCTATACTACAAATTAGTTTGTGAATCGGTTATTTTTATTATTTGATAGGTCTCGACAACCTCTTATCACTCTTCCATTACATTGCGTTACTTTATTTTTTACTAACATTTGAGGATTGTCATTGTTGTTCTTAACAACATGTTTTATTTGAACATATAGTTTTTAGCTTGCGTCCAAAGTTTTTCATTAAATCTTTTTTGCGTCCAATGGACTGCGTAAAATATTTCTATTCGTCTATACCTTCTTGCGAACTTGCAAAGTTTAGTTCTTAGAACTATTTTAAGAAAAGTTTTCCAAAAAGGTTAAGAAACACAATTCAACTCCCTTCTTGTTTTTTATTTGTTTATTTCAAACTCTAAGATTATAATTACGATCAATACAAACAAACAAAAAAGATACATGTAACACAATTAACTAATGACACTATAATCATCGCCTCATCTCCTATTTAATTTCTTGTAAGTCAATAATACTATAACATTAATCACAATCAACACAATTGTCAAAATAAAGAAAAATTCAAACCAACAATGAAATAACAAGTTAAAAAGAACTAGAATCCTAACCAGTTAAATGAAAAATATCTAAAAAAATCAATTATTACGATTCACAACTTTATTTCTAGGAGAAGACATATTTAACACGTAAAGAAATTATGAAGCATTAGCCAACATTAATGATTGAACTATTAGTAATTAATTAAACAAATTAAGCAAATTCTATATTGTACACTACATACTTCAATCTTTTCAATTTCATCCATTTGAGTCTGTAAATCAATGTATTTTTCAAGAGTTCTTAATTAGTTATAAGCACAAATCAATGCCTCAACAGTGATGGGTTGCAAAGAACTTAAAAAATGATCTAGAACTCGTCTTCCAATATTAAATGTAATGTAATTTTAACTAAAAAATTCTCAAAAAATTAATTATCTAAAAAAATTATAAACTTATATAATATTCTCGAAACCCCGATAAAAAGTGATTACACATCATAAAATATTATTAAAAAAAAATTCAATAGGTTGGGTTAGGTTTTGCGGGTTAGGAGAGTCTCAACCCGCTACCTGAGTCATACTTCGTGGGTTTGACTATTTTAAACTCAACTCAACTCATAGACCCAAACTAACTCATTAATTATAGGTTAGGTTAGGATAAAAACATGCGAGTTCGTGAATTTACCTGACCCACTATCCACCATTGCAAAAGTACTTTGCTCGTAAAATAAAATATAATAGTTCTCACTAAATAAAATTTGAATGATTAATTTTAATAATTTAAAATTTTTATAACCTTTACAATTAAATATACTTTATTAACAATGTGTTGGGGGAAGAAATGAAGTTTTTGTCTAACGAAGGAAATAATGAAGAAATGTTTTAATTCGACGAATAAGTAAACGAGGGGAATTTTTCTGAGATTTGAAGTTATTGTTCGTCGGATGATAAGCCTTTGTCGAAAATGATATTACAAGTATTGAGCGTTGGGTAATTGGTTGATGTCGAAAAAGGTTCATTTTGTTGGTAGAAAATGCATCTTATCCGTCGGATAATGAGTTTGCAAGTGTTGTTCGTTGGTTGATAAGCTTTCATCGAAAAAGTTAGTGATTGATTGTCAAATACTAGTCTTCGTCGAAAAGATGCACTTAATTTGTACATCGAGTACATGGCTTAACCGTCATGTATACGTGTCTATGTTTTAAGAAGTCAGTTATTTTACTTAATTTGTCTATAAATATTAGAATTGACGATGTAAAAAAGGTTTGTTACTGGATATACAATCCTAACATCTCACTCGAGCAGATTAAAGGATTTGATTCCAAGTATGCCTTCCATTTTCGTTTTAAGCAATTTATCTTAATGCAATGTTCTTCTAAATTCCTTTTACTTCTTGCACTTTATCCTTTACAGTTCATTTACTTTGAGTCTTGTTCTTTAAATTCATTTATTTTTTCTTGTCACGTTGTTATTTTCCTTTACTTTCTGCAATTTATATTATTTTGCTTTGTTCAGTAAATTTTTTTACGTTTCATTGTATTTTTACTTGCATTCATTTATTGTTTTTCATTCATTTTCTACAATTTATATTTGCACTGTTCTTTGTTATTACACTTAACTCTTTCTTGTTGTTTGAGTTTAATTTCTATCCACCGTCAGTGTAAAGTTTTTTTACACTGTCATTCAATCATGTGTTGCCAAATCATTAAAAGAGTTTAACTATCACAACCACTACCTAGAAAGTCTAACTACTTTAATAATGTGTCAACACATGATTGAATGACAATGTAAATAAACTTTACACTGACAGTGGATAGAAATTAAATCCTTATTGTTTTACACCAAGTTTTTACCCTTTCTCATATGAGATTACCACATAACTCGTCGCAACCCACATTCGAGTAATAAATATATTTATTTATTTGAAGTTTGCATTTATCAAATCTCACCATAAACACAATGTATTAATTGTCCTAAGTTTTAATGTAGAGATTCACGTGAAGCATTTATAAGCTTAATTTTTTTTTGTGAATATTTATTAGCTTCGTTTGTGTTGCTGGTAAATGGTGCTGCAGCATCACGTGTTTTTTTAGTTTATTTTCTTTCTTATTTCTTAAATTCCTTTTTTATTCTGTTGTGGTTTTGTTTTCACAGCGTAAAAAATGTATATTTTTTGTGAAATAGCTATCGCATGTTCTATTTTAATTTATCATCTATCACTCTATTTACATTTGAAGTACATTTGTTAATTTTTAATTCACCAAGAAATAATTTCTCTAAAAAACTGAATATGATCTTTGAATATGATCTTTGATTTTAGCATAATGAGAGTTTTACAAATTGACAATGAAGTTGTTCAAATATAATCAAAGAATTTAATTTTGATATACTTTTAGTATTTTTTTTATATTATTATTTATTCATTTATTGACAATTATTAAATAAGATTAACTATCACAATAATTACTTAAAAAGTTTAATTCTTTTAATAATATTCTAATACAATGAATTAAAATTAAACTTTATAATAATCCTTATAAGCCAAAATATTTGACTATGAGATATTGACATTAATAAATATTATTTTACAAGTCACATTCACGGTACAATTGAAGACGAATTATTTTAGGCAAATGAATGGCTACGCATACAAAAAAAAAAAAAAAAAGTTTTCTTTGAAAACTCTAACATTTTTATCTTTTTTCTCAAAAATCAACTCTTTCAAAAGTTTGAGTTAATAGATAAAGGCTCATAAATAATTTATATTTTTAATATGTTTTCTCATATAAGAATTCTTTAAGTTTAATGTATGGATAATATACATGTCTATTCTACTTTATACTAAAATTTAACTTTTAACTTTATTTAAAAAAAATAACAAAAAAGAGACAACGATCAAACTTCTAACTACTTTATCATAGAAATTTTAATATCATGTCAAGAACTAACTTCCTTAAATATTTAAAACTATTAAATAAGGGTTCATAATTGTTCATATCTCTGACATTTTCTTCATGAAAAGTAAAAAATTACATTAAAATTTACTAAAATGGTCAAACCATGAAAAGAAAATATGCAGGATGACAGACCACCTAAAAAAAAATTCCTTTAAAAAGGATACACAAATTAACATTATTGTTTTAGAACATTGAAATACTACCCTTACATGATTTTAAAGAAATCAGTAACTGAGCATAAACAATGGAAAGACATTGAACAGCACATAAACCACCTTCCTTCCTGTCAGAGTATCTAAATCCATCATCGAAATTCCAACCTAATAAAAAAGTTGTTGATGATTTTCATTATGTAAGTGCATATGTTATCATAAATAATATAAAAATAAGAAAAATATCGTTCTCCCGAGAGTTTGTAGCTAAATTTGTTAATTATTAAAATTGAGGTTCCTTATTTTTATCCAAATGATAAAAAAATGTTTGTAAAAGAAATTGACCAAAAAAAAAAAACAAAGCAAAGCAAGAATCAAATAACAATGTAAACTTGGCTTAAACAATTAATGAAAAGACCTAAGATTACAATTTCACTCTACACTTCATTCAAATTTATTTCATTCCTTCTTAACTTATTTAATGCCTTTGAGTTGCTAACTTATGACACTAATGTATTTATAAGCCTCTTCTTATGGTCAAATAAAAATACCTCTCTTAATCAACTACTTATATTCCTATGAGAATTAAACTAAAGAAAGATTCTTTAAGTTGAAACCTTAATCTTAGTTGCATATGACTTGAGAGTATATTTATATCTCACAAGCGAAACAATTCACGCTATCAATTGAATGAAATCGTACATACAAAATCCAATCTAATGCTAAACCTAAAATTTCTTTTTCAAAATCAATAAAATTTGTGGCCAAGCAATTAGAAATATTAAGAACAATATTGAATAAACAACTCAAATAGCATTAAAATAAGGAAAAAAGAATAATTAGATCCAAATTACATGCGGAGATCCATTACAATCTTAGAAAGAGAAAATTTTAGTTCATGATTGAAATAAAAAAACATATCCCCAAATAGGTTCACCATCCAATACATAGCAAGAAGAAGAAACTGGAATTTGTTGTTCTTGATCTTCAAGTGTCCTAGAATCTTTGATGATTGGTGGCTTTTCTTTCCTTCAAAAGTCTCTCACCTTTTGTAGCAAAAAAGTCCCTAAATTTAACCCAAAGAGTCCTATTTATAGTTGGCTTTAAAACACAAGAATCAGGGACAAATTAGGACTCTCTCGTCGCACCAGCGCTGCAGCCTCAACTTCCTAGAATTGTAGTGAGGGCTTTGCAAGTTCAGAATCTCACTTGGTTGAAGGTGCAGCACTACAGTGCCCACTTTTTAGAGTCATAGCCTTAGCGCTCCAGTTTTAACCTTTGATTTATATGTAATTTTTTATCCATTAAAATATTCAAAATAATTTTCGATGTCTTTATCAAAGTTGTTGAATTTTTTCTTATCTTTCCAACGTATCAACAATCATTCCAATCCAAGATCTGTAGCAAAATTTATGCTCAAAACACTACAACAATGTTAGTATGTGCATAAATCTGGTTCTTCACATCTTTGGACTCCTCCTTGGGCTTTTACATACAAAACACATCATAATAACAAGTGAAAAATATCAATAGATAGAAACTCCAATAATTCAAAGTCAAAGTCAGAGTCTTAACAAACTCCAACTTTTTAAGCCAGCATATGAACCAATTGAAGTAAACACATAAAACACAAGGCTAAAAGCTAATCATGCCAACACATAACCCAAACACAAAACAAGATTTAATAATTCTATTTCTATAGATTTATCAAAACTCTAAATTTATAACAAAAGAAATGCCAAAAATTGCATTCCCAAAAATCCTTAATCACTATACATGAAGTTTTTTTTTTGGTAATCACTTTACATGAAGTTGATTATATTGTTTACAATCTCTTCTGTCCGAAAGCGCGAAAAGAAAAAGATATGTGCTCTCGCTCTCACACAACTGTAATATCAGATAAGGTAATGAGGTTGTAAGTTGTCACATCTCCCCATCTTCAAGAAACAATAGAACTGTTCTTTTAGTGATGGAGTGCCAAAAATAAAATAAAATGAGAAATTCTTAGATATTGAGACTAGTATATTAATTTACTAAAAATTTAACATATAACACAGCATGATGTTATATGTCAATAGATTAAATATTAAATATTAGATAATTAAATTTAAATTAAATTTACAGTTAAGTGAAAATATTTAAGAATTTCTCTCAAATCATCCAAGTGATAAACTAGTAGAGATCACTAAGTGTGTATTTGATTTAGTTTTAGAACCTTAAAATTATGATTTGAGCAAAAACATCAAAATATAAATTTTTACCTAAATTATAATTTGAGAATTTCTAAAAGTCAAACTAAACATACAATAAATATGTGGTGAGACAGAGGCTAATGTGATATCAGAATCACTCCTTGTATTACTAAACGTGAGTCGGGGCGTGCACCTCGCCATCACAGTCAGCACAACTATTTTTTTTTAATTGATGTAAAAATAAAGTAGTAGTTTTTTTCACATAAAAAAAAGCTAGTCATATATAGCCTGAGGTTCCACTGGCTCCGCGCGCCTGTGCTTGTATGACTCTGCCTATGACGTGGTGGTAATGGTCTCGTTGCTAAATGCAGAAGCTCAACATCCTATTAGAAAGACTTGAATTTGTTGGTGATGTTGTGAGAAATGTTGCAGCCCTTGAAAGATGAACAAGATGATGACTGGTTGCACAAATGATCCAAAGCGTGTGTATACACTAAGCTTTTGGTTCGATTCGCCCCCACCAATCTTGATATATTGGATGCAATAGTGTTCTTGGCGAATCCCCTTCAGGATACTTTAGATTCCTTAAAGTGGTTTGCACACACACTCTAAGCTTATCAATCAATGGTATTTTACAAAATAAAGTTCCCTCACTCTTGTGCACTAGAGAAGAGAGGAAATGACTTAGATAAATTTAGGAGAGATTTAGTAATGCATAAGCACTTCAATTTTTTGGTTTTCTTCTGCATGCAGAGTGTCTCTATTTATAAAGCAACTCACACCACTTGGTAAAGGGATACAACTTTTCAAGAAGTTTAACAATGACCAAACTAAAGCCTTTAAGTAACAGTCGTGTTCAAATTATAACACATATGACTGTTCGGATGGTAAGGAAGCACACCTTTTCACCACAAGGTACCAAGTTCGTTGAATCTCAGCAGGCACTCCACTTGGTAAAGGAATACAACTTTTCAAGAAGTTTAACAATGACAAAACTAAAGCCTTTAAGTAACAGTCGTGTTCAAATTATAACACATAACTGTTCGGATGGTAAGGAAGCGCACCTTTTCACCACAAGTATCAAGTTCGTTGAATCTCAGCAGGCGCTTTCTTTGTCATTTATTTTCGTTTTTATTAAAACGGTAAAACGGTCATAAAATACCCAAAAGTTGCACCAATTGAGATTTGAACCGTGTCCCAAATAACCACCAGCCTAAAGTCCAACCATTGAACCAAGGCAATGCTTGATGAAAGTTGTTAACTGTCAAATATATATTATACAACGTATTAACTGTTAAGCAATTTCAATTTTCCAACTTGTATTTTGAAAATCTCTCACACATCCCATAACATATATTGATAGATGATGAGTGGCAAGTTGCTGGCCATTAGCAGGATCATGAGCATGACCCTGCATTAGCAGCTCACAACTAAGCCAGAAGCACCTATGACACCCTAAATTTCTTTGCATGCTAGCTTACTGCACATCCTCTTGTGTCGCCGAGTGGGACATATTCCCAAATAGATGCATATGATGCATGAAAAATAATGTTATATTCAATATTAGTTAATATTATTAAAATTATTACATAAATTTTTTTAAAAAAATAAAATTGTATTTTAATAGTACTGAAATCAACAAAACACTACTAGTATTTAGTATAGAAAATACTGAGCTTCTTTTGTTTTTGTTAAAAGTTTTGGGCCCGGGGTTATGCACAGCCTACATTATCGTTTCCGTAAGTAGCAGACGGTGTTCATACCGGCTATGCAATGGACGAACCTGTTATGAGAACTAAGTTTGAAAACACTCCTTTTTGATAAACACTAAAGCCCAATTTATAGCCCTTCTTACAATCATTTGGGAGCCCAATTTCAAGAACCTATAGAAAAGATTCCCTAAAGCGTGAAATAAATAATACCAAAAGGCCTTTGAGAAAATAGAAAAAATATTTGGCAAACTTACCGATTCTATCTTTGCTTATCTATTTGTCCAATATTGATACTATTATAGAGAGAAATATTTTCCCCAAATGTATTTCTCTAATAATAAAAAACATTATCTACTCCCTAAATGAGGAGATGACATTTATAGAGAGAAATACTCGCAATTGAAAAAAATTTAATTTTTTTAATAATAAAGCTCTATGACCTAACATGAGAAGGAAATAATAGATTAAAATGCAGGTAAATTGGCTCGACTGAAATTTTATTTTGGGATCAAGTAATTCCTAAAAAGACTTGGTGTCACTTAAACTTAGACTATTAAACATAAAACATCTATAATTTGAGTGGCACTATTGACACTTCTAACTATTTATTTAACTTTTCATGAATTATTTTTAATAAATTTTTAAATTATCCTTTAAATATTTTTATTCAAGTCAAATCATAATGAATTATATTTTTATTATTTGTTTGCATTGATTAAAAATAATTTTAAAAATTATAATTAAATGTAATTTATAGAAAATATAAATAAACAATTAAAATAGCTAATAACATTAGGCTCAGCCTTAGTGAGGTTTATTAGAAGATTTTAGTATTATAAGAAAGTCATTAAGGTCCACAATGACTACGAGTCACACAATATTATTACATAAATTGCATTCCTTTTTGTAAATTATAATTTATTATAAATATAAAAGTTTGGCTACAAATATATTTTGGGTCCCTATAGTTTCACATGTTCCGTTTTGGTCCTTACCCTTATTTTTTTTTCAAATGTGTTATCATATTTGTAAACATTATCAAAATGATCCTTCTCTCTTATTTGGCATTATCATGCTGTCAGTTTGTATCTAAGGTAGTAAATAGATGCTGAGATGACATCGTATTTGTCCATAACATTATCCATGGCATTTATAAGGACCAAATTAAAAAAAAAAAAGAAAAAATATAGTATCCAAATTAAAAGAGAGGACTCTAAAGATCAAATATATCACATGTGCTTATTATCTCTATATATGATGAGAGTAATTTTTGAAAATATCATAGTTTAATTGAACTATGCTAGGTTTACGGTATATAATATATACTCATAAAGACTGTGAAATGGACATAGGTGGTTATTTAAAGAGGCCCAATAATAAGGAATACAATATTGATAACACTAAGGCTGTATTACCTAACATGACTTGTGAAATTAATGTTGATGACAATAAGGAATGCAATATTGGGACAATTGAATAATGTTAAAAATGAGAAACATAGCTAGAAAGAGAGAATGATGGGCAAATGATCAAAGAGGTAGTAACATATGTTGGGGTAGTAATGTATGCTGAGAATTGAGCATTATAGATATAGGAAATTAAGAAGCAAAGATGACAAAGAAAAAAACTCAGAATTCACTATTCGTTGACTTGAATATTTTTAGCTTTTTATATTGTGTTCTTATGTTCTTCCATTACTTAATTCAATTTTCAATATATTTTTAATCTTTATATTTTTTTTAATTAATACCAAATTTTAAGCAAGGAGATTTGTTTGTTTCAAATCTTCTTTGATCCCACACTAAAGAGCATAGGGAGGTTCCATGTGAAGCATAGGGAGGTTCCATGTGAAGCTTAGCTCAAGGAACAAGAATGTGAGTGCAAAAGCTAATCATATCAGCTAGGCCGCTTACCATTTTTACACCAACAAGATAGCCTACATATTTGTGCAAGTATATATATATATATATATATGGGACATATCTAATGAGAGGAGTAGTTTATTGTGAGAGTGAGAGGAGCAAATCTTGACCATTGGATCATCCATGTATAGTCAAGATTAGATGTTACTTAAAAGTCACATGACCACTTAAAAAAGTCACATGACTTTATGTTGTAATCTTGACCATACATAGATGATCCAATGATCAAGATTTATTCTTTTCACTCTCACAATAAACCACTCCTCTCACTTGATATGCCCTATATATATATACATATACATGGTTGTATCTTACAGGTGAGATCTAATTGATATCACTAATAAAAGAAAGGAATGTACAAGAGGGGGAAGATTACAGTGGAGTGATATTAATAAGATGCGTGTATTAGATAATAGATTATGGAATGTTTCTGTTTAAGGATTAATGCCGGCTATTGAGATACTAGTGAAAAATGTGGAGCATACAATGTAAGGCACTTATTGCCAACACAAAAACTATATTGGTGAGGATGTGCTTAGGGACATAATGTTTGTATAATGGAAAAAAAAATAACTAAGCTAAAAATATGTTTAAAGTATATTATATATTTGGTCCATATAATTTTTTCATATTTACTCGTTTAAAAACAAAAAAAGTTTAAGGACCAAATTGAAAACATGTGTAAACTATAAATACCAAAACATATATTTTAACCAAAAAAATTCACTACAATATAATCATATGTTGCTACATTATTAAAAGAGTTTAACTATAATAATAACTACTTAAAAATGTTTTGTTTTTGTTTGAACCAAGGATATCCTCTAACCGATCCCAAAATAACATGGTTAAGGGATCTAACTATCTACCAACTGTGATGGACCTTGTTGGTAACTACTTAAAAAAAAAGTTAAACATTTTTAATGATAAGACAACACACACATATTTATTCATGTATTGTTATATCATTAAGAAAGTTTGACTATAATAATAACTATAAAAAAGTCATACTCAACATATGAGTAAATGATAATATAAAATAACTTTATTTTGATAATGAAATACATTTAAACTCAATTTTTTTTAATCAAAATTAATTTTTTAAGGATAAATTACAATTTATTCCTTATGATTTGACTAAAAATTATTTTACTTTTATGATTTAAAAAGTAATACTTTACCTTTTTGTAATTTGTTTTTTTATCACTTAACTACCTTATGATTTTTTTTATCCATGTAATAACATAACAAATCATAGAAGGCAAAATACTACTTTTTAAATCACAAAATGATTAAATAATTTTGAATGTAAATTATCAATTATCATTTTTTAAATTATATGAATAGCATTATTCCTGTTCAATTCTCGCCCTTAGATGGCATGATTTGTGACTAATGATTCTAGTAGTAGTAGAAGACAAGACACGGTACCCACACAAAATAAGTTGGGAGAGGAAGGAATATAATCTTTAATTATTGTAAAGTCAAACTTACAAGCACAAAAAAGAGAAATTATTTATAACTATTAATTTGTTAGCATAAAATCCGGTGATTTAATGATGATAAATTATTTGCATTTCATTGCAAAATGAACAAGCCAAGTTGAGTGAATCCACTTAGATTCGATAAAAATTAGAGAATAGAATAATAATAATAAGTTTACCAATAATAATAATAATAATAATAAGCGAAAGAAGGAAATAGTATAATGGAATGCAGCTGTTGAACCGTATCACATTCACATTCGTATCATATCCCTGCGATAGCATCTTTTATTTTGCACCAAAACCTTTTTTCAAAGGACAAAAGGGACAGTCACTGTGTTTCCACCACGTGTCAACCACTAACGACCTCTACATAGATATATGACACTTGGATCACATTACTCTTTAAATTAGTGGTTGTTATAACTGCCACATGATTTAAAATTTTAAAAAAATCTATAAAAAGAACGTTCTTTTCAGATAAATAGATTCATTGAGAGGATATTTTTTTGGTAGAACGTTGAGAGAATATTTGAAACAACTGTGATACTTTCTACGTGAAAATAGCACTAAAGTTTTGTCAAAGAGCCACGCTCTTTTTTTTTTATTAGTACTAATTTCACGACTTCTAGTTAATTGCAGACTGATGAGAAACTTAATATTTTAGTTCTTGAAAACTATATTATGATTTATTTTCCCCTTTCATTTAAATCATTATAAATTTTTTAATTTACTTCAGTTTAATTTCTAAAAGCATTAAATTCAATATATTTAAGCTGCACAAAGGTCCGAAAATAAAAGTAAATAAAAACGTGAGAATTTAATTGAAAATTTTGAAAGGAAATGGATCTAATTTAAAAACGATATCTTTTTTTTGTGGTTGGCAAAACCGATATATCTTAGACAATCAAAACATTAATTTTCTCTCAACTAATATTATTATTATTAGTCGAGAGAAACTTAATGTTTGGTCTTCTCTTTTTTTTCATTTTGAGCTAGCTCAACAGGTTTGATCCTAACCTGTGATATCTCTTCCCTAGCGAGTCTGCACGTTGAAACTTTTTGGGATTAGTGGTTTCTTCTTTGTGATTAAGTTTTCAACCTAACAAGTTGGTCTGGGTATGCTACTTTGGAGAATGCTTTGGAGTTTTTTATTTTTTATTTTTATTTTTTTAAAAGTAAAAGCTTTGAAGCATTTTGATGAATTCATGAGTTTTACCGACTAACTTGTTGATGGTTGCCTATCTTAGTTCTTTTGGATGAATTTCTCCTATTTTCCCAATAGCATCGTGAGTTACTTGTTAGATAGTTGGTCATTTAATGATTTACTTGATAATAAGTTTAGAACTTCATAGTTAAGTGTGCTTGAGCAAAAATAATACTATAGCGAGTGACCTCTTAAGAAGTCTTAATCATGAGTTGTGGTTCAACTCTATAAGTATGGACTTTATCTACTGTATAACAGTTCGATACCCACTAAAAATACTTTATGACTAGGGCTAAACCTTCGCTCGAGAGGAGTTAATCCCTCACCCCAAAACTACCAACTCAGGTCTTTGCTGAATATAACAACTATCTAACATATTCTCCATAGCAAGAGTTCAACCTTATTTTTCATCCACTAATTTTCATCACACAGTGAAGGGATACTTCTAAAGTGAGAAGAAAAAGCCTAATATTTGTCTTATCTGAATAATTAATATAAAAAAGAAAATGCTCTACACTCATAGATTGGATGTATTAGGAAATTACCTCAAACTAAAATAAAAATATCTCTGGCCAAGAAAGACTCAAACAGTGTTTAGAAATAAATAAATAAAAATGGAAAATAGTATAATTTAAACCACATATTTGATCATCAAATGGTTAACTAAATCCTTTATGTTCTTGCTCATTAGGATGACAGCTAAAGATAATATTAATCATATATATCTAAATCCTTGAAAAGTATGAAATCACAAACGATCAACTATTTTTTCAGCATCTCTGTTTTCTTGCATCCCAAAACCTCTAAAATACCAGGATTATTTTTTTTTTAAAAAAAAAGAAACCATTAGACTTGGGGGAAGTTTGGGGAATGGTGGGTGTAATAGATGCCCAACTAGATACTGGAAACAAACCTAAAAAAGAGCTCCAAATGGAAGGAAGAAGTACATACATAGACGCCAGAGCTGATGTATATGTCTATCTAACTTCATCTTCCATCTGAAGATGTAAATGAATCTGCAAATCCAGATGGGCGAGTGGGTATGCTTGACTGTGTATTTTCTCCACTAGTGAGCATTGATGAAGAAGATGATACATCCAGGGTGCTCCTTCCTTCAAAAGCCTGCCACTTGCTGAGTGCTTGGGGTAAGGTCATATCCAAGTCAATCCCATATATGTCATCAGCATTTGGTTCTGCAGGCTTCCAGATCTCAACAAGTGGTGATAGCACATTCACTACATGACCCATGTCAGGACGTTGATAGGGCTCCCTTGCACAGCAGTGGCCAGCCAACTCTGCAACAGTTCTAAAACTGGCTAAGGCTTCCTCATCAACATCAATTGTTGGGTCAATGACCTTTCGAAATGAATCTTTGTTCAGTAGCATCCTACGGAACCATGTAACAAGGTGGAAGTTCTCTTCAGGTTGGCTGTTATCAAGTGCTTTCCTTCCAGTTATCATCTCCATAAGAATCACCCCGAAACTGTATACATCAACCTTTGTTGTAACTCGTCCAGTGGCTGCCCAATGATTCATGAAATTTCCATTTTAGTGAGTTGGGGAATTGAACAACAATGGAGAAAAATGACCCCTATGCTAGAATGTCAATAACTATACATCCTAATTATCATTAGAGTAAAGAGCCACAAGTTAATCGGCCAAGTGACACGTTTTGTATATAATATGCAACAAGCCAACAACCAATATATAGAATTAGACAATGCAAGGCATAAACAATAGAAATCGTGTTCACTCATTTTCATGAGCAATGCTTGCACCAAAAATTGCTTCCTAATAAACTTATAACTAAATATCAACCCTCAAAGTAGAGGCAACATTACAAGCCATACAAATTCGCTAAAGAGGATTACAAATAATTCCAATGGCTTTTAGGAGGCATACTGAAACAAATCTAATCAACTAGAAGTCATTTTTTATTCCCAAAGTAAATTTAATAAACAATCTGTCATCTTTGCTTTCTCAATACAGTTGTTTCCAGACAAAATTTAGGAAACAGATTATACTTATTGCAGAGTTGTAATCAATTTGTTTCTGTATAACCCTATTCGCTATCTCCACCAAGAGGAGTTCAGCTGACACTAAAGTTGGAACCTAAACCAAAAATTAAGAACCAACAGTTGGCAGGATTCAATCCTTCCTTTTTCTATTTGCCCTGTGTACCCTACCCATGACCCACTTTGATCATCTGCCATTGGTGCTTGCACAAGTGAAAACATTGAAAAAAAAATTTCAACTACATTTTGATGCATAAGAAGAGAAGTCAAATATATCTACAAGGATAGCAAATAATAGTTTTTCCAGATAAAAATATTTTAGCCATAGGCAACACAACACAATTTCCAAAAAATAATTAAAATGTACCTGCATACTCTGGTGCCAGATATCCAAAAGTTCCAGCAAGTCTAGTTTCGAATGAGGCTTTTCCCTCTGGAGCAAGCCGAACCAAGCCAAAGTCTGATACTTTAGCTCGCATATCATCCCCAAGCAAGATGTTTGATGGTTTCAGATCCCTATGGATAAAAATTTGTTGGGCCAAACCATGAAGATATTCAACACCTCTAGCAACATCCAAGGCAATAGTAAGCCTTCTCTTCCATTCAAGTGGTTTTATCCCTTCATCTTTCCAGTCAAACAAATGTTTACTAAGAGGCCCCTGAGGCATGTATTCATACACAAGAAGCCTCTCATTTCCATCCAAGCAATGGCCTAGGAGTGCAACCAAATGTCTGTGTCGAACCTTAGTAAGTACTGCAATTTCAGACTTGAACTCACTCAGCCCCTTCTCAGCCACCATTCCAGATTCCATCCTTTTCACTGCAATCTTTGTTCCATCATGCAATTCTCCTTTGTATACAGTGCCAAAACCACCCTTCCCCAATATGTTTTCTTCACTGAAATTGTTGGTAACTTCTCTCAAAACTTGAATTGAAATTACCATATTACCAGCTTCCACATTATGAACATTACTTGTTGGACTAATAGCACCAGTTCCTCCACCACCAACACCAGCACCTGCAACACTTATCTTCAAAGCATTTCCATCTCCAGAATGATGAGGATGTACCACTATTGCATTTGGACTTTGAAGTTTGCCTGCGTGCTTATGTTTTCTACCAAACTTAATAAATGCCACAATCCCGATACCAAGTAAAATGACAACCCCGACCACAATGCCAACAATGGCTCCAGTATTATGTTTCTTACCTTTACCACCAGAATCTGAGCCAGGAGGAGCAGGAGCTTTATCCTTTCCAATATCAAGATTCCCATCAACTTTAAGAACCACATCTCCACGGAACGAAGGTACCTGACCATATAAACTATTATTCGAAACATCTAGCTCTAGCAGATGAGGCATACTAGTAAGTTCACTTGGTATGGTACCAGTGAGATCATTGTTAGCAAGAAGCAACTTTGTCACAGATGTAAGCCTGGCAAAACTAGGAGAAATATTTCCAGAGAGACCCATTTTCTGAAAGTTGATAACCGAAATGTTTCCACTAAAGCAAACTATCCCTATCCATCCTTTACCACAAGGATCATTACCCTGCCAACTATCAGCAAGTTTAAGAGGATAACCCAAAGGTTCAACAACAGACAGTAAAGCATTTACAAGGGGACTACATGTCTGACCAACCACGTTTGTGCAAAATCGATTATTTCCCCTTTCCATATCGTTATCCACTCTCACCCCATCTTTGAACTTGGGAGGGGATCCTTGAAGATAATTATTGGTTAAGTTCACAACCTGCAAACCAGGAAGAGTAGTGAGAGAGGATGGAACAACACCAGTCAACTGGTTATCCCTCAAACTCACATCAAACAGTTGATCATGGTTTGACAAGTCTGGTATAGGACCCGTAAATGAATTACCATGTACCCAAATTTGTTTCAAAGATGTCATGTTCTGCAACACCGCAAGAGTACCATTAAGTTTAGAGTTGCTTTTCTGACCATTCACCAAAAGGTTCTCAATTGAACTACCAGCAAAACTTGCAGGCAACCCACCTTTAAGAAGATTAAAACACAAGCCCAAAAAAACCAAACCCGGGAAGGGACCATCTTTCCCAAAAAAATCTGGGATTTTCCCAATAAAACCAGCACTCATTGCAGAGAAAATCTGAAGAGCCACACAGTCCTTGAGGCTATCAGGAACCAACCACTGAGGGAAGGGGTTATAGTCAATTCTCACTTCTTGCAAATTGGTCATGCCCTTGAAGAAATCATTGGGTATGGAGCTGAAATTGTTGTCATGGATTATCAACCTCTGCAAGGACTTTGGCATATAAGGGAATGGCCCAGAAAGACCATTGTTCATGCACTCAAAACGCTCCAACGCTGAGAGCTGCACTAGTTCTTTGGGCAAAGAGCCTTGAAGATCGAGCTTCCCAATCTGAATAGCAGTGACCCTTTTCCCAGAATTGCACTGAACGTGATTCCATTTACAGATATCAGGGTCTGACCATTGGAGGCCACTGGCGCCATTGATGGCTTTCTTGAGCACGCTCATCACACCTGCATCCTGTGACTGAACAGAGAGAACCATCACTGCTGACACCAAAACAAGGCGAAAAACGAAAGAAACAACAATACCCAGATGGGGTTTCTCCATTTTCTCTTTGTGTGTGTGTGTGTTTTTTTTTCTCTCAAGAAAATCAGCTGAGAAAGTGGAAGGAAAAAAAAAAACAGAGGATTTTGCTATGGTTTTGGGTTGGTGACTCAAAAAAAACACATAACAGAGAGAATCTCGCAAAAGGTTTAAGGACGCAACGATTGATCACATTGTTGCACTCGATGAGGATTCCCCAAAAAGGAAAAAAGCGAATTTTGGGAGAGAATATAAAATAAAAAAAATTCGAGCTTTCGGAAATTGCAAGAATTGGAATCGGAGAATTCTACGGTGCACCTTAATTAAGAAGGTGCATTGATACTCTATATTGATGATTGAATATGATTTTGACACCTCACTAAACCTATTTAATTCATATAAAAAGTTACTCATAGTTACCAGTAACGAGAAATTGATAAATCAGACCTTTATCTTATAAATATTTATAATATGTTCCAAAAATTTTAGATCCTTTACATTTAGAAGCCAATCTCTGAACTCATTCTCCCTTCAACTCACAGCTACTCCACAGACCCAAGTTCTGCAACTCGCATTTCTTCACAAACAGCACCCATTTGTGATCATTGGAACACAAACCCAAGCACTGTAACTTGCTTACTGAGCCAAGAAACAAAGACAAGGAGCAACTACTCCAAGACTCCTCAGCAGCCCCTGCAACTTCTACAAGTTCCACACACCTCCACTCCCGAACCCATGTGCTATCAAAATTCAGCCACAAATATCCAAGTTTCTCACCTCGTTTCCTAGTCAGCCAAAGTATTCCAGCTCACTCCCAATACACATCAGACTTACCAAACGAGCCTCCGTACAACACCCCCAAGTCTCAAATAGAACCCAGCCACGCTTGAAACTCTTTTGCAGCACCCAAACCAACCTTCCCAACGCACCAAAAATCACATGCACCTTTCAAACCCAAACCACTATCAAACCACAAGTCTCCACACGCACCATGCATCTGAACCCTCCTATGGCACCACCCAAGCTCAACCCAAACCCACCATACCAGAAACGACCCCATCCAAGCCCCATACAACCTTGACTCCCCATTGCTGGCCAAGCATCAACAACGTCCAACACCACCACTTTACTTGCAGAATGTCCCATGAAGCTCTCAAGCCACCCTTCATATATACACAGCAGAAAAACGTCAACCTAAACCAATATCTTCCTCCCTATGTATAGCACTAAATGCTAACACCACCAGTCATACTTCGTGGTCTCTCATGCCATTTTGGTTTTGTTAACAAGAGGACAAAATAGGCTTTAAAGTGCGAAAAAATAAAACACTATTCATACTTTTTAAAATAATTTTTTTTTGCAAGGACTACCCTTCTAAATAATTTATCATACCTGTACTATAAGTTACAAGTATTAATTCTCAGCCATTGATCTATAATCTTTTACAATCAATGGTTGAAATTATATGGCTTATGGATGCACCCTATTTTTTACGGTGCATGTAAGTCGTTGCCAATATAACGCGGCGTAGACAGAGGAAGAAAGAACTGCGTTGATTGGGAAGAGTGAAAATCGTTTGGGGACAGAGAGAAATTCTTTTACTACATCGGACGTAACAAAATGTTTTTTTTTTTTACACTCTAGTATGAAGCATGTGTCCCGTGAGCTATATAACTCACTGTTGTGATTCACTACTTTGACATTATTATCAATGATCCATTAACATAACTTTGATATGATGATGATACCTTTTTTTTATGGGTATTTATATTCACAACGAGTTCGCAAATATTTAGGATTTAATTTTGATATAATATAAATATGATGTAAGTTATGTGGGTTACTAATAATGATTAAAAAATTATTAGGAAGTTGTTATGATACATTTTTTTTTAATGAGTATTGTTTTTTAGAATGAGTTGTAAAATCTTTATTGATTTGTGATTTTATAATAAATGTTTGAAATTTTTTAAATATAATTTATAGTTAATAAATATTTCACAACTTATTGTATGTGTAAATTAGAGACTGAGGGAAAGGTGGCTTACAAAGGTATGACCCCAAGCCTAAAAACTAACACTGTTAAAATTAGACCAGACAATGAATTAACAAGATTTTTTATTTTAGTTCAACATGTTCAACCGTATAAATAAGTTAGTTGAATGGGATGACATTATAAAAATAATCCAAATGCATTATAAAATATATAAAATTATTTATAAAATGTGAAATATATTAAGTTTTTTAAAATAATAAATTTAATGGTCGAATAGTTTAATTGGATGAACTGAACAGTTTAATTAGATTTTGACTGAATTTGACCAATTTAAAACTATTTGACCATAAATTTAATTATAAAACTGAATCATAATCATATAAGTGTTTGGTTTACGATCAAATCGATCAGACGATTATGACAATATTGCTCAAAATAATCTTTAAAGATTTTTTTACTCAAAACAATCTTTAAAGATTTTTAAATTTTCCTAATTTAAAAAAAAAAAAAACAATTCATGTAATTCTTCAATGTTTGGTGGCCTACTTAATAATGCAAAATTAATTTTTGGCACTCCAACTTAAATTTATGGGGAAACAAAAGATAGGTAGCAAAAGAATTCTCAAAATACTTAATTTTATTGTTAAAATGAAAGATAATAATAATTTATATATCTCACGTGGCATATACCCAATGTTACAAAGTAAGATGAATGGCTTAATCAGTTACGCCGAAAATAGCCAAGAATTTCTCTACACATGCGTGTGGGGCCCGTTTTCTTTGGACGTTTAGAATCAATGGCTTGGGATGCGTCTTGGTTCAGTGTCAGTGCATGGATGGCACCAGACATAACGTTACAAGTGTAGTGAGTAAGTAACGCATGTTTATTGGGTGAAAAAGGGTTGGCACTATCTGAGTTGGATTATTTATTACGATTTCATCGAATTTCTGCCAACATTGATATTAAAGGCTGCAACTTTTCCCACTAAACAATGGTCCATTTTCTGCTTCTTAAATGGCCGCTAAACAAATTTGCTAACCTCAAAACACTGTTTCAAAAATTGGTTCCTTCTAACCGTTTGAACAGCCAGCAGGACCATATATAAATGTAAAATTGAAAACTTCCTTTACCAAAAAAAAAGTTTAATTTTAATGGTAAAAAAATTCTCCATTGTCATATAATAGTATATTAGTAGATCATTAAAATAATTATATTTTTTAAATAATTATTATGATATTCAAACTCTTTTAATAATTTATCAATATATAATTAAATGACAATATATAATTTTTCTACACTAACATCAAAATTAATTCTAAAATTGTACACTAATTGAAAACTAAGGATTAGTTATAAAATTTTGAGAATCTTGCATAAGTCCTACCGTGACACTCGCATTTCGGACTCATGAAAACCAATAAAAACGGTTAATTGGAAAAAATTGAAAAATTGGGTCGTTTTAAAAAATTGGTTATTGTTTATAAAATAGTAAATACTTATTTTTATTATTTAAATATAGAATTGTAATTAATTAGGTCTTTTAATGATTAATATGTTAAAATAGCCCAATAATATTAATTTTTTTTACATCAAATTGACCTTTTAAAAAGAACTAATTTGATGTAAAAAATTATTAGAAGATAAAACTAATAAAATTTATATTTTTAGAAGACTAAAATAAATATTTACTCTTTATAAAATTAAGTTTGGAATTTAAATAAGTCAAAATATTACAAACAATGTGATATGTTGTCAACTTTTTATTAATCATGCTGACTTTAGGTTATATGACACAAAATTATCTAAAATTACATAAAAATTAAAGAAAAATAAAAAATGCTATAAATATTTATTTTTCATTATAGTAATAATTTATATATATATATTTAATATATAATTATGTATAATTATATATAATTATGTATAATTATATATAATTTATTTAATATATTTTAAATATATTTATGATGCCATTCAATTTTTGATTACGTTCAACTGGTAGATCTGAATAATTTTTAAAATATATTGGTTGAACATTAAAAGGGTGTGTAGATATTGGGGAAAGTTTTCATTTATTTTTATTTCTGAATTGATGATGGAATCGATTACTTCCACTTTTTTGCTGTGATAATTTATTGCTTTTTGCCTTAAAGGTTATCGAAGATGTTAGAAATCTCTCCTTCAAAGGTGTTTGCTTCAAATCTCAATCAGAAATTATTTTAGCAAGTCCTAATATTTAACTTTTGTGATTATTTTATAAATCAACTTCTTATCCAATGAAAAATGTTATTATCACTCTTATTACAATTTTGTATAATTTTTTACCTGCCTTTTATGTGATAAGTTATAGAAAAAAAATTTTATTTTGAATTTAATTTTACTTGACTGATATTATAAATTTTTTTTTATATATCATTAAAAGATTTTAATTATAATAATAACTTTTTAAATTACTTTAATAATGCATCGATATATAATTAAATGATAATATAATTTTACAAACTAATCAAAATTAAACTTTCAATTTATATAATGTATTCCATGCTTTCTAGTGTGGTTGAAGCTCATCTATGATATTATTGAGATTCGTTCTCATATCAAGCCAATAACTCTAATTTACTTAATATAGTTTTGTGTCTTTTTTTAGAGGATTTGAAAGAGTAGAAACGATATGGTTTTCAATAATTATAAGTAGAGCCCTTTTAAGATTACCCACTTGGCTCTCTTCCGTGTACAGTGTAATCATTTATCCGTATTAGGTATTTCGGTTGTTGGGCATTAAGCCTGGATCATTTTCTTGTATTTTTTTAAATTTTAAATGAAAATTATTTATCTTAATTTAATAATAAAATAAATTCATATGAATGACAATGTATTTAAATAATTAAAAATATGGAATATTTTTTGAATAATTATATTTTATTTTCCCTCCCACTCTTTTTTTATCCTTAACTGTAATCCTTTTTCAACAGCCAAATTTTTTTTTACTTTAGTAAGTACTTAAGTTGCACATGTTTGGTGTGTCCACTTCTAATAATAGATAAAAGAAAAGCAATACATTAACCTTAGTTTATAAGAATTAAACATTATTATTTAATTATGTATTGTCTCATTATTAAAAGATTTTGACATATCAAATACTTATTATTATAGTATGAAAGATAGTATAATTTGTTTTCACACTAAGATCAAAATTAAACTTAAGGTCAAACGTGGATGATTGTATTTGTATTACTTTGTAATTTCCTAAACAAATTTGATAAGCTAATTACTTGAGAGAGTCAAGACTTAAAAATGTGCGTGAGTTATGGGGGGATTTTTTTTTCTTAATTCTGAATTAATGATGGAATTGATTACTTCAACCGCTTTTGCTAAGAAAATTTATTGCTTTTTACTTGGAAATTTCTCGAAGATGTTGAGAATCTCTCAATCTTTTTTTTTTTTTGAAGGGAGAATCTCTCATTCTAAGGAAAGATGTTTACTTCATATTTCAATCCGAATTAAGTTTGGCAAGTCCTTATATTTTAACTTTTAATATTGTTTTACTAAATCAACTAGTTATCATATATAATGCATATAATGTTATTATTATTATTATTATTATTATTATTATTATTAGGTTGTAGAGAGGTTCTAAAAGAACTAAACAGAACTAAAGAAAAATAGAAAATAGGGATGTGAAGAATCGAAACTCACTACATAATTTCAGTGCTCTAGCAAAGTCCAATGAAAATACTAATTCAGCTATGCTCTATCGATAATGCATCTATTATTTTATTATTATATTATTACTAATTTATTTATATTATATTATTTATTAAAAATAGAAATATTTTTATTAAATAATTATTATAAAAGTTTTTTATGATATTTTATATAGTAATAATTATGTTTTTTTTACTCAAGATAACAATTAATATATTAACTATAATTACCAAAAAAAATATTAACTATATTCTGAATCTTGCATTTTTTTTAAGTTTTCAAAAATTAAATCGAAATACATATTGGATTGTTTTTTTAATTTTAGATACTTATAAAACATATTAAATTTATCATCCTTAAAGAAATATTATAACTATTAAAGAATAATTAATGACATTTATGATATTAAGTGAATTTTAATATATATATATATATAACTTATTCATTAAAAAGTGTTAAAGGTTCCGGATAAGGTTTTGCACTCTTCAAAGGCACAAGTTTGAATCGTCTTTGAACAATAGTTTCGCTTTGGTGATTATTTCTCTTCAAGGAGATCCCCTGGACCCAGGGACTACAAGTGAGTATTCTTTGTATGGGAAAATTGTCTAAAGTGAGTAACCTTGAGGCAATCCTCTTGGTGGACCTTTGCAGACCCTTTGAGGATCCTCAGCGCCCTGATTGATAATACTAGAGTAACCTATTCTTACTACTACTTTTCTTTATAAAAATATTGGAAAAAGAAAATAATAATCGAGTTGTTTAAATATTAAATGATAAAGAATAATAGACTAACTCTTAATAAAATAATTTATAGTAACCAACTTGCGTTAGTTTGAGTGGAAGGGGTTCGGTCACCTTAAACATTTTATCCTGGGTTCGATCATTGGGATGGTGGGTATGGAGAAAATACATTTGGGAAGGGTCCCCACTTTGCGCGCTTGATCGTACCCCGTAGAATTAATTTCTTGTCTTTCGGGCAAGGAAATCCCCTAATTTACACCCAAAAAAAATGTTTATAGTAAATTACATTTATCCCCCTTAAGGTTTTATGAAATGACACTTCAACACAATCTACAATCAAAGTTACACTCCACATATTGACTTCCTTTGACTAACAAAATTTGTTAAAATGAGATAAAATATTCTGTTTAACCCTAACAACTAACCATGGTTTACTTTTGATAGCTTTATAACTTGTGCTAAGCCTGACAATAAAATTTAGATAGTTCATTACCAATTATTACTCATGATGAGTGATAACAATTCTTACTTTATTCTTTTTGCACTGCACTGACCTGTATCCACTGATACTATTAAGTACGTAGTGCTAGTTAATACCATTATGTGTAGCACCTTTCAAAATTCATTACAAAAGAGTTATATAAATAAAATAAAATAAAGGTCAATTTGACTTGAAGTCATCAGTTACATTGATATAACTTGCAAGATTTTGCATGTAATCACTTCCTAATGCTAGGGATTACATCTCCTAGGAAGCCGTTCACAATGACCATAGCGTAAATGTTGTCTACATACCATCGATCATGAGCAACAATTGGTGATGAATGATTTAGATTTTATCATTAGATATAGTACAAGTTGAAAAACTATCACACATAAATTATAATTAGTTTGGGCTACATGGAACATTCTATTCCTTTATAAAATATTTTGTTAATAAAAAGTGACGAATGAGGTAGAGTGTAATTTTAGTTGTAAATGAAAATAGTACTGTCATTTTATGAAATTTCAAGAGAAATTAGTGTAATTTAGTCAATAGTTTAAATGTAGAGTGACATACCTTGGGCTCTTCCCCTATTTAAATGGTTGGGAGAAATCCCTACTTGTGTATTGGTGCACTTTTAATAGGACTATAATTGAATTATGATAGTTGAATGGACTAGTGTTGTACTGTTATTAGGCCTATGACATCCGCATATTATAATTACTATCATTATTATTAATTTAAAGGATTTTGAATAATTTTCTATTTCCTTATTTTATATGCTAAATTTTAGAAATGTTTTTAATTTTAGGAAGAGATATTTGCATAAATTATGTGAGGTATTGCATAATATGAATCATTAAAAAAAAGTTACAATTGGATTAAGGTGTTATTCAATAACTTTGATGAGAATATGAGGAATGTATAAATGTAAGTTTATGCAAAGAATTTAATTTTGATCCATTATCAATGTAAAGAAACTTTAAATTGTCATTCAATCATGTGTTGATAAATCATTATAGAAGTTTGATTATCACATCAACTACTTAGGAAATCTAATTCTTTTAATAATGTACTAATACATTGTTAAATGACAGTATAAAATTTCTTTAAACTCATAATGTATCAAAATTAAACTCATCATGCAAATATCATTACTCTTTTATTTTATATGGTTAACTCCATCATCTTTGACTGTAGCTCATTTTTATAATTGTTGTCATGTTTTTTTTTTTAATTTTAGTTGTAAATTAAGATAGTATCATTTTATGAAATTTCAAGAGAAGTTAGACCTCGTTTTACGGATGAAATTGAGCTTTAGAATTAAAATTGAACTTCTAATTCTAATTATCTTGTTTGGTGTGTATATTAGAATTTGAATTCTAATTCTAAATCCAATTCTATAGAATTGAAAAATAATTAGTTTATACTACTCTCAATTTTTATCTTAAACTTTAAAATTTACAATTCCACACTAAGATTTTTTTTTTAAATATTAAAAGGTAAAATTTAAAAATTATATGACAACCATTGTCGTTGGCAACTATCGTCATCGACATAGTCTGGCCGCGTTGCTACCAATGTGCTTTGGCCACATTACCACCGCATGTGTTAGCTGTCGACGACCTTCGATCACTGTTGTTGTCCTGTGTGCAATGGCCAAATCATCGCACTTTCTCTGATCACTAGCGTTGTTGTCTTACAATCACCTTCGCTACTAACATCTTTTAGTCATTGTCGTTAATGACGTCATTTGGTTTAACATCTTACGACTGCTGTAATCCAGCAAAGTAGATTCTATTGATTTTTTTAATTTTAAATTATTAATTGTTAATTTCAATTTATTTATTATATTTTTTAAAATTATTCAAATAATAAAATTTCAGTTTAGTTCAAAATTATAACTCTAAAGTCTCAATAATTTAATTATCTCAAATATAAAAATTAAAATTTTTATCAATTCTAATTTTAACAAAATTAAAATTAAAATTAAAATTCAAAATTCTAATTCTAATTCTCTCATTTAAATATCCCTTTTAGTAAGCTTAAATGTAGAGTGACATACCTTCGGCTCTGCCCCTGTTTAAAAGGTTGGGAGAAATTCCTACTTTTGTATGCTGTACTTTTAATAGGACTATAATTGAATTATGATAGTTGAATGGACTAGTGTTATCCTGTTAGTAGGCCTATGACATCCGTATATTATAATTACTATCATTATTATTAATTTAAAGAATTTTGAATAATTTTCTATTTCCTTATTTTATATGATAAATTGTAGAATTTTTTTAATTTTAAAAAGAGATATTTACATAAATTATGTGAAGTATTACATAATACAAATTATTTAGAAAAAAGTTACAAATGAATTAAAGTGTTATCTAATAATTTAAATGAGAATATGAATAATGAATAAATGTAAGTTTATGTAAAAGATTTAATTTTGATATCTTATTGGTATAAAAAAAATTTATATTATTATTTAATTATAAATTAACAAATTATTTAAGAAATTTAACAATCACATTAACTATTTAAAAAATTTAATTCTTTTAATAATATTTTAACATATTATTAAATAACAAAATTAAAATCTTTATACAAATAATATTGCTCTTTTATTTTATTTTATATGGTTAACTCCGTGATCTTCGACTGTAGCTCGTTTTTATAATTATGTGTCATGTTTTTTTTTGGCAGCATGTAACTATTTAAGTATTTATCCGTGGTAGTTGGCATTAAATACATGTCACTTCTTTCTATTTTATTTTATTTTCAATGATAATTATTTATTTTTAATAAAAAATTCAGATAAATTATGTAAGAATTAATGTAATTAAATAATTAAAAAGGATAATTTTTTTAAAATAATTATATATTTTTTTCTCGACTTTCCTTTTTCTTTTTTTTTCCTATTATATCTATACTCTTTTTTCAATTACCAAATTGTTTTTACTTTCTCAATAAATTTTCTGTCATTTGAGTTAATTCTCACAGCAACTTGTTTTCGTTTTAGTTAACAGATGTGCATTGTGGCACGTTAACTCACCAATGAGGCACCCATTTTTTACGTGGATGATTTGCTTTCAGCTTGGGTGAAGGGTAGAAATTCCCCATCTTCTTCCTCTCAAACCCCCATGCATTCAACTTTCTTTCCATTTGCTCCCGTGACTTCCCCTCCCAACAATCAATTGCAAGGGTTCATGGTCAATTTCACTATCTACCTCTCACTGCTTAAAATTTATGTTTCGTTGACGATTCCCACTTTACGCCACCTCTCCTACCCCTTTAAATTCTCATGATATCATCCACATCCTTTATCGTCGTAAGAGAGTCTACTTTAGGGTCAAGAAACAAACGAAGTGAAAGGAAATTAAAAAAAAAAAATAGAGCTTTCTTTTCTTTTCTTATTTTATTTTATTTTATTTTAAATGTTTTACTTTTCCCTTGCTTTCTTGAGACTTTCTTACATAAGTGATGGGCCCTTTCGAAAGAGTTCTGCGAGCTTTCCATTAATGGGTTTCCTGACAATTTTCCAAAGTACCAGTTCATCTCCTACATGGAGTTCTATCCATCACACTTCTCTATTCAACCTAGGTTCAACCAAATTGTTCAACCACCAAGAACTTATTGAATGAAGAGGCAAAAAGAGAATTTACCATTTCTTGCAATCATAAGGGATGGCATTGTTGTTGACTTTATTTAGCCAACGTAACTTATGGCTTTTGAAATAAGTAAAACTCTTAATGTTTGATGTGGTTTTGAAAAGTTATAAAAAAATAAACTTGTATCCTTACCATCAATTATAGATTTTTGTCTAGTAATAAGTCCTTCATCTAACAAGTGGTATCAAAATAAGATAATGACTTCAAATTCTTTAAGTAACATTGGGAGGAGATTGTTAATTTTATTTGATCAGCGTTTTCATTAGAATTTGTGGACTTAATATCCCGACTTATGACGTTTTTAATTAATATTATCATCCCTTAATGTTTATGTATCTTAATACTTGATGCGATTGTAAAAAGTTATAAAAAAATAAAGTTAACTTTTGGAGCTAACTTCAATTCCATAATTGCCACAACTAATCACCAAAACCTTCTGATTTTTGTAATCAGAAACAAACTTGTAGACGCTGGTGTGAGTAGGGAGGGGGTCTATGAAACATCTCCACCCTAGCAATTTTGGGAATAACTAGTTCGGCATTCTCACCGATGGCGACTACTAAAAATCCTAACAATCTCATCCGAAATGGTAAATACTCCCACCAATTCTTGCACGAACAACCTGGTCTCGTGGTACATTCGAGCTCCAGCCAAACAATGAACAATAACGCAGTTAAGACTTGAAATGGGGGTCTATTGTTTTGTTGCTCGGAGGCAAATTAGAAGAAGGTCAAGTAGTGAACCGACATGCAGCAAGGGAGGAAGAGTTGGTGGAAACATTGAACGCATAGGAGGTTGAGAGGAAAAAGAAAAGGGAATTCAAACCTTACACACTAGACTACGTCGTTTTCGTTTTGGATTGGGAAGGGGACAAATTTTGACAAGTTAAAAGTAAGCCATCTACATGAAAAAAATGGAACCACGTTGGGGAGTTAATGTGCCACATATGTATATCTGGGCCACATAGTATATCTTGACAAATTTGGGTCTTGGGCTGTATCACTGAGTTAACGTCGGCCTATTGGGCCTAGGGGGTGTTGCAATGAGAACGCATGATGTTGTTAGTTTCTTATGTAAAACGATGCACTGCAAAGAGTGCAGCCCCAAGGGGGCATATTATTGCATAATGGGCCAACTTTTGGGCCAAGTAACACGTGAGCAAAACCAGGCCGAGCAAAAAAAATATTCTTATAGTCCTAAATTAAACCTATTTAGACCCATTTGCCCTTCATTGTTTAGCTTCCCTGATTTGTGATTATGTATTGGTTTGAGTTTCCATTTTTAAAGGACACTTTTGCTGCTCTAGCCTCAAAATTCACTACATTTGGTGCAATGAACTAATCACTGGAGCTATGGTAAGCAATAAGGGTACTCATGTCGAAAACTCGATCCTAACTTAAGGTATATAGGTCGGGTTTGATTCTTTTTTTTTAAATTTGATATATTTTCTATACTAAGTTTGGGTTATTCTTTGAAATATATTAACTAAGTCTAGTATTAAATAAATTATAATTTTTTAATATTTTTTCCTATAAATTTTTTGAGATTTTTTTAAATGTTAGACTTTGATCAAGTACTATGACTTCATAATTTTAGTTATTATGTAATTATCAATTAGATTATATATTAACATATGTAAAAAGTAGTAGATACAAGTATATTTATATAAATAGAGAGAAAATAATCAAAACATTATATAAGAAAGTATTTTGTATATTTTAATTGAGTGGATTGGGCTCGGCCCGGCCTAACTCATATCCCAATATGATTGGGTTTTGGCCATCAAAATTAGCCTGATCAAAACTTCAGACTAGGACTGGAGTCATGTTCAACTGGCGGACACGATCCATGAGCATCCCTACTAAGCACAAGAATCACAAGTTCCAAAGCTGGAATAGCCTAAGAGTTTAAGCTTAATTGGCACCAAATTTAGGAATTTCTTTGTATCGGAACTAAATTGAGTTCAACTCCAAATTTTATACCTCTTTTATAACAAAATAAAAATAAAAATTGGAACATAGAAATGAACCGAGGAGAAAAAGAATGTCAATTTAATAGCGATAGTACTTCTGAAAATTTTTATATGTAACACTAGGGTAATGTTAGTTGTAATTAACTCCTGTATATTAGAATTTGGGAGAGTTAATTTTAAAGAGCGCTAATAAGACATATTTAATCTTAATGGATATAAAAAATTTAAATTATTAATAATGATTTTATTTAAGGAAAGAGACTATTAGATTTCACTTAATGGAAAAAAATACCATTAATGAAAATCACTTTTAGAAGATTATTCAACTTTATTTACTATTGTTAGTCACTCTGTAGAAACACTATTTTTTGTTGGTGTAAATCAGGGTATCTCATCGCTCAGAAGACAAGAGACTAATCCCACAGGGTACAGTCAGACGCGTGAAGCAGGAACCCTTCCCAATTGCGTTTTCTCCATATACACTACCTCAATGATCGAACCTGGGACAAGATGCTTAAGTGACCGAGCCCCTTCTACTTAGACCAACACAAGTTGGTGCTCCGTAGGAACATTTGACCACTCAATAAAAAGAAATAGTCATTTGCATATATTGTTTTCTAAACTTATTGTAAATTTAGAACTTTATTTATTATTATTCGCCACTTCGCGGGAATACTTGACAACTCAATAAAAAGAAATTGTCGTTCGCATATTACTTTTCAAACTTTTTGTAAATTTAGAACTTTATTTACTATTGTTAGCCACTCTGCGAGAATTGACCACTCAATAAAAAGAAATAGTCATTTGCTTATTGTCTTTCAATTTTCTTATAAATTGATAACTTCATTTACTATTGTTAGCCACTCCTTGAGAACACTTGACCACTCAATAAAAAGAAATAATCATTTGCATAATGTCTTCTAAACTTTTGTAAATTTAGAACTTTATTTACTATTATTAGCCACTTCATGAGAACATTAAACTACTTAATAAAAAGAAATAGTCATTTTCTTATTGTTTTCTAAATTTTTTGTAAATTTAGAACTTTATTTATTATTGTTAGTCACTTTATGGAAACATTTGATAACTCAATAAGAAGAAATAGCCATTTACATAGTCTTCTAAAATAGTTTTCATTAAGGGTATTTTTGTCTATTAAGTGAAATCTAATAGTTCTTCTTCCTAAATAAAATTTGACAAGTCCTTCTTAATAATTTATACTTTTTATGTCTCTTAAGATTAAATATAATTTATTAGCAGTTGTTAAGATTAATTCTCCCTTAGAATTTCCAAAGGTGTACGTTACTCCCCACCAACTTACCATGCACACGTGAGCATAAGAATTCTAGTTCATATATGTAACGTACTATTCAAGTTATAGAGTATCTTACATACTCTTTATTCTGAATTAATCCATTAAATCTGGAACTTAGTAACTCTCACTCATTCTCATAATTCTTAGTAACTCTCAAATTTAAATTTGAAAGGACGTTTATATTTTTATTAAAATATCAACATATCTTGAAATGCAGAAGGTTTCTTTTGATGAATTGGTCATTATTTCTCTTGACTTGAGGAAAGAAACATAAAAGGAAGTGCAGAGTTATGATACAATTGCAAAGTATGAGACTTGAGTCTCATATCAGAAGTATGAGATATATATGTGGGGTTTATATGATCTTGGGCTCTCACACCTTAATAATTAGCTTTTGGAGTGTAATTTTTCAATGTTCATATCAATTGGTATCAGAGCTATCCACTATGTCTCTCAGCTACAAGCGAGCGGTATGGGTGGTGATGTCGGCATTGCGGTGTTTGCCTTGCCTAGGACTAGTTGAAGGACTAGTGCACGATCGGCCCACATGGGTGCCGGGACTACAAAGCGCAGTGGAATGTTATGATCTAATTACAAGGTGAGTCTCACATAGAAAGTATGAGATTCAAATGTGAAATTTTATGGCCTTGCGCTTTAGCTCCCACCTTAATAGCCATCTTTTTTGGTGTGGTTTGAAAGATGGATCTCCCAAGGTTCCTATCATGCAGCTACCTGATCTTGGGGATGACAAGTGCGGGTTTGCCAAGCCTATGTTGGAGGCTTTAAAGGACTTCTTATGTTTTTATAATGATAATTGGGAGGATACTTGATTGTTCTATGGCTAATGAAGTAGTAAGCAGTCAAAGAGTCTTGGACTAAAATGGGTCACAATTTCTTGGATCATGAGGTGCAAGGGTGGCGCATCGTTGGAGTTGAGGGAGACCTCCCACAGCCAATTTTCTTTTAATTGTTTCTTATGTAAATGTTTTGAAAAAAATTATTTTAATTTGGCCCGTAAAGATAGTAATTTTTTTTCTTTCACCTCCTAACTATGTTAATCCAAGCTCTGCCTTTGATGCCTGGGGCAGCTAATAGATTTAAATTTATAATGCCGTTGTTCATTTCAGAGAATGTTGAATATCCTTTTGCGAAGAATGATGATTTAGTGCTTTATAATCCTAGCAATATTATGATAAAGCTTCTTAATATTCAAAGACAATTGGATCGGATTTATCCAAAGATTTATGTCGAGAGCTTGGTTTCTCCCAGTGCTTAAATTGGCATTCTGTATGCCCCCTTTTTTCTTAGACACTTCTGATCCCTTAATTGTCAATTTAAGTTCACCTTTCATTATTGTTGTCCATAATACAAGAGCATATATTAGTTTTGTTTGATCAGCCTATTTTTGGGTTTAAAATCCTAGCACATGGAGTTTATAAAGTCTGATACGGATATGAGAAGGTATAAAGAAATAAAGTTGTACCATTACCATTATTTATATCTTTTGGCTTAGAGGTAAGTATTTGATCCTAAAAGTAGTATTAGAGCATCAGAGCAAGGTTAAGTATTCAAATTCCCAAGTTATATCACTTAGACCTTGAGCTTAACATCCCGACTATGACATCTATAATGAGTACAGTCCCATAATGCTTGATGTGATTCTAAGAAGTTATAGGGAAATAAAGTTGCATCCTTATCATCAGGAAAGGAGCTAGGAATTTAATTATATAGGGGCCAAGTTTTGTGATGAAACTCATGAAAATGTTATAAATTAGAGGGAAGCTAAGACCCAAGGAAAATCACTAATTTGAGTTGAAATGCAATTTGGTTGAGAGTTTAGCCGTTTATACAAGCCGTAATTTAATATTTACTGCAAATTTTCTGGATTTTGTATGGTCTCTGATTTAAAGTTCGGAAAATTGTTTAAACTCATTTATGTGGAAATAACAAGTGCTCTTAATATCAGAATTCATCTTCATTTAATTTGGTGAAAACTTTTCAGTAATAGTGCGTTTTTCCTTTCAAGTCATATAGACATGGTGTTTTAGGTCTTTACTCTTTAGCTATGGTTCACTGGTGTGGAACCCATGATCTGGATGCAATAAGAATGTTATTAGCTTTATAAAAGAAAAATTGCCCACTGAGTGCTGCATTTTGTGTTTGTGGAGGTTCTAAATATTTTTCATTAAGACAGTTTCCATAACTAGCTTGATTGATTCTTATTGTGTATACGTTAAATGTGGCAATAGACATTATGGTAAGCTGGATACTTCATAAACCTTTCGAACTGGATTATGTAGTTTCAAACTTGCTCTATGCAGAACTAGTATGCCTTCCATCCCAATTTAAGTAAGTTTAGCTTATAATTTCTTTTAGCAGATTACTCTGTTTTTTTTTCCTTCCTTCTCTTTTTTAATGTATTATTTACGTAGTTGATGTATTTAAATTTTGAGGGTTGCCCTTCCCTCGGTCCTTGCTTGCCATTAGTTATAGCTTTTGGTGAAACAGTAAGTGCTTGATCATATATATATATATTGTTTTAGAAACCTACCTAGCCACTGACGTACAATGCTGAAATAAAAACAAATAAAACATAATTTCATAAAATTAGCTCATGACTGAACACTGGCAACAAGAAAAAGGACAAGTTGACTTTTAATTTCAAACAAATGATTCACAGAGCCTTATATCACGCAAGATTAAATATATTGACATTGAAGATAACATGACATCACCAAAGCCAAAGCTCGGCTAACATGATGATTATTAGTCACACATTCATCCTTATGCAAAACCACTATTATTAAGCAGTTACATTGTTATGGTACATTAGGGCTACAGACAAACCATGCTTAGTTCTTGCACATAATTAACTTACACAACCAAATTTTGGCAACATTCACACTGCTACAAGTAGCCATCCAACAAACATACATAGTAGAAAGAGCAGCAGGACCTCATTTAAGATATATAAAACCATGCGTAAATAACTATTTCATCATCAGTAATCGAAGTTATAGAAGTTGCTGATGAAATCAGGCACATACTGTCGTCCAATTCCTATTCGGACAAGGAAATCTCCAGGTTCTGCAAGATTCAACATTAGAAAAGCAGTTTCTGGGACAGGAGTTGCCAAAATAGCAGCATTAGAAACTTGACCCCAGCCAAAATCCAATGCATGAAATGGAAATTTCATCCAGTCAGTAACGATAGTCAGTTCTCGCATAGAAGGGAAGAACTTCTCCGATGACTCAAGAGCCTTTGTGTATAGCTTTATGTATTCATCTGTTATGACAGCTTTAGCTGATTGAATCCTCTGAACTGTGTTGTAAAAAGGCTCGTCAAGTAGATCTTTCACCAAACATGACACTGAGGCAAGAACGAAGGCATTTCCAGTGAAAGTTTCGCCAAGTTGGGGTCTGAATCTGTTTCTCGAGTCAACCGGGAACTGTAAACAGATGTTGGTGTCTACATGCAGAAGAAGAGATTTGACCCTGGCCTATATAGATGCATGATTATAAAATAAGGGATGTGAATCCACAGCAGTTATTTATGTCTAATTAAAGGCATGTTTAAGCCATGCTATTTTCCATTACCATTATAATCAAATTTGAACTTGAACCTGTTTTAAGGCGAAACTCGGTTGTCAATATGCTATATAATCACCTAAATACAGTTTTATTTGATATCTATGTCAGTTTGATAATATTTTAAACAGTAAATGACTATCTCATTCCTTGTATTTTACAAATAATTTATTTTTCCTTGTTTATCAAAATATAAGACTAAACAAAGGTAGGAGATGTTTGACTACAAAATATTTATGAGCTAATGATTCAGTCAACAAATTTGTTAGGCCGATAATATTTTGAAATTAGTTTTAAAATTGTTTTATAAATATAAGAGAATTTTGTGTAAATTATTATAATATGTGGTGTAGTAAATAAAAAATACTAGTGACGGTTGAGTAGTATGTTCTATTTTAAATTTAGTTCCATTGCTTATAAATGATTGTGATTTGTATATCTGTATATATGATTTAATATTACAGGATTTGATAATACAACTTATATATGAATTCAAAACTGTTATATATCAAGAGTGGTTTGTGTTTAAAATAATGAATAACGACGGCTAACTTACAGGTTTTTTTATATATATTAATATAGTAAAAAAAAAACCAGAATCATGCTACTTTGAAATTAATTACCAGTAGCTATTTTTTCAGCAATGGGAGTCGGTGTCAATGTAACTAGCTTCCTAACCTTTTTTTTTTTTTTTAATGGAGAAGAGAAGTTAGTTTCATTGTAATAGACTTCTCACATGAATTTTTTTTTATTAAACCAGTTTGAAATAAAAATCCTACTCTATATAATTCTTCACTCCTTACACTTCTCACACACCTCACGGTTTACACTTCTCAAGTCTCTCCCCTAAACCACTTATCCAAACTAAAACCCTAAATTACTAAACTAAACTCCTAACCACTTATCCAAACAAAAATCCTAAACTATTAAACCAAACTCCTAATCACTTATTCAAACTAAAACCCTAAACTACTTAACCAAAACCCCTCAACCACTCATCTAAACTAAAACCCTAAACCACTTAACCAAGACCCTAAACTACTCAACAAAAATTCTAAACCACTTAACCATATCCCTAAATTACCTTTCCAAAACCCTAAACAACCATAAAAAAAACACAATTTAGAAGTTGGTATTGTTAAAACCGACTTCTCTTTAGATTTATTTTAAAAAAATAGGTTGAGAAGTTAGTTTTATTGAAACCGACTTCTCAAGGTTAATAAAAAAAACATGTTGAGAAGTCAGTTTCATTGAAACTGACTTCCCAACATAAAAAAAGGCCTATTTTGATACTTAATTTTAAAATAGCATGATTCTGATAATTTTTTTTTTGGCTATATTAATATAAAAAAGCCAACTTACAGACTTATGTGGAATAAACTAATAATTAATTGGGGACAAACTTCACACTGGATTATTTAATTTTGCTCATGAGAAACTTTTTAGCCTTAAAATAAGAAGAAATATGGTGAGCTGAACTAGTACTCATATGTGCATATCCAAATTATGTTATACGTACTACTTTGCATTTGAGTTTTCCTTCAAGAAGAGCATCTATATTCTTAACATGCTTAATCAAATACACATTTGAACACATACCTTCCATACATGTGCACATAGAACATCAAAAGTGGAGCACTTAGATAGCTTGCCTCTTTCAATTGCTAGTGTCTTCCATGCTTCTGTAGTTTCTTTCTTTACACAAAGTGTAAGAAATTCAATTCCACAATGAGGATCAAATTGACCTAATTTTCCTAGCGAAGTTCCCCAATACTTGTCATTTGACGCCATTGCTTGCACTGGTATGCCATAGAGATCCTGAATAGCCACGATATGATCTTGTTCGTATATTGAAGCAGAAGTGGGGATTGGAGTGGGAACGTATATGGCATTTAGCAATGCCTCTCTTGAATGATTGGGTGTAACAAGTTGAGATTCATCTTTCCCACTTGATATATGAGCCCATGATGCTAGAAAGTTGAAAGCTCCAAATCCGTCAAATAAAGCATGGTTGCCTCCAAAACCAACTGAATACCCTCCGCAATTGAACCTTGTTATCTGCAGGCAGAATGGTCAATCATGTAAATCTGAGGTTCAAAGGAAAGATACGTTAATGAATTAGATAAGACCTTAAAGAAGGAAAAGATAAGTTTGCCAGTTACATATATATACAACTGCCAAGGTTAGTATATTAGTGTGATTAAATTCATGTTAGTAGGTGGGGAAAAATTATCTAAATAAGTGAAATTAAATTCTTCAGCTACTTAATAATAATATATAATTAATTCTGAAAACAAAAATCAACTGCTATAAGACACACTATTATTTAGTTTTCGATCAAGTTGAAGTACAATTAATTAGGTAAGACCTGAAAGGAAAAGATGAGGTGGTCATTTACATCTATAAATGACAAGGGTAGTAGATTTGTGAAATTCAATTCATGTTAAAAGGACGTGAGAAATGATCTAAAAAAATGAAATTCAATTCTTTAGGTAATAAGAAATATATTCAATTCATAATAAATCATCTGCTGGAAGACACGCTGAATTACTGTCTCGACCACTTTGAAAGCCTGAAAAGAAAAATGAGCTGGTCATTTACATATACAAACGCCAAGGGTATAACTTGATTTTTGAAATTAAAATCATGTTAGAAGGCAGTGAAAAATTATCTAAATAAGTGACATTAAATTCTTTAATTAATTAATAACAAGTATAATCAATTAAAAATGAATCAATTGCAAGACACACTGGAAAACGAAATGATTAGTAGGGTTAGGGCTCTGCTGTCTATAGTACAGAAATCTAAACACACACATATGGGTTATCAGATCTGAGGGTGAGAGAAAATAGGTCTAAACAAGTGATAACTCCCTAACCAAATTAGCAATACAATTCATTATGGATATCATGTTGATCTGCATGAATTCCTAAGAATTATATCTTAGTCTTATTGAAACAATTAAACCCTATAGTTTAGTAGCTTAAAAGTATGTATTAACTAGTAAAAGTCTAATCTTTAGGCACTAAACAAGATATTCAACACTATAAGTGCAATAAAACACTAAAAGCTCATGTAGTTAATTGGTGGACGTGCATGTGATATGCTTAAACCTGCACAACAAGCAGAGGATTTTTCGATATGTCATCAGATTCAGAAAGACGAGGAACCAGCTTTTCATAGGACGGTTTATATTCGTGTAGACTATCAAGGTCTTCGATATTGGATTCACACACTGCAGAGGTCATGATGATTCCTTCATTATTGCAGTCAATTTCAAGCTTTCCCGTCCTTTCATTTATCCTTAACCTTCCAGCAGCTGGATACCATGAAACAAGCACCTTTTGCAGTGCTTGTTTGGCTTTCTCAACAGCATCTTCAACATAGGATGATTCCGATCTCCTTTGGGTCTTATAAAAGAACACAGTGTATAGAATTGCGGGAGAAATCCTGTCCAAACCAGAAAGTTCAATGGTTTGTGTTTTGGATTGTTCACAAGGTTTGAGACATACTGTTTCCTTCAAGAAAACATTTAGTTCCATGGCGTACGAAGATAAGGTTGATAAAGTTCAAGTGAATGCTGCAGAATTTACTAAAGCTGTCTCAGCTCCTTACCTAACGCGAAAACCCTAACTTATATGACTTCAAACACCAAGAGAAAGGCGTATGCTTTCTATAATTTGCAGCTTGGTATCATTTTTTTATTGGACAGCTGTGTTGGCCCTTGTCACAAACTCCGGAAAAGAAAACAAAAAGAGGAAGTAGACATGGAAGGAAAATGACAAACTTATCAATGTATATAAAAAATTTATGGTTTAAAATTTATATTGATTAGGCATGAATTAGGTTTTGTGAAGTGATTGACATTTTTTTATGATTTTTGGTACATTGCTTTCTTCAATCTTTTGTAATGCATGACGGTAATCCTCTTTGATGGTTGGAAAGACGGGTGTATAGTGGTGACAGCGAATCTTTTGATTTCTTATATTCAACCCTTAAATTTCTCACTTTTTGATGAGCACATACAATAATATTCGTTAACTAATTAAACAGGTACAATTTGCAATCAAGATATTACAATGGTCAGGTGTGGCAACTGTTAGAAATATTAATAAAAAATTTCTTTTACAACTTGAGCTTTTGAGATAATTGGTTTGTATAAGCAAAAAATACGATCATTAATTACCAGCCAAAACGAAGTATGTGAGAGAGATTAGATCAGAAAATACCTCATTGATCATATGGCTTCCTTAAGCTATAAGCTGCTTAAATTACTGTATACATCCATCTGTCTATTTTTTATGAGAGGTAGAATGTATGGCTTAGGTTAACTACCTTTATAATGGACTTGTATATCACTATATGCATGATGCATTGAATGATTACTTAGGCCAAGGACTCACTTCATAGAAGTGAAAGAGTGTAATACATACATATATATATATATATATATATATATATATATATATATATATATATTTATATGTATGTATTACACTCTTTCACTTCTATGAGTCCTTGGATATATATATATATATATATATATATATATATATATAAGTGGTATATCTAGTGAGTCGAGCTCTTGATAAGAAAAATTTAAGGCATGTAGATTAAATATTATTTTTAGATATATATATCTAATTATTAATATTTGTTAAGAATTTGATAGTCATATAAATATTAATATACAATGTGGACCTTTAAATACATATGAGCATAATATAACATATTATATATATAACTCAATACCGTCTAAATTTTGTTTAAATCTTTTCAGAAAATGCAAATTTCATTAATCCCACCATTGTCCTTTGTGTAATAATTATGTTTATCTCTCAAATTTTATACATATTAAGCATTTGTATGTATTCAATCAGATAGTAGATAATTTATGATTTTTTGAGATTGCATGTTAATATTACGACACAAAAAAGAGATAGATGTCAATTTCTGATTAAATATAAGTATAAAAAATACATTATTATAATGAACTCACCAATCTCTCTTAAAGGTTGAAAGCCTAGTATTGTAAATTAATAAATGAGCAAGTTGCAGGTATACATGCATGTTGTGCCCCCTTCAACGAGCATCCATGGCCCTTGATCTGCAGAAAACATGCATCTGGTCTCTATACTTTTTCCGCCCAAACGTTGTTTTCTGCTTTCGAAAAGCCATACTTTCAGTATTTGCATTTTGTCCTTTTAATATGAATACATAGATTGCAGTTCTTTAAAAACCACTTGTAGAAAAATTTCATATATATAGATAGAATATTCTAACTTAGTGAAATGATCAAATTCAGCACAATGTTAGGCACCTGGCCGAACCAAAGGTAGTGACCACTCAAATAGCCCATATATATAATTCAATAGCAACTTTCATCAGGTAGAATAGTGACTCAAGACCATTGTTTGCATGCAAGAATAAAGTTATTAGGCAAACGTTAATTTTCCAACTCATGTTTTTCGGTCGTTAGGTATTCTCCTTTACGTAGGATCTTGTCCTATGCGCAGTAATAGACACCATTCTAAGAATCTCACTACTTCTGCAATGCAAGCGCAATTTGTTTAAGATATACATAAAATTGCTACCCAATAGAGTTTGCTATATATGAAAGAAGTTTTGGACATCATGTGAGGATATATGGTATACAAATGGAAGACTCGCACGAGCCAGGTGCCCAAAACTTGCGATTCTTCTTTCATATAATTGTTATGGTTTGGAGTAGTTACAACTTACAATTCCTGTAATTTTATAATTGCACACCACTAGGATTTTTAGATATAACGATCAATTCTCATCACTACTTGAATATATAATACCCCAAAATATTATCTATCTTAATCATTTTAACTAGTCACAAATTGAAGTTGTAGTAATATTTTTTTAATATACTACACAATTTGAAGTATTTTAGAAGAAGAAATATTCTGAAAAAAGTAGAGAATTTTTCATCTCTTACAACTCTTTTCATGCTTCAATAATAATAAAAAAACACAATCTATACTTAACTCAAAGGTTTTAAATCGTGATTGGGGTCGCGTTACGGCTGATGCGGCTTATGCGAGTTAATATCAGCTAATGCGGACTGTAATTGTCGGGTGTCACAGTTGTGGTGGTCACTGCCACCGAGATGTCACAGCCACATCATGTGATGTGACCCGAGATTTAAAAGTCTGCTTAACTCTCAAATTATTATTGATGCCTATCATTCATTATTATTGTATATCATAGAAGGAAAATTCCTTCGTTTGACTTTCTTTCCCTTTGTGTTTTTCTCCAACTCGGTAAACTCATCGAAGTTGGAACAACAAAGAAACCTAACAATATTTCAGTAACACAGCTCTACTTCGAACACTGTACAAACTATAACTGTGACTTATTGTCTTATCAGCAGATTTTAAATATTGCAAGTAGTCATGGAAAATGGAAAAATTAGAGCTGTTCAAGCTTTATGTCAATCCTTCCTGCGCTAAGAGCAGCAATGGATCCAAAGGCGTCCCTTGAGAGGTCAATGGTGACGCCACATCTGGGACAGTAGTCCACAATGGTGACATTAATTTCCTTGTTTTCCTTGCAGGGATAAGAAGCCCGTTTATTAGTGGCTCCCAAGCACTTAACTCTGAATGTCATTCCACAGCCAGCTCCGAAGTTCCATATTGTTGTGCTTCCAGCTGCAATCATCATTCCTCTCTCTAGATACCCATAACAAGCAGAAGCTACACAACAAATCAAAGTTAATTTCACCCCTTTTGTTTGAGGCCATTGAGTAAGAACCCCCGTCTCCTCCCAGGTATATATATATATATTTCTAACACAGTTCGTATACCCCTTGTTAGTAGTAGGAATTAGGGAGGAGCACATTTCTTCTTGGGATAAAATATTCTATATAAAAAAATTAGTTAATGGAGGACTACATTTATTAAAAATATTATTATTTATATAAATAAATAATAGATAATAAAATATATATTAACAAAATTATGATTTTAAACTAATTTGCAACTCTTCAAAACAAAAAGACAAAGCATTTTCTTTCTCCTTAAAATTTATAAAAGGATTAAAAAAAATTAATGAGATTTTAAGATACATGAGTTCTGAGATTAATTCTTAAAGTAAAAAAGGTTATGTGTTATTTGTATGCTAGTAAATATATGTAACCTTTTACATCTGAGACCTATACACATAGTGTAAAAGTAGCATAGTCCTTAAAACAATATTGCTATAATCACACTCTATTTAACTCTGCACTATTTGTTATTTTGACACTGCACAAAACGAATGTTTTTATATTAGGGATATGTACTTTGTTTTGTTTCTTTGATAGTAGTGGAAAAATGTGTAAGGTTACTTTCTCTCTTATTAGCTAGCACGTCAAAAGAAATGAATGTGTTACTTTTCTGATTTTTTTGAAGCAATACTCACAAAGTACTTATATCTGTAACACAAATTTTCAAAACTGAGTAGGGGCTTTGCCTCCATAGTCCACCAAGAGGGACATTATCTTTTTGTCGAATTCTACAGACACCTTAAAATGACATACATTGATATAAAAATAAAAAATGAATTATATTATTTCGGTAATAACACATGCCAGAAAAAAAAAAAAAAACTAAGAGATGTAACTTGAAAGCTACTTTATTTTTTCCCTAACGTGTAACTCGTATATTTGCTGAAAAAATGTAAAGGTGACAAGCATCGTAATAATAGAGTTTAGGTATCCCTTCTTTTTTTTTTTTTCTCCCTAACACTTATGGTGAGTATGCCTTACAGCAATTAGTTCCTGAAAAATGTTTTACGTTTTTTCCCCCTACTATATGGTGCAGAAAACATTTTATTTTTTAGTGTGTAGATAATCAATTTTTTTCTTTAAAATATTTTCCTATATTTAGTATAACTGGACTCATGTATGTGGCAAAATACAGGATGACTTGTCGTTAGGGGTGAAAGCCTTAACAGTGAGCAAAAATATTTTCCTTCATTATGTCAACCTTTTTAAAGATTCAAGACAACTGAAACACTAAAAATTAATTAGAGAATGTCTCATTTTCTATGAACATGTTTCTAAAATGATAATATATTTTAAGAATATCATTACCTCATAATATTTTCAAGTAACGTATTTTGCAAAATCAAGTTAGTCCATACAAGTAATGCAAAACTAGCTTATTCTTGAGTGTTTCATAACCCATCAGAACCCTAATTTCTAAAACCAGTTCGTATAAGTAGGAATAAAATAACAAATACAGTAAATTGGTATATATCATTGTTGTAGTCATAAGTAAGAATCTGCTTGAGTACTGCGTCTCTCAAAAGTGTCTTGGGTTTGAATTAATTTATAGTCAAACATACTATTTTAGCCTTAGAGCTGAGTAAAGATTAGAGGTTCACTTTGTAACTTTAACCCATTTTAACAAAATACAGGAGAGCTATGTATTAGGGGGAAAAACATAATTAGGGTCAGATTCGAAGGTTCTTTACCAACAGATTTCTTTCGATTAAAAAATGAGGTAACAAGATGATAACTCACATACATATCGATATTAGCAAATAACATTTTATTTTAGTGGATATTACTATTCTTAAATTCGAGTGTACACAGTAATTAATATGAACTAGCACGTAGGATTAAATTGGTAATTTTTCTCTATTATAAATTACAGGCTACTATAAAATACTAAAATTTAACCCTTGTTATATTTGTATTCATCCCCCTTCCTACGCGGAAGTTATCAGAGGGATTATTGACTATCATCACTCAACTTAATTAACATGGAATTGCTATAAAGTCCCCGCCCTCAATTAGAAGTACAGAAAGAGCAAATCTGTTCGGATTTGATAATATGAGACATTGTTGACCACCCCTAACTCTGTAATGTATAAGTTAAATTATCATTTTCGGGATTGCAATACATTGTTGGCTTATTTAACAAATTTTTTTTAATTCTCATTTCTGATATTAAAACTACTTGTTCTATATATTGTTATCAAAATTATTCTAGGAGAAACAATAGAAAGTTCAAATGTTAAAAACAACATTTTGAAATCGTTTTGCTCGAAACTAGTGGTCCTGTTTTGTTGCAAAATATGTTCTTCCAAAATATACCTCCAGTTAAAGAATGTGGGGCACCTCGTCTTCTTATCAAAATTTTATGCCTCTAGACTTTCTTAACCATTGAGATTCATGATAGAAAACTGGTATAATCTGACACCAAACTAATAAGATAGATCGCCAAATAAAATTAACCCTAAATTATGGCATATATAGATAATATATATTATTATAGAGATTAGGCTTTAGCTAGGGTTTCCTGAATAAGAAGATGATGATGAGTTCATTGTTATCATGAGATCAAATTAGAGACAATTAGAAGCGATATAGTAATCCTTTGTTAGTTTTCTATGTGTGATTGAAGAGAGAAAACTACTCTTATTTTTCGATGTGTGTTTTGTTTAATCTCAATGGAGCCTACACAATCTGACGGTTAGGAATATATGTGCCTCTCCTTGTGTTATAAAGAGATAAGCTAACTTACCTATCATCGTAAGCCCATACCAAAGACTCATATATCATCACAGTCCACAATAGGTTTAAGTGTTTCTAAAAATTTAATCACAAAAGTGATCACAAATGAGCTTAACCAATATATACTTCACAAATATAACATTTAATTAATCCAAGTCTTATAGTAAATATGAGAATATGCTAGTTCACATAAGATTAAATAATCATACAATTTACGCAAAAGTTTTACTCAATTAGAGCTGCATATTAGACTAGTATCATCCCGCATGGCCTCTACAACTCTTTATAAGATATGAAATACCCATAAGAATTTAATGCAAGAAATATTTGAGAATAGTCTATGAATACTGATAAAACCACATTTCTGTTAATTGAGATTTTTGTAGTAGAACTTTAAAAATTGAATGTCAAAGAAAACAACTTTTTTTTAATACTCTTGTAACCACTACTGGATCTAATATGTTAATTAATTAGTTGTTTTGTGCGATCTAATTCAACTATAATTACAAGGAAAGTTTTAATGAATTAACTTTGCTAATGTTTTTATTTATTATAAATTTTTTAGTGGATAGGAATTATCTTATTTTTCTTAATAACATAATAGTATTTTGTTATGAAAGAAAAAGAGACAAATTTTATTATAGAGGAACCCCTATAACAAGACACTTTCATATTCTTAAAGAAAAGTGGAGGCTCCATGTCCTTTCTTAGTTGGCATATGTAACAGTTACACACTGATATTATAATAAACATAAATAATTGATATTTGACAAGAATTTTTTTCCCATGCATTAAAAGTATGAACACTGAGTTTCAACAGCAATTATGAATGTGCTTCTGGGATTCAATTATATAAAAGTACTTACGGGTGTAAGGAGGATTGTAGTAGGTTGCAGTTTCTAAATTCCCAGCCACCGATGCTGAAAACAGACACAAGACAACTGCTATGAAGACACACAAGTTAGGAGCTACCATATCTAGTTCCCTTTGTTTGATTCAGAGGAGGCTATATAAAGCTACAATGCTTATAAATGCTTATGCATCTGCATGCAACAAACGCTATTTATAATAGGCATTTTAGCACGTGAAATTTTGTTAAAAAAATGTTACCTCGAAGGTGTAAGAATGCATATAATCTGATGTGACAAAATAACCCTATTTTATGTTTTTGCACCAAGATGACACGTAGAATTAAACATTTTGAGATCATTATCCTTTTTTTCTTTCGTCCAAGTTTTAGATGGGATGGATTCAAAATTATTAAACTGCAAAACATGGAGACCGTGATGTAACAAGTAACAATAATTTATTTGCACAAAACCTCAACATATTGTCCAAAGGACAAAATCAATTTAAAAAACTAGGATTATAAAAAACAAAAATATTATGATACAAGGATGTGGCTAGGTTAATTGATTGCGATTTGAATAATGTAATGATTTTTTGTTTAACCCAACGAGTCTTTCGCTCTTTTTAGTAATTAAAAAAATATGATCCTTTTTATATTTGTAAGAGTATGTTGACCTATATGTTATTTAAAAATGGTCTATTTTCCCACTTGTAATTAATATAATAATACATTTTAAGAAAAATTATTATTTGGTGTTAATATTATATATATTTTACTTTGATACTTGATGTGATTATCATTTTGAAAAAAATTAATGCTCACTCTTCACAATAGAATAAGTATAATAAATTAAGAGTATAGTTTTTTTTTTCTTTTTTGTGTGAAGAGTGATCATTTTCATAATGTTTTAGCTATCCAAATTTTCTAAAAGAAATAGCTACATTTTTTTATTGTAGTTATTTCACATGATGAAATTATTTGATGGAAAATTTTAAAAAGAAAAATAAATAGGACTCCAAACTAAATTACGCTATATCGAAAGGTACCAAGTATACATATTTTTTTTAACTTTTCTTTTGTTATTTGCTAGCGAAATGAGTAACACTTAAACCATAGTTGTGTTATTAATACCTTAACTACTTAAAATTTTAGCCTCCAAATTTTATATGAAAAAAATATTATTTAGGGTGATATTACTTAAACAATTCTTTTTTCTACAAATTGTGTCATACTGTTCAGGAATATACCGTTCCAAGTATGCCACTTGTATGCATAAAATGCGGAGAATTGTGGAAATATACTTGGAATAATATCCTTCAAATTAAAAAGAAAAATCCATAACTATGAATATATTATTTAACCTTCAAAATGTGCATAAGTTACAAGTTGTTCTGTATTTTGCATTTTTTTCTTTGGGTAAAAATCAATAAAATAAAATGTTTCTCATGCTAATATAAAAATATTTAATTTTGATTTATTATTAGTGTAAAAGTGTTTTACACTATCATTCAATTGTACATTGCCATGTTATTAAAATGTTTAACTCTGACAACAATTACATCAAAATTCACACTATTTTAATGAATATAACAATTCATGATTAAATGATAGTGAAAAAATTTATACTGACAATCAATTAAAATTAAACTCAATATCACAAGATGAAATTTTTGAACAATAATACAACTCAAAATATTATAACAAACACCACCAAGTAGTGCTAAGCAACTTGTAGATGCTTGACCAATCCTTAGTTCTTAGAACCTGTAAGGCAAGAAGAAACCACACAAGATAGAGATAAAATACCAGTTCAATAAGTTGGAACCAAAGACATTAATGTTGGAACCAAAGTAGTTCAAGGAATTAAACCCCTCAAAATTTTGAATATACCAAAAGCATTAAATTGGAATGAACAATTAAGTTTAAAATATAACCAGTTTTTGTTATGAAAAATGTTAATCCAATAATGTTTATCATGCCTATATTATAATGGTTATACTCTGATTAGGAAGTATGTTCCCTTTTGTAATTGAATGATATTTTCGCATGTGTCCAATATGGTGTTATTTACAACTGAAAGATATCTTTGCATGCGTCCAATATACTTTAAATTGCTTTATTTATATTATATTGGATCATCCAAAGTTTTCTTTAAAGTTTAGATTCAAACATTCGTTTAAAGCCTCGAATTCAAATACAAGAATTGTTCATCATTAAATGCTAAAGAGACATCTGATAAAGTGCGCGGCAAAAAGAAGTCAACAAAGTATGCTGATGTTGACATACCTAACATCTATACGAGTTCAGCAAATGAGTTCTCTCTGTTCACTCAGAAGATTCAATACAAGACTTTGATGATAACCAAGCTCACTTCTCAAGAGAAGACAAACACGTTATCATTGTTACGCATTTAATGCAGCTCAGAATGGAAACATTTATTACCGTTGGACAAATAGCTTTTGAAGACAAGTTTAAAGCTCTGAAGTATATAAATACAAGGAATCTTCAAAGTTTTAGCAAGAGACAAGCAATACGAACATACTCAAGCTTTTGATAATTCACTCTTGCACTTTTATATTCTTTTTATAAAGTTATTCAAGATACACTGAGCTTCATTGTGATTTATTCTCACACATTATGAGTTATTTGTTGAGTGTTTTCAAACACTACTCTTTTACTCTATGTAAAACCTGAAGAGGCTAGTGTTAAAGAATACTTGTGGTTAGGACCTAAAGAGGTTGAAGAATACTTGTATACTTGAAGAGGTGAAGAATACTTATAATCTTGGAAAGATTAATGGAAAATCCTTCTCGTCGAAGGACTGGACGTAGCTCTTGGGTTTTAAGAGTGAACCAGTATAAATTGGTTGTGTGATTCTCTCATCCCTTTTATCTTGCATTATTCTTTTCTGTCCTAACGTTTGAGGATTGTTATTGTTGTTTCTAACACTTTCTTATCTTTGGTTTAAAGAATTTTCCTTGCGTCCAAGGATTTCACTTAAAAAGGATTTATGCGTCCCAAGCTCTATTCAAACTCATTTGCGTCCAATTCTTATTTGAGAGACTGTTTTCACAAAAAAGTTTTCCAAGTATTAAAAACACAATTCAACCTCCCCTTCTTGTGTTATTTTTGTTCATTTCACAATATTGGGCTTGGTATTAGGTTAAGGTATGGGTATGTCGCTCTCTTTAAGACAATTTCACACCATTACTAGAACTCCAACGATATCCAGGAACACTAGATCATAGCGCATTACCAACATGATACAACAACCCAACAATTATGTTGTTCATCTATCTACTTTTGCACAAAGAGAAAGATAGGTAGGGTCAGACCCATGTTAAGAGCTAGGGGCTATTGCACCCTCAAAACTCGAGACTTTCTAATGTCATTGTATGCAATTTGTTGGTCAAGGGAAAAGAAAAAACCAAAGCCACTCACACCCAAAGATTATATTGTATGGTTTCGCTCTTGATGATTGGACTCTCTTTGCCAACACATTTTCTCTACCAAAATATTATTACACGTTCTCATATATATTTAACAACAAAATAAGCTATTAATTATCTAACTTCTTATACTTGAACAATTACATGCTTATACTCAAGGTTTTCAAACTCGCGAGTTTATGTAAACTCATGGAGCCTCCGTAAACTTTAATCGTAAACTAGTAAGTTTACCTATTTAAACAAATATTATTAAAAATATATCATATCACCTAAACAAAATAAAATACCCTATTGATAAATCATTTTTGAGACACTTATATTAACTTTGTACTTGACATTATTTGATGTTTATTATGCTCAATATTAGTATATTAACTGAGTTTTGTATTGTTGGATATCATTGGACTTTAATGCAAATTGTGATTAACTCTCAGATTTTGATGCATTTTGACCCTTCCTCATTGATTAGGTCATAACTTGGGCTTCAGTGATTTGTTTGAGGAGTTCTTGGTGTCTGTGGAAAGCTAAGACATATATCAACAAGTTTCATGAAGAACTCGAGAGCTGGATCAGACTTATATTATTCCAAAATAGGTCTGAAAGACAAAGTGGGCTTGTTGTCACTGGAATATGAGCAGTGTACACATATTAGACCATATCGTGAGCTGTAAGCCTTATTTTGAGCTGAAACCGATGTCATTGGAAAGATAACATGCATGGCTCTAACTTTGCTGAAGACCATTTTGTCAATAAATGTCGTTGTTGGCATGATTATGAAGCTGCAAGTTGGTTTGAATTTAGAAACATGTTCTGCCAACATGAACTGGGGTAGGTGTAGTGTTTTTAGAATATCTTGAGTTGTAAAAGTCCCTTTGAGCTAAAATCGGTGACATTGGAAAGCTGAGACATAAAATTACAACTCTTATGAAGACTTTGAAGCTAAAATACGTTGTTTCGGTCATGAAAGTTAAACTGGAAGTCAGAGAAGAGTTGGTGAGGATAAGCCACCAACCATGCACCAACTCACTAACCATGCATCAAGCCACCATTATTAACAAACATCCATTTTTTATAACTTGCATTCATATTATTTTTAGTTACAAATTGGCTTCTATGATTAGTATAAATAAGGCTAATCTCTTTGTATTAAGCATCAATGAAATTTGAAGTAAGTTTGAGTATTTGTGAGAAATAAGTTTGAGTATTTGTGAGAGTTTTCTTTCTTTTCTTCTCATTTTTTTTTAGAATTTCATTTTTGTTCTTTATTTTATGAGTTCTTCCTTCCCATCCATGGAAGGCTAGACTCTTATAATCAATCTAAGGGATTAACCATTTTGATGTTTAATTTGAAAATCTTGTTTTGCTTGTTCAAATTACTTAATTGTTATTCAAGTTTCTCTTCTTCCTCTTTTGATTTTGATCTAGATTGAATTGCTTAGTTTGATTTAGATGTTTATATGATAATAGCTTCATTATCATGTATTCAAAGAGGATCACAAAGACTAAACAATATATCAAAGCTTTTTGATGGATTGTTTAGCTTGGTTAAATCCCGGATCTTAAGTTAATTTATGTTTGGATGATGCTTAATTCATCTAACTTTGGTTAATTAAATTCTAGATGCTTATCTAGTAAAGGATTCTTAGATCATGTTAAGGCTTCTTGATGTGATATAAAGCCAAGAACATGGTTAGCAATTAAGTGGATTCCTTGTAATCAATGATGGATTAAACTCAAGATCAGTAAATTTCCTTAAATTGGTTAAATTGTTATTAAATGGATTTGATTTTTGATATTTTTTTTATCAATTTAAAGCATTAGAAGTTATATATTGTGTTGATTGCACTTGTTATGATTTGAGAACTTTAATGTGAGCGTTAAAAATAAATAGAGATTCCTGTTATTAATTTTGTTGTCTGATAATTAGGTGTAATATTTATAGTTTTGAAATTTTGAATTTTATATAAATATGAATCGAGGATTCTTAAATGTAAATAAAGGAAAACTCACCTAGTTTAAACCAAAGCAAGAAAATTAGAATAGGAACATATGCAAAAGTTGGGCAGCCATCAATTGTGATAAAAGCACTTAGTGATTTGGGTATGTGGGGTTGCATTAGGGGTTGAGGAATTCTACTTATATGGGGATAAGGATCTATGTTTTGAATGATGGAAATGTAGACCTTGATACCTTACCTTAATCATGTATAACAAATTATGAAAATACAATTTTAGAAATTAAGAATGGGATGTTTAAGCTAAATTCAATCTAATAAGGGCATAATACATGCCTGTTTAGATATGAGAGTAACTTAACCATTTGGATCAAGGCCCTAACCAAAATTCTTGGTAAAACTAGGTTGATCCCAACCCAAACATGTCAGGTTAGATTTGATCCTGAGCACTCCTATGCTTATGGGCTAGTTGAGTAGCCTCCTTCTAGAAAAAAAATCATTGGAAGTAATACTTTGGGTGAGCCATGTCACTAGCCATGCTTAGTGTTAGAGTAATGTATATTTACTACCATTTTGTGTTGTTTATAAAAGAAAAACTTACATTTTTGGTTAAATTTCTCTAATTGGTGAAAACCATAACAATAATGGTAAATTAATTTAAGCTCAAATTTTCAATTTGTGTCATTTATTTGTCTCAATTTGATTTCTATACTCGTGGTTCAACGAGAGTTGGTTTAATTAGTAAGTATAAAAATACTCTACTTGTAAGATATTTATGTTTGATTCTAATTATTAGTGATCTTTCTTAGGTTCCGTTTGGATAGCCTTATATACAACTTATTTGAACATCTACTTCTGATAGTGACATGAGTATTTTATTCTATTTGGATGGACTTATTAAAACAGCTTATGAAATCCCTATGAGCTTTTTGTTTTGAGCTTATTTTCATAAGTTAAAAATTTAAGCTTATGAAAATAAGCTTTTATGGAAGCTAAAAATATCTTAAGTACTAGTTGTTTTATAATAATTTTTGGTAAAATTAACTTCAAGAGATTGACATAATTCATAGCATATATCTTAAATGTTTGATATTTATTTCAAAAAGTTTATGAAAAATATTTCTCAAAATATTTATCTAGATACTATTTAACTTATTTTAAACAATACTTATAATAGTTACTCTAATAAATACTTATATAAGCTATTTATTTAAACGAGACCTATTTCTAAGTGTCACCATAAGTCATGATGCCAATGCCACAAATGTGGGACCCTTTCTCTCTCTTAATTGTTTTTCTTAAAAAAATATTTCTATTCCAGTGAGACATTACTCTGCTATTCGATACAATTAAATTCTTATATATTTTTAGTAAAAATTAGAAAAGAGATTTTGACAATTTGATACATACATTACCTTGTTCAATAAGCACCGAAGAAGCTATTCAAATACAAACCAGATTGTCAGTAGTACCTGACCCTCAGACGGCAACAACACATCGTAATCTCAATTACAACCTCTTCGCTCTTCGCTTCATTTGATTCGATTCGGTTCGGTTCGTTTCGGTTCGATTCTCCGAGGTTGCCATCTCTTAAGTCCCAAATCGTAACCCTAATCTCCGAGGTTGTCGCTCTGTTTCACCCTCTTTGCGCGAAAACCATGGCTACGACGCTTGTGAGCTCCGCTGGTGGGATGCTGGCGATGCTGAACGAGCCCCATCTCTCGCTCAAGCTTCACGCTCTCTCCAATCTCAACAACTTGGTTGACAACTTCTGGCCCGAGATCTCCACCAGTGTTCCCCTCATGTCTGTATTCTCCTTTTTCCTTTCTGATTCATGATTTGGGGTTTTCGGTGGTTTTCCTTAATGGGTTTTGCAAAAAAAAAACTTATGGGTTTTGTGTTGCAATGCCGTTTTTTAGTTATGGAAGTAGGGCTTTGTCAATCAAGGAAAGTAGTTTGTTGTAGCTATTGTTTTATGTCTAATAATGTATGGTCCTATGTGTGGATCAATTGCTTGGCCCATATGAAAAGTTGTAATTTTCTAGTTTGGAGTGAGTAGATATATCTATGCAAAGGTCATGTTATGGTGAATTGTTAGTTTGTTATGTACTAAGCTTGTGCATTTAACTTTTGGTCTTTTGGTTGTCTGAATATCAGTAGCATATGTAAGGTAATCTGTAACTTCAAGGGTTTTGAAGTATTTGTTAATGTTAAGACTTAAGATTGCCAGCATGGTCATGATGTGTGAACAGTTCACTATAACTTATTTTTGTACTCTGAGAATATTAGTTAATCAAACTAGTTTCTTGGTTCTTTGGTCTTGTAAGGTCCCTGGATCTTGTAAGGTAATATTGTCTGTGCTTTTATATTGATTAGCCACTTTGATTGAGAGGAACCACCATTTGTTGGGTCATTGATCAATGACCATGAATAGATGTTAAAAGGCTTTTGAATGGCAGGAACTGGTCCCCCATTTAAGTTTCTTAGTTTCAGATTTTCTGTTTGCGACATATGATAAACATGTAGTTTGTGGAAGGCCACGGTTAGGAATTTTAGGATGGCCTAAGGTTAGAAAATTAGTAATCCAAGGCTTATTGAAGTTTGGCTGTGGTAAAAGTGCTCTGCAAGCAAGAGGATAGGGTTCGAGGAGCAAATATGCGGCTGTTGGGTTGCTATGAACAGACTTGTGAAACTCATATTTTAGGTGTTTTGGTACAGATGGCTAAGGATTACTTGGGGTCCTGAAAGCCCTAGTTTTTAATGCTGCCTCTGTCAAAGGAAGCAAATTCACACAGGCTGGTAAAATTGAAAGAAATTGATCAGAAATGTTATATGTTACATGTGACCTGACCCTTACAAATCCGTGGTGCGATTCAACAAGGAATTTTCATGGAGATATATATCTTGTAAATTCAGTAGTTAGGGTAACACAACTTTCACAGTGAGTGTATTGGGTATTGGGATTAGGGTTTCAGTGTTGAGCGGCTACTCTTTGGAACTTCATTGATCATAGTGAATTTTTTCTCTGTTTTGCCCTTCAACATAGGCCTATGGTTCACTGTAGGTTGAACCACTTTAAATTCTGTGTTGTTTTTTCTTCTTATTTTCTCTGCTCCTCTGGTTATAACAATAATTTTTAGAAAAGGAAACATTGATTTTGAATTTATCACACAATCAAGAAAGCAATCTTTAGGGATTTACACTTACTACTAATGCTAAATTAATAAGTAAAACTTAAACTATCAAATAAGGCCTAATAAGACATGAATAACTTGAAGGTTGAAACCCAAGCTTAAATACAGCCTGTGGCCAGACTGCTAGAACTAACAAAATTTTGTGAAAATTATTATAATATTTCTGGGATGAATATGTAAAGTTAGATAAAGTAACATGTATAAAGTAACAAGTGGTTAGGATGAGTGAGGTTTGGGTAGAGTGTCATAGGTTCAACTCCCAGGGTTTCCCAAAAGCAAATGTTGCTAAAATAACATGTATTAGCCAGCTTACGTGACCCAATAATCCTACGTTATTCTGATCTGATAAAACCTATGAAACAATCACAATGAGCCCCGATAACAAAACAAATCCCAAATACTGATTTGCTTTAGTGTTTAAGCTTATGCTTACTTGATGTTACTGCTATCTGCATCTGTTTATTTATGTGCACAACTACGCATGGTTAGCGTAACTACATGTATATATTTGTTGTGTGTGGTATATATTTGCTATGATAAATGGCTCTTTTACCTTTACAAGCGAGGTTCTTGGTTGAATTAATGGCTTGAAATTTGTAAGATTGGTTAGTGACTTACTGATCATGCAACAATGTAACTGAAGCTTCATAGTAAGATTTGCAGACATTCTTATTGAAGCCTTCTGTCTTTATTTGGTTTTATGATATAATTTTTCTCTCTTCTTCTATTTGGTTTGATTGAATTTTTGGTGCACATGGTTAAAAATTGGAATGTTGTATGTTAAATCTGTGTTTTGATATATGTATTAAACAGAGAGAGTTTGTATGAAGATGAGGAGTTTGATCAACATCAAAGGCAACTTGCAGCACTTCTTGTGTCAAAGGTATATGTTAGACCTCCTATTCAGTCAACCTATATCAGGAAAGTTAGGCATCAACCCAGGCCAATTGGGCCAGCTTTAGGCTATGGGCCTGTGGATTCACATCATAATAATTAGGATCGATTGTAATAGCTAGGGTCTATTGTAACTAATAAGAACCAGCGTGTATGGTAGCTGGACTAGGAACAAACAGAATAAATAGAGAAAAGGAGGAAAAAACAGTTAGGAAATAAGTGGGAATTGGAAAGGGAGGGGCCAAGCTCTCGATTCTTGGCAGGGTATTCTTCTTCATCTTCCTCTTTCTCATTCTCTCTCTATTCCACACAATTCTTGTATCTCTTTCTCTGATTTGGGAACATTTCCCCAGAGAGTTCTTCAATACATATCAGTTGCTATTCAGAATTACGATCTCTTTTACCAGTTTCTATCAACTGGTATCAAAGCCCTCAAGATCTTGGAGGGTTCATGGTCACGACACGAGGAATGGAGGCTAGAATCGAGGCTTTAGAGCACGAATTTGAAGGGTTGTTAGAGATGTGACAAAATCTTGAGCGAAATCTTGAGGAAGAAAAGTTAGAAAGAATAGAGACTCGGAGACAGTTGAACGAGTTGGTTGAGACCATTAGGGGACAAAATGTACGACGTGATGATCTCGAGCAGAACAATGGCGGAAGCCATATAGGGGAAGGAGGCAGTAGCAGAAATCGGTTTGACTCCCGAAGCCGCGAAGAGCGGTGGAGGAAACTAGAGATACCAGTCTTCGGAGGAGAAGATGCGTACGGGTGGACCAATCGAGTCGAGCGATACTTTGAGTTGAAGGAGATGAATGACGTGGAGAAGCTACAAGCAGTAATGGTAGCCATGGAAGGGAAGGCACTCACTTGGTATCAATGGTGGGAATTTTCGTCGAAGGACCCTACTTGGAAGGATATCAAAGAAGTGGTGACTCGATGCTTTCAGTCTATGATGCGGCAAAACCCTTATGAATTGTTAATGATCCTTAAACAAGATGGAACGGTTGAGGAATATAGGGAGCAATTTGAGCTCTATGTAGGGCCTCTTAGGTGTGCTGAACCTGAGTACCTAAAAGGTATGTTTTTGAATGGGTTAAAGGATGTGATTAAGGCTGAATTGAAGCTTCACCCATTAGAGAAGTTAGCAGATGTCATGGATTATGCACAAAGAATCGATAACAGAACATGTTATTAAATAAGTGGACCCCAAATTCGGGCAGAGGTGGAGGAATGAATCGTAGCTACAGTAATACAAGAACTGTAAGTTGGGAGTCAAGGAACAAAAGTCAGAATCAAACAGTAACAGGAGTTGGGAGCACAATTAGTGAGGCCAATAATTCAAAGACTGGAAATTCGTGGAGGGGGAGAGGTTTTAGAAGACTAACAGATGTTGAGATGCAAGAGAGATCTCGGAAAGGTTTGTGCTTTAGGTGTGATGAAGGGTTCAGTCCAGGACACGTGTGTACCAACAAATAATTGCAAGTACTGATCCTAGAAGAGGAGGCAAATAATGAGGTGGAGCTAGAAGAAATAGAAAGGGTAGAGCAAGAGGGGGCATTTAAGACCTTGCAATTGTCCATGTATAGCATTACGGGTCTTACTACCAAGAAGTCTATCAAATTGTGGGGAACAATAGCTGAAAGGCAAGTAGTGGTGCTAGTGGATTGTGGTGCATCCCACAATTTTATCTCCTCAATCTTAGTCCATAATTGTGGTCTAAAGGTGGGGGTTACTTCCCCTTATTCCGTGGAAGTGGGGGATGGCAGGAAGATTCCTTGTGAAGGAGTCATGCTCAATTAAAACTCCAAGTATAGGGTTTAGAAATCCAACGAAATTTCTTTATCTTTGACTTAGGAGGAGTGGATGTCGTTCTGGGCATGGAGTGGTTAGCCAGCATTGGTGAAATCCAGGAAAATTTCAAGGAACTTACAATAAAAGTACCCACAGTAGAAGGCACCAAACTACTGAGAGGAGAACCTACTTTAGCAAGAACCTCGGCCTCTTTTAAGGCTGTTATGAAAGCATTGCAGAATGAGGGGCAAGGCTACTGGGTACAGTATTACGGGTTGCAAACCGATTTAGAATTGAAGGAGGAGCTTCCATCATGGATTGCAGATGTGTTACAGGAGTATACAGAGGTTTTTCAGGAACCTCAGGAGCTGCCCCCCTCAAGGAAACATGATCATGCGATTGTGTCGAAGGAAGGAGCCAATATCCCTAATTTGAGGCCCTATAGGTACCCACATTACCAAAAGAATCAAATTGAAAAATTAGTGGATGACATGCTTAATTCTGGAATAATTAGACCTAGTGTCAGTCCTTATTCAAGTCCAATTATCTTGGTGAAAAAAAAAAGATGGCGGGTGGCGGTTCTGTGTTGACTATAGGGCCCTTAATAAGATTACAATCTCGGATAAATTCCCCATTCCCATCATTGATGAGTACATTAGATGAGTTGGGAGGGGCTGTGATATTTTCCAAACTTGATTTGAGATCCGGCTATCATCAAATTAGAATGAGGGAGGAGGACATACCTAAGACAACATTTAGAACACACGAAGGGCACTATGAATTTGTGGTTATGCCCTTTGGACTTACAAATGCTCCCTCAACATTCCAAGCCCTTATGAATGCAGTCCTTACACCCTACTTGAGAAAGTTTGTCCTTGTCTTCTTTGATGATATTTTGATATATAGCAAAACAAAGGAGGAACACAAATTGCACCTAAAGATGTTAGAGCTTTGAGGGGTTTTCTGGGGTTGACTGGGTATTATAGGAGGTTCGTGCAAAACTATGGCAAGGTGGCTAGACCTTTAACCCAACTCGAAGAAAGACGACTTCCTTTGGGATCGAGAAAACTCAACGAGGCCTTTGATGAATTGAAAAGGCAATGGCAGACCTACCTATCCTCATAGTTCCCGATTTTCCAAGCCTTTTTCGATTGAGGCTGATGCTTCCAATAAAGGGCTTGGGGTTGTCTTGTTACAAGAAGGCGAGGCTAGTGGCTTTCCTAAGCCAAACACTATCGAGAGAGGAATCAACAGAGGTCGGTTTATGAGAGGGAGCTCATGGCCATCGTTCTAGCAACATAGAAGTGGAAACACTACTTACTAGGAAGGCATTTCGTGATAATTCGATCAAAAGAGTCTGAAGTTTTTGGTGAGCAGAGGGTACTCGGGGAGGAACAATTCAAATGGACTTCAAAATTAATGGGACTGGATTTTGAAATACAATATAGACCCAGGGCAGAAAATGGAGCAGTAGACGCATTGTGTAGAAGAATGACCTATGCAGCCCTCTCTGTAGCTCAATTTCCAAATCTGGAAATTTGGGAGGAAGAAACCCAAAGAGATGAGAAGTTGAAGGGTGTTATACAGGATCTCATTAAAAATCTTGCATCACATCCAGGGTTCAAATTCAGGGATCAGAAGCTGCTTTATAATGGGAAGTTAGTACTGCCAAAAACTTCCCCTCTGATTCCATTACTCTTGCAAGAGTTTCATAATTCTCCCCTTGGTGGACACTCAGGATTTTTTAGAACGTTCAAGAGGATTTCGGCTCTGGTTTACTGGGAAGGAATAAGGAAAGATATTCAGCAATACGTGGCTACTTGTAAGGTATGCTAGTTGAATAAGTACCAAACTTTATCCCCAGCGGGACTACTACAACCCCTCCCTGTTCCAACGCAAGTTTGGTCAGACATTTCCATGGATTTCATAGAAGGACTTCCCAAGGTACAAGGGAAAAATGCTATATTGGTGGTGGTAGACAGGTTCACCAAATATGCACATTTTATAGCCCTCAGTCATCCATTCACTGCAAAAGATATTACCGAGGTCTTTACCCATGAGATAGTCAGGTTGCATGGTTTTCCAGCCACCATTGTCTCTGATAGAGACAAAATATTTCTCAGTCATTTCTGGACTGAATTGTTCCGATTGGATGGTACCAAACTAAAGTTTAGTTCTGCCTATCACCCGCAAACAGATGGGCAGACTGAGGTGGTGAATAGGTGCTTAGAGACCTATTTGAGGTGCTTAATCGGCTCCAAACCAAAGCAGTGGCCTCAATGGCTTGGATGGGCAGAATTTTGGTTTAACACCAATTATAACAGTTCTATGAAACTTACTCCCTTTAAGGCCCTTTATGGGAGGGATCCCCCTCTATTACTAAAAGGGACCACGGTTCCCTCTGCAGTGGCAGAAGTCACGAGACTGACCGAGGAGAGAGATCAGATGCTCCTTGATCTCAAGACTAACTTGATGAAGGCCCAAAACCAGATGAAAATATATTGTAACCAGCACAGAAGACCTATGGCATATGAGGTCGGGGATTGGGTGTACCTAAAGTTACAGCCCTATAGACTAAAGTCCTTAGCTAAGAAGCGGAATGAAAAGTTGAGCCCCCGTTTCTATGGCCCTTATCAGATCAATAAGAAGGTGGGACAAGTTGCTTACCAATTAGATTTACCCTCAGACAGCCGCATACACCTTGTGTTCCATGTATCCCTCTTGAAAAAGGCTCTCGCTGCTTCAGCTACTCCTCAACCCCTGCCCAAGATGTTGTCTGATGACTGGGAATTGCAAGTCACGCCTGCTGAAGTTTTACAAGTCAGGAATGGCCCTTCTGGTGCAGCTGAAGTTCTCATTCAATGGCAGGATCTCCCTGAATTCGAAGCTGCTTGGGAGCCCGTGGAGGTGATCTCCAAACAGTTTCCTTCCTTTCAACTTGAGGACAAGGTGACTCTTTTGGGGGGGAGTATTGTTAGACCTGCTATTCAGTCAACCTATATCAGGAAAGTTAGGCATCAACCCAGGCCAATTGGGCCAGCTTTAGGCTATGGGCCTGTGGATTCACATCCTAATAATTAGGATCAATTGTAATAGCTAGGGTCTATTGTAACTAATAAGAACCAGTGTGTATGGTAGCTGGACCAGGAACAAACGGAATAAATAGAGAAAAGGAGGGAAAAACAGTTAGGAAATAAGTGGGAATTGGAAAGGGAGGGGCCAAGCTCTCTGATTCTTGGCAGGGTATTCTTCTTCATCTTCCCTCTTTCTCATTCTCTCTCTGTCTCTTTCTCTGATTTGGGAACATTTCCCCAGAGAGTTCTTCAATACATATCAGTTGCTATTCAGAATTACGATCTCTTTTACCAGTTTCTATCAGTATATTGTTCAGCCAATTAGTGAACTAGCATTTTCTGTTGAAAATTTGTGTTGTGTCATTTTGCTTAATGAAGCCATTTTCTTCAAATAGCGTGGTTGTTAACTTGGTATCAATTTAACTTAGAGGAAGAAAGAATGAACATATAGGAAATGGTTCATTTGTTCATGAACATATTGGAAATAACATATCAGTGGACAGATGTTTTCTCACTTCCATACAATTTTTATTCTTAAATACTGAAGTTGGTTTGATGGTTTGTTTTTTGAAATCTAATTTTGTTTACTTCTTGATCTTCAGGTCTTTTATTACTTGGGTGAACTTAATGACTCATTGTCTTATGCCCTTGGAGCCGGTCCTCTATTTGATGTTTCAGAGGATTCTGACTATGTGCATACTCTTCTTGGTAAGAATTATTATCTGTTATTTGATAAAGCTATGGTATCAAGACCTTGCTAGGGGCATCACTTTGATGAAAGTGGGATTTGATGGGATCATCTTTGTTCAGTTGTTGGTAGTGTTTGATTTCTTTCATGTTAACAAATTTAAAATGGTAGTATTATTAATTAATTAATTTTGAGCTCCTGTAACATTTTGTTTATTTTCTTTTATCTTCAGCTAAAGCCATAGATGAATATGCTAGTCTTAAGTCTAAGCCAGCAGAGTCAAGTGATGAATCTCTCAAGGTGGACCCTAGGTTGGAAGCAATTGTGGAGAGAATGTTGGATAAGTATGTAAACCATAATCATTCTTATGGCTGGTCTGATATCGAAGAGTATCTTAATTCTCATGGTTCCCTCACTTTTTGTTGCCTTTTCCTCATTTAGGTGTATCATGGATGGAAAATACCAGCAAGCTATGGGAACTGCCATTGAATGCAGGAGATTGGATAAACTAGAGGAAGCAATCACAAGGAGTGACAACGTTCAAGGAACTCTATCATATTGCATTTATGTCTCTCATTCCTTTGTCAATCTTAGAGAATACAGACAGGAGGTAAGCGCAATGAACATTTACTAGTTGTATTTAAGTTCTATGCAGCACACCCGTCTGGCGAATTATTCTTTTCCTTTTACATCTCTTCGAATATTGCTTTGGGGCTATATTCTCTGGAATTTGTTTTACGATTTTAATTATCTTTGAAATATCTCCTTGGTCTTTGATACTTAATGGGAATCTTAAATCTTGCTCAACTGTGGTACTTCAATGAATGAGATTGCTATTTGGCATGCTGGATTGGTTTATGCTGTTAAGAAGGTCTGAAAAAATTACGTGCAAATGGAGTTGAATCTTAGTGAGTAATTTTCACGTTTTAGTTTCACCATTTAGTGGAGTACTTTGGTTTGGTAAGCCATGGTTTATGTAGTTTTAATATTAATTCAAGATTGTATGATGCAACATGTCTTTAGATGGTGTTTGGGAGGAAGTGCTGAAGTGATTTTTTTAACATGGACGTTATATGTTATGACTGGTCAGGAACACACTAAGGTTCAAGGTTCCAATGAGGTGTTGTATTGTTTTGATTATATTGTGGTCTGTGATCTGGTTATAATAGATTTTAAAGGCAACTTATGAGGATAACTGGATATGTAGCTATAAATTATGTAAAATGCATGTTTAGGGAGTGCTTTCCATGATGTTGATCCATTTTGAAAATCCTTTCCCCTTCTATTTCTACTATAATTGAAAAAGGGGAAAAGTTGTCATGTTAAATTATATATATTAGCCTACCACATTCATCCACGTTTTACTTTTAAGGAACTTCTCTTTTAAATAAAATTTTCTTACATATTACTTCAAATTATATATAAGGCTTGGTTGTTGTTGTTCTTTGTTACACATTAAAAATTTTAACTCTGTAATTTTATGTTCTTTTGCATTTTAAAATTTATGAAGGGATAATTATCCTACCACTACCACCCTGTGTTTAAATAAAATTTATATTTTCCCTTTACACCCGAATTGCAGATGCCACTACTAGTATTATAATACTAATTATGTAACTGAAATTTGTTGTATAAATGATGAATAGGTGTTTTTTCATCTTCATTGCTTTGTTTTGGACTCAGACAAGCATTCTCAAAACAATGATCTTATCTTGCTTGCTAGTTTAATGATGCCTGTATATTTCATGTTTGTTGAAAGAGGTGGAAACATGAGGTTGAAACATTCAACTCGTTACATATCAGGAGCTTTTTAGATTCAGTGGTTCTTTACAGTCATTTCCTTTTCTTATTTTAGTTTTATTGTTAGTGTCTCATTTTATTGTTGATTGTATTCATTGTTGCTAAATTGTAAAGAACCATATCATAGTAAGCGAAAATGATTAAAAAAGCAGGGGAAAGAAAAAAAAAAGATGTAGAAGATGAAGCATAAGTGATGGGTAACAAACTATGTTGCATTTTAATCTACTCATCTTTTCAATTAAAGAACTCTTGCAAAAAATGATGAAATGTATTTGATCTACCATTAGTTTTTAATATTAATTGGGAAAAATGCATAGACATATCCTGAACTTAAACTTGTTTTGAAGTAGCTACCTTTGGACTTTCAGAATTGGGTGAGGTCCGTATACTTTCGGAAACCTGCAAACAGACCCTTCCGTTCACTTATTAAGCGAGAACCATTCATCATGTAACTAGCATGTGTTGATTAATACATGTAGCAGTCTCTTGTTTGTCTACAATACATTATTTTTTTAAAATAATAAAAATTTCCCCTTTCTATTTAATTTCTATTTCCAAAAATAGAAAATATCCTTAATTTAAAAAGAAATTAAATTAAAGGGAAAAAATTAAATTCTTTTAAAAATTAATATGGACAGATTAGGGATTGTCAAGTGTATTAATGAACACGTACAAGTCACATCATAAATGGTTTTTGTTTAACTTAGGGATGGAAGGGTCTGTTTGCAAGTTTCGGAAAGTATAAAGACTTTTCATCCGATTTCGAAAGTTCATTGCTACTTCAAAATGTGGTAAAGTTCATGGAGTGTCTGTACATTTTTCCCACTATGAATATGTTGTCGTTATCTTCCTGCAGTTTAAAAAGTGACTGATATGTTTGGAAAAATATCATTTTAAAGTTGGATTTCTTTCACAGTTGGCTGCACAGTCTTTTCGAAAAATGTTTGTCATTTCTCTTCTCTTATCTTAAATGTTCTTTTTTTAAAAGGTTTTTGTACTTTGTAAATCTTAGAAACGGATCAGGAAGTTATTGGTTAATATTAGACATACAGAATTTCAGTTTAATTGTATATGTAAATATTTAATGTGGAGATGTGCTTCTTGTCTCTCTAGCAATCCTCTCTATCGCTTACCATTGTTCCATATCCCTGTGGGAGTAGCCCATACAATAGAGAAGATTATAAGGGATTTTCTTTGGTCAGGTCTAGTGAAGATGAGACGTGATCATCTGGTCAGTTGGGAGGTGTGTTTTTCGTCCTAAGAAGGAAGTGGGTTTGGGTCTTGATAATTTGGTGTTTAAGAACATTGCTTTGGCATGTAAATGGCTATGATGTTTTCCTTTGAAACCCCACTCTCTTTGGCATCAGCTTATCCGAAGTATGGCTTAGATCAAAATGGGTAAGATGTCAATATGGCAATCTGAGCTTCATTCTAGTCCGTGGAAGTTTTTTTCACATTTATATGCTACCTGGGTCTTAGCTTTCCTTGAAGGTGGGTAATGGTTCTTGTGTCAACTTTTGGGAGGACCTTTGGGTAGGAGACCTTTCAAGTTTTTATGATATTTTATATAGTAATAATTATGTTTTTTTTACTCAAGATAACAATTAATATATTAACTATAATTACCAAAAAAAATATTAACTATATTCTGAATCTTGCATTTTTTTTAAGTTTTCAAAAATTAAATCGAAATACATATTGGATTGTTTTTTTAATTTTAGATACTTATAAAACATATTAAATTTATCATCCTTAAAGAAATATTATAACTATTAAAGAATAATTAATGACATTTATGATATTAAGTGAATTTTAATATATATATATATATAACTTATTTATTAAAAAGTGTTAAAGGTTCCGGATAAGGTTTTGCACTCTTCAAAGGCACAAGTTTGAATCGTCTTTGAACAATAGTTTCGCTTTGGTGATTATTTCTCTTCAAGGAGATCCCCTGGACCCAGGGACTACAAGTGAGTATTCTTTGTATGGGAAAATTGTCTAAAGTGAGTAACCTTGAGGCAATCCTCTTGGTGGACCTTTGCAGACCCTTTGAGGATCCTCAGCGCCACTGATTGATAATACTAGAGTAACCTATTCTTACTACTACTTTTCTTTATAAAAATATTGGAAAAAGAAAATAATAATCGAGTTGTTTAAATATTAAATGATAAAGAATAATAGACTAACTCTTAATAAAATAATTTATAGTAACCAACTTGCGTTAGTTTGAGTGGAAGGGGTTCGGTCACCTTAAACATTTTATCCTGCAGGTTCGATCATTGGGATGGTGGGTATGGAGAAAATACATTTGGGAAGGGTCCCCACTTTGCGCGCTTGATCGTACCCCGTAGAATTAATTTCTTGTCTTTCGGGCAAGGAAATCCCCTAATTTACACCCAAAAAAAATGTTTATAGTAAATTACATTTATCCCCCTTAAGGTTTTATGAAATGACACTTCAACACAATCTACAATCAAAGTTACACTCCACATATTGACTTCCTTTGACTAACAAAATTTGTTAAAATGAGATAAAATATTCTGTTTAACCCTAACAACTAACCATGGTTTACTTTTGATAGCTTTATAACTTGTGCTAAGCCTGACAATAAAATTTAGATAGTTCATTACCAATTATTACTCATGATGAGTGATAACAATTCTTACTTTATTCTTTTTGCACTGCACTGACCTGTATCCACTGATACTATTAAGTACGTAGTGCTAGTTAATACCATTATGTGTAGCACCTTTCAAAATTCATTACAAAAGAGTTATATAAATAAAATAAAATAAAGGTCAATTTGACTTGAAGTCATCAGTTACATTGATATAACTTGCAAGATTTTGCATGTAATCACTTCCTAATGCTAGGGATTACATCTCCTAGGAAGCCGTTCACAATGACCATAGCGTAAATGTTGTCTACATACCATCGATCATGAGCAACAATTGGTGATGAATGATTTAGATTTTATCATTAGATATAGTACAAGTTGAAAAACTATCACACATAAATTATAATTAGTTTGGGCTACATGGAACATTCTATTCCTTTATAAAATATTTTGTTAATAAAAAGTGACGAATGAGGTAGAGTGTAATTTTAGTTGTAAATGAAAATAGTACTGTCATTTTATGAAATTTCAAGAGAAATTAGTGTAATTTAGTCAATAGTTTAAATGTAGAGTGACATACCTTGGGCTCTTCCCTATTTAAATGGTTGGGAGAAATCCCTACTTGTGTATTGGTGCACTTTTAATAGGACTATAATTGAATTATGATAGTTGAATGGACTAGTGTTGTACTGTTATTAGGCCTATGACATCCGCATATTATAATTACTATCATTATTATTAATTTAAAGGATTTTGAATAATTTTCTATTTCCTTATTTTATATGCTAAATTTTAGAAATGTTTTTAATTTTAGGAAGAGATATTTGCATAAATTATGTGAGGTATTGCATAATATGAATCATTAAAAAAAAGTTACAATTGGATTAAGGTGTTATTCAATAACTTTGATGAGAATATGAGGAATGTATAAATGTAAGTTTATGCAAAGAATTTAATTTTGATCAATTATCAATGTAAAGAAACTTTAAATTGTCATTCAATCATGTGTTGATAAATCATTATAGAAGTTTGATTATCACATCAACTACTTAGGAAATCTAATTCTTTTAATAATGTACTAATACATTGTTAAATGACGATATAAAATTTCTTTAAACTCATAATGTATCAAAATTAAACTCATCATGCAAATATCATTACTCTTTTATTTTATATGGTTAACTCCATCATCTTTGACTGTAGCTCATTTTTATAATTGTTGTCATGTTTTTTTTTTTAATTTTAGTTGTAAATTAAGATAGTATCATTTTATGAAATTTCAAGAGAAGTTAGACCTCGTTTTACGGATGAAATTGAGCTTTAGAATTAAAATTGAACTTCTAATTCTAATTATCTTGTTTGGTGTGTATATTAGAATTTGAATTCTAATTCTAAATCCAATTCTATAGAATTGAAAAATAATTAGTTTATACTACTCTCAATTTTTATCTTAAACTTTAAAATTTACAATTCCACACTAAGATTTTTTTTTTAAATATTAAAAGGTAAAATTTAAAAATTATATGACAACCATTGTCGTTGGCAACTATCGTCATCGACATAGTCTGGCCGCGTTGCTACCAATGTGCTTTGGCCACATTACCACCGCATGTGTTAGCTGTCGACGACCTTCGATCACTGTTGTTGTCCTGTGTGCAATGGCCAAATCATCGCACTTTCTCTGATCACTAGCGTTGTTGTCTTACAATCACCTTCGCTACTAACATCTTTTAGTCATTGTCGTTAATGACGTCATTTGGTTTAACATCTTACGACTGCTGTAATCCAGCAAAGTAGATTCTATTGATTTTTTTAATTTTAAATTATTAATTGTTAATTTCAATTTATTTATTATATTTTTTAAAATTATTCAAATAATAAAATTTCAGTTTAGTTCAAAATTATAACTCTAAAGTCTCAATAATTTAATTATCTCAAATATAAAAATTAAAATTTTTATCAATTCTAATTTTAACAAAATTAAAATTAAAATTAAAATTCAAAATTCTAATTCTAATTCTCTCATTTAAATATCCCTTTTAGTAAGCTTAAATGTAGAGTGACATACCTTCGGCTCTGCCCCTGTTTAAAAGGTTGGGAGAAATTCCTACTTTTGTATGCTGTACTTTTAATAGGACTATAATTGAATTATGATAGTTGAATGGACTAGTGTTATCCTGTTAGTAGGCCTATGACATCCGTATATTATAATTACTATCATTATTATTAATTTAAAGAATTTTGAATAATTTTCTATTTCCTTATTTTATATGATAAATTGTAGAATTTTTTTAATTTTAAAAAGAGATATTTACATAAATTATGTGAAGTATTACATAATACAAATTATTTAGAAAAAAGTTACAAATGAATTAAAGTGTTATCTAATAATTTAAATGAGAATATGAATAATGAATAAATGTAAGTTTATGTAAAAGATTTAATTTTGATATCTTATTGGTATAAAAAAAATTTATATTATTATTTAATTATAAATTAACAAATTATTTAAGAAATTTAACAATCACATTAACTATTTAAAAAATTTAATTCTTTTAATAATATTTTAACATATTATTAAATAACAAAATTAAAATCTTTATACAAATAATATTGCTCTTTTATTTTATTTTATATGGTTAACTCCGTGATCTTCGACTGTAGCTCGTTTTTATAATTATGTGTCATGTTTTTTTTTGGCAGCATGTAACTATTTAAGTATTTATCCGTGGTAGTTGGCATTAAATACATGTCACTTCTTTCTATTTTATTTTATTTTCAATGATAATTATTTATTTTTAATAAAAAATTCAGATAAATTATGTAAGAATTAATGTAATTAAATAATTAAAAAGGATAATTTTTTTAAAATAATTATATATTTTTTTCTCGACTTTCCTTTTTCTTTTTTTTTCCTATTATATCTATACTCTTTTTTCAATTACCAAATTGTTTTTACTTTCTCAATAAATTTTCTGTCATTTGAGTTAATTCTCACAGCAACTTGTTTTCGTTTTAGTTAACAGATGTGCATTGTGGCACGTTAACTCACCAATGAGGCACCCATTTTTTACGTGGATGATTTGCTTTCAGCTTGGGTGAAGGGTAGAAATTCCCCATCTTCTTCCTCTCAAACCCCCATGCATTCAACTTTCTTTCCATTTGCTCCCGTGACTTCCCCTCCCAACAATCAATTGCAAGGGTTCATGGTCAATTTCACTATCTACCTCTCACTGCTTAAAATTTATGTTTCGTTGACGATTCCCACTTTACGCCACCTCTCCTACCCCTTTAAATTCTCATGATATCATCCACATCCTTTATCGTCGTAAGAGAGTCTACTTTAGGGTCAAGAAACAAACGAAGTGAAAGGAAATTAAAAAAAAAAAATAGAGCTTTCTTTTCTTTTCTTATTTTATTTTATTTTATTTTAAATGTTTTACTTTTCCCTTGCTTTCTTGAGACTTTCTTACATAAGTGATGGGCCCTTTCGAAAGAGTTCTGCGAGCTTTCCATTAATGGGTTTCCTGACAATTTTCCAAAGTACCAGTTCATCTCCTACATGGAGTTCTATCCATCACACTTCTCTATTCAACCTAGGTTCAACCAAATTGTTCAACCACCAAGAACTTATTGAATGAAGAGGCAAAAAGAGAATTTACCATTTCTTGCAATCATAAGGGATGGCATTGTTGTTGACTTTATTTAGCCAACGTAACTTATGGCTTTTGAAATAAGTAAAACTCTTAATGTTTGATGTGGTTTTGAAAAGTTATAAAAAAATAAACTTGTATCCTTACCATCAATTATAGATTTTTGTCTAGTAATAAGTCCTTCATCTAACAAGTGGTATCAAAATAAGATAATGACTTCAAATTCTTTAAGTAACATTGGGAGGAGATTGTTAATTTTATTTGATCGGCGTTTTCATTAGAATTTGTGGACTTAATATCCCGACTTATGGCGTTTTTAATTAATATTATCATCCCTTAATGTTTATGTATCTTAATACTTGATGCGATTGTAAAAAGTTATAAAAAAATAAAGTTAACTTTTGGAGCTAACTTCAATTCCATAATTGCCACAACTAATCACCAAAACCTTCTGATTTTTGTAATCAGAAACAAACTTGTAGACGCTGGTGTGAGTAGGGAGGGGGTCTATGAAACATCTCCACCCTAGCAATTTTGGGAATAACTAGTTCGGCATTCTCACCGATGGCGACTACTAAAAATCCTAACAATCTCATCCGAAATGGTAAATACTCCCACCAATTCTTGCACGAACAACCTGGTCTCGTGGTACATTCGAGCTCCAGCCAAACAATGAACAATAACGCAGTTAAGACTTGAAATGGGGGTCTATTGTTTTGTTGCTCGGAGGCAAATTAGAAGAAGGTCAAGTAGTGAACCGACATGCAGCAAGGGAGGAAGAGTTGGTGGAAACATTGAACGCATAGGAGGTTGAGAGGAAAAAGAAAAGGGAATTCAAACCTTACACACTAGACTACGTCGTTTTCGTTTTGGATTGGGAAGGGGACAAATTTTGACAAGTTAAAAGTAAGCCATCTACATGAAAAAAATGGAACCACGTTGGGGAGTTAATGTGCCACATATGTATATCTGGGCCACATAGTATATCTTGACAAATTTGGGTCTTGGGCTGTATCACTGAGTTAACGTCGGCCTATTGGGCCTAGGGGGTGTTGCAATGAGAACGCATGATGTTGTTAGTTTCTTATGTAAAACGATGCACTGCAAAGAGTGCAGCCCCAAGGGGGCATATTATTGCATAATGGGCCAACTTTTGGGCCAAGTAACACGTGAGCAAAACCAGGCCGAGCAAAAAAAATATTCTTATAGTCCTAAATTAAACCTATTTAGACCCATTTGCCCTTCATTGTTTAGCTTCCCTGATTTGTGATTATGTATTGGTTTGAGTTTCCATTTTTAAAGGACACTTTTGCTGCTCTAGCCTCAAAATTCACTACATTTGGTGCAATGAACTAATCACTGGAGCTATGGTAAGCAATAAGGGTACTCATGTCGAAAACTCGATCCTAACTTAAGGTATATAGGTCGGGTTTGATTCTTTTTTTTTAAATTTGATATATTTTCTATACTAAGTTTGGGTTATTCTTTGAAATATATTAACTAAGTCTAGTATTAAATAAATTATAATTTTTTAATATTTTTTCCTATAAATTTTTTGAGATTTTTTTAAATGTTAGACTTTGATCAAGTACTATGACTTCATAATTTTAGTTATTATGTAATTATCAATTAGATTATATATTAACATATGTAAAAAGTAGTAGATACAAGTATATTTATATAAATAGAGAGAAAATAATCAAAACATTATATAAGAAAGTATTTTGTATATTTTAATTGAGTGGATTGGGCTCGGCCCGGCCTAACTCATATCCCAATATGATTGGGTTTTGGCCATCAAAATTAGCCTGATCAAAACTTCAGACTAGGACTGGAGTCATGTTCAACCTGGCCAGACCTGATCCATGAGCATCCCTACTAAGCACAAGAATCACAAGTTCCAAAGCTGGAATAGCCTAAGAGTTTAAGCTTAATTGGCACCAAATTTAGGAATTTCTTTGTATCGGAACTAAATTGAGTTCAACTCCAAATTTTATACCTCTTTTATAACAAAATAAAAATAAAAATTGGAACATAGAAATGAACCGAGGAGAAAAAGAATGTCAATTTAATAGCGATAGTACTTCTGAAAATTTTTATATGTAACACTAGGGTAATGTTAGTTGTAATTAACTCCTGTATATTAGAATTTGGGAGAGTTAATTTTAAAGAGCGCTAATAAGACATATTTAATCTTAATGGATATAAAAAATTTAAATTATTAATAATGATTTTATTTAAGGAAAGAGACTATTAGATTTCACTTAATGGAAAAAAATACCATTAATGAAAATCACTTTTAGAAGATTATTCAACTTTATTTACTATTGTTAGTCACTCTGTAGAAACACTATTTTTTGTTGGTGTAAATCAGGGTATCTCATCGCTCAGAAGACAAGAGACTAATCCCACAGGGTACAGTCAGACGCGTGAAGGGGAACCCTTCCCAATTGCGTTTTCTCCATATACACTACCTCAATGATCGAACCTGGGACAAGATGCTTAAGTGACCGAGCCCCTTCTACTTAGACCAACACAAGTTGGTGCTCCGTAGGAACATTTGACCACTCAATAAAAAGAAATAGTCATTTGCATATATTGTTTTCTAAACTTATTGTAAATTTAGAACTTTATTTATTATTATTCGCCACTTCGCGGGAATACTTGACAACTCAATAAAAAGAAATTGTCGTTCGCATATTACTTTTCAAACTTTTTGTAAATTTAGAACTTTATTTACTATTGTTAGCCACTCTGCGAGAATTGACCACTCAATAAAAAGAAATAGTCATTTGCTTATTGTCTTTCAATTTTCTTATAAATTGATAACTTCATTTACTATTGTTAGCCACTCCTTGAGAACACTTGACCACTCAATAAAAAGAAATAATCATTTGCATAATGTCTTCTAAACTTTTGTAAATTTAGAACTTTATTTACTATTATTAGCCACTTCATGAGAACATTAAACTACTTAATAAAAAGAAATAGTCATTTTCTTATTGTTTTCTAAATTTTTTGTAAATTTAGAACTTTATTTATTATTGTTAGTCACTTTATGGAAACATTTGATAACTCAATAAGAAGAAATAGCCATTTACATAGTCTTCTAAAATAGTTTTCATTAAGGGTATTTTTGTCTATTAAGTGAAATCTAATAGTTCTTCTTCCTAAATAAAATTTGACAAGTCCTTCTTAATAATTTATACTTTTTATGTCTCTTAAGATTAAATATAATTTATTAGCAGTTGTTAAGATTAATTCTCCCTTAGAATTTCCAAAGGTGTACGTTACTCCCCACCAACTTACCATGCACACGTGAGCATAAGAATTCTAGTTCATATATGTAACGTACTATTCAAGTTATAGAGTATCTTACATACTCTTTATTCTGAATTAATCCATTAAATCTGGAACTTAGTAACTCTCACTCATTCTCATAATTCTTAGTAACTCTCAAATTTAAATTTGAAAGGACGTTTATATTTTTATTAAAATATCAACATATCTTGAAATGCAGAAGGTTTCTTTTGATGAATTGGTCATTATTTCTCTTGACTTGAGGAAAGAAACATAAAAGGAAGTGCAGAGTTATGATACAATTGCAAAGTATGAGACTTGAGTCTCATATCAGAAGTATGAGATATATATGTGGGGTTTATATGATCTTGGGCTCTCACACCTTAATAATTAGCTTTTGGAGTGTAATTTTTCAATGTTCATATCAATTGGTATCAGAGCTATCCACTATGTCTCTCAGCTGCAAGCGAGCGGTATGGGTGGTGATGTCAGCATTGCAGTGTTTGCCTTGCCTAGGACTAGTTGAAGGACTAGTGCACAGTCAGCCCACATGGGTGCCGGGACTACAAAGCGCAGTGGAATGTTATGATCTAATTACAAGGTGAGTCTCACATAGAAAGTATGAGATTCAAATGTGAAATTTTATGGCCTTGCGCTTTAGCTCCCACCTTAATAGCCATCTTTTTTGGTGTGGTTTGAAAGATGGATCTCCCAAGGTTCCTATCATGCAGCTACCTGATCTTGGGGATGACAAGTGCGGGTTTGCCAAGCCTATGTTGGAGGCTTTAAAGGACTTCTTATGTTTTTATAATGATAATTGGGAGGATACTTGATTGTTCTATGGCTAATGAAGTAGTAAGCAGTCAAAGAGTCTTGGACTAAAATGGGTCACAATTTCTTGGATCATGAGGTGCAAGGGTGGCGCATCGTTGGAGTTGAGGGAGACCTCCCCACAGCCAATTTTCTTTTAATTGTTTCTTATGTAAATGTTTTGAAAAAAATTATTTTAATTTGGCCCGTAAAGATAGTAATTTTTTTTCTTTCACCTCCTAACTATGTTAATCCAAGCTCTGCCTTTGATGCCTGGGGCAGCTAATAGATTTAAATTTATAATGCCGTTGTTCATTTCAGAGAATGTTGAATATCCTTTTGCGAAGAATGATGATTTAGTGCTTTATAATCCTAGCAATATTATGATAAAGCTTCTTAATATTCAAAGACAATTGGATCGGATTTATCCAAAGATTTATGTCGAGAGCTTGGTTTCTCCCAGTGCTTAAATTGGCATTCTGTATCCCCCCCCCCCCTTTTTTTCTTAGACACTTCTGATCCCTTAATTGTCAATTTAAGTTCACCTTTCATTATTGTTGTCCATAATACAAGAGCATATATTAGTTTTGTTTGATCAGCCTATTTTTGGGTTTAAAATCCTAGCACATGGAGTTTATAAAGTCTGATACGGATATGAGAAGGTATAAAGAAATAAAGTTGTACCATTACCATTATTTATATCTTTTGGCTTAGAGGTAAGTATTTGATCCTAAAAGTAGTATTAGAGCATCAGAGCAAGGTTAAGTATTCAAATTCCCAAGTTATATCACTTAGACCTTGAGCTTAACATCCCGACTATGACATCTATAATGAGTACAGTCCCATAATGCTTGATGTGATTCTAAGAAGTTATAGGGAAATAAAGTTGCATCCTTATCATCAGGAAAGGAGCTAGGAATTTAATTATATAGGGGCCAAGTTTTGTGATGAAACTCATGAAAATGTTATAAATTAGAGGGAAGCTAAGACCCAAGGAAAATCACTAATTTGAGTTGAAATGCAATTTGGTTGAGAGTTTAGCCGTTTATACAAGCCGTAATTTAATATTTACTGCAAATTTTCTGGATTTTGTATGGTCTCTGATTTAAAGTTCGGAAAATTGTTTAAACTCATTTATGTGGAAATAACAAGTGCTCTTAATATCAGAATTCATCTTCATTTAATTTGGTGAAAACTTTTCAGTAATAGTGCGTTTTTCCTTTCAAGTCATATAGACATGGTGTTTTAGGTCTTTACTCTTTAGCTATGGTTCACTGGTGTGGAACCCATGATCTGGATGCAATAAGAATGTTATTAGCTTTATAAAAGAAAAATTGCCCACTGAGTGCTGCATTTTGTGTTTGTGGAGGTTCTAAATATTTTCATTAAGACAGTTTCCATAACTAGCTTGATTGATTCTTATTGTGTATACGTTAAATGTGGCAATAGACATTATGGTAAGCTGGATACTTCATAAACCTTTCGAACTGGATTATGTAGTTTCAAACTTGCTCTATGCAGAACTAGTATGCCTTCCATCCCAATTTAAGTAAGTTTAGCTTATAATTTCTTTTAGCAGATTACTCTGTTTTTTTTTCCTTCCTTCTCTTTTTTAATGTATTATTTACGTAGTTGATGTATTTAAATTTTGAGGGTTGCCCTTCCCTCGGTCCTTGCTTGCCATTAGTTATAGCTTTTGGTGAAACAGTAAGTGCTTGATCATATATATATATATTGTTTTAGAAACCTACCTAGCCACTGACGTACAATGCTGAAATAAAAACAAATAAAACATAATTTCATAAAAATTAGCTCATGACTGAACACTGGCAACAAGAAAAAGGACAAGTTGACTTTTAATTTCAAACAAATGATTCACAGAGCCTTATATCACGCAAGATTAAATATATTGACATTGAAGATAACATGACATCACCAAAGCCAAAGCTCGGCTAACATGATGATTATTAGTCACACATTCATCCTTATGCAAAACCACTATTATTAAGCAGTTACATTGTTATGGTACATTAGGGCTACAGACAAACCATGCTTAGTTCTTGCACATAATTAACTTACACAACCAAATTTTGGCAACATTCACACTGCTACAAGTAGCCATCCAACAAACATACATAGTAGAAAGAGCAGCAGGACCTCATTTAAGATATATAAAACCATGCGTAAATAACTATTTCATCATCAGTAATCGAAGTTATAGAAGTTGCTGATGAAATCAGGCACATACTGTCGTCCAATTCCTATTCGGACAAGGAAATCTCCAGGTTCTGCAAGATTCAACATTAGAAAAGCAGTTTCTGGGACAGGAGTTGCCAAAATAGCAGCATTAGAAACTTGACCCCAGCCAAAATCCAATGCATGAAATGGAAATTTCATCCAGTCAGTAACGATAGTCAGTTCTCGCATAGAAGGGAAGAACTTCTCCGATGACTCAAGAGCCTTTGTGTATAGCTTTATGTATTCATCTGTTATGACAGCTTTAGCTGATTGAATCCTCTGAACTGTGTTGTAAAAGGCTCGTCAAGTAGATCTTTCACCAAACATGACACTGAGGCAAGAACGAAGGCATTTCCAGTGAAAGTTTCGCCAAGTTGGGGTCTGAATCTGTTTCTCGAGTCAACCGGGAACTGTAAACAGATGTTGGTGTCTACATGCAGAAGAAGAGATTTGACCCTGGCCTATATAGATGCATGATTATAAAATAAGGGATGTGAATCCACAGCAGTTATTTATGTCTAATTAAAGGCATGTTTAAGCCATGCTATTTTCCATTACCATTATAATCAAATTTGAACTTGAACCTGTTTTAAGGCGAAACTCGGTTGTCAATATGCTATATAATCACCTAAATACAGTTTTATTTGATATCTATGTCAGTTTGATAATATTTTAAACAGTAAATGACTATCTCATTCCTTGTATTTTACAAATAATTTATTTTTCCTTGTTTATCAAAATATAAGACTAAACAAAGGTAGGAGATGTTTGACTACAAAATATTTATGAGCTAATGATTCAGTCAACAAATTTGTTAGGCCGATAATATTTTGAAATTAGTTTTAAAATTGTTTTATAAATATAAGAGAATTTTGTGTAAATTATTATAATATGTGGTGTAGTAAATAAAAAAATACTAGTGACGGTTGAGTAGTATGTTCTATTTTAAATTTAGTTCCATTGCTTATAAATGATTGTGATTTGTATATCTGTATATATGATTTAATATTACAGGATTTGATAATACAACTTATATATGAATTCAAAACTGTTATATATCAAGAGTGGTTTGTGTTTAAAATAATGAATAACGACGGCTAACTTACAGGTTTTTTTTTTATATTAATATAGTAAAAAAAAAACCAGAATCATGCTACTTTGAAATTAATTACCAGTAGCTATTTTTTCAGCAATGGGAGTCGGTGTCAATGTAACTAGCTTCCTAACCTTTTTTTTTTTTTTTAATGGAGAAGAGAAGTTAGTTTCATTGTAATAGACTTCTCACATGAATTTTTTTTTATTAAACCAGTTTGAAATAAAAATCCTACTCTATATAATTCTTCACTCCTTACACTTCTCACACACCTCACGGTTTACACTTCTCAAGTCTCTCCCCTAAACCACTTATCCAAACTAAAACCCTAAATTACTAAACTAAACTCCTAACCACTTATCCAAACAAAAATCCTAAACTATTAAACCAAACTCCTAATCACTTATTCAAACTAAAACCCTAAACTACTTAACCAAAACCCCTCAACCACTCATCTAAACTAAAACCCTAAACCACTTAACCAAGACCCTAAACTACTCAACAAAAATTCTAAACCACTTAACCATATCCCTAAATTACCTTTCCAAAACCCTAAACAACCATAAAAAAAACACAATTTAGAAGTTGGTATTGTTAAAACCGACTTCTCTTTAGATTTATTTTAAAAAAATAGGTTGAGAAGTTAGTTTTATTGAAACCGACTTCTCAAGGTTAATAAAAAAAACATGTTGAGAAGTCAGTTTCATTGAAACTGACTTCCCAACATAAAAAAAGGCCTATTTTGATACTTAATTTTAAAATAGCATGATTCTGATAATTTTTTTTTTGGCTATATTAATATAAAAAAGCCAACTTACAGACTTATGTGGAATAAACTAATAATTAATTGGGGACAAACTTCACACTGGATTATTTAATTTTGCTCATGAGAAACTTTTTAGCCTTAAAATAAGAAGAAATATGGTGAGCTGAACTAGTACTCATATGTGCATATCCAAATTATGTTATACGTACTACTTTGCATTTGAGTTTTCCTTCAAGAAGAGCATCTATATTCTTAACATGCTTAATCAAATACACATTTGAACACATACCTTCCATACATGTGCACATAGAACATCAAAAGTGGAGCACTTAGATAGCTTGCCTCTTTCAATTGCTAGTGTCTTCCATGCTTCTGTAGTTTCTTTCTTTACACAAAGTGTAAGAAATTCAATTCCACAATGAGGATCAAATTGACCTAATTTTCCTAGCGAAGTTCCCCAATACTTGTCATTTGACGCCATTGCTTGCACTGGTATGCCATAGAGATCCTGAATAGCCACGATATGATCTTGTTCGTATATTGAAGCAGAAGTGGGGATTGGAGTGGGAACGTATATGGCATTTAGCAATGCCTCTCTTGAATGATTGGGTGTAACAAGTTGAGATTCATCTTTCCCACTTGATATATGAGCCCATGATGCTAGAAAGTTGAAAGCTCCAAATCCGTCAAATAAAGCATGGTTGCCTCCAAAACCAACTGAATACCCTCCGCAATTGAACCTTGTTATCTGCAGGCAGAATGGTCAATCATGTAAATCTGAGGTTCAAAGGAAAGATACGTTAATGAATTAGATAAGACCTTAAAGAAGGAAAAAGATAAGTTTGCCAGTTACATATATATACAACTGCCAAGGTTAGTATATTAGTGTGATTAAATTCATGTTAGTAGGTGGGGAAAAATTATCTAAATAAGTGAAATTAAATTCTTCAGCTACTTAATAATAATATATAATTAATTCTGAAAACAAAAATCAACTGCTATAAGACACACTATTATTTAGTTTTCGATCAAGTTGAAGTACAATTAATTAGGTAAGACCTGAAAGGAAAAGATGAGGTGGTCATTTACATCTATAAATGACAAGGGTAGTAGATTTGTGAAATTCAATTCATGTTAAAAGGACGTGAGAAATGATCTAAAAATGAAATTCAATTCTTTAGGTAATAAGAAATATATTCAATTCATAATAAATCATCTGCTGGAAGACACGCTGAATTACTGTCTCGACCACTTTGAAAGCCTGAAAAGAAAAATGAGCTGGTCATTTACATATACAAACGCCAAGGGTATAACTTGATTTTTGAAATTAAAATCATGTTAGAAGGCAGTGAAAAATTATCTAAATAAGTGACATTAAATTCTTTAATTAATTAATAACAAGTATAATCAATTAAAAATGAATCAATTGCAAGACACACTGGAAAACGAAATGATTAGTAGGGTTAGGGCTCTGCTGTCTATAGTACAGAAATCTAAACACACACATATGGGTTATCAGATCTGAGGGTGAGAGAAAATAGGTCTAAACAAGTGATAACTCCCTAACCAAATTAGCAATACAATTCATTATGGATATCATGTTGATCTGCATGAATTCCTAAGAATTATATCTTAGTCTTATTGAAACAATTAAACCCTATAGTTTAGTAGCTTAAAAGTATGTATTAACTAGTAAAAGTCTAATCTTTAGGCACTAAACAAGATATTCAACACTATAAGTGCAATAAAACACTAAAAGCTCATGTAGTTAATTGGTGGACGTGCATGTGATATGCTTAAACCTGCACAACAAGCAGAGGATTTTTCGATATGTCATCAGATTCAGAAAGACGAGGAACCAGCTTTTCATAGGACGGTTTATATTCGTGTAGACTATCAAGGTCTTCGATATTGGATTCACACACTGCAGAGGTCATGATGATTCCTTCATTATTGCAGTCAATTTCAAGCTTTCCCGTCCTTTCATTTATCCTTAACCTTCCAGCAGCTGGATACCATGAAACAAGCACCTTTTGCAGTGCTTGTTTGGCTTTCTCAACAGCATCTTCAACATAGGATGATTCCGATCTCCTTTGGGTCTTATAAAAGAACACAGTGTATAGAATTGCGGGAGAAATCCTGTCCAAACCAGAAAGTTCAATGGTTTGTGTTTTGGATTGTTCACAAGGTTTGAGACATACTGTTTCCTTCAAGAAAACATTTAGTTCCATGGCGTACGAAGATAAGGTTGATAAAGTTCAAGTGAATGCTGCAGAATTTACTAAAGCTGTCTCAGCTCCTTACCTAACGCGAAAACCCTAACTTATATGACTTCAAACACCAAGAGAAAGGCGTATGCTTTCTATAATTTGCAGCTTGGTATCATTTTTTTATTGGACAGCTGTGTTGGCCCTTGTCACAAACTCCGGAAAAGAAAACAAAAAGAGGAAGTAGACATGGAAGGAAAATGACAAACTTATCAATGTATATAAAAAAATTTATGGTTTAAAATTTATATTGATTAGGCATGAATTAGGTTTTGTGAAGTGATTGACATTTTTTTATGATTTTTGGTACATTGCTTTCTTCAATCTTTTGTAATGCATGACGGTAATCCTCTTTGATGGTTGGAAAGACGGGTGTATAGTGGTGACAGCGAATCTTTTGATTTCTTATATTCAACCCTTAAATTTCTCACTTTTTGATGAGCACATACAATAATATTCGTTAACTAATTAAACAGGTACAATTTGCAATCAAGATATTACAATGGTCAGGTGTGGCAACTGTTAGAAATATTAATAAAAAAATTTCTTTTACAACTTGAGCTTTTGAGATAATTGGTTTGTATAAGCAAAAAATACGATCATTAATTACCAGCCAAAACGAAGTATGTGAGAGAGATTAGATCAGAAAATACCTCATTGATCATATGGCTTCCTTAAGCTATAAGCTGCTTAAATTACTGTATACATCCATCTGTCTATTTTTTATGAGAGGTAGAATGTATGGCTTAGGTTAACTACCTTTATAATGGACTTGTATATCACTATATGCATGATGCATTGAATGATTACTTAGGCCAAGGACTCACTTCATAGAAGTGAAAGAGTGTAATACATACATATATATATATATATATATATATATATATATATATATATATATATATATGTATGTATTACACTCTTTCACTTCTATGAGTCCTTGGATATATATATATATATATATATATATATATATATATATAAGTGGTATATCTAGTGAGTCGAGCTCTTGATAAGAAAAATTTAAGGCATGTAGATTAAATATTATTTTTAGATATATATATCTAATTATTAATATTTGTTAAGAATTTGATAGTCATATAAATATTAATATACAATGTGGACCTTTAAATACATATGAGCATAATATAACATATTATATATATAACTCAATACCGTCTAAATTTTGTTTAAATCTTTTCAGAAAATGCAAATTTCATTAATCCCACCATTGTCCTTTGTGTAATAATTATGTTTATCTCTCAAATTTTATACATATTAAGCATTTGTATGTATTCAATCAGATAGTAGATAATTTATGATTTTTTGAGATTGCATGTTAATATTACGACACAAAAAAGAGATAGATGTCAATTTCTGATTAAATATAAGTATAAAAAATACATTATTATAATGAACTCACCAATCTCTCTTAAAGGTTGAAAGCCTAGTATTGTAAATTAATAAATGAGCAAGTTGCAGGTATACATGCATGTTGTGCCCCCTTCAACGAGCATCCATGGCCCTTGATCTGCAGAAAACATGCATCTGGTCTCTATACTTTTTCCGCCCAAACGTTGTTTTCTGCTTTCGAAAAGCCATACTTTCAGTATTTGCATTTTGTCCTTTTAATATGAATACATAGATTGCAGTTCTTTAAAAACCACTTGTAGAAAAATTTCATATATATAGATAGAATATTCTAACTTAGTGAAATGATCAAATTCAGCACAATGTTAGGCACCTGGCCGAACCAAAGGTAGTGACCACTCAAATAGCCCATATATATAATTCAATAGCAACTTTCATCAGGTAGAATAGTGACTCAAGACCATTGTTTGCATGCAAGAATAAAGTTATTAGGCAAACGTTAATTTTCCAACTCATGTTTTTCGGTCGTTAGGTATTCTCCTTTACGTAGGATCTTGTCCTATGCGCAGTAATAGACACCATTCTAAGAATCTCACTACTTCTGCAATGCAAGCGCAATTTGTTTAAGATATACATAAAATTGCTACCCAATAGAGTTTGCTATATATGAAAGAAGTTTTGGACATCATGTGAGGATATATGGTATACAAATGGAAGACTCGCACGAGCCAGGTGCCCAAAACTTGCGATTCTTCTTTCATATAATTGTTATGGTTTGGAGTAGTTACAACTTACAATTCCTGTAATTTTATAATTGCACACCACTAGGATTTTTAGATATAACGATCAATTCTCATCACTACTTGAATATATAATACCCCAAAATATTATCTATCTTAATCATTTTAACTAGTCACAAATTGAAGTTGTAGTAATATTTTTTTAATATACTACACAATTTGAAGTATTTTAGAAGAAGAAATATTCTGAAAAAAGTAGAGAATTTTTCATCTCTTACAACTCTTTTCATGCTTCAATAATAATAAAAAACACAATCTATACTTAACTCAAAGGTTTTAAATCGTGATTGGGGTCGCGTTACGGCTGATGCGGCTTATGCGAGTTAATATCAGCTAATGCGGACTGTAATTGTCGGGTGTCACAGTTGTGGTGGTCACTGCCACCGAGATGTCACAGCCACATCATGTGATGTGACCCGAGATTTAAAAGTCTGCTTAACTCTCAAATTATTATTGATGCCTATCATTCATTATTATTGTATATCATAGAAGGAAAATTCCTTCGTTTGACTTTCTTTCCCTTTGTGTTTTTCTCCAACTCGGTAAACTCATCGAAGTTGGAACAACAAAGAAACCTAACAATATTTCAGTAACACAGCTCTACTTCGAACACTGTACAAACTATAACTGTGACTTATTGTCTTATCAGCAGATTTTAAATATTGCAAGTAGTCATGGAAAATGGAAAAATTAGAGCTGTTCAAGCTTTATGTCAATCCTTCCTGCGCTAAGAGCAGCAATGGATCCAAAGGCGTCCCTTGAGAGGTCAATGGTGACGCCACATCTGGGACAGTAGTCCACAATGGTGACATTAATTTCCTTGTTTTCCTTGCAGGGATAAGAAGCCCGTTTATTAGTGGCTCCCAAGCACTTAACTCTGAATGTCATTCCACAGCCAGCTCCGAAGTTCCATATTGTTGTGCTTCCAGCTGCAATCATCATTCCTCTCTCTAGATACCCATAACAAGCAGAAGCTACACAACAAATCAAAGTTAATTTCACCCCTTTTGTTTGAGGCCATTGAGTAAGAACCCCCGTCTCCCTCCCAGGTATATATATATATATTTCTAACACAGTTCGTATACCCCTTGTTAGTAGTAGGAATTAGGGGAGGAGCACATTTCTTCTTGGGATAAAATATTCTATATAAAAAAATTAGTTAATGGAGGACTACATTTATTAAAAATATTATTATTTATATAAATAAATAATAGATAATAAAATATATATTAACAAAATTATGATTTTAAACTAATTTGCAACTCTTCAAAACAAAAAGACAAAGCATTTTCTTTCTCCTTAAAATTTATAAAAGGATTAAAAAAAATTAATGAGATTTTAAGATACATGAGTTCTGAGATTAATTCTTAAAGTAAAAAAGGTTATGTGTTATTTGTATGCTAGTAAATATATGTAACCTTTTACATCTGAGACCTATACACATAGTGTAAAAGTAGCATAGTCCTTAAAACAATATTGCTATAATCACACTCTATTTAACTCTGCACTATTTGTTATTTTGACACTGCACAAAACGAATGTTTTTATATTAGGGATATGTACTTTGTTTTGTTTCTTTGATAGTAGTGGAAAAATGTGTAAGGTTACTTTCTCTCTTATTAGCTAGCACGTCAAAAGAAATGAATGTGTTACTTTTCTGATTTTTTTGAAGCAATACTCACAAAGTACTTATATCTGTAACACAAATTTTCAAAACTGAGTAGGGGCTTTGCCTCCATAGTCCACCAAGAGGGACATTATCTTTTTGTCGAATTCTACAGACACCTTAAAATGACATACATTGATATAAAAATAAAAAATGAATTATATTATTTCGGTAATAACACATGCCAGAAAAAAAAAAAAAAACTAAGAGATGTAACTTGAAAGCTACTTTATTTTTTCCCTAACGTGTAACTCGTATATTTGCTGAAAAAATGTAAAGGTGACAAGCATCGTAATAATAGAGTTTAGGTATCCCTTCTTTTTTTTTTTTTCTCCCTAACACTTATGGTGAGTATGCCTTACAGCAATTAGTTCCTGAAAAATGTTTTACGTTTTTTCCCCCTACTATATGGTGCAGAAAACATTTTATTTTTTAGTGTGTAGATAATCAATTTTTTTCTTTAAAATATTTTCCTATATTTAGTATAACTGGACTCATGTATGTGGCAAAATACAGGATGACTTGTCGTTAGGGGTGAAAGCCTTAACAGTGAGCAAAAATATTTTCCTTCATTATGTCAACCTTTTTAAAGATTCAAGACAACTGAAACACTAAAAATTAATTAGAGAATGTCTCATTTTCTATGAACATGTTTCTAAAATGATAATATATTTTAAGAATATCATTACCTCATAATATTTTCAAGTAACGTATTTTGCAAAATCAAGTTAGTCCATACAAGTAATGCAAAACTAGCTTATTCTTGAGTGTTTCATAACCCATCAGAACCCTAATTTCTAAAACCAGTTCGTATAAGTAGGAATAAAATAACAAATACAGTAAATTGGTATATATCATTGTTGTAGTCATAAGTAAGAATCTGCTTGAGTACTGCGTCTCTCAAAAGTGTCTTGGGTTTGAATTAATTTATAGTCAAACATACTATTTTAGCCTTAGAGCTGAGTAAAGATTAGAGGTTCACTTTGTAACTTTAACCCATTTTAACAAAATACAGGAGAGCTATGTATTAGGGGGAAAAACATAATTAGGGTCAGATTCGAAGGTTCTTTACCAACAGATTTCTTTCGATTAAAAAATGAGGTAACAAGATGATAACTCACATACATATCGATATTAGCAAATAACATTTTATTTTAGTGGATATTACTATTCTTAAATTCGAGTGTACACAGTAATTAATATGAACTAGCACGTAGGATTAAATTGGTAATTTTTCTCTATTATAAATTACAGGCTACTATAAAATACTAAAATTTAACCCTTGTTATATTTGTATTCATCCCCCTTCCTACGCGGAAGTTATCAGAGGGATTATTGACTATCATCACTCAACTTAATTAACATGGAATTGCTATAAAGTCCCCGCCCTCAATTAGAAGTACAGAAAGAGCAAATCTGTTCGGATTTGATAATATGAGACATTGTTGACCACCCCTAACTCTGTAATGTATAAGTTAAATTATCATTTTCGGGATTGCAATACATTGTTGGCTTATTTAACAAATTTTTTTTAATTCTCATTTCTGATATTAAAACTACTTGTTCTATATATTGTTATCAAAATTATTCTAGGAGAAACAATAGAAAGTTCAAATGTTAAAAACAACATTTTGAAATCGTTTTGCTCGAAACTAGTGGTCCTGTTTTGTTGCAAAATATGTTCTTCCAAAATATACCTCCAGTTAAAGAATGTGGGGCACCTCGTCTTCTTATCAAAATTTTATGCCTCTAGACTTTCTTAACCATTGAGATTCATGATAGAAAACTGGTATAATCTGACACCAAACTAATAAGATAGATCGCCAAATAAAATTAACCCTAAATTATGGCATATATAGATAATATATATTATTATAGAGATTAGGCTTTAGCTAGGGTTTCCTGAATAAGAAGATGATGATGAGTTCATTGTTATCATGAGATCAAATTAGAGACAATTAGAAGCGATATAGTAATCCTTTGTTAGTTTTCTATGTGTGATTGAAGAGAGAAAACTACTCTTATTTTTCGATGTGTGTTTTGTTTAATCTCAATGGAGCCTACACAATCTGACGGTTAGGAATATATGTGCCTCTCCTTGTGTTATAAAGAGATAAGCTAACTTACCTATCATCGTAAGCCCATACCAAAGACTCATATATCATCACAGTCCACAATAGGTTTAAGTGTTTCTAAAAATTTAATCACAAAAGTGATCACAAATGAGCTTAACCAATATATACTTCACAAATATAACATTTAATTAATCCAAGTCTTATAGTAAATATGAGAATATGCTAGTTCACATAAGATTAAATAATCATACAATTTACGCAAAAGTTTTACTCAATTAGAGCTGCATATTAGACTAGTATCATCCCGCATGGCCTCTACAACTCTTTATAAGATATGAAATACCCATAAGAATTTAATGCAAGAAATATTTGAGAATAGTCTATGAATACTGATAAAACCACATTTCTGTTAATTGAGATTTTTGTAGTAGAACTTTAAAAATTGAATGTCAAAGAAAACAACTTTTTTTTAATACTCTTGTAACCACTACTGGATCTAATATGTTAATTAATTAGTTGTTTTGTGCGATCTAATTCAACTATAATTACAAGGAAAGTTTTAATGAATTAACTTTGCTAATGTTTTTATTTATTATAAATTTTTTAGTGGATAGGAATTATCTTATTTTTCTTAATAACATAATAGTATTTTGTTATGAAAGAAAAAGAGACAAATTTTATTATAGAGGAACCCCTATAACAAGACACTTTCATATTCTTAAAGAAAAGTGGAGGCTCCATGTCCTTTCTTAGTTGGCATATGTAACAGTTACACACTGATATTATAATAAACATAAATAATTGATATTTGACAAGAATTTTTTTCCCATGCATTAAAAGTATGAACACTGAGTTTCAACAGCAATTATGAATGTGCTTCTGGGATTCAATTATATAAAAGTACTTACGGGTGTAAGGAGGATTGTAGTAGGTTGCAGTTTCTAAATTCCCAGCCACCGATGCTGAAAACAGACACAAGACAACTGCTATGAAGACACACAAGTTAGGAGCTACCATATCTAGTTCCCTTTGTTTGATTCAGAGGGAGGCTATATAAAGCTACAATGCTTATAAATGCTTATGCATCTGCATGCAACAAACGCTATTTATAATAGGCATTTTAGCACGTGAAATTTTGTTAAAAAAATGTTACCTCGAAGGTGTAAGAATGCATATAATCTGATGTGACAAAATAACCCTATTTTATGTTTTTTTGCACCAAGATGACACGTAGAATTAAACATTTTGAGATCATTATCCTTTTTTTTTTCTTTCGTCCAAGTTTTAGATGGGATGGATTCAAAATTATTAAACTGCAAAACATGGAGACCGTGATGTAACAAGTAACAATAATTTATTTGCACAAAACCTCAACATATTGTCCAAAGGACAAAATCAATTTAAAAAACTAGGATTATAAAAAACAAAAATATTATGATACAAGGATGTGGCTAGGTTAATTGATTGCGATTTGAATAATGTAATGATTTTTTGTTTAACCCAACGAGTCTTTCGCTCTTTTTAGTAATTAAAAAAATATGATCCTTTTTATATTTGTAAGAGTATGTTGACCTATATGTTATTTAAAAATGGTCTATTTTCCCACTTGTAATTAATATAATAATACATTTTAAGAAAAATTATTATTTGGTGTTAATATTATATATATTTTACTTTGATACTTGATGTGATTATCATTTTGAAAAAAATTAATGCTCACTCTTCACAATAGAATAAGTATAATAAATTAAGAGTATAGTTTTTTTTTTCTTTTTTGTGTGAAGAGTGATCATTTTCATAATGTTTTAGCTATCCAAATTTTCTAAAAGAAATAGCTACATTTTTTTATTGTAGTTATTTCACATGATGAAATTATTTGATGGAAAATTTTAAAAAGAAAAATAAATAGGACTCCAAACTAAATTACGCTATATCGAAAGGTACCAAGTATACATATTTTTTTTAACTTTTCTTTTGTTATTTGCTAGCGAAATGAGTAACACTTAAACCATAGTTGTGTTATTAATACCTTAACTACTTAAAATTTTAGCCTCCAAATTTTATATGAAAAAAATATTATTTAGGGTGATATTACTTAAACAATTCTTTTTTCTACAAATTGTGTCATACTGTTCAGGAATATACCGTTCCAAGTATGCCACTTGTATGCATAAAATGCGGAGAATTGTGGAAATATACTTGGAATAATATCCTTCAAATTAAAAAGAAAAATCCATAACTATGAATATATTATTTAACCTTCAAAATGTGCATAAGTTACAAGTTGTTCTGTATTTTGCATTTTTTTCTTTGGGTAAAAATCAATAAAATAAAATGTTTCTCATGCTAATATAAAAATATTTAATTTTGATTTATTATTAGTGTAAAAGTGTTTTACACTATCATTCAATTGTACATTGCCATGTTATTAAAATGTTTAACTCTGACAACAATTACATCAAAATTCACACTATTTTAATGAATATAACAATTCATGATTAAATGATAGTGAAAAAATTTATACTGACAATCAATTAAAATTAAACTCAATATCACAAGATGAAATTTTTGAACAATAATACAACTCAAAATATTATAACAAACACCACCAAGTAGTGCTAAGCAACTTGTAGATGCTTGACCAATCCTTAGTTCTTAGAACCTGTAAGGCAAGAAGAAACCACACAAGATAGAGATAAAATACCAGTTCAATAAGTTGGAACCAAAGACATTAATGTTGGAACCAAAGTAGTTCAAGGAATTAAACCCTCAAAATTTTGAATATACCAAAAGCATTAAATTGGAATGAACAATTAAGTTTAAAATATAACCAGTTTTTGTTATGAAAAATGTTAATCCAATAATGTTTATCATGCCTATATTATAATGGTTATACTCTGATTAGGAAGTATGTTCCCTTTTGTAATTGAATGATATTTTCGCATGTGTCCAATATGGTGTTATTTACAACTGAAAGATATCTTTGCATGCGTCCAATATACTTTAAATTGCTTTATTTATATTATATTGGATCATCCAAAGTTTTCTTTAAAGTTTAGATTCAAACATTCGTTTAAAGCCTCGAATTCAAATACAAGAATTGTTCATCATTAAATGCTAAAGAGACATCTGATAAAGTGCGCGGCAAAAAGAAGTCAACAAAGTATGCGATGTTGACATACCTAACATCTATACGAGTTCAGCAAATGAGTTCTCTCTGTTCACTCAGAAGATTCAATACAAGACTTTGATGATAACCAAGCTCACTTCTCAAGAGAAGACAAACACGTTATCATTGTTACGCATTTAATGCAGCTCAGAATGGAAACATTTATTACCGTTGGACAAATAGCTTTTGAAGACAAGTTTAAAGCTCTGAAGTATATAAATACAAGGAATCTTCAAAGTTTTAGCAAGAGACAAGCAATACGAACATACTCAAGCTTTTGATAATTCACTCTTGCACTTTTATATTCTTTTTATAAAGTTATTCAAGATACACTGAGCTTCATTGTGATTTATTCTCACACATTATGAGTTATTTGTTGAGTGTTTTCAAACACTACTCTTTTACTCTATGTAAAACCTGAAGAGGCTAGTGTTAAAGAATACTTGTGGTTAGGACCTAAAGAGGTTGAAGAATACTTGTATACTTGAAGAGGTGAAGAATACTTATAATCTTGGAAAGATTAATGGAAAATCCTTCTCGTCGAAGGGACTGGACGTAGCTCTTGGGTTTTAAGAGTGAACCAGTATAAATTGGTTGTGTGATTCTCTCATCCCTTTTATCTTGCATTATTCTTTTCTGTCCTAACGTTTGAGGATTGTTATTGTTGTTTCTAACACTTTCTTATCTTTGGTTTAAAGAATTTTCCTTGCGTCCAAGGATTTCACTTAAAAAGGATTTATGCGTCCCAAGCTCTATTCAAACTCATTTGCGTCCAATTCTTATTTGAGAGACTGTTTTCACAAAAAAGTTTTCCAAGTATTAAAAACACAATTCAACCTCCCCTTCTTGTGTTATTTTTGTTCATTTCACAATATTGGGCTTGGTATTAGGTTAAGGTATGGGTATGTCGCTCTCTTTAAGACAATTTCACACCATTACTAGAACTCCAACGATATCCAGGAACACTAGATCATAGCGCATTACCAACATGATACAACAACCCAACAATTATGTTGTTCATCTATCTACTTTTGCACAAAGAGAAAGATAGGTAGGGTCAGACCCATGTTAAGAGCTAGGGGCTATTGCACCCTCAAAACTCGAGACTTTCTAATGTCATTGTATGCAATTTGTTGGTCAAGGGAAAAGAAAAAACCAAAGCCACTCACACCCAAAGATTATATTGTATGGTTTCGCTCTTGATGATTGGACTCTCTTTGCCAACACATTTTCTCTACCAAAATATTATTACACGTTCTCATATATATTTAACAACAAAATAAGCTATTAATTATCTAACTTCTTATACTTGAACAATTACATGCTTATACTCAAGGTTTTCAAACTCGCGAGTTTATGTAAACTCATGGAGCCTCCGTAAACTTTAATCGTAAACTAGTAAGTTTACCTATTTAAACAAATATTATTAAAAATATATCATATCACCTAAACAAAATAAAATACCCTATTGATAAATCATTTTTGAGACACTTATATTAACTTTGTACTTGACATTATTTGATGTTTATTATGCTCAATATTAGTATATTAACTGAGTTTTGTATTGTTGGATATCATTGGACTTTAATGCAAATTGTGATTAACTCTCAGATTTTGATGCATTTTGACCCTTCCTCATTGATTAGGTCATAACTTGGGCTTCAGTGATTTGTTTGAGGAGTTCTTGGTGTCTGTGGAAAGCTAAGACATATATCAACAAGTTTCATGAAGAACTCGAGAGCTGGATCAGACTTATATTATTCCAAAATAGGTCTGAAAGACAAAGTGGGCTTGTTGTCACTGGAATATGAGCAGTGTACACATATTAGACCATATCGTGAGCTGTAAGCCTTATTTTGAGCTGAAACCGATGTCATTGGAAAGATAACATGCATGGCTCTAACTTTGCTGAAGACCATTTTGTCAATAAATGTCGTTGTTGGCATGATTATGAAGCTGCAAGTTGGTTTGAATTTAGAAACATGTTCTGCCAACATGAACTGGGGTAGGTGTAGTGTTTTTAGAATATCTTGAGTTGTAAAAGTCCCTTTGAGCTAAAATCGGTGACATTGGAAAGCTGAGACATAAAATTACAACTCTTATGAAGACTTTGAAGCTAAAATACGTTGTTTCGGTCATGAAAGTTAAACTGGAAGTCAGAGAAGAGTTGGTGAGGATAAGCCACCAACCATGCACCAACTCACTAACCATGCATCAAGCCACCATTATTAACAAACATCCATTTTTTATAACTTGCATTCATATTATTTTTAGTTACAAATTGGCTTCTATGATTAGTATAAATAAGGCTAATCTCTTTGTATTAAGCATCAATGAAATTTGAAGTAAGTTTGAGTATTTGTGAGAAATAAGTTTGAGTATTTGTGAGAGTTTTCTTTCTTTTCTTCTCATTTTTTTTTAGAATTTCATTTTTGTTCTTTATTTTATGAGTTCTTCCTTCCCATCCATGGAAGGCTAGACTCTTATAATCAATCTAAGGGATTAACCATTTTGATGTTTAATTTGAAAATCTTGTTTTGCTTGTTCAAATTACTTAATTGTTATTCAAGTTTCTCTTCTTCCTCTTTTGATTTTGATCTAGATTGAATTGCTTAGTTTGATTTAGATGTTTATATGATAATAGCTTCATTATCATGTATTCAAAGAGGATCACAAAGACTAAACAATATATCAAAGCTTTTTGATGGATTGTTTAGCTTGGTTAAATCCCGGATCTTAAGTTAATTTATGTTTGGATGATGCTTAATTCATCTAACTTTGGTTAATTAAATTCTAGATGCTTATCTAGTAAAGGATTCTTAGATCATGTTAAGGCTTCTTGATGTGATATAAAGCCAAGAACATGGTTAGCAATTAAGTGGATTCCTTGTAATCAATGATGGATTAAACTCAAGATCAGTAAATTTCCTTAAATTGGTTAAATTGTTATTAAATGGATTTGATTTTTGATATTTTTTTTATCAATTTAAAGCATTAGAAGTTATATATTGTGTTGATTGCACTTGTTATGATTTGAGAACTTTAATGTGAGCGTTAAAAATAAATAGAGATTCCTGTTATTAATTTTGTTGTCTGATAATTAGGTGTAATATTTATAGTTTTGAAATTTTGAATTTTATATAAATATGAATCGAGGATTCTTAAATGTAAATAAAGGAAAACTCACCTAGTTTAAACCAAAGCAAGAAAATTAGAATAGGAACATATGCAAAAGTTGGGCAGCCATCAATTGTGATAAAAGCACTTAGTGATTTGGGTATGTGGGGTTGCATTAGGGGTTGAGGAATTCTACTTATATGGGGATAAGGATCTATGTTTTGAATGATGGAAATGTAGACCTTGATACCTTACCTTAATCATGTATAACAAATTATGAAAATACAATTTTAGAAATTAAGAATGGGATGTTTAAGCTAAATTCAATCTAATAAGGGCATAATACATGCCTGTTTAGATATGAGAGTAACTTAACCATTTGGACTGCGTCCTAACCAAAATTCTTGGTAAAACTAGGTTGATCCCAACCCAAACATGTCAGGTTAGATTTGATCCTGAGCACTCCTATGCTTATGGGCTAGTTGAGTAGCCTCCTTCTAGAAAAAAAATCATTGGAAGTAATACTTTGGGTGAGCCATGTCACTAGCCATGCTTAGTGTTAGAGTAATGTATATTTACTACCATTTTGTGTTGTTTATAAAAGAAAAACTTACATTTTTGGTTAAATTTCTCTAATTGGTGAAAACCATAACAATAATGGTAAATTAATTTAAGCTCAAATTTTCAATTTGTGTCATTTATTTGTCTCAATTTGATTTCTATACTCGTGGTTCAACGAGAGTTGGTTTAATTAGTAAGTATAAAAATACTCTACTTGTAAGATATTTATGTTTGATTCTAATTATTAGTGATCTTTCTTAGGTTCCGTTTGGATAGCCTTATATACAACTTATTTCAGCTTATCTACTACAATGAGCGCTTATGAAGTATTTTATTCTATTTGGATGGACTTATTAAAACAGCTTATGAAATCCCTATGAGCTTTTTGTTTTGAGCTTATTTTCATAAGTTAAAAATTTAAGCTTATGAAAATAAGCTTTTATGGAAGCTAAAAATATCTTAAGTACTAGTTGTTTTATAATAATTTTTGGTAAAATTAACTTCAAGAGATTGACATAATTCATAGCATATATCTTAAATGTTTGATATTTATTTCAAAAAGTTTATGAAAAATATTTCTCAAAATATTTATCTAGATACTATTTAACTTATTTTAAACAATACTTATAATAGTTACTCTAATAAATACTTATATAAGCTATTTATTTAAACGAGACCTATTTCTAAGTGTCACCATAAGTCATGATGCCAATGCCACAAATGTGGGACCCTTTCTCTCTCTTAATTGTTTTTCTTAAAAAAATATTTCTATTCCAGTGAGACATTACTCTGCTATTCGATACAATTAAATTCTTATATATTTTTAGTAAAAATTAGAAAAGAGATTTTGACAATTTGATACATACATTACCTTGTTCAATAAGCACCGAAGAAGCTATTCAAATACAAACCAGATTGTCAGTAGTACCTGACCCTCAGACGGCAACAACACATCGTAATCTCAATTACAACCTCTTCGCTCTTCGCTTCATTTGATTCGATTCGGTTCGGTTCGTTTCGGTTCGATTCTCCGAGGTTGCCATCTCTTAAGTCCCAAATCGTAACCCTAATCTCCGAGGTTGTCGCTCTGTTTCACCCTCTTTGCGCGAAAACCATGGCTACGACGCTTGTGAGCTCCGCTGGTGGGATGCTGGCGATGCTGAACGAGCCCCATCTCTCGCTCAAGCTTCACGCTCTCTCCAATCTCAACAACTTGGTTGACAACTTCTGGCCCGAGATCTCCACCAGTGTTCCCCTCATGTCTGTATTCTCCTTTTTCCTTTCTGATTCATGATTTGGGGTTTTCGGTGGTTTTCCTTAATGGGTTTTGCAAAAAAAAAAAATTATGGGTTTTGTGTTGCAATGCCGTTTTTTAGTTATGGAAGTAGGGCTTTGTCAATCAAGGAAAGTAGTTTGTTGTAGCTATTGTTTTATGTCTAATAATGTATGGTCCTATGTGTGGATCAATTGCTTGGCCCATATGAAAAGTTGTAATTTTCTAGTTTGGAGTGAGTAGATATATCTATGCAAAGGTCATGTTATGGTGAATTGTTAGTTTGTTATGTACTAAGCTTGTGCATTTAACTTTTGGTCTTTTGGTTGTCTGAATATCAGTAGCATATGTAAGGTAATCTGTAACTTCAAGGGTTTTGAAGTATTTGTTAATGTTAAGACTTAAGATTGCCAGCATGGTCATGATGTGTGAACAGTTCACTATAACTTATTTTTGTACTCTGAGAATATTAGTTAATCAAACTAGTTTCTTGGTTCTTTGGTCTTGTAAGGTCCCTGGATCTTGTAAGGTAATATTGTCTGTGCTTTTATATTGATTAGCCACTTTGATTGAGAGGAACCACCATTTGTTGGGTCATTGATCAATGACCATGAATAGATGTTAAAAGGCTTTTTTGAATGGCAGGAACTGGTCCCCCATTTAAGTTTCTTAGTTTCAGATTTTCTGTTTGCGACATATGATAAACATGTAGTTTGTGGAAGGCCACGGTTAGGAATTTTAGGATGGCCTAAGGTTAGAAAATTAGTAATCCAAGGCTTATTGAAGTTTGGCTGTGGTAAAAGTGCTCTGCAAGCAAGAGGATAGGGTTCGAGGAGCAAATATGCGGCTGTTGGGTTGCTATGAACAGACTTGTGAAACTCATATTTTAGGTGTTTTGGTACAGATGGCTAAGGATTACTTGGGGTCCTGAAAGCCCTAGTTTTTAATGCTGCCTCTGTCAAAGGAAGCAAATTCACACAGGCTGGTAAAATTGAAAGAAATTGATCAGAAATGTTATATGTTACATGTGACCTGACCCTTACAAATCCGTGGTGCGATTCAACAAGGAATTTTCATGGAGATATATATCTTGTAAATTCAGTAGTTAGGGTAACACAACTTTCACAGTGAGTGTATTGGGTATTGGGATTAGGGTTTCAGTGTTGAGCGGCTACTCTTTGGAACTTCATTGATCATAGTGAATTTTTTTCTCTGTTTTGCCCTTCAACATAGGCCTATGGTTCACTGTAGGTTGAACCACTTTAAATTCTGTGTTGTTTTTTCTTCTTATTTTCTCTGCTCCTCTGGTTATAACAATAATTTTTAGAAAAGGAAACATTGATTTTGAATTTATCACACAATCAAGAAAGCAATCTTTAGGGATTTACACTTACTACTAATGCTAAATTAATAAGTAAAACTTAAACTATCAAATAAGGCCTAATAAGACATGAATAACTTGAAGGTTGAAACCCAAGCTTAAATACAGCCTGTGGCCAGACTGCTAGAACTAACAAAATTTTGTGAAAATTATTATAATATTTCTGGGATGAATATGTAAAGTTAGATAAAGTAACATGTATAAAGTAACAAGTGGTTAGGATGAGTGAGGTTTGGGTAGAGTGTCATAGGTTCAACTCCCAGGGTTTCCCAAAAGCAAATGTTGCTAAAATAACATGTATTAGCCAGCTTACGTGACCCAATAATCCTACGTTATTCTGATCTGATAAAACCTATGAAACAATCACAATGAGCCCCGATAACAAAACAAATCCCAAATACTGATTTGCTTTAGTGTTTAAGCTTATGCTTACTTGATGTTACTGCTATCTGCATCTGTTTATTTATGTGCACAACTACGCATGGTTAGCGTAACTACATGTATATATTTGTTGTGTGTGGTATATATTTGCTATGATAAATGGCTCTTTTACCTTTACAAGCGAGGTTCTTGGTTGAATTAATGGCTTGAAATTTGTAAGATTGGTTAGTGACTTACTGATCATGCAACAATGTAACTGAAGCTTCATAGTAAGATTTGCAGACATTCTTATTGAAGCCTTCTGTCTTTATTTGGTTTTATGATATAATTTTTCTCTCTTCTTCTATTTGGTTTGATTGAATTTTTGGTGCACATGGTTAAAAATTGGAATGTTGTATGTTAAATCTGTGTTTTGATATATGTATTAAACAGAGAGAGTTTGTATGAAGATGAGGAGTTTGATCAACATCAAAGGCAACTTGCAGCACTTCTTGTGTCAAAGGTATATGTTAGACCTCCTATTCAGTCAACCTATATCAGGAAAGTTAGGCATCAACCCAGGCCAATTGGGCCAGCTTTAGGCTATGGGCCTGTGGATTCACATCATAATAATTAGGATCGATTGTAATAGCTAGGGTCTATTGTAACTAATAAGAACCAGCGTGTATGGTAGCTGGACTAGGAACAAACAGAATAAATAGAGAAAAGGAGGAAAAAACAGTTAGGAAATAAGTGGGAATTGGAAAGGGAGGGGCCAAGCTCTCTGATTCTTGGCAGGGTATTCTTCTTCATCTTCCCTCTTTCTCATTCTCTCTCTATTCCACACAATTCTTGTATCTCTTTCTCTGATTTGGGAACATTTCCCCAGAGAGTTCTTCAATACATATCAGTTGCTATTCAGAATTACGATCTCTTTTACCAGTTTCTATCAACTGGTATCAAAGCCCTCAAGATCTTGGAGGGTTCATGGTCACGACACGAGGAATGGAGGCTAGAATCGAGGCTTTAGAGCACGAATTTGAAGGGTTGTTAGAGATGTGACAAAATCTTGAGCGAAATCTTGAGGAAGAAAAGTTAGAAAGAATAGAGACTCGGAGACAGTTGAACGAGTTGGTTGAGACCATTAGGGGACAAAATGTACGACGTGATGATCTCGAGCAGAACAATGGCGGAAGCCATATAGGGGAAGGAGGCAGTAGCAGAAATCGGTTTGACTCCCGAAGCCGCGAAGAGCGGTGGAGGAAACTAGAGATACCAGTCTTCGGAGGAGAAGATGCGTACGGGTGGACCAATCGAGTCGAGCGATACTTTGAGTTGAAGGAGATGAATGACGTGGAGAAGCTACAAGCAGTAATGGTAGCCATGGAAGGGAAGGCACTCACTTGGTATCAATGGTGGGAATTTTCGTCGAAGGACCCTACTTGGAAGGATATCAAAGAAGTGGTGACTCGATGCTTTCAGTCTATGATGCGGCAAAACCCTTATGAATTGTTAATGATCCTTAAACAAGATGGAACGGTTGAGGAATATAGGGAGCAATTTGAGCTCTATGTAGGGCCTCTTAGGTGTGCTGAACCTGAGTACCTAAAAGGTATGTTTTTGAATGGGTTAAAGGATGTGATTAAGGCTGAATTGAAGCTTCACCCATTAGAGAAGTTAGCAGATGTCATGGATTATGCACAAAGAATCGATAACAGAACATGTTATTAAATAAGTGGACCCCAAATTCGGGCAGAGGTGGAGGAATGAATCGTAGCTACAGTAATACAAGAACTGTAAGTTGGGAGTCAAGGAACAAAAGTCAGAATCAAACAGTAACAGGAGTTGGGAGCACAATTAGTGAGGCCAATAATTCAAAGACTGGAAATTCGTGGAGGGGGAGAGGTTTTAGAAGACTAACAGATGTTGAGATGCAAGAGAGATCTCGGAAAGGTTTGTGCTTTAGGTGTGATGAAGGGTTCAGTCCAGGACACGTGTGTACCAACAAATAATTGCAAGTACTGATCCTAGAAGAGGAGGCAAATAATGAGGTGGAGCTAGAAGAAATAGAAAGGGTAGAGCAAGAGGGGGCATTTAAGACCTTGCAATTGTCCATGTATAGCATTACGGGTCTTACTACCAAGAAGTCTATCAAATTGTGGGGAACAATAGCTGAAAGGCAAGTAGTGGTGCTAGTGGATTGTGGTGCATCCCACAATTTTATCTCCTCAATCTTAGTCCATAATTGTGGTCTAAAGGTGGGGGTTACTTCCCCTTATTCCGTGGAAGTGGGGGATGGCAGGAAGATTCCTTGTGAAGGAGTCATGCTCAATTAAAACTCCAAGTATAGGGTTTAGAAATCCAACGAAATTTCTTTATCTTTGACTTAGGAGGAGTGGATGTCGTTCTGGGCATGGAGTGGTTAGCCAGCATTGGTGAAATCCAGGAAAATTTCAAGGAACTTACAATAAAAGTACCCACAGTAGAAGGCACCAAACTACTGAGAGGAGAACCTACTTTAGCAAGAACCTCGGCCTCTTTTAAGGCTGTTATGAAAGCATTGCAGAATGAGGGGCAAGGCTACTGGGTACAGTATTACGGGTTGCAAACCGATTTAGAATTGAAGGAGGAGCTTCCATCATGGATTGCAGATGTGTTACAGGAGTATACAGAGGTTTTTCAGGAACCTCAGGAGCTGCCCCCCTCAAGGAAACATGATCATGCGATTGTGTCGAAGGAAGGAGCCAATATCCCTAATTTGAGGCCCTATAGGTACCCACATTACCAAAAGAATCAAATTGAAAAATTAGTGGATGACATGCTTAATTCTGGAATAATTAGACCTAGTGTCAGTCCTTATTCAAGTCCAATTATCTTGGTGAAAAAAAAAAGATGGCGGGTGGCGGTTCTGTGTTGACTATAGGGCCCTTAATAAGATTACAATCTCGGATAAATTCCCCATTCCCATCATTGATGAGCTGTTAGATGAGTTGGGAGGGGCTGTGATATTTTCCAAACTTGATTTGAGATCCGGCTATCATCAAATTAGAATGAGGGAGGAGGACATACCTAAGACAACATTTAGAACACACGAAGGGCACTATGAATTTGTGGTTATGCCCTTTGGACTTACAAATGCTCCCTCAACATTCCAAGCCCTTATGAATGCAGTCCTTACACCCTACTTGAGAAAGTTTGTCCTTGTCTTCTTTGATGATATTTTGATATATAGCAAAACAAAGGAGGAACACAAATTGCACCTAAAGATGTTAGAGCTTTGAGGGGTTTTCTGGGGTTGACTGGGTATTATAGGAGGTTCGTGCAAAACTATGGCAAGGTGGCTAGACCTTTAACCCAACTACTGAAGAAAGACAGCTTCCACTGGGATCAGAAAACTCAACAGGCCTTTGATGAATTGAAAAAGGCAATGGCAGACCTACCTATCCTCATAGTTCCCGATTTTCCAAGCCTTTTTCGATTGAGACTGATGCTTCCAATAAAGGGCTTGGGGTTGTACTGTTACAAGAAGGCAGGCTAGTGGCTTTCCTAAGCCAAACACTATCAGAGAGGAATCAACAGAGGTCAGTTTATGAGAGGGAGCTCATGGCCATCGTTCTAGCAACATAGAAGTGGAAACACTACTTACTAGGAAGGCATTTCGTGATAATTACTGATCAAAAGAGTCTGAAGTTTTTGACTGAACAGAGGGTACTCGGGGAGGAACAATTCAAATGGACTTCAAAATTAATGGGACTGGATTTTGAAATACAATATAGACCCAGGGCAGAAAATGGAGCAGTAGACGCATTGTGTAGAAGAATGACCTATGCAGCCCTCTCTGTAGCTCAATTTCCAAATCTGGAAATTTGGGAGGAAGAAACCCAAAGAGATGAGAAGTTGAAGGGTGTTATACAGGATCTCATTAAAAATCTTGCATCACATCCAGGGTTCAAATTCAGGGATCAGAAGCTGCTTTATAATGGGAAGTTAGTACTGCCAAAAACTTCCCCTCTGATTCCATTACTCTTGCAAGAGTTTCATAATTCTCCCCTTGGTGGACACTCAGGATTTTTTAGAACGTTCAAGAGGATTTCGGCTCTGGTTTACTGGGAAGGAATAAGGAAAGATATTCAGCAATACGTGGCTACTTGTAAGGTATGCTAGTTGAATAAGTACCAAACTTTATCCCAGTAGGGACTACTACAACCCCTCCCTGTTCCAACGCAAGTTTGGTCAGACATTTCCATGGATTTCATAGAAGGACTTCCCAAGGTACAAGGGAAAAATGCTATATTGGTGGTGGTAGACAGGTTCACCAAATATGCACATTTTATAGCCCTCAGTCATCCATTCACTGCAAAAGATATTACCGAGGTCTTTACCCATGAGATAGTCAGGTTGCATGGTTTTCCAGCCACCATTGTCTCTGATAGAGACAAAATATTTCTCAGTCATTTCTGGACTGAATTGTTCCGATTGGATGGTACCAAACTAAAGTTTAGTTCTGCCTATCACCCGCAAACAGATGGGCAGACTGAGGTGGTGAACAGGTGCTTAGAGACCTATTTGAGGTGCTTAATCGGCTCCAAACCAAAGCAGTGGCCTCAATGGCTTGGATGGGCAGAATTTTGGTTTAACACCAATTATAACAGTTCTATGAAACTTACTCCCTTTAAGGCCCTTTATGGGAGGGATCCCCCTCTATTACTAAAAGGGACCACGGTTCCCTCTGCAGTGGCAGAAGTCACGAGACTGACCGAGGAGAGAGATCAGATGCTCCTTGATCTCAAGACTAACTTGATGAAGGCCCAAAACCAGATGAAAATATATTGTAACCAGCACAGAAGACCTATGGCATATGAGGTCGGGGATTGGGTGTACCTAAAGTTACAGCCCTATAGACTAAAGTCCTTAGCTAAGAAGCGGAATGAAAAGTTGAGCCCCCGTTTCTATGGCCCTTATCAGATCAATAAGAAGGTGGGACAAGTTGCTTACCAGTTAGATTTACCCTCAGACAGCCGCATACACCCTGTGTTCCATGTATCCCTCTTGAAAAAGGCTCTCTCTGCTTCAGCTACCCCTCAACCCCTACCCAAGATGTTATCTGATGACTGGGAATTGCAAGTCACGCCTGCTGAAGTTTTACAAGTAAGGAATGGCCCTTCTGGTGCAGCTGAAGTTCTCATTCAATGGCAGGATCTCCCTGACTTTGAAGCTACCTGGGAACCAGTGGAGGTGATCTCCAAACAGTTTCCTTCCTTTCACCTTGAGGACAAGGTGACTCTTTTGGGGGGGAGTATTGTTAGACCTCCTATTCAGTCAACCTATATCAGGAAAGTTAGGCATCAACCCAGGCCAATTGGGCCAGCTTTAGGCTATGGGCCTGTGGATTCACATCCTAATAATTAGGATCAATTGTAATAGCTAGGGTCTATTGTAACTAATAAGAACCAGTGTGTATGGTAGCTGGACCAGGAACAAACGGAATAAATAGAGAAAAGGAGGGAAAAACAGTTAGGAAATAAGTGGGAATTGGAAAGGGAGGGGCCAAGCTCTCTGATTCTTGGCAGGGTATTCTTCTTCATCTTCCCTCTTTCTCATTCTCTCTCTGTCTCTTTCTCTGATTTGGGAACATTTCCCCAGAGAGTTCTTCAATACATATCAGTTGCTATTCAGAATTACGATCTCTTTTACCAGTTTCTATCAGTATATTGTTCAGCCAATTAGTGAACTAGCATTTTCTGTTGAAAATTTGTGTTGTGTCATTTTGCTTAATGAAGCCATTTTCTTCAAATAGCGTGGTTGTTAACTTGGTATCAATTTAACTTAGAGGAAGAAAGAATGAACATATAGGAAATGGTTCATTTGTTCATGAACATATTGGAAATAACATATCAGTGGACAGATGTTTTCTCACTTCCATACAATTTTTATTCTTAAATACTGAAGTTGGTTTGATGGTTTGTTTTTTGAAATCTAATTTTGTTTACTTCTTGATCTTCAGGTCTTTTATTACTTGGGTGAACTTAATGACTCATTGTCTTATGCCCTTGGAGCCGGTCCTCTATTTGATGTTTCAGAGGATTCTGACTATGTGCATACTCTTCTTGGTAAGAATTATTATCTGTTATTTGATAAAGCTATGGTATCAAGACCTTGCTAGGGGCATCACTTTGATGAAAGTGGGATTTGATGGGATCATCTTTGTTCAGTTGTTGGTAGTGTTTGATTTCTTTCATGTTAACAAATTTAAAATGGTAGTATTATTAATTAATTAATTTTGAGCTCCTGTAACATTTTGTTTATTTTCTTTTATCTTCAGCTAAAGCCATAGATGAATATGCTAGTCTTAAGTCTAAGCCAGCAGAGTCAAGTGATGAATCTCTCAAGGTGGACCCTAGGTTGGAAGCAATTGTGGAGAGAATGTTGGATAAGTATGTAAACCATAATCATTCTTATGGCTGGTCTGATATCGAAGAGTATCTTAATTCTCATGGTTCCCTCACTTTTTGTTGCCTTTTCCTCATTTAGGTGTATCATGGATGGAAAATACCAGCAAGCTATGGGAACTGCCATTGAATGCAGGAGATTGGATAAACTAGAGGAAGCAATCACAAGGAGTGACAACGTTCAAGGAACTCTATCATATTGCATTTATGTCTCTCATTCCTTTGTCAATCTTAGAGAATACAGACAGGAGGTAAGCGCAATGAACATTTACTAGTTGTATTTAAGTTCTATGCAGCACACCCGTCTGGCGAATTATTCTTTTCCTTTTACATCTCTTCGAATATTGCTTTGGGGCTATATTCTCTGGAATTTGTTTTACGATTTTAATTATCTTTGAAATATCTCCTTGGTCTTTGATACTTAATGGGAATCTTAAATCTTGCTCAACTGTGGTACTTCAATGAATGAGATTGCTATTTGGCATGCTGGATTGGTTTATGCTGTTAAGAAGGTCTGAAAAAATTACGTGCAAATGGAGTTGAATCTTAGTGAGTAATTTTCACGTTTTAGTTTCACCATTTAGTGGAGTACTTTGGTTTGGTAAGCCATGGTTTATGTAGTTTTAATATTAATTCAAGATTGTATGATGCAACATGTCTTTAGATGGTGTTTGGGAGGAAGTGCTGAAGTGATTTTTTTAACATGGACGTTATATGTTATGACTGGTCAGGAACACACTAAGGTTCAAGGTTCCAATGAGGTGTTGTATTGTTTTGATTATATTGTGGTCTGTGATCTGGTTATAATAGATTTTAAAGGCAACTTATGAGGATAACTGGATATGTAGCTATAAATTATGTAAAATGCATGTTTAGGGAGTGCTTTCCATGATGTTGATCCATTTTGAAAATCCTTTCCCCTTCTATTTCTACTATAATTGAAAAAGGGGAAAAGTTGTCATGTTAAATTATATATATTAGCCTACCACATTCATCCACGTTTTACTTTTAAGGAACTTCTCTTTTAAATAAAATTTTCTTACATATTACTTCAAATTATATATAAGGCTTGGTTGTTGTTGTTCTTTGTTACACATTAAAAATTTTAACTCTGTAATTTTATGTTCTTTTGCATTTTAAAATTTATGAAGGGATAATTATCCTACCACTACCACCCTGTGTTTAAATAAAATTTATATTTTCCCTTTACACCCGAATTGCAGATGCCACTACTAGTATTATAATACTAATTATGTAACTGAAATTTGTTGTATAAATGATGAATAGGTGTTTTTTCATCTTCATTGCTTTGTTTTGGACTCAGACAAGCATTCTCAAAACAATGATCTTATCTTGCTTGCTAGTTTAATGATGCCTGTATATTTCATGTTTGTTGAAAGAGGTGGAAACATGAGGTTGAAACATTCAACTCGTTACATATCAGGAGCTTTTTAGATTCAGTGGTTCTTTACAGTCATTTCCTTTTCTTATTTTAGTTTTATTGTTAGTGTCTCATTTTATTGTTGATTGTATTCATTGTTGCTAAATTGTAAAGAACCATATCATAGTAAGCGAAAATGATTAAAAAGCAGGGGAAAGAAAAAAAGATGTAGAAGATGAAGCATAAGTGATGGGTAACAAACTATGTTGCATTTTAATCTACTCATCTTTTCAATTAAAGAACTCTTGCAAAAAATGATGAAATGTATTTGATCTACCATTAGTTTTTAATATTAATTGGGAAAAATGCATAGACATATCCTGAACTTAAACTTGTTTTGAAGTAGCTACCTTTGGACTTTCAGAATTGGGTGAGGTCCGTATACTTTCGGAAACCTGCAAACAGACCCTTCCGTTCACTTATTAAGCGAGAACCATTCATCATGTAACTAGCATGTGTTGATTAATACATGTAGCAGTCTCTTGTTTGTCTACAATACATTATTTTTTTAAAATAATAAAAATTTCCCCTTTCTATTTAATTTCTATTTCCAAAAATAGAAAATATCCTTAATTTAAAAAGAAATTAAATTAAAGGGAAAAAATTAAATTCTTTTAAAAATTAATATGGACAGATTAGGGATTGTCAAGTGTATTAATGAACACGTACAAGTCACATCATAAATGGTTTTTGTTTAACTTAGGGATGGAAGGGTCTGTTTGCAAGTTTCGGAAAGTATAAAGACTTTTCATCCGATTTCGAAAGTTCATTGCTACTTCAAAATGTGGTAAAGTTCATGGAGTGTCTGTACATTTTTCCCACTATGAATATGTTGTCGTTATCTTCCTGCAGTTTAAAAAGTGACTGATATGTTTGGAAAAATATCATTTTAAAGTTGGATTTCTTTCACAGTTGGCTGCACAGTCTTTTCGAAAAATGTTTGTCATTTCTCTTCTCTTATCTTAAATGTTCTTTTTTTAAAAGGTTTTTGTACTTTGTAAATCTTAGAAACGGATCAGGAAGTTATTGGTTAATATTAGACATACAGAATTTCAGTTTAATTGTATATGTAAATATTTAATGTGGAGATGTGCTTCTTGTCTCTCTAGCAATCCTCTCTATCGCTTACCATTGTTCCATATCCCTGTGGGAGTAGCCCATACAATAGAGAAGATTATAAGGGATTTTCTTTGGTCAGGTCTAGTGAAGATGAGACGTGATCATCTGGTCAGTTGGGAGGTGTGTTTTTCGTCCTAAGAAGGAAGTGGGTTTGGGTCTTGATAATTTGGTGTTTAAGAACATTGCTTTGGCATGTAAATGGCTATGATGTTTTCCTTTGAAACCCCACTCTCTTTGGCATCAGCTTATCCGAAGTATGGCTTAGATCAAAATGGGTAAGATGTCAATATGGCAATCTGAGCTTCATTCTAGTCCGTGGAAGTTTTTTTCACATTTATATGCTACCTGGGTCTTAGCTTTCCTTGAAGGTGGGTAATGGTTCTTGTGTCAACTTTTGGGAGGACCTTTGGGTAGGAGACTTCTCGTTTTGGAGATACTTTCCCATGTCTTTATTGTCTTTCTTCCCTTAGCATTCAGATTTCTGTTTGTTCTTGGAATTTTCACTTTTATCGTAACTTAAACTATAGGGAATTTTCTGAATTGGAGTTTGGGTAATGGTTCTTGTGTCAACTTTTGGGAGGACCTTTGGGTAGGAGACTTCTTGTTTTATAGATACTTTCCCATGTCTTTATTGTCTTTCTCCCCTTACATATCTCTCCTATCCACAATTTCTATAGCGTTCAGATTTCCGCTTGTTCTTGGAATTTTCACTTTTATCGTAACTTGAATGATAGGGAATTTTCTGAATTGGAGTCTCTTTTGTGTCTCATTGACTCTATTCATTTGTCTTCTAATTCGGATAAAAGGATTTCATCTCTTGACCCTTGTAGGGTGTTTTTGTGCAAATCCTTTTTCCAATTTCTAACTCATTCATTGAATATAGCTTTCAGATTTCCGTTTGTTCTTGGAATTTTCACTTTTATCGTAACTTGAATGATAGGGAATTTTCTGAATTGGAGTCTCTTTTGTGTCTCATTGACTCTATTCATTTGTCTTCTAATTTGGATAAAAGGATTTCATCTCTTGACCCTTGTAGGGTGTTTTTGTGCAAATCCTTTTTCCAATTTCTAACTCGTTCATTGAATACAGCTACTTTCAATCTTGATAAACCCTTTTGGAAGTCCAAGGCTCCCTCAAGGTCAAGTCTTTTATTTGGTCATGTTGCACATTCGCAGGCCACATAAGGCTCTTTCCCGTTATGTGTTATGTGTGGTGCCTGTTCAGAGTCGGTTCTTCATATGTTCTTACATTGTTTTATTGATGTTTCTTTATTGAATAAATTGTTCGGCTTTATGGTGAATGTTGGGTGTGCCCTCGGTCCTTGGAGTCTTGGACCAATTTTTTTTTAGTGGTTTTGGTAGAAGAAAATAGGCTAAATTGTTATGGCAATGTGCAATCTATCTACTATCTAGTGCATTTGGTTGGAGTGTAACATTTGTATTCTTAAGGAGGTTCCTTTGGCTAAGCAGCTGATTTTGGATAAGATAGGTGATTGGCTTCTATTTGGTGTAAAGCGCATGGTCTTTTAAAGGGGGTTTCCGTAATGGATAGGCAGAGGGATTGGGCAGCTTGGTTCCTATTGATTTTTTTCTTTTTCTTTTTTCTTTTATTTTCCTTTTTTCATTATGGAGGATACCTTATACTCTAATGCCATGTTTGGTAGGCCGTATAAGGCATGATAGTATAGGATAAGTTTATACAATCAAGGCTTATACAATGTTTGGACCATTAGGCCTGATTGTATAGCTTTTACAATGGTATTATCTTATATAGCATATGTTGCATAAGGTTATACATGCTTAAGGGGGAGGATAAGCCTAGATAGGATAAGTTTATCCTATAGAAAATAAAAACTATCTCTTGTCTCTCTAGAAAATCTCACTCTTTCTAGAAGTATTTTCTCTCTCTCTCTCTCTCAAAAATCTCACTTTAGAAAATCACTCCCTCTCTTGAAACTCTCACTAGAAAATCCCTCTCTCTAGAAATTCCCTCTCTCTCTAGAAAATCACTCTAGAAACTCTCACTCTAGAAAATCTCCCTCTCTAGAAAGTCACACTCTTTAAACTCTAGAAAATCTCTCTATCTAGAAATTCTCTCTCTTTCCCTCTCTAGAAACTCTCTCACTAGAATCACTCACTCATTCTCTCTCTAGAAACTCTTTCTCCCTAGAAACTACTTCTCTCAAGAAATTCTCTCTTTCTGGAAAATCTCTCTCTAGACACTTTCTAGAAATTCTCTAATAAAATCTCTCTGTAGAATTTTATTGCTTTTTAATATATATAAGTATATTTTTCTAATTAAATATTTTATTATCCTATATTGCCATGTACATTATAATAACAAACACATGATAGTATAGAATTATATAATCTCATATCTTATATAGTGACACATCAAGCACTGTATAATATAAAACCTTATATGATGGATAGTTTATCCTATACTATCCAATAACTCTTATCATATATTGCATGCCAAACATGGCCTAAATTCCATCTACGTTTCTTCTCTTCGTCTTAATGAATTTCTTATTTTATAAAAAAAATGTGGAGATGTGCTTGGAGTTCATTTTGTGTCTATTATCCTTTCTATCTAGAAGTTTATTCTTCATGCCATCATCAGCTAATACTTTATATGGTTGGGAAGCATGACATGCTTGGGGTATTTGCATGTTAGTAATGAATGACATTTGTTCTGTCAACTTGTTGGCTTGTGTCATGACCTGTACTCTGCAAAATGTGAGAAAGACATTTTAACTGTTGATATTATAGGGTTTCGGTAGGGAAGGAGTAAAAGAGAATAGAAATACTAATGAATAATATGAGATTGGATTGATTTGATGTGTTGTAAAATACAAAGCATTAACCCCTAATTATACTAATTATTAGGTCAAGTATTAGTGTAGTACTACTAGTACAAGCCCAAGCCCACTAAGATAATAAGACTCCTAACCCTAATTAAAAGAGGAAACAAATCAAGAAACATAATGAAATTATGAAACAATTCCTAAGATTGCTTCCTAAATTAGAGGACTAATTGATTCTACAATATATTATAAAAATCTTCTAAAGATATACTAAGATATTCTAAAGATATGCTAAAATATCCTGAAGATATTCTGAGATATTCTAACATTAACAATGGTATTTCTAACTGAAGGTTGACATTGATACTTGTTCTGTCCATCCAGGTTCTCCGCCTCCTTGTTAAAGTATTTCAAAAGCTGCCTTCACCAGATTATCTGAGCATTTGTCAGTGTCTTATGTTCTTGGATGAGCCAGAAGGTGTTGCAAGCATATTAGAAAAGCTTTTACGTTCTGAAGACAAGGATGATGCTCTTTTGGCATTTCAAATAGCCTTTGATTTGGTAGAGAATGAGCACCAAGCTTTTCTTCTAAATGTCAGAGATCGCCTTTCATCGCCAAAGTCCCAACCTTCAGAATCTGCTCAGCCAAAACCCAGTGACACAGGTTCTGCTCCGAATGCTAGTGTGAGTGGACCAGATGATGCTCAAATGACAGATGGCGACCCTGCTTCTATTGTCACCGTGCCTGAGGATCCAAGTGAAACTATGTATGGTGAGAGGCTAAACAAAATAAAGGGAATTTTATCTGGGGAAACTTCAATACTGTTGACTCTGCAGTTCCTCTACAGTCATAACAAGTGAGGCAATTTCTTTAGTGATATTTTAGTACATCATTTCCTTGTTGATTTTAGTCTCCTTGAGGTATTATGTTGGTTCTTATACCGCCTGGCTGTAATTTGCATTCAGATCTGACCTCCTTATTCTGAAGACAATAAAGCAGTCCGTGGAGATGAGAAATAGTGTCTGCCACAGTGCTACAATATATGCTAATGCAATAATGCATGCTGGAACTACTGTGGATACTTTCCTCAGGGAAAATCTGGTCAGTTATAATAGCTTTTGCTTTTCTTTTATTTAATTTTTTAATTTTTGTTTCCCTTACATTGTGATTGCTTTCAATTCTTAAAAGATTTTGTTCCCTTGAAAATTTTAGGATTGGTTGAGCAGAGCAACTAATTGGGCCAAATTTAGTGCAACAGCTGGTCTTGGTGTTATCCATAGAGGGCATTTGCAGCAGGGAAGGTCACTGATGGCACCTTATTTGCCTCAGGGTGGGACCGGTGGTGGTGGTGGTAGTCCATACTCAGAAGGTGGTGCTCTCTATGCCCTTGGTCTTATTCATGCAAACCACGGAGAGGGCATCAAACAATTTCTTCGTGATAGCCTGCGCAGTACTACTGTTGAGGTGCTCTTAAATAATGCTCATGCTCTTTTGTAAAAATGTTTTAGCCGACTGTTATTTTTACTGTGGGGTTTATGGGCAGGTTATTCAACATGGTGCATGTCTAGGTCTTGGATTGGCAGCACTAGGAACTGCTGATGAGGATATTTATGAAGAAATAAAAAATGTTCTCTACACTGACAGTGCTGTTGCCGGTGAAGCTGCTGGTATCAGTATGGGCTTACTTATGGTTGGAACAGCCAGCGATAAGGCAAATGAGATGCTCACTTATGCACATGAGACACAGCATGAAAAGATCATTAGGTAAAGGTGTTTCACATGACAAGTTGTTAAACCATGGCTTCTCTTTGGCTAGATATTTATGTGTTTGTTTAACATTCCAGGGGATTGGCATTGGGAATAGCTCTTACGGTTTATGGAAGAGAAGAAGAAGCTGACACTTTGATTGAGCAGATGACTCGGGATCAGGATCCAATATTGCGTTACGGTGGCATGTACGCATTGGCCTTGGCTTATAGTGGAACAGCAAACAATAAGGCCATTCGTCAGTTACTACACTTTGCTGTGTCTGATGTGAGTGATGATGTCAGGAGGACTGCTGTTCTTGCATTAGGGTTTGTGTTGTACTCTGATCCAGAGCAGGTTAGTATTGCCTTTTCCTTTTTATTTTCCTTGTTCCGAATTTATTTTTTTGGTGGTTTTATGATTCTCGTCCAACTGCGTATATATATATATATGTGTGTGTGTGTGGAAATGCAGTTTCCTTGTACACAAAGTTGATTGAATATTTTCTTTCTTTGCCATCAAATTCATGATTTTTTTCTTCGGTGGTTTTGTTGTGACACTTGCAGACTCCACGAATTGTTTCCCTGCTATCGGAGTCTTACAATCCACATGTTCGATATGGAGCAGCTCTTGCTGTGGGTATTTCCTGTGCTGGTACTGGTCTTAGTGAGGCTATATCTTTGCTGGAGCCTTTGACATCGGATGTTGTTGATTTTGTTCGTCAAGGTGCTCTCATAGCAATGGCTATGGTCATGGTTCAGATCAGTGAAGCCAGTGATGCACGTGTTGGAACATTCAGGTGAGGTATTCCTATGATTTGGACATTGAGGAAATAGATTTCTTGTTTTCTGACATTCCTCTTATTCTAGGCGACAACTGGAGAAAATAATTCTGGACAAGCACGAGGATACCATGAGCAAGATGGGAGCAATTTTGGCCTCTGGAATTCTTGATGCTGGTGGAAGAAATGTGACCATACGATTACTTTCTAAGACAAAACATGATAAAGTTACTGCAGTGGTTGGTCTTGCAGTTTTCAGCCAGTTTTGGTATTGGTACCCTCTGATCTATTTCATAAGCTTGTCATTTTCTCCCACGGCTTTTATCGGTCTGAACTATGAACTGAAGTCTCCAAAGTTTGAGGTCTTATCGCATGCAAAGCCTTCACTTTTTGAATACCCTAAGCCTACGACTGTACCCACCACTACATCAGCTGCGAAACTTCCCACTGCTGTTCTTTCAACATCAGCTAAGGCCAAAGCTAGGGCTAAGAAAGCTGAAGAACAGAAGGCTAATGCCGAAATTTCATCTGGGGCTGACTCTTCATCAGTTGGCCCAAGTGCTGGGAAAGGAAAGTCATCCAGTGAGAATGATGGGGACACCATGCAGGTAATGCATTTTCTCTTTGTTTTATTAATTAGTGATGGCTTTCTGTAGATCTTTCTGATGCCATGTAGTTGACTGTTAAGTGGGCTAGAAAATTGGGAAAAAGGTGGGATTGAAAATAGATAGAGTAAGGAATATGAAAATGGAATTAAGATACTTCCTCTAGTATTGATAATGAACTTCTCACACTATGGATATAGAACAGTGGAGATACAGAGAAATCAGCAACAATAAAACAGAATAAAAGTAGTAAAATTCCCAGGAGTGACTCCCGTGCAAGCTCTGGCATGCCCCAGCCTAATGCCAAAAATGATGACCAAATTTCTCATGCCTCCCTCCACTCTGGCACCTCCCCTATTTGGTTTGATTCCCCTTGCTGATCTGTTCCGCCATTGCCTAACAGATTGCCCCACTAACAGCTCCAACCGTTTCTCCACCTCATTGACCACTTTACCCTTATATCTCCTGGTATACACCTTCTAGTCTACTAATGTGGGTCCGCTCTATTTGGGCTTGTATCTGAATTGGGTTCCTTATTTCTCCTAGTATATACCCTTCACTGATGTGAATCTTGGTTGTTATCTTAACAAAAATTTGTTGCTTACTATCATGCAATATGTTTAATTTGTCTTAGAGGCTAAGAGTATGGTATTCCTTGTTTCCTTGCTCATCATTTTTTCTGGAGGATGGATATGATTACCCCTGCCTTTTATTGTTCTTCATCTGTAATTTGGCATTATGTTTACCTGCAAATTATTTTATGCCAATTTTCTGTTTTTTATGGGGGCTCTGATGGTTGAAAAGTTTTCATGACTACCACCGTGAAATATTATACTCTTAAGCATTGTTGATTACAGTTGTCTATTATTTGATGCTGTTAGATATAAAAATCATTTATGAGCTTCCACCTAACAGCTTAAGCTTTTGGAAAAATTGGTCATTGACTTAGTATCAAAGCATCTATGACCAAGTGGTCAGAAGTTTGATCCTTGCCACTCTCATTCTTCTAAATAAAGTTGAATTTCAGCATAATGTAGCCTGTGCATTATCCACGCTTCAAGCCCAAAGAGCTCTTGCATGTTACATGTAAAAACCATTCATGAGCCTCCACCTAAGAACCTAAACCTTTTACGAGAGTTGGTCCTTGATAGATGCTAATTCTTTTGCTTGGGGGGGCTCTGATGGTTGAGATGTTTTCATGACTAATGCAAAGTTAATATTATACACTAAGCATTGCTGATTACAGTTTGTTGTCAGATACATGACTTGTTACATGTTTGTATTTGTATACTTAATGGCATTTTCAAGTTATTTCTGATTTTGTTTTGAAGGTTGATAGCCATCCGGAGAAGAAATCAGAGCCTGAGCCTTCTTTTGAGATTCTGACAAATCCAGCAAGGGTGGTTCCTGCTCAGGAGAAGTTTATTAAATTTTTGCAGGAAAGCAGATATGTTCCAGTTAAGTTAGCACCTTCAGGATTTGTGCTTCTCAAAGACTTGCACCCTACTGAGCCTGAAGTACTCTCCATCTCTGACACACCCTCATCTACCACGTCAGCTGCTGGTGGATCAGCAGCAGGGCAGCAGGGTTCTGCGTCAGCAATGGCTGTGGATGAGGAACCTCAACCTCCTCAGCCATTTGAGTACACCTCATGAATTTGGCCGTGACTTATACTCATGGTGCTCAGAAAATTGATTCTCCCGTGAAGAGCAGCTACATAAATGGTTCAAGTTATTACTGCTCTAATGTCCACATTAAAGTTGAGTTCCTGGACGTGGGAGCTTTTTGTTTTCTCAATGCACTGATGTAGTCTTTACTCCATTATGTGATTAATCCGTGAACTGGATCTTATTGTTATATATTTATTTTCAAAGAGATGGGGAGTAGAAGCAGGATGCGGCCAATCAGCAGAATTTGATGTGTTTTATTGTATTCCCTTTATATTTGAAGAACTTCTCTCCAATTACTGATCACTAAATGGAGCCAAGAATTCTGTTTGTAGAGTACTAGCAGTGTGTGTTTGTTTGTTTTTTTGTTTTCCTTTTCTTTTATTAAGTGGTTGGTAACCATGTTATGCTTATAATGAACGGTTCCCCATCATGTACTTCTAAAATGATTTTTGCGGACATATCTGATTCATAATACTCAGTTGTGCAATAAAGCGAGGAATTGGGTTAGATTTGGTTTTTCAACGAGGTTGGAGGTAGAAGGTTAAGATAACCGAATCCTACTTCCACAAGGTTGGCGTATATTTTTCCGAGTCAATTTAACATGAATCACGTTAATTGCCTCTAGTCGGATGAGATAACTGAACACTGTGCAATTTTTGTGTTGCTGTGATTGGCTTCATATGGGTTGCATATTGATGACATGATTTATCTTTGCTTCTGCCCAATGGTGGAAGTTATTCTTTGCTAGGGTGAAAGCAACTTATTCAAAGTGGTCATTGATGCTCCTTTACGTTGCGATTATTGCATATCTTTAGGCTCTGATATTATCACATTGCAAATATTTTCTTGAGGTATTCAAAGGTTTTCATTTGTCTTATAGTTGGCCCGAAAAAATTTAATCATATGTTGGTAAATCATTAAAAAATATATAATTATTACATCAACTACTTAGGAAGTGTAATTTTTTAATGTGTTAACACAATATTAAATGATAATATAAATTTTTATTTATATTTATAATAAATCAAAATTAAACTCAAAAAAATATAAATCATATGGAGTCAATAAGGTTTTGTTTGGTTTGAAAGAAGAAAAGAATGAAAGTGATAGGATGCACGACAAATAAATATTTATTTTTCATTTTTCTATTTTATTTTTGGTGGAAAAAATGAATGTGTTCTTTTAACATATAATTTTTAAAGTAATAAAATAAATATTTAAAATTTGTTTCATTTATTGTGAGAGTTAAAAGGGAATCAATTATCTTTCATGCATGATTAAGAAGTTATGTTACTTTTAAAATTAGTTGCATGAATTTTTCATTCATATGATTGCTATATGATGTTTAATTACTTTTAATTTTAATCACTTATGTAATATTCAATAGCTACAATTTACTCATCTCACGTGTTGCAATAAATCACTCCAATATCATACCAAGTTTACACCTACAGTTCTTTAAACTCTTTTAAGAATCTAGAATATTGGAACATTGAAGAACAACTCAATCTTCACAAAATTTATTGAATATAATATTATTGGAACATGAAATCAGATTCAGATCTCAAAAGAACGTTTATTGACTCAGATATCATCAGACAAAGAGAATAATACATTAATTTTGCATATTTAAGCAAGAATCAAATTAATTTTAAATGTGAATAGTAATAACAAAATCATAAGAATCAAGAATAAATACAAATAAATAATAAATCTTATGTCGAAATTCCAGGAAAAGTGCACTAATGCATGCCGATTCTTTCTTAATAAAACAATATTTGCTAACTAGCTTGTAATTTAATTGGTATCGACCTAAGCTTTAAGACTTAGGTGTAATGTTATTGTTGGAGGTTTGATCCTTCAATGGACTACCTTTTTTCCTCTTCTATCTAGATGCTTACACCTCTTATGTAACAAAAAAAAATACAATATTATTAAACTAAATATTTTTTCCGAACATTCACACCGAATGGTTTTGTATCTAACCAAGACTTTGAAATTACACATTATTAATCTGATCATCATCAGCATTTCATCTTCTTTTGCACTAGTTAATTAAAGTTTAAGTTTTCTAAAAAGTAAAAATGAACCATAATTAAAATTTAAAATCAGACGAATTTCAAAATCAAATCAAGTCTTATTTTATAATTACCAACATAAAAGGATTTCATTATAAATCAAATCAATAATGACATTTCATCATTTTGTACAAAGAATGTTAGATGAATTGAGAAGAAACTTTACTGGATATATAAAGATATGCGTGTTTGCCTTTTTGCCATTGCTAAGCTATGGAGGCGCTTGTGCTTGAAATTTCCCAGCCAGGAATTCATTAAATTCATTAGCAATATTTGAATAATGAGGCTTGCCACACATATTACGTGTGGTTATGTGTGAGAGTTTTTAGATAAGATAAAATGATAGAAACCAAAAAAATTCTTGTAAAAAATTCTGACTCTAACTTTTTTATATTAAATTTTTATTTAGTGATTTATAGAAAAATATTATATATATATATATATATATATATATATAAATCCGTATGTCTAAATTAAAGTAATTAGGGATGGAAAAATAAATTAACCACCCAGTAGCTGTAGGCTATACTCTCTCTTTGAGGTGATTTTTATTATAATACACAAAGGCCTATTTATGTAAGAATCCATTTTTAAACTTCTCTAATTTTAAAGATGTGAGACTTAGATCAATTACATAACAGATGACATTGTTTGTTACGAAATCAAATTGTTGGTCTTATGAGAGGTCAATGATCACTCTAAGGACTTACTATGCATATAAGCGCACATTAAATGTGCTTGACAGCCTAACCTACTGGTGCACCACATGTGCACTACGAAGCCCCACATGCCCACCCGCAACACATATAAGTATAGAGCTATGTGTTGCCACAATAAGGAAATAAAAATGCGCTTTAACTAACAGTTATAGCTTTTAGCCTAATGAAAAACGCTTAATCCAATACAAACCAATCACAAAATTTAATATTGTCACCTTACCATCCTGCATACTCTAATTAGATTAACTTTGTAAGTAAGCCATGGATTTCACTTACACTCTAACCTTGAACACAAACATCACTATTAATAGTCATTTTTCTCTTTGTTCATTCAGTGTGGATTTGGTGAAAATATTTGGGTTGTGTTTTCACTTCTTTCTTAGTATTCCATAAGGATGTTCAGGGACCAACCAATCCTAATAGTGTTGGTATGGTTTGGTTTGATTCTGGTCATCGGCTTGTCCCATTAATTTTTTTTTCACAACAAAACAGTAAACATGATAAATACATTCAACTCAACTAAACAACAGTAAACATGATAAATACATTCAACTCAACTAAACAATTACATATGACATTGAAGCATTCCAGCCTTCCATCATAAGTACTTAAACTTAAGATAAAAACATAAATTACAATACTTAAAATTCAAGTACATAAATCACAAACATAATCACCGAAGATAACCACACATTATAATAGAATGACAAAATCCATTTAAAACCACACATAATCACGAGGCTTTTATAGGCCAGACCCACCAACCCCAAACCTACAAAATGTCAAACGAAATATGCCTAAACCAAAAGGAAATTGCTTCGAACGCTACATAATGCCATAGCCTGAAAACTCACAAAATAACAGAGGTCCTGAATCAAGATCAAACAAACACAGGTCTTGAATAAAGATCAAACAATCTTAAGTTCAAACCCACAGATGAAGATCAAACAACAGAATGAAGATCAAATAGACAAACTAGCAAAGATCAAAGAGGTGAAGATTGAAAACACGCCTGAAAACAAGTAAACAGCGTCGCACACAGCAAAGGTGGCACGACGTAGGCAAGGCATGACAAAGAGGTCCTCAATGGCTCAGACTAGCAAATAGAAGCACGACGTCAGCATGAAGCGAGGTACAGCGGCACATCTGCGCAGTAGACCTTTGAGGCTCAAACAGACCAGAAAATGGAAACATGACGTCGACAAGAAGCAAGTTTCGAGGGCCACTAGGTTAAGACAAGAAGCTAGGGCTTGAATGTGAGAAGGCTGAGGGCTAGGATTCAAATGTGAGGTAGAGCGTGTAAGAGAACTGAGTAAAATTGAGTATCTTAACTCTCCTTAATGTGAAACCCACATTTAGTCATAGGGTTTATTGAGCGAATCATCGGGTTGAAAAATGTTAAACCTATCAATTGAACTATCTTTAGCGGTTTTGATTAAGTTGAATTGATCTGACCAGGTGATCCAACTAAAACCAATTTTTTTTTAATTGTTTGGGATAATTTGTCGGGTTCATTGGATCAACACAAATCAATAAACACTCTTAATATTTCAAATAAAGTCATTCAAATATGGATCAGAGTTATCGGGTTTGCAATACTCTATGGTACGTAGTATGAATATGGGTACGCGGTACGTTACTTCTTAAAATTATGATTTTAAAAATTTCTTTACAAGCGAAGTACCAATAATTGGTACGTGGAAATTGGTACGCGCGAATTGATATGCAATTCGCAAGGTTGGAGAGAGAACCCAGTAACTATGATATGGATTTTACATAATCTTTAACGGATTGTGAACCAATTCAAAAAACATAGAGCCCTAATTATACGTGATAACTTAATGATCAAATGGAATGTAATCATAGTGGTTTTAGTTGATTAAAACACTAACTAGAATAACTTTATAAGGAGCAACCATGCATATCGCTATTGTGACTTTGACGCGAGTTTGAAGAGAAATAATTGCAAGTAGAGTGATTCGAGGGTCTCCACATAAAAATCTTCCACAGGGGTATGAAGTAGCCTAGAGATTTTTCTATCTAGAGAGGTTATCTCAATCTCTCTGTACAACGTACAAATGCAATAATGTTTTGGAAAGCAATATATATGGATGTAAAGCAACGGGTTCTTGATAAACTATTTTTATTTTGGATTTAATTTCTATCCATTGTCAGTGTAAAGTTTTTTTATATTGTCATTCAATCATGTATTGACACATCATTAGAATAGTTATACTTTTTAGGTAGTGGTTATGATAGTCAAACTCTTTTAATGATTTGACAATACATGATTAGATGATAGTATAAAAAAACTTTACACTATACAGTAAATAGAAATTAAACTCATTTAATTTTATAAAAAAATTGAAGATTTATATATATGTGGAAGTTGCTGCATAATGGGGTGAATTGAATGTCATTAGCTGACCAGACCCATCTGGTCCAGTTTGCATTACGAGTTCTGAAACATTAACTAATTTAGTAGTCTTGAACAGTTTGCAATATTTACGAGTTGGTAAACGTGCAATTATCAATTCGGTCTCCCTCTAACCCATAAATTTGTTGAGATTAGTGGTCTTGTCTAGTTTGCAATGTATACTGTTAAAGCAATCTCTCTTATGATAGCTTTTTTTTCCCTGAACATGTATAACTCCTTATTTTAATTTAACAATAAATAAAAAAAAAGCATCCTTAAAGTTAAGTTTTATGAACATTTACATTTGAATATAGAATTCACAAAAGAAAAAGAAAGAGTGAATGTTGGAGACTAATATAAACATTTACCAAGCAATACTCTTACTCCCACACACACACAAAAGAACACGTTAACAGAGGAAGAGAATTTTTGTATCTTAAAACAACACTATTTCTATTTCATAGTCTACTTAGTACACGGTACATGTAGAGAAGCATTTTATAGGCATATCAATTGAATAAAATAGTATATAAAGCAAACTTAACAACTAAGAAATTAAGACTCGGCCAGTGGAACAAGTAAAATTGGTTTGGAAGAATGACCCATATAGTTTGGCTTGAGAAAAAGTATTTTTATTTGGTTCGTGAAAAAAATTAATCAATTATTAAACTAATTTAACTAATAATTTACATACAATTAACCATATATCAAATATCAAAATAAAAATAAATTATTAATTAATTATATATAAATTATTAGTTAAATTAGTTAAATACTTAATTAATTTTATCTAAAGATCAAATAAAAATACTTTCTTACTAAGCTAACATTTTAGGTCATTATCCCTTTTACTCAATTCTAATAACTTTGACAACTATAACAGTGGTGGAACAAGTACAATTGGATTTTACTTCTAATAGCTGCAAATCTCTTTTGCAATTTCAAGGTGAGGTGAGTGGCTTGATTTTAACATCTTACAGTGAAAGAAAAAGGAAGGCTTCGCTATTCGCAAATCATGAATGCTAACAGATCGAGGCATGAATACAACAGTATGAAGGAAATTCAAATTGGCATGTAATAAGCAAATTTTACTGAAGAATAAGTCATATATTGTTGTCTTTGCCATGCTGAAATTTTTAATCTTTTTTTACTTTCACATAAACACGGTTGGCGTGATTCACTTGTATCACGTCAACGGTATTGGCACGATAAGTAAATCACGTCAACCATGTTGGCGTGACCCACGTGGCATGATACATATGACAACGGTGAAACAAATGGTGAATCACTGACACATAAGGATGATCTACTTCCTGAGCTACTGTGTTATGCTCGTCTATATTTATTTTATTTTGAATCGCCACATTATTCATAGAATAAATTTATTATCACACCCAACACGGTTGATGTGATACAAGTGAATCACACCATCTGTGTTGGCGTGACCCACGAGGCATGATACACTTGGCAATGCAAAGACAAATGGTGAACCGCTAACACGTAAAGATGATCTACTTCCTGAGCTACTGTGTTATGCTCGTCCATATTTATTTTAGAATATAAAAGAAAAACGTGAATCAAATAACATATGGTCATATTGGAATGGACAAATTGGTGAATTTCAAAAGGATAGAACTGTTTAATTCATATTTTTCTTCATACCACAAGCTATTCCACCAGCATTTCCAATTGTCAAACTAAGTTCATGCCCTCCTACAAAAGTATAACCAAATGCAAATGGGACTAAAAGTAAAAATGCTTCAGTTATGATTAAAACATTATACTTAATATACAAGCTTACAATTGCAATGTCAGATATAAAATGTCAGCATGTCACCTGTTATAAAGACACATCCATTGCCCATTCATCTACTGTTTACTTGGCTAAGACAAAAGTGTTGATGCTTGTAACAATAATTTCCTCTACAGCACATAATTGTAAGGCAAATATAAATAAATGTATAAAAAGTAATCGCTAATCCTCTAAGATTGTTCCAACTACTGAATTGGGGCCACTGAGTGGTATCTACATGTTTTAAGTAAAAATAAAATTAAAAAAAATGAAGTGGAATTAGAGCTCCTAAAAAATGATTTGGAATTCAGACCAAGCAATAAAAAAACTTATTAAAAGGGCGATTGTATTAAAATACAAAGAGTACCTAATTATCAACGTTTGTTGCCTCTGCAACCCCCGAGTTAAAAAAATGACAAAATGATATATAAACAGGTCCAGAAAACATTCCAAAATAGAGGGAGATGAAAAAGAAGGAAAACATGTATTACCATTCGCATTATCAACTATGTTTCCCAAGTCACCTGCATGACGGATTTCATCCTCAGGAGCACTATGTGTCAGTTTATTGGGACTAAAATGTGGTCCTAAATATGTCATTCAAGAAGCAAACACTTCTAAATTCATCAATTGAACCATAGTAGGAAAAGAAAACTGCGAGGTAAAAATAGAAACTAAGGTTAGGCCTTACCGGTTGATATACACCCATTTGTGGTAATAACCAAAAAATGACTCTAGCTCAGGATTAAAACATCAACACAAGTTACCAAGCTGTGTCATAGACAACAATAATATAAACAGGAATTGATCCCAAAGATCTCCTTTGCTCCACAAAGCTGCTCCAATGTGACCACTAGGTGGATGAAGAGATGAAAGAAACTATAGAAGTGTTAAATGACAAAGAAAAAAGGGTATTAGACTAAACTACAATTCATTTAGAAAAGGTAACATTAATGAGTATAATATGGGGAGCAATTTCACAATGATTTATGATACTATCAATATTAATATACTACTAAAACATGAGGTGATAAAATTAAATTATACTTATTTAATCATCATATTCTACTTTTTCTTACAATTTCCCACTTATTCCTGAGTTTAAGCTGTCACTTCATGTTAAAAATCTCCTCCAAGTTGTCTATAAGTTGATCATACTCATCTAACACGATAAAATCCATAGAATGACACACTGCAACCCCTACATTTAACCTTTTGGCAGGTTTATTGAAAATCAATGGAAGGCTTACTTAATAAACTTTTCTGATTAGACTATAAAACATTTAGTACCAACATTTAAGAAGAAAGAAACTAATTAGAGAGAAAGAATAGAGAATGTAGAGAAATAGGAAAGCAAGCATTATAATCCTATGTGTTTTTACACATCTTCAATGTACCAAAAGTATGATTAATATTGAAAGACATGATATCTCCTTATTTGCAGCAGTAGAAGAAATTGGGAATACAACTACTGAATATAAAAATTTATAGACATTACCAAATATAAATGATTAGCACTTCTATACAAGTGCCATGTGAAGTGGACTAATTAAGGAAAGCAAAATATAGGTAAACAATTGAATAACAAAATGACCAACCTTCAATGGTTAGAACTTGTACTAAATCACCATGTCTTTGCTCTACAAGAAACCACGTGATCATATTTTAAGATACTCTAGAGTGAAGTCACAGCATCTTACAGTTATAACCACAGCATAGCTAAGAATCTGAATTAGTTCCCGATGCATGAATCCCATGTTTCGCATCCCAAAAAAGTCAATAGCTCTAAGTCCATGTTATTGAATGGCCAATAAGACCAACTAACTGATAATTTGATCAGACTATACGATATTAACAACTAAAATTTCCAGGAGATGCTAAATTGGTCAACCAGCTAAGTTTTCCCTTAATATTTAACTCTAGGATCTTGATGATGAATGGCCAATAAGACCAACTGATAATTTGATCAAACCCTGTGAAATTAACATCTAAAATTTCTAGGAGATGCTAAATTGGTCAACCAGTTTTTTTTCTTAATATATATGAACTTTGTAGTTTAAATTTAAATAGATTTTGCAAATAATAGAAAGAGTACTGAGTTAATAGATTTATGGTATAAAATTAAATTACCTGTTGACCGAGCATTCCCACACACGGTGATTAGCTGTATCTGTCAAAGCCTCTCTCCACCTTTGCACCTTGTTCATGTTATTGTTACCCTATTCTCTTCCAACTTAAACGCCACTACGTTGTTGGGTATCCAAAACTCATTTAAACACGAAAATGAATAAGAATTGAGAGAAAAACTTACTCTATTTCTCTGAATAGAATTTACAAGAGAATTACTCTCTATACAAAAACTCTCAATATCTCTCAAGCTCTCTGGCTTTTCTTAATCTCTCTGGATACCCACACTTCTACTGAATACATTTATAAGAGATGAGGGATGTCTATTTATAGGATAGGGGCTGTTGAAAATTGTCAAAGTTTGGCCACCAAACTTTGGTGGTTGCTGACTTTAAGCTCCTACCTACCATGCTGTCAATGTTGACATTACAGCTGGAGTGGGTGGCTGGTATGCTTACCAGCTATGTCTCTGCATAGCTCCAGCTTTTCTTTAGTAACTACATTTGTTAACATGTCAATTGGATTCTCCTTTGTGTGGATCTTCACTAATTTCAATAGTTGTTTATCTATGATCTCGTATATCCAATGATATCGGATATCAATATGCTTTGTACGAGAATGGTACATTGAATTCTTGCTCAAATTTAGAGTACTTTCACTGTCACAATGTACATTGTAATCCTTTTGCTTGATTCCAAGTTCTTGGAGAAAACGCTTTAACCACAACATTTTTTTCCCAGCTTCTGCTGCTGCAATATACTCTACTTCTGTTGTGGATAAAGCAACGCACTTCTGCAATCTTGATTGCTATGAAATGACTCCTCTTGCAAAAGTGTAGAGAAATCCTAAAGTAGATATTCTACCATCAAGATCTCCTGCTATGTCTGCATCTGTATAACTTTCCAGGATTGGATTAGCTCCCCTGTAGGAAAGACATATTTTTTATGTACCTTTTAAATACCTGAGAATCTACTTGACTGCCTCCCAATGCTCCTTTCTAGGATTAGAGAGAAAACGACTCACAGTACCCACTGCATGAGCAATATTTGGTCTTGTACACACCATTGCATACATCAAGCTTCCAACTGCTGAAGAATAAGGTATTGCTGACATCTTCTCTATCTTTTTCTTGGATTAGGGGCACGAAATCTTGCTCAACTTGAAGTGATTGGCTAATGGAATGCTTACTGGTTTGACATTGTGCATATTAAACCTTTTGATTATTCGTTCAATATACTTCTCTTGAGATAGCCATAACCTTCTGTTCTTCCTGTCTCGAACTATATGCATTCCAAGAATCTGTTGAGCCGGTCCTAGGTCCTTCATGTCAAAGGACTTGGAGAGTTCCTTCTTCAGTTGTTTAATTTTTTTTGCATCTTGTCCCACAATCAATATATCATTTACATATAGTAGAAGAGCAACGAAATTTCCATCAAAAAACCTCTGAGTATAAACACACTGATCTGCAACAATTCTCTTATAGCCTTGACTCACCATACATGAGTCAAACTTCTTGTATCACTGTCTTGGTGCTTGCTTCAGACCATACAAGCACTTTTTCAGCTTGCAAACGAGGTTCTTGTCTGAGACCTCAAAACCTTCTAGCTGCTGCATGTAGATTTCTTCATTCAGATCTCTATGAAGAAATGTTGTTTTGACATCTATCTGTTCAAGCTCTAGGTTTAAACTGGCTACCAAGCCAAGGTGAAAAGATCTCATCAAAGTCAATTCCTTTTTTCTGCTGGAATCCTTTGACTACCAATCGAGCTTTGTGTTTCACCACTTTTCCACTGCCATCTTTCTTCAGCTTGAATACCCATTTGTTTTTCAGTGCCTTTTTCCCTTGTGGGAGATTAATTATCTCATAAGTATGATTTTTCTGCAGTGATTTCATCTCCTCCTGCATTGCGAACAACCATTTTTCTTTATCTTTATGAGATATGGCTTCTTAAAAAAATTTTGGTTCGCCATCTTCAGTAAGCAGGCTGTACTTGCATTCTGGATATCTTTTCGACGGAATCCGACCTCATTCAGATCTTCGAACTTCTAGATTAGGAGATCCACCATCATCAGGTCCTTGTGATGGTCCTACATCTTCTGGTGGAGGAGGTTATGTCTCCCCCTGCTCAACACCTTCTTCTTCTTCCTCCTCTTCTGCTTCTGGTATTTCCTCAGGCACTAGATTGTTACTTGTGGCAAATTGTGCTGATGCTGAACTTAAAATATCTTCTTGGGCACTTGATTATGGAATTTGAGACATTGTGGGCTTTTCAATGTCTTTTATCGTCTGATTTTCATGGAACATTACATCCCTGCTTCTGATCACCTTCTTCTCCTTTAGGTCCTATAACCTGTATCCGAATTCCTCATCTCCATACCCTATGAAGATACAAGTGGTTGTCCTTGCATTGAGCTTTTGTCTAAGCTCCTTCGATACATGCGCAAAAGCTAAACAACCAAATACTCTCAGATAAGAATATGAAGGATGCTTACCAGACCATACTTTCTTTGGAACTTCAAAATCCAGCGGTGCTGTCAGTGATCTGTTGATGAGGTAGCAGGCGGCTCTGACTGCTTCTCCCCAGAATGGCTTTGGCAGCTTAGCCATACTGAGCATGCTTCTGACTCTTTCCATAATGGTCCGGTTCATTCTCTCAGCTACACCATTATGTTATGGGGTGCGTGGGACCGTCTTCTCATGTCGGATGCCTTGACTCCTGTAATAGGCATCAAACTCCTTGGAAGTGTATTCGCCTCCATTATCAGACCAGAGACACTTCAACTTCTTTCTAGTTTCACGTTCTACCATGACAAGAAATAGCTTGAAGTAATTAAATACCTGGTCCTTTGTTTTCATGAAGTACACCCACACCTTTTGAGAAGCATCATCAATGAATGTCAGAAAGTACTTGTTTCCGCCTAGTGATTCCGCCTCCAAGGGACAGCAAACATCAGAGTGTACCAGACTGAGCAACTCTGATCTTCTCGTTGAAGAGAAACTGAAAGAGACTTTATGTTGTTTGCCAAACAAACAATGATTGTAAGGATTTGGAGCAGTATTCTTAGCAACAGTAATAAGCTCCTTTTTCTCTAGGGTAGACTAACCTTTTTCACTCATGTGACCAAGCCTCTGGTGCCACAGATTTTGAGAAGCCTCTTTTTCTACTATGTTGAGACTGTCTGCACATATCTTCACATAAGTTTTATATAAAGTACCACAAATATGACCTCAAGCGATTCCCAAGGTGCCCGTTGTTAATTTCCATGCGCCATTGCAAAACTGATGACCATAGCCCTGTTTGTCAAGAGCTACTCTTGACAGTAAATTCAACCAAAGATCTGGCACATGTTTGACATCCTTCAAGGTGATTATGCTCCCCACATTTGTTTGGATCTTAACATCACCTATTCCAACAATCTCAGATAAACTGGAATTTCCCATCTTCACTGTTCCAAAGTCACCAGCTTTATATGTTGTGAAGAAATCTTTGTGGGGAGTCACGTAGTAGGATGATGTAGTATCTACTACCCATTCTGTGTCTTCTCTTGAGACGTGTAGGCATGTCTCATTATTGATGGAACAGAAAGCTATCTCTCCAGGGATAGTGACAAAAGTGTCTCCATCATTATTCTTTGGTTGAGAACTACCTTGCCCTTGTTCTCGCTACAATCTTCGACAGTTCTTCTTTAAATGACCTTCCATTCCAAAGTGGTAGCACTTGTATGTCGGCCTTCTTCCATCTATGGATCTACCTCTACTCATGCTCCTTCCCCTTCCATTACTTCGACCATTTTCCTATTGTCTCCCTCGGCCTAGACTACTTCTTTGTTGTCTCCCTCGATTTTCTGTTACAAGGGCATGAGTCTAGTTTGTGCTCATATCCTTTCTTCTGGCATCTTCGTTGAACATGGCATCTTTAACCAAGGACATGGTAAGTTTCCCATTTGGAGCCGAATTACTGAGAGAGACTACTAGCGTCTCCCAAGTGTCAGGAAGTGAACTGAGAAGTAAGAGTGCTTGTGTTTCATCCCCAAGCTCCATTTCTACAGATGATAATTGATTTATCAAGCTTTGAAATTCACTTGTATGCTCGGCAACTGAAGCTCCACTACTCAGCTTTAGATTAACCAATCGCCTCATTATTAAGGCTTTATTCCGAGCGGTTTTGGCCTGATACATGCCCTCCAACTTTATCTAGAGGGTATACGCGTCTATCTCTTTTGCAATATGGTAGAAGACACTGATCAATCCATTGTTGGATCTGACCAATAGTTTTTCTGTTTGATTTCTTCCACTTTGCTTCTTTTGTAGGATCAGGGTTTACATCCTTTAATTCCAGGGGATCGTACAAATCTTTACAACTAAGGAGATCTTCCATCCGAGGTCTCCATAGTGTATAGTTGGTAGAGGTGAGCTTTAACATTGCTCCTGATGATGCAGATTCCTCCATTTACACTAACTTGTTCAAAAAACCAAGTTGAATTCCTTCAAAAGAAAAACACTGTTGCATCTGGAATGGTAAAAACTGGGAAATTTGACTCTCTTGAGTCAATTTGTAATTTCTAAAAGATCAAGGGCTAAATTATAATTTCAGAAACTTTAGGGATCAAATTGTAATTTCTGAAAGATCAGAGGGTAAAGAATAATTTCAGAAAACTTTAGGGATCAAATTATAATTTCTGAAAGATCAGGGGCTAAAAATGTAATTTTTAAACAATATAAGGTTAATCTATAATTTCTGAAAGTTAAGGCTGGGTGATGACATGGCACTCACTAATGCTGTGTGGCGTTGATGTGGCGCTGATTGAGTTGTCTTCAACCTTGGTCTGAAGAGTGGGGAGAGTGGGGAGAGTGACGTCCACTCTCAAGCGAAGCTCGCGGAGAGTGTGGCTTCGTCCGGCGTCCGTTTGACCTGCCGAAAATTCCATTGTGCTCGTCTTGATACCAGGAATCTATTGGAGTGATCAAAACACCAAATGGAGGTGTTTGAAAAATTCGAATTTTAAGAGCAAAAACTTTGTTCTTTCAAGAAAACCTCCCAGCACTCAACTCAAGCTCTGATACCACTTGTTGGGTATCCAAAACTCATTTAAACACGAAAATGAATAAGAATTAAGAGAAAAACTCACTCTATTTCTCTGAATAGAATTTACAAGAGAATTACTCTCTATACAAAAACTTTCAATATCTCTCAAGCTCTCTGGCTTTTCTCACTCTCGTTGGATACCCACACTTCTACTGAATACATTTATAAGAGATGAGGGATGTCTATTTATAGGATAGGGGCTACTGAAAATTGTCAGAGTTTGGCCACCAAACTTTGGTGGTTGCTGACTTTGAGCTCCTACCTACCATGCTGCCATTGTTGACATTGCAGTTGGAGTGGGTGGCTGATATGTTTACCAGTTGTGGGTGGCTGGAACTCTTCATACCTTCCCTCGGCCGAAATGCCAACATCTTGATGTCATATTTGTTTGCGTTGTTGCTCCGCCCCACCCGAAATCATTGTCGTACATTGGGAATTTGGTGAGCTACCCATGGTTATCGATGCACCATCGTGGTTCCCCAGCGCGTAGCACCGAGGGTCACTCTCTTATCCCTTTATGACCCATCGCACCATAGCATCATCGTACGCCTTGACATTCTTGTTCAGCCCCTCCACCCACCACAGTAGATCCTTACACAACACCTTGCCCATGGCGACGCATGTGGCTATGCTCTGAATCAGGGAGAAATGGGTAGTGGAAGAGATTTTGCTGTGAAAGCGAAATAGTTGGTTGAAGGATTGAGGGAGACGATGAGGTGAGTTGGTTTTGAAGCGGCCAACGAGAGAGAGCGGAGATGAGGTGGGGGATGAGTGAGAGCAATGGCAATAATTACACAAAGAAAGCCTCTCCTTCACTTTTGCAATAGAATGTGAAGAGTTTGAAAAACGGCAAAGGAATAAAAGTTGTAACACTGGGTATTCAAAGTTGAGAGATAAATGAATGAGTTGGTGAGTTTCTTTAGAAATTTATGACATGTCGAGATGGCAGTCAAGTTAGAATAAAAAGTGTAAAATCATGACATGTATTACAATAGCAAAAGAGATTGCAAACTGAATAATGCTTTCATTGATATTATTGGAGAAGATTACATAGGCTTATATAGGTAACATAGCTAAGAGAAGATATTAGCTAATAACTGAAAATCAACTACCCTTATCTATAATAACAGTATAACATATTTATGTTTTCCTTTACTAGCTAATACCCCCCTCAAGCTGGTGGGTGTATGCTCATCAATCCCAGCTTGGATATAAAGGCCTGAAAAGGTGTTGGATCCAATGCCTTTGTTAGAATGTCAGCCAACTGATTAGAACTTGCAATAGGCAATAAATGGAAGAGTTTGGCTTGTAATTTCTCTCGCACAATGTGGCAGTCCAACTCGATATGTTTGGTTCGTTCATGAAAAGAAGAATTAGTAGCTATATGTCTAGCTGACTGGCTATCACAGTATAACAATGCTGGATTTATGGAAGAGATTTCCAAGTCATGAAGCAGATAATGGATCCACTGGATTTCACAAACAGTGGAGGAGAGGAGCATGAATAGAATAATCCATGTGTAGGAGAGTGTTTGATATATCGTAGGACTCGAACAACAGCTTCATGGTGCAAAGAAGTAGGATTCCCCATGAATTGACTCAACTGTTGCACAGAAAAAGAAATATCAGGTCTTGTAGTTGTCAAATATAAAAGCTTACCTATCAATCTTCGGTAGGCAGCTGGATCAGCTAGAGGTGTTCCTCCATTTTGAGTTAATCGTGTTCCCTTAGTCATAGGTGTAGAAACAGGTTTGGATGCAAGTAAACCACATTCAGATAGAATGTCCAAGGCATATTTCCTTTGACATATGTGAATCCCTACTTTAGATCTAGCAATCTCTAGGCCAAGAAAATATTTTCAGGGGCCCAGGTCTTTAATCCTGAAGTTGCTGTTTAAATCAGTTTTAATAGTTGCAATTTCATTCAAATCAGTCACTGCAAGAATAGGGTCATCGACATAGACTAACAAAGCAGTAAGTGAGGATGTATTATGTTTGATAAACAAAGAAGAATCAGAAGGTGATTGATAGTATCCTTTAGAAAGAAGAAATGTGGAAAGACTTGCAAACCATTGTCTACTGGACTGTTTTAGGCCATAAATTGATTTGAGTAGCCTGCAAACTTTGTTGGGCTGAGATGTAGTAAGTCCAGGAGGTATGTGCATGTAAACCTCTTCATCCAACTTGCCATGTAAAAAAGCATTATGTACATCTAATTGATATAAGTGCCAGTTTTGGGCAGAGGCAATAGCAAGGAGAAGTCTAATAGTAGTTAGTTTAGCAACAAGAGAATAAGTATAAAAAAAAAATCAATGCCCTCAACTTGATTAAATCCCTTGGCAACTAAGCGTGCCTTATATCTTTCAATACTGCCATCAGCCATGTATTTGATTTTATATACCCATTTGCATCCAATGGGTTTCTTACCTGCTGGTAGGTCAGTAATAACCCAAGTGACATTTTGATTTAATGCCTCAAGTTCAAAATTCATAGCTTTGATCCAATGCTCATGCTGGATTGCTTGTTTATAAGTGCTTGGTTCATCATGTGTAGAAATAGATAATGTGTATTGTAAATGAGTTGGTGATAGTTTAGAATATGAAAGCACAGAGGATAGTGGATATAAAACATTTGTAGAATAGACATTAGATGCTGAGATATGACTGCAATGAAAATCTTTAAGATAGGTGCGGGTGATCCAAGAAACCACTAGATGATTACATCTTTCCTAAGAATCGTGCAAAGGGTCAGATTCTACAGGTGGAGGAAGACTTCCGTTGATGAATTTAATCTTGTTCTTGGAAGATAAAGCCCTCTTGATTGTTGAAACCAAAATCTTATAAAAAGGTTTAAGTACTAAATCTTTAAAAGCTATAACTTTCCCTGTTTAAGTTTTGAGGATAACAAAAATATTTATTTAGTTTGAACAAGTAAGTGTTTCGACAATAGTTTTAACAAATCGCTACTTGTATGTGCGTCCATTCTGTTCTAAGCTTAAAGAAAACTCTTTGTGAGACCAATGTCTAAAAATGCTTTGTGCATCCAATAACAGTCTTATATACCTTTACTATTGGTGCGTCCAATATTTGTATGCATTTGCTGTTGCTATTTTTATTGGTTCGTCCAATACGATCTTATTGCCAAAGCTCGGACTCAATTCACTCTTTTAAAGTTCAAGCTCAAGCTCTCATCCAAGTGAAAATTCAAAAATGAAGAACTGTTCCTCATTAAATGCTAGAAAAGAACTCTGACAGCTCACGGCGACAGAAGAAGTCAACTAAGCCACTTTTGCTGACATTGTCTAACAACTACAAAGATCTGCAAATAAGAAACCTTCTGCAATCTTAGACAAATCAGGACTTTGTTTTCACTGATTGGAAATCTCAGAGAATAAAAGTCACCGTCAGAAGAAGTTCAGCACTTTTCCAGTAGATGCATTTAATGCTACTCAGAACGGTAATAAATGTTTCCGTTGGACGATATAGCTCATGAAGTCTGCTCAATTTGTTCTTAAATATAAAAAGAAGAAGCAGCACTTGAAGAAGACAGAGATCTTTGCCGAAGCATCCTACAAAGTCTAAAAAGCTTTATTTCCTCTTGGATTATATTATTCGTGTCAAAAAGAAAAAGCCTTGAGATTTCTTTAGTCTATTCTCATTTGTCAGTGAGTTTCAAACTCAAGCTTTCAGCTACTTTCACTTATTCATCTTAGCGTTGTAAGCCTGAAGAGGCTGTGTGTAAAAGAATACTTGTGTGATTGAACCTGAAGAGGTTGAAAATACTTGTTACCTGAAGAGGTGTATAATACTTGTAATCTCGAAAAAGATTAGTTGGAAAATCCTTCTGGTTGAAGGGACTGGACGTAGCTCTTAGTTGATAAGAGTGAACCAGGATAAATCTCGTGTGTAAACTTCTCTTCTCTTCTAGTGTTTTTATTATATTCACTAACCTCTGGGGTTTACTATTGTGTTTATTAACAAAGACCTTTTATTTGGTTTTAGAACGTGTTAACGGTTTTCTTAAAAGTCTTTTCAAAATCCTTAGAGTCCAATAGGACTGAGCCGTGTTGGTTCTAAGTTCTTTGTTTGTCAAACTTTATCCTTCGCTGTGTTCAATTTTCTGTTGAAAAGGAAAATCTTTTATTAATCATCAAAAAGGGTTAAGAAACATAATTCAACTCCCCTTCTTGTGTTTCACTTGGTTATTTCATTGATTGCCCTGCTCCAAGTATAGTAGTTGTCTCCATTGAGAGGTGGGGATACAAGAACAAACCCTGGATTTTCACCAGGATGTAGATAATAAGGGCAATTTGGGTTTTGAGATGGGTCAGCGAGTGGAGGTGGTGGTCGATCACCGTTGTTGCCATTGTTTTCTGGGATGGAAGTTGTGGAAATATCAGCCATGACAAAGAATGAAAAAAAATTGCGAAAGCTAGATATGCAGAGTAAAATCTGATACCATATTACAATAGCAAAAGAGATTGCAAACTAAATAATGCTTTCATTGATATTATTGGAGAAGATTACATAGGCTTATATAGGTAACATAGCTAAGAGAAGATATTAGCTAATAACTGAAAATTAACTACCCTTATCTATAATAATAGTATAACAGATTTCTGTTTTCCTTTACTAGCTAATAACATGTGTCAATTTAAAAGAAGCTAACATGGGTAATGCATCAATGCTATAGTGAGTGATGTGATGTGTCAATATCACAACTTGTGAGTCAGTTTTTATATATTATAAATAGATTGGGATTCAATTTGTAATGAAGCATTTGGATTTTTAACTACCATTTGGTTTTGGTGGTCGGTGGGGTGGGTGGTTTCAAGGGCTGTGTGTGCCACATGTAGTATCCCACGCATCAAAAGGCAACTACTAAAAAAACACGCAACAAAAGGCAACTACTAAAAAAACACACATTCGAAGTTTTGGTTAATGCACTAACAAGTGGTTGGTTGGAGTGGTAAGTGACCATAATCTTAAGTATCAGGTCAAAGGTTCTATTCTTAGAGTCGCCATTAATTGTTGAGATGACTCATAACCATTACACTCTCAAACTTAAATAAAATTAGTCTCATACTCAACGAATATGAGAATACTTGTGTTCAAACCAATAAAAGAAAAAAAGGTTTGATTAATGATCAAATGAGTAATTGGAACAAGGAGTCTCCATCTTCAATTAACAACTCAATAAATAAATAAAAATTGATTGTTATACACCAAAACTACTGTATTATTCTTCATGCTTCTGCTGTTGATACTCTTCTTTCTGAAACTGATTTAGAACTGTTGCTTCTGAAGCCACCCTTCAGTGTCTATGAAGCTCACGCTTGCCATTTGATTAACTGTTGCTAAATCCAGTTTCTTAGTCCAACTCACTCGCTTGGACGTGTCAGAACCAGGTCCAAAATTGTCATACTCTGCAAATGTTATGCGATCCCTGCAATTGTGTTGATATAGACCTCAAAACATGAATCCCCAAGCTGACAAACTAGAAGAAATCGAAAAGGAAAAAAATGTAAAGACCAAAAAGTTGGCGTCCATGCATATATTGAGGAAATTAAGTTGTTTGAAATTAGATTATGCATTTTCTAGTTTTGGTACATACACTGCTTTTTTATTAGCAATGTAAAGCAAACTCTTTGAAAAAAAGGGGAAGAAATTGACTTTTCTTTATTAGGTGGAGAAGTTATTTTTCCAAAGAAATAAAAGAATAAAATATTCAAAGTGAACAAATCACCTTTCAAGAAGACATTTTGATTGAAAAATAAAATACAATAAAAATATATTCAATTAATTATATTTCGTATCTAGAACCAGCACCACTCTATATTGAGCATGAATTAATGTGTTCCCATAACTTTGTTTGTAGAGGAAATTGGATTTAAAAGAGGGATCTTACTCATGCCCAACGAAATTCCATGGCTCCCAACCACTAGGTTGTATAATGTTCGACATATAGGTATTGTAGAACAGAACTCTAGCGTAACTTCTCCATGGCCTTCCCAAGTAAGTTGACCCATTTCCGAACACACTGCAATCCTTGAAAACAAACCCATTTGCATCGTTTGGATTTGTTCTCCCTTGTGCTGTGATAAAACCAGGGAGGCCTGGATCTAGGGCCGCACCAATAACAGATATGGAACACCTCTACAAAAATAAATAAACAAAACGAATATTGTACATAAAAATAAGTTTCTGCAATAAAAATTATCCTTAGTACATTCAAAATAATTACCAATATCTTAATATGCACATATTTGTCTGCATTTTGGATTGAAATGCATCCTTTTTATATTATGGTACACACACACATATATATACTAATTAATTGGTTATGGATTTTTATTGTGAATCTCAGCTTTTATTACCTTTCCTTACAATGTCATGGAAGGTTATAATTGTTCATAGGCATAATAATAATCATGAACAAGAGAAAAATCAACAGCACCATTATTACCTCATATAAAGACTGGCCAGCGCCAAAGATAAAATCAACAGCACCTTGGATGGTACAAAGCTTGTAGTAATGTCTCCCTTGAACATCCCACAAAGTGTCTTGCAAACCAAAGAAGCCAACTCTATAGAAGTAAGACTTGTCGCCGCTTACCATCGCGGCTACTGCAGGTATCTTCGGGTTACCATTAATTGGACTGTTGTATGAATTCTGTTCCAAATATGCAGACAAGTTTATGAATTCAGTCCATAGAAAGGGCTACAAAACAAAACACAAATTAAGAACCAACTACATGGGGATTTGTAGCAAGACTTGAAATAGGCTATGAGGAAAAATAATTAAGTTTTTCTGTGATCTTATTTGTCGGTAAAATCCTCCAATATCTTAGTTGGTTATATTTATGCAGAAAATTTTTCGTTGTTAATTAATTTCTATATAGGCAAGAGTCGCCTACGACTACATATTACTGTAAAGGAAACTTTCAAATTTGTTGACCTCTCCCATTAATATTTTTTAATGAAATTAAAAGTAAATTTTAAATTTTATAATTGTATTTATGTGTGTAATTTCTTTTATAATTTCAAGGAAAAGGTGAAGACTCCTTATGATAAAATTTGAGTCTCACATAAATAGAGATCAAGAAGTGAAAAATAAATTTGAAAGAAAATTTAAATAATATTATTTGGGGTGAAAAAAGTCTCTGCACACAAGCTTCTAGAATATTAGTTACATGGAAATTTGTTTTCAAGTCTAAATTATAAGAATTAAGTTTTGTCTAGGGGTCAAAAACTTCTTAGACCAAAGAATTGTTCATTATTTAACCGAATCAATTAGACCTTTTCTTTGTCATAAATAAAACAAATTCAAAGATAGCAATAAATTACTTAAATATTAAAATTGGGTATCGAACGAACTCCCCCAAACACTAAAGACCTAAACGCTATACCTTGGTCAAATAATTTTAGTTTTTTGTCCATTGTTCAGTTCAGTTTATATTGACACTACAATTGGGGACGAGAAAAGTGAATGGGAGAGAGGCATATACATAGGCATGACCAAAATATATAGGGGTATTGTTGGTGGTGGGACATACAACGCACTAAACATTATCATGATTCATAATTCGAAACAAAAATTAATGAACCATTTTCCTGAAGAAAAGAAACATCAAGGAACGTGCTTTAGATTTGGAAGAAATATTTAAAATTTTGAAAAATTAAATAAAAAGTGCAATAAATAAGAAATTTGGAGTCAGAAATAGCTATATCATAATAAAAGAGGCAATTTGTGCATTGATGAAAAACAGAAAAGATTTGATATGAAACAGCATGAGAATATTTCTCACCCTAAAGCTCATGCACTTGACAACAATATTGTCAGCCATGGAAGTGAACGTAGGGCTCTGTGAGGTTGTGTCATGGTCATCCCAATCAACAAAAGTTTTCCTCTTTCCCCTTCCTTTTAGTATGATGTAAGGCTTATCATAAGGAATCGTCACCTTTTCCCTGAAAACAAACACACTCAAAAAACAATTTGTTCTTATTCCTTTCAGATTTGAGGGGTGCAATTACTGGAAATTTCAATTGTCTATCATGCTACACTCCTTTTAATTATAATTTTTGAAATTACAACCAATCACATCAAATCTTAATTAATTATATTTTTATTTAACTAAGACAGTTTAAAATCTTACAAATAAAAATAATTTGTAGAGAGTGACAACAACATTATCAAAAATTTGAGATGCACGTGGTTTCATGACCTAATTAATAGAGGAAAATATTTAGTTTTAACTTTTACCTGTAGGTGCCTTCCTTCACCTTGATGGAAACCCAATACCTGTTGTTGGAAGGGACTGAATCTATAGCAGATTGTATGGTGGAGAAGTTTCCATGACCTGATGGGTCCACGATGATTGTCCAGTAAGGGAGCAGTTTATCTCCAAATTGTTGGTAAAACTGAGCATCTGCTAGCTCTACTCCTAAACACACCAAGAGACAGAGACATGCAAAGTAAAACCAACGAAGAAACATGATGGACCAAAGAGAAAACAAGAATTTTTTGAGAGTTGGTAAAATTCAATTCTTGTTGATTGCTTCAATAAGAAAAAAAGAAGAACCCACACAAGACGAGAAGGCACAACTTGTCTGCAAACGAATGAGAACTGCAAAGGTGAATCTGTATTTAAAGACAAATGTCTGTGCGCTTTGGAGGGAAGTTAGGAAAGTCAAATGTTTTTTAAAAGGAAGATTCTTTAGTACAAGAGAGAGGGGGGGGGGGGAGGGTCGTACAAGGAAGGTTCTTCAATCATGGCATCCTATTTGATTCTTAAAAATCATACAAATTTTGTTTCCCGTTAAAGAATTCGAGGAATAATATATAAAGATCAAGAGAGGATTATGCATACACCAAAAAAAACATGTTTTATTTCGATCTTAATGAAATTTTACCCAAAATTATCTCACTTGCTACTTTGCTTCACCCTTGTGTTCACATTCTTAAATGCCAATGATTATTTTCTAAAGCAAAATTAGGGCCGGCAATAGGCAACTAAAAGAGTGGTAATGTGGGAGAATCAATGTGATGTTAGGTGATATTCATATATTTGACTCCCAAATTTGATATATAAAAAAAATACCTTTAATTTAGAATGAACATTTGACTTCGAATTTCATCACAAAAAATAAAATAAAAAATAACGAAAGGAAGAGTTTAAAGATTTGACATAGCTGCCATCTCCATCAAACACTTGCACTGTGCCAAAAGTCTCAAACTTTCTGATGCAATGCCGAGTATTGCATCTCTAAAAGGATGCCAAGTGGCAACTGAATTGACTTTACTCTCTCTTTCTCTGTTAATATAAAATAATAAAGACAAGTAAGAAAAGAACATTGGATTGCAAACTAACTTTCATAAGTTTCTTTTGTTGTTCTCATTTTATAATCATGTTTTTTATTTTCTCATTTTAGCAAACAGGAAAAATAGAAAGAAGTGTTTCTTTTTATCACATTTTTTCATTCATATCTTTTTTTCTTTTTCATCGTACAAACAAATGTTATTAAAGTCAGATCAGATAGTAAATCGAAAAAGTTTTCTGTTCAGGTTTAACTCGTTTAACTGTTTGGTCAAGTCAAATGATGTCATAATTACATATTAAATAAACAAATATATATATATATACACATATGATTCATAACATACATTACCAATAATAAAATGCATAATAAGGTTTTTTTGTCTCAATTATTAAGCATCATATCACTCTCAGTTAAGTAGTTAAGTGATTAAGAAATTAAAAAAATTTAAAGAAAAAGATGGCCGGTTCACATCAAAACCGACTGATTCACTAGTTTTGTCCAATTTTGACATGAATCTGATTTTAGCATTAAATCATAATCAGATAAGGGACCGGTTCACGGTCTGACCAGTCCGGACAACATTGATACAACCTATAAAGGACAGTCTCAACTTAAAATGGGAAAAGAAGGATATTGTACTGAATTATATAGCCAATAGAGAAAAAACCCTAAAAATTAAAAATATATATTAGACCAGAAATTCTTAGTCAAAATAGTCATGAAATCGTATTTGTAATAGAAGGACTTCAGTTTCCATACTCACAAATAATTCGATAATTTGATTTGTAATATGGAAAAAACATTGTGATCTTCATATAATTAGGTAAATTAGGTAAAAAAAAATTTATTTAGATAGAACATTTGACTTCGCTACCATCTTCAATCAATTGCATTTCGACCAGAATGTCTCCAATGACTATCTCATCAAATGTAATATTATACTTTTGAATATAAAGTTCCGTTGTTCATTTCTTGTGTAAGGGAAGAAAAAACAATGACAACCTACCTAACAAAAGATCACCCTTATTGTTTGCTCTATACGCACTTAAATATCCCAAAGGAGGAGAAGCCCAAATAACACTCAAATTACTCTGATTGATAATAACATATCATGGTCACGTAAACAAGGCCACATATTGGAGATCTTTTCTAATAAAAATGATGATTGATTTACATCATTACGTGCATTAATGGACTCACTGACCACACCTTTTTGTGCATATCCCGTATCAGGTAGTGTGCACAAAATAATTTTATGTACATTTAATGATAATTCAGTAAAATTTTAAATGCTGCCATCTGTATATGTAATATACATATGAAGAAGTGGTATGTGTACAAATGGCTACAAATTGCCATAATTCACAGCCTTAACGGCTAGATCATAGTGCTATGTTTTACGGTGTCTCGTGCATAAATCTTGAAGTGTGTTGGCAACTCTGTATTTTCTCGAACCCATTGAACAATTGTGGATAGATTCACGCCAAACCGCTAGACCAGAAGGGAGACAGGTACCTTTGTATCCAAGAGTTCGAAAAATACATAAATAAAGTACTATACGAATCCTAGAGGCACAAGCCGAAGAGCTCCATTTTGATAAGAAAAAGGTCACCGGTCTTGATATTCAACTTTGTCCTAAAATATTTTTTTTCTATTTTTATTACTAGACCTTATACCACGATAAATTTGTGTTTGATATCCAAACACATTTTCCAAAACAATTAACAAGAAAAAAAAAGAGAAAAAACATAATTGACAGAATCGAAGAATTAGTGCCCATTAATGATAGTATTTTGGGTAAAATAAATCAAAGATTGCAGCATAAATCAATCATCACAATTAATGCCCATGATTTAAGGAAGGAAATAAATTAAAGATTTATAATTTAATTATGCTAATTTAGGGTCATCTTTATTGGAACCAACGGGTACAGTGTTAATATTTTTTTTATTTGTAGGGGTAAAAATAAATTAGGTTAGACTTTATTTTAAGCAGACCAGATTTATTTTTTAAAATCTTGACTTTAGCGTAACCTATTACCTATCAAAAATATTTTTTGGGCTTGTATTGACTAAAAAATTTATTTAAAAGTTACATTACATAAAAGTCTTCAAATAAATCAATAGGTTTAGACTTTCTTAGTTTGAAATAAACATAACATTTAAAAAAATTATTATATTGTGTATAAAATAAATAAATTATATTAATATATAATTAATAAATTATATAAGTATTATAAAATTTTCATTATATCTATAAATAATAAATAAATAGGTTTACCTATTAAGTCAAATAAGCTTTTTTAAAGGCCTAAGCCTAGCCTATTTAATTAAATAGGTCTTTTTAAAGCCTAAGCTTGACTTGTTTAATAAATAAGTTACCTAAAGTAAGCCAAAAGTATGCTAGACCATAAGCTGCTGATAGGCCACTTATCCTGGAGAAATTCTTAAGTAGGCACTGCCTACATAGGCACTTCATTCAACAGTTAACATATATAAGAGCACTCTTTAGAGATAGGTGCATTTATAATATGGCATATACAACCTTGTTGGAACCAAAGATGAAATTAAATAATTGATATATGAACCAAAATAGTTCAAGTAAATTGATCCCCTCAAGTTTTGAATATAACAATAATATTAAATTAAAATGAACAAATAAGTTTTAATTGAACTTATATTATTTCGTTTTAAAGAAAGTAAAAGTTCAATTTGTATCTCTCATATAAAACATTTATAAACACTTTCTAGACTAAAACAAGTTGTGTTAAAAACAAATTTAACGTTTTACTACGTGTGTCTAATATGATATGAAATGTTTTACTATATTTTATTGGATCATCCAAAGTATTGTCTCTGTTGCTCCTTCACTCAAGAGCATTCCTCCAAAGCCAATTCAAATACAAGTAAGACAAAATGCATTAATTGCTAATGAGATCTCTGACAAGTATGCAACACTCGAAGTCAACTTTGTACGCTGGCGCTGACATACCTAACATCTACAAGGACCAACAAATACGAACTTTCTGCTCGCTTTGAAGAGTCAGAACAAAGATATTAAAGTTTCTTACAACGTTGATAACTAAAGCTACTTTTCATAAGCAGATCAACAGTTATTAGCATTACTCAGAACAGTAATAAATATTGTCGTTAGATGAAAAAGCTCATGAAGACAAGTTCAATCTCACAAGCATATAAATATACTAAGTCTTTGAAGGTTCAAGAAAAGAACAACAAAAAGTGAAAAGAATTGTTCTGATTTTTGCTTAAACTTTCTCATACTCTTATATAGAATTCTTATTTTGATTCTAAACTTATTATTTATCCTCACACATCGTGAGTTAATTTTAAGTGTTTTAAACACTCTTTTTCATAACTCTGTGGGAAGCCTGAAGAGGCTTGTTTAGAAAGAATACTTGTTAAAACCTGAAGAAGTTAAGAATACTTGGTTGTATGCCTGAAGAAGCGTGTGAAGAATACTAGTAATCTTTGTAAAGATTAGTGAAAACTTCTTGAAGTAGAAGGGACTGGACGTGTGAGAGTGAACCAATATAAATATCTAGTGTGGTCTTCTCTTTCCTTACCTTGCTTTACTTTGTTTTTGCTAACATTTAAAGATTATCATTGTCGTTTTTAACAACGCTTTTTATTTATCATATAAGTTTTCGTTTGCGTCCAAAGTGTTTTTAAAAACCTTTTTGCGTCCAACGGATTGGGCAAAGCATTTCTATTCATCCATACTCTTTTATAAACTTACAAAGTTTTGTTCTTTGAACTATTTATTGAAAAGTTTTTTAAAAGGTTAAGAAACATAATTCAACCTCCCTTCTCTCGAGCTTATTCTCTCCCCTACCTATCTATAATCAACCATGGTGCTGAAAACCAAACCGGTCATTAAACCGGTCAGGGAACTGATTTAAGGTTCAATGGTTCAACAATGGTCGAACTGATGTATAATTAAATAATTTAAATATATATATATATTATACTAATTAAACAAATAAAAAATTATAAAAAACAACACAAATGATAAAAAATAGTTTACAACTTATTTTTTGAGAGTCTAAAGCATTCAGTAATAATATTATAGTCTATTTTTGCTTAAAAATATTCTAATTTCAGTTCAAAGAGATGTACATCAATTATACATTCAATTTCCAAGTTTCTGTACAATCTAAGTTTAAGTATTTCATATAAAATTCTTTTTTAAATTGGCTTACATTCAGTTTATAGATCAAAATGATATCATTTGAATTAACAAGAATTAAAAATAAAAAAAAAGACATGACTAATTGAACTTAATTGGACTGGTCCGAGTCGACCGATTCACCAGTTCTTAACAGATTTTCATGTTAAATGGGCTTTTTGGATGAATCAGACCGATGAAGTGACTGGTTCTCAATTCAACTGGTTAAACTGGCTGGTGCAATCTAATTTTCTTATCATTGTAACCATCCAGCCTAAATTCTCAAACACATCCTATCTTCTACGTGTCCATCGTATCATTTCCATTTTTATAAATGGAAGAAGATGATCAGTAGCAACTCCATCTCTTGCATTTATAGCATCAAAATCCCCAAAATTCCATACATACATGAATTTCTTTTTAAAAGGAGTTTTGTTGTTCTGCATTACGTGATACTTATATACTCTAAGACTAAGAGTAATACTTTCTACAGTTTCTCAGCCGTTCTGATGTAATTTAAATTTAATCTAATGACATGTATTATTATATTATATTATGTCATGTATATCTTTAATGGATTGGTATAATACTGTCAAAGTACGTAAAAGTTTAAATCGAACTAATTAATTATTAATTTAATTATGAGAAATTTTTTAATATTTATCTAAATAATTAATTCAAACAATTAATTATATATATCCTATGTTACATGTAATGTGGACGCATCCTACAATCATTATGCGATCCTTTTTTTTAAGTATGTAAATATGAAAGTGTGAGACTAAGACAACTAATACTTTTGTTTCTTGATTATGAACCAAGATATATCAGATATTGTGTTAAAAGATCAAAAGTTTCCATCGAAAAATCTTCGAAGCAACCTGAAGTTTTTATGCATATAATATTATAGGGTTCAAATTTAGGGCGAGAACACGAGTTGAAAGCCCATAACGATGGAGCTTTCCTAACTGCTTCTATATCTTGTGTCACATTACAAGTGCAGTTGATGGAAATTAACTTCAGGCCAACAAATTTTTCATGTTATGACAAATTAAAAAGACATTATTGGTACCCTAGAGATATAATTAATTATGTAACTAATCATAACTAATTAACTAATTTACCAACTAACCATGTTTGGTACCTAGATCCCTGCAAGCTCAAGGATGCATATTTAATATTCCCAACTTGAAATAAACAATATAGTCTATTTAAAACAACAGCACTACTAGCCAGCCAGAAAGAGTTGATTGGACAGAATGAGATGGTAAGTCACTTAAGTGACATGGCAGGCCAAGTTGTAATTAAATATGATTATGTAATTATTTCTGCAATTGATCCTGAATGGGCATTCTCTACGTCAGCACCCTCACGATCCCCACCATCTCGTCCATTTGATGCAGTGCTACAAGTGCATCATGAGGGCATAGGAATGTCAATTTCTACTAGTGCGTGCGGATTCCTGCGGGGATTACCTCATTTAGAGCCCTGCAAACGGGGAATCTTTTTTCGTGAGGATGAGGACGGGGGACAAAATCTCCTTGGGGTGATTCGAGGATGGGGATCATACCTCCCGCCCTGCAAGGTCCCTGTCCCGAGTAGATTACATATATATCATTTATTATGTGTACTATATATCATAAATATTAATAATATTTTGGTCTTTTCATTTTTTTATTTAATTTAAATATTGTGACTGTATGATTTAAGTTTAAATTGTTATGATATAACTTTAAATTTAATAATTTAATTTTATATAATTTTTTAAAATTTTATTAGATTTTAGTTTATAATTTTATAATTTTTAATAAATTTTTGGAGTCCCCAGGCAACAATTAAGATTCGTGAGAATGAGGACGGGGAAAAAAGCTCCCCACAAAAGAATCAAAAACAAGGACCAGGAAAATATGAGCGACGGAGAAGGGGAGAGGGGGAGGACTCCTCCCCCCATTGACATCCCTTTCAGGGCATTTCTTGCTCACCATCTCCCAAACAGTTTTTCGTTTAAGAATATATGCGGCAACGCAGACCTCCCCGTCCTTACTCGCAGCTCCTCCTCTCTCTCTCATTAAATACATTGACATTGATCTCCCCGAATCTCATCCCTTTCTCTTTGAAGAATTTCCTCACCGCTGTTCAGCCCTTGCAATTGGAGCTTGAGAAGAATCTAACTCGACCCTTCATTGGGTGCTTAATTCACCCAAATTTTCACGGTAATTGAAGAAAAAACTATCAAAATATGATCACAGTACATACCGGAAAAGCAATAAAAACATGGCAAGTAACATTCAGAAAGAAATAAAGTGAGTAGTATATTATTACTGTCAAAGGGCATATAGAGCTATTGGCTTTGTTTGGGTATATGAATATTTACTACTATGGGTCGAACAAATTTGCATAGCGACATTTGGAGGTGAAGAACACATGAAGAGTTTCTGGGTTGGAAGATATAGCAGTTGTTGTGTTAACATTGGAGAGAGAGAGAGAGAGAGAGGGAGGGCCCAAAGAGATTAAGGCTTTTGGAGAAAAAATGAAATGACGTGTAAATTCCAACATGCCAAATAATTCGAGCAAACAGATTTTGGGCAAAATTTCTGGCTCTATAGCATTTTTCTTAAAACAAATTTTAAAATACAAATCATGTCGTACTTACATTGGTTAACAATAACAAAAATCTGGAATTAAATGAAGAATGAAAGTTGGCAATGGCTAAAGTACATATCTCCTGAAAGTCTTCAACCTTTTATATCTTCTAATCTTCTTCTAGTGTCTCTACGACACTCATCCAAAGCAAATTGAAGCTCTTCAGGCTATCAAACATAATTACAATATGATACTAAACAATCATAAATGTGGGAACAATGCTCACCATCCAAAGCAAAATAGAGAAATTGAATCAGCTTCAATGTTGACATGTCTCAGCCTTTCTTTAACCATTGCTTTGATCACAGCTTGAAGGTATATATAAGCACTTAAATTATTTTACTTACCTTCGTTATGGGTTTGCATGTGTAAAAGCCAAATAAAAATGATAGTTTTATAAATGTTATTTTTTTTCCAAGAAAAAATACTCCTTTTCGGCTTAGAAAAGTTTTTAGGTAGACATTATCCATTATAGACATTTCATTAAACATTAAATATGTGTCAGGTTATATGAGTTATATTATAGATGCAACTATTCCTAAAGAGTGCTCTTAATTACGCATATGTCAACTATTGAATGAAATATTTATGAATGCAGTCCCTACATTAGAATTTCTCAACTGCTTAATAAGTTATGTAGTAGCTACAATTAGTACATAAAAATGCTTATGCACTTGTTAAAGAACAAACCCTACTTACAAATATCTTAGCAAGTGAAAAGTTATATACAATATTTAAATGTAACTAGTCCAATGAAAATAATTTATTTGTTTTAAAAGTTGAGAGTTTCTATGTTAACTTTGTGTAAGGTATTTTTGCTTTTTTTTTTTTTAGACTTTAGGGAGGCTCCTATTAAGACCTGAGGGAATAAGGGAAATGAGAGTTTGGGGATCAAACTTTCTAGTTCCCACCACAAACAAGCCCCTTGGTGGGGATCAGGAAGTTAATATAGCTAAGCTGAGTTCAGCAAGTAATTTGCATTTTAAAATATTGGGTTTTGTATTTAGATTCGTGTAATAATAATCTAACAGGCACCAATATTACCAGTTCAATAGAGATACCACAAAATGCTCCTTATAATAATGAATATATTGTTGGATTAGAAAAGTAATGCCTATTATTAATCCAATTGCTGGATAGTGGATACAGTGGTAAAGCCGAAACTAAAATTTAGAGCTTAGAAGGGACACCATTTTTATACACAAAAATAATTACAAAAGTATAGAAAATTATAAATTTTGTCAGAGAATTATTAGTAATACTTAAAAAAAAAACTATAATATTTTGTCAATAGCGCTGTAGCTTTAATTTTTTAGGAAGTACTTGATAAGTGTGTTTAATCCCTAATTACTTTTATTGTTTACATTTAGTTTACCCTACTTTTTCTGTCCCCTTACCGACGTTTTAGACCTCTTCCATAACAAACCAAATAGTTCTTTGATAATTGTGAATTATAAATATCAATTCTTTCATTTTAGTCTTTTTAATAGTGTGTATGTAGAAAATAGAAAATATATAATGTGCAAGAAAACCTTTTTAATCATATAATGAAAGGTATCACAAAAAAATGATAAATATTTTTGAATTTTTTATATTAATTTTTTTATTTGTAAAGTTTTGTTATGATAATAATTATTGGCCCACAAAAAATTACAATTAGTCTAGATTACAAAATGACAGACGATCGCATTAATAACATAAAATTTTACTGTGATATTTTTCAAGTGAATGATTAATCTCAACATTAATATATTTTTTAATATGAAAAGCATTAGTAAGTGAGAATAAAAACTGAATGTAACGACGAGGAATGAAACATTTAGAGAAAGACAGAAAGAAAATTTTGTACAAAAATTAAAAATCATGTAAAAAATTTATTTTAAAAAAAAAAGGAAAAGAGGGACAATTGGCCTGGCCTGGCTAGGATGATTTTTGAATAGTAATAATGGTAAACAAGTAAACTCTGATATTAAACAGTTGGAAAAAATTTGATTGTAGAACCTCACTATACATGCTATTTGGCATGTCCAAAAGATCAATAAATCACTTACAATACTAAGTTGTTTCCGGCTAAATGAGAAGGGTATAAATGATTAACTTATTTTGTTTAAGAGCATGTTTGTTTTTTATTAAATTTTTGGAATAATCGTTTTTTTTCAATTAAAAGTTGTTTTATCTAAAATTTATCTTATTTGTTTAAAGTATGTAAAATTGATTATAAGTTAAGATTATTTTTTCATAACTAAAAATAGCTTTTTTAAAAATAAAATTATTTTAAACTTTTAATTATTTGATTTCAGATTATTTCAAAATTTTTGAGAAAGAAATACTTATTTACTCTTAATCAAATATCTTTTTTAATTATTTCATATATTTTTTAGTAGTTTAATACATAAAAGCGATTTTTTTATACAATCCAAACAAAATTTTTTTACTTAAAATCGATTATGAACTAACGCATTTAAACATAAATTAATTTTCTCATAATTGATTTTTTTAACATAATTTTTTTTCAAAACTAATCCAAACATACACTAAATCAAGAAGAAAAGAAAAGTACACTTCTAGCCAACCCATGGAAGAAAGGCAAGTATAACAAAAAGAAAATGATCCAAATGGTCAGTTTGAAAAAGATAATTCACATTTAATTCATTTTAAAAATTAATCAAGTATTCAACTACATTAACCAATAATTTTGATACATTTATCTTCATTTTGATACTTGGTATGTGGTTAACCATATATAAATTATTGATTAATTTAATTAAATACTTAGTTAATTTTCAAAACAAACCAAATGAAAATTATCTTTTTCAAACCAAGCTAAATACGGTTTGTCAAGTGCTTGTGTTGAATAAAAGGTTGATCCATGAAGGAGACATGCAGTAAACATATGCTGGGGTGAATATTTCATTAAGGCTTGTTTGTTTAAGTGGGGGAGGAGGGGGGGGGGGGAATAAAAAGAAGAATAAAAATAATGAGATAAATAGTTTTTTTTTCTTTTTATCATTCATTGTTCTCTTGACTGCAATTTTGTTTTCTCAATAGTTGTTTATTAGGGTCAATACTTGTATCATGTATGAGTTCCCTAAATGCGATGAACATAATGACCAACCTTTGTGAACATAATTTGCCCGTACTGCTTTTCTCTGTGCACCAAAGAGAGATGCACTAAACATAAGCACCAACCTTTCTGAACTTACTGACCAAATCTTGTACGAGCACTTTTACAAGAAAACTATTGAAAAACCCTTCTGATAGGGAAGTAATAAGATGGAAACAGAACATAATGAATTTACATAATATTTCCCTCATCCCCTTCTGAGAATCTGTACATAATTGGGGATGTAGTGTGGTATACATTTACTCAGATTCTAATCATATCAAACTTCAGCTAGTTAGAAATGGTCACTCATCACCGAACACGTGCGTATCAAGAACCTCGAATATGTTGGAAACCAAGTGTTGCTCTCTGCATGAAAGCAGAAGTTACCAGCAAAATATGAAAAATGCTGGTAGTGAACACACTAAAATTCTCCAACCTAGTTGCTTGCCCAGTTCACTGCAGAAGCAGCAGACTGTCATGAGTCTGAGATGGGCTTGGATTTGAAAAACTTGGCAACTTCCTGATAGAGATTCTCTTCCTCAAACGGCTTTGAGACATATCCGTCCATCCCACATTTCAAGCACTCATCGTATGTAGCATGGATTACATCAGCTGTCATGGCCAATATAGGTACATGCCACTCACTTTTCCTGGCAGTTCCTTCACCAGATTCACCATTAGTCTGCTCATTTGCCTTGTTCTCCATCATCCGAATTCGACTAGTTGCTTCAAACCTGCAAAATTTATAACATTTATTTAGATGGTATTCCAAAGCACATGCATATCTCAACTAAGTTTTATGAATAGGTAGTGACAACATTCCTCAAATGAATTAGTACGTCATCTTCTCCTTAGGCATTCAGGCATATTAACAAGTTTGAAAAGACTAAGAAACAGACCAAATTGAGGTTACATTAATATTGAATGTTACAAACTCTTATATTTGACAAATCATAAGGATGTAATAAAACTGAAATGTTATCGAAGCCATTGCCTGCCACCATGCCAGCAGGAAAAAAAGGATTTGATCAAAGGTAATATTGACATAATCTATAAATATATATGGATTATAAAGATGAAAATCCATATATATAAACATTCACATCTTACCAGCTCGGTTTTTTGTTTTATGGTTAGAAGAGAAGAACCATATGTGCTAGTTCTGCATCTTATTTTGCCAACACTCTTTTTCTCTCTACTCTGTCTTTCTTCATTGTAAATCGAATTGAGGCATCTAAATGCTTTGTAGCCAAGGTTATACATCAAGAAACCTAAGCTGTGTAATATAAAATATAAATTTTCTATGGAATAATTAACAAGCTATTTCCAACCTTCAGACATGGCTCATCATTGATAATTCTTGCTCAATTTATGTTTTCATAAGCAATCCTCAATCTAAATCTTGCTTATTTATAGAACATATCCTGTCACAACTGAACATAGAGCTACAGTTTCAGCTGGTTATTGGAGGACATATTTCCTAAGTTATGATTTTTCTTTAATAGATATAAAAGAGGAAAAATACAACTAGGGGGAGGATAAGAAATCCTGCAAACCAGAGAATTCTAAATACAACAAGAAACATATAAAGACTCAAGAATGTAGCAGAGCAGTTCCTAAGTTATGACGCTTCTACACAAATAATAGTAGATAAGCCTCAACTAGCTAGCTGAATGCATATAAATTGCACAAGATTTCATATTCACATGGCAGCTATCATGTTAAAAATTATATTGCAACCACACTTCAAACGGATTAGTTCTGCTAAAAGAAAATGTATATAATCTAAGACTATTTTCAAAATAATACAGTAAAGTTTCAAATAATATGTAGGAAAAAAAGCAGTAGCAGTCAATGCAAACATGCATACCCGTCCATTTCTGGCATTTGAATGTCCATGAAGCAAGCATCAAAATTGTGAGGCAATTGAAGCATTTCAAGCGCAGCTTTGCCACTTTCAACACACTTCACATCAGCTCCAAACTTTTTTAATGCACCTGCAGCAACCCTCCGGTTTACCCCATTGTCATCAACCACCAAGATTTTCTTTCCATAGAGAAGGCTTTGTAGAAAAGTCGAACCATTAGGCATGTCTTTCCCTAGCTGCCTCTTCTTCCCCATCGCCAGAACTTGCTGAAGACAAGCAGCCACCATACTAGCTCTCAGAGGCTTCATGATCACTGTATCAGTAAAACCTGTGGCCTTAGCTTTATCAAATTCAGTATTACTAATATTGGTTGCCAGAAGTATCATTTTAGGCATCTTAAACATATGCCCATTCTGTTTCCAGTCCAGTTTCCATAGATTGAAGCACCCATCCTCTCCTGAAATCCACAAATCTTTCTCAACCAAAATAATATCGGGCTGGAATGCTCTGCACATCCAAGTTGTTTTCACTCAGTGAATGAACTGAACCACGCAACTTAAACAAAAGACCAATTTTATTGCATATATTCTCCAAATGGTGTTCTTCAAAAACAAAAACAAAAAAGCTTAATATTTGTTGTAATTTGATGTCTGAATAGACATAAGACAACATACATCGTACACAAAATGTAGTATCTTCTTTTTTTCTTTTCTTCCCCACTCCCCGGCCCCAAATCCCTCCCCTCAACCTAAACAGAGGGCAGTCATTGCAGTTTCATAATATCTGAGTTAAAAGAATAATACAAGCAATAAAAAGGAAAAACTGGAATGATTAACATGTCAAAATCTACATTAAGTTTTGTAAAGACACATCCAAAAAACAAATGGCATAACTTGTTTTAAAATTGAAGATAACTGTCCCAAAACATCACAAAAAAACATTTGAAAACCAACCCGTATTGAAAAATAGCCATATGACAACTTTGTAATTCTGTAAGACATGACTATGCCATATATGCCTGTTTATATATAGATAAACATTAAAATTTGGTGGGATGATAGAGGGGTATATTCGCAGATAAACTGCAGAAAATCTATTTCAAATAAATTTGCGAAATTTAAAGGGGTTAAAAATCAACCTTAAAACCATTAGCATATTTTATAACAATTATCAAAATGTTGATACTACTGTTGTTTATTATCACTTTCAGTTTCTTCAGACTAAACACCAATCTTGTCCAGAGAAAAAAAAAATTAAAAAGAAAACAAAAAAGGAAAATTAAAACTTACCCTGATGTCAGAGAACCATTTTTCCCACACAAAGCAACAGCCTTACTGATGCTATTTGCAACTTTAACTAGTATCCCTAGTCTCTTCAAACAGTATCTAGTCACAGCAGCTCTAACAGGCTTTCCATCAACCACTATGGCTTTCAGCCCTCTAAAACTAGAAGGCAGATCTTCCAAATTAAGTTTCTTCATGTCACTAATCAAATTTTTCTTAAACGTTCCAAAAGCTGCAGTAAACGAAAATGTGCTCCCAACCTGGGGTCGGCTTATGAAGTTTATCTGACCACCCATTAATTCAACCAGGCATTTACTGATACTCAAGCCAATACCAGTACCACCATAATTTCGAGAGGTTGAGCTGTCTGCCTGCACAAAAGGCATGAAAATCCTATCCTGGGCTGAGAAAGGAATTCCAATTCCAGTGTCCTCCACACAGACCCTCAATGCGACTTGCTCAGACAATTCACAAGATGCCACCATTTTATGAAATTCTTCATCAGCAATTAGATGCTTAAAATTATCCCAGCTGTTTTGTTCATCAGCTGCTTCACATCCACTTAAGGTTTTGAAATGATAACCACCAGAAATATGGAAAACTTCATCTGATCCTCCATTTAGAATAGTCTCAGGTATTCCATTCATTGTGGACTTTCTATTTTCAGCTAGATGGACTTTAACAAATATATGTCCTCGTTCAGTAAACTGCAAGATGCTTAAATTAATTAGTAATGTTATCAACAAGTACCTTGCAAATAAATTAATGAATACAATAGAGAAAATGAACTTGAAGGATTCAATACAAGCATCAACCGCTGTGGGCAGCTGTTGGGGGGAAGAAGAAAAGAAAAAGCTTCATCTAAAATTAAAGATACGAAGTTTAAAACAGTTAGAATGAAATTTCCACTAACAACATACATATTAGTATTAGTAATGCATATGCAAATAACATCAGACAAATAAACAGACTTTGAAAATTCCACTTACTTTAACAGAATTGCCAACAAGATTTGTTATTATTTGTCTGAATCTCCCAGGATCTCCCATAACAATATCGGGAACTTTATCAGAAACAAACACTGCCAGCTTTAATTCCCCAATCAACAATATAAGCCCAGGTTGAAGAATTATAAGTTGGGCACGCATCAGGAACATCAGCATCCAGTGACAAAAGGCCAGAAAGGTGAAACAGAGAGGAAAGAACAATACAAGTTCATCAATTAAAGAAAAGAAAATAGAATGATGAAATTATACAACTTGGACAATGCAAAACAATCTTCGGGCCTTCATAACAGATTAAGCAACAATTAGACATACCTCTAAACCTTTGTGTCTAGACTTCTCAGAAAAAAGAGAAAGGACATCATCAAGTATGGAACGAAGGTCAAATGGAACTGCCTCCAGCTCTAACTTGCCCGCTTCAATTTTAGCTCGGTCAAGCACCTCGTTTATTAATGTTATCAGTGCTTTTCCACATGCTTGAGCAGTCTGGGCATAATCTCGTTGGGTTGAACTCAATTCTGTATCTAGAAGCAGAGCAAGCATTCCTACAGTAATATGGAGTTTAATGATAGCATCACCAACGAGAAAGTGCAAGTTATGTAAGCATATGTTACTTTTTAATAAGAAAGAGAAAGAGGCAGACCCTTGAAGTTACCTAAAATGCCATTCATGGGTGTTCTAATTTCATGAGAGACAGTAGCTAGAAACTGACATTAAAAACAAAATTTTGGTTATTGTGATCAGTAAGTAATCCCAGGAAATAATTAACCATGCTAACAATATGTCAGGAACAGTACCTGGGACTTGGCAACATCAGCTGCTTCTGCTCGGACTTTTAATTCTTGCATTTCATGGAAATCATCCTCAACTTTGACAATATGATTTCCAGCACCATATAAAATGTAACCCACTAATAAAAGAATCACAAAGAACAGGAATGCTGTGGTAAGTGCTATCCAATTTGTTGGTGCCTTCTGATGATACCTATTAAAAAATTTGATTATAAGCATCTGCTGACAACGTTAAAGTTTCTTCCAGAAAATGTGAGCAGCCAGAAGCACCAACCTACATATCATCTGATGTTTCCTGTATGGATCTCCAAAATCAAGTTTGCTTTCATGGGCATGAGACATATCGCCTTCTTCATATTGGTTGCCATACATGATTAGGGGATTAGTAGAGTTTGTGATATCATATACATTCACCAAAATTGCTTGGTTACCAGCAAGTTGCCCGAGCAAATTCTCCACAAGTGACTCAACATCAAAGGACCCTCCAACATATCTGCTTCCAATTAGACATTTATTGAACACATGATGCCATTAAGAAGCTTATGATAAACATAAAGCCACCAGATTGAGCCAATGTTAACAGACTTATCCATCAAGTTTTCATTAGAAGCAACTATAGAATTCATTAGACAGGACATTGTACAAATCAGACGAGCACCCTTCACATTCCACTGAACCAGATAACTTAAACCCATGAAAATACAAAAAACAAAAGGGAAAATTATAAAAAAGAATTCTTGGTAAATTAGCAGCAATTAACCTTTCAATTGGTTAACGATGTTCAATGAGTGGATAGTGAATAACCATTAACCACTTAAGTGGTTGTGCCATTTGCAACAATGGCAACAGTTGCCCTCAAACTCACTGATAGTGGTTGTGGTAATGGCACTGGAGGTGGCATTGAAGGAAATGAAACTGGTAGCACAAAAGTAATTACTATGTGGCATGGATTGTGATAACCATTAAAATGTAGTAGTCATAGATGTAATTAATGAGCATGACTCATGATCCAGTGGAAAAAGAAGCAGCAGTGGCTGTCACAACTTTTGATCATCTGTATAAGCAATGCAGTAATAATTGACACAATAGCCAGAGTTGTGGTAGAGTCTTTTATCATGTATTGACACTGGAAACCAGTGTAATCATCAGGGTTGTTAGTTGAGAATAATACCATCAAGTTATCCTTAGAATTTCCCTTACTTCTAGACAAATTGACATGCAATCCTCCACCGATCCCCATAAAATGCATTCCTTTAGCAATTATGCACCTAAGATTTTAACCACCCATCATCCTCTTATTATGCATGCACAAACTTCAATGGAATTATAATAATAAATTATAGAGGAAAAAAAATTATGAACAAGAAAAGAAACTTTGTCTCACTTAACCATATAGCCTCAAAGAAAAAGGATGGGCAAAATTTTATTCTGGCAAATACAAAAAGGCTATGAAAATAAGAGAAAAGCATAACAACTAAAACTATATACTACAATGCCATATAACTTGACAAGCCATAATATATATATATATAAAAAAAAAAAACAACCACCAAGATTATAAAAGTAAATTTGACAAGCCAATTAGAAGTGAAACAAGGACGTACCCTGCAGTTGCTTCAATTCGTTCTTCCACCGTTGGCTTTGGAGGGAGCTTAGATTTGTAAACAGGGAATGTTAAAACCACACCAAGATGATGAGAACCCAACAGCCTGAAAGGGCTAGTCAGAACGGCTTTCCCAGTGGCCCTAGCCCTCAAAATGTTTTCTCGGTCTTCCTGAATCATGCGAAAGCGAAATTGAAGTGGATATTTTACAAAATATAACCATAGTATTGTTCACAAGTGTTGTAATTTACCTCCCCAGACATCATATCAAGAGATTCAAGGTAAGAGAGAGTTTCTTGCACGAATATCACCGGTGCATACTCATCTCTAACCAGTGAAGGCTCTTTTTCCATTGTCTTTATAACCCATCCATGTTGCTTCTCAAATCTCTCTCTATCAGAGTTAACAACTCTTTGTGCATAGGCCACACCACTGAGTAATGGCCGTTCAAATGCTGTCCTAGCTGTATACTCTGCAAAGGTTTCCTGATTTTATTTTGGGCAATGAACAATAGTCAAGATATATGCAATTGGATGGAGAAGAAAATTATACAATTAGAACAATAAGTAGGAATGTGAAAATCCCAAATAGCCTTTCATTTCCTCAAACCCATTATGCTTAACTAGTTCCAAATCAAAATTGGAGTGGAAGATCAAGCACATACCTGGTCAATGGCAGAGGGGTTTCTGTAGTAATGGAAGGTTGAAACAAGGATGGCAAGGGCATGGACATGGTTAACACTAACACTAAATTGATCTTGCAACATTCTTGCCCTTAGATCACAGAGGCTACCCAACACCTCTTTCCTTCTGACTTTAGAGTCATCATCCATTTTACTATAGATGCACCAACTGATTAAAGCCATTAGCAGAATCCACAGCAGCAAAAACTTGGGAAGCCAAGCTCTATGGGCCTGAATGAAAGTGTACTTGCTTTTAGACCCCATTTGCTCATGCAACCTCAAAGCCACAGGATGGTGGCTCTGCATCTTCAAACTAAGACCCATCATCAAGAAATTCCCTCTGCCTAGTTTTCGTTGGCTGATTTGTTCCCTTGCTCCCCTTCTTCCCTCTTCATATCTATAGTTAGAGAAGTCCCAACAAAAGAAAGAAAATTATGGTGAGTGCTTAACTTTCTTTAAAGTACTGGCAAAATTTCAGATACTTTTCTCCGATGGTTGAAAAGAAAAAGATTACAGAACAAAACTCCAAGTAAAGCATCATTACAGCATTGTTTTGCGTGATTCAAACCTCAGAAAGGAGAAGCACAAACACCCCAAGCATGATGAAGGTTTGGACAAATTCTTCTCTTTCTAAGAACCAAAGCCCATTTCAAAAATCACACAAAAAATAAAATTAAGAGAGAGAAAGACATCTCAGACAAGAAACCCAGAATTAAAATAAGAAAACTTTGAAAGCTCAGAGACAAGCATGGGTCTCAAAAGATGGAGAAACAGCTCAAACTTCAAAGAACCACCTTTGGTTTTGTTTCATACTTTTGAGTGTTAAGGATCACATTAAAAAATTAAGAGAGCTCTAATGATGCTCTCTTAGCGTGATACTAGTCTTGGCCTAGGGACAAGAAGAGCACGTTCACACTCTCTATTCCATATAATAATCAAAACCAGAGATTGACCCCAAAAACACAAACACACACAGTGAAGCACACAACCCAATGAGAGAGAGAGATGGGGTTGTTGAGAGAAACAATGTTTACCTGTAACAGGAAAGAGAAGGTGGCTGTACAATGAAAAATAGGGACCTGTTTGGTTGGTCTTGATCTGTGCCTCTCTCTATACTAGTTTTTTTTTTTCTTTTTATGCCATTTTTATGCTTGCTTTTCTGTTGTTCCCTTTTTTTTATTATTTAAGCACATAAGAAAACTGAAACGAATTTTTAGGATTTTCCTTGATACGCTGTTGTCTCCCCTCTCTCTCTCTCTCTAGCTTCAAAGTTCAAACTCTCACTCCTTTGAAGTCTCTCTCTTTCTCTCTTTGTGGCACTAACACTAATAATGCATTTCACACCAACAGTGTCTCCTCCTCATTCACTTCATGAAAAGAGCCACTTCCATAGCTTAGGTTCAAGTAGGTATCTTGAGAAGAAGAGAAACCCAATATTTCAAGTTTTGAAGGGACTTGTGGAAACGACTTTAGAGCTCAAAGGAGCAAGCCTTATTGACCAGTGCCTGCTGAAAACTGAACCATGCTTTTTTCCACTTCTCACTTGGAATATATGGAACCTGCAAATTTGATATGCTCCATAAGAGGTTGCTTGAACTACACTATCATGCAACCTGAATCATTTTTCTCACCTGAGTCTTTCTCACTTCTTCGTTTCCTTGTACCTTTGTGTCCCCAAATTTTTGGAAGGACAAAACTTCTTGATTGCAGTGTTGTTTCTTAATTCAAATATAATACAAGTATTATTTTTTACATATTAATATTAAAAGTGAGACTAAGTGATATTAAAGTATAAAAAATAATATATATTATATTTTAATAAAAAAATAAAAATATTTAAATTTAAGAATTATTATAATATTTTAATAAATTTAATATTAAAATGAGTTATTAATTATTAATTTTATAATAAATATATTTATTAAATATAAATAATAATTAATTAATAACTCACTTAAAATAATAATATTTAAAAAAATATTAAAATAATTCTTATAAATTTATGCCTTTTAAGAATTATGACAAAGGAGTGAGAGACAGAGAGAGAAAAAGAGGGAAAGAGAGAGAAAATGAAGTGAAAAGAAAAACTGAAAATCGCAATCACAAATCTGTGCGATAATGACATGGCGACAAAGGCACGGATCTTATTCCCATGTGGATTACCGGAAAGACCCACGTTTTGTTTTTGGGAATTACATAAATGGCCTGGGTGAGATAATTAATCTTTTTGAACATAATAGTAGCGGTGTTTGCTGTTTGGATTAGTTCAGTTTTTAAGTGAAAAGTCGTCTAAACCAAATTAATTGATTTTTCTATATCAAGAACTAATCGATTTTTTTTTAAAATTAAAGAATCGAACTAAACCGAACTAATTACAATCGATTTGATTCGGTTTGGTCCAATTGATTTTTAACTAAACATTTTTTCTTAAAAATATTCATACATAATTTTACTTTGTTCTTTTTATGGACCAATGAAAAAAAAAGTTAGTATAAATCATAATAAAAACATCATTACATGATTATAAACAATAAATTGACCTAAAAATATTTATAGAAACAACAAGAAATTTAAATATAATTATTTATAAGTATGTAAAAATTATAAAAGTTATATAGATAATTATATGAGTTCGGTTTGGTTTGATTCGGTTTCATAAATGAAAACCGAAAACTAAACCAAACTTATCGGTTTTTATAAAAAGCAAACCAAACAAAACCAAAATTAATTGGTTTTGTTTGGTTATGAACACCCTACATAATAGTATAATTAAGTTGTTTTTAGAAATTATTATTGAAATATTGATGTTTTGAAACATATTATTTATTTATTGCTGTTTTTGTCACTAAAAAACATTTTTTTTATGTCATATAAGATACGTCAAATACATTGGTGCATTCCATGTAAGATACACGTCAAATGTGTTGATGCATCCATGTAGGGTACGCAAAACACATTGACATGTGAAAAAAATAATATTTTTTTATATGACAAAAATAATATTTTTTTATGTGACAAAAATAGCAGTATATAAGTAATATGTTTCAAAACAATAATATTTTATAACAAGTTTGGAAAACAACAACCAAATCAAAAAACAAAGATAATTAATTTTCTTATGACAACATTGATTAATTAGTTAAATATATAATTAATTAGTTGGCATGTCTTTGCTTTATTGTGACTCTGAATTAAATTAATCTACCTTTCTTTAATACCATATGGATTATGGAGGCATTCTAGTTCTGGTATGGTAAAGTGAACGACTGTTCAAACAATAAATTATGTAGAGTAACAAAAATGCGAATAAAAATATTACAACAAAATAAAATTTGTTATGTTGATATATAATTGAAAGGGATTAAATATAATTGATTTTTTGTGTAAGATTTTTTAGTAACTTAATTTTAATTTATTGTCAATTTTTACTATCATTCAATTATATATTAATACTTTATTGAAAAAAATTAAACTTTTAAAGTAATTATTATAATAGTTAAATTTTTTTACTTATTTAATAATACATAATTAAATAAATTTTACACTAATAATACATTAAAATTAAACTATTTTTTATACTATTATATAATAATACATTTACATACTATTAAAAAAGTTTTCGAGGTGTCTTTTTGTTTTAAGCTTTAGCCCAAACCTACGCGCATTTGAGGGCAGGAACAAAATTGTACAAATGCAACTTTGAACGTCATGTCAGCCCACGTTTGCTTTCGAGAAAAGCTAAATCAAATTGACACTAAGCAATTCTTGTGATAATTTTTTTCTGTGTTGGAATGTAAAAAAATAAGATTTAATTTAATTTATAAATTAAATTTTATGTTAAGAATATTAAAAAAATAAAAAATAATTTGATTTCTTAAATTTTATGAATTTTAATAGTTTAAATTTAGAAATCTTGTCAAATATAATGGGGTTATTTAGAATTTGATTTAATTTTAAATTTAATTATTTAGATAAATTATTTTTTCCTTACTAACTTTTTATTTTAACTTAATAATCTAACAATATCGTTTGCAATGATATAAGGGTAAAAAAGTAAAATGAAAATAAAATCATATCAATTCTTTTTTTAATGAGTTCCAAACATAAGAATTGATTTCCAAATCAATTTAAATCTATTTTTTTATAACGAGTTTCAAACATAAATTTTGATTTTTAAATCAAATCAAATCAATTCTATTTTAATTAATTCCAAACACAACCTTATTGATTTAACTATATATGATTAAATGATAATATAAAAAGCTTTATACTAGAAGTTGACTAAAATGAAATCCTAATTTAAAATAGGATAAAAATTAGCTTTTCTTTTTTTTCTTTTTTTTGGTAAAACTTGGTTTGCTCCATATTTGTTCCATATAACCATCATAATGTGGTTTTAAATTTGTCACTTTATCCTACATGTCTATACCATTTGAACATTTCATAACTCAAATAAAACAAATATTTCACAGTAAAATGTTAAAACTGTTAGTATTTAACATAATGATACCATAACAAGCTTTGGGTTAACGTAATTAGCCTATGACATTCCAATTCTAGGGCATGTGACGAGTCATGGATTAAAACATCCTAACCCTAATGACTAACAAACATATCGGATGCAATGCATTAACTTACATGATTCAAAAGACTTAACATGACATAAACATGAATGAGTTTCACTTAATACTAGAGCTGGGTATACGGGTCAAGGCCCGCGGGTTGGCCCGTTTAACCTGCATCTTTAAAGGGTTAGGACCACCTAAAATCTCAACCTGCGACTACGCCAACTGAGTAAAACTTGGTCTGTATAACCAGCGGGTTAAGCAGGTTGGACTAGGTTGGCCCACGGGTTCGCCTGTGACCTGGACAATTTTTTTTTTTGAAAGCCTAACAGAGTTACACACAAAGTACCCACTAGTCCACTACGGGGCCGAGGCCACTACCCAGGAGTCAAGGACCCATCCCAACCCAATATGCTTATTGAGAAATTAGGTTAGAATTAGAAGCACACACTTGACACTTCTTCTGTTCTTCATCAGCCGCACAATCCAGCCGCACTACACAACACAATCCAATGTTCCACTTCCACCCGCACACAACCCAGCCGCACAATCCCTCCACCGGTCCACCGTCCTGGCGTCCACCCACGGTTCCAGGCTTCCAATTGCTTTAGCCTCCAGTGCATCACAAACTGTGGCCAGCAGATTCGCACGGTTCCAGCTCACGCACTGTCCTCCATTTGTACTACACGACCGCACAACAACAGCACCTGCACCGCGCTCTCACTGGCATCACCGCACACTCCTCCAACGCTCACAGTCACCGCAACTTCTCATTACTCATTACTAAGTATTAAAACAAAATGGATAATTCTTGTTTTTTCTGTTTAGACATGAGCATCTCATTGGGAAAAGATTTATGATGTAAACATGGTATAACTATTTTTATGTATTTTGTCTTGCTATGATTTGTTCTAAAATCAGCAGTCATTAGCTTAAATTTAAAAAATGGTATAGACTTTTCCTAATTTAAATATGCATTTCCATGGTTGTGCACTTATGCATGCATTGCTGTCTTGGATTCCAAAATTGGTAGGATACCAATGATTCTGTCATTTATGTGCTTCATAAAATTTATGTGTGATTACTGATTATGTGTTTCAATTCACTTTAGATGCCATTGATTATGTATTTCATTGTTGTTGATAAATGTTACATTTTTAATTTTCAGTATTGATTATTGCATCTTCTGCTATGAACGAAAGTGTTAATATGAATTATACTAGTGAACTGCAAGTTTTGGATAAACAATCTACTCATAGTGAAGTTGCTGGTGATGAATCTAAAACTAATAAGAGGGCTAGGACTCTTTCATCAAGTGTTTGGAATTATTTTGCTAGAATGGGTGTGGGTGATGATGGGAAAGAGATAGCACAATGTAAAGCTTGTGGAAAAGATTATGTTTGTGGTGGTAGTAGATATGGAACTTCAACTTTACAACACCATATTTCAAAGTGTGAGAAAATGCCTAAATTTTCCAATGTTGTGTTGGTAAGCTTATGATTGACCAAGCTGGAAAATTGAGATCAAGAAAAGTTGATCAAAGACTTTTACGTGAGATGATATCCATGGCTATCATAGAGCATGACCTTCATTTCTCTTTTGTTGAATATAGAAAGGTTAGAGAAATAATGAAGTATTTGAATCCTGATGCTAAGATGATATCTAGGTGTGCTTCTACCACTGATGTGTTGAACCTATATTTAAGTAAAAAGAATAAGTTAAAACAAGTGTTGTCCAACATTCCAAGTAGAATATGTTTGACTTCTGATGTGTGGACTTCTTGTACTACAGAAGGTTATATTTCATTAACTGCCCATTTTGTGGATGAAAATTGGAAGCTCAATAGCAAAATTCTGTCTTTTGCTCACTTTCCACCTCCACATTCCGGGCTTGAATTGGCAAAAACTGTCTTTGAATTCTTACAAGAATGGGGGATTGAGAAGAAAATATTTTCTTTAACTTTGGATAATGCATCTTTTATTGACAACAGGCAAGAATTGTTAAAAGAAAGACTTCTTTTACAAAGTGATGGTTTGTTAAGAGGGGGAGAATTTTTTCATATCCGATGTTGTGCTCATATTTTGAACCTTATAGTTCAAGAGGGTTTGAAAGTTGTTAGCCAAGGGCAACCATCACATAAGAGGGGGGTGAATTGAGTGATCACAAATTTTAATTCAACTTTGAGCAACTGTGCATTTTGATGCATTTAATCAATACATGCAGCGGAATAAACTTAGAGACAATCAAGAACATTCACTTCACATACAAAACATTATGCTAATCACATTAAAGTTATATAACAATATTAATCATAATGTGATTAACTAAGAACCGATCAATATCATTGATACAAATATTCTACACTACTCAAATACAACTTGGATGAGTGTAAAAACAAGCAAACAAGCTAAACATTTAGTTCTAATAATCAAGACAACAAGCTCACAAGATTATGTAGTAAATTTATAATTATAGCTGCATAACATGTATATATAGCAAGAATATCAAGTGAAAGTGCTGTAATGTCAAGAGATTAAGGGATAAGAGAGAGTGCAAACAATATTTACTGGTTCGACCACTTCTTGTGATCTACGTCCAGCCCCAAGATCATCCACTTGAGGTTTCCACTATTCTTCAAGCTTGTAACTTAGGTGCTTGAGAAACCTTTACAAAGTTAAGCACCCTTCACACCTTTGGGATCCTCTACCCTTGTGCAAGAGCCTCTAACTCTTCAAACTTTATCGGTGCTTGAAAAACCTTTACAAGCTATGAGCACTTCCTACACCTTTGGGATCCTTTACCCTTTGTGTGTAAGCCTCACACTTTCAACTAGAGGGATCCTCTGCCCTCATTTAGTGTTTACAAGATAAGAATATGATAGAATGAATAAACTCTCTCAAAAAGTAGATAATACAAATTGAAGAACTAATGGATAGATGGATTTTTGACAATGAAGAGCTCAAATATTGATTTTGATAGAAAATGATCAAATCCTCATAATGATTTGTAAATCAGTGTTCATCTACTTGTTAATGCTTCAATATTAGCTCCTACATATAGCCCAAGTAATAAAATAGCCGTTGGTGGTGTTTAGGAAAGATTTCCTATGAAAACTAGCAGTTATTCTGACTTTCTGGCAAGCAATATCCGGATATTTGAACTTGGTATCCGGATATCCTAATTTCTGGGCTTGTTCCAAGAACAGAATATCCTGATATCTGATTTTGTATCCTAATATTTAATCGAGATATCCTGATATCATATTGAGATATCCTGATATCTGATTGAGATATCCTGATATCTGATTGAGATATCCTGATATCTGATTGAGATATCCTGATATCATAACTCGTATCCTGATATTTGGATTAAATATCCTGATATTAGAAAGTTGTATCCTGATATTTGAAATGTGTTTTAGCTACTGGAGCAAGATATCTGGATATCACAAAGCTGTATCCGGATATTTCAATGTTGATTTGCCTCTGGAGACAAATATCCGGATACCAAAGGCTTGTATCCTGATATTCAACTCGTGAGTGCTCTCTGGAGTCAAATATCCGGATACAGAAAGTCTGTATTCGGATACAGCATTTGCAGCATACAAAAATCAAACTTCCAATGGTCATAACTTCTTCGTTTCTTAACGGAATTAAACAAATGACCATGCGTTGGAAAGCTCTTTGAGTCTACTTTCATATGAAATAAGTTTTAGATCAAAGCTCAAGGTATTTTGAAAGTTATGATAAAAATAGTGACCATAGGTCAGTTTTCCAAAACTCAAACTTGGCTATTTTTCATAGTTTTGACATACCACCATGACTAACTTTTCAAAACTTGTTTGTTGGGCATTTTAGCAAGTTTAAAAATATTTGTCTAGTTTGAAAAACTTGTTTGAGCTCTCTTCTTGTGAAATCTCAATCCTTACAAAGGAGAATAGCCTATAAGAGAAATATACCCTTTTAAGTCTTTAGGCTTCTTGAAGCAATCCAAGCTTCTAAAAATTCTTCTCTTCAAATCTTCCAAATGCTTGGAACATCTCTTCATTCTCCATATTCTTGAGTTGAGCATGATTAAGGTATTTCACATTCTTGTTCCATTGCTCACTTTTGATTCACTTGAAAACCATGGTTAATCCAAATCCATAACTCAATATTTCAATATTCATGATTCATAAGTATATAACTGTATATTCTTCATGCATATATAATTCACATAGACATATATCCAATATCAATTCATTACAACACATATAAAGTATTATTAGATATATTCTATAAATTGTGCTACTCATACTTAATGCATGATCCTTATATAAGAAGAATAACAATAGTATATAACCATGCATTATCAATATAGTTCATCAAGCACCTATGTAGCATATTCTTAATCTTTTTTGCAATGTATTTGTCATCATCAAAACATAACATAATAAACTATTGGGGCAAACGTATTTCCAAAAAAGTTACTAGAGGTGCTTTACACAAAATTAGAGAGAGCATCAAGTATGTTAAGGGATCGAAGGGGAGAATGAAAGCTTTTAAAGCATGTGTTGAACAAATAGGTGATATTGATACTAGTGTTGGCTTGCGTTTAGATGTCTCCACTAGGTGGAACTCCACTTTTATGATGCTTGAAAGTGCACTTGCATATCAGCGTGCTTTTAGTACCCTTAGTTTGAATAATAGGAATTATAAGTATTGCCCATTTAGTGAAGAGTGGACAATGGCTGAAAAAATGTGTAATTTCTTGCGTCCATTTTATGTGATCACTAGTTTAATGTCTGAGTCATCGTAACCAACATCTAATTTATATTTCACGCAAGTGTGGAAGATTGAATGTTTGTTGATTACCAATATGGACAATAAGGATGAGGTTGTTAGGGATATGGCAACTAGGATGAAAGTGAAGTTTGACAAATATTGGAGTGAGTATAGTATTTTACTTGCACTTGGAGTCGTACTTGATCCCCGCATGAAGTTACATTGTTGGAATTTTGTTATTCAAAACTTGGTCTTGATGCAATAACTTGCCAAGCAAAGTTGAAAGTTATAAAACATAAGTTGAATGCTCTTTTTAATGAATATGTCAAAATGTCTTCCGGTGAGACAAATACAAGTGTTTCTCAAGGCCAAGGAAGTCAAGGTCAATATTCAATGCTTCAATCTTATGCTAGTGGAGGGAAAGGAAAAAATGTGAGCTCATCTGCTTGGATATTGAATGTAAGTTTATGTTTTATTATGTTTCTCCAAGCACTCATTTTTAAATTTTAAATGTATAATTTGATTGTTTGTTTTCTCATTGTTTCCTTGTTGTTAACTTGAAATGGGATAGGAGTTTAAGCATTATGAGAGCCAAAATGTTTCACAAGTTGGCAAATCTCAATTGAATACTTATTTGGATGAGCAAATGCTTGAACTTGATTACTTTGAAGATCTAGATGCCTTGCAATATTGGAAGGATCATAAGCATTGATATCCAGATCTTGCATTGATGGCTTGTGATGTGTTAAGCATTCCAATAACAACTGTGGCATCCGAATCAGCTTTTAGCATTGGTGCCCGTGTTCTCAATAGGGCTGTTAAACGGGCCAGCCCGGCCCATTTAGGCCCGCTCGCGATGGGCCGCGGGTTAAATGGGTTGGGTCAAAATTGCTCACGTTTAAACGGGTTGTAAATTAGTCAACCCGACTCGCCTCACATCAACTTGCGGGGCTAAACGGGTCGGCCTGCGAAACTTTTTTTTTTTAAACTTTTAAACTTTGAAATAAATTTAAATTTAATAAAAATTTAAATTTAATAATCTCAAATTAAATATTATATTACATAGACATAGTATTGAATACTTTAATCTCATTTAAAGGGTTAAGGGATAATTTAAACAAATAAATAATATAAACTTATGGAGTTTGACGAATGTGTTTGTGTATGAGTTGTGTTATTACTGGCATGTACAATACATATATTTTGTATTTTTGTTTGTGAAAAGACTATTTAATTAACTTTTAAATTTTTAAATTGAAATTTTTTCTTTGGATACAAATAAATTGAAATTTTTTTAAAAAGAAAAAGTTATGTGGGCGGCCCGTGGGTTGGCCCGTTTAACTCGCGGGTTAAACGGGCCGATTCAAAATTACCCGCATTTTTACGAGTCACTAATTTTGAAACCCGACTCGCATAATTTATGCGGGTAAATGGGCCGGCCCGACGAGTTTGGCCCATTTTGACGGCCCTAGTTCTCAATAAGTACTGAAGTTTCCTCCTTCTTGAAAATGTGCAAGCCTTGATATGTACAAGAAATTGGTTGTTAGGTTTTGATGTGAATGATAAATAAATACTATAATCAAATGAATTTCATTCTATTTAGCTTTTTAAATTGAAAATTGTTTTTGTTTATAATTTTTTCCTATTTGTGTTATGTGTTGTAGGAAAAGATGAAGATCAACGTGTGGTGCTTGAGACAAAGGTTGAGACAAATTTATCCAAAGATGATTCAAATATCATCATTGAAGATGATGATGAATAATTATTGTTATTGTATTTTGGTGTTATGGTGTGTTGCTTGAGATAATTTGTAGTTCAACATTCTGTTATTTTGGACTTATGGTTATGGAGTTTGGTGTGGTACTTGAGACATAATTATATTATGTTGCAAGGTTGCAAGTTATATGTTGAACTTTGAGTAAGTTTTGTACTTTTTTTTTTTTACAGAGAGTAAGTTTTGTGTTTTGAATCTTCATTAATTGCATTTAAAATTATTTAATTGTATTGTTTACATTGAGTATTTAAAAGTTTATAGTCTCAGCCAAATTGGTAAAGCCTTTAATAATTTTATATTGGTTATCTTTACAGTGGTAGTAGTATAAAAAAATTAAAAAAAAAAAAGAAAACCAACGGGTTAGCGAGCCAGCCCGTTAGCCCATGAGTTTAAAGGGCCGAGCCCGACCACCTAAATTCCTGGTCCATATACGTAAAGGGCCAGCCCGGTCCGGCCCATTTAAAGCTGGACCATCACGGGCCGGGCCGGGCCGTATACCCAGCTCTACTTAATACAATATAACTTGTAGATATTACCAAAATACATTAAACAACATCCAAGTACATATATCTCATAAATACAAATGCAAACAACAATATAATGCATATGCTTAAGTCTTTAAGTGAACTCCCTTAGAATGACTTGTCTTACCACAAAAGTGAGCAAACTCTCAAAGTGGGAGGAATTGACAATGTCGCTAGCTCTAAAAATGGTAAAATGGAACAAGGTGAATTTACAAACTTACTGAGCAAAAAGCACATCCACATGTCACTAACCAAAACAAATACAAACACATGTATATAACATTATTATTAATCTAAAGTGATTTAAAAATAAATAAAATTTAGAAATTTATTTAACTCTGGATTAAATTGGAATCTTACATATATATTGAAATCACATTGGTACAATAAGGGAGAGTATCAAATAGCAACATTTAGTATTTGGCAATCTTCAAAATAAATTTTCTTTATACAGCTACAGAGGCTAAAAAATTCTGAAATTTAAAAAAAGTAATTAAAAGTGTTTAAGGTATGACATATCCAAAATTCAAATAAATATGACATCATTTGGTCATTCAAAAGTAGGGATGTCAAAATAGGTCAGACCAACCCGTTTAATCACATAAACTATGCAAGTTTAGACTTTATTTTAATTACTCGTATAAAAAAATGTATTTTTGGCATAGTCTATTTAGCACACTAGTTAAACGAGCCAAATTTATTTACTCGCTAGCCAGCTCGTACAATTTTATTTTCTTTAAAATTGTTATACATCATTCAAGCCTACACTCCTGCACACAATGCATAGCCTTGCCCCAAGCCAGAAAATTTCTTTCCCTCATATTTGAGTGGACAATCAAAGGAGCCAAGAAGGAAACCCTTAGTAGTTGCATGACACAAGATAAGCTCACTACGTGCAATTGAAATGATTTAATGATCAATGAATGTTCTTAGAGGTTGGATGATGATTATGAACTGTTTTGAGGCTTTCCATTTATACTCCAAGAATAAATAGAGTCATTAAAAGTGTTATGACCATTAAATGAAGAAAACTAGCCATTATTTTTGTTTTCTATCTGAAGAGTATTCGAATACATAGGCTTGATATTCAAACACTTCTTGTCAAGTATTCGAATACTTGTAATGAGTATTCGAGTATTTTGTTCTTCCCCAAATTATGGGTTTTGCTTTGAACAAAATATTTGACTACTAGTTTTGGGGTATTCGAATACATAAATTTTCAAAATGATTCTGTTAAAGATAGTATTCGAATATTCAATTTTGGTATTCAAATACATAGCTTCGAGCAAGGTTTCTGTAAAACATAGTATTCGAATACTCCTATGTGTTATTCAAATACTTGGTCAAGTGATAGCCTTTGTTTGACATAGTATTCGAATACACCTTTATGGTATTTGAATATCTTTCTTTCCAGTAGCCAAAATTTGAATAATGAGTAAATAGTATTCAATTACTACTTTGTGATATTTGATTAAGTTCAAAACTTAGAAAATTGGAATTGTGGGCTACTTGAAATATGTACAAATATTTTCCAAAAGCAATCATTTGGCTATATTTATTTGAGAAAATAATTTTCTAGATTAAGCAATAGGTAAATTATTTTCCTTGATATTTTAACCATTTGAAAAGATAACTTAGTGAGCTTATCAAGTTAGATTCATTACCCTTACAAAAAGGGCCCAAGTCCTATCTACATCTTCAAAAGTTGTAGGAGCTCGATCTTCTTGTTGTCTAACAATTTGTTATCACACTATAACATAAATGACTTTTAAATTTAGTTATCAAAACCCTTTCAATTTGGTTTCAACAACGGATTATGTGCAGGGGTAGTCTTTTGTACTGACTTTTAAATTCGCTTAAAAAGCACCAAATTGAAAAACAATTTTCCAATTCAATTGTTGTAGTACCGAATCAAGAAACACGTGTTTTTAAATCCAGTTAAACACCGAATTGAAAACTTGACATTAAATTCGATTGTACACAACCGAAATGGGAAACTACGAAAGTCTATCAATCTGGTTAAACACCAGATTGAGAACTTGACATTCTATTCGGTTATGCACAACCGAATTGGTAAACTATGTATTTATTTAATTTAAATTCGAGTAACAACTGAATTGTAAAGTGTATAACATATCCTTTTAACAAGGAAGGTCTAGAAACCATTACAGAATTTCAGATTTGAAATTTCCATAACCAAAAATTGTACAACATTGAATTCAAAGATAAATGACTGTGTTTATATACATAATATTCACATTTACAAAGTTAATTGACACTGTTTATCAACATAGACAACCATTCCTATAAGACACTGTTTATGTACACATAATTTTCAAAAAAAGCAAAAATCATCTCATCTCCTCATTCTTATTCTTATTCGATGGTGTAGCTAGAACAAATGCTGCTCATTCAAGCTGTATCTCCTTTAGTTCTTCTTCTGTAAAAGTATTTACTTCTGAAAACTGAGCCAAGCAAAAGAAATAAGATCAAATTCAGAACCACATCCATGTATAAAAATTAAAACTTACTTTCTGTTTCATTGTTTTTATTTTGTTTGTTATGATGCATCTCATATTTTCAAGATATAGAAATCACAGGTTTTACTATCTATTTTCCTTGGTACCTATACATAATACAAAAACTATTTTAATGAAACAAAAAGTAGTCAAGATATTCACTCTGTGAATAACACATTAAACACAATACCTTGATAGTGGTGATGTTGATGGTGTCCTTTTTGCCTTATGATAGTTGTTTTTCCTTTTTGTAACTCCTCAAACTCTTTTAAAAAGTAAATGAAACATCAAAGTTCTGTTTAACATTAAAAAAACAAGTTACACATGATGAAGATTAGAAAAACTTACATTTCAACCACCCTCTTTATGTTCTCTCGAATAGGTTTTCCTACAAGGTCCATTCAAAACATAGTGATTTTGGATATCTTAATCACAGCCAACATCCAATAAGACCTAGAAAATACAAATTCTAACAGTTTCAGTACATATATGCTATATTTGAATTAGAATATTATAGTTTTTGAATCTTACCCTCCATTATATGGTACAAAGACCATGGAGTCTATTGGAACCCCCAATAAAACTTTGGACAGGTATTGACTCCTTGATTTAGGGTCCTCTTAGCCGCCAAAAAGTGACACCCTCATTAGGTCAGCAAACCCATAAGGTGGATATCCAGGTATGCAGTGGATCAAGTCAACCAAGTTACTTGAAAGTAAATGAACAAAAATTAGTATTAAATTATTTATTAACTAAAGTTTTATTTACAACAAATACAATACAAAGATTAAGATATTTGTCCTACCCAAAGTACCATGTTATCAAACCAGCTGATATGCATTCCAAATTACAAAAGTCTTGCATATCTTCTGGTGTGATATATGCCAAAAAGTCAACATCCAACCCATGAGTTTCAATTTGATGTGCGAGTACGTCATCTTTAGCCATTTCATTAGACAGTTGGATTAGCCAGTCCAACTCAGTTATGATTGTTGTATCTAATCGTTGAGTTGCCTGTAGTCAAAATAATAGGCAACTTATGAGTATCAAAACCACTAATTTACATGGATAGAATCTTTAAATTACTTACATCCATGTCGTGCGTGATCTAATTTCGAGGCCAAGCTAAAAAGGTTCCTAATACATCTTTAAAAAGTTCTACATCGTCGTTTGGGCATGGAACTTTAGCATCGGGTTGAAGTACCTTGTCCATGCTCACCTTTACAAACTCCAAAGGAAGGTCCCTGTTGTAGAGGGTCATCCATTTTCCACCAACAGCATGTACCGCACCTTTCGCAACATAATTGTTGGGTTAGCCAGCAGCTAATAGACAATGTAACTTTGGCTACATCAAATAAAAATGTTGTGAGAAACATAATAATATAATTTACATATGTTCTTAGAAAGGATGTAAAACATTAATAATCTATTTACCACAGAAAAGCCCGAACACCATTCTAAAGAATGAGTTGTATCGTTCAGTGAAGCTGAAGGTGGACTTTTTGGTTCTTCAAACAACCCTTCAATATCAAGAAGGTCTTTTGCAGCTTGTTTTTCATGTAATGAAAAACTTGTTAGAGATTGTGTTATTTTTTGTTTTGTTTTAGTTGTCCCTCCAACGATGACTGGGTCCTTTACAACATTTTCCTAAGATGCAGAAGGGGTAACATTTAAGTATATCAAGCTGGATGAACTTAGATTGACACCTTTGTCTCCCATCAAAGCCTTGATATCAAATTTTGGGATATTGGGATTTGTTTGGGCTGACACTTCCTACCACTGCAGAATGCCATATAAAATTGTCTCCATCTGTGATACTTTGTTGCACACTGCCCTATGTTCTTCTATGCTGACCGTGTTCCTTTTTTCCCAGTACATCTTTAGATTGGACAACGAGCTAGCTGCACGTAATCGTCCACCATGCTCCAGAGTGCCCAATGCCTCTGTCAGTATATTGTTCTTTCCAAATGGCTGGAAAGAACCTAAAGTTTACTTTAAACCATATAAGTATTCAATATTTTTAATAGTTACTTTAAACTATATAAGTTGGACACTTACTATTTTTCTTGCGATCTCAGCTTCTTCGAGTTTCTTAAATTCCCCTTTCTTGTCAACTCTTGCTTGTTTCCACAGCTCATAGCGTTTGATTTTTTTCGTGGTTTGTAACTTCTTTTGTTGTAAGACATTAAATAGTTACATGTATTCTGAATTATAAAATGATTCATATACGATCTGTGGACAAATGAATTTAAGTATAAGAAGTTGCATATAGCCTTACCAACTCTCTCTCTAATTGAGCGTATCCCTTCCTTGAAGTGCGATGTCGAAATTTAGTTTTCCTGGCCTGTGCTATACTTTTCTCCCTAATTTCCTGTTACATTAAGTAGATGTTAATAAATGACATAACATCATCAAGCCACTAGCCCAAAAAAAAAGTACCTACTTTGAATTGATCGGACAAACGCGATTTCACAAACTCATTCCATATGTCCTGTGTGATGAATTTGTAATGTGAATGGGGTTTAAACATCTGCTCATTATCCACCTTATAAAAAGGTCATATGTAATTCCTCCCTAATTTGGTCTTGAATTGTTTTAATTTATCAGTTGCACTCTTCATTATCATTTGTCTAAACGATAAGTTCAAAATTTAATATAATATTAACATATATGTTTTGAATTCAAAGTATGAGATAAATTTACCATTAAAGTATCTCAAATTCTATCCTTCAATGATTTAAGAACCTCACTCCATGATGCCACAATGATAGAAACTGTGTCTCTTGTCATTATTCCTAGATAAGTCACCAAGTCATTCCCACTGTCTTCAATAGGAACACCATCATAATTAGTTTTAATTGGTATTTTTTGCCCAGTTGCACGACCTTAGAAATGCAGTCCAACACAGTTGGACCACTAGTTCTCCTCTTTGATGAAGTTTGTTTACTTGATGAATCACCATTGTCGGAGCTAGGTTGGTATTCCAGATGAGACGACATCTGTAATATTAGAGTCAGTAACACAATACTAACAGTAGCCAACATATTAATGAGCATACAAGAAAATAACTAGCACCACTAGATTGTACACACCCTTAACAATGAATAATTTTCATTGTCAATGTTTAATGATAGTCTAATGGGAATGTCCAAACTAAGCATTGCCCATGATAACCATGGAAGTAAAAGTCAACAGTGATGATATCTATTATAAATCTTACATAACAAGCATGCAAGGTCTTCACTTTATCCACAATGAGTAATTACATGTTATTAAGATTTAGATTCTTATCCCACTGAGGTTAACGTGGCAACATAAATGACAACATCAATCAAATTCAAGCCTACATGAAGTTAGAATTTTGCAAGATGTTTGTAAACTACTTGACAAACAAAGTATACTGACAAGAATCAATTTAAGATGCACTCAAAGCACACCAAGACATTAACAAGAGTACACAAATGAAAAGACTCCAACCAAGAGTTGTAGTTCAAGTGGTACCAAGTCCCTTAGGAAACTACTTGGCCTAGGATTGAGTCGTAGCAAAGCCACTTTGCCTATATTATAGCCTATTGTCCCCTGCCACATAAAACGTCTTAGGCCCCCTCTTTAAACCAAAAAATGCTAAAGTAACAAGGGTACACAGAAACACTAGTTGAAGACCTTAATCAGAACAATGGACTGAAATCACACCAATATTCAAGGTTGTTACCATTTAATGAACGTTTGGTTTTCTATGAAATATTTGAGATAAATGTCGGTTGAGAAACACTTGTATAACCTGTCATAAGACACAGGTTAGTAAACCCCTGTTTTCGTGGACGTTAAGGCAAAAACTTTATCAGAAATGTAAAATTGAGTAAAAACGATTACCCCTGTTTAGTGTTCGACGATGATAAAAATGGAGTAACTTCTTGCTTACAGAAACGCTAATGGTTACATTTTTTGTGTAGGATTAGAAAGTCTTATAGGATACGCAAAGACCAGAGAAAAAGCGAGGGAAAGAAGTGTAAAGGTTTTCTAACTTTGTTTTTTTTAAAAAAAAATATATTACATACTACCCTATCAATTCGGTTAACATATAACCACATTGCAAAATATTGCCTTTCAATTCGGTATTTGTAAAAATCAAATTCAATTGTCTGAATGTGAAAAGTTGTATGTAAAAAAATTATTATTTAAGTATAAGACTTCTCAATCTGGTATCTCATCAACAGGATTAGAAAGTCTATTTAAAAAATAAATAATTTTTTATAACTCAAACATCTTCACTGGAATGACTTTCTAATCAGATTTATATGGTAGCGAATTTGAATATATACACTTCTTAATCCAATACTTCATCAATCGGATTAGAAAGCCTATTTAAAAAAGTAAATAATTGTTTATGACTCACACGTCTTTACTGGAATGACTTTCTAATCTGGTTGATGTGGTAACGGATTTTAATATATGCACTTCTTAATCCGGCACTTTATCAACTGGATTAGAAAGTCTATTTAAAAAATAAATAATTTTTTATGACTCACACGTCTTCACTGGAATAACTTTCTAATCCGATTGATGTGGTAGCAGATTTGAATATATGCACTACTTAATCCGATACCTCATCAACCAGATTAGAAAGTCTATTTAAAAAATAAATAATTTTTTATGACTCACACGTCTTCACTGGAATAACTTTCTAATCCGATTGATGTGGTAGCAGATTTGAATATATGCACTACTTAATCCGATACCTCATCAACCAGATTAGAAAGTCTATTTAAAAAATAAATAATTTTTATGACTCACACGTCTTCACTGGAATGACTTTCTAATTCGATTGATGTGGAAGCAGATTTGAATATATGCACTTCTTAATCTGGTACTTTATCAACCGGATTGGAAAGTCTATTTAAAAAATAAATAATTTTTTATGACTAACACGTCTTCAATGAGAAACATTAACTTATTTAAATATAGTTAATCAAAATTAAGGTTTCCTTGATTCTTCTATGAGCGGCATCTCCCTATTTCCCAATCAGTTTGGTTCATCATATGCATTAGTCAATGAACATGAGATTAGTACTTTAGTAAATGTTCCCAATTCTATGTCATCTTCTCCGATGGAGTATCCTTTTGTCATGAATCTTGAATTCCTAGCAAGGACTATTTTCTGAGCTGTATTGCTACCATCATTGACATAGAAAATTTGTCTAGCTTGTGTAGCCAAGATGAACGGATCATTCTTAAACTCAATCTTGTTGCAATCGATAACTATTAACCCTAAATCATTAACTTTCAACCCTATTGGAGCAAACCATCTATACTTGAAAACAGGAATTTTGAATTTTATCTAATCAAGTTCCCAAATCTCCTGAATCACCCCAAAGTATGAGGAACTGGATAGTATTGGGTTTGCATCATTCACTGATGACACATGGTATGATTCTTCTACTATTGTGACTCCAGAGTTCTGATTAATCTGTATGTTGTCTCTCTGCATAGTACGGAACCTAAAACTGTTAATTAGGTACCCTTCATAGCTCAGGACTTGTGCTTGTGGCATATGACTAAGCCATCTCAAAATATCATCAATAGATGAACCATTTTGAATCTCTTTATCTATATGTTTCTCCAACCATGCTGCGAATGATTTAGTATGATAGTTTTGTAAACTTATCTCATTCCTACACTTAGAAGGGAATGATTCTTTAATAAATGTAGCATGTTCTTTCACATATGGCTGTATAACAGTAATGTTCCTCAAAACATATAGGTGAGCAATATTAAGCTCATAAGTTAGTAGAAGCAACATGTTGTGTCTAAATAATCATCTTCGAGTTTCATCAGAACTAATTTTTGGAGTAGGAAGTCCAATGACATTTGCCTTTGCAACGTACTCTTAACAAAACTCAACTGCTTCTTCTGCAACGTAATACTCTATAATACAAGCCTCTAGCTTATTTTTTGTCCTAACCATGCGCTTCAATGTTCTCATGAACCATTCAAATGAGTACATCCACTGAAGGTATACTGAACCACAAATCTTTACTTTACGTACTAAGTGGACTACCAAGTGCACCATGATATCAAAAAATGATGGAGGAAAATACATTTTAAAAGTGCAAAGTGTTTCAATGATATGCATTTGCAAGTCATCAAAGATGGAAGGATCCACAACTTTAGAACATAACTTATTGAAGAAGTAACAAAGTTTGGTTATGGCAATCCCAACTTCTTTTTGCAAATTTCCTCGTAAAGCCACAGGTATAATATGTTGCATTAGCACATGGAAATCATGAGACTTCATATTTTGCAGCTTCAACTCTTGCATATTAACCCTGGACCTTAAATTCGATGAGTATCCTTCAAGCACCTTTAAATCCTTCATAAATTGACAGAAATTTTGTTTTTCTTTCCTTGACATTGTATAACACGCTAGAGGAAGGTACATTCAGCTATCCTTTTCAATTGGAGCATGTGTAGTCCTAATGCCTAACTCCACAATGTTGAGCATAGCGGAGAGAGAATCTTTAGACTTGCCTTTCACATTTAACAACGTGGTAATCAAAGATTCGCATGTGTGCATGACATCCAAATTATGTCAGACTATCAGGGAACCCCAATAAGGAAGCTCGTAAAAGATACATTTTCTCTTCCAACACTTCGTCATTGGGTTATCAGAATTCAACGAATCAAGTAACTGTAGGATTTGACAGAAACTTTGAGGCTTTGGTGCAGAATCAAAGTCCTGTTGGCCATTAAACGCCTTTCTTCGCTTTCTATATGGATGGTTTGATGGAAGCCACTTTCGGTGTCCCATGTATGACATTTTCTTTCCATGCTTAAGTCTAAAAGCATTGGTATTATCTCCATAAATTCCACAGCCATAGTACCCTTTTGTCACAGCACCAGAAATATTACCATATGCGGGGTAATCTGACACTGTCCACATCATAGCTGCTCTCAGTGTAAAGGACTCCTTCTGATAACCATCATAAGCTTTAACATCATCACTTCATAAAGTCTTAAGATCATCAATTAAAGGATGTAAGTAAGTATCTATTTTGTTTCCCAGCTGTTTTGGACTAGATATCAACATACAAAGATGCATGAATCTTCGTTTCACCATTAGCCACAGAGGGAGGTTATAAATAACTATAATAACAGGCCATGAATTGTGTTGTGTATTCTGATTACTAAATGGGTTAATTTCATCGGTGCATAATCTCAATCTGAGATTTCTAGGATCTGCCGAGAAATCTGGATATGTAACATCAAAACTCCTTCAATGAGGTGCATCAGCCGGATGCCGCAACTTGAAATCACACTTCCTATCGTCTCCGTCCTTATACCATGTTAACATTAAAAGCATGTTCCTTATTTAGAAAAAGTCTCTTAAATCTTGGAACGATTGGCAAGTACCTAAATACCTTTGCGGGGATTTTTTTCTTCCTAGACTGTCCTATACACTGTGATTTCCATATTGATTTTTCACATTTTGGACAGTGGTCAGCTTCACTGTACCTATCGTAGTAGATGATGCAATCATTTGGACATGCATAAATCTTTTCATATTTCAAACCAAGTGATGACATTGTCTTCTTTGAATTGTTCATTATTGTCGGAAGGAGGTTACCTTCAGGGAGCATATCATGAATTAATTGAAGAAGGTCACTGAAACTTTTGTTAGACCACCTGTTCAAAACCTTCAAATTGAATAATCTAATAGGTGCAATAATTTTTTAGAAATGTTTACAACCTTCATATAACGGTAATTCGACCTCATCCATTGTCTTCAAACTTTTTAGGATTGTCAACAGTATCAATTTCAACATTTATCCTTAGATTGTCAATCATGTGAAAATATTCATGTACTCCAAATCTAATTGAATTTGGTTCTATATTGGATGTCCCTGATGAAGCTGTTTCACCATGCCAAATCCACCTGGTATAAGTCAAGCCAAACCCGTTGGAGTATAAGTGATCAATGACCTGTTGGATACTTAACTGAGTTAGATTGCCACAACCCTGACATGGACATCTTATCAATCTATTAAACTCAGGATTCTTTTGTGTCAAATCAAGAAAACACTCAACACCCATTCCATATACACCAGACAAACAATCCATGTGTACCCACAAATAATCCAATACATAAGATGTTTAATCTAAAAAACCAAAATAATATCACATCATCTAAATCAATAAAATTGAGTAATGACAGTTAAAAATGGAAATAGTTGAATGCAAACCTTACTTAACAAAATGAATTGATGAAATGGAAGCCCTGGATGCACAAAAAATGAAAGCCTAGATGGAAATATACCTCAAACGAGAGATAACACTCAATGTACCAATTTCATATTTTGCAATAAGCATATCAGACAGAATATATACATAATTTTGTCATTCCAATCTGGGTATTGAATAAACCAAATTCATAACTACACACAACAAAATCGGTTTTAAATAAACGAATTCGTATAGTGTAAAAAATTAGAGCAAGACTTATTTTTGATTAAATTAATTGATTTCTAATTCAGTTGTTCTAGTACTTAATTTAAACATCAGGACTTTGTAATTTGGTTACTTAACATCCCGGATTCAAAAACAATTTTTGGATCCAGTTATAATAAAATGAATTTAAATGTCTTATATATGAATCCGGTTACTTGACATCCTGGATTCGAAAACAACTTTTGAATCCGGTAACAATAAAACGAATTTAAATGTCTTATATATGAATCTGGTTACTTAACATCCCGGATTCGAAAACAACTTTTGAATCCGGTAATAATAAAACAAATTAAAATGTTTTATATATGAATCTGATTACTTGACATCTCGTATTCGAAAACAACTTTTAAATTCGGTAATAATGAAATGAATTTAAATGTCTTATATATGAATCCGGTTACTTGACATACCAAATTTCAAAACAACTTTTTTATTCGGTAATTATTTCACCAAATTAAACCTTGCAAATTTCACGAAAAATCATTTCTGTTATAGTGTCATCAAAATCCTTTTAGAGTGAATCAAACGCATCTTGACATGTCTTGATTCCACACCACTTCCCCTTGACTGGAAATTACCAATGCTAAAGAACCAGCAGCAAACCCCATGAACCAACATCAGCACCACCTATGCTTTGGACCACTTGCGCAACCTTAGAGTGGCACTTGAGCACCACTTGTGAGCAGCACCTCAACTTTTCAGCAGCATTCTTGTAATGGAAGGTTGGGTTTGGGGAATTTAGGGATTTTGAAAAGTTTAGATTTAGGGATCTTGTATTTTAAACATTGCATTTCAAGGGAGAATGCCAGCTCCATAAATTTTTTGCTATAGATGATCCACGTCGTCATTTAATATTATACATCAGCATGTCGGTTAGCTTTTAACGGGAGAGTTTAACAGAAGAACAAACTTTTATAGATGTTTCAATTTATAGAGACTAACGTGAAAAGAAAAAAATGTTTCAGGGACTAAAGTATACATTAACTATAATTTTTAGCCTAGTTTCTCTTTCCTCACACTATTTGGTTAACAAGTTTGCTTGTTTTGGCTTATATTATTTTCTATTAAAAATAATGTTATCTAAAGGTATGTTTGGAGTGGAGGATTTTGGAAGAGATGGATACTTTTTCATTTCTCAAGTGAAATAATTATAACTTGTTTATAAAAATAAATAATGGAGGATTGGATAGTTACATAATAATCTCTCATTTTATTCTTCTCGTTTTAAACAAAAATTTAATAAAGGAAATATTTACCCAAAATAAAAAGTGACCGCTCCATTCCAAACTCCCCTTTTCGAACATTGGATAAGAAGGCATTAGCCCAAAACAAAATTTTGACATGTGTCACCTTTTAACATTTTAATATTGGACAAGTGTATCATTTAAAATCTTGATACATGTCACCTTGCAAGTGCCAATATGCACCAATTATTAATGAAGGATTAATGTCTAAGAAGGTTAAGACTAAACAGGCAGCGTTTGACATGGACAATTTTGATACCAACCTAAATGAAACTAATAATCCTCATTCCAAAAGTTCCTAACCTTGAGAAAATTATATCCCCACTTCAAGCTGATTAGCTGCACCAACTTCCTCCATAAAACCATATCCAAAATATATGTAAATAAACTCAAGCATTTTATGACCTCTCATTTCCCACAATCAAAAGCAAAACAAAGTCATTTAGGCTTAATTTAAGAAATTAGGACAAGTGAGAATTATAGTAGAAATTATAGGTTCAAGTCAAGTAATGAATTTTTAGTGTAAAAAAAATGAGGCTAAAAGAAATTAACAAATGTCACGTAGAAAGAAAGGAAATCTTGACAAGTGTCACCTAAAGTGATAATTAGAGAACAATTAATGAAAGTTTAATGAGAAAGTAGAAAGAACTTTGAAAGAAAGCAAATCTTGATAAGTGTCACTTAAATATGTTTATGCATTTAATATAATTAATACAAATTTATGTTAAACCTTAATTTTATATTAAATATTAATTTATGTTTATATGAATTCATGTTAAACATTAATTTTGTGATTAATTTGTGATTATATACATGTATATTAAACATTAATTTGTGATAAAAATTAAGACTATCGAGTGAAGTTTTTGACATGTGTTACTTAGAAAAAAAATGTTGACAAATGTCACTTAGAAAATTTGACAATTGTAATACCCCAGTCTTGCATATAGTCATTTATGTGTGACTATGAACACTTAGGATTACCATGTGAGTCATCTTTATCATCCATTAGTTCTATGAGTTACAAAATGATTTTTAATGAATTTTGTTAAAAATTTGAATCTAAATGAGGAGTATTTCCTTAAGTACAGATATGTTTTAAGGTTAATGGAGAGACAGGTAATTGAATGTACTGAGCGATTAAACGCTCAGTTTTTCACCGATTAATCACACAATTATGTTTTGCCTTGGTACTTCACCAATTAAGCGGCCAAAAAGTGGGCGATTAATCGCCCAGTATCAGCAACTCAGTTTTTCTTCTGTGATTGATCGATTAAGCGGTCAAAAATGAGCGATTAAGCGCCCAGTATCAATAACTTCGAAATAAACTTATGTTTGACACAATTATCATAGAACCCATCTTATTTTTCTCTCATTCTTTCTTCGTTCCCTCTCTTCCTTTTCTTCTCACCCACCAAAATCACTCATTTCCTCCAATTTCTTGCTTCATCCTTGAGTGTTTAGAGCTTCTAGTGGGATTTTCCTCTCCTTACCACTTGATGCTTGTCTTGTGGATTTCTGAAGGAGGAAGACTTGCTTGTTGGGTGAGAATCCCAACTTACCCACTCCTCATTCTTCATTTTCTTGGCTTGTAAAGGTAATTGATGAATCAATTTGAGACACTTATTTTAGCTTTGTATTATGCATTATTAGATGTTTATTGTGCCCAATATTAGTACTTTAGATGAGTTTAATGTTGTTGGGCTTCATTGGGCTTTAATACAAATGTTGAATAATTTTCGGATTTTGATGCATTTTGACCTTTCTTCCTTGGTTAGGCCATAACTTGGGACTCGGTGATCCAATTGAGGTGATCTTGGTGTCTTTGGAAAGCTAAGACAATGCTCTACAAGTTTCATGAAGAACTCAAGAGCTGGATCAGACTTCTAAGGGTCTAAAACATCCCTGCAATGCAGAGTGGGTTTGCTGTCAGGAAAATCTGGGCAGTATGCACATATTGGACTACATAGTGAGTTATAGACCTCCTCTTGGGCTAAAACTTGGTCATTTGAAAGATAAGACCCATATCTCCAACTTCACTGAAGACCACTTTGTCAATAGATGTCGTTTTAGGCATGCTTCTCAAGCTACAAGTTGGTCTGAATTTGGAAACACGTTCTTCCAACCTAACTTGAGGTAGGTGCAGTGTTTTTGGAATTTCTGGAGTTCTAAAAGTCCAAATGACATGATTCAAATTGAAGATTTTCAAGGAGACAACTGGCTACAACTTTCATGAAGACATCCAAGCCAAAATGCACCGTCTAGGTGATGAATTTGAAGCCAGAAGTCGGATAAGAGTTGTTGACTAAAAGCCACCAACCATACACCAACCCACCTACCATGCACCAACCCACCAACCATGCATCAAGCTTCCACATTTGACAATTTCCATATTTTTATAGGTTGTATTCAGATTATGTACATGTATAAATTGGCTTATAGGATTAGTATAAATAGAGCCAACCTCTTTGTATTAGATGAATTCAATTTTGAAGTAAGTTAGAATTCAATTTTGTAGTAAGTTTGAGTATTTGTTAGTTTTCTTTCTCTTCTTCTCCCTTCTCTTTAGAATTTCATTTTTGTTCTTTATTTTCTGAGTTCTTCCTTCCCATCTATGGAAGGCTAGGCTCTTATAATCAATCCAAGGGATTAACCGTCTTGATGTTTAATTTGGAGATCTTGTTTTGCTTGTTCATATTGCTTAATTGTTATTCAAGTTTCTCTTCTTCCTCTTTTGATTTCTATCTAGATTGAATTGCTTAATTTGATTTAGATGTTAATGTGATAATAGCTTTATTATCATGTATTCAAAGAGGATCACATAGAATAGACAATTTATTAAAGCTTTTTGATGAATTGTTTAGCTTGGTTAAATCCCCGATCTTAAGTTAATCTATGTTTGGATGGTGCTTACTTTATCTAACCTTGGTTAATTAAATCCTAGATGCTTATCTAGTAGAGGATTCTTGGATCATGTTGAGGCGTCTTGATATGATCTAAGGCCAAGAATACGGTTAGCAATTAAGTGAATTCGTTGTGATCAATGATGAGTTAAACTCAAGATCGGTAAATTTCCTTGGATTGGTTGTTTCTTTTAATTTGTTAATTACCTTCCTTTAATTCAATTAGTGTATTATCTTTTCAAATCATCAAACCCCCCTTTTAATTATCTTGATCTGATTAAATCTTTGTTCTTTTTGGATCCTTGAGAGACGATTCGGTTCATGCTCTATACTACAAATTAGTTTGCGAACCGGTAATTTTTATTATTTGACGAGGTCTCGACAACCTCGTGTCAGTAATCCTAAGGCTCATATCTTTCTCTATTTGTAGTTGGATACAAGTTTTGAGATAGGAATTAAGATTTGTGGAGTTATGTGAACCTAGGGTTTGATTTGGGGATTTTGGAAATCTATGGTATCTTTAGCTATATTTTGAGCTTTAATGTTGTTATGGAGGAATGATAGTGATAGGATGGGTGTTAGAACACAAAAAAAATTTGTGTTAACTTTGAGAAGAAATAATTGCTCATTAGGTGTTTGATAAAATACTTGAATGTGATAGAATCCTTAGTTTTAAGTGTTGATTATTGTTTTGGTTATGTTGTTGTGGCCTAGATTTATTGGAGGATCGCCCTAATAGTCCGTGACACATAGCTTTTGGATTCGTGGAGTCTCGTCCTTTGAGTGAGTTGATAACATGATTTTATAACATGTTTTTGTACATTGATTTTTAAAGTTCTTTGTTGAAAGACTTAACAGGTGGATTTGACCCCTGTGCCGTATTGGTGGATGCTTGTCAAACTTCGAACTATGTGTTCGTCGGTGAGATTTCTGTTTAATTCTAGATTAAAAACCTCCCATACGATATTTGGCAATTGGATATTTGACCATTGATATATTGAATTTGGTATTTCATGATTTACTTACTTCTTAGTTTTTGTCATGATTATTTGAAATAACATATATGTTTCAATATGTGGATGTAATTTCAGTTAAAAACTTGTTTTTACACGTCCCAATTTCATTATAGATTATGTTATCTCTCACTGGGTCTTATGACTCACTCCTCTATCTTATATGTATTTCAGATACAAATACTGAGCCAGGTCCGGGTTCTTCCAATAACTAGGAGTTGGTTGTTTTGGTAAGCCCAACACCTTGTCTGTGTGGGCATGTCTGTTTTGTTCCTGTTGTTTGGTTTCTTATACGTTTTTGGATATGTAATTATCTTAGATATGCTCAATTATCCACAGGCAAGATCTAGCTTCCACTGTATTTTGTCTGATCTTATGATATACATTTGTTGGAGTTATGTATATTTATGCTTGTGATTTTACAAGTTGTGAGTTATTATTAAATTGGGATGTCAAATTTTTAGACGTTACTCTGTTGGAATTTCGGTAGATTTAGCATATTGTCTTATTATGGTCTTTGGTCCATTATGCTTGCTAGGTTGGCTAATCCTTCCTATGCGCCGGTCAGGGCCTTCTAGTTTAGGTCGTGACAACAATGATCACTTAGATATGATTATACATTTAATTAAAATACATGTTAAATTGTAATTTTTGCATACATGTTAAACATAGGTGGAATTTTAATTGTCAAAGTTAATTATACACGAGTTTTATAATTTGTTTATTACTACATTTTTAATGTAAGTAATTGAAAGAACTCTTAATATATGATAGACAACTTATTTTGATCTTGTAAATATTTTCGAAATATGTTCTAAAAAGACAAATATATATATATATATATATATATATGTTTGATAAGCCTAAAAAGATGAGTATATGTCACATTGTGTGAATGTTTTATCTTTGGTAAAAATAATAAGAAAAAAATTGTCTTTATAAATTTTAGATTACTCAACATTCAAAGCAATTATAAAAGACAAGATGAAAAAAAGTGAAATTGAGTTGCAATGAGATGCATACAAAAGTATATTTAATTTTTTTGTTTTTAAACGTGCCCTTCCTTATAATCACAAATTTGTGTATGAATTTGTCATCTTGGTGATCTTTTTGTGATTCAAATAAGTAACTATTTGAAATTTTAAACTAGCATAATGTATCTATAATTTTTATGTAGAATTGTAGGACATAAAATTATGTATTATTATGTTCTTATATTATTTTTTCGATTCGAATAAAATTTATGTTAATATTAACTGGTTTGGTTTAACTCGAATGATAACATGAGAGTCAAATGTCTTAAAAATAGTATAATCATGTTAAATTACCTTTGTTTTTGCATAATCACATTTAATTATTTAAGGCAGTTATGTATTCTAATTGAAAAAGTATTGCTTCTTATATACAAAATCATAATTGGATGTATATTATACATAAAAATGTTTTTAGTTAATTTACATAATATTATTACTTTATTAATATTTAAATAAATGAAATTCATTAAATTTTTTAAATATTTTTATAATTATCATAATTAAGTTAAATAATATTAAAATAAATTCAATTTTTTAAAAAATTGTCATTAATTATTTTAAATTCCTTTATTTTTCTATTAATCATTCTATAATTTAACAAAAGAAAATATATCATTAAACTTATTTTGGACTATTTGGGAGTTTAAGTCATTTTATGTATCATATAAAATATTTAATTATTTACTAATTATATTTTTTTGTCATGTATTGGAGTACACACCAATATTTTATCATAATCAAGACATTAAATATTTGTAGTTATGCTCGTGTAAAGTTCTTCTTCTTTTAGTCATAACATGTACTTTTTAAATTGAGATTTCTCATTCAAAATTAACCTTTCACCATAAAATGATCTCCTATATTTCATATAAAAAAATACAGATAAATAATATTTGATAATTATAATGTTTATATCATAACTAATAATGTTTAACAATTATTGAATTATAATTTTATAAAATTATATTTTTTATACTGCAAGCAACGCTAGGTTCTATACCAACAGATAAGTAAGAAAAGTCTACGGTTGAGTATGAAGCATCATGGCGACAACGGATTCATGCTCTCTTATTTTATTTTATTTTGTAAATTCTTATTAATATGAAGAAAAAAAATTATTGGACCGCCAATTTTGATATAGAATGGCTCTCTTTCTTTCAATTTGCTTTTATATTATTTGTATATCAACATCATTATATGCTTGTTTCAAGAAGTAAAAAATGAGAAAATGAAAGTAGGAGGGAAGTAAAAATAGGGTGGGATGAAAATGTTATAACATTTACTCATCGTTACTGTGGTAAAGGGTGAACTTTCAAGTTTTAAGTCACTTTCATTGACCAAATTTTGCAGGATACATGAAGTGTAAGCGAGTTGCTTTTAATTACTCCGCATTTTGTTTGTAACCAAACAAGTATAGAAAATAGTTTTTATTCTAAATTTTCTACATCCTCAAACAATTACGCCTTTAGACTACTCAACTCATTCACTTTCATTAAACTCAAATTTGTTTGTTACTGACAAGTGTGGTTATAACATTTAAATAAAGTTTAAATATACGTTACTTTTTCTTTAGTTCTAAATTTTCTTTGTGAATTGAACTAATTTACACATTAATTAAGCATTTATATTGATTCTTTAAAAAAAAAAATTGTTCAAATTGCGCTACTGGTCCAAGCTATCATGTTTTAACAAGCTAAAGAAACTTACTGACAGGTCCATGCTCCATTTAATAAGGATCAATATATTTGGATAAAATTAAAAATCTTAGGTACTTATTGGGAACTAAATTGAGAACTTAGTTAATTATCTGTTAATCAACAAATGAAAGAGAGTCCTATGTTGTGCAAAAGTAATAAAATTAATGATAGAAGTAGATTACGTAGTATACAAAGTGAGTTGTTAACAACTGAAGCAAGCTTTGTTTTATTGTGTGCTAACACGTGGCGGATGAACAAACTGTGACATAGCACCAAAGCTGAAAGAAAAATATAATAAAATTGGATCAAAACCTGTAAAACCAAAGCAAACGCACCAACATATTTGATAATGATAAATTATAAATATTGTCTTTTCTTTTTTCTTAATATTAGCTTAGATACATGTTACTTTATAGAAATTTGTTATTTTTTGTACTCCAAAGTTTTCTTGCATGTGGTTCTAATAATATTCCCTTACTTAAATATTTTTCTATTTGCTCAAAGCATGTGCACCTTTCTAATATGGTAATGAAGGAACGGAAGTAAGGTGAGATATTAAAATAAGCTAAGTAACTAATTAATTTATAAATAATAATTTATTTTTAATCTTATTGATATAGTTTTCATTAAATAAATTTAAAATTCGTGGTTTCAGTTAAATGTTTAAACTTTAAATTGGTATAGTTGATCTTCTGCGTTAATGGTCTGATTTTGACCTATTTGTTTTTTCCGTATATTTTGCAACCGAAACCGATCATGAAAGTCAAGGAAATGGATTATAAGCTTGATCTTGTCCCAATTTGGCTCCCTGAATAAACTTCGCTTATCTACATTTTTTTTTTTAGAAAGGAATTTCTCACCTAATTAAATGAAAGATTAATCCCTTTTTTGAAGTTCAAAATATTACTACTATTACGACCAACCAACTTTGGGTTTTATATCTACATTATTTTTGTTTGTCATAAAAAAGAATTTAACATATACACACATTTACAGCTAACAAGAATATTCTACAAATGACAAATGACCTGGTCAAACAAGCAAAAATTGTAAGTGATTGCAAGTGTTCAGTTTTATATTTGAACAGTATGCAAGAAATAAGTTTAAAATTTGGTAATTAGCTATCGATATTTATACCATCTGTTTTATAAATTTATTTAACTGTGTTATTCGATTTTAAAATATATTATAAGTAGTTGATCGTAGTTAAGGTGATATAAATATTATCCAATTAAAAAATAAAGGTTAAATTTTTTTATATGTGACTAATTTGTAATTAAGTGATTAAATTTACCAAAAAATGTAAATGATTTCAATTCATAGAGTTAGATTAAATTAATAATTAAGTGGCTTGGTTTAAAAATAACTGTTGCATGATATCTACTACCGGTATTATTATTATTATTATTACACTCCTAATCATACAAAGAATAACATCACGTTTGGTATACAGAAATGATGTTTGGTATACAAAAATGGATTTTTATAGATGAGAATAGAATGAGAATGAAATGTAATAGGCTGCACCTATTCTACAATTTGATAATTTTCGACATGGAATGACTTTCAAAACTATTTTATTGTTTGGTACATGAAATCAATGTGAAATGAAACCAAAATTTATGTAAATAACATAAATTCCTCATAAGAAAAATAAGGAAGTTTAACTTTTTGTATTTACATTTTATATATATAATATGAATGTATATTCTTCAGAGTAATGTTTAATTGTAATTGTTTTATTGCTTGATAACAAATTACTATCTAAATACATAAACCTACTGTAAAACACTTCATAAAATTTGGAGAACCTAAATTCAATTATCTACAGAGATAACAGCCAAGACAACTAAAATAATTAATTAACTCATGAACAGAAAAGTGATATTATCAGTTGCCTACGAAAGCAGCAAACTAATAACATATTTGACATGAAACAGGTCCTGCTTATTTGTTATAAGTGCTTTTATATCTTTAATGTACTTTCCTTGTAATTTATGTTGTTCAAACAGCAACATTAATTACATGACAATATTGAAATTAATTGGATTCTATGTTAGAATGGTAAGGCCGTTAGTATAATGATAATAACAGCTGCCTTTATCCCAACAGAAAAAGCAAATTCTTACAATCTTACATTCATTGGATAGAATCTGATCTCACGGAAAATGATAGAATTTGATATTTACATGTATAAATAATAGCTGTTAATCCCATGGAAATTACCATAAGATATAAGAAAGGACAAATAGCAGCGACAACATTGTAAGGAAGATGATAAAAAAAAATTCATGTTTGATTGATTGAAAGGAAGTTGACTTCTTCACGTACTGAGTATTGTCTTTTTCTATTTTCTTTGTTGAGTGCTTAGATATGTTCATGAGTGCTTTTCACAGCCACTAAAAGCAATAGGAAAAGGGGAAAAGGCCCAATAATTGTAAAAGAAAAACTTGAGAGAATAATGTTTATGTATACAAATGTTAGTTTGATTATGGAAAAATATTGTATAATGTTTCATAATTATAAAAGTTAGATCATAAATACACTAAGAACAAGAGTTACATAAAAAAAATTATTCATACATTAGGAAATACACAATAAAACCCTTTACTTTTTTTCATAGTTATTTTAGATGTTTGGTTGTTCATATGTGAATATATTGATAATTTGAGCAATGTTAGGCCATGTTCTTAGTGCTTAGTTGAAACTGAAACATCTCATCATAGCAGAAAGGGGAATGAGAAGATAAAAGGCTTGAGTTGAAGAGTCATGCAGTTCCTTCCATCCTCGTAATTTCTCCATAACCAGCAAAGGAAGATAAACCATAGAAGAAGAGGTTGAAAAAAATTATATCTTCCCAACATGTACTCCCCTTTTTAATGAGTTAGTTGTTGTTTTAATTTTAATGGCTATGCCTTTGTAATTAGATTTGAAATAGCAGTTGAGATTGCTACCCTTTAAAAAGGAATATATTGTAAAGGAATATGGGGGAAAGATTCCATTTTGGACCTTTTTTTTCCCTAGTTTTTTCCCCTAAAGTAAACTATTTTTAACATCACAAGCAAAAGGACTAGACAGTGAAATGCGAAGCCTTTTTGCACCAATAATAAATTGTGACGCGTTTGGTTTGTCCTCTAGTAAAATTGGACTGTTTTGGGACTATCTAATTTTTTTGTGTGTAACTTTATTGTGGTGTTAAGTATTGTGCTAGTAAAATAGCCCACCTATTGCCAACGAGTTTGTCGCTTAATTAGCATATACTTAAATTTTTAAAATTTTAGTGTGATATTAATGTCCAAAATTTGATTCTCCACTGAGTTACATTTCTCCTTCACCTACTCGGATGCATGTACCTCCTATGTAACAATATATATATAAAAGCACGCCCTATCACTTTCCCAAACAAAAGTCTATGTTTCTTTGTTCAATAAATGATCATCATGTCCCTGCTGCCCATGCTTATGCAGCCTCCTTCACCTCCATCACATGGGGCAGGTGCCTGTTTCCTCTGCTTCGGGGTTGGACTGGCCTGATGTGTGAGGACTACCCTCCCTAAAATTGGTATTCCACTTGCATTTCATGCCCTCTCCTAATGGGTTGCCTCTATTGTGGTCCCCTAAAATTGGCGTCATTGAGTCATGTGAGCCTTTCAGGTCTCTAGATTGAATGGCTAAATAACCTTACTTATGACCTTTACCCTTGAGCAAGATTTAAGTCTCTAGATCAATTTATCCCAATGGTTTTTCTTGATTGCCATATTAATATATAGTTATTTTTTTAACTTCGGTTGAACTCCAAATATGTTGCCTACAAGATTGATACCATCGTTCACAATAAAACATAGTATCGCAATTCAAGTGGACATAAGTATGAATTGATATAATTATATAGAATGATATAGATTTTTTATTTTTTAAATATTTTGTTATTTTTTCAGTTAGAGGGAAATGTTTTTATGAAAGAAAGAAAGAAAGAGAACCTAAATGTGCTTCACAAGGTTAAGAAGACTAATCATATAATTATTTTAACAATGAACTTCTATAAATCTCATGACGTTAGTTTAGGATGACATAATAGATAAGAACTTAAATGTTGTTTTGGTCTTCATCTGGAAGTTTCAATTAATTCAGTCCTTATCAGAGATCCTCAATGTAATTTATCTTCAGTCTTTTAATATTCCAATTTTAATTATGGTTCTCCTTTATTATAAGTGAAGGCATATTATTATGCAAATATTCCACTAAATTTCAATGAATCCGGTTCTGGGGGATACTGATCTATTCTGTCTGTCCACAACAAGTTTTTGACTTGAATGGCATTCATTTACTGACATTCACGTACGTTAGTTTTTCTTTGCCTTCCTATACCTAATTTGTAGCAGTTTTAGTTGCATTTAATGTGTTTGAGTTTCGGGATATGCCTCCTTATAAATAGTTATGTCTTTAATTAATTCATAATATTAATGTTATATTAAAACCATTTTACCAAAAAGATGTTGATTTAAATAACAAAGGAGCTTACTCTCATCTTATCATATTGAGTTCGAGTTCGTTGAGAGGAGAGGGTCAGAATTAAAATTCCCATGAATTAATTGGATCAAGCGTAAAACAAAATCTCATTAAATTGGTCTGAAAATGGGACTACTGGGTTACCACAACAGTAAATTATTTTTTAATAAAATTAATTCATAATAAATTTCAACATCAAGTAGGCTAAAATAAAACTTGACAAAAAGAAAGGTTTATTCAAATTAAAACTCATTGGCGTTCTGGTTGTCTTTATTTTATTGTAATCCAATTAAAAGAGAAAACTAGTTAACCACCCGTTTTTTAGCCAATGTGAGATATATAGAATTCCCTCTTATATTTTAATCCCAACAAAAAGCTCAAGATCCAAACACTGTATTTGTATCTAAGAGGCCATACTTAAAAGAGTTAAGAGGCCTTTGGTATATAAGTTTGTTATTATTTTTGGTCAAAAATCCAATAAAGAACGGTATAACTAAAAACATATATGTGATTTTTTATGAATAAAGATGATTCCCTTGTTTTTATGAAGGATGCTATTATCATATAATTAATATTCATGTAAATATTATCATGTATTATTTTCTACAAAAATATTAAGTTATAAAAGAAGTTGGAAATAATAGGGCTTATAGATAAATAATGATATAAAAAGTGTGAATGAATAATTTTTTTTTTTTACTTTTTAAAAAGAAACCACTCAAGGATAATTGAGAAAATACAAAATAAAAGTGATTATAAAGGAGTGTAAATAGACAAATAAAAGTGTCAATAACCTCACTCTTAGCATAACCGTAATAATGATAATTATAAAAGTTGTTTAGTTATTATTGTTTGGTACATATTATTCTATTTGTAATATGTTGGGATATTAGGGTGAAAAAAATAACCTTAAATTTTGTATTTTTGAAATCTATTTTGTATATGACGGCACATAAATTTTCAAATCTCTCGTTACTAACTTATTTAATAACTAAGTATTTGTGATGTTGTATGATGTTGAAAAAAGTGTGTCAATTATTAAAAAAAAAAAAGAAAGGAATATTATATATAAAAGAATAATTGTGTGGAATTATCGTAATGAGAAAATGTGACCGTCCAAGTTACGATAGAGTCATAATCTGTATTGGGGAAGAATCAAGATTCAAATAATTGAGTTCGCCCATAGCTTTCTTGCTTTTCTGAGTCAAGCCCTTGTATCTTGCAACATATCTTCTGACCCAACTAAAAAGCAAGATATGGCTATTATTTTAATATATTAGGAAGAGAAGAGTCAGTAGACCTAGGATTCTTCACTTCGATAATTATTTAAATGTGTTTCCTTGGTCTACTACGGTAGAGATACAATTTGTTGGCTAAGTTAGTAAAATAATAATAAATTCTTATTTTATATTAAATAACTAAAAATTTTGTATAAATTCTTATGTTAGAAAATTATTTTACATTTAAAATGATGATGTGTTAATTTTTTATAAATTTAATTTACACAAATTGTATAAACTAAATGTATTGAAGAATTTCTTGTACATTTAAAAAAAATTAATGGGTGTAAGACAAATTTATAATAGAATGAATCAATCACCAAAAGAGTAAGTGCATGTTTTGATTAGTTTATTTTATTTAAATAAATGGTTTTTTTTATTTCAAAATGCTCAAGAGAAATTTTTTGACTGAATTTTTTGTGTGCAAAATTAACTAATCAAAGCATGCATTAAGTTATTTTATAAAATTAAAGTTGTTTGGTAATCTGTTATCATATGGCGATGGTTATATAAATGGACGTTTAGAATATGTTCAGAGTATTCATGCCCTAGCCAAAGTTTTCAGCGATTTGTAAGAAAAACATATAAAATTAATTGATATGTTGTAAGACAAATCAATTTTACAAACGTATTATAAGGTTGACACACTTGTGTAAAATTTGACACATTTTATTGAATAATATTTTTATAAATTTTAAATTTTATTAATTTTACTGTTAAATTGAAAGTTTTTATAAATTAAATAAGTTTATAAAATTTCATAGGATTTAAAATTTAATGAATAAATATTTATTTGGTCCTCTAAAAATACAAGTGTTATTAATTTGGTCATATAATAATTTTTTACATTAAATTAAATCTTTTGAATGATTAATTTGATGTCAAAAAATAATATTTAAGAACAAATTTGAAGTTAAAAATTAACATTTAAGTCCTATTTTGATATATTCATCATTAAAAGACTTAATTATTTGATAATATTGATATTTTTAGATAATCAAAATATATATTTATTCAAATTTAATTGATATTAAATTAAATTATTTTATTTTAACGTATAATATATTTTTAAAATATTTAATTTTTTAAAATTTAATATACATTATATTAAATAATATCACATAATTTAATGATTGAGTTAGTAAAATTTATATTAAAAAAGACTTATTCAATAATGGAAGAAGACCTACTTTTATACGTTAAACCATGCTTGTCCATTAAAACTTTCGAAAGACTCCTTTTTTTTTTCTTTCTTTACTTCAAAACGAATGATCATGTATGATTGGATAATGCATTTGTGGAGCTTAATTAAATCCCAAGAAAGACACATTCTTCATCTTTACTACCATAAGTGACCCAACAAACTGTTCGTACAACAGTTAAATTGCTATGTTATAGGAAAGGTAGAGGAGGGGACCCCTTTTTCACCCTTTCCTCAACTTTATTATTACCATGATATCATTGTAGCTAGCACTTGAAATATTTTATAGTGTTGGTTGTCAATTTGTGGGTCAAACTCAAACCCTTTCTATAAGAAAAGGGTTTAAAAAAATAATAGAAAAAGAAAGCACCATCAAATTGAAATGGGTAGTCAAGATAGTATCAATGACTTTGAGCAAAAAGGCAATGGGTCCTAGCCAGGAATTGACGACTTTAAGACAAATGTAAGAACCTTGACTGAACAACAAGGCGTAAAGGAAAGCAACCAACCCAATGCTTGTTATAGTTTGGGGAAGACAAAAGTGGTCAGTACTGCCTCTGTCTTTGTTTTTCAAGTTCAGAACAACGAAGAATGCTTGTTGCTATTAATTTCTGGAAACATGATGCAATTCAAGTTATCTTTTTAATGTTCTATCTCAATGAAGTAAAAGGTTCCTTCACATAAATGGATATGATAAGAAGAAATACGGATCAATTACATATATCATGTTACTTTATTTAATTTTACAGATGAAAAAATAAATAAAATTGACTAGAAAAATATATTATCGTCTATATCTGAAAATTTAAAGTGTATACAATATGAGAATACTTTTAGTTAGGATTTGCTACAATTTCGTACTCTTTAAAAAAAATATAGAAAGAAGTAACAAAAGAAAATATTGATATTATATACATAAGGCTGTGCCTGTTTAAGTATGAGAAAATAAAGCGGTCAAATTTTCTACAATAAAAATTACTTTGAGAAATTATTTTTACACCTTCATATCTTGCACCACATTTACATCGTTTTTCTTACATAGGACCTCATACATGATGGGTGTCAATGAACCAATTTCTGTACACAAATTTAAAGTGGTGTAACTTCTACACTATAAACGGGGTGTATATAAGAAATATATTGTGAAATATTTTAAACAACAATGATATTTGCACATTATATTTTTACACTATTTTTAAATTTGGTTAACAATGAGTAAATTTTTTTATTAATATATTATATTATTTGGTTAATGAGTTTTGGTAATAAATTACTTACAGACTTCGTTAACAATGAATAAATTATTGGTTAATGAAGTATATCGATTGATTAATAGATTATCAACTTGTAAGTGATTGGTTACCAAAATTCATTAACCAAAAGATATATTATATTAACTAAAAATTTACTCATCGTTAACCAAGTATAAAAATAGTATAAAAAATAGTGTGTATCTATCTTTTTCTTATTTTAAAATGCAGCTAATTTATGCTCCACCTTAGCTATTTCTTATGTACCATATAAGTGAGTTGAAAGTAATTTTCATTCTCTATCATGGTCAATTACTGTCATGTGGCCATACTTCTTCAACATCTTTTGCAACTCATTCTTAGTGACGAAACCGCTTGCACATCCATTATCTCCCACCTATTACACCCTAGTTGAGTCTAGTTGAGGAATAATCATTCTTAAGTGGGTTGGGCTCCATGGGCTTTAGCATTTCTATGTTGTTCATCCCCGGGTCCAGAACATAGATTTGTTGTCATTAGTTTTTCCTTCATTCTAAAGGTCAGCTAATGAGTAAATTTGTGACCTCCACGTTTGTTGAAATCAACTTGTTAATCTGGCATCAGGTTCTCCTGCATGTGGATCTCCTCTTCATGCTCACTGACATCTACATCAAGTTAGTTGTCTTTTCTACTTCATGTTGGGTTATCCATCTTCTTCGCAGCTCCACTCAAATGGAGTTGTCAAATGTTCCGATGTGAGGGTTCTTCTCTGGTAACTGTAAAACAAACATGCTGTTAAGTGTGTGTTTGTCAGGGCGGTTAGCCCAATCCAAATGCACCTTTAGAGTGTGCAAACGGACTTCCATACTCAAATCATGATGTTTGGTAAAATTCTAGTAGAGGCGTGTCTAACGAGTTTTTAGCCTCAAACCAGAATTTGAGTAGAAGTGACATGGAGTTGCTTCTATGTTTGTCCCCAACGGTTAGAACGCCATATTCTCACAATCTTCCTACTCTATTCCTCTTCTACATTCACTTACAGCTCGTGTCTACCCTTCTTCCAGCTCATTTATCTTTAATTTGCAAAAACAGAGTGAAAAAATCCCAAACAACGCAAGTGTCACACCCGTCCCCAAGTGAGATGTACGGGACGAGTGAGGCAATTGAATTTTAAAATAAAAAATTTAAAGAAATCATCACTTATTTTATTTAGTTAGGAAAAAAAATTAAATTTCTTTTAAAGTTTTAAAATTGGTCAATAAATTAATGTTAGGTTTGAGAGTTTGTTTATGCACAATAATTGGTAAAAACTTAATTCTACTACATTCCTGATACATTCATCATAAGATGATTATCCTAAAGTTAATTATGTGAATTAAAAATAACCTAAATATATTTAATTTACCTCATAAGATAAATAAACACAGACAAAATTAATAAGCAAATAAATTAATGATAAAAGACCAAATTGCAAAAAAATATTTATAATACAAGTATAAAATAAATATTAAAATATTTACAAACTAAGAAAATGATCAAAGGCTAAATAAACATGTTTAAAGTCCCACATTGGATTGTAATATGGCCTGAATAGTAGATATAAGTGGAGGGCAACACTCATTTCTTAAACTAGCTTTTAGAGTTAAGTTAGGTCCAAACCCACTAAGACAATAAGACTCATAACCTTTATTAATAATTGATTTCACAATATATTATAAAGATCTTATAAAGATATGCTAAAATACCTTGAAGATATTCTGAGATATTCTAACACTCTCCCTTAAGTTAAAGCTTACTAAGCCTTAAGCTTACTCCCCCCAATCACAAAACCTTGGTAGACTTCTCCTAGAAGTCTTTGACCTTTCTCCGGCCCCCTCGACCTTCTTCCAACTTCTCCTCGGCACACGTCCTAAGCAAACGAGACAATTTTGACTTACCTATTGTGCCTACATATCCCCTAAGTGTAATGAGGAAGTCAAAACTACGTAAATCTTTAAAAAATAATTGTGTTAGTTGATTTTAATTTAAGAAAAGAGATTAATTTAATTATTTGATTAAAAATGGTTAATTTGATATAAAAAGAGTAATTGAATTTAAATGATAAGCTGCTTAAAACTTCCTAAACATAATGGAACATGAGACTAGGCCATAGAGCCATCTTAAAGAATATTGGCTTGGGGTACTTGACCCTCGAAACTACTAAACACAAGTTATTTTATTTAAATCGATCATAAAGAGGATTGAACATGGCACTAGATCACAGAACAACTCCAAAAACTTGGTTAGGGGATACTTAACCACTCGAGACCATTAAATGCATCAACTCATTGGACCATTTATTTTCATTGGATTTATTTTAGCTTAACTAAAAAGATAATTAATTGTAATATATGATTGAATGAAATAAATAGAAATATATATTTTTTGCAACAGAACTTATAAACCATTAAATAAAGAAACAAGTAGATAATTAAAAAAAATGATAACAAGATAAAAAAAGATAAAACGAATAACCAAATAAACTAAAAAGATATGATACCAAAATGAAAGTAAAGAACAAGACAATAAAATAACAAATAACAATTAAAAATAGAAAATAATACTAAAAGAAAATAAAGAGCAAATAAATAAATGGATAATAAAATAAATTTAACAGATAAATACAAAAATAAAATAACCAGCAAGACAAGAAAAATAATTAAAAATAAAATAATATATAAAAAGGTAAGACTAAACAAATAAAAGAGTAATAAGTGAAGAAATGAAGATAACACAGAAAGAAAAAAAAGAAAAATAATAATAAATAAATAAATAAGACAAATTTAAAAGAAGAAGATAATACTAAAAGGAAAAGAATATAAATACAAATTAATTAAAAAAATAAAGATAAAATGAAGAATAAACACTTATTTAAGACTTCCAAATATATAAGTGACATCATATTGGTCATTTATTTATTAAGGATATCAAATTTGTCCTAGAATGGTAATTTATGCCATTAGATTCGTCTTTCAATGACTAATTTGATGGTAAAAATTAATATTAAATGATAAATTTGATGTCACATATATTTTTGGAGGACAAATTTAACATATTTATAAATGAAGGACCACTCTGATGGGCATATATATTTGCAGAATCAAAATAAATGTTTATTCTAAAATGAATAAGCAAACAAATTAGAAAAAGATAATACCAAAAAGAAAATAGAGAGCCTGATAAAATAAAATAACCAATAACAGATTAAAAATAGCAAATAATACTAAAAGAAAATAAATAGCAAATAAGTAAATGATTAATAAAATAAATTTAACAAATAAATACTAAAATAAATTGAGGAACAAGACAAAATTAATTAAAAATAATAATACAAAAAAGGATCAGACAAAAGCAAATAAAAGTATAATAAGTTCAGAAAAGAAGATGATACCGAAAAGAAAATAAAGAACCAAATAAATAAATAAGAGAAATCTAAAAGAAGAAAATAATACTATAATATAAAAATACAAAATCAATAATAAAATAAAAATAGAGCATAACAAACGCTTGATTTAGGGGAACCACCTCATTTCTTTTATGTTATAGTCTCCACTTAACATTAATAGAATTGAGTAAAATGTTTATACTCAGATATAGATACAAGTTCAAATATTAAAAATTTAGGTAAGGATTCTTTACTTAAAGCTAAATTTTGGCTAAAGAATCAAATAAAAGTGAAGATCAACCACCTCCACTATGATACAACCATTTATATTACAAACTCAAAGTAACTAATCAACTATGGAACCAGATAAATTCTCTTGAACCCTGTCTAGTAGCCTCACCCTGATCACTTCCTGTTGTTGCCTCCTTCGGCCTCCCCTCCATCAGCCCCCTTTCTTTTCTTATTTATAAATGTCAGATAAAATTTTAGAATGAGATCATAACAATTGGGCCAAGGGATTGGGTAATTAGGGAATAATATTTTTGGATTTTAGGTTCAGTGTTTTTTTGTTGTTGTGGTAGAAATGAGGGGAGGAAGCTCAAAGAAACAAAACCAAAAACTAAAAGATAGTTACAGCACGGGGTATGGTAATCCCAGCAACATCACCAGCCAAGAAATATCCTAATCCCACCGGAGGAAGATATAGGATGTGAAGAACCCGGTCCTATGAAAGGCTTTTAGCTAACCAATCTACACACTGATCCCCTTCACGATAAGTATGCAAAAACTGTACCAACCAGTCACGCTTCTTTAATCTTAAAAGTATTCTGATAAAACTGCATCTAATTTTCCCAACCTCTGGGGAAAGCAACTGGGAAATGATTGAGTTTGAGTCACTCTCAACTATCAGATTGTGATAATTCATAGTCCACGCCATTTCCATTCCCGAAATTATAAACCAAAGTTCAGCACTGTAGGAGTCAGTCACTCCGAGCCTTCTCATAAACCCCTTAATCCACAAACCGCCTTCGTCTCAAATGAGACCACCATAATCTGCTTCACCGGGATTGCCTTTAAAAGCCCCATCGGTAGTCACTGCTCTTATTATTATTTTTCAATTCTAAAATAAAACAAAATATTTTTGTATTTTTCATTCTGTTTAACAAAATTAGGACATATATATATATTTTAATTGGCTTGTACAAAATTAGGTGTTTTAGCCCAATCAATGCATCATCGTCATTCGCAATGCAGTTGTCTAATGCATGTCCATTGTTATGAAACATGGCATCCATGGAAGGAGAGGAGAGAAAACTCTAGAAGTGTATTGATTAAAGAAGGTAAAATGATACAAATGATAAAAGTGATTTTAAACTGATTACACTAAGTCTTTATATAAGCTAACAAACTATAGTAACTAACACTTGATAAACTCTATCTCTAATAGCCCCCCGCAAGCTGGAAGTGCGAATTAGCAAATCCAGCTTGGGATGTACAACATAATGCAAGTAAAAAAGTAACAATCACTAATGAAAAAAAAACAAAAGAACAATCTGTAATCAAAGTAGCTAAAAACATTTGACAACAAGTGGCAACGGCTGAGGTGCATAACTCCTAGAAGTCTTCGACCAACTTCCAGGCCCATTCGAACTTCTTCCAGCGTCTCCACGGCACTCGTTCCAACAAAATCAAGAGATCCAATATAAGGACAATTATTAAATGCCAAATAGGCAAGCAAAGCTTAACCACCAAGCAGAAGCAACAACTCAATACTTAACCACTTGGCAGAAGTGAGAACAGACATCAGTGCTTAACCACCATAAGGCAGAAGCTAGAACCATCAAATTAAGCCAATATAGGCTGAACAACAATGAAATAACCAAAGAAGTAAATCACCAAACACTTGGTGTGCATGAGATCAAAGACTTCAATAAGCCAAAAAAATGAAGCTGGAATCTGTCTTCAAAAAGGATGAATGACAAACACTTGTTGAGCAATAACAAAATTTTCCTAGAAACCACTAGAATCTGATGGTAGAACAGGCACGAGGAGTGCGATCTGAGCCACGTGCCGATGCAACACACATGGAAGCCATGGCCACATTGAGGTAGCACTCGGATTTCATCTTCGGCGACAAGCTCTATGAGACAAATCACGCAATCAGAGACAGTGGATTCATGAAGGATCACAACTGCATATCAGCAAGCAGCTCTTCAAGCGACATTTTCACACCAAAGGAGATCGAAGACCACTGAAGAGTGCTTCGCTGCAAATTCGGTGCACATCGCAAATAAGATTGGCCAATAAGATTGAACTTCAAGGTTTGCACTTTTCAACAAGGCTGGGATATTTTTAGCAGTGACGAGGATGCTTAGTTGAACGAAAATCCTACAGATTTGGACCAACAAATCGAAGAGAAAAACATATCTGCCTAAGATCTAAAGAAGATGAGAACTTGATGAAAATGCTCACAAATCAAACAAAGATGATGGAAAAAAAAAATCAGATCTGAGAAAATTAAAGTGAAATGGAAAAATGAAGAAATGAAAGATTTTCTAGGGAAAAGAGGAAAGAAAAAAAAAAGAAAAAAGAAAAATGCAGTGGAAATATCTTCTCATGGTGGATACCATGGGTGCTCTGATACCATGTTATGAAACATGACATCCATGGAAGGAGAGGAGAGAAAACTCTAGAAGTGTATTGATCAAAGAAGGTAAAATGATACAAATGATAAAAGTGATTTTAAAGTGATTACACTAAGCCTTTATATAGGCTAACAAACTATAGTAACTAACACCTGATAAACTCTATTTCTAATATCCATCAACTGGTTGCCTCTCGTGTTCTTCAAGTTCAACCTCGTCTGCACACGTTGAAAAACAAAATCTACAAATTGCTGACTGGTGCCGAGGTGCCACTTATGACAGGGAAGGAAGAATGTGAGAGGAAGAAAAAATGAAAGAAAGAAGAATATTGAGATGGAAGATTGAATTGGTGGGAGGAGTAAATATGAGAAAGGAAGCATAAATGAGAAAATTGAGTATTGGATGTGAGAGAATAATGTGGTTATAATTTAATAATAAGAAAAAATTATTATAAGAATACTCATGTCATTTGTTAAAGTATACCTAAAAAATAATGAAATGAAATAAGGTTTTGAAAGATAAATCACTTCAATGGAAAACTTACTTTTGACTAAAATTAACTTAAAAAAAATTAAATTCATTTAAAATTAAGTTAACAAAATCTAATCCAAATATACAATAATTTAGAAAATGTTAAATTTCAATTCAACTTAGACATCTAGTCAACATAAGTCATCTAACTTTAGTATGGAAGTAATCCCGAATTTCCAAAGTACCAACGCAACCATTTTAAAGTGATTGAGCTTCCTTCCTTGTCTTTGTAACTCCCTAATTCAACCTCACCATATAGAGAGGCACAGAGCTACAAAATCACCGCTCTTAATCACAACTAGAGGTGGGTATATTAATCAACCTAGTCTAGCCCAGCCTAACCTAGTCCAGTCCATCACTGACTCACCTTAAACAGGTTGGACCGAATTAGTCTGTTTAACTAAAGGGTTTAGGATTTGAGTAGCTCGTAGGCTAATAGGCTGATCTGTTAACCCACTGCCTTTTTGTTTTGTTTTCAATTTTAAATAAGCCACTAGCAACAAAGTTAAATAACCACAAAAAAAAAATCCATTATAGAGCATTTTGAGGGAGTATTACCACGAAAAAAAAAACAAGAGAAAAGGGTAGGTAGCTGCTCTGTTGGCTCATGATGACTGTTCATCTGCTCATGATGGCTGCTCATCTGCTCATGATGGCTGCACGTGGCGAGGATAGGTCGTGACTTGTAGTGGCTTGTGGTGGTTGCGCGCTCCTTGCTCATTGTGCACGTGTGTCATGGACTGCATTGGTTGAACACTTAAACGTGGTGGCTACTCCGTCCTTGTCATGCTCGTGATGCCTGAGAATGGTGGTTGTGATGAGGCATCTCACGTCTAGTAGAGTGGGAGTGGCGGCGACTAGGGTTTCAATAAGACAAGAACTAATGTTTGATTTGTTTGAAAAACTTTCTTTTTCTATTGAAGCACTTGGATGTTTAGGTCCTTGTGCTAGGGTTTTGGGATCAAGACAGGGGAAGTTGGGCTTTGTAGAGATGATTTTTTTTAATAAAAAAAAGAGGATGGCCTTTGACTAACCTATTCCAACTCGTGGATTAAATTGACCAAATTTATTAGCCCACATTTAAACGGTCTTGGAATATGAGTGGTCATAATGCTTTAAGTTTATAGGTTAAATGTGTCAGCCTGCGAGCCGTAACCAGTTTACTCAGCTCTAATCACAAATGTGGAAGAGACAAATAGTAATATACTAGTTATCTTGCCCGTGCTTTACACGAGTTATTTTATAGTTTATAATTTTATTTTTTATTTATAATTATATTTTTTATAATTATTATTTTAAATATGTTCAATTTATAAAATGATTTTTATAAAAATTCTTATAAATAGATGAAAAAATGTTTAAAATTAATTTTTTATGTTTGAAATAATTTATTTTATTTTATTTTATCCGTGCTTTGCACATTTTATTTTATTTTTTATTTTTAAAAAAAATAATGTTTTTATATATAATTATGATTTCATATATGTTAAATTTACAAAGTATTTTTTTAAAAAATTCTTAAAAGTAAATACAGGAAACATTATAAATTAATTTTTTATATTGGAAATGTTGTTTTTTTTTTATTTCACTATTTTATTCTTTAAATTTTAATTATATACTTTGATAACATTTTACTTCTTAATATAATTGTCTTTTTAAATTTTATTATTTCATTTATGTTAATGTTACCATGTATTTAATGATATAATTATATTTAATGATACTATTAATTGCTTCAGAAGATAATTTTACTTTTTTTAAAGTAATGTTTTTATATATAATTATGATTTCATATATGTTAAATTTACAAAGTATTTTTTAATAAAAATTCTTAAAAGTAAATACAGGAAACATTATAAATTATTTTTTTACATTGGAAATGTTGTCTTTTTTTTATTTCACTATTTAATTCTTTAAATTTTAATTATATACTTTGATAACATTTTACTTCTTAATATAATTGTCTTTTTAAAATTTATTATTTTATTTATGTTAATGTTACCATATATTTAATGATATAATTATATTTAATGATACTATTAATTGCTTCAAAAGACAATTTTACTTATATATATAGATTATACAATACCCACTATATAATACAATATACACCAACCATCTTAAAGTAATTTCCACCATCATTATTATCATTAAAAAATTAGAAAAATCATGAAGTATGACTTACTTGATAAACTTAGTTTTAGTATAAGAGTTCGAATATTGCTATAAGTTAAGGGCGTTCGCAGATTGGTTTGGATTGGTTTTGAGGGATAAAGTCATTTGAACCAAACTAATCGATTTTCTCATATAGACAACCAATCGGTTTGGTTCAGATTTAGAAACCGAACCAAACCGAACCGATATTAATCGATTTAGTTTATATCGGTTTTTCGGGTTTTGATCATTTTAAAAAAATAATCTTATTCATTTGCTTTTTTATGGCCCAAAAGATAATGTACTATATTTATACAATAAATAACATATTTACTCGTTTGAAACAAATAATAAGAACTCATTTAAACAAAAAAATAACAATCTTTTAGTGTAATGATCATATACAATCACGATCAAACTTCTAGTATAATAGTAAAATACAATCATATAATAAAAATCTAAAATTTCAAACTAAATTTTAGCTACATAAACCAAAACTTTTAGCCATAATTACTAAAGAAAACAACTATTGAGTGAGCATATACCTTAAATGATAAATGTCATTTTGAAATCATTAATATGAATAATTTAACAAGATAAGAAAGTAAAGCTTTCAAGATATTCAACAACACATACTAAGTTATTTAAAATATATATATATATGATATTCTAATCGGTTTGATTTGGATCGGTTCGGTTTTGAAAATTGGAACTAAAAACTGATCCAAACCGATCTTTTTCTAAAAAAAAGAACCAAACTAAATAAAAAAAGTTCGATTTTAATCAATTTTTGATTTTTTCAGTTCAATTTTTCGATTTTGTTTGGTTTGATTTAGATTTAAATTTAAACACTTTTAGTATAAGTACTTTGTCACCAATACTGACTATGACAAAATCAACCTCTAGTGCCACACTAAAAAAAATACGAGGACACGTAATCTTAGAAAAAAGAAAAAAAGTAGAATAAGAGAGAGAGGGAGTACCACGACCAATTCCACCACTCTACAAAACACAAACGCAAAAATGCATAACCCACTACACAACACCCATGTCAAACTCCTTGCCTTTGATCTTCTCTCCCTCACTCAAACCCCTTCTTCTTCTTCTTCTTCAGACTCATTTCCCATTTTCTCTCGCAGAGGCATTCCTTTCTCTCGCGCAGAAACTCTTGGCACCGTCACCTCTCGCGATCACAAACCCAACAAGTTCCTCAAGTTCTCCATCGACGACGGCACAGGTTGCGTCCCATGCATCCTCTGGCTCAACCACCTCACCTCCCCTTACCTCGCTCGCCGGAGGAGCCCACCAGATGTTCGACTCATTGCCGACGTGGCTGCGCGTTTCGCCGCGCAGGTTGAGGTCGGGGTGGTGGCGAGGGTGCGTGGCAGGATCAGCAGCTATCGGGGTGCGGTGCAGATTACGGTGTCGGATGTTGTGGTGGAGAGGGACCCCAATGCAGAGATATTGCACTGGCTCGATTGCATCAACTTGGCTCGCAAGTGTTACGATGTTTTGCCTGTGCCTGTGCCTTCTTCTGCTTCACGCAAGTAGAATAAGGTTTTTCTTTATACTAATATAGTAAAAAAATAAAAAATTTATTAAAATCATGCTATTTAAAGATTACGTACTAAAATAAATTTTTATTTTTTTCATATTAGGAACTTGGTTATGTTAAAATCGAATTCTCAATATGGGCTTTTTTTTTTATTACATGTTGAGAAGTGGTTTCATTAAAATCGACTTTTTAACATGAAAAAAAAACATATTTTAATACATAATTTTTAAAGAGCATGATTTTGATAATTTTTTTTTATTTTTTTGCTATATTAGTATAAAAAAACCCAGTAGAATAATTCTCTATTTGTTTTGTTTTTGATTTTATGGTGTGTAAAAAGTTTAAATATTTGTGTTCTGTTATCCCAGGCACTTAGTTTTTGAGATGAAATCTTGGTGCAATAATGATTGTTATGATTTTTTTATTATTTTTTTTGCATTTACAATTTTACATAATTGTTTTGCTGCAGATAAAGTTTATTAGAAAGAGCTGCTAACCCATTTTAGGGTGAGAGCGTAAATCTAACCTAATCCTTTCAGACTACAACCTTACATATTTCTATTAAACTTTAGTTGATATTATTTGTATAATTATATATACTTTGTGAATGCAAGAAATGTGTCGATTTATTACTTTTAACTGAATTATTTATTCATAATTCGTAATTGAGTAACATTAGTAACGCAACAGTGGAATGACAGAAAATCACAAGCCTTTGTCAGCTTTGGTAAGCAGAGATGATTACATCAATGAGGCAATAGTACTCTTCATAATTATAATGCATTAGACGAAAAAAGAAATGACACTTCATCAACTTGGCCAGCGTCGAATTCCTCTCCATAATCAATCATCACTACACGTGTTTGCAAGTGGTTGCTCTGTGCCCTTTCTCACTTAAATAACAAAGATTAAGCATTGTTGTAAGTAAATGGAGTTTCATTTAAGCATGAGCAAGTCCCACAAATTCTAAAACAAATCAAGAGTTTTATTTTCCAAACATAAGTAGAAAGGGAACAAATTAAGCGCTACAAACTCCTTCGGTAGAATCAGACAACAATCTTGCATATGTTCAATAATTGTCATGAACTTTTAATGGTCTTTGAAAGTGTTGTCTTGTATGAGTCGTAAACTGTTTGTAATGTGATAGATCAATGAATTGAATTTTATTATATAACTTCATTGTTCGACGTTGTGTTGGTGTTTTGCTACTATCCCCTTAATTATAACCATTTCTTTTCCTTTCAGAAATGCCATTTGCTAGTGCTTATTATGTTATTCCCCAATGAATTATCTGTTTTTATTTTCTCCATCGGAGGTTGCAAAATAGAAGACAGGCTATTCACCCATACATTCTATTCCAATCCTTTCAATATAAAACTTCCTAAGAAACTGGGGCATAACGAAAATTTATTAAAAAATATGATAATAATATTATAGAACTAAAAAATAACTAAGGAGGGTACAAAATTAAGGGTATGTCTTCCTGTTAGAGCCAACAGATATGAATATACCAGTGTCAATCATTTAAGCACCCAAAAAATTGCTCACATTCAAAGGTACAGGCAAACATACATATATATTCGTTAGACTTCCAAGTTCAAGAGGACATAGAAATCCATCCCATATGTACCTCTACAGAACGAAGAGTTGAAGGTATACGTGTACAATAACTTATCAACCCCAAGATTTTAGATAAAGGGGCAACAAGACAAGCTAAAATTTATGATCATAATTGCTATACTTGAGAAAAAGAATATACAATAACAACAATCAAAGTCTTATCCACTAGGTGGGGTAAATAAATCAATTGTTAGACAGAGGAAAAACTTGGAGGGGTCAGTAAGAAGGGGCATTGGGACCTCTCGCACCCAAGGTAAAAATCATGACAACTAGCCAAATGCCCTAGTTATCTTTTAAGGTAGAACATATATAAATAAATTTATATTTGAATAAACAAAAACAAAATTTGAAAATTTCCTTTTAATATTCATACACACTATAAACTTAATAATGAATTGGATTCCTCAATACATTGGTAAAAGGCATGAAAGTTTGCCTGCATGATCTCCATTGAACACTTAACCTGTTTCTCCATAGCAATGATTTTCTCTATGATCACCGTGACATCAAGCATAGTTTTGTAAGCTTCATGAACTTTGAAGGTCAGATTAAAACACACCACACCTTTGGCATTTTACATACTGCACAACATGGTGTGGCAGCGATGGTACACTCTCAACATCAAATCTATTTGCTCATTATTTAAGCCTAACCTGGAGAATTAGATGCACTTCCTTTTTGAAAATGGACCTTAGCTCCTCATTGGCTTCAATTCCTATTCTCCTGTATGAAAGAAAGAAGAATAAACCCAAAAGTGTGCAAGTTCCAACATAATGATGCCAAAATAACAGCTGACTTGTAGGAAGCAGAGAGGATAAATGAATCCAAAGCATACACTCTCACGGGAGAAAGATAGGGCATGAAGGGAGAAAGTTAGACTCAAACTGAAATAAAATATGGGCCCCATCCCACGATGAAAATGAAAAACCTACAGACAATGGAATGTTTTGTGGAGAGAAAGGGCATCAACAGTCAACCCCATTCCTGAGTTTAGACAAGCTGCATGACAAAACTATCTCAATTCTCAAAAGTCTGAGCTGATAGAAAATGGGCCCAGCTATACAAGTCAAGCTTAACACCAAGACATAAACAAATATTAACAAAAAAAAAATATAGAGATATTGAAAATAAGAGAAACTGCCAATTGCCAAATTCCGATCACAAATTCATCTGTGAGGCTGAATGAAGGAAAGGCTGGAGATTGAATAAGTTACCCAATTTTGGAGCCATTCTTCCCCACAAGAATCTTGAGTTGGCTTAACTTGTTAGTGATGAAGTGTTGCTCAATCCTAAGAGAACCATCTCGTAACTCCTTCCAGTCAATCAAACGATGTTCAATATCATATGGAATTTCCTGAATTGAGAAAATTGTTAGTCAATATCTAAAATCATAACATTAATTACCTAATCCTACAATATACTTCTAACAAATTCTAGCTATAAATTAGAAGAATGAATGAATTCAACATTTACCTGATGTACATGGTCCAATAACCTTTCACGCACAACTTCCAATGCTATCATCTTCATAACTTCTTCACTCATGGTAAATGGATCTTCTTCCCAGGGTCGTTGAACTGCCTAAGCATAAGAATCAATTAAAAATCCAGAGTTAAGTCTTGGACTGTCTAATAAAAAATATCAGGAAGAACTGAAGAAAAACATGTACATATAAAAGAAAAATAAATGCATAAGCACATGTGGTTTATGATTGTAAAAAAAATTAATAGAACATTTTCCATCAAGAACTCATATTCAGTATGTAGACAGAGATGTAACCTAAAGATATTAGATCCATAGGAAGATTACAGTTTTCTTATTCCAAAGTTGTTGACAAAGCATATTCACACAGTACATTGATATGCTAAGTATAGAAAGTAGTACAATATTTTGATTGCGTTTTCTGCAATTTGATATAAGATGTTTCCAGAAATATATGTTCGGCATAAAATGAAAACTGGGTGTCAGATGGCACGTTACGCCTTAGTTCAGGTTTCACTCACAACTTGGAAAGGTCCTATCCCCCCAAAAAAATTGGAACAGACATATGACCATGCACCAAATAATTTACTCCTTGAATTTTGAATTTTGATAGTGAATGAAGAAAATCACACTGCAGGTCAATGACGGTCCACAAGCTAGATGTTCACAGAGCAATCCTTTTAGACTACGTTAGCATCATTGAACCACTCAGACAAGTATATAGCAATGGACAATAACACACTGGTAAACAAATTTTTTAATAAAAGAATATATTAAGAAAGGAGAGAAATTACATCTGGAGGGAGGATGAGAAATCAGCTTTGAAACATAATGTACATACCCACTTATTTGGTTTCTGAAAAGCAATTCTCTGCTTACATAGGCTAAAGTAAGCAATATTATCTTGCTCAAGCAATTATTGAAGTGCAGCAGTGAGAGAGAGAATATTCATTCTCTTTCCATGCAAAGAACAAATAAACTTATGGACCCAAACTCATTTACCCTACAATAAACACTTGTTAAAAAAAAAAGACCAACAAACAAGTAGCTAAAAGTCATGTCCATAATTTTGGACCAGTTTTATGGAATCAAATAATACATTGCAGGGAGGCCGATGGCCTAGTGGTCATCAGTTTCGCAGATGTCCCCTGCCCCGCAGGTTTGGTCGGGCCCTTGTACAACAACACAACCAATGCCCTTGTACACCCAAAAAAAAGGACAAAAAATATACATTTGCAGGTGCCTTAGAATAGTAACTATAAAATCATTTGAATATAGCTAGTAGACAGAAGAAGTAGAAAAAAATACATGCCTGCTCCATCAAGTACTGAGTCAAATTTTTTACTCCAGGCCCCTTCAGTCCTGATGTCATGAAATACCTAAATAAGAAATACACAATTAGAAGCTAGCTTTAAGAACTAGAGTCAATCGACAAAAAGGTTACAATCTTCTATAAGAAATCCTTACCTTTCATATCCAGGAAGATCCTTGAATTCTTCAGCAACCTTCAACAAGTCTTTCTTTTTCTCCACTAAATCAATCTTGTTCATACACAAAACACGCCTTTGATTTGGATAGGGTCGAGCTCCCATGCGTTTAATTAATTTTATGACTCTTGAATCAGGCCTATATTGATGGAATGTTAAAAAGAAAGGGATGGGTCACTGATAGCAAAATATGCCATTGGAAACATATATTCTAATGCGCAAAAAGGTGAAGAGACAGCGATATGATGACACCAGATTGCAATTGCACCATTAGTTCACCAAAGCAACAATCTATAGATTAGAAGTCTTCCAGGGTTCAGACAACCAGAAGAGCAGTATATCCCTTGTGGCATATAGAGGATTTTATAAGTTAGCTTAGGTGTTGGCACACAAGCAGTGCGCCAATTAACCATCAGCACATCAATACATCACACTAATGATTTTAATAGGAATCAATGAGACTTCCCAGCTCAACATGTATACAAATATTTTTTAAAATTCAAAGTGTTGCCAAAAACTCCAAACTATTATCAAACTATAATTAGGACAAGCAGACAAACAAAACTGAATGAATCTATGAGTGACTAGGAGATGAGATGAATACTTATAAAATAGCAAAAAAAGACATAATTCATATCAAACTTTCTGCAGGTTCAAAAGTGTATTTACCATGGAGGAACAATAACCACTGGGAGTGGTTATTTAAGCCAATTTAATAATCACCACTTCAAGAGTTCAAGTGGTTTTTTTTTTCATGGTACCATATTTGGAATTCTCCCAAAAAAGTTTAACATTGTAAAAAATAGGATAATACAAGTGTAAGACTACTCAATTTAAATAATATTTGACCTGGTAAGATGTCTATGAACATCAAAAATGACTATGAGCACTTCATAGAGATTGACTGATTTCCAAGCACTTTCAACACGAGCCTTGACATCCCTATAAGGATATCCGCCGCAATTTAACATGAGCCCTGGTGTATCAAAAAAACACTGCATAGAGAATATGATATGACTGTGAGTATTTAGATAAATAAAATGCTATATATCAAATTAAAAACCTACTAAAATGCAGCAAACGAAACAGCAAGATCATCGATATATATTTGAAGCTCTGAAGTTTTGGATAAATATAATCAACAAATCATAAACAAATGAGAAAATGCAAAACCTACAAGTGGCAGGTTGTGCTCAATATGAACTAGTGAAAGTTACGAGGTAGGGAAACAATAACTACATTTTAACTAGATGCTAGCACAAAGTTTTACTTGAATTTTTTATTCATATGCTATATCAAAGTGCTTTCATTACAGGTGGACAGATTTTGGATGTAGCATTGGTGGCAAATGAAGTGGTTGATGATGTGAGGAAAAGAAGACACAGTCTAGTGCTTAAGTTGGATTTTAAGAAAGCTTATGATCGGGTCAGCTGGGGGTCTTTTGGATAAGGTTTTAGAGAGAAAGGGTTTTGGCTCTAGGTGGAGACGTTGGATTTCAGGTTGTCTCTTGACTGCTACTTTTTCTGTGATTGTTAATGGTGAGCCTAAAGCTTGGTTTCGCGGTCAGAGGGGTGTGAGGCAAGAAGATCCTTTGTCTCCTTTTCTGTTTACTTTGTGGTGGATGCGCTTAGTCCTTTAATTTCTAGAGCAGTTCTGAATGGCCTCATAAAAGAAGTAAAAGAGGGTTCAGACTTCAGATGAGGTTGTAGTCTTTCAAACAATTTGCCTTATGATACCATCTTGTTCTTTTATAAAAAAATAATTATTCATGGTAAACTGCAGCAGTGGGTTCACCTGTTATAGGTTATAACATCTGAAACACCTTTTTCCTATAATTTGTTCATCACAAAGCCAACATTTAATTTCTTCTAGTGCTCAGCATGCAATCCAAATTGTAAACTCGTTCAAGTCAAAAGATATCATTGGAAAACATATACCTAAAGCTCTCATGCTATTTTAATCATAATAAAAAAAATATGAGCTTTTTTCAATTGATTTATTGACTTTCCTCCAGAAAAAAATATAACTATATTTGGTAACTGACAATATGATGTGTAAGAGAAGGGTCTGTAACTAGTGGTAGATTTGTTGAAAAGTGACGCTAACTGTTCCCAGTCATACATACATAAGCAAAATGTTCTCACTTTTGCAATGTGATCTTTCCTTCACTGTTCAGAATGAAGTCCATGCAAACTTTACATAAAGCATAAAAAAAATCAAGCTTTATTGAAGAATGATCAAACATACATATATCAGCAGTTGTACCAGATGGTCCACTACTATTACTATTTGAATACGTTACCAGCTTATTCATAATTACTACAGGTCAAGTAAATCATATATAGACTGAAATCCATGTACTGAAGCATTTCAAATTATAACTTGAAGAGAAGTATGTCCATATTTTTGGCTCATATATGATAATCATATATTCACCATCAAAATGATACTAATTTATTGCTTGTACTTATGTTCTAAAGCACAGTAGCACATACCACTAATGCAACAAGTCTAATTGTAACCTCATAGCATTCCCTTTCACACACACAGAAGTAAAATAATCAGCCAAGTTACTCACAATTTGGGTGTCTCCTTTTGTCAACACTCCCACGACTTCATGAGTTGTGGTGTTTGTCTTCCGTGAAACAGCTGCCACCTTTGTCCCAACCTATTGACAAATGTGTAAAAGAATATAACATATTTAGAAATCATTTCATAAGACTGCTACAATGAAAGATGCTAGAAGCAATTGAATGAATCCAGGTATGCATCAACTACTTTTGAATAAAATCAGAGCATTAGCTCAAATTAAGTAAATAGAGTATTTTACAACAACTAAATGTCAACACAAGCTTATCCAAATGATAACAAATGCCTTGTAACATTGCTTTAATCATATAACCTCTTCCTAAAGAGGAGTTGCAGAAAATATAATCAAACCATTATTACACTAGTAAATTAATAATGATACTAACTCAAGCTTTTCCCCCTTATTAAAGAAACCCAGGCATAGCATGGTAACTACAAAAAATGCCCATCTCCAAGCCAAAGATAGTTAGTTCCATTTAGGTATTTCAAAAATCTAAAAAAACCAGGCTTATCCCTCTTTTCACCTCCTCTACACCAAGACTTGAAGTCTAAGAAACATGGATACTTCAAAAAAGGTCCAAAACATATCATACAGGTATGATACTTGTACAACAAAAATGGTGGAAAATATATCATACAACACAAGTTGAAGTCCAAAATAATGAACTTTACCTAATGGCATACCATTACTATATCACTACAATGATCCTAGAGATTCCAGTATTCCACAGATTCAATTTTTTTTTTTTTGTAACAAACATCAATGGGAATATTTAAAAGTAATAATTTTTATCAACAAAGAAACATCATGAAAAGCAAAAAAGACACAAATTGAAACCATTCTAGAAAACGAACCATATAATTAGTGAGTGCAGACTTGCCAGCATTTGGAGCACCAATGATTCCCACCGACAAAGATTTCTGTTCCTCCTCCTTCACCACACCAACACCCTCTTCTTCCTCCTCATCCTCTTTATCCAGCGCTGCTTCAAGCAAAGCCTTGGCCAGTACTCTCCTTCTTCTCTCATCTTCCTTCTCCTTCTCTTCCTCCTCCATGAATCTCAATTTCCCTTTTGGTTTTTCTTTGCCAAACACCAACTCATCCGCTTTTGCTCTGTATTTCTCATCCCACGTGGGTTTTACTTTTTGCTGATGGGTCTGTTCGCACGTGCCAGAAAGATTGGGTATTGCGAAGTGGGAACTGTCGAAAACTGAGTCTGATTCGTTTTCTTCGGTTTCTGGGGAGGTCACGTGATGTGGTTGAGCAGAGTAGAAGCTGTGAAAGAGAATGGTTGTGGGGTTGAGGGTCCTCCTCAGGGTTCTCAGTGTTGTCAAAGCTTTCATGTTGGATTCTATGGAGTAACCATTGATGGAAGGAACTCGCTGCAGTGCTGCGTCTAAGAGGTTTTGGGGTTTAGGGGTTATTAAGAAAGGGCTTGCAGCAGCGCCTTGAGCATTTGGCCTTTGTTTGGATGCATGAGAAAGAAATGAAGAGAAAAGAAAATAGATATAAAAAATATATATAAGAGAAAATGAGAAAATATAAATATATTTTATCTTTCTTTTTATATATCTCTAAATAGTAAATACACTTATCATAAATTATATAAATAAATATTTTTATAATAAATAATAATTTCAAAGGAATTGGAGATGAATTATAAAATTTGATTTTAAATTATATTTACCATCGTCTATCCTCCTTCCCATTCCATCCCCCTTGCTAGCCTTACACCTTCCCCCTCTCCAACGTCCTCTCCTGTGACCAAATCATTAAGATTATGTTTGAAATTAATTAAAATTAAATTTGATTTGAATTGAATTAATTTAAAAATTAAATTTTATGTTTAGAACTCGTTATAAAAAATTAGATTTGAATTGATTTGGAAATTAATTTTTATGTTTGGAACTCATTAAAAATGGATCTAATATGATTATTTTACTTTTTTAACCTTATATAATTGTGAATGATATTGTTAGGTTAGTGAGATAAAATAAAAAAGTTAGTGAAGGTAAAACAGTCAATTTAAATAATTAAATTTAAAATCAAATTAAATCCACTCAAATCTAATCAAATTTGATTAAATTTCTAAATACACACAATTTAAATAAAAAGAATTTCAAAATCAAATCAATTATTATTTTTTAACATTCCAAACACAAAATTTGATTTACAAATCATTAATTTGCATTTTCTAACATTCAAAACACATTCTCTAAGTAAAGTTTTTAAAAGCAGTTGATGGTAAGAGAAACATGCGCAGTTGATGGTAAGAGAAACATGAGGAGAAGGAGTGACCTTCCCCCTTCCCCATAACCCCATTACGCTGACCTTCACTTCTATGGTGGCTGAAGGTGGCGTTGTTGCTGGCACCTATTTGTGCTGTATTTGGAGAGAGTGTGACCACCAATGTTCTTGATGGATAAGAAGAATAGAATGGTAAACTTTTAACATCAAATTTGCTTTCTATGCTTTCTTAGAACAAAATTTTCTTGTGGATCTTACTTTAATTTTTTTCTTTCATCTTTTTTTTTGGTCAGCAATTATATAGGAAATTTTTTCAAAATTTACCCTTTTTTCCTTTATTCAATTCTTTTTTCCGCTCATTTTCACTCGTACTAAACAAAGCGAGATGAAAAATATTGAAGGGAGTGAAGTGTGTGATAATATTGATAATAATTGTGAGGTTGTTATTATATTTATATAAATATAAATTTTAATATAATTAAATTAAAAATACATAGATATATCAATTTTTTATTTTAATTTTAATGGACCGGTAAATAAATTTATAAATAGTAGAAATCAAAAGTTCTTCTAAAATTTATATGGATTTAATTTCAATCAATTGTTGGTGTAAAGTTTCGTTATACTGTCATCTAATTATGTGCTGACACATCATTAAAAGAGTTAGACTTTCTAGTTAGTTGTTGTGATAGTCAAACTCTTTTAATGATTTGGCAATACATGATTGGATGACAATATAAAGAAACTTTACACTTATAGTGGATCAAAATTAAACTCAACTTATATATCAGTATGTTACATGTACTAATTACTCCAAAAGTTAATGTAGGGTGAGGTTTTTTTTTTCACTCTTGAAAGTCTCCTCTGGTCATGTTTGATCAGATGGAATGATTTTGAAGGAACGAGAATAGAAATGAGAGTGAGAATGGAATAAAATGGAATATATATATATATATATATATATATATATATATGAATGAAATGATGATTTTATTTCATTTTTATGTTTGGTATGTTATAATTGATAAAAAAAATACAATAAGAAATTTATGATTTTTAAGGTTCAACAAGATTAGCTCAATCTGATTTGGGCCAACTAAATTTTCGGACAGGTCAAGCCCGAGTTGGTCCAAGCTGATTTGTTTAAACTTAAGAAAACACATCTCGACCGAAAAGATTTTGGGGATGAATAGATGAGTTGGATGAGTTGGGCTATTTTTTTGGCCTAATATCAGACTATGATTAAAAGTGAATTCTGAATAAGCAACTCTAAACAATTTAAGATATGTAGGTTAAGAACATAGTTGAGATAAGTAGGTTCAGAGCATATATGCGACTTTAGAACATAAGTAGGTTCAGAGCAAATATGAAATAGTCTTATCAAATCAAGTATGAACGCTTTATATCAAAAAGTCAAAAACTCCTCTTTGATTGATAATTCTGCAGAAAAGTACATATTATAGTTAAATAGATCAAACATACCATATACTTTTCTTAACTTCTTACTTCTCCTCTTTTGTCATCATTAGAAAAAAATGAAACAGAAAATTAAAGCAAATAGGAAAGCAATAAAGCAAATAGACTTGAGAAGTTTGAGAACTAGAAGAGGTTTCATGTGAAGAGAAGGAAGGGTGTGGGGTCTATTGGGATATGCCTCTTTGGTGGATAAGGAACATTCTGCCGTCTGTAAGTGTTAGGCTGAAGCTTAATTTTATACATGTGTTGCCACCATTCTTTGAACATTTGAAATCTATTCATAAACTCATAAAAAGTCGTTTGGACTTTATTCAGCCCATCTTGTACTTCTCTTCTGATAATCCTTCTTATCAATGTTCTTGATATGTATAATAAAGTTTCTTATCTTCATTGATCATCTAGATCTTTCTTATTATTTCAAAGCATAATTATGATTACTAAAATCATAGAATTGAGCTTGATTAGAAACACAAACAGATTGTATGGTTTGTTAATCATCAAAACATAATGTTTTAAGGCTTTGGAGCTCACAATAATTATAGCAATAAATTTAGTCAAAGGTCTAGAGACATAATAACTAAAACGTGATGTTGTAACAAATTACAAAATAGACTCTTACTAACTCAAAGCATCAAAATATTTCACTAGGCCTACATGGGTTACATGGTCTATGAAAGTTTTAATAGTCCGCAACCATAAGTTCTGGAGGTACATATTCAATGCGAGTCTAAAACTCATAAACCTTCTCTCTAACAAACATATATTTGGTGTCGAAGTGTTTCGAACGCTTCAAGTTCTTATTGTTTTGAGAGAAGCACACTGCAACAACATTATCACAATATATGGTTAGAGACTTGGAAATACTCTACACAACACCAAATTTTGAGATTAAATTCTTTAACCATACTGCTTGGTGCGTGGCTTCATAACAAGCTACATACTCTGCCTCCATATTCGAAGTAATTGTAAGTCTGCTTGACATTTTTCTAGGAAACAAGTCCTCCTACCAACATAAAGACATATCCTGAAGTAGATTTATGATCATGAGGGCATCTACTATAATTAGATTCATAATAGTCTATCACCTCAAGGTGATTAGACCTTTTATAAGTGAGTATGTAGTCCTTGGTATCCTGCAAATACCTCATAACTTGTTTAGCAGCTTTCCATAACCCATATCAAGTTTGCTCAAGTATCTTACAAGTACACAAATAGCAAAAGCAATACTTGGTTGTGTGCAAACTTGAGCATACATAAGACTGTCAACAACGAAAGCATATAAGACCTTCTTCATTTCTACTCTTTCTTTATTATTCGAAGGACACTGAATTTTAGAAAGTCTCTCACCCTTTTGAATGAGTGTAGCACAAAGATTGCAAGATTTCATATTGAATCAACTTAGAACCCTTTCAATATAGTTTTTCTAAGATAAGCCAAGAACACCATGAGATCTCTTATAATGAATTTCAATACTTAAGACAAAAGAAGCATCCCCAAGACCTTTTATATTAAAATAAGCTGTCAATATCTGCTTAGTCTCACATGAAAAATCATATCATTACTAGTTAGAAGAATATCATCAACATATAAAATAAGTAGAATGAATTTACTCCCATTATTCTTCAAATAAACGCATTGATCAAATGCATTTTCCTTAAAACCAAGAGAACATATTATTATTGAATAAACATCTTTGATTTATCCCATAAAATAAATAACCAATGACAAAAATAACTAAACAAATCAATAAGCAAAAACTAAATTACAAGTAAGGATTAATAAAAATAAAAATTAAAGGTTAAATTAAAATATTTATAAATTTTGACTTGGTGAGTGTCTATATATCTCCAAGTGTAATAAAGAAGTTAAAATTACATATTTCTTTAAACAAAATTGTGTTGGTTAATGGATTGTGGTACAAATGGTTAGACCCATGGGTATGAATAAATACTATAGCATGGAATCACAAGCCATGCAAACTATCATTTCAAAACAGTTGATGGGACTTGTGACACAAAAAAGGAATCCTCCCCTGTAGCTCAGATTCAGGGCTATTAGGATTGAGGAAGTACTAGTTAATTGCAAGACAGCATTCCTGAAAGTCATGGCTAACCTACCGGTCAGTTGCTATTGATGTTGAAGCATATGCTTTTCAGTTTCAATCAAGTGGGGCTTTTATAGGAGAATGTGGAACTAAGCTAGACCATGGTGTTACAGCAGTTGGTTATGGCCTAGCTAAAGATGGTACTGATTATTGGCTTGTGAAGAATTATTTTAGTTTATTGGAAAGCTAAAGTTATAAGTTAGTCTTAAAACCAAGAGAAATCTCTCAATAAAAAGCAGAAGATTATTTGAACAAAATAATTTTAGAGAGACATAAAATTGTCAATGGAGATAGACATTTCACTTTTCTTATTATTAGTTGTCCACTTACTTACATTTATAATTCAAACATTTCTTATACTTTATAACGATTACAACAAGTTTTACAATATTATTTAAATATAACATGCAAGTCAGAAGAACCACAATCAAAATCTAACAACAACAACGTGGGTCATCATCTAGTATTAGATAATTTCATACAGAGTTGTCCATCGTAAGCTTATTTGTTGTTGTGGAAGAGTTGCTACATTATTTAGTGACATCCTATATCTCAAATATTTCCCCCCTTTTTCATTTTTGGCTTATTTGATTCCTTGGATAAGATATCTATCTAACTTTATACAATATTTTTTGTTGTTGTTAAAGGTACAATATTTAGTTCATATACCACATTATATTAATATAAGTTTATCCAACTAGTACTTTTTATTCAACATTTCTAGTAGAGGTGGAATGAAATTCAATCTTAAATTAAACAGTCTTTAAAAAGAGACATGATGACACTTTAGAAAAAAATAACAGACTTTTTAACAAAGTAATGCATTTTATATTATATAAATATTTGATCATACTATTCATATTATTTATAGAGTAATACCTCTTTTAAATTCCTAAAAAATACAGTTATAATCAAATTAGTCTTTTAGGTTTAAATTTATCAATTTAATCTCTCAAAATTCAAATCCACAATAATTTAATTCCTTAATTCATTTGTCTAACATTGTTAGTGGAATGTGACATGACATCATAATATTAGAATATTAAAAGATAGTATTCAAAGATTTTAGTAAAAACTCCAAATATTCAAATATTACGATCATACACTCTTGAGGAAGTTGCTATAATATATTAATAAGTATAATATTTATGGTGAATTTTTAATTATTTATTGATTGTTGGTTTGACAATAAATGTTTTAAAGTCTATTAAATATAAATAACAACTAATTAATATTTGACAACTTACCCAAGATATTGGTACTCTAAAGAAAATAAAAATATAAGTATCAAAATAATGTCCGATGCACAAATATAAAAATTCATTAAACATTGATAGATATTCTTTTTTAGCAACAATTTGATGTAAGGAAATCACGGATAAATTCCAAAATTAGGGCGTCTTTAGTTTCACCTCCACAGCCACCATGTTAAGCAGAAGATACAAAATGTCAAATAAAGAAAGCCTTAACAAATTAAGAAATAATAATGAAGCATAAAATCATGAACCAAGGAACGTCGTTCATTCAAAAGCAAGAACAAAATGTAGATTACACCAATTGGTACTAGAGTATCATGTCCTAATGGTTGACTAACAAACGTCAAAGGAAGAAAAGGTACGGGAAAGACTAAGCAATAAGCAAAGATCTTCAACTTCCTAAGAGAATATTACTATTTGAGAACCATTTCAGCCTTCCTCCAATCCGCCAACTTTACAGAAGGGCCCATTACCTCACTTTGGCAAAGAATACCACTATCAATAAGGTTGCTTGCTAAACAGCTAACTAAATGAATGTTGAACACCCCGCATCAGAAGCTTGAAACAAATCATGTTTTAAGCCCATGGATCATTGGAGAAATTGGACAACACAAACATGGATGAGAGTTTGAACTAAAATGCCATACGGCCAGCCAGCCTGCTTTCAAGTATTCTCTTGTCTATGGCTGCATCAATGGTGCTCATCTGAAAGATAACCATGATAATAGTGATCAGCGATTGATCATAGACCACAAATTACATCAACAAACCGAATATTTTTTAGCCTGGTCCAATGCAAGAGATTCCAAACTCTGCGAAAGAAGCTGACCTGGGCCAAGTCTGAATTCACTTGTTCCATAAAATAAATTGTAATGATGCTACGAATGGGCAAAAATCTGTTGGGTAAGATCATGTTCCACCCAAAACCCCACGCTTTAAAATCAAACATAGGGAGAAAGAATTACAATGGCAACACCAATCCTAAGAAAAATCATATATACCTACTCTTTTATGGCCTACAAATGCAGGATCACAGAGTTGGTTGTTTGCAGCAAACCTCACAAGTTATATTGTAGTAATTTTAACAAATTACCAAAAGAAATTTGTAAAGTACCTACTTGAATATTTGGATGCCCACAAAATTTGGAGGCATAGCTTGCATCCAGAGTGGCAGTTAAAAATAAAACAGCATAACTACCCATTCAGGTTGGAAACAAAGAGCAGAATTAAAAAGGACCATATTTTTTTACCATTCAATTTATTTTTGAAAAGGATTAGCAATATAAATAGGATAAGAAATGCATAAAAACTGAATCTGGAAACAGGAAGCTTCAAGCCTACCCATCTGGTTAGATGTGAAAGCAACTCCATCGATTACAGAGGTAGTATGACTTACCTGGCTAGTTTCATCATGCACCTGATATTTTGGCATAGACATTCTTCTTTCCTCCTATGGTAAGGAAGCATCATAACATTACCAAACGAAAAACAATAGTAGTCAAATAGAACAAATCAGATTTTTCTAATGAAGATAGCTCACCATGGACATTGCCTCATCATCCCAAACTAAATAGACCTCGTTAGTAGCAGGCTGAGAAGCAGGAGCTTTGTTTGCAATTACTGGGGGTGGTCCAATCGAAGGACCACTGGTATTTGGACCAGAAGCATACGAATGAGAGTTACTTGCTGTCTCTCCTATAAAAAACAAAAGTGAGAAGCAAATGAAAATGACTACAATCATATAAGATAAGCATAATGACACAAACAGTAATGACATTATGAACCGTACTAACTTTTTGATGCTTAATTTCTTCAAAATAAACATGAAATGCCCTAGATGTAATACAGAATCAACTGCATAAAAACCAATAGGCATAAAACTTGTACAAATGGTTATTAGCACCAATTTGTAGGTCATGCAAACATACAATGAAATCATTCTCTGTCATGATATTGGCAGGCTCTAAGGGCATTGCATACTTCCTCATCACATAGAACAACGTTTTTCTTGAAATATTACAAACCGTTAGGCAAGAGAGGCCAAATGCCTCTACTGACCCATGTATTGAACAACCAAAAAGACCACAATATCCTCCAGGAACTTAAGTCTTGATGTTATTTAATTAATGCCAAAATATTTTCACTGTATCTCAAAATATATTAGAAAATCTTTAGAAAATATTGTAGAATCAATTAGTCCTCAAATTGAGGAAGCAATCTAGGAGTTGTTTACTAATTTCATTATGTTTCCTAATTTGTTTCCTTATTAATTAGGATTAAGAGTCTTATTGAATTAGTGAGCTTGGGCTTGTACTAGTAGTACTACACTAGTACTTGACCTATTTATTGGTATAAATAGGTGTTAGTGCTTTGTATTTTATAACACATCAAATTAATCTAATCTTATTATTAAGACTATCCTCTCTATCTCTTTTCCTCCTTCCCTACCTAAACCCTATAATTTAAACATGGTATAAGAAGATTCAGAACGGTACCATCCATCTTGAGAGGTCTGTCCTTTTTGCTGTGTTGAGTTCCATGAAATTCCTTTGTATATCCTCCCCCATTGATTTTCCTAAAACCCAAGTCTTCCCCAGTTTTCTCCTTGTTTTTAAGTCAGAATCAGTTCTCAAGCGGTGTGTCTCTTTTGGAATGGCTGAAGGTGTACGCACCTTACTCCTCTGTTTTTTCCTGAAACTCTATTGTTCTCCTCTGTTCTACCTAAAACCCTATTGTTCTCTCTAAAACCATATTCTTTCCTGTTTCCTCTGTCCTTTGCTTTCAATAGCTGTTTTATATTTTTTCGGCGACTCGTTGGCACCCATCCAAATTTTCTCTAGAACAGGTCGACTCTCCCATTCTTGTTAAGCGCAGACCTATTTGACCCCTCTTCTTGCCAGAATCTCACCGATTTCATTACCGGAAAACTCATTCCCATCACCCTTTTCTGATCACTTTAGCCAGCGACTACCACAGACTTTATCTCCGTTAAGTTTCCAGCCATACCTGTTGCCTGTTGCCTTTTGCCTTGGTCCTTACCATTCAAAGGCTGTTTGGTTGTGGATAGGGTTTGCTATCCCTGTTTAGCTAGGCGATTTCTCTATTTGGCCGCATATTCTTGCTGTTTGGCTTTGATTTGCCTTATTTGGACTTTATTCCTAACAGATTGCTATGATTCTTCACTTTATTTGGCCTGAAGGTGCTGGTTTATTGTTGTTTTCTCCTATTTTTCACTGTTTGGATACTGTTAGGCCTGTTTGGCCCTTATTCCTTTGTCAGATACTCATACTGGATTTTTTTGTTATGCCTGGCCCTGAGACTTCCATCTCAGTGTCCTCTTATTAAATTTTCATCTTTGCCCTCTTCCCTTGTATGGTATTACAGCTGGTTTCCCAATGCTGGCATGGCATTGAGGGGGAGATTGAGAACGATAAAGCTGCATTCTTCCCACCGATGAGTAATTTTGGCGGTGACATCTCTTCCCGTCAATCAGTCATTATGGTGATGAAATCTCTCCCTGCCTGAGTCATTCCGATGGAGACATCTCTTCTCACCGATAAGTCATATCGGTAGTGACATCTCTTCCCACCAATGAGTCATTCCAATGGTGACATCTCTTCCTGCGAATGATTCATTATGATGTGACATCTCCCACCGAAGAGTCATTCGGGCGGTGACATCTCCCCCCAATGAGTCATTCTGGGAATCACATCTCTTCCCGTCGGCGAGTCATTTTGGCGGTGACATCTCATCCCGCTAACGAGTCCTTTTGGCAGTGACATCGCTTCCCCCTGATGAGACATTCCAGCGGTGACATCTCTTCCCGCCAACGAATCATACTGGTGGTGATTTCTCCTATCCCACTGATGAATAATATCAATCATGACCTCTTACTTGGCCATGCTACATTCCAACCAGCTCTTCTGGTTGTGTATCATTCCAGCAGTGTACATCACTAAGTTGTCTTTCCAGCAATGATTTATGGATCCCACATTATTCTTCATTGGCCATGCAGCATTCCAACCAGCTCTTCTGGCTGTGCGTCATTACAACCGCCTTCTGAGTTATTTTCTAGCAATGCCTATCTTAGATATTGTCTCTCCAGTGTCTCCAACATCATTGAGTTGTCTTTCCAGCTATGGTTTATGGAGGCCACATTATTTTTTGGATTATTTTTTTTTTGTGTTTAATTGTAACAAGCTTAAAGCTTAGTAAGCTTTAGCTTGAGGGGGAGTGCCTCTTTATCTCTTATCCTCGTTCACTTCCTAAACCCTCTAATTTCAACAGGATCCAAAGGTTCCTATCTGTTTTATGTAAGTCACATTAAGAGACCCATATTACATAGGCTGAATTAGCCATTTGGATGGGAACACTCATATTCAAAAGGTTATATGCAGCTTGAGCTATCTACTCTGTTTTTTTCTGGTGTGGTGGTGTTTTTTTTTTTTTGGGGGGGGGGGGGGTTGGCTTTGGTGGCATAACAGAAACAGATATTGCAGCCAAAGAGAACAGAAGCAAACAAACTATCATGACAGCAATATAAGCATATCATCATAATAAAAAAAGCAGCTGAACTTTTCCTACATGTAAAGAAAGTGATACAAATAAGAGATGACAAGAAATATTTGCTGAAGTTTGAAGATTTTAAAAGAAAAAGACCAACATATTGTTAGAGTAATGAGCATTAACATAAAAGATACACTGCAATAACCAGTCCTAATACTACCCCTAACAGTATCTGGAGCATGTGATTATAACATCAAATGTTCATTAGAAATTACAATTTTGTGTCACCCAAAATAGTTGACAAATGATAAGCAGACTGAAATCATAAAACCAGCCATAATTTCTTAATCAAAGAGGAAAATATATGAATACCTGGAAGCCCTATTGCCTGATAACTATTTGTCAGAGAAGTATTCAGTACTGAATGTGCATCAACAGGTACACTTGTAGACAGCACTGGTGTTATTGATTGAACACTTGAAGATAGAAGTGTGGCAGAAAATGTTGAACTTTGAGTTGGTGTATGGTTATTTCCAACAACAGGAAATAAAGGTTGTGAAACTGGAACAGAAGGTGTAGATGAAGGCAATCCAGGAGGAGTAATCTGAGTTGGGAGTGCAGGCGATGTGGTTGAGGGTAGTGGTGGCCTCACATTCTGAACAGGAAATAATGGCTGCGGAACATATGGGGCAGGAGGAGGAATTGAAACAGCCGGAGGTTGTGGATACCATGACTGAGGTCGAGGAACCATCCAAGCTGTCGGAGGCACAGGTACAGCTGGATTATAACTGTGTCTGAGAGGTGGGAAAAGAATAAGTACATAAGCTGATTTTGTCCCATTTGGATATAATTTAAAATTAAAAAAATAAAATAAAATTTACTACTTTCATCATATGCCAAATAGAACATGAATATGAATAGAGGAAATAAGATAGACACAAATTCAAACATACATTGGTCGCATTGTGCCCAAGGTTGATTGAGGAGGATATCCCATTCCCAATGGTGCTGGCACCACTCCACCTATAAGCTGGGTCGATGCGGTATCCACCTTGGCAGCCTTTGATGGAACATCATCCTCTGCATTAAATACAAGATTGTCAGAAACAAAAATGCAACCGCTTTTTCAGTATCCATATATATATATGTGTGTGTGTGTGTGTGTCACTTATGTCCTCCTCCAACATTCCTGGCATCAAATAATACAAGATAATCATACAATTATACTGAAAAAAAACAGGCACCATACATTTCAGATGTGATGAAAATAACAAAACATTTATCTTTTTTGCATAAAAGAATTCATTAAGAAAGAAATATAGAAAAATAGTGATTTAAGCAGTTTGTAGTTAAAAAGTTGTAAAATGAACCAAACAACACCAAATTAATATTTTTATCCTTAGGACAGAAATTATCGAACAAGATATCACCTCCCTCTCCATAATGGGCAGCCAAAATATCTGGGGGAATCCCTTGCATTCCATATATTTCAATGTCTGTAGACTCTCTGCTAGGTTTTGCATTGGGCACCCTGAAAAAGAAAAAGGAAAATCTCAAGAATAATTGGCAGATTGGCAACAACTTTATGAAACATCACAAAACAATTTAGCAATATCCAGATTTTATGGAGAATATTCACAATGCAAACTTACAAACATGTGTCAGAACCTGTTTGGCCGTGCAGTGAAATCCACAAAAGCATCTTTTAGATGAATTAAAAAGCACTTCTTTTAATTTTTCAAGGTGATTCGCCAAAATTTAAAAGTGCTTCTATGTGGCAGCAGATGCAAAAAAAAAAATCTGCTGTTAAAGAGAGGCAAGAATTTAGTGCTTCTCCCAGGAAGCAAACACAGAAGCAGAAGAAAAATTATAATCTAGACAAAATTGTCTGTCTCTAATAGCGCTTGTTAAGAAAGTATTTCTCGAAAAACCAAAAGTTTGCAGCAAATGGGAGGACTTATAAGAAACATGTAAAAACCAATTTCCGCCCTTAGAAGCTTTTAGGATGTTTTGATATCAGTTTAACTGTATTTAAGTAATTTGTACAGTATTTTATTTTCTTCTTGATCTTCCACACCTGCTCAGATCTGATTTCCAGTGGCAGAATCATTAAATATTCACTCAATCATAAGCCTAGTTGATTTTTCCTTCACTTTACCCAATAACCCATACAACCTTAAACACTAATCCCGCAGATACTGTTCACAGCTACGAAAAGCCACAAATCTAACCCCAAAACTCCCTCCCGTTGCTAGCAAATCATCATTCCTTTCAACTATACTCAATAACCCTTCAACCCACCTGCTTTCTACCCTCGATTCACCTTAGACAACTCTAATCCTGACCCATTAAAATCCTAACCCTTCCGCTATCCTACACCAATAAGTGTCTGCATGAGAAATGTAAAACATACATAACTAACATGAACGCCTTCCTTTTTATTATAAATTCTTCCAGGATCTTATATTAACAAATTTAAAGGGAAGTTTAGAGGGTTGTGGGGCCATGGCCCCTGCCAGTCCCCCATTCCCTCTGCCCTTGTTTGTAGCCTAAAGAAACCAAACTCATTCCAGCCACTGAAGCTTAATTGATGAATCAAATTTAAATGATCATATGATCAGTTCAACGTGTTAGCCACGGCAACCAACCAACAATGCAACCGATGAACAACATACTGAAGTTGAAAGTCTTTTTGCAAAACAAACCTAACTTACATTGATTCAGTCAAACATTTGTTTAAAATACCCAGAAAATACAGCATTTACTAAATTCTCAGATTTCATTATGCGTTAAATATTAATAATAACTTCAATTCAACATTATAGCAACTCTTTAACACAAGTTATATAAATCCTTTTCCAAAATGAGTTGGAATTTGCTACACGGTCCTCCACCAAATATATCTTAAAACGATATAGTTCCATATCATTATAGGCCAGCCATTCACTCTCCCGTTCCTAGCTCTATTCCAATCTCCAATATTAACATAATTCAACCCCGTCACTTGTTTTCCTCCAGACATTTCCTTTCCAACAATTGTGAAACCCAATATTATTTACCCCCAAATTCAACAATTCCCTTTAGACCTATAATAGGATTTAATTTTGATCCATTGCCAGCGTAAAAGTTTTTTACACTGTCACACAATCTTACAATTATCAAAACATGATTGAGCCGTGACATGAATCAAAATTAAACTCAAACAAATTCAACAACAAAACACAAGACAGTGAGAGAGAAAGACCATCACTACAACAAAAACAAAACACAAAAATAGCCATGAACTAAAACAAAAGATACTGAGCTAAAATAAAATCCAATGTTCCAAAAAAAAAGAAGTAAAAAATGAGAAGCATGAAAATACTCACTTGGTGATGGATTCTTTGTGGACCTGGAGGACGTGGATGGTCATGCCACCAGCAGTGGAGAGCTTCTTGTGGCAAACATGGCATTTGAAGTGCTTCGCTTTCTGATGCTGAACCAATATCTTCTCGTCATCGAATTCGCGATCGCAGTAATAACACCATACTTTCGAAGGAGCCCTCTTCTTCTTCTTCCCCATCGATCGATGCTTTATACCACTTTCGATTCCTCTCACAAACTCAACAACCTCTGAATCTGAATCTTCTTCTACGATTGGATTTTGGATCTTTGCTAGGGCTACAAAATCGTGTGTGTTTTGGCTTCGGGAGATGAAAACGTAGTGGGCCCCTCAGAAGAGAAATCGGAATTTGGGTGTTAACTGGTTCACTTCTTCATTCTGGAGAAGTGTTTTACTTTTTTTCATTTGCTATTTGTTTTTCTCTTCTTTTTTCCTTAAAGAGAAAACAATCAATTATTTATTTTTTGGGGAAAATAATTTAATAAAAAAATAGCTTTTCTATTTCTACTAGTTTTATTTCTTTCACCGAACATCTAAGGCTTTGTTTGCTTTTAATTTTTTTTTCATAATATATCTTTTTAAATTTTTCCTAATTATTTAAAATATAAAGTATTAAATAAAAAAATAAAAATATTTAATATCTTAAAAACTAAAAAAGCATTTAATACTTAGTTTTTTAAGTAATTAAAATAATTATTAATTTCATTCATGCAGAGAAGTCACTTCTAGGTTGAACACCCATTTGTAGTGAGTAATTGTGCAAAACAAACATGTATTTCTTTAATGATTTCTTCTACTATATTTTTTATGTCTTTAACTATCCTTTTTACTTATACTATGTTTTATTTATTTATTTATTTTATCATAGTATTCTGACAAAACCACCTACGTGATAGCTAAAATTCTCAAATGTCTACTTATAAATACACGCACACACCTATTAACTTCCGATAGGGCGTTTTCGATGTGGGACTTAAGACCCCACTCCCAGAGAGGTGGGTCCTCAAACATGCCCAAGACTCTTACATCAAACTAGTCTCACAAATGCATTAACGTAGGGCTTTTTATTTTTTACCATAGGAATTTGACAAAACCACCTAACGCGGGTGGTAACTACAATTTCTTCTTATATAATATGACCAAATAACCTTAGATAAGTTTTTGTCATTTTCTTGTCATTATTTACTATTCAAACTTTCTTTTAGCTATAGTCATTCATAATTTTATCTTTCCGCACCTACCAATTTCAACATTCTCATTTTCACTAAGGTCTAGTTTAGTGGACGGAATTGAATTTAGAATTGAGCTTTGGAATTGAAATTTGACCTCCCAATTCCAATTATTTTGTTTGGTGTGTATATTAGAATTAAAATTCTAATTCTGAATCTAATTCTATGGAATTGAAAAATAACTAATTTATACTACTCTTAATTCTTAGCTTAAACTTTAAAAATTTTAATTTCAAGCATTAAGATTTTTTTATTTTTTGAATATTAAAAGGCAAAAGTTAAAAACTATCCAACCACCATTACTGCTCGTAACACCGACATAATCCGGCAATGTCGTCGCCGACGTGCTCTGACAACGTCGCCGCTGGCGTGCTCTGTCTACGTTGTCCACCACACCTCCGACGTGCTAGCCGCGCTTTCTCTGATCACTAGCGCTAGCGTCCTACAATCACTTTCGTCATCGTCAATAATGTCATTTTAGTTTAGCATCCATTGCGAATATTGTAATACAGCAACACAAGCTTTATTGAATTTTTTAAATAATTTTAAATTATTATTTATTAATTTAAATTTATTTATTATATCTTTATAAATTCTTGATAAATTATTCAAATAATAAAATTTCAGTTTAGTTCAGAATTACATTTCTAAAGTCTCAATTCTTTAATTGTCCCAAACATAAAAATTAAGATTTTTGTCAATTACAATTTTAATAGAAATGAAATTGATATTAGAATTCGAAACTATAATTCTAATTTTGTCATTCAAACAGACCCTAAACTTGTTTTTGGGTCATGTTGACACTTCAATATTAACATTTACGAACACAGATCTTTTAACTATATAGTAGAATTTTTCTTTTGAGTTTGATAGACACTTTTGACATCATAAATTATGTTTGAAGTATTTCTCATTTTATTTATCTATATCTATCAATCTCCACACCATTGTGCAAGATGAATTCAAGATCCATAAACCTTACAGCTTGTAGTATGATGTGATCCATAGTTTTTCCTCCAAAGCATTCCTAACTCATGTCTTATTAAATTTGTATTTTATATACTCCGTCTTAGTCCTACTTAAGTGATAACCTTTGATTTCAAAACTTACCTATGTAGCTCAAGTGTATCATTCCTTAAAAGCATGTATTGAGACACTAACTCCAAGATGTATTTAATAAGTACGTTCAATACAAATATAAAAAGGTATGAATTCAAAATCGATATTCCATGCAAACTTACTTATATAAAATTTTCTATTACACCTCTATAAGTTCACAAACTAGTCGTTTTCAATTTATGCATATCCTTTATAGCTTGAATACATGTGATATAAACTCTCTTTTTCTCTAAAGCTTTTACAATACTTATTGCGAATATATAGGATACAATTGCTATTTTGCACTATATCCAAGCGGCCCTAACTCATTTAACATTATATTCCAATCATATATTGCATTTTTTTACGAATAACGAACTAATGTTAGCAAAATTGTATTCTTCGTAACTAACGTTTTTAATTAAAACCATACTTCATGAAATCTAATAATTAAAAAGAAAAACATTTGTTTATAAGAGTTGCTAAAGGGGTAAAGTTTAGAGGTAAATAGTATACTCTTAATTGATAAGAATCATAGTGACCAATATCCTGATTATTTATATCTACAGAAGATTGGTGAATTATTTCAATGTACACTAGGAGCTTTTCTTATTTGATGAATTTTTTTCATACGGACGTATAAAGTCCCACAAAATGTATTTCCTTTTCTTCTAGAGTTTCTTTGGATTTTTTTATTTTTATTTTTAAATTTGTTTCACTTCTCCTTGGTGTGCTTCTTCTCTAATATGTACTAGAGGAAGAGATGAGATACAACAGATATATAAAAAAAATATGTTAATGTTTAGTGGTAATACTTAATTACAACAAGGTTCCACTTTCTCTATATTAACTGCCAACTATCAAAATGCTAAGAGAGAATCTGCTTTTTACTAGTGACTAGTTAATTAATTCAAATGAATTTTACACTTCTCCAAATTTTCTCAAGCCTAGGTCATAGGAAGCTTATATCAAGATCATTCACTCTTTGGGCCCAAGCCTTTTACAAAAGCTTAGAACTCATCAAATCCAGTCTTTCCATTAAACACCCAACCACTCATCATGGAGACAAAGAGCTGAATCCAGTTAATAAAACAACTATACGATATAACCGTTGACATCGACTATCTCAGGCCTGTAACATTACTTCGATCATAACATTTAAGCAACCACCCTAGCCCTGCTTTACAGCTACAATGCGAAAGCGAGAAGAGAGGCTGTCAAACCTGTAGTATAAAAGGATAACAGTAAGAGAAAGAAGGTAAGTTTTTTCTCTTAACTAGCTATCTACTTAAAAAAAAAAAACCCTTGAAAAAGACTAACAAAAGCATCGGAGTGCCTTTTACAGGTACCCCCCACCTTGATCTTGTTCGAGACGAGAAGGGACTTAGCCTCTACTTTTGGACCAAAACAAAGCTCAAACTTAAATTCACAAGACTTCTAGTAGGTTCTCACTTTGTATCCCAACAACAAATAGGAAGTGACCAACTCCTTTACAGAAGAGAACCACAGATCATTTGCATAAGTATGTTTACTATTTACATGCTACTTGTATAATCACTCAGTATGGTTGAATCATATAATCCCATATATCCAACAACAGCACTATAGAGTTGCTTAATGAGCAAGTTCTCTAGTCAGGCGTCTGATGCTATCATTTCTTTAATATGTAAGTAAGCTCCAAATGGATCAATTTTAAGCTTTAACAAAGTTGATAAATATCACCATTGTCTTCTGAGACCAATGGTCGGACCCTAAGAATAGTTGCGACTCACTGGATTTTTATTATCCAAACAGCAATTTAGTGGAGCCAGCAGGATGCTTGTGAAAGACAGAAAGATAACATAAATAACACTCAATGATTTGGCCAATGAGCTTATAGCTCAATTACTTGGGTGTGATGTTGTCAGGTTGATTATATGTTGTCAATTATATGTTCATGTTCTTTAAGTTAAATTGTCTAGTTATCAAGTTCTTTTGTCAATAAATGAGAGTGCATTTTTAAGACATCTAGAATATACAATTCCAAAACAACTATATGATAAGTGCAGAATGGTATATCTGGTTCTTTTTGTCACCATTTGATTTGATTGAATATATTTCATCTCCGTCTCCATCTCTTTCCGTCTGCATCTAGTTATAATCTATTGTAACCTTGTTCCCTACCTCTTAAAAATTTATAGATTCATAGATCTCTGCATCAAACAAGCTCCAAGAACAGTATAATTTATTTTTTTGGTGACTAACAGTATAAATTTTAAGGTAGCATTCATAATTTAACATTTCCATTTGTGCAAACAAGGAGATTCGAATTTGCAAGAGTAAAGAACAGACGAAGCTATCAATTTATGGTTTTATCTGGGACCTATTTTGATAAATTTCTTTCTAAATAGATGATATCCATTTAACATACTTATTCATGTTGACTCAATAATTCATATCATTGCACGCATCATTACAATAAAAATTCACAAAAACAAAAAGGAAATGAAATTCCTCTGATTTAGACTAAATTTGATCCTCTACTTGTCATTTAGACCCACTAAGCTACGCTTAATTATGCACACTCGTTAGATAATAGAGAGGATCAGAGTTTTAAATTGCGGTTGTGTTGTGATTGCAAAAATTGTGGACAACTATGGAAAAATGTAACTGATGCGGCCGCAATTGAAACTTTGTTGCGGTTTCGGAGACTTCCAAAACTACAATATTCAAGAATAATATGCCTAAATAAATAGGAGCCAATGTTCAAATCTGGCACTTTGCCTACAATATCAGATTCTCCTAGGACATTACGCATTGTTCAAGTACTCCATCCACAACCATAGATGGTAGCCATTCATTTTCCTCCATAAACACAAAGAATCACATGGTTTGCAGACGAGAAACCAGAAAAAAGAATCACATGGTGGTTTATGCAATTGCACAGTTTTGTAGCCCAAATTAAATATATTCAATGTGAAACTGCCTCATTGGGTAACCAGTCAAAAAATCAATGGTTCAGATTAAAAAATTACAAATCAATTGCAGATTACCTATGCTACATAGGCAGACCATTGTTGGTCCGAAAATGGGCAAGTTACCCCACTCCATCCCTGTTGCCATCCACCTCAATGGCACTACATCCTGGAACCTTTTTGATTCCCAAATCTTTCATCTTACTTCTCACCTTGGTCACATCTTCCCATCTATCAGCAGAAGCATAAATGTTAGCAAGAAGTGTATGAAGACTTGAATCACTAGATTTAGCTTTTGCTAGTGTCGCAGCTAGCCTTTCACCCATATCGATATTGCCATAGATTCTGCAGGCACTTAGCAAAGCTCCATAAAGTGGAACTATGATCTCTTCGTTTTGATCCGGTAACTTCCTTACCAACTCCTCCGCTTCATGTAAAAGTCCAGCTCGACCAAGAAGGTCAATGAAACAGCCATAGTGTTCTAAATTTGGCTCAATATGATATGTTATTGTCATGGAATGAAAGAGCTTGCGGCCTTCTTCTACCAATCCCTCATGACTACATGCACTCAAAACAGCAACAAAGGTAATGTCATCAGGTCTTGCCCCAAATGTTTTCATTGCTTCAAATAGCTCAAGTGCTTTTCTTGTCTTTCCATTATTGGCAAGACCACATATTATCGAAGTCCATGAGGCTGTATCCTTTTCCTTTAATCCATAGAAAATCTCCAAAGATTTCTCTATGCAACCACATTTTGCATACATTTCAATAAGGGCAGTACCAACCACAGCATCCACCATGATTCTGTTTTCGTCTATGTAATTATGAATCCACTTGCCTTGTTCTAGAGAACCCAGTTGGGCACAACCTGTAAGGAGAGTAACCACAATGAATTTATCTGGTTTCACTTCTCTGATTTGCATCTCCTGAAATAATGCAATTGCCTCATCAAGACAATTAAATTGCACATACCCATTAATCATAGCTGTCCAAAGAACAATATCCCGAGTTGGACTTTTCTCAAACAAATCTCGAGCTTCATCCAACTGACCACAATTCACATAACCAGTTACCATACTGGTCCAACAGAATACATTTTTCATGGGCATATCATCAAAAAATTTCCGGGCTACACTCACACACCCACACTTACAATACATATCTAACAATGCATTCCCCATTATAGTTGTTAAATCTAGTTCATTAGCAATGTAACTGTGAATTTCCTTGCCAAGCTCCATATTATTCAATGCTGTACAGGCTGATAGAGTGCTTACGACCGTGGCTTCATCAGGCTTCTCATTGCTTTCTTTTCGCATTTGCTGAAAAACAATAATGGCCTCTTCAAATCTCCTGCACCTGACATAACCTGAAATCATGATGTTCCAAGAAACCTTGTCCCTTTCAGGCATTTTTTCAAACATCTGTTTGAAACTATCAACTTTACCCAATTCAGCATACATATCCATCAATGAGTTACAAACATAAGTATCAAACGCAAGCCCAGTCTTGACCACAAAAGCATGAACCTTCCCTCCTTCATTAACCTCTCCCATACAACCAATAGCCTTGAAAACATAAGGATACGTATAATTATCAGGAGACACACCATCTTCCCTCAATCGCTCAAATAGAGAAATGGCTTTTCTGAAACTACCCCTTTTCACAAAGGCTTTGATCATAAGATTGTATATAAACAAACATGGCTCATGGATGTAGTTGAAGATTTTGTGTGCATAGTGAAAGTCTCCAACAGATGAGTCCATACAAAAGGCCATGAGCTTGTTGAGCGTGTCCCTGTCTTGGTGCAGACCCGCACAATATACCTGAGTCTGAATTTGCTTGAGCTGGCACATAGATTTGCAGCTTTTGAGAAGAGAAATACATATTCCCTTTAATTGTTTTGCACTGTGTGACTTGACGCTAACAATACATTTGTTGGTATAAACAGACATGACTGAAAGTTATGCCGGGCAATTACAGAACATTTCAGACCATAGTTTGAACTCTTATGCCCTTCCTTTTATTTTCTTTTTGTTTTCCTTGCAGGCCATGCCTTCAAATATCATTGATTCTATTCACCAGTTAGCCGTTGGTTCCCAATTTGCAGAAGTCATAACGATCAAGAAATAGAATAATACCCCTCAGGCAAATGCAATGTAAGAGCAAGGATAAAAAAGATCAAAATTCTGGTAGCAAAAATTTACTAGCACTAAGGGGTGTACGGCAAAGAAGCAAATACCACTTAAACTAAACAGGGATATGAAATCAGAATTGCATCAACAAATCTGCAGGAAATTCTTACTCCAGAGCACTACTTACTGATTAAATCACCACAAATCACGAGGAAGATGAATCCTCAACTCGGGCAGATCCATGTTATAAGGATTTATACCATGGCAAATCAAAAGAAGAGTAAAACATACAACCACCATCAATATATACAAACTATAGAAAAATCAACACCAAATACTTATTGCACTTTACTATTTATAAACTCCATAACCACTATCTTAGAAACCTCTTAACCCATTGTCCTCACTATATTTCGCTAATTTACACGCTACACAGAGAGTGTATTAAAGCTACCACATATGATCATAACCAAAGTGCAGATTCCATTATAAGACCAGCCAAGTTATACTATTGAATCCCAACGGAAAAGGCACCAGGAATGATCATGACCCACAACATACCAACATGAATTTGAACTAAAACATGGACACGTTTCCACCAAGATTGAAAATCAACCACACAATCCACTGATTAAAATGGGCACCTCAGTGATAGAAGAAAAGAGGTCAACATAACAAGAAATTTCATTTTAGCAAAACAATGAAATTAGACTTGAAATGGACATCACATGGAAAGCAATTGGGCATGACCCAGAATAACACATTGAGGCATGTTGATTTGCATAGCCAAACAAACAGTGAATAATTTCAACATTAAAATCAAGGTTCATTAAGAGTTAACCAAAATCAAATCATTTGGGCCAAAAGATAAATTAAAAAAAACACAAAAAGAAAAGAGGGCATCTTGTATGCAAATAATAGATTCAAGTGGGAAAGAAGGAAAGCCACACCTGATACTGAAGAAGCTTTGGTGGAAGAAGAAGAAGAAGTATGGTGGGTGGGACTTTCTCTGTTTTCAGGTTTGATGGATTGCTATGTCAAAGGTGCATGTTTGAATGGTTTGGCCCTAAGAAAACTTCTATGCCATCTTCTTCTTCTCCTCCTTTCCTCCCTGTTGGCTTGGCAACCCAGCGTTTCGACAGGGGCATTTTATTTTTAGGTATTTTTTGTGAAAAAAATTAAATTTATTAGGTTTTTTTTTTTTGACAAAAAATTTATTAGGTTAGTGCGTGTTTTCCATGAATGTATTTTTTGTATGTGGTGCACACTTATTCAGCGGCAATTTTTTTATACTCCTTTTTTAGGGTATTAATATTTAAAATAAAATTTCAAGTATTTATTATTTATATTTAATAAGTTTTTAAATATTTATTATAAAATTAATAATTAATAAATAATTGATAATTTATTCTAAGTACCATATTCATTATAGTATCATAATAATCTTATTAATTTGAGAAAGTTTTTTAATTCTAAATTTTTCATCAATTTATTTAGTTATTTTCTTGTGTGTTTGTTAATGATAAATTGAATATATTTATAGCTATAGTAGCTTTTTCCCCCAACTACTTTAGGTATTATCTTAGGATGAATGTCTTACAGTGTTAGTGGGTTAAGTCCCAATACTTCTCTTAAAATAATTTCATCAATTATAGAACTTTCAAAGTTTTCACCTTTTTAAATAATTTGTAACAACTCTTTTTTTTGTAAATAATATTGGAGTTGAAGGCTCCAAACAAAAGCCAAACTAAACATGTCCATAAACTTATAAATCAGTTGGTTGAGCATATGTTTTGTAAGGAGAGTGAGGGTTTGATTCTTCTAATACACTCTCCCCTTATTTTATCCCTCATCTTATGGGCCCTTATTAGGGATCCCCTACGCCCCCACCTAAGTGGTGGGGTCAGATACCAGAAACAAAAATCTTACCAAAATAATTTACAACACTGAATATGGAATTTTCAATGAAATTAGAAAAGAGTAACAAATTCATGTTTTAGGGAAGGATATCTAAAATGCATCATGGTATGTGAGTAGTGTGCTTTTAAAATCTATCTTAATTTTAGTTGATGCAAAAATTACACACAATAATAATAATAATAATAATAACAATAATAATAATAACAATAATAATAATAATAAGTGAATGTAGAATTGTGGAGAATTTATAAGGATGGCAATTTTCTTTACAGAAAATATGTGTTCCACTATAAGTTCAAAAACAATTGATGGGGTCTAAAGATTTGACAGTGAGGGTATGTTACAAGAACTCCTCATACTTTTTCCTTCCTCCCTTTCTTTTTCTGTTATTTAAGAGAAATTATTGGACAACTTTTGTGCTGCATAGTATATTTGCTGTTTCCATATCAGCAATTCATCTTGAACTGTTTACCTTTCCTTCTTCCCCCTTAAGGTTTTTATATCATTATTTATTATGCTACAGGGCTTACATAATTCATTTGAATCGTCATTTTCTGATTGAGTATTTTGAGACTATGACTGAATCAGTCAATAACGAAAGAAGAAATTGCATTAAAAAAAATGGTAAAAAAGAAAGTAGAATTAATAATAATGTAATGATTTGAGAGAGGACAAAATATATTGCACCATATCGTGGCATTCTGTGGTCTGTCCATTACATCATCATGATACTCCCTCAATATTCTAGTAACTGCAGCTCCTTCATTTCTTGACTTCTTCTGCAAAACAAGAGATAAACTGCAATCCAGGTCTAATATTGAACTACCCCTTTGGAAGCTTCATCAAGTGGTAGGCATCTTTTAGTCAGTTCGGGCACTTCATTGGTTACCATGACATGCTGCTATGTTTTCCCACCATTACTGGTATGGGCTGAAGAGGTCAGCAGACCAAGAGGAATAGGTTAAAGGAATTATTGGGGCCATCATATCATTCTTTGAGCCTAATGAGAAAACAAATTCTGCGAATGTGTCTCCAAAGGCTTACTTAAAGAAGTGATCAAGAGAGTTAGTGAAAACACTGCATGAATCTTTAAATGAGGACCCCTAATTATGTTGCCAAATTTAGACGGACTGCAGATTCAGCAAAGGAGTCAATTCGGGAGTATTTGGACAGTTGGAAAGGACAACAGACTGCTGTTCAATATGCATGTATCTTAACTGACTGCTAAGACTAAGACTTACAAGCAATGAAAATTCAATGCTCTGACTGGTTTATGTGAGCATTTTATTGCAGATCATCCTTTCACAAATATATGATCACGCATTGCATTGATACTCCCAGGAATTGTATGTTGTGCTGGAGAAAGCAATCAGATCTTTGGCAAACTTATACTCAAGGGCGGGGCCATCAGCCAGAGGAGGTTAAAGTCTGAAATATTAGATGATCTAAATACTGCTGAAGAATTCTAATTATCAAACTTGTGTTAAATTTTCATGTGAATTTTTTCCCCCTAGTTTTGTTTGAGACCCCCCTGCACATGAATAGAAGGGAGAGCTAAACGGTGAATCCCTTGATGCTTAAAACATAGATTAAACATCAATGCATTTGCTGCAGCGTCAGTTGGGAAATTGCTGTTACAACACGAAGTCAAGTGCTCTCTTCATATTTGTTTCTCCTCAGTTCTATACAATCCCAAGGAAAAAGCATACTACTTTCTTATCATTTGATTTCTTTTCCTTTATTTACGATACTCCCAATTGTTTCCCTGTTTCAGAAAGAGCCTAAACATACTTGTAGTGACACTTATCTGTGCGTCCAGTGCAAAGTTCATTGATGGTTCTGTAAGACAAATCAACAGATACCAACATGGCTGGTCACAACAATAATGAAGAAACTGTAAACCGCTTAAAGAACACAACAAAAAGGGTGGCTCAGTGCACAAGGCTCTCACCATTATAGGCTCAGATGTACGAAACCTTATTCCATGAGCATTACGTGTTCAACAGAATATTGTTTACAAAGGCAAGCAATTTGTTTTACAAATACTTGCACACAACATCAGCAACTATTATCATCTAATCACTGTGATAGTGGAGCTTGGAGCAAGGATCATCTTGGATTCATATCCTTGAAGAACTATGGAGGACCACTAATATTTGTAGCTCAATCCAATTAATGCATACTGGCCTAAGATATTATGTACGTGACAGAACCCCTTTCGAACTGCACATACCAAACGAGGCATAATATTAGTCTTACATGATATACAGATGGGGACAAAGACACATAATTTTGCTTAAAAATAACAAATAAATATGAATGCAAAAACATGTCAAGTAAACAAAAACCTTGATTATGCCTACTTGCAATTATCAATTAGTATTACTGAATATGACAACAGATTTTTCAATATATATCGCTCCTCATCCAGGAATCAGAGAACAGGAAAACACAAAGGAAATGGTTTCTATGTATACTAGCCAAGTAATATAGTCAATAAAATCTAATTCTCATTATAATAGTATAAAAATCAACAAGTAGTTTCAAACAGACCTTGGCACAGTTCCACGGCGACGTGGGTCATATTCTGTTGCTTGTCGAAGAGCCCTAGCAAAAGCTTTGAAGGTTGCCTCAATAATATGATGAGAATTTCTTCCAGCCAGCTGTGATCAAACAAATGCATATATTTAAAAAGGTTTTTAAAATAGGAATAAAAAAACATAAACTAGAATAAGCATAAAACCCAGAAAATTCAAGTTGGAATCTGTATGCAATGCATCAAGAACATAGAAATAACATCTCAATTTTTGTAGCCTATGCAATATTGCAAAGAGGCCTGCTATGACATCATTAACATTCAGTTTGTTTCTTTCATAATGATGCACAAATATACTAACAATGACTACAGCTAATTATAAAAAACCTAGATTCTATGTTTAATACCTGGCGAATGTGAAGTGTCATACCAGAAGTATTCACTAAAGACTGGAAAAAATGCTCCACCAACTACAAACGAAGATATCCAGAGGATTCATCAGTAAATAATAAGAATAAAAAGCACAGCAAAAGGAATAAGTAACATGATAACATTTTTTTTTTAATAGAAAAGGAATGTCTATTAAAGAGAAGAAAGTAAGTAAACGAGGGTGACAATAAAGTATTGATAAAACCCCTATCACTAAGGTATACACTAGAAGAAATGGGAGGGGAAATAGAGAATTATTCCACGTAGGAAGGGAGGACAAGGGAGGAAATATTGGGAATGTTCATGCGATTGGAGTTCCTAAGAGAATGCTGAGTTGGCAGGAGGGAGTAGGGGACTTGGTTAAGCAGAGAGAGCATATAAGCAAAGACGAGGAGGGGCTGAGGTAGGCAAGGATTGAGTGAAGGAATGGAGGGAACAGACCCCTCGAAGAGTCTGTGTTATCCAGTCATTTTCTTTCTTTTTTGTTCTGTAATTTCCGTTAATATTTACCATGTCCTGAGTGATTAAGAGACTGATATCACACTGATATCAAGCTCAGGAGAGGTAAACAATGAGATATTTTAATAATACCAAAGGTTTTTCAGATAAGATACCTATAAATTTGGTATCAGAGCTCCCAATCTGGGAGCTGTGGATGGTGAGCACTACGAGAATGGAAGGCAGAGTTGCAAAAATAGGGGGTCAGGTAGGAGAGTTGCGGAGGGAGTTTGAATAGTGGAGAATGGAGGCCCAAGCATAAAAGGAAGCTCGATTGAAACGTAGTGAGGACATCCAAGCAAAACTCCTGAGTTGTTTGGAAGGCGGAGGAAACATAGGCCCAAGAGCGGAGGAAGGAGAAGGTGAAGGAAGAGTCGTTGAAAACATGACCGAAAACAAAAAACATGCTGCCGGAGATCGATGTAGAAGAATGGAGTTACCGGTGTTTAATGGAGATGATGCTTTCAGGTGGGTAAATCAGGTTGAAAGGTATTTTCAAGTAAACTCCATTAACGATGATGAAAAGCTGCAGACAGTGATGGACGTGCTGGAGGAAAAGGCACTAAACTAGTTCCAATGGTGGGAAGTAAGGACTCCAAGCGCAAGCTAGGAGCTGCTTAAGGCAGCAGTGGTGCGGCATTTCCAACCCACCTTAGCCAAGAACCCATACAAGTCTCTGCTGAGCTTTACAATAGTCGAACACTGTAGCAGAGTATTGAGAGCAATTTGAGAGGATTTCTGGACCTCTTGGGCATGCAAATAAGGAATATTTTAGAGACATTTTTCTGAATGGGTTACGTGAAGCAATGTTTTAAGAACCGAACCGGATATCAAACTGGCGAGACTTGCGAGTCATGATTCGATTGGTTTAATCAGTTGAACCGGTGGTCGAACCAAATAATGTAATAATTATAATTATAACTATATATATAATTATTTATATACAAAAAAAATAAGGTTTAATCCTTATTTAAAAAAATAACTATTATTATTTCTTTTAAAAATACTCATAACTATGAAAATAATTGTTTTTTTTTAAATCAGTTGGTCCAACTTCATTCGTTCATTTTCCATCGCATAGATCTTAAAAAGCTACGTGAAATCGATATAAAATGCATCCAAATCGGACGAACGAATAAAAAGTTATGACTTTTGGGAGATAGATGTAAAAAAAACCCTAAAAAACTAATTTAAAAATCTGAAAAAGTAATAAAAAATTCAAAAAAAATAAAATAAAATTGGAGAACCGACCGGTTTTCAAGAACTAGGTCTGGTTCATCCGAGACACCGGTTCATCCCAGTTCAACAGCTAAAACGGTTTTTGAGGACCAACCAGACCAGCCAGGCACGCAGGTCACGGTCCAACCGGTTTGACTGGTCGGTCCGGTCCGATTTTAAAAACCTTGACGTGAAGACATTAGAGTTGATAATAAGAAGTGACTTACAACAAAGAACAAGTCCAAGCTTCCTTGAAGACTCTCTTTTGACTTGGGTTCTTTGTAAGGGTAAAAAGTTACTTATTGCTTAGGCTCTTGAACTATTTTTTAATTACCCCATAGCTTAAGAAAACTATTTTTGAAAACCTTAGTGTTGGTGGAATTGGATAGAAAAGTACTTCTCTATATTTTAATTTGTTTGAAATATGATTAGGCTTCAAGTATGTAAGTTTGCAAAGCCAAAATTAGAATTTTAGGGTCTTGTATCTGAATACAAGTTTTGTATCTAAAAACCAACCCTTGGAAATTCAATTTTGGCTCCTGAAAGCCTTGTATCCAGATACAAGCTCCTGGTATCCGAATATTAGACTCCAGAGAGCAAACCAGCATTGAAATATCTGAATATACCTTTGTGATATCCGAATATCTCATTTCAGTAACTTATCATACTTCAAATATCCTGATACACATTTGAGATATCAGGATATCCCCTTATAATGGGCAAAAGTTAATTCAAATATCCTAATACACTATTTTGATATCAGGAAATTTTGTTTTAAACGAGAAATGGTTTTTTCCAAATATCAGGATACAAAATTAAATATTAGGATATCTTGTTCTTGCTCAAAGCCCCCATAAAACAAGATATCCAGATACCAAGTTCAAATATTCGGATACTACTTACGTGAAAGTCAGAAATAACGATTAGTTTTTGCATTTAATGAACTCCAACCACCATTAACGACTTTATTATGCTTTGGGATATTTATCCTAACACTTGAGGAGATATTGCAACAAAACAACACCTTTGAAATCATTTTTTGGGAGCATTTAACTCCTAACAATCTTACAAACTTTGTTCTTGAGTTTTAAGTGCTATTAAATCCTTACCTATTATTCTTCAAGTTGTATATCTGCTCTTTTGAGAGTATCAAACACTTCAAACAACTTATTTTTCTTGTGAGAATCCAAGGGTAGGTGTCCCTTGTTGTATTGAGTGAGACTTTTGCACAAAGAGGGTAGAGGATCCCAACCTAGCGAAGAGTGCTCTGATTTTGTAAGAGTTTCTCAAGCACCTAAGTTAGAAGCTTGAAATATAGTGGAAATCTCGGGTGGACGATTTCGAGGATTGGACGTAGATCACACGAAGTGATTGAACCAATATAAATCTTGTTTGCACTCTCTCTTGCCTATACTTTTATTATTCAAGCTTTGCATTTATATCTTGATATACTTGGTGCTTCCATTCTTGATAAACTCACTTTTAAGATTAAACTTGTGTTGTGTTTTATTTACATTAGTCCACACTTCCCTTAAGACTATTGATTCAATATAATTAGTATCATTGAAGCATTTGAGAAAAGTTTTTAAGAAAGTTTTTCTAAAACTCAATTCACCCCCCTTTTTGAGTTATTGAAGCCACTTGGTAACATAAGAAAGTGTTGATGCTAGTTCAAGGGATTAGCATAATCCAGGACTCCTACCTATTTGAATTAAGTGGTGCGGATGTGGTTTTAGGGCTGGATTGGCCAGAAGGATTGGGTGAGATTAGAGCCAACTTCAAGGATCTAACACTGAGAATTGAGGTTGAAGGGAAAACAATGGCCTTAAAAAGGGAGTCATCCTTATCCAAAACATCAGCATCCTAGAAAGCCATGTGTAAGGCTTTAAAGGATAATAGATAGGGCTTCTATGTTGAGTACAGGGTTATGACCATAGAACAGTAAACCAATAAGCCTCCTTGGCCAAAGTTAGGTGCTGTGTTGACTGAGTTTGAAGGCCTTTTTCAGGAACCTCAAGGATTGCCACCTAAAAGATGGCATGATCACACCATTGTACTGAAAGAGAGGGCTCAAATCCCTAATATTCGACCCTATAGGCATCCCCACTATAAAAAAAATGAAATTGAAAAAATTGTGGGAGAGATGCTTTCAACCGGTATAATTCGACCTAGCACCAGCCCATTTTCAAGCCCTATCCACTAGTTCGAAAGAAGGATGGGGGGGGGGCATTTCTGTGTGGATTATAGAACATCAAACAGAGTGACCTTGCCTGATAAGTTCCCCATACTAGCAATAGATGAGTTGTTGGATGAATTAGTAGGGGCAGCCATCTTCTCCAAACTAGATCTCAAATCTGGATATCACCAGATAAAGGTATGGGAGGAGGAGACATACCAAAGACTGCCTTCAGGACTCATGAGGGCCATTATGAGTTCCTAGTGATGCCCTTCAGGTTATCTAATGCACCATCAACTTTCTAGGCCCTTATGAATGAGGTATTCAAACCTTTCTTGCGAAAGTGTGTTTGTTTTTTTTTTTCTTTATGATATTATGGTTTACAGTCGAGACAAAAGGACACACAGAACATTTGTGAGTGGTATTACAGGCATTACAAAGACACTGTTTATTTGCAAACAAGAACAAGTGTAGCTTGGGCCAAACACAGCTGAAATACTTGGTCATGTAATCTCAGCAGAAGGAGTATCGGCTGACCCCAATAAAATTGAAGATATGATCAAATGGCCCACTCCCACGAATGTAAAAAGTTTAAGGGGTTTCTTGGGGATTACGGGCTACTACCAGAAATTTGTAAAGGACTATGGAAAAATTGCGAGACCTCTGACACAATAGCTTAACAAGGGAGGGTTTGATTGGTGTTTCGAAGCTCAACGAGCTTTTGATGCCCCCAAAACAGCAATGACTACTCTCCCAGTATTGGCTGTACCATATTTTCAGCAGGCATTTACTATTGAGGCTGATGCCTCCAGAAAAGGACTAGGGGCAGTGTTGATGCAACAAGGTAGACCCGTGGCTTTCTGTTTATGAAAAGGAATTGATGGCCATTGTGTTTGCCATTCAAAAGTGGCGTCACTATTTGATGGGGCACCATTTTATCATCAAGACTGATCAAAGGAGTCTCAAGTACCTAACAGATCAAAGACTGATGGGGGAGGAGCAACATAAATGGACCTCTAAGTTGTTGGGGTATAAGTTTGAAATACAGTACAAACCAGGGAGAGAAAACAAAGCAGCCGATGCTCTATCTCGCAAAATGGACTTTTCTGCCATAACTACAGCATGCTTAACAGAACCAGAAACTTTGATAGAAGAAGTACAAACAGAGCCAAAGTTCCGAAACAATCTCCTAGACCTGCTGGTCAACAAAGATTCTCATCATGGGTATGAAAAGAAGGGAGGCCAACTTTTGTATAAGGGAAGGTTGGCTTTGCCTAGGTCTTCCCCTAGGATACCTACCATTCTCACTGAGTTTCATTCCTCTCCTATGGGCGAGCATTTGGGCTTCTTCAGAACCTACAAGTGGATTTTTGGTTTCCTATTCTGGGATGGCAGGAAAAGGGCTATCAACGACTTTGTATCTTCTTGTGACACATGTCAGAAGAACAAGTATCAGACCCTTTCTCCAGTGGGTCTGTTACAACCTCTGCCTATACCCACATAGGTTTGTCAAGATATCTCTATGGACTTTGTATGTGGCTTACCTAAGACAAAAAGGGTTGACACCATCATAGTGGTAGTTGATCATCTAACCAAGTATGCCCATTTCCTTCCACTATGTGTCACCCTTTTTCAGCAAAAGAAGTGGCTGAAATATTCATCAAGGACATAGTGCGGTTACATGGGTTTCTTTCTTCAATAGTCACTGACCGAGACCGAGTTTTCATCAGTCATTTTTGGGCAAAGCTGTTAAAGAGATCACGAACTCATCTCAAGATGAGTTCAGGATACCACCTACAGTTTGATGGTCAATCAGAAGTGGTAAATCGTTGTATTGAAACCTACTTAAGGTGTTTTATTGGTACCAAGCCCAAACAGTGACCTTAGTAGTTATGTTGGGCTGAATATTGGTTTAATAAACAAGTATAAAAGTTCCACAAAAATGTCACCCTTTAAAGCTCTATACAGCAAAGATCCTCCAACTCTACTTGGGAATGATGCACATAAGAAGAATTTGGTGAAGGCCCAGAACAAGATGAAGAGTCAGGCTGATAAGAAAATAAGAGATGTCATTTTCCAACTGGGAGATTTTGTTTATTTGAAGTATTTAGCCAATGTAGACTCTATCAAAATCCTTTGCAACTATCAAGGAGCACTTTCCTAATTTCCACCTTGAGGACAAGGTGGAGCTTCTGGGGGACAGTATTGATAAACCCTATCACTAAGGTATACACTAGAAGAAATGGGAGGAGAAACAGAGAATTATTCCATGTAGGAAGGGAGGACAAGGGAGGAAATATTGGGAATGTTCACGTGATTGGAGACCCTAACAGAATGCTGAGCTGGCAGAAGGGAGAAGGGGATTTGATTAAGCATAGAGAGGATATAAGCAAAGAGGGGGAGGAGGGGGGGTAGGCAAGGATTTAGTGACGGAAAGGAGGGAACAGACCCCTCAAAGAGTCTGTGTTATCAAGTCATTTTCTTTCTTTTCTGTTATGTAATTTTCGTTAATATCTACCATTTCCTGAGTGATTATCCTATATAGAGACTGATATCACACTGATATCAAGCTCAGGAGAGGTAAACAGTGAGTGATTTAATAATACAAGAGGATTTTTAGATCAGATACCTATCAGGTATCCTCAAGAGAAAAGGAAAACAAGAACAAGCACAAAAGAACAAGTAAAGACTACAAATGTAGTAGAGCTGCCTAGTCTCTCAGCATAGTGGAGATGGCAACACCCTTGAAACAGCCATGGGTTGAACACCAAAGAGAAGCTAAGAACATAATCCTATCCCAAAGCATATTTAAGGGCAGGGAGACACCCTTAAAGATGCATGTGTTCAGGTTCTAGCCAAATGCACCAAATTGTAGCAAAAATTGCACATTGCCACAAAACTTTGGCCTTCTTGTTTTTACCAAAACCTTTATAATCAACCAACAAGAACTGCTCCAAAGTAGAAGGACACATCCACTTCTCATAAAAAAGAACCCCCAAAGAAATAGTTCCATAGAAAGGTGGCTTCCTTGCAATTTAGAAATAAGTCTTATGCCATTTCAGAGCTAGACTTGCACATAACAGAAATGTCAGGTGAATAAGCAGGGTGAGGCCTACGAATTTGTAACAAATCATGAGTTAATCATGTTAAGTACTGCTAATCAAACAAAAGACTTGACCTTAGAGGAAGCTTTAGATTTCCAAATGGGTTTCTTAAGGAGGAACCTTTGGCAGTTTCGGGAGTGCGTAAGTAACTAAAAGAGATATACAAGAGAATGCTCCCGAAAATCCAGAGTCCAAATTCTTCTATCAGAATTCGCAAAGAAGTGAGTAGAATCAAGTGGAAGGGAAAGGGATTGTAGTTCCCTAACTTCTCTGTTACTCAAGCGTTTACTAAAGTAAAGTGAAATCCCAATTAAGAAGAGAATTTCTTTTACAGAATTATGCAAAGTAGAGACATTAAATAGATGGGGAAAGGCCTACGAGACACTTCCCTCCCAAGTGTCCTCCCAAAACCTGATATAAGAGTTGTCACCTAGACTAAAATGAAAGAAACCAGTGGTCTATAAGAGGCATATCCCTGAGAAATAAACTTCCAAGGACTAGAAATAATATGATATTTGATAAATGAATCACATCAATATAATATCTAAACTGGAAACTTTGAAGCTTAATAGTTAAAAGCTAAATGGACAAAATTCTAGACTAAATGACGTAGTAATAAAAAAGAAATGCACTACCTGAGTGTCATACGTCCCAACCCTCTGAGTGGGTATGTCCAAATTATAACTTAGATGTGGTCGACCAGATAAATCCTGGAAAAGATAAGTGGGAAAATGCTACAGCCAAGCATATGAAACAAATTTATAGGGGAGAAAATAAGCTTATGAATATGGTAATAGACGTTAGAACTTTCTAAATTTAGTACAGAATCCTTGTGTACATGTCAATATATGATTGTTAAAATTGCAGATGTCTTACAGGAGTTCTGACATTTCTAAATTCAGAGTTTCTCTAATCTATTTACCACATTTGTATGGGAGGACTCCGCTTTGCACCTTTCCCCCCACATATATGTTAATTTAACTTTAACCATTAAATAATAATTAACGATTATTTCGACAAACAGTATGCAACATACCAGTGAAATGTGTATTAATGCTTCATCAAGTGGAGCAGAGAAGTTACCAAACCGGTTAATACCCTTCCTATCACCAAGAGCCTGCAGCAAAGCCTGCAGATGTAGTAATAGAAACCTCTTAGTTTCAATAAGACGATAGATGAAAGCAAATTCAAAAAAGTCTAATGTAAATAGAAATGCCCACTATTATAAAGATTAAAATCAACATTGTAACTGTTATAGTTGTCACCAATGAGTTAGATGCCATTGTGCATGAAATGATGAAGTCAAATCTAAAAATAAAACATTGCAAATCAATCTTCTGTAACATATGGAATGTAGGACAATGAAGCATGTTTGAGTTTCAAGGAACAACTGTGCTATAGAGGACACAAAAAAAAATACCAGAAAAGAAACAGTTCACATAGCTATAGCCAGTACCGTTCCAATAGCAAGAGCAACATCTTCATTTGTGTGATGATCGTCAATGTGTATGTCACCTGTGGCCTTTACGTGTACATCGAACAGCCCATGTGAAGCAAGTTGCTGAAAAATCACGAGCAAGTTTAGTTATTTCCTAGCGCTTCATTCTATTGTAAGTTCAACTCCAAGTAGGTACCACAAATTCTAATTCTGGATGTGTTTTACTGGCTACCATCAAAAGCACACAAAAAGAAAATAGAGGAAAGACTACTACAAACTCAGATACTTGGAAACTAATTGTGTAAATTCACAAAACAAAACTGAGCTTTCTAACTTGTTCATAACACTGGGAAAGTGAAGTTTAAAGGTCAATCAGGACGGCCAAAAAGTAACATGTAAGCAATGAGTAAAATTTCAATTCACATTCTAAGCAACAATTGAAAATGGAATACAAAAGAAAAGAAAAACAAATAAAATATAAAGCATCATCAACAAAAGGGTACTGCAATTTAGTTGAAATTACTGACATCTAGCATATGATCAAGGAAGGGAATTCCAGTACTACTATCAGCAACCCCAGAACCATCCAAGTTTATTTTGACTGATACATTGGTTTCCTTAGTGACCCTTTTCACCTCACCAATCCTATGACCTGAAAATGACCAAACACGCATTCAAATTCATAGGTACATTCCAAAAGTTCAGTAATTGAAATCACCATATGATTAAAAAATAGAGCTTTTGATAATGGTCTTGACCTGAGTCAAGTGGTAAAGCAGTTGTAGTTGAACCGTTGTGTTCCACCAAAGCAGCAGAGGAGATAGTTCTGGGAGGATCCATTGGGATGAGATTGTGGTGATTTACAGAAAAGAATGAAGCTTGGAAAGGTGTGGATATTGGGATAAGAGTTCTCTGAAAAACCTTGACCCTTGATTTCAAAAGCAGAGATGAAGGACATTTTTTAAGACAAGGAGCTGCAGATAGCTCCATTCAGTTCGTGAAGCCTAGGAAGGAGGAAACCAAGGCTTGTGTACTTGTGATTGTGAGTGAATCAAATGCCAAGTATTCAACCAAAAAAAAAAAACAGCCAAGTCACAACAAACAAGGGCAAAAAATAAATAAATAAGAATAGCATATGTTTATTATAATTATTATTTTAAGAATAATTTAATATCGAATTAATTTAATAATCTTCTTGATTATTTAATAAAGAAAATATTAAATATTTTTTGCTTTTTATCTAACATTTTCTATTTTAAATAACTAGAAATATGTGTTAAAAAAATATAATATTATTCATATTTTAAATGTTTTCTTTTTATCTTTTTGTATTTGGGACACTAATTCATTAAGATAACCTCTTTTATTTAAAAAAAAAAGTTAGATAGTTAGAATTTTGTTGCTGGAATTTGACAGACTGAGTATCCTACAATTTTTTGGTGAGCTGCAAACATGATTTTTCTAAATTGTAGAATAAATACGATGAGTGCTTATAGAAATTTTTTTATTGTATAATAAATACCATAAGTGATTATAGTCATTTGCATATTGTCTTACAAACTTATTGTAAATTTAGAACTTTATTTACTATTATCAGCCACTTTTTGAGAATAATTGACTACTCAATAAAAAGAAATAATGATTCATATATTGCCTTCCAAACTTCTTATAAATTTAAACTTTATTTACTATTGTTAGTTACTCTGTAAGAACATTTAACCACTCAATAAAAAGAAATAGTTATTCGCTTATTATGTTCATAACTTCTTATAAATTGGGAACTTTATTTACTATTATAAGCTATCTCATAGGAACACTTGACCACTCAATAAAAAGAAATAGTTATTTGCATATTATTTTCCAAACTTCTTATAAATTTATAACTTTATTTATTATTGTTAGTCACTCCTTAAGAACACTTAACTACTTAATAAAAAGAAATCATCATTCGCATATTGTCTTTCAAAAGAGTTTTCATTTAAGATATTTTTGTCAATTAAGTGAAACCTAATGGTATTTTTGTCAATTAAGTGAAATTTAATGGTATTTTTTCCTAAATAAAATTTGAACAATCTTTCTTAATAATTTAAATTTTTTATGTCCCTTAAGATTAAATATACATTGTTAGCGGTTCTTAAGATCAATTCTCCTAAATATTTTATCGTATAATAAATGTAGTTGTTTTGAATTTTGAATTACAAAGTAATCAAAAGCAATTAACTAGAGTAATTAAAACAAAGTAATACTATCAAACTTGGGGTAAGAGTGAAAATCAATTGACTGAAGTCTAGGGTCCAACATCCCTTGTTACTTCACTTAGATTAATGCAAAACTTCAATACAAACTATCAATGAATTGATTATGTTAGCCAAGGCACAACATTACTCATAAGCCTTTCTCGATGGTCTTACAAGCATATGTCCCTTAACCCAAAACACTATATGTCTATGTGAATTGAATTAAGTTCCATTCATTATGAACAAGCCTCAATCACTTGCTATGCATGGCTAATATATATATATATATATGGGTGGGGATTTACTTACACCAAGTGTAAATCTTGACACACTTACACTACTCAATATTTTTTGTAAAATATGAATTTAATCAATCTAACCATTGAATTATATGTTATTATTTTAATGATCATGTATACCAAATTTTAAATAAATCGGACATATATAGTTATCTAATCTAATAATAGAAAATTTACTTACAATTTAGATCATATTATACGTTAAAATAAAGTAATTCGATGAAGTATCAAATCATTTTTTAATTGTAAGAAATTTTATGGGGTTAATCTATCTTATGAGAGATTTTAATTCAATGGTTAGATTGGTTAAATTCATATTCTACAAAAGATTATTTGAGTAGTGTAAGTGTGTCAAGACTTACACTTGGTGTAAGTGGATCCTCACCCTATATATATATATATATATATATATATTTCTATCCTATTAGTAAAACAAATCACCTATGCATTTGAATGAATCTGTACATGCACAACTCAAATCCAATGCCAAAACCTCAAATCCCTATATATGTCTAGATCAATGGGTTTCCCCAAATCATCACAATTGTTGGCCAAGAAATTGTAAGCATTAAATAAAGAATTGGATAAGCAAAATCAATTTATTAATAGTAAGTAAGAAGAATTACTACAAATCCAAACTACATAACAAGTTAAATTGGAACCCTAGAAAATAGAATTAGAACCTCATGGTTACAATTAGATCAATCAAGAGATACAAAAGCAATTTCATCAAGAAAATTAAAAGAGGAAGACGGAAACTACATGTGAAGGTTGATGGATCTTGACCTTTAAGCTCCTCCTTGAACTCCTTGAATCCCTTGCTTCTCTCTATAGAGAAACCCTCAAAAGAACCCAAAGTTTCTCATTCTAAAACCCAAAAAATTCTCCCAAAATCATGCCTGGCTATTGTCTTACACAACAATATATAAAAACATAATTTCGTAAAGTGGTCCGTGGCTTCAAAGGATGGAAGTCTCAGCCTCACACCTTCTGGATGCATGGCTTCTTGTAACAGAGAGTTAGGGGACGCAACCTCGATGAAAATTTAAGAACACACTTGCACTTAGAGGCTATAGCCTCAAGAGAAAGAAGTCACGGCCTCGCGTCTTCAGGAATCATCGGAAAGATACCAAAGGATTAAGGGCTACAACTTTGGGCAAGGGAAGTTGAGGTTCTAACGTCTTGATCTCCTTCTGAAAGTGGCTTCGGTTATCAACGTTTGCGAGGAATATAATATCTTAGTTCTGACTCTTCTGAACACGTAGAAAGTTCCTTATTTATTCAAAAGACATAATTTGGACTTTTCCTATTAGAATGAAATAGTATAACTTTATTCAAAAGTTATTTGTTTACTTTAATTTAATATATATTGTTATTTTCAAAACTCTGACGAGTTCAAATTCTTTGAACAATTTTGGTTCTAATATCAAATACTAGATTTTATCTTTGGTTCCAACAATCTCTCCTTTTTTTATGATGACAAACAATATTAAATTTGATTGACCAAATAAGTTATTAATTTGAAAAAAAGCATAAGCTCCCCCTAAGATCATGTTGTATACAAGTTGGACACAAGTATATTGGACGCATGTGACTTAAGAACAAATTTTATCAAATTTTTTCAAAAGATATTTTCACTTTGTTATTGGACGCAATATCTAGCAACATAAAGTTAAGCCCATAACATAACAGAGCAATAAAATAGTTTGAACAAGTTTATGAGAGTAAAAGAATTTTAAGTCCAAAAGATTTACCATTATCAAAGTAGTAGAATATATTAGTTGTATTAGAGTAAAAAATTTATATCAATAATATAAGAGTAAACCTTTATAACCATTATCAGAATAATTATATCCAATATAAGAGCAAAACTTTTGTAAGGCTAAGATATATCATTAATTCAACAGGAACAAGTTATAATTGATAAATAGAGCAGAAATAACATAACATATATATGAAAAGAATAAGTTGTAATTCCCATTTCATGTATAAGTGCATATGTACAAAATCAAATTTATTTCTCAATTCTCCCTCTTTTGTCATCAGAAAAAAAGTGAAGTAAAGCATCACAATTAGAATTTTTTTTAAAAAAGTCTAAAAGAATCTGAGTGAGAAAAAAATTTGTAACATAAAATGAAAAATAAATTATGGAGAAGGAGGCGGAGGAGGGCCGTGTGGAAAATACTATTTGAGTAATCCTTCAAACTGTTTGTAGACTGAGTTCATTGCATTACTGATGAGCTTATGAACATCAGGGTAAATGTCAGGGACAGGTGCAGGTTGAGGATGACTTTCAGCTGAAGCTTCAACTTCAGTGGTTTATTAGAGATCGTTTAGTTTGTTTTCTGTTTTCATTTTCAGTTAAATATATTTTCATTATGTTAGAATATCTCATGATATCTTTAGAATATCTTAACATATCTTTAGAAGATCTTTATAATATATTGTGAAATCAATTATTAATTAGGGCTAGGAGTTTTATTGCCTTAGTGGGTTTGGGTTTGTACTAATAGTACTACACTAGTACTTGACCTAATTATTAGTATAAATAGGGGTTAGTGCTTTGTATTTAACAACACATCAAATCAATCAAATCTCATATTATTCATTCATATTTCTTCTCTCTTTTACTCTTTCCCTACCTAAAACCATATAATTTCAACACATTATAATTACAAAAATGTCACATTGTTTTCATTTTGTTTTTTATTTTTAAAATTTTGTAAAGAAAATGGTGAAAACAATGTGGCATTTTTGTAATTATAATGAAAAAGCATCTAACTGAAAATAAAAACAGAAAATAAACCAAATGTGCTCGTAGTATTTACGTTATTTTTTTCTTGGTTTTAGATTTCTTTACTTTGTTTACATATATAGATTATTAGATAAAAGGTTCTCGGTTAATTTAGCTTAAGATTTCATGTATAATACTTTGCAAATCCAATTTTAACAAATTATTTTTGAATACTTGTATGAATTACATAATAAAAATTGATTATTTTTCTTCCTTAATTCCCTATTTTCCTTGTGAAGGCTCATTGCAAGATGATTTATAATACTAAAACAATATATTAACACTTGAGATTGAAAAAGTATATAGAGACTTGAGTTTAGAACTTAATAAATACTTACTAAAAATTTGTTTATCTATTTTTAGAAAAAGTATAAATAAGTTTAATATAATCAATATTATGATGTTAATATTGCCTATCAAAAAATACTTATAATAATTTTTGAAATTAAATATATTATCAGCCATGATAGAGCTATAGTCAAGAGAAATAAAACATACATGGATCAACAAAGCAAAAGGACAGGGCGCATGGAATTATGACATAACTAATTAACAAATAAAGAAATTAATAAAACAAATACTTCAATGCACTAATAAAAGGATATTAGAAGACAATAGTTTTTTTTTTCTGTAACACGATGAGGTTTTCCTACACCTCAAAACCTTTGGTTGTGTAATCAATCCTCATTCAGGTGTCATCTTAACCGTGACTACAAGATGCTTTCAGTAGATTTTGAATCCTTACAATATATAGGTAAAATTTGCCCTAAGAAAATAGTTAATAGATGCTGCTAGGATTCTTTGACATGTAAAATAGTTTTGGTGTTATGTATCTTCACATACTATATCTTATAATAAGAAAATGTGACCTTTGTCATTAAATCTAGCTTCTTCCATGTATATATAAACACCTATGCTTGCATGATAACCACTGTTAATAATACAATGACAAATAGTTCTCTGAATTTAGCTTTTTTGCTTTCAAATTGGCGTAACAGGATATGAGCATCTTTCTCTCTTATCTTACCATTTTATATTTCTTGTTGATTTGATCTACATTTATAAACTAATGAAAGAAAGTTATATTTGTGAAAGGGCAACAGAGTAGCATGAGTGGAAGCATTGGAACCCTTTCAATGTCCCTGAATGATAAGTTGCAATAACATGTGTGCTCTTGCTACAACAACAAAGCAAAATAAAACAAAAGTCTTCTCCCACTAGGTAGGGTCGTCTATATGAATTAGACGACGTTATTGTGTTTTGTCAAAGACTTTATTTTCAGAAAAATGACCCTTTGAATGTCCTCTAATGATAGATTGAAATAGTGCATGTGAAGAATACTCTTGCTACAACAACAAAACAAAAGTCTTCTCCCTGAGGTCAACTACATGGATCAGACAACATCATTGTGTTTTGTCAAAGACTATATTTTCAAATATATCATTTAGGTCAAGGTCTTTTTTAATAATTTTCGCTTTGAGTTTTCCTTGGTCTTCCTCTACATCTGTTTAGTGGGCTATCCTCCTTATAATCAACTCTTCTATTGGGTCTTCTATTAGTCTTTTCCTCACATGATCAAACAATCTTATATGAGATTCTGTTATCTTTTCAACAATAAGTGTTACTCCAACTTTCTCTTGAATACATTCATTCATGATTTTATCTTTTCTTGTATGTCCACTCATCTATCACAAACATTTTCATCTCTGTAACCCTTAACTTATGCCCTTGTTGGCATTTTATAGCCCAACATTTGATACCATAAAGCATTCTTGGTCTTCTAGTTGTTGGTAAAATTTTCCTTTGAGCTTGAGAGGCACCTTCTGATATATCTCAAATAACACCCGAAGCATCTCTTGCAATCTCTCAGTCACTTTGTAAGATAGATCCAAGATACCTAAACCATGCAATTTGCGGTATGGTACAATGCCTAATTTTCATCTCCAAGTCAGTGCTAGCTTGCGTTTCGCTGAACTTGCATTCCATATACTCTATTTTACTTATACTTAAGGGTTTGTTTATTTTGAGAGAAATAGGGAAGATAAAGTTAGAGAAGAGAGAAATAGAAAATAAATGGTTTCACTCTCTTGTTTGGTTAGAGGAGAAATAGAGAAGAAAGAAAAAAAAATGGTAGTTCCCACAACTTTTTCATTTCTCTCATAAAGTGAGAAGAAATGAGTATATGTGAAAATTTGTCTAATATACCATTCTTTTTGTTGTTTTTTATAAATAAATAGGGACAAATATGTATTTACAATAAAATTTAATTTTCTTTCTTTCCTACTTCTCTCATAATTCTCTTAATCCAAACAACTTAAAAATCTACTTATTTTCTACTCTACTTCTCTTCTCCTTACTTCTTTCTACTCTATTTCTCGCCACTCTACTTCTCTCATAATCCAAACAAAGCTTAATCGAAAAGCATGTGATTCTAAAGTTTCTCTCTATAACTCTAGTTTACCATTTATTCCTTTTCTCAACTCTTTCATTAGGACTATGTCATCTACAAAAAGCATACATTGAGCAATTGGAACTTGTATGTTTCCACTAAGTATGTCTGAAATCAAGGTAAGAAGATAAGGACTCAAAGTCAACTCTTACTCTAATCATATAATTATAGGAAAATCTTTATGATCCCACCTGCATTCGTTCACTAGTTTTAACCTCGTCATATATATCCTTGATATCTCGAATATAAGCAACACAATGATGCTTTTGAGAAGTAAATTAAAAGTGTGGAAACATACAAGATCAATGAAAGAAGCATGCTTTCATACCAACCTCTAGCTATATCCCTCAGTCGAAATGCTGCCAACTCAAGCATCCTGACTGGAGAACAACCTAGTCATCTGCATATTCATGCAACCTCATCAATAAAACTCTAAGGATCATCAAGGGTGTCTGAACCTCCGAAAACAGGGGGATTTAGTTTCATAAAGTCAATCAGTGAAAAACCTCCGTCTCTCTATGGAGCACAGGCTGCTGCTCGCTTTGCCCAGCCTCCTGGTAAGGCTCTAGATCCACCTAAATATGATCTTCACGTGCTTGTTGTTGTCCAGCAACAATATTCACTAACTGTTCTTTTGCCTACTGCACATTATGCATACCAATTTTCTAACTGAGCTAGTGTTGGATCACCATGCCTAGCTTTAGGAATCTCAACTCAGGCATCTTACTAGCCACTCCACATTTACCTCGACCACGGCCACTACCGTGACCACGTCCATGTCCACGAGCTCTTGAGGGATGATTCATGAGGTTGAGTAGAGACTTCATCAGAAACTACTCTACTAGCTAGTCTAGTTCTGGGTGGCATCTTCACCTAGGGAAGAATAAAGATTAGACAAAAGACAAGGATATCAAATAAGACTGAATAAGGAAAGCTAAACCTGAATAAATGAACTCTGACAAGCGACTCTAATTCAAAATATGGGTGATCATAGCTTCTTGCATGTAATGATGTAAGTTGTGCCCGCGTACATAAGTTACAAACAAGATTTTACAACTATCCGAATTTTGCAACTAATAGGACCTACTAACCAAAGCTCCGATACCAACTTTGTCATGACCCGATTTTAGGCCATAACCAAGGCACATGCTAAATCTACTCAACATTTACTTAGCTTGGCAAGCCTAACTAAGAATATTGAAAAATCACTTAAAAACTTAGAAAGGGGCTCTAGAAAATTCGGCAGAGTCTCCCCTAAAAATTGAATAAACCAAGTTTAAATTCAACATGAAAAAGAAAATACAAATCTCAGAAATTTCAACAAGCATGATGCTTTCATGCACCAGCTACACATATACATATATATACAATCCAAAAGGATTTACAATACTATTCCATATAACTGCAAAATACTGGAGTCAAAATACAATACTATCCGGCAATAATGATAAAGATATACCAAAAGACTATAAGCTTGGGAGGAACAACAAATCTCAGGAACCAACTACTCAGTTGTTTGCGAATCTGAATTAGAAATGAATGAAATAGAGTAAGGCACACAAACTCAATGAACGAATAATAAACTAAGTGAATTAGAAGAGAAACAAATAGTCGTACGAATATTTAAGCTTTTCAATAATCTCTGAATATACTAACTGATGGAAATAAAATTTATAAATGAAGCTATTATATTAAATACTTTATTTTCTCCAAACTATACATAAACATACATTTCTTTTCAAAATTCTAATCATCAATGGAGTAATCCATATGGGTAATACTGAAAGAATTATAACACAAGTTGGGGAGTTAACTCTACCAAATATGTAAATTCTCATGCTCATCTCAAGCAAATGCCTTGCCTCATCGGCACAAATCTTATAGCTAAGGTCCGCTCACCCTACAACCACGTAAAAGGCTAAGAGTCCTCTCACCCAATAGTCAAGCTAAAACAATTGACCTTGTTAGGTCTATCTATATCTCTGTATCTACTATATGCACATAGGCCATTATATCTCTTTGCTAACGGCAAACGGTGTTCTAACATGTAATTCATAATGGATGTTGAAAATATAATATACAAATATTATCCAACAAACTAACAATTCTCAATAATAAAATCTGAAATCATTTCTAAATATTCAACTGAACTTTCACTTTAATAATTATAAATGACAACTTAAATAGCTAATATAATCAATAAAGTTATAACTAAAATATAACATTCATAACATTTAATATTTCCAAACACAAAGTGGAAATAAATATAATTTAAATGTCCTTTTTGTAATAAAAATTTATTTGAATAAAATTCAAATATTCTTGGAAGATTTGTCTCCCTAAATAAAATAGTAATGATACCATCAAGTAAATTATCAACTCACAGAATTGAAGAACTAATCCAACTGTTTCCAACAGCTCCTGTGGAGGCAAGTGGAGTAGTATCTTGTAAATATGGTCACAAATAAAAATACTTTAATAAATCTAAATAGGCCATCAAGGACCTACACCAAGTCAAAATCATAAATGATAACCTTTTTCCTAATATAACTTAAGTAGGGACTCTAAGATTTTTAAGTTTTTTCAAGAAACATAGAATTTCTACTCTAATCTAACTCCAAAGTCTCTAACCACCCCTTAAAAATTATCCTCAATCCTTATTTTGTTATCGTTTTTACAAAATAGAGTTATCCACTATATTTTATAGTTCTCATAATTAAAAGATATAAAAAAGAGCAAAAATCCAACGATTAAGAAAAAAATCCAAAGATTAAGAACTCACCTTATGCTTTAGAATCAAGTGGGTAAGTGAGTTTGATGGGTTAAAGTTCTCTCTCTCTTTCTCTGTATCTCTTTCTTGTTCTCTCTTTTTTTTTCCTCTCTCTCTCACTCACTCTTTCTATGCAACGCACAAAAATTTCCTCTTCCGCTTATCACTGGCTTTTAACATTTAATTTTTTTTAACTTAAGAGTAAAATATCCAAAATACCCTTAAAAACAAATTTTCTTCCTAATATGCCGGTGAAGCAGTTGTAACCTTGAATTATATAAATACATTCCGTAAGTATGAGATTTCATGATGTGCTAGGATTGCACCATGGATGATCTTGAACTCTACACCCATTTGTGAAGGCAGGATTGTGCCAGTTGTAACAGTTGACATCTACAAAATAATCAATAAGGTTGGATGTGAAACTTAACAGTAAGCTGTTTGTAATCGATCAGTATATATTACTATAGTTGAGGCACTTGGTGTGTTTATTTGAGTAATGAGTGCACAAGCTAGTGACAATTTTGAATTGAAGTCATCCTAAAATCAAGAGTAAATTACAAATTATTTTCCTGTGCTTTGTGACAAATATATTAGCAAAAGTGTTGTTTTGTTCGTATCCTCTTCATTTTTGTGTTTTGATTCATACTTGTGCTTTAATTTCTTAGCACGTTTATTTATCTACATCCTCTGTATTGTTTTCTTTTTAAAATTTAACATCAATTACACTTTGTCACTTTACTTTATTAAGCATATTTTTTATTTAAATATATTTTTTGGGTTTTTTTTGCTTCTAAATCAAAGGGTTAATTTACAATAAAAGTACATATAATAAGTGATATTTTTGAGATAAAAAACTACAAAAGATATTACTCCAAGGAAGGATGTAATTAGTTTTATAAATTAAGAGATGGAAGAAAGAATAGATGGGCAATGAAACAAGGAACATGGTGAGATGGCTGAATATGCTAAGGGGTTTTCAAGACAGACAACAATGATAACGTTTGGGTCAGTCCTGTAAAAATTGCTATCGCCCAAGAATGCCTTGAACCTTAACTATTTAACATCATGTTGTGTGAAGATCTATCTTAGAAAGAAATAGCAAGCTTAAGCTTATTTCTCACGCACACCTCTTTCCTCTTCTTTGAAGCTCTGCCACTGAGTGAGGCATTGTTAAATGCATGATATATCGGTGAATTCTTCTGTATTTTTATTTTTTGAAAAATGTTAAACACACATAAAATTAATAAAATTTTATTTATTATATGACGTGCCATGTACGATTCACATCATACTAACTAATCACACATAATTTTTGGATATACAATTTAAAAATTATTCTAATTAATCTTATCTCAAGAAGAAATATAATTTTGTATTGAATTATATATAAAACAAAGAATTATCTATATAAGAAAATTTTACTTTGTATTTTTGTAAAGATCACGATAAAGTAAAATTATTTCTCCTTCAAATATCGATTTAGCCTATGACACAATGTGTTTCTTGAAGAAACTTTGCATCTACTTTTACATCATGGGGTAATCAGATATTTTCAAGTAAAAATGAAGAACATTTATCCTTTACTGCTGGTATGAAATATGTCATAACATGTCAAAACAATAGCATGCAACCATGTCGAAACAAACCAAATGGGAGTATGAAATTTGAATGATGTCCAACTCCTTTCAAGTACAACTTCTTAAAAACTCCTGCGGAGGAAGAAAAATAACATGAGCAGAGTGCAGGGTGACGCATGTGCAAAGATTTTTAATTTTTTTAATTTTATTTTTAGAAAAAAAGGGTTTTATATATTCTTTAGTAGATAACAATTTGTCAAATTTTGTTAAGGTCACAGCCATACTTGTATAGACCGGACCAAATCCGCAGGTCGGATTAGAAATTTGGTGACACAACCTAACCTATTAATTGGTCCAGTCTATATCTTTTATGAATTTTTTAATTGACTTAATCAAATTCAGAAAAATTTAGTCGGACCCAGTTGGATTTTTTATAAACCAAGTCAATTTTTTTTATTGCGGGATAAAATTTTTTTAAAATAAAATATTATCGTCTTCTTTTCTCTTTAGTTCACAAATCACCTTACAACTTACTATAAGCCTTTTGTTTGATATATAATTTTAATACATTAAATTTGTATCAACTCTTAAAGTAATCTATCATTTATATTAGTTTAATTATATATTATTAAGCAAACTAATAATGTAAATATTTAAATTTATATTGAGTTGTAGAATGTTAAATTTGTACTTTTAAATGTATAAGGTAATTTCTTTTATATGACATACTTTTATGAAGATTACTTCGATACTTATTTTTTTTTTTCAAGAAACTGGTACCTAAGGTGAATGGTTAAGCATTCATTAGTTGTTATTTATATTTAATACACTTTCAAATATTTATTGTAAAACCAACAGTTAATAAATGATTGACAACTCACCTTAAATACTAAACTAATCACACTATAACGATTCCCTACTTCTATATATATATATACTAGATGTGGACCCGTGTGATGCACGGTACGTATAACTTGCAAATTTCTAATCATATTATTGTATAATAAATTGTGCAGTCAATAATCTGAATATATTAACAAAATTAAAAAAATTGAACAACATAATCTAACAAAAAATCACCATAACTAATAGAAAGTGAACAACATATTAAAGACATCATTAACAATATAGTCACAATCTAAAAAAGAATAAAAATAACAATACCAACACCCATATAATATTAATTTGTGCCAAGTGACAAACAGCTCTATTGGTATCCATCTGCCAAAAACAAACCAACATAAAAGGAAAACAATTAGTTATGCTCCTAAAAATTTACAGGTTGTACGAAGAAAGATTAATACTCAAGCACATATATATTATGTCATCATTATCTGTAATTAATGAATAAAATATTATATGAATTTCAACAAAAGTAAAAGAACTTACTTAGATCAAATTTTGGAAGACTTCTTTATAAACTACATTCATAGTTTCCTTTGAGGTTTGACCATCCTTGTCACAAATCAATATCTTTAACCCATTGTGGCTAGTAACTCTTAAGATAGCAACATATAACTCCATGAGAAAAAACTGGTTTTCGAAGATATAAGCCCACATATCGAAGGGATTGGCCTTGACTTTTATTTATTGTCATAGCAAAAGAAACACCTAAAGGAAACTTTCTACGTTGAAATTTAAAAGGAATTCTACTATCAGATGGTGTTAAAGTCAATCTTGGAATAAAAACTTTATGCCCGATATTCGTACCTGATATAATCTTTGCTTCCAAGACATGATTACCTAATTGTGTAATTATAAGCCGAGTACCGTTACATAACCCTGATGATTGATCTATATTTCTCAACAGCATGACAGGAACACCAATTTTGAGTTTCAACTCATGACTTGGAAGACCTGAAGAAGATATAGTGTTCAAAAATTCAGGTGTATGAATATCATCAGGTCTATCAATATTTCCATTCACTGTACACGGGCTATCAAAACTCAAATATGTTTTACTTCCCCAGGGACCAAGGACAACATGTAATCATTTACAACTTGAACAATTTCATTTGTAGGAGCCAAGATAGCCCTATGTTGTGGATAATTGGGATCATTCATCTTATGCAAAAAATCAGGATATGTGGTGTTCACAATTGAAGCAAGCGGATCAACAGAATCTTCTATTAGGAGATCATTAGGAACTTCAATGTTGACTTCCCCATCATTAGGGTCACCAATAGTACCATTCCCAATGCTTAGTACCCAATCTGCAAATTTCTTCATTTCAATTACATCAGAAGTGGAGTTCCCTGTTTCAAGTCTCATATTTCTTGTCAAAGTTAGAAGGTCACAAAATCTCCATAAATATGAAGAATTAATGGTTGCAAACACAATATCTTGCCTTGTTCCTTTTGAGATCACTGGTAGAATCTGTCTAAAATGAATCAGTCTTTATCATCGATCAAAGAAGGAGAATATAAAAGATAAAAAATTAGAAGATATTCCTTATAGAATATATTTTGACTAAATACTATAAATACAAAACAAACTTCTCTTTGTAATCAACATCTTCCTTCAGATTCGGATTAATAAGAAGCTTTGATCCATGATAAGCATTTGAAATGCCAACTCTTCCTAAAATGATAATAGAATCAGAATAAGGAATACCATAGAATGAAATAACTAAAACCAATACATAAAATATATAAAATTACGATACATAAAACATAATTTTACCATTATAAGGCTTTATCTTGCAAAACTGTAATATAACAATAATGGGTCCTGTATCTTGATCCTTTGCCAAGAATTCACTCATCTCATCAGCCAATTGACCCTATAAGGTACAATTGACCTTATTTTTCCTGCAATCAAGACATCCAAAAGAAAAACTCAGCAGCAACTTTAATTTAAAAATAATTAACTCAATATTTAAAAAATAAAATTTAAAAATTAGATTTTAAAATATATATATATATAATATTGATATACATCGTACTCTAAATCTTCAAGCACAAACTCAATCAGCCTACTCTTTTTCCCATTTTGTTCAGTCTCCTTCAACATATCCTTCTCCACAACATGACCAATAACATCTATGAAACAATTATAGTATGGTAAAAAAAAAAAAAGGAAACATAAGAATTATTCAAATCCATAGTACTAATCTACAACAGAAACATATATTTAATATGGGAAAAAACTCACCTATCAGTAAACTTTCATCTCCCCCATTAATGATATCAGCAAAAGGAACAAATTGGAATGTAATAATGGGTATCTTATCAATAGCAGTTTCAGTAATTGTAGTACTTCCCATAAAATTGAGTTTTTACTTATGCTTAGTGGTTCTGAATTTTGAATTAGCTTGAGCAACCAATAAATTTTGCAAAACATAAGCTAAACCTTCATTTAATAACTCCTTAAACCTTAACACCAGACTTTTCTTTATGGTAGCATAAATCCTCCCTCCCTATATGGATAAATAAACAAATAAATAATGTGGAACTACAATAATAAAAAAGAGAATATTTGCTAAATTGATGAAGGAAATGTTTACCATCTCATCACTTAAAACCATTTCAATGCTATTTGTATGCTCAGGATTCATAAAATCAGGCATTGTCCATAAACGAATCACTCGAACTTTCATTTTCCAATCAATCCTCCCTGGTACAATGTCCCCGACAAATGCTAACTTAGGCGGCATCCTGATAACAAAAGGGTGTCGTTTAGTGAATAAAAAAAGCTTGTAAAATGAAACTAAATAACATATAATAATGTATACATAACAACAACAACAACAACAAAGTTAAAAGGAGGAGACTAACTATTGACAGCCAAAGAAATTATATTAAATGATTGAAAAATAAAAGATAATACAAAAATAGATAGAACCCTTAATATGACTCAAAGTATTTCTATACTAATAACCAAAGATATAAAACATGGACCGATGAAATATAACTCTAAACCAACTGGATGATTGATAACAATAAAACAATTCAAAAAAGAGAGGATACAACAAAATACTTAACAGTAGGATAATGAATCATGCCTTTGCATGGTCAGCTTAACAATTAAGAAATGAAAGAAAACACCAAAAGATATATATGAAAATCCTGCTCAGGCTAGCACAATGCAGCAAATTATGCTTACAACAATTAGCATCACATCATCCTATTCAACTTCAAATCTCATTCTAATTTAGTAATTTATTAATAACTTAAAATCCTACACTAATTTACTAATAGCTTCAACCTTCTGCATGCTTGAGATGAAGAGAAGAGAAGATAGAGAAAATTTAAGAAAATACAAGTGAGAAAAATTACCTCTAAAAATATATTCACAGTCAGAATTAAATAACATTACCATCCGTATAAATCAGCATATATAGAGTCCATATAAACATTTACAAAATAGGATACAAAGATTTGTCCCTTATAGGGTACAATTACATAAGCAGCATATCAACATATACAAATCAACATAAGCATATATAAATTGTCATATATAGAAGTAAGCATAATAGCAAACAAAATAGGATACATAGACATAAGCATATAGGATACAATGGCATAAGTGAATCAAACATCTCTTTTATATTTATACAGGCAGACAAAAAAAAAAAAAAAACACAAATTAGCACCTCCACAAATAGGATACAAATCGACACTTCCGCAAAAATAAATTTCCATGAACACAAAAATATAAATAAATTAGTTAAGATAATGAGAGAGAAAAGAATAAATAAATAATCAAACTTAAAATCAAACCCAAACTTACATACAAATAGGATATATGACAGAGAGTAAAAAGAGTAATAAGAGGAACACACATTATGTAATTATTTAATATTATTAACTAATAGCCCAGATGCAAATAGTAATTAGAGTTTAAAAAGCCCATAATTATATTATCAAAAAATAAGACCTACTATGAATTAAAATAGGAATACAAAAAAATTGTTCACCTTTAGAATATTGGGACTGAAGAAATCTTGCGGAAATTTAATTTCCTGCAACACCAAACCAACTACAAAAATGCAAAAATTGATCTTGTTAACTGGTAGAGAAATGAGAGAAATTGAATAGCAAGGAGAAATGAGAGAAATGACGTAAAAAAAAAAGAACAAAAATCAGAATTTTTTGCCACTCCTTTCATGAACTCTATCACACACTCCTTCAACCACAAAATCAAACAACTTCCAAATGACAAAACATATAAGAGCAATAAATGAAGAGAATTAAGAATTAAAACAATCTACTATAGTTCTGGCAATGGAAATAGAAATGAGAGCAATAGATGATGAAAACAAATTTAAAAAGAATCACTTACCTCTATCGCGTTTGAATCTGCAAATTAAAAGGGGGAACCCACAAACATAATATATATGTAGCAAAGACTATGTAGAAAGGGATGAAAAATGAAGACCAAAGGACGACATTAAATCTTCTCCACCGATGAGCAAGGTGACCCTTCGGTTGAGAAAGAAAATTAGGAATCCTAATGGAAAATAAATGGGCCTGTCGAAACACAATATCAGAAGAAGCACAAATCAGTTTTTGAAAATATAAGAAACATTAAAATACAATAAATAGGACAGTTGGAAATTACTTAATTTTAGAATTAAATAAATAACATTCAGCATTGCCACTGAGTAAGCGATTGTCATTGAGTATCCTGACCATGTATTCATGATAGGCCCTTAGATTAAAATATTAGTTTAACTTTAAAAAGAATCACGTCAGTTATAACAAATATAAATAACATTAAAATACAATAAATGAGGGCTGGAAAATTAGTTTAATTTGAAATTAAATAATTCACAGTAAGGCACTACATTAATGAGATATAAAAAGTCAATAGTAGCCTCAGAATGAGCGGGAAAACAAAAAACTTCTCATCATGCACCAATCACTCTTCTTTTATATCTAAAAGAAAAGATAATATATATATATATATATATTAGTTTATTTTCTATTCTCCCTTATTTTCTGATCTTCTGTTAATCTTCTCTTTATTTTAACTAAAATGAGCTCTGCCTGGGTAAGTTATGGTATCAGAGCCTAGTTAAGGTTCTGATTAGGTTACAACTATTTCCTTTAAGTTAGCTTAAACCTAGCGTTGGTCAGCCGTGTGAGAGCGTTGGCCAGCCCGTTGAAGCCCAAGGAGAGGCGTAAGGGTGGTCCCGTTCCAGGGTATCGATGGTCCCCAATAGGATTAAGATAATTTATAGTTAATTGGAAGTAATCTAATTAGGATTAAGATAATGGTTTCGAGACTATTAAGATCTCTATCAGAGCTTAGTTTAGGAAGAAATAACAGAGTAGTATTAGCACCCTCCTCTTCAGCTTCAACCTCTGAATCCGTAGATCAAAACCAACAAATAGTAATTTCAAACATAAAACAGTCCTTACAAAATTGGTCAATACCTGAAATAAGAAATAAAGATATTTATAAGCAAAAATCATTTGAATATAGATCTAAACAAATAGTACATACTATAGAAGGCTCACATACTTTACAAAACTTATCAGAAACAATATATTTATTAAAAGATGAATTAATAAAACAACATAGAAAAGAAGCTTTTCATTATTTACACTTAGGATTAATACAAGTAGCTGCAAAACCAGTCCATAGATTAGGAATAAATACTCCAATAGCGATTTTATTAAGAGACACTAGATTAGTAAAAATAGAAGACTCAATAATTGGTTTATTAGAATCCAATCTTCATGATGGCCCTGTTAATTTCAATTGTTATCCAAATTTTTCAATAAATTTAGATAATCCAGTAGCCAATAAAGCGTTAGCCTTAGATATAAGAATTCCTCAAGGAATTTTTAATGAAGGAATAGATTGTGCAACAATAATTTATCGTATTCATTATAAAATTTCAACAATAGATTACAATTTTAAAGCCTTAAGAGAATCACCCAAAACCGAAACAGTAATAATGGAAGCAAACTTATCAAAATCCTCAATTATTACTCCAAAACGCTTAAGTCACCATGAAGTTATTTCAAAAATGCCGGAAGAATGGTTATTTAATGACATAGTACCAGTACCATGAATAGAGAACACTCGAATAAGGTCAATAAGTCAAGAAGGTGAAAACATTAGGGTTAGGATGCTAAGATCAAATTCTGTGCTCATTAATAGCCCATCTAACTCAACAATTTCATTAAGACACTCTGTAGATGGATCTACTCTAAATATAGATCTAACCGGAGTAAACTTTGAGCCCAATATCCCTCAGCCTATTTATCATGAGTCCAGAAGATCCAATTCACCATCCCCGACTCACTCTCAAGTAATTAATACTTTAACAAAAGATGAACCTTTTGAAATAGACAAAGTATGGATTAGACAAGACTTTGAAGCAATATATAATCAGGAAAAACGTGATTGGTATTTCTCAACATTTAATAAAGAAGAGACTTCAATATATTTACAAGAATTTTATAATTACATAAGAAAACAAGAAATTAATATATATTTCTTTACATGGTTTGAACAATATTGTAGTCAGAACAACATAGTAAATCCTTATGTAAAAAACTCTATTAATGTAAATACAAAAACCTCAACAGTTTGGAAAACTACAAAAAATGAATCAATAGAATCAGTATATCCTCCTCAAGAATCTATAAAAATTATTACTAAAAGCTTTATCTCAAACCTCTTCACAAGACAAAGATGCTTGCTCTAGTACTACTCCTCAAAATGAAGACGACTGCTATGGTATTGACCTGGACGAATTTCAATAAAGCAAATATTGAAGAATCCACCTGTCACTACTTTTCAAAAAGCAAAAGAAAGACAAAGTGTCGGCAGGCTACTTTTTCAAAAGCATCATCATGACAATATTGACAATAATTGAATCATCGGACTTTCAAGAAAGATAAAGTGTTGGCAGACTACTTTTCAAAAAGCAAAAGAAAGACAAAGTGTCGACAGGCTACTTTTTCAAAAGCATCATCATGACAGTATTGACAATAATTGAAGCATCGGACTTTCAAGACGAGCCCCTCCTTCTATATAAGGGGACTCATTTAGTTGTAAGAGATCATCGAGAAAATTTCTCTCTCTCTCTCTTGTAAGCATCTCTCTTCTTCCTTTTCTCTTGTAAAGATTTTAAAGGCTTTGCTGTGTGTTCTGCTCTTCTCTTTTGTAAGTTATAATTTTGAATCATATATATTTTGTAATATTGTAATTTAATATTATATAATTTTGTATCATATATTAGTTTATTTTCTATTCTCCCTTATTTTCTGATCTTCTGTTAATCTTCTCTTTATTTTAATTAAAATGAGCTCTGCCTGGGTAAAAAATGAATCAATAGAATCAGTATATCCTCCTCAAGAATCTATAAAAATTATTACAAAAGAAAATATTGAAGTAGAAGCCTCCCCTTATAAAGCTTTATCGTTAGTATCTATGACAAAACCTGTTGATAAATATGACATTAATAAAATACATCAGCAATTAAATTACACAAACCAAACATTAAATATTATGTCCCAACATCTAGATAGAATAGAAACTCAAACTTCAAAAACTCAATATTCTACATTAAACTCGTCTAATATTAATAAAAACTTAGACCCCACAAGACCAATATATAAGCCCATAAATGTTCCAGAAAAAATTTTATACTCTGCAACCTTAGGATCTAAAATTACTGAAAATACTTTAGACGAAATTAAAGCTAAATTAGAAAAATTAACTTTAGGAAGTAGTTCAACAAATCCAAAAATAAATACTTTAAGTAAAATAGAACAACTAGAAGAAGATTTTATAGAAATGAAAACTTCTAGTATTAATAAAATGAAATTCAATAAAGGACCAGCACCCACGACTAGAAATTATTATCCTAGACCAACATTTCCAGATGTACAATATGAAGAACGTATAAATTTTATAGAAAATTCCTATTCAGGAGATGCAATAGTAGAATGGAATATTGATGGTGCCAGTGAACAACACATAATGGATGTAATCCAACAAATGACTATGGCCTCAACAGCCTATCAACTTAAAGGAAATAATGATGAAAGAACTGCTACAATACTCATTACTGGTTTTACTGGTCAATTAAAAGGATGGTGGGATAATATCCTTACTCCTGCCGAGAAAAATCAAATATTAGGAGCAGTAAAACAAGAAGCAAATGGAACTATCAAAACTGATATAATAACAACACTTTTATTTACAATAACAAAACATTTTATAGGAGATCCAATAAAACTTCAACAAAGAGCTGCAGATCAATTAGCAAATCTTTATTGTCCAACCATGTCTGATTATAGATGGTATAAAGATACGTTGTTATCAAAACTTTGCTTAAGAAGTGATGGCTCTGAAGACTATTGGAAAGAAAGATTTATAGCCGGCCTTCCAAAACTATTTGCAGAAAAGGTAAAAATTGATATACAAAATCAACATAATGGATTAATACCTTATGATCAATTAACCTTTGGTCAAATATCTAGCAATATCATAGAAACCAGAATTCAAATATGTACTGATTTTAAAATACAAAATAAATTAAGGATAGAAGCCACTTCTAGCAGACAAGAATTAGGAAACTTTTGTCAACAATTTGGAATTGAAGGCATTAAAGCACCAAGTAAAAAGCATCCCAAAGTTTCAAAACCTATATATCATAAAAAGAAATTTAGAAAAAATGCAAGAATCAGAATTAAAGCATGAATTTTTACAGCAACTAAAAACATTAATAGATGAGCAAGAATACAAACAAACCCATATGGAAAAAATAGAGATGAAAGACATACTAGCAAGATTTAAACAACCACAAAAAACTACTATAACCTTATATGACCTACAACAAGAAATTAAAAATCTAAAACAAGAAATAGAATTATTAAAACAAAAAGATTTAGCATTAGAAGTTAATTTATTAACATTAAAAGGACAAAAAATTATTGAAGAACAATCTTCATCCAAAGACGAAATTTCTAAAGAAAAGGATTCATATATTAATTTATTAAATCAAATAATTATTCATAAATGGCATTGTCCTATAGATCTAGTCATCAATAATGAAATATTTTCATTAATAGCCCTTATAGATTCAGGAGCTGATATGAATTGTATTCAAGAATGATTAATTCCAACAAAATACTACGAAAAAACAATGGAATCTTTAAGCAGTGCAAATGGATCAAAATTAATTATATCTTTTAAATTAACAAAAGCAAAAATTTGTAAAAACAAGATATGTTATAAAACATCTTTTGTCTTAGTAAAAAATATTAGTGAAGAAATGATTTTAGGAACTCCTTTCTTAACTCTATTATACCCATTCTCTGTTACAACAAATGGATTAACCACCAATAATTTAGGAAAAGAAATTTGCTTTAACTTTATTAAACCTCCTCATATAAAAGAATTAAATCTAGTCCAACAATCTTTAATTTCTAGAATAAACCTGATAGATAACAAGCAAAAGCAAATAAAAATGCTTAACAAAGATATTTTTTTACAAAAAAAATTGAGGATCAATTAAAAACCCCTTATGTTCAAAATCTTATTAAAACTTTTCAAGAACAAATTGAAAAAGAAATCTGTTGTACTGATCCAAGTGCTTTTTGGTCAAGAAAAACGCACACAATAACTCTACCTTATGAGACCCATTTTCAAGAAAAAGATATCCCTACAAAAGCACGACCAATTCAAATGAATCAACAATATTTAGAATACTGTAAAAAGGAAATTCAAGAATACTTAGACAAAAAATTAATTAGACCAAGTAAATCTCCATGGAGTTGTGCAGGATTTTATGTCATGAATTCCTCCGAACTAGAGAAAGGAGCCCCAAGATTAGTCATTAATTATAAACCTTTAAACAAAGTTCTCCAATGGATTAGATATCCTCTCCCCATTAAAAAGGATTTAATTAATCGTGTTCATGATGCCACAATATTCTCTAAATTTGATATGAAATCAGGTTACTATCAAATTCAAGTGGTAGAAGAAGATAGATACAAGACCGCTTTCACTGTACCTTTTGGCCATTATGAATGGAATGTAATGCCTCAAGGATTAAAAAATGCTCCAAGCGAATTTCAAAATATTATGAATTCTATATTAAACCCTTATACTCACTTTACAATAGTATACTTAGATGATGTCTTAATATTTTCTAAAAATATTAATCAACACAAAGAACATTTAGACCAATTTATTAAAATAATTAAAAAAAACGGATTAGCAGTGTCTGCCAGAAAAATTAAATTATTTCAAACAAAAATACGATTTCTAGGATTTGAAATATATCAAGGAACAATAACTCCTATTAGCAGATCCATAGAATTTGCCTCTAAATTTCCCAATGAAATTAAGAATAAAACCCAATTACAAAGATTTTTAGGATGTGTTAATTACATAGTCGACTTTATTCCAAACATTAGAATTATTTGTTCTCCTTTATTTAAAAGACTAAGAAAAAATCCTCAAATATGGGATAATTCAATGACTAAAGCAATAATTCAAATTAAAAAATTAGTCAAAAATCTTCTTTGTCTAGGAATCCCTGATCCTGAAGCCTTTTTAATAATAGAGACAGATGCTTCAGATTTAGGATATGGTGGGATATTAAAACAAGTATTACCCAATAAAAAGGATCAAATAGTTAGGTATCATTCAGGGACTTGGCAAAATGCTCAAATAAAATATAGTACTATCAAAAAAGAAATTTTAGCAATAGTATTATGTATTACTAAATTTCAAGATGATTTATTTAATAAAAAGTTTTTACTCAAAACTGATTGTAAAGCTGCATCAAGTGTTTTACAAAAAGATGTTAAAAATCTAGTTTCAAAACATGTTTTCGCCCGATGGCAATCCTTATTAGCTTGTTTTGATTTTGATATTCAACATATTAAAGGACAAACCCATTATCTTCCTGATTTTCTTACTAGAGAGTTTTTACAGGGACAAAGTAAAACTCATGAGTGAAAAGGCAAAAGCTGTTACCAAAGATCAATATGGTTCTTCTTTAAGGACAAGTTCAATAAAGATGGAAATTGAACCTAGTCAATATTCTGCTCAAAAGCTTTTTATCAAGCCAGAAGGCTCTAGCTCAATAAAAGCTCAAGACAAACCTTTATCTTTTCATCATGCAGTCCTTACCTCACCAACACCTCAAAAGTTAATTCGACCTATTAGTCCTTATACTCCTACTCAAAATTACCCTCCAAAACCTAGCTCTTTATTATATACTGATAAACCATTTCCTTTAACTATCTGCCCAATAGAACCAGAATGGATTGATAAGACTCCTCGCCGTATTGCTCAAAAAATTTTCCCTTTACAATGACATTATCTTCCAACATATCCCAAAAAAACCCGACTTTTTTATGATTTCATATTAGTAGATACTGATTCAATAGAGGTAACCCATAATCGGGATCCTAAAGATCCCTAAAAAATAATCTTCTCAAAAATCAAAATATTACAGGTATTAACCTCATCCAATTGGTCCATTTCTATTCATTCTTCAAGAAATTTTTCCAGATCTTTTATCCCTCATCATTATAATTATTGTGACTATATTCAAGCCTGATATAATTTTCTATTTTATCAACCATACACTCATTCTTGGTTTATATGGTTCAAAAGAAGAATTTCTCTTTCTTTTCCTCAATGGTTCATTAAATGGTTTTTTGATTGTGGACCTCTCACTACTATATTTCCTGACTTTGCCAAAGTATCCTTTCAAAAATTTAAAGAAGCCACTACTTGTGAACCCTCAATATTAACCTTTTGCGCCAGTTTTGGTATAACTTGGATAATGAGTTGGGATTACTCTATCTCTATGTCTGACAAGACTCCCCAAATATGCAATATTTAGTTCGGACAATAAGAATTAAATGGTAGAATAAGTTCAACAGCGAATTATTAGCTGATCAAAAGCTCCAAAATTGGTTTCTTGGCCACCCTCAATATGTTAAGAATCTCACTCCTCCTCCTCCTCAATGTGAGTTCTTAACTGAAAAATCCAAATTTATGGCTGAACTCGCCGCTTGTAGCTCCAAAGAAGAATTCAATAAAAAATTACTAAAAGCTTTATCTCAAACCTCTTCACAAGACGAAGATGCTTGCTCTAGTACTACTCCTCAAAATGAAGACGACTGCTATGGTATTAACCTAGACGAATTTCAATAAAGCAAATATTGAAGAATCCACCTGTCACTATTTTTCAAAAAGCCAAAGAAAGACAAAGTGTCAGCAGGCTACTTTTCAAAAAACCAAAGAAAGACGAAGTGTCGGCAGGCTACTTTTCAAAAAGTAAAAGAAAGACAAAGTGTTGGCAGACTACTTTTTCAAAAGCATCATCATGACAGTATTGACAATAATTGAAGCATCGGACTTTCAAGAAAGATAAAGTGTCGGCAGGGTACTTTTTAAAAAGCAAAAGAAAGACAAAGTGTCGACAGACTACTTTTTCAAAAGCATCATCATGACAGTATTGACAATAATTGAAGCATCGGATTTTCAAGATGAGCCCCTCCTTCTATATAAGGGGACTCATTTAGTTGTAAGAGATCATCGAGAAAATCTCTCTCTCTATTGTAAACATCTCTCTTCTTCTTTTTCTCTTGTAAAGATTTTAAAGGCTTTGCTATGTGTTCTGCTCTTCTCTTTTGTAAGTTATAATTTTGAATCATATATATTTTGTAATCTTGTAATTTAATATTATATAATTTTGTATCATATATTAGTTTATTTTCTGTTCTCCCTTATTTTTTGATCTTCTGTTATATATATATATATATATACTGTCGGACCATTGAACCAGGAACCGTTGACCCAGTGATGAACAGAACAGGACTTCTTACCGAGTCAACCACCGTCGAGGTTATCCAACTATGATCACAGCCTCCAAAATGAATCTTCATTCTCTTGCTGCCATATCTTTGGTCTCCTTCGCTCCCAAAACTCGGCTTTGCTCCACCAATGAAGCTACCCACAAGTCCCGATCGCTTCCAGAACGGGTCAACTCGGACGCACCAAACGAACTCAGCACCGAGTTTTTCTCCCCTGACTCGCCGGAACCCACCGAACCATGCTTCTGTGGAAGAAGGCACTTCACTGGGAACTCCACTGTTCCCAATTCAACCCTCCAGCGCCACCAATTCACGTTCTGATTACACTGTAATATTAGCCTTCCTTCCTTGCCATTGACCCAGATAACAGAAAGGGTCAACCTTGTAGTTTGAGCTCAAATTCTGGCCAAAAATGAGGTTTTTTTCTTTTTTCTTTTTTTATGATATAACAGGGAAAAGTTTTACCTTTTTGTAGGCCTTGCTTAACAAGTTTCGTCCACCCAAACCTGCTTGGTACGACGAGTTGTATGCTTGGGTTATGAATTCAGCTACTAAAGCTTATGAAGCTGAGGTTTTTTGTTCATTCTTCATTTATCTTTGGTTTGTTTCAATTTTTTTGGGGGGGGGGGGGGGTGTTTTGTTTTTGTTATTATTGCATTGAATTCAAATTTAAGGTGTTTTTTTGTTTTGTCTTTTGTTTTGTTTGGTAAGGTTGCACGTTACAAGTCACAAATATTCAGTAATTTGAATGGAAAGGCTCTCAAAATCTTGGAGATTGGGATTGGGACAGGCCCTAATCTCAGTTACTATGCTAGTAATTCTGATGTCCAGGTTGTTGGTACTGATCCAAACGCAAAGATGGAAAAGTATGCTCGATCTTCAGCTGCATCAGCTGGCCTGCCACTTTCAAATTTTGAGTTTATACAAGCTGTATGTATGAAATTCTCACCACTTTATAAGCCCTGCTTTAGAATGGGAAGGGGAATCATTCCATAATGAAGTTATGGTCTAAATGAGTGTTACTTATTATTCAAATTTCAAACCTTTTAGGCGGTAGTATACATTACAAAGCAACATGTTTATAGATGCATTCCATGCTTGTGGTGATTGGGGCCTATATTGTCACAAAGCTGAATGTGGAGCATATATTGTCACTACTTGGTATCAAAATAATGAAATCAATAGCCTAGGATATCCATGTTGATCAACTAAATAATTGGTAAAACAGGTACTTGCCAATTGATCTTGAAATCATTTTTATTTTCTCAAGCAGCGCTTGTCATATAGATCCTTCTTCTTTTAGAAGAATAATCTTTCCCTATATTTTCATTTTATTCAATTTAATGATGTCAGTTTGTGCTCGTTCTTGTGCTAATTGATCTTTAAATTTTAAAGTTGTTGACTCTATTTAGGTCGGGGAGGCTATCCCATTAAGTGATTCTTCTGTTGACGCAGTTGTTGGAACACTTGTATTGTGTTCTGTTGCAGATGTTGATATGACACTAAAAGGTAATGAAACTTGTAGAGCCTTCTGTTTTGTGCAAATGTTTTTGCATCTCTTAGGATTTGGAGAGCAGAGAGGACCTTATAACTGGAGAGGAGCATTTACTGAATCCATTATTGTGTATATTAGTTTACAATCTTGTGCTTATGTGTGTGGTTCTCAACTAGATTGTGTAATTATTATACTTCTTTAGCTGCCGTTTAGTTGGTTCTCTTAGTTGATTGTTTGAAAGTTTGGTTAGAAATTTGGACAAAGCAGTTATTTACAGCATTACATGATATTTCTGTAGTTGAACTTTGTAAAGAGACAGGGAAAAAAAAGAGGGGAAAAAAGTCTTAGCAGGTTTTGAATGTAAGAGGTGATTGAAATCATCATTACTGCATTCCTTCACATTTGAAGGCACATATTCATGATCCCTCTAGACTGTGAATACTAGAAAAGGCCAATTATGCTGACTGATATAGATATTAAGTGACATTGGTCACTACAACCAAACTAAGTGCTTTTAATGCTATGCAAATAACTATAAATCGATTTTTCGTTTCTTTCTAGTTAAATATATACAAATCTAAACACTAATGAAATAAATAAATATCACATAGATTGACAACAAGCGTAAAATATGATTATCATGGTCATTGTCTTATAAATAATAATAATAATAATTATTATTATTATTATTATTATTATAGAAACATTAATTACATAATATAACAGTCATAATTTATTATCTCCTCATAAAATACAAAATAGAACAATTAGATTTTATAATGAATAACCGTGGGATTGGAACATAGCTCTCATTTACATGAGATGATAAGAATAAGAGTAGCCTACAATTTTCTGATATATGAATTTGCACATTACACCTATCTATCATGCTGCATTGAGTTTGAAATTTTAAACAATCACAAATGTAGTAACCGATCTAAGAGGGCATACATATAAAGAGACTTAATATGTGTTTCTCTTTCCAGGATGGTGGTTTCTTATATTTTTTTTCATTAATTATGTAGCACTTTGAAATTCAAGTCTATCATCTAAATCAATTTCACTTTGTATGCAGAAGTGATGAGGGTGCTGCGACCTGGTGGACTGTATGTATTTGTGGAACATGTGGCAGCAAGAGGTGTAAACAGAACTTTTCAATTCACTGTTGAAATGGAAACCTGTAATCTTAGTAAATATCTTAATTTTGGTTTTTCCTCGTGTTTTCATGGAGATACAGATGGAACAATTCTCAAATTTATCCAGAGAGTTCTTGATCCTCTGCAACAGACGATTGCAGATGGGTGTCACCTTTGTAGGGAAACAGGAAACAATATATCCAGAGCTGGATTTTCAAGTGTGGAGCTTAACATGGCATTCTTGTCTAAAGCCAGATTTGTAAACCCCCATGCATATGGAATAGCCTACAAATAGTATCAAAAGCATGTCTTTGATTGGCTTAGCCTGCCGGCTAGGTTGCTGGGAAGGGATTGTAGCATTTGCAGGTACTTACACTAGAATGCAGGTTTCAACACAAATGATTCGTCACTATGCATGCTTTGATAATTTCTCTTGCCAAATGGTTGAGTTGGACAGGCTATGCATGCTTTGAAGTTGGTTTATCATGGTGTATGATCATATAAACCATGTATAGGGCCCTCTTTATATAATTGGAAGTTTCTACTACGACAGATGACTTCTTATTTGGGGGGCATGCTTGTAAATGACCAAGCATATAATTGAAATTAAAAAAAACAAATAAACAAAAGGAGAACTTCCTTGTATAATATGCTTGAACTTGATGTGACCAGAGAACTCGTGTACCATCCAAATACACACTACTATTACACATCAGATTTTGTTGTTGTTAGAAGTCCAAGTCCCACATTGGTGGGAGTAAGGAAGGAGTTCCTTCTTGAAGGCTATATAAAGAGCCTTAAGGGATGCTTTTAATATATCCCAAAATCTTCTCTTCCTCTCTTGTATATTTTCTTGTATTCTTTATGAAAACTCTCAACTTGAGAGTTTTTCACGTTAATTGTTGTGTGTTCAATTCCTCTTTTCTCATCTCTTATTTTAGTTGTAAAGCACTATTCCGTCACTCTGGTACCTAACAGTGGTATCAGAGCCATTGGTTCGTGGTCCGCTGCAGTAAGCTAGGAAAATGTCGATTCTTAGTATACTCTGTGGTTGCAGTATTGTCTGATCTTCCACATCAGAAAAAGAATTATTCTTGCTGCTAGAAATAAAGTGTGGTAGCGTGAAAGTGTTTAGGAAAGTTCTGGCTAGGAAATACTTGGTATTTAAATGTGTCTATTAGTGACCCACCTCTCTTTCCTGGGAACTTACCTGGTGCACTATTTACAGACTACGTCACTGTTCTAAGATACTATTCACAGATACGGTTATTATTCATACGTGTGGTTGTATACTTTTGCAGTAATTGTTAACGTATACTGGTTTGTTCTAGTGTACGGAATACGTACAATACTGTTCACGTATACGATACTATTCACTATGAAATAGTATAATTTCGGTTCAGTTCGTGTACAACCATGGCAGCAAAACTCGAGATAGAGAAGTTCAATGAGAGTAATTTCTCCCTGTGGAAATTGAAGATAAGGGCAGTTTTGAGGAAGGATAATTGTCTAGAAGCAATTGAAAGTAAACCCACAGATATGACTGATGAAAAGTGGAAAGAGAAGGATGACAATGCTGTTGCCAATCTGCACCTAACTATGGCAGATTCAGTTTTGTCAAGTGTTGCAGAGAATAAGACTGCAAAGGAGATTTGGGATGTTCTTAATAAATTGTACGAGGTGAAGTCAATTCACATCAGAATATTCTTAAAGAGGAAACTCTACACTCTTCAAATGAGTGAATCCACATTGGTAACAGATCACATCAACACTCTGAATACGCTATTTGCTCAACTCACAGCATCAAATTTCAAAATAGCGGAAAATGAACGTGCGGAACTTCTACTTCAGAGTTTACCAGATTCATATGATCAACTCATCATCAACATCACAAATAACAATGTTGGTGACTCTATTCACTTTGATGATATTGCCGGTGCTATTCTTGAAGAAGAATCCAAGCGAAAGAATAAGGAGGAAAGGTCAGAAAGTTCAAAGCAAGCAGAGACTTTGACGATGATAAGAAGCAGATCAACAGAACGTGGCTCCAGTGGGAGTCAAAATCATGGTAGATCAAAATCTCGAGGAAGGAAGAATATCAAATGCTACAATTGTGGCATGAGAGGGCACTCAAAAAAAAATGTTGGCATAATAAGAAGGGTGGAGAAAATAATTCTGAAACATCAACCTCCTAAGGTTGTGTTGCAAGTACCTCAGATTATGGAGAAATCTTGTATAGTAAAGCAGCGACCAGTTCTAAAGGCGGAAAGAAACTCAATGATGTCTAGATAATGGATCCAAGCGCAACATGGCACATGAATCCACACCGAGATTGGTTTTGCACTTATGAACCTATTTCGGAAGGATCTGTGTTCATGGGAAATGATCACGCCTTAGAAATTGCTGGAGTCGGTACTGTCAGATTAAAAATGCATGATAGTACTATTCACAAAATTCAAGGGGTATGACATGTGAAGGGCTTGAAGAAGAACTTATTGTCCATTGGGCAATTGGATGACCTCGGGTGCAAGATCCACACTAAAGGTGGAATCTTGAAAGTAGTGAAAGGCAACCTTGTGGTGATGAAAGTAAAGAAGATCACAAGCAATCTATACATGCTTTTGGGAGAGACGTTGCAAGAGGCAGATACATAAGTTGCAGCAACCAGCCAAGAAGAAACAACGATGATGTGGCATCGCAGATTAGGCCATATGTCAGAGCGAGGCTCGAAAGTTCTTGCGGAACGCAATCTCTTGCCCAGGCTCAAGATGGTCAATTTACCCTTCTGTGAGCACTGTGTGATAAGCAAGTAGCATAGATTGAAGTTTGTTAAAGTAACTACTAGAAGAAAACACATACTGGACTTGATCCATTATGATGTATGGGAATTACCGGAAATATCCCTAGGAGGAGCAAAGTATTTGGTGTCATTCATTGATGATTACTCCAGGAGATTATCGGTGTACCCAATCAAGAAGAAGTCAGATGTGTTTCCAGTATTCAAGGAGTTCAAAACACAAGTAGAGCTTGAAACTGGGAAAAGAATCAAGTGCTTGAGGACAGATAATGGAGGAGAATATGTAGATGACAATTTTCTGGCATTCTGCAAATAAGAGGGTATTACGAGACAATTCACGGTTGCACATACGCCTCAGCAGAATGGTGTAGCAGAGCGGATGGACAGAACTCTCATATAAAGAACAAGAGCCATGCTGATAACAGCTGGATTGGCCAAATCTTTTTGGGCAAAAGCAGTCAAAACCGCCTGTTATGTGATAAATCGATCACCATCAATGGCGATTGGTTTGAAGACACCTATGGAGATGTGGGACGGAAAGCCAGCTAATTATTCTTCTCTACATGTATTCGGATGTCCTATGTACGTGATGTACAACTCCCAAGAAAGAACAAAGTTGGATCCAAAATCCAGGAAATGTATATTCTTGGGTTATGCTGACGGTGTTAAGGGGTATCGCCTGTGGGATCCCATTGCCCGCAAGCTTGTTGTCAGCAGAGATATAGTTTTTGCAGAAAATGAACTGCAAAGTGAGCAGACAAATGACAGCACTTCAAAAGAGACTGCTACAGTGCAGATGGAGAGAAATTCTCGAGAAGATTATTCTTTTGAAGCAGAACCAGAGCATGAGGAACAAGAACCAAATGAGGTCAATGGTGAAGAAGTTTGGCGATCGTCACGCCAAATCAGAATACCATCATGGCACTCAGACTATGTTATAGCAAGTCATGATGCATACTGTCTCCTAACTGAAGAAGGTGAACCGTCAACCTTTCAAGAGGCTTTGAGCAGTTCAGATGCTTCCCTATGGATGATAGCAATGCAGGAAGAAATGGAAGCCTTACATAGAAACAAAAAATGGAAACTTGTTGAACTTCCAAAAGGTCGGAAAGCCATAGGGAACAAATGGGTATTCAAGATCAAACGAGATGACAATGATCAAGTGGTACAATACCGTGCTAGATTGGTGGTAAAAGGATATGCTCAGAAAGAAGACATTGATTTCAATGAGATATTTTCTCCAGTGGTTCGACTTACTACTATCAGAGTAGTGTTAGCAATGTGTGCTACATTTGATTTATATCTTGAGCAGCTAGATGTAAAGACGACTTTTCTTCATGGAGAGCTTGAAGAAGAAATTTATATGCTCCAACCAGAAGGTTTTAAAAAACAAGGAAAAGAAAACTTGGTTTGCAAGTTGACCAAATCTCTGTACAGTCTAAAGCAGGCGCCCAGATGTTGGTACAAGAGATTTGATTCCTTCATAATTAGCCTTGAATACAACAGACTGAGTTCAGACCATTGTACGTACTACAAAAGGTTTGATGATAATGATTTCATCATTTTGATGTTGTATGTGGATGACATGTTGGTGGTAGGGCTGGCAATGAGCTGAGCTGAGCCAAGCCAGGCCTAGCTCAGGCTCAGCTCACGAAGAAAATCGAGCTCATTTTCTTAGCTCAAGCTCAATTCACTTTGAGCTCACGAGCTATTTGAGCTCAATGAGCTAATATCAAGCATTGTATTAATTAAGCTTGTACTACTGAATGAGTTAGGTTCGAATTTGTATCTCAATAAAATTTCTATTTTTTACATATATTTATTTTAAAAAATAATTTAGTCAGACAAAAAATAAAACAAAATGTTAATATACGTTAAATTAAAGCATTATTATTATTATTATTTGTAAAAAAATGATTATATGCAATATTGAGCCAGCTCATGAGTTAATGAGTTGAACATATGAAAGCTAAGCTCGGCTCATTTAACAAACGAACCAAAATTATCAGCTTATTGAGTTGTTAACGAACTGAGTCACGAGCAAGCTCACGAGTTGGCTCGACTCATTGTCAGCCCTAGTTGGTGGTAGGCCCTAACAAAGATTAAATCCAAGAATTGAAGGCACAGTTGGCTAGAAAATTTGATATGAAGGACTTGAGACCCGCAAATAAGATTTTAAGGATGCAAATTAATCGAGACAGAAAAAATAGGAAGATTTGGCTTTCTCAAAAGAATTATCTAAGGAATGTCTTGCGACGCTTCAACATGCAAGACTGTAAGTCAATATCTACCCCACTTCCTGTCAATTGTAAATTATCCTCAGGTATGAGTCCTAGCAGTGAAGTGGAGAAGATGGAAATGTCTCGAGTACCGTATGCATCAGCGGTGGGAAGCCTTATGTATGCTATGATATGTACAAGACCAGACATTGCACAAGCATTAGGAGCGGTCAGTCGGTTTATGGTAGATCCTGGTAGAGAGCATTGGAATGTTGTTAAGAGGATCCTATGATACATTAAAGGAACCTCAGATGTTGCATTATGTTTTGGAGGATCAGAATTTGTTGTTAGGGGTTATGTTGATTCAGATTTTGCAGGTGATCTTGATAAAAGAAAATCTACTACTGGCTATGTGTTTACACTTGCAGGAGGCGCGGTAAGCTAGTTATCTAAGTTACAGACTATTGTAGCTTTGTCTACTACAGAAGCTGAGTACATGGCAGCTACCCAAGCTTGCAAGGAAGCTATATGGAAACAAAGGTTAATGGAGGAACTCGGGCACAAGCAAGAGAGAACTACTGTGTATTGTGACAGTCAGAGTGCCTTGCACATTGCAAGGAATCCAGCCTTTCATTCCAAGACAAAGCATATAGGTATCCAGTATCACTTCGTTAGAGAAGTAGTAGAAGAAGGAAGTGTGGATATGCAGAAGATTCACACCAAAGATAACCTAGCAGATGTGATGACAAAGCCGATCAATGCTGACAAGTTTATTTGGTGTCGATCCTCCTATGGCCTATCAGAAACGTAAGCAACATTGAATGGCAAGACAGAAAGAATGGTGTGAAGATATGCTTAACTCAATCAAATCTTCAAGTGGGAGAATTGTTAGAAGTTCAAATCCCACATTGGTGAGAGCAAGGAAGGAGTTCCTCTTTGAAGGCTATATAAGGAGCCTTAAGGGATGCTTTTAATATATCACAAAATCTTCTCTTCTTTTTTTGTATATTTTTTTGTATTCTTTATGAGGTTGTTCTCTCCTAGTATTTAGAGAGAAGTGTTGTAAATTTTCTCCTATAGTGAAATTCTTCTAGTCTTGTCCCGTAGTTTTTCCCCTTATTTGTTGAGGGTTTTCCACGTTAAATATTGTGTGTTCAGTTCTTCTTTTCTCATCTCTTATTTTAGTGGTGAAACACTATTCCGTCACTCTGGTACCTAACAGTTGTTTGCTTCTCTTTGTTTTTATAGATCAGAATTTGCGCTGGAGGCTTGGTTTGTTTTGCCATATCATGTATCGGCTTTCCCTTTGTTCTGATCCGTGTTTCATGTGGTGCGCCCGTGTTATAAACATTATCATTATCATTACAAACATTATCGGCTCTTATGTGCATTTATTCAAATGTTATAAACATTATCATTATCCAGATTTTTAGTCTTTGGGGCAAAATTTATATACTAAAAAAATTTAAATTTATAAATATTTATATGATATATTACTATTGAATATATATAAATTATATTTAAAGTAACTAAGGACATTGGCGACAAATCAACAAAATTAAAGAGACAATAATACAAATTATATGTATTATTACTATAAATTCTCGAAAGCTTGTGAACCTGTGGAGCACCTGTCTCCACTATCTTATAAATAGGTCCGGTAGTGATCACTGGCAGGAGCTTGAATAGCTATTCATTATGCCTATAATATATCAATTTGATCTTGGTGCTGGTTTTACAAGAGAGACGATCATCAGTCATCATCAAGCTCTACTAATGATGTAATGATGAAATGGGTACTCATTTGCATTCAGATAGATTTTTCTTATCCTTTTTAATTCCACACCTATAAATCTATAATATCATTAATATGTATTTAATGCGAGGTTCTTTGATTAACCAGCTAATGGTGGTTATGCAAGGGTTTGACCCCACGCATTGGACCCTGGTCGGTGAAGGTTCTATTTCATTTTGTGCTAATTATAACAATAATTGTGCAATACATATGACTAATCATAATACTAAAAAAAATAAAATAAAAAATGTCAAAAGCAATTGCTTGTTGGTTGGTGTTCAATTTGCCAGGCTTTGGATTACTTTTCTTTAAGTGAAGCAAATATGTTGCCTTTTGTTCGGGGAACCCATACTCTATCTGCACTGGGAGAAATGCCTCAACAATTTTGGCAACATTACCTGCATAGATATTGATTTTACAGACATCTCACGTGCAAGTAACATCGTTCTGATATTTGCAAATTTCATTCGCATATTTTGCAGAAGTTACATAATTAATTAAATACTTGTGCAAGTAACAATTATTTAAATGAAACAATCACTAATCACTAAAAAGAAATGTAACTTAGAGCTACTTATGATTGTGAGAAATATAGGTTTTCATTTTACTCAATGACTATAACTTGTAAGTGAAAAATTAAGAAATGTTTGGATTTTAAAGAGTATGGGAATATTAAAAAATTTTAAGTGAAATTACCTTTTAAAGTGTGTTTGAGAAAGCTGGAAAAAATAGATTATGCTGATAATCGATTATTGTGATAATCGATTATAATTAGAATCTGTTTTTGTTTGGGTATGTTTGCTAAAAAGTGATTTTAAGATAATCTATTTCGTTTGGATGATGTAAAAAATAATCACTTTTTCATAATAAATTACGAAAAAGAGTATGAAGTTATTTGTTTATATTAATATTTGATGCTTTTTTAACATTAATTTATTTTTTGTTATGTGTTATCATCAATTTTTTTTCTATTATAAGAAATTGAATAAAATTTATAATATTTTTTATGACTGTGAAAAACATGTGAAAATATATTATTTTTTAGAATAATTAAATAAAAACAATATATATTTTATTTGAATTATATAGGGAATTTTAAGATAAAAATATATATTTTTCAAAGCAATATCACAACATGTACTAATTTTTAAAGAATTTGAGTGGTAAATTCTAAATATAAAAAAATGATAGTGATAGACAACATAAATTTCAATAATAAATGATATAGTGATAGATAACATAAATATTAATAATAAAAGATAAAGTAATAAAAAAATAAAAGCTGAAATTGTAAAAATAATCTAATCATCCTATGCTAGAAATGTTAGTAAAACCACTTTTTTAAAAAATAAAAGCTTTTCTAAAAATTTAAGTTATTTCCCAAACATTCTAAATTATTTATAAAACAGCTTTTTAAGGAAAAAAAACTGAAAAATAGAAAATTTATCATAATGTAAAAATTATTACATTATCAATAAATAAGAAAGTATCAATTCATTATAATAGTTAAGATGATTTACTTCCAGTAAAAAAATTTACCTGCTTTTAAACAGAACTTTTTACATGATTAATTAATCATAATTAATTTCATTAAAATTTTCCAAAATTAAATTTGACAGTAGAAGCTCATATGAAACAAACATGACAATAAAAGCTTAAGATGTGTTTGGTAAAGTTAAAAGTTTTAGCAATGAGTCAAAGGCTTTATAACCTACTATTAACACCTAACTGTTTTTAAAAATACTTGATGTCAAGTTCCTTATAAATAAATAAATTTAATTATCACACAACATATATCTTTTTATTCCTCAACAGCTCTTTAGCTTTTCATTTTACCATTAAATATTTAGCAATAACAAATATTAGTATTAACTTGTGATGATTGATTTTTTTTTTCTTATTTAAAGTATTGAATGACGTATTCAAGAACATTATTGGCCTTTCATAAAACTAGTGACATTGTATTAAATCAAATCATTGACATATAAAAACATAAATATAGTATATGTTTGATGAAAATAACTGTAATGAATATATATATATATATATATATATATGATTTAATTTCTATCCACTGTCTGTAAAAGTTTCTTTACACTGTCATTCAATCATGTGTTGACACATAATTAAATAGTTAGACTTTTTAGGTAGTGGTTGTGATAGTCAAACTCTTTTAATGATTTGACAATACATGATTGGATGACAGTGTAAAGAAACTTTACACTGACAGTTGATAGAAATTAAACTCATATATATATATATATATATATTTAAAGATTATGTAGTGTCTCTATATTCTTTTTGTATGGGATTAATCTCTTTAAGTGTATACTTGACTTTAACTACAAAAGACTTTAATAAATTTTAAAATTTTAAATTTGCTCACATAAATTTGAGTTTAATATGTCATATACAATGTTTTAAGAATCGAACTGGAGATCGATCTGGCGAGATTTCCGAATCATGATTTAATTGGTTGAAACGGTCGAACCAGTGGTCGAATCGGATACTAATAAAAAAATTTAAAAATAATAATAACCATCATCATAACAAACAATCAAGCCTTCAACAGAAAAAAGATGGAATGAAAGCAAAAATGAAACTAAGTAGGCTGAAGCACGAATCTGACCTTGGCTCAAAATGAAATCCAACAAGCTTTCATTTAAGAGCATATAATCTAGTCTAATTTTTTCAACCTTTTTATAATAAGATCCTCTGTATCATGAACCCACAGGAATTTAAACCCTAATAGAAAGAGTTTCAATTTTGATTTCTATGCTGCAATCACAGCCAACACAACATAGCAATGAAATTATGAAACCATAAACATATGCCAGTTCCAGTGCATCAACAAGAACCATAGAAACACCATCACTAGCAGCTTACATTATCCAGGACCCAAACCAAAGAGAAGACTAAAAGGGGTAAAAATGAAAGAAATTGGAGAACATCATTTTACAATACTACAATATCTTCAAAGCTTTATACTAAGATCAACAATCAACATCGATTTGATATCAAGTCAATGAGTGTAACAAACTAAAAGCACATGATTAAACAAGAAATTGTATTCAGAAAAAGAAAAATCTCAACTCAGAATAGGAGGAACTAACCATTAAGTAAAAGGGTACCCAGAAAAAAAAGAGAGAGAGAGAAAATCTACATCAAAATCAGTCAAGGAACCCACCAAAATCGAACAAAGACAGAGACAAAAGAAAATCTACATTCGACGAAATCAAATTAAGGGAAATGAAGTTTGAGCAAATATAGGAGCAGAATGAATGAAGGGTGAAAGCAAAAGGAAGCTTACCCCTCCAACTCTGAAAGCCATAACTAGCTACAATGAAGATAGATTTCTAGAGAGAGAGAGGAGAGAGACAATGTATGTAGAAAATGCAGCTAACCAAAGGAGCTTCCCTGACGACCCTGGCGCAGTGTGGATGGTGGAAGACAAACGACGTGGAGAGATATGCGATCTGCGAGCGAACGACGATCTTGAGCAACTCTTCGTCGTGGAGGCCGAGTGAGAATGGAGCAACAACTGAGTGAGAAAGAAAGGAGGTGACTGGGTGAGGTTGAGAACAGAGAACCGAGTAGAAAAGATAAAAAAAAAACAAAAAAGAAAAGGGATTTTTTTTTTAAAAAAAACCGGCTAGTTATTCAAAACCGGGTCCAAGTCACTGTTTCGTCCTACCTCTTTCTTATTCTGACAATTTTTGAGCAAGTTAACAGTTAAATTAAAACGTTTTCTGGAGACTGATCAGACCGGCCAAATACGCGATTCACAGGTTCTGGTCTGATTTTATAAACCTCGGTCATATATGTAAAAGTAAAAAAAGGTAGATTATTCATTATTATTATTATATAAATGTAGCAGTTCAAACGGCGCGTTTAAACTTTAAACTTCAGAAATTATTAAATTAGAACACGAGGGGTAGGGGTGTTAAAATCTAAACCAAACTGAACAAAATCGAAAAACCGAACCGAAAAAATCGAAAACCGATTAAAACCGAACTTTTTTGGTTTAGTTTAGTTCTTTTTTTTAGAAACCGATCGGTTTGGATCGGTTTTCGGTTCCAATTTTCAAAACCAAACCGATCCAAACCAAACCGATTAGAATATCATATATATACGTATTTTAAATAACTTGGTATATGTTGTTGAATATCTTAAAAGTTTTACTTTCTTATTTTGTTAAAATTGTTCATATTAATGATTTCAAAATGACATTTATCATTTAAGGTATATGCTCACTTGATGATTGTTTTCTTTGGTAATTATGGCTAGAAGTTTTGGTTTATATAGTTGAAAATTAGTTTGAAATTTTAAATTTTTATTATATAATTATATTTAACTATTACACTAGAAGTTTGATTGTGATTGTATTTTATCATTACACTAGAAGATTGTTAATTTTTATTTAAATAAGTTGTTGTTATTTGTTTTAAATGGGTAAATATGTTATTTATTGTATAAATAAATTACATTATCTTTTGAGCTATAAAAAAGTAAAGGAATAAGATTATTTTTTTTTAAATGGTCAAAGACCGAAAATCGATCCAAACCCAACCGAACTTGGTTCGGTTTCTAAATTTGAACAAAACCGATTAATTGTCTATATGAAAAAATCGATTAATTTAGTTTGGATGACTTTACTCTTTAAAACCGATCTAAACCAATCCACAAACTTCCTTAACGACGGGTGCCAGCTGTGCAACCATTTTGTTTCTTCTTCTTCTTCTTCGTCCCTGGTGTTAGGGTCCCTTCATTTCTTCGCATGCACTTCGCAATCGCCCAAATAATGTGCTTTTGAAATCGTACAACGGAAGATCGCAGTTCCTCCACACCTTCGTTTTCGGTAACTCGCGAAATCGAAAGATGCCGACAGTGTCGTGGGATGCGGTTCGAGGTTCTGTTCTGTTCCTTCAGTAACGTGATTCTCTTAAGTGTAACAAATATGGTGTACTGTGAAGAATCTAACCTTTTTGTTCCAGTGTTGTTTCTCATGCATTTTTTTTGGATGTATTATAGTTATTTCTCTAGTTTCTACTCTTTTTTGTTTCGAAATAAGTAAATAAAATTGCTGTCCTTGTTATGCTCTGTCAGTAGCTGAATTCTTTCATTTACTGTATCTTTGACTAAAACAATCTTTGTTTTTGTTTCTGTTTCTGTTTTTTTTTTTTTTTAAGTTTCTGTGCAGTTTTAACAATTGGTCTTGTTTTGGTTGTATGAAATGTTTACTGCTGTTGTAACTGAACATGATTCTTTTGTAATTTCTTGTACTCAACTACTATGTTTGGTTATGGCTTTTGTCTGATCATATTTAATTTTTAATGATTTTTTTTAATATTGGTTGAAAAAGGAATGTTTCTGTGATTTGGATGTTTTGGATGCCACTTTTTTCTTTTTTTTTTTATTTATTTATTGCATTTTGTTAACTACTTTGATGTTGTTGGCTTAAGGTAACCCGTACAAATAGCGTACTTGTCTAATTGTAGGATGTTCATGGTGGAGCTCTTGTCTTGCAAGTGGAATTTAGTCTCCACAAGACATGTGGGTGGATGGTGGAATTTATTGTATGTTGATTTATGATAGGTAAACCAGTGGAATGCGACATGAGGAATTGTAACATATTTTCTGCAGCATGTAATTATTGACTTGATAAGTAACTAGGAATAGGTTGGAAGCGATTAGAGTTGGGTTTACTGTGATATTCTGAAAAAAATAGCTAAAACGGGTCGCTTTGTTGTGTGGCTTCAAGGCCACATGGATCAAATGCAGGCAGTAAGGACTGGTCCATGGGTCCACATGAGCCTTGCTGGCGAACTAATACAAGTTTTTCACCAGCTCCATCAAGGTGGGATTTCAGATTCCAGTCTGTAGGGATGCCATATACTTTGAATGATGGTATTCAACTCTATGGGTCTTCTACATCATCATACGGTAAATACAGTAGGGGCTGGATCAGAGGCAACCAACCACCTATTTGATCTTCCCTATTCTGCTTCAGATGGTACTGGGCTTTTCCTTAGCAGTCCATCCGACCTTTCTCAGGGTCCTCAGTGGACACCTCTAGCAATACAGGAAATAAGTATTGATGATTATGAAACTGCAACTAGGAAAGGTAAATCCTCAAATCTGGATATTTAAAATAGTATGTTGTAGAGATGTATAGACCACTTTTAGGCTTTTATGGATGAGATATGATTTTGCATATTCTTTAAAAGGTGTATAGTGGACTTGTTCTGTCTTTTTTTCTTGAAATTTTTGCATGTTTTGCTTGCATGCTTATTTTATTATATAGAAAAACTGGACTTTCAAATAGGGGGGAGGCAGCAATGTATTATAAAAGGTGTATAGTGGACTTGTTCTGTCTTTTTTTCTTGAAAATTTTGCATGTTTTGCTTTCATTCTTATTTTATTATATAGAAAAACTGGACTTTCAAATATGGGGGGAGGCAGCAATGTAGTATTGAGGGTGATGCATGTAATTGTTCCTGCTTATGGATACCCTTCAGCCAGCAATGTTTGAGCAATAAGATTGGCTTTTCATCATTTGAATGGTAAATCATGTAAAACATCCATTTGGATACTAATGCAGGAAAGCAGAAGAGATTTTTTTAAAAAAAAAGGAAAAAAAGAGCACTCGAGTTTGCAGATTCTGGACAGATGATTTTGGATTTAGGTCAACAAATTAAGGTTTACAGGGTATAAAGGATAAGGGAGTGAGTATGCATCGTAGATTAGATTAGAACAGAAATGGTTTGCTTTGGATATTAAACATTTGTCAACTGGTTGAGATGAAAAATCAGATCAATCAATTTGGTAAGAATGAAATGCAGTATGGAATGTACATTTCTCAAGGGTTAATGGTAGTCATAATGGCCTGGAATGGAAGATAGTTCAAGAATTTTACCTAAGGAAATAGGAGAGGAAGAATAAAGAACAATTATGCCCCTTGAGTTCTTTTACTTGCTAAGGCATTGTAACTGGGGGTTGATTGCTTCACATAGTTAAAAATAAATAGGACTTCAGAAACTAACTGCTGCTCAGGTTAAAGAGGATTACATATACGGGGCGTTTGATTCAAGGTTTGAAAAAATATTCCTAGGAATAGTATGCCCAGGAATGATATTCCCAGGAATGGTATTCCCAAGAATGATGATTACTACGTTTGTTTAACTAAAACCTTTCCCGGGAATGACTCCAACCGCTGGCGACAGTAGCCGATGTCGTTTGTAACCATCAACCTCTGGAGGTGGCAAACGTGGCTGGATTCTGGTGACTAGGGCGGTAACTTAAGTCGTCAAATTCCGGTAACCGGTGTGGTGGCTAAAGTCGTCGATCATTGTTAGCCGCCGCCGGCTTGGGGTGGCTAAATTTCGGTGACTATCACGGAGGCCGAAAACTTCGGCCTTTGTCAATTGGAGGCGGTGACGGAGGTAGCCGGATTCCGGTGATTGGCCGCCGTAGACGGTGGTCGATGGTGGCCGATGGCGGTCACCGGCAATGATATGACGGTTGTTGGTTAATGACATGTTAATAAAAGGGTAGATATTTTGGACATTTCACATGGCAAAAATATTCCCATGCCATGGGAATGTTGCAAACCCCCCTCCCCCCGTGGGAATAAAAGTGTGGGAATGTTGGTTAAAAATCATTCCCGGGAATCATTTTATGATAGAAATGTTTTTTCAAAACTTGTACCAAACATGGGAATCCAACATTCCCATGTAAGGATTCTCAGGAATGAAAAACAATCCGCGAACCAAACGCCCCGATAGAGTATTGAAGCCTTAATTCTAATAGGACATTGAATCTCTATATAGATGTTACCACCAAACTAAGGCTTTTTAATACTATAATGAATGGCCTGATGAATTAATAAAACCCAAAATAAGGTCAAATGTTTCTATTGAGTGCTCATTTCCATGTAACCTTATCCTGTCTACTCAAAGGAAGTATTCTTTGTTGTTTCATTTTCTGTATGGGTGATAGTTAGTTAATTGTATTGCATGATAACGTTTACTCTACATTCTCGTGTATCAAAATCTTCGCTGTATTTGAGTTGCTTCGAATTTCTGTCCTATTGGAAAAAGTTGTTTAAAAAAGATATGTACTCAACCGACTTGGTGATTATGATTAAAACAATTTTGTTGTACTCGTTACATTCTTGCTATAATTATGCATGACATTTAGGTGAAAACAATGAAAGCAGAGTTGTCAACAGCGGTTGGAGCTGCTGCTGGCAGACCATTGCTAGTTGCCACTCCCAAACCCCAGTGGCGGGGCGTTTCAGTGGTGCGGCCATAGCAGCCGCTAAAGCACGGTGTCGCGGCCTAAATAGCTGCCGCAATGCTTCAGCAGAGATTGAAATCTCTTTTTTCTTTTCTTTTGAACTAAGTTCCTATTTTACCCTGACTTAAACCTACAAAATTTCTATTTTATTCTCACTTAAACTACCAAAATCTCTGTTTTATTCTCACTTAAACTAATAAAATCTCTGTTTTACCCCCACTTACTCTTCTCCTTCCATCAATTGAGGGGGATTTTGTCTCCCCCAATCCATCGCACATAGAGGCCAACTTTTAGGATGTGCAACAGCTTTCCTTCGCACCAGATTGCACCGATTGAAGGAGTTGCAGTCTCTGTTCATAATCAGGGATTTTGCACTAGCCCACCCTTGTTCCATACCCTCACCTGTTCCCACGCAGCTTGCTGGTCCTCCTCAGCCTGTTTGGCACGCAAGTCCTCCTCCAACCTCTAGTTTGGAGTATTAATGATTGAATGTTTCTTTAAGTTTTGAGGATTTTGAGTTTTGAGAATTAATTATGTGTGTATTACAAATTTGTGAAGTTTTTACATTCCATTTGCTATCTTTATATTGATTAAAAACTAATTTACTTATACTATAGAATTAATTGAATAAAAATATATCTACAATATAAAAAATTATTGACTCAATGATTTTTAATTTAACAGTAACTATATTATCTAAAATTGGCATGCCTAATGAACATGGGAATATCTCGTAATTCACTATAAGAATATTCTTAAATACTTAATTAACCCTAAACCTTAATTAATTTTCACTCTTAATTAATCCTTAACTTAAAACTTAAATCCTAACTTTTTAATTAACATTAACCATTAATTAATCCTTAACCCTAACCTCTTAATTAACCATAAATGCTTAAACTATTAATTAACCCTAAAACATAAACCTTAATTAACCCTAAGTCCTAAACCCTTAATTAACCTTAACTCTTAATTAGCCCTTAACCTAGAACCTAAACCCTAATTTCTTAATTAAAAACTCTAAAAATAAGAACATAAAAAACACTAAAAACTTTAATTAATTATAAACCCTTAATCATTATTTAACCCAATACCCTAAACTATTCTAACAAAACGTTAAATCATTCCAACAAAATAGTAAACATTTCTAATAAAACTTTAAATCATTAATTAAAACTCTAAATTAAAAAAAGAGTAAACACTTATTTTAGTTCCTCAAAAATACAAGTGATATTAATTTAGTCCTTTGATAATTGTGTGACATTAAATTAGTTCTTTTAGAAGATTATTTAATGTAATTAAAGTACTAATTTGATGTCAAAAAATATATTAAATGATCAATGTGATGTCAAAAATTAACATTAAATGACCAATTTGATGTTACTAATTATTAGAGAACTAAATTGATGTCACTTATTTTTTTTAAAAATCAAAATAAGTATTTACTCTTAAAAAAAACATGTTAAGAAATTGATTTCATCAAAATAAACTTCTTAATAAAATAAAATAAAAGTTAATTTTCACATTGAACAGTTAATTTCACCGATGTTGAAATTTTATAATAGTTATTTTAATATATATATATATATATATATATATATATATATATATATATAAAACCCTCCAAAATGCTCCTAATCTTTAACTAGATTATGATAAAAGAACGAAAACAAAGCTTCAATTGTGCAATGACAAATCATAGCAAATAGTAGCAAAGCTAGTCTTAATCATCATTTATTGGGCATACGTCAGAATATGATTTAGATTTTAGTAAGAGGAAGCGAAACTACGAGTACATTCCTACTAGTGGGATGTTGGTCTCGCAGGTTCTCGATGCAAGCCTGTGCAAATAGGATGATCATCAAGAAAGCCAAAAAGAAAATCTCAGAAATATCGTTTAAATGAACGCATATATGTATGTTACTAATAATGGCATCGACCAGCACTAGCCAGCCACCCTTACGCATCTCAATCAACCTCTCTCATGCTTCTGATTTATTGATCACAGAGTGTTCAAAGATTGGAAGAACTGGCACCTACTGCAGTCCCCAGTTGGAGGGTTCATGTGATCCTTTTTGCCTTAATTATCGACTCAGTGGTCATCTAAATTGTAGTGATCATGTTAAGTTGGGATTTTTCTCATGTGAAATTCAATAATCTTACTTGTTTAAGTTTTAATGGTATTTTTATGAATATGATATCCATGATGAATGTTGATTTTATAATAAATATTTTAAAATTTATTAAATATAACTAATAGTTAATAAATATTTCATAATTCACTTTAAATATTGGTATTAAAACAAAGAGAAATTTCAGAATAATATTCTACTGACTTATATTTATAGAATTTAATTTTTATCTATTGTAATATAATTTGATTTACACTACTATCTAATAATATATGTTACTCTATTATTAAAAACATTTGATTATTTAAATAATTATTATTATAATTAAATTATTTTATTAATGTGATTATATATTGTTGGATAATAATATAATTTTTTTTACTTCTATCAAACTTAAATCCATATTTATATTCTGTTTACATTTATTTTTTTTAAATTATTAAATAACATTGTAAACTTAATTATAAATTTTTTAAGGTTAAATTACTCTATTAATCCTTATACTTTCTGGAAAAAAAATTAAATTAGTCTTTATAGTTTAAAATTTATAAATAAATCTTTATAATTTCAAAAAAAAAAGCTAGAGTCCATATAATACTTCATTGATATGTGAATTTAGAGACTTATTTTTTTTATTAAATTATAAGAATCTATTTATAAAATTTAAACTATAAAAATTAATTTGAATGTTTTAAAAAAATATAAAAATTAACAGAGTAATTTAACTTTTTTAAATGATCCATATTTTACATGTATTTTTATAACACGTATCTGTTTCATATAAAATTAAGATTTTCAAAGTAAATTTTTTCAACTCATCTCTGGTCTTCACAGCTGATAAATATGAACCGTACGTTCCTGTTTCAGCATGACAGAAATGAATGAAACGTCTGCAATTGGGTTTTCCAGATCCCAGGGTCAAAACTGAAATTTAAAATGAATAGAGTTTATTTTTCTTAAAATAAAATTCTATTTTGGTCTGACATTTGATTTTATTTTTAATATATTCCTTGATATTTTAATTTTTTTATTTAATTCTTGACATTCGTAAATTCACTTTAATTTGATTTTTTTACTAGTATTTTCATTATTCACTAAGCGAAAATGATAATATGTTATTGTTAAATGTAATGTGGCACTGTTATTTTGTCTGTATGACACTAAGTCATTGGCTAACTGAATTCAATTCACCAAAAAATGATGTTATTTTCATTTATGGAGAGTCAAATGTTAACTAACGACATTGTTTTTGGATGAAAAAATTTAGTTAGCTAATGACTCAATGTCACACTGATAAAAAAAGGATGTCACATACCCTTAATAGTGACACATTATCATTTGTATTCAGTGAATAACAGATACACAGACAAATAGACTAAATTAAAATAAATTTATAAATGTCAAAGACTAAATTAAAAGAATAAAAATATTAAAAATAAAAAAAATGGGATCAAAATAGAGTTTTAGTATTTTTCTTATTCTACTATAGTTGTTGTGATTAGTTGAGAGAAGAAGATAGCAACACGAAGATTCTATACATGGGAACATACCCATTTTCTTTTTCTTTATGTTCTTCTCCTTTTCATTTTTTCTTGTTGAATTGGGTTTCTGGTGAATCTGTTAGATTGGAAATTTAGAATGTGCAGATTTCTTCCTTGAACACTTATTTTGATGATCAGAAAACATTAATTATGTCTAGGCCAGGCTGCTGACTTTTATTATCTTTTACCCATTAATTATGTATACTTACCCAAAAGGTCTTAAATTAATTATGAAGATTTTCCTTTCTATGAGCGGCGTTTTTTTAAACGAGAAATAAGAAATACAAATGTAAATCATTGAAGTTGCACTACATAATCACAATTATGTGATAAAGATTAAAGGAAATATCAATTCAGTTATGTTGAGTCAATTTCTGCAAGTACTTTGGGGTACTACTAATTAGCCAAATGAAAGAAAGGTATTATCTATGGTTTATTAATTTTAATTTTTTAATTTATGTAAACTTATATTAATATATTTTACATTATTTATATAAAATGTGATGATATTGCATATTATTTATAACTATTTTGTCTTCTCAATATTACCTAATTTTTTAGGTTAAATATCATAATATATATAAATTTAAAGGCAAATAAATAATTAAGTACATGCTAAATGATTTATATATGACTTAATACTTGTTTTCAAGCATTGTTGTTTAAAATTGATTAAGGTATTTTGTTTCTTTGTATCATTAATCAATGCATGTAGCCTTACGTAAGTAAGAGCAAGTTTTGTTGATTAATATGCTTGTGCTAGTTGTTTGTTTACAACTAGTATTGCCATTATTGGTTTACTTAAAACAATATCCTATATTTAATTATTTCTGTTTCTTGAAAGATGTTTGTAATGCTTATTTTGTATTTAAGGCACACAAATATTTAGGATTGTATTATATTGATGGATTGTCTCAAGACATTTATTTAGAAATTTTAGAATGTGTTAAACTTTTATCTTGATGCTCGTTAATGTATAATTTTGTTCTTGTGAGAGTTAGAGACTTTGTGATTTATATGTCCTGAATAGTGATTAAGAAAAGGTTTCATGTGCTTCAGTTGTTGGTAACATAATTATGTGCTCAAGTGTGTATAGTTAGTTTGGTGCTTATGTTATAACACTTAAGTGATCCCAAGTAAGTAAATTGTTATAAACTTGCAAGTGATCTCATAGTACGTGTAAGGTATTAGAAATTTTGATCTCAATCACAAGTGATCAAATAACTTAAAGTGAATTTTGGTATAGGTTATATATTTGAGAAAATTCTTTTGAAGATTTGTTTTAGCGATACCAAAGAGGAGTTGACCTGTTATAAAGTGTCAAGTGAACATTTGTAATCTCTTCAACTATGGAGGCATAGTATGTGGTTGATAATGAAACCAATTTTGTGAAACTATGTGGTTATCCAATTGTTTTTGTTGGACTTCATATTGTTTCTGTTTTATTACCACATTTTATTGACTCTGCTATAGTGAATTTCTCTTTATTTTGTACTTGTATTGTTGGAGAGAATATGGTGAGTTTTAAACTCACATTGAATATATTAGCACAAAGTTAAGTTTTGATCCCACTAATAAAGATTTTATCATTAGAAATTTTTTGAAGCATATGTGTCTCTAATGGGGTTGTCTATTGCTATTAGTATGTTGGATTAGTGAGAGTGGGGTTGTCAATGCTTTTTTGCCATATATTGTAATAGTGCACACTTTTGTTATAATATGACATATTGTTGGAGGCATTCTAGACCTAGTTTCATTTTGTTAAGTTGAGATATTTGTTAGATCTCAGAGGGCATATTGTTTTTCTAAATTGCTTAAGTTCTTATAATCTCATTTTGGACCTATAGTTAAGAGTGCTTACTCAAATTTTAATATTTTATTGTGACCACCTATTGTGAATTAATTTAGACCATTATTTTCTTATTATATAAAGTAACCTAAATTATGTTTGTTCAAGTGGGAGAATGTTGGATTATTATTTTGAACTAGCATAATCATAGTCAATTTTACAAAACTCAAATTAATTAGTGAAATAACCAAGTGAAACACAAGAAGGGGGGTTGAATTGTGTTTCTTAACCCTTTTTTTTATTAATAAAAGATTTTCCTTTTCAATAGAAAATAAAACACAGCGAAGGATAAAGTTTAACAAGCAAAGAGCTTAGGACCAACACCACTTAGTCCTATTGGACTCTAAGGATTTTGAAAAGACTTTTAATAAAATGGTTAACACGTTCTAAAACCAAATAAAAAGATCTTTGTTAATAAACACAATGGTAAACCCCAGAGGTTAGTGAATATAATAAAACACACTAGAAGAGGAGAGAAGCTTACACACGAGATTTATCCTGGTTCACTCTTATCAACCAAGAGCTACGTCCAGTCCCTTCAACCAGAAGGATTTTCCAACTAATCTTTTTCACGATTACAAGTATTATGCACCTCTTCAGGTAACAAGTATTTTCAACCTCTTCAGGTTCTATCTCACAAGTATTCTTTTACACACAGCCTCTTCAGGCTTACAAGGCTTAAGATGAATAATTGAAAGCAGATGAAAGCTTGAGTTTAAAAACTCACTGACAAATGAGAATAGACAATCGAGATCTCAAGGCTTTTTCTTTTTACACGTATATGGAAATCCAAGAAGAAATAAAGCTTTTTAGACTTTGTAGGATGCTTCGGCAAAGATCTCTCTGAATCTTCAAGTGCTGCTTCTTCTCTTTATAAGTAAGAACAAATTGAGCAGACTTCATGGGCTAGATCGTCCAACGGAAACATTTATTACCGTTCTGAGTAACATTAAATGCATCTACTGGAAAAGTGCTGAACTTCTTCTGATGGTGACTTTTATTCTCTGAGATTTCCAATCAATGAAAACAAAGTCCTGATTTGTCTAAGATTGCAAACGGTTTCTTATTTGCAGATCTTTGTAGTTGTTAGACAATGTCAGCAAAAGTGGCTTAGTTGACTTCTTCTGTCGCCGTGAGCTGTCAGAGTTCTTTTCTAGCATTTAATGAGGAACAGTTCTTCATTTTTGAAATTTCACTTGGACGAGAGCTTGAGCTTGAACTTTGAAAGAGTTAGTTGAGTCCGAGCTTTGGCAGACAGATCGTATTGGACGAACTAATAAAAAGTAACAGTATATGCATACAAGTATTGGACGCACCAATAGTAAAAGTATATAATACATTTATTGGACCCACGAAGAGTTATAGCATATTGGACGCACGAAGAGTTATCTTTAAGCATAGAGCAGAATGGACGCACATACAAGTAGCGATTTGTTAATACTATTGTCGAAACACTTACTTGTTCAAACTAAATAAATATTTTTGTTATCCTCAAAACTTAATCAGGGAAAGTTACAGCTTTTAAGAATTTAGTACTTAAACCTTTTTATAAAAAATTTGGTTTCAACAATTAGATGTCAAATATTTAAAGATATTGTTATTGCATATAATCCAATAATGTGATCAAATATGTTATTGAAGGGCTTATTATTGTTAAACACTTTTTAAATGTGAATCATTATATTAGGCCTTGTGTTTGGGCCTTCCATGATGGGTAGGTTGGCCTAACAATGAAAAGACACAGGGAAGAGGCACATATTCTTAGTCATTATACAGTGTCTAGTTACTCCATTCTAACATACACAGAAAATAACGTACAATAGAATAAGAATAACAACTCTTTATGCTCTCTCACTTTTATAGAGCACCCATTAATCCTGTATGTTGGTGTCTATTGTAAAAGTGAAATGGATTCATCATCTTCACTATCCCTGGGCAATCCTAAAATTGATCTATATTAGAAATTGTATTGCTTTATGCATGTCATACATTGAGGTTAAAGTATCTTGGGCCTTTTATTTTTGATGTCCAATTTGTGTTATGATTGAATTTATTTGTATCAAAAAACCATCAATGGAAATATATCTGGTTTTAACATGGCAACTGCTGAACATAGGTGCCACTGTCATTGTCGTGTATGCACACTAGGACTTCGCCAGAATCAACGGAATTGGTTGGGGATGGGCAGGAGTAATCTGGATCTTCAGCATTGTTACCTACATCCCTCTTGACATCCTCAAGTTTATCATCCGCTTGGGATTGAAGGGCAGGGCCTGGGACAACATGCTCCAAAACAAGGTCTAGAACAAGTTTATGACATTCTGAAATGTTGAAGCTTAATGAAGATGGGATCAGAGCTTAATGGAGAAGAAAAAACCATATTACTGTTTTTTTGGAACCAAAAAAACCATATATTTGTAGGTGTGCTTAACTTTTCCCCTTTTCCCCTTAGCATGATGCCACAATTATGTAATAACACGAATCAAATTCGTTGTAGCTGGTTTTTTCAGATGCCAGGAAATAAAAATAAAAATTTGATTGGTTGGAATGTAATACTATAGGGATATTATAATAGAAATATTTTTGCGTTCGATTTGTTAGCATCAATATGGCAATAATCCTTTTGTTTTTCCTGCACTGCTTATTCTTAGGAAAATATTCCCACGGAAAATAGATGTTTTTCTTTTCTTTTAGCAAAGAATATGTTTATTGCATTCAGATTTCAGTCGTTCTGGAGCTCATAACTTTCTTGCATTTGCATTCTGTCAACCACAATTGATTCTCAATCACTAGAAAATTATCCAATTGTAAAATCACCAATCACCAATTGATTGTCACTTTTCATTTATTATTACTCATATGCACGGAATATAAACACTAGTATATATTTTCTAAAGTAATCATGACCTATATCTTAGATATATAACCGATCAATTTACTTCGATTAAAAACAAAAATTCAATGGCAAAACAAAGAAAGGCATTATAAAATCGATATTATCACCACAAAACTTATTTGTAAATAATAATACTTTAATATAAAGGCCCAAGGCAAGATAGTAATTTTAGATTAATGCGTAAAATAAGAACTTTTGCTTAAATTTACAGTTATCCGAACTTAACGGTGATATAGTGTATTATTATTATTTCTTAAATAAAATTTACACAATAAAGTTAACATATTTTTTCCATTTATCTGCGGGTTTCTATTTAGTTACAACAAATTTAAATTAAATTACATCAATAAGGAAAAATTCACAATAATTTTGAATAAAGTGACAATAATTTTAGATAAAATTTATAATAAATCTGATTAAAAGTTACAATATTTTTGGATAAAAATTACAAAAAATCTGAATAAAGGTACCATAATTTTAGATAAAATTTATAATAAATATGAATAAAGTTATAATATTTTTATATTAAGTTTACAACAACTCTGAACAAAGTTACAATAACTTTGATAAAATTCACAATATATCTAAATAATGTTATAATAATTTTAGATAATTTTTTCCGTTAAAGTTACCATAATGTTGAGTCTTGAATAAAATTACAACTTTGAATAAAGTTGCCATAATTTTTTATAAATGTTACAATGAGTTTGAATAAAGTTATATTGATATTTTTATAAAAGTTACAATACATCTTAATAAAGTTACATTAATATGGATAAAATTTACAATGTAAAAGTTACAATAATTTGAGATAAAATTTATAATAAAATTTATTAAATTTATAATATTTTAGATAAAATTAAAAACAAATTTGAAAAAAATTACAATATTTTAGATAAAATTTACAACAAATTTGAATAAAGTTACAACATATTTGAACAAAGTTATAATATTTTAGATAAAATTTACAATAAATTTGAATAAAGTTATAATATTTTTAGATAAAATTTACACCAAATTTCAATAAAGTTACAATAATTTTAAATAAAACTTACAATAAATATGAATAAAGTTATAATATTTTTATATTAAAGTTACAACAACTTTAAACAAAATTACAGTAAGTTTGATAAAATTCACAATAAATCTGAATAAAATTACAATAATTTTTTCCGTTAGAGTTACCATAATGATGAATCTTAAATAAAATTATGAATTTGAATAAAGTTACCATAATTTTTATAAATGTTACAATGAATCTAAATAAAAGGTTACAATAACTTTGATCAAATTCATAATAAATATGACTAAAGTTATAATATTTTTTTCTATCAAAGTTACCACAATGTTGAAGATTAAATAAAATTATGATTTTTAATAAAGTTATCATATTTTAGATAAATTTTTTAACAAATCTAAATGAAGTTCCAATATTTTTTGTTAATAGTTACAACAAATTTGAATTAATTTACAATAATTTTAGATTAATTTTTTAACAAATTTGATTAAAATGACAATAGTTTTTATTAAAGTTACAATAAATCTGTCAAAAGTATTTTGACAATAGTCTTAGATAAAATTTACAATAGACCTAAATAAAGTTATAATATTTTTAAATTATAGTTACAACAAATTCGAATTAAGATACATTAATATGAGAAAAATTTACAATGTTTTTGTCAAGACCCAAACTAAAGGGCCCTGACCAGCGCATAAGAATGATTAGCCAACCTAGCAAGCCTATCAGACCATTGATCAAAATAAAACATCATGTTAATTCTAACGAAAAATTCAGCAAAGTAACCTCTAAAAAATAGACATCCCAATTTAACAATTCACAATTTGTTCACTCACAAACATAACTAAACACAATCTCAACAATGGTATTTCATAAGGCCAGACAAAAATACAGTGGAAGCTAAATCCTACCTGTGAATAATGGAGCGTATATAAGATAGTTACAATTTCAAAAGGTACAAGAAAACCAAAAGACAAGAAATACAATAGATATGCCCACATGAACAAAATGTTGGGCTCACCAAAAAGAACCACTTTTAGCTATTTGAAGAACCTGGACCCGGCTTAGTATTTGTATCTGAAACACATAAGACAAAAGAGTGAGTCAAAAGACCTAGTGAGAAATAACATAATCTATAATGAGATTGGGATAAGTGTAAGCACAAGTTTTTCACTGAAATTACATCAACATATCGAAACATATGTGTTAGTTCAAATAATCATAAACCAAAACTAATAAGTAAGTCAATCATGAAATACCAAATCACTATATTAATAATCAAATGTCAAATATCATATGGGAGGTTCCTAATTCAGAATTAATCAGACATCTCACCAACGAACACATAGTTCGAAGGTCTGACAAACGCCAACCAACAGGGCACAGGGGTCAAATCCATCTGTCAAGTCAAACAGATCCGATCGTGTGGGCCAATATGTAGGGCTAGTAACACCCCTACTAGCTGAGGTTCGGACCAAGGTGCACCAAGGCTAACGTCTATTGTCGTTAGCTACAATATTCTGTCAAAGTTTCCTCTAAACAAAATATAATTGTATAAATCTAAATATACATATATTCATAATCCAAAACAATTTATCAAAACACAGAGATAGATATTCAAAAATCAGGAAAAAATGATAAGTATTTATAGTAAACATTTACCAACTTTTGTTATCAATATGTCAAATGTCAAATGAAAAGTTTTCCAAGTGCTTATTCCAAGCTTTCTTATATTTTATCGATAAAGAAAAGTAAATGATTTTGTGAAATCTTTCAATAAAGAACTTTAACAAAAATAATGCACAAAACATGTTATAGATTATGTCATCAACTTACTCAAAGGACGAAACTTCACTAGTCAAAAAGCTATGTTGTCACGGACCAATAGGACGATCCTCCAATGAATCTAGGATCACAACAACATAACCAAAACAATAATCAACTCATTATATAGCTAAAGATACCATAGATCTCCAAAATTCCCAAATCAAACTCTAGGTTGAACATAACTCCACAAATCTTAATTCTTATCTCAAAAGTTGCATCAAACTACAAATAGAGAAAGATATGAGCCTTAGAATTATCTTTAAAAGTCAAGAAGATGAAGAATGAAGAATGTATAAGTTGGGTTTGTCACCCAACTAGCAAATCTATCTCTTTTAGAGACCCCCAAGATAAGCACCAAGTAGCAAAGAGAGAGAAATCTCACTAGAAGCTCTCAATATTCAAGGATGAAGCAAGAAAATGGATGGGTTTCGGTGGGGAAGAAGAAGAGGAAGAGAGGGGAAAGCAGAAAAATTGAAATGGGATCTTGTGGAATTCGTATTTTAAGTGATATGTTTATTTTGCGCGGTCGTGCAAGAGACTGGTTGAAAGAAAGAAAGATGAGAAGAAAAGAAATACGAAGGTAGTGTGTTGCACAACCTGCCTGTGTCACCTTGCACGACTGTGCAAGACCTCCTGAAACCTTAAGCTGCTGTATGACCTTCCTATGCAACCTTGCAAAGTCATGCAAGACCTCCTGCAAACCCTAAGTTAATGTCTCCTTTAATTTTACTCTCTATTAACTTTAAAACATAAATGTAAATAAGAAAATACCCCATTTGGATTCAACAAAAATATCAAAAAAATTAATATCCTTAAAAATAAAAATTCAAAACTTGAGGTTTAGTTTAAATTTATGAAATTCGATACCTTTTAAAATTTCCCATTTCAAAATGATTGAGTTAAATGTTTCTAAAAATTCATGAAAAATCATTTTGTAACTCTTTGACATCCAAAGATCAATTACTGTCAAATTTAACTTCAAGAAAATACTTATTTACTACAATTCTCCATATAGGTACCACTTTCCAGACTTAGAAAATTTTCAGGATCCGTACCAACAGATAATCATCTAATTTACCAGAAAATAGTTCAAATGACACTTATAGGACATTTTTAACTCATAGAGCTTATGGATGACATAAAATGACTCACAAAGTAATCATAAACGTTCATGGTCACATACAAAAGACTATAAGAAGACTGAGATATTACAGTTTTTGTTCAATGTTACAATAATTTTAGACAAAAGTTACAATAAATATGAATAAAGTTACAATATTTTTAGACAATAGTTACAACAAATTTAAATTAAGTTATAATAAATTTAGATAAAATTTATAATAAATCTAAACAAAGTTACAATATTTTTTGTTAATAGTTTCAACAAATTTGAATTATGTTGCAATAATTTTATATTGAATTTCCAAAAAATTTGATGAAAATGACAATAGTTTTGATAGAAGTCACAATAAATATTTCAAAAGCTTTTTGACAATAGTCTAAGATAAAATTTACAATAGATATGAATAAATCTACGATATTTTTATATAAAATTTTCCATAAATATGAAGAAAATTTGCTAATGTTATTGATTTTCATTAAGTAGTCAAGTGTTCTTAGGGAATGACTAATAACAATAAATAAAGTTTTAAATTTATAAGAACTATGGAAGATAATATGCGAATATCTATTTTTATTTATTGAGTGGTTGAGTATTCACACAGAATAACTAACAATAGTAAATAAAGTTCTAAATTTATAATAAGTTTGAAAGTCAATATATGAATGACTATTTCTTTTTATTAAGTGTGGTCAAATATTCTTATGAAATGACTAACAATAGCAGATAAAGTTCTAAATTTATAATAAAATTTGAAAAACAATATACAAATGAATATTTTTTTTATTGAATGATCAAGTATTTTCACAGAATAACTAATAATAATAATAATAATAATAAATAAAGTTCTATATTTACATAAAGATATATTTGTCTATTAAGTCTCCTTAAATAAATTTTGAATGATGCTTTATAATAATTTAAAGATTTATGCCTCTTAAAATGAAATATATCTTATTATCAATCTTTAATATTAATTTTTCCAAAAAAAAAAAAGTAAATAAACACGCACACAAATAGACTCTTGAGTAAGGCCATTTTAGCAAAGTACCCACTCAAATGAACTCCCTCCTCGTACCGTTTCTGTTCATTTCTTCACGTGATATCTTTCATTTACAACATGGCCTCCAATGTGTGGCTCACATTCATTTTGGCACTTGACGCACGCTGCATCAATTTTTCATTGACGGACTCTGGTCAATTCTCTCAAAATGGAGAAATTCTTACATACATTGAGAGTATTATTTACATCCAATTAAAAAGTGACACACAAAAAATATTAGTTGAATATTAGTTAATGATTAACATATGTCACTTAGTCATTGAGTGAAAATAATATTATCAGCGTGTAAGAATTTCTCCTTGAAATGATACCTACCTAGTCGTTGAGTCCTTGTCTTTGGTGGAGGCTGGCATTCAAAATAGTGAGTGTACGGAGATTATGACATGTCTCATGTTTCCTGCCACCCACTTGATACAACAGTCTTATGCACTAAAAAACGTTGTTGTCTTCATCAAGTCCCTCGTGCTGATATATATTTGTTTCTCCTTACCTAACAAATGTTTCTTGAATGTTACTCAATGCTAATTGCTCCTCAATAAGAAAATAGAAAATAGAAAATAATATCATGACTAATTTAATTCAATGTTTTGTTGAACAAGAAAATCGATCTACGTAGAGAGAGGGGAATGAGTTATAAAGAAGGAGACCCACTAAACTACAATACCAAAAAATTAATCTAATGAAATCATAGGATTGATAATTACTGCTACCATTGTCATCATTAATCAAACTATCAAGTGGATGATATAATGATGGATTATAAAAGCTGAAAGCAATAAGGAGCATTTTCCATCCACTAATTGCAAGACGAACATCAATCATATCAAAATGAGCCAAAATATTAGAAAAAGAATTGGTGAAAGGGCAAGTAGAGATAAAGAAACAACCAATGTCATTGTTTTCTGAATCTTCAAAGGGATTTAGTCCAGTAACATATAGTAATATGCATGATTATCTTAAGTGCCTACCATCTATGCAACCTGCCAAAAGAGGGTGTCATTTTGCTCTAATTCCAAAGAAGATTATAGCACTAGGGTGAGATACGAAATTGGATTATGAAATAGGGGACCATCTAATTGAGTGCCTACTCATGTGACACGTGCCATTCTTGACATGCTAATAGTTATAATTCATCGTATGTTGTTTACTCTTATCCTTTCACAATTTCAATTGAAATATGAAATGTCTAAAGTCATTTCAATAATTATTGTTACCATAGAATATCTCAAATTTTGGAGCTGTCGGCACTTCCAGGGACGAACAAACACGATGACACTCCAACAGGGACATATGAAACTTAACACCAAATGGATTTTATGGAATATTGTTAAAATCGAACATAGTGAATTAGTTATTTTTTGGTTTAATTTCAACTTTTTAAATTGTTATGTAAATTGTATTACACTATAAAAATAATTCACATGTAGCAATATAAAATAAATATTGAAATATTAAGCTTTTTTAAAAAAAAAACTTAATAATAAGTTGGTTCAATTGGATAAATTGAACAATTCAATCAAATTTTAACTGATTCAAAATAATTTAATCGTGAATTTAGTTATAAGACTAAATTATAAATGTCTAAATATCTGGTTTATGAACCGCTCTGATTCTCACAACACCAACTTCATGGCTGAGTTGCTACATGATGAAACTTATACAGGTGACAACACGTTTATTTATTTTAGATAATTTTTTTTTACTAGTACATGAAGGACCAAACAGGAGAGGGGAATGCCTAAAGTGGGGATCGAACCCCAATCCATCAGATCTAGTGCAATGATCAGGGAGAGTGCTGTTGCTCCACTTGGGCGTTGGCTATTTTAGATAATTTCAGATTATAAATCTGATAAAATTCAAGCTATACACATGTTACCACGTACTTCATAATGAACTCAATCTCTTTCAACAAAACTCTTCATGTAGAGGTGATATTCTTGTTTCTTCTTTGGGTTCTACGGAGACCCTATTAAATATAAAGAAAAAAGGAAATAAAGATGTGGAATAGAACCTCCATAACCATATCCTCTAGTAAAGACCAAGAGAAATACTAATGGTATTCTATTCTTTTAGTAGTTTGCGAGTCTGCATTTAGGCTCCTTTACATTTTTCTTTAATAATTAAAGTAGTTAAGTAATTTGCACAATACTTAAAGAACTAATTAATTGCTAGACTAGTAACATTAAAAAAAACATAAATATATATTTACATTTTTGTGTAAGTGTTATTTAGATTCAGAATACAAATTCAAATAGGAATTAGTGTATAATCGATTTTTAAGTCTTAACCTTCTTAATATAAACTAGAGAGTGAAGACACACAAATATGTAAATTTTAAAGAGATTTTGAAAAAGAAAAGTGAGAAGAGTGAACAAACATTAATGCATGTGTAAATTTTAAGGATAATTTTTTTATACAATAAAAATATTTTTGAGTAACTTTCATGTCAATCGAGATTAATTCTTTATCCAAACTATCTTAAGGGCACACCCTCACTCAGTCTAGTGCATTTTGGAAATTTTGTTTAAGATATTTAATAATAAAGAAGTGATAAGAAGAGAGAAAAATGAATCAAAAATTGAAAAAAAATGAAAAGTGAAATGAGAATATGAAATGTAATTATTTTAATAAATTTCATTTAATTTTAATTATTTAATTATATTTATAGTCTCAATGTCTCATATTTGACAAATAAAAATATAATAAGAAAGTTTTATGATTCTTAGGACCAAAATTTCACGTGTTTCTTGGATTTGAGCTTGAAATTTCGTAATTTCTCTAAATATTTTAAATATTTCTAAAAATTCAAAATACATTCCAATTATTCTCAAACCTAATACATCACTTATATCTTTATTAGTCAAAGTGAAACATAAAAACAACAAGCAAAAAATTTAGTATTAATTTCGGAATAGTTGAATAAACATGTGGATGACCTTGACATAATAAAAAGGTTCAAAGAACATATCTCTATAAAATTATCCCACAACATTACGCTTAACATTATTCTTATGACAGAACAATAGGTCACGGAGTGCCTATCAACTTTTTATAGGAATTGCATGTTAAGTCATTAGAAGTGGGATAGCGATAAAAAAATTTTTAATAGTTTACAGGTTAAGTTATTAGAAGTGACACATAGTGCTAACTTTTTTTTTAAATAAAATTACAGAAAGTTATAAGCCAAAATTTTCGTGAGGTGATTTAAAAACAAAAAGCATATTGAATGTGTACTCTTCCCCAAATAGGGCCTCCCAACTCCATCGAAAGTCTCCACCTCAATAAAGTTACGTTCCTCAAGTTTCTCCAACCAATTATGGCGTCTGCCACCGTGATGCCCTGCAATAAGGCGAGCAAAACAAGACTTCGTGCGTCTTGATGTCAAGGTGGAGAAATTCTTATGTGTTTCGTACAATTGAATGTATATTACTTTAATTATAGCATTAAAAATATAATTAAAGTGGGAGATAGTGATAGGCTATATAACTAAGATGGTATACATTCAATGATACAGAGAGAAAGAGAAATCTCTTCCTCACAAAGCACCTAAGAATTTCTCGTCAAGGTGTGTGTGCGCAGTGCGCTCCTTGAGTTTTATAGCTTCAATTCCAAGAACACAAAGTGTCTTAATGACTTTGGAGATTGAGGCCAATAAAGCATTTGGATTTGGTTACATTGACTCGTTGAAATTGGACAACCTCAACCTCAGTCGGCAAAGAACTGTGTCTGTAACTATGGATAAGTTATACATACGTACCTACCTACATAAAAGGATGTAAAATCATGTGTGCTGACAAATAAGATCTCTATGTTCAAGTAATTGCATAAGGCAATTTGCATCGTGCGAACTACTACATCAAAATTAATTGACAGAGAAAAGTTATCCATTACTTATTTAACAGCACATTGTGACATATCAGTATATCACATACATAGTGGGAGATGAGACGACTCTCTCTTTCTTTAGAATCATATGCTTTGATGGAGTCATTTCTCTTTTCTGTTGCCTACAAGCATACGATTTGACCAAACACTAAAAAAAGTAAAGCATGTTTAAATGCTTTTATCTCCATTATTAACATTAACTTGAGTTATTCACACTTACGAGTGTCTTAAAGTGATAAGCAAGTTTGAACTTAACAATTAAAGGATTTATGTAATATTAGAGGCTTGAGCTGGCAAAGAAAACTTATGGACGAAAACAGCATCAGTACACTAAACAAGATTAATTTCACATTCAAGGGTGTAAAAATACCCTAACAAACACTTTTAAAAAAAAAAAGTTGAGTGCGGTTAGTCGGTTTTGAAATATATTGTCATCTCTCTGATTCAAAATTTTCTTGAAGCCACATTTTATTTTGTTGATTTGGGTGTTTAATTGGCTAAGTTCAAGTCTATGCTTAAATATGATATGATGACAAAAAGAAGAATCGTAACTTATAACTTTTAAAATTTTTGTTGAAAATATATGAGATAATGATTAACATAGATTAAAAGTGAGAAATATAAATAATATACACTACTATAACATTAAAATAAATGTTTAAAAAATAAATTAAAAATTTGAGAGTATCATTACCGTTGTATGTAGATCAGGACCTAATATTCATCCCTCTTGTTAAAATTATGTCATGTTTGAAAAACCCCAAAACTGCCAACAACACTTGCGGTCAAGTCGATGTGCAGATAAAAAGTAATCCACGTGTTAAGGTTGATCACATATTGACATTGGCTTTCACACTCCACTAGCTAGATGATATATTGGAGATACCTCAACTCTTTTGTTATTTGCTCGGTTATCTAACGTATTTTAAGTTTGAAATTAATTTTCTCTTTATAAATTCTTTTTCGTAAGCTTGAATTCTTGAAATTATAGAGATTCTTTAACTGCTAAGTTTAAATTTACTTATTATTTAAATCACTCCTTATGATTACATACCTCAGCTTTCACAAAGTCACGTTTAGTTGTTCTGTTTAGAAGTCATTAGTCAACTATATCTTTTGTGTACATCTTGATAAAACATTATCTAAGTAGGTTGAATTGAATGAGTTTGATGCCAACAATCATTAATTGGAACAGAAAAAACAAAAAGAAGTTTGCCAATAACCATATTCAACAATAGCTTTATTTATTGTTTTTCTTTTGCCATTATTTATTTATTTATTTTGTTTGGAGATACATGATTAATTAGCAGGAATTCCCAAAACAGCCATTCTATTTTGGTTTGAAGGTCTGCTTCACTTCTTTTCCTATTTTGTCCCCTTAAGGTTAATTAGGTCCTAGTTTTATGACTTCCTAAAGTGTGTTATTTCTTTCTGGTTTATGAAACACAGTTATTATAATCTATGCTTACATGACCGACCTTTTTGTTTCTTTCTGTTATTACCAAATTTCCAGTTTTTGACAAAATTAGTAATTGATAAATTGTGAGACTTTACAAAGTTGAATCTGGAAATACGCAAGTTCAAAATGGAATAATTGTATTACTCGACAATTTATACTTAGTTGTAATCATGAAATGGTGTTAAAGGTTGAGTCAACAAAAGTTATGATGAAAGATTGAACCGACATTTGATGTGTTATTTTTGACAAATGGGCAAAACCGACAACAGTATTGTATCCAACAAATCAAGAAAGCGTATTCGACAAATGGGTTTTGTTCGACAAATGTTTGAAACCAACAATAATGTTGCGTTCGACAAATCAAGTCTCGGAGAAGTACTCGACAAAGTATACACTTAACCAACAAAGGGACTTACAAATTATTGACAAAGCTGGTGTACTGACAAAATCATTATCCAGAAGCTGATGGTTATCATTTTGAATTTAAAAGTAGCGGTTGCATCCAAGAATCAAGGAACTGCTGATGCTGACTCAATGGCAGTTGCTGGTAGTTTTTAGAATATTATTAAAGAATAAACATGTATTAGTTGCATAAGCCACCTGTCCAACAAATGGCAGGTTTTTAGGGATTTTAAATGTAGGATTTTCTCTATAAATATTACTTAAAACGATGTATTAGGGGCTGCAACTTGAAACATCCTACACTCCTAAAGTCTCAGCGACGCTCAAAGGATACACGGATCAATCAAGTTTATATGTCACTTTCATTTTATGCAATTTAAATTCAGGTTCTTTACTTCATTTTCATTTTCTTTTGATTTGTTTTACCTGTTTTCTTTAATTGCTTTCATTTTTCGTTTATGTTTATCGTCATCTTCATCTTCGTGTTCTTCTTTTTGATATTTTTTGATTCAACTGATACTTTAATCACTTGAAAGTGAGAACCCAATGGAGGAGGTTCCTTTCCAAGATTAATAACTGGAACTGCAATATTGTCAACTTAGGCACTGACAAATCTAATAATTGACAAATTTGGCACTTTGGAGCCAAGTTTTTGTCGGTACATTGCCTGATAATTTTTCACCTTTAACAAAATGGCACGCCCAGTGGGACACTTGGTGATTTAAATAGTGTCCTATATTTTCATGCAATTAAGAAGTGGTACAACAGTTCCACGAATGTCTGGAAATAATTCTTCTTCAAGTGAACAGCCTCATTATAATGTAAATGAGGTTAATGATAATAGCAATGGTAGTAATGCCAATGCAATTAATACTAATGTTGAGGCTGTTAAAAGTAACGGCCAAGAGGTTATAATGACAAATCCTCAAACTATAATGCCAAATAATAATTTGATGAATGTGAATTGTAAAAATTCAAGATTTGTGCCAATGTATGGCTTACCACCAGGATTTACTCCACAGACAATGACGCAACCCATTATGGGAACAACGTCAATGACTTATATGAATACAACACCTATTGTCTCCACTTTATTACATCAACTTGTTACACAAACGACTACTTCTACTATGGACCAATATTTGGCAGCCATGAGTGTAATAAACCAATATAATGAGCAATTTGCTCCAGGAACTAGTAGTCAAACACCTAGACCAAAAAGGTTGAATTTGGAGACTTCAATAGGTCCAACGTTTCCTGTAATGTCTAGGGAAATGCTAGAGACGAGTTTAAGGCCAACTTTAAATAATTTGACTGTTGTTCGTCAACAAATGGATGAAAATAATCATGATATGACACATGTGATAACACAATAGATGAATATTGTCATCTTGCCATTGATTGAAACAACAAACCATACTTATAATTTATTGGCTCGACAAGTTGGTAGATTAGCCAGTGCTTTAGGAAGTGAAGAGCCTGTTGACAATCCAATTGTACATCATATTGGAGCAACAGAACCTCCTCATAATCAAAATTGTCAACCTGAGTTACAGTATGGAAATGTCAGAATCTTGGGAAAAAAAAAAGATGAGAATCAACAAAAGGCTGACAATGATGCCCGAAGAATTTTCCGACAAAATAATGTTGGAGGGCAACAATTTGTCAATCCAAATTTGAATAATAATGTTGACAATGATGCCCACAGATTCTACTAACAAAATAATGTTGGGGGGCAACAATTTGTCAATCCAAATTTGAATAACAATGCTGACAATGATGCCCATAGAATATTTTGACAAAATAATGTTGGGGGCATCAAGTTGTGAATCCAAATTTGAATAATGCTGTTGAACAAATCCTTAATATGTTTGGTTTTAATGTTGGCTATGCAAATCAGTCACATTTTGTGTCAGCTTTTCCTGAATGGATTCAGCAAATTGAATTACCTAGAGGTGTGAAAATACCAAAATTGACAAAATTCTCTAGTGAAGATGGTGAGTCAACTGTCGAACACATTGCTAGGTACACAATTGAATTGAGAGAAATAGCAACAAATGAATATCTTAAAATGAGATATTTTCCCAGTTCCTTAACCAAGAATGCTTTTTCTTGGTATTCTACTCTTCCTCCAAATTCAGTTTATTCATGGATTCAATTAGAAATATTGTTTCATGAACAATTTTTTAGAGGAAAGATGAAAGTAAGTATTACCGACTTATTCAATATAAAAAGAATGGTTAATGAGTCGGTGGATGACTATTTGAATATATTTCGACAAATGAAAAGCAGGTGTTTTACACCTATTCTTGAACATGAAATTGTCAAGATTGCTGCAAGTGGACTTGACTATTCTATAAGGAAAAAATTGATTAATCAACAATTTCTTGATATGGTCCAATTGACTGATAGAGTTCAACAAATTGAGCAACTCAAAGCTGAGAAAGAAAAATTTAGGAAATTTGTTAGGAAAGATAAAATTGCATATGTTGAAATTGATGAAGTCGAAGATGTCGACGAAAATGAGATAAATGTCGCAGAATTACAATCTGGACAACCATATGTTTGTCAAGCTTTGAAACTTGTCAAGGCTAAGGAAAAAATGAATTATGTCAACAAAAAGAATTATACCTTTGACATAACAAAAGCAGATCAAATTTTTGATTTGTTATTGAAAGATAAACAGATAAAATTGCCGGATGGACATAAAATTCCTACTTTGGATGAAGTTAAGGATAAAAAGTATTGCAAATTTCATAATTCTTATGGACATAATACTAACAATTGTGTCCGTTTCAGGGATCTTATTCAAAAGTTCGTCGACAAAGCCCAAGTTGAAATGAAAGTGGATACGGATCCATTTGAAATTAACTCAAATTTTGTCAAACCTTTATGTATGCAGGTGAATATGCTGAATATTTCTGAGGAAGACAAAAAATTGGGAATTGACACAACTGAAGCTGATGATGTTTATCCTCGAGAAAGGGAGACTTTGGCTCAATTTGTCAAGCATAAGAAAGACAAAAGAAAAGTGAAACTTTATCCAAGATGTAATGTTGTTTATGATGAAGTAGTTGCTGACCGTGCTGAAGAAGCAAAAGTTGACAAACAGAGAACCAACAAAATGCTTAAGAAGGAAATGTCAGCTCCTAAGAAACGCTCTATTGTAATTGTTGACGCTCCTAAAAATATGAGGAATTATGGACATACAAGAACTCCACCGGCAAATGTTCCTCATAATTAATGGGTGCAAAACTTTCAACCATTTCGTCGACCATATATTCCTAGATTCTTCCTTGGGCAAAATCAATGGTATAGAAATCCTGTTGACAGATTTCCAGATTATCATAAAACAAACATCTGGGTTCGACAGAATCAAGCTGGAACTTCTTACCCTCAGTATACCATGACAAAAACTCAAAAGAGAAGAATGCAAAGAATTAGAACTGAGCAAAGGAGAGCTCTTGAAGGTTCTCAGCAAATTGTCAAGGATGACAAGGGTAAAACTAAGGTGATTGAACACCCAAAGAAAATGGCTTCATTGATTATTGATGATACTATTCAAGAAACTGAGAAGCATGTTACTGAAACAAGTGGAAAAGGCAAATAAGTCATTTCATCGAAAGATGAAAGTACTGATATTGATGATCTCGACAATTTTGATGGTCTGGATGATGAAATCGACAATATTTTGACCATTATGGATGTTAATCTAGTGTCAGTTTTTCCACTTGAATTTGAAGCCGACGAATTCTGGGAAATTTCTAAAGAAGATTTTTTCGATGACAACATTGAATGAATAGTACCAACTTTTGAAACCGACATGTTGACTGTTTATGATGTCATGGCTCAATTCGACAGACCAACTGAAGCAATGAAAGAACATTTACAACCACTGCATATTAGAGCAATTGTCGAGGGCATTTCGACAAATCGTGTACTTGTCGATGGTGGTGCTGCTGTCTACCTAGTGCCCAGAAATGTCTTCAAAAAGCTAGGTAAATCTGAATCTGATTTAATTCCTACTAATATGGTTGTTACTGACTTTAATGGCAGGACTTGTCCTTCTGATGGGGTTACCATGCTAACTATTCAAGCGGGAACTATTAAAAGACCAACTTTATTTGTTGTTGTTCCTTCAAGAGCAAGTTACAATTTATTGCTGGGAAGGGACTGGATTCATGCTGTTGGAGTGTTGAATAGAATTGGCAAGTATACCAAATCGTACAAGTAATAAAGAGTGAGTAAGGTTGTCAAACCACGAGGATTGTGTGTCAATTATCAACGTAAACTAAGAAATCACTAATTGAACCAATTAATGACATGTATTTGAATATAGAGTTACAGTAGAATTCAGAATTGAAACAAGAAAAAAATCATTGATGAACTATCAAATCAATTATGAAAAGTATTCTCTTAGAATCAAATAACACAAACAAATTGAGGTTTTAGAGTAAAAATCGGTTAGGGTTCGGAATCCTCTTAGCTCTCTTCTCATGTCCTAATTCTGTCCTGAATTCAATTTTAATTCAAGCAATTGACATTCAAATTCACAAATTCAGATTATCCTCAATTCCTTGGCAAATAATCTCTTTAGTCTCAACTAAGAACCCTAATCCCTTAAGTGCTCTCAATTCAAACCAAGTAAAAAGCATAAGAATTCATATCAATGCACAAATTCCATATCCTATTCCTAAGATTATGCAATTCATGGTAAATTTCTTCAGATCTAACCTAATGTCAATTTTCCAATTGAACATTCAAGTCACAAGAACAATTCCTATGATGGTCAGTCAAGGAAATCATTAAATGTAGAAGAAATTACTCAATTACTATGAATCATCATTGAATTCAAGATCAGAGCAATTACACAAGAATTGAACCAAAATTCATCCTAACCTAACCTGTAGAGTTTAGTTACACATGATCAGATTGAGAAAAATAGAAGAAGAAACGTGGAAATTGGATGAGGAATGCATTGGATCTTCAATTCTTCTTTCCAAAAGCACTTGAACACCAATTGATCCCAAGAAGCTTTGAGAACTCTTCCAATTTCGCGCCAAAGAATCATCCAAAAGCCTATTCAAATAAGATGAGCTTCGTATTTATACATATCAGAAATAGTTGTCTGCGCTCAGCGCGAAATTTCCACGCTAAGCATAGGCAAGTCAGAAACAAACGTTCCCTATTGCGCTGAGCATGAGAAATCTACGCTGAGCGCGACAAGTCAGTGGTGAATTCATCCTTTTATGTTGAGCATAGGATTTGGATGCTAGGCATGAACTTGATGGTTTTAAATTCCTAAAATAGTTTTCCAAAATTAGTGCACTTCTCCAAGAAAATTACCATAAGTAAAAACAATTGGTGTGAGATTTACTTACAGTGATCCTATTTCTAAAATCATCAACTTCTATTAAAAATGTGCATAACCACAACCCTTTTTAGCCTATAAATCTCATGTTATGCAGATTTATCATGGAGCAATTCCATCGATATGGAATGATGATGGTTTTGTCGAGAGTATTGAAGCTTATGATAGTCCATGCTACATGCAACAATGCCATGCTAATTATAAGATTTATAATCCTCAACTTAAACCAATGAAGATTGATGAATCTTTTGACAAGGAATATTTGGAGGTATGTGTTATGGACTGCAATGGTTTTCACCTTGTTCCAAAGGCCGCTTTTTGTTGGCCATCAGATGAGTTAGAATGAGTTTGTCAAGCCAACTGGCTCGATTGTCGGCTTACTTACCCGACAATTTGGTCTGTGTAGCGTCAAGCACAGTACCAGATTGCATTTATGATGACGAACCTTTAGGATTTGAAGGTTCACCATTAAAAGATAATACTAAGAAGATCGAAGTCCAAGATCCTTTGGAAGAGATCAATTTAGGTGATGATGATGATAAAAGACCGACATTTATCAGTAAATTATTGTCGGACAATTTCAGAAGTGCTCTTATAGCATTGCTTAAAGAGTACAAAGACTGTTTTGCATTAGATTACCATAAGATGTCAGGTTTAAGTAGAAATTTGGAGGAGCACAAATTACCAATGAAGCAAGGTTGTAGACCTGTAAAGCAAAGTCCAAGGAGATTTGTACCAGAAGTGGTGTTGAAGATTAAAGAAGAAGTTGAAAAACTTTTAAAGGCAAAATTTATCAAAACCACCAGGTATGTCGATTGGTTATCTAATGTTGTTCCTGTTGTCAAGAAAAAAGGGAAGCTTAGAGTTTGCATTGATTTTAGAAATTTAAATACTGCAACACCTAAAGATGAATATCCTATGCCTATTGCTGACATGTTAGTAGATTCAGCTTCATGTCATGAAATTTTAAGCTTTATGGATGGACATTCTGGATATAATCAAATTTTTATAGCAAATGATGATGTGCCTAAAACTGCATTTAGATGTCCAAGTGCTATAGGTACGTATGAATAGTTTGTAATGCCTTTTGGTTTAAAGAATGCAAGTGCTACATATCAAAGAGCTATGAATACTATTTTTCATGACATGATAGGCAAATTTTTAGAAGTTTATATAGATGATGTTGTAGTTAAATCTGAATCTCATGATTCTCATTTAGTCAATTTAAGACAATGTTTTGATAGGATAAGAAAGCATGGTTTAAAAATGAATCCATTAAAATGTGCTTTTGGAGTTGCTGTAGGAAATTTCCTTGGATTCCTTGTGCATAAAAAGGGAATTGAGGTTGACAGAAATAAGACAAAGGAAATTTTGGAAGCCTCACCGCTGACAAATAAAAAGGAATTACAATCATCCTTGGCAAGATTAATTTCTTGCGACGTTTTATTTCAAATTTGTTAGGCAAGATCAGAGTGTTTGCTCCTTTGTTGAAATTGAAAGAAAAAGAGGAGTTTATATAGGAAGCTGAACACCAAGAGGCATTTGACAAAATTAAGGAGTATTTGACAAATCCTCCAGTGATGACTCCATCGGTTTCTGGACGTCCTTTGAAGTTGTATATTTTGGCTTCTAATGAGACAATAGGAAGTATACTGGCTCAAGAAGATGATAATAAAGTTGAAAGAGCTGTTTACTATCTTAGTCAAGTTTTAAATGAAGCTGAACGTAGATATAGTGCTATTGAAAAACTTTGTTTGGCTTTATATTATTCATGTACCAAATTGAAATATTATATTATGCCGACATAAGTATATGTACTGTCGAAGACTGATGTAATTAAGTACATGTTATCTAAGCCAATAATACATGGAAGAATTGGACGATGGACCCTTGGTTTGACAGAATTCTCTTTACATTATGTGCCTTCGAAAGCTATGAAAGGTCAGGTTATAGCCGACTTTTTAGCAGAACATCCTTGTGTTGAAATTGACGAAGTTGATTTTGTCGGAATCAAACCTTGGTGATTATATTTTGATGGTTCTTGCAATCAAAATGATGTAGGTCTTGGAATATTAATTTTGTCGCCCAAAGATGAACCGACAAAATTTATGTTTAATATTGAATACAAATGTTCAAATAATGAGGCAGAATATGAAGCCTTAATTGCTAGTTTGAAGATTTCAATTGATCTGAATGTGAAAAATGTTGAAATTATTAGAGATTCTCAATTGGTTCTAAAACAATTGTCGATGGAATATAGATGTGTCAGTGAACATTTAATGAAATATTTGTCAAAAGCTGCAAGGCTCTTATATAAATTTGATAAAGTAATTGTTAGACATGTACCTCGACAAGAGAATGAAGAAGCCAATGAATTGGCTCAAATAGCTTCTGGATATAAGGTGTCATCTTCGACATTATTGAAATTAATAAAGGTTGAAAATAAATTCTTTCCTTTTAAAGAAAGAGAAGTTAATGTTACAGAAGTTGTTGATCCGACAGATTGGCGAAAGCCAATCATTGATTATTTGTCAAATCCAAATCAACATGTTGACAGAAAATTGAAATATAAATCTATGAAATATGTTTTGTTGGATGGAACTTTATACAAGAGGTCTGTCGACAATAATTTATTAACTTGTTTAGGTGAACAAGAAACATATTTGGCCCTTGCTGAAGTTCATGAGGGGATTTGTGGAGCACACTCATTGACGTTGTTCGCATAATGGGTTGCATCATTGTCTATGGAGTAAATCCTGGTGGTAAGTCATACATTGGCATAAATCTTGAATTTTCACCATTCATATTCCTCAAATTATTATTTGGCACTATTGTTTGAGGATTTGTCATTACAACCTCTTGGCCATTACTTCTAACAGCCTCAACATTGGTATCGATTGCATTGATATTACTACCATTGTTATTATCATTAGTCTCATTTACATTATCATGTGACTGTTCATTTGAAGAGGAATTATTTCTAGACATTCTTGGAATTCATATACCACTTCTTAATTGCATGAAAAATTCATTGGTATTTAACTGGACGATTTTCAAATCACTATCAAGTGTCTCATCGGGCGTGCCATTTTGTTTAAGGTAAAAAATTGTTAGGCAATGTATTGACAAAAACTTGGCTTCAGCATGCCAATTTGTCAAATATGAAATTCGTCAATGCTTTAATCGACAATATTGCAGTTCCAGTTATCAATCTTGGAAGGGAACCCCTCCCCCACTGGATTCTTACTTTCAAGTGATTAAAAATGTCAGTTGGATCGAAAATGTAAAAAAAAGATGAAGATAAAGGTGGAGATGAAAGAAAATCAAAGATGAAAGCAAATAAAAAAAGCAAGTAAAGTGACAAGAGGTTGTCGAGACCTATCAAATAATAAAAATAATCGGTTCACAAACTAATTTGTAGTATAGAGAATGAACCGAATCGTCTCTCAAGGATCCAAAAATAAAGATTTAATTAGATCAAGATAATTAGAAAAGTGGGGTTTTGTTGTTGATTAACAAGATTGACAAAAGTACGAGATTTAAAGTTGTAAACAAATCTAAAGAAGCAACCAATCCAAGGAAATTTACCAATCTTGAGTTTAATCCATCATTGATTACAAGGAATCCACTTAATTGCTAACCATGTTCTTGGCCTTAGATCACATCAAGAAGCCTTAACATGATCCAAGAATCCTCTACTAGATAAGCATTTAGGATTTGATTAACCAAGGTTAGATAAAGTAAGCACCATCCAACATAGATTAACTTAAGATCCAAAATTTAACCAAGCTAAACAATCCATCAAAAAGCTTTAATATATTGTTTAGTCTTTGTTATCCTCTTTGAATACATGATAATAAAGTTATTATCACATCATCATCTAAATCAAATTAAGCAATTTAATCTAGATAAAAATCAAAAGAAGAAGAAGAGAAACTTGAATAACAATTAAGCAATATGAACAGGAGAAACAAGATCTCCAAATTAAACATCAAGATGGCTAATCCCTTGGATTGATTATAAGAGTCTAGCCTTCTATGGATGGGAAGGAAGAACTCAGAAATAAAAGAATAAAAACGAAATTGTAAAGAGCATGGAGAAGAGAAAGAAAACTCTCACAAATACTCAAACTTTCTTCAAACTTACTTAAAATTGAATGATGTATAATACAAAGAGATTGTCTCTATTTATATTAATCCTAGAAGCCAATTTGTAATTGAAAATAATCTGAACACAAGTTGTAAAAACATGAAAATTGTCAAATATGGAAGCTTGATGCATGGTTGGTGAGTTGGTGCATGGTAGGTGGGTTGGTGTATAGTTGGTGGCTTTTAGTCAGCAACTCTTATCCAACTTTTAGCTTGATTTTCATGACCTAGACGGTGCATTTTGGCTTGGAGATCTTCATGAAAGTTATAGCCAGTTGTCTCCTTAAAATTTTGGTGTTGGAATCATGCCATTTGGACTTTTAGAACTCCAAATATGCCAAAAACACTGCACCTACCTCAAGTTAGGTTGGCAAAACGTGTTTCCAAATTCAAACCAATTTGTAGCTTCATAATCATGCATAAAACGACATCTATTGACTAAATGGTCTTCATTGAAGTTGGAGATATAGGTCTTATCTTTCCAATGGCCAAATTTCAACCCAAGAGGAGGCCTATAGCCCACTATATAGTCCAATATGTGCACACTGCCTAGATTTCCATGACAACAAACCCACTCTGCATTGCAGGGATATTTTGGATCCTTAGAAGTCTAATCCAGCTCTTGAGTTCTCATGAAACTTGTAAAGCCTTGTCTTAGCTTTCCAAAGACACCAAGATCACCTCAAATGGATCACTGAGTCCCAAGTTATGGCCTAACCAAGGAGGAAATGTCAAAATGCATCAAAATCCAAGAATTATTCATAATTTGCATTAAAGCCCAATGAGGCCCAACAATATTAAACTCATCTAAAATACTAATATTGGGCACAATAAACATCTAATAGAGCTAAGTACAAAGCTAACATAAGTGTCTCAAATTGATTGATCATAAAGCAAATCAAAGGAAAAGAAATACAATAAAGAACCTGAATGTAAATTACAGAAATGAAAGTAAAGCCTAAACTTGACTGAATCTGTTTATCCTTTGAGCCTCACAAAGACTTAAGGATCTGTAGGATATTCAAGTCGCAACCTTTTTTATAATGTTGAAACTAGTATTTCTAGAGAAACTCCTACGTCTAAGTCCCCAAGAGCCTATCATTTGTTAGACAGGTGGCTTACATGCAACTAGCATATGCTTATTCTTTACTAATAGCCTAAAAATTACTAACAACAATTGCTCATGAGTCAGCATCAGCAGCTCCTTGATCTATGGATGCAATCGTTATTTTGAAATTCAAAATGGTAACTGACAAGAGGTTGTCGAGACCTATCAAATAAAATAACCGGTTCACAAACTAATTTGTAGTATAGAGAATGAACCGAATCGTCTCTCAAGGATCCAAAAACAAAGATTTAATTAGATCAAGATAATTAAAAAAACGGGGGGGTTTTGTTGTTGATTAACAAGATTAATAAAAGTAGGAGATTCAAAGTTGTAAACAAATCTAAAGAAACAACCAATCCAAGGAAATTTACCGATCTTGAGTTTAACTCATCATTGATCACAAGGAATTCACTTAATTGCTAACCAAGTTCTTGGCCTTAGATCACATCAAGAAGCCTTAACATGATCCAAGAATTCTCTACTAGATAAGCATCTAGGATTTGATTAACCAAGGTTAGATAAAGTAAGCACCATCCAACATAGATTAACTTAAGATCTAGAATTTAACCAAGTTAAACAATCTATCAAAAAGCTTTAATATATTGTTTAATCTTTGTGATCCTCTTTGAATACATGATAATAAAGCTACTACCACATCAACATCTAAATCAAATTAAGCAATTTAATCTAGATAAGAATCAAAAGAGGAAGAAGAAAAACTTGAATAACAATTAAGCAATATGAACAAGCAAAACAAGATCTCCAAATTAAACAACAAGATGGCTAATCCCTTGGATTGATTATGAGAGCCTAGCCTTCCATGGATGGGAAGGAAGAACTCAGAATTTAAAGAACAAAAACGAAATTGCAAAGAGAATGAAGAAGAAGAGAAAGAAAACTCTCACAAATACTTAAACTTTCTTGAAACTTACTTCTAAATTGAATGCCTCTAATACAAAGAGGTTGGGTCTATTTATACTAATCCTAGAAGCCAATTTGTACATGTACATAATCTGAATACAAGCTATAAGAATCTGAAATTTGTCAAAAATGGAAGCTTGATGCATGGTTGGTGGGTTGGTGCATGGTAGGTGGGTTGGTGTATGGTTGGTGGCTTTTAGTCAACAACTCTTATCCGACTTCTGGCTTCAAATTCATCACCTAGACGGTGTATTTTGGCTTGGATGTCTTCATCAAAGTTGTAGCCAGTTGTCTCCTTGAAAATCTCCAATTTGAATCATGTCATTTGGACTTTTAGAACTCCAGAAATGCCAAAAACACTTCACCTACCTCAAGTTAGGTTGGAAGAACGTGTTTCCAAATTCAGACCAACTTGTAGCTTCTGAAGCATGCCTAAAACGACATCTATTGACAAAATGGTCTTCATTGAAGTTGGAGATATGGGTCTTATCTTTCAAGTGACCAAGTTTCAGCCCAAGAGGAGGCCTATAACCCACTATATAGTCCAATATGTGCATACTGCCCAGATGGTTCCGTGACAGCAAACCCACTCTGCATTGCAGGGAAATTTTGGACCCTTAGCATTCCGATCCAGCTCTTGAGTTCTTCATGAAACTTGTAGAGCATTGTCTTAGCTTTCCAAAGACACCAAGATCACCTCAATTGGATCATCGAGTCCCAAGTTATGACCTAACCAAGGAAGAAAGGTCAAAATGCATCAAAATCCGAAAATTATTCAATATTTGCATTAAAGCCCAATGAAGCCCAACAACATTAAACTCATCTAAAGTACTAATATTGGGCACAATAAACATCTAATAATGCCTAATACAAAGCTAACATAAGTGTCTCAAATTGATTGATCAGTAACCACTTGCTCCTGGGTAACCATCAATGGTTTTGTTGGCACACCAACTTCGTCAATAATTCACAAGTTCTTTTGTCGGTTGAGTGTATGCTTAGAACTTTGTCGACTTCACTCATTACTCAAATAAAACTTTCGTCAAACATATTTCTAGGCATTGATTTGTCGAACACAACATTGTTGTTAGCTTCACACATTTGTTGAATAAACTTTTGTTTGTCGAACATTTTTTTTAGCCTTGATTTGTCAAATGTAGCACTACCAAATATCGACTTGATCTTTCTTCACAAATTTTGTCGACTTAGTCTTTAGTAATAATTCATGATTTTAACTAAGTGTAAATTGTCAAATAATACATCTACTTTATTCTTGACTTGCACATTTCCAACTTCAACATAATAAAGTCTTCCAATTTGTTAATCACTAATTTTGTCGACAACTAAAATTTTGCTAATAATAGTATCAAAACACTTCACTTATGGATTTAGATTTGATTTTTTATGTTTACAATTTTCTTTGACAAGCGATTTATAAATACCATTATAAATTCTTATCAAGACTTATTAAGGCTTGAGATGTATGAGACCTTGAAATGAGATAGCTTCATTTCCCCTAAACTTTTTATCCATAAGAAAATTCCTTTTGACATGTGGCATTAATACAACCTCTAAATTCTAATAGGTATGTATATTTAATTCTTATAAAAATAACAGATTAATTTCTTTATTAAAAATGACACATTTTGGGGTTTTGGTTATAAAGAATGCCACTTCTTAGAGGATGTTTAGATAATTCATTAGAATCAAAGCTTAGCCAATATAATTTAAAATAATGGATTTTAATATAATTCTAAAATAAATTATACATACATATATATATATATATATAATTGGCTCACGAACTAATGAGTTGTGAAAGGTTAGACTCAACTCATTTAATAGATGAGTTAAAAAATTTAATTTATTGAGTTGTTAACAAATCAAGTCACAAATAAGCTCATGAGCTGACTCGACTCGTTATCAGGCCTAGTTGAAAATGATATAAATTAAAATCAATCTTAAACTATTTTTTTTTGTAGGATACATTTCTCATGAAATTTACTATTGAATTGAAATTTTGAATCATGGACATTACACTCATAAACTTTCATATTAATACAATATTATTTTATATTCCAACAATACTTTAAAATTGACAAATAAGATACTTAAAAAGAATTAAAATATTAAGGAACCTCACTTAAACTAGGAATTCTCTCTCAGAGACGTGTCTCTGAAAAAATTGGAAGGGATATTTAGTAGCAAAAATCACATGGCTTAAGTCAAACCTTAGTGAACTTAAGATACCAATCACCAAAGCTCCAACTATCTATTGTAATAATCTCAGTGTTGTTTTGCTAGCAGCTAATCCAATCCTTCATGCCAAGACGAAACACTTTGAATTAGATCTTTATTTTGTTTGAGAAAAAGTAGTAGCAAAGGAAGTAAATGTCCAACACATTCCTTCAAAAGAACAAGTTGTTGATCTCTTAATTAAGGCTGTGTCAAGCTCTCACTTTTGTACTCTTATGTCCAAACTTAGAGTTGAAGACTCTTAGACTCTGAGTTTGCAGTTGGCTATAAAGGGGATACAACAATTACAAGTTAGTTATGAAGACAGTTGTAAATTAGTTACAATTCTGTTGAGGTAACTACAACAGATATATCAGATGTAAACTTAGATTTATGTAAGCATTTCATTTTCATCAATTTACAGATTCGTTTTCTCTCTTTCTCCCTTAAGCTCTCTCTGGTCTAATACCTTAACGTTAAGGTATTAGACTAGGGAGAGGTTAAGAGAGAAAATGAATCTGTAAACAGATGAAAATGAAATGCTTACATAAATCTGAGTTTACATCTGATATATATACAGAGTCTGTTGTAGCTACCTCAACAAATTTGTAACTAATTTATAGTTGTTATCATAACTAACTTGTAATTGTATATCATCTCGATACATATATCTTGACTCTCTAGGATTAAGGAAACTCTCCTAGTTCAACTACTATACCACCTCAGGGACAGGATGCTACCTTATAGGTTATAAAAGGGGCTCACAAACCCCCGACATAATCATTTAATCTCACTCAACCTTTTTGAGTTACATCTCTTTATTCACTAACTTAAGTGTCACAATGTCTTTGTAGATATCGCCACCGCCGCACAAGCCGCAAAAAGATTCAACTTGGACAGGAACACAAGTTTCCTTAGCAAAGCACTCACTAAGGATAATAAAAGGAAAATAGTTGGCAATTAAATTTGGCTCCAACAATGAACTCACCATGGGTATTATTAAAATGACTCAAACTTCTATTCTGCTTGGTTTCTAGTGATCAAGAATCAGCAAGAAATCAATCTTGAAGATGGAAGACACGCAAAAGTTTAATGGGAGTTGTTATAATATCCTAATGAGTATGATACTCAAGATGAGTTGTCAATTATTTATTGACAGTTAGTTTCACAATAAATGACTAAATATAAATAACAACTAATGAATACTTAACAATTCAATCTGAGTACCGATACCTTGAAAAAAAAAATAGGTACTAGAGTAGTGCCCAAAGTTTAATAAAAGGTGAGAGTTAACCTTTTCCAAAAGTAAACATTTGCAATTTCACTTAGGGTTCGTTTAGATGACAGAATTGGAATTATAATTTAGAATTCTAATTTCAATTTTATTTCTGTTAGAATTGGAATTGATAAGAATATTAATTTTTATGTTTGAGACAATTAAAGAATTAAGACTTTAAAATGTAATTTTGAATTGAACTGAAATTTTATTATTTGAATAATTTATCAAGAATTTATAAAGATATAATAAATAAATTTAAATTAATAAATAATAATTTAAATTATATATATAAAAATCAATAAAGCTTGCATTGTTAGATTACAGCGGTTGTAATGGATGTCAAACTAAAGGACGTCATTGATAATGACAAAGTTAATTGCAGGATGCCGATACTAGTGATCAGAGGAAGCGTGACGATTTGGCCATTGCACACACGATGGCGACAGTGATCGGAGGCCGCCGGTGGCTAGCACATCGGAGGCGCGATGGACAACGTAGTCAGAGCACATCGGTAACGATGTTGCTAGAGTACGCGCGGCAATGACGTTGCCAGACTATGTCAAAGTTGCTAGCGGCAATGGTTGTTGGATAATTTTAAACTTTTACCTTTTAATATTCAAAAAATAAAAAATCTTGGTGCTTGGAATTGGAAGTTTAAAGGTTTAAGCTATAAATTGAGAAATATATAAATTAGTTATTTTTCAATTCTTTAGAATTAGAATCAGAATTAGAATTCTAATTCTAATATATACAACAAATAGGATAATTGAAATTGAGAGTTGTAATTCCAATTTCAAACTCAATTTTGTGTGTCAAAATCGACCTTACCAAAAAATTGAACTATAAATCAACGAAGAAAGAGAAGGAAAAAAAAACATAGCATTAATGGGGTACAACTACCAGATTTTTAGTTTTCGGTAATTGAATTAAATTTAGAGTAAATTATCAAATTAGTCATCCAAATATACAAGTGACATCAGTTTAGTTCTTTAATAATTTTTTACATCAAATTAATCCTCAAATGTCAATTTTTTCACATTAAATTGGTCCTCTAAAGTTATTTTTTGACATCAAATTGATTCTTAAAAAGAATCAATTTATTGTGAAAAATTATTAAATGACTAAGGGACGAAAATAATGGTTTGTCCATAAATTTAGTACACTTAATCTTTCAGTCTCCAACCACATATGTGCGACAACGTAGTACCAATCTAATTAAGAAAAATAAAGTTCTCTACCCAAAGCATTGACAAAAACTTCCCAAACCAACTTCTGCATTGAGTGAATATAAGTAGTTAGGTTATTAATGATATAACTTTTTGGATTAACTGTAAGCCACAGAATGAAGACTTTTATCGTAGATATTAGATACAATCTTAATTGGATTTAATTTTGATTAAAAAAAATTTATAATATTATCCAATGATGTTTTAGTATATCATTAAAGAGTTAAAATTTTTATGTGATTGCTATAATAGTCAAACTCCTTTAATAATGTGACAATACATGATTGAATAACAGTATAAGCAAACTTTACACTGACAATAGATCAAAATTAAACTCTTCTTATTATGAACACATCTCATAAGCCACATAATTGAAATTTAATTAATTGTGTAAAGTTTTTCACATTATTATTTAATGTGTTGGCACATCATTAAAAAAAGTTAATTTTTAAAGTAATTATTGTGATAATTAAACTCCATTAATAATTTGACAATACATGATTAAATTTTAACATAAAAAAGTTTTACACTTACCTTAAAAGTGGGGAAAATAATCCTCAAGTGAAGTTAATTATATTTTTATTTCTGTTTTTTTTTTTACATTAAGAATTTAATTTTATGAGGTGAAAACCAAATCCATTGAGAAAAAACATGTGCAGTATAGTCCTAGTTGAAGAATGAAAGGATTTGGTTTTCATCTCATAAAAAAACATGTGCAGTATATACATCATTATGTTTATATGAGAAGAGAAAATAAAAGGAGAGAAAAGTGAATGAAAGAAAATGGAGAGAAGAGAAAATAAAGAAAAGAGTGAATTTTCTCTTCATATGTTTGGATGAAGATAAAAAATAAATAAAAAAATGAGTAAGAATTTTTTCTTTGGTTGGGTATAAAATTGAGAAGAAAGAAAACATTACATAATTACATAAAATAATATTTGTACAAAAATAATAAAATAAGATGGATAAAATTATAATTTTACAACAATACTACCTTCTCTCTCCAATTTTTTTTCTCATAAGAGAAAAAAAATTGGTGGATGAAGCAGGGTTAAGAAAGTCGGACTGGACTGACCGATCTGATTGGGAACCAGTCACTCCACCGGTCCGGTCTACCCCAAAAAATCGCCCACCTTGAAAATCGATCAAGAATTGGTGAACCAGTCAAAAATCGGTCGACTCGGACCGGTCCAATTAGGTTCAACCAGTTCTTTTTTTTTTAAATTTTGCTAATTCAAATGATATCATTTTGATCTAAAAACTTAATGTAAGTCAATCTAAAAAGAAATTTATATGAAATACTTAAACTTAGATTGTATAGAAACTTGGAAACTGAATGTATAATTGATTGTATATCTCTTTAAATTGAAATTAGAATTTTTTTAAACAAAAATAGGTTATAATAGTCTTACTGAATGCTTTTGACTTTCAAAAAATAAGCTGCAAGCTATTTTTTATCATTTGTGTTATTTTTTATTATTTTTAATTTGTTTAATTAGTATATAATATATATATTTATATGTATATAAATATATTTAAATTATTTAATTATACTTCAGTTCGATCACGGTTCAACTACAATTTAATTATTAAACCTTAAATCAGTCCCCTCATCAGTTCAATCACCAATTTAGTTTTCAAAACCTTGAGAAGAAGCGCCCTTTTATTTCTCCCCACTTTAAAGAAAGCATCACATTAACACATTTTGACTTCCTTCATTTTCTTTTTTTTTCTTTTTTTTTTCATTTTCTCTTAATCACATTAACACATTTTCACTCCTTCAATACACTTCGTCAGTGCTGAAAGAGTGAGGATAATTATGTATATATTTTTCTGTGCAAGTTCTTATCATTAATTTTTCCTAGAATCTTTCACTTGTACGTCTGAGAGATATCATTATTGGGAAAAACTGTTAGCTCATCACCAAGATGTACCTTACTTCTATGCACAATAGTTATTTTATGAACTAAAACTCTAAAAGGGTGCTATTTTAATAAAGCACCTCTATTAATACAAAGACAAAAATGAAAAAAGAATGAGAAAGATAAAGAAGAATGCAAGTGAGAAAAGGTTGAGGGAGTTATGGGAGCCCATATGAGTACGACAAAGGGCGCTAGGTTAATAATAGTATAGAAAAAGTTCATAATACTCTTACTAATAATATAAAAATCATATCACCTCAAAAAAACATAATAAAAGAAAGAAAGAAAAGGTAATATATTGAATAGAATGGGACCATTCCTTTTTTTTATAGTGGAAGCCAAATGAGCATTAAGGCCATGTCTTCTTGTGATGGTTGTGTGGGTCTTCACAGAAAGTACCCATTGATTTTCTTGTCTCCCTGTTTGCTCTTTTTTGTTTTTTGTTTTTTTTCTCACAAACACACTCACACTTACACACTGATTATTAATTACAAGCTAAGCACTGGGAAGTAGAACCTCAAAGTGAACAAAAGAAGTGGTTCTAAGTTCAAGTGTACTGTGTACATGTTATCTGACTTCTCTGACTTTCCCTCATCATCTCCACATCTCATACCTCTGTTTTCCCATAATTCTCCATCTCTCTCTCTCTCTGTAATCTTATCTCCTTTTATTTTGTGTCTCACCCCTTTAAAGTGGTGAATACTAAAAAAAGACTACAACCCCGTCTTGTTTGCTGATACTCTTCAGGATCCTAAGTAGCATATCACTGAAATATCCTGCAGTTTTATCGTACAGTACTATGTAAGTGCCTCTTTCCACCCATCTCATCACCTAAAGATTTGCTTTCCATTACATACTTTCTTCTAATTCTTCCATGCATTTTGAAGCCTTATGCTGCTTCTACACTCTGCTTTACTCTTTTCTTTCTCACCTTTTTTTTTCCTTCTCTTGTGTTCTGGAGTTTAGTGGAGCTCCACTCTAACTTGCAAGTAAAAAATTTGGGGTTGTTGATATTGAGGAATTTGTGTGTACTTCTATTTTATTTTAAATTTTGAAACGGTTCTTGTGGTGGGTAATTATGATATTACCAATTTACTAACAAACAAGATGTATTATGCCTGCTATTTGAGTATAAAAATTTAGATCTAATTGGGTTTTCTAATTTAATGTTAATTTTTGTTACTCTTAATTCTCACTGTTCTTCAAGTTCTTTCTCCTAGTCTAAACCAAAAATTCGGTGGGGATATTTATCTTCTTTCCTTTGAGGTTGTGCAATATTCTAATTAGGTTTGATTTCAATGTTTTGGAGAGTTTTGGGTGGTTGGTCCATTTCAAGAAATGGGTTTCATGAGAAAGTATGTCAAATGAACTGATGAGTGATGTAGAAAGCATTTGGTTAACATCTTGAAATAACTTACAAGCATGGAAGAGTTAAGTTTCTGATATTTATGGAGATAACTCCCTCTGAGTGTTCAGTTAAACCTAGCTGATTTAAAATTTAGATAATCAAAAAATTTTGCAATCTTTTCCTTAATTTTTGTCTTGAGCCTTTTCTTCTGAGTTTTGTTAAAATATTATCTGCCTCTGCCAGTAAATAAAGGCTGTAAGACTTTAACAACTGGCAGAGTACTCTTTGTGAAGGACAGAATACTAATAGGTCCCAACAACCAAAAGTATGTAATGTTAGTTTTTGTCTCTGCATAATTTAGTGCATCAGAGAGGCTACTTATGTGTTTCCTTAGCAACAATGAAAAAAAATAAAGGGTAAATTCTATGTTGTTTGACGTAATGTAATGTTTTATGTTTGTAACCAACTAAATAGCCCATAGGGTTGCTGTATCACATTTAACAAAAAAGTGTACACCACACCAACAGCTGGGCCAGGTTCCACATACCAGAAGAGATGAAATGATGTTGATTAGTAATGAACTTGTAACATGATGCTAATGTAGGTCTTATCTTGCTATAACTTGTAAGGTACATATTTTATTGTGTATTTGGTAAATTTGACTCCATATCATTGTTGAAAAAGTGAATCATAATTTGGTTAGATGAACTTCTGCACCAATATCTTAACCTTGTAACTTGGATGCCTTGAAATGGTGTTGAAACCTGCTTTTTGATCTTTTTGGAGTTCACATGCAACACTGTCTCTGTTTTTGTGGATAATTTTGTTTGAGTAATTCTACTTACAAAAACTCTTTTCACAAACTATGTGCAAAAACTAGTGATGTGGCTGCATATGAGTTTTGATAAAAAGAAGTTTAAGAGGGACCACGTAAGTAGCATAACTCTTTGATTTTTGTTGATCCTGTTTGTTGCTGTTTCTGGTAATTCTTATTTTTATTGTCTTGGTTGAATTCAATCCGTTGTTTTATCAAGCTTATACATTTTAAATATGCTGCATAAGAGTTCAATAACTACTTGCAGTTCTCCACTTAAGAGCATTAGCGTTTATGTTAGAAGCTTTTAAAATGTATCTAAGTCTCATTCTAAACAGAAAGCAGTTAATGTTATTAATACATGAAAAGTCAAAAGCAACGAATGAAATAGACAGCTCCATTCTTGTTGAATGAAAACAAAAGAAAATAAGAAAAGGTCATGCTCTCTGGTGCTTATTCCTGGAGGGTTATTAATTCATTAGCACACTTTCATGTGAGACCTGTTTTTCTATATTGTGGCTATAAAAGGCTTAAAAAATATGAAAGAAGAAAATGATATTGAAATTCTTCGTGCTTTGAATCTGAGTACATATCCCTATAAGGTTTCTCTCTCCTTCCCCAGTTTGCTTATTCTTTTTAATTGTCTTCTTTGGGGGAAACAAAATGTAGAGGGAGGCCTTCATTATGCAATTTAGTTGAGTAGTTGTCTTCATGCCAGTTATGGATCAAATTTATTTTTCCAGAAATAAGATTTCGTAGAAAATCTTTTCCTTGCCAACTTCCCATGGAAAATCAGCCAGCCATGATGATTGGCATGTAAGCAATCAGCAGTTAATATTTTGTAGGTAGGAAACTGTGGCCTATAAGTGGACAGTGGAGAATAATTAAATAGCAAGAGTGGTTGCCTGGTTGGTGACTGCCTTGAGTTAGTGGGTGTTCAACCAACTGGTGGTGATTGGTAGCTAGAATAGAGTAAATATTCATGGCATAATTATTGAAATCTTTCTGAAATTGAGGTTTGCAACCAGAAACAATCATATTCATCTGCAAAGGGTTTCTTTATTGACTCGATTGAAATTTTCCTGTGTCCAAAAGTTTACTCAGAAAGATATTGTTTGTGAAATTTTGATTAGGGTAGGAACTACATAGGTTTTTCAGGGTAAAGTGAGGTCTTACAACTGTAGAGAGGACAAACTAGAGGAAAACTAAAAATAAGACAGACTGAGAGAGGTTTCTTTTCTATGTTGTTGGTACTGCCATGACTTGCTCTTTCAAACCAAATAGAAAATCTTGAAATTGAACAACTCATCATCTGGTATGTATGAGGCTATCAGGTTGGAATAAATATATGAAATAAAAAGATACATAGGCCAATGTACTTTGAGGATTTAATTTAATTCAAAATCTTTGTCCTCTAAACCAGCTTAGACAAATGACAAAAGTCAGCAACAAAGTTCTGTTGGGAGGTGTCTTTAAACCTTCATGTTCTTAACTCTCAGGGAATATAGTAGGCTGGTGGAGTTAAGCCCAGGGCTGCTACTTAATATCTTTGCTCTCGTGCTAATTCTAGTCTCATAATGATAGAGCACAATTTCAAGCTTAAAAACATTAACAGACAGTCTGATATGGGAAAAAGCAATGATACCCTCATCTTTGATTAGCAATGATGAGTATCCTATTATTTGATCATTTGCTGTACATGCTAGTATTTCTTTCAAATTAATAACATTTAGGTTGTAGATATGTTTGGCTCAACTCACTGCATCTTGAGTTGGAATCTACAGTATGACCAGAGTTTCAACTTTATACCAGGAACATTATATCTCTTTGGGGAATTTATTTAGTAATAAGATGATAACTTTTGAATCAAGTAAATGATCTGATTTTCAGAATCATAAGTGGATCTGTATAATTAGTGTGCTTAACTTTAACCAGGCCCTAAAAGTATAGCTGGAGTTGTAAAACTAAATTCCTTTGCAACAATATACCTTCTGGTTACTTACACATATATTATTCCAAGTATTCTCCTTATTTTTTGTATTCTAGTCTTCTATCTTTGCTTTCTTACTCCTTTTATTACATCTTGTATACCCTGCATGCTCAGACTAGAACAATTCTTTCCTGCTATAACTTCGGTGTTTACCTGAACTACCATCCAAATAGTAAATTATATTAACAATTGGTTCTTCATGTCATGTGACTGACGAAACAGGCTTAGGCTTGTCTACTGGGAATTATTGTGTAAACCAGACACTAATTAAATGGCTTGGATGCTTAGGGATTATGTGAATAAAGGTACTCAAAATGGTTTATGACATGATTTTCTATTTTGGTGCTTCATTCCCTTTCTATCCATGACTTTTCAGTTTAAATAAAAACAAAAGATAAATGTAAAATAACAGGAAAATTGGGCAGCTTTTTTTCGGTGGTATTTTGTTTGGAGGCACTAATGTAATTGAAGCAGTTATGTCATAAAATCTAGATGCACGACTTTATGATTTTACTTTTGAATTGGATAATTTCTTGGAGAGATTCATAAAATGAACCAGCATCTGGATGAGATTTATTTTTCAATTGTTACTTTTGCTTAATATATGACCTATGACTACACTTTCTGTATGAAGCGCTGGAGTGATATTGTTCGCATTTAGTTGAGTACTTACATATCTTAAAACTTTTCTGATTCACAATGTCTTATAGAAGGGGCTTTTCACATAATTATTCTCACCAATATAGTGAATATCTATGTACGTTTCTGCACAAGAAATTTTTATTTTATTAATGCAGGATTGTAATATTTTATGTTCAGATGATGGATGAAATCAATGAGGCCTATGTGCTCGCTTTTATATGAATGAATGGCTTGGACATGGTTTGCTTGACTTTGATTGTGTAATACTGCCCATGTATATACAAAATTTTGTACTTTGTCATAGAAAATAATGCTTTTCATCATTAATGTAGGTGATGCTATTATGGTAATCTGACCAAAGTGAGGAATTTGCTCCATCCCTTATTGGGAAAGAAGTTAGCTCATATCAGATCCATATAATCATGATGACTCCAAACTTGAACTTGGAACCTGAAAATAATTCAAAAGTCAGCAGCCAAGTAGCTTCCAATATATCCTTACAAGAAGCATCCCATGATCTTACCAAGGACATCACCACCACTTCTTCCTGTCTTACAAATCTTACAAAGGCTGATCCTGATCCAGGTTCTATTTCCCTTGACTTGACCCTCAACTTCAATCCCAGTGATGAAGAATTGAAGGGTACAAGTGATACTAGCAGTGAAGTGGGAGCTGAAGCTCATACTTCAGCATCAGCAATTCCTAGAGTTTTCTCTTGTAATTATTGTAGGCGGAAGTTCTTTAGCTCACAGGCACTGGGTGGCCATCAGAATGCTCATAAAAGAGAGAGGACAATGGCAAAGCGCGCAATGCGAATGGGGATGTTCACTCAGAGGTATACAAGCTTAGCATCTCTACCTCTTCATGGTTCAGCATTTCGGTCTCTTGGTATTGAAGCTCATGCTGCAATGCACCAAAGACATATGCCATCACTGAGGACTCCTGATATGAGAGCTGGAGCAAGATTTGAGAAAGACTGTTTTGGATCACCAATTTGTATGGTAGAGGATGATGTGGGTCTATTTTGGCCTGGCAGTTTCCGGCAAGTAGATGAGAGAGCTTGTGTTAATTTGAGACATGAACATGCTCAAAATTTAAGTACTAGTTTTGTAGCAATGGCACCTCCACCACAAACATCTACATCTCCTGATCTCACTCTGAAGCTTTAAGACTTTTCATCTTTATTTTCATTCTCTACAGACATGAAAGTATTAATTAATAGTGCGTGTATTGTACAGTGAGATGTGTATTTCCAATGGCGTATTTAGCTTATTTGAAAATCTCATTGCTAATAATTGTTTCTTATCTCTTATCATTTGTATTTCGCTTCATAATTCATGTTGTAGCTACTGCTCCATAAGAAGTTTTGGAGGACAGATTGAGTTAATGTTTATGTCTGAAATGTTTGTGATAGACTGCATTTCATAGGGATTGTTGGGAGCTGAATTAGAAATAGGTAGGCTGAATTGTCTAGTGGATCTTACATAAAATTCACATGTTCTCACTGTATAATATATATATATATAAACGGTCTGGTCAACTTATTTTAAATAGAACGAGTTTATCTAAGAATTTCAAGATTTGTTGGTTGTATGATAAAAGTATTTTTGAGATAGTTTTTACCTTAACGGATCAACTTATTTTAAATAGAACGAGTTTATCTAAGAATTTCAAGATTTGTTGGTTGTATGATAAAAGTATTTTTGAGATAGTTTTTACCTTAACTGATATTAAGTTTTTTTCTCTGGCTATCTTAATGACATATCTCTTACACAGGCTTGTTCGGCTCAAGGATCAAAACCAAGTAGCAAATCACAAAGCACCCCACTTTAACCAACCATTAGGCCAACTCAAATAAACATCATGGTTGGACTTGAATAGGAGAACTTAAATAAACATCGTAGTTGGACTTGAATAAGGGTACTTATATTTTTGCCAAAATTTTGCCTTGTTTAACTTGTCAGTGTGTTCGGCAAAGATTTTAGCATCCATTAGTGTTCATGTTGTTAATGGTAGGAATTAATAATGTGATTGAATGGTTATTTTTAAAGTTAATTTTTCCTGTACTCTAATTTGAAGCTAATTTATTAATTAGTTCTTTATGAAACAATGGTTGTAGATTATTTGGATTAGCATGCTTAAATATACCATTATATAGTTTTCCTTATAGCATTTTATTATTATTTTTTATATACTAGATCAATGAGATGACTTTGCTTATGATACAGAACAAAATTCTTAATTGATTTGTGAAAATGGTAATTTTTTTTTATCTTTTATTACATCAAAGCTTATGGGTCTTTGTAAGTTGCCATCAAAGGAAGTCCCATTAGAGAGGGGAATGTGATACTTCTAATTTTTACTCACATGACAAGTTAATAATTCAATGGCAGTCAACTGCAAAATGTGTTATGGGAGTCAGCCCTTCAGCATTATTTTGGAGCTCCAACTAAATACAGAAACACCCAACTTAATCTCTTCCTTCTGATCTAATCTACTTATTATCAACTCCACTAAATTTTGCATACCTTTAATGCAAGTTTTATAGTTTGTGCATTGATCGCTAACAATTTTGTAGTGATCGATGTTCCTACCTTAATTTTTGTTGGAATTTCTTCTATTCATTTTTAAATTTGAAGATAGAAATCTAGATAGTTTGGCCTATCTACACTATTGAAAAACGAAACACCTGCAAGGTCATCCACCAACAAACTACCACAACCATGGGATGGAGCTTCCAAAAACTGAACACCCAACTCAACAAAATACGCATAATATCCAAACCACTCATTGTTCCTGAGACGGTTGATAGATTGGACAAACGAAATGATAATGATGATGATGATGATATGTCTATAAAATGTAGAAGATGTTTGATAAAAGCTCTATATGTTTCATTGGTTAAATAATGGTCTTTCGTAGATTAATTAACTTATGAGTTTGATTTTAATCTATGATTAGTATATATTTTTTTAAAAATTAAATCTTCTTAAAACATCAGTCTAATAATTTTTATGATTACTTTTAAAAAAAATACTAAAAGAGATGTTTTGAAATTCTAAAAAATATTAAATGCATGTCTTTTTTATCTTTTCTTTTCTCTAAGTAATTAGGCTGATGGTTTAAGAGAATTTAGAATATTTTTCAAAAAATTTAATACTATTATTCAACTATACGTTATTACATTATTAAAAGAGTTTGATTATTTAAATAAAAGTTTAATTTTAATTTATTTTTAAAAAAAAATTTTTACACTATTATTTAATTATGTATAATAAGTCAATAAATTTTTTTGATATTTTTGCATAAAAATTTTTGACATTTTAAATAGTTATCAGATTGGATGATGTGTTAATGTCTTATTGAAAGATAATGTAAAAGTTTTATACTAATAATAAATAAAAATTAAATCGTCTAAATAATTGTTATCTCTTTTAATAATATAACATTATATAAATAGATAATAATGTAAAATAATTTATATAATAAATTAAAATTAAATCGTTGGAAGAACGTGACAATGTGAAAGGAAAGGAAGGGGAAATGTCATAATATTGACTTTTTTGTTTGTGTTACATAAGAATAAGATGTATGGTCGAGTATCACATTTATTTCTCTATTTGGATGCACTACGAAACTTGGGGCAGCAAAGCATGTTGACTTGGAAATAAGAAAGAATCGTGCGATATTTGCTTCACTAGTGCTCCTGCTGACCTGGTCTCACCAGATATACCAATCTTCATACATTAAACAAAAGAGTAATGCTAAACAAAAAGATCTAAAATTATTGTAAATATTGGCCTACTATTTATTTACACAAAATGAAAATATTTCAATTTAATTTTATTGTCTTACCTATAATCTTCAACAAATTATCCAAATCCATACTCTTACTAGCTTATCTTTCAATTTAATATACTATCACGAAAAATGTTATAATTACAATAATTACTCAAATGATTGTACACAATTAATACAATCATAAATTTGTCTAAATTTTTTTGAATGGTCTTAAATTTTTTAGTTTAATTTAGATGAAATCATATAACTCGTATAACTCTAATTCAATTTTATTTATAATTTGAATTTATTATTAATTTATTGTTAATGTAAAATTTTAAAATTATTATTTAATGATATAGTATAACACAATATTAAAATTAAAAATCTTATAATTTGGACATTAATGTTGCATAATCCAGTTCTCTACCATCATCGGACAACTTTTTCACCAACTTTGACCACAAGTCTTGAACTCCAACTTTTTCAAAAGGAATTTGAACGTTAACTTGTCCTAAAATGTGTATCTACCTTTGTTTCCTTTTACCAGAAGCTCAAAAGGAGAGAGAGAGAGAGAGAGAGAGAAGACGATGATGATGCAAAGCAAAAGAAGATGAAAGTTGTGGGAAAAGAGAAAAAGGCCTGGTCCTAGTGGTGCTGTGACTGTGAACTGGTGAAGAAAAAAAGTTGCAGTCAAAACTGAAAACCGGGTCCCACTTGAGTAATTTTCTCTATTTTCAACGGCTAAGACTGTAAACTCATTCATGCAGAAAAAAGCATCACCCTTTTATTTATATATATATATATCGCGAGATATTTAGCATAGAAAAGTGATTTAAAGTGATTTATTATTAAAATGAGAAAAATAAATTTTAATTATTGAATTATTTATATATAATTAAAATTAAAATATAAATTTATGTAATATTTTTAAATAATTAAGTAATTTTTAAATATCACATAATTTTAATTACATATAAATAATTTAATAGTTAAAATTTATTTCTTTTATCCTCGTTAATAAATCAGTCTTCTCTTTTTAATATATATATATATATATATATAAACGCTTCAAAAATGAAAGTTAAGGTGTGTTGAGGAATCAAAAAAACAAAGCTGAGAACAAACAAAAAAGAGCCCGAGATTCTCGCTTATTTTCGGAATTATCCCTGTTTTGTGTTTACGTTTTGGTTTTGGTCTTTGTGCTCTCTTTCTTTGGTCAGTTTCTCTCTCTCTCTCTCTCGTGTTCCATCTGCCATGATTAGAGGTAAAGATCTTACCAATGGTCTTGATTCTGAAGGGGAGAACTCAAGGAGCAAGGTGTCACAGCAGCACAATTTTGGGCATGGGAAGGAAAACCCAGAAGAGAAACTGGGTTTTCAAGAGAAGGGTATTGGTTTTCTGAAGGATTCAGAGGTGGGTTTTGATGGGTTTCAATCAATACCCACAAAACTTGGGAGTTCTTGCTTGCAAGAGTTGACCCTCAGCTACCTCTGTGATAACCCAAAATTGGGTCTTGTTGGGAAAGAGATTCCTGGTAAAAGATTGCTGAATTCCTTGGAAAAAGTGAGTTACAAAGGTAAAGGAGTTATTGTTTCTGAGAATTCAAATCATGATGAAAAATGGGTAGAAAGAGATTTTTTGAGTTTGAGTGATGCTAGGGAGAACTCTTCAAAGCGATCGGTTGAGGAAGAGCGTGAAAGGGAAAATAGGGGCAAGAAGCCTAAGCTGGAAACACTTAATCTCTCTCTTGCTTTGCCTGATGTGTCACTTTCTCTCACAGCTTCAAACGCTCTACAAAATGGTGATCAACCAGTTAGGCCAAAGACTGGCAGGCCATCAACAACTACTCTCACTTCATATTCAAATGATTACACAACAGCTTCTCGTTCATACTCTTTTTCTCTCCCCTTCTCACACAACCCAAGTTGCTCACTTACCTGTAATTCAACAGAGAATTTTGAGTATTCAGTCAGCAAAGATGACCAAATTTGGAATTGTGGGGAGGGGACTAATGGGTCAGTTCATAGTAGGTTCAAGCCAATAGGAGATGGGGTTGCTTTGTCCAATCATGGTGGTGGACTTAATTCCTTTATGCAAGGCAATAGTCAGTATAAAACTACTAGTTCAGATAACCATTCTTTCTTCCCTTCAGAATTGCCTGCAAGGCCAAGATTTGAAGCTCAGTCAGGGGACTCAAGGGGAAAGAATTCTGAGAATCTGAGAGGCTTGGAAGGCATAGATGGTGGGAAAATACAGAAGCTTTCTAGACCAGAGAGAATTCTACGAGAAATTGTTTCAGAGTCTATCCCTGCCATGGCATTAACAGTTCAGGAGTTTACTGATGAAGTCATAACATCAATTAAGGAATACTTGAAAAATCTTATTGGAATGCCAGATAAAAAAGAGGAATTAGTCAACCTTCAGAACCGGCTTGAGCGAAGATCTGACCTTACCAAGGAGACTCTTTCAAAGTGCCATAAAGACCAATTAGAGATTTTAGTTGCTATTAAGATGAGGCTTGGAAGCTTCTTATCTGGTAAATTTCAGTTCTCTGAGATGGTAGAGGTTTTCTTGTATACGAGATGTAGAAATGTGAATTGCAAGAGCATGCTACCTGTTGATGACTGTGACTGCAAGATTTGCTCTGGAAATAAGGGATTTTGCAGTTCTTGCATGTGTCCTGTTTGTTTGAACTTTGATTGTGCAAATAACACTTGTAGTTGGGTTGGTTGTGATGTTTGTTCTCACTGGTGTCATGCTGCCTGTGGCATTCAGAAGAATCTCATCAAACCTGGGCCTAGCTTGAAGGGTCCGTCAGGGACCTCAGAGATGCAGTTTCATTGCATTGGCTGTGGACATGCTTCGGAAATGTTTGGGTTTGTTAAAGATGTGTTCATGTGTTGTGCAAAGGATTGGGGCCTAGAAACCTTGATGAAAGAGCTCGACTGTGTAAGGAGGATTTTCAAGGGAAGTGAAGATCGCAAAGGGAAGGAATTGCATGTTAAAACTGATGACATGCTGTTAAAGCTTCAGACTAAAATGGTATCTCCTTTGGATGCCTGCAATTACACCATACAGTTTTTCAGCTGTAAGTCTCTGAACCGTGGTCTTTACTTTCATATTCAATTTATGTGTTTATTAAAACATTTATGTTATTTGCACCATACAGATTTTAAATGTGAATCATGCACTATGACTATATCATGATTTTCTTAGTCTCACACTCTCACTGATTAGTAAAAGACATCCATTTATTCAATGGATATGATGCTTGTGTAAAAATCACTAGATATGCTGACCTTTAGGCTCTTTGACCTATATATTGCTAAATTAGTTGCATGAAAACATAATATTAAGGGATTGGTGCACTATTATTTATTGGAAGTGAGTGAAAAACTAGTGGCCTGTTTTTCTGTGATTTAGTAGGATTGTGAATAAGGGTGGACAGAAATTTGATGTGGTGGATGTTGGCTTTATTTGGCCTACGTCTCAGTAGGATTCTTGGTTAACATCCCAGCTCGTGATGCCTATAATGGGTCCAGCTCCTTAATGCTTGATGCGGTTTTGAGAAGCTATAAGAAAATAAAGTTGCACCCTTGCCATCAACTATAGTTTTTGGCCTAGTGGTAAGCACTTGATCCTACACTAGAGGGAAAACATAACTGCTGATAAATATATTGTGTTTATGAAAGATTGGGATACAGTAGGGCGCTGATTAATAAAATGAGAAAAATGATCGTGGTTGTCATGACAGTGTACTGAGTTGGGTTTTCTTTCGGTTACTTCTTTGCAAGACTGACAGGAAAATGTTAAGAAGTTTCTGTGTTTCAGAGAGATCTTAAATTGAGATTGGCAAGATAGATTTTCTAGATCTGAAAATATGAGTAGTAGATATAAGCAGTTGTGACATAGTACTTTTGCATTCTATGTTTAATGTATGGCTTTTGATTGGTGAGGCTGGGAAATCTTAAACTTGCAACAAGGCAATGATTGAGCAGGATATGATTTTCGTAAGAAGCAATCCAGATAAGCATAAAAATTTCTGTCATATACATGGCTGAAAGATTGTATAATTTCATTGTTCTCCCTCTCTAATGTGATTAAGAGTTTCATTGAAACCAGCAGAAACAATAATTCTGACAAACAATAATTTCCCTGTGAAATGGCCAACTTTGTTCTCATATGATGATAACAGTTTATGCTGAAAACCAGAAAGGTCCATATTGAACCGGCCAGTTCTGGGACTAACCAATGAACTGGACTGGTTCTCACAGATTTAGCAGTTCAGGTGATGATGATGTGGTAGCTTGTGAGGTTTCAGCATCATCACCAAAATAATTGAGTAGGTTGCGTTCCAACTATATATATATATACACACATAATTGTGGGGCCTTGGCCCCTCATATATTCCAAAAATAAAACATAATTGTGATAAAATAATGAATGATATTGCAGTTTTTTATTCTAAAAATAAAAAATAAGAATTAAATATTAAAATTGCAATTTAAAAATATATGAAATTTTAGATCTTTTTAAGAGATATTGCATTGGTGGTATATAAAATTTCTAATATTTCATTTGTTCCTTAAATTTTATATTTATAAAATTTGAAATGTGTAATTTTTGTTTTAATTATTTTTAATTTTAGATTTATATTTTTATTAAATCTTATATCTTTAATATATTTTGTCATATATTTATAAAAAGACATATTTGTTGGAAGACAAAAGGGGTACAACTTTGTTGGAAGACCTAGTCACTTGGGATCACCCTCCTCCGGAGATGTCTAGCTTATTGCTGGCAGATTCCATTGGAGTTTTCTATTTTCGTTAGGTTTTTTTTTTATTGTTGCTTGTTCTTTTTCTTGTTTCTTTCTGTCGTACCCAAAAAAAAAGACATATTTTAAAAAATTCCAATTCAACCCGGTTGGATCGTTGATCCGTGAACTGCTCCTTTCTTTAGATTGATGACTGGTCCTTTTTTAAGAACATTGAATCGTTAATACCTTTTTATTTAGTGAAGTATGCTTTCTTTCTTAGGGAAGAAGTTTGGATATGGTACTCATGAATGCGTCTGACCTGCTGAAACGGAGCAAATGATGACATCATTACCAATTGTGATCAGTTTATCAGTTTTATTATCACTAATCAACAAAACTTAAGCACTAGATATTTTTTAGGTAAAATTTGGTATTAAATGCTTGAACACAGTCTTTGAAAAAGTAATGTAACTTTTGTAGATTTAGCATGGCAAAGATACATTATGCTCTTCATACAAATTACTTAATGAATTTCTGAACCCCATTTTCTCCTTTTAAATATCTTCCATCAAGTCATTGAAAAAAAAAAGTAATAATAACAGAAAATGAGACAAGCACATTGTCTTGCTATTTAACCTTAATCAAGAGTTATCTTAACATTTTTAATATTTTTTCCTGCTACAATATTTGTTCCAGGCAGAAAATTCAGGGAAAGATGAGAATTGATTTGGTCGCTAAGAATGAGAATTGACAACCATAAATTTTGTTGATGCTATTTGTTTTTCTAAAGTGGATTATGTGAAGGATTTGATAATCCTATTTATAAAGTGATTTGAGACTGCTAGATGTTCCTTAACCTCAAATCAAGCTATGTCGAGTATTACGCAAGACTAATTCTCTTGCACATCCAGATTCACTTTTATTTTACAGCTTGGATATTTACCTACATCCCAGGCCTCTTATTGATTAGTTGTTTATCATAGATTACAGAAATAAAGGAAGAGGAATGTTTTTCTAACACTGAAGTGTATTTATATAATAATTGGTTCTGGTCTTCTGATGCTTGATTTGCATGAATAATGAAATATATGTTTCATTGAGCATTCATGCCTAATATGGTATGGGTGTGTTACAGACTTGGTAGATGAACAAGATGAATTTCTTTGATAATTAGACATCAAATTAACTGGAACTTGGAAGCATGATTTAAATGATTTAGGTGATAGTATGACATGATTATCTTGTTTTTCCCTCCTAGGATAAAGTATTTACATCTTAGCATTGATATTTGGAATTGAAGTGCTTCCTTGAGATAAGTAAGCCTTAGAATATTATTACTCCTGAGAACTGCAGTTATCATTTACTTTCATCCCTTTTATTAACTTGGGAGGGGAGTGGTGGGGAAATGTGTATATAAACCTCAGTTGCTTGCAAGGTACAGTTGCTATAACCTCTTGTTTGTTGAATGTGTTCGATGAAATGACTCAAAATACATGTGACCTTTTACTTTTCGATCAAATGTCCTCATAATTGTGTATAAGGCCTTTTTCTGCTTTATCTCAAGTCTTACCAAGGTTTTTGGGATGAATGCTTGTTTGATTTAATTATACTGGTGATATCTGATATCTAACTATTGAAAGATTTTTCTGATAAATAGATGCTGATGGCATGTCAGACTTTCCTGCTTCTGGTATATCTTCAAAGGATTTGGCAGCATCTCAGGCTAACCTTAGAATGGACACAGCATCTCTTTCACAATCTAATTCTCTAATACCGAAATATAGTTTTGACTCAAGCTATTCTAGGTCACATTGTGATGTCCTCTCAAATGATGTTCATCAGAAAGACCTCAATGCCTCCCTCTTAAGTGAACTAAAAATTGAGACTGATTACCAGTTGGGGGCTTTATTAAAGAAAGGTGGGCTTGAAAGCTTGGAAAGCATTGTGCGGATAAAGGAGGCAGAAGCCAGAATGTTCCAAACCAAGGCAGATGAAGCAAGGAGAGAGGCAGAAGGGTTCCAAAGGATGATCAGGACGAAGACTGCACAGATGGAAGAAGAGTATGCTGGAAAGCTTGCCAAACTCTGTTTGCATGAGACTGAGGAAAGCCGGAGGAAGAAATTAGAGGAACTCAAAGTCTTAGAAAATTCCCATTTTGATTACTATAAAATGAAAATGAGAATGCAAGATGAGATTGCTGGTTTGTTGGAGAGAATGGAGGCAACAAAGCAGCAATGGGTTTAGTATATTTTGTTGTTGTTTTTTATATTTTTCTTTCTAAGAATACTGGTAAAATAAAAAAAAGTGTGTAATTTATTGATCTGATGCCCTTGGAATTCTGTCTGTTTCTTATTGAGAATTGATAAGTGATAAATTAAAAAATTGGGTGTTTCATCCTTCACTTTTTCTTCACAAATTGAGAAGGCATATATGTGAATCTAACCATGTTCTTCATGAGAGCTTTGCACTTCCTGATTATATCGTGAGACAAAACTACTGGAATTTTTCTGTAGTCCGAAATCATTGTTGGATATAGATCTTTCTCTCTGACTTGTATCTGATTTAGGCATTTAGCATTACCATCTGTGAATTGGTACGTTCCTAAATATGACAAGAACACAGTTTGGAAATCAATATATTTGCTAAATGGTTGACTTGAGCCCTAGTATGTTTGGTAGATTCTTAGCTTTAGGTGACATTGTGATGTTGGACAATTTTAAGAATGTGAGTTGTCCTAATCTATTTACACTAAAGCCAAAAGAAACTCTACTAGAGCTGGAGAGAGAAACTGTTTTATATGATTTGTTGTATGACTCTTGGTAGATGGGGCAAAAAGGATGATAATGCTTAATGGTGCTTTGCCTAAATTTATTATTCTGGGACTTGTTTACTGGAGCACCGGTGATTGCAGCTTCTTACACCATTGGTGCAAGTGCAACTGTGTTAGCATTTTCTTGCCATTTCCACTATTGAAACTAGTTCACCAGGGTGATAATGAAAGGGAATCTGATTACTGCCCATCATATCAGTGGGACATATAACCAATCAGCTCAAATTGGATTCTGTACGTTTTATTCTTATATATTATTTTATTTCATGATCATTAAGCTAGTTCTGTTACATTGACTTTAAGCTAACATATTATATTTATAGTGGCCAAGGCACTTACAATTTGCTATTACATTAAAGTCATAGACACACACAAGTGGAACAACCATAAACAAGTTTTGAATCTTTATACAGAATCGAATTTACATCATGCTTGAGAAATGTAACCATTATACTCTTCATGCTATTAGTTTTTTATTTTTCAATTTTTGATTTACTTAAGATGATAACTTAAAGTAACTTCAATCAGTATGATTTACATCTTAAACTAGCTATTTTATTTGTGCTTTGTACGAGTTATTTTATAATTTATATTTTTTTATTATTTATTCAAAATAAAATTTTTATTTATAATTATTATTATTTAAAATATATTTAGTTTACAAAGTATTTTTGTCAAAAAATTCTTATAAATAGATGAAGAAAATATTTTAAATTAATTTTTTATGTTAAAGAATGTCTGTTTTCATTTTATCTTACTAGTGCTTTACACATATTATTTTATATTAATATTTATTCAAAATAATGTTTTTATGTATAATTATTATTTCATATAAGTTAAATTTATGAAGTATTATTTTAATAGAAATTATTAAAAATAAATAAAGTAAATGTTGTAAATTAATTTTTTATGTTGGAGAAATTATTCTTTTAAATTTTACTATTCAATTCTTTAAATTTTAATTATATACTTTCACAACACTTACCTCATAATATTGTTGTCTTTATATATATATATATATATATAGACACACACATTGAAGCCCGACAAGTGTTGCTCTTATTTTTTGTTTTTTTTCATGATGTGTAAGAGGTTTGGTGTTAGCAATTACTGCATGCACTTAATTAATAAATTCAACAATTAATTAATTGATAAAATATAAATACATTCTGGAAGTAAAAAAGAAATTAAGCTTGTACCAAAAAAAAAAACAAAAACGAACTTAAGCTTTTTATGGGACAGAACCAAACAAAGTGAATTTATTAATCTTATGATATTAGGGTAATAAATTGTCTATCTCTGTGTAAATTACAGAAAATAATTGTTGCAACAAACTCAATTTTATTTATCAGTAATTTCTTGGGAGAATGACAGAGAGGCTAACAAAGACTGCGAATAGAAAGAGTAAGAGACCAGTGAAGTTCACCATTAGTGCCTCTTTGTTGCGGAACAGGCCTAGATACTGAGAATATTGAACCAAACCCGTCTCTGCTGTGCCAACTGCAAGGAGGAAGATAACTATGCCAATAAACCTGTGCCATGGCAAAAGCGTAGCTCTAGTTGAAAATTCTGCACCTGGAAAGAAATATGCAAAAAATGCCAAAATATACTGAAAAAAAAAAAGAAAAGGAAAGAAAAAACAGTAGAAGGTTAGTTTACTTAATTCAACAACAGATATGAAATTCTTATGTACTCGAAAAATATTATACTAATCTAACTAAAATATAATACGTTACTGATAGATTAATTTTATAATACTTTATAATAAAATGTAAACTGTGGTCTGTGGAGTATATTATTGGTCTTCTTGGGCCTCCCCTGTCTAGTTGTTTCTTTCTCTCATTTTTTAAGTCCAGAAGAAAATAAAAACAGATAAGCGACTAGCAAAATTCTTGGTGAACTCTAGTTACTTACAACATTGATGACTCACCATTATTTGACATATTAATTTATTCTGATTGGCTTTCTGATGCAAAACTTCTTTGGTATCAATAGTGCTTTCTGATTCTAGCTAGTGAATGAAAACAGATTAAGATTGAAGGGGTAAGTGTTAATAGTGAAATACATTCTTTCACACTCTCACTAAAATATATATTTTTTCCTTCTTGTTTTAGACACCCTTATTCAAATATTTTAAGCAATTTGGTATGTTGTGAGATTGTGGTCTGCTGTTGCAATTGCAGAGGTAATATTACAGTTCTGCTGTCTATGGCAGCTAGCATAATGCTATTGAGTGTTATGGTGACTTTAACCGCAATATAACATCCTAACACTAGAAGAAATAGGAGTGTGTTAGAGAATCAGGAAGAAGGGAAAGTTAGTAATGGAATTACCTGCAAACCAAATGAGCAGATTGCTGACATGCCCAGCCAAGAGTGTAGTGTAAACATATTAGGAAGACCCCTCTCGTTCTTAGATTTGAAAACAGCAATAATTCCTAAAACTCCTGCTGAAAGAGCTATCAGATGCAATAGCAAGTGAATCACCTTTACTGAACTTCGTGTTCCAGGGATGGACTTGTATGTCATGATAGCTGTTGCAAGTAATAATATTGTTGTACAATTTATCACAATAACTTATATAATTTGAATAATGCTAATTTGCACAATTCTTACATTTAAAACTGTTATATGGTTGAGTTTCAAGAAAAAGTTCATGACTGGTCAACTGAATTCAAATGGAGACACTTGACAGGAGTCCAAAATTTATGAATATAAGATTTGTAGATTTGTCCTGATGTAGTTCCTATTCCTCTCTTTTACTATATTGTTACTTAAATTTCATATCATAATAATTCGTTAACTGCTTTCACATAAAGCAGTTCACAAAAGATGTGTGTGCTTGATTGCAGTGAAAATAGGAGAATGTAGCTAGCACACATGATATTTTGATGAATACATTGTCAATTTTCACTCCCTCTCGTTTCTTTCTAAATTTATTCTTACTAAACACACTTTAAAAGTGAATTTGTTATCATCTTAAAATTAGAGGTTAAAATATCTACTCTGGTTTCACCCATTCCTTACCTAATAGGAAGAGTAAATGATACATGATAAAATAATTCATTATGTTCTCTCATCCAATAAATCTAGTAAAATACTGTATCTGACTTTCGTTTACACTAAAAGGTGTTTGATTTTCTCTATCACTTTTCCAAGAATGTATCAAAAATAGAGCTTTGCTTACCTTCTCCACCAACTAAAATAAACCCAATTACCATTAGAAGTGGATGCAGCTGCAGATAACAGAAAAGAACATGTAACTAGCTAGACACGCAGGCCAAATGAATATCACACTACATAATCAATTACATGACTTGAACTACTCACATTGAAAATCTTGATTTTGTTGGAAGAATTGAAAGCAACACCTTCACGGAAGTGTAGCAGCCAAATTAGCAAAAGGGTTGCCACTGCTATGAATAACAAATGGGCAAATATGGTAATTGGAGTCACTTTTACTTGGAAGCCACGAGGCATTTTTGCTCAACTCAAAGTGTAAATACCTCTCCAAGTCACCAACTAGAGACCTTTATTATTAGTAATAGAATGCAAATAGATCTAAGGGACTAAGAGATCCCTTTAATGGTTCTGTATAAATTAAGAGCAAACTGAAGGAGGAATCAAACTCTGCATATATATTTGTATGAGGATACTAACAAAAATGAATCTGGAAATCCGTCTGGCCGGCAGGTAAAGAGGTGACAAGTCCAATAACAAGGAGGACTTGGTCTTATTTGGTTCTGATCATTTTGATATTTAATCTTGATCAAGAGCTTGGTTGAGTAAGTAGAAAGTTAGAATTTGCAAAGTTAAAATAAAATATACTTATTTTTATTAATGCTTGTTACATTCTTAGAGTTTAAAAATAATCAAGTCAAGAAACTTACCTTTTGAGGCCAACAATTAAAGTAAAAAAGTGCTAATAAATATATAGTAACCAATAAATTACCATATATATTTGTGCCGCTTCCTATATTCCATTTTCTATCTTCCAGCACATAGTTAATTGATATTTAAAATCTATATGTGGCAGAGTAAAAAATTGGATAAGTGAGAGAACAGTTATAGCAGAGAATAGCAAAAAAACAATAATCAAAGCACCTTCAGTGTGATTGAGCGGTTTCACCCGTAATATGATTTGGCATTTTTCTATGCATCTGCACGTAACACAGCCCGGATACACTATTTTTTTATATATATAAATTCACCTATTTTTTTTCACCTACAAATTTAAAGAACATCTAAAAATTCATACATGACTAAATCATCGAAGTCTAAATTAAAATTACATATTCTGTCCAATACACATTTATCCATACTCAAAACTCAATCACCAAAGTTCAAATTTACCTAGTTGAAATGCGATAAAATATACAAATTACATCATCCAATTGTCCAATACAAAATCATCCACAAATGTTTTTCCATGCCCTCATTTATACTGGAAATTTGTGGGTTGAATGAATCAGCTTGTTTTGCTCACAGATTAAATGTGACAAGTAAAAAATGTCCGTAGTTATATAAATCATTAATATAGAGACTCGACTCGCATTATTTATGTAGTCAAACAGATTTGATCTGTTTTGTCAACTTTAATTTTGTGGAAGAAATTTTTTTTTAAAAAAAAGATTTCTTATTTTTTTAATATTAAATGGAGAGAAAAATTTTAAGGAGATTTTTTTAATGTATTTAATCAGAAGATTTTGGTTCAACAGTAAACATAAAACATTTTTCTATGAAAAGATTATTCCTCCCTTTTTTTTTTTACCTGAGATGACATGATAAGCCTTTTGAGAAAGAAAACCAATTGCCGTTTTGAGAATGTTATTTTTAAAGAGCCAAACATTAGAACTTATAAGCTTGTGTTTGTTTGAGATTTTCTTCATCGTAAACATGCGTTGGCACATTCTTTAAGAACGTTTTGCTGAAGGAAATGAATTCTTCCTTCTCTCCAACTAACATTTGTTTAACGCAAATTGCAATATAAACAGGTCATAAGAGGATGTGTTTTAGCTTTTTAAATGAAAGTGTTTTTTAAATTGAATTTCTTTCAAAAATTCTCCTTCGTAGACATTCTATTTTGATCCTTTAAATTAAAGTTCACGAATGCATAGAAAAATCCAGAATACACAGTAAAAATTTCCTTCTTTGTTGCTTTTTCTTTTGAGGCTTGAGAGGATAAATAAGTTCTGGAATTTTTTTTATGCTTATTTTGTTTTGGTCTTATAAAAAGTCCCGGTGGGATTAATTAGAACAGAAGATTACTGGACTCCAAACTTAATGACTTGGAAAGTAAGCATGCATGGGTCAAAGGCCCCAGGTCAAAATTTGATCCAGTATTCATAATACACCTTTAATGGTTGATTTTATCTTTTGCCACATATGTTGATTTGCTATTTAATTATTAACTTTTCTTTTATAACAAACAATAGAGTTAGGGAAGCACAAAAGTATTATTTACGAAAAGGTTGATAACTTAGCTCTGTTGTTTATTTATTTATTTATTTATTTTGCTGATAATTAAACTAATTAATTATACAAAAGCAAGAATTTCTTTTTTTTGGATAAAAAACTTTAAAAAAATTAAACTAAGCAACAACTAATTTAGGAAGTGCTACTCCTGCTGCATCATCAAGCAAAATTTGTTGAAATGGGTCCAGGTTTAAATGTGAAAAATTACTCAACCAAACTGCCACTCAATCTCTCTTGTAAGTTGTAAGTGTGAATGAGATGTACACTCCAAGCCTTATAACTCAGACGCCTTCTAATGGAAAACAAGAGAAGACACATGGATGATTGTGCTCACTGACAAATTTTCTTCCAGACACTTATACCTATCTCATAACTATCAATAACAAACTACACAAGAATACACATATGTTACAACTGGTAAAAATCTAATCTCCAAAATGAGAAGCTTTCTAGTTTGATTTTTCATTTTTTACTATCTATTAACAGTAATTACTTTAACATCTATCTAAAAAAAGCTATCAAAAATTTATTGCTAAGACTATTTATGATGGTAATAGCATAGGAACTACGAGATTCACAGTGGATAAACCCAATCTTTAGTATGAAAGCAAATCACCTCGATTAATCAACATATAATAATACCATCAAGTTGTCCAAGAGAAAAATTATACAAACCATTCCCGGTAATTGAATAATAGAATTACAAAATCAATAAGGAGAAAAACAAAGAAATGCTGGATCAATCCAATTTGTGATGATGAATCAAGTATATATATGGAGTAGAAAAATGCATTTCATGCAAAATGACGAAAACCAACAGAAAGATCCACAAAAACTCCAAATAAGAGAATTGCTAGACCCGTGAAGTTGACCAAACGAGATTCTCTCTGATGTGGCAGCAGTTTTAAGAAAGTAGACTTCTCCATCAAACCTGTTTCTGCAGCACACACTGCCATGAACAACAGTGCTCTACCACCAGCTATGTGCCATGGACGCATTCTAACCCTTGTTGAATCTCGAGCTCCTGGAAACATGAAAGTAACGAATCCAAAAAGCCACTGCAAGCAAGAAGCACTTCCCATTATGAAAGTTTTGACAGAAGAGTTAAGTTAGTTCTTAGGCATAGCATTGATTGATTTTACCTGTAATCCAAACAAGCAGAAGGTGCCAATGCCAATCCACGAATGGAGGCTGTAAACATCCTCAATGTTCTTCATATCATGGAACTTGAAAACAGCACATAAACCAACAATCCCAAGAATTATAGCAATAAAATGAAGTGTCATGTGAACAAACTTCCTGGTTTGCCTTTCGCTTGGTATCGTTTGGAATGCCATCATCGCTGTTTAAATTTAGCATCAACCTAATCAGTGAAGAAAGTGAGACGTATTTGTGCGTGCCACACAAAATTAAATATATTGCTCTACATGTACAACCACATCTTTTGTATGTAATTGAGTTAGTTCCTGAGGACACAGATCTAAAGATGCTATATATATTGCAGTAATAATTTTGTTTTTGCATATATGATGCTGATGAAGATATAGTAAACTAGTAAGACATAGCTCTACGACAGAAGGGGCATGAAATTAGATACCTTCACCAGCAAGGAAAATAAACCCCAAGAACATCATTAAAGGGTGAACCTGCAGAACATATTGAGATATATATATCTGGTTGCTATGTATCAACAAAAGAAGAAAAACACAGGAAACAGTATTACATTGAAGACGCGAAGTCCATCCTCAGAATCATAATCAATCCCCTCACGGTAATGCAACAACCAAACAAGCAAGAGGATGATGGCTAGGACGCCAAACAAGTGTGCCAAACCTGAGATGCCATAGGAACTCATCCTGTTACAGTATCCGTAGGTGGTGGCAGATGAGTGGCCAGTTGGAAGGGAAGAGAGACAGTGAATTGCTGTTATTCTAGTGTGGTTCAATGTTGTAGAGTTTTTCCTTTTGATAAAGTTCAAAAAAGGGAGAGAATTGCTTGATCTCTTGGTTTTAGAATTTTGAGGACAGAAACTTTGGGCTTTAGCAAGCATCCTCATCCTAAAAATAAGCCAACTCGGCAACTCTAATTGTAGCTAAAGTATATATTCTTAGTGTATTGCTAAGCACAGAAATGTCCCACACCCCAAATCCAAAACCCTAATACCATCAATTTCTATGTGGCCCACATTGGAACTCAACAATGGGGATTGGGATATTTGAATTTCAGAGTATGCCAGTGTTAATGAAGAGTTGTCGTGCCATTCAAGATGTTGAAACTCTTTATCTGAAAATGAATGTAGTCATTTTATGACTCATGATTTGGTGCATTGATCCATTTCCAAACAACTTTTCATTTAGGGAGATTACTATATATGTGTGTGTGAAATGTCCCAAAGATTAGAGAAAGAGCAAGTTTTTCCAAGCAAAAAGAAATAGGAGGATAGCTAGCTAGGAAAGTAGAAAAAAGGAATAGGAAGATGGAACTTTAACATGTGGGGTGATTCTACTTGGTGAACTCTCGCATTCACACTAGTGGATAATTGCAAAGTAATTCTAAGTAACTGATCAATTTACATTCCCCCTCCCCCCTTAAAATCAGTGAAATTGAATTTGAAGTATAAAAATTGTACAAAAAATAACATTATTCTAAATCTGCTAAAAGGAATATAAATTAAAATAATACTCGTTATACAGTGCTTGATTTCAAAGTTGCCTATAACTGTAAAGATGTATATGCGTATCCACGTTTGTCTAGAAAAAAAATTACTCTTACAATCGTGGACAATTATAAGTTTATAAATATAGGTGGCATTCTCTATTTTTAAAACATACACACACAATGTATGAAGTAGAGGTGGACATGGGTTGGGTTGGGTTGGGTTTTAGGTAATTTTGGGCCCAACCCACTCATGGAATCAATAGGTTGGGTTTGGAGATTTTTTTCCTCCAACCCGAACTAACCAACCTACTCATATGTGAGTTGGGTTTAGTTCAACCCGTGGGTTGAACTTGAACAAAAAAAAATTAGCATGCTAAAATAGAAATTAAAATCTATTCTAAATAACATAAGTTTTCAAATGACATAACATAAAACATAAATTTCAAAGTACATATAACTCTAGGATTATAATTACGATTAACACAAACAAACAATAAAGATACATGTAACACAATTAACCAATGACACTATAATCAACGTCTCATCTCCTCTTTGATTTCTTGCAAGTCAATAACACCATAACATTAACCACAATCAATACAATTGTCAAAATAAAGAAAAATTGAAACCAATAATGAAATAATAAGTTAAAAAAAAAAACCAGAATCCTAACTAGTTAAATAGAAAACATCTAAAAGGATCAATTATTACAATCCACAACTTCATCTCTAGCAATAGACATATCTAACACATAAAGAAATCATGAAGCATTAGTAAGCATTAATGATTAAACTATTAGTAATTGACTAAACAAATTAAGCAAATTCTATATAGTGCACTATCTGCTTCAATCTTTTCAACTTCATCTATTTGAACCTATAAATTAATGTGTTTATCAATAGTTCTTAATTAGTTATGAGCACAAATCAACGCTTCAACAGTGGTGTGTTGCAAAGAACTACAAAAATGATCCAGAACTCGTCTTTCAATACTAAATGTAGTGTAATTTTAATTTAAAAATTTTCAAGAAAGTAATTATCTAAAAAAATTATAAACGTATATAAGATTCGTGAAGCCCTAATAAAAAGTGATTACATATTATAAAATATTATTAAAAAAACTTCAGTAAGTTGGGTTGGGTTTTGCAAGTTGGGAGAATCGCAACTCGCTACCCGACCTATACTTCATGGGTTTGGCTATTTTAAATCCAATCTAACCCCTAGACCCAAACCAACCAGTCAACTATGGGTTGAGTTGGGTAAAAACGTGCGAGTTTATGAGTTTACCCGACCCGCTGTCTACCCCTAGTATTGAGACTGTGTAACAGGATAATACTACAGTAACCAAACATAACCTATAGTGGAAGTTTCTCACGCAGTTGATCAGTTTTATATATACTGAAATTGGGAGTGGCGGTTCTGGGGTGTATTACTATAGCAATAGCATTTGTATATACATGAGATTTGGACTTGACTATTAGATCAATGACAAAATAGGCTAGATTATTTATAGAGTGAAAATTTATTTTGGTCTCTCAAAGATATATGTGACATTATATTGGTTCTCTATTTATCAGCGATAATAAATTGGTCCTTCAATAATAATCAATGTCATTAGTTTTGTCCTTCAAAGACTAATTTGATGTCATTTTAAAAACTAATTTGATGGAAAAAATGTCATATTGAAAGACCAATTTGATGTCATAAATATCTTTGAATGATCAATTTGATATATTTATAATGGAAGAACAATATGATGTCATATAAATATTTGGAGAACTCAAATAGATATTTTGTACTCTTATTTATACAAAGTTACTCCCCCCCCCCCCAATTTTTAATCATTCTTGATAAAATGATTTGAATCAACCTCCAAATAAGAAAATCAAGTTCAAACTTAACTACTATTGAGCAAATCAAGTCCAAAATACAAAATACATATCATAATAAATATATCTCAAGCACCACAACAAAATAAATATGAGCAAAGTAGGAACTTTTTATAAAAAAAAATGTCACACCTAGTCATTGTCTAACTCGCAAATCAGTCTTATCCAAATTGTTTAACTCGCAAGTTAAGAAAATTAAGTTTGTAGATTCACATTTAAACGAATTTAACATTTAGGTAATCTTAAACATTTAAGATAACAAGTTAAACAATTCGGCTTGCCAGCTTTGACTAATTTGGCTAGCTCTATCTACTAATAATGTAAAAAGATTTAGGGCCCGTTTGTTACAAATTAAAAAAAAATTGATTTTGACTTTCAATGATTTAAAGATTATTTTTTAGAGATTTTTAAAAAAACAAAATTTATTTTGTATTTGTTTACAATTATAAAAATTATTTTTAAATGATAATAGTTTCCCTCTCTTTTTTATCGCATGAGATTTTTTTCAAAAGCTAATGAGAGTAGCTTTTTAATTTAACCATAAAAATTATTTTTTAAAAACAAATGATTTTTTTAATAAGCTTAAACAAACACAATAAAAAAAATCATTAAAAATGATTTTTTACACAAAAAAAGTGATTTTTTCATCAACTAATCTGTAACAAACGGGCTCTTACACAACTAGTGAATTACATGGTGCTATTTTTCAAAAAAAATATTAAAAATATTTACTGCAAGTAGAAAACTTGACATTAATTGTTATAATGATATGACATCTTATTGTTAACTAAAAGTATGAAAATTATATAATGATAATGAATGAGATTTATATTGGTTAGATATGTACATGAAATATCAAATTTTAAACAAATTGATTTTAAGCCTTGTAAATATATAGTTTCATATAAAATTTCATAAAATTTGACCACACTATTAGTGTAACTCCCCATAAGTTTAGAGCACACATAAATAATCTTCTAATTGAAACTTTAAGCATAGATTTTGCACTTGTGTGATGGACAAGGCTGAAACTTTTTTCACACAAAATAATATAAATTAGAATTTTATCATATGATCAAAAAATAAATAGTATTGTTGTATTTTTTAAAAAATCATATTTACAAAAAAAAATAGATAAGTAGTTAATAAATTATTTTATACCAAGTTAATTTGAGTAGTTTGTAAAAAGCTATATATAGATTCAAATTGTTGTGCCGTTATTATTATTAAAAAAAAACTTAATTTAAAAGGAATAAGTTACTTTTCCCATGCACAAACACAAAGCAACATATACCCAAGTAAGCGATAGGACAAGATTATAGAAAGGAAAGTTGAAGGCTCTTAATAATTAAAGTTATATATCCTCAAGGACAATGTTCCATTCCATCAAGGAAAATTCTAATTCATTAAGTTATGTATCCTCTAGTGCAAATTTAATAATAACTCATTCTTGATAATTGTTGAACATTGCCATCAGAAGATTAGATCACTTGTATGAAAGACCGGTTGGCCATGTTGGTCAAAATCGTGAAATATGAAACCATCTCTCAACTTTTAATAAAGAAGGGAATCTTTCTCACTCAACTACATTAGACATTTTCATCAAACCTAATTCTAAATGGGAAAATCATACATATTTACTTCTTTTTTTCAAGTAGCCAAATTATAGAAGCTAAAAGCATTTTTTTTCCGTTTATTGCAGGTGGCCTTCTAACTCATTTACATTCCCTATTCTTTTTATTATTATTATTATTTGACTTTCCATAATTTCTTCCAACTCATTAATTGCCCTATGTATGAACATGGCTCACTTTGCTGTCTAGGTTTAAATTTAGGAATAATAATATTAATAATAACAATAATAATATTAATAATTGCAAAACATATATGTCTTTATTTATCACAATTTTTTAGAATTCACAGAAAAAATTTAAGTATTAACAATACAATTGTACAAGTCAAATATTTTACTAACTAGGGCTACACGTTTAGTTAGATGGACAATTTTGTTGGAATAGTATATTGTCCTCTTAGCTAGTATGATGAAATGAGGTGAATTATCACTTCAAAAGAAAAAAGGCATGGAGTATCACTTTGTGATACCTCAATAAAGATTAGTCTATTTTACCCAAACATTTAATTGTTATATTTATTTTTGGGGAAAGGTGCATCAATATTGCCTAAACTTTTACTCATCTACAAATAATCACCATAAATTATAAAATCTTTCAATTGAATCCATTAACTATATCAATTATCACAATAGATCTTTCCATTCACTTTTCGTTAAGTTCCTAATAGAAGGAAAGTGCATCTAGACTCTTTAAACTCTACCAATTTGTAAACAATCATCATAAACTATAAAATCTTCCAATTTAATATCCAAACTATATCAATTATCGTAATTAGTCATTTTATCCACTTTCTGTTAAGTTGTTAATGGAAGAGTGACGCGACATAATCATCAGCATCCATTTATTTCCAATTCTAACCCTTCAAGTTAATTTTTGTTCATAATTCTTATTTAATAATTATTTCTTTATACTTATTTAAAAATTCTTCATATATTTAATAAAATGAAGAAAAAAATTAAATTAAAGAAAGTGCATAACAGACGACGTAGTTAGATTAGAGATTTTCTTTTCTAAATAACATTACTAATTTTTTAATTTCTAAAACTTAATTAATTATGTAAAGAGAGAAAAATTATAAAATAAAATGAACAATTAGGATTAGAACATAGTGGCAATGTAGATTTTTCCATGTAAGCAAATAGTCAATAAGTAAAAATATAAAATTTTATTTTTATTTTTTATTATTTTTAAATTTTATTTTATATTAATTTTATAAGTTAATCTTCTAATAATTAAAATTTACTTCAATTTAGTAATCTTAATCAAAATATACATTAAATACATATTGCATAATAAATATCGCATAATAAATAAAAAAGGTACATCCAGATCTCCCTTAACCTTGGGTCATTTGCAAACAGTTACCATGAATTATAAATTGTTATTTTTTAATTTATGAAAAATTATTAAATAGGTAAATATAGAACAAAAGAAACTAATATGAAAGGTTAGGATTTGGGATACATGGAGGATAAGAATCATATCACGTCATTCTTCTATTAACAACTTAACAAATAGTAGATGAAGACCTATTTACAATAATTGATATAGTTTACGAATTAAATTGAAAGATTTTATAGTTCATGCCTTCATGGTGGCTACTTGCAAATGGATAAAGTTTAAAGAGTCTCGATACATTTTCTTTCTATTAGCAAATTAACGAAGAGATGATGAAATGATCTATTGCAAGAATTGATATAATTTATGTATTAAATTGAAAAAAGAATTATAGTTTATAGTGGTTGTTTGTAAATGGGCCAAAATTTAGAGAGTTTGGATGCACTTTTCCCTTATTCTTACATAATATATATACTTGTGAATATTTAATATTTGAGTTTAATTTTCATCACTCATTTAATCATGTGTTGACAAATCACTAAAAGAGATTGATTATCACAACAACTAAGGCTGACAATGAGCTGAGCTGAGCCGAGCTAGGCCTGACTCAAGCTCAGTTCAATGACAATATGTTTAGCTCAGGTTCAAGCTCAATAAGAAAACGAGCTTATTTCTAGGCTCGAGTTCGGCTCACTATGAGCTCACGAGCAGCTCAAGCTTGGTGAGCCAAGCTCAAAATCTATATCAATACACCATCATTTAACTTAAAACATTAAAATCAACCTTAAGAGCAAAATGTATACTCACAAGTTCCAACCAAATAACCACAATTTTCTTCAAACATAAATAAAACAGCCACCATAATTTTAGAAAATTTACTTACAAAAAAATTATATTAAAATTTTTTGTTTTATATATATATATATTGAGTTGGCTCACGAGCTCATGAGTCGAATATATGAAAGCTCAAGTTCAGCTTATTTACTAAACGAGTCAAAATTGTTAGCTCAAGCTTAGCTCATTAGCTCATGAGCCTAGCTTATTGAGTTGTTAATTAACCAAGCCGTGATTAACTCACGAGCCAGCTTGACTCATTGCCAGCCCTAACAACAACTACTTAGAAAATCTAACTCTTTTAATGATGTATCAACACATTATTAGATAATAATGTAAAGTTTGCTTTACACTGACAGTTGATCAAAATAAACTCTTAATATTTATATATATGATTGAAGGTATCCTTCTCATTTTATGTGTAAGCTGACATTTTCTCCCAAGAAAAAATAAGAGTTTAAATTTGATTGTGTAAAGTTTTTTTTATATTATCATTCAATGATGTGTTGGCACATCATTGAAAGAGTTAGAATTCCTAGGTAGTCGTTGTAAAAGTAAAACTTCTTTAATGATTTGACAATATATGATTAGATGATAGTATATAGAAATTTTACATTGCTAACGGATGTTGGCTCACCTGATTGAACTTTCCGCTCATGCTAGTCATGACTTGGGTTCAAATTCAGGGTATGTCTGGTAGGCAATCTGTAATCCATTCATAAATCCTCACTGAGGTTGGTAGTTTACTCTGACTTTGAATTGAGGATGGGTCTTCCCCTCACCTACACTTTGTTCATTAAAAAAAAAGTTTTACATTGCTAATGCATCAAATTTTAATCCAAAAAATAATGTTACTCACAATCAATATTTTATATGAAATATACAATTAACTATGTAGGATATTGATATTATAAGCATTCAACCATAAGGTTAGAACATTCCTGGGCAATGAGCATATCCCTTAATTGAGGATGCATATTCCCCATTGCAATAGTGGCATATTTAGAATCCAGGAGTTACACATGAAATCTTCTTAGCTTTTTGAACCTCAAGAGGTAATCAGCTATTGGCTCATCTACTTGATGTCTCAGGATCATGAGATCAATGACTATGATTTATGGTTGAGGCCTATAAAATTGATCATGGAATAACCTCTCTTTGTCTGCCCAATTTTGCACATGATTAAGAAAGAAGAATACTAAGTGAAAGCAGTTTCAGTTAAAGATAATAAAAAAATGGAAGCTTATGATACTCATTCTGGTTTGATTCACCACACTGAGTAGTAAACCTACCGATATGTTACATGGTAGACTTATCATCCTGACCTAAGAAAGTAGTAAAGTCAGAAGTTCTAAAACCTCTCGGCAAATGCTTGACTCTATCCACCCATTCAGGGTAAAGCTTCTTGCAAATTAGCCTATGAATAGACCTCAACTCCACGCCAAAGTGTCTTCTTATGGTTTCAGCAATCATGTTTGGATCAGTCAATTGAGGCATAATACGTCTGGGATCATCCATAACTGGTTGGTTTGCATTTGGCATGGGTGCGACAACTAGACATGTCTATCTTGGTGGTGTTTGGGCTGCCTGTTGATACATCATTTGTTCTGGAGGAGTTGGGTAAACTGGTTGATTAGGTGTAAGAGGTAGAAATGTGCTTCATAGTTTCTCTACTGTAAAATCTCTAGGTGCCCTGATGTAACTGCTTTAATTCCAGCATTGGGACATGCTGGAAAATTGTATAGTCCCTTCAAATGTGAACAATGGGATAAAATTTGCAACTGATAAGTTAGGCACACTTTGAAAATTAGGCAAGCCAAGGCTACTTGAAGAATTTGGAGGCCTCCTGGCAATTTTGACTTATCCAAACTGAAGATTCGGTTGTGCAACCTAAATGACCGGCTCAGCTAATGCTTGCCTCTCTAAGTTAGTTGAGGTAACCATATAAGTGATAGTTTATGTTGGACCTCCTTGCTGCATTGATTGACCAAGATCGAATGACAATGCAGAATGCTCCCTCGGCTGCTATGAGGCTCTTTGTTCTTGCTCGCGAACATTATGCACCTCGTTGTGAACCATGAGCTTGAGAATCTTAGCTAGTTGGCAAGATATTGGGTACATCAAATCATTGAGGCCAGTGTTAATCTATTGGCAAATAAAGGAGGTTGACATAACCAAAGGATGGCTAGGATCAATAGCTTATTCCATAATTGGACTTGATTGACCCTCAGTAGCATTGATGTCTCGTTGAGTAAATGACATGACTGGTGTAGGTGTCACCAATTGTTGAGAACTCTGAGAAACCTAAAGATCTATTGATCTTTGGTTGCCATTTTTCTTTGTAGTTGATTGCGAAGGCTCCATATCGCTTAGGCTCTTGACGGATCTCAATTGCATGCGCCAACTAAAGTTGTGACCAAATAATGCAAATCTCACGAGAGGCTCACTTTTTGGTCCCACCTGGCGTGCCAAAAAAATGTGTTGAACTATTATTATTTTTTAGCTGATTTGCTCAGCTAAACCGCACCAATGATTCCTATGTTCAGGCGATAAACTAAGGAAGAGACTTTATTCCTTAGCTTTAGGTCCCTAAGATACTAAAGAAAGATCCTAGTTTGAAAATCAACTAAAGCATAAAGTAAATGAAAGTTGTAAATGGATCAATTGTAAATTGCATTGAATTAAAGGGCATGAATTGAGTACAAAAGCTATAAATCAAAGTGATAAAAAACAATAAAGGCTGAAAATAACATAAATGAAATGAAAGATAAATTGATTTGTGATGAGTTGTGTTGTTGTGTCTTTATTCCATTCCTTCAAGCCTTTATATATGTTCTAAACTAGCCCTTATCCCAATGAAACTGTCAGCCATGTCACATTGTCTTCTTCCTCATGTTTGTTGCATTATGGAATCATGACTTAACAGTTAGAGTAGTGATTCACACCACGTTAGCTTACTTCCTTCATTTTAGGACAAAAAGCGTTCACTTCAGTAAATATGGATAATTGTCATGCAGATTAATAGTGTGTTTTATGTGTTTTATGTTCTAATTTTCAGTTTAATATATTTTTATTATAATTACAAAAATACTACTTTGTTTTCATTTTCTTTCTTATTTTCAAATTTTAGTAAAAGAAATTATGGAAACAAATTTTTGTTATTTTTATTATTTCCTTTACAAAATTTTAAAAATAAGAAACAAAATAAAAATAATGTGACATTTTCCTAATTATAGTAAAAATGTATTTAACTAAAAATGAAAATAAAAACAAATCAAATAAGCTCTAAGTCTTCACCTTATCCCTATTTTCATGAAGAATGGTTATTATGCAAAACCCAAGTGGTTATTAGCCCCAGACCCTAGTCAAACTCATGGATGTAGCTTTAATCTTCAGCTGATCCATTCCAATAAGCCTAAACACTGCAAGATCCGACCCAATGTTGCTTTCATTACCGGAGTTGATTATTTCTGGGCTCGATTAATGTTTTGTGCAAAACCTGGCCATCAATTAATTCATTAGTCCAATATTGATGAAATTTTGTCTTATTCTGCCTTGGCCCGGTCATTCATATTTTTTGGGTGTTAACACTACAAAAAATTCAAGGGATGTCTCTACATTTTTTCCTAGATCTGGTTTTTATAAAAATAAAAATTATACACCAGTGACGGATTTACAATTAATATTAAGAGTTTCCATTATGAGTTCCAATGATAGCAAATATCATACTAACCAGATCTTTCATTAAGCATACGGATCTTTCATTAAGCATACGGATCTTCCATTATGAGTTCTAACTCAAGATCCCTCCTTTCTATGAAAAGCACCTTGCCATTTAAAGCTACAATAAAATCGGCTTGCATCCACATGTTAGGACGAAATCTGAATTCGAATACAGCACCATCAACGAGTGAGCGTTCACCGAGATCGTCTTCTTTAGATATGCAATGGAGGGTAAGGGTCATATTTATGCCCAAATCATTAATGATATCCACTTGAGTTTTGTGTGGAATAATGCCACTTGCATCAAGGGTAGTCACAAAACAACAATACTAAAGGAACAATTGTAACAGCAGGAGACATTTTGGATGCAGGTCTGCTCTGTACATGCTAGCCAGTGATCTAAATTTCTGCTTGATACTGATAATAGATTTATAAGGTATAACAGCATAAGGTTCACCGATGGGGCGGAGAAGCTGGAGTCCAGATGGCATAGGTTAGCATCCAATACGTTGAATTTGGGAAACTTTTGTGAGCTTTATTTTGGATCAAATTATTTAGCATATGACATTAACTAGTTAAGAGCTATTTATTGCATAAAAAATATTTTAAAATTAACAATATTTAATGCATTTTACAGTATTGTCAAACTGGTCATTAATGCTAATTATTTAATATTATTAAATATCTTCAATTAAGTAAAAACATTTGTTAATAAGTTTCCTCAATGCATTAGTTAAAAAATAAAAATAGAGAGTAATAAATTAAAATTAAGGATTTAATTTTTATCCACTGTCAGTGTAAAATTTCTTTACATTGTCATCCAATCATGTGTTGCTAAATCATTAAAATAGTTAGAATTTCTAGGTAGTTGTTGTGATAGTCAACTCTTTTACTAATTTAGCAACACATGATTGGATGACAGTGTAAATTTCTTTACACTAACAATAAATAGAAATTAAACTCTAAAAATAAAGCAGTTAATTTAGAAAACTTAAAAATTATTTAATTTTTTTCACTAAATAATTAAGATAATTTATTTAAGAGCATTAAATGCTTCTTAAATAGTGCCCATCATTAATGTTAATCATTTAATATAACTAAATATCTTGAATTAAGTCAAAGCATTTGTTAACGAGGGTTCTCAATGTATTAGTTAAGAAATTAAAATAAAAAATATTAAATATGAAAGTAAAGTATTTAATATTTAAAAATTTTAAAATTATTTAATATTTTTATTAATTAATTAGAAAATTTTATTTAGAGGTATTATATGCTTCTTATTGAACAGTGCATTTAGTGTACTAGTTAACAAGACCCATTTTGATAAACATTATTTATTTTATAATACTTGTTAACGAGTGTCCTAAAGGCACTAATTAAAGAATTAAAATAGAAAATATTAAATGTGAAAGTAGATAATTTAATATTTTAAGAACTCAGAAAATATTTAATACTTTTTATTAAGTAATTTAGAAAATTTATTGGATGATATTATATGTTTATTAAACAGTGACCTGATTATGGCAAGACCTTAAAAAAAAATTATTACTATCCCAATTCTAATTACTTAACATGCAATTCCTAGGAGTGTCAATAGTCCTTCCCTCTAAATGCAGGGTGCATTATAGAAATAAAGTGTAAATGGTAATTATTTATGAGAAAATAAAAAAAAAAGTGAGTTTATTTTAGAATATGTTTGAATGGAAGGAGTTTAAAGAGAATAAAAATAAATGAATAATCTTTCATTTTTAAATTAAAAGAATTATAAAATATTTATTAAAATATAAAAAAAGCATTGAGAAGGGCCGCCAACGACGGCAGCACCACAGTAGCAAGGATCCCTCGCCGACATTGAAGGAAGGAACCCACGCAATTCTCCCACTGACCGAGGAGCTCTAGCCGAGCCTTCCTCCCAACTTGCGCCGTTGAAGGAGTTGGAGATAAGTTCTCGAAACTAGAGTTTCTTTTTTATGCATTTTGTTTTTGAATTTATTTTGCTTATTGCGATTTGATTAATATACTTTGTGCCCAATTTTGGTTGACTAACTTTCTGAGTTCTGATTTTTGTGTTACTGTGTTTTGATTCGTATTGAGTTCCTCAATCTTTGTGATGTTGTTTTGTATTGTTGAGTTTTTCCAATGTATGTGTTTGATTTGTCTAAAGAATTAAAATTTTAAGCAAATTTTTTAAAAAATACGGACAACCCGTTTAGACTTATACTGCTCTTAATACGAGCCAAGTTAGTTTTTTCTTACCTCATTTTTATTAACTTATTTTTATTTTACTTGTTTTAATCTTTTTACAAAATTGATGATATTAATTATTATTAAAAAAATTAATATGACCTCTAAATAAAGAATTCATATGATATTATTATATTTTTAGAGGGCTTTTTATAAAAAAAATTAATTTTTTTACTTATCAAAATATTTCACATTTATTTTTATTTATCAAAATACATTTTTTAAAATTTATTCAAAAATTAATGAGCTATGACGGTTTTTCAACAATTTTTTTTTCATTTTATAAATCAAAAACTATCTATTGAAGATTATTTTTATGAAGAAATTAAAAAAAAACTAAATAAAGTAAGTTAAAAGTTGCCTCCTATCACGATAATTTTTATTTATGTTTCTAAAATTTAAAAATATAAAATTAAGGAAAAAAAAACATATTAAGAAATTGTTATAAACAAAATTTATGAATAAAAATAAAAAAAATATTTTAATACATAAAAATTAAAGTGAAATATCTAATAAATAAAAAATATCAATATTCACTTAAAAAATCTTATTTTTGAAAGACTAAAATAGTTATTTATCCAATATTTTTTCTTAAATATTATATTTTTTATTAGTTGTAGTTGGAGCAGGTGACTAAGTTTAGGATAGAGATGTCAATTTGGGCCGGTCCGCATTGGGCCAAGCTTATTTCGGGTCGGGTCGAGTTGGGCCGGCCCACAATAGGTGCGGGCTAGGAAATAGCCAGCCCAACCCATCCCATGCAGGTTGCGTGCTGGGCTAGCTCGGCCCATAGGCTGAATTTTTTCTTTCTTTTTTTGTTTTTTTGTATCTATAATAATAAGTTATTGATAAATTAAACTTCTACATCAATTAAAACCCACAAAAATATGTACACAAATTAAATATAAGTATAACATATTATATTAAATGTCATCAACATAAATAGTGAAGATTTACTACATTGTTTTCAACATAAATGATTTATGATATATTTATGAAGCATTGCTTGAACCATAAATTAATCAATTCAAGAAATTAACACAAATTAATATCGTATTTTATGTAGAGAAAAAAGAAAGGCTTAGATGTACTCACTAAATTTGATTCTTTTTTTTAATCCAAATAAAACTAGTCATATGAATAAAAAATAACAAAATTAAATATATAATAAAAATAATAATATTTTACATAGTCGGTCCATCAGGCCGACCTATTTCGGGCTAGGCTGGGCCGACCCAAAATTGGTTCGAGCTGAGATTTTTTCACCCCAGCCCACATTTTTTATCAGGCTATTCGGGCCGACTCATGGGCTCGACCCATTTTGACACCTCTAGTTTAGGGTGATCTTGGGTGGATGACTTCAACAATGGAAAGGGCAATTCAGTGGGAATGGAATAGGCAGCCAATGTTTACTGTCTTTATTAGACCTCTGCTTTGCTTTCCTTCGTAGATGGAGAAAATCAGAAAAGGATAACTGGTAGGAGTGTTCATGGGTTGAGTTGGTTCGGGTTTTAGAAAAAAAATGTCCAAACTGATCAACTTTGATCGGGTTGATTTGGTTTGATTTTTGAAAAAAAAATTGAGCAATCCGAACCGAATCAATCTGATTAAGGTTGAGTTGGGTTGGTTCGGGTCATCGAGTTATTCGATCAATTTTTTTCTCATAACAAAATAGTAAATTTACTATTGCTAAATACTGCAAACTCGATTAGATAATTACATATAAATTTTAAGCATAAAAGCCTTACAGTATAATACAAATATTAAGATAAAAGTAAAATCAAGTTTGGAAAGAAACATTTTAACGTCTCAAAATCATCATAAGCTTCATTTGTAATATAAATGTATGACATTAATAATTAAAACATTACTATCCTAATATGCAACTAAAACAAAATAAAAATAATTGAATGATTGAAGCTTGAAATGAAAAATTAAAGACATATCATTATATCTTAGATTTTTAAATGAATGATAAGTTAAATAATAAGAAGATAATATCTAAAATTTCATTACTTTTCGAATTATTTCATCGGGTCATTAGGTTATAAAATACGAAATCTAATCATGATGGGTTTTGATAAAATTGAACCTGATTAAATCTGATAATCTAATCCAAACTAATTTTTTTAATTAATTTAGTTTAATTTGTTGAGAATGACTAGGTACTTGTAGTTCTAGGTGAAGGATGAAGGTTAGGTGGAGGATGAAGGTTGGACCAAGAAAGAAGAAAAAAAAAAAAAAGGAAAGGATAGAGGTATCTGACTGCCAATTCTTGGAAATATTAGCAGGATCATAAATTTTGAATATTGCCTAGTACGTTCAAAGGCAAACGTAAGGCATTAATATTAGCGCCATTAAAATGAGGTGAATCTGCCAGGTTAATTCTGTTTCACCTAAATTATGAGAATTGAGTTGTAAAATTATTGACTTGTAAAAATATAAATTATTTTGTCCTGTTTATCCACGGTACTCTTATATATATATATATATATATATATATATATATATATATATATATATATATATATATATATATTGAAAGTTTGAAGTATGCTGTGGAGTTTACCAAAATAAACAAACTTCAAACAACGCGTTTTTACACTTTACACACTCACACTCCCAGCAGCAGGTGAACAAATTTAATGATCAATAATTCATTCAATTTAATGCTCATTCAATGATCTATAATTCATTCATAAAAACAAATCCATATAAAAATGACATTGCATACGAATTTAGTTCTTCAAAAATTGGTAGTATAATAAGTTCAATTTGCTATTAGAATCTACACTATTATAAAGAGAATTTTTCATTTTCATATCTAACTTTATTATTCTCAAAATATTGTTATTATTTATTTAAATACAAATACAAAAAGAATTAAATTATAAATATTTTTATTTAACAGATACAATTACTACAAATACTTTTCAACTTATGACCTTACAAACACTTCTCAACTTTTGTTTTGGCAATTACACTTCAAACTTTTTATCTTACAGTTATATATAATTGATTTTAAACTCTCTTCATTTACTATTTTTTTTATCTTATTAAAAAAAAAATTTTAAAAAGTGATTCACTTTTTATTTTATTCAAAAATAAAAAATGCAGATTGTCAGGCACTATCTTCAATATGCTAGTATAGATAATGGATCTGATTCTTTTTTTTATAAAGAAATTTACAGGTAAAAAAATTTAATTTCACGAATTAGTTTATTTAGGTTTGTGAGTTGATATGAGACGAGTTATACTAATTATTTTATGGCATCTTTAAACGTATTTTAACCCATCTCGCCTAACTTGCAGCCCATCACAAGTAAACCTAAATGGATGGAAGTAGTCATTTGACATTCCTAATCAACATAAGCGAAATAAATTTTAAATCTTTATATTCATACATAAAAAAATAATTTAATATAAAATAGTAAAAGATAAATTTGTAATTTTTCATTATCAATATTATTAAATATTTATTTTTTTTATATCCAACTAAGTAATCATTTAATTATTGCAATCACCACTAGTAATATCCTTTATCTTCTTTTTAACTTTTGCAACTGCAATTTATGTGGTAGAAAAATTTGAAGAGTTAGATTCCAAAATTTTAGGTATCCCGTGAAATAGCTTTAGCTAGTAAAATTTACTTATTGATCCTCGTGATGAGAGAAAACTTCAAAAAATAGTGGGAACAAGAATGATTAAAAAAAATTACTAGTCTAATAAAAAAAATTAAAAATTGAGCGGGGCATGTGACCACTAATATCAACAGATATTAACGTTGATTGTCATCTTCAATCATTATTATTAATTTATTTATTTATTTAGGTATCGTTAGCCTATTATTATCAAAAAACTCAAAGTCAGCAATTTTTTCTTACTCAAAACACTTATATTTTTACTTATACTCTTACTTCAATTATATTTTTATTTTTTATTATATTAAATTTAATTTTGATTTAGTGTTGAGATAAATTTTAAAAAAATTATTGTCTAGTTAATTGTTATGACATCATTGAAAAAAAGGTTTAATTATAATAGTAATTGATATGAGAAGTCAAACTTTTTTAATAATATAGTAACACATAATTCAATAATAAAAAAATATTACACTAACAATAAATTAAAACTAAACTTATTATGTTATTTGATAATAAAATTTCATTCTAAATTCACATGAACACCAGGGCTTTATTATAATTTTGGTTTTCTTTTTTTTTTTTATAATAATGACACAAAAGTTTAAACTTATAAACTCTTAGAAATTATCAAAATTCTTACCATTAGCCCAATCCTAATGGCACATTCTAAGTAAACAAAAATGTTAATTAAACTTGGTCCGCGAATGATATTAGTAAGCTTTTTTTTTAATCTTTATTTGACATGAAACCTTTTAAGTTCCTTTGTTGATATATTTAAGAGGCTGGTGATAACCTCAGTTTAGGCCACTAAATGTTGGGCTGGTTAATGTGATTTGTGGGCTATTGGGCCTTCGTCAGCTATTGGCTCAAAGCCGAGGCTTAGTTTTTTTTTTTTTTCCTTTATGAAATTTCGTATCTCAAATAAATGAATGAAGCTTGGGACATTTTAGCTGTCTCATTCTAGGAAAAACAAAAAAACACACGTATATATTAAAAAAAATAATGGAGTAAAAAATAAAAGAGATAGATAAATAGAAAAGTAGTAGGATAAGGATGAAAGACGACAAAAAAAGAAAAAAGAATAAGAGAGATAATTATTGGGACAAGAATTAAACATAAATAAGTGCCAAAAAGAATAAACACTAATCTCCCCAAAGCCTTAGCTAAAGGGGAAATAAAAAAAGAACAAATCCTTTCTTAGCAATTGGCATAACATGGAGTACTAAAATTAATCTGTTTGGTCATTTTTTGCCACAAGAAAAGGGCTAAGGAAAGTTAACTAAATAAATGTTCATATATGTTCTTTTCGGCTAATTAGTCCAAGCCTAATCGCAACTTATCTTGAGGGCCTATCTCAGTTTCGGCCCGGACTCTATCTTCCAAAGGCTATGCCTAAAAAGTAGGAGAAGATTACCACTCTCACGAATTGGAGATATCTCATCTCTAGACAATCAAATTAGTTGAAACCTTATCACTCCATGACTATATAAGGAGACTTTCTCACAGGTATAAACACACAACCAACTTATCTACTTCATACAATGACTTAGTGTCGAAGTCTCTTTTACAGGTTCTCCCACCGCTGCTCGAGTAGACCTATTATCTAGTTTAAACTCATACCGGAACAGTAAATATGTTATTAGGCTGCATGCGCTTGCCTAGAACCATCAGAGGACCACACACCATAAACTACATAATTACACCAACATGGCGATTAGAAAACCTCAACATATTCACACAAAATCTTTCGTGCACTTTTCAAAATACCATAATTATGATAGTCCATTTTCAAAACATGGCAAAGGGAAATGGAAATAAAAGTAGTGGAGGGAGGGCCAGGGTGAGGATGCAGCTTGCTACCATTGATGAAAGCATTAGGTTTTAAGCTCTTCCATTTTCTGCAATTAATATATGCATAAGTATTGTTGCCTTTGATCATCATTACTAGATTTAATTTTGTTATGTATATTCATTGGATACCAAATAAAATCATGGAAAGTATACACTACAGTGCTTGTCTGCTAAACATAACTACTCTGATGGAGACATTTGCTTCAATCTGCATGCTTCTATTCTAATTAATTAACTTCTAGTTTTGTGTCACATTTAATAGAACATCGGGATTTTATTATTATTATTATTATTTTTGCGTATGGGATCATCGGAATTTTCTAAATGTCATAGAAATCTTTTAGGTTAATTTGTTTATTAAAATGTTAGATCTAGGTTTGGCTTTGTACATAAACTTGTAGTGTACGATGATATAATAAATCATATTTAATATGCATGCAATATAATTTGTTTACAATTTTCACTTTTGTAATATAAAAACTGTCATAACCATTCCCAAAATTGTGTGTATTAATTTGACACATGTGAACAGCCCTTAAAATTCCACAGATTTTGAAGCTGTTGCATGGGAAGAATGACCAAATTTCATCACCATAATAAAAACATTGTTTGCATAAAGATTATTGGCAGGTTTTTTTTTTTTGTGGTCTACATTATCGGCAGCTTCTGAAATTGCTCATGTATGGAGTGCTAACATAAATCATTACTCTAAATCAATTAAGAAGATATTTCGTATAATTCTAAATTTTTAAGTATTCAAAATGTATGGGTAAAAAGACGTTTCGATATGAGAGGAAGTAAAGCCATATCACAGTTTAAATATCAAGAATTTTTAGAAATTTGATACTCATATTTAATTGCACAAAAATCATAATGTATTAAAAAATTATTTAGTTGAATAGAAAATTTATATATAATTTTGTTTTTAATATCTTCTAGTTTTGGCATCAACACAACACAATTAGTACATGCATGTTACCAAAAAAAATTTGTACATGCATTTGAAGATATCTTGAAATCTTGTATATTCAATTTACAATGTCAACACGCTAAACGCAACCTAAAACTTCAATGCATAGAGTCATGTGAAATATATGCATCATGTAACATCCATATATGACTACGAAACTGCATTAAATTGTTTAGCCTATGCACCCTTATAGGAATATATCCAATAACTTCGAATTGGCCCATGCCAAAACTGAGGGTGGCGAACTGATAAAGACTGAGAGAATGGTAGACCCCAGACACCGTGTAGTTGCAAATATATGTGTATGTCACTAACAAAAACATCACATCAGCAGGCATTTTGCGATCTGGTGCCAGTTTATTTATGTTACCATGTCAACCTCTTTGTCATCTTTTTGTCCATCTTCCCCAAAAGAGCCAGGGTTTAGTCCCATGCCAAAGTTGAGCACTTGAGCTAATTATCTGACAGTTGTGAAAGAAAAAGACTTGCTACATATCTGAGAGAAACTCACAATCATTTCCACCAATTCATTTAATATGGATAACCGGAAGACTTGCAAGAAATATATGAACCACCACTTTCATATGGCCTTTAATTTTCGGCATTTCAGTGGAGCAAATAAGAATTTTCAAACATGCATGATAATTGAAATGCATGGCTTTCTATATTTTCCATAATTTTTCATACATCCACGACAGATGGAATAAAACATTTTGCATTTTTTTATCAAGGATATTTTAAATATTTGTTAAAAAAAAAAAGCTAGACAGATATAAAATGATACTATATATCATGATTATTTTATTCTAAGAGAAACTGAACTCAATAGCATTTGTGGTAAATTACTCTCAACTTTCTTAAAATTTCTGATAAAATTCAAATAGGTCTTTATGTTTTTAAAATTTGTAATTAGGTCTTATAATTCTACAAATTTGTAATTGGGTCCCTATCATCAGAACATCATTAAAAAGTATTAATGGTATCTTAAATTTAGAGATCTAATTAAATTTTTTTAAAATTATAAGGACTTAAAAAATTTATAATTAGGTCTTTATAATTTTAAAAATTTATAATTGAATACAGTTTATCGTTAGAGTAACATTATAAATTTTTAACAGCAAGGATTCAATTAAATATTTTTAGAATTATAAAGAATTATAAGAACCTAATTATAAATTTTTAAATCATAAGATCTATTTCAAAAAAAAATTTAGGGACTTTTAATCTTAATTATATAGATAACTATATAGCGCTTGTGAAATATACAGGCCACAACTTTCATGTTGGCCTTTTCAGCATTTAGTGGAGGAAAATCCATCTTCTCCATGATTGTAAGGATGGAAAGCTACCGAGGGATGATGTGTCAAGCTGGGGCTGAGCTGTATAGTGATAGAATCATTCCCTTTCGTGCACCCAACCCAATAGAAAAACATGTGGGCTTCTAAAATGAAAAAAAAATGGTAAAAGTAATAAATTTTTTATATAAATATACATATATATATATATAACTTTTTTATTTTTAATAATTTTATTTACATGATTTTTTTTAAAAAATTTGTGTAATTTTTAATGCAATTATACTTGAGTTCAACTAATCTCAACTAATTAATTTTTTTCTTTTGTTGAGGAATAGGGCTCTAAATCGATGAAAAAAAATTAAAAGAAGAATAAAAATGAAATTTATTGAATAATAAAGTTTGTAAAAAATTTTCACAAGTGTGACTTATATAGCTATAAAGGTGTTACTAATTATGTAACTAATCATATTCAACTAATTAATTATTAACTAATTACTAACCACCTAATTATTTGTAGTAGTATCTTTTAATATATATATGTGTGTATATATATATATACTGTCACATGCCATAGTTCATATTATTTATATTCAATTATATATACTTAAGTATTACACTTTGTATGATCAAAGTAAGATATAAATACTTTGATCAGTCTCCTGCCGTCTGGACAAAGAGATACTTTGGTTTAGACTAAAAGTAAGATATAAATATATTAAAATTTTCCCACATCTCTTTCATTTATGTGTGGAGATCATTAAATTACTATTCAATTATACCATAATTAAGGTGTTTGTACAACAATACAAGTATATATATATAAGCAAAGCAAAGCAAAGCAATGCCATTCTTCTAACCCCAAAGGGAACCTTCTCATTTCAAAAAGTGCATATGGTACAAACCTCCCTATTTGTCTTTGACAAGAAAACCACCCATTGATTTTCTTGACCCATTGATTTTCTTGTACCATTTTACATATTAAGCTCCATAAAATCAATCATTTAACTTGGGATATAAGCAAGGAATGCATGATGGCTCAGAAAGAGAGAAGGGGAAAAAGGGGCACTGGCCAGGCTTATGAGTTGGAGCTATCTTATGTGTTTGACATGTCGGGAATAAATGATGTGAAAAGATCGGGCCTACAATAGTATTTGTGGAAACTAAAGGGCAAAGAGGATGAGAGAGTTTGATGAAGATGGAGATGTGGAACCCGCCATGCCTGCACCCACATTGTATAGAGATTGTTGTCTCCTTTTGGCGTTATTGAAGTTTGTTGAGTACCATGGAATCTAATCACATATATGTCATATCATATACATATTATATAGTGCCAACTTATTACATTTTTCTCATCTCATAATGTTCTTTTCTTCTACTTTTATTGGTTTCATACCATTTACATTTTTACAACTCCGTATGCCTTTAATATAATCGTTGTTATTTGCCCTCAGCTTGCAGGCGCTATTGATATCTTTTCTCAGTTACTTGAGTGAGCCTATGTGTATATGATTTTATCAATATGGGAAGTTGTTAGATGAAAACGATGACTTATTATAATATATATATATATATATATATATATATATAAGAGACACTACAATCCTCGAATTATAATGATGACTAAGATTGAACATTAATTAGATACAATAGGGTCACTTATTGATATATAAATATTTATGTTTTAAGTGTGGGTGTAGAGGGATTTATTAAAGATAGTTCCGTATTGGGTAATGTAATCAAAAGATGTTGCATAATTTTTGGGTAAAGAAGGTGCCAACCCACAGTTGCTCCTTAATTTCTAACAAGTGGTAACAAAGAGCTCATAGTTCATTTTGACAAAAAAAGTGTTGATGTTGAAACAAAGGAGAACAAAACTAGACGTCCTAAATTGGTAACTTTGTGGATATAACAGAATTTATATGGAAGAGGAGAGAGGAGAGTGGAAATGATAATCCTAAATTGGCGACCCATGAGAAGAAAAAAATGGGGAAGAGGTGAAAATGGCTTGGTATAAATCAGTAATCTTGTGGAAGAAGAAAAAACTATAAAATAAAAAATAAAAAAAAAGAACCAAAATGAGCCTCGTAAACATGATTCTATATATGGCAAAAAATAAAAAATAAATAAAAGCATCGTCAAATATGTGAGCAAAAATGGACTTCCTAAATTGTGATTATTAGGATGACAATCATTTCCCCCCACCAAAAAAACGCAAACAAAAAACTAAAATGGGAAGGGACGAATATCCTAGGTTGATCATATTCTTGTAAAAGGATGATGATTAAGCACATGGCATCTTATGAAGGGGAGTTGTAAATATTCCCTGTGATAGTGAAATTGTCATACAATGAGTGTGTGGGCATAAAGAGGTAAGGGAAATAAAAATTTCAAATCAAATAAAAAAATAACAGTAAAATATGTGAGACATATACTTGAATAAACATTTGAAAAAGTGCCAACCCAAATGCATGCATCAAATTATATAGATTTACAAATGTTCATCATCTAGATTTTTAATGTTGGCTCTATGTAATGGCATAGTTTCTAATATTTAGTACAATTAACGTAAAATACTCTCTATCTTAAACTATTTAGATATATTATTTATAAAAATAAAATAAAATTTCGTATATATAATAACTAACATTATATCTTAATTTTCTTTATATTTATCTCATATTCAAATAGGCTATAAATATATTTTTTTAGTATTTGAAAAATTAAAATATCCGCTTACCAATGACTTTGTAAATTCCACTCATTAATTTCTATTGATTATGAATAATAAAATTATAATTTTTAATTTTTTTATTTTTTCATATAAGTACGCACATGTGCATAAAATAATTAATAGGAGCTATACTGCTATATAACCTGATCTTTGGCAGCAGTGAAGTATTTATTTTGTTATTTTTAATCCATATTCCCTAATGGAATAAACATCATTGACTGTAAGAGTGCATGAACTTCCAATATTACAAATAAGTCTCATGTTTTTTTATATATATTTGAGCGCACATCAATATGTACACATACATCCATATGCAGTACATAAGCTGACAATTTTTTACTTAACTTGTATATGTTGCACCGAAAGGTTCTCTCTCTCTCTCTCTCTCTCTCTCTCTCTCTCTCTCTCTCTCTCTCTCTCTCTCTCTCTCTCTCTCTCTCGTATTCTGAAATGCTTGAGGTGCTTGTTTTGTAGTAATGACGAGGAGGGAGCATGTTGGGTTCGGTGCTGTATTTTGCATTAAAAAATAAATGGTTCTCCACTTCTCCATATCTTTACCAAACAAAAAAAGTAAGTATAGTTTGGATAACGTAAAACGATAGCAATTGACCAAAACAAAATCACAAAGTGAAGTAAGCATTATACGAACGAATAATTAAACCTAATAATGCGTATGGTATGGTGTCCAGATCATTGGAGTGTTGCAAAAGTAGGAAACAACTTTAGTTTTAGATAATTCGCAATTTATCTAAGATGCACATGAATCATTTGGCTTATTCATACATGTTTGCTTATTATGAACGGTAATCAAACGTGTAATTCGTATGATTATTATTTAGCCAAAAAAAATGGATCATATATCCATATGATTAGAAACCTAAAACCAGTTTCCGTTTCTTTCTTTTCTTACATAATTTACCAACATTTTTGTAGTAAACAAGTTGGGAAATGGGAAGTAAATAAACATAATAAGTGGTTGTTTACTATTTAGACGTGAAAGTTATGTAATAATATATATTTATATTGAGAAGTCATTATTACAACTAAAATATATGATCTATAATTCTCACCCACCACAATATTAAGCAGTTGATCAGAAGAATGCCTATGATAAAATAGAGAAAATAATGGAATCATCATTTTTTATGTATCAAATTTACTCTAAGAGTATGTTTGGGATGGAGGAGTTTGGAGGAAGAAGAGAAGGGATAGGTAATTTTTCCTTTCTAAATTAAGTTATTATAAAAATAAATAAAGAGTGGTTGAAAAGTTAAGTAATAATCTCTTATTTTATTCCTCTCTTATTTTAAAAAATTCTCAAATAAAAAAAATGTTTACTCAAAATGAAAAATTATCATTCCACTTCTTTCTCTTCTAAACTCCTCTATCCAAACATATCATAAGGCTTTATATGAGCATGTGTGTGTGAGAAAACCACTTGGACTTAACTCAATTGGTAAAGGGTGGGGTTGGATTTGGGGTCATGTTTCAAACCCCTTGTAAACAAATAAAAAAATGAGTGTTTGTTGTGTGCAAAAATAGTAATTGGATAAGGCTAATATATAGTTGAATAAGTTTGTCGTGCTCGACTGATAGGTAACTAGCAAAAACAAAATTCATTGTCCAAATAATTAGACAATTAGTGTAAAGCAGTAGATGGAATCTGCTCCTCTGTTGTAAATTCCTAGCATTTCAAACAAAGTTCGAGTTTAATTAGGTGCCAAATCACTATAGAAACAAAGACTTTGAAGTTTGAACCATGAACTTGCTGGAAATTGCTGAATTTCGTTAATAAGAATTGTTTACATAAACTAATACCACAAATTAAAAACAAGCAAGCACCAATATATAAACCTTCCGAAATTTGCTCAAAGTAATTTGTGGAGGTTTCACTTAAATTTGCTCTCCACAATAAAAATTTATAAACTCTTTTAATTTTTATTATTTTTTCTCTATGTCATAATATATAGAATTAATAATGTTGCTTGAAATCGAGAAAGAGAATATATAATAGAATTTAATTTTAATCCACTGTAAGTATGAAGTTTCTTTATACTGTCATTTAATTATGTATTATCAAATTATAAAAATAGTTTATTATTATAACAATTATTTCAAAATTCTAATTCTTTTATAACAGTACATAATTAAATGATAGTGTAAAAAAAAAATTTATATTAACAGTAAATTAAAATTAAATCTTATATAATAAGGCTAGAAATTGCAGTCACTTTATGCTTCTCTAATGCATGCATGCGCACTTCAAGGCCAATATATGTTTTGACCCTGCAACTCAACTCAACCTTCCATATAGTTTCAGCTCCTCGTGAACTTGCGGAGGCTTTGAGTTCACGAGCCATATTGACTTGTTGAAATCATATAATCTTTCATTTTTCTTCTTCTTTTTAATGTATTTCTACTTTTATGCTATGCTTCCAAAGACATACATGCTGTGTTTACGTCTGACCAAAAAAATCTACTTAGATATCTAAAAAATTGATGGAAAAAAAAAAGTTTTGTTGATTAAATGTTAGAAAGCACATTATTACAAATGTAGTCACGGACTCACAGTATTTTAATTAGCTCTTCTCAAACGCAAGCTGTACTGCAGAATATACTATATATACATTTAGATAAATGATTATTATTATTATTAATCATTTAACTTTTACGAACATTATTTTTTGTGGATTTATGAACATATATAAACTAGTAGTGCATAATATGAGTAATGTACAGCAGATTTTAATTAATAAATTATGAAAAACAATATATATATATATATATATATATCATATGATAACTACTTGATTGTAATTTTAAAACCATATAGTATTAATTTTTTTCGTGCTAAAAGTTTAAGTAAAGGGAAGACCTATATTTAATTTAATATCATGACAAATTATTAATCTTAATAAAAATTTACAATAAGATTACATATCGTTACTAACGAGTATACTTTTGATTTACACTCAAGTCATGGCTCAACCAAGTGAGCCAACACCAATTAACACCATGTAGTATTAATTATAAGAAATCTTAAAATGTTGATGAACTCCACTAGAAATATTTCCAGATACACACATATCATACAGTTTTGTTCAATATAATTATAATAATTTAAAAATTAGACAGTATCACTATTAAAAAAAATGAGAATAACTTGTGCAGTCTATTTTTTGGCCCATTTGTCATTATCTTCCTGAGGAGGCAAAGATCTGAAACTTCTGAACCCAGATTCCCACGAAAGGACAAAACTATCCCTCACCATTAATTGGTATTACCGTTGTGTCCGACTCCCTCTCCTTGCGTCTTCGTGACCGTTGCAAGTTGCAATCACCCTGTCCGTGATCCCTTATATTAATATTTTAAAAAAATATTTAATATAATTTTATTTTGGAAAATATTTTAATAGAAATAAAGCACGGTTGAAAAAATTTATTTGGATAATTATTATTGATTAAAATTAATTTAAGTTGTAAAGTGTGCTGATTTTGTTTTATAGTTAGGCAACAAAAATCTTAACACATTAATCACTCCTTATAGTAGGATAATCATATTTTTTTTGTTGTGGTTATGTTGTTATGAATAAATGTTATTTAAAGGATAATTTAAAACTAAAAAAAAATTGGTACGGCATATCAGACACAAAAGTAAAATATGGTATTTGTATTGACACCAAATTATAATTTTTTTACAATTTTAAAACCTTAGTTTTATATATTAATACACTTTATAATTTTTTACTTTATTATCTAATTAAAAGTGTAACATACAATTTGAAAAATATTATCTCCTAATTAAAAAGACACAAAATGCTAGAAATCATATTGTAATAATCTCTATTTACTTTTAAGTTAGGTATGGAATTGTGTAATAGTAATTATATATAATTTCATATGAGTCTTAAAAACTTTAGTTAAATTTTAGAGCAATACTATCTATATATCTTCATTGACAAATGTAAATTCATCTAAGCATAAAATTGTTTTATTTTTTGTTCCAAAGTGCAAAACGGTTTTGCCCTTTTGGTTTGTTAAACTAAAATGAAGCGATTCATAGAGGTTTTTACGAAATTTATAATTTATTTATACAAAAAAGTTTAGGATGAAAAAAAAAAAAAACTCTCTCTGTTTTAAAGTCAAAACATTAACAAACTACAAACCGGAAACCTTTAAATCCAAATCCAAATTATACAATTGTGATGGACAAAAAATTGATGAGCTGATCCAGTTCCGTAGACAAGGAGCCATTGTATAATATTTTATTTCTTATTATACTACAGTTATGTGAATAGTGTTATATTTTTTTTCCCACAAAGGTGTGAAAATATAAATGTCATGTCATTAATTGGAGAGAGTCACAGACGCTCATGCCACTATTTACAAGTCAACAACATAATGACATATATGTGTGTTCAATTTCTTCTAACTATCATGACCGTTGGATTCATGGCACATGACAAAGGAGAAGAGTGTTTGGGTTCAAATCCCACAGCTGTGAATTGATAATTGAGTTGGTTGGTTAAAAAATTATTTTTATTTCATTTGTAAATAAAATTAATTAAATATTTAATTAATAATTTATATATAATTAATTAATAATATTTATTTTTATTTTGATATATGATATTAAGTGATTAATTATGTGTTAATTATTAATTAAATTAATTAAATTAATTAAATATTTAATTAATTTTATTTAAAAACTAAATAAAAATATTTTTTTAAAACTAACTTTAAGTCATTCTCCCTTAATAATTTTCATGGACTTTATGTTGGTATAAATGAGAAGAATTTAAACATTTAAATATATTGTTTTAAGTTTAATTATAATTATTAAAGCAATATGTATAAAATAATATAATTAAGAATGATATTTACTTCGTGCGCTTCACAATATTTTATGTGATTAGTCTTTTTATTTTCTGAGTAGGAATATCCAAGTTATTGAAAGAAAGAAAAAAAATCCGAGTAAGAAGATGAACGGCTGATATTGGCTAGAGGGTCTAACTGACTTAACCCTTGGGATGTCCACCGCAACTCACGTGCATGGATGGCATCCACCGAATACAGCATCAGCATCACCAAACTATGCACCTTGGGATCCACTGTTTGAAGATCCACTCCTTATCCCCGTGCATGTCTCCTGAAGCGGTGTTCGCTCATGATGTACGTTAGGGAATTCCTGCCTGCGTGCTCTAAGATGCGCCCGTCAGTATAATAAACCACACCGTTCGGTCCTTTCCCATCCATGCATGTGCACGTTTTTCAATGACAATTTTTTTTTTATTGTTGAAAAGAATCGTAATTATTTCACTTTTAAATTAGAAAGAAATTAATCTTATATTTAAAATATATGTGATTAAAAATATGATTTTTTTTTATCAATATGATCAGCAAATCTGTTTTCAATTTTTTTTATTTCAACTTATTATTTTTATGAAAAAAAGAGAATTTAATTAATTAAGTACATGTTTAAAAAAGATTATTTTTTTTTATAACAACTTTTTTTCTTATAAAAATTATTTTGTGTAAAATTTATTATGTTTAGTTAAAGTGTATAAAATTAATTATAAGTAAAGAGTATATATTAAAAATCAATTTTTTAAAAAAATTATTTTGAATATTTGGTTAAATAATTTTAGATAATTTCAAAAAAATTATTAAATAAATAATTTTTTATCTTTAGCTAAATAATTTTTTTGATTATTTATATTTTTTTAATAATTTAATATATAAAAATATTTTTTTATATAATTTAATATATAAAAATATTTTTTTATATAATTTAATATATAAAAATATTTTTTATATAATTTAAACAAAATATTATCTTAAACTTAATTATAAATTAATATATTTAAATATAAATTAATTTTTTTATTATTAATTATTTTAAAATTTTATTATACACATAATTAATTTTTAATATAATTTTTTTATAACTAATCTAATTTTCCTCTAAATAATAAAATTGTTATTCACCCGTGTGAAAGGTGGGTCCTACTCATGGTAGTGGGGTCGGGTAAGAGGAGTCACATGATTGGATTGAAGATTGTGAAAAATGAAAAGTTAACGTTGTACTCGACGGACGTTTTTGAATTGAAACGGGTGAGAAAGTAGAGTCAGTCTAGTCTGCCACTTCAACGGGAATTGACTTCGTGATTAACGGCGGGGGACCTTGGATTTGGGAAATCGAAGGAAGGAGCTTTGCTTCTCGCTCTCGTAGTCTCGTTGGTAGTAATTACTAATTATTGTTTGGATCGGACCACACTGATCTGTGAGATCGTGAATTAGTCTTTTATTTAGTTATGATTTATTATCATAATTAAATTTATGGTTTGGCTGAATTAAACTTGTTAAAATTAAACATAACTGTTAAATTAGTTGATTTTATGTGAATTAGATATTTTTTATTTTTTTTAAATCTCTCAATCACTTTATTACTTAATTGAGAGTGATATAAGACTTGAGAGTTGAGATTTCAAAAATTTATTATGTATTTTATTATTAGTAATGAGTGTTATGAGTGTTATATATAACGTAATTATGACATTATTTGGTTTGATCGGATAATGAAATTAATTGAACTTGAAACGAAAGATTTTTAGTTCACTGTTAGGTCTAATTTTAACAACATTGCTAATTATTACTAATTGTATGATATTTGTTTGTAACTTTATTTTATAAGGGTATTGATACTTGTAATAATTAGTTGTTAATATTTAACTATGTATCTTACTTAATTAAAATATAAATATTAAAATATAAATAAAAAATTAATACCAAAAAATATATATAAATAAAATAAGAGGTTTCTTTGATACTCTTATATTTTTATGAGTATTGGTACTCTTTTATAATTAGTAATCAATATTTGGCCACATGTCATATTTAGTTGAAACATAATTATTTTACTTTTCAAGAAATGAGACACGTGACTAAATATTAGCTACTATATAATTAACAGGGATATCAATACGCTTATAAAAACAAAAGGTACCGAATAAAATTTCCATAAAATGATCATATTTCAACAAAGTGAAATATATGATTAAATATTGACTAATAATTATAAAAGAATATAGGTATTTTCACAAAAAAAAAAAGTTAATAGAGAAACCTCCCTAATTAGAATATGGAGAGATTATTTTTAAAGACTATAAGATGTTCCCACATTTTTTAAATATGGGATCAATTTCCGCTTAGACTTTGATTTTGCCTTAACTACAAAGTATTTCCCGTGAAATTTAAATACCTACATTATAAGTAAAATATGCTCATATAAAATTTAATTTATCAACTGAATCATATATCATATAGATATTTTTTCTTCCTCGATATTCTTGAGTTCGCCACATTAATTATGTAAATCATGATTATCTTTCACTTTTACTGTAATTTTTTTAATGTTAATAATTGTTATAGTGAGCATAATGAAAGATAATAATAGTTTGCATCACTGACGTGAGATAAACAATAATAAAATATAGGCTAAATTATTTTGTAAGTGTCTGAACTTTATTGAGAAATTTAAATAGGTATTTTTGCTTTAAAAATTTATAATTATGCTTAAAAAATTGTAATTGATTTCCTGTTGTCAAAGTATCATTAAAATTATTAACGATAAGTTAAATTAAGGGATCTAATTAATTTTTTTTGAAACTATAAGTATATAATATTTGTAATTGAATTCCTATAATTTTAAAATTTTATAATTAAGTCTCAAAATATAGTTTACTATTAGAGTATTATTATAAGTTTTTAATAGCAGAAACCTAATTAATTTATTTTAGAACTATAAAATCCTAATTATAAACTTTTAAAATATAAAGACTTATTTAAATTTTCTCAAAAAATTTAAGAACCTAGATAGTTATTTAACCTAAAATATAAGAGTATTTAAGAATTTTTTATAAAATCTGTAATTAGAATCTGGAAAAATTCTTAAGTACTTTTAGAATTTAAAATAAAATATTTCTCTACTGTGTGTATCATTTAATATTAATCATACTAATTATAATGGCTCAAAATTGATATATCTAACGTCAATTCGTACAAAGTAAGAGAAATGTCTTCATCTAAAAAAATATAGGGCGAATGATTTAAAACTTCTTCTTGGTAAAAAGTTAGACAGTTTGGTTCGTTTTAAAAATTAATCAATCATTTAACTAATTTAACCAATAATTTATATACAATTAACTAATAATTTATCTTCATTGTGATACTTAATATGTGGTTAACTGTATGTAAATTATTGGTTAAATTAGTTAAACAATTAGTTAATTTTTAAAACGAACCAAATTGTCCAACATTTCCATCAAGCTAAACTTTTAAGTCATTCTCCCAAAAATATATGAGTGGAGCCCAGCTTGGCCAACGGTTAACGGCTAATTGACTTGTCAACGTCATATTATTTAAATAAACAACTTTTAAGTTCTGAAATTCTTGTGTACGTTGTAAATAAAATAAAAAGAGATAAAGATAAAATTAACTATAAACTCTAAAAGTCTAATTCTTCATGAACTATTTATACTATAAAACTTTATTGTGTTTTCTTCTTAAACAAAACATATCTTTGTATAGGACCCTAAACATAAATAAGAAAAATGGGTTACATATCTCAATAAGATACACCATTATATGTAGAGATTACATATTCATTAGAGAGATCAAATAACAATAACCTCTTATTAATGGCACCCTTAATTTCTAATTAATATAGTCATTCATCACGTGTAAAATATACATGTTTTACAACACTTCCCCTTGAATGACTATTCACTATGAATATGCCTCGTTAAAACCTTGCTAAGAAAAACCTAGTGGGATAAAAACTTAGTGAAGGAAAAAAAGTACAATATTCATAGATAACTTACTTCCCCTCAAAAAAACATAATCAACTATGTAATGTCTTTAAGCTGACGCATTCCAATGTTATGCACGTGCTTCTTGAAAATTGAAGTTGACAATGCCTTTATGAATAGATCTGCTAAGTTGTCACTTGAGCGAATCTTGCAAATATTAATATCACCTTTCTTTAAGAGTTCATGAGTGTAAAAGAACTCTGGTGAAATATGTTTAGTTCTATCACCTTTTATGTAGCCACCTTTAATTAGTGAAATGCATACTGCATTATCCTCATGCAATATTGTCAACTTGTCATTTTTCACGAACAATCCACATGCTCCCCTAATGTGTTGAATCATAGTTCTCAACCACACACACTCACGACTTGCTTCATGAATAGCCAATATTTCTAAATGGTTTGTGACAAGAGGTTGTCGAGACCTCGTCAAATAATAAAAATTACCGGTTCGCAAACTAATTTGTAGTATAGAGCATGAACCGAATCGTCTCTCAAGGATCCAAAAAGAACAAAAATTTAATCAAATCAAGATAATTAAAAGGGGGTTTTGATGATTTATAAAGATAATACACTAGTTGAATTAAAGGAAAGTAATTAACAAATTTAAAGAAACAACCAATCCAAGGAAATTTACCGATCTTGAGTGTAACTCATCATTGATCACAAGAAATTCACTTAATTGCTAACCATGTTCTTGGCCTTAGATCACATCAAGAAGCCTCAACATAATCCAAGAATCCTCTACTAGATAAGCATCTAGGATTTAATTAACCAATGTTAGATAAAGTAAGCACCATCCATACATAGATTAATTTAAGATCCAGAATTTAACCAAGCTAAACAATCCATCAAAAAGCTTTAATAAATTGCTTATTCTTTGTGATCCTCTTTGAATACATGACAATAAAGCTATTATCACATTAACATCTAAATCAAATTAAGCAATTCAATCTAGATAGAAATCAAAAGAGGAAGAAGAGAAACTTGAATAACAATTAAGCAATATGAACAAGCAAAACAAGATCTCCAAATTAAATATCAAGATGGCTAATCCCTTGGATTGATTATGAGAGCCTAGCCTTCCATGGATGGGAAGGAAGAACTCAGAAATAAAATAACAAAAACGAAATTCTAAAGAAAATGAAGAAGAAGAGAAAGAAAACTCTAACAAATACTAAAACTTTCTTGAAACTTACTTCCAAATTGAATCTATGATAATACAAAGAGATTGACTCTATTTATACTAATCCTAGAAGCCAATTTGTACATGTACATAATCTGAATACAAGCTATAAGAATATGAAAATTGTCAAAAATGGAAACTTGATGCATGGTAGGTGGGTTGGTGCATGGTAGGTGGGTTGGTGTATGGTTGGTGGCTTTTAGTCAACAACTCTTATCCGACTTCTGGCTTCAAATTCATCACCTAGACAGTGCATTTTGGCTTGGATGTCTTCATCAAAGTTGTAGCCAGTTGTCTCCTTGAAAATCTCCAATTTGAATCATGTCATTTGGACTTTTAGAACTCCAGAAATGCCAAAAACACTTCACCTACCTCAAGTTAGGTTGGAAGAACGTGTTTCCAAATTCAGACCAACTTGTAGCTTCAGAAGCATGCCTAAAACGACATCTATTGACAAAATGGTCTTCATTGAAGTTGGAGATATGGGTCTTATCTTTCAAGTGACCAAGTTTCAGCCCAAGAGGAGGCCTATAACCCACTATATAGTCCAATATGTGCATACTGCCCAGATGGTTCCGTGACAGCAAACCCACTCTGCATTGCAGGGATATTTTGGACCCTTAGCATTCCGATCCAGCTCTTGAGTTCTTCATGAAACTTGTAGAGCATTGTCTTAGCTTTCCAAATACATCAAGATCACCTCAATTGGATCACCGAGTCCCAAGTTATGACCTAACCAAGGAAGAAAGGTCAAAATGCATCAAAATCCGAAAATTATTCAATATTTGCATTAAAGCCCAATGAAGCCCAACAACATTAAACTCATCTAAAGTACTAATATTGGGCACAATAAACATCTAATAATGCCTAATACAAAGCTAACATAAGTGTCTCAAATTGATTGATCAGTTTGATGAGGTAGCGGTAATTGTTTGTTTTACAAAATACCATGAGATAGTAGTGTCACTATGTGTAAAGACATAGTCTGTTTGTGACCAGGCTTTGTAAGGATTATAAAGATATCTAGCATCAACATATCCTATAAATTTGGACTTTTCACCCTTTGGGTAAAATAAACCCATATCAGATATGTCACGGAGATAACGAAGAACATGTTTCACTCTATTCCAATATCTTCATGTTGGTACAGAACCTTGCTAGTAAGTTGACCGCAAAAGCTATATCGGGTTTAGTGCAGTTTGCGAGATACAAAAGTGCTCTAATTGCACTAAGATATAGTACTTCAGGGCCAAGAATTTCTTTATCATCTTCTCGTGAACGAAAATGATCTCTTTTTACATCAAGAGCACGGACAACCATTGAGGAACTTAATGAATAGGATTTATCCATATAAAATTGTTTCAAATTTTTTTCAATATATGATGATTGATGAATAAGAATCCCATTTAGCAAATGTTCAATTTCAAATCCAAGACAAAATTTTGTCTTCCTAAGATCTTTCATTTCAAATTCCATTTTTAAGTAGTCTGCAGTATTTGAAATCTCTTATGGAGTCCTAATTATGTTTAAGTCATCAACATAAAGTGCGACTATAGCAAATCCAGAATTTATTTTCTTGATGAAAACACAAGGACAAATAGGATTATTTTCATATCCATTTTTCAATAAATATTCACTCAGACGATTGTACCATATACGTCCAGATAACCTATACAAGGATTGTTGTAGTTTAATTGAGTACATACTTCGAGGGTTTGAATTCTATGCTTCAGGCATCTTAAATCCTTAAGGGATTTTCATATATATATGTCATTATCTAATGACCCATATAAGTAAGTTGTCATTACATCCATTAGACGTATATCAAGTCATTCAAAGATTACTAAACTAATCAAAAACATGAAAGTAATTGCATCCATAATAGGAGAACATGTCTCTTCATAATCTATATCAGGCCTTTGTGAGAAACCTTGTGCTACAAGTCATGCCTTGTATCTCATAATTTCATTTAACTCATTTCTTTTACACGCACGAAGACCTATTTATATCCAACAGGTTTGACATCTTTAGGTGTCTGGACTACTGGTCCAAATACTTTACATTTGGCTAATGAGTTTAGTTCAGCCTATATTGCCTCTTTCCATTTTGGCCAATCATTTTGATATCGACATTCATCTACAGTTTGAGGCTTAGGTTCATTATTGTTAACAATCTCATAAGCAATTGCATATGCAAAAATATTATCAACGATTACTTCATTTCTTCCCCACATATTTCTAGATTTTAATGAGATCTCATAATTTTTTGGTACCCAAACCACTTCCAGGGTTACTTGTCTAGAAATATCATGTTGTTGATCCGCATTACTTTTGACCTCTTCTGGAGTGTCCTTTTGTGACTTACTCATTTCTTTTTCTTTTGAGGTTTAATATCCTTTACATTGATAGGTCTACCACGCTTCTGGCGTGCTTTAGATTCAATGATTTTTATACCCACAAATTGTCCTGCAGAGATAATTAATCGTGCAGTAATATTTGTAGCAGGTACATGTGATTTAGAGACCTTTTGGGTGTCAGTAAAAATATTTGGTAATTGATTTGCGGCATTTTACAAATGAATTATTCTTTGAACTTCAAGTTCACATTGATTTGTGATTGTATCAAGGTTGGACAATGTTGTTGTGTTCCAACAAATTTCTTGTGCTTTTTGTCCTTTAACTTTTTCTTCCCCTAATGATGGGAATATTGATTCATCAAATTAACAATCTAAAAATCTTGCTCTAAAAAGATCACCTGTTAAAGGTTCAATATATCTAATGATAGATGGAGAGTTAAAACCAACATAAATTCCAAGATGACGTTGGGGGCCCATCTTCGTTCGTTGAGGGGGAGCAATAGGGACATATACAGCACAACCAAAAATTCTAAGATGAGATATATTTGGCTGTTAATAAAAAATAAGCCGCAGAGGTGAATGCTTGTGATATGCAGTTGGGCGAATACGAACCAAAGATGCAGCATGTATTATAGCATGTCCCCAAGCAGATGCATGAAGTTTTGAACCCACAAACATAAGTCTAGCAATTAACTATAAACATTTAATGAAAAGACTTTGCTAAACCATTTTGAGTATGAACATGTGCAATGGAATGTTCAACACAAATTCCTATTGACATGCAATAATCATAAAATGCTTTTGACGTAAACTCACTAGCATTATCTAAACGAACTATCTTTATAGGATAATCAAGAAAGCTTGATCTTAACTTTATTATCTGGGCAAAGAATTTAGCAAAAGCAGTATTACGAGTTGAAAGCAAACAAACATGTGACCATTGAGTAGAAGCATCAATTAAAACCATGAAATAACGAAATGGTCCACAAGATGGATGAATGATGCCATAAATGTCTCCTTGTATTCGTTGTAGAAAAGTGAGAGATTTTAAAGATAATTTAGATGGAGAAAGTCTAATAATTAATTAACCTTGAGCACAAGAAGTACAAAAATAATCATCGAGCAAAAGAAATTTCTAATCCTTTAATGGGTACCCATATGTATTTTCAATTATACGTTGCATCATAGTTGAACTTGGATGGCCAAGACGATTATGCTAAAGTATAAAAGTTTTAGGTGCACAAAATTTGATTCAACCATCCTTATTTTTGTGAAATATAAGCCAGATGAGAAACTCAAAAGTTTCTCTAATATAAACTTCTAATTCGAAATTGTAGAGGTAATATAATGATATTCCACATTTTCCTCATTTTTTGTTTCAACGTGATACCCATTGCGATGTATATCTTTGAAGCTTAGTAGATTTCTTTGGGATCTACTAGAATATAACGCATCATCAATATATAATTTTGTCCCATTTGGGAACATAATGTGGACTCTGTCAGAACCTTCTATTACATTTACATAACAAGATATTGTATTAACATTAATTTCAGATAATGTTAATTGTATGAAATATTACGTAGAATTGTGTGAGTTGTATCACTGTCCACTAAACATATGTCATCCTCCATAGCATTAATTTGAAGGAGGATTTACACTGGTCCAATAATTTTTCCTACCATGACCTCGTTTACCACTATGACCTAGTCCACGATCTTGAGAAAATGCCACATTTACTTTAGGGAGTTGTGTTGAGCCACAAGTAAACAAGAAATTAGTTCAAAATATTTTGTGAATCTACGCTCTCGATATTGCTGTTATAGGAGCACATTCGAGACATGAAAAGTCGAATATGTTTTTTCTAACATATCCTCATCAGTAATTTTCTCTCAACATAATTTCAATTGAGAGCTAATTTTGAACAAAGTAGAATTATATTCACTTACGGTTTTGAAATCTTGTAGTCACAAGTGTATCTACTCATATCGAACTTTTGGAAGAATCACCGTTTTTTGGTGTTCATATCTCTTCTTTAAATTATTCCAAAGGGCTAATGGATCCTTAATAGTGAGATGCTTAGTTTTTAATTTTTCATGTAAATGGTGTCGAAAGAAAATCATTGCTTTTGTGCAATCCTGCAGGGATGCTTGATTTTCTTCTTGAATAGTATTTTCAAGATTCATAGCACTAAAATGAATCTCAGCATCAAGGACCCATGACAAGTAATTTCTTCTAGAAATATCAAAGGCAACGAATTCAAGCTTTGTGATATTTGACACGGTAAAGACACTTGAAAAAAAGAATCTAAAGTGAGGTAGATGATTAAGAATTCCAATAATAATAATAAAAAGATCTATACTTATCACACAAATAAGACACTATTTTAGATTTCTAGAGAAAACAAAATTCTTACCTTGATATAATGAAAAGAGATTAGAAGGATTTTGCTATACCGTTTCGTGCTGATAACGTGTTGTAAATAAAATAAAGAGAGATAAAGACAAAATCAAGTATGAACTCTAAAAGTTTAGTTCTTTAGGAACTAACTATACCATAAACCTTTATTGTCTTTCTTCTTGATCAAAACATGTCCTTATATAGAACCTCAAACATAAGTAAGAAAAAGGGGTTACATATCTCAATAAGATACACCATTATGTATAAGGATTACATATTCATTAGGGAGATCAAATAACAATAAACCCTTATTAATGACACCCTTAATTTCTAATCAAAATAGTCATTCATTACATGTAAAATATGCATGTTTTTACAACAGTGTAATCATATATTTACTTCTTTAAGGAATTATTCTAGCATTTAAGTTTTTATTGATAATTTAATGAGTTATTAGTTATATTGAATAGGTTTTTAAATGTTTATTATAAAAAATAAAAATTAATAAATGTTTAATTACTCGTAAAGATACAAGAGTATATCAGTACTTATAAAAAAAATTCAGCACCTTAATAAGACCTACTTTTTTTTTATTACATTCTTTATTTGTCAATGATCAAATTTACTTTTATATATAAATGTGTTATTAGTAGGGTGCATAAAATGTATTTAAAAACAATTAAAAAGAAAGATAGATACTAAATATTAATTTTTATTAATTGAGTATTTTTTTAAAAAAAATTATATAAAAATGAATAAACCTAAGAATCAGTTTTATAATATAGCTAAAAAATATTATTAATATAACATTATTCCAAGAACAAAGTAGTAAATTGAAGTTAGGGTGTATCAAGAGAACAAAGAAAAGGCAAGGGTAATGCTATATCATATATAAAATTAGTAAATTTCAAATCAATTTTTTTTTTTGCATTACTAATTCTATTTATAACTATGTATTAGGTATGTTAATATTTATATTATTTAATTATTTTTTATATAAGTATGTTTCAAAAAAATATTTCTTTAGCATTTTAAGAGAAATATGATTACAAATATTTTGATTACTTTGCAAGCAAAACAATATGAAAGTTAACACTTCTATGTAGAATAAGTACTATTACATTATCAGTAATTACAATTGTACAGAAGAGAAGATAATTTTATTTCGATTTAAGTGATTATATTCAAATTATTTATTATTATTTTAGTCGATTAATTTTTTATAATTAAATTCTGATGAACTCATTTTTAAGTGTTGCTAGGTTATTCATGTTTGTTTAGAACAAATATTTTTGATGAGTTGTAACTAAATATGCACCAAAAAATAAGTGTTGCCAGGGTTATTCATGTTAATTTGCTTAGTACAAATATTTTTTATGAGTTGTGAAATGTTTATTGATTGTTAACTTTTACAATAAATATTTAAAATTTCATTAAATATAACCAATAATTAATAAATATTTGATAACTTATCAAATTACTAATATAAAAACATGGGTGTTGTAATAATTCTCCAACTATGTAACGGTATGAGTAGTGTTTGAGATTTTCTTATATTCATTTGGTGAAACACAATAATCTTAAATTATAGGATTTAATTTTAATATATTGTTAGTATAAATTTTTTTTTTATATTATCATCCAATCATGTTTTAACATATTATTAAATAGTTATGTTGAAACCAATTTCTTATAAAAAGGTTTGAGTTCTAAATTCTTAAAAGCTATAAGCTTTCCCTGTTAAGTTTTGAGGATAACAAAAATATTTATTTAGTTTGAACAAGTAAGTGTTTCGACAATAGTTTTAACAAATCGCTACTTGTTGTGCGTCCATTCTCATTTATGCTTAAAGTTAACTCTTCGAAGGCCCAATATGCTTATAACTCTTTATGGGTCCAATAAATGTATTATATACTTTTACTATTGGTGCGCCCAATACTCGTGATGCATATACTTTGTTACTTCTTATTAGTTCGTCCAATTCGATCTATCCGCCAAAAGCCTAGGACTCAACTCACTCTTTCAAAGTTCAAGCTCAAGTTCGCGTCCAAGTGAATTTTCAAAAATGAAGAACTCGTTCCTCATTAAATGTTAGAAAAGAACTCCTCGAATTTCCTCGTGACGGAAGAAGTCAAGCTAAGCCACTTTTGCCGACATTGTCTAACAACTACAAAGATCCGCAAATAAGAAACCGTGCAATCTTAGACAAATCGTGACTTTTGTTTTCATTGATTGGAAGTCTCGAGAGAATAAAAGTCACCGTCGGAAGAAGTTCAAAGACTTTTCCAAGGTAGATGCATTTAATGCTACTCGTAACGGTAATAAATATTTCCGTTGACGATCTAGCCCATGAAGTCTCGCTCAATTTGTTCTTACTTATAAAGAGAAGAAGAGCACTTGAAGAACTAGAGAGATCTTTTGCGAAGCATCCTTCAATAGTCTAAAAAGCTTTATTTCCATATTCGTAAAAAGAAAAAGCCTTGAGATTTCTATTGTCTATTCTCATTTGTTAGTGAGTTTCAAACTCAAGCTTTCATCTACTTTCAATTATTCATCTTAAGCCTTGTAAGCACGGAAGAGGCTGTGTGTAAAAGAATACTTGTGAGATAGAACACGAAGAGGTTGAAAATACTTGTTACCCGAAGAGGTGCATAATACTTGTAATCGTGAAAAGATTAGTTGGAAAATCTACGGTTGAAGGGGTGGACGTAGCTCTTGGTTGATAAGAGTGAACCGTGATAAATCTCGTGTGTAAGCTTCTCCTCTCTTCTAGTGTGCTTTATTATATTCACTAACCTCTGGGGTTTACCATTGTGTTTATTAACAAAGATCTTTTTATTTGGTTTTAGAACGTGTTAACCTTTTTATTAAAAGTCTTTTCGAAACCCTTGGAGTCCAATAGGACTAAGTGGTGTTGGTCCTAAGTTCTTTGCTTGTTAAACTGTCGTATCCCTTCGGGCCGTGTTCTATTTTCTTTTGAAAAGGAAAATCTTTTATTAATCAAAAAGGGTTAAGAAACACAATTCAACCCCCCTTCTTGTGTTTCACTTGGTTATTTCAATTGGTATCAGAGCCTGGTTCTTGGGTTGAGCATCTAACAGTGCAGAGGAAAAAGATCCAGTACACCCTTTAATGGAGAACGAAGGACAAGCGGTGAACAGACCACCTCTATTCAATGGAAACGACTATGATTACTGAAAGAAGAGAATGATTGCCTTTTTTGATGCCCAAAATATGGACATTTGGGACCTAGTTCAAAAAATGGATATCAGAAACACCAACGCATGAAGGACGTGGATCTCCTCGACCACAATGGACGGAAGGACAACGAACCACATCAGCTTAACTCAAAAGCCAAACATTATCTTATGTGTGCCATCACGATCAGCACGACAAAGTCCATAGTCGTGTGAAACAGCTAAAGAGATATGGGATACTCGGCATTAGCACATGAAGGCTCATCTCAAGTCAAAGAATCAAAGATAAGCATCTTTGGTTCACCGCATGAGCTCTTCAAAATGGGGAGAGCATGAAAACATTGATCAAATGTTTGGACGATTCCAAACAATAATCAATAGCTTGAGATCTCGGTAAAGAACTATGATAATCAAGATCATATCGAAAAATCCTAAGAAGTCTTTCCGCATGCTGGAGACCTAAGGTTCTTGCCATACGAAGCAAAGAATCTAGCTTCTCTTACCAGGGATGAACAATTGGGTTATATTAAATATCATGATCTGTAACTTCAATAAGAGGAAAGCTCAAGAAAAGTGACATCAATTGACCTAAAATCTCAAAAAGTCAGTACGTCCAAAGCACATAAAGCTGAAAAATCTTGACGAGCCAGTCATCTCAAGATAATATATGATAATGACGACGAGTTATCTTTCATCTCTAGAAAGATACAAGCAATGTGGAAAAAGAAAGGAGGTATGGGAGAAAGCACTTTGGACGAAGGTCATCAAAGGACAAAGCAGAACAAAAGACAAGTGTCCAATCATATGCTCACGAATGCAAGAAGCCCTGGACACATTAAAGCGGAATGTCCTTCACTAAACAAGGAGAAAGAGAAAAGGAGATTCTTTCCAAAGAAGAAAAGAGGATTAATGGCCACAGGGAAGATCTTGATCTTTCAACTACCGATGATGAAGAAGAAGCGGAAGAAGAAGCAAATCTATGTCTCATGGCTAACACCGTGTCCAGGAAGAAGAAGAAGATGAGGTAACTAAGCGTGATCTTGATCTTGAGAATGCATTTGATGAGTTGTTAAATAATTTATCTATTTTAGTGGTTGAATATAAATCCTTGAAAAGAAAGTTTTCAAAATTAACTAGAGAATATGGAAAAATGTTTTCAAAAACAAGAACTTGAAATTTATTGTGAAAAATTAAAAGCGAAAATGCTCTTTTAAAAACATCTTACGAGTCCAACACTTCAGATGAAGTTGATAAACTTCATAATGAGGTAAAAGAGTTAACAGGAGGACCTCTAAATTTGTAAAAAGCACCAACAACCTAAACATTTTACTCAAATATTCCGTGAGACCCTCGTGACAAATCGGGATTGGGATATCAAGATCTCGGATAAAACAGTTTTTTCAAAAAACTACTACTCAACCTAAATTCATTAAGACTGTTTGTAAAAGAACGTTTACTCTTCCTCAATAGATTTTTTAATAAAAGGTCAAAATATTATGGATCTCCAAGAGCTAACCAAAAGGACCCAAAAGATATGGGTACCTAAGGATATGATAATTCCTCTTGCGGATGTGCTTAGCAACAAGAAAAGACACTGTCATGGTACCTGGACAGTGGTTGCTCACGGCACATGACGGAGAAAGGTCTATGTTCCAAGACATCAAAACTAATAAAGGAGGCTCCGTCACGTTTGGAGGAAACCAGAAAGGTAAAATAGTTGGAATAGGTAAGATTGGTAAGCATCCTTTTCCCTCTATCGATAATGTTCTTCTAGTTGAAGGATTGAAACATAATCTGCTTAGCATTAGTCAATTATGTGATAGTGGATCTAATGTTTCATTCAATCAAGGAGAATGTATAGTTAAAAACTCTGACGGATCCATACTCTTCATTGCTAAAAGGCAAAACAATCTTTATAAAATTGACTTGGAAGATCTTTCAGATCAAAATGTATCATGTCTAGTTTCCATAAAAGGAGAACAGTGGATATGGCACAAGAAGCTTGGTCATGCAAGTTTGAGATTAATCTCTAAACTAAATAAGCATAACCTCGTAAGAGGACTACCAAAGCTTGTGTACAAATCAGATGTTCTTTGTGAAGCTTGTCAAAAGGGGAAACAAATCAAAAATTCTTTTGAGTCCAAAAACATCGTTTCCACCTCTAGACCACTAGAATTGTTACATCTTGATTTATTTGGTCCTACAAGAACTTCTTCACTAAATGGAAAGAAATATGGATTGGTCATAGTAGATGACTATACTAGATGGACATGGGTTATGTTTCTAGCTCACAAGGATGAGTCTTTCAAAGTCTTTTCTATTTTCTGTAAAAGAATTCAAAATGAAAAAGGAATGTGTATCAACTCAATCCGAAGTGATCATGGAGGAGAATTTGAGAATGAGAGCTTCCAATTGTTCTGTGAAGAAAACGGTTTTTCTAGAGGAAAAGTTGACACTACTCTTTTTCGAAAAGACAAAAACTCGAAATTCATTTTAGTTCAAATTTATGTTGATGATATTATCTTTGGAGCTACTGATGAATCTCTTTGCAAGGATTTTTCCAATCTGATGCAGATGAATTAAATGAGCTTAATGGGAGAATTAAAATTCTTTCCGGGTTTTGCAAGTGAAGCAAACATTGGAATGAAATCTACATTCATCGGACCAAATATACAAATGAACTTCTCAAGAAATTCAAATTGGGACGATTGCAAAACAATGAGCACACCAATGCATCCATCATCCACACTAAGATTGGGCGATAAGGATAAAAGGTGGACGAAAAGGTATACGAGGTATGATCGGATCACTCTTATATCTCATCGCGTCAGGACTGATATAATGTTTAGTGTGTGTCTTTGTGCACGTTTTCAAATGATCCTAGAGAGTCACACTTAATTGCTGTAAAAAGAATATTCGAGATACTTGAAAGGAACTACTAATCTGGGCTTGGTATTTAAGAAATCTCATGAGTGCAGATTAGTTGGTTTTGTGATCGACTATCTTTGGAGATAGAATCGAAAGGAAAAGTACAAGTGGAGGATGTCACTTCATTGGAGGAAATCTAGTATCATGGTCCACAAGAGACAAAGCACAATTGCTCTATCAACAGTGAAGTTGAATATATCTCGCGTCAATTGTTGCTCTCAACTACTCCTGGATCAAACATCAATTAGAAGACTACAACATCTTTGAAAGTAAAGATTCCTTTACTATGTGATAATCTCGCAATTAACTTATCAAAAATCCCATACTACACTCAAGGGCAAAACACATTGAAATCAAACATCACTTTATAAGAGACTATATTCAAAAAGGTGTGTTTGATATTCAATATGTGGATACTGATCATCAATGGGCGATATTTTCACAAAACCCCTCTCTCGAGGATAGATTCACTCTTATTCAAAAACATCTAAGTATGCATTTTGTAAAGAATTAATATTTCTTGCGTCCATTAAAGATCGCATCCAAAATGCTTTGTACTTGATAAATGGTGTGGTAAATTTCTTGATAAGACATAAATCATTTGCATTTATCTTGTTTGAAACTTTTCAAATTTCCCACGCTGAAATCAGTTTTTGAAAGGTCACGAAAGTAACTTTTATCATGGACGTGACAGCTTGCTTTTTAATACACATTTATTGTGTTTGTTTTATTTTTTTAAAAAAACGATTCGTTTTCTCTCAAGAAACCTTTCGGTAGAAACCTACCTTCTTCTATAAATATTTTCCTTCTTTACAAGATCAAATTTTTACGCCTTCAAACATTGAAAGAAAACTTGCGAAAAAGAACCTTAGCAAATTTCTCTCTCTCTTTCAAATTTCTTTAACCCTAAGAAATGGCTGGAGGAAAGACCCTTGATGTTGAAAAGAGCCGAGGTATCAGAGTTGAATACTCGTTCCAAACTTCCATTTTAGCAGAATGTGGAATAGATATCAAAGAATGTCTCGTCGGTTGCCGGATGGGATAGTTACTTGAGAACCGGTGGAGGTTTATCCCTAATTGGTGAAAATGTTGCAGGAAAAACGCATGCGTATGCGACAGAGGTCGTGGATGTGTTTTGGGAAAACCCGTTGTGGTTTCGAGGTAACCATCTCCAACGCCACCCAATGTTGGTTGGAAGGAGCCACCATCACTTCGATTGGGAAAAAGCATTGGGGGAACTGATGTCGTTTTTGACACCTTACTAAAGGAGTCATCCACGGGGAAGATAACTCGCTTCCAAGATGAATGACAAGGCAAAGAGTTTTGCATCAACTTCTAAACAAGGCAATACTCCACAAGCAGGGTCCAAAGACTCCAGTCTCTACGCTCATGTCTTCTCGCCTGTGTCATACGATGCCGTCAACAGTCAATCTCCCTACTCTGCTTTTGAAGAACTTCAAGAGAAGTGTACAAGGAAAAGGGAAGAAGACCACCATCTCCTATGGTGTTCTCTTAACCAAGATCTTCAGAGATCAAGGTATCTTTAGTCCCCATGAGACTAAAGATGTTGAAGAGAAGAAGAAGATTTTGGATCTGGATCCAAGAGCAACAAATCTTTGGACGAAGCAATCTTCTAAGGATGAAACTTCAAAGCGTCCCAAGATTTTCTGACCGAGAAGAGCCTCTTATTCTTTCAAAGGTGAGAGTCCAAAAGAAGAAATCACCGTCCGTCCAAGCCCTTCCCAGCGGAGACTCATAATGGACGATGACTGCGAAGATGACCAACCCATCGCTAAAAGGATGAAGGTTGCGTCCATTGCGAGCATCCCAAAAGGAACCTGGACGAAGCTACCCATCACAAGGAAACCCTCTTCCAAGCTTGCGTCTATTCCTAAGGAACCTCTTCCTACCATTCTCTTCCTCCATTTTACCCTCTTCTCAAACAGTAACCACAAACTTCCTTCCCAACCTCTCAAATAACTTCCTCTCCCTTAAACATCGAACCTTTTTCTTCTCAAACTCACATATTACCTTCCCAATCTCCTTCACCTTCCCCCTCTCAAAAGACCTTCTACAACTCCTCCTATCTTAACCTTTTCTCTGTGGGAGTTTCCCTCACATTATCCCTCTTTGGGAATCCAAGGACTCTTCTCTCTCACTCATGACAAAGAAGACGCTCCGGTCTTTGTGATGGTTACTCAACAAAAGTCCACATCTTCCCTAGTGACCTATCCTTCAAACTGTCACCTTGGAAGAAATGGGACAGTTGCGAGTCCTTATGACACCATCCTTGTCGGTGTCATTAAGGGGAGTCTGCTGAAGAATTTGAGATTTGTACCCCACTTCATCGATCATCTCCTCTACAACTCGCCATCAAGATTCACCGGGATCGGAGTTTGTCCAAGGTTGCCAATGGTGGATTTAAATAAAAACAAAGACTTGAAAAATCTGAGAAGCCAAGCCACCTTTCCCAAGCCTATCATCTTTAAGCCAAATTTTGGGAGCTTACGTTCCCACGATGTTGATGTTGAATTCTTGTGGCATGTTTCGAATAAAGGAAAAATGGAGAACGAGGCTAAGACCTTACGGGAAAAGCACATTTGGGAGTGTGAGCAACAAGCGTCTTCTTCAGGACTAAGTGATGAAGATAAGGAAGATATCATAATCGTGCCTCGGTCGAGCTTCCAAGAGTTTTCGCTCTATCTATATGGTAGATGATCTTTTTGGACGCCTCAACTCGCCATTGCCAACAATCTTCTCTTGTCCAAGCTATGTCTCTCGGACCTCCGATGCGACAACATAGGCGAGGCCTTATCCACGGGATCAAATGTTTGGATACCGGAGAACCTCTCTTCCTTGGGATGTTGACCTTCCTCTCGTCGAAGACGAAGTTGAGTCTTGTTGTGCGGCAAATGGATGTGACCCCTCCTGCTTCCACCACTTTGAAGTTAGCTATTGTGGAACCACAACCTTCGCCGACATTCTCACCCAAGTGCCTGACACTGTGCCTACGTGAATAATCAAATGGACTTAATGTACAAGAGAGTTGAAGACATCTCCTCAAGTCTCTTTTTCAACAAGGGCCACCTCCTCCTCCTCCACCTTCTTCCTCTTGATTTTATTTTATTTTATTTTCTTTTAGCCAAATTTTTTTGACAAAGTGATGTTTTTCTTTCTTTTGTCTCGATGACAAAGGGGGAGAATAATGGGAATTTGATTTGTTACAAACAAATTTATTTTATAATTTATACCGATTCAATGAAACTATGTTTTTCTCTCATCCGGTTGTTTCATTATCCTTGTCTCTAAGTATTCGTTGCCTTTGTGTTCTTTGTGTAGGATCTGATCTATTTTTTAGCATGATTTATTTCTTTTCAAAAGTATTGTCTCTGTTAAACTCTTTTCTCAAGAACTAAACTCCGATACAAAGATAATATTACTTGCTCTTGAAACTTGTTTCGTAAAAATAAATTTCATGTACCACGTCCAATCGACTCTGCGTCCAACAGACTTGGAGTCCTTCCCTTAGAAATGTTTTTCTTAGGGGGAGCAATTTTGTTTTAAAAAAAAAAAATCTGTGTTCAACCAAATTAATAGTTTTTGTCATCATCAAAAAGGGGGAGATTGTTGAAACCAATTTCTTATAAAAAGGTTTGAGTTCTAAATTCTTAAAAGCTATAAGCTTTCCCCTCGTTAAGTTTTGAGGATAACAAAAATATTTATTTAGTTTGAACAAGTAAGTGTTTCGACAATAGTTTTAACAAATCGCTACTTGTTGTGCGTCCATTCTGCCTATGCTTAAAGTTAACTCTTCGTCGGCCCAATATGCTATAACTCTTTATGGGTCCAATAAATGTATTATATACTTTTACTATTGGTGCGCCCAATACCGTATGCATATACTGCTTACTTCTTATTAGTTCGCCCAATTCGATCTATTCGCCAAAGCTCAGGACTCAACTCACTCTTTCAAAGTTCAAGCTCAAGTTCGCGCCCAAATGAATTTTCAAAAATGAAGAACTCGTTCCTCATTAAATGTTAGAAAAGAACTCGATGCTCTCCGGCTACGTGAAGAAGTCAACTAAGCCACTTTTGCCGACATTGTCTAACAACTACAAAGATCCGCAAATAAGAAGCAAAGTCGCAATCTTAGACAAATCGAGGACTTTTGTTTTCATTGATTGGAAATCTCGGAGAATAAAGTCACCGTCGAAAGAAGTTCAAGCACTTTTCCGAGATGCATTTAATGCTACTCGTAACGGTAATAAATATTTCCGTTGGACGATCTAGCCCATGAAGTCTCCGCTTCAATTTGTTCTTACTTATAAAGAGAAGAAGCAAAGACTTGAAGAACTAGAGAGATCTTTGTCAAGCATCCTTCAATAGTCTAAAAGCTTTATTTCCATATTCGTGTAAAGAAAAAGCCTTGAGATTTCTATTGTCTATTCTCATTTGTTAGTGAGTTTCAAACTCAAGCTTTCATCTACTTTCAATTATTCATCTTAAGCCTTGTAAGCCCCGAAGTGTGTGTAAAAGAATACTTGTGAGATAGAACCCGAAGAGATTGAAAATACTTGTTACCTCGAAGAGGTGCATAATACTTGTAATCGTGAAAAAGATTAGTTGGAAAATCCTTCATACAGTTGAAGGGACTTTGGACGTAGCTCTTGGTTGATAAGAGTGAACCAGGGATAAATCTCGTGTGTAAGCTTCTCCTCTCTTCTAGTGTGCTTTATTATATTCACTAACCTCTGGGGTTTACCATTGTGTTTATTAACAAAGATCTTTTTATTTGGTTTTAGAACGTGTTAACCTTTTTATTAAAAGTCTTTTCGAAACCCTTGGAGTCCAATAGGACTAAGTGGTGTTGGTCTTAAGTTCTTTGCTTGTTAAACTGTCTCCTTCGCTGTGTTCTATTTTCTTTTGAAAAGGAAAATCTTTTATTAATCAAAAAGGGTTAAGAAACACAATTCAACCCCCCTTCTTGTGTTTCACTTGGTTATTTCAAGTTAGACTTTCTAGATAAATGTTATAATAGTCAAACTCCTTTAATAATGTAATAATACATAATTAAATGATAATATAATTTTTTTATACTAATAATAAATCAAAATTAAACTCTAAATTATATGTATGTCAAGTTAATTGTGTGACTTATTATTACGTTTAACTTCGACTACAATATTTAATAGTTTAACATTATCATTATTAATATATTGTAAATTAAAGGTAATGATGGTCTATATAACTAACATGTCACTTAATGAGTGGTGTTGAGTAAGAATATTATCTTCACAATATAAATCTAATAATCTCTTATGCTGCTTTTTGATTGGCGACGCATTACTAAAGAAAATTAATTGCAACGTGTCAACAACGTGGCAAAATCACCCAGCTGTCAAAATTAAGATGGAATGAGAAAAACTGGTAATCCAGGCTCCTGATTAGTTCAGTGGAATATACCAAACAATTTTTGGTCAAATTCAGTCAAAATTATTATCAGAAAATCCACTAATTTTTTTATAGAAAAATTAATTAAAATTTTTTTTTGTGATTTTTAATGTTTTTAAAATATTTTTGTAATCCAATAAATGAATCGGTCCCTCACAGGTTCGGTGTAAAATAATTTTTAGTTAGAGCTAATTGGGTTTATATTTTTGTTATGAAAAAGACTTTATAGCATATTTACTTAAATATTTTTAATATTTAACGTAATAGTATTATTTTAATAATATATAAACAAGTAATATATTTATAAATTATTTATAAATATATTTTAAGAATGTAACTATTGATACTTATATTTTTCTATTCACATTTCCTTTTAATTATTTATAGTTCTGATTACCTTAAATATTCTTGATTAAGTTATTTTTATTTTAAGTCAAACTTCTTTCCATTTAAATTTTTATTATAAATTTAACTTTATAACGTTAATATGAATTTATTAATGATATTTTTAATCGATAAAAAATTAATTATTTTAAAAAAAATCATGAATTGTTTTGTTTTATGCGCTATTGTTAGTTAGAATATACATACATATAAAAAGTATTCATCTATTTTTTTAAATATTAAAAATAATAAAAATAAAATCATAGAAAATATTTATTAAATTATTAACGAAAGGTATTAGAAATTATTTAAGTGTTAATCTCACTTTAAAAACTTGATCTTAGAAAATTTTCTATTGAAACCAAATTTGTTTTTAATGTAAACCATATTAATAAATGTTATTTTTTTAATATAAGTGTTAATTAAATTATTAGAATACTTTGTTGTATTTGGTCTATTTATCACAAAAATTAATTTGAAAAATAATTTATATATGGAATCATTGAGCGTAACTTTGTTAATAAAATTTAAAAGGTCAAAAATCTAAGTATACTAAAATGTTTCTTCATTTTTCTTAAGTTTTTAAACTTAATTTTATAGAAGTGGAACTATTGAGATGGCTATTGTCCGTACAAAAACGAGAAATAAAAAATAAAAAAGCTTTGCTTACATAAATTAAAAATGTATCATAATGGAAAAAAGTTAAGAGGAGAAGAGAAAATATTTTATTTTTTTCGACTTTGGTTGGTTGTGTAATAATATTTTGATTAGTATTTTTTATTGATAAAAATTAATTACTAAATAAATAAATAATTTAAATTTTTGTGTAAATAGTTAAGTTTGACTTAGAAAATAAATAAGTTAGTAAAAAACATTTGAAGTAATCAAAATTAAAGTAATTAAAAGGGAGTGTGTATAAATAAATAAAAGTCTCAATAGCCCCACCCTTATTTTAAACTTGATTATACTCTTTAATATTAATTTTTTACATTTAATTCTTTTATAATATAAACTAAAGAGATAAAAAATTAAAAATTTATTTTAATATTCATTTTTTTAAATATTTATATTCAAACTAAATTATTAAATATTTATTGATTATTAAATTTTTTAAATAAATTTTCAAATATTTATTATAAAAATAATATTAAATAAATAGTTAATAACTCAACTTAACATCATACCGGTACCTCAGCAACTCCCAAAAACCAATGCCTATTCAATTCTATTAGCTGGGTGAGCCAAATTTTGGCCTCAAACGGGCTTCTGCATCCGGCACAATCACAAGTCTCAAACCAAACACAGCCTTGGGAGGGGCAAATCCGCAGATTTGCGAGGTATATAAGGGCATTAATGTATTTTAGCATATGAATAAACTAGAACGGGGACAGGAACTGTGGGGCGGTTGTGGTTGCCTGATCGAGAATGCAACCAGCTGCCCCACCCATTTCCCAATTTCACCTTTTTTGTTTTAATTTTATTATTCTTTTTGTTTTCCAATTATTGCCTTTTATTTTATGAGTTGAAACTTGAAATAATCTAATGAAAAAGAAAAAGAAGTTTATTAAAGGGGTTCTCCTTTCTGCCCCAAAAGTTTTTCTGCCCCAAAAGTTTTTAGAATATGATTATTTTTGCCCTAATCATTCCTACTTTTCTTATATTGAGTTCGTTTCCTTCACTGCTCTCGTCTGCTTTGCTTTATTTGTTCGTTCTTGCTTTTGTGTTATTAAGGGTTTTTGACATTTTGGCCCTCTGTCAAGGCTTCAAAGTTTAATTTTCAAGCTTTTAATTGTTTATTTCCGAGTGTTGTGGCAGAGATAGGATGCCAAGAACTATATTCACTAACAAGCTATAATTAACTATCATGTTCTCTTTTTCAAATGTTATCATATTAGATTTTTTAGATTTGCTCATTGATCCTTTTCGTGTATATTGGTCTAAGTACATTTTTTATGTTAAGTCCTTTGAATTTATAAATAAAATATTAATTTATAATTTATATTAGTATTAATATGGTATTAGGAGCAATTAACGAACTGGAAAAGAAATAAAGAATATGGAAAAAGGGTCGCTAACATTCATAAGAATTTATGTCCGAAGTACTAACCAAAAAGAAATTACATCTACTTCTACAAATTCTGTTTAGAAGCAAGTCTTTATCTTTGTTATGATTCAAGTATTCAACTGATTTTTTCTACTTTTGAGTGCATTATGCACGATAAAAAAATAAGTTCATTCCACCATTTTTTTTTAAAAAAAAGTTGAAATAGATTTTTTTAATTATGGAAAAATATTTCTAAACATTTCAAAAATAATTATACTAAAATTTTGGGTCATAGTCAGCCAAGAAATATATTTGTTATAACATATAAGAATATTTTCTACTTCAAATAATGTAACACAGCACGGGAAAGTTCTTAATAAAATTGAATGAGTTTATTGTTAGACCATTACTTTATTAGTAGTATCAACGTACAAATTTGAAGCCTAGAGATAGTGTACATTATATGTTATAACATTACTGCATTATGTGAATACAGAGTCTATTATCAACATTTCTTTATAGAATAAATATTCTCAAATACAAAACCTTCAACTTGATCTCGTTTCTAATTGCCCTTACCATTTGAGGCCTATAGAGCTCAATGATTCAATTGCGTATGAAAGTTATTGAAATGTTGAAAAAAGACCACCCTACTCGAATATTGCTTTTATTTCTTATATAGCTTTCTGTTGTCTGTAAGATAAAATCTCTTAATATGTTATTTTCCACAATTAATTTGATAATAGTTATTGAAACTTAATTTTTGATAATTTGATAAATACCTTTCTTCAAACTTGTCATCAACACTATGGAAGGTGCATGTGCTATTGGATAGGGAAAAAAAATACATGACAGCGTAATTGGGATCTTTAAACAAGAAACAAGTAGAACAATTCTCAAATTTTATTTTTATAATAGAACAAAGAAAATTGTAAGGTGCCAAGTCTTGAGTATTGGAGCTAGGATTGGTATTATATGGTTTCAATTTTATGACATGTTAAGAATAATAAATTTTCCTGCTTAAGGCTTTGTTTGGTTTTGAAGAGAAAATGAAAGGAAAAAAAATGAGAAGAAAGAAAAAAGGAAAAAAGTTCTTTTTTCTATTCATTTGTATATCAAATATCTCTAGAATATTTCTTTTCTTTTTTTTCTCTCTATAAAAAGGGTAAAAAAACATTTCAAGGTTCCTTCGACATATGAAAATGGAATATAAAAAGTTGCAGAAAAGCAAGTTTCCTCTTTGTTTCACATTTAGGCAAAATGTTTTACAAGATTAATTATTATACATACAAACAAAACAGAGTAGAAAATTATTATAATATTCTTATAAGTAAAATATTTATTAATTGTTAATTTTATAATAAATATTTAAAATTTTATTAAATATAATTAATAGTTAATAAATTCTTAATAATTCACCATAATATCAATATAAAAAATAATGAATACCCAAATAATAGCCGTGAGAGGGAAGGAGATCAGCGTTACTTCTAGGTTGAAGAAGACTTTTCAGACATGTAAACGTTTGAAACAGAAGCGTGTGTTAAAAGCCTTTGTCTACACGTCCTTGTTGGCAGTTGTAGTTGTGTTACTGTGTACACTTATACCCATGAAAAAGAAAGGAGAAATAAAAAAACAGACCAAGAGAGAGAAATGATGATGAAGCTAATGCATCAGTATTTCACTATTTCTCATTTTCCATGTTATTTCTTAATTGCTATTCAATGAAAACGAGGTTTCAAATAGTTAATAAGTAATCTTCTTAAAGAAACTTATGAAAAGAAAAAAGAAAAAAGAAAAAAGAAAAATTGTCTACATATGAACAGCTCAACACATTCCCAAGACTTCACCAATAAGATGAGATGACCTTCCCTTGGCAGTGTCTTCCTCTCTTATCAGCCCTTTTCGGCTCTCTCTAGCTTGTAGCTGTAGAGATATTCCACACCTCTCTCCTTCTTCTTCACTCTTCCTTGCTTGGACCTCCTCTTATATATATATATATATATATATATATATATATATATTACACTAACACACACAAATACAGGCAGAAGACAAGTACCCAGAACAGGAAATCCATTGACACATTAATCTGTGGACTCAAAAATCACTTTTAAGGAAACAAATATGGGAGGGTATCATCTGGGGTTGCTCTTGTTTTGCTCACTGCTTTTTGTTTTGTCTTCTGGGTCATCCAGGAATTTGCCCATCATAGCCTTTGAGGAAGGGTATACACCCTTGTTTGGGGACAATAATTTGGTCATTCATAGGGATGGGAAATCGGTTCATCTTTCACTGGATGAGAGAACAGGTTTTCATCTATCATCTATGGTTTAACAGTCTATATGGGGTTGTTTGTGGTGACTTTTTTGGCTAAAATTTTCATGCTTTTTCTTTTTCTTTTTTCCTTTCTGGGTTCTGTTTACAGGTTCTGGATTTGTGTCTCATGACCTTTACCTTCACGGATATTTCAGTGCTTCGATTAAGTTGCCTGCTGATTACACTGCTGGAGTTGTGGTTGCCTTTTATGTGAGTAATTTGTTCAAAACTTCAAATAACTGATAAAATGCAAATGATATTATTTTTATTATAATTTAAGATCCTCTTATAGAAATTTAATCATCCATCATCATTAGAAAGTGTACTTGTTTTTTTTTTTTATTGTATCCATCTTCCCTTTTTTTTTTTCTATATTATATTCCCTTTCTGTTCATTACCTCAAGATATAAACTTGAGAATATTCATTCCTACCAGCTCTCAGGATTTTGCAGATCACATTTTGAAGCATCCTTGTAAATTTTGTGCCATAAGATACGATAAGCCAGATAGTTTTTAGTTTCATTTTCTTCAATCTCATTATCGCTAATGGAGACTAAAATTTAGAAATTTTCACCGTTACATTTAAACAAATTTTAATTGGTTTTAAGTAGGGAAAGTTCAATTTTATTTCTTTTTTAACTTTTGTCCAAAAAATATAAAAAAAAATGTCATTTATTCATCATATTTTCTGCTGCAGATGTCAAATGGTGACATGTTCCAGAAAAACCATGATGAAATCGACTTTGAGTTTCTGGGAAACATTAGAGGCAAAGACTGGAGGATTCAGACCAATGTTTATGGTAATGGAAGTACCAGCATTGGCAGAGAGGAAAGATATGGTCTCTGGTTTGATCCTGCGGAGGATTTCCATCAGTACAGTATTCTCTGGACAGATTCTAAGATCATGTAAGCATCTATCTGAACCCTACATGCTATATTTGGTTAATTGGTTCTCTTTTGGATTTTATATACTATATAGTATTATCTACATTTTCTTTGTTATGGTAAGTTTCTTCATCAATTCTATTATTGCCTTTTATACTCTAGAAATCCCTTGCTTGTAAGTAGTAATTTGATGGCTTTTGTTACTGGATTGGTTTTTTGGTGGGGGGGGGGGGTTGTTCAAATATTTTTCTGGTTTTCTTTTACCGTTTACTACATCCCCTGTTTTTATCAAAACCAGTTTTTTCTTGTAATGGGATTACTATGTAAAATTGACACATTGATTACTTGCTGAGAATGAATAAAACCAGAGATTATCAGAACTAATTCTTAAATTGTATATATCCTTATGGAGAGGAACCCACAAGATAAAAACTTGGTGGGATTGACCCACAGGTGGGTCACATGATAAGTTCTTAGTTGTTGGAGTCTTATAGAATTTAGTAATTGGAAAACAACTTTTGTCTACCTAAATTCATGAACTTGTACTCAATATTCTTTCCTTAGTTACTAGAATTACCAAGTGGAGGCACAGGTGGGTGGGTGACATGATAAATTCTTAGTTGTTGGAGTCTTATAGAATTTAGTGGTTGGAAAACAAATTTTATCTACCTAAATTCATGAACTTGTAATCAATATTCTTTCCTTAGTTACTATAATTACCAAGTGGAGGCACATATGTCCCTTATATACGGGAGATAGAAGGAAATTATTCCGCATTTCCTTTTATGTTCTCTACCATGTTAATTACTTCTTTCTAATGTTAATTATTTTTAGTTTACTTGTTTTCCTAATACTATGATCCCGTTTTTTCCTTTTGCAGATTTTATGTAGATAATGTTCCTATTAGAGAATTTAAGAGAACAGAATCTATGGGAGGAGATTTCCCCTCTAAGCCAATGACTTTGTATGCCACCATATGGGATGCATCTGATTGGGCTACCAATGGAGGCAAATACAGAGTAAATTACAAGTATGCACCCTATGTTGCTGAGTTCTCTGACCTTGTCCTGCATGGTTGTGCTGTTGATCCCATCGAGCATGTAGCCAAGTGTGACAATGCTCAAAGTTCTGAAGCAGTTCCTACTGGTGTGACACCGGTACAAAGAATCAAAATGGACAACTTCAGGAAGAAGCACATGACATACTCTTACTGTTATGACAGAGTCAGATACAAGGTCCCTCCACCAGAGTGTGTAATCAATCCTCAAGAAGCTGAAAGACTAAGAAAATTTGATCCTGTCACATTTGGTAATGGCCGGCACCACCGTGGAAAACGACACCATCACACCAGAGGAAGCCAGGCAGAGGCTGCTTCATTTTAAGATTGTTCCATATGAAGATTTTGTGATAAAAGAAGCTATGTTTTTCATCTTTGATTCAGTTTGATTTACCTGGGTTATCAATTTATCTTTCTTTTTTTTTTTTTTACTTTTCCTTTCATTTTGGTGTATAGATAGAGAGAGGGGGGCATAGAATTCCTGAAGATGATAGTTTTGATATGGTTCTTGCTGGTGGGTATGTGTATAGTTCATACCTTTAGGTTCCCAGGTATTTCGTCATTGATGTCTTGTGCTTTACAAATTGAATCCGTTGATGATTTATATATTTATTTAGACACACTTCAGGGTTTCAATAAATTATTTATTTAGCGTGAGTAATTTAATGAATGTTAGGTATGAATTATTTATGTTGGTACTGCTCATCCAATATAATACATTGGTCCAATCCAAATTGATTTATATTTTGTCCATGGCTTTACTGAAATATGTTGGACTGTCCGGTAATTTATGAGGTCAGATTTGTCAGATCCATGACATAAAATATGGTCATGTTGTCAAGTTGAATCCAAAGTCAAGTTGAATATGACAAATGCTGCAGTAGCGGTGCTGCAACTGGATAGTTTACTGGTGCTTTCATTTAATAGTGACCAAAATTTCTCTCCACACTTTTTGTTTCCCATGGTTTTGTCTTCTGGTGTATAGATTGAGTTGGGAATTTGAAGATGGCAGTTGGGATCTCTATGGATACAACATTGGGAGTGGTAATTGGCCTGTTATCCTGTTGCAGTGTCTGTGATACAAAGAGTAGCAAAAAAGAGGGAAGTTCGTGTTTCTCATTTTTATCTATAAAAAAAAAGTCCTGCATCTCATTGCTTCTTACCAATCATTAATTGAGATGCCTCAAACGAAGAATTTTATCAAGGAGAAAAGTTAAATATAATAGAGGCTGAACCATAAAACTGGAAACATGAGTGAAATTGTGATTTGGTTATGGTAAAAAAATTACTGAGAGTAGAAATTTGCAGAACATAATGATGTACATTCAATGTACAAATACTTTGTTTACCACAAAAAAAAAATTTATATTCAAATTGGTCTTATAAATATACAAAGAATATCAGTTTAATCTTTTAATTATTTTTGATTTCAAAATAGTCTTTCAAAGATATACTGAATATTAGTTTAGTTTTTAAATATCATTTTTTGATATTAAATTAATTATTTAAAAATATTTTTAACATTAAATTAGTTTTTAAAAATTAAACTAAAAAGATTAATTTAATATAAAAAATAATTAAAGAATTAAATTAATGTCAAATATATTCAAATTAGATATTTACTTTTAAAAAAAAAGTACAATTACTTTGCGTCTTTAGGCCATCAATATAGGCTGCAAAATGTAAACATTTTGTCCTACCTAAATCTCTTCAGTACCTAAATCTCTTCAGTAAAAGCTTATTTGATCTCAGATTTCTGAGAAATTTCACTACCTGACCTAGTTAGCATCTTTGAAACGATCTTTTCATCACCATCGAAGTGATAAAACATGTCATATCATAGTTTAGTGTTAATGATACTTTTGGTACAAGTAACTAATCGGTGATCCACTCCACTTTTAAAAGCATTATGGAAAAGCAATAGCACTAGTTTGACAAATATTTGAAACTTTTCATAATAATAATAAAAAAAATAAGAAAAGCTTTCCTTGATAAGCAATGTTTGCGGTATCGTTTTAGTTAGATTGATTACAACTAAAGCAAATACTCTCTCGAATGTTCAACTGTAGCCATCTTTAAAAATAATAGATTGTACCCATTTTAGGGGGAATCAGTGTCCAAATTGATGCGAGGCCAAAAAATAATACAGGGCTGCAACCTGCAATGCTTACATTTGACAATGCATCGCATAGAAGACATGGAATAATTACCACAAGAATCAATGTCAATTTGACTTTTGATATCAAATGTGAACATGAGAAATATTCAAAGCTCATTAAAAATTATAATCCCCACAAAATAAAATTTCAAACCTCAACTTGTCCACAGGCAAGAAAAGCTAAACTAACAGCAGAAAATATGGTTATGGGAGACAGACGTCGCTTTTTACAATTGCTTCCCAGAAATTTAGGCCAGGGAATAACATGCTCCTCTTTTATCACAGGCCATCTTTCTTTTCTTCCCTCCATTTGTTGCCCAATGGCCAATTTTGATTTGTTAAGATTCAAATTGTTAGAAAAATTGTAACTTCATCTTTCATACCTAACCACAAGCAATTTTTAAAGACTCAAGCTTTATATGGCAAATTGTACTTCCATTATGGGTATAAACGAACACCCTTCTCAAAAGAGAATAATAAGTAGATAAATTAGGAGTGTTTGTTAGTAATTAGCCCGAGTCATACGATTTTGTTTAGAATTAATTAAAAATAAAATTAATTTGATTTAAATTGATTTGATTTGATTTAAAAATTAAATTTTATGTTTATAACTTATTATAAAAAATTAGATTTGAATTGATTTAGAAATTAATTTTTATGTTTGAAACTTATTAAAAAAAATTTAATTTAATTTGATTTTTTATTTTATTTTTTAACTTTATCATTGTAAATAATATTGTTAGATTAGAGAGGTAAAATCAAAAAGCTAATAAGGATAAAATAGTCAATTTAAATAATTAAATTTAAAATCAAATCAAATCTATTCAAATTTAACCAAATTTGAATAAATTTCTAAATACAAAGAACTTAAATATAAAAGATTTCAAAATCAAATTAATTCTTACTTTTTAATATTTCAAACACAAAATTTAATTTTTAAATCAAATCAAATCCTAATTTTAAACTTTTAAACACACTCTTAAAGAGACGGAAAAATCTTCATAGTAATAGAAAACGACATACTGGACCGACCTGTGACTTGGGTGCATTCATTGTAACTGAGACACACACACATATATAATATTGTATATAACTGATGAATTTAAAGTCAAATATTCATGTCTTTGGACATGTTGAATATGAAAATATAACTGATACAACCTCAACATGTCTTCGTTGATATTCTATTAAACAGTTTTATAAGCAGATTTTTTTATATTGTTAGTTTGGAGAGAAAAAATTAGAGACAAATGTTTTACATAAAAATCTGTTCTTATTGTTAGAGGACACTAAATTAACCCTGATAAATGAATATTTCTCTCACCAAACATTAAAAAGAATGAGAAAACGATAAAAGTGGGATCAACGGACCATGTTGCAGTAAGGGGTTAATAATATGCGATTTCAATATAGCATGTGATTAGCTTAAATTTAAAAGAGCCATTTAATGCTATTGCAAATGCTTCATTTTTTTTTATCAAATTAATTTTGGTTAACGCAAAAGCTAATCCGACAATAACCTTATCATATAACTACAATACAAGCTGTTAAAAATAAAACTGTATAAAAAAAAATATCTGAAACTCAGAATTGACTCTTAATGCCTCAAACCTAAAACCACTTTCAATTTAGTTTTGTCACACGGTTTTCTTTTAATTATAAATAACTAAGTTGAAATAAACATTTTTTTAAAAATTTCATCTTAGGAAATTGTAAAAAAAAAAATAAAAAAAATCAAGCTTTTAATATGAAACTGCAATTACTCAGCATGAGGCCTAACCAGTTCTGTGGGTAGTAGGTATTAAATACATGCAGATTTGCAGAGGTTAGAACGCAATCCATTTGTAGACCAAAAACCTGTTGGTTGCCAACCAGGTTTGAACTGGAGGTAGCATTAGTCAACTGCAGAAAAGAGACACTGTCATTTTCATCCCTCACGAACCACATGACTCACATTTATCCCAGAACCACTACTACCATATTGCTGCATATGTTTTTCCCTTTCAGCTGGTAGGGAATGAAAAGCTCTTCCAACTACTACTAAGTTTGCAAGTTGGAACCATTTCCAGAGTCTCCCAAATGGAAAATTCAGTTGAACTTTTAGAAGTAACGTCTTACTGAGACCAAATTTCGGTCTAGGACATATGTGAAGGCTTCGGCCAAAAATACATTGTTAATAAAAATATAAAACAATCTTTGGTGTTGAAAGATTATCAGGGTTTATGTTTTTTTTTTCTACCTTTCCAAAATCGAACATACAATTCTACTGATAATATTTTTGAAATGAACTTTTCAACATCAAATATAAATAAGCCTTCGTTTCCAACTTCATTATTTGCATGATCTTTCTTGTGTTGATTTTCACAAAAATCCCCAAGTTCATTGAAAACTCATGATTTAGCCTGTAGCTTTTTAAGTCTTTCTTTTTTTAAGCCATAGTATACTCTGTATTCCCCCTTTGCCGGGGTCTCTCTCTGTGTAAGTATTTTAGAAACATATTAACTGCAACTCATAACGTCTTATGCCTTCAACTATGCTCCTGAATCTCATGTGTTCTTTTCTGTCTACATTATACGCTTGCATGTATGTAAAACACATAAAATAGACAAAAGGTAGCTGATAACTACTGAAAGACTGAGGTAAGATATAACTGTGTCATCTTAGAACAATTCAGGGCACTAACAAGAAACTACAATTTCAGGCCGAGGTTTTTTTCCCGCCATGCTTTGATACAGAATTCTAAACTGTGGTTGACAAAGAAGTAAAATGTTATTTTTTGGTTTGCTACAGAATTTCAAACTGTTTTCTCCTTCAAGTATGTGCCCTCAAGCCACAATTTTTATTATGAATGTAGCATTCAGCATTAATGAAATACTGTTTCAAGAACCACCAGCCTCCTTTTTCTCTATAAGCTTGACAAAATTACGGACAATTGTCTTGCCTTCGGTGGTTATAATGCTCTCTGGATGAAATTGAACCCCCTGAAGTTTCAAAGGAATGAAAGTTTAACACCACCAAAAATATGTAAAGAGAAGGGAGACAATTGCAAGTTAAAAAAAATAAATAAAAGAATGAACTTCAAATCAACAGAATCCTTTTCTGTTAAACTGTGTAAGGTGAAGGTTTCAGTTGGACAGAGTATACTACTTTGACTATGTGATTCAATTTGACAAAACAGGAAACTGAATCTGTTCTACAATAACCAAGCTTTATCCCACTAGCTAGGATAAGTAAGAGAAGTTATACTACAAGTAACAGAAGTTATACAGAATATGTTCTAGTCTGGAAAAATTAATTACACGTAACAGAAATACTGCAGGGTTTAGAGAGAGAGAGCACAGGAATTCTAGACATGCAGTCACCTTCATAAATTCTAACATCAAATTTTAAATTCTGAATCTGTATGAGTAAACTGACACATTCATATTGATTAATTAACTCATCCTTTACTTTGTATTAAACACAAGACACTTGAACATGGAAAAAGGAATAAAGTACGTGTTAAACGCAGCAGGGAATGCTGATGTATAGCCTGTGGAAGATGTCAACTAAACCCCATATCAAGAATAAACCATATTCCACTATTTTCCTCAATTTCTTATGAGGATAACAATTCTTTTTTAGATTGTCAGAAAAATATCAAGCTGAGGATTTATCCTCTCCTAAATTGACACCTGGAATTAACAAGTTTCCACTTTGACCAATTTAAGCTACAATATGAATGCTTCAATCCATAAATTAACCATCACAAGTACCACAACAGGATATTCTTTTTATGTTCCTTTCATTTATTATTAAACACCCAACATTCAGACCAAGGTATTTTACATTGATACTAATGGTAGAAAATTATCATTTAATAGAATATTGATTTCAATGCTGGATAAGACAATCAGTACTGCAGGAAGAAAAAGATGTTACCTGCAGATGCCTATATTTCTTGTGACGAGCAGCCATTATAAGACCATCCTCTGTCCAGGCTGTTACCTCAAGTTCTTCATTAGGAAAACTCTCCTTTTCAATCAGAAGGCTGTGATATCTACCAGCCAAGAAAGGACTGAAAATGATGTGGATAATGGGGCCAAATTATGTCAGAACTCAGGAACATTTGAAAGTGAACAGAATGTATTGGCTGATTATATAACCAAAAGTAAATTATATGACAGATTGACAGTGTATTTAGAAAAATGTAAACAACAGAGAATACAACCCTGAAATTTCATAGAAAAGTAATAAAACCCTACTTTGATAATCCAGAAAGTAATCCATCTTCTCCTTTCTCATCATAATAAACCAAAGAACTTTTTCCATGCATGACACCTAAAGGAGAACGCACAATCTTCCCTGCACAGGATAAACGGACAAAGTCTTTATCCTATTGTAATGGCCCAGCCAAAGGGAAGAAATGAAAGTGAGAGAAAGATTAAAATGATATAAAGGTTAAAAATCAGAGGATGCTTGCCATTAAAAATGAAAGATGAGTTAATGATGAACGACACACAAATATATCAAGGAAATCTTACACTCAGTTCTATGCACCTAATATATCAGTTCCTAAAGGGCTTACAAGGAATCTTAGAAGACTCACCTCCAAAAGCCTCCCCAATGCACTGCAAACCCATGCACACACCGAACAAAGGTACAGTTGGCCCAAGTTCCAAAACCGTTTGCAAAGATATGCCAGAATCTTGAGGTGTGCCTGTAAGGAGGGAACATGGTATATAGCAGACTTTGGTGTGTAGTCTATTATTTCTTTTTCTTTATGCAGATCTAAACATTGACCATGTATACAAATTTCTAAAATTTTTAAAATGGAAAATAATAGAAAATTCTAAAGAAGTTTTACCTGGCCCAGGTGATATCAGCACTCCTCTAGGATTTTTCCTATTCAAAATTAAAAATAATAAAATTTAAAACACAATAGCTGATTACATCAGGAATGTTGAAGAATATGTATCCTCCCACTAATTGCTCCATGAATAAGAATATGTCTGACAAGCATATCCATAAAAAAGAATGGATTTAATTTCTATCCACTGTCAGTGTAAAGAAATTCTTTACACTGTCATTCAATCATTTGTTACCAAATCATTAAAATAGTTAGACTTTCTAGGTAGTTGTTGTGATAGTCAAATCTTTTACTGATTTGACAACACATGATTGGATGACAGTGTAAAGAAACTTTACACTAACAGTGGATAGAAATTAAACTCAAAGAGAATTTTACCTTTTTAACTCGTCCACCGTCAACTCATCATTCCGGTATACCTCAAATTGAAATCCTAACTCCCCCATATACTTCAAATGTAAATAATTACAATATTAGAATAACCACTTTTGAAAACAACCGGTAAAAGGAGAAGATGTACAAGTCCAACAACACATTCCTAATTGCACTTCTGTTAAAATGAGAGGAAGGGAGGAATTTCAAACTCGTTACAACTATTTTGAAAAAGGTTCAGTTTAATTTGAAGACAAGAAGTTTCAAGAGAAAAAGGGGAAATTTTGGGGCTCTTTCCATGTAACTTAGTAGATGCTATTGCTAATGATGCTCTATTCATTTCCAGATTTCCCCATCTCCTGAAAGAAACAAACTTGATAGGGAAATCCCTCTACCATATTTTCTATTGCCATAAAAATCCAACATTAAACTATCCGCCATTAGCTGCTCCCACTTCAGTACAGAAGGGACAAAAGCATGAAATGTCTGAAGTTTCTCAGCTAAAGCTAATTTCATACCAGCCAGCCAATAAATGTAGTTATATTAAAGGGTAAAACATAAGTGCTTAAAATTAACAAAAACTCTACTAGCTGCCTATTTTCACTAGGTATGACCTGAATTTATATTACTGGTTTGATGATTGATCTCAAAAAGTTCTACTAATTTGAATCAGTTTACAATGACTTCAACAAGTTCTACTAAAAGGGTCTTCTACAATTCCTTTAATTAGTTAAGTCCCAGGTTTTTTTAACACAGAAATCTAAACAAAAGAGAGAGAGAGAGAGAGAGAGATTAATTGTACGACCCAAGTCACATAATGAATGAAGTAATGATAGTCACCAAGCTTAAAAAGAAATTAAAACAAAGAAGTAATCTTTGGAATTTTAACATCAATAAAAAATTAAAAAAAAATTAAAAAATGAACCTGGCAAAGGTTATAGGTAAAGCTGTCATAGTTGTCAATAACAACAATGGGGTTGTTGGACTTCTTAGCTGAAATGGGAGAGTTCAAATTCCCTTCCAAGACACCTGCTGTGGCTTTTGGCACGAACCCATTTGCCCTTTTGGCCACAAAGCGCACATCTGCAAGAAGAATCAAATTCTGCATCAAAATTCATGGGTAAAAAAATTCATGAGCAAGGTTACAGGAAAAAAAGAGAGGAGAGAAATGAAGGTACTCAAGGAAGCTGGTTGGTTTGGGAGAGTGTGGGCAAAGCGAGGAGATTGGTGGGGTGTGAGAGAGACAGAAGAGTTTGGTCGAAGAAGCGAGACGTGAGAGAGCAATGTGGCAGCCATGGTCGAACTCGCAGGGTGATCACCAGTTCACTTCTTCTCTCTAACATATGACTGCCTCTGTACTATAAACCAAACATCTTATTTATAACGGCAGCTGGGAAAACATTTTCAGTTTCATTCGCTCATTTTTTTATTTTAAGAAAAAAATAAATTACAATATAACATTTATAAAAACAATTAACATACAAATATTCTATAATCTAATGTTCTTTTTCAAGTAAAAGTTAAGGGAAAGAGTGGCACCACTGAGCTGACTAGGGTCATGTGGGATTCACATAATGTGAATTACAGATAAAACACTTATTTTAATTTTTTAAAAATATAAATAATATTAATTTAATTTTTTAATAACTGTTGACATTAAATTAATTTTTTTAAAGAATTAATTTATGTTATTAAATAATTAATTTGATGTTAGAAAATATATTTAATTTGATGTTAAAAAATATATTAAAGAACTAATTTAATAATAAAAATTAATATTAAAAAATTAATTTAATATTATTAATTATTATAAAACTAACTGATGTCACTTAAAATAACTATTTATTTTAGTATATATTACATCTGGTCAATTCGATAAAAGTTCTTTTGTAGTTGGGAAGAAATTTGGTAGAAGAAAAAAAAGTTATTTTGAAGTTTGAATATTTTACAAGTTTCAACGAAAATTTACGTTTACAATAATATTCTTATCACATGAACCAATTGACCCTTGAAACCAACTCTCATTAATAAAATTAAAATACATTTAAAAAATATACTTGTAATATTTATCAATTAAGTTTTATTCATGTAATGTAGCAAAGCTTGGTATGACAAACTCAACTTTTCTGGTAATTCATTAAACAATTGCAAGAATTCACTTTCTTTGCTTCTTAAATGATATGCAAGGTTAGAAAAACAATAAAAATGTAATTTTTAATCAAAAATTAAAATTTGAAATTTAAAGTTAAAAATATTTAGAATGCATGTATTGTTCATGTACAATTCACTTAACTATTACAAGAAATATTTAAAAAAAAAGTGTTTTGCTAATCAATATTCTTGAGATACTGTTTAAGAAACGTTTAATATCTTTTAATAAATTCTTTAAATTATTTAATTAAAAATGTATTAAATATTTTTAAAATTTTTAAAATATTAAATACCCTACTTTTACTTTTAATACTTTCTATTTTAATAGTTACCAAATGCTCCAAAAAAATCTTCTTTGCTCCTTTAATGTTTTAATTTGGTGTCCATTTATTACTTTCTACAATTACTCTCTAATAACTATTCTTTACATTTAAAAAATTACAATAAAAAGTGTGACAATTGTTATATATATATATATATATGTGTGTGTATATAATTTGTTAAAATATGTGTATAGCAGAAATATCAATAGAATATCTTTTTGCAACAGAATAGTAATTATCTTTTGTTATGGTTATTTTATTACAAAAACATGTTAACAAAAAATTATATTTTCTAAACAAATGGTGTGCATCACATTGAACATTGAGATGTAAGATTAGTACCAAAAAACAAACTTTTCATATACTTATAATTGTAAATCAACTTGAACAATATCATAAATATGTAAGCTACAATATTGATTCTTTTTTCAAAACAGGAAAATGTCCCACATATCTAGGACTTGTCATTCCTGCCAAATCTAACGATTCGATTTGGGGTGAAACCCCAAGGAATACGAAATCTCCCACATTGAATTCCAAGTCCCCTACATATAACTTTACTGGATCAAATGCACTTTTTTCAATGGAGTCTTACACCGAATTTGGATCTAATAGATTATATTTACTAGTTTCAATTCATACAACAGGTGACATACATTTTCGCCTATATTGTAAGGCATTTGGGTATTGTTGTGATCTATAAGTAAACTCCATGTGCGGAAGGTATTAATCCTAAGTATTCTCAAAATCTAAGACAAAAGATTAGAGAATGAATTCAAGTGTTTGATTGGTTAGACTGGCCGCCTATGGGGGCCGAAAAATAGTACTAATGTGTAAGTGAGTCCCTAAAGCTCGTTGAAAATATTTCTAGAATTTGGCAAAAAGCTGAGAACTTCAATTGAAAATTATAGAAAGTGGTATGTCATGCATGGAACTAACTAGAGTGAGATGATCAATTTTTATTTATTTATTGGATAAGGTAAGAGACCCTGTTGAGATCTAGGTGGAGAATTGATCAGAAGAGAAAAAAAGGAGAAGAGAAGTGAAGGAAGACAAGAAGAAAGTCTACAAAAGAGGATGAAGAAACACATTCATTCAAAAGTTTGCAAATGCACCACCAAAAGAACACGGATATACAAAGTCATTAAGTATATCAAAGCAAAGTTACAAATGGAAAAGTCATAAAAATACCAAAAGCCTAAAGAGTCATAGGGGTGCCTAGAGTCTCCAACAAAGTCACTTCATGACCATCAAACTCCCCCAGTGAAGCATCTAAAGAGGCAATACGCTTATTCACAACTGTTAAGCGATTTGAAAGTCGAGCGACCTCTGAGCACAACACTACCAAGTCTTGTGTAACCTGTTGCCTATTAGCATAAAGCTGCTCCAAATCTTTCAAAGGAGTACCAGCAACAGGAGAAACAGCACGAGCCTTGGGCATGTCCAACCATGCCTTTTCAAAAGGAAAGCAACCTAACTCCCCCAACATGGTCAAGAAAGTTTCACGCTTATCTCCAAAGATGTTAAAGGCGCTGCAAGACTTAACACGGGATAGAAAGTCATACAAACATACATATGCATAGCCCTTGAACTTTAAAAAAGGGGCACACATGGGGGGTGAGCTGAAAGAAATAGGCCAAAAAGAGAGACTTGATTGCCTTCGAATATCCGAGAGAGGCTAGTTGTTCAAGTTCCCCGGCAATGGAAGGATCCAAATTGGTAGCTTCAAGAGTGGGCTCACCTAGACAGGAGCACAAAGCAAGGCAACATCAAAACAAGGCACTTGAAGTATACATAAAAGAAAAAGGGAAACATTACAGAAGTATAAAGAAGTTACCAGTAGAAACAATGGGGCGATAGGAATTCCACTTTCAGCAACAACAACTTGAATTGGCAAGGAAGGAAGCTCTTCAATGGGGGCATCTACAACCTCAACTAACAAGAGAAAAAATAACAAATAAAGCAAACTACAGTGGCAGAAAGGTGAACATGCAAAAAATAAAGAGAAACTATTAGCTTTAGAAAGGATGATTAATTATATGAGTTTATTTTGTAAGGAACAATAGTTGTAGAAAAGGAAATTTTATTGATGGAATGAGATACAAGGCTATTAGTATGTATAGTCTTGATGGCTTTGGTTTTTGGCTTTGGCTTGCACCAAATGTGCAAGTGCCTTGCCTATTTATAGTAATTCTACCTCATTAATGGACGGTAGAGATTAAGCCAAGTGTACGGTGGTAATGAGGTTCTAGAACCTTCCCACCTCCTTACTCTAAGATATTTACATACAACCTTCTAGAGGTTTATAGAGAATCTTGGAGTCTTCTCCAAGAGTCTTGAGACTTCTTAGTGCCTAGAGTTTTCTAAAACCTTCCATAAGATTCTAGATTATTCCAAAGTATTCTAGAATATTCTATAAGGTTCTAGAATGTTCTAGAGTGCTCTAAAACGTTCTTCAAGGTTCTAGAATATTCTGGAGACTTCTAGATTCTTCTAGCTTTTTCTCCAAGCACCAACCATTGTGACTTGACTTTAGCTTGCTGCTACTCTTGAAGATTCTAGAATGTGCATCATTTTCTAACAGAAACATCCTAACATGAACTCACCAAGAACAAACTTAGACGGATGAATGACGGGTGAACGAGGAGGAGAATCTCCAAACAAACTCGCAGCAGCCTTAGTAGCAGAATGTTGAGTAAAAGATGATGAAGTTGGAGAAGCAGGGGGAGTGACAAGTGCTTGTTTGTCGCCAACACGCTCAGGTGAAGACTTGAGCTGAGAAATGGCAGGAACTTCCTTTACCCCAATATCTTCAGTGGCCAAGGGTGCAGAGCAAGGACCCATAGAATCCTCATTATCCTCTACTACAATGGAAAGCTAAGGCATGTTGCTGCTCTTAGTCGCAACCTTCTTCAAGGCACAAGAGCAGGAACTCTTTGAGCAGAAGGCATGGAAGAAATCTGAGCAGCACCAGTGGGAATAGCAACTAGGGTGCTTCAACTTTTGGAATATTAGAGGGCTTCTTTGACGATGTAGACTTTGCAGGAAGGCGCCTCAATGAAGAAGCATCCTTTGACTTCTTGTCAACTCCACCAATGCTTTCTCTAACCATCGGTGCGTTGCGTTTCTTGGCAAGAGTATAGGGAGACCCTTCATGACGAAGATGAGAAGTAGAAGAATAGTATGAGTCATTCAATACAGTGGTGGCCAAGTTTGAGCCAACATTGGTAGCAAAGGTCAGCAGTCAAAAGATCATCATAGGACGCAGGAGAATAGAAGGGAAACAGTCATATGCACTTCCAAGCTTAGCGTTGGTGCTAGTTAGGCAAAGATCCCAACCCAATTGGCGTGCCACCTGATCAGGATTGTATACATAAGGAAAAACAACACCACCACCGCCCCCAGTAGAATTTGTTGTAACAAACTCAGGAAGCATATCCACACAATAACAGAGGGCCCAAAAGTCATAAATGTCATCCCTAAAAGAAGCGCGATCATTCCTATCACTAAAGTACCCCTTAAGATAAATGGGATACGGCCTCTCATACCCATGAACGAAATCAGTGCAATAAGGGCGAAAACACAAAAGATTCTTTGTCATCAATCATGTCAACCAAAGTTTGCTGAGCCTGTTAGGTTTTGATACCAGAAAATAGATAGCGGAAAAACAAAATTAAAACCCTCCAAGCATCCGAACGATGGTCATATTTCGTATTAAAATGATTACCTTAAAGACGAAAATGATTTCTTAATGGACAACAAATCATGAACGCTGCAACGCACGAACATTGTTGTAACGTCTTTACGGTATCCATGCGAACAAATGTGATGATATTCCTCTTCGGCACGTTGCTAGCCATGAAGGGGGGCAAATTCCTCTTTGACGCTTTCTATTCGGAAATTGTTTCTTACTCTCAGTTATGCGTGTGTAGTCATGCAGCACAAGAGACTAAGATATATATATATAGGCCCTTTACACATATCTGACTTAGGTCAGACTCATGTGTGGGCCTATTCAATTGGGTTGGCCCATCTAGTCTTGTCACGACCGTGAAAATCGCGACGGGACCGACGAGAGAAAAATTTAAATAAATAAAATGGAGTCGCCACCAATCTTTTATTGGGTAAGAAAAATGACTGGCAAAACCCTTTTTGAAATGGATTTAAAATAATAAAAAAAAAGAAAAAGCCTGCGAAAACCAGGTAGGGTTCGGGAGTCGATTATGCACAGGGAAGAGTGGAAACTTAATCTCACTGCACCCATGATACATCCGTCCTAAGACGGTTACCTTAAACTAGTTGTACGAATTTTAATAATCTAATCGATATCTATTTTACCCCTTAAATAAAAATTAAATAAACTAAATAATTAAATTACAAATATTCATAAATTCAAATAGAAACTAAATTGCACAATTTACAAATTTGAAGGAAAATAAACACAAAAAGCTAAATTTAATATTTGCAGGTTTGTTGTTAGAACTAAGAAAAATAATTAAACTACAAATATTCACAAAATTAAATAAAAACTAAACTAAACAATTTACAAAATTGAAGGAAAAATAAACAAGATAAATAAAATAAATAAATTGAATATTTACAGGTTTGGTGAAAAATAAAATAAAAATAAATTAGAATATTTACAGGTAAGGGAAAGAAAGAAAGATAAAAATTAAATTAGACTATTTATACATTTGGCTTGCCGTGAGTGCCTACGTATCCCTCAAGTGCAATAGGGAATTCAAAGCCACGTAGTTCTTTAAATATATATACAAATAAAAATAAAACAAAAATAAAGTAATAAAATATTATTGTATAATGATTGAAAAAAAATGATTTATCTAATTTATTAAAAATAAATGGTTAATTTGATTTTATTTGAATAAGCTAAATGAATTTATTAACGGGTCCTAATTGAAATGGAGCATGGTATAATGCCCACAGAGCCATCGCAAGGAAAATTAGCTAGTGGGTACTTGACCCCTCGAGACCGCTAAACGATGTTTATTTTATTTTATTTTAAAAGCGAGTCCTAAGTGAGATTGGACATGACAATAGTTCACAGAGCAACCCCTAAATATTGATTAGTGGGTACTTGACCCCTCGAGACCTCTAAGCAGATATTAATAAATTTATTTTTAATTTAAATCTTAAATAGATCAGTCATGACATTAGACCACAGAGCAACCCCAAAAACTTGGCCAGTGGGTACTTGACCCCTCGAAACCATTAAACCGATATTAATAAAGTTATTTTTAATTTAAATCCTAAATATAATTAGTCATGACATTAGGCCATTCGAAATTAAGTAATTCTTTTGAAAAGTGATTATATGTTGAACAACTTTAATAAAAAGATTTATTTGATTTTATTGATTAAAAGAAAATGAACTGACTTGATAAAAAATAAACAGTGGATTAGTGTATCCTAAGTGAAATGGCACGCGGTACTACGCCCGCAGAACCAGCTCACGAAAAAAAATTGGCTAGAAGGTACTTGACCCCTCAACACCAACTAACTAAAATATTATGACATTAAACCATATATTTTATTATTATTCTTTTTTTTAGCACAATACAAGTACAAATAATTGATATCAAATGTCTAAATCAAAAAGAAAAAGAAAAATATTCAAACGCAGTAAAATCAAATAATTAAACGAATAAGTAAAGTAAACAAAGCAGGATAAACAAAGTAAACAAGAGTGAATAAAATAAAAAAAATGGTAAAAAAAAAGAAAAAAATTAATAACAATAAAACTTGTACCAACCAAAATTAAAGAGAACCAAAAATTAATTTATTATTTTTTTACTTCATCTTTTTCAAATTTTATTTTTATTCATTTCGTTTTTTTCTTTTCTCACTCATCTATCTTCTTTTTCTCTTTCTTCCTTTTTCTCTACCTTTCTCTTTCCTTCTTTTTCTTCTCTCTCTTTTACCCTCTAATTCCTACGACCAACTCCACTTTTGAAACTTATATTTTTTTTTTAAAATTTATTTTATTTATCTCTCTTCCTTTTCTCTCTTCCTTTTCTCTCACTTAATTCACGACCAACCACATTCTTCTCATCTTTCTCTGCAGCTCAATTCACGACCAACCCATTCTTCTCATCTTTCTCTGCAGCCCAATTCACGACCAACCCATTCTTCTCATCTTTCTCTGCAGCCACTCAAAATTCACTTGACAACCCAAACCCATTAACACCCAAAAGCAAAACTTAAACCAAAAATAACGCGCAACTCACTATTCCCTTTCCTTCTTTTTTTTTTTTTTAACAAATGAGTGTTGTGCAATTGGGTGTGTGTGCAGGGGCTAAGAAAAACAGGGGCCTCGGTGGTCTACTGGTTGGGGCTGTGGTGGTGCTAGCGGGGTGGTGTGCTGCGGATGGTTTGGGTTTCTGTGGTGGGTTTCAGTTTGGTTTGTGGCTTGGGGAAGGGAATGGGTTCTGGTTGTTGGGTGGCTTGATGAGCGGCGGTTTGGTGCGGGTATGGCTGGAAATGGGTGGATGTTGGGTGTTAAATTTTGATGGTGGTTTGAGTCTGTTGCTTCATTGTTTTTATTTGTTTGTGTGGTAAAATAAATTTTAGATATGAGCTGTGGAAATCTACGTGCAGGGAGGTTTGGTTGAATGATTTAGCAAACAATAACAGGAAGCTAAATACACTACCATCTACACCATCAGAACACTCATAGGGATTTTTATTCAAAGAAAACAAATTCAAATTGATTCATATGCAACATTAGAGATAGTTGGAGTGAGCTTACCTTCGCTCCAGCAAACTCTGAAATTTTTCTTTTTTTTCTTTCCCCCTCTCTGCCAAACCAAACCAGCTCCCCTCTTTTTTATATCCCATCAAACTCAGCTCCATCCCCCATTTAAAGTACTATTTTTCTTTCTTTCCAGGTCTTTTCCTCTATGGCAGAGGCGACAAGCTAAGCTGTAGTGATATGGTGGAAGCGTGAAATAATGATGGAGGCTGAGTGTAAAGTGAGGATGGCAAGGGGTAGTGTGGAATGTATGTGTGTGCTGTAAATGTTGGGTATGGGTGGAGTGTCCTGTGTGTTTTTTCATTTTTTCTTTTCTTTTCTTTTCATTTTTTTGTTTTTGTGTTCCTATTTTTTTTAAAATAAAATAAAATAGGATAAATTTAAGTGTTCACAGTTGCCCATCTTTACTTGTTTCTTGCTAAAGAAATACGAATAACCTTAGTTTTCGTATTATCGTTGTAAGGAACGAATAAAGATATGAACTCTTAATTTATCAAGGAATGCAAAAGGAAACTAATAATAATTTTTTATTTATTATTATTTTTTTGTTTTTTTTTAAAAGACATGAATATCATACAGGCGTAATCTAAAGAGACAACAATCATGGATAAGCCGCATAAAAACAAAACAAAGCAAACACATAGACTAAATGCAATGCCAATGCAGCCTGAAGATGAATAACAGAAATTAAATGCAGCAGGCTGATGCACCCAAAAATAAGTGACTAGAATTTTAACATGCGTAAAATAAATGCAGCGAGTCGATGCACCTGAAAAGTAAATGACCAGAAATTTAAAATGCAAACAATTAAATACAGCGGGCCGACGCACCCGAAAATAAATGATAACGGGTCCTAAGTCTGTAAACTGGATATGTACTAGACTCTGGACCAAAGAAGAAAAAAAAATGACAGCGAACAAATGCACCTGAAAAGTGAAAAGCAAGAGGTCGAGCCTGTAAACTGGATATGTACAGGGCTGTGGACCAAAAAAATAAAATGACAGTGGTCGAGTCTGCAAACTGGATATGTGCAAGGCTATGAACCTAAAAAATTAAATGACAGTGGTTGAGTCTGCAAACTGGATATGTGCCAGGCTATGGACCTAAATATTAAATGAAAATGGTCGAGCCCTCAAACTGGATATGTGCAAGGCTATGGAACTGGAAATTAAAAGACAATGGTCGAGCCCGCAAACTGGATATATGCAAGGCTATGGACCTGAAAAATTAAATGACAAATGGTCGAGCCCGCAAACTGGATATGTGCAAGGCTATGGAACTGGAAATTAAATGACAATGGTCGAGCCCACAAACTGGATATGTGCAAGGCCATGGACCTGAAAATTAAATGACAAATGGTCGAGCCCGCAAACTGGATATGTGCCAAGCTATGGACCTGAAAATTAAATGAAAATGGTCGAGCCCTCAAACTGGATATGTGCAAGGCCATGGACCTGAAAATTAAATGACAAATGGTCGAGCCCGCAAACTGGATATATGCAAGGCTATGGACCTGAAAATTAAATGACGATGGTCGAGTCCGCAAACTGGATATGTGCAAGGCTATGGACCTGAAAATTAAATGACAAATTTAACATGCATAAATGAAATGCAACGGGCCGACGCATCCATGAAGTAAATCCTCAGGCCAAGGACCTGGAAAAGTCATCAAGCCAAGGACTTGGAAACAAACAACAAGATCATCACATCAGAAGCCATGAAAAGTAGAATGCATTAAGCCATGAACCTAAAGTAAAATGCGGCAGGTTGTGCGCCCGAAGTGTAAATGAATTGGGTCATGAACACGCAATGGATGCAATGAGTCTTGAGCTAAAAATTAAAAGTTTTGGGCCTTGAGCCCGCAATAAATGTAATGAGTCTTGAGCTCGAGAGTTAGTGCACTTGGGAACACCTTTTAGTTAGAAAATGATTTGAATCTGATACTTTCTTGGAAAGCGTTGGCCAATCAAACCCGATTCAACTGAAACCTTCTTCCAACCTTTTCACTGACTCTCTTCACCTCGGCTCGTTGATCCTCCACTTGGATATGATTACATACAAATCCTTTTATCCATTCACTTCGGTAACTCTCATTTTCCTCCCTTCATTGGCTGGGGGCTCTTAGGGCTAGATCATCCCTTGAGGATATCGCTTTCATCCATTGATTAAGACTTCTGAGCTTCTTCTGACAGAAATGCTTATCTGGAGATTACCATTAGACTGTCAAATCTTACTGTTGAACTCACATTCACCTGCCTGAAGCACTACTTAATGGTGGACGGCGCAAGCGGCCAGCATGGCGGCGGCGCAAGTAAGTAGCAAGAGCTGGCGACGCGAGCAAGAAGAAGCAAGGGCGGCAGCAAGAAGCAGAGGCAAAGGCGACAAAGCATGGCAAAGAGCAGCGGGAGAGTTTGAGGACTTGAGGGAGGCGCTGCGTGACTCGTGAGAAACAGAGAAGAAGAAAGCTTCCTAAACCTAAATGGGCAAAACGACAGAGAATATGGGGGAAACGACGTTGGGTTTAGGGGAAAATAAAAAAATAATAATAATAAATTTTCAAAAAAAAAAAACAAATGAACCGGCCGGTTATTCAAAACCGGATCCGGTTCACCGGTTCATCCCGGTTTTACTCGATTTTTCCGGTTTTTGGGCGGTTCAATTGTCAAATGGGTTTTAGGAGTTAACCGGACCGGCCAGGCACCCGGGTCCCGGTCCAACCGGTTGGACCGGCCGGTCCGGTCCGGTTTTGAAACCATTGTGACCAACCACATTCTTCTCATCTTTCTCTGCAGCTTAATTCACGACCAACCCATTCTTCTCATCTTTCTCTGCAGCCCAATTCACGACCAACCCATTCTTCTCATCTTTCTCTGCAGCCACTCAAAATTCACTTGACAACCCAAACCCATTAACACCCAAAAGCAAAACTTAAACCAAAAATAACGCGCAACTCACTATTCCCTTTCCTTCTTTTTTTTTTTTAACAAATGAGTGTTGTGCAATTGGGTGTGTGTGCAGGGGCTAAGAAAAACAGGGGCCTCGGTGGTCTACTGGTTGGGGCTGTGGTGGTGCTAGCGGGGTGGTGTGCTGCGGATGGTTTGGGTTTCTGTGGTGGGTTTCAGTTTGGTTTGTGGCTTGGGGAAGGGAATGGGTTCTGGTTGTTGGGTGGCTTGATGAGCGGCGGTTTGGTGCGGGTATGGCTGGAAATGGGTGGATGTTGGGTGTTAAATTTTGATAGTGGTTTGAGTCTGTTGCTTCATTGTTTTTATTTGTTTGTGTGGTAAAATAAATTTTAGATATGAGCTGTGGAAATCTACGTGCAGGGAGGTTTGGTTGAAGGATTTAGCAAACAATAACAGGAAGCTAAATACACTACCATCTACACCATCAGAACACTCATAGGGATTTTTATTCAAAGAAAACAAATTCAAATTGATTCATATGCAACATTAGAGATAGTTGGAGTGAGCTTACCTTCGCTCCAGCAATCTCTGAAATTTTTCTTTTTTTTCTTTCCCACTCTCTGCCAAACCAAACCAGCTCCCCTCTTTTTTATATCCCATCAAACTCAACTCCTTCCCCCCTTTAAAGTACTATTTTTCTTTCTTTCCAGGTCTTTCATCTCTGGCAGAGGCGACAAGCTAAGCTGTAGTGATATGGTGGAAGCGTGAAATAATGATGGAGGCTGAGTGTAAAGTGAGGATGGCAAGGGGTAGTGTGGAATGTATGTGTGTGCTGTAAATGTTGGGTATGGGTGGAGTGTCCTGTGTGTTTTTTCATTTTTTCTTTTCTTTTCTTTTCATTTTTTTGTTTTTGTTTTCCTATTTTTTTTAAAATAAAATAAAATAGGATAAATTTAAGTGTTCACAAGTCTTATTAAAGTCCAACAAGCCCCATTTAAATCTATTCCAATCCATTCTATGTGTGTGACCCTGTAGGATCCTATTACATTGATAGTAATATTAAATCCTATTTAATATTACAAGCAGTGAGCGATATCTAGCAACACATAATTGCAACTCAAGTAATAGGAATGTCAATGATTCGACATAACCTAACTGAAACTAATGTTACCATGTAGTCCAATCCCTTTGTCCTGATATCTTGATTGAACATAAGACATGGAACGTGTCATCTTTGTAAAGTTCTATCATTGGTTTCTTAATTGCCGAGTAGACTTATAAAAACAAATGAGATTAATATCTCATATCGACTCATTTGTGTACGACCATGCATTTTCAAGTCTCACTCATGAAGGGGCCCAAAGATATCGTTCCCGTTATGTGGGAGGGACAAATCCTCTCTACGTCACTCACATCCCTCCGCATGACTTGTAATATGTCTAGTAATAGACTTTATGGTCACCTTGTTACAGGTGACGTTTGATGACATTAAAACATATAACTCCTCATGTAGGGAACCGTAGTGACCTCAAGTCAAAGGACCACGTACACCATTGTCACTATGAGAATCGCTTATGACACTCACATAACAATGCATGTAGTGTTCTCATAGTGGGTCAGTCCAGTACATTATTACTCTAATATGTACCCATGTGTAGACTTGATATCTCATATCCATGACATGTGAGATATGGTCATCAGTCTATGCACATACTAGTCTTAACGCATCACTGTCGTCTTAATTGACAGTAATACTTAACTAGGGATATTTAAGAATAGCGTTCCAATTAATCCATTAGTGTCTCACTTATCAAGTCACATACTTGATATTCCATGGCATAGAACGTTCATTCTAAGGACTTTATTATGTTCATTTAATATAAATAAATAACATAATAAATGAAATGCCTCATATATTAAATAAATGTCATGATACAATGTAAACCATAAAGCAATATATAACTGGCTTCTAGGGCATACACCAACAGAGCCCTTCTCCTTGACCAACTATCTAAGCATTTACGCGTGGGGGAGAAGAGAAGTGAATGAACAAGAACATATGAAGAAAGGTGTAGTCAACGTACTTGTTCACCACATAATGGCCTCGGGACATGATTAGTTGTTTGTGGGCTTAATCAGCACACCCAAATACAACGAGGTCAAAGGCAGGCGTATACCCTTAGCAAGCATCCCTGCCAATAGAAAAACCCCTAGGCTAAGGATTCAAAAGGTGGGCCTTGGAAAACATACTAATTCAACCAAAAGGAGAGAAATGAAGGGACTTCTAGAACCCTCTTATATTTCTTACTTACCTTAATGCTCATGTCCTCATAAGTCATCTCGTAGAAGTATCGAATCCACCTAGTGTGTGTGGACTTAGGGGAGCCCTTCAGTTTCTTGGCAACAACATTATTCTTCAATGAAGCATTCTTTTTGCCTTTCTTCAGTGCTATAACTGAGTAACGGGTGCTACGGGCAACGAACTTCTTCAACATTTCAGTGATCTTCAGAATGGTCTGGGTAATGTCAGTTTGTAACACATCATCCGAACCAAAGATGGGAAGCTTGAGCAGGATGTACACATCTTCCAGGGCGGGTGTAAATTCACCCCTTGCAACCTCAAATGTATGGGTACATTAATTCCACTGCTGAGCCAGAGCATTCATATCATCATGTTTCTTGGTATGTTTGGCACCGACTATTTCCAGCATAGCATCTTTGTCACCTATTGTTTCCAAGATGGCAACCACCTCACCTCTATGCCCAAATAGATCTTTTATCCACTCAGCCCAACCACTTGTGGCATTGGTACGAGTAAGAAAGTTGATGGGGCTCCATGGAAACTCTTGTTTCAAAATATAGCTACACAGTAGGGAATAAACAAGATGAAGGATTGCAAGAATAAGAGACTCTTACCTTAGACGCAACTCCGCATTTGGTTTTGCTTCATATTTAGGGCCAAAGGTGAAGAAGTTCTCCTAAAAAGAAGGAGGTGGAGCAAACAGATGATTGGGTATTGTGACCTACCTTATAAACTAGGGGTTTGCACCCCCTTGAATGCGCATCCATGGAGATAGAAGCTAGCACCAAACCTAGAAGTTGGCAGGGGTGGCAAATCGTTGCGAGACACATGGAAGTCATATGGAACGAAGTCAAAATCCAAATTAGAGGAGGAGTTGTCCATAGTGAGCTTAGCATTGGTGTCCATGGAAGAAGGTTGAGAAAAAAAAACTTAGAGGGAAAAGAAAAAAGAAGAAATGAAAGAATGAGGAGAGAAAGTTGAAATGAGAACATGCAATTGATGAGGAAAATACAACTACCAAATATTTATGTGAGGCATAGGACAATTTAGACTCATAATGGGAAGGGTTCTTCCCACAAAAAGAAAAATGGTTGAAGCAGAGGCCATGATTAGTGGCCCACATCAATAAAAGGGAGATAAAAAGATTACGACATAAGTTATGGGAAGAAACTATACACAGCGCATCCAAAGCTCTTGTGCATTTTGTTCTTCAATGCAATGATGTGTGTGTCGGGCTCAATCAAATTATAAGGATTGGTTCACTTCAAGACTTGTAGCAGTGCTGATTGAACCAATCATCTCCCTAGGACCTAGATATGGTTTGATCAATTTAAGACAAAATTTAAGGGGTATTGATGTATTCAAAATGTAAACAAGAAAATTGAATTAACAGAAATTCAAATCAAAGAACAATTAACCCAAGAATTTATTCAAATTCTAATTGATCTATCATTGACCACTAAACATGCAATTGAGTTCAATTGATTGACTAACCGAGATCTTTGTATTTGATATGATCCAAGTCGGATGCATATTGTTTTTACGAATCGTCCTTGAGTTGATTTCTTATTTTAAAGAATTAAAGACGAGATGAACAGTAACATAAACAATGCGTGTGAACAGTAACACAACCGTGCGTGACCAGTACCATAACAATAGCGTGAATAGTGAAAAAATAGAAAAGATGGAACAAAAAGACAAGAGATGGAAGGAAGAAGACGCCACACTCTTGGGAAGTGATAAGTCAAGCAAAGATTCATCACAAAGGTAAGGAAACCGTTGATAAGAACCAAGATGGTTCTCCTAAGAACCCCAAGAGAACTAGGCTTTCAAAAACTCACAAAGAGTATGATAATATTCTGAAATTCAAAAGTGTCAAATGCAACAAATACAAGCCTATTTATAGACATATAAGTGTGCGGCTAGGTCTAGCTAAAGGGAAGCAACAAGCTAGCACACTTTTAACCCTAATCCTAACGCAAATGTGGCCTAGGCCCAATTAGGAGGCAACACCTATCCCTAACTATGCTATGCACTTAATTAAGCCCAAACAATAGGCCCTCATTACAAAATATCCCAAAAAGAAAATAACAACCAAAACTAAAATGATTAAAAGGTTCAAATACATAATTAAATAAAATGACTTAGAAAAAATCATGCCCCCACATTGGGCCCTTCATCAACTTGGTTCATTTGGACCATCTTAAGTGTCTCTTTTTCTGGAATGGGCTTGAGTGAGAAAAAATGGTTGACTTCTTTATTCAAATCCTTCTTAGCCTTTGACATTATCATTGGGCCTCCAAGTCCTTGTAGTGCAACTTTTGGCCTTGAGTCCGTTGGGTTTCCACTTGAGCTTCCTCGGTCTTCATCAGTATTAGATCCAACATCCACTACTAGATGATCATCTAGAATTCAACTAACAAAAGATACATAAACTTGCAATCGCACAATTTATGAAAATCGATGCTAGTTTAAGCTCAAGAATCCTATTAGCCTAAGTGACAAATATGCATACCTAATCTTTTCAATTCAAGTGATGAAACTGAGATTAATCAAACATAATAACGTCACAATTCGAAATCAAGAACAAACAAATAGAGATCTCCAGAAGTTCATTCAAGTTTAGAATTAGAAAAGAAGAGAAAATGCAATTGAACATTAATTTCAAAATTCAACACAAAGTCTCAAGATCAAACCAAAACTTTTTAAGGATCTTGGATTGATCTATGAATTAGCCTTCCATGGCCGCATTCCAAGGAAGCTTGTGGGGGTGGAGTGAAGAGGAAGAGAGAAAAGCTGGAGAAAAACTCAAAAGATTAGAGAAAATGAGGGAAATGAAAAGTCTATTTTCGTTCTTTGTTTTTTCCTCCTAATAACTGATCCTAAAAAGAAATTTACAAGCCTGCCACTAGGTTAGGACTAATTTCCATCCTCTTAGCTTTAATTTTCCATCTGATTTGCCTAATTTGGGCTTAAGATGAAGAAGTTATGCCAAAATCAATCTAAAAAGGTATATAAATTGACAACTAACTTCACATAAGAAAACACTATCAAAACGATGTAATTTTAAAAAGTGGTCTTCATGAAAGTTGAATCTTTGTGTTTTATCCTTCCATTACATCGGTTTCAGATCCATTTGACATATAAAGCCGAAGTTATGTCCAATTTATTGCACTCGGGTCAAGTTCTAGTTACAGCACCCTTGCTTTGACTTGCAAGCTCAATATAGCCTTCTAGACACTGATTCAGCTCTTGAACTCTTCAACAAAAGTTGTAGAGATCCCTCTTTTCTTTCCTAAAAGTTTAGATTACTATTTATTAAATGTGTAGAACTCAATATATGCCCGAAATATAGAGACAGTGTAAAATTTATTTAATGTTAAAAAGTGCAATTAAGCCTTAATGGAACCCAAGCCTATAAAATGTGACCAAGTCCAATCAATTAAGCACAAAAATGATTAATAGCTACCAAATATAAGGGATTAAAAGTGTATGTGAATAGTATTTATCTCGCAACCAAGGTCCTAGAATGCTCAAAGTTCTTACGCGTTTGAGGTTTTTGTGCCTCTACTGTACTCCAAACTTAAGGTTACAACACGTTTGAGATTTCAGTACATCGTTAGATAAATGCCTTATGCCTATAAAAATTGTTACACATCTCTAATATGCAAGGGGCTAATGTTCCAGAGATCATTGTTCTAAATTTTTATTGTTAAGTAACGCTCTTATGTAGGTAACGCGCCCAATGAGGGCTTCGAACAAAAGGCAATTATCTGTGCTCCTGGAAGAAGACCACTTCTCGATGCACCTAGGAACTACCTACTGTATGGTTCGATGGGCTTTGGGATAGAGGAACACCTCGCCCAAGTTACACAGCCTTAGGGACAAGAGACCCTGCTGCTAGCAAGGTGTGGAGCACCTTGGATGCACCCCTAATAAAGATAATGCGTAGTACGAAACTCTGATCCTCTTTCAACTTGTCAAATCCTACCTACCTCTCAAATTCCCTAACACATTCAACCTCCAAATCGTCTTTCTTGGGGAGCTGAACCTATCACATTACCTGCATGCCTAAAACCCTTGACGCATGACTTGACTGATAGATTATTATGTGGGCTAGCATAATCAGGATTTAATTTTTTTTATATAAAATCAAGATTAATTAAATGTCAAAATAATTAAAGCATATTGTTAATTTAATTATACTTGCCCAATTATGTGATCGATATTATAATTGGGCTATTGTTATGTTGAGCACTTCTCACTAGTGGATTATGGTGTTAGACCTTGTGTGCGGGCTTTCTCATGATGGGTAAGGTTAGCCCATTTACTTGTGGACATAAGGGAGGCCCCTATTTCTTCCCATATTAGTGTGCAGATGCCCCATTGATATTAACACCCTAAAAAACTAACGTGGGATAGGTTTAACTTCTCCCTTTTCATCATACATAGAGATTCTTTATTGGTTCGGGGTTCTTGTATAATCCTCTAATGGATGCTGCCTTTTCATCCTTTCTAGGTACTCCTATTAACTAATCTTTGTATATACATGGCATATTTTTGGTTAAATATATTTCAGATTTTATGTGATATTGGGAAAATTGAATTTTGAGATTCTACATTGACCCCTTAAGTGTGTTACCAAGTGGCCTCAATAACTTAAGAGGGGGGTGAATTGAGTTTTCAAAAATTTTCTCAAAGTTGTTTCAATGGCACTAATTATATTGAATCAATGGACTTAGAAAGGGTAATGACTAGGAATAATAAACTCTTTAACACTAGAAAATATAAGATAGGAATTCACAATATTAAAAACACCAAGCTAGTTAAATTGATAGAATATTGCTTATAAGTAAAAGATAAGGGTTGAGAGAATATGATCAATCAATTTGAGACACTTATATTAGTTTTGTATTAGGCTTCATTAGATGTTTATTGTGCCCAATATTAGTATTTTAGATGAGTTTAATGTTGTTGGGCATCATTGGGTTTTAATGTAAATATTGGATAATTTTCGGATTTTGATGCATTTTGACATTTCTTCCTTGGTTAGGCCATAACTTGGGACTCGGTGATCCAATTGAGGTGATCTAGGTGTCTTTGGAAAGCTAAGACAAGGATCTACAAGTTTCATGAAGAACTCAAGAGCTGGATCAGACTTTTAAGGGCCCAAAATAGCCTTGCAATACAGAGTGAGTTTGCTGTCACGGAACCATCTGGGCAGTATGCACATATTGGACTATATAGTGGGTTATAGGCCTCCTCTTGGGCTGAAACTTGGTCATTTGAAAGATAAGACCCATATCTCCAACTTCACTGAAGACCATTTTGTCAATAGATGTCATTTTAGGCATGCTTCTGAAGCTACAAGTTGGTCTGAATTTGGAAACACGTTCTTCCAACCTAACTTGAGGTAGGTGCAGTGTTTTTGGCATTTCTGGAGTTCTAAAAGTCCAAATGACATGATTCAAATTGTAGATTTTCAAGGAGACAACTGGCTACAACTTTGATGAAAACATCCAAGCCAAAATACACCGTCTAGGTGATGAATTTGAAGCCAGAAGTCGGATAAGAGTTGTTGACTAAAAGCCACCAACCATACACCAACCCACCTACCATGCACCAACCCACCTACCATGCATCAAGCTTCCTTATTTGACAATTTCCTTGTTTTTATAGCTTGTATTCAGATTATGCACATGTACAAATTGGCTTCTAGGATTAGTATAAATAGAGCCAATCTCTTTGTATTATCATGGATTCAATTTTGAAGTAAGTTTGAAGAAAGTTTGAGTATTTGTGAGAGTTTTCTTTCTCTTCTTCTTTATTTTCTTCAGAATTTCGTTTTTGTTATTTTATTTCTGAGTTCTTCCTTCCCATCCATGGAAGGCTAGGCTCTCATAATCAATCCAAGGGATTAGCCATCTTGATGTTTAATTTGGAGATCTTGTTTTACTTGTTCATATTGCTTAATTGTTATTCAAGTTTCTCTTCTTCCTCTTTTAATTTTGATCTAGATTGAATTGCTTAATTTGATTTGGATGTTTATGTGATAATAGCTTTATTATCATGTATTCAAGAGGATCACATAGAATAAACAATTTATTAAAGCTTTTTGATGGATTGTTTAGCTTGGTTAAATTCTTGATCTTAAATTAATCTATGTTTGGATGGTGCTTACTTTATCTAACCTTGGTTAATTAAATTCTATATGCTTATCTAGTAGAGGATTCTTGGATAATATTGAGGCGTCTTGATATGATCTAAGGCCAAGAACACGGTTAGCAATTAAGTGAATTCCTTGTGATCAATGATGAGTTAAACTCAAGATCGGTAAAATTTCTTTGGATTGGTTGTTTCTTTAGATTTGTTTTCAACTTTAAGTCTTGTAGTTTTATCAATATTGTTAATCAACAACAAAACCCCCCATTTTAATTATCGTAATTTGATTAAATCTTTGTTCTTTTTGAATCCTTGAGAGACGATTCGGTTCATGCTCTATACTACAAATTAGTTTGCGAACCGGTAATTATTATTATTTGACGGGGTCTCGACAACCTCTCGTCAAATTTGGCGCCGTTGCCGGGGACCCAAAGGCAACTATTTGATCATTTCATCTAACTCTAACAATTGTGTTTGTTTTGTTTTTGAATCTTTTTCAAGTGGAATTCGGCTGAAATTGGGTAAAGGGCATCCTGTCAAGATTTTGGTTCGGTAACGTATTTTTGATTAATCTGAATTTTGGTAGGCTAATGAAGAACATTATTCTGAGAAAGGCTCACTATTCATAGTGAGGTCACCCTTATTTTAGCCAAATGCCATCGTTTAGACCACTTTTTCAATTTTTTAAGATTTTTTATTATTCTGTTAGATAGAATTTTTGTGTAGATTTCACTCTGTGGTAGTCCCATAATTTTTAAAAATCTATAGATATGTTTTATGTAAATATTTTGTGTGTATATTTAGACTTGTTTTTGTGATTTTGTGTTTGATCACTAATCTGATGGAACATAGACTTGATGAGTTGGCTTATCTGGTGAGGCAACTGGCAGTGGAACAGCATCAGTTACCTGTGCAAGAACCTGCAAGATTTTGTAGTATATGTTGTAGTTCTTATCATCCCACATATGCTTGCACCACACTACAATATGATGGTTCTGTATTTCATGACCATTCTGTTGATGCAACAGGTGTATTTCTTGGTGAACCACAATACCAACAACTTGGATATGATCCTTATTCTACCACATATAACCATGATTGGGGAGATCATCCTTGGTTCGAACCTTATGTTGAACCAATCAGTATATACCAGCAGCTTATGCAGCAACATCAGCAAGCCCCAATAAGCATGGAATCTGAGCCTACACTAGAGGATTTGGTGAAACAATTTGCTCAGAACAACATCCAATTCCAGCAGAGAAGCTATAGTACAAAACGTGAAGACCCAAGTTGGTCAACTTACATCTTCATTGAGTCAGTTGAGCAAGCAACAAATGCAGAAATCTGATTCTGCAAAACATGAGATCATTGATGAGAAAAAACCAATTGATGATTTGTGTGATGAATTTGCTAGTTTTACTGATTTTGATGATTCTGTTTGTTGTACTGGTTGTGATGGTGATATGTTGTATAATGCATGTGCTGAGATTGCTGCCTTTTTGAGACATGATGAATCTTTTTCAGCAGATTATGCAGCAACTCAATCTGCAGAAGTAGTGAAGCCACCAAAATTTGAGTCCATTGTGGCTAAAAACCTCCTTACTGATGAGGAGGAGAGGTTGCTACCCATTTTGAGGAAGAATCTAAGAGCATGCACACTTGCAGACATTCCAAGCATTAGCCATTCCATTTGCATGCGTAGGATTTTACTTGAAGATGGAGCTAAACCAGTAAAGCAACCCCGGAAAATACTAAACACTTTGATTTTGGATGTGGTGATCCATTACACTGGCTATGGTGTGGCTGCTGGAACGTTAATTCTTCTGCTATCCATAGGGAGTTTTCTTTCCACACTTTTATTTCATTTTTCTAGTTGTTGTTTTCTTTTTGTTTTTACTGTTTTACTATTGTTTTTAATATTGTTTTTGTTTTTATTTGACTGTTACAATTTACTTTTTCTGTTGTTGTTGTTTCTGCTGTTTGTGTTGTCTGTTTTTATTTCTCGCTTATTGCTTTGTGCATCTTGATGTTTGTCTTTTATTACTTTTTTTTCTGTTTCTATTTTTATTTTTTGTTTTGTCTGCTGTCTTTATTTTCTGTTTTCTATATAAATCTTTGTTGAAAAAAAAAAGCCACGTTTAATGTCAATGGCTAGAAATTGAATCATTATTAGGGAGGACCCATCAATCGTGAAAAGTCTTCAATCACACTGGCTGAAGACGTTAAAAGTAGCGCTTCTTGGGAGGCAACCCAAGTTTTCTAACTTTTTCATTTTTTCAAACTTTGACTTATTTGCATTCACAGGAATCAAGACAGAAAATCGGTGTCGAGCAAGAAAATCTATCAGAGTTTGATTTTTTCTGTCTTAATTTTGTTTGTTTTTCTTTGACAAATGATTTTTCACCGGTTAAATGGCGGATAACGGTACTCCGTGAAAATTTTTTTCGGTCCTTTCAGTTACCCACAAACACTGAAATCTGTATAAAATTTTACTAATTTTTTTCCTTCTTCTTTCTTTATTTTGAAATGGATAATCAGCTTGTTAACCTCCGCAAGCAATTCCCCTCTCTGCCTCAAAATGCTTTAACTAACATTTATTGTGCAAGGTTTGAGAGATTAAGGATGCTTATGCACAAAGGCATCCCTGCAGATATACGCTGGTTAATCGAAGCAAAGGTCTGACTCAGAGGTGAATTTTCTGACGCTCTTGTTTCATATATGCCAGGGCTAGGCAAAAGTTCATATGCAAAGAAGAGAAGAGCAAAAAGGTTACGGGTCTGCTATAAATGTGCAAGATGGACCTGTAACACAAAATGCAAATCAATTGGAATGACGTCTATAAACCGAGATGATAAAATTAACTTCATAAAGGATGGCATGAGTAAGGAGTCTTTAGATAACATTCTATTGACTCTTGAGACGCATCCTAGTGGAGATGTGCAGAGAGTACTTCTTGATTTATGGCCAATATTCCAAGATGAACATGAGCGATATAGTCTCGGGAATCTGACTCAAAAAGACACTGTTTGCCAATTTTTAAGAAAATTGGATGGGAAGCCGACCATCGGCCCATAGAGAGCATTCAAGCCGTTACTGGACGTAGTAAAACCAGAGGAAAATGTGAGTCATAATCACACCTCCTGTAAGTATTATTTTTTATTTTTTATTTTTTATTTTTCTTTTTTTCTTCTTGTTTATTAAAAAAAAATTCAAAATAAAAAATAAAAAAAATTAAAAAAAATAAAAAAATAAAATCAAAAGTAGCCGTATTCTTTTAAAATATGCGTTGCATATTTTCAAACTTCTTCTGACACATATAGATTAGTCTTTTATCATTGTCATATAGTTATTATCATTGTTGTGCTTATTTTCAAACTTACCTGACACACGGATCTACCCCTCTTTTATAGGTGTAATTATTACCTTTGAGTTTTGATGCCTTTAAATAATGCACTTTGCTCTCTTCAGATCATTGATAAGGTGAGAATACAAAAAAAAAAAACAAAGAGAAAAAAAAATGGAAGTCACTTCAGTTCGTCGGATCAAGAGTGTTTGTGTCTTTTGTGGATCTAATCCTGGGAAAGATAAAGAGTTTGTAAATATTGCACACCATCTTGGTCGAGTGCTAGCTGAGAGAGAAATCCATTTAGTTTATGGAGGAAGTAGTCTTGGGTTAATGGGTTGTGTAGTGATTGCTGCACATTTAGGAGGTGGCAAAGTCCTTGGTGTCATTCCCAGTCCTTTATCTACCAGCAAGCCCATTGGAAAAACATTAGGGGATGAAGTAATGGTATTTTGCTTGCACCAACGCATGAACATTATGATAGCAAATGCTGATGCCTTTATTGCCATACCTGGTGGTTTTGGAACTTTGGAAGAGCTCTTTCAAATTATATCCTGGTCACAGCAGAACTTTCACCAAAAACCTATAGGTATATTAAATGTTAATGGTTTTTATGACAGTTTTTTTGTTTTCTTGATCATGTTGTAGAAAAAGGGTTCATCTCACAAGCGACACGTCAAAGTCTTGTAACTGCTGCAACTCCTGAACAATTGCTCGATCAACTAAATGAATTTGTACCACAACGTGTTCCAGTAATGGCTCCACGGAATTGGGAACAAGGCAGCCGACAAAAGCAAAAACTTGATTTGACTTTGTCTTTGTGAATTTTTGTTTTCTCTTACGGTTTTAGTTTTTTGTAATTTTTCTTATTTCAGGCTCGATTTGCAGTTTTCTGGTAAGATCTTCTACACTCTACCTATCTTTATTTTGACATTGGGGACAATGTCTTTAATTAGTTGGGGGGAGGGATAGTTGACATTACCATGTACATAGTTTTAAAAAAATAAAATAAAAATTAACAAGCTAATCTTTATTGTTACTAACTTATTAGATGTATGATGGCAGTGTAAGGAGTAGTTTTGCTCTTGAGACGCATCTTAACTTGCATTTCATAGTATGTCTTAAATTATTTTGTTCTTGCATATTAAAAAAATTAAAAAATTAAAAAAAAAATTTCATTTTCATCTTTTCAATTAATTTTGATGCAAACATGTGCTGAATCTGAGCTTAATTGATAATAAAAGTATGCAAAACAGTTTATAGTTAAATCATTTTCATGATATACATGTGTATATGATTGTGGATATTAGGAAGAAGGCATGGTTGAATTGAGTGAATGTTCCATACCTTTGTGAGTTTTGGGCTTTTCCAAGTTTGATACTTACACTTGGTTTATTTTCTTTCATGAGTGATGTCAATTATGAATTTATTTTCTAGAACTTGCATTGAATCGATTTGAGATTACATTGGTCTGTATGTTGCATGAAAATGACAGAGGCATTTTTTTCTTGACTTAGCTACTTTGGCCAAATAAACTTACCTTTCATTTATCCAATTATTAACTCCCTTTGAGCCTATTTGCCTATTCTTTGTTCTTAGCTCATTGCAAGCTTCGAGTGAAAAACCATGTTTTACCTTACCTTAGGGAATGGGAGAGCATTGATTTTCTTATTGGAGGAGTTCTTTTGCTTGCAATGATTTAAGTGTGGGGGAATTGGTGTGCTGATACGAAATGCTTGGTACAAAAAAAAACAAAAAAACAAAAAAAACAAAAAAACAAAAGACAAAAAAAAGGAGAAAAAAGAAAGAAAAAAAAAGAATAGAAAAATGAAGGAATGTGTGAAGAGAATGAGCATTTTATGGTTTTGGGTAAAAATTTTATTCTTTCTACTTGAATTACTCCTCAATGCTCTTTTGTTCTCTTTGGTTTTAACCTGCTATTATCCATATTGTTCCCTTCCTTCACCTTATAAGTTCAATTACAACCTTTTTGGAAGACCTCTTGATTTTTGCAATTTATTTGATCTAAGAAGTGGAGAATTGATGTATATGCAAGCCTATGGTAAAATACTTTCATAGTTTGACTGAGTTGAGCGTAAACAGTTAACCTAAGCACCTTGTGTGATTTGAGTGTCACTTGTAAGGAATTTTACTCAATTTGAACATGCCTATTTCTGATTAAAGCATGATTATGCTATACTTTATTCTCAATTGGTTTGATTCAACTATTCTTTGTTAAGCATACTTGACTTATTAATTATGGTTTATATTTGATACAATGCTTGTATTTAAAAATTAGTTGAATTGATTAAATAAAATATTACATGTTTGTGGGTATCATCCTGGTAAACCCTCACGAGACTATAACTCGTCCACTAGGGACACCTAGGGGTTTAAAGGCTTGTGGCACATGCTAAGTGCCATCGTGTTTTCCTACGAAAATGGATTAGATTAGGTACAATCAGTTTTTATGTTTTTAGTTTAATAATATAATGTTTCTTGTTTTTTCATTAGTTTTGTTCTTATGTGTTTTTCCCAGGAGTGCAAAAGCTTAAGTGTGGGGGAATTTGATCAATCAATTTGAGACACTTATATTAGTTTTGTATTAGGCTTCATTAGATGTTTATTGTGCCCAATATTAGTATTTTAGATGAGTTTAATGTTGTTGGGCATCATTGGGTTTTAATGTAAATATTGGATAATTTTCGGATTTTGATGCATTTTGACCTTTCTTCCTTGGTTAGGCCATAACTTGGGACTCGGTGATCTAATTGAGGTGATCTAGGTGTCTTTGGAAAGCTAAGACAAGGATCTACAAGTTTCATGAAGAACTCAAGAGCTGGATCGGACTTCTAAGGGCCCAAAATAGCCTTGCAATACAGAGTGAGTTTGCTGTCACGGAACCATCTGGGCAGTATGTACATATTGGACTATATAGTGGGTTATAGGCCTCCTCTTGGGCTGAAACTTGGTCATTTGAAAGATAAGACCCATATCTCCAACTTCACTGAAGACCATTTTGTCAATAGATGTCATTTTAGGCATGCTTCTGAAGCTACAAGTTGGTCTGAATTTGGAAACACGTTCTTCCAACCTAACTTGAGGTAGGTACAGTGTTTTTGGCATTTCTGGAGTTCTAAAAGTCCAAATGACATGATTCAAATTGGAGATTTTCAAGGAGACAACTGGCTACAACTTTGATGAAAACATCCAAGCCAAAATACACCGTCTAGGTGATGAATTTGAAGCCAGAAGTCCAATAAGAGTTGTTGACTAAAAGCCACCAACCATACACCAACCCACCTACCATGCACCAACCCACCTACCATGCATCAAGCTTCCTTATTTGACAATTTCCTTGTTTTTATAGCTTGTATTCAGATTATGCACATGTACAAATTGGCTTCTAGGATTAGTATAAATAGAGCCAATCTCTTTGTATTATCATGGATTCAATTTTGAAGTAAGTTTGAAGAAAGTTTGAGTATTTGTGAGAGTTTTCTTTCTCTTCTTCTTTATTTTCTTTAGAATTTCGTTTTTGTTATTTTATTTCTGAGTTCTTCCTTCCCATCTATGGAAGGCTAGGCTCTCATAATCAATCCAAGGGATTAGCCATCTTGATGTTTAATTTGGAGATATTGTTTTACTTGTTCATATTGCTTAATTGTTATTCAAGTTTCTCTTCTTCCTCTTTTAATTTTGATCTAGATTGAATTGCTTAATTTGATTTGGATGTTTATGTGATAATAGCTTTATTATCATGTATTCAAGAGGATCACATAGAATAAACAATTTATTAAAGCTTTTTGATGGATTGTTTAGCTTGGTTGAATTCTTGATCTTAAATTAATCTATGTTTGGATGGTGCTTACTTTATCTAACCTTGGTTAATTAAATTCTAGATGCTTATCTAGTAGAGGATTCTTGGATCATGTTGAGGCGTCTTGATATGATCTAAGGCCAAGAACACGGTTAGCAATTAAGTGAATTCCTTGTGATCAATGATGAGTTAAACTCAAGATCGGTAAAATTTCCTTGGATTGGTTGTTTCTTTAGATTTGTTTTCAACTTTAAGTCTAGTAGTTTTATCAATATTGTTAATCAACAACAAAACCCCCCATTTTAATTATCGTGATCTGATTAAATCTTTGTTCTTTTTGGATCCTTGAGAGACGATTCGGTTCATGCTCTATACTACAAATTAGTTTGCGAACCGGTAATTATTATTATTTGACGGGGTCTCGACAACCTCTCGTCAGAATACAAACAAGATTTATACCGGTTCAATCACTTCTTGTGATCTATGTCTAGTCCTCGAGATTATCCACCCGAGATTTCAACTATTCTTCAAGCTTCTAACTTTGGTGCTTGATAAAAACCCTTACAATATAAAGCACTCATCACTTAGTTTGAGATCTTCCACCCTCTTTGTGCAAGAGCCTCACTCAATACAACAAGGAGCTTCACTCCTTGAACTTATACAAGATAATCAAATGGTTTTTGGTTGTTTGTAACTCTCACAAGAGCAAATATACAACTTGAAGAACTAATAAGTATTTGATCAAAACACTAAGCAAGCTTTTTCAAATAGAAAACACAGTATGATCAACTGAAGATTAGTAAAAGCTTTTAGAAAATGAATTTATGATCTTGGGTCTCATTTAAAACTTAATTAGATGAGCTATAAATAGCTCTCACAAAATTAGATCCGTTGGGTAGTAGGTGGATATGCAATCAGTGCTTTAACTAGCCGTTGGAAAAGTTTCTAGAGCGTGTGTAGTCGACTACACAATTGTTGTAGTCGACTATAATGCCTTTCTGACTTTTAAATACATGAGAGTTTGTTTTATAAAATTCGCAAGTAGTGGACTACACATCTGTTGTAGTCGACTACAATATCTTTGAGACAATTAAAGTCAAAAGACATAAGAGGTATATTTTCAAAATAATATGTAGTCGACTACAGATCTTATGTAGTCGATTACATGTTTCCTCAGGTTTAATTATGCTTTAAAAAAATCAACTTTTAAACATTGTAGTCGACTACATCAACATTGGTAGTCGACTACAAGTGTCCTTGGGTTAACTTGAGTTTAACAAAGGAGTATTTTTATCAGCATTGTAGTCGACTACAAGTCTCCTCGAATCATTTTAAAAACATTAGGCTTTTCAAAATTTTGCCTATTGTAGTCGACTACTAACCTTGGGTAGTCAACTACTTACCTTGTGTAGTCGATTACTGACCTTATGTAGTCGACCACAAGTGAAGTCTGACTTTGTATAAAACGTTGCAAATTTAAAATACACAGCTGTGTAGTCAACTACACTAACCTTGTAGTCGACTACAAGTGACTTAAAAACTTATTTTTGACCAAGAAAAAAATCTTTCTTTCCAAAGATTTTTAAAGATATTTTTCCTTTTCTCAAACCTTATTTTTGAAATAGTTTTGTAAGTTTAAAACAAATTGCTTGCTAAGTGATTCATGTAATCAAATACTCTTACAAAGATAAGTTAAAAACTATTAGACTTGAGTACTCCTTGTGATCTTGTTCTTGTTCTCTTGGTGCAGAAACCTTTGTTTGGTTATCATCAAAATCCTACATGTCAACTGTTGTTCACAAAGTGTGCTTTGTGTATGTAGAGCCTAGAGTAGTGCATCTTGCTGCAGCCTTCCATTTCCACCTTCCATAAATTTAATACTTGGCAGATGAGCCCCCAAGAGAAGCGGGAACCATTCTGGCATCCCTTTCATGTCCTAACTAATCCTCCCCTATAAATATCACACTCAAATCATGAAGAAATGACTGTCATTAGAGAGAGAAAGATAGGATTTGTGAGTGAGCACCAAAACATTGTAGCCTAAGAGTAAGACTACCAAAACATCTACATTATCCCTAAACACTGTGAGTAATCCCCAGTCATTACCTCCACTCCCACTTTCATTCTCAAACCTGATCACATCTTAGCCACACTGAAGAGAATTAGGCGAAGCTTACGCGCTCTACTATAGATTCCACCCGGGGTGCTCTATCTTTGCCCTTCTTCGCTAGCTGCAATGCTCTATGTATTCTCCATCGCCACCAGCTAGCTAAGTTCCTTCTCAATACACACCTTACAACGCACTAGAACCTTTTCACCCAGAACAATGTCTCTATTTTCAAATTTAAAATTTTCATTCTGAAATGAATCCTACTCCTTCTTATGACCTTTTTTGCTCACCTCACCCTTACACCAGACATCAAGCTTTTTGTCACCTTTCTAGCTATTTCTTCCACCCCAACCTCATCCTCTATCTTTATGCCTATTTTATGATCAAACAATCACGATCTTAGCTTCTAAGGTGTTGTTCACATTTCTTACCAACAGGTAATTTAAAGGCAAGGATGGGCTCAGAGATGGTGAGGCACACCATGACGAGGATGATGAGGTCCTTTTAGATGCCCAAGAGAGAGACACATTTCAATTGGTAAAATCTTAACCAGTTCGAAAGACTTGAATGTTTCTTGAATGGTTCACCGCTTTTGTTATTGGTTTTCAATATTCAATTTTTGAGATATTATCGGACCAATCAAAGGATTGGTTCTTGGTTTTTCGGATTCAATCAGCCAGTTTGGTCCAATTTTAAAAACTACGATTACCAATTAAGGACCTTAACTTTTTAAAAAAGTATTTTTATTAGTAAGAAAATATTAAAAAGACATAAATATCCAACTTGATATGTCAACACAATGTATAACCTAACCCAAGGGGATTAGTCTAGTAGTTAAGGAAGTGTGCTTCCTATCTTGATGACTCAATTTGAACTTTGAGTCAACATATAAAAGAATTAAATGCACAAGGTTGATGTGGGGGGTGCGCCCTTAATATCACTCATGGAGGGATTTAGTCTAAGTTGACAAAAAAACTAACACGATGATACCCTTACCGAACAAAAATATATATAACATGAGCAAAACACTTGTCATATATGATCTAATAAGACTTTTTCTAATTAATATCTATTGGAATATTTTTCTATTGGATTTAGTCCCTCAATTGGTAATTTTTGAAGTTGAGGTCTTGAATTGGTTTTCTCACTAAAGTTGAGATTCTTTTACAATTTTTTTTTTTCAAATAAAAATGTTTCTGTTAAATTTGATAATTCTCTTTAGTTGAAGAACACAATTAGACATAAGTAGTTAAATTTATTCAATTGTAGTAAGTTTTTAGTTTTGGTGTAATAATCACATTTGATGTGTCTGGTATTAAAAAATTTAAAAGGAGGAGATGTTACCCTACTCCAAGGCCAAGGCATGTCTCAAGTCATATTGAGGGCTTATAGTGGTACTTACAGATAACCTAATAATGGAAGATCACCGGCATGAATCAAATCCAAAAATCAAACCAAAGACCTTTGAGTTAACATTGTTCAACCTTAATAATTGAGCCAACAATCATTGTCTATTTTTTTTGGTACAACAATCGTTGTCTATTTTATTAATGGATTTGATAATAGTAATGTTTCAAAATATGGATCGGTCTTTGAAACGATAAAGAAAGAGGTTCTAGGTTGAGTTCAAACTGAAGTTAAACTGAGGTCAAGTTGGGGTTTTATATATACATATATATTTTATAAATATATGATAACTTGTAAAAAATAAAAAAGATATATAGTAAGTTTATTTTTTCTGTTAACAATTATTATTTTATTAAATAACATAAATATGTCAATTATTACATTGATTTTATCTAATCTTAACCTTTATATCTATAATTTAATTTTACTTTATTCATATAATTTGGTCTGATATACAAACATTGTACTAAAACATAGATTTTAATATAAACCTATTTATCAAATACAGTTTGGTGTTTTAGATACTACTACTTTGTGGTAAATTTATAAAATAAAAAACCGATTTCAAGTAGCAAAAAGAAATATAAAAGTCCATAAGATCTAACACATATGATTTAATTACATTATATCCTTTTGAAACAAAAGTAGCTTGGATGCAATATCACAGTCCCTAAGAAATTGCAAGCTTTTACTCTTCTAAGGTCTCATCAATTTGAAACCTAAGAAACAAAGAAAAAGTAAATTTACAAAACCTTTATGAGACCCTTTCCTATGAAACTATCAATTGAGCAAATTAACAAGCAGCACAACAACGCAACTAGTCACCATCGCTACCATGACCGACAACAAAAGTAGTTGTTTCGTTGCAGCATGTGCTCCCTTTTGATGGAAGATCATCGCCCTCATCACCAACTAGAGGACCATTCATCATGAGTTCCATCTCCATCTAAGCTAGTAGTGTTGCTGTCACCTTCTCCTCTTCGTCATGTTCTTCTTCTTAATCTTCTTTTATTTCTATCTCCTTTCCCACCTCATTGATGCCAGACCATCACTCTCATGGGCTTTTCCTCTGCTCACCTCTTGTCCTAGACCTTCTTTTGCTTTGAACATGTTTAGCTAATCAAGTTGTGATCAGTTCACAACCCGTTCACCAATTTTGAAATTGGTTTTTAACATAGCAGTTTTCTAGACATGACAGGATTGACTAAGGAATCGATTCCTGGTTTTATCAATCCTACCGGTCTGTCCAATCTAGTTTTCATAACACTGGTATGTGGTAATATTGTAATTAATTTGTCAATGAATTTGATTACATGAGAGAATGATGAATCTCATGCACATAACCAAAGAATCCATAAGATTATCCATGGCTTCAACACCAATGGATTTCCAATACAACAATATTGAACTATTGGTCTCATATAAGGGGAATGAGAAGGACTACAAGTTTCAAGATGCTTAAAGTTTCTCTAACACTTTTCCCTATTACTTCATTTTCATCCATCAAAATCATTCCAGGAGATTTACATTGGCCAAACTCAGCTATCACTACTGCATGTGCTGAAAGTTTTTGATGAAATAATCGATGTGGCAGTGCACATTAAGGCTTCAAGTTTTTTTTTTTCCTTTTCAAACAAGTATTTTCCTCCTCTGTTATCCTACCTTTGGTTAGGGTAAAATTTATCCCCTAAATCAAGAGAATTTTTCATCCCTGAAATATCCTTCTTTATAAATATATATATACACACTGAACTACCAAACACACAAAAATGAAAAAAACTTTCTCCCTTAAAAGTTAACCTTCTTTTACTCCCCTACCAAACATATCCTTAGGGGTATGAGGAAGATCACTTAAAAATTGACATTGATTTTGTCCTATTTCACTCATGGTTGTCTTGGCTCTCTATTCTCACTACTTGCCTATAGTTTTCAACCTTAACTTGCTGACATGCCAAACTCAAGGATATGAACCTTGATACTTGTTTCTTAAGGTCCTCATATAAATACAATTTCTTAAATTCTTGATATTACTAGGTAGATCTAGGATGCAAGGCATAGTTTTTTTAAAAAAAATTTTCTTGCAAAGTTTCTAAAGGGATTACTAAGATTGGATCTCACACACATGTATTAAGGGAACAACATATAATGTTTTTGTTTGCATGCAATTTGGTGGCTAAGGTTTATGTATCTCAAAGAGTTACAAATTATGTTGAAAATTTATCTTCTTGCATTAAACTCATAGCTAATGGTTTCTTCTCATCAATTTCTAAGCAAGTGAATAAATTAAATATTTGTAAAATTAAATCTAGGTATCCGAAGGAAATTTGAGACAAGAAAATACAAATACGAACAATAATTGTTGTCTTTGCAATGAGCCAAAAAGATGAGAAGGGCAAGAAGACTAAATTGGATGGAGAAGATGGGTGTCTTAACCATACATCAACTCTCATAGACTTGAATAAGGGAATAATAGATAATGTTTTTAATCACATGCATTTGGGTGGGTAGGGATGATGCATCTCAAAATATTATAATTTATATTGAAATATTTTCCTTTTAACACTAAACACACAATACCATTATCACATCCCAAAACTTTGAAATGTAACTGCTTAGAGGCAAATAATATCTATGACTCTAAGTCTTGACAAATCAAAATTTCAAATAAGCAAACTTAAAAAATCAAATATTATTAAAAGAAAATACACATAGTGATATATATTCCATAAAAATGAAGCCTCCCTTAACACATCCAAGAAGATTGAGCTTCAAACAATAATAACAAAAGTACTTGATAATTTTAAACAATCAAATATGTAAAGACCTAAGAATACCCTACTGACTGCAAAGTGTAATCCTTGACCTCAAGTTTGCTCTGTAGAGAAAACTTGTCTCACCCAAAGATAGGTAAGCTCATATATCGATAACATGGAAATGGGATCACTATGAGGTTAAAAAGTAAGAAAGAGATAGAGTTTGTCTCACCGAAACTTAGTGAATGACATGAAAATTCTATTTGAGTTGTTGAAAGTAATACAACATTCTTTATAAATATTTACCATAATAATAACAATAAATAAATAAATAAAAATATTCCAAGATCTTGAAAGTGATAACAAAAACAATTATTGCAACTTTCCATAAATTTTCACGACAATTAATTTATGAGAAAAATATTCGAGGCAATAATAATGGAGGATCATTGGAAGCTTTTTCAATTAGAATTATCAAGCATCAAGTGATGTCTCAAGTCCTAAACTCTACAAGCCAAGAATCAAAAGACGTCCAAATACACAGCTACGAAGGCACATTTAATAAGAAGGAAAACGACAATACCAAGAAACAACTCAAAATCATCTATATATAAAAAGATTTGAAAATTCAACCTTAGGTCTCAATATGAAAACCACTCAAACTCAAAATCAATTCCTAAATTTGAATTAGCTCTACTAAAAGATGATTTTAGGTTGCAAAAATTACTTTTAGGATTTGAAAATAGCAAGATTTTAGAGTGGATCTCGTCATTTGTGGGTTTCATCCATATAGCTCGCACCCCTTAAATCACTCAAAAATATTTTAAAATCTACCACCTATAGAAAACGAATTAAGTATATAAATACTAGGTACATTTAACTATTCTAACCTATAAACTAATTATGATGTCAAACTAGCATATATTACATAGTTGTATTCAGTAATTGACTCTTGTAAGTGGTAATCCTATAATTGGACTAGGATTGGATCATGATAAGGATTAGCCCTTGATAAGAGCTTATGCTTGATAAATACTTTGTATTGGGTTTGTCTTATTAGGCCTATGATATTTGTATAGTGAAAAAGTAACTTGTATTAATCTTGATGTATCATTTTTAATATACCTTTATTTACTACAAAATAAAAAGGTGACCAAGTTGAAGGGTTTACCAATTTTAGATGAGCAAATTTGATCGCAAAATATACTTTATAAAGAAAAAATTATGATGAAAATGGATGAAATAAAAAATATAAATTAACTAAAAAGGTGATGAATGAGCATAAAAAAGTTAGTGATATAGATATAATAAATTGTGCAAACATTTCATTGTTTATTTTGAAAATAAATGTGATTATTGCAGAAAATGTACAACAAACATTAAATAACATACAATTTTGATGAAGTCCTATTAGCTTATTCAAAAGGAAACATGTCAAGATTTTCCCATGTCTTTTAAGGTGAAAAAAATAGTAAATTGAAGAATATTGTTCCAAGAGCCTTAACTCAAGTGACGCTAAGTCTCTTTAGGGACTAGGGGTGTTCATCGGGTTGGGTTGACCATGTGAACCAAAAAAATCGATCCAAACCAATTAAAAAAAATCTAATTTGTGTAATGTCATCAAGTTAGATTTGATTAGACCCGACCCTCACTAGTTCAGTTCACTAGTCTAGGAATCACAACTTGAAGACTTGATCGAAGACTCATGTACCTGATCACTTTTATAAGGGGTGTTTAGGGTTTTTGCTACCCGATCACTCATGCAATTCTGTGTGCTAAATGTACCTCGACAACTAGACCAAGATTTGTGCAATTTTGAAAGGAGTCACCAAATTAACCTTGCAGATAATGTAGTGTAGTGTAGTAGAAAACAAGGGTCATTCTTGTAGAGGATTGTACCAGTTGAAATGTAAAAATGTCACGAAACTAAAAATTAAAATAACAATAACTAAATATGGGGGTTTGTGAGCGATGAATTAAAAGTAAATCAACTAAAACTACGAAGATGCAAATAAAAAGAGTGAACAAAACTAACAAACATAATAAGCAAGAGATTCAAATATGGATAAAGTTTGGTTAGGGAATTTTCTCCACCACTAGACTTAAGACAATTGTAGTTAGATTTTTTATGTTATTCCTTATTCCTAGTGAAATTATGAACCGTAGATAACAAGTCTGCTCTGTTACCCTAATCTTTCCTTAGTTTGTTGTTAATTAGAAGTCTGCTCTCTAATTAATTATCTAACCATTAAGTAACCTAGAAGTATGCTCTATAGATTTAACTTAACGATAGCCTTATGTTGAGAAAGATAGGTTGATCTATACGACAACCTTAGTCTGATTGGGTTATCTAGCATAGGTTATGTTCTTCTTTATAATTAACTAATAAGTTCATTACAATGATTAATTGCGAATTGCTACTTGGGAATAGGAAAGCATGACAATTAAGAATCAATTTCCCTAAACTAGCATTTGATTATTATCAAATTCTATTTAGTAGGTCTCCTAAATGGATCAAGACAACAATCATACACAGTTCAAGTAGAAGAATCATAAACAATTTCAATTAAAACTAAGAGAATAACATCTTTAATCCAATTACAAAATTATGTCTATGGCTTCAAATCACCCTTAACCAAAAAGAAAATCTAGCCTAGTATGTTATTGAACAACATCAAAAGATAACAATGAAATATCATAAGTTCAAGACACAAGGTAAAAAGGGAGGAAGAAATAAAATAATGGATCTTGATCTCCTTCTCTTCGAGTTTCTCTCAAGGAAGAAAACTCTCCTTTTGCTCCTTAACAGCTGCTTGATTTCGTCCAAGTGAATGTTATGGTTCAGGTTTGACCCCTAACTCTTCTTAATTAGGCCCAACATTGTAAATGGGCCTTATTCTTACTTTTCTGCACTGAGTCCTCGACACGGCCGTGTTGTATGAAATGACTATGTTTCAATCCGTGTTGGCTACGGTTGAAAACATGGCTAGGCTGTGTAATTTCGCTCCAAAACATAATCAGGTCGTGTTTGCCTCTTTGAGTGCTTTGCTTCTGGAATTTGCAAAAGTGTTCAACATAAAACTTGTATCCCTATGTCTTAGATATCCGCAACCACCTGAATCACCTCAATCTGACATCTACAGCTCAAGTTATGCTCAATTTACTGATCAGGGGTCTGGCTGACTTTGAGATTCCTATCCGAAAAAGATAAGATTTGATTTCCTTTATTTTCCATTGACTTATCTATGTGATTTCAAATTCAAATAAACATTAGGAAACATTAAATCTCAATTGAGGAAAGCATATCATAAAAGTCTAAAGCTAATTGTTATTTTCACTATTTCTTTCACAAAATTTTAAAAATAGGAAACAACATGAAAACAAGGTGGCATTTTTGTAATTATAATGAAAATATATCTAACTGAAAATGAAAACAGAAAATAAACCAAACAGGCTCTAAGATATGCAATCAATGCACATAATCAAATCAAATCAAGATTCTATGAAAATTATCTAAAACATTAATTTTATGTCTAACACATCAAAATGAAGCAAAGAGAGTAATAAAGAGATCTTATTAATAAAACACCTAAAATCAAATAAAAACTGCTTTAACTTGACTCTAACTCAAGATAAAACAAGCACATAATAGATGCGTAAATGACACACATCACTAAACGCTACCATTTTAACACCACTAACGTCTCCAAAGTCATTTCCATCCATCTCATACTAGAGCAGAGACCTTGAAAAATCCCTTATTCCCCAAACCTTTATGTTCCAAAGCCTTAACCTTATTTGCCGCTTTTGTGTTTGTAGTCTGTGGCTACTCTCGTTGCGTGACACTTGTTGTTTTCAGTGCTTGCTTGTTGGTACTCAATGCCATTTGCATCCATTCAAAAGCTAATGTGCTTTTAGGTACAAAATTGTAATTTTTCCTTTACTATTATTCCGCATGTTTGATATGAGTTCGAGAAGTTAGTGTATTTATCACAAATCTCTTAGTAAATGCATGTATAGAATTCTGACAAGCTATGACATTCTCCAGACACAGAGTGACAGGTTCTAAGCACCGAGCACCCTTTAGGGATGGTGGGTTTGGCCTTAGGACCTTCCCTAGGTCCCAATCTCTTGCTAAGTGATATATTAATATGAGTAGTGAATTTCTCTGTTTGAGTTTGTGTTCAGAATTTTTATATTGATTGGATGTGAACTTAATATCTTGAAGGGTTGAGTTAAAAATAGTTTTGGCAATTTTGTGATTATGTGATCATGACTTGGTGAGTGACCAGATTATATGTTCCTTCTGAAAATAGAAGCAAATTTTGCTATTATGGTAAAATATTACTGAGACAATAATGGTAAATAGTAGTATTATGTATTATTAAATCTCTAATGAATTTGCATAAGTGGCCATTACTCTATTAGGGATATCTTTGCATAAGTGATATTGATTTTGCACAAGTGACTAAGTGGCAGTGATTTCACATAAGTATTAAGGATTATTTCATTATATTTCTATCTTAAAATATTTTGTCAAGGCTACACTTTTTATTATCTACCTCTATTTATAGGCCATTTGCGATCAATAAAATGATTGAATAAGATAAAATTGGAACTAAAAATATTTGGGAAACTCAAAACACTAGTGAAACTCAAGTTGGAAATTCTCCCACTCCAACTACTAGTGGCATGCAACAAGAAGTTGAAAGATTAGCAACTGCAACACCTTCTTAACAACAAGATCCATCATCACAAAAGGTATGGAAAATGAAACTACCATAACCGCTTTTAATGTTTGGTCTCGTTTTACTAAATCTAGTGATAGGGTTAGTTGTAACTACTCTAATAAATCTTATGCATGCAATAATGCTAATCATGGAATCACAAATATGTTAAAACATTTGAACATTTGTAATTGGTAAGAAGAAAAAATCTCTTTCGAAAAGCAATATGAGAATAATCCTAACTTCCTAATAGTTATGCTAGTATGAACCCATACAATATAGTCAAGAATAATGTCAAATTGCATTTGCCAAAATAATACTAATTATTGAGTTTCCATTTCCATTCAAATTTGTTGGGTTACTTATTCTGATTTAAAATTTCTTATTATATCACCATTGTTATATATTGTGTGTATTTGTAGAAAAAATAAATAATATAATGTCACATGTATTTTTATAAAGTCAAAATAAATATTTTATTCTAAAAATATATGTATATATAATTTTGATTATTAAATTATTTATATATAGTCAAAATTAAAATATAAAATTATATAATTTTTTAAAATAATTATATGAATAATTTTTAATCTTAATTATATATAAATAATTCGATAGTTAAAATTTGGGAGTTGCTATTGTACCCTAATGGGTTTGGTACCCAGGGTGAGTTGTCAATAAGTTATTGACTGTTGGTTTCACAATAAATGTTAAATAGTTTATTTAATATAAATAACAACTAATGAATGCTAGACAATTCACTCTGGGTACCGGTACCCTGAAAAAAAAGATGGATACCAGAATAATACCCTTAAAATTTAGTTAGATCTTCATAATAAAATAATATTCTCTTGCCTCCCAATCAACAAATGGGAGAGAGAGAGAGAGAAAGAGTGAGGCGAGCCACCTCCATTTAAGACCATATGACACAGATGCGTGCTGAATAAGCCATCAAAGACGCGGACGCACACAGGAAAGTCCATCCTCTCCTCTTCTTCCTCCTTTAACCTTAACATTAACCCTAGATCTTACTCTCCTATCTCCTCCCTTTGCATCACTCCAACTCAAAAAATCTCACACTTCATCAACAAAAAACCTTCTCATCTCTCTTCAAACCTTCTAACCCCATTCTCAGATCTCGCCAATTGGACCATCGCTCTCGCACATTCAACAAAAAAAAAAAAACCTATTTCTGAACAATTTTGCACCTTCATAACATTAATCCTTCCGAATTTCGCATTCCATTCTGTGTGATCCACTTGAATTGCGTTTTGTTGAAAAAAAAAAAAAACACAACTTCTTTCTTTGCTCTATGCTTTATATGTGGTTGTAACGAATAGTGGATTCTAGGGTTTGACTTCTCATGGCAATGCCATCGGGAAACGTAGTAATAACGGACAAAATGCAGTTTCCGACCACCGCCGCCGCCGCCGGTGGCGGCGAGATCCACCAGCAGCACCACCACTACCGGCAACAGTGGTTTGTGGACGAGAGGGATGGTTTCATCGGTTGGCTGCGGAGCGAATTCGCTGCTGCGAACGCGATCATAGATTCTCTGTGTCATCATCTGCGCGCTGTTGGTGACCCTGGCGAGTACGATGTTGTCGTTGGTGCCATTCAGCAGAGGCGGTGTAATTGGAATCCGGTGCTTGTGATGCAGCAGTACTTTTCGGTTTCGGAAGTGGTGTACGCGCTGCAGCAGGTGGCGTGGAGGAAGCAGCAGAGGTATCTGGATCCGGTGGTGAAAGTGGGTGCAAAGGAATTTAGGAGGTCTGGTTCGGGATTTAGGCAAGGGCATAGGTTTGAGTCTGCGAAAGAAGCGAATTCCGTGGTTAATGGAGAGAAAGGGACTCAACTGATTGAGAAGAATGAAGAACTTAAATCTGGTGGCAAGGTTGGAACGATGGATGATAAGAGTTTAGTATCTGATGAGGAGAAGAAAGGTAAATAAGGGGTCTATCTATCAGTCTGTATGCATTGTACTACAGCACTGCGAATCTTGGATCTCTTGAGTGAATATTGTTATTGCAGTTTTACGCCATGATTATAATCCGGAAGTTGTACCATTTCACAATAAATGTTTGAAAGTCTATTAAATATAATTAGTAAGTAATGAATGCTTTATAACTTACCCTGCTATCCAAGAAAAAAAAAATAGGTACTAGAGGAGTCTCCTTATAGTCCACATGATTCTGACGTTGTGGAGTTAGAATCTGTCTTGCCTGAAACATTATTTATAATAAAGAATTAAGAGACTGAATTTGTGGTGCATTTAGGGTAATTTATATGACATAGTAATTAACTTGGCCTTGTATTATCCTGAATATGGGTATTATTATAATTTGAGTTCACCATTGTGATTTAGAAATATAGTTTTATTTGCTTTGGCTTCTTTCGTTCCTAACTTTCAGGTTTGGTGTTTCCGATATAGCCATGTAGGTGTACTTGAAGTAATGGAAATGTCAGCAGTGTTTTGTTGGGCTTCATAGCAACAATTTATAGAAAGTTTGTTGGAGATAATCAGATCATTTTATAAACATGTTAACATATAAGTAATATGAGGGAATTTAAGAATCTCTTGTTTATTAGACATTAAGAGAATGTTAGGTACTAGTGGGAATGTAACTCAATACTGGATTTCATGTTGAAAGACAGGTCATGGAATATGCCAATTGTTTTTGAATAAATATTTTAATGGTTGATTTTGAATGTTGAAATTAATGACAAGGTAGATGATAAGTTCACAGATCACTGATAAATGTGATAAATTTCTACAGATTATAATGCCATGGGATATTTATTCTGGCTGTTGTTTCTTAGGATCTTGTGGTTCCTGCTGCCCAATTAATGGCAAGGTAGAGGATAAGTTCACAGATCACTAACACACTATAAAAGAGCAGAACTTAACAATAGAAATGAGTCTTTGTTGGTATGAGAAGTTTAAGGTTGAAATAATGGTTTCCTTGAAGAGCTTTTAAGTGTGCAGAGATGTGTGATGAAATAACTAGTACATTGCAAGATGAGAAGGGTGGGGGGTGGGGAGAGAATATATGTCTTATTCACTTTCTTATAAAAATTTGTCTATTGGAGGCAGTAATGTCTCTGTGATGGTTAATGAAGATCTTCCATTTTTGCTCCCCTGTTGTTTTCCCTTTGCTTCTGTCTTGAATCCAAATCCAGTGATCACTGAAGCATTATTTTAAAGGCTTTGTATGTTTCTTTGTCCTCTTTGAAGCACATTGATTCCCCCGCTCCTTTCTGACTTGTTAAAGATAGTAACACATTTCTGAGCTTCTGACTTTATGAATACATTCTAGTTGCCTGCAGCTATCTTGACTTTTTTCATCTTTTGGTTGCTTGAACAGATGCTATAACAAAGCATCAAACTGACGACATTTTGAAGAGCTCTGGGAATTCTCAAGAATCTCTGTCCAACTCTGAATCTGAAGCTGTGGGTGTAAATGATGGATGTATATCAAATTCTAGAGGTTTTCTTCCTGCTGACTATGATTTAAGTGAAGATAAATTAGGAGCTTGTTTAACTTCAAGGGAAGAGGGCACCAGACTATGCTAGTTGTATGCATGAATTTTAAGAATAAGTAAATAATGCTCAGACTCTGGTCCCCATGTCCCCTGTGCTTGTCGCAGGCATGCAATGTGCCAGCAAATTTGCATTCCAAATATAAAATGTTCGCACTTTCTCCCTTGCTTGCTTTAGACCATACACATACAGAGTGACATGCACTTATAGGATCAAAGTCAGCTTATAGACATGGTTCGCCGTGGAGATTTGTTTGATATTTTTTTTCCATCTAATTTTATAACCCTTGCAGGGAATGATTCACATTCTTCGCAAAATCAACATCAGAGTCAGAACCCTTCTACAATGGCAAAAACTTTTATTGGCAATGAGATGTTTGATGGGAAGACGGTAGGTTCTTTTAATTGTTTTTTCGCTTTTCTTCATTTCTTGTTGTCAATATTTCTGGATGTGTAATACCTTCTCATAAATTTTCTTCTATTCCTTCTATCTTTTTTATTCTATTTTTAAGGTGCACCTGTTTTTAATTTTTAGGTGAATGTGGTTGATGGACTGAAGTTGTATGAAGATCTATTTGATGGCACTGAAGTTTCAAAACTTGCTTCATTGGTCAATGATCTGAGGGCTTCTGGAAAAAGAGGACAATTTCAAGGTAAGTGTACCATGTGTCGTATGTCTTAATGTTGAAAGAATCTATCACTGCTTCTCTTTTTAATTTTCTTTGGTTGATAACAAATATATGTGTGGCAATACACTTGGCAGGCTCTCTGCCCCTGTTCTTAAAGTTGGTGGTTTGAGTGTAAAATGACGGTATAATTGTATATATTTTTCTATTTTTCAATTTAGTAGTTGAATAGTCATCAACAAAGAACCGGCTGGCATTATTTTGATGCTAACTAACAGCTGCAGAGTAGTAGCATGACATTTGCTTATGCCAAGTCAACACTTATTGTAATATGCATTTTCTGACTCGTGATTGTTGTAAACTTCTATGTATTTTCATTTTTTGTAAAGCATTGCACTCTTTATGGTTCTTTGGTTAAAAGAAGTTTTTATCAAGAGAGACGAGGAATAAAGAACAGAAGAATAAGACTTCCTAAAGCAAAGAAACAACAGGAGGAAAAGAAATATTTAAAGAAAAGTATATCAGCTCAAAAGGGCTCTTACTTACAGAGATGCAAGAAATACTCTCTTCCATCCTAGAGAAGATGCATAACTGAGGATCTCTTGCTGAAAATTCTAGCAATATGTTCCAAGTTCCAACCAAATGCACCTCGTCCTAGTAAATAGGGTACAATTCTATAGCACCTTTCTCTTCTTTTTTCTCCCTATACATGGATAAATCAAGTGTTTGCCAGTAGATCCCAAACAGCTTACTCCAGTGATGCCAAGCAACCGCACAATGCAAATAGGTGGTTACTGGCAATTACTAAACTTACATAGCACACATGGGATGAGGCCCTACATGGCGTCCGCACCTGTGATAGGTCATTTGTGTCACTGTTAAGTTTTACAGCCCCTACAAAAGCCTTACGTAACCTTAGTAGGAGCATCAGCCTTCCAAAAAGAAGCTGTGAGGGCTGAATTCTGAGTGGAAGGGTCTCAAATTAGTAATTGGAAGAAAAATTTGTCAGTGGAGGAACTGCATGAGTCCAAAGTCCACGTCTGTACATAAGGAGAACAAGAATAGTGAAAGGTGTCAAGAATATTACACATAGAAATTGAGTAAGAAGAATCCCAGTTATGAAGGTTCTTCAAAATGTGAACATTTCAAGTAAGATGGGATCCTTATTTTTGAAAGAACCATGAAATATGTAACACCTCAGTTGGATATCACATTTGAACAATAATTAATTTCCCAATTAACTCCTCTTCGTAACATTTTATTTATCTAAATGACAAGTTATAAAATTTCGTGTTAATTTTTAGTATAACAAACAGAATACGAATTAAACTACATACACATATTAGAACACAAATATTTTACATTGTTTTTACTTCTTACTATTACACACGGTTAATACATACATATATTACAACAATATACATTTATACAAAACAAAACCCCTCTACTATTTAGCTACAGGGAAGGGTCCTCTTATCGGTCTTCCTCCTGGTCCTCCGGGAGTGCAGCTGGTATGGGTCCTCCAGGTATATGTCCTTCGTAGTAGCGTAGCCTTTAGGCTGGAGTCCTATAGGCCCTATGCCTTGGAGTCCTGGCAGAAGAGACTGTGGATCTCTCCCTTGGAGTGTAATAGGCACCAACACCCCATATGTCCCTAATAGGCATATACAACTCGATGAAAGCAGTAATGCAAAATACAGTAAGAGGATTTCCCTCATGGGTCCTATGGAGTGTTAAAGTCATATCCCCAGCATAAGCTACACACTTTGTTTCTAATCGAACATTTCAGGCCTCCGGACCTCCCAAAAACTGGACGGTGACATATCCCAGGAACTCACGATCAACCATCTACGGGTATAACCAAATCAAATCACAAAATGACAATACACATGCAAAAGAGGTGAGATTCTCACATCATCATAAATACCAACAAAACAGTATAGAAAATAGTATAAACAAATTTATGCATCACAATACTACCCAATAGCTATTATCTAACAGATATAACATGCTATCCAATGAAATGACAAACCAACTTCAATGTGCATAATGATGCAATAGTACGACAACTGATTATGCAAATGCATATGGTCAACCTCTATTCCATGGAGCTAAATACAACAAGTCATATAGAGTAATTGGGAGTACACGTTTTGTCTCATTAGCCCAAGTGCTATATAATTTCATTTACGCAACCTGGCTTACGAGAACACTCTTCACCAACCAGGAATATGATAGTGTCTAGTTGGAATCATTCAGTGTGTTGCAATCATATTACCACGGCACAATGGTGCTACCTATTAGCTTCCTGTGGAGTTCCGCACCTCGACGTCCCCAAGATCAATCATAGATCTTCACTAGGCAATTCTCACCCGTACTAAGGTGTAAGCTTAATCTCCTAGGCTCAAAGCTTTCTTAACAGGTTTCCTCAGGCTTTTCAAAATGCATGCAGAGTACAAATATTCCCAGAATATTCAAACAATCCCCTCGGGATTTAAGCCATTATTTTCTTAAGAATAACGTCAACTGTTCTATTCAGGGTCCAGTCTACGTCACACCCACGACTGGGATTAGTCGGGTAATTAAATCCAGGAAATTCACTCCTAAGTTCATTGGACCATACCAAATTCTTCGTCGGATTGGTCTTGTAGCTTATCAAAATGTTTTACCACCATTTTTGTCTAACCTAAATAATGTTTTCCATGTTTCGCAATTGCAAAATTATATTTCTGATCCAACTCATGTTATAAAACCGGATATAGTGCAATTAAAAGAAAACTTGACTTATGATGCATTACTTACGAAAATTGATGATAGGAGAGTAAAGCAACTTCAAGGAAAGAATATTACTTAGGATAAAGTAATATGGGACAACATGATTGGAGAAGTGACATGGGAATTGGAAGACAAGATACAAGAGCAATATCTACATTGATTTTAAAGTACTATAATTTCGTGGACGAAATTCTTTTTAGAGGAGGAGAGTTATAACACCTCCAATTTTCTGCTTCTAATCTATATATTGGTTTTCCCAGATTTTTGTGATTTATGATTTTTAAGAATTTCTATGAGTCTTGTGAAATCAAAATTTAACTGGACTTAACCTTATATGTTGATTTTGGACTGATCTGGAAAATAAAAATAAATAATTTTATTTTTAGTCCGGAATACCTTTGAATATTTATTTAAAGACAAAAAAGATTTCAAACACCAAATCCGTGAATAGATTTGGACGTTTTCCATTTTTAGGGATTTGATTATTAAATAAAAATTTTGGGTAAATCCTATTGTCCATTGGGCAATATATACTGATATTTATCCATTGGATAATAGTTACTGATATTTGTCCATTGGATAATAGTTACTGAAAAATATTTATAGATAAATATCTGATGCAATTATGGTTTGCATTTAATTAGATAATGAATCACCTAGATGAGTCATGTAGGAATTAAATGCAAAGGGTAAATCACCTAAGGTGAGTCCCCAACTATTAATGGTGAAGAGCAAGTGTTCAAATTGAACACTAACTCTTCACACAAGCTCCTAGGGTGGCCAGCCAAGGTGGGTTATTTATCCTTGATTTTTACTTTTTATTTAATTACATTTTATCCTTATTTTTCTTCTATAAATAGCAAGTTTCACCATTCATTTTCTTTCACTCAAAATCTTCATCATATCTCTAATATTGGTTGATAGAGAAACTCTTCCTTTACCTTGGTTTAAATCTCTTCCCAAAGGAACTTTATATGAAATCTTTGTTTTGCTACCAACACAAATAATTTCAAGAAACCAAATATATATTAATAAAGCTCTAAAACATGGAATAAGATGATCATGGATCAATCCAATGATCTACAAACTTTGAAAATAGAAATTTAAAAATGAAGAAGATGATCACCTTTGGTTCTTCAAACTTTAGTAGACCAAAAATTGGTTCAAGGAGATTTCTTCACAAGAAACTTACAACAACAAAGTTTCTTAAAATGATATTAAGATGCTGAAAACTAAGTTGGTTTTTTGGTTAAAACTTTGGAAGGTAATTGGGTGCTCTTGGCCGTGAGCTTCTTGAAGAGAAAGGATGAAGATTTTGGGTAAATGAAAATGAATGGTGAAACTTGCTATTTATAGAAGAAAAATAAGGATAAAATGTAATTAAATAAAAAGTAAAAATCAAGGATTAATAACCCACCTTGGCCGGCCACCCTAGGAGCTTGTGTGAAGTAGTGTTTAATTTGAACACTTGTTCTTCACCATTAATAGCTTGTGACTCACCTTAGGTGATTCACTCTTTGCATTTAATTTCTACATGACTCACCTAGGTGATTCATCATTTAATTAAATGCTAACCATAATTGCATTAGATATTTATCTCTAGATATTTTTCAGTAGCTATATCCAATGGACAAAGATCAGTGTATATTATCCAATGGACAAAGATCAATGTATATTATCTAATGGACAAAGATCAATATATATTGTCCAATGGATAATAGGATGTATCCAAAATTTTAATTTGATAATCAAATCCCTAAAAATGAAAAACGTCAAAATCTATTCATGGATTTGGAGTTTGAAATCTTTTCTGTCTTTAAATAAATATTCAAAGGTATTCCGGACCAAAAATAAAATTATTATTATTTTTTTCCGGAACAATTCAAAATCAACATATAAGGTAAAGTCCAGGTAAATTTTGATTTAATAAGACTCGTAGAAATTCCTAAAAATCATAAATTACAAAAATCTGGGAAAATCAATATATAGATTAGAAACAGAAAATTTGGGGTGTTACAAAATAGGGTCAAGAAGGGTTTCAAATTAGTAACTGGAAAAATAATTTACAAGTAGAGGAACTGCAAGAGTCCAAGGTCGAGGTCTGCACATAAGGAAAACAAGAATAGTGAAAGGTGCCAAGAATATTACCCACAGAAATCAAGTAAGAAGCTTCCAGTTATGAAGGTTCCTCAAGAAGTGACAATTTCAAGAAATATTCCCTTCAATAGAAAAGAACCTTCAAATAGGTTATAGAATTAGTGTTTGAAGATTGATTTGCAGTTAGAAAGATTGATGTGAAAGTGGAATGGATTGCTGGAACTGTGGCATTTTCTTGCTGGTATCTCATACAGATAAGGGATTTTTAATGGTTATTTGAACCTAAATAGCTAAATGTGTAAGTTTTCAGGACTGTAGTTTTGTGCGACGATAGGGAGTTGCTAGCCCCTGGAGTATCCACTACCATCATCAACACCATCTCCTTCCCACCCCCTCTCCCAGGTGTTCTCAAGTTCCTGTTCACGTACTTGCAGCTCACAACAACCAAGCAACCTCTCAAACTTCTATCTTTCTAGAAACTTTAAAGTTTAAATGAGCAAAGAAACACTTAAATAAGATCTCTTGTGATTTGGTTCTCATAATATCCTTTAATTACCAAGTATTTTAGCAGAGGGAAACTTAAGGTCTATAAATATGGCTTTTGTATGCAGAAAAATTCAATTTGTGATTACAATCTGATAATCAGCAAGTGAGAATTTGTGTGAAGCAAGTTATGTTTTCTTAATCTTTTTGTCTAAACTTATGTTTTCTTATGTTCAAGTAATATCAGTACTCGGAGAGATTGTGTTTTCCAATATGTTAAGAACAAATTCCCACCTGTTATAAGCTTGTTTTACTTTTATCCATAGACCATGTTCCCATGGTTGCCAAAAATCGAATATATTGGTTAAAAAAATTTTGCTCAATTGAGGAAGGTTGTCAAATTAAGAAACAGGTCCAGAATTATTTGTTAAAATTAGTTTCATAATTCCATATAAGCATATTGTATTTGTCTAGAATTTGATTTTGACTTTTGAACTAGCTGTAATATAAAAGAAATTTTGGTTAGTATTTTTAATTTTTTAATTATAAATAATCATTAAATGTTTAAAATAGAAAAGAGAGAGGGAGAGTCGGAGAGAGATAAAGGAACATTTGACTCTAGTTTTAAATTTATGAGAGAAAATAAAGGAAGGAAACAAATTGAAAACACATAAATTTAGAGGTGCAACTAGAAACTGATTAGATCACAACCAACTTTATTTAGGAATTTTTTTGAACTAGGTTTGACTTAAAAATTTACTAGATAAGAGCTGATGTTTTAAATATTAAGTGATTATCAAACATTTGAGCTTTTAAGACGACTCTAGTTACTCCACTCTTTGTATTTATTCAGTTTTTCAAGTTTCTCAACCCTATTAGGTTTAGAAAAAGATCCAAATTTTGAAATTTCTTCCTTTATATTATTTATATCTTTTTATAAAGTTATTGAAAACCATTCTTGAGTCCATATTTGATATTTAATTTTTTTTTTTATCAATTTATTCTTTTACATGCTAGCAAAAGCCACAGTTTCAGTTGACTTTATTCTTCTAATTAAAAAAAAGATAAGGATGGACTTTTGTTTCATCCACATTGAAAGCTCAATGCTATTTTGTATTAGTGGGTGTGCTCAATTAGCTTCATCTATTTGTCTAAGAATTTAGGTCAAGGTCTTATTATTTATTTCATTTTTTTCAACTATGAGTCTATGACAATGAAACTATGCCTATGTCGTGCTTTGTTGACAATCTTTGTTCCCGGTCCCAACCCCAGATAAAAGAGGAGGGTTGTGTTAGGTAGTCGGCACGCAACATAAAACTTTGTTGAATCTTTATGACATGGTTGGTTGATAAGAATTTATTGAAGAGCCATGAGGGCACATTAGAATACACAAGAAATGGACAATAAGGTTCACTAGATAGATAGGTAGATAGATAGATAGATCAACCCATTACCATATTTTGTCTGACATTTGCATATTGGTTGATGCCCAATCTCAGAGAGAGAGAGAGAGAGAGAGGTTTGCATATTGGTTGATGCTATTGTCTGCATTTTGTAGAATATGTATACTAATTTAGAAAGGGGATTCCACACTTGGTGTCTACTTTTTGTAGAGAGAGAGGCTTGCATATTGGTTGATGCTATTGTCTGCATTTTGTAAAATATGTATACTAATTTAGAAAGGGGATTCCACACTTGGTGTCTACTTTTTGTAGAGAGAGAGGCTTGCATATTGGTTGATGCTATTGTTTGCATTTTGTAAAATATGTATACTAATTTAGAAAGGGGATTCCACACTTGGTGTCTACTTTTTGTTTCCAAAATTCCATAGTGTGGTTTTTACTCTAAATAAAAATAGAGGAGAAAATTGTCATTAGGCCTACCTTTTACATCCACTTCATACCTTTTAGGAATCTTATTTTTAAAATAAATTTTAATATATTGCAGCTTTTAAGTCAGTTTTATGCACTTTTCAAATTAAGGAAACTTTCATACAAGGTTTTAATCGCGATCGCGGTCTCAATTTGGCTAATGCGGTCCACAGCCTGCGACTGAGATGTCTCTGCTGTCATATCATTATATACTTATATAAAGTTGACTTCTTTTTCTAAAACTTGCGTTCCTTTTAAAGTGCCAAGAAAAACCATAGTAGTCAATCCCGGATAGCGGCGCGCAGTGGCCGACCCCAAAAACGCTATAGCGGGATAGCGGATAGCGAGATGGCCGCTACACCGAAAAAAAATGAAAAAACATATGCAATTATACTATACATCTATAAATGCTTCTAAATATAAAATTAGTCAAAATTAAACACATTCATCATTAATAATCAAAAGTTATAATTCTAGACTCTAGACACAATCACCATGAACATAAGGCATAATTAACAAGTCAATAACCACAAAAGTCATCAAGGAGCATAAGATTTAAAAGAAGAAAATGAAAACACGGCTCCAAATACTAATTAAGTTATGCCTCTAAGGCTTAAAGTAACTAAACATTCAAATTCAAAACATAAGTACAAGTTTTTCTTCAATAAGAATCATCATATTCAAGATCTTCTAAGTTCTCTTCCTCTTCATTGTCACTTTCACCACTACTAGACTTGTAGATCTCTTCCTCCTTTTCCGTTTCTACATCATTAGCTTCATCTTCCTCTTCATCATATATAGGATCCTTTCCCCTAGAGCTAGAAGGCCTTGAAGTAACTTTCTTCTTCAATCTTGTTTGCTGCCTAGTATGTTTTGTAGGTTCACTAGCCCCAATTATATCAGCTACGGCCCCCTAAGTTAAAGTATCATCATAAAAAACCAACTCATCTTCAGCTCCTTCTCCATCTCCACCAATTCTCCTACTAACCATTCATTACTATCGTCAATGTTATTTAGGAGAATGGGATCAATCACATCTCGGCTATCAAAACGTTCTTTAAGAGCTTGGTTATATTTAACAAAAACCAAGTCTTGCAACTTTTGATGCTCAAGCTTGCTTTTCTTCTTAGAATGAATCTATTACATAATTTATAAACAAAAATGTTAGTTTCACAATCACTAAATGAAACTATGTAAAGGAAAATCATTAGACGTCTACTTACATGCTAAAAAATACTCCAATTACGCTCACATCCCAATGACCTACAAGTCAAGCTCAACACTTTAATGACAAATGTTTGCAAACTTGGAGAGGATGACCCATACATCCTCCACCACTCACTCAGCTGTAATATAATTATAAATTATTTAATTAGCATTAAGTGTCATGTAAGTTGTAACTAAATTTATCAAGAAGTGCGTTTGTTCTTACAGGAGCCATTGTGGTCATTTGTCTTACTGCTGCCTTCATTCCAAATATACCTCCAGCTCTCTTATATAGTGCTAACTCAGTTGAAATCTTATCTACCTCTTCTTCATTTGCACTTAGACTCTCAATGGCCTTATAAAGTCCAACTATCAATTCTTCATCAAATTCAATTCTTGGATTGCTATAGAAGAACTCGGGGTTCAGAAAGTGGCCAGCTGCATGCAATGGATGATGAAGTTGTGATTCCCACCTTCTATCAATGATATCAAAAATACCCTTATACTTATCAACATTTTCATTGAAGGATCTTTGAATAGCTTCCTTAGCCCTATCCATTGCTTCATATATGTAACCCATTGCAGGCTTTTTTTCATTGTCAACAAGCCTAAGAACGTGCACAAGAGGCCCCATAGCTTTAAGAGAATAAACGACTTCGTTCCAAAAAGTAGGCATCAATACAATGTCAGTTGCCCTCTTCCCCTTAGCTTCTTTTGCTATCTTAGAGGTCAACCACTCATTTGAAGTGAACATCTTTCTAAGGTTGTTTTTTTGTTTGTGCAACCTTTGCAATGTAAGGAATGTGGTTGCAAACCTTGTGACTTCATGCCTAACCAATTCCATCTTGTTTGTGTACTTCCTCATTGTATTTAAGGCCAATGAATGGTTATAGATGAAGCCTACAAGAGCAATGCCTCTTTGTATTGTCCTTTTAACCCGAGGTAGCTTTCCAATGTCTTCCAACATCAAGTCCACACAATGTGCAACACATGGAGTCCAAAAAAGATTCTTCCTCTTCGCTTGTAGTAATTTACCGGCCAAGACATAATTGCTTCCATTATCGGACACCACTTGAACAACGTTCTTTTCTCCAATCTCCTCCACAAAGGCATCTAATCTCCCCAGTCTTCATATATGCAGAGGCATCAACACTCTTCACAAACATAGTCCCAGATGGAGAATTCACCATGAAATTGATCAAGGTCCTATTCTTCTTATCCGTCCATGCATCTGACATAATCGAACATCCAAAATTCACCTGTTCTTCCTCTTGACCCTTCAACATTTCTTTTGTTAGCTCCAATTCCTTTTTAAGAAGTGGAACTCTCATTTCATGATAGCTTGGAACCTTTAGGTGTGGACCATAGTTTCCAATAGCTTCAATCATCAACTTGAAGCTTTTAGTATGCACAACATTAAAAGGAATGGAATTCCTATAAAAACAATGAGCTATGTACTGAACGGTTCTAGCTCTTGCCTCTTTATCACAAGCATCATTTATGCTTGTTTGCCTCTTGGCCTTTCCTAATTTAATAGTTGCTTCTGGATTTCTAAGAAGAAGCAAATCCATAGGGCCTTTAACATTTTTAGCTCTCTTGGCAGTAGATGTTGTATCACTTGATGTTGCTAGTTTCTTTCCACTTCGAATGTTTAGAATTTCTTGCACCTCTTCTTCCTCATCATCATTTTCATTCAACTCAGTCATGTATGAATCTTTTTTAGCATTTTTCTTCTCAAAAGCTTCCTTGATCAACTTCTTAATTTCAAGTGGAATTCTCTTACAAGAATTTACATCTCCTCTCACTCCCATTTGGTGTCTTTTAGCTCTAGTAATCCCACTGGTTGTAACTTTGCCACAAAAATCACAGGTCACACTCTTCCTATTATTGATATCTCTCAAGCTATTCCACTGCCATGCTATATCAATATTTTCTCCGGTTGGTTTTACCAATCCACAACAGGAGGATGATGCTGAGACACTTTGAGTTGATTGAGGATGAGAAGATGATGCCATGGCTGTGAAGGGTAATCAAGGATTCAAAATACAGTATTGAAAAAGGAGAAACAGAGAGCTGTGAAGGGAAGAAAGAAAACCCAGCACCTCCGTTAAAACAAAGAAGAGGTGCAAAGCTGCCAAAACAGAGGAAGTTCTCGGAAAGGGTTGGGCCTCGCCGGAAATGGATGGGCCTCGCCGGAAATGGGTGTTGCTCGCCGGAAATGGTGGAGGGAGGCAGGGACTGGGCTTCGTCTTCACTAAGGGAGGCTGCGGTTTCTCTGTTTGTGCGAGGGCTGTGTTTCAATACCCTAAAAACTTCAAACAGAACACACAAAGCGACTAGGAGGGTCGAGTTTCAAGGGAGCGGCCGCGACAGCCGCGAAATGGCCGCAAAAAGCATCTGCGACAGCCGCGACGCCAAACCGCTCCGCTACGGGAGCAGCGTCGCGGGTTTGAGCCGCGACACTATCGTGCGCGAATGATAAGTCTGAGAAAAACTTTATTGAATCTTTATGACGTGGTTGGTTGATAAGAATTTATTGAAGAGCCCAAGAAAAACTTTAGTGAATCTTTATGACATGGTTGGTTGTTAAGAATTTATTGAAGAGCCATGAGGGCACATTAGAATGCACAGGAAATGGACAATATGGTTCACTAGATAGATAGGTAGATAGATAGATAGATCACCCCATTACCATATTTTGTTGCATAGGGAGGGAGGGATTATTAATTTAGAAAGGGGATTCCACACTTGGTGTCTACTTTTTGTTTCCAAAATTCCATAGTGTAGTTTTTACTCTAAATAAAAAAAGAGGAGAAAATTGTCATTTTGAAAAACTAAGAAGGCCTACCTTTTACGTCCACTTCATACTTTTTAGTAATCTTATTTTTAAAATAAATTTTAATATATTACAGTTTTTAAGTCAGTTTTATGCAGTTTTCAAATTAAGGAAACTTCCATACAAGGTTTTAAATCGCGGTTGCGGTGTGGTTGCAGTCGCATTAGGGAGGGAGGGATTATTAATTTAGAAACGGGATTCCACACTTGATGTCTACATTTTGTTTCCAAAATTCCGTAGTGTGGCTTTTACTCTAAATAAAAATAGAGGAGAAATTTGTCATTTTGAAAAACTAAGAAGGTTTACCTTTTACATCCACTTCATACTTTTTAGGAATCTTATTTTTAAAATGAATTTTAATATATTACAGTTTTTAAGTCAGTTTTATGCAGTTTTCAAATTAAGGAAGCTTTCATACCAGGTTTTAAATCGCGGTTGCGGTGTGGTTGCAGTTGCATTGCGGCTAATGCGGTCCGCAGCTGCCGCGACCGAGATGTCTCTGCTGTCATATCATTATATACTTATATAAAGTTGACTTCTTTTTTCTAAAACCTGCATTGTAGGTTCCTTTTCTAGTGCCAAGAACTTTGTTTTTTTATTTCTATTTTTATATGTGCTACTTGCTAATATTTTTTATAAGCAGGAAGTCAGACATATGTGGTTTCAAAGAGGCCCATGAAAGGGCATGGAAGAGAGATGATTCAGTTGGGTGTTCCTATTGCTGATGCACCACCAGATGGGGAAAATGTAACAGGATCCTCCAAAGGCATGTCATCTTATGCAATTTTCATTTGATACCAATCATTGCTATAGTTTACATGTTTTTCTTTGCAGCTATGTTATTTTTCTTTTACTACCCTTGTAATAATGATTGATGAAGTTCCACCAATTGAATCTTGCAGATAAGAATGTAGAATCTATCCCTTCCTTGTTTCAAGATTTTATTGAGCGCATGGCTGGCTCACAAGTTATGACTGTGAAGCCTGATGCTTGCATTGTGGATTTCTATAATGAGGTTGCTTCTTATATTGTTTTGTGCTTTGTGATTTGTATTTTTTTTTTTTTTTTGTGGTAAAGGTGTTTTATTTGGTTGCTTTTTATATTGGTATCAAATTTGCTTAGATAACAGGGTCTTGCAATTGTCTATAGGGTGATCACTCACAGCCCAACAATTGGCCGCCTTGGTTTGGAAGGCCTGTTTATATCCTTTTCCTGACAGAATGTGACATGACTTTTGGGAGAGTAATTGTCTCAGACCATCCTGGTGATTATAGGGGCACTCTCAAGCTTTCTCTTGTACCTGGGTAATATTTGTTAACCTTATTATTTTCTATGCTAATGCTTCTGATATTTGTATACTATTATTATTATTATTATTATTATTATTATTATTATTTGTGATAATATCATCTTACCGTTATAGAAGCCAATAAAATTGTGGCATTTCAATAAAGAAATGTCTATACTCTAGAATTTGGTAGTATTACAGGTTATGGTTAAATCTAGTTGAGTCCATAGTAGTTATTAGGTAGAGTAAATTGCCTTCATTGGTTTTCACATCTCTAGATGCATGTCGACAAAGCCAAAGGTGTTATTTTTTTTCATGGGTTTTTTAATCAATAAGGAATAGTATTAGTTGAAGTTATTAGTGTCAAAGTTTGTAGTTGATAAATATATCTCTTGATGTTTCCTCCACGTGCTCGGAGACCTTATGTTTCAGCATCCATGAATATTAGATGCTTGTTTCCAATCAAAATAAATTCTTGTTTCAAAGGACTTGCGTTAATTTCCTTCTTTCTTAGAGATGACATCTGTTTTCTATTATATTATTATAATTATAATTTGGCTCTGGTAACATTATATGGTATGCACAAGAGAATTCTGTACTTTTCACCAGTGCTGGAATGAGTTTTAGCTGCCATGATGCATGATTTGGACCCTGACAATATTTGTCATTGTCACAAATCCTTTCAACTGTTACTTAATACAAGGAGCCCTCTTGTTTATTGAATAAGCTTATGTGGGACTTCAAAGTTTTATGTCATTTTGTTCATGGAGGTTAATGGTTGAGTTCAATACATTGCTGATGGTTATTAAGGTGGAAAACCCTCGTAGGTAGCTCATGCAAGGGAACCCTTACTCAGATTCTATACTTAATACCTGATATGACCTTTTTTACTCTGGTTACTGTAGGTCCCTTCTGGTGATGCAAGGGAAATCCGCTGATTTTGCTAAACATGCTATTCCTTCTATTCGTAAACAACGCATACTTGTTACTTTCACAAAGTCCGAACCAAAAAAGTCACTGCCAATTGATGCTCAACGTCTTGCTTCACCAGCAACATCTTCTCATTGGGGGCCACCACCCAGTAGATCTCCCAATCATATTCGTCATCATTTAGGCCCCAAGCATTATGCTCCGGTTCCAACAACAGGAGTACTGCCAGCTCCACCCATTCGCCCACAAATTCCACCTCCAAATGGTATGCAGCCATTGTTTGTGCCTGCGCCAGTTGCACCTCCCATGCCTTTTCCTGCACCCGTGCCGATCCCACCTGGTTCTACCGGATGGACTGCAGCTCCTCCGAGGCATCCCCCTCCTCGAATTCCTGTTCCTGGCACAGGAGTCTTCCTCCCTCCACCTGGCTCAGGTAATTCTTCTCAACAGTTACCAGGTACCTTAACTGAAGTGAACCTAAGTGTGGAAACTCAAACCATACTGGAGAAGGAAAATGGGAAATCAAATCATAACAATACAAGTGCTTCACCGAAAGGAAAAAGGGATGAAAAAATGCAATGGCAAGATTGCAATGGAAATGTGGATGGAACTGAAGTTGAAGGAGCTGTAGAGAAAGAGCAGGGTAGCAATGACAAAGCTGTGGCAAGCCATTGAGCTGTACCAGGTTAGACAGAGAGAGCTTATCAAAGGAAATGGGTAGGCTGCGAACTTAATATGAGTTTGAAGCAAATGTAAAGAGCGGCAGCATTCCAGATGTCACCATACTGCAAAGGAGAACAAGGGAACGAGGCAGAACATTTTAGTTCTCAAAAAAGTCCGTTGTTTGCTCCATTCCTTTTTTGTTGTGTTATTACATGAACTTTTACAGTAAGGGAAACCTCATTTTTAATTCTGAGTTTTATTTTTCCCATCTTTAAATTCTTTTATGCATCTTGCGATTAGTTTTGTGGTAATGTTTTCTTCAACGGTTGTTTTTGTTTTAAAAAATAAATTAATGTAAGCATAAAAAATAAAAGTCGAATCAGAATCTGAAAAGACTTTGAAATCAATTAGAAGTTGGCAAAATAATACATTGAGAATGTGTGAATCAGCTTGTTTACAGGTTCAGTATCCCATTTGAAACTTGTCAATTGGATACCTAGCAATAGAGCACAATTTTGGAAAGCTAGAATTTGGAATTAATTAGTCACTGGTGCAATATATCTGTTGATTTGTGTGGGAATGGTTGCTGTTGGTACGCTGCTGGAGGAGGTGAACAGCTCTCTCTCTCTCTCTCTCTCTAAAAGTTAAGAACATGAAATAAAATTTTGACGTTTAAACTTTGACAAATATCTATAGAAAGAGTAATGCATGAAGAGATATTAATTGATCATAATAATAAAGAATAATGCATTTAAAAGATATTAATTCATCATAAAGTGCATGGACAATGCATGAAGAGATATTAATTGATTATAATAATAAAGAAGACCATGAAACAAATTTTTGACAAGTGTTACGTCTAAAACTTTTGATAAATGTTCATGGAAAGAATAATGCATAAAAAGATATTAATTGATCATAATAATAAAGAATAATGCATTTAAAAGATATTAATTCATAATAATAATAAAAGTGAATGCAAAATACATAAAGAGATATTAATTGATTATAATAATAAAGAATAATTCATTTAAGAGATATTAATTCATCATAATAATAAAAGTGCATGCACAAAATCCAAGTCTTGAAAAGTTATAGAGAAAATTAACATGCAGATAATAATGAATAATATTAACACAAATTTTGGAAACACACTCAGAATATGAAAAGAAATATAGTTTTCAATTGGCTTTTATCATTAATCAGTATCAAAACAAAATCCAAGTGACAAGACTATGTATTAAAAGTGACTAAAAATTAAAATATAAAATAGACCCAAACATAAAAAGGCATGTGTCATTCAAGCAAGAAACTGATTCCAAATACATACCTTCAGCATCTTCAAAGAACCGTTCACAAATTTCAAGACCTATTGGAGAGCAAGAGTTAGTATTACCGATTATATTAAAAGATTGCTAGAATGAGCTTAAAGAACATATACTTAAGTACATGGAACCTTTTGTCTATTTTGAGATTTGTTGAACATTTTGAATCTAGATAAACATTTAAGAAATCTGTAAGTAGCCATGCAACAACTTAAGTCAGACTTTCTCTTTCTTTGTGTGAAATCAAGTGAAGCTTCACATATTTGAAGACTCTTCCATTTAATAGATGCAAAGCAAAGATTTTGGTTGTAGAAGAAAATTAAAAAATAGTGCTTATGATTAATAAGATGATTAGCAATTGAAAGAAGTAAAGATAGTTAATTGTACATGAATTACATTCCATGATTTCCATCAAATGTGCTAAAAAGCTAAACTGCATGATTTAATAATTATTATATTTACATGCATTAACTAATAAAATTTAATAATTTATAAAATTGTAAATTTATAAACTCATATTTTCTATGCATTGAGCAACGCTCAGGTTCTATATTAGTACATTATTAATTCCTATTCTTACCACTACAACAAGTTGTGAGATCGCCAAATGGTTATTTATTTGTGATCTATATGGACACAATACAAGCAAGTGATCTCTTAGATAACGAGTGAATGTAAAAAAATATCATAATTAATATTCAATATTCTAACTCCATATAAAGCAAATGAAAAAAAAAACTTACTATCAAACTTAGACATTTGTTTTGTGTTTGTTTACACCAAATATCAAATCTAATTGCAACATCATTCTTTATGGTTTTAGTAATAAGAATTATGATATTGCCAGATGTCAGTTACAAACATTTTCAAGTTCAACTTGCAAGTTTAAGTAGAGTAATAGAGCAAAATATTTAATGAAATCAGATGACAAAATATAAACAATCAAGAAGAGAAGCTTCACAAAATGGCATACTAGAGAATCAAGGTCATAGTAGTATGGCAAGAATGGCTTGGCAAAATGGTAGAGAAGTTTCCACATACTAGAGAAGCTTCACGTGCAAAACGACATTCTCAATTTCTTCATCAGAGTCATCCACATGAGTCTTCACATAGTTGTAGGATCCATATCGGTGATCGACCCGATCAAAAGGCCGAGTCACCGGGTCAACGGTCTGACTAAGGGTTTGTCAAACTAGGAAACCTGGACAAAACAAAATTGCTATATGAAAAAATACCTCATATTTTAATAGAATATAACTCAAATCTAATAATTAAAGAGCACATAATTTAATAACACAATCCAATACAATCCAACTAACAACACAAACATGTTTTTAACCAACTAATAGCACAAATAACATCATTTTCCACATGTTTTAAACAACTAACAACATAAATAAAATAAGATACATTAAATCATAAAATTCTTGTCAAGCAAAATGCTACTACTAGTTCTGCCAAGTTCAGTGCTTCCTTGCTTCTTTTATCATCCTATAAATTGAAGTATAAAATGAAGAAAAAAAAGTGTTAACACATAAAGAATTTTTTTTATATTGAAACATATCTAGTTATAGTTGTTTATACCATAATAGGATTTGATTATTCTCTCAAAGATGCCATATATTAAAATTTGCATCAAGTTGTGGTTGTGAAGGCGTAAGCCCAATAAGAAATCCAAGATCTTGGGTCTCACTATCCAAATTGACATTTTGGATGAGCTTATCTAACTCCTCATTATTACTATTAGCGCCAAACTCAAGATCTAAGCTAAAGTCAAAGTTATCTACAATCAAGATAAACAAATATAAGTAATAAGATTATAATAGAATTCAAACATAATAATTACAATTAAAAAAAAAGATAACATACATTACCACAATCATATGAGGGAATTGAAGGTGGAATGTTGGTAGATGCAAGGCCATGATTGAATACCTCTAACTCATCAATACTTAAATTTGTTGGTTCATCTTCCAATACCGAATCAGAAATGTCATCCAAAGCTCTATAATCAATGGTATCATAAATTTGATATTTTATTTGATTTCTATTTTTTTTCAACCATTGAAGCATAAGTTAGCAATTTTCTTCAAAACTTTAAAATAATTATTATAATAATATAAATATTACCTTTGTTTCAATCTCAGGTTGTAATGAACAAAAACAGAATCATTAATTTTTTGATGCTCTAATCTATTTATTTTCTTTAAATGGATATGCTCCAATTGTGCTCACAACCCAGAGAACTACATGTTTGGCTTAAGACACGAATTGGCAATTTTTGCAAATTGGGTGTACTAGATCTATAGCATAACAACCATTCATATAGAATATTACATACAATGTATGAACATATTACAAAAAGATTGACTTAAAAGAACGAAACAAGTGTTTGACAACAAGTGAATATTTTTACCTGGCATCATAACTGTATGGTCACTAATGGAGGATTTTTTTCCAAAATACCTTTTGCATTCCTAAAAATCCTCACTTCACTTGTCAACCTAGACCTCAAAGCATCATCATTACTTGCATATCTCTTAATAGCATCTAGGAGGCCAAAAGTTGTCTATTTATGCTTTTCCATCTCAGGCAGGTTGTATCTATAAGCTAGACTCAACCAAAAATTAGTTGCATGAATGTTTTTCTTTGAGTTGGTTATCCGAATGTGCGTCTACAATTTGCAACTAATCATCAACTTTCTTTTTTCTTGCCTTGAGTCTAGTGATCATATTTTCTCTTGCTCATGGAAAGTTTCATACAAGTATCCCATGGTTGGCCTATCTTCACTATCAATAATCTGCAGTACTCGAACAAGAGGCTCATTAAGATATACAATATCATTACAATCTTTCCAAAACTTAAGATTCAACAAGTCATTTGCAAATTGAGATGCCTTTCTTTCATGAGAAAAATTTGAAGTCTCCCATACTTGTTACCATAGCTCTTGGTGCATGTTTTTGACTTAAGATGCTTTGCAATGCAACAAAATTAGTGGCAAACCGTGTTGGAGCAGGGCAGAGTATGTCTTTGCCACTAGTGTGCTCTCTCATGAAATGCAAGACAAAACAATGATTACAGATGAATTTGGTAAGCTTTGCAGCAAGATTCACGGTTTGAGCTACATCAGGAAGCCTTCCAATGTTTTGGAGCATTAAATTGATATAGTAGGGTGCACATGGAGACCAAGACAATGAAGAGAATTCAGCTTGTAACTTCTTTCTAGCATCTATATAATTTGTTGCATTATCAATGACTAAGTGAACAACATTTTCCTTGCCAACAAACAAGACAACTTCTCAAAATATCTTGTGCAACAACTCTGCTGACTTTGAAGCATATGACGCATCAATAGACTTCAAGAAAACCACACCCCTAAGACAATACACCAAATTTTTTTGTCAAAGTCTTTTTTTCTTCATCAATCCACCCATCTACCATAATGGTGCATCCTGTCTCTTTCCAAGTAGTTTGATAGTTATCAATAAACTTCTTCACTTCTTCCATATTTTTCGCTAACAAATGACCATGAAGAGATTTATAACTAGGGCCTTTGTATCCACCAACCATACTAGCAATTGTATCAATCATAGGTTTATAATATAAAGAGTTAACATCACTAAATGCTAAGGAAGCATCAATCATCCATCTTGAAACTACTAGGTCACACCTCTCTCTTACTTGTTTACTTTGCAATACACTCTTTAAAGTAGGCTAAGTTCCTAGTGTTGTTCTAGGTGGGAAAAAAATATCTATGGAAGAAGTGATATTTTTCTCCTTTTCTTTGAGAGTTTGGCTTCCTCTTGGTGGTTGGCTTAATTCTTGTATTTCATATTCGTATTCTTCTTCTCGAGTCATCATTTTCTTAATATTTTTTCCTTTGAATTCACCAATATGTTCAATAATTTGGTGGAGACCCTCAGGTGGCACCTTCTTGCATGATGACACATCTCCCCTAATTCTTGCTAGGTGATGCTTGAATTGGTTAATTCCCCCTCCTCTATAAATTGCTGAACAATAAACGCACATAATACCCCCTCCTTCAAGTGTCTTGCAATGTCCCCAAGATTCATCAATCTTCCCTTTTACTTAACTTCTTTAAGGAGATGAACAACCACTTGGCGTTAAAGTTGGAGTTGGAGCGAAATCTTCCACAAGTTGTGATGAAGTAGATCCTATACAAGAAGACCAATTTAAAATCATCAATAAGGCTAATACAACATTTATAAGATGATAAATATCAATTTGAACTTAATAATATGATCAATATCAATTGCATATGAGACTTGTATATTGTGAGAATTGTAATATTTTGTTTGCATTCACTTTACAATGTTAACATTATTGTTATGACTAATCAAGAACTTCCAAATATGTTATTTCTAACTAAAATTTTGTTGGATGTAAATCTATGGCTATGGTCAAACTATGCTTTGTGTCAATAAACACAATTTGACATTCCATATCAAGCAAGCAATATATATATGTGTGTGTTGTTACCAAGTGGCTTCAATAACTCAAGAGGGGGTGAATTGAATTTTTAAAATTTTTTCAAAAACCTTTACTTAATTGCTTCAATGGTATTAATTATATTGAATCAATGAGCTTAAAAGTGATATGGACTAAGGATAATACACTTTTAACACAGAAATTTATGAGAAAGGATTTCACAAGTTGAAAGCACTAAGCAAGTTAAATAAACAATACCAACCTTGTAAGTAAAAGATAAGGGTTGAGATAATGCAAATAAGATTTATACCGGTTCAATCACTCATTGTGATTTACGTCCAGTCCTCGAGATCATCCACTCGAGATTTTCACTATTTTTCAAGGTTCTAACTTAGGTGCTTGATAAAACCCTTATAATCTAGAGTACTCTTCACTAGTTTGGGATCCTCCACCCTCTTTGTGAAAAAGCCTCACTTCAATTTAACAAAGGACCTCTCCCCTTGAATCAATACAAGATAAATGATATGATTTTGAGTGTTTGATACTCTCATAAGAGCAGATATACAAATTGAAGTATTATGAGTAAATACGAATATCACAAGATGCAATTAAGTATACATGTAAGAATTGAATGATCAATACATGTTCTCAGAGGTTAGATTATCTACTTGAAGAGTTTTGTGACTTGCATTTATATCCCAAGAGTAAATAGAGTCGTTTAGGAGTGGTTGGGCTTATTAAATGTTGAGAAACTAGCAGTTATTTTGTATTCTGCCCGAGGAGTATTCAAATACTTCTTAGAGGTATTCGAATACTTCTTGTCAAGTATTAGAGTACTTGAAGTGAGTATTTGAATACATATTCTTCCCTAAATCTGGGTTTTGCTCAAGAACAAGTATTCGAATACATGTATGGACGTATTCGAATACATAAGTTTCGAAAAACTTTTCTGTTGAAGAGTGTATTTGAATACTTGTGAGTGATATTCGAATACAAGATTTTGAACTTAGACACTGTAAGATTGAGTATTCAAATACTTCTTATAGGTATTCAAGTACTTGGCTTTTGAATAATGAATATGTAAATGCTAGTATTCGAATACATGTTTATGGTATTCAAATACCTTATACTCGATTACCACATTTGTGGTACTCGATTACTTGAGTTCAAAACTTGGATAAAATGAAATGTGGCTACTTTAAAATATGAATGGGCATTTTCCAAAAATCATTTATGTGGCTAGATTCGTTTGAGATTAAGGGTTAAACAATTTCCTTGAACTTTGGATCATTTGAGAAGAATAACTAGGTGAGCTTATCAAGTAATATACATTACCTTTACAAGAGGATCTTAAGTCCTATTTGGATCTTCACAAAAGGTAAGAGGTTGATCATCTTGTTGTCCAACTTTTTGTTATCATCAAAATCTTGTGGAGATAATCAAAGGCGTCTTGAGTCTTGATTCCACACGTGTGTCTGTGTATAAATTTATGAAGTAATATGTCTTTGACTGCAATGGTATTTTTAATAACATATATAGATTGTGTGAGAAAGGAAAATATCTATAATAAAGGGCACTATCTTTATAACAACTTTTGTAGTTATTTGATCAAAAAAGAAACTTTTTACAACAACCAAAATAGTATGCAATCATAATTTATCAAAAAAATTCCTATTATCAAAATAGTAAAAAGTAAAAATAAACTTTGTTATAATGATTATCAAACTGCACAATCACATTAAACAATGTGTGATTTATTGATGGCTTGGAATTTGTTATTCATGTCATTTATTTTGATTTTTTTTTCTAATACTTGTTTTACATGAACAATAGGAACAACTAAAGAAGCAGGACATGTGAAAATGAGCCTACATAGCAAACTGATTTTTCATCCGAGAGGACAACAACAAAATCTGAATACCCATCAACTTAGAGCCTTTCCTTAGAAATGGCAGCAACTAAACAAGAAATACAAAGTAATTCAGTTCTTGGGTCTGGTTATTTTAACTACATTAATGCATCTTAGTTTGTTAGAAAACAAAGGAGATTAGAAGACGAGTACAACTGCAGAAAATATGGACATAAATTTAAAGAGGACACAATCTTCCAATGTTAATATATGTCATCGAATTCATGTTACCTTATGGATTGCTGGGAAATGTGGATCCAATCATCAAAATGATAAGCACAAACCGTTCCATAAGTCGCTGAGCAATGAGCAACCTCGGTGTCTCACGCAGCTGAGCTTGGAATGGGAGGACATAGGTGGGTAAATGACCTGTTTGGTGTAGTTTTAGAAATATTTTACCAAAATGGGACACTTTTGAAACTATTTACCGGTTTTGGGTAGTTTTTGACACGCTGTAATTTTTTTTAATTTTTTTTCGGGTACACATGGCACTTGTGCAAGTCAAAGTTGCGCAAGTGTACCTGTGACAACCGAACCGCTGAATGATGATGACTTGATCAGGGATCCAATATTTAACAGTAGCGAAGATGAAGACGAAGATGAATTTCCAGATGATGATTTGGTTGACACTGAAATTTCAGATGATTTTGATGATGATATTGATTTTGATATCATAACTTCTGAAGGTGATGTGTCTTTCCCAATTGTAGTTGCTTCCTCGATTGCATCATTAGTACTTGGTAGCGGTAATCGTTATTGACTAGGTGCATCCATTTCACTATCTAATCCTTATGTAACTTCATCTCCATATTTCTCTTATATCAATTGGGAAGCACCAGAACAAGATTCTGATTTCCCTGGATTGGATGTGCCCGGAAGTTGGAGGGATGGAGACGAATAATGTGTTGGGTTGCGATTTGACTTGAAAGAGGCTGTCTAGTTGGCCTTGAAACATTATTCTCTAAGGAGATATCAAGCATTTATTGCGGTTGAATCTAAGCCTACACTATTATCTGTGAAGTGTCCTCGATTTGGAGAAGGATGTAGTTGGTGATTGAGAGTAATAATGGGGAAGAAGTCGAGGAAATGGCAAATCACAAAATATTTTGGTCCTCACACATGTGTCAATCTAACGCTCACTCAAGATCACAAGAAGTTGGATTCTGAGTTTATTTGTTCTTGTATACTAGGTATGATCCTTACTCATTTCATACAGCTTATTTGTCAATATAAATAGAAGTTAGTTTTTGAAATGATTTATTTATGTATATCAGGTAGTGTGAATGAAGAGCCATAAGTGACAATTGCATTAATCAAAGAAAGAATTAAAAGCATATTCGGCTATCAAGTGTCGTACAGAAAGTGCTGGAAAGCAAAACAAAAAGCAATTGTAAAAGTGTTTGGAGATTGGGATAAGTCATACGAAGACTTACCTGGATGGTTAGAGGTGATGTAATTACACTCACCAGGCTCCGTATACAAAATTCAAACAAACGATTTTGTGGTCAACAATTGGGGCGATGATTGATATCGAAAATTTCATCGGGTGTTTTGGGCGTTTAAACAGTGCATCAATGGTTTCAAATTTTGCAAATCGATTATATAGATCAATGGCACATTTCTATATGGTAAGTATCGTGGTACACTTTTAATTGCCACTACACAGGATCGTAACAGTCATATACTTCCAATTGCATTTGACATTGTGGAAGGTGAAACCCTAGATGCTTGGTCATGATTTTTGGCAAACATAAGGCAACATGTTACTAGTAAACAAGGCATGTGTTTAATATCGGATCGACATGCAAGCATAAAAGGGGCGATTAATAATGCAGCACTAGGGTGGCAACCTCCTTATGCATACCATGTGTACTGTATACGTCATATTGCCAGTAATTTCAACAAGTTCAAGAATGGCAAATTGAAGGAGGACTTGATGAAGCTAGGTAAAATATTTATGTTAACAAAAAAGAAAATTCAATCTATATTTTAACATTTAGTTAGGACAATACATACTAATTTATGGACCATGTTGAACTATTCAAACAGGTTATACGACTGAGGTGCACCTTTTTAAAAGGAACTTGGCAAAATTCTGTGACGTCAATGAGAGTGTCCGAATGTGGATTGATGGCATTTCCAAAGATAAATGAAGTTTGGCACATGATGAGGGTCGTAGGTATGGACACATGACAACCAACCTATCTGAGTCTGTAAATAAAGGGCTCAAGGGTGCTCGAAATTTTCCCATCACAACATTGGTGAAATGCACATATTGGCAAATGATTAAATACTTTGTGAAGAGAGATTCTGAAGCTATTGCTCAACAAAAGGTCAGCCAAAAGTATTGTCAGAAGTTGGTTGAGGCAATGTTGAAAAACCAAGAGCTTGCTATCTCACATCAGGTCCGAAAGTGTGACATCCAAACCATAAGTTTCAGGTTGAGGAAGCATTTAATCCCGTGACATAGAAAGGTGGTACCAAATGGTCTGTTATTCTTAACAGATATTATTGCCAATGTGGGAGATTTCAAGCGTTTAGATATCCATGCTCTCATGTTATTGCAGCTTGTGCCGCTGTTGGGATTGATTGTTATCAATTTGTCGATCCTGTTTATACGATTGAAAATATTGTCGATGCTTATAGTGACCAGTGGTGGCCAATTGGAAATGAAGAATGCTTGCCAAAATCTAATCTTTGAACGTTAGTACCTAATCATTCCACCATTCACAAAAAAGGTCGGCCGAAATCAACATGTATAAGGAATGAAATGGATTGGAAAGAGTCACAACCAAGCCGAAGTTGTACAATATGTAAGCAAGATGGTCATAACAGAAGATGTTGTCCATGGAATAGGCTCTCACAAGATGACAGCTTTGAACAAGATTATGACGATTGAATTTATGATGTATGAGATCAATGTCAATCATGAAATATATGAAATCCATGTTATAACAATACATGAGGTTTGCAATCTAGTTCGTTGAAAAAAAAAACTACAATCATATCTAGGTCTATTGAGGACCCTCATTACCGTCAGGACCCTCAATACCGTGACCCGAACCAGCACCCGAGCCAGATGCCCCCCGTAAGGATCATTAAGATCAATGGGTCATACCCCCCTGTGCTAAACCACCATAAGGTGAATAAATCGGTGCTGATGACATAAGTGAAATATATGCCTCACTCGCCTGAAGATGTGTATGTGTCGCTGGATCCTCTTGTAAAGGTGATGGAATGTACGGTCTTTGCAGCTATGGCATATGTGAAGGTGCCGCCTGGGCATATGATGGCCCTGCAAATGAAGCCTGGGTATATGATGGTTGAACATAATATGTGCTGTCTGGATACCCAGGCATATGAGGAGGAGCATAATATAAACCAGTGCAGGTGCAGGAGCTGGTGGATCTGGTTGAGGAACGACATCAACACGTCTCCTGCGTCGTCCAAGTCAACGACCTGCCTGTCGAGCCCGTATGGTAGCATCGTCTTTGGGAGGGGCTGGAATTTGTACATCAAGAATAGGAGGAGCTGCTTCAACTGGCTCAAGAACGCGATCAAGTTCACTTAAGCCTGATAGTATATGCATAGCTTCCTCCTGGAGACTTTGGAAAGAAAAAGCAGATTGGCCCTCGTCTGTTCCATAATGCCATAGTATCTCACAACTTTCAGCCTACAATATGTAAACAAGATATGTACTTAAAAATTAATAAAGATATAACATAATATAATTAAATCATTTTATAATTGAATACAATAACCATCACTTACCATTGATCCAGTACGATGACCATCTCGTGTGATCCACCATCGTGTGACCCTCGAATACCACATTATATATTCTGAGTTTGGACCTAGTTCCTGCTGAAAGGGAGGACCTTGTTGGTAATACTCAGACCGACGTTGCCATAAACCAATGTAGTGTTCGTGCACCTGAGGCCAATAACTATCATATCGACCAGACAATGTAATATCATGTAGGTGGTCTGGCTGTAGTGGAGGGGTTGGAATGTGTTGTTGCATACCAAATTGTCGCATCACTCGATCAGGTTGGTGCCACTCGACAATATGGAAGCATATCAAAGTTGCGATAGTGGTCCAAGTATCTAGCCCATCTAAGCAAATCATAGGAAGTGAACCCATGATATCCGAGCTGTATGGCTGCCACACAATCTGCAATATGATGTAACTAAATATAAATAATAATAGAACAATTCCCAAACTTTCTAATTATTATAATTACGAGCCTACACATACTTGATTTCTCTTCAGTCGGTCAAATTTGAACCTATAACTTGCTAATTCATGCATAGGACGTTTTGAATAATCCTTGTCACTGTCCCATTTGTTAATTTTACATTTAAAAAATATCAATCATTAGGTAACAAATTATAGGTAATCATTGTGTAACCAAATAAATAATTTAAGTCACTAAATACCAAAATTTATCACTCTCACACTATACATACCATGGACCAAGAGGGAGCCCTGCTGGGGGCATTTGCATCTCACGCTTAGGCGTAATATCAGGGAATCTATCCCATGCCCACATTTGCAACAGAACACAGAACCCAGTAATCTCCTTACGGTCAATGTCTGTGGCCTTGCACTGCTCCCTATATAAATATGCTAATAGTGCAAACCTCCAACTATATGTCTAGCAGGCATCAAAGTCCTCGATTAGAGGTAGGTCCATGCAATGCATGTATTTGCTAGAGTGATCGATAAATAAGGATCCCCCAATCAACCTCAGGATATAAGCACGTGCAAATCGCTGTAACTAAATCTCAGAATGCACGTGATCTTCAATATTAGTAAAATGATCCCCTATCCACTTCATCGACAGTCGACCTCTGTACATTGCCATACGCGGTGGAGATATTCCCAAACAACGCTCCATAATAGGTTCCCAGAAAGCGTTGCTGAAACCTGTCACTGGGAGACCATTAATCGGAAGACCTAACTAAATATCAACATCCTGTAAGGTCACCGTACACTCTCCCTGTGGCATGTGGAAGGTGTGCGTCTCAGGTCTCTAACGATCCACAAGTGCAATGATCAAGTGGCCAATACCCAAGACGAGCAACACCCAAAAATTCGGCCTGATCTAAATATTGTACAATCTGGTGAGGAATGCCATGATGATGTTTTCAATGAGATCGCCTGACCATTAAGACACGATCCTCGTCTCCAGCCCATATAGCTTGCGAAACGTGCTTATCTTGCATGGTCAAGAGTGATGGATCTACTGGACCAGGGTCTGTCAAGCGCGACTGTGAAGATGTGAAAGCATCCATGTCAAAAACCTAATAAATAAACACGCAGTCTGTCAAGATAACAGTAATTTAAAAATAATATTAAATTATAGTAAAAATACACAAATGTTCAAATACCTACAACACATTAGTTCATAATTTCACATAAACTTTCTTGATTTGCACCATCTTATGAAAACTCTAATTAATAATATGAATGGGCAAATCAAGTAAGGCTGCTTCACTGGCCAAAGACACACCAAATTTGACTAGGATCTTCGCAATCAACATGGCATAAAGAAAAGGAGTGTGACTTCTCATCCTAGCCTTCAGTATGTGTTAAATCATATAGTAAGGCCAATTGATTCTCATCTTTCTATTCAAAGCCCATAATACAAATATATCTTCATCTATAACTATTGCATAATTACTCCTATTGGGAATCAGAATTTCCAAAAACAAATAATAATGCAACAGGCTATTTTCTATGGAGAGATGCCTATCCTTAATTCTTCTAGTAGGAAAGGGGCACTCTTCCTTAAGAAACTATTGAACTGCATAATTTTTATTAAAACTATTCCATATACACATATTGGTTACATTAATCTCATTTCCCTTATGTTGTAGCCCAGTTAGCTCCTCAAAGGTTCTACACATAATAGCATTTTTTACCCCTTTGACTTCAAAATACAAAATATTGTTGTCGAAATGCATATTGCAATAGAAATCTTACACAAGTTTGAATAATAAGGTGATTGGATAGAAGCAAAAGTCTTCACAGATAGATTAGTGTGAAAATCCATAATTGAGAAACCCTCAGTAGAAAAGAATCCAAAGTCGAAATACTTGGGTTCAACAATTTTCTTGAACTCAAACTCTACAATAAAGGTCTCCATTTGCTGTGGGATGGAGAAAAGCCTTTGAAGGTCTAAGGTGGAAGGAGGGGGCACTCGTCCACTTCTTCACTTCTTGATTGTGCGCGTACCTTGCACACTAGACTTCACTATGCATGAATCGTAGAAATTGGGGAAAATAGGTCGAAGTGGGGTTTGGAAGTGATTCGATGGCTTGATTAAGGTGAACTTGAGGATTTGGTGGATTGGGGAAGATGGGTGTGCATGATTGAAGAGAAAGGGGCAAGGGTTTCTTTGAAAAATTGTGAAAATGTGTGTTGTTGGGATTTTAAACTCACGCCTAATATCCGGATATTGAAATTGGTATGCGTATATTGGGCATTCCTAAAATTGGGGATTTAGTTCCTGTTTGTAAATATCTGGGAAATGTTCTAGTATCCAGATATCAGGTCCTTTTAAAACTAGCCCAAATGTCTCCAACTTTAAATATTGTGATGTGGCCTTTCTATATCCAAATACAACTTGTATCCAAAAACACTCCTTTAGCTTCTGACTTCCAATATTCGAATAACAGGCCCTTGTATTCGGATATCAATACTAGAACAAACTGATTTTCTTAAGAGAATGGGTCAGGAATCCATTTCAAAATAATTGGGGGCCTTAATGTTTGATGGAGTACCGACAATAATAAGTTTAGGGTTCATTTGGATGACGGAATTTGAATTATAATTTAGAATTCTATTTTCAATTCCATTTTTGTTAGAATTAGAATTGACAAGAATTTTAATTTTTATGTTTGGAAAAATTAATGAATTGAGACTTTGGAATTGTAATTCTGAACTAAACTGAAATTTTATTATTTGAATAATTTTTCAATAATTTATAAAGATATAATAAATAAATTTAAATTAATAAATAATAATTTAAAATTATAAAAAGAAAATTCAGTAGAGCTTGTGTTGCTGTATTACAACATTCGCAACGGATGTCAAACTAAATGACATTATTGATGATGGTGAAGTTGATTACAGGATGCCGACGCTAGTGATCGGTGTAAGCATGGCTAGCACGTTGGCGGCGACGTTGCCGGATTATGTCGGTGTTACGAGCGGCAATGGTTGTTAGATAGTTTTTAACTTTTACCTTGTAATATTCAAAAATTAAAAAAAAAATCTTAGTGCTTGGAATTGAAATTTTTAAGGTTTAAGCTAAGAATTGAGAATAGTATAAACTAGTTATTTTTCAATTCCATGGAATTAGACTCAGAATTAGATTTCTAATTCTAATATACGCACGAAACAAGATAATTAGAATTAGGAGGTCCAATTCCAATTACAAGCTAAATTTCGTCCGCCAAACGGGGCATTAGGGATTTTCCCGATGCTTAAGGCAGTAATCAAATTCAAATAAAAATCCAAGCATGAATTGAAAACATTCTTGCACAAAAGCATTACATTTTCATGTGTCAAAAGAATTAATTCAATGATTAAATGCAACTTTGATCTATTATGCCAAGTTTCCTTCTTATGAACATAAAATTTTCTTTAGCAAGGGGTTTTATATGTATATCAGTAAGTTGTTTGGTTGTTTCTACAAATTCAAGGACACAGTTTCCATTTTGTACATGATCTCTTATAAAGTGGTGCCTAATTTCAATATACTTGGTTCTAGAGTGCATTATTGAATTTTTATTCAAGTTAATTGCACTACTGTTATCACACCTTATGGGGATGTGATAAAGCTTAAGTCCATAGTCTATAAGTTGGTACTTCATCCAAATGATTTGAGCACAACAACTTCCAACTGCAACTAATTCAACTTCAGAGACATTGACTCACTATTTTGCTTCTTGTTATGCTAAGAGACAAGAGAGCATCTTAAAAAATGACAAGTCCCACTAGTGCTTTTCCTATCCATTTTGCACCTAGCAAAATCAAAGTCAGAATAACCAACTAGACTATTTGAGGCACCCTTGGGGTACTATAAACCTATTTGTGGAGTGCCTATTAGATACCTCATTGTTATTTTGACAGCACTTAAGTGTGACTCTTTAGGATTAACTTGAAATCTAACACACATGCACACACTAAAGTCTACTTGCAGTAAGATAAAGTAGAGAGTTAATCATACCTTTATATTTTGAGATTTCTATGGGGCTTACTACCTTCATCCTTGTCCAGTTGGCAATAGGTGCTTATGGATGTGTCAAAGACCTTTGATTATTCTATATCAAGCCTTTTGAGCAACTCCTCACAGTACTTGGATTTATTGGTTAAAATCTTATCATTTGTTTGTTTGATTTGCAGCCCAAGAAAGAAGGAAAACTCCCCTATCATAGACATGTCAATTTCACTTTGCATTATATTGGCAAACTCTTTACCAAAAGATTCATTAGTAGCACCAAAAGTGATGGGGGAGCTTTGTGCTTTCCTACCCAGTTTCTACAAATACTTTGATTTTCAAAAAAGTTTTCTTAAGCTATAGGATATCTAAAATATTTGTTTATAAGCTTAAAGTAATAAAGGAACTTTTACGCTTACAAAGAACCTAAGTCTTAGAGAGGTCTTTAAGGCAATCTTGGATTTGTTTTTGGTGTAAATATCTTCTTGTAATAATCAAAGTCCTTAAACACATTAAGTTTACACTCATTCACAAAGTCACAACTCCTAAATTCATTGCTCAGTTTAGACCCATTGCTCTTTGTAATGTCAAGTACAAATATCTCACTAAAGGTATTGTGTAAGGGCTTAAACTCATCCTACAAGACATTATCTCTCCAAATCAAGCCAACTTCATCCCGGGTAGGCATATTCATGATAATATTATTGTAGCCTAGGAGATGATTCATACAATGAAAAGAATGTAGGGAAAGAAAAAAGTCATGACTGTTAAGATCGATCTAGAGAAAGCCTATGATATGCTAAATTGGACTTTTATCTAGCATTGTCTCACTGAGCTTAATATTAATGACTCCTTTATCCAGTTCATAAGAGTTGTGTTACGTCATCCTCTTTTCAAATCTTGTAGAATGGGGACAAAACTACCCATTTTTTCCTAAAAGAGGGATTAGACAAGGTGACTACCTTTCCCCTTACCTTTTTGTTATTTACATGGATAGATTGTCCCACCTGATTATTGAAGAAGTGAATAATAATTGTTGGGTTCCCATGACTGCTAGTAGGAGAGGTCCTAAAATTTTGCATCTTATGTTTGCCGATGACCTTTTGCTCTTTGTTGAAGCTAATACTACTATGTTGTCCTACATTCTAAATTGTCACAATAAGTTTTGCTTGGCTTCAGGGCAGAAGATAAATCCAAAAAAAAAAAAAAACCAAGCATGATTTATTCTAAGAATGTTACTAAGGAGGAGATTAGTATGATGGTGAGTCATAGTGGGTTCAATTAGGCTGCTGACCTAGGTAGATACCTTGTAGCTCAAATTCTTCAAGGAAGAGCTTCTAGAAATTCCTTTTGTCATATTGTTGACAAGGTGAACCATAAACTTACACGTTGGAAATCCTAGTGCCTCTCTATGGCTGGTCAGATTAGGCTCGCTAATTCAGCTCACAACTCCGTGCCTTACTTTGCCATGCAGCATTCAAAGGGTCTAGGTTCAATCTATAAGGACATTGAACATGCTCAACAAAACTTTATTTGGGGCATCTCCACTCAAAGAAAGAGTGCTCATTTGATTAGGTGGAAAACCATTTGTCAACCGAAGTGTGAGGTGGGCCTGGGGTTAAAAAATGTTCACTTGATAAATGATGCCTTCATTTTGAAAATCGCTTGGAGCATTTTCATGAAGCTTGAGGAGTTGTGGGTTCAGGTTATGAGAAGTAGATATAATAGATGTGTTAACATGGAAATAGAGGTTATAACTAAGCAAACTAATTCTTCTTTGTGGAGGGTACTATCTAGGTTTTTTTTTATTGTTTTTTGCTTATGTGGCACTTGTGCTAGTCAACTTAGCGCAAGTTAAGCCACGTGGAGGCATTTAGTCGCGGCTAAACGACCTTTTTTTTTTTTAATTTCGTTTTCTTTGTCTTAAAAAGTGACAAAGTTAGGATTTGAACTCAAGTACCATTGGTGCATACTATCATTACCACTACACCAAATAACTTTTTAGAATTATATATGTAAATTATAATATATATATATGTATATATTAATTATTATTAAACGATATTTGTATCCGTGTACCCATTAAATAACTATCTAAAATTTTCAAATTTGCATATAACTAAGGCCGTCAAAACGGACCAAACTCGTCAAGTCGGCCTGTTTACCTGCATAAATTATGCGAGTTAGACATCAAAATTAGTGACCCATAAAAATGCAGATAATTTTGGATCGACTCATTTAACCCGCGAGTTAAACGGGTTAACTCACAGGGCCTGCGGGCCGCCCGCGTATTTTTTTAAATTGAATTTTTTTATTTGAGTACAAACTTAAAAAAATAAAAAAAATTATGCGAGCGGCCTGCCGGCCCTGCGGGTTAGCCCGTTTAACTCGCGGGTTAAACGAGTCGATCTAAAATTATACACGTTTTTATAAGTCACTAATTTTGACGTCCGACTTGCATAATTTATGCAGGTAAACGAGCCAACCTGATGAGTTTGGCTCGTTTTGACAGCCCAAGTTGTATGTAAATTTGAAAATTTTAGGTAGTTATATAATGGGTATGTTGATACAAATATCATTTAATAATAATTAATATATATATTATAATTTACATATATAACTTTAGAAAGTCATTTGGTGTAGTGGTAATCAAGGTTGTTTGGGCCGGACCGGACCGGCCGGTCCAACCGCCCAAACCGGGAACCTAACCACTATCCGATTTTGGTTTATTGAGATAACCAGCTTTGTGGTTGAACCGCGTTAGACCGGTCAAGACCGGTCAAAAACCGGGTTAGACCGGGTAAACCGGGTTAGACCGGCGGTTACCATTTAAAAAAAAAAAGATTTAATCATTTAAAATTTTAAAGTGTAAAAAAAAAAAACTAAAAACCTAAAATAGAAACTACCCAAATCCCAATCGGATCCCCCTTGCCTATTCTTCATTTCATTTTTTTCATCTGCAATTCTTCATCTCACGCTGCTGCCGCTACACCGCCCATCACGCTGCTGCCGCATCTCGCCGTCGTCGCTGCATCTTGCCGCCGCTGGATCTCGCCACCGCTGGATCTCGCCGCTGCCGCTGCATCTCGTTTGGTTCCATCTGGTAAGCTCATCTCTGCCGCTGCTCATCTCTGTCACCACTCATCTTTGCCGCTGCTCATCCTCAGCCGCCATCAGCAATCGTTGCTGCTGGTTCTCGTCGCTGCATCATCTCGTCGCTGCTTCAGGTACGTTATCATTTTTCAAAATTTTCACCACTGTTGCTATGCTTTGTTATTCTGTTGCTTAAACTTTAACTTGTTTTAGTGTTTTCATTTCAGTATTTCAGTGTATTCATTTCATTGTTTCGGTGGTAATGTGTATCTTTCAAATTTCAAGGATCAAAAGAGTATTTTACTCTTGAATTTATAAAAGAAATAGCTATTTCTAAATTTTTACTTGATAAAATGAAACTCATTCTTCATGATATTTAACTTAAAACCAAGATGCTTATTGGTCCCATAATATGACACTGTTATATAAGCCCTTGAAATTCAGAGAACGAAACCCACCTAGTTTAAGCTGTCCAGAACAATTGTAGCTTGTTGAAATTTTCAATTTGCAGAATCTTAATTTGAGTGATTATCCATATGTTAGCAGCATAAATTCTTGAATAATTAACCAATAGCTTTATGTGTGTTATGGGTTTTGTAGGATATGGCGTCTGCAAGTGGTGCAAGCACTACTCAGTCAGTAGCTGAAAGTACACAATCCATTAGAGGAAAATCTGACCCAACATGAGAGCATTGTGAAATTTGTTATGATAATGAGGGGAAGAAATCCTTAAAATGTCTGTACTGTGGAAAATTTTTTAGAGGTGGAGGAATACATCGGATGAAAAAACATCTTGCTGGAAGAAAAGGAGATTCCTTAGTTTGTACAAAAGTTCCCTATGAGATTATATATCAACTGGCAGAGAATTTGCAACTCGTTTCTGGAACCAAAAAACGAGGAAAAAATCAAGAAGAAATAGATAATCCATATGGGGATAGCATTATGAGATTTGATGGAGACACACCAAATTTGCAAGAACTATGTACTCCACCAGCACCAAGTCAAGCCAAAGGGAAGGAAAAAGAAACAACAAATCCAACACAAATGCCAAAGAGAAAAGCAAGTGGCAACTTAAGCAATTACTTTGCTCCAAGAACTACTCCGGGAGCTCAACCTTCAATTAGAAGTGCTTTTGCAGGTAAAGAAGCTATACACAGGGCTGATTTGGCTGTAGCTAGATTCTTTTATGATTGTTGCATCTCGTTTAATTGCACAAATTCAATCTATTATCAGCCTATGTTGGATGCCGTTGCTGCTATTGGTCTTGGTTATAAAGGGCCTAGTTATCATGCTATTAGAACTAAATTGTTGTATGGTATTAAAAAGGAGCTTGAGTTGTTGGTTAAAGCTTGTAGGAGTACTTGGAAAGAAACATGTTGTACTATCATGGCTGATGGTTGGCAAGATCAAAAGAATAGACAGCTAATTAACTTTCTTGTGTATTCTCCAAAAGGAATCCGTTTTGTTAAATCTGTTGATGCATCTGATGTTGTTAAGGATGCTCAAACACTTTGCAATTTGTTTATTGAGTTGGTTGAGTTTGCTTGACCAAGTAATGTTGTGCACTTGGTTACTGATAATGCTGCTAACTACAAAGCTGCAGGAAGATTGTTGAATGAAAAGTTTCCATCTATTTTTTGGTCTCCTTGTGCCGCACATTGTTTAAACTTGATTTTAGGAGATATTGGCAAAATGGAGCTTGTTGGCACTTTGGCTAAAAATGCATCCGCAGTAACAAAGTTTGTCTATAATCATGGATTTTTACTTGCTTGGTTAAGGAAGAGACAAAGGTGGACAGAAATCATACGTCCTGGGCCAACTCGTTTTGCAACAACATTCATTGCACTAAAAAGCATTCATGAGCACAAGCATGACTTACAAGCTTTAGTTACTAGTAGAGATTTTATAGATTCAAGATACTACAGGGACAAGAAAGCCAATAATTTTGTGGAAATTGTGTTAGATAATAAGTTTTGGAACGATTGTGCTATTGTTGTCCAAATTGTGAATCCTCTAATTCGCTTGTTGAGAATTGTTGATGCTGATGAGAGGCCATCCCTTGGTTATGTGTATGATGGAATGTATAGGGCAAGAAAAACCATTAAGAGTATATTTATGAACAAAAAGTCTTTATATAAGCCTTATACAAGGATTCTTAAGCAAAGGTGGGATAGGCAGCTTCGTCAAAAAATTCATTGTGCTGCATACTTTTTGAATCCAGCATTCCATTATGACAAAGAGAATTTTTGTATCAAACCAGAGGTTCAGCAAGGATGGCTTGACGTTTTGGAAGCAAGAATTAAAACTCATAAGACTGCTTTTTTGAAACAAAGTTGGCTTTATCGTGACAAGTTAGAAAGTTTTAGCAACCAACTAGCCATTGATACTGCTAAAGAAATGAGACCTGGTAAGTTTTAATTTGTAAGTTTATTAGTCAGATTTTGTGATCTTTTAATGATAAGTATTGATTAGTGTTTTTAAAATATATTGTGTGGTAGATCATTGGTGGCATAGTTTTGGATTTAGTGCTCCATTGGTGTCGCAGTTGGCTATTCAACTTTTGAGTCAAACTGCATCTTCTTCTGGTTGTGAAAGAAACTGGAGTGTGTTTGAAAGAATACATACTAAGAAAAGGAATAAGCTGGAGCATCAAAGGTTGAGTGATCTTGTATATGTGCATTACAACTTAGGTTTGAAAAACAGGTTTGTTTTCTGAAAATTTCATTATAATTTGCTTCTTGAAGGTTTAATTGATTGATTGCTTATATATTCATATTTTTGTGTTATAGGGCACTTAATAAAAGAAGAACACTAGATCCTATTGACTATGAGAGCATGGACAAAATTGAGTTTTGGATCACTGATGAAGATGATACTCCCACTCTATTGCTTGACTATGATGATTTGGAAAAGATGCTTTATAATGACTTAGGAAATCCAATACTTGATTTAACTGAAGATAAAGGTTTGCCAATTTGTTGTAAAAGTTCATCACATTGCATGAAAAGTAATTGTTATCCACTTATCCTTATTATGAACTAATTTTATCCACTTATCCTCAAGAAGATGTGGATAGTTATACTGGGTCTTTAAGTGGCCAACATAATTTTGGGCCTAATGATGACAATGATGCTTGGTTGCATGAAGATCTACCAAATATGTGACATTTAATGGCAATGTGAATTATTTTGGCTTGCTTTGAAACTTATTAGTATTATGTCATGATTTGTGTTTTATTATTAGTAATGTATGTTACGAATTATGACTTGTGAGAGGAGAATTTGTATTTGATACTTGATAATTGTTGTATTTATGATTATAAGACCTAAGACTATTAGTAATGTGTGTATGACTTATAAGAACTTAATTTGTGTGTGTGTGTGTTTTTTTTTATAGTTGGTATTTTCTTAGTTTGATTTGATTATATATATATATATATATATGACGTAATTATGACATCATTCGGTTCGACCGTCCGGTTTAACCGGTTGAACCTGAACCGAAAACTTTTTCGGTTCGCTCTCCGGTCCGGCTCAAACAACATTGGTGGTAATAATAGCATGCACTAATGGTACTAAAAAAAATCAGCGCAAATACCACATAAGCAAAAAAAAAAAAAAAAAAAAAACAGCGTAGCCTATTTTAAGAAATAGTTTCAAAATTACACCATTTTAATAAATAGTTTCAAGTTACACGATGATTCCTGCTTGGTCTACTTCGCTTTCGCTTCCTTAACGGATAATTATTTGAGAACTAAAGTGGCAGACCTTGTCACAATGGTTGGCTCGTGGGATTTTTCCCGTATCATGCCTCTAGTTCCTTCTGAAGTTTGTAATAGAATTCAGGATATTTGTCTCCCCACGTTATCTGATGATGCGGACAGGATTGGTTGGAATTGCACCCATAATGGTGAGTTTACTGTTAAAAGCACTTATGTTTTTCTTGATAGCAGGCAACACTCTTTATATGATCCGATTTAGAATGATATCTGGTGTTGGAAGGGTCCCCTCAGAATATCTGTGTTCTTGTGGCTAGCCACCCATAATCGCCTTCTCACATCTGTGCGTCGCAACCTTTGTTTCTAATAACACCTCTGATTGCCATGCTTGTGCTAGACACCCTGAAACTGTGCTTTATGTGCTAAGGGGATGCCCTTATGCTTCCCACATCTGGACCCCATTGGTGGATGTTGATAACCTTGTGAGGTTCTATTCGGCTAACCATCAAGAGTGGTTCAAGCTAACCTCTCAACTAGCATGAATTCGCATGCTGAGCTAAACTGGAATGAAATCTTTCTAGTGACTTGTTGGTTTATCTGGAACTGGAGAAATAGATCCTTATTCGAGCATGAGTTCCAACGCCCTGGCAACCCCATACATGCTATACTTCATTATGTGTGGGCTGTTAGAGATCCCAGAGCTAACTCGCTATGTAGTAAAGTGTTGGCAGGACATATCTTGGATTCCTCCTCCTTCCAACTGGGTTAAACTTAACACTGATGGGGCGTCTAGAGGAAACCCCAGAGATGTAGGTTGTGGTGGTATTATTTGAGGTGATGATGGTGGTTGGTTAAGAAGTTTCTGCTGCCACATTGGGGTTTGTTCTTCCTTCATGGCTGAGCTCTGGGACCTGTATCTTATTATCCATCTAGCTTGGAATGCTGGCTACCGAAAGGTGTTGGTGGAGAGTGACTCCTTCACTATCATCAACTCCATCAACGGTTTTACCAGTGTTCCTCCTTGGGGGAAATCTATGCTTAATCATATCATTCACCTGAAGCATCGAAGCTGGGAGCTTAAATTCACTCATTCATTCAGAAAAGGCAACAGGTGTGCTGATTGGGTTGCCAATTGGAGCACATCCGAAGAGTATAGCATCCAAGATCTTACTACCCTTCCCATTGGGTTGGGCTTACTTCTTCTGCTGATTTTGTAGGGGCTTTTACACCACTTGGTTACTGATTCTTACTTTTTTTTTTGTACCCAAAAAAAAGAGAAGAGTGTCAACTTAGTTTGTTCGACTTAGACATCTTTAACCCTTTAATCTATGGATAGCTTGCTCCATCTCAAGTTTAACAAACTGAATCTATTATTGAGGTGGTGGGATTGAGAAATGGGCTTTAGACAAGTCCAAGAAGGTAATGTTGACAACCACCAACCATGGTTCCAATATGAGAGAAAATTGTAACAACAGTGGTAATGAGTTTTAAATAGCTGGCAGGTAGCTTTCAATCAAGTGACCCATTCACTCTCATCGGTAGGCTTACCATAGACGTGAAGAGGCTAGGGAGCCAAACCCATTCTAGCGAAGGTATTAAGGCCTCATCTAAAAGTACCCATGGGGATGAAGTTGTGTAGGCTACAAAAACGTAGGGGTTGAAAGCTTGCTACATAATTCTATTGTTGATAATTTGATCGTACTAGACGGTCCCTCCACGAAGATGGTGTAGTAAGGACTAGAGAAGGAGATGGGGGTGGTAGTGTAGATAACTAGCGCAAAGGATAACGAGATGGAGGAGGTGGTGGGCTTTGGTGGCACCCGAGAGACGCAAACATTAAGATCAAATTCGGAGATTGTGAAACAAGGGATAAACTGAAGTAGCGTAGCCTAAACACGAGTACAAGAATTGCTCGTAAGACCATAAGCTCTACCCATAGTTACCCAATCAATAACCAAACAAAAAGCTTCTCCCCCTCTAGTCATTGCTGATAGGCCAGGTGCTCCCATCAGTTACAGATAACGATTTAATTTTTTTTATTAATTGTCAGTGTAAGATTTTTATATTATCACTCAATCATTGTTACATAATTAAATTTTTTTTACTCTAATACCAAATATCTCAAAAGTTACTTTTTTTAATGATGTAACAATACATAATTGAATAATAATAATATAAAACACTTTATACTGATACATGATCAAAATTAAATTAAAAAAAAAATAGTTGCACATAACATGTTATGCATGTGCATCTGGGTTATTTAGAAAAATTTACAATGAAACAGTGTTTCCTAATGTCTTCCAGAAAAGTAGGTGGGGGAGTACGTGAATGAAATTATGTACAAGTATCATTACACAGTCAATGATAAGTAAAGCAGCATTTTCTTTTAACTTTAACTGAACGAAGTGAATCAAAAGTTCATAGATAAAAACGACAGCCTGAACAAAAAGTTGGTAGCTGATGACTACAGCGGCGGATTTTGCCTTGTATTCCACTGCTCCCACATTTGCCATCAATGATGATGGTGCATTCTGCCTGCGGACACTTGTCAGCATCACACGCGGGGATGGAGGGGCCAAAAACGACTCCATCAGTTATTAATTCATTCAACCAAACTCCCAATTTCTTGTCAGAAACCTTCAGTAAGTGCAAAAGTTCGACCCGCTAAAGGGGGAGGCAATGCACATATGGCTTGTTCAATTTCCTGAATATCATAAGCACCACCTGGACCATTAGTATCCCAACAAAAAAGAGACATAATTGGAGAAAACAATATCCTACATGCTAATAACAACAGAACAAGCAATCACCACAAACATGAGTTTAATTTTGTATTATTTGAGCCTGGAAGGCACCTGTTCCACATCAAACAGGAGGGAACTTCCTATGAGTAAACATGGGAAGCTATACCAACCTCCTCCCAGGATCCCACTCACAAAGACCAAGGCTTTGGGAGGGGAGGGTGGATACATCATTTTCTAGAGTCAAAAAACAATAATGTCATACCTCTACTGTGTAACGTGCTGAAAAGTGAATCAAAAGGATTGCTCTGTTCTGTAACTTCTCTGCATAACTTATTATCTGGAGAACATTAATTAGGACAAACAAATAAATAGAAACAAAATGAAGAAAACCACTGAGATTTACATGAAACTTTGTGTACAAATGATAGCAGCAGGGAGCATACCTCAGACAGATGAGTGTGTCCGTAATCTTTGGCATGCTCCACAGTAATTGAATTGTTAACAAAGGTGCACTGTATGAATAAAAGGAGATAAAGTAAGATTGGTTGTAAAACAAAATACCAACCATCAACATAAATCAGTAGAGGGGCTAAACTAGAATTAGTTCATTTGGGGTGCAATCCCATAGAGATACAAGTGGATGTCCTCTTAACAATGGTGAACCTAGTTCTGCCCCTGAATCAGAATAGTACTGATAGAGCAATGACCAAAAATGATCTAAGAATCATGAACTTGAAAGTGCACTGTAATGCCAAGATCTCCTGGAGCCAGAGCTCAATGTGTCTATAAAGCATCGATGTAGATATTTAATATGAACACAAATGCAAGAACTATGCAGGAAGATACAAGAAATCTAGAATTAGAAAAACAAACATATAATTAATAATCCAATAGGTAGACATAAATATTCAAGGACACATGCAGATATAAAGTCATTTATGAGCCGTCACCTAATAGCTTAAGCTTTTAGGAGAGTTGGTTCTTGACATGATATCAAAGCCTCTATGACCAAGTGGTTAGGAGTTCGATCCTTGCCCCCCATTCTTCTAAATAAAAAAAGTTTAATTTTAGCACAAAGTACATTGGGCCACAGAAGTAACAAAGAAACAACGAAAAACTTAAAAGAGATGACTGAGATCAATGATGTTTTCGGTGGCTCAACTCTATTAAGAGATGTGGCTCCCACAGCAGATCACTTACAAATTGATTTTGTTGCTACTAACAGATTCATTTATCCTATTTCCTCTATCTCATTTTGGACTATATGGAAGAAAAAAAAAAGGCACAGGGTAGGAGTTCGATCCTTGCGGCCCCCATTCTTCTAAATAAAAAAAAGTTGAATTTTAGCACAAGGTAGAGTGGGCCACAGAAGTAACACAGAAACAAGAAAAAAGTTAAAAGAGATGACTGAGATCAATGATGTTTTCAGTGGCTCAAGTCTATTAAGAGATGTGGCTCCCACAGCAGATCACTTACAAATTGATTTTGTTGCTACTAATAGATTCATTTATCCTATTTCCTCTATCTCATTTTGGACTATATGAAAGGGGAAAAAAAAAAAGGCACAGTACTTCAATGAATACGAGTAGCAAAAGCAAGTGCTAATTCAACTTCATTACTTAAGAACTCAAGGACCTTTTTTCTTCTATTGGGGGAAGGATTGATGTACATGTAGACTAGCAAAGCTTTTTAGGTAATTATCAAATGTTAGAATATCTCAGAATCTCTTCAGAATATTTTAGCGTATCTTTAAAATATCTTCAAAAGATCTTTATAATATATTACGGAATCAATTAGTCTTGCAATCTTAGGAGTTGTTTCCTAATTTCATTATGTTTCCTGATTTGTTTCCTTATTTAATTAGAGTTTGGGGTCTTATTGTCTTAATGGGCTTAGGCTTGTACTAGTAATACTACACTAGTACTTGACCTAATTATTATTATAAATAGGGGCCAATGCTTTTATATTTTACAACACATCAAATCAATCCAAACTCATATTATTCATTAGTATTTCTTCTCTCTTTTACTCTTTTCCTACCTAAACCCTATAATTTCAACATCAATGAAGATTAATGTTAGGCAAGCAAAAAATCTATAGTAATTAGTGACGGTTTAAGATATTGGTAAGTCAAAATCTATAGTAATTAGTGATGGTTTAAGATATTGGTAAGTCAAATGAATTAATCGACCATTCTTAATTATAAACAATCCCGTAGTCCAATAGTCATATGCTTGTCTCAAAGATTAAGCCATGCATGTGTAAGTATGAACTAATTCAGACTGTGAAACTGCGAATGACTCATTAAATCGGTTATAGTTTGTTTGATGGTATCTACTACTCGGATTGATGATACGGATTGACAACTACCAACCACTATTATTGACAAACCTCCATTGCATTCCAGTTATTTCCAACTGTATTTTTAGGACAAAAATAGCCATGAATGAGTAGTATAAATAGGGTCATTCTCATTGTATTTGATCATCCTTGAATTAAAGTAAATTTGAGTATTTGAGACTTTCTCTCGGGTTTCTGAGCCATTTTGGCATCAGAGCAGGTTACCATATCCTCAGTGCTGAGTTTCAATGAAGAGAGTTTCTCCACTTGTATGGCCAAACGGATAACATCGTCTAATGACCAATACTGTTGGAGCTGAACTAGATGGGCGATATCAGTGTTCAATCCACCAAGGTATCGAGCTATTGTCTACTCCTCCCTTTCATGAATATCACCTTTCAGCATTAACTTCTCAAATTCTCTGGTGTATTCTTCTACGGACAAATTCTTTTGACAAAGATTCTGTAGTTGAAAGAAATTGTCTTGATAATAATGAGAAGGTAAGAACTTTCAAGTTAATTCTCGTCGCATCTTCTCCCATGTCTTAATCTTGCTTTTCCCTTCTCGTTCACGCTTCCTTTTAAGATTCTCCCACCAAATGGAAGAGTGCTTTAACTTCACAGCAATGATCTTTACCTTCTTTTCTTCTGGTATTTCTTTGTATTTGAATACTCGCTCAACAGTTTGAAGCCAATCAACAAACTCATTTGGTTGGAGCTTCCCTTCGAAGTCTAGAATCTCTACCCTGATGTCATCATTTCTAAACGGTTGTCTTTGTGGACAACAGCTTCTAAACGATGATGAATCACTGCTAGATTCATCATTGTCTGATCGTATGTGCTGGGCTTCCAATAGGGTTTGCTATACATTTATAGTTTCTTGTAACTGTTGGAGTTGTCTCCTCAATTCTTCCATTTCAATTTCATGCAAATGTTGTCTTCTTGGAGGCATTTTGTGGGTTGAAAACAGTCAAGTATTGACCAACTCGAACAATGACTGTAGTTTTGTAAACAACGCACTAGGTAAATTCCCAGGAAAGAGAGGTGGGATACTAATTGACACACTTAAATACCAACTTTTACCTAGCCAGAATTTTCCTAGACATGCACTTTTCACACTACCACAATTTCTGCCTAGTAATAAGAATAATTCTTTTCTGATGTGGAAGATCAGATGATACTGCAACCACAGAGCATACTATGATTTTTCTAATGAATTTGGCACTTTACAAAAAATTTTGTGGCAATTTGTAATTGTGAGGTGAAAATAGGAATATAAAAAAGATCAGGTGTCAAAATGTAATTTTCAAGAGTTCAAAGGTAAATTCCAATTTCAAAAACTTCAGGGGCCAATTTGAAATTTTGAAAAGTTTAGGGACCAACTTGCAATTTCAAAAAACTTTCTGCTGACTTGGCTACTGTCATGGCCTAGTATGACACGTGGTAGAATCTGAGTGAATGACGTGTCGATGACTGGACAAGTCAAGCTAACGTGGCTCGTCTTCTACCTCTGGCTTCCCGACAACTGCGCGTGGACCTCTGGTGGCGTCGGTGATTTTCTAACGAGGAGAATGGTAGCGCGTGGGGTCTCCAGCAGCAATGAAAACCTTCAAACGAAGGTTTTTAAGCCTCCTGAGTTCAATGACAGTGTTAGTTTTCTGAAAAAATGACTCTAAATGGTGGTTTCAAAGGAGGGCAATGGTGGTTGCACCAAAAACTCTTCTCTCAGACCAATTTGGGCACTCTCTTCATTGAAAATCAACACTGAGGATACGGTAACCTGCTCTGATGCCAAAATGGCTCAGAAACTAGAGAGAAACTCTCAAATTTACTTTAATTCAAGGATGATCAAATGCATTGAGAATGACCCTATTTATACTACTCATTCATGGCTATTTTTGTCCTAAAAATACAACTAGAAATAACTGGAATGCAATAGAGGTTTGTCAATAATAGTGGTTGGTGGTTGTGGGTGGTTGGTGGTTGTCAATCCGTATTAATAGTACTACACTAATACTTGACCTAATTATTAGTATAAATAGGGGCTAGTGCTTTGTATTTTACAACACATCAAATCAATCTAGTCTCATATTATTCATTAGTATTTCTTCTCTCTTTTACTCTTTCCCTACTTAAACCCTATAATTTCAACATCAATGATGATTATGTTAGGCAAGCAAAAAATCTATAGGAATTAGTCACGGTTTAAGATATTGGTAAGTCAAATGAATTAATTGACCATTCTTAATTATAAACAATCCCGTAGTCCAGATTATATGAATATAAAAATAGATCAAAAGTCATTACATAAGTAACTTAAAACTCTAGTCTGCTCTAAAAAAATTATTATGCTTCCTTTTTTTTATTCATTTCCAAAAAATTAGAAAGTAATTCTTTTAAATATAGATCCAGATTTATAATTTGGCATTTGATAACATGGTTAAGGAACAATTAAATGCTTTTTCTATACAATAAATCCATTTGCTTTTGAATTGATTTTATAAAAAAACAAATTTTAATATTTAACAATACGTACTAATTATTCAATGCTATCTTTTGTATTGACTTTTCCACTAATCTTTTAAAGTTACATACATTTTATCTCAAAAGAATTGTATTTCACTAAAAACAAGAGCATTTTTTTTTTGGTCGAAACCAGGGTATCCACCGTCGAGTACAGTGACTAATCCCCTCGCTGGATTGCAGGTACCTCGAACAAGAGCATTTAATTCTTCTTAAACAGGATTATTATAATTTTAACTTCTATCTAAGAATAGACTCTCTCCAATACCTAAACACCTTCAAACTAATTTTCCAACCTCTCAATTCAATAATTTTTTTTTAATTCCTCAATCCCATCAATGTCTGTTAGGCACACAGTTACAGGGGTCTACTCTAGGAGGCTAAGAAGGATAATTTGGGAAATAAATAGGAAAGGAGCACGGGAACTACCTCCTAATTGTAACTAACCACTTGCTAACTTGGCAAGTGGAACAGAAAGAGGATATTCTGGAAGGGGAGGCAATTAGGCCAGAGGGAGGATGAAAGGGGGAAATGTGGGAAGAAGAGGGTAGGCAAGAATTGGGTTAGGAATTGGGAGGGAGAGAGCGAGCCTCTCTAACAGCTTGCAATATTTGAATTTACTGTTTCTGTTTTGTGATTCTCATTGTAATTGGGAATTATTCCCGTTTTCAGTAATCAAACATTTGGGTTCCTATAAGAACAGAGAGGAATTATTTTATTTCTCTGATATTGATCGATTGGTACAGCCTATGATTTAAAGGCAGAATTGGTCCTATTTAGGGAAACCAATCTGCATGATTACAGGGAAATTAATTACTTAATATCTTATCAGATATCAATCCGATACTGATGCTGATTTGTTACAATCCAAATTAAAGCAAAGAAAAAAAGGAAACTAGGAAAGGAAATAGGAAAACAGTAAACTAGGAAAAAGGGAACAATATCGCAACATTAAATGGACCAAATCAGACCATATCATATTGCGACACCCCCCCTCAAGTTGGTGCATAGATATCTATCATGCCCAACTTGCTTACAAGGAATTCAAAGTTGTTTCTAAACAGCCCTTTAGTAAGAATATCTGCCACTTGCTGTGAGGTGGGAACAAATGGCATGCAAACTGTTCCATTTTCTATCTTTTCTTTGATGAAATGACGATCAATCTCCACATGCTTAGTTCTGTCATGTTGTCTTGGATTTTGAGCAATGCTGATTGCAGCCTTGTTATCGCGATGCGACTTCATTGGAAGAGTGATAGTCATTCCTAGCTCTTCAAGAACACTTTTTAACCACACCATCTCACAAATACCTTGTGCCATTGACCTGTACTCACTGCACTTTGCTTCTAGCAACCACACTTTGCTTTTTGCTTCGCCAAGTAACAAGATTACCCCATACAAAGGAGCAAGTATCCACGATGTTGATCTCCTATCCGTGATTGAGCCACCCAATCAGCATCGGTGTATGCTTCAATAGATTTATGAGTATTTTCTTGAACAACGACCCCTTCCCGGAGTACTCTTCAAGTACCTTAGGATTCTATAAGCAGCATCAAGATGTTCTTCATAGGGAGAGTGCATAAATTGACTTACAAGACTTACTGAGAATGCAATATCTGGCCTTGTGTGAGACAAGTAAATTAGTTTCCCAACTAGTCTTTGGTAACGTTAGTGTCCACAGGATCCCCTTCCTTGCCATCTCCAAGTTTTTTATTTGGGTCTATGGGTGTCTTGGCTGGTCTACACCCACTCATGCCAGTCTCTTCCAGGAGGTCCAGGATATATTTTCTTTGTGAGAGGACAATTCCTTTTCTTGACCTTGCTACTTCCATTCCAAGGAAATACCTTAATGACCCCAAATCTTTTATTTCAAATTCTGCAGAGAGAGTTTCTTTGAGCTTCTTCATCTCTTGCAAGTCATCTCCCGTAAGGATAATATCATCCACATAGACAATAAGAACAGCAATCTTTCCTTCATTTGATTTTTCACAAACATTGTATAACTGTCTGTCCTTGGGAGTAACCTTGCCTCTTGACAAGCGAGTGAACCTCTCAAACCAGGCCCTAGGGACTGTTTTAGTCCATACAAGGCCTTCTTCAACTTGCATACCTTTGGATAGCACCCTTGTTCAAAACCTGGTGGTGCATCCATGTAAACTTCTTCTTCCAAGTTCCCATTCAGAACGCATTCTTCACATCCACCGCTATAAGGGCCGGTCAAGGTTTGCAACTAGAGAAAGGAGAACTCTAATGGTGTTGAGCTTTGCCACTTTGGTGCAAAGGTTTCAGAGTAGTCAATCCCATGAGTTTGGGTGTAGCCCTTGGCAACCAGTAGGGCTTTATATCTTTCAAGAGTGCCGTCGAGTTATACTTGATGGTGAACACCCACTTGCATCCCACTTTGTTTTTTCCTTTTGGTAGCTCTACCATCTCCCATGTCTGATTTTTCAAGAGCCTTCATTTCTTCTAAAACAGCCCCCTTCCACTCGGGAACCTTTAGAGCATCCTGTATATTGTTTGGAATCTCCCTATATGACAAGCTGCGAGGTAAAAGCTTGAAAGGAAGGTGAGAGTTTTTCATATGACACAAAGTTAGATAGAGGGTGTTTGGTACATGACCTTACACCTTTTCGAATGGCAATAGGAAGATCGAGAATCATCAACAGTTTCAGCATTATCAATAATTTCAGGAATTGTTTTACCTTGTGGGTCCTCGGGTTCTTGGTGATGCAAGAGTTGATCTTTGGACTCAATGTTCGTGTCCTTTTTCTTCTTGAGAAGACAATATCAAAGGATTTTATGCCTTTGTAAGATGCTCTTTTCTCAATTCTGCACTGTTTCTAAAGATTCACTGTTTCCTTCATCTTGTCCAATGTTGTCTTCACAATTTTTTTATTACAGTATTCAGTTTCATGGCCATTCTTGGGAGAGTCATTGCTGGCCTCATCTCCTTTGTTCCCACTTTCACATATCAGATTTTCACAAATATTTTCACAATCATTTTTAGATAAAATACGATCAATTGGTTCCGAATCTTCACCTATGTTCCCCCCTGAAGATGAGTCTTAAAGAAAGGGTGTGATTCAAAAAAGGTTGCATCCATGGTGACAAAAATTTTGTTAGAACTCGGGTCCAAACACTTGTATCCTTTTTGTGTAGGGGAATACCCAATAAAAACACATTTCGTGGCTCAGGGACTTAATTTGCTTTGGTTGGGTTCATGATTATGAACAAAAACAGTACACCCGAATACCTTTAGAGGAATAGTGGACAGCAGCCTATTTTGAGGAAAATTCTCCAAAAAAACTTCTATAGGAGTCTTGAAACCCAAAACTTTGCTTGGCATGCGGTTAATTAAGTAGGCAGCTGTAAGGACAGCTTCTCCCCAATGGTATTTAGGCACACAATTTTGAAAGAGAAGAGACCGAGCCACTTCCAATAAGTGCTTATTTTTTCTTTCAGCCACTCCATTTTGTTGGGGTGTGTTTACACAAGAACTTTGATGCACAATACCATTTTCTAGAAAAAAATTGTTTAAGTTCTTGTTAAAAAATTCTTTTCCATTATCACTTCGAAATATTTGAACCCTTTTTTGAAATTGTGTTGTCACCATTTGAAAAAAAGCCTTTAAAATAGACTCAACTTCAGATTTTTCTTTCATCAAATACACCCATGTAGTCCTAGTGTGGTCATCAATAAAGGTGACAAACCACCGTTTACCCGAAGGTGTTGGATGCTTGCTAGGACCCCAAACATCACTATGGATGATTGAGAAGGGGCTGGATGATTTGTAAGGTTGAGAGAGGTAAGGAGAACGATGATGCTTAGCCAATTGACATGTTTCACAAGTAAAAGAAGACAGATTCTTATTATTGAAAAAATTAGGAAACAAATGTTTCATATAGTTGAAACTAGGATGGCCTAACCTATAGTGCCATAACATAACTTCATTTTCTTTAGAAATAAGGCTAGAATAGAGGCAGGAGCTCTGACTTTGTCTTCCCAAGTCCTTGTCATCTTCAAACAAATAGAGTCCATCGATTTCTCTAGCATTGCCAATCATCCTCCCCAAATTCAATTCCTGAAATTTACAACTAGAAGAATCAAATATGGCACGACAATTTAAATCAAGAGTGATTTTGCTCACAGAGAGCAAATTGCACGACAAACTAGGCACATGAAGAACATTATGTAAAGTTAAGGAGGAGGATAGAGGGATGGATCCTATGCCAGCAATTGCAGAAAAAGAACCACCTGCAACCTTGATTTTCTTGTTACCTGCACAAGGACTATAGGAAGAGAAGAGTTTTGAACAGTCTGTCATATGGTCAGTAGCACCAGAATCTATGATCCAAAGAGGTTTTAAGGCATTGTCACTATGACAGAGAGAAGCAATAGGGTGAGTACCTTTTTGGGCCAAAGAGCAAGAAGGATTAGTTGTCAATTTGGGAGAAAGAAGCTTGTGTAGGTGCTCCAATTGTTCCTTAGTGAAGGGGGATGTCTCGGTAGAACATGAAGACTCCTTGGCCTCCTCGGCGATGAGTCCGAAAAGCGCTGCCCTCTCTGTTGGATTTCTTCTTGAAGTTTGCTGGTTTTCTATGAAGTTTCCAGCAAGTTTCTTTTGTATGCCATGGCTTTTTACAATGTTCGCACCATGGTTTTTTCCTTCTATCTCCATCAGAATCAAACCCTTTTGTAGCAAGGGTTGATCCTTCCATTGGTGGTGTGAGGGATGATTAGGATCATGTAGCATCACCCTTCTTACGGCCTCCTCACGTCTAACTTCAGAAAATACTTCTCGGATGGAAGGCGGAGGTCTTCGAGCAAGGATCCTTCCCCTTACCTCATCCAAGCTTCGATCCAAGCCGGAAGGAACATATACACTCAGTCATTCTCCTCCCTTTTTTGAACCGTGCGGCATCTTTGGGGTTCTCCCAATCTTCTTCATAACATTGATCTAACTCTTGCCATAAGGTTAGCGCAGATTGTAGTAGGTGGTGACATCCTGGCCTCCTTGCTTGACCGCCCACAGTGGTCCGAGATGAATTTTCTAAATCGAGTAGCAATCTTTCATAGCTTCCCGGACATCACTGGCGAGTTGATAAGAAAAGATAAGGCTTTCCAATAGAGGGTTCCATGGAATTAATCATCCATGACATAATGAGAGAGTTCTCGGCCTTCCACTTTTTCCATGTGGAGTCATCTTTTTTGGTTGCTTAATTTCTCCGGTCAAATAGCCCGACCGCTTCTTCCTTCCATTGTCGGCTTCATGGTGTGCCCACTCAAGGTAATTTTTACCATTGTGCACCGTCAGTTGGAGGTTCAGGGCTTGGGATAGGTTATCAATTGCATAGGGTTGGGACTCCGCTCTGTCATTCTTCAGCGGGACAGTCTCCTCTGTCTCCCTGTGTTCTTCCTCGCTGGTGGAGGATCTCGTGCTAGCTCCGGTCATCGCCGTTTTAGCCATTTGGAGAGGACAAGGTTCAAAGCTCGAAGCTCTGATACCATATAAGAACAGAGAGGAATTATTTTATTTCTCTGATATTGATCGATTGGTACAACCTATGATTTAAAGGCAGAATTGGTCCTATTTAGGGAAACCAATCTGCATGATTACAGGGAAATTAATTACTTAATATCGATCGGATATCAATCCGATACTGATGCAGATTTGTTACAATCCTAATTAAAGCAAAGAAAAAAAAGGAAACTAGGAAAGGAAATAGGAAAACAGTAAACTAGGAAAAAGGGAACAATATCGCAACATTAAATGGACCAAATCAGACCATATCATATTGCGACAGTTCCTATCAATTGGTATCAGAGCTCCCGATCCTAAGGATCCTCTGGATGGTATCGACATGCATGGAAGGTCATTTGGAGAGCTTGGAGCAGCAATTGGAAGGAATGCATGCTTCCATTCAGGAAGCCATTGATCGGCGGCTGGACAAGATGATGAGGTTGATGACGGAGAGAATCGAAGCAGCAATGAGGAATGGCAGGGAAGATCCAAAAGGGGAAGCTAGTAATCGAGGTGGACACCGTGGCAACGGACCCAGCGGTGTGAGGAGCTGAGGAGGGAGGACCATATGAAACGAGAAGTACCCTATTTCATGGGTGATGATCCACACGGGTGGCTGTACCTGGTGGAGCATGTTTTCGAGATTAACCAGATCCCAAAAGCAGAGAAAATGGCTACAACGGTGGTTTACCTTGAAGGAAAGGCTCTGAACGGGTTCCAATGGTGGGAACCGCAAAGGGCAGTGGTTACTTGGCCAACTTTCCGTCAGGCTTTGTTGGTGAGGTTCCAGGTTGCTTCGTCAAAAAACCCGTATGAGGTGCTTATGGGACTGAAACAAAGAGGATTTGTCACGGAATACAGAGAGCAGCTCGAATTTCTCTCCACTTCGTTGTGTTACGCAGATGACGATTTTATGATGTGAGCCTTCATGAACAAACTGAAGGAAGACGTCCGGGCATAGGTGAGGTTGATGGGTGCCGAGAATATTCATGTGTTGATGGCATTAGCACAGAAGGTGGACAATAAGAATTAGATGGTGGGTCGAATGATTGGGTCCTCAAATTGCGGGTACGGGTTCAATTACCAGAGGCCCGCTTTGACCAGAAATAGGGCCAAGGCCCAAGAAGGACTCCGACGCAAGGAGTGGGGTGTTGAGCCCAACTCTTGGTCTGGGCCAAGGTCTCTTCCTTGGAACTTTCATGCATAGCCAGAGCATGGTTGAACACAACGCATGGTTGTTGAACCCTGAATGGGGCTGAAGGCAACCGGAGGTGGATGGGCAGTTGGAATCGGTGATACTGTCGGAAGAGGTGAGGGAACAAACCGGTGTAAGGGGCAATGCGAGTCTCCGAGAATGGGTGAATCCCATTCACAACCGAAGCAGGGGATTGAGGCTACCCAGACCTTACGAAGTCAAAACAGAGCTGTTGACCCTCAAACAGAATCGGTGGTGACCGGAAGAAATAGCTCGGCCAGCATCAATGGCAGACTCCTGCAAAGCAAAAGAGGACGAACAGAAGAGGAAGTTGCACTTGATGGGAGTGAGGTGCCAATCAAAATTGATGCTAAAGCACTACTGGCATATGAGAAACCTGCACTTGTGACAATTCTAAACAAGATAAGGATCCCTTATCGACCAATAGACGCTAAGATTGCTGCACTTTCAACTGATTGTGACAGAATCACCTCTAGGAAGCAGATACTGGCATTGACAATAACACACAAGGGGAAATTTGGATATGAAAATCCTCGAACCCCACTGTTTTCAGATGACAGGGGTACCTTTGAAAGGAAAAAACCTGATATTGTTTCTGCTGCCGAGGAGAATAAGAAACCGGGTTCAAGCTTTGATATATTCGGGTTTGCTCAAAAGATACCTTTAAGCCTACAATGAGGCCATGGATGGACAGGGGCTGGAATTGGCTTGTAGGCATCTGGTCAGACTCAACGGAAGTATGGCGTGACAGCAAGGTATTTGTATTTGATCCAAGAGGACAGGTGGTGTGTGGGCTGGAGTGGTCAGAAGAGCTTAAACAACAGCTCACCGAGTAGCTACAGCAGTCCCTTAAGCCCCACCTTGAAGACAAGGTGGTTCTTATTGGAGAGGGTATTGTTAGACACACGGTTTCAGGGGTCTACTCTAGGAGGCTAAGAAGGATAATTTGGGAAATAAATAGGAAAGGAGCACAGGAACTACCTCCTGATTGTAACTAACCACTTGCTGACTTGGCAAGTGGGACAGAAAGAGGATATTCTGGAAGGGGAGGCAGTTAGGCCAGAGGGAGTATAAAAGGGGGAAATGTGGGAAGAAGAGGGTAGGCAAGAATTGGGTTAGGAATTGGGAGGGAGAGAGCAAACCTCTCTAACAGCTAGCAATATCTGAATTTATTGTTTCTGTTTTGTGATTCTCATTGTAATTGGGAATTATTCCTGTTTTCAGTAATCAAACATTTGGGTTCCTATCAGTGTCCAAATGAAAGGCATGCAACATATGCACTTTAAAGATAACCTGAAATCCCATGCCTGTTCTGTACTGCATATGGCCGTATGCTAACAAACTTTGCCACTATATTTACCATTGTACCTTCAGTTGTTGAAGTTCAGTTTGTCAATTCATTTTATTAAGAAGTGCAAAATGTGTGGATTTTGAATCAGGGAAGAGATCTAATAACCCAAAATAAATAAATAAATAAATAAAAATAAAGCAAGTTGAATCAACAATTTAGATATGCAGCAAAATTTCAAATATGAAGTATTGGATAAAGTAGTTCACCTCCATAACAAGAACTCTAGCCCGCAAGACATCAATGTTACTTTCATCAACTATGAAATCTGACATGGTGTCTCCTGTGAAAGCAATCTCTGGTTCTGTCAAAGTGTATGTTATCTGCCAACAACCAAGCTAGGTTGAGTACGTGTAGTGAAACCAAAAGATATAGAAGATGGACTACTAGAACTAAACTTCTATCCCAAAATAGATTGAACTTTACACCAAAATTCCATATAAATGGTGCATAGGTTACGAAAAAATTATTCAGCACAATAATTAATTAAATAATTACAATTTTACAGAAAGCTCAATTTGAATAATATGATTTAGCTATACATTAAATAAGAATCAGAAGCAGAAATACCCAACAATGAACAAAACTTTATTTGCCTGTACAGCAAGGATGGGACCAACGTTAAATGTGCTCAAGTTTTTCAAATTATATAGTGGAGAGGGATCTGAAGTTTAAGAAAGGGAGACTAGGACAATTAAATCATAGAAACATAAGTAGTCACCCAATGAACATAAAGCACACAAACATCAAGTTGAGCTTTTAAATCCTCCTTAGTTTAAATCCTCCTTCATGGCCATAATCACCATTCTATATCCTGCTGCAAGGTCATTATTTCTTGTCATCAAATACAAAGTAACAAAAGAAATGGAAAACTACCGGAGGAGCGTAGCTCAACTGGTATCTCCCCAGATCTTTACTAGGGGGCTCAAGGCTGTGGTTATGTAGTGGGGGTTTGATCCCCCATATCCCCATTTCCCATTCCCCCTTAGGTCCAATAGGACCTCCCTAGAACAAAAAAAAAAAAAAAAAGAAATGGAAAACTAGCAATTAACAAGTGCTAAAATTGGTTGACACTGACAGAAGATAGTTATAACTGCCCAGATGTAAATTTGTCAAATTGCTGATTAGTACAATAGTTCAGACAGACCTCCACACCAGACGACTTCAAATTCTTAATTTCGTTTCCAGAGAGGCCGATATACTCCTGTTTAAGTTTCTGTTTTACAGAGTAAAGAATATAACCCTGCCAAAAGCATGCATAATAATTAGGCTCCCCATTGGAATGCTGCAGTTTTTCAAAAGCTTCTGTGCTGTACTTGTCATGATAAATATGTTGATGAAGGTCATTCAAATTTTGTTTGGTGAAAATGTGATAAAAGGTGCAGTGAATCGCACATCAATTAAAAGGACGTTTGCTAAATATCATCGTAAAACTGCTTTACGTATCTAAAATTAAAAAAAAAGATATTATAAACTATATTACTATAATAAATACAGGTTTAGACTTGGAAAGGATAAATTTAGAATTTAAGAGAAAATAAAGGTGCTTTATATTTTTGACAGCTACAAAAGCTTCAAAAACCATCCCCTATGGTGGTTCTCAAAAGCACCTGTGGCTTTTAAAAAGCAATGGAAATAGCATCCTCAAAACAATTTACTAAACTCAAATTTGTGACTTTTACTCTCAAAAAGTACCAGAACCAAAAGCCACGTTTTTCAAACAGGGCCCTAGTCTGTAGTAATATTGAATCTGGCTTAAGACTCAAAAGAAACATATAATTGCTCGCTGGCTACCTGGCTGGATATTACATGGTAAGTCTGAAAAGCTTTTACTTTAAGATCCTTTCTCAAATAAAACTCTTCTCCTGCAAATGTAAGCAATGCATTACCAACAACTGTTTATCAGTGGAGAATCTTAAAGTTTAAATGTTTAATTGCAGAATTTTGATTGAAAACAACCATTACCTACATCCAAGCCAATCAGGTTGTGCTTAAGCTCCGATTGGTCCATTTTCCTGTGCACCTCAAAGAGTTTCTCTACATCCTCTTTTATTGAAATTGGTACAATAATTGTTGGGGGCTTCATACGGTATAAACCACGAGTTGCAACATACATTGGTAGTCCTCCCTGTCAAAAGTAAATGTATATCATGAAATAGCAGTTCAACAACAGCCATACATTCATTAGATAAAGCCCCATATGTAATTTATATTAATTTAAAGGGGAAACAAAAAATAATTCATTGACTGATTTAATAATATCATAATATAATAGTTGTGAATAAAAATTCCAAAATTGAATCTTATGCAAGCATTTGTGTGAAAGAAAGAGACTAACAATGTGATCCAAGTGAGCATGGGAGATTAAAAGAAAGTCTTGGGAAATAGCGCGAGGTGGGCAGCGACCAATATCAAATGCTACTTTAAGTGTGGGAAAAATTATGCATGTTTCATGGCCCCCAATGGACAAACCCCCAACTGGATAACCCTCAATGTTAAGATCCTTTGCTTTCTTTGAAGAAGAGTCTGAGCCTCGTATTTCTCTGACTGACTTTGACTGCTCACTTCTGGGCTCCATCAACAATAACTAAAGATAGAAAGGAAAAGAAGGGGAAAATAATATGAGGACGCAACAAGTGGTTTAGAACAAAAGATCAATCAATAAAATTAGAAGCAAAGAGTGTAGATGTCCATCAGAACGCTCAGATATCATATGATAGAACAATTACTGCTTAAAAGAAAAGGAAGGAAAGAAATACAAGTCTAATCTCAGAGTAGCTTTAAAATATAAAAAATAAATAAATAAATTAGCAATATATAAGTCTAACTTCCACATGGATTATACTCCCACTTCCCCTCCTCTGTCCTTAATGAAAGCAAACCATTTTTGAAAAGGAACAGCCTTGTACATATCTAGCTCTTTCCTTAATGCTGTGTTTGGATGGAGAATTTTAAAATTCAGAGAATTTAAAATGCAAGGGAATTCAATTGAAGCAATTCAATTTCCTTCATTTGCAAAATTCCTTGTTTGGATATTAAATTTGGCAAAGTTATTTTTATTGTAAAATTTCGATACACCAAAGGTCCAAAACTGATTTTGTTAATGCTATTAGCACAAGCTTGCATCTCTGTAAAAGGCATATTAATAGACAACAATCATTAAATCCACCAATCAAATAGTATGGATGACTGGAAATTGCAGCGAGGTAATTTAGGGCTGGAACCCGATGAAGATCCAGATGTAGTCATGTATGCCTCCAGTACTACAATTAGGAAACTGTCATGCAGTTCTTGATAATTACTGGCCAGCCCTTAACTGATATTTTGGTTACTATGTCAATGTAAATTGTTGTAGGTTAGATGAAGCATGACAGCCACTGCCAAGGAAAGTACTAATAACACAAAGCAAAGTCAATCAATATAAAATTTTGATGTTGACTTCCAGGAGCTTTACTCCTGTTATAGTGTCATTTTATTGATAATATTGAAATCCCAAAGTTTAAACTTATATTGCTGACCAAAAAAGTTCTTTATTAGGTATGAGTGTGAAGATGAACCGAATATACCTACTCCTGTGGATATCTTTTGTAGGACATAGTCTGACAGAATTTTTCATGGTTAAATTTGAATTGTAAGAAAATTCAGTCAACCAGATTTTCAACAAGAGAACCATGAATTGTGACTGCAATATCATATTTATATCTTGAAAGGACGAATTGGCTCAGAACATATAACAAACAGGATATGGGCATTTAGTCAAACTTCAACACAAAGATGGAAAACTGCATTTCAATAAAATTCACTTACTTTAATTGTTCACAAAATCATAAGCTCAGATATTTGGTATATATACCTACATATAATACCTCTATTTGACTAGCCTTATGGAATTCTGAAATTACTCTATCAAAACAACACAGAATTTCTTTTAAAAAAAAATCATTTGCCAAATATCCAAACAAACAAAGCATTTTATATCAGAAAGTATTTTTAAAAAAAAAAGTAAAGAAGAAGTAAAGAGCATTTTGAAGAAGAGGTTACCTGAGAAGAAAGATGCAAAGAGTGGAGCGGTGGCTGAGAAGAACAAAACTAGTTCCAAGTCAAGGAAGAACTGAACTGAAATTGAATCCAATGGAATGGAATGGCATAGTTCAAAAAGGGAAGCTTCCTTGGTCGACGGCAGGTAGCCACAGAGCACCACTGATGACGATGACACTGGCTGTTGGGCTGTTTATGTCAATGTACATGTTGGGCTGTCGCATCGATGTTTAAAATCGGATTAGAAGGTGAACCCGAGAGTTAAATTAGTGGTTCGAATCAGATCATATTATATTATAAAGATAATTTACATATATTAATATAAAATATATAAAAGTATTTATGAAATATTAAGTTTTTTAGAAGAAAAAATAAATTTAATGATTAGTTAGATCATCCGCATTTTGACTAATCTAAAATGACCTAACTGTGAATTTGGTTATAAAACTAAACTATAATTATTTAAGTATTTAATTCATAGTCAAATCGATCAAATCATCTAGATTGGTTTGATTCTGACAACATTAATTGGACTAATTTATTAACTTGATTAATGATGAATCGTGTTAACCTGTAAATTAAATGAATAATTTTAAATGGGTTAGTAATTTAACCAATCTCAATCCACTAAAAGGACTAATTATACATGTTGACTTGTGAGCCTCAACTAATATACCTAAGTATAAATACTTCAATTCAAAAGGATAAAGAATGTGAAAGAGAGAGATTAATGATAATAGAGGACTCAATGAGTCACACAACGTGTGAGCACTTAGATAGGTGAGGCATAGAGGTTGCTGGGGAAGGGAAGAAATTTTTTTTTTTTTTGTTTCAATGGACTTTAAATTATTGTGATTTGGCCTTCTTTTACCAAGAGGATATGTTAAAAAGAGGAGGGGATAAGTTAAGTTATAAACAAAGCGACTTGGGTGGAAATCACTTTTTGGATCAAGCTATATTTTTAAAGGGCCTTGTATTTTGAACTAAAATAATTAAGGGAAAATTATGCTAAAGTTTGGGTTTTCTTTATATCAATATAGTATTATTTTTTTATTTATCGAAATGCTCTTTTTTCATTTTATGTACCAAAATACGATTATTGTTTTACACACTCAAAAACTGCCCCACATTATACCGATTTCATTACATGTGTTTCATTTTTTTTTTTAAAGCCTAAGCTCAAAAATCGCCCAAGGCTATGGAGGGTTTTAAGCTACATTTTTAATATATATATATATATATATATATATATATATGTATAGATACTGCCCTAGCCTAGGGCTATTTTAGAACATGTTTTTGAAAAAAAAAAAATGGTATAATAGATCGAAAACTGTCCTAGCCTAGGCCAATTTCAAAGCAATATTTTTTTTTAAAAAAAAAAACACAACTCGTTATACACAAGTTGTCGTCTTTCATGAATTATTGGCATGTTCAAATGCATGTGATGCTGATAAAGATGTGATGCATGTCAGGTGTTCTATTATTTGTGTATTGAGATATTGTATTATTTATGTCTTACATTGCATGTGATACGAATGTGTCTGTTGATTAGTGTTGTGTTGTGCTATAAAGAAGAGAGTGAGTGTGAGTTAGTAATGTGTGTTTCATTTTCTCATTCTCTCAACTCCAAGCTTTACGTTCATTGACACACACATCACTTACTCACATTCACTCTCTTCTTTATAGCACAACACAACACTAATCAACAAACACATTCGTATCACATGCAATGTAAGACATAAATAATACAATATCTCAATACATGAATAATAGAACACCTGACATGCATATCATTTTTATCAGCATCACATGCATCTGAACATGCCAATAATTCATGAAAGATGACAACTCGTGTATAACGAGTGGGGATGTATTTTAAAAAAATATTGCTTTGAAATTGGCGCTGGGGCGGTTTCCCATCTATCATATCATTTTTTTTCAAAAACATGTTCTAAAACTGCCCCAAGCTGGGCAGTATCTATACACACACACACACACACATATATATATATATATATTAAAACAAATGTAGCTTGAAACTCTCCATAGGCTGGGGCGATTTCTTAGCTTAATTTAAAAAAAAAAAATGAAACACATATAGCCTATGTTTGTTTTAAGAGAAATAGACAAGAGAAAGTTAGAGAAGATAAAAAGAAAAGAGAAATGACACATCTCTCTTGTTTGGTTAGAGGAGAAATAGATAAGAGAAAAAAAAATTGGTGGGCCCCATATCTTTTTCATTTCTTCTCTAAAGTGAGAAGAAAGTGAGAAAAAATGGGTAAAGGTGGAATATTTGCGTATTATATTATTATTCTTGTTGTTTTATAAATAAATAAATATGAGCAAATATGTATTTACAACAAAATTTAATTTTGTTTGTTTCCTACTTCTGACCTAATTCTCTCAATCCAAACAACTTAAAATTCTACTTATTTTCTACTTTACCTCTATTCTCCCTACTTCTTTCCATTCTACTTCTCTCCTCCCTACTTTTTTCCTAATCCAAACAAAGCTGTAATAAAATCGGTATAGTGTGGGGCGGTTTCTGAGTGTGTAAAAAAACAAGTGTATTTTGGTACATAAAATGAAAGAAGAGCATTTCAGTAAATACAAAAATACTATATTGATATAAAAAAAAACCCGCTAGAGTTCAGCTCATTAAAAATATTTTATCTCAGTTCGTGTATATTTTTAAATTAAATGATAACATAATTTAACACAACATATAAACATAATTAACCATTAAATATGTTTTTTTTTCATTTCAGTTTGTGCATTGATTAATTTTAATTAGAGCATCATTGAATGAATTTCACGTTAAATGGGTTGTTGTATAATTTAACTAAACTATTATTCTCTTATTTATGATAGTGTATATAAGTCTATTTATATGTCTTTTTCTTCTTCTTTTTTCTGTTGACAATTATATATCTGGGGATAATAACTTTTGCAGCAATAATTATTGTCAACTAAATTTTTTTTACTCTTTTTTATATTATTGTTAATTATCTATTTTTAGAAATGAATGACTGTTCTTACATTAATAATGAATAATAAAATATAGCAAAAATGCTTATATTATTTATTAATCGATAGTAAAACAAGTAACAAGATAGGTGTTATATACAAATAGGGCTACATAAAATTCTGTACATATTTTCTTGTGCATCAACTGCATACTTCATGCAGAGGAATGCAAAGGCTTTGCTAGTTTCCATTTGTGTATAATGTCACCAAAGACATTGTAAAAAGCAAATTCTGTGTCTGTATCAGTCATTTGAACAGACATGAAACCTTGGCCATCATAAAAGAATTTCACAACATCAGAGTGTTTTTCTTTAATATCGCCCCTCCATGCCTTTGAGCCCGCTCCACTCGTTAAATACAGAAGTGGGCTGCATTTTGATCTCATTGTTATTGGCATAAGAAAGAATCAAATAGTTTTCCTTCAAGAAAGCTCCTAGTTTTAGTGGGGTTTTTGATTTTTTTTCTTACCTGTCTATGCTACTTATATGTTGAAGGCAGTGGTCATGCCCATTCATGTACATATCAACGTCATTGGCCTGGATACTCAAAGCAACATAATAAGCACAAATTGTTACAGCAAAAAATAAAAATATACATTAGAAACAGTTGATTTATTTAGTTTTTAAAATAAATAATTTAATTGTTACCAAGAGGAGTGGGTTTTACCCCAAATGCAAGGGACGCCCCCAACTGTGGTTGAAGTTGTAAAAGTTTTAAATTGGGGTAGCGTTCAGGTAATTAATGTTGGTAGAACATATAAAGAAGAACAATACATGTATTTAGGGTTGGGTTTGCACATCCATTACTTATTTTTGCAACAAACAGTTGGGTTGTGATTGGGGAAGCAAAATGTGGTGGTTGTGATACCTAAAACCACAAGATTAATTGCAGCCACAATTGTAGTTAATAAAGACTTGCAATTTAACACCTTACTTATAATGCATCCAATATATCAATGAAGTTTGATGTTTTGTTGCCTCAAAAAGATTTTCAAAAAATATAAAGGAGTATGAAATTACACTGATTTAGGAAAAAAAATTGTCTGAAGCATATTTAGATAAAATGAAATAGTGAAAATGGAGTAGAGATCTAAAATTTCTTATATAGTGTTGTACTAAATGCGTTGAGTACGGGTACAGTTCTTGTCATGAAAAGTTTGGGCTCATAGTTCTTGTCTTGAAAAGTCTGTTCCTAGAAGATGTTTTTCCTAGAGTAGAATGAATATTGATGCTTACGTACCTTGAGTATTGGGATGAGGTGTTCTATTAGCTCTGGACTATCACCATGATGCCCAATACTTCTTATTGCATGATGACCCACTACGATTTTCCATCTTGCAGTTGATTTTATCAATGCTTCTTCAAAATCCTTTTCACAAAAATGTTGCAAAATCATAAACAAGCAAAGAATCACTAATATACTTTCAAGAATTGATCATTATTTGGTACCTTCATAAGGTTGTTGAGGTAAATATGCCTCGGAGACACACCTCGCCAATCGTAGGTATGTTCTGATTCGTTGAAGTAATCGTTTATAAATGGGGTTGTGTCTATGAAGAAAAATTCAGCATTTCCTAGGGAAAGTAGGCAAAAAAAGAAAACAATATAAGTGTTATTTCTTTCATAACAATGATGATTTAAGAGGTTGAAAATGCTACTATGAATATACCTGCATTAAGAGTGAATGATCTCAGGCAAAGCCATCTACTGTCAATTTTTCTCAAGATAGGACTTAATTGTGCCAGTGCATCACCCCTATAGTCATGGTTTCCCAAAACTGCAGAAGATATTGTTTAAGAAATAAATATTTACAAGAGAGCACATGATGCATGAATTTCAATTTTTCCATCTTTACTCTTATATGTATACCCTTATAGAGGGAGAGGTTTTGGTAAAATTGGAGTGATATGACTGACCAGAGTACCATTGCTTCCAGAGGCTCTTAGCAGTGTAAATGTTGGAAAATGACTCCAGAAATGTTGGATCATTTACACCTTCTATTCCGTTATCATAAAAATTGTCTCCAGTGGATATGACAAAATCTATATCTAGTTTTTCTCCCATCTTTCCCATCTGCCATGTCCAGTTTTAATATTTAAGGTTAGCCAACAAATACCATTTCAAATGAAGAAATTGCAATGACATAAACATGGTCAATTCTATGCCCTTTTTAATTGGTTAAGACTTCTAATTTTGGTGTAATTAAGCATAACTTTGGTGAACAAAGTCATTGTGTTTCCTTCTCACTTCAAACACAATAATGCTTTTTTATGAGGTACCATATGAATTATTCATGAAACCTACAAATAGGCTAGGATGAGTTTTTTCTTTACAAATTAACAAAATAATTGTTTGTCCAAACATAATGCAGGTAATGTCCAACAAGAAGGTTACAAAAACAGGAACATTAGAAGAACAAAAATAATGGAAAAGAAAGAGTCAGCATAACTTAGGTGATTGGGTAGGCAGGAGTTTGGATAAAAGAATCAAATCTTAGTAAACATTTATAATATGTTAAAACAAAAAATGAAAGAACAACAAAGGCGATGAACCTGAGTGGCAACTAGAGATTGATTATCTAGTCCTCTTCTACCCCAATCTCCAATGACTAGAAAGCTTAGGGATCCATCATGTTTTGGTCGATGTTGGAAACTCTGAAACTCTGCAAAAACGGGTAGCATAAAATATGTGCAAAAAATTGCTACTAAATGAAGGGGAGTTGATGGGGAAGCCATGGCTAACCATGGTTTGCAAAGGGATAGTTTTTAATAAAATAAGGTGTGTGGTGGTTTAAAAGGTTAATTGAGAGATAGAGAACGGGTGAATGGTCTTAGACAACTTGTTTTTAGATAGAGAGGTCCATATGCAACCGAGAGACCACATTTCAAGGAAATGGCTATTTATGGGAAGCAAAAGATGGGTAACATTGTTGCGTGTCCTCAATCCTACCCGAGCAATCCTTTGAAACTCTAAATAGGCTAATATGATTGAATTTAAACATAGCAACGTACAAATTCATTGTCTTCTATCTATTTTTTGGTAGACTCATTGTCTTCTATCTTAAGAGTTACTTAACCAAAACTCTTCCATTCCACACAAATGTAAAGACAAACCTTAGAATGTGAAGCCATAGCCAAGAATAAAGACTACCTCATACAACCAAGTAATAGAGAAACATGTCAAGTCCGAAAAACCTTTCATGAGATTAGTAAAGCAACATTAACTTATATCTTTGCCATGGCTCAAGATCCAAATTGAAAAACTGGTAACTATTTGTAACTTACTTATTTCGTTTTGTGTTGATGCATATGTTTGGTATTTATAGCTGCCATTTTTCAAATAGGACCTAAAATTGAACTTGTAATTAATACAATATAAATATTTAACCTATGATAAAAATATAGATATTTGACATTTTTCTTTAAAAAGTGTTATGTTATTTTTGTATAGAGATAACATCTTTAGTTTCCCTTGATATGACGAATTTCGTCATCTAATTGTGTGTATATATATATATATATGGTAGAGATTCACTTACTCTAAGAGTAAGTCTTGACACATTTACACTTTTGAAAAACTTTTTATGAATATTGAGTTTTATCAATCCAACTGATATTGGTGATAATTATAATGTTATTTATGAGTGAATCTCTTGAACTTAACCTTGGATTGAGCTTTTCTCTTGTTAAATCACTTAGTTAGAGTTTGTTTGCATGTTTTGTGTTGGTTAAGTACTCTTAGTTTAGTTTTACTTTGTTTTTAGCTTTTGAGAGTATGATTTTTCATCAAATCTTCTTTTCTATCTTTTAGGTATTCATAGAATGAGAAATAAAGTCAAATGAGCTCTTCCATTACTTAAGCGCCCAAAGATAAGCATTTAAGCACCCAAGCACCAGAATTGCATTTTAAATTTGTCATCCGAGCACCTGAGCGCCTGTTGACCAACATTTAGGTACTCGGAGTGCTTAGGTGCCCAAAAGCCAACATTTAAGTGCCCAGAATTAGCATTTTGTACATTTTCTTTGCCCATTGTGCGCTCAAGCACCCAAAAGTCAACATTTAGGTGCCCAAAGAGCTCAAGCGCCCAGAAGCCAACATTAAAGAGCTCATGATCATCATTTTATGCATTTTCGTTGCCCAGACACCCAATAGCCAACACCTAAGCGCTGACTCACTTAATGGTGCGTGTTTTTGCAGTATAAAAGGAAAAATAAAAGAAATTTTGGTGATCTTTGAAGGAGAACAAGGACGGCTGGAAACCCTAGGAGAGCTAAGGAGGTTATCAAGAAGCAAGGGTCCAAGATTTTCATCCTCTTGGACTTGAATTCAATGGAGTTTGCAATTTCTTATCTTATCTTTTCTCTTTTTCAATGAGTAGCTAAACTCTTATTGGTTAGGGTCAAGATGTAGTTTATCTTGGACCATGTATTTGATTATCTTTGATTAATCTAATCTTTCTTTCATTGAATTGAACGTTTTATCATTGTTCTCAATGCTTTTATGATTTGGTCAATCATGAATTGATCAAACATCCATGGATTATGTTGGGAAACTGATGTATGATTGAGCTTTGTGATAGATGTCATGAATTGATTAAGTCTAGGAATAGAATAGTCAATTTCTATGGTGTTTGAAAGAACCCAAATCTTCCTATGCCTTGAATAAATGAGGTTTAGCTAAGGAATTAACTACTTCTAGGCATTTAAGAGAATTGGCACACCAAGGGATTAGGTATTAATTATCATAAGTGGTTCTCACCTTCAATTTAGGAAAGGAAATTGAATTAACTCAAGGATAGTAAATTACATGTGAAGAGAGATAAATGAAATTGGATCCCTAACTCACCTCCACTTGAATCTTCTTCATTATAATTCCATAGCATTATGTTTTTGCAAGTTTTCCTTTATTTGTATATTTTAATTGCTTAGCTGCTTAGTTTATAGGTGGTTCCTTTGTGAACTCCCTTCAATTCAAAGTGTGCAATTGCTTAGATAGTATTGATTAAGCGAATTGGTAATTGATGAATACAATTTATGTGGGATGATACTTTTTCATCACTTTATTACTTGAGTGACTTGGTACATTTGCCAATAGTCCAACACCAATGGTTAGATACTTATGAATGTTTGATTTATCTCAAATTTGGTATGTACGATTATCATGATAATATCACATGATTATATAGGGGAATGATCAATTGACATTGGTGTAAAACTTGACACAATTACACTACTCAATAACTTTTCATACAATGTAACTTTTATCAATTCAATCGTTGAATTATAACTATTCATTATGTTGATAATTTATTATCAATAAGAATGTAATCAAATAGTTCTTATTTTTATATATTTCAAAAGTATATATTATGGTACTCTTAATATATATCAATGAAGTACAATTTTTTTTTGAATTAATGTAAAATTTTATAGGTACGATCTACATGATACGACTTTCAATCCAATAGTTGATTTTGTGAGAAAATTATCTAATAAAAAGTTATTTAATGATATAATAATATTTTGACTTACAACGGTGTCGATTGATCCCTCTCTCTCTCTCTCTCTCTCTCTCTCTCTCTCTCTCTCTCTATATATATATATATATATATATATATTCAAAGCTTGAGGGAGAAATTAAATCAAAACTATATTAAGGGTCTGTTTGTTTCTAAAACTGGTTTTTAAATATGTTTTGAGAACAGTCAACACAGTTTTAAAATCAGAAAGCACACAATTTGTTTATAGGATGATACTTGTATAACTACTCAGCCAATAATACAATCTCAACAAAAGGGAGATAGAAAATTGTATATGTTCAGAAAATTATACTGATCTTAAAACCAAATTCGAAAAAATAGAGTATAATACATATAAATAAATAAATATTATATATATATAAGAGTTTTTTTTTATATTTTGTTTTTTCCCAATATTTTTAAAATGTGAGGTGTATTCTTTTTTATAAGAATTTTACTAGTCTTTTAACTACACCATGTTAATTATACTTTTTCTCTCGCCCATTTTTTCACTCGGTGTTTTCAAACTAATATTACTAACAGGTGGAAGAAGAGAAACAATTTGACAACTTCTGGTCTTCATAATTTGTAATATTTCTCATATGGTCTCTATCTGGTTGAGGTAAGCACATTATTGGGAGAAGATTAAGGGTGAATGGAGATTCTCACTACAAAAACTATTGAAAAAATATATTCATGTATAAGGACAAAACGTATGAATAAAGTATAATTGGCAAAAATGTCGAAATTGATTTGGCTATAGGCAGTCATGAGTAGGGATGGCAATGGTGTAGGTTGTAGCCCCCGTCTCCCATCCCGTATTTGCGCTGGTATTTACTATTGATTCTCTCGCGGGTAGACGGGTATCCATGGGTATTCGCGGATACCCATAAAATCATTAAAATTAAAAAAAGAAGAAGAAAAATTGAAAAAAGAAGAAGAATAATTTAAATAAATTTTAATATCATAATTTCTCATAATTTATCCACTACAAACTAATTTAGTTCAACAACTTTAAATACTTAAAATCAAAATAACAATACAAGTTTCTTGAAAAACATATATATACATAACAATAATACAACTTTAAATACTTAAAATTATATATCGGGTATCCACGGGTACGGGGGAAACAACCCCCTCCCCCGCCCTATTTAATAACTGCCCCGTGACAGGTAATACCGCGAGTATCTATGGGGGATGGGGAAAATTGCCATCCTAGTTATGAGTTGAAGATATGAGAATAAGTTGTCATGGACTCTCTTCATTGCTATCCTGGAGCCTCCTCATTGTGTGCTTCATCTTATTATGATGTGTTGTGATCTAAGCTACGTACCCTTTTATTCTATGTTTTGTTTTAAATTGCCTGATCCATATGGGAGGAATAACATAGTATAATGATAAGATAGTTAGGTGTGATTTCCCTTATTAGTAATGCCCTTGATAAGCCATATGTAAATACTACTGTAAATTCAAATTCTCATTGAATTTCTATTATGTCTTGGCTTTAGATTGGGTAGTCTCCCTTCCCTAAACTTTTTCTTTACCAAAAATAAAAAAGATAAAATTCTGGTGGTGTTTCACGGGGGACATTTAATGACTTTTAAAATGAAGGAGGCCTGTTTTATAAAATAGGAAGATAGGAAGCATATGGTAATCAAATATTCCCTTTTGTCTTTTGCTTTTCAAAACATTCAAAGGTTGTTAATTACTTCTTTTTATGGGTGGAGTTAGAAATTTTATCTTGAGGATCAAAGATTTTTTTTTTTTCGGGTGATAAAAAGTTTAGGAGAGGGAAATACTCATTTCTAATTCAAGGCCAAGGCAAACCATCAACTTCAGTAAAGATTTATGGTGTGATTACAGATCGAGTACTATTGATTCGAACCCAAGTTATGATTAACATAAGCGAAAGATCTGGCCAAGTGAGCTAACACCTATCGGTGGATCAAAGATTATTTGACTTATAAATTAATATACTATTTTATGTTTTGTCAATTATCAATATTTTTGTCTTTCTTCTTGAGACATAAGTGAAGTGCTTTTTTGTTAAACATCTTTCAATATAAATATATTAAAAAAGAAGTTATAATTTAAAATTCTTATCAACTCCAAGACTTGCTTACAATCTTTAAAAATTTTCAAAAATGACCGGCATTATAAAATTATCTTCTATTTGTTATTTGGTCTTCATATACTTCAGCTCTACTTCGTTTAGCAATGTACTCTAATGATATGACGATTCATGTATGTAGGATTTAATCTTGAAATGCTTAGAGATTACCTATAGTACCTATTAATACACTAATACTTGAGTTGGGAACCAAGTGAGTAAAAGTTTCCCTTCCAACAGTGCAAACAAGTTATAAACTAGCAATGGAACTTATGGTTCCCTCTGTGAAGTGTGGGTCAATGGGGAGTTCAGTTGATACAAAAATGTTAATGCAGTCTCTGGCATGGTTGTTACATGTTGGGACCATAAGCGTTATCGTGTTCGTAAGTTTTCCTATATCATATGGTTTGCAAATCCCACCTAAACTAAAGATATTCCTTTCAGGAGATCTTTATAATTGTTTTGGTCGTAGGGGAGGAGTTTACAAAGCGTGGTGTCCTAGTGATTGATGATAAAAACTTGTCTCTTCTTCAATGATTTGAATGATTTGGAGCTTTCCTCTTTCGTGGTTTGGTAGGCAGCAGTTCTTAATAATCCGACAAATGGAAAAGTAGGAATGAAAGGGTCTTCAATGGGAATCCTCTTCTAATAATTTAGCTGGCCATTGACTGTTGGAAAAAAGTTCCTCTTTTCTTTTGCCTTCAAGTTGTTCAGCTGGTTTCAGGTTTCATCTTTTGTAACACATTCTAATAATATATGTAAGATGATGTTTTGGGTTTGTTTACCTTGTGATTTCTGTCAAGAATCAATCATTTTGTGAGTATATTACACTCCATCTAACAAATTTTGGATATTCCTATAGAATGACAATGAGTTGAAAGTGATTTTTCACCTTCTACCAAAACCTCTCTCCCACTATATCTCTACTCCTTTCCTAATTTTTCACTTCTTATTTTCCACCCAGTCATATGAACATACCTTAAATGAACATTCTCAATTAGACCACATTATAAATTTATCCATTTCCGCTTTTACAGAAAACAGAAACCAAAAGAACAAGGAAGAGGTAGAAAGAGAATGATGCATAATCATTCTACCTTCAGTTTCAATCACCCAGCTAGTATCCCATAGTTTTTGTGGTTAATTTGTTAATAACATAAATATTACTTAACTGCACTTGTTTTTGTTTTAAAGGAGGGGTAGAGATAGGCACATGTTTATCGATAATTAGAAGTAAAGAAGTGTTGCACATAACTTTTGCAGTACAACACTTTTACATAACAAAGCAGAAAGATTGGTTCTTTAACTGGCCCCATATAACTAATTAGCAGGTGCATTGCAAGGACCAATCCCTGCAAAATGGTGATGTAAAAAAGTGATGTGGAAAAATCATGACTGAAATAATAAACAGAACAAATGTAAGTCCAGACGGAGCAGATCACAAATGTAGCATGAATACAAAAGCTGAGAAGAATGTTGAAACAAAACAAAATCTACTCCCACTTCGCCCAACACCTCTCCTTCTGTAAAGAGTTTAGTTACAATATGTAAATTTTTCCTAACTGAGCATCATAACATAGTTCCCCTGGTTTGTTTGATTTGCAGTTAACAGAATACCACAGAAGGACAAAGAGGCATTGTTTACTTGCCATAGTACATAGGGCCCTGCTTATTGTCCCCTCCTAACAATCAGGACCTAAAAGATATAGAAGAAAGTCTTTATAATGGCCTGATGTGTCTGAACGAACAGCATAGGTTAATGGTTTTCCATATTTACTATAATATGCTGCTTTTATATATTGCATATCGATCTCAGTCCTTGTCACAATTACCCTTATTAGTCTACTATCATCAGTTCCCACACCCTTCATTGACTTGCGCAGAATCTGCAACAAATCGAGAGTAAGAATTTTTGTTGTAGGCAATTTGCAATGTAACTGACATATATAAAATCTTAGAACAGCAGACCAAGCCTTATATCATGGGCAGGAGTTGACAAAACAAAACATAACTTTGAACTAAAAAATGTAATATTAGATGGAATGTATCAATAATCAAAAGGCTGATGGAGTAAGGCTTGCTGAGTTGTATAGTGCACCAGAAAACAGTAAGTTCTGAGGGGGAAGGGAAATAGAGAATAGGGAAGAAAGCTTCTATTGGGGTGTTGAAGAAAAGATTCAAATGAGCAATCATAAATTCCTTGTAAGTGCAGAAAAAGTACATAGTTCTCCACTCCTTAGACATCTTATAATAAAAAATGAAAGAAAAAGAACATCAACCAAAGGTAAAGCAGGATTAAGATAGAGCATGAGAAACCGAATAGAAATTTCTGGAGACGGCAAATTGGGAACGACAAATACCTTGGCAAAGTACATTGCAGGGTTAGTAGCACATCGAAGTATGGTCAAGAGGCCACTCTCAAAATAGCCAGATGTTTCTTTCTTTATTGCCTTCATGAGAAAGATGAGTTACGTTGTGCACAAGCATGAAGAAGATGAAAAGAAAGCAGGTTACTAGTTGTTTTGTAGGCATACCTTTTCCAGTGAGCTGCCATATGAACTTTTGTAAGCAGAGCTAACCGCAGCCAAATGTGTGCTGCTTCTTTCACTAAAGATCTTTATGAACATCTTCTCATCAGTTCCTATCCTCCTCTCCCCTGATTTATACAGTTGTTTGGCATCCAGCTGTACCATTCCATAATCCAATTCGGGGCCTTCATAACGTGGTGTACTTACATACCCGAGCAACAACTATTAAAGTATCCAAGGTCAATATGACAAGATTTTACAGTAGTTTTCATAGGGAAGTATCAAGAAATAATAATAATAATAATAATAATAATAAGTATTCTAGACCGCTAAATTGCAATGTCCATGAGTGTTGTGAGAATCTGTTCAATCACAAGAATTGAATTTGCAAAATTACAGAATGAAACATAATTTTTACTCCAGGTTAAACTAAATGGTTACTGTAACTTGTTTCCTGAATCAGGAAATTTCAGCATTGAAAACATGAAACTTCTAATGAATACTCAAATACACTGCAATAAATAAATAAATAATTGCCGTTAATTATTGAAATGGTATGCAGGAAGGACCGAGGCTTGGTCTTAACTTTCAACATTTAACATGTGACGGCTTCTTGGAAGAATCATATGTAACTGATCCTATTTTTTTTTTCTTTGGTAATAGTGTAATACAGATCCTAAAATGTTTTATTAATAAAAACATGAGATTGCAGTCTTAATGACAAGAAGTATTGAGGAATTTCATCAATTTATCTGAATCTAATCATTTAACTTCCTTACAGTAAATCAATAGACCTGTTCATTTCATTTACCTGCCAAGTCTAAGAAAAATTGAAAAATGGAAAAGCTTACTTTACTGAGACCAAATTTGATAACTTTGTCAACAGATTCCACAATTCTAAAATGGCATTCAATGTGTGGTGTCTCTGATCGATATTAAGCATCAAGATTATAATTGCTATGCAAAATATTGCGCAATTATTATGGAAGTAAATAAATGGAGATCCTAGTGGAATTGTTATGTAAATAATAAAACGTAGGAAGATGATGTAGAATTATTTGGTATGCCAATTGTAAATTGGTTTTACTTATCTACATGACAATAAAGTGCTTAAATGTGCTCCAAATTCAGGATTCTTACAAAATTTATCTCAACAAGTTATAAGATATCTTGTCACCGTATGCAGTCCATGCAATAGATCAGTACTCCTGGACTGGGCAGATAAATTAGGAGTCATATGAGACTAGTTATTCTGAAAACAAAAGGAGGTTTTCTGATCCACTAATAGTTAATGCTATTCAAATACTAAACAGAAAGTTTTCTGTCAAGTACCACAACTATGCATCAGAAGGACACTCACCATCATCCCAACAGACAATAGATTAAACATAACGCAAAATTTCTGTTAATTTTTTTCCGGATTTGAATCCTCTCATTTTAGTTTCCAGCATGACCTTGTCCTCTCACGAGAGAGATAGACACAAGACCATGTATAGGCAGACCCATATTTGGTCTCACATTCCTACACAGGAACCCACTGTTATGTCTATCTCTCTCCTAAATGGTACGGTCATGTTATGATCTAAAATGAAGGGATCCAAATCCTTTTTTCTGTCTACCAAATGATCCTCTAAATGAAGAGGGGGGATGGGGAGGGGTGCAATAATGTCATGCCTTACTATCAACTACTTTCATTCATTATTTAACTTAATAGAGCATTGCCTATGACATACTATAATATATAATTGGACCTACGGTATATATAAACCATGCTACAGATGGAGCATAAGGCCACAAGCGAAAAATACTTGCAAAATCAGAACAAGGGTAGGGGATGGATCAAGCACCTTCTTGTGATCTCCACTCGTTTGGATTTCAATGTCCTGCTCTAGATGAGAATGAAATGTTGAGAGATAAACTTCTTTAAATCGCCGTATTTGTGATGGGGTACGAGAACATATTACTTCTGTTATAGCTTGAAAATCCACAACTGGTGCAGTTAAGGCTTGCCTTGCTATGGTAGCATCCCGGGTTGGAGGATCATGCAGCCAAAGTAACACTGCTTTCTGAAAACATTGGGAACACAAGAAGGGAATAATAAACTCTCTTCTCATGTCAGAGTGGTAAAAAAAAAATATCATCCTTTATTTACTTCACAGATATTCAATGATGCAAACAAAAATATCCAAATAGAATTCTATTGAAAGGAACACAAAACTGTGGAATGTGGACATTCTTCTGTGTACCTTGAGATTCCCGTGAAGCTCTGAAGATATCCGTTTGGTAATTGGTTCAGAATAGGCAGTTTCATATTCTTGTTGAATGAGGTCGCGCTGTACTGCATCCCTGTGAGCAAGGATTTTGATCACTTTAGACGTGTTGCAGCCAAGTCCTGTAATGAGAATACATTTGGTAAGAAACAAAAGTGCATTAAACTTATAGCTGATCTCTCACAAAAATTAATTACTCAGTGATTATAAAGATAACACAAATGGCAATTTTGTACATAAGCTTTCAGTTACCTTAATTTTATCTTGTCCCTCTAAAAGCATTATAGTAAACCCTTCTTTTGTTTTAAACCACAAAGAAAACTATCTTGTCATATTCAATGTGATATGGAAAAAGAGAAAAAAAAAAAAAAAAGAGTACACATTGTTTCGAAGAATTAGGAAACCACTGTCCATATTTCCTTGCAGGAGCCATCCCAACAGCATTTTACATCAACCTTATTTTCTACAAGAACTACGCCATTAATGGCTGAGTCAAGCATAAAATTGAAAAGGGGAACATCAAGGAAAGGCAGGGAGGTGATGATGGGAAAAGGGTCAAAGGGGAATGTGCACATGAATGGGCAGAAACATGGGGAGGTGTAGGAATGAGAGAAAAATTCAAAGGCACAGGACTTGACAGAGAACCGAGGAGTTACGATATGTGAAATTATGCATGATATCATAATCATCTGTCCAATTTCCCTCCTCTCTTTCTTGTCTTGATCTTCATCTATTTCTTCCATTTTCACCTCTATACTAAGCAAACCATAAGATTAATTATTGCTCATGCGGTCCACTAGGTGTAAATCCTTTGATATTCGTAATATATTATATATAAGAGCTTCAAGCTTCAATAGAATTGAAATTAACAGGACTTGTTTTTTAGTATTATTAAAAAATGATTACCATGATTTCAACTTAAGATCTTGACTTAAATTTTCATAATCAATTCACCTAAGCTATGCATAGTGTCTCTAACAGGGCTTTTATCGTGCCACAAATGTTGAAAAACATTACAAAATAAAAATGTGTGCTTATGTGTGTGCATTAACACAATCAGAAGCAATGTAACCTTTGAAAGCTCGATGCAGCTTGTCAGCATCTTCACGAGGCGATTTTAACCCTGGAGGTATGGTCAAAGTTGACATTGTTCAATCTTTCCTTTGCTTTTCTGTATCTGTGCCAATCAAATAGAATACTGCATGCAAATTGAAAATGAAGCTAGGGGAGAGAAGTTGTGTAATTATCTGCACATGGCGTTTTAAATGGAACATAATAAACCCAGTTAAGGCTTCTTGGCAAACTCAATTTGTCAATTTGCTAATATTGGTGTTTGGTAAGTGCTGAAATTTTAGACAGAGAGTGCAATATAGCTAATTTCAAGCGCAACGATCCACAAATAGTAAACTAGAGCAATGATCTGTGAGATGCACATTCCTCTAGATTAGAGTTGCAAATATCCTTTTAATTTTTTGGTGTAAATCAGGATACCCCCTCACTCAGAAGGGAATAGACTAATTCCACAAGGTACGGTCAAGCGCGTGAAGTAAGTCCCCTCCCAACTAGGTTTTCTCCATACACATTACCCCAAAGATCGAACTTGGGACAAGATGTTTAAAGTAATCGAACCCCTTTTACTCGGACCAACGCAAGTTGATAAATATCCTTTTAATTTGATTATAGTATAAATATAACAAATATACAAGTTTTGAATGTTGTGGTATGTATAGAAATTTTTTTTGTAAATATGAAACCAAGAATTAAATATGTACTTAATATTAAATAATTATTCAAATATGTGTAATTGTGTATAAAATGGAAAGTAGTTAATTATTTAATGGAAAAAAGAAAACTATATTGGACCATGAATGCTTAAATAGTAGTTGAGTCTGAAACAATTAAAGAAGTCACTAAATTATGAATAGACTCAACATATTTTTGTTTGGGAGAATGACCCTTAGATTCAGCTTGGGAAAAATAATTACTCATTGGTTCGTTTTGAAAAATTAACTAAATATTTAACTACATTAATCAATAATTTATATACGATTAACCACGTATCAAGTATCAAAATAAAGATAAATTGTTGATTAATCGTATGTAAATTATTGGTTAATGTAATTGAATATTTGATTAATTTTTCAAAACGAAATAATGGAAAATTATTTTTCCCAAGCTGAATGTAAGGGTCATTCTCCCTTTTTGTTTTGTAGATTCTTCTAGGAAAAACATCTTATTATCATATAGATTAGATTACAACATATATTTTTAATTATTCATTCATCTAATGTCAAAGTATGTATTGTTAGCTCCAATGTTTCATTGAACTAAAATTTTATTTATTTTGATATAACAACAAACCCATTAAAGTGGTACGTTATGGTTTTAAGTCCCTATAATATTGTTTTCAAATTATATACGTGGCTTAAAATATATTTTATCAATTTTCATTTGGCCTAGTACCCAACATCTGCACAAAAATGTGTTACTTTAATTGTTTTCAGGTATTAAGGTTCCATTTGATGAAATTTCTAAATTTGGACTAATTAACATTTGAGTCAATTCATTCTGGAAGTGAGCTAACAGATGCTGAACTTAAGCAGATTGATGTGGAAGCTGGCTCAAAATGATGATATTCTGAAGTTGAAGACAAAAGTGAATGTGAATTAATAACCTAAAGGAGTAAGTTTGTGTTTGGATTAGACTTTGCAAACTTAATTTTAGATGAACTTGATTTTAGTCAGAAGTTTATTTGAGTGAAGTGATTTATGTTTGGAAATCTTTATCTGAAAATTTATTTTGTTAAAATGAATGTTGGTTGATAATATTGATAAAAATTACTTTTGGATGTGTAATTACCAAAAGGGGTATGAGTTATTTTGGGTTATATTGTTAATAAATTGTTGGTAAAAAAATTGATTATAGATAAATTGATGGCAAAAAAAATTCTTTTAAAAGTTAAATTTGTTTGGGGTATTGTAAAATAAAATTACTTTGAGTATAATTATAATAATATTTCAAAAAATTATTAGGTTATAGGTTCGAAAACGAGTTAACTTAGAAGTTGGGTAAGTTAACTTAAAGAGTAAAACCCTATTTTGGTTCTTCACATTTGATTTTATTATCAATTTTGTCCCTGACATTTCAATTTTTCAATTTAGTCCATGACATTTGTAAACTCACTTCAATTTGGTTCCTCTGTCTGTGTGTCAATTATCCACTGAATGAAAATGATGATGTGTCATTGTTAAGAATAATGTGGCATCTTTATTTTATTAGCGTGACACTAAGTTAGTAGCTGATTGGATTCTTTCACAAAAAAAACAACATTGTTAATTGGCATTTAGCTTTCCATTGATGAAAATGAGGTCCTTTTTTGGTGAAATAATCGAATCAGTTACTAACTCAATGTTACATTAGCAAAATAAGGATTTAACATTACCTTTAACGATAACACGTTATCTTTTTCATTCTATGGATAACGGACACAAAGACAAAGGGATCAAATTGAAGTAAGTTTATAAATGTTATGGACTAAATTGAAAAAATTAAAATTGCAAGAATGAAATTGATAATTGAATCAAATGTGAGGGACCAAAATAGAATTTTAGTCTAACTTAAATTGAGAATATCAACAATGCTTGAAATTGCAATCCAACAGTCTAATCCAACAAAAAAAACGCAACAGTCACCACTAGAATGGTCGAAAATGGATAATAATCTATATAAACACTAGAGGGACTAATAATTGGAATCAATTACTACAAGACTGAAGAAAAAAATAAAGGGAAATTAAGTAGGTTAGAGCATATACTATGATTCAAATAATTTTTTAGTATTTGTGATAATCTTTGTGTATCCACTCGTCAAAGGAGTTTGTTGTGTTCGAAAAAGCTAGTCTCACATACTAGATGTGTTGAAATCTTCAAATTCCTTATGGGTTGAGACCTATTGCTCGCAGGTTGTGTTAGTGTGTAGAGTTTTCTAGTTGATTTTGGTAAAAACTAGGCTACTGGTATGGAGAGGCTAGGTCTCTAAAGAATACTAGATTTATGTAGATTGGAGAACCTGATCGCAAAAAGTACTTCGTAATGGTATATTGTGTCAGATTATTTTTGAATTATCATAAATCTTTATTGTTTATAGTGGACTAAGATTAATTACAAATATAAAATATAGCTCGTGAGCCTTAGCTCACATAGTTATGCATATGGTTTCTCAAGAGAGTGGGGGGTTCAATCCCCCTAATACACTCCCACATCCCTCTCCCATTCCCCCTGACCCCATAACGAGACCCCCTAGGCCCCACCCCAACGGTGAGACCTCTCTCTCTCTCTCTCACATACACACACACACACACATATATATATATATATTAATTATTAAGGCTCTTGTGTATTTATAATATATGGGCCTATAACATTCAAACTAATTTCATGGGCTATTATAATGGGCCTTGTGTTTGGGTTGTTTATGATGGGTTAGACGACTACCTATGGATTACTAGAAGAAGGGTCCTATTATCTTCATTTTAGGTTAAGTATTATTGCTAAATCCTAACACTTTAGGCTTTAGGCTTTTACGATAAAAAAACCTAAAGGGACAAGCAAATAGCAATTATCTTCTATTCTTCACGTACTATTGATTCATGGATCCTTCAATATTTTCAGATACAGGTTATTATAAAGTCTTTTATAATTACATGTTACAAATTGAATTAAAGATGAATTGTACTCTTTAAATTGCTTATATATTTTTCAGCAATTGGTATCAAAGCCAACTTGATTCAATTCATGGTTGTTTTGTTAAAATTATTGTGTTATTTTATTTTTCTAGATTTAAGCTTGAATTAGATGAATCCTAATTAATTTTCCTTTGTTTTACTAAAATTTAGACTTTAAGTACATAAATTATCTTAGGAAAATGATAGGTTATGTAAATACGATAAAAACACAATGCCTTTTTAGATTAAAAGATAAAGGAAAATCAAAGTTTCCTTATTGTGAGTTCATAATTGGATTGTAAAACTCAGATTATGACATTCTTTTTTATTAATTTTTCGTTGTTCCAACCAGTTTCATGCTTTGATTTTTGTTATGTTTTCATGTAAAGAAAGTTTGACCAGTGGATGGCACCACGTTGTTTACTATTATTTTTTTGAAATATTGATTTTCATTGAACTAGCTTGGCATGCAATTTAAAAGAGAAACAAAAGATGAATAGGATGAATTAAAAAAATTGTAAAATCTTCTGAAAGCCTTATCTTTTAGCTTGTTTATTCGATTTGGACGAATTATATATCGATTTCATATAAATTTTGGAGATCTATGCAGGGCAAACTGAATTTCCAAAACCCACTTATTTTGTGAGTTATGAGGATTTTTATAGGAAAAAATTATGTTTTTTTTAATGAAATAAGGGTAAAACTTCTTTTTTTTTTCTTCAGGTCTTCAGTTCTATCAAAATAAGTGTACTTGAGTTGTTTACAATATAAATATTATTATATGTAATGTGAATTTTTATGCATATTTATGTATTATTTATTTTTATTAAATATTTATATATTTATTTAATTTTATGCGGTTTGACTAGTGACTCACTGGTTGAACCAATGACCAATTGACTAATGTCATGTCCGAGTCGATTATCAGTCCGAGTTTGAAAACTATGAGTGTAAGAGAAGAACTCTTACACTAATTCCTGACCATTGATTTTACTTTAATCTAATGATTTAAAATTACCGAATTTAATAAAGAAAGAGAATAATAAGATATGTTTTCAATGAAGAGAGACAATAGTAAAACATGTATTTAATGAAAACATAAATCTTAATATGTATTTAATAGGGTCCAACATACATGTATTCTTCTTCCTCCTCTTTCATGCCACTGCTGTTGACTAATATCTCTACAATTACCTTTGCAACAGAAATAGACTTGTTGCATTCAAATTTGACTTTTAGACAAAAGCTTGTGATTGAGATGAATACATAAATCTCATAATATACATCCTCAAGCTTCTGTGCGTATTAAATGGCCTTGATTGAATATAAGTCACATCAAAAGATTCATCCTTGAATGACATCTTCAAGAAGTTGCCATAAACAACACACATAGTTCGTCCAAGTCATCCTTTTTGTTGTATAGTATGGCACGATTCCAACGACGCTAGCACTAGAATGGAAAGCAATCGCACACATGGGCACAATAAGCCTACAACCAACATCAAGAATCTGGTGTCGGACTTGACGTTGAGGAGATCGATGGCCATTTGCTAGTGAATTTAGGTGGTGTCCCATGGGATTTGCTTGGGATTGAAGGATTTGACCCCAAACCCGCATTAGTATATGTAGGTGACTCAGTTTAATTGCCAAATTTTAATTATTGTTGCTACATAAAGTTGCCATAATGCAGACTTACCCAAAATTGAATGGTTATGGATTAACCAATGGCAACCCAGGGATTTTGAGGTAGGAACACAATCCTATTATCATTGGATAATCCAGGTCCAGATAATCCACCTCAGCACAAACTGTTAGACAATTAGTCTATTAGTTATTTAATTTGTTACTTTTAGTTTGTTTCTATTAGCTTTCTATTCATTTGTATAGATGAGCATCTCAGCTCTTCCCTCGTGTATATATATTGTTACACTAAGTGTTTTCAATACCATGAGAAGTTTTCATTCTTCGTAAATTCTATTATGGTGTCAAAGCTCTAATCCATTGGAGAGCCTGCTTATGCTTTTGTTACACATCATTCATCTTTAGTTCTAGCTTGAAGGAAATAGCCAAATCAGTTTCTTTCTTAATCTCAATTTTCTCAATATCAGTTCTTAGTTCTCAGTTCTTAGTTCTCAGTTCTTAGTTATCTTCAATTTCTTAGTGTCTCAATTTTCTTAGTAAAGATCAATTTCTTTTTGCATAAACCTATTTTGCTCCATGGCACAATCACATTCAAATGGAATTCACTTAGCAGATCCACTACATAATCCATCTAATCCTTATTTCCTCCATCCCAATGAAAATCCATCATTAGTTCTGGTATTTCTTCCACTCATAGGCCCTAATTATCACTCTTGGACCAAAGCCATGAAGATGGCCATTTTGTACAAGAATAAGCTGAAATTTGTAGATGGATCTATAGTATGCCATCCAATACTGATCCTCTTTACCCTACTTGGGAAATATGCAAAAATATGGTCCTTTCATGGATCACACACTCTTTATCCCCCTCAATTGCACAAAGTATTTTATGGATTGACAAGGCTAATGAAGCATGGGATAACCTCAAGGCAAGGTTTTCCCAAGGAGATATATTCAGGATCTCAAACTTGTAATAGGAGATCCATGCATTTAAGCAACGTAATCTTTCGATAACGAACTATTTTACTAGTTTTAAGATTTTATGGGAGGAATTAGAAAATTTTAGACCTTTACCAAGCTGCATGATACGTTTTAGGCAAGTATACCTAGTCGCAAATAGCAATAAAGGTGGTAAGACCGAGTATCGTTCGCAAGGATCGCGGACAAGTATCACTTCTCAAATTGAACCACTATTTAAACGTTCGTTTAGGAGAAAAGGGATCTCAATTGTAACAAATGTAATTTAAACAAGAGTAAAATGGTTTTGAGTTCTTTTGGGAATTTTATCAAACACTTGGTGGTTGAACAGAAATTTGATTAGTAAATAGATAAAATGTTGAGGTTAGTCTACACCAATCATTCATTAATTGCTATGAAATAGTTATTAATACAAGTCCAAATTCATTTATGAAAATCAAGTCAAACCCTAATTCCTTAGGTGGATTGTGCCTAAACCCATAATTCCTTAGGTGGATTAATGAGAAGATTTGCATTAAGAATCAAGACTTAAAGATTACTAACACTCCAAGATCTATTCCTAAATTTATGAATTACTAGGTATTTAATCCCATCAGCAAGCATTCGCATCAATTTTCCAATTGTTTACTAAAGCAACAAAACATTCCAAGGTTGATCAAGTCAAGAAAAGCATTAAGAGTAGAATCAAATACTCATAAAGAATAAGGAACTTGAATTAAAACCAAATCAAAATACAATCAAGTTCGAAAAAGTAACATCTAACCCCAACAAAAGGGATTTAGCTAGACATAATATAAGAGAAAGCAAAAAGAAATGAAATGAACAAGAGGAATGATTCAAATTCCATGAATATCTTCCTCAAGGGTTGATCAAGAGTTAATTTCGTGCAACTGCTGACCTAAAAATCTTCCTAAAAACTCTCCTCCAAAATGACTTAAAAACATAATATATAGGTGCAGTAAGTTGTCTCACACTACGGCGCAGGTTAACTTCACGTCACGGCGTGAGTTGTTAAGTCACTCCCCCATCTTTCTTTCTTCAAAAGCAGCTCAAATCTTATCTTTAAATGCTAGATTGGGGTGTTTCCTGTAATAAAGACACCATTAAAATTAATGCAAGTGCAAAATCAATTAATTCCTCCAAGAATATATAATAATTTCCAAGAATTACAAAGATTGGTATCAAAATGGAATCAATTGAATATGAGTGGTAATTCATCCATTTATGCATGAAAATACGAACTTAGCAAATAAAAGTGAACATAATTAGGGCTTGAATAATTATATTTTACACAGTTATCACTGCAATTGTGCAACACCATGTGCTTGTAATGCCTTTGCAATAATGAAGAAATATAAAGAAAATGACTACTCCATTCAATTTCTGAATGGATTGAATGAATAATATATTGCTGTTAAGTCTCAAATAATGCTAATTGACCTTTTATCTTTAATAAACAACGTATTTTTGTTAGTAGTACAACAAGACAAACAGATGACAAATGGAGAACTTGATGACTCCAAGGTGCTTGTGAACACCCCATTTTGACAGGGTGTTTGTAAATTTGAAAAAAACAACAAAAAAAAGAGAAGAGAAAAAACAAACCATGCACAGAGTTACCCCTCTGCTAGTAGGTTGGACTTTAGGAGAGAGGTAGTACGTGAAAGTTATGGGTGGTCTGTGGATGAACTTTTCAAACTTTTCTCTACAATTTTTCTTGTGTAATGCCTATATAGTTTAGGTTCTTTCATCTGTTCTTGCATGATTTGTCTTGTTATTTGGTTTTTGCTTGTTTTTTTTTTTATCCCCATAGCCCTCATTCAACAAAAACCCTTTAATAACTCCTCAGCCCATAGCTCATCCAATCATTCCTTCAATGTTCACATTCCCTACTAAACTCGCCTTCACATCCCACAAGCCTCAACAACACCCAAGGCTCAAGTAGCCCAACACCAAAGAAAAGCCACCACCCAACCATCTGTAGTATGCAAAACCATGACCAACACCAAAAGCCACCCCCGGCTAGCAACCCAGCAACACCAAGGAGATAAACCGAGACCCCAGCAAATATAAACAACATCTCATCTCAGCCTCCACCAACCCCACGCCCTTGCAGCAAACTTCAACCATGGCCATGTAAACCAATTCCCTACATTTTTCTCGCTCAAAACAGAGCCTCTCCATGCCCTTCATAAAATATCACCCAAAGCTACCAATGATCAACCAAAACCACCACCACATCCCACTACTTTTCCTCCAAACACATCACCAACACCCATCTCAATATCCATCAAACAACTTTCCAAATCTATGAAAAACAAGAAAACAAAGTCTGCGCCTGTGTCCGACCGACCACCAATTCCCAAAACAATTTTCCAACCTTCCACCACTCCATAGAAACATTTTCCGACTGACCACCACTCCCCAAAAATATTTTTCGACCGATCACTTCCAAACAAGTTACCATTGGTCGATCGGCTCTTACCAATCCAATCGCTAGCCTTTACACACAAACCCATCTGACCTAGTCTTAGCCTATAACTCATCAGTTCACTTCTACGAGCCGAGCATAACCTTAACTGATCAACTTCCCAGACCATTTCCCCGAGCCGAGCTCACCTTAAACCCATTAACCTCATCAACCACTCAACCGATCCAAGCAGACCCAAAGCTCTTCAAACCGACCGTGCAGACCTTGTCTTTAACTTATTTACCCTCAGCTCACTAAACCAAGCTGATCGCCTTAACAGTTTCCTCATCAACTCAACTGATCGAGCTTACCCTTAATCTATCGGTCCTTCCTTGATCACCACCTTATCCATTTCACCATAATTATCGATTGAACATGTCCGATCAGAACATCCCTTTCCCTTGATCTTACTCTTGCCGATCACCACCTACCTTTAACCGATCGGCTCATCAACCGATCAACCCCTTTCATTTTCACCAATTAAATGATCGAGTTTTCCTCTCCAACTTAACCAATCGAGCTCCGACTGATGAGTTTTTTCCTATTTTTCACCCTAATCATCCCAATCCGATCATTTTCCATGATCCCTTATATCCGATCATCGTTCGACCGATCATTCCATCTCCAGATCTCTTGTGACCGATCAGTTGATGATATGCCTCCTCTCCTTTTGTCGATCGGCCTACCAACCAACCAGATCGTGTTTCCTGTTGCAATTTTATTGGCCTAGTCGGATCCTCTCTGAGGTGCTTGGACTTTTGACTAACCGATCGGTTGTTTTTTCTTTTGTGTTTTTATGTTTTAATTTTTGCATTCAAACTATTTAATTTCTGTCTTGATAAATATCCATTAATAATTGCTTCCCTTTATGTTGTAAATAATGAATTATAAAGGTTAAATGGTTCGATGCCATAACGTTTGCGTTTACTCGTTTTCAAGAGTCAAGTACTCACTAGACAATCTCCTTAGGGTGGATCAGTGGGTTTAATACTGTCTTTCATCACGTTTAGGACACGTTCATAAGTCTTTTTTAAATAAGCGGTCGAATGCCATAAATCGAGTTAGTTGTCTTCAAGGATCACGTGTCCCTAGACAATCTCCTTGGAATTGATTAGTAGGCTTAGTACCACCTTTCATTCTATTTAGGTCACGTCAATAGAAGTTTCAAAATAAGTGGTCCAATGTCACAAGTCGCGTAGTTGTTTTTAGGGGTCATGTACCTACTAGACATTTTTCTTGGGGATCAATGAGTCTAGTACCGCATTCCATTATATTTAGGACGCGTTAATGAAAATTCTCTTTTAATCAAATCAACTCTTTATCAATTAATTTGAAGCAACATTTTTCTTAATTAAAATCAATCAACCCACAACTATTTTTTACAAGAGAACTATGTGACTTTGAATTCCCCATTGCACCAGGGGATACATAGGCATGCAAGTCAAGCTAAACTTGTAAATTTCTACAATTTAGTTTATTTCTTAATTTGTAAATATTTGTATGGAATCATGTTTGCTTTTGTCTATTTTCATATCTTGTTTCTTTTAAGGGTTAAATTAGATATCATTTAGGTTATCAAACTTGCACAACTAGCTGAAGGTAACCGTCTCAGGACGAATGTATCAGGGGTGTTGTAGGATTAAGTTACTGCCTTTCTCTGTACATAATCGACTCCCGAACCTTGCCTGGTTTTCGTAGACCGCTTTTTTTTTGTTTTTACTTCAAACCCATTTTAAAAGGATTTTTCCAATCATTTTTCCTACCCAATAAACAATTGGTGGAGACTCCATTGTTTTCTATCTATTTTTCTCTCGCCACTCCCCTTCGCAATTTTTCCCAGTCGTGACACTATAGATAATACCTCAACTAATGATGTAAAATCATCACAGTATTTTGGTTTATATGGTAGGGGATAAGTAAGAGGCAGAGAACATAGAAGAGGGTCCCATACAAATAGACTTTACACTTTCTGTGGGAGAACAAATCACACTATTGATACATGTTATAAGAAGCGCGGATTCCCACGTGGATTCAAATTCAAGAATTCTTATGCAAAAGTTAACAGTGTCATGATGGACAACAATAATTCTGATGATTTGATACCACAAGTGGATCAGAAAAATACAAGTTTTTCTTTGACTCCAAAGCAATACTAAGGTTTAAAGGGCTTGCTTTAGCAGTCAAACAATCCACCCAGCTTCCACTTATCTAATCAACTTAGCACTCACACTTCCACTAATATTTCTGATCATACAAATCCTTCTTCTATTTCTATTCAAAACTCTGGTTCCTCAGGTAAAATCCTTCTCTTCCTTGTCAGTTAAATTCAGATAATTGGATCCTGGACACTAATGCCACAAATAATATGTTTTTCTTTATCCCATTTTATCACCTACAAAAGAATTAAGCTCATACTTGTGAGACTTCTAAATGGAAGCCAAATTGCAGCCCAGTACTCTGGCACAATTTGTTTCTTAGAATCTTTTTACTTGACAAATGCATTATACATTCCTGAATTTGCATTCAACTTAATATCTGTTACAAAATTGACAAGCACACTCAACTATAGTCTAATCTTTAAAAGTTCCAAATGTCTTATTCAGGATAACTATACCTCGAAGAAGATTGGTATAGATGAAGTAAAGGATGTACTTTACAGTTTGATTGTCTCTATTGTCTAGAATACCTTTTTGCCAATCACACATGTAAATATCACTCCCTGTGTAAAACCCATTTCCAATTCAATCTCCAGCATTTTAGATTAGGACATCTTTCTGTTGACAGATTAAAGGCCATATGTTCTCAACATCCACTTGTTTCTATGAAAATAACATTGTATGTGATATATGTCACTTGGCAAAGCAAAAGAAATTACCCTTTTCACCAAGTGTATCTAGCATTGATATAACTTTTGCTCTTATTCATGTTGATATTTGGGGACCTTTCTCCATTCCTTCTATCACTGGTCATATGTATTTCTTGACCACTGTGGATGACTGCACTTGAAATACGTACATATATGGATTTACTTGCTCAACCAAATTTGAAACTGAAATGCACCTACAATCTTTCATGAACCTAGTACAAAACCAATTTGATGTTTGTGTCAAAGTCATCAGAAGTGACAATTGTCATGAGTTCAAAATGCAATTGTGGAAAGAGTTCAACATCTTTTAAATGTCGCAAGAGCATTACTATGTCATGTCAACCTTCCCAAACAGTTCTGGTCATATGCCATCTTACACTTAGTATATCTAATAAAGAGACTACCTATACTAACACTTACAAATAAATCTCAACTTGAAATGTTGCACCATCACCCTCATGATTTTACAAATTTAACTATTTTTGGCTCTTTGTGTTTTGCCACCACACTTAACAATCACATAAACAAATTTGACCCCAGAGCCCAAAAATGCATCTTTCTTGGTTATAAACTTGGAACCAAAGGGTTCATTCTATATTACTTGAAATTCAGAGAAACATTTGTCTCCAGAAATATACACATTTATGAGTATATTTTTCCTTATCATTCCAATGACACATCACATACACCTATAGATTCATATTACCTTCCTTTACCTCAAAACACCTTACTTCCCATCTCTGATTATCATACCACACACCATATCTTGAGTATTCTTCACCCATTGATTTCCTTTCTTCTCTCAACTCTTCACCTAATCAATCTCAAAATTCTATCCATTTACTTGCACATTCCAATGCATCATTTCCTCCCCGTGCTGTAAGACACTCTCTCCGAGAGACCAAAAGACCATATTATCTTAAAGACTATCATTGTAGCCTCCTTTCATCATATTCTTACCATAAATCTTCAGGTATTCATTATTCAATCTCTTCCTCTTTTTCATATCACTCTTTGTCTCATTCTCATAAACATTACTCTATTTCCATTTCTTCTACCATTGAGCCTAAAAATTATGCTCAAGCTATTCAATTTGATTGTTGGAAAAAGGCTATGAAAATTGAACTTACTGCTCTAGAAGATAACATGACTTGGGTTTTGACTGATCTACCTACTGGTAAAAGTCCTGTTGGTTGCAAATGGGTCTACAAAAATAAATACAAGGTAGATGGCACAATTGAAAGGCACAGGGCTCGTTTGGTTGCTAAAGGGTATACTCAAACTGAAGGTGTATATTACTTTAACACATTTTCACCAGTGGTAAAAATTACCACCATTCGATTACTTCTCTCTCTTGCTTCTGCTAGTGGATGGTATCTTCACCAATTGTATGTCAACAATGCATTCTTGCATGGTGACTTAGATGAAGAGGTATATATGGTCCCATTATCAGGGCTCACATCTTCCAGGCCTAATCATGTTTGTCATTTGTAGAAATGACTTGATAGTTTAAAGCAGGCCAGTCGCCAATGGTTTGCCCAGTTACCATATGCCTTACTCTCTACTGGTTACACCCAATCTAAATAAGACCATTCATTGTTTATTAAGAAGACTATTGGTTCCTTCACGACCTTGTTGATATATGTTGATGACATCATTCTTGTAGATAATGTCATGTTAGCAATTGACAAAATAAAGCATTCACTTAATAATTCTTTCCAGATTAATTAAGGATCATGGTACACTTAAATACTTCTTGGGTTTAGAGATTGCTCGTTCTTGTCAAGGCATTGCTTTCTACCAAAGAAAATATGCACTAGTACTCTTGTCAGATTTAGGCCTTCTAGCAGCTAAACCTGTTGCCACCCCTGTTGAATTATGAATTCATTCCCTCAAGTTCAGGGATTAGATTTTCATTAATTGGTGTTTCCTTGTTTAATTTTTATTTCTATGTTTAATTAGGTCATAGTTTATAATAACGAGGTTTGGAAGATTTTTTTCTAAAATCTCTCTAGTTTACTTTGTTTCCTTGATTTTAGAGATTCATTACTAGAATTAAGGAGATTCAGTGGTAGAGATCTAGTATCCAACTGAAGGCATTCAAAGACAATGACTGAGCTAGTTATATCGACACTTGTCGATCTGTTACAGTCTATTGTATATATCTTGGACACTCCTTGATCTCTTGGAAATCCAATAAATAGTCTATTGTATCTAGACTATCACCTAAAGCTAAATATTGGGCATTAGACACTACCACTTGCTAATTGCAACGGATCACCTACCTTCTCAATGATTTTTAGATCTCCTTCACACAACCTACCTTGCTCTTTTGTGACAACCAGTCTGCTAGACACATTGCAGCTAATCCTACTTTTCATGAGCGGACGAAGCACATTGAGCTTGATTACCACATAGTGCGTGAGACACTTCAAAGTAAGCTCACTCACTTACTACCATTCTTCTTTCATACTCAACTCACTAATATTTTTACCAAACCGCTCGACACCACTCCTTTCCACAGGATCCACTCCAAGCTGGGATTTCTCAATATCCACTCTCCAACTTATGAGGGGTATCATCAAATAATCCACCTCAGCATAAATTGTAAAACAATTAGTCTGTCAATTATTTAATTTGTTACTTTCAGTTTGTTTCTATTAGCTTGTTAGCTTTATGTTCATTTGTACATATGATCATCTAAGCTCTTCCCTCGTGTACATACATAGTTACACTGAGTGTTTTCAATATGATGAGAAGTTTTCCTTCTTCACAAATTCTATTACTTAGCCTCCTTTTTGTGAGGAGAAAGAGCAGCTTGTAGAGATGAGATCTTGGCAACAAACTTCACAATGCTTAAGGATGCTCATGTCTACTAGAAGAGAGGAAGTGAAGTGGCATGCAGCCTAGGAAGGAGAAGAAAGAAATAATTGAGAAAGGTGATTTTGAAAATTTATGTCAATTTTTTTAATTAAAATTTAATTTTAGGTTAAATGCACTATGCCTTCATGTTAGTTACACTTTCTTACCCTAATTTATATAATAAAGTACATTACACCCTAATTAAACATTCTTTTACCCTAATTTCTTTTTCTATTATAATTAAAGTTTATTTAACTAATTAGTATAAATGGTAAAAGATTCCCTCTCCTATCTATCTTATTCCTCATCCGTAACGCTACACTCCCCTTGTAGAGCTTCCTGTCGCTCCCATTCCCCAAGTCACCTCCAGTTTATTAGTCATTTTCTATATATATTATCAAATATTCTCTTCTTTCCCTTGTTATGGAATTTGTTGAATACAAATCAATACATGTACGATAAAAGAAAAATTAAAAAGTATAAATGGAATGAACTTGGAGGAAAGTGAGGTAGAAGATTCTATTGTAGTGCAATAATATTCGCTAAGTTTATCCTTCATATACATGTATGGCTCACACAATTGACATTTCCAAAATTTCAAGTGCATTTTCCTTTTGACTAGTGCAAAGCTTTCTTAGCAATAAAAGAATTTGATGAGTTTGTTTTGTTTTTCCCCGTTGCTTTAATCTAAAACTTTTCAAACCCCTTTAACTACAAAAGATGTTTGCTTTAATTTTAGCATTTTGAATTCTCCTATTCGCATAAGAGAAAACAGTTGGAATGTTTGGATTTCAAGAAATGCTTGTTGGTTTGCTGCTACTACTTATAAATGTATTAGACCTCCAGAATTATTCCAAGGTTTTAAATTGTGGTCGTGGTTGTGATTGTAATCGTGGTTGTAGTTACGTTGTAATTACAAAAATTACAGAAAATTACAAAAAAATACGGCTTATGTAACCGCAATTGCAACTTTGTTACGAGTGTGAAGACCTCTAACACTGCAATATTATAGCTGCAATTGCAGTTGCGGACCATAATTTAAAATACTAGCTACACTAATACGATGCTAAACCCAGTATCGTCTCACCCTGTGCCATTGCTAAAAGCTCTTTTCAATGGTATTTATAAATGGATTGTTGTCTACTTGTTGAAAATGCTATGAAGAGAAAGAAAATAGGAAAGGGCATTTTTTTACCATTTAAGTTAATTATTGTTAAATAAATTTTAATTTTAATATAAAAGGAAATATTGCAATAGATAATGTTAATTTATGGTGTATTATGCTTAATTATATAAATTATGATGGAAACTGTAATTAATATAATAAATTAGGAGAGTAAATTGTATTTGACACTTAATTTTAACATAAAAAGGAAGATTGCAAGATAATATGCTAAATCAGGGTGCACTCTCTCTAATAAATTGGGGGTGGAAAATGCAAGGACAATAATAAATTAAAGATACCAACGCAAAATGGTTCAGTTACTTTAAGCACTTATCTTGGGTTCGATCATTGGAGTAATGTGTATGGAAAAAACGTAGTTGGAAGGAGCCTCAGCTTCATGCGCTTGACCGTACCCTTTAGAATTAGTCTCTCACCTTTCGAACGAGAGGATACCCTAATTTATATCAAAAAATAATAAAGTAAAGATTATTTTGACCCCATTTTCTAACTTTTCTGGATTTTGAAATCCATCTTTATGTGATTTTCAAAAAAAGAATTCCCTATTGAATTAACCAATGAGCTAGTTAACGAATCAACATTTATTGAAGAGATTTTGATCGAATCTTCTGATAATGCTAGCTAATATATTATTGCATATCTATATTATTTAAGATGTCAAATTTTAAGCCTATCTAAAATATATTAAAATTTTAATATTTGTTTTCAAGTAAAATATTTTTTTATATAAATTTATATTATATAAAAGCTTATTAACAAGGTAGTATTCCAAATTAATAATAATAGTAATAAAAAAAAGTATGATACTACCATGCATGATCCCATCATAGAAATGATTTTAGAAATTCTATTTTATGCTAATATTATATAGATTCCTCCGGCTTCACTTTCAAAGAATTTCATTTTATTTCCAGTCTTGCACAATAAATGGTTCTATTATTTATGTTGCATTCTATATATTTAAAATGTTTTAATATACTTGTTAAGTATAATTAAATCTTGAAGAAAAGATTTATGTAGTTATATCATAAATCTAATTAAACTCAAACAATCAACAGTCAGTATATGTGCAGCTATAAAGGAATGCCAACATAACACCTGTTTTATTTTTTGTTTGGTAAACACCACTGTTACAACTTTTCAAGTTTGTAAATAACAATTATTTTTAATAGTTAGAGAAATAATATGATTAGTTTTTAACTCCTTTCCCCGAATGTCCCATTCCATGTGCCGTCTATCTTTTCACTTGTTTTATATAGTCTGTTCTAACGCCAACCAGCAATAGGAAGAAGGAACTTTTTATTTCCCTTTAAAGAAATGTTCGAACGTGAGGTTACTATACATACATATAATAAAACAAACATAACATTAGCCGACAAATTTTGACTTGCAGCTGATGGCCTGATGTGGTGAGCGATGATTGATTTTCATTTACCTCATGGCGTGGCAATTGGGTATAATGGGTGAGTATCAAAAAAAAAAAAAAAGGAAAAAAAGAAAGGAAACATTCTTAAATGAAAACTATATTTAATAAATACTTATTTTCATTTTTCAAATATATAAGTGTTATCATTTAAATCATTTAATGATAAATACATTAAAATGATCATTCAATATCAATTTTTAATATTAAATTGGTCATTTAATGTAATTTTTTGACATTAAATTAGTTATTTAATTTCATTTTTTAGATTAATTTGATGTCAAAAATTATTCGAGGACAAAATTGATAATACTTATATCTTTTGAAGAAAATAAAATGAGTATTTACTCAAATATATTTGTACAAATTATGTGAGATATATGTATAATTTGGATTATTTAAAAAAAATTATGAGGTCCATTTGGATGACAAAATTAGAATTACAATTTAAAATTCTAATTTTAATTAACTAAGAATCTTAAATCTTATGTTTGACACAAATAAAGAATTGACACATAGAATTATAATTTTGAACTGAATTTTATGATTGCAATAGGATCTTGCCGATAAAGGTGGCTGGAGCATGCCGCCAGCGATGAGGTGGGCAGAAGATGTTGTCGGCGACAGTTGCTGGAGCACGCCGCCGATGTTGGTAGCCGAAAGACACTGGCAATCGAATGGTTGACAAAGTAGGCACGCATCATATGAAATATCAAACATTGTTTTTAACTTTTTCCTTTTGATATTCTAAAATCAAAATTATGTTAGAATTTTATATTCCAATAATTAAAGTGGGCTAATATTATAAAATAATTATATTAGCTATATATAATTAAGGAGCTTTATTTTATGTAATCAAATTAAGTAAGCTCATTAGACTACCAAATAAGATGATATGAGCTAAAATAAGATGATATGAGCTAAAATGAGTAGATGTCAATGTTGGCCCATTAGGAGATAATGGGAACCCTATTAGGTGAACACACTATAAGAATGCTATGATCTCCAATATACCGAATTATTGAAAACTCATTCTCTTCTCTCTATCTGAAGAGAGGCTAAGGTCCTGTCAAGGAACTCAAGAGATTCGGTTGAGGAAGAACCATAAAGCCACCGTTGACGTTGTACGCTGTTTGTTCGTGATTGATTGTTGCCCCTAATCCTGAAGGTTTGCAATCAAGTTCATCCATTTGAAGAACGCTTAGATAAGGAGCCTGCGATGGATCCAAATATTTAAATAGATCTCTAAATCCTAGTAATCTGGCATGATGTAGATCCTCGGTTCTGTGGTATTTGCACTTTAAGATGTATGCCTATAGAATTAAAGCTTCCGCATAAAGAATAAAAAATTAAAAAAAGTAAAGAATAATTCCTAACAATGATCAAGTCATTGTGCCTGACATTGTTCAAGAAACAGATTTGACAATAAATAGCGATGATCAAACTATTATTCCTGACATCATTTAAGAACAAGACAACATTGATATTCCTCCTTAAGTACCAATTATAGGACAAACTCAACAACCTCAAGAAGTGTCATTAAGGAGATCCACTAGAGAAAGGAGAAGTGCAATCTCAAACGATTATATAATCTTTCTCCAAGAACATGAGGATAGCATTGGTCTGACTGAAGATGATCCAATCAACTTCAGTCAAGCTATACAAAGTTCTAACTCTCAAAAGTGGATTGATGCCATGAATGATGAGATAAAGTCTATGGAAGACAATGACGTTTGAGATCTTGTCAAATTACTTGAAGGTGCTAAACCCATTGGTTCTAAATGGACATTTAAGACCAAGAGGGATTTGAAGGGTAATATTGAAAGATATAAAGCCTGTCTTGTCACCAAAGGCTTCACTCAAAATGAAGGCATTGATTATAAAGAGACTTTATCTTCGATTTCTTTGAAAGACTCTCTAAGGACAATTATGGCACTAGTGGCTCATTTTGATTTAGAGCTACATCAGACGGATGTAAAGACTGTGTTTCTAAATGGCAACATTGATGAAGCAATTTATATGGTGCAACCAGAAAACTTTGTTTCAGGTGATCCAAAGTTTGTGGTATGCAAATTAAAGAAATCCATCTATGGTCTTAAATAGGCTTCCTGTCAATGGTATCACAAATTTCATCAAGTTATCACCTCCTTTGGTTTTGAGGCAAATGTGGTTGATGATTGTGTATATCAAAAGTTTAGTGGGAGTAAACTTATCTTCCTGGTATTATATGTCAATGATATCTTGCTAGCCAGCAACGATATAGGCTTATTGCACGAAACCAAGAAATTTCTCACGAAAAATTTTGAGATGAAAGATCTTGGGGACGCCTCCTTTGTCTTGGGTATCAAGATACTTAGAGATCGATCTCGAGGTATCCTTAGGTTATCACAAAAGAGCTATATCGATATAATTTAGGATAGATTTGGCATGAAAGGTAGTAAACCAGGGGATACACTTATTGCTAAAGGAGACAAGTTAAGTCTCAAACAATGCCCCATTAATGATCTTGAGAAAGAAGAGATGCAAAAAATTCCTTATGCGTCAATTGTAGGGACTCTAATGTATGCTCAAGTTTGCATTCTTCCTGACATAACATTTATAGTGGGAGTCTTAGGGAGATATTTAAGCAATCTAGGTTTGCAGCACTGGACAACAATCAAATGCGTGATGCGTTATTTGAAGAGAACAAGAGACTACATGTTTACCTATCGGAGGTCTGACGGTTTAGAGATCATCGGGTACTCTGACTCCAATTTTGCGGGATGCCCAGATAGCAGGCGCTTCACTTCAGGATACATCTACATGTTGGCTGGAGGAGCTATCTCTTGGAAGTCTGCCAAACAGACTCTTGTAGCTTCTTCAACCATGGCGGCGGAGTTTATAGCTTGCTATGATGCTTCCAACCATGGGATATGTCTACGAAACTTTGTCACTGGCTTGCATGTTGTTGACAACATTGAGATGCCACTTAAGATTTATTGTGACAATAATCCAGCAGTGCTTTACTCCAACAACAACAGGAGCTCTACGAAGTCAAAATTTATTGACATCAAGTACCTAGTGGTGAAGGAAAGAGTTCAGAATAGACAAATTTCTATAGAACATATAGGAATAGATTCTGTGCTAGTTGATCTGCAAACTAAGGGCTTGACACCTAAGGTTTTCCATGGGCATATTGCTCATATGGGTGTTGTCATTGAGGTTGCCTTAGTTTAGTGAGAGTTTTTCTTTATGTTCTATGTTTTGGTACAAACTTTATATTATGTTTGAGTTTCTGCAAAAATAAAAATTATGTTTTATGAGTTTGTTATTAAACTTGTTTGTATCTTATTGTGTGCAATATTGATTTACACTTAAGGACTTCATATTGATCTCACTAAAGACTAAAGTTGGACCAGTTGCAAATAGGTATGATTGATATCACATTGCATGTAATTTCCATGCTACTCATCCATATCGATCTATGTCATTGAGTGTATTGATGTGGTGATCGTCGTGGTTTAGTCATGTTCTCTGGTTGTGATGAAAGCTGCGGTGGATCCATTGTTGATATATGAGATGAACCAGATTGTAAAGTGGAAGTCTAAAGATAAATAGCATATAGATGCATGCCTAAAGAATTGTGATATAATTGTTATAATATGTAGCCTAAGTGAGAGATTGTTGGAATTTTATATTTCAATAATTAAAGTGGGCTAATATTATAAAATAATTATTTTAGCTATTTATCATTAAGGGGCTTTATTTTATGTGATCAAATTAAGCAAGCTCATTAGACTACCAAATAAGATGATATGAGCTTAAATGAGTAAATGTCAGTGTTGGCCGATTAGGGAATAATGAAAACCCTATTAGGTTAACACACTATAAGAAGACTATGGTCCTTAATATACCGAATCACTGAAAACTCATTGTCTTCTCCTCATTTGAAGAGAGGCTAAGGTCTTGTCAAGGAACTCAAGAGATTCAACTGAGGAAGAACCATAAGGCCATTGGTGACGTTGTACATTGTTTGTTCGTGATTGATTGCTACCCCTAATCTTGAAGGTTTGTGATCAAGTTCATCCCTTTGAAAAACGCTTAGATCAGGAGCCTGCGATAGATCCATGTATTTAAATAGATCTCTGAATCCTAGTAATCTTGCATGATGTAGATCATAGGTTATGTGATTTTTGCGCTCTAAGATGTATGCCTATAGAATTAAAGCTTCCGCATAAAGAATAAAAAATAATTCCTAACAAATTGTACTTAGAATTGTAGTTTTTAAGGTCGAAGCTAAGATTTAGAAGTATTATAAATTAGTTATTTTTCAATTTCATAGAATTTGAATTCTAAATCTATTGTACAAACAAACAAGATAATTAGAAATTGAGAGGTCCAATTCAAATTTTAAGACTTAATTCCAAGCTTAATTCTGTCTGCCAAATGAGACAATAGTGAATTAGAATGTTATCTAATAACTTGTATGATAATATGTTAAAAAAATGTAAATGTAAGTTTGTACAAGTATTATTGCTCTTTTTAAATTATTATCTCAAAATATTTGAATGAGAACATTTATTATTAGTTGTTTTAAATAATATTATGAATTTAATTTAAATTTATTATAACCATCAAAATATTTTACAATATCAACTAATTATGCATTGTTATCATTAAATGACTTTAACTATAATACCAATAACTTGAAAAGTCAAATATTTTTAATGATATGTTAATACATAATTTAATAATAATATAAATTTTTTTACACTAAAATAAACTAAAATTAAACTATTATGGTAAAATGCATTTTACCCCCTTATCCATAAATGATATACTTTTAATGATATGCGTTTCAAATACGCACATCATCTTCCTCTCCCTCCTTCATGTTTACTCTCCTTTGTTCCTTCAATAAGTGCCAGCTACAGCTAAAATTGACCCCTGCAAGAATAGTATGTGGGATTTAGATTACATCCGTACACTTGCATCATGCATAAAAATGTGCCATGGGTGCATGTTCGGTTCGTTTCAGCAAATCTGATGAGAAGCAGCTTTCCATATTTAGTGGGATTAAAGCTCTTCACTTGCGCTGTGTATCTAGAGAATACAAAGCCATGTAGATTGAGAGTCTGCAGTCTGCGAAAGATATTTTTCCTAGAGCTCTAACGAGTAGCAATCTTGCAACTTCAAAAATATTGTACAAAGTCAAACAGTTATTAAAGACTGCAAGTCTATTATGCTCTCTGATAATCTCTTATCTTCAAGGCAAGTTAAAGTTTATTCACTAGAAACATTTTACGTCGCTGGACACCTTAAAACAACTAGAAGTATCAAGTCTTTCCTTCTGAAACGCATCCTGGAACAGTATATCCTAATTGATAAGCTGCAATGTCATTGATGGATGGTTATAACATGATCAAAGAGGGGTCTTGTTCATCATTTATGTAAATTAATTTTAAATATAATATTATTTTAATAAAAATGTGAGAATTACAATAGATAATACTAAATTATGACGTAATATGCTTAATTATATAAATTAGGATAAAAAGTATAACAGGACTAATAAATTAGGGGATAAAGTGCATTTGACCCCTAATCTTATACATCATAGTAGATTTGTTTAACAGTTTAATTTTATTCTACAGTTATTTAATAATGTGATATATTATTAGAAAAATTAGACTTTTTTAATATTTGTTGTGATAGTCAAATTCTTTTAATAATTTATCAATACATAAATAAATAATAATATAAATATTTTTATACTAACAGTTCATCAAAATTTAATTTTGAATAATATAAAAATTAACCAAAAAATACTCTTATCTTAAAAATAATCATCATCAACCTGTTTAGTTTATTTTTTATTTTTATTTTCAGTTTAATATATTTTTATTATAATTATAAAAGTATTATTTTATTTTTTATTTTCATTGTTATTTTTACAAAAAATTTAAAAAATAAATTAAAAATAAAATAATATTTTTATAATTATAATAAAAATATATTTAATTAAAATTTTAAAAAATAAACAAATACGCTGTTAGAATTACGAGCGTATCGGTGATAAAAAAAAAAATAAAAAAATGAATGGATTTGGATTTGAATAATAGGACCAAAAATAGGGATGAGAGAGAGAGGCATGTCAGTGACGCAGTAGTACAGTCCAGTATATAATATATACAGAGACAACAGTCCCTCAGAAATGAAAGAAGCCAGCAGCCAAAAAGATTGAAGCATTGCTGAAGAAAGATAAAGAGAGGTGGTCACTTCATTATTTCACATACGCCCAGAAAATCATGACACCCTTTATCAATTTGAATCATCTTCTTCTGCCTGTGCTGTAGATTAGTTCTCAACTTCTCATGTTTCATTGTTTTGATACTGACATCATTTTAATATTTCAATTTGGTCCAATAAGAAGGAAAATATAAAGCAAAAGAAAAAAAAAATTCAATCTTTTTTTTTTTTCTCTCTGTAAAACTTGGCTTTTGGTTTATTCCCCAGTTTCTCTCTCTTCATGTTGTATCATCTGTCAGATATTAATGGCCACTGCAGATTCCAGTGGTTTGCAACTTGGTTGTGGCTTTTTCAATCCCAGCTGTCCTATTTGTAGCAAAGTAGTTGTTGGGATGGGACCAATTGACCCATCCTGCACTGCACCTCTTTGTGATTTTTCAGGATAACCATCAATGCCATTTATGATTTGTGAGTTCTACCCTTGTAAATTTCCACCCTATCTTAGGGCTATTTTCTTAAACTTTAGTCTTTTTTCTGGTTTTAACTCTTTTAGATTATTTTTATATGTCTTTATTGGTTAATTATGAAATTTATTTTAGTTTTTCTTAATTAGCTGAAATTACTTCAAAATGGAATGTTTTTGTAATATTTAGGATTTTATTTCTAAAACTTTTAGGAAATATTGGTAATTAAAAGTCATTTACAGTCACACTCAGAATTAGGTTTTACTTGACTGTGAATGTAATATGTTAGGTGTCGTGAAAGAAATCTTTTTTATGACGGTTGGTTAATGTGTCAAAAGCTTGACAGTGCGTGTAACTTTTGCATCCTATGTTTTAAGGAAGAGATTAGTTGCTAATCACTTTGAGCTCTGATAATATCATATTCATACTCCTATTCAATGGAATCTACATTTGACTAATTCATTGGATTTTACTATGAGGTTGGTTTTCCTGACTTTTGGGTGTTAGATCACACCGTTGGGATTGGGGATATTTGTTGGGTTTTGTGTTTAAGGGAAATATGGTTTTATTAATACCCAATTTGGAAAAAAGACTTTGAACCCATTTGTTAATCACTATATTCTTCTTTCAACCTTTTTATTTTCTGAAACTTCAATCTTTGAAGTCTCTGTGGTGCTGAGGCCTTGATGCCTAGTTTCTTTCTTCTGGCCTTCTGGGTCAAAGGCATTGTCTGTTATATAGCAAGAATAGAAAACCAAATATGATGCTGAATGTGTTCAGTGAAAATGAGCTTTACAGCAGTAGTAATAGTTATGGTGGAAAGTTTTGTGGGCCTGTGCTGTTAAAACTGTTCTTATCATTAGGGCTATGGTAAACTGGATTTTGTTTTTTATTGGATGGGAAATAGCAATTTGAATGCTCTTGTTATCCATTATAGTGTTATCGGTTTTTCTTCTTTGTTTGTTTCTGATAGGTCTCTTTCGTTTATTAGAAATCATAGCCCTAATTACCATTCCATTGACCAACCTTCACATTTATTTCTAAATTTTCATTTTCCTTAAATCGTCATGTATTGCATCTATGATTTTATGGTTGTCAGATATTTCTCATGTTCTAACTGAACTTTATTGCCTTTTCATTCAACAATAGGTCAGAAATTCACAAGAGTCCAGATATTTTTAATTCTTAAGCAAATCACCATTAGAATTTCACATACTTCAGAGAGTGCTGGGATTTCATTGGTATTGAACTCTGTTCAGCTTCCTGCCATTTTCTGCGTCTGTTGGCTCTGCTTCATGCCTGGACCTTGTAGTCCAGCATATCTGCTCCCATAATTTAGCATACCGGCAGAGTTAATATTGGTGGTACTCACCATAGAAATAATCTAGATCCATGATTCCCATAAAACAAACCAGTGAGTTTGTGGTATTTAAGATGGGTTTATCCTAGAGTTTAGAGCAGTTAGGTTGAAACCTTTCATTTCCTTGTAATAAAACTCTCTAGTTGGTTCAAACAAGACTAGATGACTGTGGATGAAGTGGGTAGTAGCTCTGAGTGGAGCAAAGAGCAGGATAAAGCATTTGAAAATGCCTTGGCAACTCATCCAGAGGATGCTTCAGATCGATGGGAGAAGATTGCGGCTGATGTTCCAGGGAAGACTATAGAAGAGATTAAACAGCATTATGAGCTCTTGGTTGATGATGTTAACCAGATCGAATCTGGTTGTGTGCCTCTACCATCTTATAATTCTTCTTCAGAGGGCTCAACAAGCCATGCTAGTGATGAAGGAGCTGGCAAGAAGGGTGGCCATCTTGGGAATTATAACAGTGAGTCTAATCATGGAACTAAGGCTTCAAGATCAGATCAGGAACGACGAAAGGGTATTGCTTGGACAGAGGATGAACACAGGCAAGTTTATCATTGCTTACATATTTAGAAAAATCTATTTATGCTAGTATAGGTTACTTTTAATTCGTGATTATTTTTTTTCTCAAGTTTGTTATGTTTAACCCTATGCTTTTGGGGTTAGTTGTATCTGATTGTGGACTCTATATCATAAGGAATCTGAATATCATGGTATACTCAGAATCACAGGTTGCTTATGCACCTTAACAAATTATTTCTGATGATCTTTGTTGGTTTAATTTGCTGAAAATCTTAATTCTTTTGAAAGTTATCTGTAGTAACTAATAACTATCTTACAAGATTCTTTCACTAAACCACGGCATGGCATCTGGAGCTCCTTAAGAAGGTTATGGCATTGCATTATGGTTTTAGGGGAGGATGAAGTGGGCAAAAACAGAGGGCTGGGGAATCTCAATCTCAATGTTGGATTAACTCTTACTATAATAATTTCCTTTGATGTGGCATCATATGGTCTCATGTGGCATCATATGGTCTAAATGCATAATATGTATTCTTTTGTTAGAATACTTCTTTGACAGGCCATTCACCAGATTTGTATCTAAGCAATCTATTAGTGTGAATATGCCTGTTAAATTTGTCTGTTGTGTTGTGGTCATCAAAGGAATATTGTGTTAAAGTTAATAGCCAGAGTAACATAACATGATATATGAAAACGTGAAAGATGAAATCTATTCCAGGGAGGAGAGAGAGAATTGGGGGAGCTTAAAAGGGTATGTTTGGATGGAGGAGAATGGAAGGAAATGGATGGAGGTGAATGTTTACTTGAAAACTTTTTTATTTTGTTTATCTAAAACCTTCTCCCCGCCTTTTTCCTCCATTCTCCTCCATCTAAACACACCCTAAGGGTAAATAACAGAAATGTCATGATGTTGACCTGGCAGTGCTCAACTCTGGTTGTAAACATACTGATGTGATCTTAGAATTTGTTGTTTCAATCAATATAGTTTTGTTCTTTGCAAAATTTCTCCTTTAGTTTTTATCTGTAGTTTGGCAGTCGTTGGTTTAGTAGCATTTATATTAATAGTATGATCTTATGTCTTTACCCTATAAATTTAATTTGTGGTTAGAAGAAAGGAACTGAGAAAGTATTAGCCTTGTTTAGAATTTGTCAAATTGGTCATGGACACAAGATTTCTCAACTTAATATGTAAAATCTTATTTTCTGCTTGATATACTTCTCTCCTTTAATTCTTTTTTATACTTATCCTCATTGGATGACATAAGTTATCTGTTTGGGTTACATCAATTGGTTGTGCCTATAACAGAGTTTTGGTCCTAGCTTCAAGAAGCAGACTTGTCACTCCTTTTCTTGGCACGCTCCTATGATCTCCAAAAGTTAAAAGCACTTGTTGTAGTATCTTCTTAACAATCCTGGTCTACATTAATCTTATGGTCCTATCAACTGCTGAATAACTTAATTTGAGCATCTGAGGGTATGGGACCTTAAAACTGTAAAATGTGTTAAACACTTATATCCTTGGTTTGTCAAACCACAAATGTGAAAGTATCCTGCATCCATAGTTGGCTATGAGCAGTATGCAATTTAGATTTCTGTTTGGGGAGGGGGAAACATAGCTTCAAACTCATAGTTTTGCTATGACTTGGTAAAATGTATTAAGTTGAGATTTTACATATTTATGATTTTGTTAATTCTGCATTGGAGCAATTATAGTACCTCTTCATGATTTCAAGAGATATTTGTGTCTTTAGTTTACATTTGTGACAATAGTTTTGAGATGTGTGCAAGAAGAACAAAGTACTGCTCAGAGTAGTCAATCGTGCGCTATAGCGGTGGAGCGTGGCGTCACGTCACCCACCCGGGACGGAGCTCCTGTAGCGGAGTGTTTTGTTGTCGCGGCGATTGCAGCCCAGAATCACGGGTGTTTCGCGGCCATATCGCAGCAATCGCGCCCGCTATTGCAAAACTGACTGCCCCCACGTCGTTTCATGTTTTTTAGTTGAGGTTTTTAGGGACGTGTGAGGAAGAATAGGGTTATTTTGCAAAACTGGAGCTGGGTACCCTATTTTGAGCTTGAAGAACATTCCTCAGAGCCTTCCTCCACCATTTTCGACGAGGCTCACCATTTCTGGTGAGGCCTGAAATGACTTCGCCTCAGCCTCTGTTTCGCACCCATGATTGTCCCACCTGTTTTGCAGTATCCCACCTCTCTAGCACACTCAACCAGCTCTGTTTCACATGCATCTTCTTCCTCTTTTGCACAGCCTTTGTTTTCTTATTATTTCAGACTATTTCGCACAGCTTGCCCAGCACCCAGCTTCTTCCTATTTTGCCCAGCATTTGTTTCGCACAACATCTGCAATAAGTGATGCTGTATTATCGTGAACTTTTTTTTTCAATCTTTCGAAGGAGTTTTAAGACATCACTGTCCTTTATTTTTTTGGTGATAACAATCTTTTTTTTTATTTGGTTATACTTGTTAGTTGTTAGACTTAGTTATTTGTTCTTTAATTGTTTTTTATTATACTTTGGCCAAGATGATTGATAAGTGCCTATTGAATTTTGAGTATTTAAACTTTGTTTATTATTCATTTGCTTATGGTATAAAGTTTTAAAATTTAAGATTATTCATTTTCCCTTAACAACTCTATGCTCCTCCTTCTCTTTCAATCCTTTTCTTTTTCTTTTTTTAAATCTTATGCTCCTTGATGACTTTTGTGATTATTGACTTGTTAATTATGCCTAATGTTCGTGGTGATTGTGTGACTCTAGAGTCTAGAATTTTGACTTTTGATTATTAATGATGAATGTGTTTAATTTTGACAATTTTTATATTTTGAAGCATTTATACATGTATAGTATAATTACATATGTTTTTTTTCCCTTTTTTTCGGTGTAGTGGCCATCCCGCTATCCGCTATCCCGCTATAGCGTTTTTGGGGTAGGCCGCTACGCGCCGCTATCCGGGATTGACTACTATGGTACTGCTAGATGTCTTAGTTATTGTATCTCAGAGTACTATTCATAGCCACAGCCAAGCATTGGAATTTCTATATTAGCTCTTTTGCAACCCTAGATGACACCTATTATGCAGCTGTAGTTATAAGAAATTGTGCTTTTGTTGAGCTCCGCGGATGAAGTTCTGGACTCTGCAAAACCAAAGACCTTTATGATCTAGATTGTAATATACTAACCTCATTTGTATTTTATTCCATCTAATCTGCCTTCATTAAATATTGGGTTAATTACGCTTATGGTCCTCATGTGTTCGGATACTACAAGAATGTTGTGTTAATTATTTATTTGATTTTATTTTTTATGCTTTACCTTTAAACCCCATATGGTTTGTTTCAGAGAAATATAGCGCATAAGCTGAACAGAATTTCCATTAACCTCAAAACTAAGATTCATAGACGTGGTCTGGGTGCATGTCTGAAGCCTTACATACATTAAGTTGCATTGGATGAAGATTTGGCTGTTTTGTTAACAATTTTGTTATTGGTTCACTCCAAATTTAGGAAGAGGTACCATATATCTCTGTATAAAGCATTAGTATGATAAGATTCTTTACTGATGTCACGTGCTAACATTATATTGGTGGTTGTTGAAAGTCTCTAATGAACTTGATAGTTATCATTGCAGTGGAATTAGTATGTTGACTGGATATATATGCTACTTGTTAAGAAAAGTCACGTGGCATTTGAATAGTTGATCATCTTGGCAGCTGCTAAATTGCGAATCTGATTGCAGCTCATCAGTTTACCATTTTTTGTGTAGCAAGTATATCTGATATTTGGCCTATATTTGTGGCCTTAATTTGGTATTGTTGAGATTTGTTCCTTCGATTCTTCTGATTGCTTTGGGGCCAAAACTATTTCACATTAGTTTCCATCCTTTTGCTGGATTTGAGGATCAAGTTTTTCTAATTTATGGACTGCTTTGATCCAGGTTTTAAGTTTGACAGGCACTGCTATATTTAAGGATAGGGCATAGTTAGATTTTATGTGTGCCAAATGCTAAAGTTTTGAACTCTTAAAAGTGTTGTAAGCTATTTCACTTATGCTATCATTCATCTGCTCCTTAAATTGTAATGAGGTTGTATCCCCTCTCCTGGAGAAAAAGAATCATGAGTTACTCTTTTCTTCTCCCTTTACAAATAGGATGAAGCTTAGATAAATTTCCTTAGGTGCTTGTGGTGTTGTTCTCTTATTAAAATATGACGTGTATTATTTTTTTACACATCAGAACCAAAAGGCAGGATGAAGTGGCACTGAAATTCAAAAATAATACACGTTATATTTTAATAGGGGAACAACACCACAAACACTTAGAAAACCGTATCTAAGTTTTGTCCTTACAAATATCCATGCATTCTCTTCTTTTTTCTTTTTTTTTTTTAAATGTTACGGCTATGATTGATTTTTGTTTTTGTATTGTAGCTAAAATGGCTCTAAAGTGTAGCCTTGGAACTTTGGTTATTTATTCTGGCACTATCTCTTCCAACTTGGCATTTGTTTCCCTTTTCTTGACGCCTAATTTTAAATCCATAAAGATTCAAGTGCTCTTGCAGTGTTCTCTATAGCCCTACTTCAGACAAGCATCTTTACGAAGGTTTCTAAACTGTCACATGTCAAAACCTCTTTCTTTCATGCAATGATTATTTTCTCATTCTTTATCACATTACAGTAATAAATCTGATCCCTCTAGTGAAATTGATATCTGAACCTATCATTCCTCTTATCCCTCTAGGAATAAATCCATAACATGTCAAATTATTTGAGCAAACCCAGTTTCTCTACTGCCAAAAACTATGGTCTTCCATCCTAAATTGGTTTGACATTTGGGAATTGAGCTTTTGACTCAGTTTCTTTCTGGCAAGAACTATTTATTATTTGTCTGACATTAGCTTGGCACTTACGAGAAATCAGCTGCCCACAATACTTCTTTTTCCTTTAAATTTTCAGAATGTCATCTGTCTTATATAGGCCATTTACCGTAGTATTTGTAACCTGTGGTTGATGACAACTATGCTTCCATATGCTCAGCTTTGTTTTTTCTAATTCTTTTTATGTTTTAAAATTTTCAAATTGGTTGAACAGGTTATTTCTTCTTGGCTTGGATAAGTATGGAAAAGGTGACTGGCGAAGTATATCAAGGAACTTTGTGGTGACAAGAACGCCTACACAAGTAGCAAGCCATGCCCAAAAATACTTCATTCGTTTGAATTCGATGAATAAGGATAGAAGGCGATCTAGCATACATGATATCACCAGTGTGAATAATGGAGACATTTCAGCACCTCAAGGACCAATTACTGGTCAAACGAATGGTTCTGCAGGAAATTCTACTGGCAAATCGGTCAAACAAGCCTTTCCAGCCTCAACTGGAGTACCAAGTGTAGGAATATATGCTGCTCCTACCATTGGGCAACCTATAGGAGGACCCCTAGTATCTGCAGTTGGCACCCCAGTGAATCTTCCTGCCCCTGCACACATGGCATATGGTGTTCGAGCCCCAGCTCCTGGTGCAGTTGTTCCTGGTGCACCAATGAACATGGGTCCTATGGCATACCCTATGACACACACATCTGCTCATAGGTGAAGTGATGTTATAGAGGCCTGATGTACAAAAACCGGCAGACTAGATGGCTTCTGCACTTAATGTAATTCTTTTCCTAGACAACTGCAAGCACGAGTTTTATGTTTAATCAATCATTTCAAATAAGCCATACCAGGAAGCAATTGAATGTATCTGTATAGGCTGCCATGGAATATTTGACAGCCTTGACATAGAACAACATAAAAGTACGGTTATTTTCTAGATTTTTAATTTGCTATTGTTAAACCGTACTGTAGAGGAAGGTTATATGGATTTAAATTGTAAATTATTGTTGATTTTTCTCTTGGTATTTATTGTAGGAAATAAACTGCACATCTACTTAAGTTTCAGTTATATATCATGCAAGTTGCTACGATTGGCATATTTAAGTGCACTGTGACAGGTTAGCCTTCAAAATGTTACAATAATGTAATTGAGAATTCTTCGTGGGTAATGGACTAATGGGTGTAAATATTGGTTTTGTAGTCTCTGCGCAGGTAGAAGGCAACTTTTTAAAAGATTGGTAAGAGTTTTCGTGTGTTTTTTTTATTTAATTTTCAACTGAAAAAGTGATCATTAAAGACAAGATTGAATTTAATGCTACATTTTCTTGTTTTGTCGGGGTTTCTTTTTAGGGGTTTAATTTCAAAGCCTTTTATCATCTCTACTCTTTCATTTTAACTTCAAATGAACCTACACCATTTATCTAGAAAAGAAAGGATGAAAATAAGTTTCGATACTACTTTTAGTTTAATTAAGATTTAAGGACGAAATTAACAAATTTAATAATTGAAAGTATAAAAGAAAATTTATTATAATGCCTTTAAAATTTAAAGGAATATTTTTTTAAATCTAAAAATAAAATGTTTTAATATAATAAATTTCAAATAGAGAAGTTAGAGTAATTTCCTTTTTATAACTAATAGAGAGTTTATTCTTAAAATAACGTCTTAGTAAGTAGCATCCAATCATCCACGTTTCATGATAGTGCTAATAACTTCAAATGGTGGATTGTAAGCTACTTTAGGAGTTATCCTTTAAAAATTTATTTTTTATATGAAGAAATTATTTTTTACATTGTTATTTAATATAATTTTGTTTTGCTTATGAGTAACATGAGTAAATTAGAATCCACCCAAATATTTACCCCCATTCGTAAAACGTTTAGACTTTAGACTTAACTGGTCAAAGCAATCTGTGAAACTTAGGAGCTATCGTGGCTCTCCAGTCTGTTTCCATTGGTGGGCATTCACAACTTCACAAGCCTGCCTGACTGCCTGCAGAATTGTTGCAAGGTTTCAGCTGTCCTGCAGCATATTTTGCAGTTTGGTTGGATGTTTCTTCAACCTCTTTAAAAAAAATATATTTTGTAAGAATTTAATACTACTTTGAAATAAGGTCATTCTGGCTTGGGTTGGCTTTGGGTTTCAAATATTTTAAAATCCAATCTATTTAAGAAAGTAGTGGATTTGATTGGGTTGGGTTCAAATTTTTTTTTATTCAATCTAAACATATAGGGGTTGAATTGGGTTGAAGGAATTTTTTTATTAATACTTCAAAAATAATAATAGTGCTTATATATTTATTTTAAATTATGGAGTAAGATTTTGTATTAGATTTTATCTTACTTGATATTCTTTTTATCAAGGAACTATTCTTTTAATAGTGTAGATTTCTTTCAAACACTAAGAAGTTTAGAAACCATAATTTGATAATATTCATGACATATTAAATAATAATTTTAATTAAATATTTTTAAAGAAATTAATTACCTTAATAATTTATAAATTTATATAAGATCTAGAAGTCATAGTAAAACGTAATAACACATTTCAATTTTTTTTTATAAAAAAAAAAACAACAAAAAATTAAGTGGATTGGATTAAGTTTGTGTGAGTTAGGAATTCTAATCCCGCCACTTCCAACCTCTTGCGAGTTAAGAGATTTCTGACCCAATTAAACCTACAAACCCAAACCAACCTGCTATATATCGGTTGGATTGAGATGATTTGTATGGATTTACTAGTTGACCTGTTGAATACCCATACTTTAAAGTATCTTTTATTAAGTTACCCAGAACCTTTGTTTGTATCTAAATAGAATCTCTAATACAAAAATGTTAGTAATTTTTTAAATTTAATTATTATTCTATCTATAAAAAATAGCCTTTTGCTTGGGGGTAGTAGATTAGAATCAACCATTTAGATAATAGTGGAAAAGAATTAGATTTAGTTTTCATTCATTATGTAAAAAAAAATTTGCACTATCATTTAATCATGTGTTATTACATTATTAAAAGAGTTTGACTATAATAACAATTAATCGTGAGGTCAAACACTTTAAATGATATTGCAATATATTATTAGGTGATAGTGTCAAAAATTATTTACACCGATAGTGAATTAAAATTAAATTATAATTTTTTTTTACATTAGCAAGCATCAATTGGAAAAATTGTATGGATATATAAAATATAAATTAGATAAATATTATTAACTTTTATTGTATGGTAAAGATATCATCGGGTCACCTATCACGTCAATGGAAATTAAGTCCCAGCCAGAGCAATTTAAACTGCACACCCCACATTAACATGGTGAATTTAAAGCAATTAATTTCTTTAACAACTTTTAAAATATTCAAACTTAAGTAATCAAGGCAGAGAGTACATCACCTTAACCATATGACCAAACTTATTGGGTTAGATAAATATTACCTTTAAAATTGAGGGTTTTGGTGAATGGAATTTCTATTATTTTTAACTAAAATATTACCTTAGTGTTTTGAATTGAAAAAGTAATTAAGGTCAACTACACAAGTTATAATTACATGGATGAATAATTGGCCATTTTTTTTTGGCAATAATAGGCCTTTTTTTTTCCCACAATAATAGGCCATCTTTGATGAAGCAATACCATTACTTTAATTAAGGAAAACTTTATAAGCTTCAACTAAATTGCAGATTATGTAATTAGGCTCTGAACCATGGATAAAAACATACAGATACTAATTAAAAAATACACATCCATTTATCAATTTATCTAGTTCCTGTTTGTATACAATAAAATAAATAAGCATAATTAAATTTTATAGATGAAAAATAAAATAGAGTTGAAAACTTCAATTTTTTAGAAATTATATTATAAGATAAGTGACACCACTCAAATTTGTCCAGGCAAATAAAAAAAAAATGCTTCTTGTTAAATTTAAAGACTCAAATTTATAAAAATAAAAAATATATTTTGTTAAATTTAAAGAAAAATAAAAAAATATTTTATTAAAAGTAAGAAATTATAAGAAGACCTCAAATGCTGCTTGTGCTCCTTTTTACTTTTGGAGCACACTAGGATGTCATTAATGAAAACTATCACAAAGTGATCTAAGAACAACTTGAAGACTCGATTTATCAAGTCCATAAAAGCTACTAGGGCATTGGTAAGACCAAAGGACATAACTAAAAACTCATAATGTCCATAACGAGTACAAAAAGTTGTCTTTAGAATATCTTCATTCCTTATCTTCAACTGATGATACCAAGATCAATATTAGAAAGACACCGAGATCCCTGAAGTTGATCAAACAAATCATCACTATGAGGTAAAGGGTATTTATTCTTCACTGTCACCTTGTTCAACTGTTTATAATCAGCACACAACCGAAAAGAACCATCCTTTTTCTTTACAAACAATATCGGTGCACCCCAAGGAGAACAACTAGGGCGAATGAAACCCTTATCAAGAAGACATTGTAATTGCTCCTTTAACTCCTTAAGCTTAGCTGGAGCCATTTGGTATGGGGGGTATAGATATTGGTTGAGTGCCTAGAACCAAATCTATACAGAACTCTATCTCTCTATCAGGTGGTAACCCTGACAACTTCTCCGGAAACACATCGGGGTAATCACACACCACTGGAATCTGCTCTAAACTTCCCTTAGACATACGAGTGTCTCTCATTGAAGCTAAATACCCACAACAATCTTTCCTCAACAATCGCCAAGCTACAACAGCTGAAATCAACTTACATGGTGATAAACTTTGATCACCTTGAAACATAAAAACTGGTTCCTCTGGCATATTAAACTGTACCACTTTACTGTGGCAATCCAAATTATCATGACAAGAAGCCAACCAATCCATGCCTAAAATCACGTCAAAATTCTCCATATCAAGCACTATTAGCTCTGTTGATAAAAATTTACCTCCTACTATTATCTCACAAGATTTATACATTGAGTTAGCTAACAAGAAATCACCCATAGGTATAGCTACTATCAAAGGTTCCTCTAGAGGTGAAGGATCTTTCCCAAGTCTAGAAGCAAAGAAATGAGATATAAAAGAGTGTAGCTCTAGGATCAAATAAAACACGTGCATCATGAGAACACACCGAGAGTATACTTGTCACAATAACATTGGATACATGAGCATCCTAACGAGTCAAGGCAAACACACAAGCCTGACCTCTACCGGCTTGCCCTGACCTCTGCCTCTAGATCCTCTACCACCCTGCTGAGAACTACCTGATCCTCGACCCCTTGAACCAACAAACTGTCTCGTTGGAGCCACTGGTGCTGAAGCTTTACTAGAAGAGGGATGAAAAGGTAGCATATGGCAATTTCTCATAAAATGCCCAATCTGACCACACTGATAACACCCAGCTGAACCCTACTTACAAGGTCCAGTGTGTACTCTCCCACAAGTGATACATGCGGTACGAGTCTGACCAAAATGCCTCTGATGCTGAGAATCACCTCGACTCTGAGTTGTGCTAGCTATCTTACTGCCGTAAGTATTGCCTTGAGTACGATTCTTCTGCTGGCCCTGACAACCCTGACCAACATCTCTAGCACCTCCACTACCATGGCCCTGATGGCCACCACGTAATGTCTCAGAGTGTGACCTCTTGCATGAGTCACGAGAAGATCCTTCTCTCTCTCTATTGCCCCGCTCAATCGTCAAAGCCTTATTCAAGGCCTTGTCATATGTCATATCACCATGGCCGCAATCAACTTGAATAAATAACTCTTCAACCCTTCCACAAACCTTTGAACACATAACTCCTCTATGGCTACTAGGTGTGGTGTATATCTGGACAACTACATAAACTGGATATTGTAATCCATCACCGACATCTGATTGTTTGTACAAGAGTCTCAAACTCTCGTGCCCTAACATTTCGAACACTCTAATATAAGAATGAGTCATGAATAGTCGAACAAACTCATCTAAAATCCCTGCTGGTCTTGCAAGAAGCATGCTCTCATACTAGCCTCTAGCTACATCCTTTAGTCGAAATGTTGCCAACTCAACCATCCTGGCTGGAGAACAACCCAGTCCTCTGCATATCCATGACACCTCATCAATAAAACTCTAAGGATCTTCAAGGGAGTCTGAACCTCCAAAAGCAGGGGGATTAAGCTTCATAAAGTCAATCAATGAAACCTCTGTCACTGTATGGAGCACAGGCTACTGCTTGCTCTGCCCTGCCTCCTGATAAGGCTCTAAATCCACCTGAGTATGATCTCCACGTGCTTGTTGATGTCCACCAATAATGTTCACTAACTGTTCTATTGCTTGCTACACATTCTGCATACCAGCTGCTAACTAAACTAGTGTTGGATCACCATGCCTAGCTCTAGGAATATCAACCTCAAGCATCCTACTAGCTCCTCTACGTCTACCTCGATCACGACCATGATAGCAACCACGTCCATGACTTCATTAGAAGTTGCTCTACTAACTGGTATAGTCTTGGGTGGCATCTTCACCTAGGGAAGAGTAGAGATTAGACAAAAGACAAGGATATCAAATAAGATTGAATAAGGAAAGCTACAATTCAATAAACCAACACTGACAAGCGACTCTAGTTCAAAAGATAGGTGATCATAGCTTCTTGCATGTTAGTTGTGCCCGAGTACACAAGTTACAAACAAGATTCTACAACTACCCAAATTTTGTAGCTAATAGGACCTACTAACCAAAGCTCTGATACCAACTTTGTCATGACCCGATCTTAGGCCATGACCGGCGCACAGGCTAAATCAACTCAACACTTACCTAGCCTGGCAAACGTAGCTAATAATGCTGAAAAACCGCTTTAAAAACTTAGAAAATGACTTTTGAAAATTCAACAGAGTCTCCCCTAAAAAATAAATAAACCAAATTTAAATTTATCTGAAAAACAATACAAATCTCAGAAATTTTAGCAAGTATGAGTCTCTCTCATGAACCAACTATACATATATGTATATACAATCAAAATCAATTTTATAGAATGTTACACAACCAGGATAACCATACTATATACAACTCAATAGAATTTATAACACTATCCCCTATAGCTGCACAAATACTGGAGTCAAAATACAACACTAGTCAACAACAATGATGGGGGTATACCAAAAGACTAATAAGTCTGGGGAGAACAACAAATCCCAGGAACCAGCTACTCAGCTGTCTGTGAATCTAAATTAAAAAATGAATGAAATGGAGTGAGTCACATAGACTTATTGAGAGAATAATAAACTAAGTGAACTGGAAGGGAAACAAATAATCGCTCGAATATTTAGGCTTTCCAATAATCTCCGAATATACTAACTGATGGAAATAAAATTTATAAATGAGCTATTATATCAAATACTATCTTTTCTCCAAATTATACGTAAACATAAATTTCTTTAAAAATTCTAATCATCAATAATATAATCCATATGGGTAACGCTGAAAGAACTATAATACAAGTTGAGAAGTTAACTCTACCCAACATACCAATTCTCATGCTTGTCTCAAGCCAGGGGCCTTGCCTCACCCAGCAAAAATCTTGTGGCTAAGGTCTGCTCACCCTACAACCACATAAAAGGGTTAAGGGTCCTCTCACCTAATAACCAAGCTGAATCAACTGGCCTTGCCAGATCTGTCTATATCTTTGTATCAACTATGTGCACATAGGCCATTATATCTCTTCGCTAACGGCAAACGGTGTTCTAACTCGTAACCCATAATGGATATTGAAAATATAATATACAAATATTATCCAATAAAACTAACGATTCTAATAATAAAATTTGAAGTCATTTCTAAATATCCAACTGAACTTTTACTTTAATAATTATAAATGACAACTTAAATAGCTTATAGAATCGATAAAGCTATAGCTAAAATATAACCTTCATAACATTTAATATTTCCAAACACAAAATGAACATAAATATAATTTAATCGTCCATTGTAATAAAACTTCATTTGAATAAAATTCAAATATTCTTGGAAAGTTTGTTTCCCCAAATAAAATAGTAAAGATGTCACTAAGTAAATTATCCATTCACAGAAATGAAGAACTAGTCTCAATTGTCTTCAACAGCTCCTGTGGAGGCAAGTAGAGTAGTATCCTGTGAATTTGCTCACAAACAAAAATACTTTCATAAATCTAGATAGGCCAACAAGGACCTACGCAAAATCACAACTATAAAAGATAATCTTTTTCCTAATATAACTTAAGTAGGGGCTCTAAGATTTCTAAAAGAAATATAGAATTTCTACTTCAATCTAACTCCAGAGTTCTTAACCACCTCTTAGAAATTATCCCCAACCCTTATTTTGTTATCATTTCCACAAAATAGAACTACCTACTATATTTTAGAATTTTCATGGCTACAAGATATACAAAGAGCAAAACCTCAAGAATTAAAAACTCACATTAAGCTCTAAAATCAAGTTGGTGCAAGCAAGTTTAGTGATCAAGAGCTCTTTCCATCTCTCTCTCTCTCTCTCTCTCTCTCTCACTGTCTCTCTCACTCTCGCTCCCTCTTTTCTCACGTGGTATAGAGGAAATTATCTTGTCTGTGCCACCGTCCACCAATTTAGATTTCTGTTCTTTTTTTTTTTTAAACTTGGCTGAAAAGTTACCTAAATGCCCTTAAAAACAAATTTAATCCCTTCCCTATAATTTTTTTTCTGCACAGTCACACTTTTCTTCCGTTACTAACTTAAAGGAAAGTTGATGGAATGACCTATTGCGATAATTAATATAATTTATGGATTAAATTAAAAAAATTATAATTCATGGTGGTTATTTGTAAATGGGCCAAAGTTTCAAATGTGAATGCACTTCTTCTTCTTCTTCTTCTTAATACATTGTATGGATTAAATTAAATTTTTTTATAATTCATGGTGGTTATTTATAAATGAGCCAAAGTTTCGAATCAATAACAAATTCACACTTTTTGTTAAACTTTTGATTATTTGTAAATAGGCCAAAGTTTCGAATCAATAATAAATTCACACTTTTTGTTAAATTTTTTATTATTCTTCTTCTTCTTCTTTATGTCTTTTGCATTATGTTAATAAGGCTCCCACTTGCTAACTTATTCAATAACAAATTCACACTTTTTGTCTCTCATGGGAGGAGGCACGGTCTTCTTCTTCTTCTTTATGTCTTTTGCATTGTTCTTCTTCTTCTTCTTCTTTTTTTTTTTTTTATGTCTTTTGCATTATGTTAATAAGGCTCCCACTTCTTCTTCTTCTTCTTCTTCTTCTTTTGTTGCATTCTGTTAATAAGGCTCCCACTTCTTCTTCTGTTGCATTCTGTTAATAAGGCTCCCACTTCTTCTTCTTCTTCGTCTTTTGCATTCTATTAATAAGGCTTCTTCTTCTACTCTTTTATGTCTTTTGCATTCTGTTAATAAGGCTCCCACTTCTTCTTCTTCTTTTTTCTTTTTTATGTCTTTTGCATTCTGTTTGCTAACTTATTCAATAACAAATTCACACTTTTTGTCTCTCATGGGAGGCACTGTCTTCTTCTTCTTCTTCTTCTTCTATTCACACTTTTTGTCTCTCATGGGAGGCACTGTCTTCTTCTTCTTCTTCTTCCATTTTATGTCTTTTGCATTCTATTAATAAGGCTCCCACTTCTTCTTCTTCTTTATGTCATTTGCATTATGTTAATAAGGCTCCCACTTTGTTTTGCATTCTATTAATAAGGCTCCCACTTCTTCTTCTTCTTTATGTCATTTGCATTATGTTAATAAGGCTCCCACTTTGTCTTTTAAATTCTGTCAATAAGGCTCCCACTTCTTATTCTTCTTCTTCTTATGTCATTTGCATTCTGTTAATAAGGCTCCCACTTTGTCTTTTGCATTCTGTCAATAAGTGATGTGGTTCGTATCGCAAGTGTACGATTTCGTCAAGTAGTAAAAATATCGATCCACAGGGACTTGGATTATGATTAACAATTACCCTTAATTATGATTGACTAGGTGAAACCAATATTATAAAATTGTGGTGATAGAACAAGAACATAGAAACTAAAATCTGGAAATAAATAAGAATATCAATTTTTAGAATGAATGCAGAAAAACAGTGTAGATAAATCTGGTTTTTAAGAGATCTAGGATATGGGTTCACCACGATGGTAATTAACAAGTCTGTAATCTTATCACCTCTTCTCAACTAAGTTATACTTGAAGACGAATCATCCTAAAGAATTATTGTTTCCTTTCAGAATACAATAACGTATTCAATCTAACTCAACTTCTATTTTCATGATAATCAAGTTAGAAAGAATCCATTAAGAGCAGATGATTCATAGAAAGCCTCAAGAGTTTTAATATACTTTCGCGATTTAAAAGCTCAAGTTCAGTTAATGGAGTTCAATTATCAAGAGTCACCTTTCAGTTTTTCCCTTAATAACTAAGATCATGCAAACAATGTGGCCAGCATTTTCACAAACACTTGGTGTGCCAAAAACTGAATCAAGATAAACTTAGCATTGAAGAGATAACAATTTCATACATCAAGCATTGTCAATACACCATCGGGTTACTACCAATTCCTAGAACAAAAGAACTACTCAAACATGTTTATCAAAATACAATCCATAAGAATGAAGAACAACATTCAGAAAATAAAATACAAAGACTAGAAGAGATAAGAAGAAAAACTCTGCAGAAAACTTGTGGCTGCTCTTGTGAAGTTTCTCCAAGACCAAGCTCTCCACTCAACCCTAATGGCATGCCTTTTATACACCACACACCCTCCTCTCTCAACCCTAATTCTTTTCAGGTCAGAAGCAAAGGAATGGGCTGCCTACAGGGCCTTAACTTCGCATTTGTGAAGCAGCAGGCTACCAACCACGGCCGTGGTGGCCACCACGGCCTGGCCGTGGTTGATTCTGACTTAGAAATTTCGTGCACTGATGGCCAACCACGGCCGTGGTGGCCACCACGGCCTGGCCGTGGTTGGCTCTGCCATCAAGTATCCTTAGGGAATTTGCCAAAGTGTCCAACATCAAACTTGTAGCCTTGTGTCTTAGCTTTCTATAGCAACTTGAATCACCTCAAAAGGACCTCTGTAGCTCAAGTTATGCTCAAATTACTCCTCAGGGGTCCAGCTGATTTTGAGATCTCAGTATCTCTTCAGGGTAGTTCTGTTTTGGCTCCTCCAAGCTTCAATGTTGCACCATTCCTGCAATTGAACATAAACACACCGCATTTATCTGAACTAAAACTAAAACGGAGGATTAAGTGAATAAATGTACTAAAAAGATAATGAAATGTATGCAAACTAAACTCAAAATGACATGAAGAATCACACACATCAATAAGGCTCCCACTTTTTCTTCTTCCACTTCTTCTTCTTCTTCTCCCACTTTAATAAGGCTTTTGCAATCTATTAATAAGGCTCTCACTTGCTATGTTCTTCTTCTTCTTTTTGCATTCTGTTCTTCTTCTTCTTTTTGCATTATGTTAATAAGGCTTTTGCATTCTGTTAATAAGGCTCCCACTTGCTATCTTCTTCTTCTTTTTCTTTTTGCATTCTGTTAATAAGGCTCCCACTTTTTATCTTCTTCTTCTTCTTTTTGTATTTTGTTAATAAGGCTTTTGCATTCTGTTAATACGGCTCGCACTTGATATCTTCTTGTTCTTCTTCTTTTTGCATTCTATTAATAAGGCTCCCACTTGCTATCTTCTTCTTCTTTTTGCATTTTGTTAATATGTCTTTTGCATTTTGTTAATAAAGGTCCTACTTGCTATCTTCTTCTTCTCCTTTTTTATGTCTTTTGCATTATGTTAATAAGGCTCCCACTTGCTATCTTCTTATTCTTCTTTTTGCATTTTGGTAATATGGCTTTTGCATTCTGTTAATAAGAAAAATTTGTCTCTCATGGGAGGCTTCTTCTTCTTCTTCACCTATGCAATAGATCAACAAATTTGTCTCTATGGGCTTCTTTTTCTTCTTCACCTATGCAATAGATCAACAAATTTATCTCTCATGGGAGTCAACAAATTTGTCTCTCATGGGAGGCACAGTTGGTTAACAAAGTTAGGCTCTTTTGCTTCATCACCAAAGCATGTAAAATCCTTCAACATAGTAAGTACATTTTGATTGATGTTTCTGTCATAGCATATATATTTTTAGTCGTTCCAATCCCATCTTCAATTCCTTGACACACACACACACACACTCACCTATGCAATAGATCCAAAATCCCTCAAGCTACATCAACCAATTTACGCACCAGATCCTCCATGCTAGAACCACTATGACGCCCTTTTAGCAGCTAGTCACTTCACCGGGACCCCATTATAATGTTCACTAAGGCAACAAGTCTCGTTGAGGGCCTCACATCACATGAAGCTCTATTTCATTTTTATTATTATAACTTGTTTTATTTTATTTTGTTTTGTTTGAGTCAATGTTCATTTGGGCTAACTTGGTTTTGTTTTTGTAACATTGGGCTGACTTGTTTAATTATAACATGACTGTTACATTAATTTTGGACTTGTACTTTGTCGGCCTATGTTTCTCTTTAAAAGAAAAGGAAGTCAGTGACAAGTTTGCTTATAGTTTGGGTTAATGAACAACGAAGTAATGGTAGGATAGTTTGTTTTAATGTTTTCTTTTTAAATTAATTCTGCTTGTCCTTCATCATTTGGTTTTGTAGAGTTTATTTAGGTTCAGGTAAAGAAGTTTCCTGCTGTTGCCTTTTCTTATTAGGCATTTTGTTCATGATAATTGCATGACTTGAGTTTAAATATAATTTTTTTTATAAGCAATTTATATTCTTACTATAAATTATTATTGAAGTTAATGATTTGTCATGACCTTAAAATGAGGAGAATTCCCTCACCCTAAACTTTTACTCCAAAAACAGAAGGTAAATAAGTTGCCTTTTTCACGCGAAAACAAACTAATTGGCAACATTTTTTCCCTTTCTAATTTATTAGATGTTTTACGTGGCATTTTACATGTCTTTTTGTTTTAAATTCTAGTTTTTTTTTATTATGACAATTGCTTTTCCGTTTCTTACATTTTTCTTTCATTATTGTATTAGTTATTATTTTCTTTTGGTTTCACATTTTAAGCAAATACTCATTTTAAAAAAACTTTTGTTTTGAAGAAAAGATAAGAGAAAGATATATTTTTAAAATAAACCAACCCATAATTTCTCATTGCATGCAGGGCATAGGTAGGCACTCATGACAAGTCAAACTCGTAAAATTTTGTAATTTTGTTTTTTATCTTTACTTTTTGTTATCTCACAATTTTGTTAATATTTTTATTCATTTTTATCTTTATTTCTGTTAATCTATTTGAAAATTTTGATCTTAGTAAATTTTCAAATGTAACCAAATTTAAGTTTAAGGTTGTAAATCATATTAATAATTTTTTTATAACTTTTACTTAGATTCTTGGAGTTCTTCATTAATTGTATTTGATCCATATCTCATAAAATTTAAATTTGAATTTTTTTTTTCATGTATAGAAACATTGAACTTAGCTTTGGTAATAAAATTTTAAAGATTTAAAATGCAAACATATTAAAACTTTATTTTATTTTTCTTAAGATCTTGTTAAATTCAATTTGATAAAAGTGGTTCGCGGTATGACCATCAGGATGGTTATTGTCGATGGAAAATTCAAAAATATAAAACTCTGCTTAAATAAATAAAAAATAAAAAATGAAGGGCAAAAAGAAAGCAAAGAGAAAGCGAGAAAAGAATTCATTTTGTCTCATATTTTTGTTCACAAAGTGATAATATTTTGACTAATATCAAGTTAGAACGATTAGTTTTTTTTTTTTTCATACTCGTCTCTCCAAGTTTCATATAAACATATTCATCAAAAATATTTTTACATGATAAGGAAAAGATGATTATACAACAGGTTTTGGATAAGCTTAAAATTAACAAGTGCAAAAATAGAGAATTACATAATAATGAGAGTAACAATGTTTGTAGCAAATTCTATTTTTTCAGATGTCATTGTTCAGCTAACCGATTCTCCTTTTTTAAAATATATGTGGTTTGTAGCTATTAGACACAACAAATGCAATGGTACAATCCTATTAGAATATGATCGTTGCTATATCTTCTTGTGGAGGATAGTTGCAACTAAACTAGTTAACTTGCTTTGTCACATTTAAGATAAACTTGTCACTAAACTAAGTTTGATTAAAGATTTAACCTACTTAATTATATATTCTCGTGGTTCTTGCATGATTTAAAAATATATAAAGAAAATGATATAATCATGTTTTGAAAGAATAAAATTGAAAGGTACATAATTTCATTAGAAAAATATTCCATACTCATAAAATTTATTAATAATCTAAAATCATTTTATACTCCATTAACATATTTTAAAAATGAACATATAATATACTTTACAATATATATATATATATACACACACACATATATATATATCAACACTTTGATCTATAAATTAATGTTATATCTTTTCACCACATGTATAACATACCATTTAATTCTTTAGATAGATTATTTTTCAAATGTAATGAAAGAGTGACAAGGGATTCCATCGTAGTTGAGGTTTGGACTAGGAAAGGAAGGATCTACTAGGGAATCAATCTGGGATCTCCGAAAGAGTTTTTCTTTTGGTTTTCATGATAAAGGTATTTTTGGGCTAGTTATTACGTTAACTGAGATTAAATCCCTCATCAAGTAAAGGTAAATCCCCACATTGGCTGGTGCATGAGAGATTTTGGTGTAGTCCATGACAATAAACAATTGACACATCATCATTTTCATTAAGTCATTGAATAAGTTTTTGTATCACACACCTGTTTTATAGGTAAAATGAATGTGTCATTTATTTATTGGCTTAGTACTAAGTTTACATATGAATTTTTCCTAATGCATTTAGTAGAATTAATTCTTCTAAATATTGACCTAAGATTTGAACTAAAGTAGTGAAAGCAAGGAGTACTCCTCATTAATGGCCAACTCATTAGGTTGATCTATATAAGAGTTAACAACCAAAATGTATTGATAGATTGTTTCTTTATATCTCAGAGTCTTGCTAATCAGTGCTCTTAGAGTATTGTTTAAGAAACCTTTAATATCCTTTAATAAATTCATCAAATTACTTAATAAAAAATAGTAAATATTTTTAAGTTTTGAAGATAAGAAATGTTCTTCTTTTACATTTAATACTTGCTATTTTAATTCCTTAACAAGTGCCCTTAAAGCATTCGTTAACAAATGCCTATATTTTGTTACATAAATAACCCAATGTTCTGGATGATATGATTCAATCACCCAACTCTATAGGCAGTGTGAGCATGGAAGGACAAAATATATATGATTTGAGACAAATGGAGAATTGATTAGAGAGTTGTTGAAGCTTGGTTCCATTTAATGATAATGCAAGTCTTACGTACGTCATGAAATTTTCCTTGCCTAGAGTTTCATGCACTCAGCATTAATTGAATTCTTCGTCATGCACTCTTAAAATTAATTGCATTGGATTTACATTTATGGTGTCATAGCAATCTTAAAGTGCACATTGTTTTCAACTTCAATGTTAGCAATTCAGAGAGCCATGACCATGCATAGCCTTGTCTTGCAAATTGCTCCTACAATAATGTGACAACTTCTCATCCATTAACTAATATAATAACTTGGAAATGAAATTGGAAACAAAGGGGAAAGTGAGAAGAATCTAATGATCATTTTGGAATATTTAGTAATTTTAGTTATAAGATAAGACTAAATTAAATCAAAATGAACTTCCCTACCAACTAAAGAATTGAATGGTCTTATTTTATCTCCTCCTCACCTTGCCTATAAATAGAGAAGATTTAGCCATCCTTTTCATCAATATATACAAGTATTCTATTGGTTAACAGTGAGTTTCAAAAAAATGGGTTCCAAAGCTTTGCTTGTTCTAGTTATTTTCTTGGCCATTATCCTTCGTATCTCTGCTGAGGTTGCACCCAAAGATGTAGACAACAAATTTGACAAAAATGATGGTAATTCTAATCCATAATCAACTATGCTTTTGTAAACTATGCGGCATGAGTTTTTTCACCATTAGTTGTTATTAATTAGTTGTAACTCATGATAGTTTAATAAAAGCACTTTGTAGATCTTTGAAGATTGTATCATGTCTTGTTGGGAGAATCTTATCAAGTTTTAGGTTCCTTGAATAACTATGAGTAGAATTTGATCAAATTTCTTTACTTTGGAAAAGCTATTTGCCTAAGGTCATGAATAAATTGTATATGCATTTTTTATAGTTAACAGTTGAGGACTACTTTGTCAATTCATTATGTTGTTAGGGATACACACTTTAACCAAAATATATGATCCTAAAAATTAATTTAACTACGTAGTACGTATTGATTATTCTTTTTTTCATTTTTTGTAGCCGAGCTTGATACAAATGGGGTAGATGAAACCAAATATTTTGGACATGGAGGTCGTGGCTCTTACGAAGGTTATGGTGGCTATGGAGGTGGGCGTGGAGGTTATGGTGGCTATGGTGGTGACCGTGGAGGTTATGGTTTTAACATCCCTAAATTTTGATTCTAATCTTATTTCTAGCTTAACTAAATCATATGGAAGTCCTAGTGTAATTTTCTGGAATTGGGATAAATTGAGAATTTTTAGAAACCACCAGGGGTATTTTGGTCATTTTACACCCTCAGTGGCAATTTTGTGATTTCTCATCCAAGTGGAGGGAAAAGTTGACAATTCACCCTCCTTTTTAATGTTGGAGCCATGCATGTTGGATGATCAAATGGTCATCTTCTCTAAAAACTCTAGCTTTCTCCACAGCCAAGGTTTTTCCAAGCTTTCAAGGTCCAAAGTAAGTATTTTTACTCATCTTTTGGCTTAGGTTATTTGATGGTGATTGATCACCTTCATCTCTTCTTCAATCCTATGGTTTTAGTTTATTGTAGTACTCATGTTCATCTTTGAGAATCAATAACACAAATTCTAAAGTTCTTGTATGATTTGGTTGTTTTGAAGGAAGTTAAAGAGGAAGTTCTCATAAGGATTTTTGTTGGTTTGATCTCTCCACAAACCTAGTTCTTGCCATATATTACTTCTAGGTGAGTGTGGGTTGATTTGTGATATGGTATGATGTTATTTAGGGTGTAAGTTTAAGTCTTGAAGATAAGAACTTCTATGTGTTAATGTTATTTTTGAATGTTTGAATTGCTACTTGTATTCACTGATATGGATGTATGAGAATGATTGGATTTGACTACTTGTTATTCAATGACATGAATGAATGTTCTTGAAAAAGATAAGAGGTATATGATCAAAAACTGATTTTTATGACTGTGAATAGTAATGTGAATAGATTCACAGACTTGTGAATAACATTGTGAATCGATTCACAGACTCATGAATAGCATTGTGAATCGATTCACAATATTTTGTGAATAGATTCACAGACTCGTGAATAACATTGTGAATAGATTCACAGACTCGTGAACAACACTGTGAATCGATTCACAATATTGTGTGAATAGATTCATAGACTCATGAATAGCACTGTGAATAGATTCACAATATTGTGTGAATAGATTCATAGAAGCTTAAAATGATGACCTAGTACAGTGTTTGGATGTGTAACTAAGTGAAAGTGTTTGGGAAGAATTGAGCATAATGCTTGTGTGATTTTAAATCTTAAATTGGTTTAAATGTTATGTTATTGTGATATTGTCACTTTGAGCATGGTATAGATGCATTGCATTGCATAGTGAGATGACCTAACTGGAAGGGGTTAGTGTACAATACGTGAGTGGTTACCTAACCGAACGGGGTTAGATGAAAGAATAAGCGTGACATAATTAAGTGCATTGCATAGTGAGACGGCCTAACCGGAAGGGGTTAGTGTATAATATGTGAAAGATTACCTAGCTGAACGAGGTTAGATGAAAAATGTGTGACCTAAAACATTGCATATGCATATCGTGAGGGCCTAACCGGAAGGGGTTAGTGCACAACAAGAGGAGTGGTTCGTCTAACCGGAAGGGGTTAGATGGAAAGAAAAGGTATGAACATCATATACATTCATAAACTCATTGCATATGTTGGTGTGGTATCAATTGATATATTGAATTGTGTTTATTCTTGCATTTTAATTACATACATACTTTATTTGCAAGTTATATTCACATTTACTGTGAAATTGTTCTCACCCCCCTCTTTCTCAGATTCGCAGGATAATCCCGGACCCTCTACGGGTTAAGTACGAAGGATTCTGTTGTATTATATACTTGTATTTTGGTGGAGTTGAGCTCCGTGATGTATTTATAATATGTGGTGTATAATATATTACTCTGATGTAGATGTGACAATGAAACTGATGAACTACTGTTGATGTTCTCAGTTCTGTTAATATTTAAGTGTGCTCAGTCAGGATAGTGTTTAATATAAACTTGTATAATTTACGTACTCTGATATTATTTTGAATGAGATTGGAGATCTCTTGTGTGTGTGTATATATATATATATTCTGGTTAGTTTGAAATGATTGATTGGAATCCGCTATTTATTTTATGTCGTTTGGTAACTTACGAGAAACAAAGAAAACTTTGTCGGATTTTCTATATAATGAAAAAAAAATTATTCCACGTAAGACTTATGAGCTGGTAAATAATGTAGTAATAATAGGTCTTACAATGATGGTTATGGAAGAGGAAGGTATTGTCCTTATGGTTGTTGTGCTTAGGGCTATTATGGAGGTTGCAGAAGGTGTTGCTATTACCTTGGCGAAGTTGCTCTTGATACTAATATTGAAGCTAAACCTCACAACTAAGCAAGACAGTACTAACCATGGGTTGTTGTTATTACTATAAATAAAACTTGACAAGAAGATCCGTTATAATAAAAGTGCAAATCTTTTGATTCCCTATTCAGTTTTCTTTTATTTCCTTATCTTATGTTTTCTCTATTTGTTTTGGCAAAAAATAATTAAATAAATAAATGTGTAAATCTTTTTTCCAAGAAAACAATTGCTAAAAGTGTTTGATAAAATTGAAAACTTGACTCACTATATGAACTCTTTTTTGCAGCGAATACTATAGGCTCCCCTTTTTGCACCATGAAATTCTTAAGAATACAAGTAGTTGAGTTTAAGGGTTTCACGAGGGGATAGTACTGAAGACAATCTAGTTTGGAGAAGGTTCACAGGAGAGAAAAAAAAATACATTCCCAAGAAATTTTAGATGGAAAGAAAGTTGCAAATGGGATAAAAATTGTGTTTGAGTCTAATCAATTGTGTTTTTGTGCTATTATAATGAAGGAGGACGTTCTAAGCCTTCCAAATTAATGAGCCGTTCTCATGCACTTAATTTAGACTTACGGATTGGAAAAAAAATTGTTTCCTAAGTTGGGGTTTCACTTATATGTTTTTTTTGGGCTTATTGGTTCTATAACTTGTTGTAATGGAAATCATGTATCTTAATCTTGATTTGGATATAAAATTAATCCAAACTTGGATTAAGATGAATTTGTTATGAATCTTCCAAGTTGGGGCTTCTGTATTGTTTGGATTGAAACTCATTATTTCATGTCCAAACTTCGTCCAAATAGTTATAAATTTTAATCCTATACAAATTTGACACCCTAAGATTTATGGATGGACATTTCTGTATCGTTTGGGAAAAATAGTGAATTTTCTCATAAAAAATTCATCATTTTCTATCTAAAAGCATCCCTACCTACACTCATTCCAAGTGACACTATTTTTTCCTTTCTCTGTCAATTACATGTCTTGACGACATAAGAAACTCTTTATGCTCTAGGTTGAGGCAATGACCTTTGTTTTCTTACACATTCTCCCATGTGACACGAGGTCCAATTAGTGTCAAAAATATTTCTTGACTCGTAATTGCTTGTTTATTGTTGCGTATGGATCAAGAATTAACGATGACAATCATGTGGATTAAGTGACCCTCCCCGAAATAAAGCACAAAATTTCTTTCCATGGATCAATCGATTACATACTCTCAATAGCTAGGAACTATATATGAATGGGCCTCACTATATCAAGGAGGACCTTTATGCTTATACACCATTTAATTTCCATAATTTATTGTTGCCTAATTTTCCTTCATGAAGTCATTAAGGTTTAGATATATTGGTGAGGAAAAGTTGATCCTTTCATCTATTTTCCTAGATCATTTTGCTGGCAACTTACATAAATATTCATTTTCAATGCTAAGTACGTAATAAAATAAACGTTTGTCTACCTTCTACATGTCTATGTGTTCCTGTCATCAACTTTAATTCAAATATTCTCAATGGTCCATGGTAGAAGTGCAAGGCCAAAAAATCAAATGTGCACATGATCTGGCAATTCCCTGACGTGGCAGGGAAAAAAGTAGACCTGGAAATGATTTGGTGATCTTCCTTTTCCACAAAGACAAAGCATGTGCCACCTTACCTCCCCTATTGTTTCTCTTAAAATGCAACATTTTTGGTTTACATATCAATTTCTTCAAAGCTGACTGAATCATTCTAAAACAAGATAAGGCATATATATTTTATACAGGGAATGCTGCCCATTCCCTATTGAGAGGAAAACAAGATTGTGTTGTTTCCCATGTCAACATGTGGGCATTTCTCCTGTCAGCTTGCTACTCTGTGAGAGGGTATGTATTAATTGTGTCCAATTTCCATTAACTAACACTTGACTTTTATTATTGGTTTCTTCTGTTTACCTCACTAGGCATAATATCTTGAAGCTTCTTATTCTTTTGGAACCTCCACACTGCGTCTAAATTGAGTCCTTAAAATTCAAAATTATGAAACATTGAACTTTAGGTTGGTCAGACTATCAATTTGAGTAGTCTCACCACAATTTTAGCAGTGAACTTTCACAAATTTAATATCCTCATTCACCTTTCGACCATGCTTAAGAAAGTGAGAATGTTCTTTGTAGGGTGAACAGTTTGATGATTGCAAATAGCATGTATCTAGTAAACTATGACATAAGAATATGAGATATACTTTGCAACTTGTTTTATTTTTTCTTATCTTATAGCAAGAATGTTTAGAGAAGTCTGGCATTAGAAAGTTAAAATGCCACATGAAAAAGCTTTGATGATGTATGATCAATCAATTTGAGACACTTATGTTAGCTTTGTACTAGGCTTTATTAGATGTTTATTGTGCCCAATATTAGTATTTTAGATGAGTTTAATGTTGTTGGGCCTCATTGGGCTTTAATGCAAATTGTGAATAATTCTTGGATTTTGATGCATTTTTTACCTTTCCTCCTTGGTTAGGCCATAACTTAGGACTCGGTGATCCATTTGAGGTAATCTTAGTGTCTTTGGAAAGCTAAGACAAGGCTTTACAAGTTTCATGAAGAACTCAAGAGCTGGATCGGACTTCTAAGGGTCCGAAATATCCCTGCAATGCAAAGTGAGTTTGTTGTCACTGGAATCTGGACAATGTGCACATATTGGACTATATAGTGGGCTATAGGCCTTCTTTTGAGCTGAAACATGGCCATTGGAAAGATAAGACCCATATCTCCAACTTCATTGAAGACCATTTAGTCAATTGATGCCGTTTTAGGCATGATTTTGAGGAAGAGCTAACCTATTTACAATAGTGACAATGGCAGTTTTCTTGCCAATCACTCTTATTCTTTCTATTTATAACAACCATTTCAATTAGTCCTCTAACTATCATATGTTAGTTAGTTATTCTGTTCCTAACCTCCTAACAAATATTCTGTAGTGCTATATCAATATCTCGCCCAGCCAAAGTAGCCTTGTTCAAGGCTTAGTTGTGGTAGTTACATTTGAGGAAATAAGGACTGCAGAAGATCAACATCTTCCCATGAAGCATCCATTGGTGTCAGATTCTCCAAATCCACTAGATATTGAGTGACATTGGTGCCTTGTTTATTGGTCACCCTTGTACCAATGATGCCCTTGGGTAATGGTAGGGAAACTTGGAAATCTGTAGGGCGTAACATTGATGAAGTGGGTGAAGTATGGCTTTTGAATAGTTTCAGTATGCTGACATGGAAGATTGGGTGGACTTTGCAGTCATCTGGAAATGCCAGTTTATATGCTACTTGACCATTTCTAGCTAGTATTTGAAAAGGTCCCACATATCTGCAGAAGAGTTTGTGGTTTAACCTCTTTGCCACTCAGTGTTGCCAATACATTTGGGGCTTAACCCATCCTTTAGTTGGAATCGAGGAATCGTAGATCCAACATTTAACTTGGCAGTGATAAGTTGTAATTATGGATCAAATAATATTGTTGACTTGATATTTTCCAGAATATCACAGTTAATAGATGATAGCAACCTAAATTGTTGGCCCTCAAGATTGGTAGTATTACCTTGTTTGGACAATGCATCTGCTGTCGCATTCTGGTTACATGGTCTGTAAACGATGGTATAATGGAAGCCCAATAGTTTACTGAGATATCTATGTTGATATGGAGTTTGGACTGCTTGTGTCATTAAGTCCTATAAACTCCTGTGATCAGTTAGGATTGTGAAGGTACTATCAAGCAAGTAATGCAGAAGTCCTTCAAACTCCTATGATCAGTTAGGATTGTGAAGGTACTACCGCTTGTATGATGGCATACATCTCTCTGATGTAGGAGGAAGCTGCCATCAACTTAGGGTTTCAATGTTTGCAGAAGTCTGCTATAGGGTGGCAATCTTGGGATAATATAGTGCCTACTGCAAATGTTTATGGATCTATTTCCAGTTGAAATGGTTAGTTGAAATTGGGCAACACCAATATTGGTGCTTTAGTCATAGCAGATTTCAGTTGCTCAGAGGTAGTTTGTGTCTCAACAAACCAAGTAAACATATCCTTCTTCATAATAGAGGTTAACAAATGGGTTGTTACTGCATAGTTTTTTATAAACCTTCTGTAATAGCCATTCAATCCAAGAAATCCCCTGACGTCTTTGATAGTGCGTGGTTTAGGCCATTCCAGCATAGCTTGTATCTTGGTAGGGTCTGCCCTCACCCCATGGTCAGTCACGAAGTGACCCAAATATTCCACAGAAGTCTGAGCAAAAGCAAATTTACTTAGTTTAGCAAAAAGGTTACTTTGTTGTAGAATTTGTAACACCTATTGAAGATGACTTCGATGGTCTTGCATAGTCTATGTAACAACTCGTGCTCTAGATTTGACGACTGGCCCCACACACCAACACGTGTTTTTTTCAGCGTGCCTATGTACTCACTCACAGACCCTGAGAACTTCCCAAGGGGTCACCATCCTAGAATTTACCTAGGCCAAGCATGCTTAACCTTGGAGTTTCTAAGTTACAGGCTCTCGAAAAAAAGATACACCTTGTTGATATGGGTAGTACCTATCAAATCTTATATGAGCTTTCCTTAATTGTATAGTCTCATACCTGCACAATCTCGGAATTCTCCTCTATTTCTAGTGTGGACTCGATTCATTCATGTCACCCCTCCACTTAGAAGCCTGTTAAGAGCCGCTCCTTGTCCGTGCCTCTTGCACCGACGATCACTCCCCACCCTCTTCAGCCCCGGGTATTACAATCTAACTATAGACAAGTATGTCATCAAATAATATAGTGACGCATTTTCCCAACAATGTTTTAAACATTGTGTTCATTGTGGCTTGAAAAGTTGTTGGGGCATTCGTCAAGCCAAAGAGCATGACAAGGAACTCATAATGTCCTTGTGGGGTTCAGAATGCTATTTTAGCAATGTCTGTCTTGTGCATATGAATTTGGTGATAGCCTACTCGGAGGTCTAGCTTTGAAAAGATTGTGGCTCCATGTAATTCATCTAGAAATTCATCAATTGTTGGTATAGGAAATTTATCCTTGATATTGATGGAGTTCAAAGCATGATAGTCAATGCAAAAATTCCACGAGCCATCCTTTTTTTTACCAAAAGAATAGGTGATGAGAAGGGCTTTGGCTATCCCTAATGATGTCATTGTTTAGCATTTTTATCACCATTTTTCTATTTCAGCTTTCTGGAAGTGGGGATAGCAATAGGGTTAGACATTCATAGGTATGGAGTTGGGTAGTATGTGAATATGGTAGGCAATGGTTTTGTGTGGTGGCAGGTCAGTGGGTTCTGAGAAGACTGCAACATAATTGTCTAGTAGGTGGAGTAAAGTGAATGAACGCATACTCCTAGTTGGACATGGATAATGAAGCACAGGGTTTTGAAGATGACAAAGTGTGCCAAGTAAAGTAAATCAAGTTTTTGAAGACTTAGATTATGATTAACTTAGTATTTACAAAGGGTAGTTCTTAAGGTTTACATTTGTTTAGAACCCTTGTAAGATCACACAAGATGATTGAAAGAGACACTTGAAATGAACCTAAAATGAACATAGGTTGATATAATAGAATTGCATTTATGCATTCATCAATTTACAATGAATTAGAATCAATTCAAGCTTTTGTGAATCTATTCACAGCAAGTGTGAATCGATTCACTCAATTCACAAATCTGTGAATCTATTCAAAGATTTAGTGAATCTATCAGTGAATCTATTCACAACAAATTGTGAATCGATTCAAAGTGATATGAAGCTATTCACGAGTCTGTGAATCCATTCACAAAATATTGTGACTCCATTCACAGAGTTCACAACATGTTTTTTCAATGTTGTGAATCAATTCAAGCATTAGTGTGAATCGATTCATGAACTTAAAATCAATTTTCCTAATTGTATCGTATATCAGTTTTTAACTGAACATATCATATTTGATTCAAAGAACATTCATCATACATTCTCACATACGAAAAAGAAATACTCTCTAAGAAATACTCTGAAATTTCTACGTCTTTGTCTCTCAATCTATCTTGTGATCCATAGAGCTTCAGTTTGTGTAATCATCACTTTCAAGAGTGATTCAATCTTTAGTTAATTGTTCGTTTTTACTGTGCGTTGGTTTAGAAGAAGTGGGGAATCTTCTTCTGGGTTGATTCAGGGTAAGGCATCCCTGATTTGTAAAGGTTGCAAAGTGGGGTATTTCTGGTGTAAAACTCTTGAACGTTGTATTCAAGATCCTGAATAGTGAAAGAAAATCTCATACCATTTGGTGTGGGGACTGGATGTAGATCACAGTGGTGGTGATCAAACCAGGATAAATCTCGGTTTGTAATTTTCTCTAACCCTACTCTCTTTAATTTCAGTCTTGCATTGCATATTAGGGTTAACTTGAATTTAATCTGAATTGTTAGTGATTAAAGATTCATTATATCGTCTGATAATACAATATATCTTCATCAAAGAAAGTTCTTTAAGAAAAGTTTGTGAAAATCTTTAGAATCCTATTCACCCCCTCTAGGATTCAAACCCTTATTAGAGGCCACTTGGGCTAACAAGTGGTACCAGAGCTTGTATCTTTAAGAAAAGTTTTATTGACTTTAAAGAGGATCCATGACACTCCTTCACAGTTTTCTCTATTCTTGCATAGTGAGTACCTTCTACCATGGGTTTGGGAGGATGTAATGAAAGCACCAGATGATAGCACTTGGGTTTAGAAAATGGGGAAAGTTCAGAGAAGAAGAGAGAGGGTGAGAGAAAAGTTGAGGATTCTCATTACAAAAAGGGTACAAAGGCTCTTTGCGAGGAAGAGCTAACCTCCTTACAATAGTGACAATGACAGTTTTCTTGCCAATCACTCTCTTATTCTTTCTATTTATAACAACCCTTTCAACTAGTCCTCTAACTATCATCTGTTAGTTAGTTATTTTGTTCCTAACCTCCTAACAGATATTCTTTTGTGCAGTATCATAGACACAACAAATGCAATGGCACAATCCTATCAAAATATGATCGTTGCTATATCTTTTTGTGGAGGATAGTTGCAACTAAACTAGTTAACTCACTTTGTCACATTTAAGATAAACTTGTTACTTAACTAAGTTTGATTAAAGATTTAACCTGCATATATATTCTTGTGATTCTTACATGATTTAAAAATATATAAAGAAAATGATATATATATATATAATCATGTTTTGAAAGGTACGTAATTTCATTAGAAAAATATTCCATACTCAAAATTTATTAATAATCTAAATCATTTTATACTCCATTAACATATTTATAAAATGAACATATAATATACTTAACAATATATATATATATATATATATATATATAGATATCAACAATTTGATCTATAAATTAATGCACGTGTATAACATACCATTTAATTCTTTAGATAGATTATTTTTCAAAGGTAATGAATGAATGACAAGGGGTTCCAGTGTTGTTGAGGTTTGGAATAGGAAAGGAAAGATCCACAAGGGAATCAATCCTGGATCTCCGAAAGAGTTTTCATCTTGGTTTTCACGGTAAAGGTATTTTTGGGCTAGTTATTACGTTAACTGAGATTAAATCCCTCCTTAAGTAAAGGTATATCTCCACATTGGCTGGTGCATGAGAGATTCTGGTGTAATTGATGCTAATACACAATTGACACATCATTATTTTCATTAAATAATTGAATAAGTTTTTGTACCACACAACTATTTTATATTTAAAATGAATGTGTCAGTTATTTATTAGCTTAGTACTAAGTTTACATATGAATTTTTCCTATTACATTTAGTAGAATTAATTCTTCTAAATACTGACCCAAGATTTAAACTTAAGTAGTGAAGGCAGAGAATACATTTCGTTAACGACTAACTCATTGGGTTGATCTATAAAAGAGTTAACAACCAAAATGTAATGATTGATTGTTTCTTTATATCTTGGGGTCTCGCTAATTAGTGCCTTTAGGGTACTGTTTAAGAAACATTTAATACCCTATAATAAAATTTTCAAATAACTTAATAAAAAATATTAAATATTTTTTTGAGTTTTGAAGATAATAAATAATCTTTTTTCACATTTAATACTTGTTATTTTAATTCCTTAACAAGATCCCTTAGCGCATTCGTTAACAAATGCCTATATCTTGTTACATAAATAACCTAATGTTCTGGATGATATGATTTAATCACCCAACTCTTTGGGTAGTGCGAGCACGGAAGGACAAAATATATATGATTTGAGACAAATGGAGAATTGATTAGAGAGTTGTTGAAGCTTGGTTCCATTTAATGATAATATGCAAGTCTTACGTTATGAAATTTTCCTTGCCCAGAGTTTCATGCACCGAGCATTAATTGAATTCTTCGTCATGCACTCTTAATTACATTGGCATTTATATTTATGGTGTCATAGCAATCTTAAAGTGCACATTGTTTTCAACTCAAATGTTAACAATTCAAAGAGTCATAACCATGCATAGCCTTGTCCTGCAAATTGCTCCTATAATAATGTGACTACCTCTCATCCATTAACTAATATAATAACTTGGAAATAAATCGGAAACAAAGGGGAAAGTGACAAGAATCTGATGATCATTTTGGAATATTTAGTAATTTTAGTTATCAGATAAGACTGAATTAAATCAAAATGAACTTCCCTACCAACTACAAAATTGAATGGTCTTGTCTTATCTCCTCCTCACCCTGCCTATAAATAGAGAAGATTCAGCCACTTACTTTTCATCGATATATACAAGTTTTCTATTGTTTTACAGTGAGTTTCAAAAAAATGGGTTCTAAGGCTTTACTTGTTCTAGTTATGTTCTTGGCCACTATTCTTCTTATCTCTGCTGAGGTCGCACCCAAAGACGTAGACGAGAAATTTGAAAAAAATGATGGTAATTCTAATCCATAATCAGCTATGCTTTTGTCAACTATGCGGCATGAGTTTTTTCACCATTAGCTGTTATTAATTAGTTATAACTCGTGATAGTTTAATAATAGCACTTTGTAGATCTTTAAAGATTGTACCATGTCTTGTTCGGAGAATCTGATCAAGTTTTAGATTCCTTGAATAACTATGAGGATAATTTGATTAGGTTTCTTTACTTTGGAAAAGCAATTTGCTAAGGTCATGAATAAATTGTATATGTATTTTTTACAGTTAAATGTTGAGGACTTGTCAATTCATTATGTTGTTAGGGATATACACTTAAAGCAAAATATATGATCCTAAAAATTATTTTAACTATGTATTGATTATTCTTTTTTTCATTTTTTGTAGCCGAGCTTGATACAAATGGGGTAGATGAAACCAAATATTTTGGACGTGGAGGTTATGGTGGCTATGGGGGTGGACGTGGAGGTTATGGTGGCTATGGGGGTGGACGTGGAGGTTATGGTGGCTATGGAGGTGGCCGTGGAGGTTATGGTGGCTATGGAGGTGGCCGTGGAGGTTATGGTGGCTATGGTGGTGGCCGTGGAGGATATGGTGGCTATGGTGGTGGCCGTGGAGGTTATGGTGGCTATGGTGGTGGTCGTGGAGGTTATGGAGGAGGTTATTGTCCCTATGGTTGCTAAACCTCACAACTAAACAAGACAATACTAGCTATGAGTTGTTGTTATTACAATAAATAAGACTTGAAGAGAAGATCAATTATAATGAAGTGCAAATCTTTTGTTGTTCTTACTAAATGAATAATAGATTTGACATGATTCCCTATTTAGTTTTATTTTATTTCCTTATCTTATGTTCTCTCTATTTATTTTGGCAAAAAATAATTAAATAAATGAATGTGTAAATTTTTTTCCCAAGAAAACAATTGTTAAAGGTGTTTGATAAAATTGAAAACTATGACATGAAATTGAAAACTTAACTCACTCTATGAACTCTTTCTTGCAACGAATGTTGTAGGCTCCCATTTTTGCACGATGAACTTCTTAAGAATGCAAGTGATTGAGTTTAACAGTTTGAAGAGAGGATAATACTAGAGACAATCTTGTTTGGAGAGGGTTCACAAGAGAGAAAAAAATACATTCCCAAGAAAGTTTAGATGGAAAGAAAGTTGCAAATGTGATAAAAAAAATTGTGTTTGAGTATAATCAATTGTGTTTTTGTGCTATTAAAATGAAAGAGGGTGTTCTAAGCCTTCCAAATGAGCCATTCTCATGCACTTAATTTAGACTTACAGATTGAGAAAAAAATTGTTTTCTAAGCTGGGGTTTCGCTTATATTTTTTTAGGCTTATTAGTTCTATAACTTGTTGTAATGGAAATCATGTTTCTTAATCTTTATTTGGATATAAAATTAATCCAAATTGGGATTAAGATGAATTCATTATGAATATTCCAAGTTGGGACTTCCCATATTGTTTGGGATCAAACTCATTATTTCATGTCCAAACTTCATCCAAATGGTTAAATTTTTTAATCCTATTCAAGTTAGACATCCTGAGATTTATTTTCATATAAAACACATTAAGTTTTGGACTTAAATCCAATTTGTTATGAATTTTCTAACAAAGAAAAGTATAGTTAGCCTAAAATATGGACATTAATAAGTTATTTGAGTACACATTTATCATTTTATTGTTGGACATTTTCGTATTGTTTGGGATAAATGATGAATTTTCTCGTAAAAAATTCATCATTTTCTATCTAAAAGCACCACTACCTGTCCTCATTCCAAGTGACACTACTTTTTCCTTTCTCTGTTAATTAACTCATGTCTTGACAACATAAGAAACTCTCTATGCTCTAGGTTGAGGGAATGGCTTTGTTTTCTTTCACACTCACCCATGTGACATGAGGTCCACTTAGTGTCAAAAATATTTCCCGACTGGTAACTACTTGTTTATTGTTGCGTACGTATGGATCAATAATTAACAATGACAATCAGGTGGATTAAGTGGCCTTTCCAAGAGTAAAGCACAATTTCTTTTCATGGATCGATTACGTACTCTTAATATCTAGGAACTATATATGAATAGATCTCACTATATCAAGGAGGACCTTTATGTTTACACACCATTTAATTTCCATAATTTATTGTTGCCAAATTTTTCTTCACGAAGTCATTAAGGTTTAGATATATTGGTGAGGAAAAGTTGATCTTTCATCTATTCTCTGAGATCATTTTGCTGACAACTTGTATAAATATTCATTTACAATGGTAAGTACGTAATAAAATAAACTTTTATCTACCTTCTACACATCTATGTGTTCCTGTCATCAACTTTAATTCAAATATTCTCAATGGTCCATGGTAGAAGTGCAAGGCAAAAAAAGCTGATGTGGACATGATCTAGTGATTCCCTGACATGCTAGGGAAAAAAGTAGACATGGAAATGATTTAGTGATCTCCATTTTCCACAAAGACAAAAGCATGTGCCACTCTACTCCCCTCTGTTTCTCTTAAAATGCAACATTTTTGTTCACCCCTTGATCTCAATTTCTTTAAAGTTAACTGGATCATTACAAAACAAGATAAGGCATATATCTTTTATACAGGGAATGCTGCCCATTCCCTCTTGAGAGGAAAGCAAGAGATTGTGTTGTTTCCCATATCAGCATTTGGGTACTTCTTCTATCAGCTTGCCTACTTTGCGAGAGGTTATGTATTAATTGTGTCCTATTGCCATTATCTAACACTTCACTTTATTATTGTTGCCTCTGCTTACCTCACTAGGCATAATATCCTAAAGCTTCTTATTCTGTTGGAACCTCCACAATGTGTCTAAACTAAGTCCTTAAAATTCAAATTTATGAAACATTGAACTTTAGGTTGATTAGACTATCAATTTGAGAAGTCTCACCACAATTTTAGCAGTGAACTTTCACAAATTTAATATTCTCATTCACCCATCGGCCATGCTTAATAAAGTGAGAATGTTCTTTGTATGGTGAACAGTCTGATGATTGCATATTGTACGTATCTAGTAAACTGTGACATGAGAATATGGGATATACTTCGCAACCTCAAAAAGCTTTGATGTTGCATCCTCACATAAGCAGTATATATAAAGAAAGAAGGTAGCAATACATGAAGCTTATCAAGCAAGTGTAATTGAAAAGTTTTCCAAATAATAGGGGTATCTTCTATTTTCTTTTGGTTTAATTTCCATACCGGTTTACAAAAGACTGCAGTTCGCCAATCAAATGCCCTCTTGGACATGGCAATTATAAACTATTAGACAAAAAGGGTTTCATTTCCTTATTTTGATGAACCACAATGGAATCTTGCTAATTAAGATATATCTCCTCTTTCTAAATCTTTAAAAGCTACTCCTTTCAAATATTTTATAGGTTATAGAAATGATGACTTGGATATTTCTATAGCATCTTTCTATAAAAGCAACCAAACAGTCCATATAATATATTATCTTGAAGATGTCATGCCAATTGTATCCATAAATTAAATATCATCATGCATGGTTGATGATCCAATGATGAGTCATTGAAAAAAATGGTCAAGACTCACGTCCTAGTTTTCATCTCTTTAAATACCTCTTTGGAATACATGGGCTCATCAAATAACATATATAGATTCCTTAGTAATCTCTAGTAGCTCAAAGTCCTCTTCACCTGCTTCTATCCTTTTCAATAAAACTGAAGCCCTTAACTAATCATCAGCTAGTCATGAACACCTCACTTCTTCATTAGCTAATTATTAGAACTCCAATCAGCTTAGCAACATACAATAAGCTACAGAAATTATTCAACAGATACATACCTGATCCTGCCACTGAATGTCAATGTTCAACTACAACAGTAAAGCAAAGTAAAACCTTCTTTACTTTACACGCAAACATCAAACTAATTTCATTAAGTAGCGATGGCCTTATCTATTAGGTTTCACAACCAGAAAAGGCAGCGGAAAAACATACAAAATATGAAAATCAAGCTGGAAGTCGGAGTAGAGTTGCTGACTAGAAGCCACCAACCATACACCAACCCACCAACCGTGCACCAACCCACCAACCATGCATCAAGCTACTATATTTGACAATTTTCATGTTTTTATAGTTTGCATTCATATTATTTTCAATTACAAATTGGCTTCTAGGATTAGTATAAATAGAGCCAATCTCTTTGTATTATACATCATTCAATTTGAAGTAAGTTTGAGTATTTGTGAGAGTTTTCTTTCTCTTCTTCTCCATTCTCTTTAGAATTTCATTTTTGTTCTTTTATTTCTGAGTTCTTCCTTCCCATCCATGGAAGGCTAGGCTATTATAATCAATCCAAGGGATTAACCATCTTGATGTTTAATTTGGAGATCTTGTTTCGCTTGTTCATATTGCTTAATTGTTATTCAAGTTGCTTTTCATCCTCTTTTGATTTTGATCTTGATTGAATTGCTTAATTTGATTTAGATGTTTATATGATAATAGCTTTATTATCATGTATTCAAAGAGGATCACAAAGAATAAATAATTTATTAAAGCTTTTTGATGGATTGTTTAGCTTGGTTAAGTTCTGGATCTTAAGTTAATCTATGTTTGGATGGTGCTTACTTTATCTAACCTTGGTTAATCAAATCCTAGATGCTTATCTAGTAGAGGATTCTTGGATCATGTTGAGGCTTCTTGATATGATCTAAGGCCAAGAACATGGTTGGCAATTAAGTGAATTACTTGTGATCAATGATGAATTAAACTCAAGATCGGTAAATTTCCTTGGATTGGTTAATTTGTTAATTGCGTTTCTTTAATTCAATTTACAAATCATCAAAACCCCCCTTTTTATTTATCTTGATTTGATTAAATCTTTTTACTTTATCTTGATTCCCTAGATCTTTGCATTTCTGTGGCATAGGTTGAATGAAGGCTGAGATGTTCCGGCTTATGCTAATTCTCTCATTGTCTTTCAGCCGCCTCTTGTGTGTAAAGATTTCTTTCAGAAACTTGGCATACTTAGGAATTTGCTTAATCGCATCCTACAATGGGATGTTCACCTCCACCTTCCGAAGGTCTCCAGAAGCTCTTTATTCTTTCTCAGCATCATCTCCTCTTCTAGATTAGACTGCTCTATGTGGGAAAGGAAGTGGCACTGCACAATTGTTCTACTGCTACACAAGTGGTGCAGAATCTGATTTTTCTGCTGCAGAATGTGATTTATGTGCAGAATCTGTTTTATGATTATTTGCAGAATTGGACAGATCTACTACAGAGTCTGTTGCTGCTGCTAAATCTGTAAAATCAGCAGAATTCAAATTCTGTTGCTGCTCAGCTTGTAAGGATTTCCCAGACTCAAAGTAATAGCACTGACATTCCCTTTCGGAATGGGAATTGTTTGTACAGGAAGTTCACTATTGCCTTGAGCTTGTAACTGATTCATAGAGGAAGCTAATTGACCAATTTGTGTCTCCAAATTTTGAATTATGGCATTAGTCCTTTGTTGGAATTGGAGATTGTTGGTAACAAGTCGCTTCATCATATCCTCTAATGAAGGCTCAGACTTTGGTGTTGCATTTGCTTGCTGCTGCTGCTGTATAATTGGTTGTTGCTGCATATTTGATTGAAATGGCCTACTAGTTCTAACATGGGATTGAAATTGCTGCTGCCTCATTGGTTGCTGTTGGAAAGGTTGCCTATACTGATTTGGTTATTGGACAGTGGCATTGCCATATCTCAGATTTGGATGATCCCTTCAACCAGGGTTACAAGTGTTGGAGAATGGGTCATATCTCTGCTGCTGCTGCTGAAATTGAGGTTTACCAGGAAAAAAATCCTATTGCAGCAACAGATTAGTCTGGAAAGGTAGAACCACCATCTTGCAATGTGGGGCACAAATCTGTGGGATGAGATGAGTTAGAGCATATACTGCAAACTCTTGCAGGGGTCTACACAGGTGGTTAGTGCTATCCCATTGCCATCTATCTGACCAAAGAAGTGAGCTCATCCAATCTATGTTCCATCCTTTGTTGATCAGCATGTGAAGAGGTATTAACTTCATTGACTACTCTAGTTGCAGCACCCATTCGAGTACCAAATTGTTGAGAATTTGCTGCCATGTTTGCAATTAAGTCTCTGGCAGCAGCTGGAGTTTTATCTACCAATGCTCCATCACTTACAGCATCAATCATACTTCTTTCCATTGGCATCAACCCTTCATAGAAATATTGGATTAGCAGTTGATCACTAATTTGATGGTGTGGGCAGCTCGAGCACAATTTCTTGAATCTCTCCCAATACTCATGGAGAGTCTCACCACTGAGTTGCCTTATGCCACAAATATCTTTCCTTATTGTAGTAGTTCTTGATGCAGTAAAGAGCTTCTCCAGAAACAGACTTTACATGTCATTCCAAGAAGTGATGGAATCAGGTTGTAAGTAATATAACCAATCCTTAGTAGCACTATTCAAGGAGAAAGGAAAAGCCCTTAGCTTGACGTGATCTTTAGCTATTCCATGAGGTTTCATGGTGGAGCAATCAACATGGAACTCCTTCAAATGCTTATGTGGATCTTCATCTGCAAGACCATGAAACTTGGGCAACAAGTGTATCAATCTAGATTTCAACTCAAAATCAACATTAAGTTCAGGATATTGAATGCACAAAGGTTGATAATTCACATCAGGCGCAGCCAATTCCTTAAGGGTCCTATTATTATTGTCAGCCATAGTAAAATTAGCAGACTCAGTATCAGACACTGAAGCACTAATAGAAACAGACTCAACAGGATTAACAGAGTCAACAAGATCAGGTGCAATGCCAAGTTCAAGTCCAATTCCAAAAGTGATTCTATTAATGCTACTACTAGTCCTATGAATTCTGAAAAGTGTATGAAAGGTTCTATCAATTTCAGGATCAAATGAATGCAAGGTACCAGGATCAGACCTAGTCATACACATGCAGCTCATAGGATGGTATAGAAAAGCAATAACAACTAAAACACTAAAAATTCCTAAAATAAATACTCCAAAAAAAACTTACCAAAAATAAAAACAGTATCAAATGAATTTTAAAAATTATGGGACTACCATAGGGTGAAATCTACACAAAAATGCTATCCAACACAATAATAAAAAATCTTAAAAAATTGAAAAAGTGGTCTAAAGGATGGAATTTGGCTAAAATGGGGGTGACCTCACTTAGTGAGCCTTTCTCAAAATAACGTTTTCCATTAGTCTGCCAAAATTCAGGTTAATCAGAGATACTTTACCGAACTGAAATTCTTGACACGATGCTCTTTACCCAATTTCAGCAGAATTCCACTTGAAAAAACTTCAAAAACAAAACAAACGCAATTGGTAATATTAGATGGGGTCTTGAAATGATCAAATAGTTGCCTTGGATCCCCAACAACGGGGCGAAATTTGACAAGAGGTTGTCGAGACCCGTCAAAATAATAAAAATTACTGGTTCACAAACTAATTTGTAGTATAGAGCATGAACCGAATCATCTCTCAAAGATCCAAAAAAATAAAGATTTAATCAGATCAAGATAAATCAGAGGGGAGTTTTTATGATTTGTAAAATAAATACACTGGTTGAATTAAACAAACGCAATTAACAAATTAACCAATCCAAGGAAATTTACTGATCTTGAGTTTAATCCATCATTGATCATAAGGAATTCATTTAATCGCTAACCATGTTCTTGGCCTTAGATCACATCAAGAAGCCTTAACATGATTCAAGAATCCTCTACTAGATAAGCATATAGGATTTAGTTAACTAAGGTTAGATAAAGTAAGCACCATCCAAACATAAATTAACTTAAGATCCGGAATTTAACTAAGCTAAACAATCCATCAAAAAGCTTTGATATATTGTTTAGTCTTTGTGATCCTCTTTGAATACATGATAATAAAGCTATTATCATATCAACATCTAAATTAAATTAAGCAATTCAATTTAGATAAAAATCAAAAAGGGAAGAAGAGAAACTTGAATAACAATTAAGCAATATGAACAATCGAAACAAGATCTCCAAATTAAACATTAAGATGGTTAATCCCTTGGATTGATTAGAAGAGCTTAGCCTTCCATGGATCGGAAGGAAGAACTCATAAAATAAAGAACAAAAACAAAATTCTAAAGAGAAATGAGAATAAGAGAAAGAAAACTCTCACAAATACTCACTTTCTTCAAACAAATATTCAAACTTACTTCAAATTGAATGATGTATAATACAAAGAGATTGACTCTATTTATACTAATCCTAAAAGCCAATTTTAATTGAAAATAATATGAATGCAAGCTGTAAAAACATGGAAATTGTCAAATATGGTAGCTTGATGCATGGTTGGTGGGTTGGTGTATGGTTGGTGGCTTCTAGTCAGCAACTCTTCTCTAACTTCCAGCTTGACTATCATGCTCTAAACGATGTATTTTGGCTTGGAGGTCTTCATGATAGTTGTAGACAATTGTTTCCTTGAACTTTTGCGTTAGTTTCATGCCAAAAGGATTTTTACAACTCCAGATATTCCAAAATCATTGCATCTGCCTCAAGTCACATTGGCAGAACATGTTTCCAAATTCAAACTAACTTGCAGCTTCACAATCATGCCTAAAACGACATCTATTGACTAAATGATCTTCAATGAAGTTGGAAATATACATTTTACTTTCCAATGGCATCGGTTTTAGCTCAAAATGAGGCTTATAGCCCATGATATGGTCCAATATGTGCACACTGCTCAGATTCCAGTGACAACAAATCCACTATGACTTGCAGGGCTATTTTGGACCCTTAGAAGTCCGATCCAGCTCTTGAGTTCTTCATGAAACTTGTAAAGCCTTGTCTTAGCTTTCCATAGACACTAAGATCACCTCAAATGGATCATCGAGTCCCAAGTTTTGGCCTAACCAAGGAGGGAAGGTCAAAATGCATCAAAATCCAAGCATTATTCACAATTTGCATTAAAGCCCAATGAGGCCCAACAACATTAAACTAAACTAAAATACTAATATTGGGCACAATAAACATCTAATAAAGCCTAGTACAAAGCTAACATAAGTATCTCAAATTGATTGATCAGTGACGTTTAATGATATTAAAACATATAACTCCTCACGTAGGGAGCCGTAGTGATCTCAAGTCAATGGACCACATACACCATTGTTACTATGAGAACTGCTTATGACACTCATGTAACGATCCATGTAGTGTTCTCATGGTAGGTCAGTCTAGTACATAATTACTCTAATATGTACCCATGTGTAGACTTGATATCTCATATCCATGACCTGTGATATGGTTATCAGCCTACGCACATACTAGTCTCAATGCATCACTGTCATCCTAATTGACAGTAATACTTAACTAGGGACATTTAAGAATAATGTTCCAATTTATCCAATGGCCTCTCACTATTAAGTCATGTACCTGATATTCCTTAGCATAAAACTTTCCATTCTAAGGACTCTATTATGTTAATTTAATATAAATAAATAACACAATAAATGAAATGTCTCATATATTAAATAAATGTCATGATACAATGTAAACCATAAAGTTAATGTAAAACTGGCCTCTAGGGTATTGATCAATCAATTTGAGACACTTATGTTAGCTTTGTACCAGGCTTTATTAGATGTTTATTGTGCCCAATATTAGTATTTTAAATGAGTTTAATGTTGTTGGGCCTCATAGAGCTTTAATGCAAATTATGAATAACTATTGGATTTTGATGCATTTTGACCTTTCCTCCTTGGTTAGGCCATAACTTGGGACTCGGTGATCCATTTGAGGTGATCTTGGTGTCTTTGGAAAGCTAAGACAAGGCTCTACAAGATTCATGAAGAACTCAAGAGCTGGATCGGACTTCTAAGGGTCCAAAATATCCCAGCAATGCAGAGTGGGTTTGCTGTCACAGAAATCTGGGTAGTGTGCACATATTGGACTATATAGTTGGCTATAGGCCTCCTCTTGGGCTGAAACTTGGCCATTGGAAAGATAAGACCCATATCTCCAACTTCACTAAGATCATTTAGTCAATAGATGTCGTTTTAGGCATGATTATGAAGCTACAAGTTGGTTTGAATTTGGAAACACGTTCTGGCAACCTAACTTGAGGTAGGTGCAGTGTTTTTAGCATATCTGAAGTTCTAAAAGTCCAAATGGTATGATTCCAATGCCAAAATTTTAAGGAGACAACTGGCTACAACTTTCATGAAGACCTCCAAGCCAAAATGCACCGTCTAGGTCATGAAAATCAAGCTGGAAGTCGGATAAGAGTTGTTGACTTGAAGCCACCAACCATACACCAACCCACCTACCATGCACTAACCATACACCAACCCACCTACCATGCACTAACCATACACCAACCCACTTACCATGCACTAACCATACACCAACCCACCTAACATGCATCAAGCTTCCATATTTGACAATTTCCATGTTTTTACAACTTGTATTCAGATTATTTTCAATTACAAATTGGCTTCTAGGATTAGTATAAATAGAGTCAATCTCTTTGTATTAGAATCATTCAATTTGAAGTAAGTTTGAAGAAAGTTTGAGTATTTGTGAGAGTTTTCTTTCTCTTCTTCTCCATTCTCTTTACAATTTCGTTTTTGTTCTTTTATTTCTGAGTTCTTCCTTCCCATCCATGGAAGGCTAGACTCTTATAATCAATCCAAGGGATTAGCCATCTTGATGTTTAATTTGGAGATCTTGTTTCGCTTGTTCATATTGCTTAATTGTTATTCAAGTTTCTCTTCTTCCTCTTTTGATTTTTATCTAGATTAAATTGCTTAATTTGATTTAGATGTTGATGTGATAATAGCTTTATTATCATGTATTCAAAGAGGATCACAAAGACTAAACAATATATTAAAGCTTTTTGATAGATTGTTTAGCTTGGTTAAATTCTAGATCTTAATTTAATCTATGTTGGATGGTGCTTACTTTATCTAACCTTGGTTAATCAAATCCTAGATGCTTATCTAGTAGAGGATTCTTGGATCATGTTGAGGCTTTTTGATGTGATCTAAGGCCAAGAACATGATTAGCAATTAAGTGAATTCCTTGTGATCAATGATGAGTTAAACTCAAGATCGGTAAGTTTCCTTGGATTAGTTGTTTCTTTAGATTTGTTTACAACTTTAAGTCTCGTACTTCTATTAATCTTGTTAATCAACAACAAACCCCTCCTTTTCTAATTATCTTGATCTAATTAAATCTTTGTTTTTGGATCCTTGAGAGACGATTCGGTTCATTCTCTATACTACAAATTAGTTTGTGAACCGGTTATTTTTATTATTTGATAGGTCTCGACAACTTCTTGTCAATGATGCCACGGTTTAGCATTTATGTTACCATTTTTTCTATTTCATCTTTTTGGAGGTGAGGATAGCAATAGGGTTTGACATTTATAGGTGCGGAGTTGGTTAGTAAGTGAATATGGTGGGCAATGGTTTTGTGTGGTGGCAAGTCAATGGGTTCTAAGAAGGCTGTAGCATAATTGTCTAGTAGGTGGAATAAAGGTTCTAGTAGGCTTGATGTTTGGACGATTTGGGTAGATGGTAAAATGGTCATATGGAATAGGGTAGCTTTGGCATCATGAGAGACCATTTTTTTGAGTTGTGGAGCTGTTAGGAGGTCGGCCAATATAGGAGTTTGGCCTTGTAGCTGAATTTGCTTATTGTGCCAATGGAATGACATTATTAGTTTTTTCTAATCCGTGAGAACTAGTCCTAAAGTTTCTAACCATTGCACACCTAGGACCATATATATACCATCAATATCTAGGATAAAAAAATTCCACAATGAGTGTCCTTGAATTAGCAGATTCTGAATTGAGCATTTGGAATCACAAAACAGATAATCGCCACTGCCAATCATTACTTTGAATTGACTAACTAATGCAGTGGCCAATTTCAGTTTGTCTACAATGGATCGCTTGATAAAGTTATGGATATTGTCCTTATCAACCAAGATACTGAGTTGTTTACCCTGATACTCACCCAATAATCTAATAGTTTGTGGACTCGATTGACCAGCCAATGCATGGAGAATGATTTCAGAATTACATGGTACTGATTCCTGATTCAATTCTTCAATTTCAGTGATCATCATATCTCTAGTATCAATATCCATGGTATCCAAAGTATCCTATACTCCATTCATCAAGGCACACTGTGACTTACACTTATGAGGAAGGCCATATTTTTCATCACAATAGAAACATAAACCCTTTTCTCATTTTTCCTTTAGCTCAACAGGTGATAATCTCCTAAATGGAAAAGTTTTAGGTAGAGGTTTGGGAGGTTGTACTGGTAGTGTACTCTTTGAACTAGGGTTTGTGGTTGGAGCAAAAGCTATTGGTTTTGGAGCCCATTGTTGGTGAGAGGTTTTAAAGGGTTGATTTCCTTTAAAAGTTGGTTGTGCAATGTGCATTAAAGCTTGGGATTTCTGTTCATGCAACTTAGCTAGTGAAACAACTTGAAAGTAGTTATTTGACTATGCCAATAGTAATTCAAACTTCAGGTTCTCCTTGAGACCCGCAATAAAGAAGCTAATAAGCCAAGGTTCAGATAGGTCTGTTACATTGGTAGATAATTCTTCAAATCTCCCTTGATATTCAGCAACTAAATTCTTCTGTTTGCATTCTTTGGGAGCTGCTTTGGGGTTGTCGAAAAGACTGGTACCAAACTTGGTTAGCAGGGAATCCAGAAATTCTCCTAAGAAGATAAAAAATAATTCTTTAGAATCCATCTATACCATGAATAATCAGGTCCGAACATGTGCAGAGACACTATTGTGATCCGCTAGTTTCTTGGGGTATAATGCATGGCAAAGAATTGTTCAATTTTGAACATCCACCCTTCCGCTTCACTACCATCAAAATGAGGAATATCAATTTGTATACCTTTGATTGCGTTGAGGTCAATGTTTGGCAAATCAGATGAAGTTTCTTCTAAAGACGATGGAGCATTAGTTTCTCTGAAAGAGTTTTTCTTTTGATGGTAAAGGTATTTTTGGGCTAGTTATTACGTTAACTGAGATTAAATCCCTCCTCATGTAAAGGTACATCCCCACATTGGCTGGTGCATGAAAGATTCAAGTGTAGTCTAAGCTAATAAATAACTAACACATCATCATTTTCATTAAATAATTGAATAAGTTTTTGTACCACACAACTATTTTATATTTAAAATGAATGTGTCAGTTAATTATTGGCATAGTACTAAGTTTACATATGAATTTTTCCTAATGCATTTAGTAGAATTAATTCTTCTAAATACTGACTCAATATTTGAACTTAAGTAGTGAAGGCAGACAGTACCCTTTGTTAACGGCTAACTCACTAGATTGATCCATAAATGAGTTAACAACCAAAATGTATTGATAGATTGTTTCTTTATATATTGGGGTCTTGCTATTCAGTGCCCTTAGGGTATTGTTTAAGAAACATTTAATATCCTTTCATAAAAAATTTAAATTACTTAATAAAAAAGTATTAAATATTTTTTGAGTTTTAAAGATAATAAATGTTCTGTTTTTTACATTTAATACTTGCTATTTTAATTCCTTAACAAGTGCCCTTAGAGCATTCGTTAACAAATGTATATATCTTGTTACACAAATAACCCAATGTTCAGGATGATATGAGAAAAAAGTATTAAATATTTTGAGTTTTGAAGATAATGAATGTTCTTTTTTTACATTTAATACTTTCTATTTTAATTTCTTAACAAGTGCCCTTGGAGCATTCGTTAACAAATGTCTATATCTTGTAGAGCTGTCAATATGGGCTAGCCCACCCCACTAAGCCCTAGCCCATGTAGGCCAGGGCCAAAAAGCCCACAGGGCCACAAAGCCCACTATTTAAATGGGCTGACCCAAGCCCACCTCACGTGGGCTAGGGCCAGCCCATGGGTCAGCCCACTATATTAATTTTTTTTTCATTTTATGCAATATGGGCATGGACCAGCCCATGGGCCAGCCTACCAAATTAAAAAAAAAGTATTCCTAGGTCAGCCCATAGGCTAGGCCACTAAATTAAAAAAAAATGTTAAATTTGCAATTAATGTAGTCAACTAAATCAACCATATATTTTTTCTTTATTATCAAATTATCATCGTTGATATTACTCTTATAAATTTTTGAAAAGAAACATTCAGAACACTAATACAACTCTTATAAACAAAATTGAATGCAAAGCTAGTATAAGTATAACCATAAAAAATCATGAAGGATAAGCTAGTTTCTCCAACTAACTAAAGAATCTAAATTGGAACAGAGATAGCTATTTCAAGGGGAAACCTGGGAACAAAATTTATAAATGCCTTTGAATGTCTTATATTATCACAAGTCATAAATTCGTGGACAAGCAAAAACAAACAGAACCACCATTTTATAACAGAATTGCTCTTCAATAAGATGACATTGTTTTGATGGACTAGTGTACTCAGTTCCATTGTCCAGTGAAGTTACATCAGATGAAACACTACATAACACAAAAAGTTAGTTGCAAGGTTATGTCCCTCCTTTGCTAGTCTTCTGACAAGGTTCATGATAGCTGGTATATACTTGCTACACAATGATATGATTCTTGGAAGCTGAAAGCAAACAGTAAGAAGTAAGGCTACTAAACACATACTGCAAAACTAATAGGTTGATCTAGATGGTACTATACATGCTCTATTGCATCTATTATATCAGGTTGTTTGATAGCAGAGAAAATAACATATTCCTGTTTAGTCTTCAATTTGATCTCCTTGAAGCACATTGGACTCCACTCTTGATGTCTCAAGACCAGATGTTTTAAAATCATCCTCATCTAAAATTCACAACCAATTAAAAAACAATAAGATAATCAATTAGACAACCATGATTACATGTAGTTATAAAACGATAATGCATAATAACACATTACCATTGGGATTTGGAACAAAACCATGCAACCAATTTCTAGTGCAAATCAACATTTGAACATTTTCAGGAAGAGTTGAACTTCTATATTTGGTGAGAACACGACCACCAATGCTAAAAGCCGATTCAGATGCCACTGTAGTAATTGGAATGCTCAACACATCTCGTGCCATGATAGAGATAGTAGGAAGTCGTTTCTCATTAATCTTCCAATAATTAAGGACATCAAAATCCTCATTGTCATCAGAATCAACTTGTGCTTCATCCAAATAAAGATCTAATTCACTCTTGCCAATGTTAGAACTAGTTTCATTTTGAAACATTTTGTACTCCTGCAATATGCCAATATATAATATATGAACCATATAAACAAAACAAAAATGAAAGTAAAAAACAAATAAATACTAAGTTAGCATAAAAAAACTTACGCTGAATACTTTTGATCTCTTGTGTCTACTTCCTTCTCCACTTCCACTTGTCCTATGCAACATAGTGGATTCATTGGATGAGTGAGAATGAGAAGCACTTGGTGGGTTGAAGTTGCTTGCATATTCTCCATAGAGCTTCTCCAACTTGTCCTTCACATTTTTAACCTTATCTTGAGAGGTTGAAGGGTCAAGTTTTGCATAACAAAAATTTAAAAAATCAAGCTTCAAGCGTGGGTCAAGAATAGCTCCAAAAGCAAGGACTACACTATACTCCTTCCAATATTTGTCAAATTTTCCTTTCATCCTCACAGACATGTCCCTTATTACACCATCATCATTGAACAAATTATCATTCAACATACATTCAATCTTCCAAACTTGCATAAAGTACAAGTTCGAGGTTGGGTAAGATGAGCCGGAGATCATATTTGTAGTCTCAAAGAATGGTTCTAAGAATTCACATATTTTTTCTCCTCTCCTCCAATCTTCATTTGTTGGACAATGTCTGTAATTCCTATCAATCACTTGGAGAATATCAAAAGCTTTTTCATATTTTATTGCACTGTCAAGCATCAAATATGTTGAATTCCACCTAGTTGACACATCTAATCGTAAACCAATCCCTGTGTGAATGCCTGCTTGTTGAACACATTCCTGGAATTTGACCATCCTCCCATCTGATCCTCTCACATACTTAACACTTTCCCTAATTTTAAATAAGGCTTCATTTGCCACTTTTAAGCCCTCTTGAACAATGAGATTAAGTATATGAGCAGAACAACGCACATGCAAGAACTCACCATCACACAACAAGTTATGTTGCAAACACAAATGATTTCTTAAGATAACTTGCATGTTATCATTAGCAGAAGCATTGTCCAAGGTAATAGAAAACACTTTCTTATCTATTCCCCATTGCTTCAAACAATCAAATATAGTCGCTTCTAACTCAACTCCAGTGTGTGGAGGCTTCATACGACAAAAGTTCAGAATTCGACTTATTAGTTTCCAATTATCATCAACAAAATGAGCAGTCAAACAAATGTAACCCTCAGTGGTAGATGCTGTCCATACATCGGAAGTTAAACACACTCTGTTAGGAATCTTTGACATGACTTGCTTAAGTTTGTCCTTTTCTTTTACATAAATTTTTTGCACATCCGACACAATGGTATTTCTAGAAGGCATCACTGCATCTGGATTTAGATAATTTGCCCAATCTCTAATCTTCTCATATTCAACAAAACTAAAAGGAAGATCATGCTGAATTATAGCTTGTGCAAGCATGTTCCGATGGGTCTTTTGATTAATCTTTCTCATCCTAGAATTTCCATCTTGATCAATTAGCATTTCACCCACATCCGAACTTGATTTTGTAATACCTTTACAAACTAAAATATGGCGACTTAAATGTGAAGTCCCATAGTTTGATTTGGTCTTGGGATTTCTACCTATTGCATAGTCATGATCACAATAATTGCACATTGCTCTTTCAACATCATCTTTATCTTTACCAGTTTTTGTAAAGAATTTCCAAACATTTGATGTTTCTTTCTTACTACTCTCATTCTTTCTAGACACAACAGGAGGAGTTTCAAAAACCTCTTCATCATCCACACTCACAGTCTTATTCACAGACTCCATAACATAATCTTCTAATTCCTATACATTAAAACAAATAAAAATATAGTACAATCAGAACAGCAGCAATAAGTCTCACATTGTGGGTATTAAGCATTCAGCACAAAAACCAAAACCAAAACCAAAAACAGCAGTAAAAAGTCAACAGCACAAACACAAATCCCAAAACAAGCAATAACCAATTAACCATTTATAACCTTAATGGCTCAAATAGCAAGGTTCATAGTTATGGAGTAAGCTTACCTTGATGATGCTATTAGAATTAGAATAGGAACAACCTCCAAACTAATAAATGCTACAAATAATGTGCACAGGAGCCCAAACACTCAGCGGCTAATATTCAGGGTTACACGCAGTGTCAAAAGAATCTACAAAGAACACCAATATATAATTAGCAGAGGCCAAAGGCAAGAAAACATGAGCAACAACTCATAGAGTCCCAAGTAGCATAGTCATTCAAATAGCAAGTTAAGGCATTGTTTATAAGGTTTTCTCAAAGAGTTATTTTTCTTATATATTTGCAGACACCCAATTGGTATAAAGGGTTGAAATTCAGAAAAATACTATTCCAAATTAGTCAAAATATAGAATTATTTGCAAACTACCAAAATCCAGAACCTAACTATACAAGCAATTCCATTTTATGCTAGTATTAGGATGGTATTTTCATTGTTGTGGAACAGCAGGGCATATTATTTGTAAAATAAAATTTATTTCTAAAATAGGCCATATAGGTACCTATTTTCATTTCAGACTTGTTTTCCTGGCGCCTCTAGTTAAGTGACAAAAAGAAAGAAAAGTAGCAACAAAAAATTAAATGAAAAAGAAAACAAAACTTAGCACCAAATCAGTACAAGCAAGAAAAAAAAGCCCCATCAGATTCACAAGCAAACAAGCTTTCATTTCAGACTTGTTTTTCTGGCGCCTCTAGTTAAGTGACAAAAAGAAAGAAAAGTAGCAACAAAAAATTAAATGAAAAAGAAAACAAAATTTGTTTACTTAAGGAATACGCAGCCAAACATGCAAACATAGAGCTTAAAATTTGTTTACTTTTTAATGTCACATCCATGTTGCAAAATTGTTACTATTGTACACATTTAGACATGGAACCCCATATGCATCACCAATCTGTTCTAATTCCAAAAAAGCAAATAGTCAACTGACAGTGGTACAATAATTTCTATTGTGAATTGACCATTACAGCTCAAACATGGGATTACAGAAATAGAAACAACTCATACTGCTCAACCAACTGCTTGTTTTGTCTTATTTTATTTCAACCAAAAGATAAATTTAAGAATTTGTGGTTTTTCTATAATGCAAACATCCCGAATACAATATTTTTTAATTAACTAGATAATTGATCCATACCTAACCAAACTTTTATAGTCAGACATCCATGAAAACAAAACAAACCCAATTCACAAGACTAAGCTAAATTTTTAATGCAGCCTGATTTATGAGACTAGTTTCCAGCATAAACTCAGAAAACTATACATGCCAAGATTATAATTGAATTGCCTCATGGTTCCAACAAGCGGAAGGCAAAGTTGCCTATGGTTGATTCATCAGCAGAGTAATAATGGGACAACCAAAAATAATAATAATCTAATTTTGGTCAACCATATTAAAGCTTTAGAAGATGAACAAAAGAGATAAACAGTGAAGGAAAAAAAAAAGGGAACTGCACTTAGCATAGCAAAAGATAAAACATAATGCAAGAGATTGAAACTCTGATTCCCTACCCTTTTTCTCAAATTTTCTCAGCAATCAGAGACACACAAAACATGGCCAAATTAGGACCAAAATAATTGACAAAGAGGAGAGAGAAAAAATAAGAACTCACCGCTGCCATTTCCTGCTAAACCAAGCTTAGAAGAGTACCCACCACCCGGAATTTGCAGAGAAGAGTTCTTCAAGATAGTTGAGACTTTTCTTTGGATCAGACCCAGTAAAGGTGAAAACTCAAGAGAACCTAACAAGCTCCTCCACAGAATTCAAAGACCCGATAACAGAGAGAGAGAGAGAGAGAGAGAGAGAAAAGAAGAGCTTTAGAGAAAGAGAGAGGTTTATCAACTAGATGAACCTTGCTTGCGAGCCTACGAGCATCGAAGATTCAAGGTTGCGAATGAACAAGGCTGCGACTTTGAGCATCAACGAACGAACAAATGAGTTAGAATTTGTGGGATTTGTAGATTCTCTTCGCAGGATTGAGTTAGGGTTAGGGATTGAGAAGAAATTGGGAATTTGATAATTTGGGATAAGTCATTAAATGTAGGATATATTAGGTGTGGGCTGACCCATAGGTTGGCCCCTCCCTAGCCCACTTAAGCAGTGGGTTGTGTGGATTGAGGGCTAAAAAGCCCTATAATTAAGTGGGTTATCAAATAAATGGGTTACCTGTGGGGCTTGAGGGGTTGTCCCATGGGCTTTAACCCATATTGACAGCTCTAATATCTTGTTACATAAATAACCCAATGTTCAAGATGATATGATTCGATCACCCAACTCTTTGGGCGGTGCAAGCGTGGAAGGAGAAAATATATATGATTTGCGACAAATGGAGAATTAGTTAGAGAGTTGTCAAAGCTTGGTTCAATTTAATGATAATGCAAGTCTTACATCATGAAATTTTCCTTGCCCAGAGTTTCATGCACCGAACATTAATTGAATTCTTCGTCATGCACTCTTAATTACATTGACATTTACATTTATGGTGTCATAGCAATCTTAAAGTGCACATTGTTTTCAACTCCAATGTTAGCAATTAAGAGAGTCATGACCATGCATTGCCTTATCCTGCAAATTGTTCCAACAATAATGTGACTACCTTTCATCCATTAACTAATATAATAACTTGGAAATGAAATCAGAAACAAAGGGGAAAGTGACAAGAATCTAAGGGTATGTTTGGGAAGATGGCATGTAAGGGAATGGAATGGAATGTTATAATAAATTTTACAAAATGGGTATTTGGGAGTTATTAAAGAGGATGGAAGGGAGTGGCAATAGAAGGACCCGAAGACACCTCCTTGCCATTAAAAACCTCAATTTTGTTGTCCCTCTAAATTGGGGTGTTTAGGAGGGAGTGACATGATTTTATGAGAAGAGTGTAGGGAGCCCCTTCCATTCCTTTATTAAACTACCAAACAATATAGTCAGATCTATCTTTCCATTCCATTCTCTTCCTTTCTATTTCATTCCATTATGAGCCACACCCTTCCATCCTCTTTAAAACTCTCAAACATACCCTAATGTTCATTTTGGAATGTTTAGTAATTTTAGTTATAAGCTAAGACTAAATTAAATCAAAATGAACTTCCTTACCAACTAAAGAATTGAATGGTCTTGCTTTATGTCCTCCTCACCTTGCCTATAAATAGAGAAGATTCTGCCACTTCCTTTTCATCGATAATACAAGTTTTCTATTGCTTTACAGTGAGTTCAAAAAAATGGGTTCTAAGGCTTTGCTTGTTCTAGTTATGTTCTTGGCCATTATCCTTCTTATCTCTGCTGAGGTCACACATAAAGACGTAGATGAGAAATTTGACAAAAATGATGGTAAGAAAGTAGCACATGGGATAAAAATTGTGTTTGAGTCTAATCAATTGTGTTTTTGTGCTATTAAAATGAAAGAGGACGATGTTCTATGCCTTCCAAATGAGTCGTTCTCATGCACTTAATTTAGATTACAGATTGAGAAAAAAATGTTTTCTAAGCTGGGGTTTCGCTTATATGTTTTTTGGGCTTATTGGTTCTATAACTTGTAATGGAAATCATGTTTCTTAATCTTTATTTGGATATAAAATTAATCCAAACTGGGAGTAAGATGAATTTGTTATGAATCTTCCAAGTTGGGGCTTCCATATTGTTTGGGTTGAAACTCATTATTTCATGTCCAAACTTCATCCTAATAGTTATAACTATTGATCCTATACAAATTTGACATCCTGAGATTTATTTTAATATAAAACACATTAAGTTTTGGACATAAATCCAATTTGTTATGAGTTTTCTAACAGAGACAAGCATAGTTAGCCTAAAATCTGGACAATTGTGCCAACTTTATAACTAAAACGATATCTATTTTACTTGTTTTAGCAAATAGAAAAATTATATACGAGCAGACAATTATTCACTGACAAAAAGCGAACTAAATTGCGAAAATTAATAGTTTGGACTGACTTGCACTCCTACGTATCCCTTGGTACAATGGGGAACTCAAAGCCACATAGTTCTTTCAGAAAAAAGATGGCGGTTTGCTTGATTAAAAATATTAAAGAGAAATAGACAATGGGTCCTTGGACCAAGAAAATAAATGACAGCGGACCTTGAGTCCTAACAAGGAAATGACAATGGGCCCTGAGTCCCCAGAAGTAAATTATAACACCTTTGGTTGAGTGTCACATTTTGAGAATAACCAGATACTTAATTTACTATTCTTTGTTATCTTTTGTTTAGCTGGCTCCTAAGTCATAAAATTTTCTGTATTTAAAGTAGTGTAATATGAGCAGAATAATAATACAGAAATTTAATAACAAATATTTACATCAATTTCATTCTTTACTAAATATTTATAGTTACACACAGCTTTATTATACATAGGTTACTATCTACATATTTTACAACTGTTTATACATATACACAAAACAAAAACCCTCTCTCCCTCTACATGGGAGGGTCATCATCCTCAATGAATCCATTGCGGTGAGAAGATCCTGGTGCAGAAGACCTATATGCCCTATGCCACCTCGGGGTACGTGCCGAAGAGATTGTAAAACACCCCTGTGGTGTGTAGGATGCACCGACACCCCATATATCTCTGATAGGGCATGTATAAGTGAACAAACGCTGTGATGGAAAATATTGCTAGAGGGTTTCCATCAAAGGTCTGGTGAAGAGTTATGGTAATATCTCCCACATAGGCTACGCACTCTACGTCTAATAGTACGTTCCAAACCTTGGGGCCTCCCAGGAATTGAACGGAAACATACCCAAGAAAGTCACGCTCGACCATCTTCAGATGTAACCAAAACAAATCACAATTTCACAAAAAAAGGGGTGAGATTCTCACATCATCATAAACACCAATAAGATAGTATAAAAATAGCATACAACAGTTATATGATCTAATACTAATCAATAGGTACTTAATCCACATATAAAGTCACATTAAATCAACAAAATGATAAACTAACCTCAATGTACAAAAATAATGATGCATGTATGACAACTGACCATGCAGATGCACATAAATGACCCCTACTCCAAGGAGCTAAATACAACAAGTCGGGAAGAGTAATTGGGAGTACATGTTCCGTATCATTTAGCCAACAAGTGCTAAAAATTTCATTAGCGCAATACGACTCCCACCAATCGTGAATAGATAAGTGTGTAATCGAGATCGTCGGTGTGTTGCAATCATAATTTCATATGCATGTCCTAGACATGTCTATTCATGTACACATGAATAAATTTATTTATACCGAAAATTTACCATACTTTTTCCATCATAATTTCATACCATATTCAAAGAAATCATAAAATACATAATTTAAACGAAGTATGAAATTACATAACTCAATTATAAAATATAAACATGAGGCATAAATCTTAACCATAAAATATCAAATCAAACAATATAAACCACAAAACTAGTCATGGGTCATTTTCACGAAAATCAACATATCAAAAATTCTATTTTATACCATAATATTGGTTGATAGAGAAAACTCCCCCTACCTTAGTTTCTTAAAGCTTTTAACAAGCACTCTTCTTGGTATTCTATCAACACAAATTCACAAAGAGAACAAACACATATTATTCAAGCTCTAAAACATAAGTTAAGATGATCATGGATCAATCCAATGATCTAAAACTGTGAAATAGAAATTTAAAAGTGAAGAGAAAAACTTTTCACCTTAAGGTTTCTTCAACTTTCAATAAATTAGAAGAAAGATTTTTAGGTTTTTTCTCAAGAAACTCTTAACTAGAAAGTTGCTCACAATCTTACCAAGATACGATAACTAAGCTTGGATCTTAACTTAGAACTTGGGAAAGAAATTAAAAGGGCTTGGCCGTGGGTTTTGGATGGCTTGGGCGTGAACTTTGGGGAGAGAAAGATGAAGGTTTTAGTGTGGTAAATGAAGGCATGGTAACTTGCTATTTATAGAAGATAAATAAGGATGAAAAAAATTAAAACCAAGGATATTTACCTTACCTTGCTTGGCCGGCCACACCATGGCTTGCATGAAGAGATTGTTATCAATTTTAACACTTTAGGACATTAATTGCATGGTGAGTCACATTAGGTGATTCACCACCTTCATAAATTTTCACCATGACTCACCCATTGAGTCACCATAGCCATAAATGCTACCATTTATTGTATAGGATATTTTCCTCAAGATTTTTATCAATAACTATTATCCATTGGACAAAAATCAGTATCTATTGTCCAATGGACAATAGGATGTACCCAAAATCACCCAAAGATTTTATTTGCTCTTAAAATCCCTAAAAATGAAAAATGATCAAATCTGTTGACGGATTTGAAGTCTGAGTTTTCGTTTATTTTTTAAAATTCCCCAACTAGACCAAAAATAAAATTATTTATTTTTATTTTCCGGAATGATCTAAAATCAACTTATAAGGTTAAACTCAATTAAACTTTGATTTAATTGAACTCACAAAAATTCCTAAAAATCATTTATCACAAAAATATAAGAAAACAACATATATAATAGAATTCAAGATTTTGGGGTGTTACAACTCTCCCCCTCTAAAAAGAATGTCGTCCTCGACATCATCATAAGCTAAAATAAATGTAGATATTGATCTTTAATCTTGTCTTCTAGTTCCCATGTTGCTTCTCCAGTCATGTTGTCCCATATTACTTTGACTAAAGTAATATCTTTTCCTCAGAGTTGCTTTACACTCTTATCATCAATTTTAACAGGTAATGCATCATAGGTTAAGTTTTCTTTTAATTGCACCATATCCGGTTCAATGACATGAGTGGGATCAGCAATATATTTTCACAATTGCGAAACATGGAAAACATTGTGTAAATTAGACAAAAAATGGTGGTAAAGCAATTTGATAAGCTACAGGACCAATCCGGTGAAGAATTTGGTATGGTCCAATAAATTTAGGAGTGAGTTTACAAAATTTAATTACCCGGCCGACTCCAGTCGTGGGTGTGACTCTCAAAAATACATGTTCACCTTCCTCAAACTCAAAAGGTTTTCTTCTCTTGTCAGCATAACTTTTTTTTCGACTTTGAGTTATCTTCATCTTTTCCTTAATCATCTTAACCTCATCTGTTGTTTGTTGTACTAGTTCTGGTCCAAGTTCCAAATTCTCTCCGTCTTGGTACCAACACAGAGGTGTTCTACACCGTTGTCCATATAGAGCTTCATAGGGTGCCATACCTATACTTGAATGAAAACTATTGTTGTAGGTAAATTCTATTAGAGGTAGGAATTCATCCCAACTTCCAGTGTGTTCCAATACACAGGCTCTCAACAAGTCCTCCAGTGATTGAATTGTCCTTTCAGATTGGCCATTAGTTTGTGGATGGTATGTAGAACTTAAGCGAAGTTTTGTTCCCATCGCTTCTCATAAACTTTGCTAAAATCGTGAAGTAAATCTAGGATCCCTATTAGAAATTATGCTTGAAGGTACACCGTGAAGTCTAACAATCTCACTAATGTACACTTGAGTTAATCTCTCCATCGAATATATTATGATGATAGGCAAGAAATGGGCTGATTTTGTAAGCCGATCAACAACTATCGAAATGGAGTCAAAACCTTTCCTAGTTTTTGGCAAACCTACCACAAAATCCATGGCTATTCCATCCCACTTCCATTCAGGATAGTTGGAGGTGCAACATCCCTGAAGGTTTCTGGTGTTCTACTTTGGCTTTCTAACAAACTAAACATGAAGCCACATACTTAACAACATCCTTCTTCATCCTTGCCACCAATACAATTGCTTCAAATCTTGGTACATTTTAGTTGCTCCGGGATGCATACTTAATTTACTTTTATGAGCTTCATTTAAAATCAACTTCCTAAGTTTAGGATCATTTGGTATATAAATCCTATCCCTAATTTCATTCATCAAATCATTTGAAATCGTGATCATACCTAAACATAATTTTCCCAATGTTAACTCTACAGACAATCTCATATATCTAAGTTATTCTAGTAATTCTTTTTCCTTAATCATCATAGCAGAAATACTAAGAGTTTTTCTACTTAAAGCATCTGCTACCACATTCGCCTTTCCGGGATGATACTGTAATTGAAAATCATAGTCCTTTAAAAATTCTAACCACCTTTGCCTCATATTTAATTCTTATTGATCAAACAAATATTTTAAACTCTTATGATCATTAAAAACATGAAAAGTTTCACCATAGAGAAAGTGTCTCCAAATTTTCAAGGCAAATACTACAGCTACTAATTCCAAATCATGAGTAGGATAATTTCTCTCATGTACCTTCAATTGTCTAGGAGCATAGGCGACTACCTTACAATTTTGCATAAGAACATAACTTAGACCTTGATGTGAAGCATCACAGTACACCTTAAATGTTTCATTAGGATTGGGTAAAATTAATACAGGTGAAGTGGTTAAATGTTTCTTTAACTCTTGGAAACTTTCCTCACACTCATCTGTCCAAATAAAATTTTGATCTTTTCATGTGAATTGGGTAAGAGGTCCAACTATCATAGAAAATCCCTCTATGAATCTTCGATAATAACTAGCTAATCCTACAAAACTTCTAATTTTAGTTGCAGTCTTTGGTCTTTCCCACTGAAGCACTACTTTAACTTTTGACAGATCTACAACAATCCATTCCTTTGAGATTACGGGACCCAAAAATTTAACCTTATCTAACCAAAACTCGCATTTTGACAATTTTGCATACAAAACCTTTTCCTTTAGAATCTGGAGAACCATACTGAGATGTTCAACGTGTTCCTCCTGATTACAACAATAAATCAGAATGTCGTCAATGAAAACAACAACAAACTTGTCTAGGTAAGAACGAAAAATCCTATTCATGTAATCCATGAATATTGCTAGAGCATTAGTCACACCAAATGGCATTACTAAATACTCATAATGACCATAGCGTGTTCTGAACGCAGTCTTTGACTCATCTTCTGCTTTTACTCGAATATGATGATAACCAGATCGCAAGTCTATCTTTGAAAACACTATAGCTCCCCTTAGCTGATCCATCAGGTCATCTATCCTAGATAATGGGTACTTATTCTTAATTGTGACTTTGTTCAACTGTCTATAATCCACACATAGATGAGAAGTTCCATCCTTCTTTTTGACAAGCAACACTGGAGCTCCCCAAGTTGAAACATTGGGTCTCACAAATTGTTTTCCTAACAATTCTTCCAACTGATTTTTAAGCTCAATTAACTCAAACGGTGACATCCTATAGGGTTCTATGGAAATAGGACCAAAACCAAGTCCAAGGTCGATAGAAAACTTTATCTCTCTATTTGGTGGTAATCCAGGAATATCATCAAGAAAAACATCACAAAACTCATTGAATATTGGAATAGCATTCACATCTGTCTCACTCTTGACTTCTGAAGAAAATAGTAACATGTATCCTCGAGCTCCTTCTTTTAAAGAAGCTTTTACTTGGTTGGCCGTTAAAAATCCAGAATTCTCAATTTTGGGAAAAACTAATGTTTTATTTGAACAGTCTAACAAAATATGGTTAGAAGATAACCAATCCATTCCTAAGATTATGACTATTTGGGAAAGTGGTAAACAAATTGAATCAACCAGAAAATGTTGGTTTTGAATAGTAATAGGACATTTTAGGCATACTTTGGTAGTTATCATAGGTTTAGCAGTAAGAGTAGAAATAATTAAATCAAAGGGTAAGGAAGATATATATAATCCTAACTGATCCACACAGTCATAAGAAATGAAAGAATGTGTTGCACCAAAATCATATAGTACAATTAAAGACTTACCTTCTATGTCGCAATTCCCTTGTATCAAATCATCATATTGAGAGGCTTCCTCTCCACTCATGGTATAAACTTTCCCTCTTGCTTGTGGTCTTGAAGCATTCATATTACTAACCAAAGACTCTGCTTTTGGTTGGTTGCAATCTCTAGCCATATGTCCTGGTTTCCCACATCGAAAACAGACTATTCCTTTGATCGGGCAATCTCTGATCAAATGATTCTTTCCACACTTTAAACACTTCAATGGAGATACTGCGGTACTCCCTCCACTAGATCGTTGTTATTGAACACCCGGTGGTTTTGAATAAGGTTTCGGTTGGAACCGGTTGTTGCTGCTGCTACTCCCCCTTTGGTTTGTATTACCTCCGCCTCCCCTTTGGAATCGTGTTGGTCCAAAGTTGCGAATCCTTATGTCTCCAGATCGATCCAACTCCTCGATCCTGCGACAAGTATCTAACAGGATTTGGAACTCAGCTATCCCTAAGGATAATACTGCCCTCTTCAGGTCATGTCTTAATCCTTCTTCAAATTTCTGACACTTCCACTCCTCATCAGGCTGAAGTTGGAAGTATCTTGAGAATTTAGACAAACACTCAAATTTGGCCGCATATTCACTGACCATCATCCCCCTAGCCTTAGGCCAAGAAACTCCATTTCCTTAGCATGTCTAATACTTGCAAGAAAATATTTTTCTAAAAACTTACCTCGGAATACTTCCCAGGTAATTTCTCGTCCCTCAGCTTGCAACAATTGTTGTACTCCTGCCCATCAATATTCGCCATCACCTACAAGTATATAGGTAGCATAGGTTACCTTATGTTCGTCGGTACACCTCATACCTCTGAAAATCTTATCCAACACTTTGATCAAAAGACTAGCTTTCTCCGAATCAAACTCTTCTTTGAACTGGGATGGATTAGTACGACGAAATTCTGACAAGTTTTGAGTTTTCGTTGCTACTTCTTGTGGTTGAGCAGCCCTTTCATTCTGTTGTACCAAAACATTTGCCATCCTTTGCATAGTTGCAGAGGCAGCAGCCATATCAGTATTGTTATGGTCTGTGTCCATGGGTATGCTTCTACTACGTGCCATTTATATCCTTCAAAGTTAATAAAATCAAATTCAATAGAAGCAAACAATATTGTTTCCTTTCAAAAACAACAACAGAGAAAACACAACACAAACAAAATAGACCTAATCCCACAAATCTGAGAGCTTAAACCAAAGCTCTAATACCAACTAATATAACACCCTTGGATGAGTGTCACATTTTGAGAATAACTAGATACTTAATTTACTATTCTTTGCTATCTTTTGTTTAGCTGGCTCCTAAGTCATAAAAATTTTCGTATTTATAGTAGTGTAATATGAGGCTAATAATAATACACAGAAATTTAATAACAAATATTTACATCGATTTCATTCTTTACTAAATATTTATAGTTACACACACAACTTTATTATACATAGGTTACTATCTACATATATTACATATTTTACAACTGTTTATACATATACACAAAACAAAAATCTCTCTCCCTCTACATGGGAGGGTCATCATCCTTAATGAATCCATTGCGGTGAGAAGGTCCTAGTGCAGAGGACCTATATGCCCTACGCCACCTCGGGGTACGTGTCAAAGAGACAGTAGATCTCTACTGTGGTGTGTAGGATGCATCGGCACCCCATATATCTCTGATAGGAATGTACAAGTGAATAAATGATGTGATGGAAGATATTGTCAGAGGATTTCTGTCAAAGGTCTGGCGAAGAGTTATGGTAATATCTCCCACATAGGCTACGCACTCTACGCCTAATAGTACGTTCCAAGCCTCGGGGCCTCCCAAGAATTGAACGATAACATACCCAAGAAAGTCACGCTCGACCATCTTTAGATGTAACCAAAACAAATCACAATTTCACAAAATGGGGGTGAGATTCTCACATCATCATAAATACTAATAAGACAATATAAAAATAGCATACAAAAGTTATATGATCTAAGACTAATCAATAGGTACTTAATCCACATATAAAGTCATATTAAATCAACAAAATGATAGACTAACCTTAGTGCACAAAATTAATGATGCATGTATGATAACTGACCATGTAGATGCACATAAATGACCCATACTCTATAGAGCTAAATACAACAAGTCAGAGAGAGTGATTGGGAGTCTATGTTCTGTATCATTTAGCCAACAAGTGCTAAAAATTTCATTTGCACAATACAGCTCACGAGAACACTCTTCTACCAATCGTGAATAGACAAGTGTGTAGTCGAGATCATTAGTGTGTTGCAATCATAATACTACGGCATAGTTCCAACTAGCCTCTTGTGGAGTTTCCGCACCTCCAACGATTCCAAGATCATTGAAGATCTTCACTCGGTTATTCGCATCCGCACTAAGGTATAAACTCAATCTCCTAGGCTCCAAGCCTTATGATCAATCAATTTGAGACACTTATGTTAGCTTTGTACTAGGCTTTATTAGATGTTTATTGTGCCCAATAATAGTATTTTAGCTGAGTTAATGTTGTTAGGCCTCATTGGGTTTTAATGCAAATTGTGAATAATTCTTGGATTTTGATACATTTTGACTTTTCCTCCTTGGTTAAACCATAACTTGGGACTCATTGATTCATTTGAGGTGATCTTGGTGTCTTTGAAAGCTAAGACAAGGCTCTACAAGTTTCATGAGAACTCAAGAGCTAGATCAGACTTCTAAGGGTCCAAAATAGCCCTGCAATTCAGAGTGGGTTTGCTGTCATTGGAATCTAAGTAGTGTGCACATATTGGACCATATCGTGGGCTATAGGCCTCCTTTTGAGCTGAAACTCAGCTTTTGGAAAGATACGACCCATATCTCCAACTACACTGAAGACCATTTAGTTAATAGATGCTGTTTTAGGCATGATTATGAGGCTACAAGTTGGTTTGAATTTGGAAACACATTCTGCCAATTTGACTTGAGGTAGGTGCAGTGTTTTTGGAATATCTGGAGTTGTAAAAGTCCAAATGGCATGAAACCAACGCCAAAAGTTCAAGGAGACAATTGTCTACAACTATCATGAAGATCTCCAAGCCAAAATACATCGTTTAGGGCATGAAAATTAGGCTGGAAGTCAGAGCAGAGTTGCTGACTAGAAGCCACCAACCATGCACCAACACACCAAACGATGCATCAAGCTACCATATTTGACAATTTTCATGTTTTTACAGCTTGCATTCATATTATATTCAATTACAAATTAGCTTCTACGATTAGTATTAATAGAGTCAATCTCTTTGTATTATAAATCATTCAATTTGAAGGAAGTTTGAGTATTTGTGAGAGTTTTCTTTCTCTTCTTCTCCATTTTCTTTAGAATTGCGATTTTGTTCTTTATTTTATGAGTTCTTCTTTCCCATCCATGGAAAGATAGACTCTTATAATCAATCCAAGGGATTAGCCATTTTGATGTTTAATTTGTAGATCTTGTTTCGCTAGTTCATATTGCTTAATTGTTATTCAAGTTTCTTTTCCTCATCTTTTGATTTTTATCTAGATTGAATTGCTTAATTTCATTTAGATGTTGATGTGATAATAGCCTTATTATCATGTATTCAAAGAGGATCACAAAGACTAAACAATATATGAAAGCTTTTGATGGATTGTTTAGCTTGGTTAAATTCTGGATCTTGAATTAATTTATGTTGGATGGTGCTTATTTTATCTAACCTTGGTTAATCAAATCCTAGATGCTTATCTAGTAAAGGATTCTTGGATCATGTTGAGGCTTCTTGATGTGCTCTAAGGCCAAGAACATGGTTAGCAATTAAGTGGATTCCTTGTGATCAATGATGGATTAAATTCAAGATCCGTAAATTTCCTTGGATTGGTTAATTTGTTAATTACATTTCTTTAATTCAACTGGTGTATTTTCTTTTCAAATCATCAAAACCCCCCTTTTTAATTATCTTGATCTAATTGAATCTTTGTTTTTGGATCATTGAGAGACGATTCGTTTCATGCTCTATACTACAAATTAATTTGTGAACCAGTATTTTTTATTATTTTGACGGGTCTCGACAACCTCTTGTCACCTTACAACAACAAGTCTCATACAGAATAAATATATATATAGTATAAATATTCCCATAATATATATACAATCCCCTCGGGATTCAAGCTGTCATTTCTTCAAGAATAGCGCAATTGTCCAATCTAGGGTCCGGTCTATGTTTGCCCGATTGTAGTACCATTGTTTCTTAATTGTATGGTGTTATAAAATAATTTCCAAATCATGTAACACATCTAATATGGTTTTTAAAACAGGTAAGGTATAAAAATTGTTTTTCAATCGCGTAAAGTGCTTTTTGTAAATTTTCAGTCGCGTAAGCCATTTTCTGTAAATTTCCAATCTCGTACAATATTTTTCACAAAAACTAATTTATTTCATATTAAATAAAATATTTTCAAGTTTATTTTCACTATTAATGATAAAATTAAGTAGGAAAATAAATATTAACACTTAAAATGAATTTTTCCAAAATTCTCTATATATCCAAAAATATTTATTTTTCCAATAAATAAAATAATTCATAAAATATTTAAATTAACATTCTAATAAATAAAATAATCTATATATTTTTTGAAAATTCAAAATAAAATCATTCCTTCTAAAATAATTCTTTTTCTAAAAATATGGTGGTCGAAATCCATCTAAAATAATTTTCCCATATTATTCCATAATTCACACCAAGCATATGCATGTCCTAGACTTGTCTATTCATTTACACCTGAATAAATTTATTTATACAGAAAATTTACCATACTTATTCCATCATAATTTCATTCCATATTCAAAGAAATCATAATATACATAATTTAAACAAAGTATGAAATTACTTAACTCAATTATAAAATATAAACAAGAACCACAAAACTAGTCATGGGTCATTTTCATGAAAATCAACATATCAAAAATTCTATTTTATATCATAATATTGGTTGATAGAGAAAACTCCCCTTTACCTTAGTTTCTTAGAGCTTTTAACAAGCACGCTTCTTGGTATTCTATCTACACAAATTCATAATGAAAACAAACACATATTATTCAAGCTCTAAAACATAAGTTAAGATGATCATGGATCAATCCAATGATCTAAAACTTTGAAATAGAAATTTAAAAGTGAAGAGAAAGAATTTTCACCTTAAGGTTTCTTCAACTTTCAATAAGTTAGAAGTAAGATTTTTAGGCTTTTTCTCAAGAAACTCTTAACTAGAAAGTTGCTCACAATCTTACCAAGATACTATAACTAAGCTTGGATCTTAACTTAGAACTTGGGAAAGAAATTAAAAGGGCTTGGCCGTGGGTTTTGGATGGCTTGGGCGTGAATTTTGGGGAGAGAAAGATGAAGGTTTTGGTGTGGTGAATGAAGGCACGACATCTTGCTATTTATATAAGATAAATAAGGATAAAAAAATTAAAACCAAGGATATTTACCTTACCTTGCTTGGCCGGCCACACCATGGCTTGCATGAAGAGATTGTTATCAATTTTAACACTTTAGGACATTAATTGCATGGTGAGTCACATTAGGTGATTCACCATCTTCATAAATTTTCACTATGACTCACCCATTGAGTCACCATAGCCATAAATGTTACCATTTATTGTATGTGATATTTTCCTCAAGATTTGTATTAGTAACTATTATCCAATGGACAAAGATCCGTATCTATTGTCCAATGGACAATAGGATGTACCCAAATCACCCAAAGATTTTATTTGCTCATAAAATCCCTAAAAATGGAAAATGGTCAAATATGTTGACGGATTTGAAGTCTGAGTTTTTGTTTATTTTTAAAAATTCCCCAAAGGCATTTCGAACCAAAAATAAAATTATTTATTTTTTATTTTCTGGATTGGTCTAAAATCAACTTATAAGGTTAAGTTCAATTAAACTTTGATTTAATTGAACTCACAAAAATCTAAGAAAACAACATATATAATAGAATTCGAGATTTTGGGGTGTTACATAAATGACCCTCTTTATTTTCCAAATTATGTCCATTCATAAATGAGGTTCAAAACGGCAGTGGGTTGTACAATCGACTCCTCTTGAAGCAAAAGTTAGAAGACAGGTGATGGAGGATCCAATCTTCTCTCAGAACCCAGAATCTTCCCTTTCTCTCATTTTTTCTTTCTATTCTCTCTTTTTTAGCCAACCAAGAAAAAGAACCCTTCCTTTCTCTTTTTTTTTCTTATATCTTCCTCTATACAGACCATCATTAGCAGAACGAGTGGTTGGGCTGATCAGTAATCCGATACCCTGTTTACTAATCAGCCATTTCTTTGTCGCTGCTCCTCCCAACTCCCACCTACCACCGTCTACTTTCCCCAATTAGGGGAAAACTCCATGTGCTGATGGTATCCAAGGTGATGGGCTTGGGTTGATGGGGGTGGATGGTTTAGAATGGGTTGAGTGGAATGGGTTGTCGATTTGGGTCGGGCCCAATAAGTTATGGAGTGGATAGTTAGGTTACTTGGGTTGTGGGTTTAACCCTTCCTTTTTTAATTGTTTTTCTTTTTTGAATTGATTTTCTTTATTTTAAGTAAAAAAAATTGATGATTTTTATTTGATTTTTAATTTTGTTGAAATTTCCTAAAAAAAGACCCGGTCAAAATTGGGTGTTCACAAGTGTCATGTGTAAGACCAATTATTTACTACATCATTTACCAACTCATAAGTCTTACGTGAAATATTTTTTTTCTCTCATTATATAGAAAATTTAGCAGAGTTTCCTTTGTTTCTCGTATGTTCCCAAACAACATAAAATAAACAGCGGATTCCAACACAACCATTTCAAACCAACCAGAATACAGATTATACAAGTGTATATTAAAGACTATCCTGACTGAGCACAACTACAAAATACTAGCAGAACTGAAAACATCAACAGTAGTTCCTCTGTTTTTCTATTACAAGTGTATCAGAGTATCATATATTATACAACATGTTGTAAATACATAACGGAGCTCAACTCCACCAAAATACAAGTATTTAAATACAGATTTATCGCTAACAACAATAAATAACATAATCCTCCATACTTAACCCATAGAGGGTCCGAGATTCTCTTGGGAATCTGAGAAAGAGGGGGTGAGAACAACTTCCCAATGAATGTGAATATAACTTGCATATAAGTATGCATGTAAATAGAATGCAAGAATAAAACACAATTCAACACACCAAGTAATTCCATTCCAACATATGCAATGGGATTATGAATGCATATGCATTTCTCTCATTTTCTTTCCATCTAACCCCTTCCGGTTAGGTATACTCTCAACATTTTTGTACACTAACCCCTTCCAGTTAGGCCGTCTCGCTATGCATATGCAATGTATTATGTCACACCTTTTCTTTCATTTAACCCATTCCAGTTAGGTAACCACTCAACATTTTGTACACTAACCCCTTCCGGTTAGGCCATCTCACTATGCAATGCAATGCACTCATACCATGCTTAAAATGACAATATCACACTAACATAACATTTAAAGCAATTCAAGATTTAAAATCATGCAAGTATTATGCTCAATTCTTTTCACACATTTTCACTTAATTACACTTCCCAACATTGTACTAAGTCATCATAATTCAACAATATATCATATGGTATTAATTTAATAAACATATGCCCCAAAAAGACACAAACAGAGCTAACCACGGCATGGGTGTGGTGGGAACCACGGCCATGGTTTGGGGAACCAAAAATTCAATGAGATGGAAACAGAGACAACCACGGCCAGACCGTAGTGGAGGCCATTACCGTGGTCTAGAATCTGGGCAGTAATAGTGTCACGCCCAATCCAAAACCAAAAACCTAATTTTTCCTTTGGGATCATGTCCCCCAATCCATCAAAATATACCAACCATATCATCCATTTTCATATACCCTAATCTTTGAATACATGTATCAAAACACAACCAACCTCAACCACATGTAAATCCCTACTTTCCAGCTTAATCATACATCTTAAACTTACATCCTATCAACACCATACAATATCACAAATTAACCCACACTCACCTTGAAATGCTCCACACTTGTTTCCAATATTGGATTTATAACCAAGACAACCTTCTCTTCAACTTCCTTCAAAACACCCAACCAAAACAACCAACTTTAAAAATGGGTGTTCTTGATTCTTAAAGATGAAAATGAGCTTTTCAAGAAACTTAAACCATAAGCTTGAAGAAGAGATCAAAGTGATCAATAACCATCAAATAAGCTAAGCCAAAAGATGAATAAAAATGCTTACTTTTGGCTTTTGAAACCCTTGAAGCAACCTTGAAGAAATATGGCTATAGAGAAACTTGCAATTTTTGAAGAAGATGACCGTAGGCCATCTAACTTGGCCAATTCCCTTAAGTAAGAGGGAGGGAAAGTTGAATTGTCCATTTTGTCCCCATTTTAATGGAAAAATCACTAAATTGCCACTGAGGGTGTGAAAAGTCTAAACTACCCTTGACGATTTCTAATAATTCCCAATAGGTCCTAAAAAAATTAATTTACCAGTAGGTCCTCCATTAGCCAGAGAAAATTTAAAAGTTGAGATTTGACCTATTTCTTCCTTGGGTTCTACTGAGTTTTCCGGTACAACCAGAATCTCAAAATAATTACTATAATTCAGTCTATCCCAATTTCTGTAACAAAATATACAAAAATGTTCATAATTTAACTAAGTCATGAAATAGAAATTTAGGGATGTTACACCATGGATGCTAAAGAGCTTTTGGTTTCATATGCTGTTTGATCAAGGCTTCAAGACTCTGAAATGGATGATTCAAGTTTTGCTAGTTTGGATTTTGTAGAAACCTGAAATAATGCATTGTTGATATTTGCTCCTCACGAAGCTCCTTCACAACTTCCTCTATTCTGGCATAGCTAGTACCTTCTACCATGGGTTTGGGAGGATGCAATGAAAGTACCAGATGACAGCACTTGGGTTTAGAAAATGGGGAAAGTTCAAAGAAGAAGAGAAAGGGTGAGAGAAAAGGTGAGGATTCTCATTACAAAAGGGTACAAAGGCTCTTTTCGAGGAAGAGCTAACCTTCTTACAGTAGTGATAATGACAGTTTTCTTGCCAGTCACTGATCAATCAATTTGAGACACTTAAGTTAGCTTTGTATTAGGCTTTATTAGATGTTCACTGTGCCCAATATTAGTATTTTAGATGAGTTTAATGTTGTTGGGCTTCATTGGGCTTTAATGCAAATTGTGAATAAATCTTAGATTTTGATGCATTTTGACCTTTCCTCCTTGGTTAGGCCATAACTTGGGACTCGGTGATCCATTTGAGGTGATCTTGGTGTCTTTGGAAAGCTAAGACAAGGCTCTACAAGATTCATGAAGCACTCAAGAGCTGGATCGGACTTCTAAGGGTCCAAAATATCCCAGCAATGCAGAGTGGGTTTGCTGTCACGGAAATCTGGGTAGTGTGCACATATTGGACTATATAGTGGGCTATAGGCCTCCTCTTGGGCTGAAACTTGGCCATTGGAAAGATAAGACCCATATCTCCAACTTCACTAAGATCATTTAGTCAATAGATGTCGTTTTAGGCATGATTATGAAGCTACAAGTTGGTTTGAATTTGGAAACACGTTCTGCCAACCTAACTTGAGGTAGGTGCAGTGTTTTTAGCATATCTGAAGTTCTAAAAGTCCAAATGGCATGATTCCAATGCCAAAATTTTAAGGAGACAACTGGCTACAACTTTCATGAGACCTCCAAGCCAAAATGCATGTTCTAGGTCATGAAAATCAAGCTGGAAGTCTGATAAGAGTTGCTGACTAAAAGCCACCAACCATACACCAACCCACCTACCATGCACCAACCCACCAACCATGCATCAAGCTTCCATATTTGACAATTTCCATGTTTTTACAACTTGCATTCAGATTTTTTTCAATTACAAATTGGCTTCTAGGATTAGTATAAATAGAGCCAATCTCTTTGTATTATACAATGATTCAATTTTAAGTAAGTTTGAAGAAAGTTTGAGTATTTGTGAGAGTTTTCTTTCTCTTCTTTTCCATTCTTTTTAGAATTTCGTTTTTACTCTTTATTTTATGAGTTCTTCCTTCCCATCTATGGAAGGCTTGGCTCTTATAATTAATCCAAGGGATTAGCCATCTTGATGTTTAATTTGGAGATCTTGTTTTACTTGTTCATATTGCTTAATTGTTATTCAAGTTTCTCTTCTTCCTCTTTTGATTTTTATCTAGATTGAATTGCTTAATTTGATTTAGATATTGATGTGGTAATAGCTTTATTATCATGTATTCAAAGAGGATCACATAGAATAAACAATTTATTAAAGTTTTTTGATGGATTGTTTAGCTTGGTTAAATTCTGGATCTTAAGTTAATTTATGTTTGGATGGTGCTTACTTTATTTATCCTTGGTTAATTAAATCCTAGATGCTTATCTAGTAGAGGATTCTTGGATCATGTTGAGGCGTCTTGATATGATCTAAGGTCAAGAACATGGTTAGCAATTAAGTGGATTCCTTGTGATCAATGATGGATTAAACTTAAGATCGGTAAATTTCCTTGGATTGGTTGTTTCTTTAGTTAGATGGACTATCATCTGTTTGTTAGATATTCTGTTTCTAACCTCCTAACAGATATTTTGTTGTGCTGTATCATAGACGCAACAAATGCAATGGTACAATCCTATGAGAATATGATCGTTGCTATATCTTTTTGTGGAGGATAGTTGCAACCAAACTAGTTAACTTGCTTTGTCACATTTAAGATAAACTTGTTACTCAACTAAGTTTGATTAAAGATTTAACCTGCTTATATATTCTTGTGACTCTTACATGATTTAAAAATATATAAAGAAAATGATATATGTAATCAGGTTTTGAAAGAATAAAATTGAAATGTACATAATTTCATTAGAAAAATATTCCATACTCATAAAATTTATTAATAATTTAAATCATTTTATACTCCATTAACATATTTAAAAAATGAACACATAATATACTTTACAATATGTATATATATATATCAGCAATTTGATCTATAAATTAATGTCATATCTTTTCACCACATGTATAACATACCATTTAATTATTTAGATAAATTATTTTTCAAAGGTAATGAATGAATGACTAGGGATTCCAGTGTTGTTGAGGTCTGGAATAGGAAAGGAAGGATCCACAAGGGAATCAATTGTAGATCTCCAAAAGAGTTTTCATTTTTGTTTTTATGGTAAAGGTATTTTTGGGCTAGTTATTACGTTAACTGAGGTTAAATCCCTCCTAAAGTAAAGGTACATCCCCACATTGGCTAGTGCATAAGAGATTCTTGTGTAGTCTAAGCTAATACACAACTGTCACAATATGATTTTCATTAAATAATTGAATAAATTTTTGTACCACACAACTGTTTTATATTTAAAATGAATGTGTCGGTTATTTATTGGCTTAGTACTATGTTTACATATGAATTTTTCCTAATGTATTTAGTAGAATTAATTCTTCTAAATGCTGACCCAAGATTTAAACTTAAGTAGTGAAGAGAGAGAGTACATTTCGTTAACTGCTAACTCATTGGGTTGATCTATAAAATAGTTAACAACTGAAATGTAATGATTGATTGTATCTTTATATCTTGGGGTCTCGCTAATTAGTGCCTTTAGAGTATTGTTTGAGAAACATTTAATACCCTTTAATAAATTTTTCAAATTACTTAATAAAAAAATATTAAATATCTTTTGAGTTTTGAAGATAATAAATATTCTTTTTTCACATTTAATTCTTGCTATTTTAATTCCCTAACAAGAGCCCTCACAACATTTGTTAACAAATGCCTATATCTTGTTACATAAATAACCCAATGTTCTGGATGATATGATTTGATCACCCAACTCTTTAGGCGGTGCGAGCACGGAAGGAGAAAATATATATGATTTGAGACAAATGGAGAATTGATTAGAGAGTTGTTGAAGCTTGGTTCCATTTAATAATAATGTGCAAGTCTTATGTCATGAAATTTTCCTTGCCCAAAGTTTCATGCACCGAGCATTAATTGAATTCTTCGTCATGCACTCTTAATTACTTTGGCATTTACATTTATGGTGTCATAGCAATCTTAAAGTGCACATTGTTTTCAACTCCAATGTTAGCAATTCAGAGAGTTATGCCCATGCATAGCCTTGTCCTGCATATTGCTCCTACAATAATGTGACTACCTCTCATCCATTAACTAATATAATAACTTGGAAATGAAATCGGAAACAAAGGGGAAAGTGACAAGAATCTGATGATCATTTTGGAATATTTAGTAATTTTAGTTATCAGATAAAACTGAATTAAATCAAAATGAACTTCCCTACCAACTACAAAATTCAATGGTCTTGTCTTATCTCCTCCTCACCTTGCCTATAAATAGAGAAGATTCAGCCACTTCCTTTTCATCAATATAAACAAGTTTTCTATTGTTTTATTGTGAGTTTCAAAAAAATGGGTTCTAAGGCTTTGCTTGTTCTAGTTATGTTCTTGGCCACTATCCTTCTTATCTCTGCTGAGGTCGCACCCAAAGACGTAGATGAAAAATTTGACAAAAATGATGGTAATTCTAATCCATAATCAGCTATGCTTTTGTAAACTATGCAACTTGAGTTTTTTCACCATTAGCTGTTATTAATTAGTTATAACTTGTGATAGTTTAATAATAGCACTTTGTAGATCTTTGAAGATTGTACCATGTCTTGTTGGGAGAATCTTATCAAGTTTTAGGTTCCTTGAATGACTATGAGGAGAATTTAATTAGGTTTCTTTACTTTGGATAAGCAGTTTGCTAAGCTTATGAATAAATTGTATATGCATTTTTGACAGTTAAACGTTGAGGACTACTTTGTCAATTCATGATGTTGTTAGGGATATACACTTAAAGCAAAATATATGATCCTAAAAATTATTTTAACTATGTACTGATTATTCTTTTTTTCATTTTTTGTAGCCGAGCTGGATAAAAATGGGGTAGACGAAACCAAATATTTTGGACGTGGAGGTTATGGTGGCTATGGAGGTGGGCGTGGAGGTTATGGTGGCTATGGTGGTGGGCGTGGTGGTTATGGTGGTGGTCGTGGAGGATATGGTGGTGGCCGTGGAGGTTATGGTGGTGGTCGTGGAGGTTATGGTGGCTATGGTGGTGGTCGTGGAGGTTATGGAGGAGGGTATTGTCCCTATGGTTGCTAAACCTCACAACTTAGCAATAATGTACTAGTTATGTGTTGTTGTTATTACTATAAATAATACTTGACGAGAAGATCAGTTTGAATAAAGTGCAAATCTTTCGTTTCTCTTACTAAACGAATAATAGATTTGACATGATTCCCTATTCAGTTTTTGTTTATTTCCTTATATTATGTTCTCTTTATTTATTTTGGCAAAAAATAATTAAATAAATGAATGTGTAAATATTTTTCCCAAGAAAACAATCGTTAAAGGTGTTTGATAAAATTGAAAACTATGACATGAAATTGAAAACTTGACTCACTATACGAACTCTTTCTTGCAAATGTGATAAAAATTGTGTTTGAGTCTAATCAATTATGTTTTTGTGCTATTAAAATGAAAGAGGACGTTCTAAGCCTTCCAAATGAGTCGTTCTCATGCACTTAATTTAGACTTACGGATTGAGGAAAAAAGGTTTTCTAAGCTGGGGTTTCACTTATATGTTTTTTGGGCTTATTGGTTATATAACTTGTTGTAATGGAAATCATGTTTCTTTATCTTTATTTGGATATAAAATTAATCCATACTGGGGTTAAGATGAATTTGTTATGAATCTTCCAAGTTGAGGCTTCCGTATTGTTTGGGTTGAAACTCATTATTTCATGTCCAAACTTCGTCCAAATAGTTATAAATTTTAATCCTATACAAGTTTGACATCCTAAGATTTATTTTATATAAACACATTAAGTTTTGGACTTAAATTCAATTTGTTATGAATTTTCTAACAAAACAAGCATAGTTAGCCAAAAATCTGGATATTGATCAGTTATTTGAGTACACATATATCATTTTATTTTTGGACATTTCCGTATTGTTTGGGATAAATGATGAATTTTCTCATAACAAATTCATTATTTTCTATCTAAAAGTTCCCCCACCTACACTCATTCCAAGTGACACTATTTTTTCCTTTCTTTGTCAATTAACTCATGTCTTGACGACATAAGAAACTCTATGCTCTAGGTTGAGGCAATGAACTTTGTTTTCTTACACACGCTCCCATGTGACATGTGGTCCACTTAGTGTAAAAATTATTTCCTAAATGGTAACTGCTTGTTTATTGTTGCATACATATGGATCAAGAATTAACAATGACAATCAGGTGGATTAAGTGGCCTTCATAGGAGTAAAACACAATTTCTTTTCATGGATCAATTACGTACTCTTAGTAGCTAGGAACTATATATGAATAGACCTCACTATATCAAGGAGGATCTTTATGTTTATACACAATTTAATTTCCATAATTTATTATTGCCAACTTTTCCTTCATGAGGTCGTTAAGGTTTAGATATATTAGTAAGGAAAAGTCAATCTTTCATCTATTCTCCTAGATCATTTTGCTGACAACTTACATAAATATTAATTTCCAATGCTAAGTACGTAATAAAATAAACTTTTGTCTGCCTTCTACACGTCTATTTGTTCTTGTCATCAACTTTAATTCAAATATTCTCAATAGTCCATGGTAGAAGTACAAGGCAAAAAAAAAAGCCAATGTGGACATGATCTGGCAATTCCCAGACGAGCCAGGGAAAAAAGTAGACATGGAAATGATTTGGTAATCTTCCTTTTCCACAAACACAAAAGCACGTGCCACCTTACTCTCCCTCATTTTCTCTTAAAATTAATGCTGTTATTTTGGTCACCCTTTGATCTCAATTTCTTCAAAGTTGACTGGATCATTCCCAAACAAGATAAGGCATATATCTTTTATACAGGGAATGCTACCCATTCCCTCGTGAGAGGAAAGAAAGAGATTGTGTTGTTTCCCATATCAGCATGTGGGCACTTCTCCTGTTAGCCTGCCCACTATGCGAGAGGTTATGTATTATTGTGTCCCATGGCCATTCACTAACACTTGATTTTCATTATTGGTTGCTTTTGTTTACGTCACCAGGCATAACATCCTGAAGCTTCTTAGTCTTTTGGAACCTCCACAACACGTCTAAATTGTGTCTTTAAAATTCAAAATTAAGAAACATTGAACTTTAGGTTGATCAAACTATCAATTTGAGAAGTCTCCTCACAATTTTGTTGGAACTAAACTTGAAATCAAGAAATTGATGTTGAAACCATAATAGTTCAAGTAATTAAACCCCTCAAAGTTTTGAAGATAACAAACATATTAAATTAGAAAGAACAAACAAGTTTTAATTGAACTTATAATATTTTGCTCTAGAGAAATTGAAAGTCCAATATTTATCTCACATGTAAAAGTTTTTTAAACAAATTGGACTCAAATAAGTTTTGTTAAAAGACTCTTAACACTTTATTACTTGCGTCCATTATATGAACTGTTATATTTGATCGTCCAAGTTTTATCTCTGTTGTTCCTACTCTCAAGTACATTCATCCAAAGACAATTCAAAAACAAGAATGACAAATTGCATTAACTACTGATAAGATCTCTGACAAGTATGTCACATTCGAAGTCAACTTTGTATGCTGGCACTGACATACCTAAACTCTATAAAGGACCAACAAATAGGAACTTTCTGCTTGCTCAAAAGAGTCAGTACAAAGATATCAGCATTTCCAAGCAATGTTGATAACCAAGTCTACTTTTCAGAAGGAGATCAACATACTATCTTGTTGAGAATTTAATGCAACCCAGAAAGGTAACATTTATTGCCGTTGGACGAAGAAACTTATGAAGACAAGTTCCAACTTACATGCCTATATATACATGAAGTCTTAAGAGATTCAACAACAACAATGTGAGAAAAAGCAATATACAATCTGAATTTTTACCTACACTTTGATATACTCTTGTATAGAGTTTTTAGTTCACTCTGAGCTTAATTGTTTATCATCACATATCGTGAGTTGATTGTTAGTGTTTTCAAACACTTTTCTTATAATAATGTGTTGAGCCTGAAGAGGTTAAGAATATTTGGTTGTAAGCCTGAAGAGACGGTGTAAAGAATACTTGTAATCTTTGTGAAGATTAGTGAAGTTCCTTCAAGTAGAAGGGACTGAACGTAGCTCTCGGTTTATGAGAGTGAACTAGTATAAAATCTGGTGTGATCTTCTCTTCTCTTACCTTGCCATACTTTGTTTTTGCTAACATTTGGGGATTGTCATTGTTGTTCTTAACAACTCTTTTTATTTTAAATTATAAGCTTTCTATTTGCATCAAAAGTTTTTCTTAAAACTTTTTCTGCGTCCAACAGATTACGTAAAGTGTTTTAAATTTCCATTTTATTTTGCGAATTAGCAAAGTTTTGTTTTGCGAACTAATTTGAGAAAAGTTTTTCAAAAGGTTAAGGAACACAATTCAACCCCCTTCTTATGTTTCACTTGTTCATTTCAATTGGTATCAGAACTTAGCCTCTTCAGTTGAGCGTTTAACTGTGCAGAGGAAAATGATCGAGCACAACCTTAATGGAGAACAAAGGACAAGCTGTGAATAAACCTTCCCTATTCAAGGGCAATGACTATGATTACTGGAAGAAGAGGATGATAGCCTTCTTCGAAGCGCAAAATATGGACATTTGAGATCTTGTCCAAAATGGTTACCAAGTTCCCACAAATACAGAAGGACAAAAGCTCCCTCGACCATAATGGACGGAAGGACAGAAATGAATCAAAGGACAAAAATCCTATTATCTGCTATGAGTGCAAGAAATCTGGACATATCAAAGTGGAATGCCCATCACTCAACAATGATAAAGGGAAAAAAAATTCTTTAGAAATAAAAGAAGAGGGTTGATGCCAACATGGGAAGACATGGACCTCCTGCCATGTTTGCATCTGTATAACCTTCTAGGATTGGATTAGCTCCCTTGTAACAAAGACATATTTTTTATGTACCTTTTAAATACCTGAGAATCCACTTGACTGCCTCCCAATGCTCCTTTCCAAGATTGGAGAGAAAACGACTCACGGTACCGACTGTATGAGCAATATCTGGTCTTGTACACACCATTGCATACATCAAGCTTCCAACTGCTGAAGAATAAGGTATTGCTGACATCTCCTCTATCTTTTTCTTGGATGAGGGGCACGAAATCTTGCTCAACTTGAAGTGATCGGCTAATGGAATGCTTACTGGTTTGGCATTGTGCATATTAAACCTTTTGATCACTTGTTCAATATACTTTTCTTGAGATAGCCATAACCTTCTGTTCTTTCTGTCTCGAACTATATGCATTCCAAGTATCTGTTGAGCCGGTCCTAGGTCCTTCATGTCAAAGGACTTGGAGAGTTCCTTCTTCAGCTGTTTAATTTTCGTTGCATCTTGTCCTACAATCAATATATCATCTACATATAGTAGAAGAGCAACAAAATTTACATCCGAAAACCTCTGAGTATAAACACACTGATCTGCAGTAGTTCTCTTGTAGCCTTGACTCACCATACATGAGTCAAACTTCTTGTACCACTACCTTGGTGCTTGCTTCAGACCACACAAGCTCTTTTTTAGCTTGCAAACGAGGTTTTTGTCTGAGACCTCAAAACCTTCTGGCTACTACATGTAGATTTCTTCATTCAAATCTCCATGAAGAAATGTTGTTTTGACATCCATTTGTTCAAGCTCTAGGTTTAAACTGGCTACCAAGCCAAGAATAACCCTTATCAAAGTCATTTTTACTACTGGTGAAAAATCTCATCAAAGTCAATTCCTTTTTTTTGCTGGAATCCTTTGACTACCAATCGAGCTTTGTGTTTCACCACTTTTCCGCTGCCATCTTTCTTCAGCTTGAATACCCATTTGTTTTTCAGTGCCTTTTTCCGTTGTGGAAGATTAATTATCTCATAAGTATCATTTTTCTACAGTGATTCCATCTCCTCCTGCATTGCGAATAACCATTTTTCTTTATCCTTATGAGATATGGCTTCTTGAAAAAATTTTGGTTCGCCATCTTCAGTAAGCAGACTGGACTCAAATTCTGGATATCTTTTCGACGGAATCTAACCTCATTCAGGTCTTTGAACTTCTGGATTAGGAGATTCACCATCATCAGCTCCTTGTGATGGCCCTACATCTTCTGGTGGAGGAGGTTGTGGCTCCCCCTACTCAACACCCTATTCTTTTCCTCCTCTTCTGCTTCTGGTATTTCCTCAGGCACTAGATTGTTATTTGTGGCAAACTGTGCTGGTGCTGAACTTGTAATATCTTCCTAGGCATTGGAATTTGAAATTTGAGACATTGTAGGCTTTTTAATGTCTTTTATCATCTGATTTTCATGGAACACTACGTCCCTGCTTCTGATCACCTTCTTCTCCTTTGGGTCCCATAACCTGTATCCGAATTCCTCATCTCCATAGCCTATGAAGATACAAGTAGTTGTCCTTGCATCGAGCTTTTGTCTAAGCTCCTTGGATACATGCGCAAAAGCTAAACAACCAAATACTCTCAGATGAGAATATGAAGGATGCTTACCAAACCATACTTTCTCTGGAACTTCAAAATCCAGCGGTGCTAACGGTGATCTGTTGATTAGGTAGCAGGTAGCTCTGACTACTTCTCCCCAGAATGGCTTTGGCAGCTTAGTCATACTGAGCATGCTTCTGACTCTTTCCATAATGGTCTGGTTCATTCTCTCGGCTACACCATTATGTTGTGGGGTGCATGGAATCGTCTTCTCATGTCGAATGCCTTGACTCCTGCAATAGGCATCAAACTCTTTGGAAGTGTATTCGCCTCCATTATCAAACCGGAGACACTTCAACTTCTTTCCAATTTCACGTTCTACCATGACATGAAATAGCTTAAAGTAATTAAATAGCTGGTCCTTTATTTTCATGAAGTACACCCACACCTTTCGAGAAGCATCATCAATGAATGTCATAAAGTACTTGTTTCCACCTAATGATTCTGCCTCCAAGGGACCGCAAACATCAGAGTGTACCAGACTGAGCAACTCTGATCTTCTCGTTGAAGAGAAATTGAAAGAGACTTTATGTTGTTTCCCAAACAAACCATGATTGCAAGGATTTGGAACAGTATTCTTGGCAACAGTAATAAGCTCCTTTTTCTCCAGGGTAGACAAACCTTTTTCACTAATGTGACCTAGTCTCTGGTGCCACAGATACTGAGAAGCCTCTTTTTCTACTATGTTGAGACTGTCTGCACATATCTTCACATAAGTCTTATATAAAGTACCACAAATATGACCTCGGACGATTACCATGGTGCCCTTTGTTAATTTCCATGCGCCATTGCAAAACTGATGACCATAGCCCTGTTTGTCAAGAGCTACTCCTGATAGTAAATTCAACCAAAGATCTGGCACATGTCTGACATCCTTCAAGGTGATTGTGCTCCCCACGTTCGTTTGGATCTTAACATCACCTATTACAGCAATCTCAGAGAAACTGGAATTTCCCATCTTCACTGCTCCAAAGTCGCCAGCTTTATATGTTGTGAAGAAATCTTTATGGGGAGTCACGTGGTAAGATGATGCAGTATCTACTACCTATTATGTGTCTTCTCTTAAGACGTGTAGGCATATCTCATTATTGATGGAACAGAAAGCTATCTCTCCAGGGATAGTGACAAATGTGTCTCCATCATTATTCTTCGGTTGAGAACTACCTTGCCCTTGCTCTCGCTACAATCTTCGGTAGTTCTTCTTTAAATGACCTTCCATTCCACAGTGGTAGCATTTGTATGTCGGCCTTCTTCCATCTGTGGATCTACCTCTATTCATGCTCCTTCCTCTTCCATTGCTTCGACCATTTTCCTGTTATCCCCCTCGGCCTCGACTACTTCTTTGTTGTCTCCCTCGATTTTCTGTTACAAGGGTATGAGTCTGGTTCATGCTCATATCCTTTCTTTTGGCCTCTTCGTTGAACAAGGCATCTTTAACCAAGGACATGGTAAGTTTCCCATTTGGGGCCGAATTACTGAAGGAGACTACTAACGTCTCCTAGGTGTCAAGAAGTGAACTGAGAAGTAAGAGTGCTTGTGTTTCATCCCCAAGCTCCATTTCTAGAGACGATAATTGGTCTATCAAGCTCTAAAATTCACTTGTGTGCTCGGCAACTGAAGTTCCATTACTCAGCTTCAGATTAACCAATCGCCTCATTATCAAGGCCTTATTTCGAGCGATCTTGGCTTGGTACATGCCCTCCAACTTTGTCCAGAGGGTATATGCGTCTGTCTCTTTTGCAATATGGCAGAAGACACTATGATCAATCCATTGTTGGATCTAACCGATAGTTTTTCTATTTGATTTCTTCCACTCTGCTTCCTTTATAGGATCAGGGTTTACACCCTTTAATTCCAGGGGATCGTACAAATCTTTACAACTAAGGAGATCTTCCATTCGAGGTCTCCATAATGTATAGTTGGTAGAGGTGAGCTTTAGCATTGCTCCTGATGATGTAGATTCCTCCATTTACACTAACTTGTTCAAAAACAAAGTTGAATTCCTTCAAAAGAGAAGAGCACCATTGCGTTTGGAATGGTCGAAAATGGGAAATTTGACTCTCTTGTGTCAAATTGTAATTTCTATAAGATCAAGGGCTAAAGTATAATTTCAAAAAATATAGGGATTAAATTGTAATTTATAAAGATATGAGACTAAAGTATAATTTCATAAACTATAAAGGAAAACCTGTAATTTTTGAAAGTTCAGGCTGGATGATGACGTGGCACTTACTAGGTGCTGCGTGACGCTAACTGGGTCCTCTTCAACCTTAGTTTGGAGAGTGGGGAGAGTGACGCCCACTATCAAGCAAAGTTCCCAGAGAGTGCAGAGAGTATGACTTCGCCTGGCATCTGTTTGGCTTGCCGAAAATTCTGTTGTGCTCGTCTTGACACCAAGAATCTGTTGGAGTGGTCAAAACACCAAATGGAGGTGTTTGAAAAATTCGATTTTTAAGAGCAGAGACTCTGTTCTTTCACGAAATCCTCCCAGCACTTAACTCAAGCTCTGATACCATTGTTGGGTATCCAAAACTCATTTAAACATGAAAATGAATAAGAATTGAGAGAAAAACTCACTCTATTTCTCTGAATAGAATTTACAAGAGAATTACTCTCTATACAAAAACTCTCATGATCTCTCAAGCTCTTTGGCTTTTCTCACTCACTCTGGATACCCATTCCTTTACTATATGCCTGTACAAGATAGGAGGGGTGTCTATTTATAGGATAGAGACTGCTGCAAATGGACAAAGTTTGGCAACCAAACTTTGGTGGTTGCCTATTTTTGCTGACTTTGAGCTCCTACCTACCATGCTGCCATTGTTGACTTTACAGTTGGAGTGGATGGCTGGTTTTCTTACCAGCTATGGGTGGCTGGAACTCTTCTAAATCACCTAACTAATAAAAAAAGAAAAACAGGAATCCAATAGATGAAGCAATACTGCAATGAACAACATATTAAGTTTCATCAATATCGAAATTAATTTCACTATCTAATCTTCCAGTAGATGAAGCAATATTTCCTTTTCCTCGCAATGACACAGGGATTACGAGTCCCTTTCCTTCACTCTGTCTCTCTCAGTTTCCATATATTTCTCACTAACACATACTCAGGACACCTTTTTAAGGCCAAAGGAAGTCACGTGCATTAACTTTTTCTAACACCGCCTCTCAAGTCATATTCATTCTATTTTATTTTGGTCATCATGGACCCCACTTGAGGAGGTGTTGGACTATTGGCAAGTGTACTAAGTTGCGCAAGTAATATTGATAAAAGAGTTATTGTCCCACAAAGATTGTGTTCGTCAATTACCAATTCACTTAATCAATACTATCTAAGTTATCGAATATTTTGGATCGAAGGGAGTTCACAAGGGAACCACCAATAAGACTAATCAACTAATCAATAGAAAGCAAAGAGCAAAACAAAACACTAATGAAATAAGATGAAAAAGAATCAATATGAGATGAATTAGGGATCCAATTTCGTTTATCTCTTAACATACAATTGATAATCCTTAAATTAATCCAATTTCCGCACTTGAATTGATGGTGAGAACTACAATAATAATCAATGCTCAATCCCTTGGTGCACCAATTCTCTTAAATGCCTAAGATATAATTAATTCCTTAATAAAACCTCAAACATTCAAGGCATATAACTCACTCAATTCTGGGATCTATCATATAACTCAACCATACATTAGTTTTCCAACATAATCCATGGATGCTCAACCAATTCATGAGTGGTCAATTCACAAAAGCATTAGGAACAATGATAAATAATCAATTCAATGAAAAGAAACTTAGATTAATCAAAGATATTCAAATACATGGTCCAAGACAAACTCATCTTCACCCTAACCAAAGGAGTTTAGCTACTCATAGAGAAAGAAAACAATTAAGATGAAAAGAGAAAAGAGATCCCCATTGGTAAGACTTGGAGTTGGATGAGAATCCTTGAACCCTTGACACCTTGTTGTCTTCTCTTCCCCTGGGTCTCTCGTCGTCCCTCTTCCAAAGATCCCTCTTCTTTTCTTTTCTTTTCTCTTTTAAAGTACAGAAATGTGCATTAGTAAGTAAGTCATCGTTTAAGTGTTGGCTCTTGGGCACTTGAGCACGTAGATGGCCGAAAATAGCATCAAATGCTTATCCTGGGCGCTTAAATGTTGGCCAGTGAACGCTTAAGCGCTACAGGCGCTTAAATGTTGGCCAGTGGACGCTTAAATGTTCAACATGCATAATTAAAGTGTCATTCTAGGACATGAATGCTCAAGTACTGATCTTTGAGTGCTTAAGCACTGGAATAATGAAGCATATATGACCTTAATTCTCCTTCTATGAGTACCTAAAAGAAAGGAAAGAAGATTTGATGAAAATCATAATATCAAAAGCTAGAAACAACGCAAAACTAATCTAAGGGTACTTAATCAACTAAACACACAAACATACTATAACTATGCGATTTTAAATGAGAAAAATTAAATCCAAGGTTAAGTTCAAGCAATTCACTCATGAATAACATTATAATTATCACTAATATCAAGAGAGACCTACCTAACAAATCTCAAATTCATGACTCAAGTGGGATGTTTCTCAACCATGCTTGCTTTATTTCTGCAAGGGGTTAGCTTTTTTGTGGGTAAGGTCTTCGTCACCATATCTGAACCATTGTTATCTTTATGAATTTTCTCCAATCATAACTGCTTCATCTCTAGTAAACCCTGAATCCAATGATACCGCATCTCAATATAATCCAACCTAGAGTGAAAAGTTGGATCCTTACTTAGATGGATTACACTTTTGATGTTACAATAAAGAGTGTACTGATAATCTACCAATTATCCAGTTATTGTGTGCTTAATTTGGGTGGTTTTGTCTCTTTTGCAAACTTTTTTTAGTTGTTTTGCCCATAGTTCTTTGTTATTTTTCATTAGTTGTCTTGTTACTTAATTCTTGTTATTTTTGGATAATTTAGTTGTTTTTAATGTTAACTTTTCCTTTTTATTCTTGCATGAGATTGCATTGCGGAAAGATTGGGAGTCAAGAGCAAGTTAAACCATTTTTACATGCTGGAAGAGCTTGGTTGAGCCAAGCTTTCTCTTGGCTCAGCGCAGGAAAAAATTCAAATTCTGGAAAGCCAAGGCTGAGCGCAGCAAATCCTTGGCTGAGCGCAAGGAGCAAGATCAAGAGGTTGTATTCTAGATAAGTTGCGCTGAGCGCAACAAAAGCTCGACTGAGTGCAAGGCCACCCGAGAAATAACTTAAAACTTGGCTGAGTGCAACTTTTGCTTGGCTGAGCCAAACTTTCAACTTTCACCTGACATTATAAAATCACTTTTAAGTCAAGGTTTGAGGAGAAGAGCTTAGGGCACAAAACTTCAACCCTAAAGGAGGAAAGAAGACTCTTGATCATCTTTGGGGGAAGATCTTCATGGATTTTGAATTGTTCTTCATTCCCTTTTTATTTTCCCTTGTTCTTTCTTTCACTATGTCTAGCTAAACTCCCCTATGTTAGGATTAGGTGGATTCTAAATCCTAATGCTTATTACCTTTTTGAATCACCTAAGGAATTAGGGATTTGATGGAAATAAAGAATCAATTGCCTAAGGAATTAGGATTTGATTAATTTAGAGAATTCAGTAACAAAATAGGAATAATAGCTTGTGTTAATTCCAATTGATTTGCAGCAAGTGAAATCAAATGAAACTTGATCCCAACTCTTTCATTAATTGATTTTCTTTCATATTGCTTACCAAGTGTTTGTTGAATTGCTTAATAGAAAATACCAAAAATATTGTTATTGCATTAGTTCTTGTGTTCATCTTATTTTGCTGCTAGTGCTCACTTCAATCCAAAATTGAGTTTAAATAGTAGTTAATCTCGTTGTTCGGTATTTGGCAATCAATGCCTGAGAACGATATCCGGTTTTTCACCGTTTTTATTACTTGACGACCCGGTACACTTGCCGTGGACCCATCAAGTTTTTGATGCCGTTGCCGGGGATTGATTTTACCAATATCGATAATATTGAAGGCAGCTACTAATTTAAACATTGTTTCTTTCTGTTTTAGTTGTTTAGTTCTCTATTTAATTACAACAATTTTAAATTTTCTGCATAATTTCTGCATTTTGTTTAGATTATCTCATTTCTGACCTTGTGCCTTCATTGTATGCAAGGTACTGTTCATCCGGATAGCCTTCTTTTTGACTTTGAAATAGAAAGAACTGCAAGAGCTTTGAGAAAGCAAACTAGAGACCGAAGAAGGAATTTGGGTGGTACTCAAGTTGTTGTTGAAGACATAACAGACAATAGAGAAAATCAAACCCACAACATGGATGGAGAAAATGTAGATCCCCCACCACATCCACCTGCCAAGACCCTCATGGATTACTCTATTCCTAACATGGATGGGTGTGGAGCGAGCATAACAAGACCACCAGTTCAAGCCAATAATTTTGAGTTGAAGCCAACTCTACTCCACTTGGTTCAGAACAATCAGTTTGGAGGATTTGACAATGAAGATCCACATGCACATATAGCGGGGTTCTTGCAAATTTGTGATACTGTGAAGCTGAATGGGGTGAGTGAGGATGCTATTCGTTTAAGGTTGTTCCCTTTTTCTTTGAGGGACAAGGCTAAGAATTGGTTGGACTCACTAGCAAGGGGAAGCATTACCACTTGGGCGATTGTGGTGCAGAAATTTCTAACAAGGTATTTTCCTCCGTCCAAGGCTGCAAAGTTGAGAAGCGAGATTACTTCCTTCAGACAGCATGATGGGCAATCTCTCAGTGAGGCTTGGGAAAGATATAATGAGATATTGAGAAAATGCCCACATCACTATTTTGACTTCTGGATCCAGGTGCAGAGTTTTTATAATGGCATGTTACCTCAAACAAGAGCCATGGTTGATGCTGCAGCAGGTGGGGCTTTGAATTATAAAACTCCAGAGGAAGCTTGGGAATTGTTTGAGATGATGGCTATCAATGACTACCAAAGGAATGGGGAAAGAGCTGTGGTGAATAAAGGATACTTAGAGATTGATTCAATGAATGCACTTCTAGCTCAGAACAAGATTTTAACTCAACAGCTGGAAAATCTCACAAAGAAGGTTGATACTCTTAGTGTGAATGCGGTGAGCAATACTCCCTTGGCTTGTGATTTCTGTGGAGGTGAACATGAGGGTGTGGATTGTCCAGGAAACATGTTTAGACCATCGGCTCAAGAGCAAGTTAACTTCATGAACAATCCTCCAAGGCAACAGAATAACCCATACTCTAACACTTACAACCCAGGGTGGAGGAATCACCCAAATTTTTCGTGGAGTAACCAAGGCAATCAAGCTCAACCAAGACAGCAGATGGGATATCAAGGACACCCTCAATATTCTTCACATCAAGTTTTTTCATCTCAACCTCCACCTATTGAGAAGGCTTCATGGGAGATAGCTTTTAAGAAATTAGCTGCACATACCTCTTCTTTTGTCCAGAAGACTACTGACTTCATGGAGGAGGCAAGAAGTGGGTTTCAGAATCAAGATGCGTCAATCCGAAATTTGGAGTCTCAAGTGGGCCAACTAGCAAGGCAACTTTCGGAAAGACCTCAAGGTTCTCTACCAAGTGACACCATCCCAAATCCTAAGGGAAAGGAACAATGCATGGCCATAACAACAAGGAGTGGCAAAGTGATTAGCCCAAAGGTGGAAACTGAAAAAAGTCCAAAAATTGAGAAGAAAGGAGAAAATGATAGGAAGAAAGATGAAGAGGTAGAGGGTATGGTTGAAGAAGGCTCTGATGGTGAACTTGAACCTCTCACTCCTATTCAACCCATTGTGGTTGAGAAACAAAAGCTAGTGGATGAAGAGTGGGGGAAGAAAAAGACCAAGAAAGAAGTTTTAAGGGATGCGGACAAGCCACCTCCACCATGGATTAAGCTTCCATTTCCTCAAAGACTTCAAAAGCATAATGAGGAGAAGAAATTCAGCAGATTTTTGGATGTCTTTCGGAAACTGCACATCAACATTCCATTTGCGGAGGCTCTTGAACAAATGCCTTCGTATGCTAAGTATTTAAAGCAATTACTTTCAAAAAGAAGAAAATGGGATGAAGATGGAACAAAGATAGCACTTACTGAAGAGTGCAGTTCAATCTTGAAAAGAAGACTTCCTCAAAAGCTTAAGGATCGGGGAAGTTTTACTGTATCATGTGTAATTGGTTCCCATTATTTCGGGAAGGCTCTATGTGACTTGGGCGCAAGTGTCAACCTCATGCCACTTTCCATTTACAAGAAATTGGGGTTGGGAGATCCTAAACCAACCACAGTTTGCTTGCAATTGGCAGACCGGTCATTAGTTCATCCATGGGGATTGGTTGAAGATGTGCTAGTTAAGGTTGACCGGTTCATATTCCCGATGGACTTCATTATTGTGGATATGGATGAGGACCAAAACATCCCTCTTATTTTTGGAAGACCATTTTTGGCTACAGCTGGAGTAGTAATTGATGTGCCAAGAGGCTTATTAATCTTGAGGGTTGATGGTGACTAGGTCATCGTCAAGATGTTTGAAAAAACATCAGTCACATCTGACCTCTTTGCTCCAATTAATGTCATTGTTCCTAAAATTCAGCAAGAGATGGAAGAAAAAGGGACTTCTTCAAGATCAAGTAAATCTCCACGACAATTGGATAAGAGCCAACAAAAAGGAATTCTTGAAAAATCAGCCCAAGCAATAACTTCTTCTAGAAAGTACTCCTACTTGCCACAATAGGGACTTGAAACCTCTGAAGGATTTGATCCACCTTGAAGCAGCACACTGTCAAGCTTAGGACGTTAAACAAGCGCTTGCTGGGAGGCAACCCATGCTTTCTATCCCTTTTTTCTTTTCTTTTAAGTGTGTTTTAATTTCTTTAAATTATTATTAGTTTAGAGTTGCTTTTATGTGATTAAAATTTCTTGAGTTAAAAAAAATTAAATAAATTTAAGCTGCGCTGAACCAAGATTTTTCTTGGCTGAGTGCCATTTTGCCTATTGCCCTCGGGTGTGTCTGCGCTGAGCGCAACTTTTGCTTGGCTGAGCGCAGCATAAAGCTGCAGAATTATGCAGATATGCACATGTTGCGTTTAGCGCACATAAGCCTACGCTTAGCGTTGGCTTTCGAAAAAAAAAAAAATTATTGGAGACCCCTTCTATCTCTATCTCTCTCTCTCTCTCCCTCTCATTTTCCTCTCATTCCTCATCTTCCCCCCTTTTCCATTTTCTTACACAAACTTGTGAATTTTATTTAGTTGTTTTAAGTTGATTGTGTGTTTTTAATTAGACTTTTTAGACTTTGAATTGAATAAATGTTTGAAAATAAGTCACCATGCTTGGAGCTTGAATGGTTTAGCATTTTGTCATCTAGAACACCATAACTTTCTAATTCCTTAAAGAATGTTGTTCCTTTGATGAAAGCTAGATTGTGATTGAAATTTGAGTTGGAACCATTTTTGATTGAGTTCATGGCACTTTTGCATGTTTATACATTCTTGATTGTTAAAGTTGTGGCAATTAGTTGAAGATGCACATTGAATCAATGTTCTTCCTTACCTGTGAGTCTTGGGCCATTTGATTTTTGTTATTTTTTTCTTGAGTACTCACGGTTGGAATTCATGGGCTAGAAATTGCTTGATTCTCTTTCTAATGATCTGAATGGCATGTTGCATAAAGAATGATTAAGGCAATTTGTTTTCTCTAGCTACTTGACCAAATTACCAACCTTGAAGCTTCATCCCTTGAATACCCCATTTGAGCTTATTATTCCGCATTCTTGTTATAACCTTCCAAAGCCAAGACTGAAAAACAATGAAATTACCTTAGTCTAGAAATAGGGGATAGGCATTGGCAGGCGTGACAGCAAAAAAAAAAAGTTTAGGGGTACAATTTTGGAAGCTCAAGTGTTAGTGAAAAAGAAAAAAAAAGAAAAGAAGAAGAAGAAGGGGGAAATCCAATAAATGAAAAAAAATGCATTTGTTGTTGTGGAATCCACAAGAGTGAAACATAAGATTCTCGAACAAAGTGAGGAAGGTGGACATAAATGTATAAGAGTTTTGAGGAAGAAGGGCGTGAACATGAACTGTCAAATGCCTTATGTCCCTCTATTCTCTTGGGCTTTTAACCTCTCATATCCAAATCTTACCCACCTTTACCTTGACCCCGTTTCAACCTTGAAAAGACCTTATGATTTATGGATATATGACTCATTTTTGCATTGTTGGTTAGAGAAGAAAAACAATTTCATAGTTGCATAATCCAATCAGCGAATGTGAGGGAAACACAAACCCATTCACAAAATGGTTGAGTGAAAACATTTAACCTCTTGGTGAGATTCTTCATTTCTAAATACATCTTCTTTGGATTGTCATTCACTTATACTTTCAAGAGTGCATTAAGCTTGTATGGTTGCCATGGTCTTCATTGTGGATGAGTTCGAACTGACTTTAGTCACAGGCCTTATTTTCATCTTAGGAACTTCATTCTTGAAGGATAGGATCTTGTGTGGTGTTGGATGATATCTTGCTAATATTGTTAATTTTCATAGCTTTGGTGACTTTGTGTGGTTGTTTCATTTGTTTTTCTTAGAGTTGTTCTCTTTTTGCTTGGGGGCAAGCAAAATCTTAAGTTTGGGGGAGTGATAATCTACCAATTATCCAGTTATTGTGTGCTTAATTTGGGTGGTTTTGTCTCTTTTGCAAACTTTTTTTAGTTGTTTTGCCCTTAGTTCTTTGTTATTTTTCATTAGTTGTCTTGTTACTTAATTCTTGTTATTTTTGGATAATTTAGTTGTTTTTAATGTTAACTTTTCCTTTTTATTCTTGCATGAGATTGCATTGCGGAAAGATTGGGAGTCAAGAGCAAGATAAACCATTTTTACATGCTGGAAGAGCTTGGCTGAGCCAAGCTTTAACTTGGCTCAGCGTAGGAAAAAATTCAAATTCTGAAAAGCCAAGGCTGAGCGCAGCAAATCCTTGGTTGAGCGCAAGGAGCAAGATCAAGAGGTTGTATTCTGGATAAGTTGCGCTGAGCGCAGCAAAAGCTCGGCTGAGCGCAAGGCCACCTGAGAAATAACTTAAAACTTGGCTGAGCGCAACTTTTGCTTGGCTGAGCCAAACTTCCAACTTTCACCTGACATTATAAAATCACTTTTAAGTCAAGGTTTGAGGAGAAGAGCTTGGGGCACAAAACCTTCAACCCTAAAGGAGGAAAGAAGACTCTTGATCATCTTTGGGAGAAGATCTTCATGGAGTTTGAATTGTTCTTCATTCCCTTTTTATTTTCCCTTGTTCTTTCTTTCACTATGTCTAGCTAAACTCCCCTTTGTTGGGATTAGGTGGATTTTGATGGATCTTGATTGTTTTTTATATTGGATTTAATTAACATGAGTTATTATTCTATTTTGAGTTTATGATCTCTTTTCTTAATGCTTTCTAAGGATTAACCCTCTTTGGAATGATTCTAGGATTATATGTTGAATGGAAATTTGATGTATGATTTTGCTATGAGATTATGAACCTTGCTTATCTTTAGGCTAGGAATAGTCATTGATTTGCTCGTTACCTGATTGAATTCTAAATTCTAATGCTTATTACCTTTTTGAATCACCTAAGGAATTAGGGATTTGATCGGGAAATAAAGAATCAATTGCCTAAGGAATTAGGATTTGATTAATTTAGAGAATTCGGTAACAAAATAGGAATAATAGCTTGTGTTAATTCCAATTGATTTGCAGCAAGTGAAATCAAATGAAACTTGATCCCAACTCTTTCATTAATTGATTTTCTTTCATATTGCTTACCAAGTGTTTGTTAAATTGCTTAATAGAAAATACCAAAAATATTGTTATTGCATTAGTTCTTGTGTTCATTTTATTTTGCTGCTAAAGCTCACTTCGATCCTATTGAGAGGATAAGGATAAGGAATGCTCACTTACTGATGTCTTCACATTCTGTTAGGATTTGTTAATCTATTATTGTTTAGCTAACAGGATAATGATCTTATCGCCTAGTCTGTTAGTTGTTAGGTTAGCATGGTGCCTATATATATATATATATCAGTCTTGTATGTGTTAGACAAAAACACGTTTTTTTTGCTCCAAAAGATTGAATACAATACATTCCTTTGCACAGTTCTTTATGGCATCAGAGCAGGCCGATGAGGGTCCGGAGAAGCAAAATACCTCCGGGAATGGAGATTCAGAGAAGAAAGGCACCCCAAGTGGTGCCTCAACACAGTTCGCCATCACGCCTTCTTCACCCTATTACCTTGGAGCCTCGGATAATCCGGGAACACCTCTGGTTTCTGTGCTCCTTGTTGGAGATAATTACCGCAACTGGGCTAGGTCCATGAAGACTGCCCTGCGTGCGAAGACGAAGCTTGGTTTCATTGATGGTACCATTAGGAAACCATCATCTGCGTCGCCAGAATTTTATGCATGGGAAAAGGCAAACTCTATGGTGACTGCCTGGCTCATTAATTCAACAGACCACACGTTGCACGGAAGTATATCTCATGCAACGACGGCAAGGGACGTGTGGCTTGATCTGGAAGAGCGATTTGCCCAGACAAACGCACCCCGTATGCATCAGTTATGGCGAACACTCAATTTGATACAACAGGAGCCTAACATGACAGTGACCGAGTATTATGGCAAGTTTAAGAGTCTCACAGATGAGCTTAGTGAACTACAGCCATTGCCACAGTGCACATGTGGAGCGTCAAAGGATCTAGCACAGAGGGAGGAAGACCATCATGTACACCTCTTTCTTGGGGGTCTTGATGGGGACCGCTTTGCACACATCAAAGGAACCATACTTAACACTGATCCGTTGCCTTCGCTCAGAAAGGTGTTCAATCACATCCTGAGAGAAGAGTCTCGGTTGACCGCGGAGAAAGATAGGGAATTCAAGCTAGAAACAGGTTCAGCTTTCTACACCAACAAACAGAGGAATAAGGATGAGCCAAGGTCGAAGTGTGAGCACTGTGGAAAGCTGGGACACGAGAAATCCAAATGCTTTGAGTTGATTGGGTATCCTCCCCATTGGGACACACGCAGATCACACAAGAAAGGCAACAAATCCGGTTCCAACTCAGGAAAAGCAAAGTTTGCATGGGCCGATAGCAACCAGAAGGGAACCATGACAGAGGGACAAAACCAGGACAGTCATGCTTTTCATGGATCTCAGAACATGAAAAATAACGAGCAACATGAATACACTTCTGGTAATCTTGAGAAACAAATATGGGTGTTAGACAGTGGGGCTTCTCATCATATGACCCCACTGTACTCAATCCTTGAAGAAGTGCATGAGCTTGATACTCCTTTACGTGTTACTGTCCCTACTGGGGATATTGTTTCTGTTACAAAAATGGGAACAATAAACCTGAACGATAAAATTAAGCTGCATGATGTCTTATTTGTTCCTAAATTTAATTGCAATTTGATGTCCATTCACAAGCTTACATGTGATCTAAATTGCACAGTGACATATTCCATTGATGGTTGTATTATACAGGACCAAACTACGAAGAGGACGATTGGGTCCGGTGACTTGCATGAGGGGGTTTACGTCCTTAAGGTTGGAGCATGTGGGTCTTCATCAACAGCAATTTCTGAAAATTCGAATGCTCTTTGGCATGCCGGATGGGGCATCCTTCTAGTCAGACTTTGTCAAAACTTTCTGGTGTTCTTAATTTTCATTTTGATAAAAATAAGTTTGGGTGTTGTGATGTATGTCATCGTGCCAAACAATCTAGAATTCCTTTTCCTTTGAGTAATAATAAAGCTGAGAAAGTTTTTGCCTTGATACATTGTGATTTATGGGGGAGATATGCTACAGCCTCACATAATGGATCACATTATTTTCTTACAATTGTTGATGACTTCTCTCGAGCAGTTTGGGTTTATTTGCTAAAAGAAAAATCAGAAACATCTACTCATCTTATTAATTTTTGCAAAATGGTGGAAACACAGTTTGATACTAAAGTAAAGGTGATTCGCAGTGATAATGGAACAGAATTTGTCAATTCAAAAATGCAGATATTTTTCCAACAAGAAGGGATCATTCATGAGACATCATGTGTGGGTACACCACAACAGAATGGACGTGTAGAGAGAAAGCATAGACACATTCTTGATGTTGCAAGAGCACTTAGATTTCAATCTAGTCTGCCTTTGCCTTTCTGGGGAGAATGTGTTCTTACGGCCACTCATTTGATCAATAGAACCCCAACAGTAGCAAATGGAGGCATCACTCCCTATGAAATGATTTACGGAAAACCGCCATCTTATAGTCACCTGAAAGTTTTTGGGTGTCTCTGTTACGTCAAAGCACTCAAACCAAGTGGCAAATTTGCACCTAGAGCCAAACGAAGCATATTTGTTGGGTACCCCCAAGGACAAAAGGGGTGGCGCGTATATGATCCACAAACTCGTGAGTTCTCAACATCAAGGGATGTCGTATTTTATGAGAACATATTCCCATATTGTTCGAAGACTGAGGTCTTTCCCAAAAACACAACAGGTTCTGAAAACGAATGTATTTTTATTGAGGAAGCTGGATCACCTACTGAAGCTAAAGAGCAAGTTGGGGTGGAACATAATCTAGTTGACTTGGTTGAGAATGAGGCAGAGTTACCAGCTGTACAAAGCCAGGGGGAGCATGATGTTGTTAGCAATGATACGATGCTAACTCGAGGACATCGTACTAGACGACCCCCGAGATATCTTAAGGACTACGTTTGGCATGCGGCCAAGAGTAGAAACCCATGCACGTTGCAGGGACATTCAGCCACTTCTAGTAAGCCCTATCACATATCACATTATATCAATTATGATGGTTTCTCTTCTAGTCACAAGGCTTTTCTTACTGCCATCATGTCCCATGATGAGCCCAAAAATTATATGCAGGCTTTTCAACATCAACAATGGCGTGAGGCCATGGAGCGTGAAATTCAAGCACTAGAAGAAAATAATACATGGACCCTCGAACCACTACCAGTTGGGAAAAAGTTAGTAGGTTGTCGATGGGTTTACAAAATTAAGTATAAAGCAAATGGCGAGATAGACAAATACAAAGCGCGTTTAGTCGCGAAGGGATATACTCAAGTCGAAGGAGAAGACTTTCGGGAAACGTTTGCTCCAGTGGCAAAGATGACAACGGTTCGCTGCTTGTTATCAGTGGCAGCAGCCAAAGGATGGGAGTTACATCAAATGGATGTAAGTAATGCTTTTCTTCATGGTGAGTTAGAGGAAGAGGTATATATGGCTGTTCCTCCGGGGTATGTGGTTCCAAAGACAAATCTAGTATGTCGCTTGCGGAAGTCTTTGTACGGGCTCCGCTAAGCTTCAAGGAACTGGCATGCCAAGCTCTCCGAAAGCTTGCTCACATATGGCTTCCTCCAAAGTAACGCAGACCATAGTTTATTCATATATTCATCTGGCAATGTTTTCCTAGCAGTCCTTGTGTATGTAGACGACTTGATTATAGCGGGTAATGATATAGAGGCTTGCAGTTCTTTCAAGCTTTACCTGCACAAGTGTTTTCACATGAAAGATCTTGGCACCCTTAAATATTTTCTTGGTCTTGAATTGGCACGGGGTGCAGAAGGTTTGCTCATTTGTCAGCGAAAATACACGCTTGACATACTAGATGAATGTGGAATGATGCATTGCAAACCTTGTGGGTTCCCTATGGAGCAGAATCACAACTTGTCCGCTGACACAAGTGAGCCATACTCTGATCCTTCACAATATCGGCGTCTTGTTGGCCGCCTGATTTATCTTACAATTACCAGGCCAGAGATAACTTATTCAGTACATATTTTAAGCCAGTTCATGCAAGCACCAAGGCAAGCACATTGGGATGCAGCTCTACGTGTTTTGCGCTACTTGAAGTCATCACCAGGCCAAGGCATTTTACTTCCTAAGGATAATGATCTCCAACTGGTTGGTTATTGTGATTCGGACTGGGCAGCTTGCCCCATCACGCGACGATCAACTTCAGGATACCTTATGAAGCTTGGATCTGCTCCAATTTCTTGGAAAACGAAGAAGCAAATGACAGTGTCTCGCTCCTCTAGTGAAGCTGAATATCGAGCCATGGCACATGCCACTAGTGAGATCATTTGGTTGCGCAGCTTGCTATCCTCTTTGTTAATCCCGTGTGATGCTCCCACGCCACTTCATTGTGACAATCAAGCTGCTTTACATATCGCAGCAAATCCTGTTTTTCATGAGCGGACGAAACATATTGAAATCGATTGTCATTTCGTTCGTGAGCACCTACAGTCAGGAACTATAGTCACTTCCTATGTTCCAACTCAACAGCAACAAGCAGATCTGTTCACCAAAGCTTTGGGGCCCAAACCATTTGGTGATTTGATGTGCAAGTTGGGAGTTCACAATCCCCACTCTCCAACTTGAGGGGGAGTATTGAGAGGATAAGGATAAGGAATGCTCACTTACTGATGTCTTCACATTCTGTTAGGATTTGTTAATCTGTTATTGTTTAGCTAACAGGATAATGATCTTATCGCCTAGTCTGTTAGTTGTTAGGTTAGCATGGTGCCTATATATATATATATATATATCAGTCTTGTATGTGTTAGACAAAAACACGTTTTTTTTGCTCCAAAAGATTGAATACAATACATTCCTTTGCACAGTTCTTTAGATCCAAAATTGAGTTTAAATAGTAGTTAATCTCGTTGTTCGGTATTTGGCAATCAATCCTTGAGAACGATATCCGATTTTTCACCGTTTTTATTACTTGACGACCCGGTACACTTATCGTGGACCCATCACGTACCTCTTTTGCTCAAGACCTAACTCATGTAAGAACATTTTCATCCGCAAAGGTTGTAGCTTCAATGTTGGATAATGCAACACGATTTTGCATTGTCAACTACCACAAAATTGCTCGCCTAAAAAATTCATCATATAATCAAAAGTATACTTCCTAGAATCAACATCACATGTTGTGTTTGCATCTATGTATGCATCCAACTAAGGTTTAAATTTCTAATACATAAACAAACTCTAGAAGTACCACTGAAATACCTAAGTATCCACTTGACTACATGCCAATATTTGTTACCAGGATTAGAGATTAACTGTTGACTGACAATGTAAACTACATGAGAATATCTTACCTAGTGCATACCATGTCATACATCAAACAACGAAATGCGAATGCATAAGGAATGTTCTCCATCTTTTCTTCATCTTTCTCACTTGTACGAAATTGTTGATAACTTAATTCAAGATGACGTACAAGTGGAGTGCTAAAGGTTTGGAATTTCCTATGTTAAATTGCTTCAGTGCCTTCTCAATATCTAGATTGGGATAACTATAATATACAATTCTTCCTATAGTGAAAAAATTCTTATGCCAACGAAATGCTTTGCCAGTACCATATTTTTCATGGAAAATCCTTTTTCAGGTTTTGAATTCTCACACTATCATCACCAACTAATCAACATGTCATCAATCGCAAGAGAATAATAATCATCATCAGAAAATTTCTCAATTAAAACAATGATCATAAGCAATCTTACTTTACCCATGGTCAACCATAAAGGAATCGAACATTTTATACCACTATCATGGTTTCTGTTTGAGTCCACACAAGCACTTCTTCAATTTGCTCACAAGATTATTTTACCTTCAACCTTGAAACCCTTTGGTTGCTTTATATAAACTTCCTCCTCCAAGTCCCTATAGAGGAATGTTGTCTTCACATAAAGTTGCCCCACCTCCAAGTTCAAACTTGCTATTAGCTGAAGCACAACTAATATTGAAGGGATTTTTAACCACTACTAAGAAAGTTTCTTCAAAGTCAATGCCTTTTTCAGGTTGAAGCCTATCACAACCATCATTGCTTTGTATCTTGATTGTGAGTTCTCCTCTATTGGAGCTATCAAGATAGGAAAGCCTAGCTTGACTTGACCTACTCCGACCCACCTTAGCGTGCCACTGAACGAGGCATGGTGGGCTAACTTATTCAACTGGAGGGTTGGGAACACCCCAACCTAGAGAATTATTAAAAGCAACTCTATGTTGTTTGCTAGCTAAACAATGGGTGAATGTTTTAAGAAATGTACCTTTCTTGGGAAGGAATTTCATTTTGGAAATGATGCCAAATTCCTAAATGGATGCCACTTACTTAGAAGGAGTCGTGTCCAAAACCACATATTTCAAAAACGCTTCTTCTATTCTTGATTTTTCAAAAACAACATATGAATGTTTGAAGAAGCTCCAAAGTTGTTTTCTTTTTATATTGTATGATTTCTATATCTTCTACTTCATTGTTTTTTTTCCTTCTTCTTCAAAGCATGTTTTCTCATAGTCTTTGTCATGTTTCTTGCATGCTAGATTTGTTTTTTCATTCATTGAAAACCAATAACTTGTTGGAATTTTTTAAATTTAGGTTTAATTAATGTTTCCAATCTTGTATGATCTGTTTCCTTTCTACTCCATTTCTTCTTCTAGTGGGTTAGTTTTGTTTGTAGCATAATTTTAATTATATATTCTTAGGAAAATTTAACTTAAAGTTTTATAAATGGTTTTATGTGCTAATAACCTACAACTGGTTGACCTTTTAAAAAAACCCACGGCAGGATGTAGTTTTTTCACATTCTACACTAGATTCATGCATATTTATGAGACATTGTGCACCAAAACCCAATGTTTTAAGAATCGGACCGAAGATTGAACCGGCGAGACCTCCAGGTCATAATTCAATTGGTTCAACCGGTCGAACCGGTGGTCGAACTAGATACTAATAAAAAAATTTATAAAAAAATAATTTTCATCATATAAATCATTTCCATAAAGATAAAAAAAATGCACCTAATGGATTAATCATAGTTCAAAGTTTCAAGCTCAAACAACCAAATTATCCAACATAACACATTCATATCATTGTTTACAAGCCAAATACATAAAGATAGAGCACAAATTCAAGTCTTTAAAACATTAGTTCAAAGTTCAAACAACCAAACAACAAATTATAATTCATATATGACTTGTCAAACATTGGTGCATCTTGGTTCAACCAAGCATGAGTCTCTCCACGTAATCCAAGTGGCTCACAATCACCACTATAACTATCCACATCTTCTTGAGGAAATGAATCCAAATTAAGTCTTTGATCTTCAACACCCTTGTTGTGATTCTCTTGATTGTTATCTTGAAATATTCATGGCAATAAAAAGTAATCAATAATGAGAAAATTAATTTAGCACACATAACAAGCAAAAAAATAAGTTACAATTGTCTAACCTTCATGTTCATGTAGACCAACTTTTGGAATTGATTCCTCATTATAAAGCATATTTTCTATATCATCATAATCAAGAATAGGATAATTATCTTCTTCCATGATCCAATACTCAATGTTGTCTGTGCTCTCATAGTCAATAGGATCATAAGCCCTATTCTTGTTAAATACTCTAAAAAATGACAATGGCATGAATTAATAAGTATATCTAAATGAAATTTAGCAAGGAAACATCAAATACATTATAATGATATACCTATTTTTCAAGCGTAAATTATAATGTACAAATACAAGATCATTCAACCTTTGATGCTCCATCCTATTCCTCTTCTTTGTGTGTATTCTTTCAAAAACACTCCAACTCCTTTCACAACCAGAAGAAAAAATAGTTTGACTAAGTATCTTAATTGCCCATGCTTGGACATTTGGCATGCCATTTCCAAAAGTTTTCCACCACATATCTATCCAAATCATAATATATATATATATATATAACCATAGTCAGTATGGATTATAATTAAAGAATCGTAATATAATTAGAAAATTTTAATCTTTAAGTAAAAACTTACCAAAACACATTGTCTTTGAACATTGAATGGCTAATGGACGACTGAAGTCACCAACCCTTTCACGGTATTTTTTAGTTTCTTGCAAGAATTTAGTTTGATTACAATCAATTTGTATAGTCAACACATCAAGAAATCCTGCCATAACCTCTAGCTTACGAGACATTTTCTTTATCATAGTAGAAAGCTGGGTTCAAAATATAGGCAACAACATGTATTTTTTGACGAAGTTGTCTATCCCATCTTTGCTTGATAATCCTTGTATAAGGCTTGTACAAATACTTTTTGTTCATGAAGGTTCTCTTAATAGCTTTTTTTGCCCTATACATTCCATCATACACATAACTGATTAATGGTCTCTCATCACCATCAACAATCCTTAACAACCGTATGAGTGGCGCAACAATTTGGACAACAATCCCACAATCATTCCAAAATTTATTATCTAGGATAGCAGCTACAAAATCGCTAGCCTTTGAATCTCTATAGTATCTAGACTCAACAAAAGTTTTGCTAGTTACCAAAGCTTGAAGATCATGCTTGTGTTTGTGGATGTTGTTTAATGCAATGAATGTTGTATCAAAACGTGTTGGCCCAAGACGTATAATTTCAATCCATCCTTCTCTTTTCCTTAACCAAGCCAACAAAAACCCTTGATTATAAACAAACTTTGTAATCAGTGATGCATGTTTTGCTAAATTTAAGACAAGTTCCATCTTCCCAATATCACCCAAAATCAAATTTAAACAATGTGCAGCACAAGGTGACCAATAGATACTAGGATATTTGTCATTTAGCAATCTCCCTGCAGCTTTGTAATTAGTTGCATTATCAGTGACAAAATGCACCACATTCTTTGAACCCGCAAATTCAAGCAACTCTTCAAACAAATTGTAAAGAGTTATAACATCCTTAACAACATCAGAAGCATCAACAGATTTTATAAAACTGATTCCTCTAGGGCAATATACAAGAAAATTTATCTATTGTCTATTTTTTCTATCTTGAAAATTTATGAATAGCTTCTTTACCTGCCAATACACTCTTGATTGATGGTTGAGCTCTAGGAGTAGTTATAGGAGCAAAGTAATTACACATTCCTCTGATTGCTTTCCTTTTTGCAATTTGGGAATAAGGTGTAGTTATTTGTCCCCCGACTTCAGTACCTTGAGATTGTGGGAGAGGTATTTCTTGTACGTCATCGCCATCAAATTGCATGACACTAGAGCCATAAGGATTTTGTTCTTCCCATTTTTCTACTCCTTTTTTCTTCTTTGCTTCAATTTCCTTCAAATTCTCTCCCATTCTATATCTAGTATTAGCATATAATTTAGTACAACTCAATGCATCACCATATTTTCCAGCAAGATGTTGTTTCATTCTATTTATTCCTCCACCTCTAAAACTCTTCCCACAATACAAATATTTTAACATTTTTTCCCCTGCCTCTATCTCCAATTTACAATGGTTCCAAGCAAGATCTACTTTTTGTCTAATTGATTGTGTAGATGGAACCGATGATTGTGTGGATGGATTCGTTGCTGATTGATCAACAGAATTCGAAGCTGACATGGTCTACAATGAATAAAAGTATAAAACACACAATAGTAAACATGAAGGAAAAGAGATATATAAATATATAAAGCGGTTGTAAAACAATATGTAGTTCTGTTACAGAATGGTTAATCTTTTTATGATTTAGCATATTTTGTTCCTAGAAAAGACCTCTTTTAATAAAATACTAATGCTAAATCTAAGAGAATGTGCTAAACCACAAGAAAATTAGCACATATAATATTGAATTTTCTGATTCCTAGGGGTGTTGTCTGCGGATAGAATATTGAGAATTTAAAAGTATAAAATAAGATCTAGCAAGCAAAACACAGAACAAAATACATAAAACTTGTCCTCTTAAAGACAATCTCGATTTGTGATGTGTGAGTATTTTTTTTTATAAATAAAATAAGAAGAACAAGTGAACAACCCGTATGCTATACTGCTATAGAATGGTAATCTTTAACAAAGGCACCAAATTAACACACATTTATAACTGTTATGCTATATATGACGGAGCATGGAAGGTGGTGCGAGCACAAAACTTACCTCCCTTAACGGTGGCACGACGGAGCAGCAGCGACGGAAGACGCGGTTGAACAGCGAACGAGCGGTGATCTGAGCAGCTGAGAAGAAGAAACAGAGAAATGGAGTTGAACTACTGAGAGCCTGAGATGCTGCGTGAGAAACGGAGAACAAAGAAGAAGAAAGCCTCCTAATCTAAATGGGCAAAACAACACAAAACAGGGGGGAAACGACGTTGGGTTTAGGGAAAAATAAAAAAAATAACAATAAATTTAAAAAAAAAAAAAACAAATGAACTAGCTGGTTATTCAAAACCAGATTCGGTTCTTTTGGTTCCCCGGTTCATCCCGCTTTTACTTGATTTTTGGGCAGTTTGATTGTCAGATGGGTTTTGGGGGTTAATCGGACCGGCCAGGCACCCGGGTCACGGTCCAACTAGTTGGACCGACCGGGCCGTTCCGGTTTTGAAAACCTTGCCAAAACCCCATCGACATGGCTAGGTGCACTACTAGAAAATTGGCTTTTCGTGATGACAAAAGTCGACATCAAAAGTTCGAAAAGCCATCACTAAAGCTTTTAGTGGCAATATTTAAGACTTTAAGTAACGACCTAAAATTGTCATGGTAGAACGTGTCCCAAAAGGTTTAATTTCTGTGACAACAAATTAGGTCTTTTGTATTATGTATCCTTAGTGACATCCCTCACTTTAGACAGCATTAATGGCAACAGAAGTAATCACAATACCAGTAGTGACTATTATTTGCACATGTTGTGACAATAATAGTCACAATTGAAGACTTTTTTCGAGACAACAACTCATGCCGTCATTGAAAGTCTCATTAGTGCTGACAACGATCACCAGTGACACCAATATAAATATATGTAGAAGTCCATCTACGACTATATTTAATATAAGTCAAAATGTCCATTCCAACAAAGGGTATATTGAATAAATCAAATGGACAACTTGAAAAATAGATGTGTTTGACAGTACTTTCTCGTAGCTTCAATGGTCACACCATTAAAATAATTAAGTTTTAAATTCCAATAAACAATAGCATATATTTTACAAGCAATTCAAACTCTTTATTGACAGTGGATCATATCTAAACTCTTTTACTCATAAGTGATTATGAGTTTTCTTAACCACACATATCATATGATCTTCTATTAAAGTAATGAGTACTCAAAAATCATATAGAAATGGAATGATCCAAATCAAATCTCAGGAATAAAAATTATATTAAAGAAAACAGTAACAAAAAAGTATGCATAATATGTGTGCCTCTCACATAGAGATAGAGACACTGAGAGTGAGAAAGAAATAGGGGGGCAAGTTCCTGTTGGCTATAAACTTTGCATTACACATTGAGGTAATATATATATGATTCTAATTTTATGGCACAACTTGACATGTCTTTCACATACAGTAAAAAAACTGACATGTATCTATCAAATTCATGTACACTACCCTTTTCTCATACTAATCAAATTTAACATTTCAAGTGACTATAAAAGACCTCATAAATACAAACAATAATAGAAGTGATTATTACAAGAACAAAATTACATGTTAAAGCCTTGTCCAAAAATAAACTAAATATAATCAATTCAAGCTAGCACGCTAGACAAAATATCAATTAAACCAATAAATGGGTGAATTTTTACACATATAGGTTTTGTGTATGTGATAATACACATAGATATATATAATATTTTTCTAAGCAATTATTATAATAAATGTGAGCCATTAATAGTATTGAACCATTGTCTCCACCAAAGGTGGGGTGGTTCGATTCCCAAACCCCAACTCCCCCCCTGAAACTTCAATTAGCAAATGCTAGCTGCTTCATATCTAAGGATAAAAAAAATATTAAAATAAATGTGTATAATGAATATGTATCCCCAACCTCAATCCTTTACCACCAAAGTTAAACTAGACAAACAAGAAATGTGAGCAGATTATAGTTAATTAACTAACCAGACCATTGTTGCATATTTAGGAATAGGTGGTCAAATGACCACAAAATTTAGGCAAATGCAAGCTTTTATAAGAGAATTTTGGGGCATGAATATCTTTCAAAACCCTCAAAGCATATCGGTTTGCTCAATCTTAAATAAAACATCCATAACCACATTACGAGCAAACGTGTCAGGTATAATGTATTATGAAAAGGAGAGCACTTTCTATTGGTCTCATGCTTCTTCTCCTCATGCTTTTACAATTCCATGCTTTCTATTGGTATCGTGTATTTTGTCCTTGATACTAATAAAAAGACAATGATGAATTAATATGAAATCATGTTTGTTCATTCATATGAAAAAAATTTAAAATGAGTCATTTTTAATAATCATAATAGTTTTGTGTGATTATTAAATATGAATAACATCCCATTTAGTATGAATCTTTTGTATAATTATAAAATCTATTAGAAAAGTATGGAAGGTATGATCTTAAGCCACATATTGGGTGAGCTTGGGCTCTCATATTGGCCCATTTAAAGTGTAGACTTTTTAGTCATATCCTATTGGCCTGTAAGTTAAATTGAGTTAGTAACGGGCCAACCTAGACTTATTAAGCACAACAATAGAGCACAAAATGGTGTGGTTATAGTAGTATCTTGGTTAAAAGACAATAAACGAGTAGTGGTGGGTTCTATTATAATTTTATTATATTAAGGCAAAAAAATTTTATAATTGCTCTGATATAGGATTGTGAATTTGTAAAATTTATAGATTAAATATATATATTTTTAAATATTTTTATTTTTTAATATTTGTGAACTGGCCCTAGCTCTTGTGGAATGAGTTAGGATTAGAATTTTAGTGGCCCATTTGACAAGTAATTTTTTTAACCATAACTTGAAGCTATAGTCCCAAATTTTTTAAATAACAAGTAAGTTAGGGCCGAGTTGGACCAAGGTGATCAGACCTTTTAAAAGTGAGTAAGTAGTATTTGGGACCTTGCAGATACCTTATAACTTGTTTAGCTGCTTGCCAATGACCCACACTAGGTTTACTCAAGTATCTCCCAAGAACACTGATAGCAAAAGCTATATCAGGACGTATACAAACTTGAGCATACATAAGACTGCCAACAACGGAAGCATATGAGACCTTATCCATTTCTTTTATTTCTTTATCATTCTGAGGATACTAGGTATTGGAGAGTCTCTCACCCTTTTTAATGGGTGCAACACAAGGATTACAAATTTTCATATTGAACCTGCTTAGAACCCTTTAAATATAATTTTTCTAAGCTAAGTCAAGAACCTCATGAGATCTATCACGATGAATTTCAATGCCCAAAACAAAAGAAGCATCACTAAGATCTTTCATATCAAAATGAGTAGTCAACATCTGCTTAGTCTCAAATAGAAAATTCAAATCATTACTAGTCAGGAGAATATCATCAACATACAAGACAAGTATTATGAATCTACTCCCACTATTCTTCAAATAAATTCATTGATCAACTGCATTTTCTTTAAAACCAAGAGAGCAAACAACTTCATTAAATTTTAAGTACCATTGCTTGGAGGCTTGTTTTAACCCATAGATGGATCTTTTCTACTTACATACTAGGTGTTCCTTGCCTCTTTCTGTGAAACCATTAGGCTGATCCATGTACACATCTTTATATAAGTTACCATTTATGAAGGCAGTTTTAACATTCATCTGATGTAACTCTAAATCAAAATGAGCTACCAAAGCCATCATAACTCGAAAATAGTCTTTTGTAGAGATTGGAGAAAAGATCTCCTTATAATCAACACCTTATCTCTAGTTATACCCTTTAGCAACAAGTTTGGCCTTATACCTCTCTATTTCACCTCTAGCATCTCGTTAGGTCCTAAAGACCCATTTACATTCAACAATCTTACTTGTAGCAGGTAAATCCATCAACTCCCAAACACCATTCTTCTTCATAAAATCTAGTTCATCCTCCATTGCTATTAACCATTGAGAGATATAAGAGCTAGAAATAGCCTCTTGAAAAGAGACAAGATCAAAGTTTCAACCTGAATTAGACTCATGTTACTATAGGTAACTGAAATAATCTTTGAATTTAGTGGGTCCAGTAGGTTTAGGAAGCCTCTCTGATTTTCTAATGGAGCCAAATATACAACTTGGTTGTGTTCATAATTATCAACTTGTTGCTAAGAAATATCAACATCATTGACAGGATCTACAATGTCATTATGGGTCATAACTGGTGCCTCTACCTATGGAAGTGGGACAATGGGTTTAGGAACAACAACACTCTTATCTTTGAACGATGCTCAAGACTTCCATCATATTCCAACTCATTCTCAAAATAAATAGCTCGATCGGATCTAATAACCCTAATGACGTGTGAAGGACAATAGAACCCAAGTCCCCAAGAGCTAGTGCAATACCCAATGAAGAAACCATTAATGGTTTTGGGATCAATTTTCTTTAGTTGCGGATTATAATGTCTCACTTTTGCTTTACAACTTCAAACACAAAAATGTTTCAAACTGGGTTTTCTCCCTAACATCAACTCATAAGGAGTCTTAGCAACAAATTTGCTTGGAACATGATTCAAAATGTATGCAATTGTTTTCAAAGCATCACCTCATACAAACTTTGAAAGAGTCGAATGGCTCAGTATGCATCTTAGGGGGTGTCAGGCATAGTATATTGTGCCTCTATACCACTATTGTGTAAGAACCTAGCTAAAGGTCCATGATTTCTATCAGTTTCATGATATCTGCCATAGTACTCACCACTCATGTCAAATCTAACACATTTATCTTGCCAAGTTTCAATTCAATAACAGCCTTGAATGCCTTAAAGGTCCATGATTTCTACCAGTTTTATGATATCTGCCATAGTACTCACCACTCATGTCAAATCTAACACATTTATCTTGCCAAGTTTCAATTCAATAACAGCCTTGAATGCCTTAAAAGCATCCAAAGATTCAGATTTCTCACGAAGCAAATCAATCCAACCATATCTAGAGAAATCATCAATGAAATTAATGAAATATCTAAAATCACCCATAGCTACATGAGTAATGGGCCTGAAATATATGTGTGAATCAACTGTAAAACTTCCTTATTCCTATTAACCCTACTCTTTATAGCTCTAGCAGTGAGTTTTCCTTTTACAGAATCGACACATGTATTAAAACTGTAAAACTTCCTCATTTATAGTAACCTTACTCTTTATAGTTCCAGCAGTGAGTTTCCCCTTTTCACAACAACACAAGTATTAAAATTTGAACAATCAAGATTATGCAGAATGTTCTCATTGATCAATCTTTCCATTCTCTCCTTGGAAATGTGCCCCAGATGTCTATGCCACAACATGGAAGAGTTTTCAATAACTCGGCACATTTCTTTCTAACAACAGTGTTGACAATTGAATGTTGTTGGTCAACAGGAAGAAAACTAGTATCCTACAAATATAAACCATCACACAAATTTCCAGAACCAACAACAACAGAATCATAAGACAAAGAAACTTTTTATTAGTGAAGTGAAAAAAGTAGCCACAACTATATATAAAACAGAAACAGAAATAAAATTCCTTCTCATGGAAGGTACATAAATTGTATCTTTTAAAGTTAAAACTTGTCCAGTAGTTAACTTTAAGGAAACTACGCCTATGTGCTCAACTTCCACACTAGCTCCATTCCAAATAGTGATCATCAGTTCTACCTCATTTGGCCTCCGCCTGCTTCTGAACTCCTGCAATGAGTTTGTAACATGAATAGAAGCACTAGTATCTAACCACCATGTATGGGAAGGAACATCAACAAGGTTTGATTCAAAACACACTAGAGCCAGAGGGTTACCTTTCTTCTTCACAAGCAAGCTCTTAACCTTCTAACAATCTGCTTGCTTGTGTTCTAGCAAGTCACAGAACTTACACTTTCCATTGGATTGATATTTAGGCTTACCAGAATCCTCCCCAGAGTGTTGACCAGACTGTTGACTAGAGTATTGCCTAGAGTGGTGACCAAAGTGTTGCCCAGAGTTACCATTCCCGTTCTTCTTAAACTGAAATTTCCTACCCTCGTTCTTATGGAACTTCTTGTCATTACCCTTCTAAGAGGTGAATTACACACTATGAGACTTTTCCCTTTTCATAATCTCCTTCTCTTAAGTGAGAATTGATATCAGCTCATCACTACTCCATTCATTTTGCTGCCCATTGTAGGAGGTTCTCAACACATAAAACTAAGAATGGAGAGATTCAAACGCCTGCTATATCAGAAAGCTCTCTCCCAACTCCACCTTCATGGATTTCATATTGTTGTACCAGTTCATAAGCTTCATAACATGTTCACGAACACCTCCCATACCATCATATTTAGTCTTTCCCAATAAGGAAAGGTAATGGGCCTTCTCAACCTTATCAAACTTCTTGAACTTCTCACTAACAGCCTTGAGAAATTCCTTGGCATTTTCAATGTCACGAATACTCTCCCTAATTGTCTTGTCCATGATGTACTTTATTATCATCAAACACACCTTGTTAGAGTGTGCCTATTATTCATATTTAGACTTATCAGCACCAGAAGACGCATCTATAGGCTTAACAAGCTCATCCTCAATGACAGCTAAGTCAACATTAGAGACAACAAGAAACAATTTCAGATACGTAACCCAGCCCTCATAATTGGTCTCATTTAGCCTTGTCAAGGCATTCATTTGCATAGGTAATATTGGATAAGAGGATACATCAAAGAGAGATTTCATCAAGTGTAACATCCTTAAATTTCATATGATATGACTTAGCTAAATTCTTGAATAAGTTGTATGTTCTGTTACAGAAATGGTGATAGATTGAGTTAGAATAATTATTTTGAGATTCTGGCTATACTTGGGAACTCGGTAGAACCTAAGGAAGAAATAGGTGAAATCTAAACTCTTATATTTACTCTGGCTAAGTTAGGACCTACTGGTAAATTAAATTTTCTTCAGGACCTATTGGGAATTCTTAGAAATCATAAGGGTATTTTAGTCTTTTTACACCCTCGGTGGCAAATTTGTGATTCTTCCTTTGAGTGAGGGGCAAAATGGACAATTCACACCCCCTCCCTCTTGCTTAAATGAACCGGCCCTAGGGGGGAGAGACCATTTGGTCATCTTTTCCAAAAGTTGCTAAGTTCTCCATAGCCAAAGCTAGCTTCAAGGTTCAAGGTCAAAAAGTAAGTATTTTTATGCATCTTTTGGCTTAAGTCCTTTGATGGTTATTGATCACTATGATCTATTCTTCAACCCTATGGTATTAGTTTCTTGAGAAACTCATTTTTATCTCTAAGAATCAAGAACACCCATGTCTAAAAGTTGGTTGTTTTGCTTGAGTGTTTTGAAGGAAGTTGAAGGGAAGGTTACCTTGACTACCAATCCCATCTTGGAATCAAGTTTAGAGCATTTTAAGGTGAGTGTGGATTTACTTGTGCTATTGTATGATGTTCTTAGAGTGAAAGTGTATGATATAGGATTAAGCTTGAATCTAGGGTTTTCACCTATGCTTAAGGTTGGATGTGTTTTGTTACATGTTTTTAAGGATTTAGGTATATGAAAGTGAATGATATGGTTAGTGTATTTTGATGGATTTGAGGACATGATCCCATAGGGAAATTAGGGTTTTGGTTTGAAGTTGGGTGTGGCACTATTCCTGCCCAGATTCCAAACAACGGCCGTGGCCACCACCACGGGCTGGCCGTGGTTGACTCTGGAAACGGAATTATGGTGTCTCATGGCCAACCACGGCCGTGGCCACCACCACGGGCTGGCCGTGGCTGTCTCTGGAAAATATAATTTTGTGTGCTAATGCCAGACCATGGGCGTGGTAGCCACCACACCCTGGTCGTGGTCCAAACCACGGGCGTGGTTCCAACTAGGGGCAGGCCGTGGTTGTCTCTGTTTCCAATTTGTTGAGTTTCTATATTCCTGAACCGTGGCCGTGGTTACCATCACACCCTGGCCGTGGTTGACTCTGTTTGTGTTGTTGTAGTGCATCTGTCTAGGGTCTTGATACCATATGCTATGTTTAGGATTAAGGAACTTAGTACTATGATGAGATGTGCAGCTAAGTAAGAATGCTTGATAGAATTGAGCATAATGGTTATGTGTTGTATATGCTTAAGTTGGTTACATGTGATGTTATTATGATATTATGAATGAGCATGATATGAATATGAGAACATTGCATTGCATAGCGAGGTGGCCTAACCGGAAGGGGTTAGTGTACAAAAATGAGGGGTGCCTAGCTTATAGAGCTAGATGGAAATCGAACGGCATGATTAATTGCATTGCATAGCGAGGTGGCCTAACCGGAAGGGGTTAGTGTATAAAAAAATGAGGGGTGCCTAGCTTACGGAGCTAGATGGAAATGTAATGGCATAACACATTGCATATGCATATTGCGAGGGCCTAACCGAAAGGGGTTAGTGCACAACAAGAGGAGTGGAGAAAGAAAAAGTGTGAATAAAAGATGTGAACATCATGTGCATTCATTCATTGCACTTGTTGGTTGGTGTTACTTGTTATATATTTAACTGTGTTATACTTGCTCTCTAGTTACATGCATACTTTATCTGCAAGTTTATTCATATTCACTGGGAAGTTGTTCTCACCACCTCTTTCTCATATTCGCAGGAACACCCCGGACCCTCTACGGGTTAAGTACGGAGGATTCTGTTGCTTTATTTTGAGATTTGTATTTTGGTGGAGTTAAGCTCCGTGATGTAACTATAATAGGATGTGTATTATATTATTCTGATGTAGATATGACAGGGAACTGAATACTACTATTGATGTACTCAGTTCTGTATATGTTTAGTATGCTCAGTCAGGATAGTGTCTAGATTACACTTGTATAACATTGCGTACTCTGATAATATTTTGGTTGAGATCTGAGATCTCTTGATGATATATGTGTATGTGTATGTGTATATATATAATATATGTACTCTGGTTGGTTTGAAACGATTGTTAAAAATCCGCTGCTTATGTTTATGTCGTGTGGTAGTTCGAGAAATAAAGGAAACGCTGCCGAATTTTTTTTATATCTATATATTCCACATAAGACTTATGAGTTGGTAAATAACATAATAAGTAATAGGTCTTACATCAAGCATGTCAATATACATACATCAAATTTGGCAAAATCAATTAAGCACTTAAGTCATTATAATCTCACCTAAGGGTCCCAAATTATAGTGCATAAGTAAACTCACATAAACATTAAAATTATGTCCCTAAAGTTAATACTAATAGGATATTTAAAATTTTATGGCCATAATATTTAATATACATCACTAAACTCTAGGAATCATATCAACAAAGACAAACTAATAACATAAATGCTTTATTAATATAATCGCTAATGCAAAACAATAGCCTAATATAGAAAACAACACTTCGTCATAATTGGTCCCGCGATAGGCAAGCTCACAATCATATAAAATGCCCAAAACAATTCTGGGAGCATAAAAAAGACAATTTCCCATATTTTATTTTGTATAAAATTGCAAAACATAATAATTTTCAAGTGTTACACAATATTATAATTACACAATAATGGCCAAAATTATTTGTAGTACCCATACAATGTCACACCTAAGAGTATGAAAAAATATAGTATGCCTAATAATGTCATAATTACACATAAAAAATTTCAAAGGCAAATTTAGAAAGCATCACACATTTTTCATACATTAAAACTTGGGGGAGGGGGGGGGGAATATTTAGTGACATATAAAAAAATTCAAAAAATCGTTTTGAAAGAGTGAAGCCTAATAGTGGAAAAAATTGGAAATGCACGCAAACCTAGGTGCACGCTCCATGCATGCGTGTGGACTTCAACGCGCAGGTATGGCTATCATCTGCCCTACCTGGTTTCCTGCAATCCAGGTTGTGTGACCTGGTTCTTGACCCGATTTTGGGCAGCAACCTTGCTCCGTCAATTCTTCACCAAAATTGGGGCCTTTGGTGTCAATGAAACCAGAAGAAAATGATATACAATTTCCCTATATCCATTTCATCAATTGTTCACTCTATTTTATGTGAAATCGAAACCCTAGAAGGATGAAATCCTCCATGGATGGAGGCGTATGAAAGCTTGTTGGACAAAACCAGAGGTTAGATCATGAAATTCAAGTCTCATTCATTCATATTCCAAAGTTATTTCATAAATCATGGAGAAACGAAATTGAATTTTGAAAAGTAATAGAAACTTTATATGGAATCAAAATTGTGTACCATAAAACCTATGTATCAAGATTATAATCTCATCTAATTAACAAGTATATGCAGCCATGGTTAAGGGTAAACTAATGCTCTGATACCAATTGATAAATTTTTCAATAAAACAGAGACAAAAAAAAATTAATTTCAAATATTACTTAACCCTAAATCCATAGCATACACTATTAATATAAATGATCGTGGAGATTAGATCTAAATGATTACCTGGATACGAGGAGGAGGATGGATCCATTGTTATCCTGTAATCATATCAGAATTGAAAGCAGTAATCCTTGGTTAGTCATGTGTGGGTGAGAAGAGAAACTACGCATATTTCAGGATGCTTGTTTCTGTATGCAGTCTCAATGTACTGCAAACCCTAGAAAGGAATAGGGCCCTCTCCCTGTGCACTCAAAAGATGGGCTTACTTGGCCATCATAGCAAGCTCATACACAGGCCAACCATGTAACATCCCTAAATTTCATATGTTATGACTTAGTTAACTTATTTGGATGAGTTATATGTTTTGATACAGAAATGGTAATAGATTGAGTTAGAATGATTGATTTGAGATTCTGGCTTACCGGTGAACTCGGTAGAACCTAAGGAAGAAATAGGTGAAATCTAAACTCTTAGATTTACTTTGGCTAAGTTAGGACCTACTGGTAAATTTAATTTTCTTCAGGACCTATTGGGAATTCTTAGAAATCACAAGAGTATTTTAGTCTTTTAATACCTCAGTGGCAAATTAGTGATTCTTCCTTTAAGTGAGGGGCAAGATAGACATTTCAACATCCCCTCCCTCTTGAAATGGAGAACCGGCCAGCATAGGAGAGCCAAAGGCTCATCTTCTCCAAATTGCTAAGTTCTCCATAGCCAAAGCTTGCTCCAAGTTCAAGGGTCCAAAGTAAGTGTTTTTATGCACCTTTTGGCTTAGATTATTTGATGATTATTGATCACTATGATCTCTTCTTCAATCCTATGGTATTAGTTTCTTGAGAAACTCATTTTCATCTCCAAGAATCAAGAACACCCATGTCTAAAAGTTGGTTGTTTAGCTTGAATGTTTGAAGGAAGTTGAAGGGAAGGTTGCCTTGACTACCAATCCCATCTTGGAATCAAGATAGGAGCACTTCAAGGTGAGTGTGGATTTACTTGTGTTATTGTATGATGTTCTTAGAGTGAAAGTGTATGATGTAGGATTAAGCTTAAATCTAGGGTTTACACCTATGCTTGAGGTTGGATGTGTTTTTATTACATGTTTTCAAGGATTAGGGTTTAGGAAAAATGAGTGGTATGGTTGATATACTTGATGGATTTAAGGACATGATTTCCAAGGGAAAACTTGGGTTTTAGGTATGTGTTGGGCGTGGCACTATTCCTGCCCAGAAGGAAATGTTGCTGTCTCGTGCCCAACCACGGCCGTGGTCCCCACCACGTGCTGGCCGTGGTTGGCTCTGGAAAGAAAAATGTTGTGTGCTGAAATCTGACCACGGGTGTGGTGGCCACCAGGGGCTGGCCGTGGTCCAGACCACGGGCGTGGTGCCAACCAGGGGCAGGCCGTGGTTGTCTCTGTTTCCAATTTGTTGAGTTTTGTTTTCTGAACCGTGGCCGTGGTTACCACCACGGGCTGGCCGTGGTTGACTCTGTTTGTGTTATTGTGGTGTTTATGCTTAGGGTCTTGATACCATATGCTAGGTTTAGGATGAAGAATGACTTAGCATTAGAATGAGATGTGTAGCTAAGTAAGAATGCTTGATAGAAGTGACTTAGCACTATTGTAACTAAGTAAGAATGCTTGATAGAGTTGAGCATGATGGTTATGTGTTGTATATGCTTGAATTGATTACATGTAATGCTATTATGATGATATTATGAATGAGCATGATATGAGTATGAGAACATTGCATTGCATAGCGAGATGGCCTAACCGGAAGGGGTTAGTGTACAAAACAGAGGGGTGCCTAGCTGATGAGCTAGATGGAAATGAAATAGCATACCTAATTGCATTGCATTGCGAGGTGGCCTAACCGGAAACGGTTAGTGTACAAGAATGAGGGGTGCCTAGCTTATTAGCTAGAAGGAAACGGAATTAGCATAACACATTCATATGCATATTACGAGGGCCTAACCGAAAGGGGTTAGTGTACAACAAGAGGAGTGGAGAAAGAAAAAGTGTGAATAAAATGTGTGAACATCATGTGCATTCATTCATTGCATTGGTTGGTTGGTGTTACTTGACATATTGTGAATTGTGTTATACTTGCTCTCTACTTACAGTTATACTTTATTTGCAAGTTTATTCATATTCATTGGGAAGTTGTTCTCACCACCTCTTTCTCAGATTCGCAGGAACACCCCGGACCCTCTACGGGTTAAGTACGGAGGATTCTGTTGATTTATTTTTGGGATTTATATTTTGGTGGAGTTAAGCTCCGTGATGTAACTATAAATGGATGTGTATTATTTTGATGTAGATATGACAGGGAACTGAATACTACTGTTGATGTACTCGGTTCTGTATATGTTTAGTGTGCTTAGTCAGGATAGTGTTTAGAATACACTTGTATAACATTACGTACTCTGATAATATTTTGGTTGAGATCTGAGATCTCTTGATGATATCTGTGTATGTGTATATATATAATATATGTACTCTGGTTGGTTTGGAATGATTGTTTGGAAATCCGCTGCTTATTTTTATAACGTGTGGTGATGTTAGAGAAACAAAGGGAACGCTGCCGAAATTTTCTATATATATATATTCCACGTAAGACTTATGGTTGGTAAATAACATAATAACTAATAGGTCTTACAAACCACATCAACCCACATGATAGAAGTGTTCAATAGTAACAAGCCCAACAAAACATTAGTGATCACATGATTGGGCTAAACAACAATAACAATAACATGCTCCAATATTTTAGACATATAATCAATCTGAGTTTTAATAAAATAACATTGATTATGCAAGTTCAAATTAAAATAATCCAACACAGTTGGGTAACAAATTTAGGATCTTTTGCTTCATCACCAAAGCGTGTAAAATCCTTCAACATATTAAGTATGTTTTGATATATGATTGTGTATGGCATATATATTTTTAGTTGTTCTAATCCCATCTTCAATTCCTTCACACACACACATACACATACACTCACCTATGTTGTAGATCCAAAATCCCTCAAGCTACATCCACTAGTTTACGCACCAGATCCTTCATGCTAGAACCACTATGACGCCCTTTTAGCAGCTAGTCACTTCACCGGGACCCCATTGTAATGTTCACCAAGCCAACAAGTCTCATTGAGGACCTCACATCACATGAAGCTCAATTTCATTTTTATTATTATAATTTGTTTTATTTTATTTTGATTTGTTTCTGAGTCGATGTTTATTTGGGCTGACTTGGTTTTTTTTATTTGTAGTATTGGGCGACTTGTTTAATTATAACATGGGTGTTGCATTAATTTTGGACTTGTATGATTTGAGTTTAAATATATAATTTTTTTATAAATAATTTGTAGTCTCCCAGTAAATTATTGCTAAAGTTGGTGATTTATCAAGACATGAGAACAAGGAGAGCCCTCACCCTAAAATTTTACTCCCAAAAACAAAAGGTAAATAAGTTGCCCTTTTCACGTGAAAACAAATTAATCGGTAGCATTCCTTTTTAATTTATTAGTGCTTTACATGGCATTTTACATGCCTTTTTGTTTTAAATTCTACTTTTTTTTCATTATGACGATTGCTTTTCCTTTCTTACATTTTTCTTTCATTATTGTATTAGTTATTATTTTCATTTGGTTTCACATTTTAAGCAAATACTAATTTTAAAAAAAAAATTTGTATAAAAAAAAAGATAAGACAAAGACATATTTTTAAAATAAATCAACCCACAATTATTTAACAAAATACCGTGACTTTAAATTTCTTATTACATGCAGGAGATATGTAAAAACTCACGACAAATCAAACTTGTAAAATTTTGTAATTTAATTTCTTACCTTTACTTTTTATTGTCTCATAATTTGTAAACATTTTAATTTATTTTTATCATTCTTTCTTTTTGCAAGACCATGAGATGTCCCTACACTTTTTGAATGTGGGACTAGTCCCTGCTTGGGCATCAACTTTGCCCTAGTCACAAGGTGCTTCTAATGGGGTTCAAACCCTTGCATACAAGTAAAGTCTGCCCAAATAGAGCTTAATTTGTCAACTGAACTACATCTCGTAATTTCTTTATTTCTTATTTTGCTTGTAACTCTTTTAATTTAGTCTTTGATTAAATTTTTCTTTTTTTATTAATATTATATTTTTATTAATGTTTGCTTTTAAATATCTTAATATAGTCTTTGATTATTTTTTTACTCCATGCTTATAAATATTGTAATTTAATTTTTGATTATGATTTGTTTGTTTATTTATTTTTTCCATTTTATTTATTTTAGAATAAACACTCATTTTGGTCCTTAAAAAATACAAGTGTCATCAGTTAGATCCTTCAATGATAAATACATCAAAATAATCCTAAAATGTCAATTTTTGTCATCAAATTGACTAATTTGATGTAAAAAATTATATTAAATGACCAATTTGATGCCATTTGTATCTTTGGAGGACTAAAATGGATGCTTACTCTTTATTTTATAGGATAAATCAAATATGTTTAAGCTATTAGCACTATTAACTTTAAGGTAACTGTCATGGATGTATCAAGGGTGTTGTACTAAGATTAAGTTTTTCCTTATGCATAATCAAACTTCCAAACCCAACTTTGATTCACAAATTGGTTTTCAAATTCTAAAATGGTTTTTCCAATTTTTACTCTAATTAAGTTAAATTGGTGACAACTCCTTTTATTTTTATTTTTAAAAAAATATTCAATTGACTCACTCGACGTGGATGCCTCTTTAAGAAAACTATTGCCACAATAAGATTATATATATACACACTTACACACACACATATATATATATATATATTGTTCTATTTATATGTTTATATATATAATGTGTAGGGAACTGTTTAATATGATACATGAGAAGAGTAAATTATAGAAGTGACTAGGAGAAGGATAGTCGTGAGAGGTTTAGGTAATTAGTAAAAGGTCATAAGTTTAAACTTCCATTCCGTCATTATAATTGAAAAAATAAATAATTATAGTGGTTGAATCTTTCATACAACAACAAAAGCATTTTCCTAATAGGTGGGGTCGATTATATTGATCAATGTCATTATGCTTTGTCAAAAATCATATTTTTGAAAAGACCATTTAGGTCGAGGTCTTTTTTAATGATTTCGCTTAATGTTTTTCTTGGTCTTTCTCTACCTTTGTTTATCAGATTATTCTCCATATGATCAACTCTTTTTACCAGGACTTCTATTGGTCTTCTCTTCACATGACCAAACTATCTTAGGCAAGATTTTGTCATCTTTTCATCAATAGGTGCTACTCCAACTTTCTCTCGAATACATTCATTTCCATATTTTATCTTTTCTTGTATATCTACTCATCCATCACAACATTCTCTTATCTACAACTCTTAACTTATGCATTTGTTGGCACTTTACCGCTCAACATTTGGCACCGTAAAGCATTGTTGATCTTATAACTGCTTGGTAGCATTTTCCTTTTGGGTTGAGAGGCACCTTGCGATCATAACGCTTGAAGTTTTCCTCCAATTTGTCTACCCAACTTGAATCTTATGTGTTACATCACCTGCAATCTCTCTGTCACTTTGTATGATAGATCTATGATACCTAAATCATGCAACTTGTGGTATGGTATGATTCCCAATTTTCACATCCAAGTCAGAACTAGCTCACGTCTTGCTGAACCTGCAATCCATATACTCCATACTTCTTCTACTTAATCGAAAACCATGTGATTCCAAAGTTTTTCTCTATTACTCTAGTTAACCATTAATTCCCTATCTCGACTCTTCCATTAGGGCTATAAATGTCATCTGTAAAAAGTATGCATTGAGGAATAGGATCCTAGATGTACCCATTAAGTACGTCCAAAACCAATGTAAAAAGATAAAGACTCAAGTTGACCCTTAGTATAATCTTATAGTTATAGAAAAATCTTCTATGACCACACCCTATGTTCTCACACTTGTTTTAACCCCATCATAAATATAATTGATAGCTCAAATATAACCATCGCGAATTCTTTTCTTCTCCAAAGCTTTTCATAGGACTTCTCTTGGCACCCTATCATAAGCATTTTTCCAGTCAATGAAAACCATGTGAAGGTATTTTTGTTTCCTTCGATACCTCTCCTTCAAATCTCGCAAAAGGCATATTGCCTCCAAGGTTGACCTCCTTGGCATAAAACTAAACCGGTTCTCTGAAATGCAAGTCTCTTGTCATAATCTTTGTTCAATTACTATTTCCCACATTTTTAGTCATCCTCGCTAGTGTTTAAAATCTTGGAGCCCATTATTGTTACATGTCCTTTATTAAATAACTTGTGAAAATAACTCTTTCATCTTCTCTTGATATCTTGCTTTGTAACCAAGACTTTAACTTCTTTGTTCTTAATGCATTTCTGTTTATCTAAGTCTCTTATTTTCCTTATCTACCTTTAGCAAGCCTATAAATATATTTTTCCCAGATTTTGATACCTAAAGATTGGTATAGCCCCTCGAAAGTTAGCTTTCGCCTGGCTAAGTCCTAGTATCTTTCTTATATTAGCTACTTTATATTTTTCCTAATTCTCATCATTTTTACATAGGTGTAATGCCTTATAGCGCTCATTTTACTTTAGCATTCTATTGAAACTTACTTTTTTTTAGTACAATTACAATGTGGAGATTTGAACTTATGACATCTACAAACTACCCAATCCTAGTGGCTTATATACACACACTTTATAAATTTAATATATACTTATTAATATTTTAATTGAAAAATAATTAAACTTTTAAGAAAAAATCTCATGAACAATTATTTATTTTTTACTTTGTTATTATTAGTTATAATATACTTACAGATGAAAAAGTAATAGCTCCTTACGAAAATAAATCTTATGAATAACTCAAATGAAAAATAAAGAAAATAGTTATTTAATATATCAAATTATCAAGCAAAGACAGTATAAATTATTTAAATTTTAATCTATTTGAAAATTTTGATCGTAGTAAAATTTCAAATGTAACCAAATTTAAGTTTAAGGTTGTAAATCATATTAATATTTTTTTATAACCTTTACTTAGATTATTGGGGTTCATCATTAATTGTAATTGATCCATATATCATAAAATTTAAATTTGAAAAAATTATTTTTCATGTATAGAAACATTGAACTTAACTTTGGTAATAAAATTTTAAAGATTTAAAATGCAAACATATTAAAACTTTCTTTTATTTTTCTTAAGATCAAGTTAAATTTAATTTGATAAAAGTGGTCCGCGTATGACCATCGAGATGGTTATTGTTTGTGGAAAATACAAAAAACTAAAAATTTGCTTAAATAAATAAAAAATAAAAAATAATGGGCAAAAAGAAAGCAAAGAAAAAGAAAGAAAAGATTGCACTAATTTTGTCTCATTGTTTGGATCACTGAGTGATAATATTTTGACTAATATCAAGTTAGAACGATTAGTTTTTTTTTTTCATACTCGCCTCTCCAAGATTCATATAAACATATTCATCAAAAATATTTTTACAGAGTAAGGAAAAGATGATTATACAACAGGTTTTGGATAAGCTTCAAATTAACGAGCGTAAAAACAGAGCATTACAGAATGATGAGAGTAACAGTGTTTGTAACAAATTCTATTTTCTCAGATGTCATTGATCGTCCAACCGATTCTCCTTTTTTTAAAATATATGTGGTTTGTAGCTATTAGATACAACAAATGCAATGGTATAATCCTATCAGAGTATGACCGTTGCTATATTTTCTTGTGGAGGATAGTTGCAACTAAACTAGTTAACTCGCTTTATCACATTCAAGATAAACTTGTTACTCAACTAAGTTTGATTAAAGATTTAACCTGTTTATATATTCTTGTGATTCTTACATGATTTAAAAATATATAAAGAAAATTATATAATCATGTTTTGAAAGAATAAAATTGAAAGGTACGTAATTTCATTAGAAAAATATTCCATACTCATAAAAGTTATTAATAATCAAAAATCATTTTATACTCCATTAACATATTTAAAAAATGAACATATAATATACTTTATATATAAAATTTGATCTATAAACTAATGTTATATCTTTTCACCACATGTGTAACATACCATTTAATTCTTTAGATAGATTATTTTTCAAAGGTAATGAATGACAAAGGGTTCCACCTCTGTTGAGGTCTGGGCTAGGGAAGGATCCACTAGGGAATCAATCTGGGATCTCCAAAAGAGTTTTTCTTTTGGTTTTCATGGTAAAGGTATTTTAATTTTGGGCTAGCTATTACGTTAATTGAGATTAAATCTTTCATCGAGAAAGTTACATCCCCTCATTGGAAGATGCATGAGAGATTTTGGTGTAGTCAAAGTTAATAAGCAACTAACACATTATCATTTTCATTAACTAATTGAATACGTTTTTGTACGACTGATCAATCAATTTGAGACACATAAGTTAGCTTTGTAGTAAGCTTTATTAGATGTTTATTGTGCCCAATATTAGTATTTTAGATGAGTTTAATGTTGTTGTGCCTCATTGGGTTTTAATGCAAATTATGAATAATTCTTGGATTTTGATGCATTTTGACCTTTCCTCCTTGGTTAGGCCATAACTTGGGACTCAGCGATCCATTTGAGGTGATCTTGGTGTCTTTGGAAAGCTAAGACAAGGCTCTACAAGTTTCATGTGAGAACTCAAGAGCTAGATCGGACTTCTAAGGGTCCAAAATATCCCTGCAATGCAGAGTGGGTTTGCTGTCCCGAAAATCTGGGCAGTGTGGACATATTGGACTATATAGTGGGTTATAGGCCTCCTCTTGGACTGAAACTTGGCCACTGGAAAGATAAGACCCATATCTCCAACTTCACTGAAGACCATTTAGTCAATAGATATTGTTTTAGGCATGATTATGAAGCTACAAGTTGGTTTGAATTTGGAAACACGTTCTGCCAACCTAACTTGAGGTAGGTGCAGTGTTTTTGGCATATCTGGAGTTCTAAAAGTCCAAATGGCATGATTCCAACGCCACAATTTCAAGGAGACAACTGGCTACAACTTTCATGACTCCAAGCCAAAATGCACCGTCTAGGTCATGAAAATCAAGCTGGAAGTCGAATAAGTGTTGCTGACTTGAAGCCACCAACCATACACCAACCCACCTACCATGCACCAACCCACCAACCATGCATCAAGCTTCCATATTTGACAATTTTCATGTTTTGACAACTTGTATTCAGATTATTTTCAATTACAAATTGGCTTCTAGGATTAGTATAAATAGAGTCAATCTCTTTGTATTATAAGGATTCAAATTTGAAGTAAGTTTGAAGAAAGTTTGAGTATTTGTGAGAGTTTTCTTTCTCTTCTTTTCCATTCTCTTTAGAATTTCATTTTTGTTCTTTTATTTCTGAGTTCTTCCTTCCCATCCATGGAAGGCTAGGCTCTTAAAATCAATCCAAGGGATTAGCCATCTTGATGTTTAATTTGGAGATCTTATTTCGCTTGTTCATATTGCTTAATTGTTATTCAAGTTTCTCTTCTTCCTCTTTTGATTTTTATCTAGATTAAATTGCTTAATTTGATTTAGATGTTGACAAGGTAATAACTTTATTATCATGTATTCAAAGAGGATCACATATAATAAACAATTTATTAAAGCTTTTTGATGGATTGTTTAACTTGGTTAAATTCTGAATCTTAAGTTAATCTATGTTTGGATGGTGCTTACTTTATCTAACCTTGGTTAATTAAATCCTAGATGCTTATCTAGTAGAGGATTCTTGAATCATGTTGAGGCGTTTTGATATGATCTAAGGCCAAGAACATGGTTAGCAATTAAGTGAATTCCTTGTGATCAATGATGAGTTAAACTCAAGATCGGTAAATTTCCTTGGATTGGTTGCTTCTTTAGATTTGTTCACAACTTTAAATCTTGTACTTTTGTTAATCTTGTTAATCAACAATAAAACCCTCATTTCTAATTATCTTGATCTGATTGAATATTTATTTTTATTGGATCCTTGAGAGACGATTCGATTCAAGCTCTATACTACAAATTAGTTTGTGAACCGGTAATTATTATTTATTTGACGGGTCTCGACAACCTCTTATCAACAACACAACTATTTTATATTTAAAAGAAGTGTGTCAATTATTTAATGGCTTAATACTAAGTTTACATATGAATTTTTTCTAATGCATTTAGTAGAATTCATTTTTCTAAATATTGACCCAAGATTTGAACTTAAGTAGTGAAGCTAGGGAGTACACCTCATTAACGACCAACTCATTGGGTTGATCTATGAAAGAGTTAACAACTGAAATGTATAGATAGATTATTTCTTTGGGCATTACTTCGGTACCCATTTTTTTTCCCCTGGGTACCGGTACCCAAAGTAAGTTGTCAAGCATTCATTAGTTATTGATTATATTTAAGTTACCTTTTAACATATATTGTAAAATTAACAATCAATAAATGTTTGACAATTCGCCCTAGGTATCAAACCCATAAAGGTACCATAACAACTCCCTTGTTTCTTTATATCTTGGGGTCTTACAAATCAGTGCCCTTAAGGTACTGTTTAAGAAACATTTAATACCCTTTAATAAATTCTTCAAATTATTTAATAAAAAAGTATTAAATATTTTTTAAGTTTTGAAGATAATAAATGGTCTTATTTTACATTTAATACTTACTATTTTAATTCCTTAACAAGTGCCCTTAGAGCATTCGATTTGTTAACAAATTCCTTTATCTTGTTACATAAATAACCCAATGTTTTGGATGATATGATTCGATCACCTAACTCTTTGGGCGGTGCGAGCACGGAAGGACAAAATATATTTGATTTGAGACAAATAGAGAATTGATTAGAGAGTTGTTGAAGCTTGGTTTCATTTAATGATAATGCAAGTCTTACGTCATGAAATTTTCCTTGCCCAAAGTTTCATGCACCGAGCATTAATTGAATTCTTCGTCATTCACTCTTAAACTTAATTGCATTGGCATTTACATTTATGGTGTCATAGCAATCTTAAAGTGCACATTGTTTTTAACTCCAATGTTAGTAATTCAGAGAGTCATGACCATGCATAGACTTGTCTTGCAAATTGCTCCTACAATAATGTGATTACCTCTCATCCATTAACTAATATAATAACTTGGAAATGAAATCAGAAACAAAGGGGAAAATTACCAGAATATGATGATCATTTTGGAATATTTAGTAATTTTAGTTATAACTTTAATATAAGACTGAATTAAATCAAAATGAATTTCCCTACCAACTAAAGAATTGAATGGTCTAGTTTTATCTCCTCCTAACCTTGCCTATAAATAGAGAAGACTCAGCCACTTCCTTTTCATTGATATATACAAGTTTTCTATTGTTTTACAATGTGTTTCAAAAAAATGGGTTCCAAGGCTTTGCTTGTTCTAGTTATGTTCTTGGCCACTATCCTTCTTATCTCTGCTGAGGTTGCACCCAAAGACATGGACGAGAAATTTGACAAAAATAATGGTAATTCAAATCTATTATCAGCTATGCTTTTGTAAACTATGCGGCATGAGTTTTTTCACCATTAGCTATTATTAATTAGTTGTAACTCGTGATAGTTTAATAATAACGCTTTGTAGATCTTTAAAGATTGCATCATGTCTTGTTGGGAGAATCTTATTTTAGGTCCCTTGAATAACTATTAGGAGAATTTGTCTAGGTTTCTTTACTTTGGAAAAGCAGTTTGCCTAAGGTTATGAATAAATTGTATATGCATTTTTGACAGTTAAACGTTGAGGTCTACTTTGTCAATTCATTATATTGTTAGGGATATACACTTAAAACCAAAATATATGTTCCTAAACATTATTTTAACTACGTATTGATTATTCTTTTTTTCATTTTTTTGTAGCCAAGCTTGATTCAAATGGAGTAGACGAAACCAAAAATTTTGGACATGGAGGTCGTGGCTCTTACGGAGGTTATGGTGGCCATGGAGGAAGGCGTGGAGGTTATGGTGGCTATGGTGGTGGGCATGGAGGGTATGGTGGTGGGCGTGGAGGTTATGGAGGAGAGTATTGTCCCTATGGTTGCTAAACCTCACAACTAAGCAAGACAATACTGGCTATGGGTTGTTGTTATTACTATAAATAAAACTTGATGAGAAGATCAGTTATAATAAAAGTGCAAATCTTTTATTGCTCTTACTAAACGAATAATAGATGTGACATGATTTCCTACTCAATTTTCTTTTTTTTCCTTATCTTATGTTCTCTCTATTCATTTAGGAAAAAAATAATTAAATAAATAAATGTGTAAATCCTTTTCCCAAGAAAACAATTGTTAAAGGTGTTTGATAAAATTGAAAGCTATGACATGAAATTGAAAAATCGACTCACTATACAAACTCTTTTTTGTAGCAAATGTTGTAGGCTTCCCTTTTTGCGCCATGAACTTCTTAAGAATGCAAGTGGTTGAGTTTAACCGTTTCAAGAGGGGATACTAGTGAAGATAATCTAGTTTGGAGAGGGTTCACAAGAGAGAAAAAATTCATTCCCAAGAAATTTTATATGGAAAGAAAGTTGCAATTGGGATACAAATTGTGTTTGAGTCTAATCAATTGTGTTTCTGTACTATTAAAATGAAAGAGGACGCTCTATGCCTATAACTTGTTGTAACACCCCCGAAATTTTTGTTTCTAATTTAAATATTGATTTTCCCAAATTTTGTGATATTTGGGGATTTTTGTAGGCCTTATTTAATTGATGTTTATCTTGCTTTGACTTTATGTGTTGTTTTGAGGTTGTTCTGAAAATAAAAATAAAAATTTTTATTTCAGCTTGGAAAATTTTTGACTATTTATTGAGGTTGGTGAAATTCACAAAACCTGAATCCGAGAACAAATTTTGAAATTTATCATTTTCTAAGATTTTATTGTTAGATATAAATTTAGGTACATTCTATTGTCCATTGGACAATAGATACTGGTCTTTGTCCACTGGATAATAGTTACTGGAAAATATGTAGAGGCAAATATCTAATGGTGGGGTCATCTAGCCTAGTCATGTAGGTGAGTCATTTAGCTACTTTAATGTTGGTCAATTTTGGAGGAGCAAGTGTTCAAGTGGAAGACAAACTCAAGCTTCTCCAAGTTTCGTCCAAGCCAAGTGGGAGACAAGAGAAAATATATTGTTTTAACTTTTATCAAGTGGCCAATTCACATTTTACTTCTTACATTTATCTTTCACACTTTGATTTCACTTTGTGCAAGAACCAAGTTTTCTCTCTTTTCTCTCTCTAGACCTCACGGCCAAGATCCAATGTTCTTCTTCCAAGCTTGAACAAAATCATCTAACTTTGCTTCTAGCATTTAAACACCATTCTAAGAAGCTTTTGTGTTGTAAGTTTCTTGAAAAGAAACCATCTGCAACCACTTTCTTGAGATTCAAAGTTTGAAGAACAAAAGGTGAAAAAATTTCATCTTCATTTTTCAAATTCTATTTTCAAGTTCTAGACCACAAGATTTATCCATGGTCATCTTATTTCAAGTGTTAGAGCGTAAAACTTGTGCACTTTGTTTCATTTAAAGGTTTTGTTGGTGGAAGAACAAGGAACCATTCCAAATCCACTTAAAAGGATTTTTGAACCACAAGGTAAGGGAGAGTTTCTTTATCAACCAATATAGTGGTGGGAAAATAGAATTTGTGGCTTGTTAGTGAAAAATCCACTTAATGGTTTATTCACTTAATTTTCGTGGGGTTATTTATGGTTTATGTTCTAGAGTTTATGCTTTATGCTTAAAGCTTTATGATTTGTGCTTTATGGTTTTATGCTTTATTTAGCCTATGTGTTTTTATGGCTTTGAAATATTGCATAAACTTGTGATAGTCGAAGCATGATATATCTTAGATATGAATGAAATGATTTATGTGTGAATGGAAAGGCATGATTATGACATGCATATGTTTGGTTTTAACTATTGAATCATGGTGGAAAATAGATGGATTTTGATCCAAAGACCTATGAGTGGTTCGGCCACTATGTTTTGAAAAGGTTAGCATTAAAAGATTTTGGTCCATAGACCATGTGTGGCTCACGGTCACATAGTCTAAGAAAGTTGGCATCAAAGGAAAATATTTTATTAATTGTTAAACTTAATTAATTAGGTGATAATTAGTTGAGTTAAGGATTATTATGAACAAAGAGGAAAAGGACAATGTTTTAGAATGAGCAAAAGAAACTATTTAAAATTAATACTTATTTTACAAAAGGACTTTTATTTAGGAATTTGAGGGGTAAAACATCTTAGTGTTGAGTTAGAAATAAATGTTTTAAAATAGAAATGATTTTGGAAGATTAGACGAAAATCAATTTTTAACCTTGAACTTAGTTTTTAGTGCATATAGTGAGAAATGAACTTGGAAATATTTAATTTAGTTCAAAATACCTTAGTTTTTATGAAAATCACTTTACACGATTGAAAATTTGAGAAAAACGCTTTATGAGATTAAAAACTGACATAAAATGCTTTACGCAATTGAAAAGTCATTTTAAAATCTTACCTGATTAAAAAATATTAATTTTTGAGTTATGCAACTTGAAAAACAAGAAAATGGTTTTACGCAATTGAAAAATGTAATAGAATTGTTACACGATTTAGAAAAACGTAACAAATGTGTTACGCGATTTAAAAATCGTACTAGAAGTGTTACACGAGTGAAAATTGTAGCCAGAGAGTTACACGTTTGAAAATCGTAACCATAGTGTTACGCGATTTAGAAAAATGTTTTAGAAGCACCACACAACAAAGAGACAGCGAAACTATTGTCAGGCCGATGTACTAGACCTGACTATGTGCGTTTTGCGCAAATTAATAGGAGCCTTGCGCATTTATAAAGTTTTGATTCTGAGTTGCATACGCTTTGCTTTTAGATCAAGAAGTAGGTTGCTATACATGCGCAAAGCATATGTCAAGTGAGCTTTGCGCGTGTCAGTTACATCAGGAACTTTAAATGTGCTTTTTTGGCTCATTCTAGGGTGAGTTGGATCGTTTTTCATCATGTTTTCGTGGGTCTAAGCCAAAGCACATTAGGGAACTCATCCCATTTCCATCTCCATTAATGATTCAAGCTTGTGAACAAGACTTTGAAGGATCAATGGCTTCTTCCTCCTCCATTAGTTTGAATTTTCTCATTTCTTCTTCTCCCATCATGAGTAGCTAATTTCTTTTAGACTAGGGTTAGAATAACTTTATTGAAACTCTCGTGTAATTTGATTCTCTTACATCAATGCAAGTTGATTTCATGTAATTTGAACTCTCATCTCCGCACTTAATGTTTTTCGATACTTGATCACTATTGAATTGACTTTGGGGTTTTCATCTCAATTGGGAAATTGGATGTATGAACTTGAATTGAGATTGTAGCCATAATCATGATGAGTATATGAATATAACTTTGTGATTATGTGTTCTTATGAATCATAGCTCTTTGTGCTTAATCTAATCATAAATTGCCTAAGGGATTAGGGATTTTGGTCGGATTAAAAGGATTATGAGTCAAGGGATTAAACTTAATCTAATCTAGCTGATTTGAACTTCAAATTACATGTGATTGCTTGTGTTGATAGTAAATCAATAACATAAGAGGATAGATAAGGGGATTCGAACCCTAGTTGCTTTTCTTGATTGATATTCTGCTCCTTAAAACTCCAAAAGCATTTATTCATTTGTTAATTATTCTGTTGATAACACATTTACTCCATACTTGTTTGAAATCATACACACCAATACAACTTTAGAATACACGTTTAAAGTATTTAGGATACTTTCCTGCGTTGATAAAACAAATACAATCCCTGTGGAGATGATACTGGTTTCCTCAGCATTATATAACTTGTAGTGATTCGGTGTACTTGCTGAAATTTGATTATCAAGTTTTTGGCACCGTTGCCTGGGATTGTTGATTTGATTATCGACAAGGCAAAGGAGTTAATACTTAGGACAATTATTACTTGTTTTTATTTTTGTTGCTTGAAAATTTTATTGCATTCATTTGGAAATAGTTGACTTGTTACTTACAATTCTTCTTACTTGTTGTGTATGCGAGGGAAAAAGACTGTTGAATTGTTGTTTGATCCTGAGATTTAGAAGACAGCAAAGGCAAATAGGAAGAAAGTTAAGAAAGCAAGGCAGCAAAAGAAAGCTCATTTCAAAAGAGACATATACTTCTTCTTCTCATACTCCAACAGTAGAAGTCATGGCTGAACAACCACCACCTAGGCGAACTTTGGGAGATTTTGACCAGAGGAACAACCGTTAGAGGTTGGCTATTGATGACCAACCTGTGGAGGCTAATGCATTTGAAATTTGAACTTCTCTCTTGAATGCTCTCTAGCAAAATCAGTTTTCTGAGCAGATAGTGAAGACCCTAACCAGCACTTGGTGAATTTCTTTGAGATATGTGGTACATTGAAGCTAGATGGTGTTTCTGAAGATGCTAAAAGAATGAGATCGTTCCCTTTTACTTTGAGGGACAGGACAAAGGATTGGTTGCGTGCATTTCCTCAAGGGAGTATTACTACTTGGAATGATTTGGAGGACAAGTTCATGGACCGGTCCGTTCCTACATTCGAGTTCATCAAGAGAATGGCTGAAATGACTAGCTTTGAGCAAAAAGATGGAGAAAATCTTTATGAGGCATGGGAGCGATTCAAGGTGCTTTTGAAGAGGTGTCCCCGACCATGGCTATGATGACTTGACACAAATGCAAATGTTTTTCCATGGGTTGAGACCACATACAAAAATGATGCTAGATGTTTCGGCGGGAGGTACAATGAATAACAAGATGGATGAAGAAGTAAGGGAGCTAGTGGAGGCAATGGCCTCATATGAGTACCTTGTTCATCATGATAGGGGAGTGCAAGCAAAAAAAGGTGTTATAGAGTGATCAATCAATTTGAGACACTTATGTTAGCTTTGTATTAGGCTTTATTAGATGTTTATTGTGCCCAATATTAGTATTTTAGATGAGTTTAATGTTGTTGGGCCTCATTGGGCTTTAATGCAAATTGTGAATAATTCTTGGATTTTGATGCATTTTGACCTTTCCTCCTTGGTTAGGCCATAACTTGGGACTCGGTAATCCATTTAAGGTGATCGTGGTGTCTTTGGAAAGCTAAGACAAGGTTCTACAACTTTCATGAAGAACTCAAGAGCTGGATCGGACTTCTAAGGGTCCAAAATAGCCTTGTAATGCAGAGTGGGTTTGCTATCACGGAATCTAGGCAGTGTGTACATATTGGACTATATAGTGGGCTAGATGCCTCCTCTTGGGCTGAAACTTGGCCATTGGAAAGATAAGATTCATATCTCCAACTTCACTGAAGACAATTTTGTCAATAGATGTCGTTTTAGGCATGATTATGATGCTACAAGTTGGTTTGAATTTGGAAACACGCTCTCCCAACCTAACTTGAGGTAGGTGTAGTGTTTTTGGCATTTCTGGAGTTCTAAAAGTCCAAATGGCATGATTCCAACGCCAAAATTTCAAGGAGACAACTGGCTACAACTTTCATGAGGACCTCCAAGCTAAAATGCACCGTCTAGGTCATGAAAATCAAGCCAGAAGTCGGATAAGATTTGCTGAATAAAAGCCACCAACCATACACCAACCCACCTACCATGCACCAACCCACCAACCATGCATCAAGCTTCCATATTTGACAATTTCCATGTTTTTACAGCTTGTATTCAGATTATGTACATGTACAAATTGGCTTCTAAGATTAGTATAAATAGGGCCAATCTTTTTGTATTATACATCATTCAATTTGAAGTAAGTTTGAAGAAAGTTTGAGTATTTGTGAGAGTTTTCTTTCTCTTCTTCTCTATTCTCTTTAGAATTTCGTTTTTGTTCTTTTATTTCTGAGTTCTTCCTTCCCATCCATGGAAGGTTAGGCTCTTATAATCAATCCAAGGGATTAGCCATCTTGATGTTTAATTTGGAGATCTTGTTTCGCTTGTTCATATTGCTTAATTGTTATTCAAGTTTCTCTTCTTCCTCTTTTGATTTTTATCTAGATTAAATTGCTTAATTTGATTTAGATGATGATGTGATAATAGCTTTATTATCATGTATTCAAAGAGGATCACAAAGACTAAACAATATATTAAAGCTTTTTGATGGATTGTTTAGCTAGGTTAAATTCTGGATCTTAAGTTAATCTATGTTGGATGGTGCTTACTTTATCTAACCTTGGTTAATCAAATCCTAGATGCTTATCTAGTAGAGAATTCTTGGATCATGATAAGGCTTCTTGATGTGATCTAAGGCCAAGAACATGATTAGCAATTAAGTGAATTCCTTGTGATCAATGATGAGTTAAACTCAAGATCGGTAAATTTCCTTGGATTGGTTGTTTCTTTAGATTTGTTTACAACTTTAAGTCTCGTACTTTTATTAATCTCGTTAATCAACAACAAAACCCCCCTTTTCTAATTATCTTGATCTAATTAAATCTTGGTTTTTGAATCCTTGAGAGTCTATTCGGTTCATTCTATATACTACAAATTAGTTTGTGAACCGGTTATTTTTATTATTTGATAGGTCTCGACAACCTCTTGTCATAGAGCTAGACACACAAAATGCTCTATTAGCACAAAATAGATTGGTGTCTCAACAATTGACAATTCTCAACAAGCAACTGCAAGCCTTACAACCGGGTTCTTCTCAACCTCCTCATTCAAAAGCTGTGATGCAATGCATGAGGTGTGATTTTTGTGGGAAAGATCATGATAATGGTGCTTGTGAAGCCCAAAGTGATCCAAATGAGCATGCTAATTATATGGGAAATTTTCAAAGGCAATGAGGGAATCCATATTCTAACACCTATAATCCCGGGTGGAGGAATGATCCCAACTTTTCTTGGAAGCAAAATGAAGCACCCCAATTAAGCAAGCCTCCTCAACCACAGCAACTTAAAGAGAAGCCTAGTGCCTTGGAAGATGCCTTGACTCAATTCATGCAAATGACTCAATCCAATTTCAAGAGCTAAGAAGCATCCATCAAGAACCTTGAGAATCAAATTAGACTGCTTTCAAAGCAACTTGCAGAACAATCCGGGGGGAAATTTCTTGAAATACGGTGGATAATCCTAAGAATGAGTCTTACCAAGACATAACTTTGAGAAGTGGAAAGATGGTCACACCATCCTTGGTGGAGCCATTAGTTTTGAGGTGTGCTGGAAAAAATGAGACGAAGACATTGGATAAAGACCCCAATAAAGGAAGTGACATTGTGGAGTTAGAAAAAAATGAGAAAGAAGACAAAGAAGTGCATGTTGAAAATCAGAAAAGGGAGGATAAAAAGAGATATAACTTAGTAGATGAAGATTCCATTTTGAGGAGGCAAAGAGCCAAATTTTGCAGGAAGGGGATAAGCCTCAAGTGATCCCACCATATGTGAAGTTACCATACCCTCACTTGAACAAGAAAAAGAGGAAAGGGGAGCAGTTTGCAAAGTTCTTAGATATCTTCAAACGCCTCCAAATCAACATTCCCTTTGCGGAGGCATTGGAGCAAATGCCAACATATGCTAAATTCATGAAGAAGTTATTGACTAAGAGAAAATTCAAGGAGGATGAAACAATGTCATTAATAGAGGTGTGTAGTGCAATTCTTCAAAGGAAGCTTCCTCCAAAATTGAAAGATCCTGGAAGTTTCACAATTCCTTGCACCATTGGCAACATGACCATTGGTAAAGCTCTTTCTGACTTGGGAGCAAGCATAAATTTGGGGGAGGTGAGGTCAAGCAAACTAGAATGGCTTTGCAACTTGAGGATAGGTCAATTAAACATCCCTATAGAGTCATGGAGGACGTGCTAGAAAGGATTGACAATTTCATCTTTCCGACTGATTTTGTTGTGTTGGACATGGAGGAAGAATCAGAGGTGCCCTTAATTCTAAGAAGACCATTTTTAGCAACCAGGAAAGCACTTATAGATGTTCAGCAAGGGCAATTGATGTTGTGAGTCAAAGACGAGAAGGTAACATTTAACGTCTTTGAGGCATTGCAATATCCGGATGATAAAGAAACTTTTTATCGGGTGGATGTGATTGACACTACAGTTCAAGAATCCTTTCAACAAAACACTCCCACTGCACCTTTTGAAAGGGTGATTGTGAATGCCATTGAAGATCATGATGAGATAGATGATGATGTGATTGAAGAGTGTTTGTGCTATTTAGAAGCACAACAATCTGAGAATGTTATAAATACGAAGAAAGAAGAGTTGAAGGATGAAGAGGTGAAGGAGAAGACAAAAGTAGAGCTGAAACAACTACCACCTCACTTGAAATATGTCTTTCTTGGGAAGGATGATGAGAATCCAGTGATAATCAACAATTTTCTGTCAAAGCTAAAAGAGATGAAACTCATCGGGGTGCTCCGAAAGCACAAGACGGCAATTGGATGGACTATCTCTGACTTAAAAGGGATTAGTCCAGCCTTTTGTATGCACAAAATTAAGCTTGAGGGGGAATTCAAACCTGTTGTCTAGCCATAGAGAAGGCTGAATCCCACCATGAAAAAGGTGGTGACGAAGGAAGTTCTTAAGCTCTTGGAAGCTGGGATGATCTATCCAATTTCGAATAGTGCATGGGTGAGTCTGGTACATGTTGTCCCTACGAAAAGAGGTACAACTGTTGTGAGGAACGAAAAGAATGAGCTCATTCCTACACGCACAGTTACTGGTTGGAGAATGTGCATTGACTACTGGAAACTCAACCAAGCTACCAGAAAAGATAATTTCCCTTTACCTTTCATGGATCAGATGCTGGAGAGACTAGCGGGGCAAGATTTCTATTGCTTTCTAGATGGGTACTGGGGCTATAATCAGATAGCAGTCAACCCAGAAGATCAGGAGAAGACCGCTTTCATATGCCCGTGTGGTGTTTTCGCATATCAGATGATGCCCTTCGGTTTATGCAACGCCCCAACAACTTTTCAAAGGTGTATGCTTTCAATTTTTTTGATATGATTGAAAAGTCTATTGAAGTCTTTATGGATGATTTTTCTGTTGTTGGTGCTTCTCTTGACACTTGTTTGACCAACCTAGCTGCTATTCTTAAAAGTGCATGGACACCAATTTAGTTTTAAATTGGGAGAAGTGTCATTTTATGGTGAAGGAAGGCATTGTATTGGGGCACAAAATTTCTCCAAGAGGTATTGAGGTAGACAAGGCCAAAATCGAGGTAATAGAGAAACTACCTCCCCCATGCAATGTGAAGGGTGTGAGAAGTTTTCTTGGTCATGCCGGCTTCTACAGAAGATTCATTAAAGACTTCTCAAAAATTGCAAATCCCTTTTGCAATCTCCTCGTTAAAGAATCTGCTTTTGAATTTGATGATAACTGTTTGAATGCTTTTAATCTTTTGAAAGAAAAATTGATCTATGCCCCTATTATAGTTGCCCCAAATTAGGAGCTACTATTTTAGCTTATGTGTGCTGCAAGCGATTATGCAATAACAACTGTATTGGGGCAGAGGCGTGAGAAAATTTTCCATGCTATTCATTATGCTAGCAAGGTCCTTAATGAGAACCAGATTCATTATGCTACAACTGAGAAGGAATTGCTAGCTATAGTGTTTGCATTGGAAAAATTTTCAACCCTACTTGATTGGTTCTAAGATCACTGCTTTTATTGATCATGCAACAATTAAATACCTGTTGACAAAAAGAGAAAAGATAATTCAACAACTAACAACAACACCATCCATAAACCACCAACATCCCCAAAAAACCCCACTGTTTTGCCACGAAACACATGCCAAATAACCAGCTAAACAACCATCAACATTATACCAAATCCGTGAAAAACCATAAAACAGAGATTGCATTCGTGGCTAATCATGCCTTCACTGTGCCATTTTTGATTGAACCATTCATGCCCCTAGATACACTCCGACCAACCTAAACTCCCCCAGATCAATTTTCGACCAAACACCCTTCCCTAGACACTTTCTGACCAATCACCCCCTTATCAGTCCATCACCAACTGATCGAGCAGAGCCGAGCCATATCCCTTCACCCCCAGCCAATTCACCGACCGATTAACCGATCTTTACCCTTAACCCCTCAGCTCACCAACTGATCAAACCAAGACCTAACGTTTAACACCTCAGCTCACCCACCAACCCAAGCTTGATCCCCACACCCCCATCCAATCTACTAATTCGATCGGACATCTCCCTTAGTCATAATACCTCAGCCCTCAAACCGACCGAGCAGACTAATCCCAACTTGTAATACCTCAGCTCACAAACCGATCTGACCCAAATAGAGTCTTGGCCCATAACAACTCAGCTCGCCAACCACCCGATTGATTTAGGCCTAACCTCAGCTCACCAATTAAAACCTCAGCCCATCAACCGACCGAGCGAACCTGACCCTTAACCATTAACACCTCAGCTCACCAAACCGACCGACCGAGCCAAGCCTTAACCCATAACACCTCAGCTCCCCAGACCGATCCTACCACCATTTTCATTCTCATCACTTGACCGATCAGCCATAACCAATCTGACCACCCCATTCTCAATACTCGTTCGATCAGTCATCACCAATCTGACTTTCTCCATTCTCAATATGTCATCAGTTAGGCATTGATATTGGTTGGTAAGGTGATCAAGTGTGGTCGGTCAGCCAAGTTGCCACATTGCATGAATGCACGTTTTACGATTTTGCCTTTTAATGGATTTGATGTTGTGAGTTTATTCTAATGTTCTTACTTATTGATCCTTTTTATTTGAAGCACGCTTGCCATAACTTTCGAAAAAATAAAATAAAAAAATAAGAAAAATAGTAACATTCATCTATTGTTATAAGATTTCAAGAATGGGATATTCAAAATTAGTTGCAACGGTAGCAACATTTTGATCTTCTTGAGGTAAAAAGAAATTTTATAGTTTTGCCAGGAGTGCTAGCGGGGCTATAAATGATCTTTAACAAATAATCTTATTCCATAATGAATTTGTTTATTTTAATTTCCATCTGTCACTTTTGGAATTAATTCATGATACAAGATCCCAACGAAGGGATAATTAAAATTAGTTGCAATGACAAGGACATTTTAACCTCCCTAAGGTGAAGAGAAATCTTGTGATTTTGCTAGGAGCGTTGGCGAAGTCATAATTGACCTCCAATAAAAAATCTTGTTTCGTCATTAATTTGTTGCATGGAGGTGATCTTTAACAGCAAAAATGATTGTCTTACTCTTTCAAATTACCTTTTTCTATTGTTGTCATATTATCGTAAACGAGTTATAATTCATATTTAGTGTCTCAATCAAAACTGGTCGATGAAGAAAAATTGGGAAAGGATCGGGAGTCCAATTAACTAAACTCTTCCTGGTATTCTCAAGGCATTTACATTAGATTTTTCCAGGAGTATTGGCGGGATATAAGTCCTGACTCCCAAAGTACACAAAATAAATAAAATATTTTTCAAAACAATGAAACCAAATAACACAAAATAATTGTGAATAATTCACATAGCCATCACTTGGTGATAATCAAGTGATAATGGTGAATTAAAATTTGAAAACTATTTTGTGAAAGTCATTTTAAATAAACTTTCCAATTATGAAATTCATTTTCAAGAACCATTTTATTTGAAAACATATTTTCTTGGAAATAAAAATTTTCAATTCACCATGTTTACTCTCGATAAGTTGCGGGCTCATAATTTGTTCTCCAATAATGGCTATTAAGCCACCCATTCTCTGTCTCGGTTATTTATCACTCTTTGATAATATGCATGACAAAATGGGACATGAAAAGTAACAAAAAATGAAAATATTTTGTTTTCAAACAATAAATGACCAACTTAAATAATTTAGCAGTTAACTTTAGATTAAATGGGTAACCGTTCTTGGAACGAACGGTGTAGAGTGCTAGTACCTTCTCTACTCGTAATCAACCCCCGAATTCGAACACTGGTATGCAAACTCCTTTTTGAGGTGCCCAATCGCACCATTCCATTACTTAATGGAAGAATTGATTGGTGGCAACTCCCAAATAAACTTCGTTTATGTCTCTTTAAGCCTTTTTGTGAAGTTGCCTAATTTCGCAACTCCCTTCAGGACGGTAGCGACATCACTATTATCCTATGATGGTGAATGCCTAAGGTTCATATATATATATATATATATATATATATATATATCAATTGAGGTGCAGTAGTCGTGTAGAGGACAAGACTTGGTTGACAACAAATTGCAGATAAACTGTGCCCACGGAAGAGACAGCCAGTTCAAGAGTTCTCAATTTGGTGCTTGCTATGTTGTCGAAGCAAAGCCTTACGTAACCATGCACTGGATGACAGTGCATGCCAAGGACCAAAGTGCTTTTGAAGGATTCAAGACTAGTTGCTCATCTAGGGATAGGGGCTATGATAGAGCTCTATGGAGGAAGAAAAGAATGCATACAATGATACAATATCGTTGTGAAAAAGTGGAAGAAAACTTTAATGGAATCCCAAGTACCAGGGAAATCTAGTGGTGTAACAAGACGAGCAGGGATTTAAGCCATTAGGATTGTGATAGTGTGAGGGGTTTGGGTAATTAATTTGAACCAGGTCCGTTGTGTTCAACCTTCCCTACCATCATTGTAAAAATAAATAAATAAAATTGATATGAGATAACGAGTGTACATGTTTTGTAAGCTATCAGTAAAGCTTTCCATGCACAATTGCTTATGAACATTTTTTTTTTGGTTGATTGTAAAGCTTTCCATGCACACTTGCTTATGAACATTTTGTTGTTGTTGTTGTTGATCCTTATGAACATATTATGTAGGGACATGGACTAGAACTAGATTTGGGTCAATTATTGGTAGCATAGAGAGACGATCAACTTTATTTTACCCACTCCCTCTCTCCCCAACTGAAGCAAAATAAAGAAAGAAAGAAAGAAAAAAGTCCAAACATAATAGGCAACACCTTTGTTCTTGCTTTATATATAGGACCGACTTTAATATACAATCTTGTATTTAGATTGTATTCATTCTATCTTATTCTTTAATTAAATCTATGTATAATTAAGAAAATATAAATAATTTACACTGAACAAAAGTAAATAACATTAATAACTTGTGAATTTTAATATAATTTCTCTAAAAATTTTATGGTATTTGTTCTGTAACTTAAATGTGATCCCTATAACTTTCATTTCCTTTCCTCTTGTGTGGAGTTGCTGGAAAGCAATGATAAAGACATTCCGAAAACAAGCTAATTCACTATTCAGTGTTCATTCTCTCTTGGAAGGCAAAATTAAGAACTAGTCCAAAGAACTATAACTGCTGTGGCCAAAAACTTTTATGGTAGAATTTTTTTCTTGTTATATTGAAGGTGCAAGCAATTGGGTTAGGTAGGGAGAGGGGGAAAGGTTACTTGGTGCATGAGAAATCGAACCCCGACATCAACATCACATTTTTTAAAGACTTGAATTAATGCTAATTGAGCTACAAGCTTGTTAACAACTTTCATGGTAGATTTAGTTTACACTTTCGCACTTTATTTCACTTTTTAAAACTAACTCTTGTATAATTTTCTTAGGCCAAATTTGTTTCTATTTGAATAAAACAATGGTATAACAATTAATCTAACAACTTAGTTCCACATGCAACTAAGTCATTGTTTATCTTAGTAAATAACTGCAATAGTTATATAAGTAATATTTGGTTAGTTTTTTTCAAATTTTTTCTATTAAAAAAATTTAGATTACTTTATTTTTATAAATTAATAATGTTAGCATGATTATAGGATCATGTTACTGATAGCTATTTGGCAAGTGTACCAAATCACCCAAGTAATAAAGTCATGAGTAAATTATCGTCTCCACAGGGAATTGTGTTGTCAAGTATCAAATTTCTAATTTAGATACTATTTAAACGGTGCAAATTAATCAAGAGAATTTAGAAATAAAACTAAAATTGTAACTATGTTAAATGGGGTTGAGCAAACAAGTAGTAAGATGTTAGAGATATGATTTCACTTGATTTTCTGATTATTTGGATTCTTTCTTAATTAAATTCCAATTCAAGAATTGATGGTGGGAGATTTAATTTAATTAATATCAAATTCCTTGGTAAATCAATTCTCTTCAACTATCTAGAATTAACTAATTCTTTAGTCTAATTCCAATAGAACAAGGCATGAATAAACAAAATCCCAAGTAATACCACACAACCAACAATACCCATTCCTAGATTATTGCTTAATCATGGTGTTTATCTCAAGAAGCAACATCACACATGAATTTCTCAATCCTATGCATGACCATAAATTCAATTTATGGTTAATCAAGTCATAAAAGCATTAAGAATAAAGATGAACACTCAATCATGAAAGGAAACTTAGATTAAGAACTATAAATCCAAACAAATCATCCATTCAAGTTACATCATTACTCTAGTTAGGAAGAGTTTAGAAAAGCATCAAGAAATAAGAGCACAAAAGATAGGAAATTGCAAACTCCATTGAATCCAAGACAACAAGAATATGAAGATTTTGAATCCTTGCACCTTGATGATCGCCTAGGGTTGGAAGCCCTCTCCCCCGCTGAATTTCGCAACCCCCAAAGCCCCCTTCTTCTAGGATAGAATAAGTCTTTTTATAAGATTTAGAAAACCTTAAAGCAATTGAATGTTGCTGCCACCTTTCTTCATAAAAGGTGTTAACTTGGGCTGGATGTATCTCGTCAAATCTATAAGAATCAGTGAAAGTGGTCAACGTAAGATTTGTATATCGTTCTATTAGCTTTCCATAGCCAACAAAATCATGTCATTTAAACTTCTGGAGTGAAATTTATGCCCAATTTATTACAACAGTTTGACAGCAACAGTTTCCCTGATTTACCTTTAATTAAGTTTCCTTATTTCCCTAAATAGCCTTTGATTGACTTTCCTTGATTAGCATTTGATTGAGTTTCCTTGATTAAACTTTGACTAAATCTCCTATTTTCATCCCTTGAAAATTCTTTGCACAAATTACCATAATTATAGTAGATTTGTTAAAAGATCCACTTTCCTAAAATAAATAGTAAATAAACATCAATTAGGAGATAATATCCCACAAAATCATATGATAAAGATATGAAATATAAGTACTAAATAAGACTCATCAGTTACATGATCACATGCTAGCTTGATTTTTGGGCTAAATTTTAGGATATTATTATGCTTTGTACTTGTATTATACTTTATACTTATATGTTAATCCTACTAGCTAGTATAAATAGGGTTATATAGACTACGTTGAAAAGACAATTCAAAAATATAAGCTTCTTAGTTTTGTAATATGGTATCAGAGCAAGTCATTGACATGCTCTTGTTTTGCATATGAATATCTCTGTTATTTCCTTGAGCGAGAATATGGATGGTTTTTGATTTATAACCAGGATGGTACTTCTATATAAGTCATGTGATCTCTATTGATTAGTGGATTGTCAACATCTATTACTGTCTTTGAAATATTTCATCTACTACCATTATCTTTAATTTATTTCTTAATTTATTTTGCTTATTTCTTGCCATTTTTTGCCATTACCATTTCTTATTTTAGCAAGACACGAGTTAGCAGTGGCTTGGAGGAGAAAATTAGAAACATATCATACCATAAGTCGCACGATTCATGTATCATAGTATTGCAGATATGAGAATGTTGAGGTGAATGAGTGGACATATAAGAAAAAATAAGATTAGGAATAAATTTTTCAAGAGAAAGTTAAAGTAGCACTTATTGAGGAAAAGCTAACAGAGTCTCGTCTATGATGGTTTGGTCATGTGAAGAGAAGACTGATAAATGCCTCGATAAAAATAGTTGTTCAAATGAAGGATAACCAAATAAATAAAGATAGAAGACGACTGAAAAAGCTCTAAGTGAAATCATTAAAAAGATCTTGATCTTACTGTTCTTTCTGTAAACTTGATTTTTGACATAGCACAACAGTGTCATTTGTTACATATAACCGACCCCACCAAGTAAGAAAAGGATTTTATTGTTGTATTACCATTTGTTGTGTGTCATTTCCTTCTCACAATTCCTCTTCCCCGTTACAAGTAAGAATTTGTTTGCTTGCTTATCGTTGACTTGTTTCCATTCATCATTTATTTACTATTGATTTATTTATTTTCATTTTATCAATTTGTTAAGATATATTTCCTTGACTTTATCCCCTTCTTATCTTTAACACACATTGTTTCTATTTTATCTTTCGTTACACTTCTTTCTTGCAATGTTATTAAAACAGGATCGGATAATAAACAGGTTAAACTTTTGGTTCAGATGTAATCGGTTTAACCGTTAAATTGGTTGATCTTACGCAATGACGTCATAAAAATAATCCATATGTAATAATATAAAATATATAAAAATATTTATAAAATGTGAAAAATATTGATTTTTTTAAAGAAAATTTAATGGTTAGTCGGTTCAACCTGATGATCCGGATGATTTAACTGGATTTTAACAAGTTTTGATTAGTTCAAAGTGATCCGATTATAAATTCGGTAATAGAACTAAACTATAAACCGTCTAAGTGTATGGTCATGGTTAAACCGGTCGAACCATCCGATCTGATCCGGTTTTAACAACACTACTTTTTGGCTATGAAAGAAATAGTGAAAACAACATAAATTTATTTTTATCATTTATTTTACAAAATTTTAAAAATAAGAAACAAAACAAAAACAATGTGACATTTATTTTATAATTATAATAAAAACATATCTAACTGAAAATAAAAATAAAAAACAAATCAAACGCGCTCTTAAATTTTTGGGAAGTGTATAATGAGGGGATTAAGTTATGGAAGATTGTATCGTTATGATTCGATGTTAAGATTAAGTGTTTGAAAGTAATTGTGTGTCCGGGATGCATACTTGATTTCTTGTTTATAACTTGATTACAATCAATTAATGAAATAATAAGATATTAATTAGGATTATAGCCTAATAATAAGTATTAAAACCTTATTACTAACTAATCAACATAATTATAGTTGACCAAATAATATTCTAACCGGCCTCTTGAATGATGCTAGGGCACTAGCATCCTTTTGCCTTTGCTCCTCCAATTTCTACCTTTGATTGTCAGTCATATTAGCTATTCCATCAAGTTCTCTTATTTATTTTCAACTACACCACATACCAGATCTCTTGATATGAAGATTGCCTTCATCTTTATGAACCAAAAATCATAATCTTCGCCATCAAATTCTGGAACATAGGCTAGAAGACCATAGGTGCTGAAGCTGGACATATCTATATTAAAAAAGTCTTTTGACTAATTTAGTTTTCCCTAGGTCCCCCACAAGATGTCATCTAATACTATATGTTGGGGGATCGTTTGGGCAAACAAACGCAAAAATAGGGGCTTGACACTTTATTAAATCACATGCACGTCAGTTACTTTAAAACCTACAGAATTATGCAGAAAAACACTAGGTTAGGGACTTTGTTTCTCTCTAGAAGTTTCTCATTTTCAATTTGATTTCACTTTACTTTCCAGCATCAAATTACTTGAGTTTATATATTACATATCGAATCATCTAAAGACAAGTGGCTAAACAACTAACACATAAATTTAACTTGACTCATATTAGTTACACAAACTAAATTATGGTAACAATTAACTAGCGGTAACAACATAACATTAACTCTAACCGTAGCTATGAAACATAAAAGCCATTGCAGAATCTTTTTCTGGATATGCTACATTATCTATTCCTTTAGCATGTAATTCCGGTTGATGCAGGTATATGGCGCTTTCGCTCTTAAGTTTTTCTTATCTTATTACAAGTAAAACTTAGAGAAGTCTAGCGTTAGAAAGGTAGCATTCCAGCTCAGAATCCTTTAATGACATTTGCATTCATAAATAAAATAAAGTGGCAATAGATAATGTTTTGCCATCAAGAATGTGACATTGAAAGGTATCCCAACAAACCAATATATTTGCTTCCTCCCATTTGCAAAAGGGTGATATTTCCTAAAGCTAAATGGCTGCTTATATTTCTTTTCCCTTTTTTTTTATCCTCTAAGGATCCAGAAAGATTGCCTTGGACAACACATCAACATAAATTCTATATACTGAATTTTGTTCCTATTTTCTTTCCATTTTTTATCTCAATAAACCCCCTACACAAAGCATTTAGCTAAAACTAGTTGACATGATAACGTTATTGAGATGAAAGTAAAACACTAATACATCATAATTGGTATAAGCGAATTGTGATCCATTCCATGTTAATTTCTTGGAATAGAAGGTTCTCGTATTAGTTAACAATATATATATATATATATATATATATATATATATATATATGATGCCTCATTCCATAGAATTAAGAATGGAGCATGGAATTCATTCCCTCATAAAAAGGTGGGATTGACATTTCATGCTCCACTAAATAAGATTTTATTTTATTTTTCTTATATACCCCTTTTAAATTTTTACAAAATGACAACTATTATCTTTGTTAAATTTGTACACACTTTAATTTTTGAGTTTATTTTTAATTCACTGTTAGTGTAAACAAATTTTACAATATCACACAATCACGTATTGTCACATTATTATAAATATGTGACTTTTGAGGTAATTATTGTCAGCGTCAAATATTTTTAATGATATAACAATACATGATTGTATTATAGTGTGAAAAAAATGTTGATCATGTTTTAGCAGTTACATTTTTTTTTATCAAGTTGTAAAAAAGTTATTGTTCCTAAGAATGTACATTCATATTATACATATAAGATATTCTTGAGCAACAAGCCTACCACAAAATCAAAGCAAAGTAAGGCATCCTTTCTTTACAAACTGGATTTGATCAATACTTGTATTGTAAGAAATTTTATTATATTAATCATGGCCACTTTTGTCATTCAAAGTAAAGTAAATTCAGTTCTGACTAGGATGAACAAGTTTGGGAGAAAGGATGATAGTTTTACACATGGAGTCCGAGAGCATGGTATGTACTCTTGAAAGACTGATTTTCAATTTGGGAATTTTGCTTATATGCAAGATTTAGGGGAAGCACTGTATCTTTTAATTAGTACGTACTTTAGTTAATTGAGTTGTATGAGCTCAACTCTAGACAGAAAATTGATTTTACAATACTTCAAGCATTTCTGTCGTTGTCTCTAAAATTATTAGGGCTAAATAAAATTTCAAATTATGTATGTTGCATAATTTTCAATGATTGGAAACTCGAAATATTGAATGATGTTGTAATTGATGGCTTGAAACTGTTATTGTAATACGCAGTGAGACTGGGGCCAAAGATAACTGATACAGTAAAAGGGAAATTAAGCTTGGGAGCAAGAATTCTTCAAGTTGGAGGAGTAGAGAAAGTCTTTATGCAACCTTTTAGTTTTAGAGAATGAGAGAAGTTGTTGAAAGCATCACAGTGCTATCTATCAACCACATCCGGTCCTATGGCAGGCCTCCTCTTCATATCCACTGATAAAGTTGCTTTTTGCAGTGAAAGATCCATCAAGATCTCTTCCCCCAACGGAGAATTGAGTAGAATCCGTTATAAGGTGGTTTTCTTAAATTTTTATGATATGTATGCAAAATCTCGCTCTCTCTCTATTTGATGTTTCTTTACACTTTGCTAACATATAACTTCAAATCTATTTGTCATTTCAGGTCGTGATTCCACTTGAAAAGATGAAGTTTATCAACCAAAGTCAAGATGTGAAGAAGCCTTCACAAAAGTATATAGAAATAGTTAGTGTGGATAATTTTGATTTCTGGTTTATGGGTTTCTTAAATTATCAGAGAGCTTTCAAATATCTTCAGCAAGCTATCTCTCAAGCTTAGACAAACAAAAAAGATAGAAGTAAATAGTTCATGCACTCTGCTTCATCAGTTATTATTTTGTGAAGTTGCAGAGGCTTAAATACATGTACAAATACTTTACATAAATGTAAAAAAAAAAAAAAAAATAGAAGCTAGTGGATTCTTCAATTTTTGGTTCTGTTATCAAACATATAATGTTAATTCCCTCAAGTTTTACAATGTTATTATATTCTATTGCAACCAATTTGGCTATCATACATTTAAATCAAACCTATTTCAATAATAGACTGCTCGCAATCAATCTCTTCTGTTCATTGATTTTCCATCAATGAATGATAAGAGTGGAGCTATTGCATTTGCTTCCATATTAAGTTCAACAATTATTGAAAATGCCCATAAGTTATGGCACGAATGATAGACTACCTACACTTTATCTAGAGAAGGTACACTAAATCAAGAATGAATCCAGCTCAGAAAATAAAAAGAATGAAAAACTGGTATCAAGGGGGATTAGTTTCACAATGTTAGTAGTCTACGGAGATACCTGAAAAACCCAAAAAATTGGCTAAAGTTCTCAAAGAATTTAAACGGGCAGCACCATATATAGCATAAAAAGTTTGAAACAAAATTTAAAATCTCAAATATGTATAATCTTTTTATCCAGTGATAGCTTACGCAATTTGTCAAGACTCAGAGATGAGTTTCTTTTAAAGGTGGAGGTGAATTAAGGCAACAAGAGCTTGCGGCAAGTGATTTCAATAGTCACCAAATGTTATTATCACTCATCCTAAACTTCTAAATATTTTGTATTATTTCGTAACCATTAATTTCATAATTTACTTTGTATACAATTGCATTAACATATTCAAATTAACTTCAAAATATTCTTTCTCGACCTTCAAAACCATAATATAATCTCGCTTTTTTCTTTCTTTGCAAGCAATAGAGTTGATGATTCTATTTAATGATAAATTAGTCTTAACAAATTTAGTGCAACCTGTTTTTGGTGACTACATTTAAATTTTCCCTGACTGACATAACCTGCAAAACAAGAAACATTAATATTTGTGGGCAGAAATAGTAGCAACAATAAAATTTTAGTTACATTTTGTCCTGACCATGATCAAAATAATGCAAGATTTCAATTTGTTGTAGTGTTGAACCTTTGCCAAAAACCCAATAAAGGTATAATTGAAGCTTATACTATTGTGGGGAAAGTAATCTTTTCCTCAAGAATCAAGACTTGGGCGTCCAAGGGAACTTGGCTTATTGATGTTTAGGTTGAATTGCACTCATAATTGTGTCGTGGTGATGCTTAATGATTATGAAATGTTTAGTCTGTAATAATCATCATCCAAAAATCTAATATTAACGTTTCAGTAAAATATTATATATGTACAGAAAATGCCCTCTTGATGCACAACAGCACAAGCTGATTTCTTTCGAGCAGTGTATGTAGCTTCCGCAATTGTTGATGTAAAATTTTGCAATGAGAACTAGGATAGGTAAACAATCACCTTTGCTGATTTGTGTTTTTGACTTACACGTGAATATAGGAAAGAGAGCAAATTTTCAAATTTGAATAATGATATATTAATCACTTTTTTATGTATGTTATTTTCTAGAAGTATTCTTTCCATTCTCTTTTGAAATCTGGGGGGTTTTGGTTTCCATACTATAGATGTGGTTTAGGTGTGGGGCATAAAGATGATGTGGGAACGATCTGGCATTCCCTTTTCCTCAAACAAAAAGTATGTCTTACCTTACTGTCCCCACCACACATGATGTTCATAGCCGGCCTAATGTGTTTCCTTAGCTGACTCAGTAATTACCACAAGCTGAGAAGTGAGAAGCACTTCCCTTTTCAGCTTGCTTACTTTATGATGTTTTATTTTGACCTATCCAATTAAGAACACTGTCTTTAACTGATGGCTGCCTGTTACTTTTATATAATCTATTCTGGATTTTGCTACATTATCTATAATCTGGTGGATGTAACAAGTCATTAGCAAATGGCCAATTCTCTTTTCCCTTGATCTTAGATTAGTCTGGCATCAGAAAGCTAACTTGCCAGCTCTTAAAGCTCAATGACACGCACACATAAGCTATATATAAGAGAAAAGGTGGGTAACACATATTTCTCAAGTATAAATATCATTTAAAGTTATTTAAACTAACCAAGATATATTTTATTCCCCCAAAACATATTGCTAACGAATTGAAGATGCTACTCCCTAAAAGATTGCTTTCTCATATTTTATTGCAAAGAGCAGCTGAAGAGATATAGCCTTAAAATTTGGAATAAAAGATGATTGCCTGTATGTGTACAAATAGAAGGAGCCAACTAAAGTCCAACCAACTCCAACCTTATTATCCTCAATTTTAAGCTATTTATTTTTATTTCGAATATCAATAATATAGATATCAATGAAGCCTTGCACACTAAGAAGTTACCTTATTTATACACATTAAATCCACCTTTCTGTAATGTTCCACTTTGTTATTAATTATGACGAGGACCTTTAAAAAAAATGTTACAAAAGCAACCAGACAAGCCATCTTCAACCACCTAATAACTACCTTTCTTTTATTCTTCATGATGACAAACAGATGACTCATCCAAAAAACAGTCAAGATTCACATTCTTTGTTTTCATTGCTATAAATTGCTCTTCAGATTACATGGATTTATCAACCTAAGTGAGCAAATCTCTCTTGAATATATCCAATTAGTGATAGAAGACTAGAAGAGGAAATTTATCAATCTAAGTCAAGATATGAAGGCCTCTTTTCTTCAGGAACTGGTAATTGGCATTCCATTCACCTCAGCAGCATACCTGGGTGAGAAGTCATCAAACAGATACTTGCCTGATTCTGCTAACCAATACAAGAAGTCTACCACAAGATCAAAGCAAAGTAAGATATCCTTTATTTCGAAAGTTGATTGATCAATTGTTTAGCGAAAGAGAAAAGAAAAACTTGATTGCTCAATCTTTCCAATTGTATTAACAACATTGACCTTCCTGAATTTTCAGCTAGAGTAAATTCAGTTCTTACCAGGATGAACAAGCTTGGGAGAAAGGCTGACAATTTTGCAAATGGAATCAGAGAACATGGTATGTACTCTTCAAGACCTTAGATTTACAAGAAGACAATATTCTATATCTTCTTGAATTGGAAAGAAGCAGAAGCAATGAATGATTCATAATTAGTCCTCATTAGAACATAGAATGAAATTGTCAATTGACTTATAACTGTTATTGTGACGTGCAGTGAGACTTGGGCCAAAGATAACTGATACAGTAAAAGGGAAATTAAGCTTAGGAGCTAGAATTCTTCAAGTTGGTGGAGTGGAGAAAGTCTTCATGCAACTGTTTACAGTAGGAGAAGGAGAGAGGCTATTAAAAGCTTCCCAGTGCTACCTATCAACAACTTCTGGTCCTCTAGCAGGCCTCCTCTTCATATCCACTAATAAAGTTGCCTTTTGCAGTGAGAGATCAATCAAGATCTCTTCTCCAAAAGGTCAACTGATCAGAAGCCATTACAAGGTAATACATATACTAATTTTTGCACGAAGCCTCTCTATCTGTGTTTATCTCTTCAAGCTTTCTAACATAAAAATTCAAAACTGTGTCATTGCAGGTCTCGATCCCAATTGAAAAGATAAGTTGTGTCAACCAAAGTGAACATCTGAAGAACCCTTCGCAAAAGTACATAGAAATAGTTACGGTGGATAATTTTGATTTCTGGTTTATGGGTTTTTTAAATTATCAGAAAGCTTTCAAATATTTGCAGCAGGCTGTCTCTCAAGCTTAGACGAAGGAAAAGTACAAGTATACTTGCACATTCCTTCTGCTTCATCAGTAATTATTGTGTGAAGCGAAAATGGGCCCAATACAAGTACAAATATTGTACATAGTCTTGTTTTCAAGAAAATGCAAGTTGATTCTTCAATTCCTTACTTCTCTCCTCAAATTACATACGTTCTCTGAAGTTTCACAATTAAAATCTAGGCAATCACGAGTAACACATTTTAAACAATTTGCCACACTCTACTCAGGTCATGAATATATACGTAATACTAGAGTTGAGATCAGTCATTCAAGAATATCTTATTCGAGCTGTTATTACATCAATCCAACGAGGTAATGGACCACAAATTATTAGGCTGTAAACCTACTTCCATTGCAGACTCCAATTTTTCTCTTCCTTGCTTTGTGTATTGCAGCATGGGGTCTTGCATTTATATACCGTTGGAGATTGTATAAATCAGCATGTGGGAATAAAATCTCACTCGAGGGTACTGGTTTTATCTAGCTGAACCAGACCTACCACGAGGATAATAAAATAGAAATAAACTTGAGAAATGAGGAGAAATTTCTCTCTCTCTCTTGTAAGAAATTAGAAGAAAAAAAAAACCATGGTGGTTGAATGAATCCTCGTTGCTTAATAGGACTACAAAATTAAACTATTTACAGGGAGAAACTCTAACGGATGTTGCATCTGCTTCTATGTTAAAACTAATTTTTTTACTCAAATAGTTTTCAAGTTTGGCAATTACATACTTTTACTCTAGCTTGCTGGAATAGTTGTAAGCAACAACTCCTACTATGTCTTTGACCTGATAAGGGCCATAATACCTGGGGCTCAACTTTTCTTGGATCTTCCTTGCCAAAGACTTTAGCCTGTATGGTTGAAGCTTCAAATACACCCAATTATCAATCTTATAGTGCACATCCCTTCTATGTTTGTTCTCTTGAGTCTTCATCCGCTCCTGAGCCTTCACCAAGTTATCCTTGAGAGCTGCTAAGATGTGGTCTCACTCCGTGGCCATCCTGTTCACCTCTTCGACTGCTGACATTACTGTAGCTCTTTTAAAAAACACAGGGGGATCACGACCATACAAAGCTTTAAAGGGAGCAGTTTTGGTTGAGCTATTGTAATTTGTATTAAACTAAAACTCAGCCCAACTCAACTAGCTAGGCCACTGTGCTAGTTTGGCCCTAGTGAAACATCGTAGGTACACTTCCAAGCACTTATTTACCACTTTTGTCTGCCCATCCTTTTGAGGATGGTATGTGGTACTATACTTCAATTTCATACCAGCTTTCTTGAACAATTTTGACCACAAGTTACTAAGGAAAATCTGATCCTAATCTGAGACAATTGAAGATGGAAACTCATGTAACTTGACTAGCTCCTTGAGGAAGAGATCTACCATTGTTTTGGCTATGAAAGGGTGTAAAAGTGGAATAAAATGAGCATATTTTGACAACCGGTCCACCACCACTAGGATGGTATCATTCCCTTGTGCCTTGGGCAGTCCCCCAATGAAGTCCATAAAATTGTTTGACCAGACCAGACTAGGGACAGGAAGAGGTTGCAATAACCCTTCTGGAGAAAGAGTCACACTCTTATTTCTTTGGCAAACATCACAAGCAGCCACATATTCCTGGATATCTTTCTTCATCCCTTCCCATAACAGTAAATTTGAAATTATTTTATAGGTTCTAAAGAAACCTGAGTGACCACCTGAGGCTGAGTTGTGGAATTCTGAAATGACAGTCGGAATTTGTGGGGAACCTCTAGGCAAGACTAACCTTCCCTTGTAATACAGCTTACCTGCCTTCACCTGATAATGGAGGTGACTCTTAGAATGAGTCAACAAGTCTTGTATAATGACCTTGAGTTTTAGATCCTCCTATGCCTCTTCACTCCATCAATCTATCGCAGTTGTTCGGGTTTAAGTACTTTATCCATGCTGAGCTTTACAAACTCGAAAGGAAGGTCCCTGTTGTGAATGGTCATCCCTTTGCCACCAACAACATGTACCATACCTTCCGCAACATAATTGTCGGGTTGGCCAGTAGCCAATAGACAATGTAAGTTTGGCTACATAAAATAAAAATGTTGTGAGAAACATAATAATATAATTTTCATTAGTAATGTTCTTAGAAAGGATGTAAAACATTAAAAATCTATTTACTACAGAAAAGCTCGAACACCATCCTAAAGTATGGGTTGTATCGTCCAGTGGAGCTGAAGGTAGACTTTTTGGTTTTTCAATCAACCCTGCAGCAGCAAGAGGGTCTTCTGCAACTTGTTTTTCATGTAACGAAAAACTTGTTGGAGATGGTGTTGTTTTTTTTATTTCAGTTGTCCCTCCAATGATGACTGGGTCCTCTGTAACATTTTTCTGATATGCAGAAGGGGTGACATTTAAGATTATTGAGTTGGATGAACTTAGATTGACACATTTGTCTCCGATCAAAGCCTTGAAATCAAATTGTCTCCATCTGAGATACCTTGCTGCACACTGCCATGTGTTTTTCCATGCTGACCGTGTTCCTTTTTCCCAAGTACGTTGTTAGATTGGACAACGAGCTAGCTGCACATAATCGTCCACCATGCTCTGGTGTGCCCAATGCCTCTGTCAGTATATCATTCTTTCCAAATGGCTGGAAAGAATCTAAAGTTTGCTTTGTTGCGAGGTCATCCTGAAGTCATATATTTAATAGTTACTTTAAACCATATAAGTTGGACACTTACTATTTTTCTTGCAATCTCAACTTCTTCAGGTTTCTTAAATTCCCCTTTCTTGTCAACTCTTGCTTGTTTCCACAGCTCATAGCGTTCAATTTTTTTAGAGGTTTGTAACTTATTTTATTGTAAGACATTAAATAGTTTCATATATTCTAAATTATAAAATGATTCATATAAGATCTGTGGACAAATGAATTTAAGTATAAAAAGTTGCATATAGCCTTACCAACTCTCTCTCTAATTAAGTGTATTCCTTCCTTGAAGTGCGATGCTAAAAGTTGGTTCTCCCTAATTTCCTGTTACACTGAGTAGATGTCAATAAATGACAGAACATCATCAAGTCACTAGCCTAAAAAAATAATAATAAAACCTACTTTGAATTGATCGAACAAACGCGATTTCACAAACTCATTCCATATGTCTTATGTGATGAATTTGTAATTCGATGGGGGTTTAAACATCTACTCATTATCCACCTCATAAAAAGGTCATATGTAATCCCTCCCTAATCTGGTCTTGAATTGTTTTAATTTGTCAGCTGCACTCTTCATCATCATTTGTCTAAATTTCTCCGAATCGGGAATTATGAATGAGTTATATTTCAAGAAAAAAACAAATGATAAGTTCAAAATTTAATATAATATTAACATATATATTTTGAATTCAAAGTATGACATAAACATACCATTAAAGTATCTTAAATTATATCCTTCAATGATTTAGGAACCTCACCCTATGATGCCGCAATGATAGGAACTGTGTCTCTTGTCACTATTCCTAGATAAGTCATCAAGTCCTTCCCACTGTCTTCAATAGGAACACCATCATAATTTGTTTCAACCGGTATTTTTTCCCAGTTGCACGGACCTTAGAGATGTAGTCCAACACAATTGGACCTCTAGTTCTCTCCTGTGATGAAGTTTGTTTACTTGATGAAGTTTGTTCTCTGGATCAGACGACATCTGTAATATTAGAGTCAGTTAAACAATACTAACAATAGCCAACATATTAATGAGCATACAAGAAAATAACTAGCACCACTAGACTATACACACCCCCTAACAATGAATAATTTTCATTGTCAATGTTTAATGAAAGTCTACTGGGAATGTCCAAATAAAGCATTGCCTATGATAACCATGGAAGTGAAAGTCAACAGTGATGATATCTATTGCAAATCTTACATAACAAGCATTCAAGGCCTTCACTTTATCCACACTAAGTCATTACATGTTATTAGCATTTAGATTCTTATCACACTAAGGTTAACATGACAACACAAAAGACAACATCAATCAAATTCAAGCCCACATGAAGTTAGAATTTTGCAAGATGTTTGTAAACTAGTTGACAAACAAAGTATGCCCCTAATAATCAATATAAGATGCACACAAAGACATTAATAAGGGTATACAAATGAAAAGGGAAATGATTCCAACCAAGAGTTTTAGCTTAAGTGGTACCAAGTCCTTTAGGAAATTAAATCATAGCAAGGCCACTTTCCATGTATTGTAGCCTACTGTCCCTTGCCGCATAAAACCAGCACATCATCAACCGGATTATAAAGTTTATTTAAAAAACTTATGTTAGTGCCTTACTCGAGCATCATAATTTTTGTGTTAGTGCCTTACTCGAGTATAGAGCCTTAATTTCATGAAAGGACCAAAACACATTGACATTGACTTCCAAAATACAAAGTTTTATTCACATCAGTTGGGGATTATACAATGGAAAACATCAATGAATAATGATCAATCAATTTGAGACACTTATGTTAGCTTTGTATTAGGCTTTATTAGATGTTTATTGTGCCCAATATTAGTATTTTAGATGAGTTTAATGTTGTTGGGCTTCATTGGGCTTTAATGCAAATATTGAATAATTTTCGGATTTTGATGCATTTTGACCTTTCTTCCTTGGTTAGGCCATAACTTGGGACTCGGTGATCCATTTGAGGTGATATTGGTGTCTTTGGAAAGCTAAGACAAGGCTCTACAAGTTTCATGAAGAACTCAAGAGCTGTATCAGACTTCTAAGGGTCCAAAACATCCCTGCAATGCAGAGTGGGTTTGCTGTCACGGAAATCTAGGCAGTGTGCACATATTGGACTACATAGTGAGCTATAGGCCTCCTCTTGGGCTGAAACTTGGTCATTGGAAAGATATGACCCATATCTCCAACTTCACTGAAAACCATTTAGTCAATAGATGTCGTTTTAGTCATCATTATGAAGCTATAAGTTGGTTTGAATTTGGAAACACGTTCTGCCAACCTAACTTGAGGTAGGTGTAGTGTTTTTAGCATATCTGGAGTTCTAAAAGTCCAAATGGCATGATTCCAATTGCAAAATTTCAAGGAGACAACTGGTACAACTTTCATGAAGACCTCCAAGCCAAAATGCACTGTCTAGGTCATGAAAAGCAAGTCAGACGTTAGATAAGAGTTGCTGACTAAAAGCCACCAACCATACACCAACCCACCTACCATGCACCAACCCACCAACCATGCATCAAGCTTCCATATTTGAAAATTTCCATGTTTTTACAGCTTGTATTCAGATTATGTACATGTATAAATTGGCTTCTAGGATTAGTATAAATAGAGTCAATCTCTTTGTATTAGGATGATTCAATTTTTAAGTAAGTTTCAAGAAAGTTTGAGTATTTGTAAGAGTTTTCTTTCTCTTCTTCTCCATTCTCTTTACAATTTCATTTTTGTTCTCTTATTTCTGAGTTCTTCCTTCCCATCCATGGAAAGCTAGGCTCTCATAATCAATCCAAGGGATTAGCCATCTTGATATTTAATTTGGAGATCTTGTTTCTCTTGTTTATATTGCTTAATTGTTATTCAAGTTTCTCTTCTTCCTCTTTTGATTTTGACCTAGATTGAATTGCTTAATTTGATTTAGATGTTGATTTGATAATAGCTTTATTATCATGTATTAAAGAGGATCACAAAGACTAAACAATATATCAAAGCTTTTTGATGGATTGTTTAGCTTGGTTAAATCCCCGATTTTAAGTTAATCTATGTTTGGATGGTGCTTACTTTATCTAACCTTGGTTAATTAAATCCTAGATGCTTATCTAGTAGAGGATTCTTGGATCATGTTGAGGCGTCTTAATGTGATCTAAGGCCAAGAACATGATTAGCAATTAAGTGAATTTCTTGTGATCAATGATGAATTAAACTCAAGATCGGTAAATTTCCTTGGATTGGTTGCTTTTTTATATTTGTTTACAATTTTAAGTCACATACTTTTATCAATCTTGTTAATCAACAACAAAACCCCCCATTTTAATTATCTTGATATGATTGAATCTTTGTTTTTATTGGATCCTTGAGAGACGATTCGGTTCATTCTCTATACTACAAATTAGCTTGTGAATTGGTAATTTTTATTATTTGACGGGTCTCGACAACCTCTTGTCAAATAACAACCAGATTTGGGTACTAGTTTCTTACAATGAGAAACATTAACTCATTTAAATACAGTTAATCAAAATTAAGGTTTCTTTGATTCTTCTATGAGCTGCATCTCCCCATTGCCCAACCAGTTTGGTTCATCATATGCATCAATTAATGAACATGGGATTAGTAATTTGGTAAATGTTCCCAATTCCATGTCATCTTCCCTGATGGAGTACCCTTCTGTCATGAATCTTGAATTCCTAGCAAGGACTATTTTCTAAGCTGCATTGCTACCATCATTGACATAGAAAATTTGTCTAGCTTGTGTAGCCAAGATAAACGAATCATTCTTAAACCCAATATTGTTGCAATCGATAAATGTTAATCTCAAATCATCAACTTTCAATCCTGTTGGATCAAATCATCTACACTTGAAAATAGGAATTTTGAATTTAATGTAATCAAGTTCCCAAATCTCCTGAATCACCCCAAAGTATGAGGTACTGGATAGTATTGGATTTGCATCCTTCACTAATGACACATGGTATGATTCTGCCACTATTGTGACTCCACTATTCTGATTAATATGTTTGTTGTCTCTCTGCATAGTATGTAACCTAAAACCGTTAATTAGGTACCCTTCATAGCTCAGGACTCGTGCTTGTGGCATATGACTAAGCCATCTCAAAGTATCATCAATAGATGTACCACTTTGAATCTCTTTATCTATATGTTTCTGCAACTATGTTGCGAATGATTTAGTATGATAGTTTGGTAAACTTACCTCATTCCTACACTTAGAAGGGAATGATTCTTTAATAAATGTAACATGTTCTTCTACATATGGCTGGATAACAGCCATGTTCCTCAAAACATATAGGTGAGCAATATTAAGCTCGTCAGTTGTACAAGCAATATGATGAGTCTAAATAATCCTCTTCCAGTTTCATCAGAAATATTTTTTGGAGCAGAAAGTCCAATGACATTTGCCCTTGCAACATACTCTGAACAAAACTCAACTTCTTCCTCTACAACATAACACTCTATAATACAAGCCTCTGACCTACTTTTGCTCCTAACCATGCTCTTCAATGTTCTCATGAACCGTTCAAATAGGTATATCCACCGAAGGAATACTGGACCACAAATCTTTACTTCACGTACTAAGTGGACTACCAAATGCACCATGACTTCAAAAAATGATGGAGGAAAATACATTACAAAAGTGCAAAGTGTTTCAACGATATGCATTTGTAAGTCATCAAGGATGGAAGGATCCATAACTTTAGAACATAACTTATTGAAGAAGTATCAAAGTTTGGTTATGGCAATCCCAACTTCTTTTTGCAAATTTCCACACAAAGCCACAAGAAGAATCTGTTTCATTAGCACATGGCAATCATGAGACTTCATGTTTTGCAGCTTCAACTCTTGCATATTAACCCTTGATCTTAAATTCGATGAGTATCCTTCAAGTACCTTTAAATCCTTCATGAATTGACAGAAATTTTGTTTTTCTTTCCTTGACATTGTATAATATGCTGAAGGAAGGTACATTCGACTATCATTTTCAATTGGAGCAAGTGTAGTCCTAATGCATAACTCTACCATGTCGAGCCTAGCTGAGAGAGAATCTTTAGACTTGCCTTTCACATTTAACAACGTGCTAATCAAATATTCACATACATTCTTCTCTATGTGCATGACATCCAAATTATATCGGACCTTCAGGGAACCCCAATAAGGAAGCTCGTAAAAGATACACTTTCTCTTCCAACACTTCGACATTGGGTTATCAGAATTTAAAGAATCAAGTAGTTGTAGGATTTGACGGAAACTTTGAGGCTTTGGTGCAAAATCAAAGTCTTGTTGGCCATTAAATGCCTTTCTTCGCTTTCTATATGGATGGTTTGATGGAAGCCACTTTCGATTTCTCATGTATGACATTTTCTTCCCATGTTTAAGTCTAAAAGCATTGGTATTATCTCCACAAATTCCACAGCCATAATACCCCTTTGTCATGGCACTAGAAATATTACCATATGCGGGGTAATCTAACAATGTCCACATCAGAGCTGTTTTCAGTGTAAAGGACTCCTTCCGATAACCATCATAAGCTTCAACATCATCACTTCATAAAGTCTTATGATCATCAATTAAAGGACGTTAGTATCTATCTTGTTTCCTGGCTGTTTTAGACCAGATATCAACATACAAAGATGCATGAATCTTCATTTCATCTTTAGCCACGGAGGGAGGTTATAAATAACTATAACAACAGGTCAAAAACTGTGTTGTGTACTCTAATTACTAAATGGGTTAATTCCATCTATGCACAATCCCAATATGAGATTTCTAAGATCTGCCGAGAAATCTGGATTTGTAACATTGAAACTCCTCTAGTGAGGTGCATCAGCCGGATGCCGCAACTTGAAATCACACTTCCTATCATCTCCATCCTTATGCCATGTTAACATTTTTGCATGCTCCTTGATCAGAAAAAGTCTCTTAAACCTTAGAATGATTGGCAAGTACCAAAATACCTTAGCTGGAATTTTTTTCTTCCTAGACTGTCCTATACACTATGATTTCCATCTTGATTCTCCACATTTCAAACAGTGGTCAACTTCACTGTACCCATCGTAGTATATGATGCAATCATTTGGACAAGAATGAATCTTTTCATATTTCAAATCAAGTGATGACATTGTCTTCTTTGCATTGTTCATTATTGTCAGAAAGATGTTACCTTCAGGGAGCATATCATGAATTAATTGAAGAAAGTCACTGAAACTTTTGTTAGACCATCCGTTCGAAGCCTTCAAATTGAATAATCTAATAAGTGTAGTAATTTTTTAGAAATGTTTACAACCTTCATATAATGGTAATTCAGCCTCATCCATTGTGTCTCCAAATTTTTTAGGATTGTTAACAGCATCAATTTCAACATCTGTCTTTAATTTGTCAATCATGTCAAAATTTTCATGTACTCCAAATTTAGTTGAATTTGGTTATACATTGGATGTCCTTGATGAAGTTGTTTCACCATGCCAAATCCACCTGGTATAAGTCAAGTCGAACCCGTTGAAGTATAAGTGATCCCTAACCTGTTGGATACTTAACTGAGTTAGGTTACCACAACGCTGACATGGACATTTTATCAATCCATTGAACTCGGGATTATTTTGTGCAAAATCAAGAAAACACTCAACACTCATTCCATATGCACAAGACAAATGATCCATGTGTACCCACGAACGATCCATTACATAAGATGCTTAATCTAAAAAATCAAAATAATATCACACCATCCAAATTAACAAAACAGAGTAACGACAGTTAAAAATGGAAATAGTTGAATGCAAACCTTACCTAACAAAATGAATTGATGAAATGGAAGCCCTAAATGCACAGAAAATGGAAGCCTAAATGAAAATACACCTCAAACGGGAGATAACACTCAATGTTCCGATTTCATATTTCGCAATAGGCATATCAGATAGAATGTATACATAATTTTTCCATTCAAATCCAAGTATTGAATAAACCGAACTCATAACTACAAACAACAAAATCGGTTTTCAATAAACGAATTTGTATAGTGTAAAAATTAGAGCGGAACTTATTTTTGATTAAATTAATTGATTTCTAATTCAGTTGTTCTAGTATCGAATTTAAACACCAGGACTTTGTAATCTGGTTACTTAACATACCAGATTCGAAAACAACTTTCGAATCCAGTAATAATAAAATTAATTTAAATGGCTTATATATGAATCTGGTTACTTGACATCCTGAATTCGAAAACAACTTTTCAATCCGTTAATAATGAACCGAATTTAAATGTCTTATATATGAATCTGGTTACATGACATCCTGGATTCAAAAACAAATTTTGAATCAGATAATAATAAAACGAATTTAAATGTCTTACATATGAATCCGATTACTTGACATACTGGATTCGAAAACAACTTTTGAACCCGGTAAAAATAAAACGAATTTAAATGGCTTATATATGAATCCGGTTACTTGACATCCCGGATTCGAAAACAACTTTTCAATCTGGTAATAATGAAATGAACTAAATGTCTTATATATGAATCTAGATACTTGACATACCGAATTTGAAAACAACTTGTCAATCCAGAAATTATTTAACTAAATTAAACCTTGTGAATTTAAAAGTCATTTCTGTTGTAGTGTTTTGTCATTATCTCTAAAATTATTAGGGCTAAATAAATTTCCAAATTATGTATGTTGCATAATTTTCCATGATTGGAAACTCGGAATATTGAATGATGTTGTAATTGATGGCTTGAAAACTGTTATTGTAATATGCAGTGAGATTGGGGTCAAAGATAACTGATATAGTAAAAGGAAAATTAAGCTTGGGAGCAAGAATTCTTCGGGTTGGAGGAGTAGAGAAAGTCTTTATGCAACTGTTTATTGCTAGAGAAGGAGAGAAGCTGTTGAAAGCATCACAGTGCTATCTATCAACCACATCCGGTCCTATTGCAGGCCTCCTCTTCATATCCACTGATAAAGTTGCTTTTTGCAGTGAAAGATCCATCAAGATCTCTTCCCCCAAAGGAGAAATGAGTAGAATCCGTTATAAGGTGATTTTCCTAAATCTTTATTATGTGTATGCAAAATCTCTCTCTCTCCCTCTCTCTCTATATTTGATGCTTCTTTACAGTTTGCTAACATATAACTACAAATCTATTTGTCATTTCATGTCGTGATTCCACCTGAAAAGATAAAGTGTGTCAACCAAAGTTAAGATGTGAAGAAGCCTTCACAAAAGTATATAGAATAATAGAAATAGTTACTGTGGATAATTTCGATTTCTGGTTTATGGGTTTCCTAAATTATCAGAAAGCTTTCAAATATCTTCAGTAGTCTATCTCTCAAGCTTAGGCGAACAAAAAGGTAGAAGTAAATTGTTCATACCCTCTGCTTCATCAGTTATTATTTTGTGAAGCTGTAAAGGCTTACATGTACAAATATTTTACATAAATGTAAAAAAAAAAAAAAAAAAAAAGAAGCAAGCTGATTCTTCAACTTTTGTTTCTATTGTCAAATAGATAATGTTATTTCCCTGAAGTTTTACAATGTTATTATGCATTTAAATCAAACCTGTTTCCATAATAGACCGCGCGCAATCAGTCTTTTCTGTTCATTTTTTTCCATCAACAATTAATAACAGTGTAGCTATTCCATTTGCTTCCATATTAAGCTCAACGGTTATTCAAAATGCCCATAAGTTATGGCATGAATGATAGACTACCTACACTAAATATCTAGAGAAGGTACACTAAATCAAGAATAAATCGAGCTCAGAAAATGAAAAGAAGGAACAACTAGTATCAAGCCTTAATTCCCAAGTAAATTGGTTGGTAAGTGAGATGCATTCTCAAGACGAGGACACGAGTTTGATTCTTCAAATAATGGATTGTTAGGAGGGCCTCCTAGTCATGATTGTGTCTGAAAAGGATTAGTTTCACAATACTAGTAGCCTATGAGCATACCCTCATAAACAAAAAAATTGGCTAAAGTTCTCAAAGAATTTAAACTTGAAGCACCATATATAGCATAAAAACTTTGGAACAAAATTTTAAATCTCAAATATTTATAATATTTTTATCCAATGATTGCTTACGCAATTTGTCAAAACTCTGATGAGTTTCTTTTAAAGGTGGAGGTGAATTAAGGCAACAAGAGCTTGCGGCAAGTGATTTCAATAGTCACCAAATATTAAGATCACTCGTCCTAGACTTCTAAATTTTTGTATTATTTTGTAACCATTAATTTCATAATTTACTATATTTACAATTTCATTAACATATTCAAATTAACTGTAAAATATTCTTTCTCGACCTTCAAAACCATAATATAAGCTCGCTTTTTTCTTTCTTTGCAAGCAGTAGGGTTGACGATTCTATTTAATGATAAATTAGTCTTAGAAAATTGAGTGCAACCTGTTTTGGTCACTACATTTAAATTTGGTCAGGACGAAAATAAGCTTAAATTTTGGATGAAAAATGCTAGTTGTAATTCTGTCACGTTAAATTTTGCCCTGACTAGCACTATGACCTAAGCTGCAAAACAAGAAATATTAATATTGTTGGAAATTTAAGTATAAGTAGAATGTGGGTGAAAGAAGTCTCATATCGATTAATAATGGACAAAGTGATAAACATATAAGTGGAAGGACCCATGAACCTAATACCTTAAGGTTTTTGGTTGAGACATGATGTAAGACCCACTGGTATGGTTCCCGGATAAGTCTATTGAAATATATCTCCTAAACGTTGCAGGCTCCTCTGGCCCCCCCCTCCCCAAAAAAAATATTTGTGGGAGGAAATAGTAGCAACAATAAAATTGTAATTACATTTTGTCTTGACCATGATAAAAATAATGCAAGATTTGAATTTGTTATAGTGTTGAACCTTTGTCAAAAACCCAATAAAAAAGGTATAATTGAAGCTTATACTATTGTGGGGAAAGTAATCTTTTCCTCAAGAATCAAGACTTGGGCGTCTAGGGGAACTTCGCGTATTTATGTTTAGGTTGAATTGCACTCATAATTGTGTCGTGGGGATGCTTAATGATCATGAAATGTTTAGTCTGCAATACATCATCATCCAAAAATGTAATATTAACGTTTCAGTAAATTATTATATATGTACAGAAAATGCCCCCTTGATGCTCAACAGCACAAGCTGATTTCTTGCTAACAGTGCATGCAGCTTCAGCAACTGTTGATGTAAAATTTTGCAATGAGAACTAGGATAGGTAAAACATTCACCATTGCTGATTTGTGTTTTTGACTTACACGTGAATATAGGAAAGAGAGCAAATTTTCAAATTTGAATAATGATATATTAATCACTTTTTTATATATGTTATTTTCTAAAAGTATTCTTTCCATTCTCTTTTGAAATCTCGGGGGGTTTTCTTTCCATACTACAGATGTGGTTGACGTGTGCGGCATAAAGATGATGTGGGAACGATCTGGCATTCCCTTTTCCTCAAACAAAAGAAGTATGTCTTACCTTACTGTCCCCACCACACATGATGTTCATAGGCGGCCTAATGTGTTTCCTTGGCTGACTCAGTTGTTACCACAAGCTGAGAAGTCAGAAGCACTTCCCTTTTCAGCTTGCTTACTTTATGATGTTTTATTTTGACCTGTCCAATTAAGAACACTGTCTTTAACTGATGGCTGCCTTGTTACTTTTATATAATCTATTCTGGATTTTGCTACATTATCTATAATCTGGTGGATGTAACAAGTCATTAGCAAATGGCCAATTCTCTTTTCCCTTGATCTTAGATTAGTCTGGCATCAGAAAGCTAACTTGCCAGCTCTTAAAGCTCAATGACACGCACACATAAGCTATATGTAAGAGACAAGGTGGGTAACACATATTTGTAAAGTATATATATATCATTTAAAGTTATTTAAACTAACCAAGATATATTTTATTCCCCCAAAACATATTGCTAACGAATTGAAGATGCTATTCCCTAAAAGATTGCTTTCTCATATTTTATTGCAAAGAGCAGCTGAAGAGATATAGCCTTAAAATTTGGAGTAAAAGATGATTGCCTGTATGTGTACAAATATAAGCCAACTCCAACCTTATTATCCTCAATTTTAAGCTATTTATTTTTATTTCGAATATCAATAATATAGATATCAATGAAGCCTTGCACACTAAGAAGTTACCTTATTTATACACATTAAATCCACCTTTCTGTAATGTTCCACTTTGTTATTAATTATGACGAGGACCTTTAAAAAAAATGTTACAAAAGCAACCAGACAAGCCATCTTCAACCACCTAATAACTATCTTTCTTTTATTCTTCATGATGACAAACAGATGACTCATCCAAAAAACAGTCAAGATTCACATTCTTTGTTTTCATTGCTATATATTGCTCTTCAGATTACAAGGATTTATCAACCAAAGTGAGCAAATCTCTCTTGAATATATCCAATTAGTGATAGAAGACTAGAAGAGGAAATTTATCAACCTAAGTCAAGATATGAAGGCCTCTTTTCTTCAGGAACTGGTAATTGACATTCCATTCACCTCAGCAGCATACCTGGGTGAGAAGTCATCAAACAGATACTTGCCTGATTCTGCTAACCAATACAAGAAGTCTACCACAAGATCAAAGCAAAGTAAGATATCCTTTATTTCGAAAGTTGATTGATCAATTGTTTAGCGAAAGAGAAAAGAAAAACTTGATTGCTCAATCTTTCCAATTGTATTAACAACATTGACCTTCCTGATTTTTCAGCTAGAGTAAATTCAGTTCTTACCAGGATGAACAAGCTTGGGAGGAAGGCTGACAATTTTGCAAATGGAATCAGAGAACATGGTATGTACTCTTCAAGACCTTAGATTTACAACAAGACAATATTCTATATCTTCTTGAATTGGAAAGAAGCAGAAGCAATGAATGATTCATAATTAGTCCTCATTAGAACATAGAATGAAATTGTCAATTGACTTATAACTGTTATTGTGGCGTGCAGTGAGACTTGCGCCAAAGATAACTGATACAGTAAAAGGGAAATTAAGCTTAGGAGCTAGAATTCTTCAAGTTGGTGGAGTGGAGAAAGTCTTCATGCAACTGTTTACAGTAGGAGAAGGAGAGAGGCTATTAAAAGCTTCCCAGTGCTACCTATCAACCACTTCTGGTCCTCTAGCAGGCCTCCTCTTCATATCCACTAATAAAGTTTCCTTTTGCTGTGAGAGATCAATCAAGATCTCTTCTCCAAATGGTCAACTGATCAGAAGCCATTACAAGGTAATGCATATACTAATTTTTGCACGAAGCCTCTCTATCTGTGTTTATCTCTTCAAGCTCTCTAACATAAAAATTCAAAACTCTGCCATTGCAGGTCTCGATCCCACTTGAAAAGATAAGGTGTGTCAACCAAAGTGAACATCTGAAGAACCCTTCGCAAAAGTACATAGAAATAGTTACGGTGGATAGTTTTGATTTCTGGTTTATGGGTTTTTTAAATTATCAGAAAGCTTTCAAATATTTGCAGCGGGCTATCTCTCAAGCTTAGACGAAGGAAAAGTATAAGTATACTTGCACATTCCTTCTGCTTCATCAGTAATTATTGTGTAAAGCGAAAATGGGCCCAATACAAGTACAAATATTGTACATAGTCTTGTTTTCAAGAAAATGCAAGTTGATTCTTCAATTCCTTACTTCTCTCCTCAAATTACATACGTTCTCTGAAGTTTCACAATTAAAATCTAGGCAATCACGAGTAACACATTTTAAACAATGTCACACTCTACTCAGGTCATGAATATATACGTAATACTAGAGTTGAGATCAGTCATCCAAGAATATCTTATTCGAGCTGTTATTACATCAATCCAACGACGTAATGGACCACCAATTATTCGGCTGTAAACCTACTTCCATTGCAGACTCCAATATTTCTCTTCCTTGCTTTGTGTATTGCAGCAAGGGATCTTGCATTTATATACCGTTGGTGATTGTATAAATCAGCATGTGGGAATAAAATCTCACTCGAGGGTGCTGGTTTTATCTAGCTGAACCAGACCTACCACGAAGATAATAAAATAGAAATAAACTTGAGAAATGAGAAGAAAATTCTCTCTCTTGAAAGAAAATCGATGGAAAAAAAACATAGTGGTTGAATGAATCCTCGTTGCGTAATAGGACTACAAAATTAAACTATTTACAGGGAGAAACTCTGACGGATGTTGCATCTGCTTCTATGTTAAACTAATTTTTGTTCTCAAATAGTTTTCAAGTTTGGAAATTACATACTTTTACTCTAGCTTGCTGGAATAGTTATGCTTCAGAGAAAGAAATTAAGATTGAATCCAACTCAAAGAATGACACGAATACAGATAATAGTATAAGAAAATTTCTTTGATAGCGCCATACCTGACAATCACTATAAAATGATCAACGAACCCCTTTTTCCTTTCAGCTGTATCTTTGAATAGATTATTTTTTCTAGTTAACAACTCAAAGAAGTCTTATTGGAAGGGAAATGTTAGAATATGAACATTTGTATACAATTTTGCAATCAAAAGTGACGAAAATACTTTGGGTAATGATATGCTACAAGATTTGTGTTTATAATAATTAAAATTTAAAAAAAATTGTCACATAATTATTGCTATGTAATAGAGACTCGACTGCTTGTTCAATACCAATATCCTTTTTTAAAACTTCTTCAGTCGTTGAACCTATTTTACACAACAACAATTATGTGAAAGATTTAAAAAAAAATTAATTGTTATAAATATAAATTTTAAAGTAATTATGTCAATTCAGGACTAAAACACTCGGGTGCTTAAATGCCCCACTGTTTAGTATCGTTACCCCTCAAAGAATGTACCTAGAACTTTAATTTAGCAATCAATGTTCATCACTCATTACGCATTGTCTTTCCTTTTGGAATAATTTAGAAAGCGACATTTTCATTCTTCTCTGACCAATTATTCACATCATAATAATAGTTTTATGTGTACCAATATGACTTATCATCTTTTATTATTTACATATAAGATCTAATATTCTATGATTCATCATGAAGCAAAGTTGATGACTAGAATGACGAAATCCTGAAGCAACTAGAATGACTGAAATTTCTTTTTTTAGTAAGTAGACGGGGTCAAAGGACGCAAACATAAATAAAAGAAAACTTAAACATGAACAGTCCTCTCAAAAAACACTCCAGACATATCCGAAGTAAGAGGAACAGCAAAAAACGCAGGCACTTGATGGAAGAAGACGACATCAGGCTCCACCCTATGACTATTCTTGGCAAGACTATCTGCGCAAGCATTCCCCTTTTAATTTCATAGTGCCCTAGCCTTATGTAACTACCAATACTTTAGATATATATATATATATATATATATATATATATATATATATATATTAACACACATATATATATATATATATGAACAATATTTGTAAAATAATTTGGATTCAATATAATTTTTCAGAAATTTTGTTAAATATATCTATGTTAATCAGGTTCCTTTGCCCTCTCCTCTCCAACTCATACATACCTAGACACGCACCCCACGGCGAGGGATAAGAAAATCAAAACAATAGATCCAAGTATGCACATGGAGCTGACATGTATGTTGTTTGTGGCAATTGCCTTTCTAATAAACATGAAAACTAGTAGTCACTCTCTAGCCTTAAGTCTTCTGATCTAGTCATATTTCTTTACATATGCATTAAGGCTTTAGTTAAATTTTTCTAAAGCTGAAAGTGGCCAAAAAATGATAAATTTATATTCTTTTATTAATTTCTCTTGTCCTACTATCCTTTCACTCGACCCATTTCCAAAATATAGAATAACAAAATCCAAGGGAAAAAATTAAGAAAAAGACAAAGTAAAAGAAATGCACGAGAGTCCTACCATCGTAGATTCTTGTTGAGAAAAAGAACTACGCACAGAAAAAATTACTCAAATAACTTTTCACTTATACAATTAAATAGGATACCAAATTTCTAGAACAATCACACAGATAAGAAATTGTAGATAATTGAAATACCAAAAAAAAAAAAAGCATCACATGGTAATTTTGAATGTCGAAAACCCCTCACTGTAAGCGGAAAACTCATGAGACCTAGTCTCAAAACCTCCACTTATAAAAATAATTGGTATACCAAGACGCTTCCTAGTTAAACTGGAGTTCACCATAATGTCAAATAATTTCCACTCACATGCGGATTACAACAAATTTGTAACTCAGAAAACCCACTGAAAGATGTAAAATCACCTAACTAATAAAAAAGGGAAAACAGGAATCCAATAGATGAAGCAATACTGCAATGAACAACATATTAAGTTTCATCAATATCGGAATTAATTTCACTGTCTGATCTTCCAGTAGATGAAGCAAATTTCCTTGTCGTCGCAATGACACAGGGATTACGGGTCCCCTTCCTTCACCATTTCTCTCTCAGTTTCCATATATTTCTCACTAACACACACACTCACGACACCTTTTTAAAGCCAAAGGAAGTCACGTGTATTAACTTTTTCTAACGCCGCCTCTCAAGCCATCTTCATTCCATTTTATTTTGGTCAGCATGGAGCCCACTTGAGGAGGGACCTACCAGGCAAATCTCTAATTCACGACTCTAGTGGGACGTTGCTCAACCATGCCCGCTTTATTTAAGCAAAGGTTTAGGTAACATGGACCTACGGTATAGTTTACTTTTAATTTGCTTGGGTTTAATTTATTTATCAAATAAATTAGACTTGAACTTTTCAAAAAGCCTATTTAATTAAATAAGCTCAGGCCTAAGCCTTTAAAAAATTTATTTGGCCTAATAGGTTGGCCTATTTATTTTTTATAATAACATATAATTAACAATTTATAAAACCTATATGATTTATTTGTTATATATTAATATAGTTTATTTATTTTATACACAATATAATAATTTTGTTAAATATTATGTGTATTTAAAACCTATAAAGTTTGAGCATGTTGACTTATTAGAAGGTCTTTATGTAATGTACGCTTCTAAATAGACTTTCAAGTCAAGTCAAACTTTTATGTTTTCCCAAAGAGGTCAGGCTAAGCAAAAAATAGGAAGCCTATGATAAGTAATATGTCAAGCTAAGGCCAAAGTTTTCCAAAACAAGTCTGGCATATTTAAAGTAAAACCTAGCCTAACTTAGCCTATTTTCACCCCTAATCTGAACCATTGTTATCTTTATGATTTTTCTCCAATGATGACTGCTTCATCTCTAGTAAACCCCCAATCCAATGATATCGCACCTCAATATAATCCGACCTAGAGTGAAAAGTTGGATCCTTGCTAGCACTTTTGTTGTCACAATAAAGAGCGTACGTACCTCTTTTGCTCAAAGCCCAACTCATGTAAGAACATTTTCATCCACAAAGATTCTTTAGTAGCTTCAATATTGGATAATGCAACATGCTTTTGCAGCGTCAACTACCATAAAATTGTTGGGTTTCAGGATCAAGAAACACAACGGAAAACAAAACCAAATCCCAAACCTAGCCGAGGATCCATGTAAAAATTATAAAACGTGTTAGGGGATTTACCTCTACGAAGACACGGCTGTCAATCATGAGCACAGCAAACGAGCGGTGCCACTACGGTATCCACACGAACGAACCGAATATGGGCTCTCCTCCACTCTGTAGTACTAGCAGCAGAGGGGGTGCATGCTCTTCTCACACTCTCTGTTTTATGTCACTAGTGTTGTCTGCGGCTGCAGCGGCTATATATCATATATATAGCTAGGTCAACCGTCATAAGAGCATGATAGGAACATTGAAGTGTCTGCTCATAATTTGACCTAGGTCACAATTATGTGCAGGCTCATCTACTTAGTTGGCTCGCTCATTTAGTCTAACTAAAAGTCCAACTAGTTATCTAGGAGCCTAAGTCATAATTAGATTCCTAATTAAATTCATCTCATGAATATTAAACCCCAATACCAGTCCATTCACAGTGTGTGACCCTGTAGGTTCTCATTACGTTGACAGTAATATTAAAATTCGATTTTAGCAATACAAACAGTTAACGGTATCTAGTAATACATCACTGCTACTCAAATAACAGGAATGTCAGTTATTTGACATAACCTTTCCTTGAACAATGTTACCATGTAGTTTAGTCCCTTTGTTCAGATATCTAGATTAAACACAAGGCATGAAACGGTCATCATTGTAATGTTCAATCTTTGGTTTCTTGATCTCCGAGTAGACTTACTAAGACAAATGAGATCAATATCTCATATTGAATCATTTGAGCATGGATATGCATTTTCAGTATCATTCTATCAAGGGGCCCACAGATATCGCTCCCGTTAAGTATGAGGGACAAATCCTATCTAAGCCATTCACATCCCTCTGCATGATTTGTAGTATGTCTAATAGCTGTCTTTTTAATCTCCTTATTACAAAAGACGTTTAGCAGTATCAAGTCATACAACCCCTCATGTAGGGAACTGTAATGCCTTCAAGTTAATGGACCACATACACTATTGTCACTATCAGAATCGCTCATGGTATTCACGTAACGATCCATGCAGCGTTCTCATGGTAGGTCAATCCAGTACAACATTATTCTAATGTGTACCCATGTGAAGACTTGATATCTCATATCTATGACCTGTGAGATATGGTCATCAATTTACGCACATACTAGTCTCAATGTATTATTGTTGTCCTAATTCACAATAATACTTGACTAGGAACATTTAAGAATAGTGTTCTGAAAACAACCAAAAGGATCTCACAATCAAGTTGTCATATCCCAACATAGGGCATAAGGCAACATAGCAGAAAAGAATGACCAGGTATGTTTATTACAAACAATTAGACTATAAATTTTTAAGAATAGGATTAGGCATTGTGAATCATATACTAGTCAAGGATATTAAAGAAAATTTTAATTTAGTAGTAGTAAGTGTGATTTAAGAAATAGTTAGTCATAGTGTTAGAAGAAAGAATTTAGTACTAATGAGTATGGACATTTAAACTTTAACTCTTCTAGGTCCAATGGAAGGAACAAGAAATTAAGGTTGAAGTTAAGATGGATACTCCCAAGCCCAACTAAACTAATGCTACGTGAATGAATGTAGCTTAAGTGCTACAAAATTAGTTAGTTTAGTGTTACATGACTAGACTTAATAAGATGAGAAAAAGAAAAGTTACCAATGCCTTAAAGAACCGTGAAACATACAAAAGGTAAGGAGAGGAATAAATAACTAAAACAAGTCTACATACAAGAAAAGTTATATATTAGTCCAAAGAAAGATTGACTAACGATTTTCTTGTGGGAAAAATGAACTGTGTAGGAAACAAAACAAGACAAAAGGAAGGGATGAGAATTAAGAAAAATAAAAAATAATAATAAACTACACCTAGAGAAAACTGTGAGAAGCAAGAGAATAAGGTGTCATAACATTAAAAACATGGAAACTAAAAACACTATTGCTACTCTAGGTGAAAATTTGACCAACGATTGGTGTGGAAAATGAAGGATGTTTTCACTTAACCATGCAAAAGGCAGCTGCAGTTACATGACAAGGAAGTCACGGCTGGAAAGAAGAATAAAGCCAAGATAAGAATAGTTAGGCAAGTTAGTCAAAAAGGAAGGAAGAAAACAAAGACTTAAGCTTAGGAAAATACATAAAGAAGCTGCCAACGGAATGGATAGCAGCCAAGGGCTAAGCAAATGCAATTAATAAGGACTTGACTAACAAAAACTTAAGCTGGAAAACTAAGAAGGGAGCTCACGGTTTGCAGTCATAAATTCCAAGCAATGATTACTCAATGTAACTAGTAGTAGAACTAAGTTAACAACCAACCAAAGTCTCCTAATGATTAGTTATAAACCAACCAGAACTTTGATTATAAATAACACAAGCCACACCCACGGCACTCACACTCACTAAACACCAAAACACTTTATACACTTAAAAGAAGTTGCTCACGTGAAAGGGTAGGAATCAACCTCTAAAACCAAACTCATGGCTGTCATGTTTTTTTGCAGTTTTGATGTTACACTTTCAGTCATATGCTTATTTACTTTCCTTCATTTTATTTCCTTTTCTCTTCTATAAAAGTCACGTTGCAGTTTGGGAAAAGAAAGGACCTTGATTTCCATGGACTTATGCTGAAACATGATGTTGTTTTACACTTAAAAGAGGACCTTGCTGTAACGTTACTTTCATAGTATTTCTTGAAGCTTATTTTCTCTCTTTTTACTTGACAAGGACATAGAGTTCATGAGCCACATACTTTGAGCTTTGTTTCTACACTTGAGTTATGGTGTGGACTTTCTTTTGGATATGCAAAATCTGTTTTTCCAGCATGTGTAAGAACCGTGAGTTAGTAACTTGTTTACATATTTTAAATTGTTGACTTGAGGCATGAAGTGAACTTTGCTTCCAAAATTTGTATGCATGGTTTTAGACTCAAGTATAAGGGATGCTCTTGGATGTGAAATTCTTTTGGAGACCGAGGCAAGGCTTCAAAAGTGGTAAAGGAAGTAGCATAAAGCCAAGAGGAATTTTCCTAGTTTATGTGTTTGACTTGGTGGCTACAAACAGAAAATAACATGGTCTTGGTGAGACATAGAGAACGTACTATGAGTACAAAGAGGGACCCTTGAAGATACTTGAGCATGAACTTATCTTTGCGCAAAAGTCTTGTTTAATTTAACGTGATAAACAACCATGCATTTTCTATGGATAGTAGCTGGAACCATGAAGAGGAAAACTTCTATTTGTTTTACACTTATTGATTCCTACTAAAATTATTTGTCTTATGTATTTTTCTATGGTTTTAGATTACTCAGCATGAATACCACCTTAATCTGGATAGAAATCAAGTGGGCATGAATTTATTCCGTGGACGACGGAGGACATATAAAAGTCTTACGTAAAATCCTATTTCATATGTCTGAAATGTAAAATAGAAATCTGTAGGACTTGATTTTGAGAAAGACAAAATATAGGGGCAGAAGCTAGGAACCTCTGGTTTGTAATAGAAAAATGCCCTATTATATGTCTGTATCTAAAATAACTTGTCCTACTGTATTTACCAAGGATAGCTAACAAAGAAAGTATTACTTTTTATAGTTTGGTCCGTTATTTCTCCTTATTCTAAGAAGCTATGAATGTTATAGGAAGATGAATTCAATGATTTGACTTCCTAAACCATAACAGCTGTGACCATAAAAGGAAAAAAATGAACTTTTGGAGTTCTTGGACTTTCAAGTCTAGAAGGAACAAATTCACCATCATGAACCTAGATAGTCACACGTGGGATAAGAATTTCATGTACTACAACATAAATATGTTAAGAAATAAGATAGTGATGACTTAAGATTGTGATTTGATAACTTGACCGTAGACAATTCCTCAAGCTTTGGACAAACTATAACCAAGAATGTGTACTTTAAACACAACTTGACTTGTCTTGCTTATATGGATCTGGGTAGAATTTACAACTATATTTTGTGGGATGATAGAAAGCCTATAGTAGGCTAATGGGGTCACTACACAAGTCATGCACTTGATATCCTATGACATTGTACTTACTATTCTATGGACTTTATCATGCATATTTAAATAAAATAAATAATATAATAACTAAAATGTCTCATATATATAATAAACAACAAGATACAAAGTATCTACTAAGGTTAATATACAATTGGCCTCTAAGGCATACACCAACAAAAATTGCTCCCCTAAAAAATCATCATATGACCAAAAGTATACTTTCTAGAATCAACATCACATGTTGTGTCTTCATCTATGTAGCCATCCAACTAGATTTAAATTACCAACACATAAACAGACTCTAGAAGTACCGCTGAAATACCTAAGTATCCACTTGACTACATGCCAAGGTTTTTTTTACTAGGATGTTGACTGACAATGCAAACTACATGAGAATATCCTACCTAGTGCATACCATGTCATACATCAAACAACGAAATGTGAATGCATAAGGAACATTCTTCATCTTTTCTTTATCTTTCTCACTTGTATGAAATTGTTGATAACTTAATTAAAGACGATGGCGTAGAAATGGATTGCTAAAGGTTTGGAATTTCCTATGTTAAATCGCTCCAATGCCTTCTCAATATATCTCTATTGAGATAACTATAATATATAATTCTTCCTTTAACGAAAAATTCTTATGCCAAGGATATGCTTTGCTAGTACCATATTCTTCATGGAAAATCCTTTTTTCAAATTTTGAATTCTCACACTATCATCACCAACTAATCAACATGTCATCAATAGCAAGAGAATAATAATCATCGTCAGAAATTTTTTCAATTAAAACAATGATCAAAAGCAGTCTTACTTTACCCATGGTCAAACATAAAGGAATCGAACATTGTATACCACTATCATGGTTCCTATTTGAGTCCATACAAACTCTTCTTCAGTTTGCACACAAGACTATTTTACCTTTAACCTTGAAACCCTTTGATTGCTCTACATAAACTTCCTCCTCCAAGTCCCCATGGAGGAATGTTGTCTTCACATAAAGTTGCTCCACCTCCAAGTTTAAACTTGCTATTAGCTTAAGCACAACTAATATTATAGGCATTTTTAAACACTGCTAAGAAATTTTCTTCAAAGTCAATGCCTTTTTTTCAGGTTGAAGCTTTTCACAACCATCATTGCTTTGCACCTTGATTGTGAGTTCTCCTCTGTTAGAGCTATCACGATAGGATAGCCTAGCCTGACTTGACCTGCTCTGGCCCACCTTAACCTACTACTAAACGAGGTAGGGTGGGCTAACTTGTTCAACTGGAGGGTTGGGAACACCCCAACCTGGAGAATTATTAAAAACAACTCTATGTTGTTTGCTAGCTAAACAATGAGTGCATGTTTTTAGAAATGTACCTTTCATGGGAAGGAATTTCTTTTTGGAAATGATGCCAAGTTCCTTCTCATTCAAGTAGCCAAGATGCAAGTGCCACAAATCTCCTACTACATTTATCTCCCCCTTGCACAACTTTGCTTGCATCTAGAGATCCTTTGATAAGTTTCCATTTACCTTCACCAAAGTGATTTTGATAACCTTCATCATCAAGTACTCCTTTGAAAATCAAGTTGAGATTGATATCTAAAACATGTCTAACATTATTCAACACCAACTTGCATCCAATGTTGGTTTCCAAATTAGTATCTCCTATGCCAGCAATCTTGCATACCCGTGCCTGTATTACGTACCCATTCTCATTGTACCATGCTTCATATGTGTGTAGGTTGTAAAGAATTCATGCCAATGCAACACGTGATATGAGGCAGCAAAATCTATAATCTAAGAGGAATCCTGGAATTCAAGATTTTAACAATTCTCACGCCAAACAATAATAGTATCACTATCAAATGCAACTGTAATAGTTTCTTTTTCTTCTTTATTACCTTCACCTCTTTGCCTTGAATTTTCCCCTTTTCACTAGCCTATAATACCGTCTAATATGTCCTATCTTTTCACGATGATGGCAATTAACATTTTTTTTTCTAGATTTGGACCTCCGTCTTTACTCGTCAAAATTGTGTGGTGCTTCATTTCTTTGAAGATGTTGAAGGTTTTGAGTTCCGACGTTTACAATGCTTTTGCACTTTAAGATCTCATTGTGTCATTTGTGTGAGACATCTGTAAATAGTGGCTTGGGAGCATCTATCTCGTTAATTATCTATCTCTTTTGTTTTTTATTAGTACAATGGTGGTACAAAGGTTTGAATCTATGACCTTAATTTGTATCCACCTTGTTAATTATCTCTCTCTGTTTTTTTTTATTAGTTGGTATAATGATGGTAGAGAAGTTTAAACTTATATATTGACCTTATGCAAACTACTCAAAATTAATTCATGCCCATTAACTTACTCGTAGTAGCTTATCTCCTTGTTTATTTATCAAGACATATTTCTCTTGTGGCAATACTTAACTAGCCAAATGGCATCAGTGTTTGATGAACTTTTACACAAGGCTTAATATCTCAACCATTTTGACATTTTTTTTTTACACATATTGCAATTTGCATGAATTTTTTTTTTGGTAAGTAGACGGGGCAAAAGCCCAAACCAAGAGAAACCAATTACATAGAAACTACTCTATCAAAAAGTACGTGGCTTAAGTCAGCCGAAAAGCTAGAATTCAAGAAGGATGGCACCTGATGATAAACAACACAACCCCAGGGCATGGGAATGCGCAATTTGTATGATTTGATTTGTTGTAAAGAATAATTTCGAAAACCTGGTTAATTTCACTTGTAGAAATTTAATTGGCCATTGAATTTTTATTTGGGACTTATACTTGACAGGTGGCACTTTGTGATTGACCTTGAACGATGAGGTAGCTATTGTTCGCCAAGTATTGATTGATGCATAATCTATCTTCATCTCTAATTTACCTTCTTCCTTGATAGTTAAAATTGGGAACATAATTCAATATTTGATGGGGTGTATATATTGCACTAATTAATTGAAAAGTTTTTTTTTCAGTTTGAACAGAATTGTGATAGAAGTCTTGATTTTCTACTCAAATAGATGAAGTTGGATTTTTCAAATGAGTCAGCCAGTTTAGGATAAAACTTTTTGTCATCGGGTCGGACTGAGAAAAGAATGAAGGCTCTTAAAAGCTGACATGACGTTAGAATATTTATAATACAAAGTTTAAGCGAATTTTCTATAATTTAGTTTCGTTCATTAATCCCAAAATCCACAACACAGCTGTACTTGCAACAACTGGAATTTTAAACCATGATAGATATATCCCCTATGCGTGGAACCAGAAATGAAGTGGAAAGAAGAAAAGGCCACATCCGTGGCTGCTCCGCAAAAGAAGCCACCCCAGCTAAACCATGTGCAAAGGAATAATAATAATATTTTCCTTACTCAAACCTTTATTTGGGTATGATTTGATTATTGTTGTTGTTGTTGTTCATGGTCAACGGATAGCGAAGCCTCCCCTCCTACCAAAAAAAAACCCTTCAACTTGTCTTAGAAAATTCTTTGTTTCAATTTCCAAACATATACATGATGTGACCCTCATGTCTCAAGAATTGAGAGAAGAAAGCAATCAAAGCATCCATCTAAGCGTTGGGCTCTGTGGAGCTATCAGCTATGGAACAAAAACCAGCAGAGATTGGATCCTCGCTTCTGCTTCCTTCTGTGAAAGAGCTAGCAAAGGAGACACTAACTAGAGTTCCCGAGCAATATCTTCGTCCAGATATTGACCCTCCAATTGTATCTAACACAGACTCTTTGCCACAGATCCCTGTCATCGACCTAAATAAGCTGTTGTCTGAAGAAGAAGTGAAGGGACCTGAACTGGAGAAGCTTGACCATGCATGCAAAGAATGGGGTTTCTTCCAGGTTTGGCTTCTACTACTCCACCTACTAATCTGCACTTCTGTTTGATTATCTGTGTCTTTATTGACCTTCACCTTCCTTTTAATTATTGTTACAAAAAACGTTTGCAAAAATTATCTAATTCAGAATTAAGAGGTCCTATCTTCAGAATGAAATAAAAACAAGGAAACAGTGAATTCAACTACTCACACCTTGTATATATGCAATTTAATTTTAATATCATCAAACATGTGAATTATGACTAATTCAATAATGGAATTCTTACTATTTTATTTAGATTGGAAGTTTTCATGCATTCTTATTGATTTCCCCCATGTTATATATTACGGTCACAGTAGAAAGAATAATTGGAATCAAAATACTTAGTTCAAGTTTAGTAGCTGCAATCATGCAATAAATAAACAGTTAATACTGAAACTTTAGTTTGTCTCACTAGTTCACATAGAAGATTGGATTCTATAGTTTCTTTAATATGAATTCCTCAAATTCTGTTGTGATAAAACAGCAATCTCTACTTCCAAAAAAAGAAAAAAAACAATCTCTACCGTTTTCGTATGATATAACGTTGAAGGTTCAGTCAACATATGTGAATGCTCTTAAACTATTAGGGGAAGTTATAGAAATATCTTTCATCTCTTATTCCATCCCCCACAATAAAATTGTTTAGGTTTATGTGTTGAAACATCTACAAATTTGGAAGTGACCGGATATTAAAACTCTTTAGGTGTACTAAAACTTATCCATTTGATTTGACCGAAGTAAAAAATTTACCCGTAAAAAGTACTCCTTTTTGCATGTATAATTGAAATTCAATTTAAATGTAAAATGGGATTAGTAAGAATCAAACTACATGTATTGATCACTTGGGCATGAAAATCTAAATATAATGTCATGTAAAGTAACCAATCAATCTATAAGCTTAACTTGGGTAACATGTCAAGAAACTACTTCTATTTCAAATAAAAACATACAAAAGAATAGGGCATTAATAAAAATTAGGTTTAGATAAAATTCGTAAAATATCTTAAATTTAAACATGTGTACCATTATATTGCACACCAAAGAGAGAGTAATGCATCTTTGTACAAATGCGATTGTGTATAACAGCTGATTAATCACGGAGTGAGCCTCGCATTGGTGGAAGATGTGAAGAGAGGTGCTGAAGAACTCTTCAATCTTACAATGGAAGAGAAGAGTAAGCTTTGGCAGAAACCAGGAGATATGGAGGGGTTTGGTCAAATGCTTGATGTGTCTAAAGAAGAGCGATTAGATTGGGTAGATTTGTTCTACATTTTCACTCTTCCATCCCACTTAAGGAAGCCCCACCTATTCCCTAATATACCCCTGCCATTCAGGTACACTTTCTAGCTTCCCACCCCAACACGAGAATCAATAATTTTATGTTATTTTGTAGTGCCTTTACTATCTTTTCAGCTCTAAGTTGGATAAATTTTAGGGTAACATGTAAAATTTAAACTTTATTTAATATGTAAATAACCCTGTTGTGCTATGGATGTAATAATTATCTCCTAAATTTTTTCGATTGTGCAATTATCCCTTCCTGTAACTTAATTTATTAATTTTTAATCAGCATATGAGACTCACATGTTTTCATTAGTTAGTTATTTTAGACATTCAATTTTTTTTTTATAGAAACTCATTTAATTAATATTATTATAATAATTTAGGAAAAGAAATCTTTAGAGACTACGAGGATAGAGAATATGGCAAAAATTAAGTATTTCTGTGAGTTACATCACTAAAAAAATGTATATAACTCACAAATGAGATTCTATTAAAATTTAGGAAGAATTAAGCCTTTTATACGCATTCTATTAAAGATTTAACGAACGGAAAGAATTAATTGCACAAGTAAGATGACTGAACAAGACGTTATTTGCATATTGAATAAAGTTGAAGGGATTCTAGCATTTTATCCATTTTGAGTAAAATCATATGACATCGTATTAAAAAAAAATCTATGCCTATAATAGAATATAGTTTGATATACTAGTGATTAATTTCGTATGAAATACAGAAATCATGTAAAGGAAAACATTTGTTTGTTACGGGATTTGTTCTTTCTTATGAAATCAAACCAAAATTAAAGCAGGGGAAAAAATCAAGTGTACGGAAAGCCAAAAATAAAAAGAACTTTTTCAATTAAAATATAAGTTTTGACCAAATTCAAACTCTCATAAATCATTCTTATTGTCATTGTTATTATACTCTATAAAAATAAGGGTAAACTACACTAGGCTGGTTTGCATGAGCTTCTATTATATGAGTTTTTTTTTATATCTTTAATAAAAAGTAAATAGTACTTTATGCTTGGATGCAATATTTAAAAATATATTTTTATGTTTAAAAAAAATTGTGCTATAAAAAAGATCATTTTTTAGAAGTATTATAATGTACATTTTTTAGTGTTTCAACTTTTTTTTAAGAAAAAGAAAACTCATCCAAACACATTAAAATATAACAAAAGTACTTTTTTTTAAAAAAATCTTTTTTTATCAATAAAAGCACATCAAATAAGCACTTTATATCTTGAAAAATTTGGTCAAATCAATTTTAATACACTAACTTTAAGATTTTACTACTTACCTTCGTTAAGTTTCAAAACCATACACTACAATCCGTTAAGGATTCAGAAATATTGCAAATGGTCATTTTTCCGATAAATCACACAAAAAGATTTATTAAAATTTGTCTTCTAAAATACATTGGTAGGAGAAATTGATTTATGTGCATGATCTGTAGAATAAAAAAATTAAGACGTTATGAACTCTGGTCGTAAACAGTACAAAACATAGAATTAAAGAATGTTGTGTACTTTGTAGGTGGGCAGAACAAATAATCACAATGCTGACAGATGATATCTCCATTTTAGTTTTAGTTAAATTATGATTTGTTCCGGTATATCTAAATCTTCAAAAGGTCAATGGCATAATATGTATGTTTCTGAAACATGAGGAAGGCAAACTAAATCACTTTTAAAGAACCACGAACTAGCAATATGAGAAGAATAAAATTTTAAATTTTAAATTTGGTATACAATTAAATCATTTACAATAAAAAAAAATTCAAGAGGAGAAAGTGTAAATTTGAATTTGGTATACTAAAATTAATTGTAAAATATTAAAAAAAAAATTTAACATTTATTTTATCTATATTTTGTACTAAACATATGTTTCAATATTCATTTTTATCTTGTGCCCTTAAATGACAACTTCTTGCCTCTGCCACACGATGCAAACATATGAAGTTAATTAGAATATTGCTATTGCCTTCTAGTATCTCAAAATCACATTAATAAGTTTGTGCTGACCGCTGCAGGGATAATTTAGAGGATTATTGTACAAAAATGAGAGACCTTGTCATCAACATGCTTGTTCTTATGGGAAAAACTCTTGCTATAGAACCCAAGGATATTAAAGAGTCATTTGGAGAAGGAGGCCAATCAATAAGGATCAATTACTATCCTCCTTGTCCCCAACCAGAAAATGTCCTTGGCCTCAAGGCTCACAGTGATGGTGATGCCCTCACCATCCTTCTCCAAGCCAATGAAGTGGAAGGCCTCCAAATAAGAAAAGATGGAACGTGGATTACTGTTAAACCTCTCCCCAATGCTTTCATCATTAGCCTCGGAGACGTTATGGAGGTAAGTAATTAAAAATGAATTTGTATCATCTCATTTTTACTCAATAATATATAGGATATGGTGTTGTTATGATAGAGAAAGACCTAACACAGGTAATAGCAAATATTTCCATGATAAAATTTGTGTCTTTTTTTTCTTCTCATAACAAGATCTTATCAAGAAGGGATCCATTAAAAATTACGAGTAATGATTGTGTGACCATTATAATTGTGCAATTTTTGGTCATCAAAAGGTATCTAACAAATTAGTGATGCAACAATAACAATCAAATTTTATCCTAATAACTGAGATCGGCTACATATGGATCAAATGACAATATTGGACTCTATCAAAAATCAAATTTTTAGTAAATCAATTTAAAATAAGGCCTTTTGTAATAGTTTCTACTAAAGTTTGTCTTTGGTTTTCTTCTTTTTTCTTTTAATTAGACTATCTTTAATTTAATTCACTTTTTTCGTGGGAGCATTTGATGGCGTTTGTATCACATTAAAAGATAGGCATGACCATCTACCCCATAAAAATGACAGGCTTGACTATCTACCAAAATAAAAAAGATGGGCTTGACCATGTTTTAATGATATAAGTAATTAAAAATATGTTTCAAATTTTAATGTAAAGACTGTGTCACTACTCACAAGTATTACCATAAGATTATATATTGAAACGTAAGGATTTTCTTGCCCTTAATTGAACACTTAAAATTTGATTACTAACTTCTCATGTGGTTTGACAGATAATGACAAATGGGATATATCGGAGCACTGAGCATCGAGCAATAGTTAACTCACAGAAAGAAAGGCTATCCATAGCCACATTTTATGGCCCTGAATGGAATGGAAGTATAGGTCCAGCACCAAGTCTTGTTACTCCAGAAAGACCAGCATTGTTCAAAACAATTGGCGTAGCAGATTTCTACAAGGGATACCTCTCAGGCGAGCATCGTGTTGGGAAATCATACATTAATGATGTTTTGAGGATCCAAAATGAGAACGACAAAGGTTCGTAGAACTGAATTTAGGTGTAATGAAAACAATACAAGTAAACCGAAAATAATAATAAGATAATAATTACTTAATTAGAGAATTATTTATTTGTTTCAAGTCCAACATGTAATTGTGCGTCACAAGATTTGGGTTGAAGAAGATTCAAAGAGCTACTCACCAGAAGATGGGAGGATAGAATTTTACATGCTTAATTACAAGAAGGCCAACAGAGTTGCAGAATGTTTGGCTAGTATTTCTCATATGTTCGCAGTGAGAGAGACACAGATTCATGCTCAGCCAAATAAGTGTGGCCAATTGTTAATGGAGGACATCCTCTGTTCATCCTTTTATTCCTTTGTAGCCTGGGCTCATAGTCCGTCTTTTGTATGATTTAAATTCTGTATAATAAATTCAATAAGTTTCCTGTAAGATATATTATATAAAATAAATGTACATGCCTCCATAAATTCCAAATACATGATATATACCTAAGATTCTGTATCTGCCTATCTGGCAGTAGGCACGGAAGTCAGTCATCAACACCGCCATTATGTCTGACTAATTAAATGTGTAGGTTAAGAATGGTAGACTCACAATCCCATGTTATTTTGTAAGTGGGAGGACTTTATATATTGTAGGTTAGGCATCGATCATCAGCTGAACCAATGGAACAAGAATTGCCTAACCTTGGAAACTCTCTTCTGGTGTCTTCTGTCCAAGAGCTAGCAAAGGAGCCCTTGACCACAATTCCAGAGCAATATGTTCGTCCAGATCTGGAACCTTGTGTTGCATCTGATAAGTATTTCCCACAAGTTCCTGTCATCGACCTGAATAAGCTGTTGTCTAAAGATCTCAATGCATCAGAACTAGAAAAGCTAGACTATGCATGCAAAGAATGGGGTTTCTTCCAGGTTTGGCATCACTTTCTATCATATCTTTATTGCAAGTTGAAGGAATAATTATCCAACTTGTTCACGCTTGAACTCAAGCTTGATTTTCGTACCAGCTCCGACGTGTTTGTTGTCTTCTCTGATAGTGTTGAGGATGCTCTCTACGGTTGCATGGCCGATCTGGTTAAAAATTAGTTGAGGTGTATTGGACAAATTGAGGTTTCTTGGCCGAGGTGAGGCTAAATGCCAAGGTGTTCTTGATAACCTTGGGTTTCTTGGTCGAGATGAGGCTAAATGCCGAGGTGAGACTAAATGCCGATGTGTTCTTGACAACCAGAGGCTTCTTGGACGAGGTGAGGTTAAATGCCAAGGTGTTCTTGACAACCTTGAGCTTCTTGGCCGAGGTGAGGTTAAATGTCGAGGTGTACTTGATGACCTGAGGCTTCTTGGCCGAGGTGAGGCTAAATGCCAAGGTGTACTTAACGACCTGAGGCTTCTTGGCCGAGGTGAGGCTAAATGTCAATGTGTTCTTGACGACCTAAGGCTTCTTGGTCGAGATGAGAGTAAATGCCAAGGTGAGGCTAAATGCCGATGTGTTCTTGACGACCTAAGGCTTGTTGGCCGAGATGAGACTAAATGCCGATGTGTTCTTGATGACCTGAGGCTTCTTGGCCGAGGTGAGGCTAAATGTCGCGGTGTTCTTGACAACCTTGGGCCTCTTGGCCGAGATGAGGTTAAATGCCGAGGTAAGGCTAAATGCTGAGGTGTTCTTGACAACCTTGGGCTTCTTGGCCGAGGTGAGGCTAAATGCCGACGTGTACTTGACGACCTGAAGACATTGATTTTCCTTTCTTCCTCAAGATAACTTCGGTCATCTGGGGTGAGGAAACCATGTCGGCATACTTTAGTCTACTCATACTTGTGAAGACATCAGGATTCCTTGCTTCCTCGAGATGACTTGTTATTTGGGTGAGGAAACTGTGTTGACATACTTTGGACGACTCGGACCTGTAAGGACATCAGTTTTCCTTTCTTCCACGAGATGACTTCAGTCATCTGGGTGAGGAAACTGTGTCTATGTACTTTGGTTGGCTCGGACTTGTGAAGACATCAGGTTTCCTTGCTTCCTCAAGATGACTTTAGTCATCTGGGTGAGGAAACTGTGTCGACGATCTATGGTCGAATCAACTCATTGGCTAATCGGCTTGGTTTTGGGGGAAGTCTTGTCTCAAATGACTCTGGGAAGATAAAAAAAATCGGCTCATCACCTCACCCTTGTGATTACATAGGGTTTTCCTTATTGGATCGGTCTTATCAGCTCACTCTTAAGGAGAACTTGTCAGATCAGAAGATCGGCTCATCAGCTCACCATTCTAATTACATCGTGTTTTCCTTATTGGATCGGTCTTATCAGCTCACTCTTAAGGAGAACTTGTCAGATCGGAAGATCGGCTCATCAGCTCGCCATTCTAATTACATCGTGTTTTCCTTATCGAATCGGTCTTATCAGCTCACACTTAAGGAGAACTTGTCAGAACGAAAGATCGGCTCATCAGCTCACCCTTGTGATTACATTGGGTTTTCCTTATTGGATCAGTCTTATCAGCTCACTCTTGAGGAGAACTTGTAAGATCGAAAGATTGGCTCATCAACTCGCCCTTGTGATTACATTGGGGTTTCCTTATTAGATCGGTTTTATTAGCTCACTCTTGAGGAGAACTTGTTAGATCAGAAGATCGGCTCATCCTTGACTACAATCGGGTTTCCCTCATTAAATCGGTCTTGCTTGTCCCTTTAAAGAAGGTGTTCATTCAGTATCATTTGATTTCTTTGTTAGCCATCTCTTCAGATTGATTGGGTTATTTAAGCTAGTGGCCGCAAGCATGATGGCCCTTTGGCATCATAAGCAGCTTGTGTTTGTCTGGAGTCTTTGATAGGAGTTCAATCCTCAGTTGCACAAAAATCAGTTAGGAGGAAAGGTCCAGTGCTTGGGATGAGTTCCTGACTTCTTTGCAAAGTTGACTCCTTAACCTGTGGCTCAAAATCGCTTGGTGGATTAACTTACGTGCTCAGATTAAATTTCTGACATCGTCTCCTTATCTTGAGTGACTCAAAAATGGTCGGTGGAGGAAAGCACAACCTCAAATCAAATTCCTGGCTCCGTGTTCGGATTTAGTTCTCCCTCAAGATCGGTTGGAGGATTAGGGAGCGTGTTCAAATCATATTCCTAACTCCATGCTCGGTTAGGATTTTTGGCTCTGATCGGATTTGTTTCTCCTTATCCTAAATGGCTCAAAATTGGTTGGAGGAGGAAGAGGCACGACCTCGGGTCGGATTGCTAGCACCGTGATCGGATTTTGTTCTCCTTCAAGATCGGTTGGAGGAAGAAGAGGCACGACCTCGGGAGGTCAGATTCCTGGCTCCGATATCAAATTGGGTTCTCCTTCAAGATCGGTTGGAGGAGGAAGAGGCACGACCTCGATTCAGATTCCTGGCTCTGAGATCAGATTTGGTTCTCATTCAAGATCGGTTGAATGAGGAAGAGCCATAACGTCGGGTCGGATTCTTGGCTCCGAGATCGGATTTGGTTCTCCTTCAAGATTGGTTGGAGGAGGAAAAGGAACGACCTCGGGTCGGATTCCTGGCTCCGTGATTGGATTTGGTTCTCCTTCAAGATCGATTGGAGGAGGAAGAGAAAAAGGCACGACCTCGTGTCAGATTCTTGGCCCCATGAAATTGTTACTAAAGTTCTGCCACCCAGTTTTGGGAGCTTGGAAATATTCTTTTAGGTCTGGCGGTGATCAAACCACCGAGCCTAATCAAATAACCAATATCGGTTCACAGGATAAATTTGCAATATAATTGATGAATTAAGTCATTTCTCTTAAGGATCAACTCAGTGTCACAACTAATTAGACAAGCAATTAAAATATAATGCAATTAAAACTGAAAACGATATTACAAAAGCAACCAATCCTAAGGAATTGACTAATCCTGATTTTAATCCATCCTTGATTTCCAAGTATTCATTCAATCATTAATCAAATCCTTGATCTTAGGTTGTATTAAGATGCCTCAACATGATCCCTGAATTTCCTATTGGATAAGCTTCCAGAATTCGGTTAATCTAAGTGAGACGAATTTAGCACCCCTATAGCCGAGATTAACCTAAAATCGGAATTCAATTAATCCTAATAATACATCAAAAAGCTTTGGTGGATTGTTTAGTCTTTGTGATCTCTTCCAAACGTATGATAATTAAGCAATCAACACACGAACTCCCAAATTAAATTACACAATTCAATTCGGGATTAAACAAAGAGAGGAAGGGAAATTTGATGAACAATTGAATTTGAAATAACTAAAACATAATCTCAGGATTAAGGTATCAGGACTGACATTGTAACATCCCTAAATTTTGATTATAATCTTAATTCTAGCTTAATTAAATCATATGGAAGTCCTAGTGTAATTTTCTGGAATTGGGATAAATTGGAAATTTTTAGAAATCACAAAGGGTATTTTGGTCATTTTACACCCCCAGTGGCAATTTGGTGAATTCTCATTCAAGTGGAGGGCAAAGTTGACAATTCAACTTCACCCTCTCTTGTTTAAGGAGCCGTGCATGTTGGAAGACCATATGGTCATCTTCTTAAAATATCAAATTCTCTATAGCCAAGGTTTCCTTAAGGTTGTAAGAGCCAAAGTAGGTATTTTTACTCATCTTTTGGCTTCGGTTATTTGATAGTTATTGATCACCTTCATCTCTTCTTCAATCCTATGGTTTTAGTTTAATGGAGAACTCATGTTCATCTTTGAGAATCAAGAACACAAATTCTAAAGTTCTTGTATGATTTGGTTGTTTTGAAGGAAGTTGAAGAGGAAGTTTTCATAAGGATTTTTGGTTGGTTTGATATCACCTCAAGCCTAGTTCTTGTCCTAAATCATTGCTAGGTGAGTGTGGGTTGATTTGTGATATGGTATGGTGTTATTTAGGGTGTGAGTTTAAGTATTGAAGATAACAACTTCTATGTGTTAAGTTTGTTTTTGAATGTTTGGATTGTTACTTGTATTCAATGGTATGGATGTATGAGAATGATTGGATTTGATACTTGTTATTCAATGAAATGAATGAATGAATGGATGAATGAATGAAGTTTAAGATAAGAGGTGTATGATCAAAAATTGATTTTTATGACTGTGAATCGATTCACAAGATGTGTGAATAGATTCATAAACTCGTGAATAGCATTGTGAATAGATTCACAGACTTGTGAATAGTACTGTGAACTCGTGAATAACACTGTGAATCGATTCATAATATTGTGTGAATAGATTCACAAACCCATGAATAGCATTGTGAATAGATTCACAATATTGTCTGAATAGATTCACAGACCCATGAATAGCTGATCAATCAATTTGAGACACTTATGTTAGCTTTGTATTATGCTTTATTAGATGTTTATTGTGCCCAATATTAGTATTTTAGATGAGTTTAATGTTGTTGGGCTTCATTGGGCTTTAATGCAAATATTGAATAATTTTCGAATTTTGATGCATTTTGACCTTTCTTCCTTGGTTAGGCCATAACTTGGGACTCGGTGATCTATTTGAGGTGCTCTTGGTGTCTTTGGAAAGCTAAGACAATGTTCTACAAGTTTCATGAAGAACTCAAGAGCTGAATCGGACTTCTAAGGGTCCAAAATATCCCTGTAATACAGAGTAGGTTTGCTGTCACGGAAATCTGGGCAGTGTGGACATATTGGACTACATAATGAGCTATAGGCCTCCTCTTAGGCTGAAACTTGGACATTGGAAACATAAGACCCATATCTCCAACTTCACTGAAGACCATTTAGTCAATAGATGTCGTTTTAGGTATCATTATGAAGCTACAAGTTGGTTTGAATTTGGAAACACGTTCTACCAACCTAACATGAGGTAGGTTCAATGTTTTTGGCATATCTGGAGTTCTAAACGTCCAAATGGCATGATTCCAATTGCAAAATTTCAAGGAGACAACTGGCTACAACTTTCATGAAGACCTCCAAGCCAAAATACACCGTCTAGGTGATAAAAATGAAGCCAGAAGTCAGATAAGAGTTGTTGACTAAAAGCCACCAACCATACACCAACCCACCTACCATGCACCAACCCACCAACCATGCATCAAGCTTCCATATTTGACAATTTCCATATTTTTATAAGTTGTATTCAGATTATGTACATGTACAAATTGGCTTCTAGGATTAGTATAAATAGAGCCAATCTCTTTGTATTATGAGAATTCAATTTTGAAGTAAGTTTCAAGAAAGTTTAAGTATTTGTGAGAGTTTTCTTTCTCTTCTTCTCCATTCTCTTTACAATTTCGTTTTTGTTCTTTAATTTCTGAGTTCTTCCTTCTCATCCATGGAAGGCTAGGCTCTCATAATCAATCCAAGGGATTAGCCATCTTGATGTTTAATTTGGAGATCTTGTTTCGCTTGTTCATATTGCTTAATTGTTATTCAAGTTTCTCTTCTTCCTCTTTTAATTTTGATCTAGATTGAATTGCTTAATTTGATTTGGATGTTTATGTGATAATAGCTTTATTATCATGTATTCAAGAGGATCACATAGAATAAACAATTTATTAAAGCTTTTTGATGGATGGTGCTTACTTTGTCTAACCTTGGTTAATTAAATCCTAGATGCTTATCTAGTAGAGGATTCTTAGATCATGTTGAGGCGTCTTGATATGATCTATGGCCAAGAACATGGTTAGCAATTAAGTGAATTCCTTGTGATAAATGATGGATTAAACTCAAGATCGGTAAAATTTCCTTGGATTGGTTAATTTGTTAATTACTTTCCTTTAATTCAATTAGTGTATTATCTTTTCAAATCATCAAAACCCCCCTTTCAATTATCTTGATCTGATTAAATCTTTATTCTTTTTGGATCCTTGAGAGACGATTCGGTTCATGCTCTATACTACAAATTAGTTTGCGAACCGGTAAATTTTATTTATTTGACGGGTCTCGACAACCTCTTGTCAATAGCATTGTGAATAAATTCACAATAACGTGTGAATAGATTCACAATATTGTGTGAATAGATTCACTAAGAGATTCATTGAATAGATTCACAGATGCTTAAAATGATAACTTAGTACAATGAAGGGATGTGTAACTAAGTGAACGTGGTTGAGAGGATTGAGCATAATACTTGCGTAGTTCAATAATAAATTGAGAGGATTGAGTATAATGCTTGTGTAGATTAAATCTTGTATTGATTAAATGTGATGTTATTATGATATTATGATTGAGCATGATATGAATATGAAAGCATTGCATTGCATAGTGAGATGGCCTAACCAGAAGGGGTTAGTATACAATATGTGAGAGATTACCTAACCGGAAGGGATAGATGAAAGAATAAGCGGTGCATAATTACTTGCATTGCATAGTGAGATCGCCTAACTGGAAGGGGTTAGTGTACAATACTTGAGGGGTGCCTAACCTACGGGGTTAGATGAAAACAGAATGACATAAAACATTGCATACTGCATATTGCGAGGGCCTAACTGGAAGGGGTTAGTGCACAACAAGAGGAGTGGAGAAAGAAAAAGTGTGAAGAAAAAGTGTGAACATCATGTGCATTCATAAACTCATTGCATATGTTGGTTTGATATTACTTGATATATTGAATTGTGTGTATGCTTGCATTCTTATTACATGCATACTTTATATACAAGTTTTATTCACATTCATTGGGAAGTTGTTCTCACCCCCTCTTTCTCAGATTCGCAGGAACACCCCGGACCCTCTACGGGTTAAGTACGGAGGATTCTGTTGTATTATGATACTTGTATTTTGGTGGAGTTGAGCTCCATTATGTAGTTATAATATGATGTGTATTATATATTACTCTGATGTAGACAGGACAGGGAAACTGATGAACTAGCATTGTTGTTCTCAGCTCTGTTGTATTTAAGTGTGCTCAGTCAGGATAGTGTCTAGTATACACTTGTATGATGTACGTATTCTGATAATATTTTGAATGAGATAGGAGATCTCTTGTTGATATATATATATATATATATATGTACTCTGGTTGGTTCGAAATGATTGATTGTAATCCGCTGTTTATTTTATGACGTTTGGGAACATACGAGAAAACAAAGGAAACGCTGCCGAATTTTATATGTAATAAAAAAATTCCACGTAAGACTTATGAGTTGGTAAATTATGTAGTAAATAATAGGTCTTGCAGACATTCCCTATGATTGATTATAAGGTTCTAGCCTTCCATGGATGGAAGGGAAGCCATACAGAAAAATAAAGAAAACCAAAAGAAGAGAAGAAGGAAAACTCAAAGTGCAGAATGTAAACAGTGTATTTCATTTTTGCTGCTGCCTCTACATATAACTAACCCCTAATTTGGTTGTACATGATTAGAAACTCATTAGACACAAAGCTAGGTCAATTAGGAATCATTGGGCCCAAGTTTCATGCTAATTGGAGGCCTAGAGCCTAAGTTATGCCTAGTTAAGTAGCCCAATCTTGTTAGCAACTCTTCTTCAACTTCTAGCTTAATTTGCATGCGATGGATTTTGGCTTGGAGTTCTTCGTAAGAATTGTAGCTTTATGTCTCACCTTTAATTTGGCCTTGGCTTGACATTTATTGGACTCCTACAACTCGAGATATGGATTGTCGACTGCGCAGAGGTCAAACTGCCAGGATCAGCTCACTGGCTCTATCTTCGACTTCAATTTAAATTGTCTTAAAGTGATACTTAGATCTCAAGGTCTCATGAAACTTGTATATCTTTGTCTTATCTTTCCACATACACCAAGATCACCTCAAATGTATCACCAAAGCCCAAGTTATGGCCTAATCAAGGAGGAAAGGTCAAAATGCATTAAAATCCGAGAATTAATCATAGTTTGCATTAAAGCCCAATGAGGCACAACAACATAAAACTTAGCTAAAATACTAATATTGGGTACAATAAACATCGAATAAAGCCAAGTACAGAGTTATAATAAGTGTCTCAAATTGATTGATCAGGCGGCAATTAAATATTGTGCCACCATTGTAGATGTACATGCTTTAGAGGGTGGCGTGGGGTAGGAGAGTCTTATTATCTTCTTCTGGAAAAAAGTTTTTATTATGATCTCTAGCTAATCCTTTAGAAATTTTAAGTAGAGACAAAGGTAAAGACAATACTTGTAAAACACTAAGAAATAATTTTTTATACTTTTATATTTATACATAAAAAATATATTAATATAAAATAATGAAAGATAAATTTATAATTGTTCCCTTAGCTTTTTCAAAATTTGAAAATGCTGAATAATTTTTTTATTATCAATACTATGAAATATTTCTCTTTATTCAACTATTTCACCTTCCGTAAGATTCCAATTCTTAATGATATTTATAGCAAAGAATGTTTGTTCAACTGTTGCAGTTGCCACTAGGGGTGGATATAGGTTGGGTTGAGTTGGATTTAGGATAATTTTGGACCCAACCCACTCATGGAAGCAGTGGGTTGGGGTTATATTTGGAGATTATTTTCCTTTGACCCGAACCAATCTGACCCGCTCATATGTGGGTTAGGTTGGGTTGAACCCGTGGATTGAACTAAAACCTAAAAAAAACAATTTGCATGCTAAAATAGAAAGTAAAATTTGTTCTGAATAACATAACATAAGTTTCCAAATAACATTACATAAAATATAAATTTCAAAGTACATATAACTCTAGGATTACAATTACGATCAACACAAACAAACACCAAAGAAACTTATAACACAATTAACTAATGACACTATAATCAACGACTCATCTCCTCTTTGATTTCCTGCAAGTCAATAATACCATAACATTAACCAGAATCAGCACAATTGTCAAAATAAAGAAAAATTGAAACTAACAATGAAATAATAAATTAAAAAGAACTAGAATCCTAACTAGTTAAATGAAAAACATCTAAAATGATCAATTATTACGATCCACAACTTCATCTCTAGCAGCAGACATATCTAACACATAAAGGAATCATGAAGCATTAGCAAAAATTAATGATTAAACTATTAGTAATTGACTAAACAAATTAAGTAAATTCTATGTAGTACACTATCTGCTTCAATCTTTTTACTTTCATCTATTTGAGCCTGTAAATCAATGTGTTTATCAAGGTTCTGAATTATTTATGAGCTCAAATCAATGCCTCAACAGTGGTGAGTTGCAAAGAACTACGAAAATGATTCAGAACTCGCCTTTTAATACTAAATGTAGTGTAATTTTAATTTAAAAATTCTCAAGAAATTAATCATCTAAAAAAATTATAACGTTATATAAGATTCTCAAAGCCTCAATAAAAAGTGATTACACATCCTAAAATATTATTAAAAAAAACTTTAGTGGGTTGGGTTGGGTTTTGTGGATTTGCAGAGTCTCTCAACCGGCTACTCGACCTATACCTTGTGGCTTTGGCTATTTTAAACCCAACCCAACCCACAGACCCAAACCAATCCGTCAACTATGGGTTGGATTGTGTAAAAATGTGTGGGTTTGTGGGTCTACCCGACCCGCTGTCCACCAACTAGTTGCCACTAGTAATATCCTTGTCTTCTTTTTACTTTTACTATGGGAGAGAAATTTAAAGAGTTGGATTTCTACCTTTTAGGTGTCATGTGAGATAGTTTGAACTGGTAAAATTTACTTGTTATAATCTTCATGATGGGAACAAACTTTAAAAAATAATGAAAACAAAAATGATAAAATAGTACTACTCTAATAAAAAAATAAAAATAAAATTGAAGTTTTGTTAACCTGGATCAGTGCCTACTTCCTGGATTTCCTTTTTAGAGTCTCCACAAATATTAAGATTGAACTAGGAATGGGTAGGAGGTCTCCAACTTTATTTCATGTGATGTCCAGTTTCCCTTAGGTTCTTTGGTTCGATTTTAGCTCTTGAATTGAGGGAGATTTGGTATGTATTTTCTGAAATATTTGATCAATGATTGCAGCGGGTATGATATTTTTGGGTTGTCTAGCTGTTCAAAGCTGCTCTCCAAAAAAGAATTTGACCTTATGAGGGATTTTAACCATTCAAATTGATTGTTTCCAAGAAATGCTTAGTTTCTCAATTGGATTGTGTGCATGGTTTATAAATTTATAAGATGCCTTAGCAGAGCGTTGACCAACATGGGTAAATCATCAAAATATCTTAGGGTGAGAACCAACAAGTGATAGTGGCATGCGCACATTTTAAAAAATAATATTTTTGAAACGTCTACTTAAAATAAACAATTATATGCCTACATTGGTTGAACTTTGTTTAAGATTGATCATTCAAGAGATCAAACAATACAAGTCAACTTTGTACTACGACGTTTACCAAAAAAAGAAGCTTTGTGCTACTAAAGTTAATTAACTAAAGATTTTTTTTTTAGCTTTTCATTGGTGGAAAATGTAAAGAACTAAGTCGGAGGAATTGATGATTCATGGCTTTGGGGTTTATGACTAGTGGAGGAAGAGCGTCTTGCTTTTGCTGGTGTGCCCAAGTCTGTAAACTGAAATTAAACACCAGTAAAATAAATTTTCAAATTTCAAATGGTTCAAGTAAATTAAAATTACATGTTTATTGACACAACTTACCCATCAAATATCATCAATGGTTACATATCATTTCAATAGGCTAATTTCAATCACCATTCTCATCATAATCAACAACATAAAGCACCAGACACCATAAACTACATAGCATAATAAAATAAGCCACAACCCATAAAATACCCAAAGATCACCACCACAACCTAGTTAAACATTATAACTTTAGTCCAAAATGGAAACTTATATAACAACTTAAGAGTTTAACAATCAAATTAGCCACAACATGAATTTACCTGATTGACTCTACAGTTGGGAAAATCAGGCAGCATGTGACCCATAATATTGTGCAAAAGATAAGTCATTTGTTCCTCTAAAGTTTTAACCCTTTCATTACTTGTTTGCAATTGTGACTACAACTCTTCCCAATGTTGCCTTGATGGGGCACCACTAGAAGAAGACATTGTCATCCCCCCAAAGTGGAGACTGGTGGATCCAGAGATCTGAGATGGGCAGACACCAAATCTTATATCTCAAACACGTCCTAGGTGCTCTTTCCCAAATACCTTACTATATGTGTCATCTTCAAAAGCAATTTGGGAAGAAGACTCGTCAGCCTACAAGTCTAATTATTCCTGCATTTAAAATTAAGCAATGTATGTAATTAAGTATCCAAAGCTTAAATATAATAATTGTTATCTTTTCTAACAATACAAATTTATAAATAAAATATTGTACTTACATAGTATGATTACCCTTCTTTCAGAGCTGAGCTGCAACACGAAGACTTTGACGAAATGAGGCCACCCTTTGTGTGCAATAATCACCTATAACCAAGAGACATCCAAATTCAAGAGAGTGAAACACCAAGCTAGGCAAACCTATATGCATGGAAAACTAGCATCATACATATCAAAGAATGTCTAACAAGCAATTTGAGACCTTCAATCAATAGCACAACCACCCACATACAGAACAAATGTGAGAGAGATAATCCAAAAGGCAGGGGCACAAATTTGTGGAAGCTTAGGTCCTAAACACAAATTTAGATAAACTTAACTCAATTCATTGATGTACGAATGGAGGAAAAGTCAAGCACTTTAAAACTTCAGGGATGTATGATATATTATTGATCAATCAATTTGAGACACTTATGTTAGCTTTGTATTAGGCATTATTAGATGTTTATTGTGCCCAATATTAGTACTTTAGATGAGTTTAATGTTGTTGGGCTTCATTGGGCTTTAATACAAATATTGAATAATTTTCGGATTTTGATGCATTTTGACCTTTCTTCCTTGGTTAGGTCATAACTTGGGACTCGGTGATCCAATTGAGGTGATCTTGGTGTCTTTGGAAAGCTAAGACAATGCTCTACAAGTTTCATGAAGTACTCAAGAGCTGGATCGAAATGCTAAGGGTCCAAAATATCCCTGAAATGCAGAGTGGGTTTGCTGTCACGGAACCATCTGGGCAGTATGCACATATTGGACTATATAGTGGGTTATAGGCCTCCTCTTGGGCTGAAACTTGGTCACTTGAAAGATAAGACCCATATCTCCAACTTCAATGAAGACCATTTTGTCAATAGATGTCGTTTTAGGCATGCTTCTGAAGCTACAAGTTGGTCTGAATTTGGAAACACGTTCTTCCAACCTAACTTGAGGTAGATGAAGTGTTTTTGGCATTTCTAGAGTTCTAAAAGTCTAAATGACATGATTCAAATTGGATATTTTCAAGGAGACAACTGGCTACAACTTTGATGAAGACATCCAAGCCAAAATGCACCGTCTAGGTGATGAATTTGAAGCCAGAAGTCGGATAAGAGTTGTTGACTAAAAGCCACCAACCATACACCAACCCACCTACCATGCACCAACCCACCTACCATGCATCAAGCTTCCATTTTTGACAATTTTCATATTCTTATAGCTTGTATTCAGATTATGTACATGTACAAATTGGCTTCTAGGATTAGTATAAATAGAGCCAATCTCTTTGTATTATCATGCATTCAATTTGGAAGTAAGTTTCAAGAAAGTTTAAGTATTTGTGAGAGTTTTCTTTCTCTTCTTCTCCATTCTCTTTGCAATTTCGTTTTTGTTCTTTAAATTCTGAGTTCTTCCTTCCCATCCATGGAAGGCTAGGCTCTCATAATCAATCCAAGGGATTAGCCATCTTGTTGTTTAATTTGGGGATCTTGTTTTGCTTGTTCATATTGCTTAATTGTTATTCAAGTTTCTCTTCTTCCTCTTTTGATTTTTATCTAGATTAAATTGCTTAATTTGATTTAGATGTTGATGTGGTAATAGCTTTATTATCATGTATTCAAAGAGGATCATAAAGATTAAACAATATATTAAAGCTTTTTGATAGATTGTTTAGCTTGGTTAAATTCTAGATCTTAAGTTAATCTATGTTGGATGGTGCTTACTTTATCTAACCTTGGTTAATCAAATCCTAGATGCTTATCTAGTAAAGAATTCTTGGATCATGTTAAGGCTTCTTGATGTGATCTAAGGCCAAGAACATGGTTAGCAATTAAGTGAATTCCATGTGATCAATGATGAGTTAAATTCAAGATCGGTAAATTTCCTTGGATTGGTTGTTTCTTTAGATTTGTTTACAACTTTGAATCTCCTACTTTTATTAATCTTGTTAATCAACAACAAAACCCCCCTTTTCTAATTATCTTGATCTAATTAAATCTTTGTTTTTGGATCCTTGAGAGACGATTCGGTTCATTCTCTATGCTACAAATTAGTTTGTGAACCGGTTATTTTTGTCAAATTCTATCGTTTAGACCACTTTTTCAATTTTTTAAGATATTTTATTATTTTTTTGGATAGCATTTGTGTGTAGATTTTATCCTGTGGTGGTTCCATAATTTTTAAAATTCATTTGATACTGTTTTTTATTTTTGTTTAATTTTTTGGAGTATTTGTTTTAGGAATTTTTAGTGTTTTAGTTGTCATTACTTTTCTAATACTTTCTTATGAACTGCATGCTGTATGACTAGATCTGATCCTGGTACCTTGCATTCATTTGATCCTGAAATTGATAGAACATTTCATACACTTCATAGAATTCATAGGACTGGTAGTAGCGTTCATAGAGCTAATAGAATTACTCGAATTGGACTTGAACTTGACATTGCATCTAATCTTGTTGACTCTTTTAATCGCTTGAGTCCGTCATAGTACTTCAGTTGTCTCATGAGCACGAGTCCGTTGATTTTACTATGGCCGACTATAACAATAGGACCCTTAAGGAATTGGTCGCACCGATGTGAATTATCAACCTTGTGCATTCAATATCCCGAACTTAATGTTGATTTTGAGTTAAAATCGATTGATACACTTGTCGCCCAAGTTTCATGGTCTTGCAGGTGAAGATCCACATAAGCATTTGAAGGAGTTCCATGTTGTTCCGCTCCACCATGAAACCTCATGGAATAGCTGAAGATCACATCAAGCTAAGGGCCTTTCCTTTCTCTTTGGATGGTGTCATAAGGATTGGTTGTATTACTTTACAACCTCGCCGCCATCACTTCTTGGAATGACATGAAAAGATTATTTCTCGAGAAATTCTTTCCGCATCAAGAACCGCTGCAATAAGGAAAGATATTTGTGGCATAAGGCAATTCAAAGTGGTGAAACTCTCCATGAGTATTGGGAGAGATTCAAGAAATTGTGCTCAAGCTGCCCACACCATCAAATTAGTGATCAATCACTGATCCAATACTTCTATGAAGGATTGATGCCAATGGAAAGGAGTATGATTGATGCTACAAGTGGTGGAGCATTGGTAGATAAACTCCAATCACGCGTTTAAACTTAATTGCAAAACATGGCAAAGAAATTCTCAAAGAATTTGGTACTGAATGGGTGCTCGCAACCGTGAGTAGTCAATGGAGTTAATACCTCTTCACATGCCGATCAACAAAGGGTGGAACATAGATTGGATGAGCTCACTTCTTTGGTTAGACAAATGGCACAGGACAACACGAACCACGTGTGCAAACCCCGCAAGAGTTTGTAGCATATGTTCTAGTTCCTCTCATCCTACAGATTCTGCACCCCACATTGCAAGATGATTCTGAGTTTCAAGACTAATCATGGTCAGCAATGGTATATTTCCCGGGAAGCCACAATTCCATCAAAGAAGCAACAACAGTAAATATGATCCATTCTCCAACACTTACAACCCCTCGTCGGAGGGACCATCCCAACTGAGATATGGGAATGCATCAAATCACCACCACCAAACCAAAAGATAGACCACCATTCCAACAAGCAAGGACAAATCGATTCACCCATTACGTCAGACCAAGTAGGACCACCATTCCAAAGAAGAAGGTCCTCGTAGCCACAAAACTGAGCCCTCATTGGAGGATTTGGTGAAACAAGCCATTACCAATAACATCCGCTTTCAACAGAGAACCGAAAACCACCATTCGTAACTTGGAGACTCAAATTGGTCAACTTGCCACATCAATTCATGAATTAAAGTCAGGTTCTCGGCCAATTACCCTCTCAAACCACTCCAAACCCTAGAGGCAATGTTAGTGCTATAGCTTTGTTTACGCAGGGGTAAGCAAATCAATAGACCAAAGGCAAGCAGATACTTCCGCATTCTACCCTTGGCCCGTAGAAACAAGATTCTACAAAGAACTTCAAGTTCTCGCACTAATTCAGATGTTGTAGCAGATTCAAGAAGAAATGATCCTACAAATGTACCCAAGCAGAAAACCTGATCAAATCAAGAATGATTTAAAATTTAGTACAAATAGAAAAAAGTGAACATCCAAAAAGTCGCCTTCCAACATTCCTCTTCCTTTTCCCAACCGAATGATACAAATGAGGCATATGGTTGAGACTCGACTTGGATAAGGAAATTATGGAGACTTTTCGTGGTTGAGGTGAATATACCTCTCTTGGAGGCAATTAAACAAATCCCCAAGTATGCCAAGTTTTTGAAAGAGATGTGCACCCATAAGAGGAAGCTAAAGGGGACTCAAAAAGTGAGTATGGGGAGGAATGTCTCTCGCTTGATTCAGCCCAACCTACCTCCCAAATGCAAAGACCCAGTGAACTTTTACCATCCCTTGCACCATAGGGCACCAACAGCCACTCATGCCTTGCTAGACTTGGGAGCCTCCATCAATGTTATGCCAAAGTCGCTTACACTTCCTTGCATATGGGAAAGCTAAAGCCCACCGCATTGTCATTCAGCTTAGCAAACCTGAGCACCGTACACAACTGCAGGAGTGTTGGAGGACGTCTCGGGTTCGGTACATAATTTAATATTCCCAAATGATTTTTATGTGTTGAATATGGAAGATGAATCGCTTCTTCCTCACCCCCATTGATCTTAGGTAGGCCATTTTTGAAAACTCGCTAAAACTAAGATTGATGTGCATGCCGGTACCCTTTTCCATGGAATTTGGTGATGATATCATTCAGCTTTAACATTTTTGATGCCATGAAATACCCTTTAAGATCATTCGCTTTTTCATTTTGATGTCATTGATTTATCCGGTTGATGATATGCATGCGATATGTTGGCAGTAGTTTCCTGAAATTGTAGGATACACTGATAGCATAGCTTGTGATACTTGTTCTTCCGCCCGCCGGACTTTCTCTTCTCAAGTTGTAAACTCACTGCAATGTGTGCAGCCTGTGCTGAGATTTCTACATACTTATCATGTGCTGTTGTTAATTCTGCTGACATTGATGATTCTGTTTCTGTTATTAATGGCAATGATGTTGTTATTAATGATGTCCTCATTCATCCGCCGCTAAGTGTGATTCTTTTGATTCCATAGGATATGATGATGTTGTTTTGCAAGATTGTGCACACTTTCAAGTGTATAGGTACAATCAGCCGAGAATTTAGCGTATTTAGTTTTGCCCAAAACTAGTACCATCACCCAAAGAACCACCCTCCATTGAACTTAAGCCCCCGCCCGAGCATTTGAAGTATGCATTCTTGGAGGAGGATGAGAAGCTCCCGGTGATAGTGGCCAAACACCTCCAACTCCGAGCAAGAAACCAAATTATTGGAAGTTTTGAAGCAACACAAAAGGGCAATTGGTTGGACGCTTGCACATATCCCCGGTATTAACCCCTCCACATGCATGCACAGGATATTACTTGAGGAGGAAACTAAACCAAGGAGACAACCCCGCAGGAGACTGAATCCTCTCATTCTAGATGTGGTGAAAAAGAAGTGACCAAGCTACCGCAGCCGGCATTATCTATCCCATTTCTGGATGAAGTGGGTGAGCCCGCAAGTAGTTCCAAAGAAATCCGGGTGACCTGTCGTGGGCCAACCGTAAGAATGAGCTCATTCCAACCCGAGTACAGAATAGCTGGAGAGTCCGCATTGACTACGCACGCCTCAACCAAGCCACTTAAAGATCATTACCCCCTTCCGCTCATTGATCGATGGTCAACGGGTCTTTGGGTAAGTCCCATTATCGCTTTTAGATGGCTACATCCGGATACTTCCAAATCCACATTGCACCGAGGATCAGGGAGAAGACCACATTTACTTGTCCCTTCGCACCTTGCTTACTGCACGATGCCCTTCGGCCTCCGCAATGCCCCCTCGGTACCTTCCAAATGTGCATGGTGAGCATATTCTCGATTTCTTAGAGGAGTGCATGGAGGTATTTATGGATGACTTCACTGCCTATGGTTCTTCTTTTGATTCATGTTTAGCTAGCTCATTCTAGAGTACTGCAAAGATGCATTGAGACTAACCTTGTGCTAAATTTTGAGAAATGCCATTTTATGGTAGAACAGGGTATAGTTTTAGGCCATGTAGTATCCAAGAAGGGCATTGAGGTAGATCCTGCCAAGATTGATGTAATTACTTGTTTATCTTACCCCACATGCGTGCGTGGAAGTGCGTTCTTTTCTTGGTCATGCAGGTTTCTACAGCGCTTCATTGCCAACTTCAAAGAAGATTGCTTTTCCACTTTCTCACTCATCGCGAAAGATGTAGAGTTTAATTTTGATGATAAGTGCAAGGCATTTTCAACCACTTGAAGTGTGCCTTAACCAAGACTTCCCATCATCCAAAATACCCACTGACCGACATTGCCATTTGAGTTAATGTGTGATGCTTCTAACTATGCAAGACGAAAGCGCCTTGGCACAGAGAGTGGGAAAGCTTCATGTGATATACTATGCTTCCTTAATCTAGATGTCAAAGGCCAACTATACCACAACCGAAAAAGAACTTTTAGCCGTTGTTTTTGCTTTGGATAAGTTTAGATCATATTTGCTTGGTTCTAAGGTTGTTGTGTTTAATGATCACAGCCTCCAAGTTCCTTTTGAAGAAGCCGTGCAGGCAAAGCCCCGACTAATAAGATGGATGCTAATGCCCAAGAGTTTCACATAGAGATCCGTGACAAGAGTGGAGCAGAGAATCTAGTGGCAGATCATTTGAGCCGCATTGAAAGGGCTTCGTGACTTTCCCTGTATCGGACTCCTTCCTGCATGAGCAATTTTATGTACCGCAAGGTAAGAACACCTTCCTTGGTTTGCCGATATGGTGAATTTCTTGGTTGCTACAATTTTTCCCTCACATTTCACTGCGTGCACAAATTTATAAACTTAAGAGTGAATCAAAATATTATGTGTGGATGATCCATATCTGTGGCGATTTTGTAGTGACCAAATTATTAGGCGATGTGTGCCTAATCAAGAGTTTCATTCTGTCTTAGCTTTTGTCATGCATTTGCATGGTGGACATTTTGGGCCTCAACGCATACCTAGGAAAGTTTTTAGACTCGGTTTATATTGGCCTACCTTGTTTCATGATGCATATTTGTTCTCAGTAAGTCTTGTGAATAAAGGTCGAGAACAGAAACATTTCTCGCAGAATGAGATGCCCCAAAGAATCCTCATCAGACAGAAATCTTTGACGTACGGGGTATTGATTTCATGCCGGACCTTTTCCTCGTTTCCTTTGGTTATGTTTACATTTTGCTAGTCGTTGATTATGTATCAAATGGGTGGAGGCTAAAGCCACTCTGACCGATGATTCCAAAGTTGTTGTGGATTTTGTTAGATCACGATTTTCCTCGTAGGTTTGGAATCCCGAGAGCTATCATCATGCGATCAAGGCACCCATTTCTCAGAATCGGAGCATGGAGGGGATTGATGAGGAAATATGGCGTGTTGTATAAAGTTTCTACACCTTACCATCCCTGCACTAATGGTCAAGCCGAGGTCTCCAATAGAGAGATCAAGCGCATACTTGAAAAACAACCAACCTAATCTAAGGATTGGAGCATGAGACTTGAGGATGCTCTTGGGTTTACCTGGATCGCTTACAAAACTCCAATCGGATGTCTCCATATCGGATAGTCTATGGTAAGGCATGCCACTTGCCAAGAGAAATTGAGCACAAAGCATATTGGGTCAGAAGCAATGCAACATGAATTTGGCCGAGTCGGCATAGAGCGGAAGTTGCAGTTACAGGAATTGGAAGAGATCCGCCTAGATGCCTATGAGAGCTCCCGACTCTACAAAGAAAAGACCAAAGCCTTCCATGATAAATTTATTCTTCGGAAGGAGTTTTCAGTTGGGCAAAAAGTTCTCTTGTTTAATTCTCGCCTTAAGTTGATGCCTGGTAAATTAAGGTCTAGGTGGGACGGTTCGTTTGTTGTCACTAACATTTTTCCTCATGGTGCAGTGGAAATTAAGAGTGAAGCCACCAACAAAGTGTTCAAAGTTAATGGTCACCGCCTCAAAAATTTTTATGAAGGAGCTCAAGAGAACCTCGTGGAGGAAATTCAACTGCAGGATGCCCTCTACCATGATTGATTACTACTGTGTTGAAAGAAAAAAAAGACAAAAAAAAAGAAAAAAAAAGGCCACGATTAATGTCAATTGCCAGAGATTGAATCATTATTGGGGAGAACTCATCGCTCGTGCAAAATCTTCAATCACGCTGGCTAAGGACATTAAAAGTAGCGCTTCTTGGGAGGCAACCCAAGCTTTCTAACTCTTTCATCTTTCAACTTTGACTTATTTGCAATCACAGGAATCGAGACAGAAAATCGGTGCCAAGCGAGAAAATCTATCAGAGTTTGATTTTTCTGTCTTAATTTTGCTTATTTTTCGTTGACAGATGATTTTTCACTGGTTAAATGTCGGATAACGGTACTCCGTGAAAATCTTTTTCTGGTCCTTCCGCTTACCCACAAACACCGAAATCGTACATAATTTTACCTCAATTTTTTTCTCTCTCTTCTTTCTTTCGAAATGGATAATCAGCCTTTTTAATCTCCGCAAGCAATTCCTCTTCTCTCCCTCAAAATGCTTTAACTAACATTTATTGTGCAAGGTTTGAGAGATTAAGGATGCTTATGCACAAAGGCATCCCTCGCGGATATACGCTCGGTTGATCAAGCAAAGGTCCCACTCGTAGGTGAATTTTCTAACGCTCTTGTTTCATATATGCCAGTGGCTAGGCAAAAGTTCATATGCAAAGAAGAGAAGAGCAAAAAGGTTACTGTCTGCTATAAATGTGCAAGATGGACCTGTAACACAAAATGCAAATCAATTGGAATGATGTCTATAAACCGAGATAATAAAATTAACTTCATAAAGGATGGCATGAGTAAGGAGTCTTTAGATAACATTCTATTGACTCTTGAGACGCATCCTAGTGGAGATGTGCAGAGAGTACTTCTCGATTTATGGCCAATATTCCAAGATGAACATGAGCAATATAGTCTCGGGAATCTGACTCAAAAGACTTCGCTTTTGCCAATTTTTAAGAAAATTGGATGGGAAGCCGACCATCGGCCCATAGAGTATCTGCCAAGCATCGGGACGTAAAACCAGAGGAATTTGTGAGCCACAATCACACCTCCTGTAAGTATTATTTTTTATTTTTTATGTTTCTTTTTTCTTCTTGTTTATTAAAAAAAAAAGAAAAAAAAAGAAAAAAGAAAAAAAAATTCAAATCAAATCAAAAGTAGCCGTATTCTTTTGAAATATGCGTTGCATATTTTCAAACTTCTTCTGACACATATAGATTAGTCTTTTATCATTGTCATATAGCTATTATCATTGTTGTGCTTATTTTCAAACTTACTCCGACACACTGGATCTACTCCCTCCTTTATAGGTGCAATTATTACATTTGAGTTTTGATTCTTTAAATAATGCACTTTGCTCTCTTCGCATCATTGATAAGGTGAGAGTACAAAAAAAAAGAGAAAATGGAAGTCACTTCGGGTCATTGGATCAAGAGTTGTTTGTGTCTTTGTAGATCTAATCTTGGGAAAGATAAAGAGTTTGTAAATATTGCACACCATCTTGGTCGAGTGCTAATGAGAGAGAAATCCATTTAGTTTATGGAGGAGGTAGTCTTGGGTTAATGGGTTGTGTAGCAACCGGCACGCACATTTAGGAGGTGGCAAAGTCCTTGGTGTCATTCCCTCCTTTATCTACCAAAGAAGCCCATTGGAAAAACATTAGGGATGAAGTAATGGTATTTTGCATGCACCAACGCATGAACATTATGATAGCAAATGTTGATGCCTTTATTGCCCTACCTGGTGGTTTTGAAACTTTGGAAGAACTCTTTCAAATTACATCCTGTCACAGTAACTTTCACCAAAACCCATAGGTATATTAAATGTTAATGGTTTTTATGACGCTTTGTTTTGTTTTCTTGATCATGTCAGTAGAAAAATGTTCATCTCACAAGCGACACGTCAAAGTGTCTTGTAATCGCCGCAACTCCCCGAACAATTGCTCGATCAACTCAATGCATTTGTACCACAACGTGATCCAAAGAATGGCTCCACCGAATTGGGAACAAGGCAAAGAAGCAGCAGAAAAAACAAAACTTGATTTGACTTTGTCTTTGTGAATTTTTGTTTTCTCTTATGGTTTTAGTTTTTGTAATTTTTCTTATTTCAAAGTCCGATTTGCAGTTTTCTGGTAAGACCTTCTACACTCTACCTATCTTTATTTTGACATTGGGGACAATGTCTTTAATTAGTTGGGGGGAGGGATAGTTGACATTACCATGTACATAGTTTAGTTTAAAAAAAAAAAGCTAATCTTTATTGTTACTAACTTTTTAGATGTATGATGGCAGAGTAAGGAGTAGTTTTGCTCTTGAGACGCATCTTAACTTGCATTTCATAATAGGTCTTAAATCATCTTTGTTCTTGTATATATATTAAAAAAAAAAACACACACACACACACAATTTTGATCTTTTCAATTGATTTTGATACAAGCATGTGCTGAATCTGAGCTTAATTGATGATAAAAGTATGCAAAACAGTTACGCTTGAATCATTTTCATGATATACATGTGTATATGATTGTGGATATTAAGAAGAAGGCATGGTTGAATTGAGTGAATGTTCCATACCTTTTGTGAGTTTTGGGCTTTTCCAAGTTTGATACTTACACTTGGTTATTTTCTTTCATGAGTGATGTCAATTATGAATTTATTTTCTAGAACTTGCATTGAATCGATTTGAGATTACATTGGTCTGTATGTTGCATGAAAATGACAGAGGCATTTTTTTTCTTGACTTAGCTGCTTTGGCCAAATAAACCTACCTTGCATTTATCTAAATATTAACTCCCTCTGAGCCTATTTGCCTATTCTTTGTTCTTAGCTCATTATAAGCTTTGAGTGAAAAACCATGTTTTACCTTACCTTAGGGAATGGGAGAGCATTGATTTTCTTATTGGAAGAGTTCTTTTGCTTGCAATGATTTAAGTGTGGGGGAATTGGTGTGCTGATACAAAATGCTTGGTACAAAAACAAAAAAAAAAAACAAACAAAAAAAAGAGAAAAAAAAAACAAAAAAAAAGAATAGAAAAAGGAAGGAATGTGTGAAGAGAATGAGCATTTTATGGTTTTGGGTAAAAATTTTATTCTTTCTACTTGAGTTACTCCTCAATGCTCTTTTATTCTCTTTGGTTTTAACCTGCTATTATCTATATTGTTCCATTCCTTCACCTTATAAGTTCCATTACAACCTTTTTGAAAGACCTCTTGATTTTTGCAATTTATTTGATCTAAGTAGTGGAGAATTGATGTATATGCAAGCCTATGGTAAAATACTTTCATAATTTGACTGAGTTGAGCGCAATAGCATTAACCTAAACACCTTGTGGTGATTTGAGTGTCACTTGTGAAGAATTTTACTCAATCCGAACATGCCTATTTCTCGATTAAAGCATGATTTTGCTATACTTTTTTCTCAATTGGTTTTATTCTACTATTTTTTGTTAAGCATAGTTGACTTATTAATTTTGGTTTTTTTTTGATACAATGGTTGTATTTTAAAATTAGTTGTATTGATTATATAAAATATTACATGTTTCAGGGTATCATCCTCGTAAACCCTCACGAGACTATAACTCGTTCCACTAGGGACACCTAGGGTTTAAAGGGTTGTGGCACATGCTAAGTGCCATCGTGTTTTCCTACGGAAGTGGATTAGATTAGGTACAATCAGTTTTTATGTTTTTAGTTTAATAATATGATGTTTCTTGTTTTTCTTTAGTTTCGTTGTTATGTGTTTTGCCCAGAGTGCAAAAGCTTAAGTGGGGGGGAATTTGATCAATCAATTTGAGACACTTATGTTAGCTTTGTATTAGGCATTATTAGATGTTTATTGTGCCCAATATTAGTACTTTAGATGAGTTTAATGTTGTTGGGCTTCATTGGGCTTTAATACAAATATTGAATAATTTTCGGATTTTGATGCATTTTGACCTTTCTTCCTTGGTTAGGTCATAACTTGGGACTCGGTGATCCAATTGAGGTGATCTTGGTGTCTTTGGAAAGCTAAGACAATGTTCTACAAGTTTCATGAAGAACTCAAGAGCTGGATCGAAATGCAAAGGGTCCAAAATATCCCTGAAATGCAGAGTGGGTTTGCTGTCACGGAACCATCTGGGCAGTATGCACATATTGGACTATATAGTGGGTTATAGGCCTCCTCTTGGGCTGAAACTTGGTCACTTGAAAGATAAGACCCATATCTCCAACTTCAATGAAGACCATTTTGTCAATAGATGTCGTTTTAGGCATGCTTCTGAAGCTACAAGTTGGTCTGAATTTGGAAACACGTTCTTCCAACCTAACTTGAGGTAGGTGAAGTGTTTTGGCATTTCTGGAGTTCTAAAAGTCTAAATGACATGATTCAAATTGGAGATTTTCAAGGAGACAACTGGATACAACTTTGATGAAGACATCCAAGCCAAAATGCACCGTCTAGGTGATGAATTTGAAGCCAGAAGTCGGATAAGAGTTGTTGACTAAAAGCCACCAACCATACACCAACCCACCTACCATGCATCAAGCTTCCATTTTTGACAATTTTCATATTCTTATAGCTTGTATTCAGATTATGTACATGTACAAATTGGCTTCTAGGATTAGTATAAATAGAGCCAATCTCTTTGTATTATCATGCATTCAATTTGGAAGTAAGTTTCAAGAAAGTTTAAGTATTTGTGAGAGTTTTCTTTCTCTTCTTCTCCATTCTCTTTGCAATTTCGTTTTTGTTCTTTAAATTCTGAGTTCTTCCTTCCCATCCATGGAAGGCTAGGCTCTCATAATCAATCCAAGGGACTAGCCATCTTGTTGTTTAATTTGGAGATCTTGTTTTGCTTGTTCATATTGCTTAATTGTTATTCAAGTTTCTCTTCTTCCTCTTTTGATTTTTATCTAGATTAAATTGCTTAATTTGATTTAGATGTTGATGTGGTAATAGCTTTATTATCATGTATTCAAAGAGGATCATAAAGATTAAACAATATATTAAAGCTTTTTGATAGATTGTTTAGCTTGGTTAAATTCTAGATCTTAAGTTAATCTATGTTGGATGGTGCTTACTTTATCTAACCTTGGTTAATCAAATCCTAGATGCTTATCTAGTAAAGAATTCTTGGATCATGTTAAGGCTTCTTGATGTGATCTAAGGCCAAGAACATGGTTAGCAATTAAGTGAATTCCTTGTGATCAATGATGAGTTAAATTCAAGATCGGTAAATTTCCTTGGATTGGTTGTTTCTTTAGATTTGTTTACAACTTTGAATCTCCTACTTTTATTAATCTTGTTAATCAACAACAAAACCCCCCTTTTCTAATTATCTTGATCTAATTAAATCTTTGTTTTTGGATCCTTGAGAGACGATTCGGTTCATTCTCTATACTACAAATTAGTTTGTGAACCGGTTATTTTATTTGATAGGTCTCGACAACCTCTTGTCAATAATCTATAGTTTATATACTGTTTTATCATCCATTCTTGTATTCCAAAGGTGGTACATATAGGCCAACTAGTAATTAGCACAACTTCATGAAAAATAATGAACAATATATTACTATAATAAATTGCTTGAAGAGATAAGTAGTTACTTTCATTTGAAGCAAATGATAAAAGGGCAAGTATAAACCAAATTACTATTTACATTTTATTTGATAAATTCATGTTCATGTGTTGATGTCAAAGAAGTCAATTTTTCCAATTTACCCAGGTCTCATAGATGCTATATATATACACGCACTACCCTGAGAAACAACCTAATATATCAACCATTAAATTCATCATAAAATAAACTCGACATTTTATTAAAGCCTAAATCTCTCAACCTTGTTTTCGCTCAAATGGCATGGAGCAGCCAGAAATCAAATCAGCAACCTTGAGATTTCAACAAACATAAAAAACACTCAGCACATAAAATAAAAAAAATCAAAAAGCCAGAAATGTTTCACTGAATGGAAAATGCAATGAATAGGAAAACAAAATTCATTTATTTTTGTTGAAGTAAAAAATCTTCTATCTACAGCAAATGGGTTTGAAAGCTTACAGAAAAAAAAGGTTACATTTTGAATCCTTTAACATAACCCAGTAACCTACTGTGCTCCTTATAATTACACTGTTCTTGGCTATAAAACAGGACTCTCATTGTCTCATAAATAGAACCATGAACAAGAAGGAGTAGCTAAGGAGCAGGTAGACCAAAAAATGTAAGAGAAACTCTTGGGTGAGCCAAAATGGCAATGTACACATAACTTCTTCACTCAGAGGCAAAGCAGCAAATGGAAATAGAAGCAACATCACCTCTACTGTCACAACAAGTAGCAAAAATTGCCTTCTCTGCTCTACCCACTCCAGGAAAGAGTAGAAAACAACAACAATGGTGGGTTAACAGCAACAACAACAAGATGCATGAATGTTTGGGTTTTTCAAAGAGAGACAATGACAATCCAATGAATGAATGAACACTGTGTTAGGAAACATGGTAGAGCCCATAAAAGAGAGAAAATAGATAAACTGAAATGGAATTGTATTGATGTAAAATGAGGAAGAATCAATTTACAAGAAGTATAATGAGGCTTATATAGCCAATGATAACAACTAATTTCCTAACTAATGTAACTAATCATTTATATCTCTAATAGCCTCCCGCAAGCTGGAAGTGCTAGAACTTCAAGCTTGAGATGAACAATACATTCAAACTTAAACAAAAATTACAAAATACAAGTAATGTCGTAATTACATCGGCTAAGAAAGAAATCATAAAAGTTGAAATGCTGGTGACGGCCGAGGTTCATAGCTCTTCATTTGCGTCTCCACGGGTCCTGTCCCTAACAAATTGAAATGTGCCGGAATGAACATCGACAAAAGAATTAAATCTGAGAAGAGTCGACTTGCCGGAATTTACATCAGTCATAAGTCACTCAAAATTAAGGCTCTATAGGCCTCCAAATGTCATCAATTTTTTTTAAGAATCCCAATTTTGGAACAACAATTGTAAAATGCCAAACAATGGCAGAATTTACTAGATATAGATATATATTTTTGAACTCTGGATAAAGAAAAAACAATCATAAAAACACCTTGTTTTGCTTTGATTTATCGAACATGGATTTCCACAATCTCTCAAGGGAGGAGCTACAGACCCTCTGCAAGAAGAACAAGATTCTAGTGGAAATCACCAACGTAGCCATGGCTGACACTCTAGCAGCTCTTCATCAAATTGAAGGATTGGATGAATTTTTTTTTTGAATCCAACGGACACTGATGCCCAACAATTCCATGAAGAAAAGGTGGCTGGAACCCCAGATATTCATCTACGACTTGTAGAACCTCAACACGAAGGAAAGCCGTCAGAGAAGAACACAACAAGGTGATTCAAAGAGGTGATTATCTTGCCCTTTTAGACTCTTGTTGCACAAATCTTTAGACGAGAATGCGAAGCTGCAGATGTGGTCTTGGGAGCTTTCTTGGGACGGTGGTGGTGGTGGCTTTCACTGAAGAAAATGCTCCGGCATACCAATTTGGTGTTTGAAATTCAAGAAAGAATGAAGTTCACTGATGTCGGTGGTGCTATATTTGAGTGGGAAGGGAGAAATCAAAAACTAAAATTGTAACCTAAAAACAGAAAAGAGAAGAAAGATTGAATTTTTTTTTTGTTTTGGTTGAATCTGCAACCTAATTGAGAAAAAGGAACCAGTTGAAGGAAATGGATGGCCCCAAAGCTGTAAGCGGCACAAGACACTGAAGCGGACCCAAGAAAGAAAATCAACGATGACCAAACATTGGAAGAAGATGAAGAAGCAAAGAATAAAGAGACAAAAATTTAGAGTTCCATTGGGAACTATGCAGCGGAATGGGAAAAAAAAAATTTATGGTGGATGCTTTGATACCATGTTAGGAAACATGGTAGAGCCCATAAAAGAGAGAAAATAGATAAACTGAAATGGAATTGTATTGATGTAAAATGTGGAAGAATCAATTTACAAGAAGTATAATGAGGCTTATATAGCCAATGATAACAACTAATTTCCTAACTAATGTAACTAATCATTTATATCTCTAATACACTGTAACACATACACACACTCTGTGTCTCATACACACATACATACATACAAACAAACTCAAAAACTAAAACCAAAAAAGCATAGGACAACATTAACATAGCTTTTGGGTTTCACTTAGCTTAAACCAGAAACTAAGTTACCCAATAGCAATGGCTCAGCTTGAGCCACCAAGCTCAGAAGCAGAAACAACAAGCACTTAAAGAGCTTGTAAATTACGCAAAAAAATAAATATCAAAACTACTTGTAAGAGTAATGCACTAAAGGAATGTCTAATCCACATTCAAAAGATAACACCGAGTGAACAAGCTTATACGCATCTGCGAAAAAAAATGTTAAACAGTGAAATGTTTAAGTGAGAAAGTAGTAATGAGGGTTTAGAAATTCCCATTTCTGTGGATTCTAAACACAACACCAAAATTTCCAAATTCAACTGAGTTTCAATTTCACAGCACTCAAGGTTTGAAACATTCATGTTTCACAGCACAAATTCATGTTTGAAACAATCAATATGTTGCACTATCAACATTTTAGCAGCAAAACTAAATTGTGAAACCTTTTACGAAGAAGCCCTAATCCATCCGATGATAAAGACCTCTTCGAAAGGTGGCAACGCGAGTCACGCGAGAAAGTCCTAATCCACCTCAGAGATTGAAAAGCCAACCGAGATTCAAAGAATGGCTATCTAATTTGGAGAATGCCAAAGGAAATCTGATGTCAAATGCCAAAGGAATTCAGTGGTTATTCGCAATAGGAAGGGTACCAGTTAGGAAGGTTTCAGGTATTTGGAAATTGTGGCAACCACGAATACAATAAAGGTACTAGCAGTGGTTTTGATGTAAGCGCCACAAAGCAAAAATAAACCGCCTACAATTACCATCAAATAGCAGCGGTTTGCGTAACAACCATTTCTAAACACCATTGCTGCTAAAAGTATTTAATCAAGGTAGTCTGTCGAACCATTGACCAAAACGCCACTTCTAAACCACTGCTGCTAAAAGTATTTAACCAAGGTAGTCCGTCGAACCATTGTCCAAAACGCCGTTATTTGCACAACTACGACTACTTGACATAACCGCCACCAATCAACCGCAGTCGATTCCCTTTTTCCTTGTAGTTTTTTCATGTAAAGGAAGTATAGTAATAATAAATATACTGTGAAAAAATGTTTACGTGAGAAAGTAGTAATGAGGGTTCAAAAATTCCCATTTCTATGGATTCTAAGCACAACACCAGAATTTCTGAATTCACTAGAGTTTTAGTTTCATAGCACTCAGGGTTCTCCATCTGGACATACTCAAGGTTTGAAGCATTCATGTTTCATACCACATATTCATGTTTGAAACAATAAATGTGTTGCACTATCAACATTTTAGCATCAAAAGATATTAAAAAATAACCCTTCAAACGGTGAAACCTGAAACATTTTAGCAACAAAACGAAATTGTGAAACCTCTGACAGAGAAGCCCTAATCCATCTGGTGGTGAAGAGCTCTTAAAACAGTGGCAACACGAGAAACCTTAGAGATTGAAAAGCCAACTGAGATTCAGAGAATGGCTATCTAATTTGGAGAATGCCAAAGGAAATCTGATGTCCAGAGTTTTAAATCTCGAGCCGCATCAAGTGATGCAGCCGCAACATCTCGGTTGCGATGGCTGCCGCAACCGTGACACCCCGCAATTGTGATCCACATCAGCCGATATTAGCCTGCATCGACCGCATAAGCCACAACGCAACCGCGACCGCAACCATACCTCAACCGCGATTTAAAACCTTGTTAATGTCGAAAGCGAATGGAATTCGTTGGTTATTTGCAATAGGAGGGGTACCAGGTGGGAAGGGTTTTGGATATTTGGAAATTGTGGCAACTGCGAGTACATTAAGGGCAGTAGTGGCGGTTTTGATGTAACTACCGCAAAATGAAAATAAATCACCGCTAATCAACATGAAATAGCGATGATTTGCATAATAACTTCTTCTAAACACCACCAAACCGCTGCTAAAAGTATTTAACCATGACGGTTTGTGGAATTGTCGTCCAAACCGCCATTATTTGCACAACTGTGGCAGTTTGACATAACTGTCGATAATTCACCACAACCGGTTCTATTTTTCTTGTAGTGTTTGCATGTAAATGAAGTATAATAATAATAATATACTACAAAAAAATGTTTATGTGAATTAAACTATGTATAATAATAATGCATGGAATGAGTGACTTACCTGTGTGTTACTTGAACTTGTCAATTTATTTGAAAGGATTTTTTTCCAAAATTCGTAGATGGATGCCACTTAGAAGGAATCGTGTCTAAAACCACATATTCCAAAAAGGCTTCTTCTATATTCTTGATTTTTCAAAAACAACATACGAATGTTTGAAGAAGCTCCAACGTTGTTTTCTTTTTATTTTGTATGATTTCTATATCTTCTACTTCATTATTTTTTTCCCTTCTTCTTCAAAGCACGTTTTAATGTATTCTTTGTCATGTTTTTTGCATGCTAGATTTGTTTTTTCATTCATTGAAAACCCACAACTTGTTGGAATTTTTTAAATTTTGGTTTAATTAATGTTTACAATCTTGCATGATCCCTTTCCTTTCTACTCAATTTCATCTTCAATTAGGTTAGTTTTGTTTTTGGCATTATTTTATATGTTCTAGGGAAAATTTAACTTGAAGTTTTATAAAAGGTTTTATGTGCTAATAACCTATAACTAGCTGGCCTTTTAAAAAACCTCACGATAGGTTGTAGTTTTTTCACCTTTTGTACTAGATTCATGCATATTTGGGAGAAATTGTGCACGAAAACCCCATCTACATATGGCTAGGTGCACTACTAGAAAATTGAATTTTCGTGATGGCAAAAGTCGACATCAAAAGTTCAAAAAGTCATCACTAAAGCTTTAAGTGGCAATATTTAAAACTTTAAGTAACGACTTAAAATTGTCATGGTAGAATGTGTCACTAAAGATATTAGTGACGACCAAGGTATCGCCACAAAAAGTACTCTTACAGTGACGACAAAGTCGTCACTAAAGGTTTACTTTCTGTGACAACAAATTAAGTCTTTTGTAGATTGTATCCTTAGTGACATCTCTCACTATAGATAGCATCAACGGTAATAGAAGTAGTCATAGTATCAGTAGTGACTATTATTTGCACATGTTGTGGCGACAATAGTCACAACTGACTCTTTTAATGAGAACACACTACTAAAAAAATGTTATTTATTGGCAAAATTTAGCAACAGAATAACAATCGTCGCTACTTGAGATGGATCACATATGTAGTGGACAAAAACTAAATTTAATTAGTTAGTGACAAAATTAGAGATGGAATTTTGTCTCTAAAATAACTATACCTAAATCTGCCTCTAATTAGGTAATCAAGGCTATTTGAAATTAATTTAATGTTAGCGACATATTTAAACCTTCGCTACATTGCAAAAAACATGTTAAAAAAAATGCTATATGGAGTCAGAATCAATTCGTTTCTAGCAATTTTTAAAAGAAATTAATGCTATATAGAGTGATAGATTGGTGCCATTGCTGATTTAGCGGTATGTTTTAAATTTTAGAATAATTTAGAGATGGCTTTGGTAATGGATAAAATTCGTCGCTAACTAAAATTATCAAAACACATAGTTTTGGCTTTTTTTTTAACTATCTCTTCTCCCATTCCCTCTTCTTCTCCTACAATCTCTACTCCTCTTTGAACTGTAATCCCTTCTTCCCCAAACCCCTCCCTCATTCACTGTTCGGTGGTCAATGCTTGCCGGTGGAGGTGGTTATGCTTGTTGGTGGTTGGTTTTCGCCAGTTGTCCTTTGAGAGGTAAGCTCTTAACTTCTCATTGTTTATTAGAATTTCTGTACATTTTCTCTATTGGCTCTTACTTTCTGCACCTGGAAATCTCTGTTTTGTCTGCACCAAACTACTGAAAGTTCCTAATAATTTCAAAACCTTAGCTCATCAATAACAGAATGTAAAACATCATATCCTAATTTCTCTAAAAATTTCAATTTTCAAGGTTCAGATCTAGAAATAGCTACTATAACATATAACTCTCCCAAGTTAAGATTCTTCAACAAAATGAGAGCTAAAGAACATTATGACCCCCTCTCAACAGTACCACTTCTCATAACACCACAACAATCTGATGGTAATTTACAGACTAAATTATGTGAACATAACAAACCTCTGCTCTTTAAAGCTTATCTTCGATTTATTCCAACAAGATACTCTCAATACAACACAACACAACTACTTCTCAAGCATATAAGCCTAACATTTTTGGCTTTGGCATCCTCTTCCCTCATTTTTTCACGTTCTTCAGCATGCCTGAGCCTCATAGAAATAGGTTATCAATCTCGCTTGTGCTATTAATTCATCTTCCCCGGATGGAGTTGCATCAACTACTCTGTACCGCAACTTTTCCTCAACATCCTGCACCCGTTTTGTCAATTCCTGTCTTTCAGCTAATACTACAGCCACACTTGTTGGAACAAAGTCCTTCCCACGATATATTACAATGTAATATTTATTCCTTAGCAGCAAGGTACCTCTGGTTAATTTCTGCACCATGAAAGAAAAACAAACCGCTTTCCTAATATTCAAATCAATAAAACTAATGCATTGTTCTCTATTCTTAGCATATCATGTGTTAGCATCAAAAGAATGCATCATGTGACTATGTAAACAAAATTCAGCTTTAGCCACATTATGAAGACTTTTGGGCACAAATGGAGAAAGCACATTAGTTCTTCAAGTCTGTGAGGATGTCTCATAGGTGCTTTGAGATGTTGGACAAGTCTTGGAAACCAGTTTGGAAGCTGCAGCAGGGCCACGCCGCGGCATGAAAAAGCCATGCCGCGACACAGACTTCTAATATATAAATTTTGTTTTCTGGTTTAATAAAACAGTAGGTTAAAAACTGAAAAGGGAGGCAGAGACGAGATAGACTTGTGAGAGGCATCAAAATAGGGTTATCTTGAGAGGAAACACCATTGAAAGGTTGATATTGCTAAGGTAGGTAGAGCAAGGGAGAGAGGAGAGCTTATAAAGCTTGATGGGAGTTTGTTTCTATTGGTAAGCTTGATCCAAATCACTTGTAATCTTGTTCTAATCTTAGTGGATGATCTCTAATGCTGGATGTAGGCTATATTGGCTGAACCAGGGTAAATCTTGTGTGTTGTTTCTCTTTACTCCTCTTTAATCTTGCTTAATTTGTTATTTTGCATTTCTTGGGATTGGTTTCTACATAACCTTTCTATTTCCGCATATGTGTGCTTGCTATGATTGCTTGGTGTTTACTGAGTGGTATGATCACAACAAAGTCCATGATTCCCTTTTTATTATTCTTATCTTTGATTATTTGCTAGCTGATAAAAGCATAGCCAATAGCTTCAAAGGGCACTTAAATAATAATAAATAATGATACGAGAATTATATACACCAGAATTGTATTGGTGAGATCATCGCTTAAGGGGCCTTGGACATATCAGTAATTGTACTATTAATTCTAATAATCTAATTGACTTGTACTTCCTATTGATTTTATCAGCTTTGCAGCCTATTATGTATTTTAAATAAGGATATGAAGTGTTATTGTTTGGTCAAATCGAAAGCATATGGTTTCCTGCCTCCTGGGCAATTGCTCAAAATTTATTTTCTCTTGACCCAAACATGGCTACACATTTGAAATTCATCGGTGGATGGAGATTGTGCTTCAATTTTAAGATTTGATGCGATTGTAATGTATCTATTTTCTTATTCCTTAATGAGCCTCTCCCTCTTTTTTTTCTCTCAAAGCCTCTTATTCTAATCCTCCACCAGAGACATCACACAAGTGTTTGAAACTCCTTGCAGTGAAGCTTCATTTTGACAATAAATAATTTTATAGTTCAAGTTTTTGTTTGTTTTCCTTTTCGTAATAATTCCCCTCGCCCCCGGCCCTTTTTTCTTGTTAAATGTATAAAATCTAGAAATATTATTATGTTGGGTACTTCTAACAAATGGTTGTTCTGAAAGTGTACAATTGGCTCACAATAATTATTATGTTGCCCATGAATTAAGGTTTATTTATGTATTTATATTGCGCTTTTGCGGTAAACAAGGTTTTAGGTTTGTTTTGTTGATTGAGGTCATAAATAAATGCACCTGGCTTATAATGTTTAAATTAACTAGTGGGTCATTTTTATTTCTAAGGTTGGCCTTTAGCAGAAAAAGATCACTAAGTGATCCTCTAACACATAAAGTGCAAGACAAATCCCATTATGCATGTCATTTTGGTTCAAATTGGTGCCGTGTCACAAAAATCCCAAACTTGTAGTGAATGTCAAAAGATTTGTAATTTCTATGCTGATGCAAAGTAGTTTTCATAATCTCTTATTTTACTTGGGAGAAAACTTGAGTCGTCTACAAGTCAAGTTTAGCTGCAAGTGGCTCAAATTTCATGGTTTTTGAAATAGATTGCTTATGGCAGTGTTATAGAAGTGGGAGCTGCTGCTTGAATATGTGGTAGTGGCTTGTGGCTGTAATGAGAGTAAGTCTTGATTTCGAGTTGTTACTGGTCAATCAATTTGAGACACTTATGTTAGCTTTGTACTAGGCTTTATTAGATGTTTATTATGCCCAATATTAGTATTTTAGATGAGTTTAATGTTGTTGGGCCTCATTGGGCTTTAATGCAAATTATGAATAATTCTTGGATTTTGATGCATTTTGACCTTTCCTCCTTGGTTAGGCCATCACTTGGGACTCAGCGATCCATTTGAGGTGATCTTCGTGTCTTCGGAAAGCTAAGACAAGGCTCTACAAGTTTCATGAAGAACTCAAGAGCTGGATCAGACTTCTAAGGGTCTAAAATATCCCTATAATGCAGAGTGGGATTGCTGTCACGGAAATCTGGGCAGTGTGTACATATTGGACTACATAGTGAGCTATAGGCCTCCTTTTGGGCTCAAACTTGACCATTGGAAAGATAAGACCCATATCTCCAACTTCACTGAAGACCATTTGGTCAATAGATGTCGTTTTAGGCATGATTATAAAGCTACAAGTTGGTTTGAATTTGGAAACACGTTCTGCCAACCTAACTTGAGGTAGGTGCAGTGTTTTTGGCATATCTGGAGTTCTAAAAGTCCAAATGGCATGATTCCAACGCCAAATTTTCAAGGAGACAACTGGATACAACTTTCATGAAGACTTCCAAGCCAAAATACACCGTCTAGGTCATGAAAATCAAGCTGGAAGTTGGATAAGAGTTGCTGACTTGAAGCCATCAACAATACACCAACCCACCAACCATGCATCAAGCTTCCATATTTGACAATTTCTATGTTTTTACAACTTGTATTCAGATTATTTTCAATTACAAATTGGCTTCTAAGATTAGTATAAATAGAGTCAATCTCTTTGTATTATAAATCATTCAATTTTAAGTAAATTTGAAGAAAGTTTAAGTATTTGTGAGAGTTTTCTTTCTCTTCTTCTCCATTCTCTTTACAATTTCGTTTGTGTTATTTTATTTCTGAGTTCTTCCTTCCCATCCATGGAAGGCTAGGCTCTTATAATCAATCCAAGGGATTAGCCATCTTGATGTTTAATTTGGAGATCTTGTTTCGCTTGTTCATATTGCTTAATTGTCATTCAAGTTTATCTTCTTCCTCTTTTGATTTTTATCTAGATTAAATTGCTTAATTTGATTTAGATGTTGATGTGATAATAGCTTTATTATCATGTATACAAAGAGGATCACAAAGACTAAACAATATATTAAAGCTTTTTGATGGATTGTTTAGCTTGGTTAAATTCTAGATCTTAAGTTAATCTATGTTGGATGGTGCTTACTTTATCTAACCTTAGTTAATCAAATCCTAGATGCTTATTTAGTAGAGGATTCTTGGATCATGTTAAGGCTTCTTGATGTGATCTAAGGCCAAGAACATGGTTAGCAATTAAGTGGATTCCTTGTGATCAATGATGGATTAAACTCAAGATCGGTAAATTTCCTTAGATTGGTTGCTTCTTTAGATTTGTTTACAACTTTAAATCTCGTACTTTTGTCAATCTTGTTAATCAACAACAAAACCCCTCATTTTCTAATTATTTTGATCTAATTAAATTTCTGTTTTTGAATCCTTGAGAGACGATTCGGTTTTTCTCTATACTACAAATTAGTTTGTGAACCGGTTATTTTTATTATTTGATAGGTCTCGACAACCTCTTGTCAAATTTGGCGCCGTTGCCGGGGATCCAAGGCAACTATTTGATGATTTTAAGACCTCATCTAACTCTAACAATTGTGTTTGTTTTGTTTTTGAAGCTTTTTTCAAGTGGAATTCGGCTGAAATTGGGTAAAGGGCATTGTGTCAAGAATTTCGGTTCGGTAAAGTATCTCTGATTGACCTGAATTTTGGTACACTAATGGAAAACATTATTTTGAGAAAGGCTCACTTTTTGTAGTGATGTCACCCTTATTTTAGCCAAATTCCATCGTTTAGACCACTTTTTCAATTTTTTAAGATTTTTTATTATTTTGTTGGATAACATTTTTGTGTAGATTTCACCCTGTGGTGGTTCCATAATTTTAAAAAATTTATTTGATACTGTTTTTATTTTTTTCGGAGTATTTGTTTTAGGAATTTTTAGTGTTTTAGTTGTTATTGCTTTTCTAATACCTTCTTATGAACTGCATACTATATGACTAGGTCTGATCCTGGTACCTTGCATTCATTTGATCCTGAAATTGATAGAACATTTCATACACTTCATAGAATTCATAGGACTGGTAGTAGCATTCATAGAATTACTTCTGGAATTGGGCTTGAACTTGACATTACACCTAATCTTGTTGACTCTTTTAATCATGTTGAGTCTGCTTTTGTTAGTACTTCAGTCTCTGATACTAAGTCTATTGATTTTACTATGCCTGACTATAATAATATGACCCTTAAGGAATTGGCTGCACCTTATGTGAATTATCAACCTTTGTGCATTCAATATCCTAAACTTAATGTTGATTTTGAGTTGAAATCTGGATTGATACACTTGCTGTCCAAGTTTCATGGTCTTGCAGGTGAAGATCCACATAAGCATTTGATGGAGTTCCATGTTGTCTGCTCCACCATCAAACCTCATGGAATAGCTGAAGATCACATCAAGCTAAGGGCCTTTCCTTTCTCCTTGGATGGTGCTGCTAAGGATTGGTTATATTACTTACAATCTGTTGCCATCACTTCTTGGAATGACATGAAAAGACTATTTCTGGAGAAGTTCTTTCCTGCATCAAGAACTGCTGCAATAAGGAAAGATATTTGTGGTATAAGGCAAATCAGTGGTGAAACTCTCCATGAGTATTGGGAGAGATTCAAGAAATTATGCTCGAGCTGCCCACACCATCAAATTAGTGATCAACTGCTAATCCAATACTTCTATGAAGGGTTGATGCCAATGGAAATGAGTATGATTGATGCTACAAGTGGTGGAGCATTGGTAGATAAAACTCCAGCTGCTGCCAGAAACTTAATTGCAAACATGGCAGCAAATTCTCAACAATTTGGTACTCGAATGGGTGCTGCAACCAGAGTAGTCAATGAAGTTAATACCTCTTCACATGCTGATCAACAAAGGGTGGAACATAGATTGGATGAGCTCACTTCTTTGGTCAGACAGATGGCAATGGGACAACACGAACCACCTGTGCAAACCCCTGCAAGAGTTTGTAGCATATATTCTAGTTCCTCTCATCCCACAGATTCGTGACCCACATTGCAAGATGATTCTGAGTTTCAAGACCAATCTGTGGCTGCAACTGGTATATTTCCTAGGAAGCCACAGTTCCATCAGCAGCAACAACAAAAATATGATCCATTCTCCAATACTTACAACCCTAGCTAGAGGGACTGTCCCAATCTGAGATATGGGAATGCATCAAATCAGCAGCCACCAAACCAGTATAGACCACCATTCCAGCAGCAAGCAAGGACAAATCAGTTTCATCCACATGCTGGACCAAGTAGACCACCATTCCAGCAACAAGGTCCTATAGCCACGAAATCTGAGCCTTGATTGGAGGATTTGGTGAAACAGTTGGCCACCAATAACATCCAGTTTCAACAGAGAACTGAAACCATCATTCAGAACTTGGAGACTCAAATTGGTCAACTTGCCACATCTATTCATGAATTAAAGTCACAGGGTTATGGCCAATTACCCTCTCAAACCACTCTAAACCCTAGAGGCAATGTTAATGCTATAGCTTTGCGCAGTGGTAAGCAAATAAATGGACCAGTGTAGTAGATAATTCCAGATTCTACCCTTGACCCAGAAAAACAAGATTCTGCGCAAATTCATGTTCTGCAGCTAATTCAGATGTTGTAGCATATTCAACAGCAAATGATTCTACAACAGCCAAGCAGAAAACCAGATCAAACCAGCAGTTGACAGAAAATTCAATACAGCAGAAAAGTGAACATCCACAAAAGTCAACTTCCAACATTCCTCTTCCTTTTCCCAACCGAATGATACATTCGAGGCATATGGATGAGACTGCCTTTGATAAGGAAATTATGGAGACTTTTCAGAAGGTTGAGGTGAATATACCTCTCTTGGAGGCAATTAAACAAATCCCCAAGTATGCCAAGTTTTTGAAAGAGATGTGCACCCATAAGAGGAAGCTAAAGGGGACTGAAAAAGTGAGTATGGGGAGCAATGTCTCCGCTTTGGTTCAGCCCAACCTGCCTCCCAAATGCAAAGACCCATTCACTCATGCCTTGCTAGACTTGGGAGCCTCCATCAATGTAATGTCAAAGTCAGTTTATGCTTCCTTGCATATGGGAGAGCTAAAACCCACCGGCATTGTCATTCAGTTAGCAAACCGGAGCACGTCTCAACCTGCAGGAGTGTTGGAGGACGTTCTGGTTCGGGTAAATAATTTAATATTCCCAGCTGATTTTTATGTGTTGAATATGGAAGATAAATATGCCTCTTCCCCACCCCCATTAATCTTAGGTAGGCCATTTTTGAAAACTGCTAAAACTAAGATTGATGTGCATGCTGGTACCCTTTTAATGGAATTTAGTGATGATATCATTCAGTTTAACATTTTTTATGTCATGAAATACCCTTTAGAGGATCATTATGTTTTTCATTTTGATATCATTGATTTACTAGTTGATGATATGCATGCTGATATGTTGGCAGAGTTCCCTGAAATTGTAGGATACACTGATAGCATAGCTTGCGATACTTGTTCTGCCTGCTTCGGACTTTTTGGTTGTAAACCCACTGCAATGTGTGCACTGGCCGAGATTTCTACATACTTATCATGTCTTTGTTATTAATTCTGCTGACATTGATGATTCTGTTTCTGTTATTAATGGCAATGATGTTGTTATTAATGATGTTGTCATTCATCCTGCTACTAAGTGTGATTCTTTTGATTCCATAAGATATGATGATGTTGTTTTGCAAGATTGTGTATAACTTGCAGGTACAGGTGCAACAAATGCAACTGCTGAGAAATTGGCAGATTTAGTTTCGGTTCCAAAACTAGTACCGTCAGTCCAGCAACCACCCTCCATTGAACTTAAGCCCTTGCCCGAGCATTTGAAGTATGCATTCTTGGAGGAGGATGAGAAGCTCCCCATGATAGTGGCCAAACACCTCCAACCTGAGCAAAAAACCAAATTATTGGAAGTCTTGAAGCAACACAAAAAGGCAATTGGTTGGACACTTGCAGACATTCCTGGTATTAACCCATCCACATGCATGCATAGGATATTACTTGAGGAGGAAACTAAACCAGTGAGACAACCCCAGAGGAGACTGAATCTTCTCAATCTAGATGTGGTGAAGAAAGAGGTGACCAAGCTACTGCAAGCTGGCATTATCTATCCCATCTCTGACAGCAAGTGGGTGAGCCCGGTGCAAGTGGTTCCAAAGAAATTCGAAGTGACTGTCGTGGCCAACCAGAAGAATGAGCTCATTCCAACCCGAGTGTAGAATAGCTGGAGAGTTTGCATTGACTACAGATGCCTCAACCAAGCCACTCGAAAGGATCATTACCCCCTTCCATTCATTGATCAGATGTTGGAACGGTTGGCTGGTAAGTCCCATTACTGCTTTTTGGATGGTTACACTGGATACTTCCAGATCCACATTGCACCAGAGGATCAGGAGAAGACCACATTTACCTGTCCCTTCGGCACCTTTGCTTACAGAAGGACGCCCTTCGGTCTCTGCAATGCCCCTGGTACCTTCCATCGGTGCATGGTGAGCATATTTTCTGATTTCTTAGAGGAGTGCATGAAGGTATTTATGGATGACTTCACTGTCTATAGTTCTTCTTTTGATTCATGTTTAGCTAGCTTATCTAGGGTGCTGCGTAGATGCATTGAGACTAACCTTGTGCTAAAATTTGAGAAATGCCATTTTATGGTAGAACAAGGTATAATTTTAGGCCATGTAGTATCCAGTAAGGGCATTGAGGTAGATCCTGCCATGATTGATGTAATTACTTGTTTATCTTACCCCACATGCGTGCGGGAAGTGCGTTCTTTTCTTGGTCATGCAGGTTTCTACAGGCGCTTCATTGCCGACTTCAGCAAGATAGCCCTTCCTCTTTCCCACTCACTGCAGAAAGATGTAGAGTTCAATTTTGATGACAAATGCAAGGCAGCTTTCAACCACTTGAAGCAGGCCTTGACTAGTACCCCTATCATCCAGCCACCTGACTGGACATTGCCATTTGAGCTAATGTGTGATGCTTCTAACTATGCAGTAGGAGCAGTCTTGGCACAGAGAGTGGGGAGAGCTTCTCATGTGATATACTATGCTTCCAGAACTCTAGATGCTGCTCAGGCCAACTATACCACAACCAAAAAAGAGCTTTTAGCCATTGTTTTTGCTTTGGATAAGTTTATATCATATTTGCTTGGTTCTAAGGTTGTTGTGTTTACTGATCATGCAGCTTTAAAGTTCCTTTTGAAGAAGCCAGAGGCAAAGCCCCGACTAATAAGGTGGATGCTACTGCTCCAAGAGTTTCATATAGAGATCCGTGACAAGAGTGGAGCAGAAAATCTAGTGGCAGATCACTTGAGCCGCATTGAAAGGGCTTCAGATCCCTTCCCTATACAGGACTCTTTCCCAGATGAGCAACTTCTGCAGCTGCAAGGTAAGAACACCTCCCATTGGTTTGCAGATATGGTTAATTTTCTGGTTGCTGGTTTTCTTCCTGCATATTTTACTAGAGCTCAATCTAATAAATTGAAAATTGAGTCTAAGTACTATGTATGGGATGATCCTTATCTGTGGAAGCTTTGTAGTGACCAAATTATTAGAAGGTGTGTCTCTGATCATGAGTTTCATTCCATTCTTAGCTTTTGTCATACATTTGCATGTGGTGGGCACTTTGGCTCCCAACGTACAGCTAGGAAGGTTTTGGACTCTAGGTTGTATTGGCCTACCCTATTTCATGATGCATATCTGTTTTGTAAGTCTTGTGAATAGTGCCAGAAAACATGGACAATTTCACACAGGAATGAGATGCCTCAGCAGCCTATGCTGTCTTGTGAGATCTTTGATGTTTCGGGTATTGATTTCATAGGCCCTTTCCCTGTTTCCTTCGGTTTTATTTATATTTTGTTGGTTGTTGATTATGTATCCAAATGGGTGGAGCCAAAAGCCACTCGGACTGATGATTCCAAAGTTGTTGTGGACTTTGTTAGATCACAGATTTTCTGTAGGTTTGGAATTCCGAGGGCCATTATCAGTGATCAGGGTTCACACTTTTGTAACCGGAGAATAAAGGCTTTGATGAGAAAGTACAACGTGTTGCACAAGGTTTCTACACCTTATCACCCCCAGATAAACGGGCAAGCCGAGATCTCAAACCGAGAGATCAAGCACATACTTGAGAAGACAGTCCAACCTAATAGGAAGGACTGGAGCCTGAGACTTGATGATGCTCTGTGGGCTTACCGAACTGCCTACAAGACACTGATAGGGATGTCTCCGTACCAAATTATCTTTGGGAAGGCGTGCCACCTTCCGGTGGAAATTGAGCATAAATCTAATTGGGCGGTAAAACAGTGTAACCTTGACTTGACTCAAGCCGGATATCAAAAGAAGCTCCAACTTCAGGAACTTGAGGAGCTTCGATTAGGCGTATGAGAACTCCCGGATCTACAAGGAGAAGATCAAACTCCTTCATGATAAGATGTTGGTACGAAAAGAGTTCACCATTGGTCAAAAAGTCATTCTCTACAACTCTCACCTCAAACTTATGCCAAGTAAGCTTTGTTCTAGGTGGCTTGGTCATTTCATTGTTATTAATGTTTTTCCTCATGGTGCAGTAGAAATTAAGAGTGAAGCCACCAACAAAGTGTTCAAAGTTAATGGTCATCACCTCAAGAATTTTTATGAATGAGCTCAAGAGAACCTCGTGGAGGAAGTTCAACTGTAGGAGGCCCTCTACCATGAGTGATCACTACTTTGTTTAAAAAAAAAATTAAGCCACGTTTAAGGTCAATGGCCAGAAATTGAATCATTATTGGGGAGGACCCATCGATCGTGCAAAATTTCAATCGCGCTAGCTGATGACATTAAAAGTAGCGCTTCTTGGGATGCAGCCCAAGTTTTCTAACTCTTTCATCTTTCAAACTTTGACTTATTTGCTGTCACAGGAATCGAGACAGAAAATTGGTGCCAAGTGAGAAAATCTATCAAAGTTTGATTTTTCTGTCTTAATTTTGTTTGTTTTTCTTTGACAGATGATTTTTCACCGATTAAATGGCGGATAATGGTACTCCGTGAAAATCTTTTTCGGTCCCTTCAGTTACCCACAAACACTGAAATCTATATATAATTTTACTCAATTTTTTTCTCTTTCTTCTTTCTTTCGAAATGGATAATTAGCTTGTTAACCTCTGCAAGCAATTCCCTTCTCTCCCTCAAAATGCTTTAACTAACATTTATTGTACAAGGTTTGAGAGATTAAGGATGCTTATTGTAAGACCTATTATTTATTATGTTATTTACCAACTCATAACTCTTACGTGGAATATATAAATATAGAAAATTCGGCAGCGTTTCCTTTGTTCCTTGAACATTGCCACACGACATAAACATAAGCAGCGGATTCCAACACTCATTTCAAACCAAACAAAGTACATATATTATATATATACACATACACATATATTAACAAGAGATCTCAGATCTCAACCAAAATATTATCAGAGTATGCAATGTTATACAAGTGTAATCTAGACACAATCCTAACTGAGCACACTAAACATATACAGAACCGAGTACATCAATAGTAGTATTCAGTTCCCTGTCATATCTACATCAGAATAATATAATACACATCCTATTATAGTTACATCACGGAGCTTAACTCCACCAAAATACAAATCTCAAAATAAGGCAACAGAATCCTCCGTACTTAACCCGTAGAGGGTCTGGGGTGTTCCTGCGAATCTGAGAAAGAGGTGGTGAGAATAACTTCCCAGTGAATGTGAATAAACTTGCAGATAAAGTATATATGTAAGTAGAGAGCAAGTATAACACAGTACAATATATAACAAGTAACACCAACCAACCAATGCAATGAATGAATGCACATGATGTTCACACCTTTTATTCACATTTTTTCTTTCTCCACTCCTCTTGTTGTGCACTAACCCCTTTCGGTTAGGCCCTCGCAATATGCATATGCAATGTGTTATGCCATTACATTTCCATCTAGCTCCGTAAGCTAGGCACCCCTCATTTCTTGTACACTAACCCCTTCCGGTTAGGCCACCTCGCTATGCAATGCAATTAATCATGCCATTTGATTTCCATCTAGCTCCGTAAGCTAGGCACCCCTCATTTTTGTACACTAACCCTTTCCGGTTAGGCCATCTCACTATGCAATGCAATGTTCTCATATTCATATCATGCTCATTCATAATATCATAATAACATCACATGTAACCAACTTAAGCATATACAACACATAACCATTATGCTCAATTCTATCAAGCATTCTTACTTAGCTACACATCTCATCATAGTACTAAGTCATCCTTAATCCTAAACATAGCATATGGTATCAAGACCCTAAACATATGCGCCACAACCACATAAACAGAGTCAACCACGGCCAGGGTGTGGTGGTAACCACGGCCACGGTTCAGGAATACAGAAACTCAACAAATTAGAACAGAGACAACCACGACTAGACCGTGGGGAATACCACGCCCGTGGTCTGGACCACGGCCAGGGTGTGGTGGCTACCACGCCCGTGGTCCGGCATCAGCACACAACATTATATTTTCCAGAGACAACCACGGCCAGCCCGTGGTGGTGGCCACGGCCGTGGTTTGGAATCTGGGCAGGAATAGTGCCACACCCAACTTCAAACCAAAACCCTAATTTCCCTATGGGATCATGTCCTCAAATCCATCAAAATACACTAACCATATCATTCACTTTCATATACCTAAATCCTTAAAAACATGAAACAAAACACATCCAACCTTAAGCATAGGTGAAAACCCTAGATTCAAGCTTAATCCTATATCATACACTTTCACTCTAAGAACATCATACAATAACACAAGTAAATCCACACTCACCTTAAAATGCTCCCAACTTGATTCCAAGATGGGATTGGTAGTCAAGGCAACCTTCCCTTCACTTCCTTCAAAACACTCAATCAAAACAACCAATTTTTAGACATGGGTGTTCTTGATTCTTAGAGATAAAAATGAGTTTCTCAAGAAACTAATACCATAGGGTTGAAGAAGAGATCATAGTGATCAATAACCATCAAATAACCTAAGCCAAAAGATGCATAAAAATACTTACTTTTGGACCTTGAACTCTTGAAGCAAGCTTGGCTATGGAACACTTAGAAATTTGGAGAAGATGAGCCCTTTGGCTCTCCCTAGGCTGGCCGGTCCACTTAAGCAAGAGGGAGGGGGTGTGAATGGTCCATTTTGCCCCTCACTCAAATGAAGAATCACAAATTTGCCACTGAGGGTGTAAAAAGACTAAAATACCCTTGTGATTTCTAAGAATTCCCAATAGGTCCTGAAGAAAATTTAATTTACCAGTAGGTCCTAACTTAGCCAGAATAAATATAAGAGTTTAGATTTCACCTATTTCTTCCTTAGGTTCTACCGAGTTCCCCAGTATAGCCAGAATCTCAAATTAATTATTCTAACTCAATCTATCACCATTTCTGTAACAGAACATACAACTCATTTAAAGAATTTAGCTAAGTCACAACATATGAAATTTAGGGATGTTACACTTATGCACAAAGGCATCCCTGCGGATATACATTGGTTGATCGAGGCAAAGGTCTGAATCACAGGGGAATTTTCTAATGCTCTAGTTTCATATATGTCAGGGCTAGGCAAAAGTTCATATGCAAAGAAAAGAAGAGCAAAAAGGTTACGAGTCTGCTTTAAATGTGCAAGATGGACCTGTAACACAAAATGCATATCAATTGGATTGGCGTCCATAAATCGACTTGATAAAATTCACTCCATTAAGGATGGCATGAGTAAGGAGTTTTTAGATAACATTCTATTGACTCTTGAGACGCATCCTAGTGGAGATGTGCAGAGAGTACTTCTCGATTTATGGCCAATATTCCAAGATGAATATGAGCGTTATAGTCTCGGGAATCTGACTCAAAAAGCCCTTGTTTGCCAATTTTTTAGAAAATTGGATGGGAAACCGACCATCGGCCCATAGAGAGCATTCAAGCCGTTACTGGACGTAAAATCTGAGGAAAATGTGAGCCACAATCACACCTCCTGTAAGTATTATTTTTTATTTATTATTTTTCCTTTTTCTTCTTGTTTATTAAAACAAATTCAAAAAAAAATTTAGCCGTATTTTTTTGAAATATGCGTTGCATATTTTCAAACTTCTTCTGACACATATAGATTAGTCTTTTATCCTTGTCATATAGCTATTATCATTGTTGTGCTTCTTTTCAAACTTGCCTGACACACGGATCTACCCCTCCTTTATAGGTGTAATTATAACATTTGAGTTTTGATTATTTAAATAATGCACTTTGCTCTCTTCAGATCATTGATAAGGTGAGAGTACAAAAAAAAGAGAAAAAAAAAGAAAAAGAAAATGGAAGTCACTTCAGTTCGTCGGATCAAGAGTGTTTGTGTCTTTTGTGGATCTAATCCTGGAAAAGATAAAGAGTTTGTAAATATTGCAAACCATCTTGGTCGAATGGTAGCTGAGAGAGAAATCCATTTAGTTTACGAAGGAGGTAGTCTTGGGTTAATGGGTTGTGTAGCAACTATTGCACATTTAGGAGGTGGCAAAGTCCTTGGTGTCATTCCTAGTCCTTTAGCTATTGGCAATCCCACTCGAAAAACAGTAGGTCATGAAGTAATGGTATCTTGCATGCACCAACGCATGAACATTATGATAGCAAATGTTGATGCCTATATTGCCCTACCTGGTGGTTTTGGAACTTTGGAAGAGCTCTTCCAAATTACATCGTGATCACAACTGAACTTTCACCAAAAACCCATAGGTATATTAAATATTAATGGTTTTTATGATAGTTTATTTTGTTTTCTTGATCATGCTGTGGAACAAAGGTTCATCTCACAAGTGACACGGCAAATTTTTGTTTTCTTTTATGGTTTTAGTTTTTTGTAAATTTTCTTATTTCAGGCCCGATTTGCAGTTTTCTGGTAAGACCTTCTACACTCTACCTATCTTTATTTTGACATTGGGGACAATGTCTTAAATTAGTTGGGGGGAGGGATAGTTGACAACACCATGTACATAGTTTAGTTTAAAAAAAAAATAACTAACCAGCTAATTTTTATTGTTACTAGCTTATTAGATGTATGATGGCAGAGTAAGGAGTAATTTTGCTCTTGAGACGCATCTTAACTTGCATTTCATAGTATGTCTTAAATTATTTTGTTCTTGCATATTAAAAAAAATTCATTTTGATTTTTTCAATTAATTTTGATGCAAGCATGTGCTAAATCTGAGCTTAATTGATAATAAAAGTATGCAAAACAGTTTATAGTTGAATCATTTTCATGATATACATGTGTATATGACTGTGGATATTAGGAAGAAAGCATGGTTGAATTGAGTGAATGTTCCATACCTTTGTGAGTTTTGGGCTTTTCCAAGTTTGATACTTACACTTGGTTTATTTTCTTTCATGAGTGATGTCAATTATGAATTTATTTTCTAGAACTTGCATTGAATCGATTTGAGATTACATTGGTCTGTATGTTGCATGAAAATGACAGAGGCATTTTTCTTGACTTAGCTGTTTTGGCCAAATAAACCTACCTTGCATTTATCCCATTGTTAACCCCCTCTGAGCCTACTTGTCCATTCTTTGTTCTTAACTCATTACAAGCCTTGAGTGAAAAACCATGTTTTACCTCACCTTAGGGAATATGAGAGCATTGATTTTCCTATTGGAGGAGCTATTTTGCTTACAATGATTTAAGTGTGGGGGAATTGGTGTGCTGATGTGAAATGCTTGGTACAAAAAACAAAAACAAAAACAAATAAAATAAAATGAAAGAAAATAAAGCCAAAAGGTTGAAAAAGGAAAGAATAGAAAAAGGAAGGAATATGTGAAGAGAATGAGCATTTTATGGTTTTGGGTAAAATTTTATGCTTTCTACTTGAGTTACTCCCCAATGCTATTTTATTCTCTTTGGTTTTAACCTACTATTATCCATATTGTTCTCTTCCTTCACCTTATAGTCTCATTACAACCTTTTTGAAAGACCTCTAGATTTTTGCAATTTATTTGATCTAAGTAGTGGAGAATTGATGTATATGCAAGCCTATGGTAAAATACTTTCATAATTTGACTGAGTTGAGCACAAACAGTTAACCTAAACACCTTGTGTGATTTGAGTGTCACTTGTGAGGAATTCTACTCAATTTGAACATGCCTATTTCTAATTAAAGCATGATTAAGCTATACTTTATTCTCAATTGGTTTGATTCAACTATTCTTTGTTAAGCATACTTGACTTATTAATTATGGATTAAATTTGATACAATGCTTGTATTTAAAAATTAGTCGAATTGATTAAATAAAGTATTACATGTTTGTGGGTATCATCCTGGTAAACCCTCACGAGACTATAACTCGTCCACTAGGGATACCTAGGGGTTTAAAGGCTTGTGGCACATGCTAAGTGCCATCGTGCTTTCCTACGAAAGTGGATTAGATTAGGTATAATCAGTTTTTATGTTTTTAGTTTAATATTATGATGTTTCTTGTTTTTCTTTAGTTTTGTTCTTATGTGATTTGTCCAGGAGTGCAAAAGCTTAAGTGTGGGGGAATTTGATCAATCGATTTGAGACACTTATGTTAGCTTTGTACTAGGCTTTATTAGATGTTTATTGTACCCAATATTAGTATTTTAGATGAGTTTAATGTTGTTGAACCCCATTGGGCTTTAATGCAAATTATGAATAATTCTTGGATTTTGATGCATTTTGACCTTTCCTCCTTGGTTAGGCCATAACTTGGGACTCGGTGATCCATTTGAGGTGATGTTGGTGTCTTTGGAAAGCTAAGACAAGGTTCTACAAGTTTCATGAAGAACTCAAGAGCTAGATCGGACTTCTAAGGGTCCCAAATATCCCTGCAATGCAGAGTAGGTTTGCTGTCACGAAAATTTGGGCAGTGTGTACATATTGGACTACATAGTCAGCTATAAGCCTCTTCTTGGGCTGAAACTTGGTCATTGGAAAGATAAGACTGACAAGAGGTTGTCGAGACCTATCAAATAAAATAACCGGTTCACAAACTAATTTGTAGTATAGAGAATGAACCGAATCGTCTCTCAAGGATCCAAAAACAAAGATTTAATTAGATCAAGATAATTAGAAAAGGGGGGAGGGGTTTTGTTGTTGATTAACAAGATTAATAAAAGTAGGAGATTCAAAGTTGTAAACAAATCTAAAGAAACAACCAATCCAAGGAAATTTACCGATCTTGAGTTTAACTCATCATTGATCACAAGGAATTCACTTAATTGCTAACCATGTTCTTGGCCTTAGATCACATCAAGAAGCCTTAACATGATCCAAGAATTCTTTACTAGATAAGCATCTAGGATTTGATTAACCAAGGTTAGATAAAGTAAGCACCATCCAACATAGATTAACTTAAGATCTAGAATTTAACCAAGCTAAACAATCTATCAAAAACCTTTAATATATTGTTTAATCTTTATGATCCTCTTTGAATACATGATAATAAAGCTATTACCACATCAACATCTAAATCAAATTAAGCAATTTAATCTAGATAAAAATCAAAAGAGGAAGAAGAGAAACTTGAATAACAATTAAGCAATATGAACAAGCAAAACAAGATCTCCAAATTAAACAACAAGATGGCTAATCCCTTGGATTGATTATGAGAGCCTAGCCTTCCATGGATGGGAAGGAAGAACTCAGAATTTAAAGAACAAAAACGAAATTGCAAAGAGAATGGAGAAGAAGAGAAAGAAAACTCTCACAAATACTTAAACTTTCTTAAAACTTACTTCCAAATTGAATGAATGATAATACAAAGAGATTGGCTCTATTTATACTAATCCTAGAAGCCAATTTGTACATGTACATAATCTGAATACAAGCTATAAGAATATGAAAATTGTCAAAAATGGAAGCTTGATGCATGGTAGGTGGGTTGGTGCATGGTAGGTGGGTTGGTGTATGGTTGGTGGCTTTAGTCAACAACTCTTATCCGACTTCTGGCTTCAAATTCATCACCTAGACGGTGCATTTTGGCTTGGATGTCTCATCAAAGTTGTAGCCAGTTGTCTCCTTGAAAATCTCCAATTTGAATCATGTCATTTGGACTTTTAGAACTCCAGAAATGCCAAAAACACTTCACCTACCTCAAGTTAGGTTGGAAGAACGTGTTTCCAAATTCAGACCAACTTGTAGCTTCAGAAGCATGCCTAAAACGACATCTATTGACAAAATGGTCTTCATTGAAGTTGGAGATATGGGTCTTATCTTTCAAGTGACCAAGTTTCAGCCCAAGAGGAGGCCTATAACCCACTATATAGTCCAATATGTGCATACTGCCCAGATGGTTCCGTGACAGCAAACCCACTCTGCATTGCAGGGATATTTTGGACCCTTAGCATTCCGATTCAGCTCTTGAGTTCTTCATGAAACTTGTAGAGCATTGTCTTAGCTTTCCAAAGACACCAAGATCACCTCAATTGGATCATCGAGTCCCAAGTTATGACCTAACCAAGGAAGAAAGGTCAAAATGCATCAAAATCCGAAAATTATTCAATATTTGCATTAAAGCCCAACAACATTAAACTCATCTAAAGTACTAATATTGGGCACAATAAACATCTAATAATGCCTAATACAAAGCTAACATAAGTGTCTCAAATTGATTGATCAAATTCCCTCACACTTAAGCTTTTGCACTCCTGGGCAAAACACATAACAACGAAACTAAAGAAAAACAAAAAACATCATATTATTAAACTAAAAACATAAAAACTGATTGTACCTAATCTAATCCACTTCCGTAGGAAAACACGATGGCACTTAGCATGTGCCACAAGCCTTTAAACCCCTAGGTGTCCCTAGTGGACGAGTTATAGTCTCGTGAGGGTTTACCAGGATGATACCCACAAACATGTAATATTTTATTTAATCAATTCAACTAATTTTTTAAATACAAGCATTGTATCAAATATAAACCATAATTAATAAGTCAAGTATGCTTAACAAAGAATAGTTGAATCAAATCAATTGAGAATAAAGTATAGCATAATCATGCTTTAATCAGAAATAGGCATGTTCAGATTGAGTAAAATTCTTCACAAGTGACACTCAAATCACACAAGGTGTTTAGGTTAACTGCTTTACGCTCAACTCAGTCAAATTATGAAAGTATTTTACCATAGGCTTGCATATACATCAATTCTCCACTACTTAGATCAAATAAATTGCAAAAATCAAGAGGTCTTTCAAAAAGGTTGTAATGGAACTTATAAGGTGAAGGAAGGAAACAATATAGATAATAGCAGGTTAAAACCAAAGAGAATAAAAGAGCATTGAGGAGTAATTCAAGTAGAAAGAATAAATTTTTTACCCAAAACCATAAAATGCTCATTCTCTTCACACATTCCTTCCTTTTTCTATTCTTTTTTTTCTCTTTTTTTTTGTTTTTTTTTGTTTTTGTTTTTTTTTTACTTTTTTTTTTGTACCAAGCATTTCGTATCAGCACACCAATTCCCCCACACTTAAATCATTGCAAGAAAAAGAACTCCTCCAATAAGAAAATCAATGCTCTCCCATTCCCTAAGGTAAGGTAAAATATGGTTTTTCACTCAATGCTTGTAATGAGCTAAGAACAAAGAATAGGCAAATAGGCTCAGAGGGAGTTAATATTTAGATAAATGTAAGGTAGGTTTATTTGGCCAAAGCAGCTAAGTCAAGAAAAAATGCCTCTGGCCATTTTCATGCAACATACAGACCAATGTAATCTCAAATCGATTCAATGCAAGTTCTAGAAAATAAATTCATAATTGACATCACTCATGAAAGAAAATAACCAAGTGTAAGTATCAAACTTGGAAAAGCCCAAAACTCACAATGGTATGGAACATTCACTCAATTCAACCATGCCTTCTTCCTAATATCCACAATCATATACACATGTATATCATGAAAATGATTCAACTATAAACTGTTTTGCATACTTTTATCATCAATTAAGCTCAGATTCAGCACATGCTTGTATCAAAATCAATTGAAAAGATCAAAATTGTGTGTGTGTGTGTGTGTTTTTATTTTTTTATTTTTTTATTTTTTTATTTTTTTAATATATATACAAGAACAAAGACGATTTAAGACCTATTATGAAATGCAAGTTAAGATGCGTCTCAAGAGCAAAACTACTCCTTACTCTGCCATCATACATCTAAAAAGTTAGTAACAATAAAGATTAGTTTTTTTTTTAACTAAACTATGTACATGGTAATGTTAACTATCCCTCCCCAATCTAATTAAAGACATTGTCCCCAATGTCAAAATAAAGATAGGTAGAGTGTAGAAGGTCTTACCGTAAAACCGCAAATCGGCTCTCTAAATAAGAAAAATTACAAAAACTAAAACCATAAGAGAAAACAAAATTCACAAAGACAAAGTCAAATCAAGTTTTTGCTTTTTGCCGATGTCGCCTTGTTCCCAATTCCGTGGAGCCATTATCGATCACGTTGTGGTACAAATGCATTGAGTTGATCGAGCAATTGTTCAGAGTTGCAAGCAGCTACAAGACTTTGACGTGTCGCTTGTGAGATGAACCTTTTTCTACAAAGATGATCAAGAAAACAAAACAAACCGTCATAAAAACCATTAACATTTAATATACCTATGGGTTTTTGGTGAAAATTCTCATTGTGACTGTGGATGTAATTTGAAAGAGTTCTTCCAATGTTTCAAAACCACCGTGTAAATGGCAATAAAGGCATCAAGCATTTGCTATCATAATGTTCATGCTGGTGCATGCAAAATACCATTACTTCATCCCCTAATGTTTTTCCAATGGGCTTGTCGGGTAGATAAAGGATCGGGAATGACACCAAGGACTTTGCCACCTCCTAAATGTGCAATAGCTTGCTACACAACCCATTAACCCAAGACTACCTCCTCCATAAACTAAATGGATTTCTCTCTCAGCTAGCACTCGACCAAGATGGTGTGCAATATTTACAAACTCTTTATCTTTCCCAAGATTAGATCCACAAAAGACACAAACACTCTTGATCCGACGAACTGAAGTGACTTCCATTTTCTCTTTTTTTTTTTTGTACTCTCACCTTATCAATGACCTGAAGAGAGCAAAGTGTATTATTTAAAGAATCAAAACTCAAATGTAATAATTACACCTATAAAGGAGGGGTATAACCGTGTGTCAGGTAAGTTTGAAAAGAAGCAAAATAATAATAGCTATATGACAAGGATAAAAGACTAATTTATATGTGTCAGAAGAAGTTTGAAAATACGCAACGCATATTTCAAAAGAATACGGCTACTTTTGATTTGTTTTGAATTTTTTTTCTTTTTTCTTTTTTTTTTGAATTTTTTTTTTTGAATTTTTTTTAATAAACAAGAAGAAAAAAAATAAAAAATAAAAAATAATACTTACAGGAGGTGTGATTGTGGCTCACAAATTCCTCTGGTTTTACGTCCAAGAACGCTTGAATGCTCTCTACGGGCCGATGGTTCCGTTTCCCATCCAATTTTCTTAAAAATTGGCAAACAGTGGTCTTTTTGAGTCGATTCCCGAGACTATATCGCTTCATGTTCATCTTGAATATTGGCCATAAATCGAGAAGTACTCTCCGCACATCTCCACTAGGATGCGTCCTCAAGAGTCAATAGAATGTTATCTAAAGACTCCTTACTCATGCCATCCTTTATGAAGTTAATTTTATCATCTCGGTTTATAGACGTCATTCCAATTGATTTACATTTTGTGTTACAGGTCCATCTTGCACATTTATAGCAGACCCGTAACCTTTTTGCTCTTCTCTTCTTTGCATATGAACTTTGCCTAGCCCCGGCATATATGAAACAAGAGCGTAAGAAAATTCACCTCCGAGTCCTGACCTTGCTTCGATCAACCAACAGATATCCGCAGGATGCTCTTTGTGCATAAGCATCCTTAATCTCTCAAACCTTGCACAATAAATGTTAGTTAAAGCATTTTGAGGAGAGAAGGAATTGCTTGCAGAGATTAAAAAGTCGATTATCCATTTCAAAGAAAGAAGAAAGAGAGAGAAAAAATTGAGTAAAATTATGTACATGATTTCGTTGTTTGTGGGTAATCAAGTGGACCGAAAAAGATTTTCACGAGTACCGTTATCCGCCATTTAACCGTGAAAATCATCTCACAACGAAAAATAAACAAAATTAAGACCGAAAAATCAAACTCGATAGATTTTCTCGCTTGGCACCAAGTTTCGTCTCGATTCCTGTGATTGCAAATAAGTCAAAGTTGAAAGATGAAAGAGTTAGAAGGCTTGGGTTGCCTCCCAAGAAGCGCTACTTTTAATGTCCTTAGTCAGCGTGATTGAAGATTTTGCATGAGCGATGGGTCCTCCCCAAAAATGATTCAATCTCTGGCAATTGACATTAATCGTTGCTTTTTCTTTTCTATTTTTTTTTCTTCTTTTTTTTTTTCAACACAGTAGTGATCAATCATGGTAAAGGGCATCCTTGGCAGCTTGAACTTCCTCCACGAGGTTCTCTTTGAGCTCCTTCATAAAAATTTTTGAGGCAAATGACCATTAACTTTGAACACTTTGTTGGTGGCTTCACTCTTAATTTCCACCGCACCATGAGGAAAAAATGTTAGTGACAACAAACGGACCGTTCCCCACCTAGACCTTAATTTACCAGGCATCAACTTAAGGCGAGAATTAAACAAGAGAACTTTTTGCCCAACTAAAAACTCCTTCCGAAGAATAAACTTATCATGGAAGGCTTTGATCTTTTCTTTGTAGAGTCGGGAGCTCTCAAAGGCATCTAGGCGGATCTCTTCCACCTCAGAATCGCAACTTCCGCTCTATGCCGCCTCCCGCCAAATTCATGTTGCATTGCTTCTCACGTGCCCCAATATGCTTTGTGCTCAATTTCTATCGGCAAGTGGCATGCCTTACCATAGACTATCCGATATGGAGACATCCCGATTGAGTTTTGTAAGCGGTCCTAAGCCCAAAAAGCATCCTCAAGCCTCATGCTCCAATCCTTCCGATTAGGTTGGACTGCTTTTTTCAAGTATGCGCTTGATCTCTCTATTGGAGACCTCGCTTGACCATTAGTCCTGGGATGGTAAGGTGTAGAAACTTTATGCAACACGCCATATTTCCTCATCAATCCCTCCATGCTCCTACGTAAAAATGGTTGCCTTGATCACTGATGATAGCTCTCGGGATTCCAAACCAGCAGAAAATCTGTGATCTAACAAAATCCACAACAACTTTGGAATCATTAGTCCGAGTGGCTTTAGCCTCCACCCATTTTGATACATAATCAACAGCTAGCAAAATGTAAACATAACCAAAGGAAACAGAAAAAGGTCCCATGAAATCAATACCCTATACGTCAAAGATTTCACAATACAAGAGAGGTTGTCAGCATCTCATTCCTGCGAGAAATGTTCCCTGCTCTCCGATTAATCGCTCACAAGACTTACGTAACAAATATGCATCATGAAACAAGGTAGGCCAATATAAACCGTAGTCTAAAACTTTCCTAGTCGCACGCTGAGGCCCAAAATGTCCTCCACATGCAAATGCATGACAAAAGCTAAGAACAGTAATGAAACTCTTGATTAGGCACACATCGCCAATAATTTGGTCACTACAAAATCGCCACAGTATATGGATCATCCCACACATAGTATTTTGATTCACTCTAAGTTTATAAATTTGTGCACGAGTGAAATGTGAGGGAAAAATCAGAGCAACCAAGAAATTCACCATATCAAAGAAACCAAGGGAAGGTGTTCTTACTTGTACCGCATAAGTCGCTTCATCCGGGAAGGAGTCCCGCACAGGAAGGGATCTCAAGCCCTTTCAACGCGGCTCAAATGATCCGCCACTAGGTTCTCTCGCTCCACTCTTGTCACGGATCTCTATGTGAAACTCTTGGAGCAAGAGGCATCCATCTTATTAGCTCTGGCTTTTGCATCCGGCTTCTTCAAAAGGAACTTCGTGAGTCGCATGATCGCAAACACAACAACCTTAGAACCAAGCAAATATGATCTAAACTTGTCCAAAGCAAAAACAATGGCTAAAAGTTCTTTTTCTATTGCGGGTATAGTTGGCCTCGAAAGCAAGATCTAGAGTTTTGGAAGCATAGTATATCACATGAGAAGCTTTCCCACTCTCGTGCCAAGATCGCTTCCTATCGCATAGTTAGAAGCATCACACATTAACTCAAATGGCAATGTCCAAATGTGTAATCGGATGATAGGGGTACTAGTCAAGGCCTGGCTTCAAGTGGTTGAAAGTCGCCTTGCACTTATCATCAAAATTGAACTCCACATCTTTCTCGTAGTAACCGGGAAAGTGGAAGAGCATTCTTGTCCAAATTCTAAGTAATGAAGCGCTTGTAGAAACCCGCATGACCAAGAAAAGAACGCACTTCCCGCACGCATGTGGGGTAAGATAGACAAGTAATTACATCAATCTTGGCAGGATCTACCTCAATGCCCCACTGATACTACATGGCCTAAAACTATACCCTTTTCTACCATAAAATGACATTTCTCAAAAATTTAGCACAAGGTTAGTCTCAATGCATCTTTGCAAGATTTCCTTAGATAGGTCAAGCAAACATGAATCAAAAGAAGAACCATAGACAAAGAAAGTCATCCATAAATACCTCCATGCACTCCTCTAAGAAATCGTAAAATATGCTCACCATGCACCGAAGGTACCAGGGCATCGCAGAGGCCGAAGCGGCATCCGTCCTGTAAGCAAAGGTGCCGAAGGGACAAGTAAATGTGGTCTTCTCCGATCCTCCGGCAATGTGGATTTGGAAGTATCCGGCAGTAGCCATCTAAAAGCAAGAATGGACTTACTACACCAACCGCTCCCAAAGATCCTCGATCAATGAACTAAGGGGGTAATGATCTTTCCGAGTGGCTTGGTTGAGACGCTCCGTAGTCAATGCAGACTCTCCAGCCTATTCTCGCACTCGGGTTGGAATGAGCTCATTCTTCCTGGTTGGCCACAACACCCGTGATTTCTTTTGGAACTACTTGCACCGGCTCACCCACTTGTCAGCCGAGACGTGGATAGATAATGCCACCGGGCAGCTTGGTCACTTCATTTTCACCACATCTAGAATTAGAGGATCTGGCCTCCTCCGGGGTTGTCTCACCGGTTTAGTTTCCTCCTCAAGTAATATCCTCGTGCATGCATGTGGAGGGGTTAATACCGTGAATGTCCGCAAGTTGTCCAACCAATTGCTCTCTTTGTGTTGCTTCAAGACTTCCAATAATCCGGGGTTTCTGCCAAAGTGTTGAGGTGTTTGGCCATTATCATCGGGAGCTTCTCATCCTCTTCCAAGAATGCATACTTCAAATGCTCGGCAAGGACTTAAGTTCAATGGAGGGTGGTTGTCGGACCGACTGATTTTAGTTTTGGAATCGAAACTAACCGCTAAATTCTCGCCAGCTTGCACTGCACTGCAAGTCGTGCACAATCTTGCAAAACAACATCATCATATCCTATGGAATCAAAAGAATCACACTTAGCACAGGATGAATGATAACATCATTAATAACAACATCATTGCCATTAATAACATGTAAATGTAATCATCAATGTCACAATTAATAAACAAAGACATGATAAGTATGTAGAAATCTCAAGACAAAGCCGCACACATTCAGAGTGGGTTTACAACCAAAAAGTCCGAAGCTGTGCGTAACAAGTATCACAAGCTATGCTATCAGTATCCTACAATTTCGTGAAACTCGCTAACATATCAAAGATGCATATCATCAACCAAGAATCAATGACATCAAAAATGAAAACAGAATGATCCTCTAAAGTGGTATTTCATGGCATCAAAAATGTTAAATCAATGATATCATCACCAAATTCCATGGAAAGTGTAATAAGATGCACATCAATCTTAGTTTTAGCAAGCTTTTCAAAAATGGCCTACCTAAGATCAATGGGGGTGGGGAAGAGGCGTATTCATCTTCCATATTCAACACATAAAAATCACCGGGAATATTAAATTATGTACCAACCGTAACGCTCCTCCAACACTCCCGCAGTTGTGCAAAGCTATTCCTGGCTTGCTAATCAATGACAATGCCGGTGGGCTTTAGCTCTCCCATATGCAAGGAAGTGTAAACCGACTTCATGCGTTACATTGATGGAGGCTCCCAAGTCTAGCAAGGCATGAGTGAACTATTGGTGCCCTATGGTGCAAGTGGATGGTAAAAGTTGCCTGGATCCTGCATTCGGGAGGCAAAGTCAATCAATCAAAGCAGACATTTCTCCCCATACTCACTTTTTCGGCTCCCTTTAGCTTCCTCTTATGGGTGCACATCTCTTTCAAGAACTTGGCATACTTGGGGATTTGTTTAATTGCCTCCAAGAGAGGTATATTCACCTCAACCTTCCTCGAAAAGTCTCCATAATTTCCTTATCCAAGTCGCTTTCAACCATATGCCTCTACCGTATCATTCTGGCTGGGAAAAGGAAAAGGAATGTTGGAACCCGACTTTTTGGATGTTCACTTTTCTCATTGCATCAATTTTCTCACAACCGGCCGATTTGATCCTGTCATTGGTCGTTGTAGGATCATTTGTCGCCAATTTGCTACAAAGATTCGAATTAGCCGCGTAACTTGAAGTTGCCGTGAGAATCTTGTTTCTCCGGGGCCAAGGGTAGAATGGAAGTATCTCGGCCGCGACCGTCCATTGATTTGCTTATCATCACAGAAAGCTATAGCACTAACATTGCCTCTAGGGTTTGGAGTGGTTTGAGCAGGTAATTGGCCGTAACCCCGTGACTTTAATTCATGAATTGACGTGGGCAAGTTGACCAATTTGAGTCTCCAAGTTCGAATGGTGGTTTCAGTTCTCGTTGAAACCGATGTTATTGGTGGCCAACTGCTTCACCAAATCCTCCAATGAGGGCTCAAATTTTGTGGCCGGCAGGACCTTGCCGCTGAATGGTGGTCTACTTGGTCCAAAGATGTGGCTGAAACTCGATTTGTCCTTGCTCGTCGCCGGAATGGTGGTCTATACCGGGCTTTGGTGGTCGGGCCGATTTGATGCATTCCCATATCTCGATTGGGATGGTCCCTCCACTCCAGTGGTTGTAAGTGTGTTGGAGAATGGATCATATTTCGTTGTTGTTGCCGATGGAACCGTGGCTTCCCAGTGAAATATACCACCGGCACTACGTATTGGTCTTGAAACTCGTAATCATCTTGCAATGTGGGGCACGATCCTGTGGGATGAAAGGAACTAGAACATATGCTACAAACTCTTGCAGGGTTTGCACACGTGGTTCGTGGTTGTCCTATTGCCATCCTGCCTAACCAAAGAAGTGAGCTCATCCAATCTATGTTCCACCCTTTGTGATCAAAGCATGTGAAGAGGTATTAACTTCATTGACTACTCTGGGTTGCATAAAGACCCATTCGAGTACCAAATTGTCGAGAGAATTTGTCGCCATGTTTGCAATTAAGTTTCTCGGGCAAGAATGAGTTTTATCAACAAATGCACCTCCACTTGCAGTATCAATCATACTCCTCTCTATGGGATCAATCCCTCATAGAAGTATTGGATCAGTAACTGGTCACTTATCTGATGGTGTGGGTAGCTTGAACACAATTTCTTAAATCTCTCCCAATACATCGATGGAGAGTTTCACCACCGATTTGCCTTATGCCACAAATATCTTTCCTTATTACAAGCAGCTTCTTGATGCAGAAAGAACTTCTCCGTAAATAATCTTTTCATGTCATTCCAAGAAGTGATGGCAAAGCAGGTTGTAAGTAATACAACCAATCCTTAGCAAGACCATCCAAAGAGAAAGGAAAGGCCCTTAGCTTGATGTGATCTTCTGCCTATTCCATGAGGTTTCATGGTGGAGCACATAACATGGAACTCCTTCAAATGCTTATGTGGATCTTCACCGGCAAGACCATGAAACTTGGGCAAGCTAAGTGTATCAATCCGCATTTTAACTCAAAATCAACATTAAGTTCAGATATTGAATGCACAAAGGTTGATAATTCACATCAAAGTAAACAATTCCTTAAGGGTCCTATTGTTATAATACCATAGTAAAATCAACCAGACTCAAGATCGCATTAATCAAGTACTAATGTATGCACTCAACAGATTAAAAGAGTCAACAAGATTAGGTGCAATGTCAAGTTCAAGTCCAATTCCGTAAGTAATTCTATTAGCTCTATGAATGCTACTACCAAATTCTATGAATTCTATGAAGTGTATGAAATGTTCTATCAATTTCGTGGATCAAATGAATGCAAGGTACCAGGATCGCATCTAGTCATACAAAGATGCGCTTCATAAGAAGGTATTAGAAAAGCAATAACAACTAAAACACTAAAAATTCCTAAAACAAATACTCCAAAAAAAAAATTAAACAAAAATAAAAACAGTATCAAATGAATTTTAAAAATTATGGAACCACCACAGGATAAAATCTACACAAAAATGGTATCCAAAAAATAATAAAAAATCTTTAAAAAATTGAAAAAGTGGTCTAAACGATGGAATTTGGCAAAACTAAGGGTGACCTCACTGTGTACAGTGAGCCTTTCTCAGAATAATATTTTCCATTTGTGTACCAAAATTCAGATCAATCTGAGATGCCCGAACCAAAATTCTTGACACAACGCCCTTTATCCACTTCACCAATCCCACTTGAAAAAGCTTCAAAAACAAAACAAACACATTTGTTAGAGTTAGATAGGATCTTGAAATGATCAAATAGTTGCCTTGGATCCCCGGCAACGGCGCCAAATTTGACAAGAGGTTGTCGAGACCTATCAAATAAAATAACTGGTTCACAAACTAATTTGTAGTATAGAGAATGAACCGAATCGTCTCTCAAGGATCCAAAAACAAAGATTTAATTAGATCAAGATAATTAGAAAAGGGGGGAGGGGTTTTGTTGTTGATTAACAAGATTAATAAAAGTAGGAGATTCAAAGTTGTAAACAAATCTAAAGAAACAACCAATCCAAGGAAATTTACCGATCTTGAGTTTAACTCATCATTGATCACAAGGAATTCACTTAATTGCTAACCATGTTCTTGGCCTTAGATCACATCAAGAAGCCTTAACATGATCCAAGAATTCTTTACTAGATAAGCATCTAGGATTTGATTAACCAAGGTTAGATAAAGTAAGCACCATCCAACATAGATTAACTTAAGATCTAGAATTTAACCAAGCTAAACAATCTATCAAAAAGCTTTAATATATTGTTTAATCCTTTATGATCCTCTTTGAATACATGATAATAAAGCTATTACTACATCAACATCTAAATCAAATTAAGCAATTTAATCTAGATAAAAATCAAAAAAGAGGAAGAAGAGAAACTTGAATAACAATTAAGCAATATGAACAAGCAAAACAAGATCTCCAAATTAAACAACAAGATGGCTAATCCCTTGGATTGATTATGAGAGCCTAGCCTTCCATGGATGGGAAGGAAGAACTCAGAATTTAAAGAACAAAAACGAAATTGCAAAGAGAATGGAGAAGAAGAGAAAGAAAACTCACAAATACTTAAACTTTCTTGAAACTTACTTCCAAATTGAATGAATGATAATACAAAGAGATTGGCTCTATTTATACTAATCCTAGAAGCCAATTTGTACATGTACATAATCTGAATACAAGCTATAAGAATATGAAAATTGTCAAAAATGGAAGCTTGATGCATGGTAGGTGGGTTGGTGCATGGTAGGTGGGTTGGTGTATGGTTGGTGGCTTTTAGTCAACAACTCTTATCCGACTTCTGGCTTCAAATTCATCACCTAGACGGTGCATTTTGGCTTGATGTCTCATCAAAGTTGTAGCCAGTTGTCTCCTTGAAAATCTCCAATTTGAATCATGTCATTTGGACTTTTAGAACTCCAGAAATGCCAAAAACACTTCACCTACCTCAAGTTAGGTTGGAAGAACGTGTTTCCAAATTCAGACCAACTTGTAGCTTCAGAAGCATGCCTAAAACGACATCTATTGACAAAATGGTCTTCATTGAAGTTGAAGATATGGGTCTTATCTTTCAAGTGACCAAGTTTCAGCCCAAGAGGAGGCCTATAACCCACTATATAGTCCAATATGTGCATACTGCCCAGATGGTTCCGTGACAGCAAACCCACTCTGCATTGCAGGGATATTTTGGACCCTTAGCATTCCGATCCAGCTCTTGAGTTCTTCATGAAACTTGTAGAGCATTGTCTTAGCTTTCCAAAGACACCAAGATCACCTCAATTGGATCATCGAGTCCCAAGTTATGACCTAACCAAAGAAGAAAGGTCAAAATGCATCAAAATCTGAAAATTATTCAATATTTGCATTAAAGCCCAATGAAGCCCAACAACATTAAACTCATCTAAAGTACTAATATTGGGCACAATAAACATCTAATAATGCCTAATACAAAGCTAACATAAGTGTCTCAAATTGATTGATCAAAGACCCATATCTCCAACTTCACTGAAGACCATTTAATCAATAGATGTCGTTTTAGGCATGATTATAAAGCTACAAGTTGGTTTGAATTTGGAAACACGTTCTGCCAACCTAACTTGAGGTATGTGCAGTGTTTTTGGCATATTTGGAGTTCTAAAAGTCCAAATGGCATGATTCCAATGCTAAATTTTCAAGGAGACAACTGGATACTACTTTCATGAAGACCTCCAAGCCAAAATACATCGTCTAGGTCATGAAAATCAAGCTGGAAGTCGGATAAGAGTTGCTGACTTGAAGCCACGAACAATACATCAACCCACCAACCATGCATCAAGTTTCCATATTTGACAATTTCCATGTTTTTACAACTTGTATTCAAATTATTTTCAATTACAAATTGGCTTCTAGGATTAGTATAAATAGAGTCAATCTCTTTGTATTATAAATCATTCAATTTTAAGTAAGTTTGAAGAAAGTTTGAGTATTTGTGAGAGTTTTCTTTCTTTTCTTCTCCATTCTCTTTACAATTTCGTTTTTGTTCTTTTATTTCTGAGTTCTTCCTTCCCATTCATGGAAGGCTAGGCTCTTATAATCAATCCAAGGGATTAGCCATCTTGATGTTTAATTTGGAGATATTGTTTCGTTTGTTCATATTACTTAATTGTTATTCAAGTTTCTCTTCTTCCTCTTTTGATTTTTATCTAGATTAAATTGCTTAATTTGATTTAGATGTTGATGTGATAATAGCTTTATTATCATGTATTTAAAGAGGATCACAAAGACTAAACAATATATTAAAGCTTTTTGATGGATTGTTTAGCTTGGTTAAATTCTAAATCTTAAGTTAATCTATGTTGGATGGTGCTTACTTTATCTAACCTTGGTTAATCAAATCCTAGATGCTTATCTAGTAGAGGATTCTTGGATCATGTTAAGGCTTCTTGATGTGATCTAAGGCCAAGAACATGGTTAGCAATTAATTGGATTCCTTGTGATCAATGATGGATTAAACTCAAGATTGGTAAATTTCCTTGGATTGGTTGCTTCTTTAGATTAGTTTACAACTTTAAATCTCGTACTTTTGTCAATCTTGTTAATCAACAACAAAACCCCCCTTTTTCTAATTATCTTGATCTAATTAAATTTCTGTTTTTGGATCCTTGAGAGACGATTCGGTTCATTTTCTGTACTACAAATTAGTTTGTGAACCGGTTATTTTTATTATTTGATAGGTCTCGACAACCTCTTGTGAGTTACTTATATGTTGTACTTGTTCCTCGACTGATTCACAAGTGTGAGCAGAACTTAAACTTTCAGGACCAAAGACGCGTAGATGGATGTTACATTGATAATCGAAGTGCCTTTTTGTTTTAGCTGACTCAAATCATTAATGTTAGGTTTTGCTAATTGCTAATTAAAAATAAATAATATAATTAAATTTGCTTATCCATTAAACTTTCGTATATTAATTAAATATTTAATATAATGTATGCCTTATCATTGTGTACACGACTTTAAAATATCCTGTAGTTTGGAGGTCTTCTCACTAGAACAATATTAAGAGTAATATTGTATCTTTTAAATAATTCTAATGTAATAATATTTAAATATTGATCTCTATCAGTGGGTACTTTATAAATAGTCTTATAGTTATATTGAAAATGGTGATATTAAATTATAATAATATTAATAATCTAGTTCTTGTTGATAATTTCGAGATACAACCCCATTTAATGTAATAATATTTAAATATTGACCTATGATCGTGGGAACTTTATAAATAGTCTTATAGTTATATTGAAAACTGTGGTGAAATCACTACTGCAAATTATTTGAAGCTCCTCGCTGATAGTGTTTATTTATTTTCTTTTCTTTTGGCAAATTATATGACTTGGACAAAGTTTACTCACTTTGTTGGGTGATAACAGAAGTCCGAGTCCTGACCCCATTTCTTAAACCAATAAATAATATTAATTTTTTTATCAAAAGATAATGCAGGAGGTATATAATCATATATGTTGCAGGTGATTAGTACATTTAATACAACACTATAACCTATATGTGACCAATTAGTAGGGCTTAGTTGGTAGTTGTAACTTGAATTAGTATTTTTTTTTAATAAACTAACTTGCGTTGATCCGAATAGAATGGGCTAAATCACCTTAAGCATCTTGTCTCGGGTTCGATCCTCGGGGTGGTCTGTATGGAGAAAACAAAGTTGGATAGGTCTCCGCTTCACGCGCCTGACTGTATCCTGCGGGATTAGTCTCTCGCCTTCTGGGTGAGGGGATGCCTTGGTTTACACTAAAAAAAAAAATTTTAAAATAATGTCTTTGATCTTGTTGCATGATGTGTAATTACTGTATAAATTCATAAATTCCTGAACAGTGAAGACTTTGAGTTGTGTGATTGTTGCTCTTGATGTAATTATTGTTCTCTTTTTTTTTTTAATTGGGCCAATTACTTCCCCTTTCTTTAATTAGGCTGTTTACTTCTTTTTAGCAACTTGAACATTGGTAAATGTCACTCTTTGCCGCTACCACTTGCTACACCAAGTAAAGATTCTCTTCTCTCTCTTTTTCTCTATGGAGACAAGAATCCTCCAAATCGAAACAAATATGATGCTGCATACTGGAATGAATTAGAATTGGGCCATTGATTCCTATCTTAGGTCATTAATTTTAGTTTAAGTTTGAACATATTAGTATTTTACATTAACTGCATGATCTAATGTGTTTATGTTTGGGATTTGTGAGTTTATTTTGGTTTGATTACTGCACTTCAAAGCATGTGAGGTTTGAAACTTAGGATATATAGGGTGTTGGAGCCCTTATAGCTGATTTTGATGCATTGATAGCTAAGTTATGGTATAATGCTAAGTAATATATCATGCTTGCATGCGATCATTGTTGTGGAAAATTCTGGATTGTTTTGATAACTTATTAAACATGTACTTGCCTTTTTGGGGGGGGATATTGAAAATATAGGGGAGATTCTACAAAAATTTAGGGATATTTCATTTTCAAGTATGCTTTTTTATTTAAAGGGTTGTAATGTTGATTTTGTAGGTACTAACACACACTTAGATAGTAAATGGATGAATTGTAGAATGGGTCCTGATAGGAGTATTACTAAAGAATTTTTTGCTAGGATTCAAGTGTTTGTTGATTTTACTAGAAGACAAGAGCAATATAGGATAGAAGGCATGATAAGGTGTCCTTGTAAGAAATGCAAATGTAAAAAGTTTGAAGATGTTGATAATGTACTGGCACATCTTTGTATAAAGAGGTTTATGGACAATTAATATTACTAGACTAACCATGGTGAACCAATGCCTTCGATTCCCCCAGTTGTGATAGAAAATTCATATTATGGCAACAATATGGAGAGAGAGAGAATTTCAATAATTATGAGCACGTGATAGTGGATGCTGTAGGACCGATAATTAAGAATTATATTTAGCAAGAAGGGATTGGTGGAGGTGAAAGCAGTATGAGTGAAAAACCAAACCCAGAAGCACAAAATTTCTTCAATATGTTAATGGCTGCACAGAGTCCCTTATATGATGGCTGTGAAATTGTTTCCTAATTGTTGGCTTCATTACATGCATTAAGTCTGAAGAGTGACCATAACTTTGAAATAAACAGATGAAACACAAGAAGGGGGATTCAATTGTGTTTCTTAACCTTTTTGGAAAACTTTTCGTAAAACAGTTCTTGTAATAAAAACTTCTCAAGATTGTAGAAGAAAATGGACGAAACGTAAACTTTTTACAGTCTGTTGGACGCAAAGAGAGTTTTACTACAAATCTTAGGACGCAAGATAAAAACGTATTTTCAAATAAAATAAGTTGTTAAGAACAACAATGACAATCCCCGAATGTTAGTGAAAGTAAAATAACACAAGGAGAGGGAAGAAAAGCTTACATCAGATATTTACACTGGTTCACTCTCATAACCCAAGAGCTACGTCTAGTCCCTTTAACCTAAAGGAATTTCACTAATCTTTCACAGATTACAAGTATTATTCACTCTGTATCTGCAAGCTTACAACCAAGTATTCTTAACCTCTTCAGGTTCTAAACAACAAGTATTCTTTTAAACACAACCTTTTCAGACTTACCAATGAAATAATAGAAGGTGTTTAACAACACTTGAGTTTAACTCACAATGAGTGAGGATAACAAATATGCTCAAGTAAAACACTATACAAGAGTAAAAAGAAAGTGTGATAAAACTAAGTGAGCTTTGAATATTTTCTCTTGTTCTCTTGATGTATGTCTCTTTATGTTTGAATCTTCGAAGACTTTGGTATTTATAGCTTGAGAGCTTGTTCTAAATGCATAGAACTGACAATGTGTTGATCTCCTTCTGAAAAGTGGCTTTGGTTATCAACGTTTGCTAGGAATTTGATATCTTAGTTTTGACTCTTCTGAATACGTAGAAAGTTCCTTATTTGCTAGTCCTTGTAGTTGTTAGGTGTGTCAGCTCTAGTATACAAAGTTGATTTTTTGAAAGTCACGTTTGTGTCAAAGATCTCATCAGCAGTTAATGCACTTTGTTTTGCTTGTCTTTAAATATCATTGGACAGATGCTTTTGAGAAACAATCAACAGACAAACAATGGACGATCCAATAAAATAATATAATTCAGTTGTATTGGACGCATGTAGTAGAAGAGATTTTATCAAAGCTTGTCTTTGGTCCAAAAGTATTTGTCAGTTATTTAATCAACAGATACATCTTCGTAAAAGGTCTAAGTTTATTCAAAACTTATTTGTTCTTTTTAATTTAATATTTATTGTAATCTTCAAAACTACAAGGAGTTCAATTTTATTGAACAATTTTGGTTCCAATATAAGATACTAAAATTTGTCTTTGGTTCCAACAAACTTAACTGAGGGTTGCTTTAATCATTGGGTGGATTTTATGTCAAATACAATGTCAAACGATAATCAGATGCCTAGGAATTTTTATCAAGCAAAGAAAGCAGTGGCCCAACTAGGTTTGGGTTGTGTGAAGATTGATTGTTGTCCCAATGGTTGCATGTTGTACTATAAAGATGATGATAGTCTTGAAAGTTGTAAATATTGTGGGGGAAAATGCTATAAATGCATCACCAGAAAGGGTAAAATGAGAAAGCGAGCTTTTTTAAAAATGTGGTACTTCCCACTTGAATGGTGCTTTGAGTGGTTTATTACTCCTTTGGTAGCCTTTTGATGATGTTTATCTCTAAGTTTTATTAGTTTAGCAGTTGCTTTCAATTTGTACTTGTTTTGTTAGTTTTAAGTAAATTTATCACTTTTTAGACCTTGTTTAATCTTACACTTTGTGTTTTCTTTTTAGGCAATGAATAAAGTCGGATTTAGAGCATGAAGAGTTGAAGAAGTTGAGTAGAAAAGCCTCAAAGCATTGTTGGAAGACCAAAGCTGGGCACTGGAAGAAGAAAATTCAAGTGTTGTCTGAACGCCCAAGGCTGAGCTCCACTAAGTCTTGGCTAAGCGCAAGTCCCAGCGCTGAGCGCTCAGCTCGCGCACAAAAATTCTGTTCTTTGTGTAGTGAGCGCTCAGCGCAGACTAATGGGTGCTGAGCACCATCGACGATACCTGTACACTATAAAAATGCAATTTTCACAATTTGAAGGGGTCTTTTGGCCTCCCAAGGTCGAGGAACACACTTTTAGATTCATATTTCTGCATTTCCTTGGAGCTTAGAAGAGGAAAGAGGAGATTTCTTGCCTATTTCTCTTCAAATTTTCATGGAGTTCTCCTTGTCCCTTTCTCCATTTTATTTTTGCTCAGTTTTTAGGTTTTAATCAGGTTTAGTTAAACTCCTTTATAACTAGGGTTTTGAATGCAATCCTTTTGTTGATGAAGTTTTGTTGATTCCTAGTTATCCTATGAACAAATTGGTTTGTTGATGTAATGATTACTCTTTTTAATGACATTTAAATGATTAATCCACATTCTCTTATTTTGAGGGTTCATTGCTATGCTAAGGATGGTGAGTAATGGACTTTGTCCTCTTGTAATCTTTCCCATTAGTTGGGTAAATCTATGAATAGATTACTTGATTGATGTGGTTGCTTTTCAAATTCCACAAAGCTGATCTTCTTGCTTTGTTGATTTCACCTAAGGGAGGTAATTGATAGGGTTTGATAGAATTAATCACCTAAGGAATTATGAGTTAATTGTATTAGGGAATTTAGCCTTCATCAAGCCGTTTGAGATTAGGATTACTACATTGTCAATAATTCAAAAGGATTCTTTGTCTATGAAAACCTGAACTCATAATTGGATGAAATCAAAATCCTAGTGTTTTCAATCTTGTTTTTGATTGGGGAAGATGAAATTTGATTTTGATGATGCTTTTACCTTGATTAAGTTAGTTTATGAACAATGTTCCAATGTTGATGTGGTAATTGCTATGCTTAATGCATTTGGATGCTTGATCACCATTCAAATGATTTGTTGTCTCATGTTTGTGCTAGGAATAGTGAGATATGAGTTGTGCTCCTTGCAATTGCTTCCATGAATGAGGTTAATCTAGGGATGCATAGCTCAGTTTGTGTGGTCTTTGCATAAGTTCCATAGAGCTTCATGGGTCTTACTTTGTTGATTTGACCTAAGGAATTAGGCTTGTTAATAGGGTTTAGGCAAGGTTTCTCACCAAAGGAATTTTGGTTATAACCAATTTAGGGAATTTGACATGCAACAAGGAACTTAGGATGAAGATAATTAAATTAAGGGTATTTTGTCTATGAAATATTCGGATTCATAGTCAAACGAATTCGGAACCATAGCATTTGTTTGGTTGTTTTTCCTTTCTTAGCATTTCATAAATTGTCTCAAGAAAATCCCAAAAAAGATTTACATGCTTTAATTGATGTTTTGCATAACCTTGAACTTTGGTACTAATGATAAGTCTGAATAGTCGGTTAACTTGTGAATTGGTACTTGGCAATCAATCTCTGTGGACGATACTCGGTTCTCACCGTTTTATTATTACTTGCAATGATCTGGTACACTTGTCGTGGTCTCATTTTCAACTATACAACTGGCGAATGTTAGCCTAATATCCCATCTAAGAGGGCAAGAGTGCCACGTAATGACGATAAAGGTGAAGGTTATTCATCCAATCAGCCACTGTCTATTTTCAATTATGCAAGGCAAACTTCTAAAAAAAATACCGCTTGAACATTGGATGATAAGGACATAGAAGCATTATCATAATATGTTCTTATAAATTGTCCCGATGTGAAGCCTTTTTTAGAGTAAGTTGACAAAATGAAATTTTCATTCCAACTTGTACTTCTATGGTTATTGACTGGTTCAAAATGTAATCTATATGCAGTGAATATACGAATATGTTACAGGAACTTGTCCCTAACATCAATGACATAAAAGTAGAAAAATAAATTTCCACATCATTCCCCAATTGGTTTAAAAAACGTGTGTTCTTAACCATTTGACATTTTTAGTTGACTTTTGATCTTTTTGTAGTCACACTAACAACCTTTGTCGTATAGGTATAGCCCTTCGGCAAGTATACCGAATTGTTCAAGTAATAAAACGATAAGAGGGTATCCTTGACAAGGATTAAGTCTACCAAATATCATTTCACTAGAATTAATTAACTCTATTTAAACTAACGTGCTTTGGATCAAAGGGGGCTCTAATACTACGAAATAAGAACGTAATGTGAAATAAATGAAAGCAAACAACAACTAAATGCAGTTGATTGAATTGAAGAAATAAAGCGATTAGATAAAAATGCTAGGGATGTGACTTTGCTTAACTTATTCAATGGAGATATGAATTCTCATTTACCTTTACTCTACAACTATGGTCTAAAGGTTGAATTTCCTGAAGCTAATGAAATTCCAATTCCTTGGAGATTCAATTCCTTAGCTTAATTCAAATTGAAAACTTAATTCAAATCGAAAAAAGCTTTACAATAGCACCAAAATTCAAAGATACCACATAATCGCTTAGGCTTATCCCTAAACCCTTAAAGACTGACATTTATTCTCATGAGCTAGAACATATAAGAATTTTCCAATTCCTAATATAAACCTTAAATCAAAATATGAGAGGCCAATTCATAAATTGTATGAAAACAAAGAATAAATAGTTAAACCATAGAATCAAGTCAAGGATCACAAGAAATTCATAAACCCATTATCCAAGTCAAGTTACATCAAATCCCTAGCCTAAGAGATTTAGCTACTCATGATACAAAGGTAAGAAAAGTAAAGGAAAGAGGTAAACTCCATGAAGAATCCACAAGGTTGATGATGAAATCTTTTGATCTCCCCTTCAATCCCTTGGTTCTTCTCGTACGATTGCTCAATAGTGCCCAGCCATCCTCCTTTTTGCTAAAAGATCCCTTTTTTTTTTCCTTTCTTTTCCTTTGAAAGTGCAGATTAGCGCATCAGTTAGTGAGCCAACACCTGGGGTCGCAAAGGGCAAAAAAAATGTAGAGAATATTGATCTTGGGAGCTTAAATGTTGGCTTGTGGGCGCCTAAGAACTCTAGGCACCTAAATGTTGGCCAGTGGGTGCTCAAATGTTCAGGTGGTAGATTTGAAATGTCATTCTCGTACATGAGTGCTTGAATGCTGACCTTTAGGCTCTTGAGCGCTAGAAGAACAGAGCTTCTATAACTTTATTTCTCCTTCAATGAGTACCAAAAATATAAGAAAGAAGATTTGATGAAAACCTATAATCCAAAAAGCTAGAAATAATGCAAAACTAAACTATGGGTACTTAAACAACTCAAAACATGTAAGCATACTCTAGCTATATGATTTTACATGAGAAAAGCTCAATCCAAGGTTAAGTTCAAGCAATTCACCCATAAATAACATTATAATTATCATCAATATCAGTGCTCAATGATGATAATAGGGTTGAAGATCCTTTAATAAAAAGTTTGGCATGGGGGCCACTTAGAAAAGTTAACAAATGGCTGACAAATTTTGTAAATGGCTATAAATTCTCTACAAGAGATCACAGTCAAGGGATGAGTACAACAAATTATGGTATATGTGTCCGAGTGGGTGGCTCTTTTCAAATGGAAGATGATTATTATAAGGTGCTAACCGATATTATTGAATTAGAATATACAGGATGGCCCACAAAGAAATTGGTTCTTTTTAAATGTGAGTAGTTTTATCATACTCTGAATCAAGTGACAAAGATTGATAAAAATTATGAGATTGTTGAAGTAAGAGAATCTTGGAGGTATAAGAACTATGATCCTTTTATACTAGCACAACAAGTAGAGCAAGTATACTATACAAAGTATCCTGAAGGGCAACAAGGATGGATGGTTGTCATGAAAACAAAGGCACGCAATATAATTCAAACTTCTGAAACAAAGATGTCTGAAACAGATAATTCATACCAAGACGATGACATCATTCAAATTCCTATGATAGTTGCAAACGATGATCTTGAGCAGAGTCTTGTTGATACAGCTGGTCCTGTTGAGGGAGTAGACAAAATCTCCTTCAATCAAGTTGACTTGGAAGAAGAAGAATATGAACATGAAGATGTAGAACTTCCATCAGAAGTAGAAGACAAAGAAGAAGAATTTAATGAAACATATTCTAATTAAGTTATTTATAATTTGTAATTTGTAATTTGTAATTACTATTATTGGACCTTAATTACATAACTATGACTTTATAGAAGCACACATTATGTAAAACTTCATTGTCAATTCCATTTTTGTGATAGCTTTGTTAATGTTTGGTGTCTGCTCCCTTTCTATGTTACTTTCATTAAACTTAATTTATTTTTGTCATTACAACATGTGTATAAATGGCAGGTGGTGATACATTTAGAGGTAGAGGTCAAGGAACATCTGAGCCATCTTCGCACCCTCAGACTTCTTCATTCCTGTCTCGCCACCTTCACATGTCCTTCTTCCTTCTTCATCTACCCCATCTCCGCATCCTCACACACATTCATTTATACCATCTTCACATCCTCACACTACCTCTAGTACCCCATCTCTATATCACCATTTGTCCGATACACCCAGCCCATCTTCACATCCTGACACGTCTTTTGCTAGCCCATATTCCCATCATGAGATGTCTATAGCTAGTCCATCTTCACATCCCCATACTTCTATTACACCATCATCATCTTCATATATTATACCTGGGGCTAAAGATGCTAACGTCCGTATATAGATTAGGTCAGGGCCAAAGTTGACATAAGTACATTGATATAAAAGTTTAATTATTATTTTCATATGTTTATTATCATATTTGATATGAGTTTGTTTTATTTATAGGTTTGACCCTCCTGTGAGACCCCCATGGCATATGATTGGGATTATTAAGTCCAAGTTTAAGGGGGCTTAAAGGTACTGAAAAGATGTGGATCCTCCAGTCAGAGACATGTGGTTTATAGAATTCGAGGTAATCCCTCTTACCATAGCCAACAAATACTTTCCATTTTTATATTCTTCAATTATTGTTAATATACTAATTTAATATATTTTTTATTGCAGAGAATATATAAATGGCTACCTAGTGATGATCATCAGATCAGACAATGCTTTAACCATAAAGGATTTGACTCACTAAAGAATGCAATGAACAAGGTCCGCACTGGGGCTGATCGAGGTCAATGGATCCCTACACTGGTTAGGGATATGTTGGACACATTGTGGCAAGAGCTAGAATGGGTGGAGAAGTTTAGGAAAAATAATGACAAATGACAATCTAATATGGGAGTGTCACTGCACACCGGAGGCTCAATCCCAGCACCTGAACATAAGAAAAGACTGCTAAATATTTAATACTAGATTTGTCATTTATTTTAATTAACTTTTTTTCACTAACTTGTTTTCATTGTTTCACAAAGACATCAAAGTGATGGGCTCCCGACAGCTTATGATCTATTTCGGTACCTTCACACACGAAAATGGGTATTTAGATAAATGGATCCCCTAAAAATTAGAAGACATTTATGTAAGTACAAAGCTTGAACATAACTAAGCAATGTTTCATAGCTGTGTCAGAATCTATGTTTTATAACTAAACACTAAGTGAAGTAGTTAACTTCTTTTTCAGGGGGAGTACAAGAAGCGTGTGGGTGAGAGGGACTCACAAACACCAATCAGCAAGGGGTCCAATTGTCAGTCCAACAACGATATACTTGGATGTTGTTGGAGACATAAGCAAAAAGGGACGTATATATGGCTTAGGGATGGAAACTAGTACTTTTATCCCATCCACATCCACCTATGACTCCGTGCAATGTTCAGCTTCAAAGCTTGAAACCCTGAGGACAACCATTGTAGCTCTTACTTCAAAGTTACAGCAGAAGAATAAGGATGTCATCAAGATGCGAGAGAATCTTAAACAACAGGAGAACACGATCCAGGAAAAGCTTCAACGGCAGGAGGGAAAGATCCAGTAGCAAGAGGGAAATCTAGCAGCAAGAAGGCATGCTTAACAACCAGAAGGGGATGATCTACCATCAACAAGATAAGATTAATATTATAATGTAGCGACTGGACTTGGACCTTAGACCTTCACAGCGAGCACCTTTACGGTCACTTCCTGAGGACAATGATAGAGATGAGTCTCACGACATTGATGAGGATGAGCCTGATGTGACATTTGATATTATTTGTATCCAATAAATCATTTTCAATATTTTGTTAAATATTGTACTCGTAAATACTTTTATTTAGGTTATGACTTATTTTGGTTTCATCTTTTGGTATTTTTGAATATCTACTGCCTACTTGGAATATTTTTACCTCATTTGCAGGTTGTATTTGTGTAATTGTCAGGAAATTATGGAAAAAAAATTAAAAATAAACCATTTTAAAATATGGAAATTAGAGACGAAATTTTCCATCTCAAAATCTGTCACCAACAAATTTAAAAAATTGTTGTTGCCACCAATACTAGCGAAGAATTTTTACGTCTTAATAATCAAAGACGAAATTTTTCCTCTCTAAATCTGTCACTAACAAGTTAATAAAATGATTGTTTCCACAACTGTTAGCGATAGATTGTTTCCCTCACCATAAGCTGAAATGGAATCAGTGATGGATAATTTTCGTCTCAAAATTCAAATTAAACCCCATTTTGGTCTCAAATCAGCGACGAATTTTTAAAATTCTGTGACAGAATTTTTTTGTCTCTAAATACAATTTGGACACCAAATTTGATGTCCATTTAGTGATGGAAATATAGAATTTAGCAATGGAAATTTATGTCTCTTATCAGAGACAAAAATATTATTCCGTCTCTAGCAACTTAGCAACACCCATTTTGGCAATGATTTTGTTTTTGTCTCAAATTTCATCTCTAATTAATGTAACGGTGAATTTTGGACTATTAGAGATGAAAAAATTACGTCTTTAAAAATACTTTTTTTAGTAGTGACCACTGATGTCGTCACTAAAAGTTCATTAGTGGTGACAACGATCGCCAATAACACCAATATAAATTTATGTAGAACTCCATATATGGCTATATTTATTGTAAGTCAAAATGTCCATTGCAATAAGGGTTACATTGAATAAATCAAATGGAGAATTTGAAAAATAGATGTGTTTGGCAATACTTTCTTGTAGCGTCAATGGTCACACCATTAAAATAATTTTTTAATTTCCAATAAGCAATAGCCTATATTTTACAAACAATGCAAATTCTTTATTGACAGTGGATCATATCTAAACTCTTTTTACTCATAAGTGATTATGAGTTTTCTTAACCACACATATGATATGATCTTCTATTAAAGTAATGAGTACTTAAAAATCATATAGAAATGGATCCAAATCAATTCTCAAGAATAAAAAATATATTAAAGAAAAAATTAACAAAAAAGTATGCATAACATGTGTGCCTCTCACATAGAGATAGAGACACGGAGAGTGAGAAAGAAACAGAGGGGCAAGTTTTTGTTGGCTATAAACTTTACATTACACATTGAGGTAATATATATATGATTCTAATTTCATGGCACAACCTAAAATGTCTATCATCTACACTCACAAAACTGACATGTGTCTATTGAATTCATGTACACTAACCTTTTTTCACAGTAATCAAATTTAACATTTCAGGTGACTATAAAGACTTCATAAATACAAACAGTAATAGAAGTGATTATTACAACAACAAAATTACATGTTAAAGCCTTGTCCAAAATCTCCATGTACAAAAACAAACGAAATACAATCAATTCATGCTAGCGTGCTAGACAAAATATGAATTAAACCAATAAATGGGTGAATTTTTACACATACAGGTTTTGTGTATGTGACAATACACATACATATATATAATATATTTGTAAGCAATTATTATAATAAATTAGTGGATCACCCGTGCGATGCACGAATGTTACTTACAAGTGGAAGTTAATTCATAAATTAATAAAACAATTAAAACAACAATAAGAGAAAAACAAATACACTAATGTGGAGTTATAGAAGTATTTGGAATATGACTAATGAAACTACTGTAGGAGTGGAAGAGTATTTTCTAAGTGGGAAAATATATAGAATAATTACAATATGAAAAAGAAAAAGCATTAAAACATAAATACATTTTATAATTTAAGAGATACATCTAGCAACTGAATTTCCTAAATGATTTTTAGACAATTATATATATATATATATATATATATAATACACATATGAACCTATTATATTTATAACAATCAATGTATAAACACCATTATGGTTACAAGTACTAGTTATTAATGCTTCACGCTCTTAACAGTGATGAAAAACATAATGTCCATTAATTTTACACAACAGTACTTAAATTGTATGCAATGTAATGTAAATATTATAGAACACATAATTCACAGCCTCTTCAGAATGTTTCAATAGATCAACATTCTTCCATACTCACTACTATAGGAAATCATCTACCAGTGAGTAAGAAGCTTGAGACGATAACAGGATCAGAATATAACTACCTACTACCTGCGCTTACAAAACTATTGTAACATGACACAATTAAATCATTCTCTACCATTATCCATGCTAGAGTTAAGCATACTAATAATAGAAGAGAAGTCATTACATCCTTATATTTCACACACATGCCTCTCTAATGTATGGCTTCCAAATTTTATTTCACCAGCAAGCTCAGAGTGCTAACTCCAGTGCACCATGCCTGGCAGAGCATCTTGAAAATTGCTATTTTGATAATGTTCCAAAGTCACCAAATTTTCATTCTAAGGAGATAATTAGCTGCATATCAGCTATATATTGTGAACTTACAAAGCCAGATTTTATTGGTCACAAAAATGCTTCCTCCCTAATTCCATTCTCATCATCTGTTTATGAGTTCTCTTCACAGGGCCAGGGTAGTAAGTGGGGATCACAATGGAAGAAACATTTATCCTTCAATTTAAACTTCAATAACCCATTTCACGTCAAAGGTTTGAGAGAATTTAGTGCACCTTATTACTCAATGGTAAGGATTCAACAATTATGCACAGAAAATCAAAAATTAAAAGAAATTGAGTACATGTTAAGGAGATTTAGGTGAGCCATCTTATAGTGCTTCTTTTATTTGTCATGTTGTTCACTTCAATTTCATTAAGTTCACTTCCTAAATGATCTGTTTGGTGGATGAAGAAACAATACACGAAACCTTTACCATGAAAATTGATGTCATCAACAATAGTATAAAGAATCACGATACGTGTTGTACCAAGATTTGAATGAATGCTTTTTTGCTAGATACTTTCTTATTTCTATGGGGTAGAACAACTTCTTATCATGCTCTCTTGTGGGTCACTTGTTTCTCAATTGGAAGAAATTAATCCTAGAAATATGATGTACGAAGAAAAGCTAGCCATTTGGATTAATGTGCACAATGCATTAGCAATAAATGTAAAAATTTTATATCTCTAATCTACTTTATTTCATGCATGGTATTGCTCCAAGCTTGTGGATTGTGAGCCAATCCTACCATGTCGTTGTCTGTCTACTACAAGCTTTATTAGTTTATGAAATTTCAGTCAACAATGTCGAAAGAATGTCTTCAATGCTTAAGGTGAGTTGGTCATTCATAAAACTCATAGAAATTCACATTGCTATAAATTATTGCTAAAATAAGCTAATAGAGGATATTTCAAGTTGCACATAATATTGGTGGGCATACAATAAGTGTAGATCTGATACAGAACTTCATTTTGGGATGCAGATTGCCTCAACCAAGACAAGTAAATCTAAATTCCTGAAATTTTTACTAAGACTGTATATAATCATATTAGATAACAGTCAAACTAGTTTAGTATAGACTAAATTATGTTGTCCATACTTGTTTATTACCACAACAAATGAGACTAATGCACCTTGCTTTTTCTCCTAGTGGCTGTGACTGTGGTTTCCTTCAAAAGCAAAACCCAAGGCTAAAGATTCAAGAAAAGCATATGCCATACATCATCCAGAACCTTTATTACTATTTGCACTTTGCGCAGGAAGCCATTTTGATTCTGCGGTACACTTATGCTTTTTTTGTATTTATTGTACGTTTGTGTCTCAAGCAGTATATGTATAAACCTTGATCTATGGTTATTCCTCTTCTCTTGAGAACTCAAGAAGAAGAAAACATTTTTAGAGGAGTATATCACCTAGTTGAAACAGTCTATAGGTCTGAATATAGTGATTAAAACGAAGGAAACTTTTCAAATGATTATGGCTTTTATGAAGTTATATCCTTCTTTGGTCAAGGTTATAACAAAAGTTAATATACTATTACTCAATATGCCCAATAAGGCAACGTTTAGAAAGCCATATTTGAGGGAAAATATATAAAACTGTCATTAATATATGACACTCAAATGCATAAATAAATACCTAAACAAAATACCTAAAACGTAAAAATACAAAGTCAAGCTTAATCACCCTTATCACCACAGTAGCAGGCAAAGGGTTTACATTAAATAAGCAGCTAAACTATCTACAGTTGAATAAGAGAATAATAGAAGTATAAAGAAAATATTATTGATGGTAGGAATAAGGCACTGCCCAGCAATTACAATGTGGTATCATTCTGATTTAGCATGCAATGGGTCAATAGGTAAACGATAACCAAGCAAATTTGAAACTGCAAGATCCCCAGTTGTACTTTGATCAGCCAATCTCAAACATCTTGAACGTATGTCACTAATAGGAGGACCACCTGTGAGATATCCTATCAATCAAATTTCCATAAAATAAGCTTAAAAATCACAAATTTCCTTCAACACGGGAAGATAAATGGAACAAACTACAAAAAATGAAAGATAGAATAAACAGAGATGATGAGATAAGAACCGAGTAGTCTCAAAGAATTAGCATATTTATACTGATACAAGTATTAAGAATTAATTGATTAGAAAATTTTAAGAAATATGTGAAGATTAAAACTTCTGGGTAGCATGCTTCGTGAATTAAACACCAACGACCACGAACACTTTGATCGAACAATACAGAGGCTCTGCAAATAATATTTGAAGAGGAAATTAAACACGCATATAGAAAAGTATCAATATTCCCAAGAAATACATATGTTGAAACGAACATAAGAGATAAATACATTAATAAATCAGCTAAAAATGATAAAGAAAAGAATTTTAAAAAAATGAAGAAGAACGAAAGGTCACAAAATTCAACTAGAAAATAGTTGATCCAACTTTCAATGGAGGTTCTTAAATCCAAAAACAGAGAATAGATGAAAAATAAGATAAGTAAACACATAATTAGAAATTGATATGATTTAAATATAATAACAATTTTATATGTACTAACAATTAATTTTCAACTCTCAACGTAAATAAACATATAATATAATAATTGTAGTATTAAAAATAGTAAGTCACTTAAGAAGAAAGAAGTTGAATTACAAATGTAATCGGTCAAGGCAATAAACTTTATCTGGTAGGACACATGTCAAAGTTGAAAACCAAATGACAAAAGTATCTTGAACAATAATCAAAAAGAGAAGTACAAATGTCAAAAAGAGATTCCAAATGGCAGAATTTGTTTTTGCTACATGTCAGCTTTGAACCTGTTAGTTCCTTTTATATATAGTATTAGATGTGAGCCATTAATGGTATTGAACCATTGTCTCCACCAAAGGTGAGGCGGTTCGATTCCCAAACCCCAATTCCCCCCTGAAACTTTAGTTGGCAAATGCCAATTGCCTCATATCTAAGGATAACAAAAATATTATAATAAATGTGCATAATGAATATGTATATCCAACCTCAATCCTTTACCACCAAAGTTAAACCAAACAAACAAGAAATGTGAGCAGCTTTTAGTTAATTAACTAACCAGACCATTTCTGCATATTTAGGAACAAGTGGTCAAATGACCATAGAATTTAGGCAAATGCAAGGTTTATAAGAGCATTTCGGGGTATAAATCTCTTTCAAAACCCTCAAAGCATATCAATTTGCCCAATCTTAAATAGAACATCCATAACCACATTATGAGCAAACGTGCCAGGTATAATGTATTATGAAAAGAAGAGCACTTTCTACTAGTCTCATGCTTCTTCTCCTCATGCTTTTACAATTTCATGCTTTCTATTGGTATTGTGTATTTTGTCCTTGATACTAATAAAAAGAAAACAATGAATTAATATGAAATCAAGTTTGTTCATTCATACGCAAAAAAATTAAAATGAGTCATTTTTAATACTCATAACAGTTCTGTGTGATTATTAAATATATTAGAATAGCATCCCATTTAGTAAGAATCTTTTGTATAATTATAAAATCTATTAGAAAAGCATGGGAAGTATGATCTTAAGCCACATATTGGGTGGGCTTGGACTCTCATGTTGGCCCATTTAAAGTGTAGACCTTTTCTTCACAGCCTATTGGCTTACAAGCTAAATTGAGTTAGGACTGCTTATTGAGCACAACAATAGGGCACAAAATGGTGTGGTTATAGTAGTATCTTGGTTAAAAGACAATAAAGGAGTACTCATGGGTTCTATTCTAATTTTATTATATTAAGGCAATTTTTTTTTTATAATTGTTCTGATATAGGTAAAAAAGATTGTGACTTTGTGAAATTTATAGATTAAATATATTTAAAAATTTTAATTTTAATTTTTAAAATTTCTAAGCTGGTCCTAGGTCACATGAGATGAGTTAGGGTTAGAATTTTAGTGGCCCATATTTTTTTAACCATAACTTAAAGCTGTAATCCAAATTTTTTTAAATAACAAGTAAAGGCCGAGTTGGAATGAACAAACCTTCTTTCACAGCACTATAAAAGCAATTAGCTTTTATGAAAAGGAGAGTAAATAAGCATAATATAAACACAATACGAATATTAGAATAAGTAAAACACACCCTGCACATTCTACTGAGTATTATTTTAATAATAATAATAATAATAATAATAATAATAGTACATTTTATGATAAATATAAACAAACATAAAAAATACCGACCCAAATTACTATTTACATTGGAAAGTCTAAGCTACCGATGCATGTAATTTGTTAAAAAAAAATATTATTTTTTCACTACAAAAGCTACTTTGTGACATGGTATAGGACAGCGGGACTCGTATTTATAGGTAGTATCCATACATACCGTAGATGCAAGAAGTGTTTAAGGAAGTTATATAAGATTTTTTTAAAAAATAAACACTGCTTATTATAGATATTCTACTATTTAACACTTGATATGTATAAAGATAAATTTTTAAAATTAATTAATTTATAATATTACTCTTTAATATTGAATGAAGTCTACATGTTCTCCTTAACATAGCGAAATACGCTTTCTCAAAACGGACAGGAGTTTTTGGTGGATCCCTTATTTGGGCCACGTGACACACGCAACTCAGTTCTGTTCTTTTTACGTGTTTCCAGAGTTTGTTGACAGACACAAACATACCGGCTATCACCGGTCACCTTCCCCTATTCTCCTATTCCCCGTTTCTGTTCCCTGTTTATTTCGCCGGCCCCGTTGAGATAAACGAAGGAAAAGAAAAGAAAAAGCAAGATAAATATTATGAATATTTTAGTCACAATTCAATAATTTAGATTCTGTTGTTTCTTTCTTCTTTCTTCTTTCTTTTTCATTCATTACCATCATCATACAAACGAGCCTAGTGATTTCGTTTTAACAAACAACATTCATTCGCGGTGCGTGTGAAGAAACCGTCAATTCGATGGGCGATAACGGCGTGACGGCGACGGTTGCGGTGGCGGCACTCGAGCTGACGGAATCCTCGAATTGGTGGCACGACATCGACGAGTCTCCGATTTGGCAGGATCGTATCTTTCACGCCCTCGCTGTTCTCTACTGCATCGTAGCCGCCGTGGCTCTGGTATCATCCAATCATCGCAACCTCTTTCTTTGTTTTTGTTCGTAATTGATTCGGAATTAGGGTTTCAATGATCCTAAGGGAAAGGACATGTTTTTTTGTTTTGTTTTGTGATTTTAGGTTCAATTGGTTCGAATACAATTGAGAGTGCCAGAGTATGGTTGGACCACGCAGAAGGTCTTTCACTTACTCAATTTTTTGGTGAATGGGGGTTTGTATCATTCAAACCTTTTAATTTTTTTAATTATTTATATTTTGTTTGATAATTGTTTATTATATTGCCTATTAAATATCATCTAAGTATACACTCTTTGTGGTTTTGCAGTTCGATGTTTAGTTTTTATCTTTTATCGGAATGTGCAGAAGCTACAGCCAGAGGTATAGGGGATGTACCATTTAATTGGAGTTATTTTTTAACATCAGATGTTTCTCTCGTACCCTTCCCTTTTGTGAGGGTACTGGAACCCCTTAATAATTAATGGTTAATATTTGTCTATGGGTTTTACTTTTTTGAAATATAAATACAACAAATTATTTTTGTATTTATAATTCAATTAAATAGGACACGTGGTTAAATATTAGTTACTAATTGCTAAGGGTACCGTTACTCTCATAAAAATAAAGGGTACCGAAGGAATTTATTTGAACATAATATCACTTTCATTCATAATCATACCATCTATTGGTCACACTGCCTGTATGTTACGTGTGTAGATTGTTCAACATATCTTACTTGACATGCCGAGTCTTGCTTTCTTTACGACGTATGCACTTTTGGTCCTTTTCTGGGCTGAGATTTATTACCAGGCAAGTTTAATTTGTGGTGCATTTACTATGGTCTGTTTGCCCCATCTGGTTTTCTTCTTTAATGGCAGTGTATTTTGTTATTTTGATGGGCTGATTACCGCCTTGGTGTGAAATGTTTTTTACAGGCCCGCACTGTATCTACTGATGGACTGAAACCGAGTTTCTATACAGTTAATGCTGTGGTTTATACTATTCAGGTGAAAATTCTAGCCCAGGTTTTCACTTGAGGCTGGGGATGTTGTATGCAGCCTGTTTGCATATTTCCTCTTGTATTTCTTAGTTTATGTAGAAACTAGAATTGATATAGTCTCAGTACAATCAAGCAACTGGGAAGGTACAACAATATGTGATTTGATGAAGTCTTGCATATCTTGTCATATGTTGGATACTTTAAAGATGTGAAGAGCCTTTAGCCATTGTATATGTCTGTATATGCAATTTAGAAATCCGAACATAATCATATGCCTAGTGAAAAATTTGTATAATTCTATACAATTTGGATGCAATTGCATTTATTCAATGTCTGAAGTGATATTGAGTGGTTTGGCTTTAAAGTAAATGATTAGATACAGAAAGCTGTTTCCATGAATAGAAGATTGAAGATAATATTATTTCATCAGAAATATTAAAATTGATTAATTGGATAAAAATGGATGGTAATATATAAATATGCTTTTTGTGATATTTCCTTTTTGAGGCTTCGAACATCTCATGTTTTAAGATTCTGGAAGTATCAAGAAAACTCGGAAAAATACCTCAAAACTCTTTATGTCCACCTTACGTCCTTTTTTTTATTTTTCTTTTAATTTCTCTCTATTGTAAATTACCTTTTAAATTACCCAAAGGACAATTTCATGCATTGTTTCAATATCTTCCTTTTACTCTCTTAATTTCAACACATCAACTAATGACCTGATCCTAGTGATACTTCTGCTTTAAGATCAGAACTGGAGGGTGATATTTACCTTCTACATTTCATTCCCTATATCTATGTAAAAGCAATATCTGTCCACAATTAACTTGTGATGTAGGATAAAAGCCCTGGGATTAAATTTGTAGCTCTGGAAGCCACCCGAAGATCACATATTTGTATACAAAGGTTGTGTACAATTGATCAACTGTTGAAAGATGTTTGACTTTAGCTGTGAGTCACTACGTGAGTGGCCAGCGGGAAAAATTTGTGTGGTATCCAATATAGTTCATTGCAATGTTATGATTGTGGAGATATGAAGGAAAAGAGAGTTAGTAATATTTATATATTTCTAAGAGAAGTTTCTAACCACCATTGAAGCTTATTGAAGCTTTTAGATATTTTCTAGCAAGCTGAGTTCAAAATTTTGATTTTTTACCTTGGACCATCATTAAGAGCCAGTATGTCGTCACTTTCTCTCTGGTGACATCCTAGCTTTCCACTGTCTCAATTTTGAGGCTCTTCTGCATTTGTTTTGGTCTTATGAAGTTTTTCTAGTCCTGTGACTTGTAGGGATTGTTAATTGCTTGGCCACTCCCTCCTTGGTAGAGGGAGGTAAATTTAGAATTGAGGAAAAGGGCATGGGAGATGTCCACTCATCGTTGTTGAGGAGATCAACCTCCTTTTTGCTAATGTCTACCCTTCGTTAATTGGGAGAAACCCCGGTAGGATCTTTGTTTTATCATCGTTGCAGAGAAGCAAGGAGATGTTTCTTTGCCAACAGGGGTCAAAATGACAAGGTCCATTTGTTTTTTTGTGTCGGATCTAACTGGTAATGGAAGGCACAGAACCATTTTAGTCTCTGGAGGTTGCTTCAGTGCATCTGTTCAATGGTGCACTAGTGGTGTTACTTGTCCACATTTATGCTAGCAGCCTTTCCCAAGCAGTTTGGTTTCAACCAGAACTAGGCGAGCCCACTTTTTAGATGTGGAAAGTGGTTATCAAGGTGTCAATTGCTACTTTTTCAGTTATTGTGAATGATGAACCTAAGAATTGGTTTAATGGGCAGCGGGGAATGAGGCAAGGGGGCCCTCTTTCTCCTTTCTTGTTCACAATAGCAGTCGATGTTTTAAGTCGCTTATTTCTAAGTGCTGTTGATAGGGATCTTGTTAAGGGTGTTATGGTGGGTTCATTTGAAGCGGCTATCTCTCACCTCCAATTTGCTGATGATTCATTCTCTTTCTGGAAGTGGATAGCAATTCTTTCATTAATGTCCTGCCCATAAGTTTTTCAAGGCTATTCTGCTCTGGGTTGAAGATTATTCTTGCTAAAAATTGCTTGGCTGGTTGAATGTGGACAATCAGATTCTTTCCTCCTCTGCTTTGCAGGTAGGTTGCCAAATTTTGGCAGTGGCCTCTTGTTTACTTGCGAGTTCCTTTCGGTGGTAATCCTTGGGCTACTTCCTTTTGGGATCCTGTCATCCACAAGATCTCAAAGCGATTGGACATTGTTAGAATATTAGGATTCTTATTATATTAGGAGTCTTGTTATGTTAGTAGTCATATTGGGCCGGGCTTGTACTTGTAGTTCTACACTAGTACTTAACCTAATTATTAGTGTGTTAGTGCTTTGTATTATATATCACACATTCCGAATATTATTTAGAGCCTCCATTCTTTTTTTCCCCTCCTTTTCCACCTAAACCCTATAATTTCAACTCATGCCCTAATCCCGTCACTAATCTGCTGTCGGGTTCCCAAAAATTTGGAACTCCTGTATTGAGGTGTATTTGTCCTGTGATTCTTTCTTTCTCATTGGCCATGCACCAATTCCGACTACCGGAACCTTAGTTTTTCCTCCTACGTGCAGCTGTTTGGAGTTTGCCTCTCTTTCTCCAATTGATAAGCATGTTCTTTCTTCACGCAGAAGTTTGGCTACTTTCTCTCTCCTCCCATGCATATTGATCTTTGGTGATTAACACTAATGTTTGGGATAAGCTCAGTTGCTGCAGATACAAATTCTTTGTCATATTTGGTAGCAAATAGCAACTGAACCTTCTGCAACAACTTTTGGCGGATCAGCACACCTTGGTGCAGCAAAACATACACTAGATATTGCATCTTTCAAATCAAGGGGAGATTCCCTTTGTGATTCATTTTTTGGAAGGTGGACAGCAATAAGTTCTCAAAATAGTTCAAAGATCTTGAGCATCCATCGTGTTCTCCTCTCTGATAATATGCTCCACCCTAATGCGAGCTGTGACTTCTTGACCAATCTGAAGTGGCTTGGAAATGTCACGTCATATCTGCTTCAACTGAATCTCTCGTCCGTTTCTTAGCAACTTTATACGTGGAATTGTCAGTTTCAGCAGGGTTAGTGGAGCAGAATATGCAAGATTCCCAATGCATTAAGTTACCAAATTTTGTGACTAAAAATGACATAATATTTTCAGAACTTAAAACTCCAAAATAATTATAGTTTGAATATGTACTTGTGGGGCTATTGACACTCCTAACAACAATAACAAAAGCCTTTTCCCACTAGGTGGGGTCTGCTACATGGATCAAACGACGCCATTATGCTCGGTGAAAGACCAAATTTTCGGAAAGACCATTTAGGTCAAGATCTCTTTTAATGGTTTCTCGTAGAGTTTTTCTTGGCCTTCCTCTACCTCTGGGGCTTAATGGTTTCTCGTAGAGTTTTTAATAATCAACTCTTCTTACTGGGGCTTCTATTGGTCTTCTCCTCACATGACCATACCATCTTAGGCTAGATTCTGTCATCTTTTCATCAATAGGTGCTACTCAAACATTTATCTCGAATACTGTCATTCCTGATCTTATCTTTTCTTGTATGTCCGCTCTTCTACTGCATTATTCTCATCTCTATAACCCTTAACTTATGCTCTTGTTGGCACTTAAACGCCCGACATTCGGTACCATAAAGTATCGTTGTTCTTATAGTTGTTCGGTAGAATTTTCCTTTGAGCTTGAGAAGCACCTTGCAATCACAAATAACGTTTGAAGCATTTCCCCATTTCGTCCACCCAGCTTGAATCTTATGAGTTACATCTGTTGCAATCTCTTTGTCACTTTGTATGATAGATCCAAGATGCCTAAACCATGCGACTTGTGGTATCCTATGATCCCTAATTTTCACCTCTAAGCCAGTGCTAGATCGCGTCTTGCTGAACTTTCATCTGATATATTCTGTTTTACTTCTACTTTTTATTGCATTTAAGTTGCCATCAATTAAATAATATTTTTTGAGTCAAACCTTAATTAATTATATTTATGTTATATTCATATTTAAATGAAGACAACTTATAAAATTACAGCTAAAAGTGGTTAGTGAGAAATGTGAATAGACAATTGGAAGTGTTAATAGTATTGCCCACACTTTATAGTAATATGTCATTTTAATATAAATATTGGTAGGTTTAAATTTTTTTTGGTATATATACTTTGCCCACATAGTCTAAAATTCTTGGGTCCATCACTGCCGGTGGTGACCTCTATTGGCTGTGATTCTCACCTGCCCCTAGTCTATCATATTTAGTCACTTTCTGCTCTAGTGGCTGTGAAGCATCGTGTTTGGTTGTGCATCATTCCAGCTCACACGTGTTTAGTTTCTCTATTTTCCAGCCACAAGCCGTTTATGAGCCGATTCAATTTCCAAGTTTTTGGGTCTCCTAAATATTCTTGCTCGTTGAGGCTTCCAAATCCTGATTTTTGATGAATTTGGAGAAGTTTGGGCTTTGCTGTGCAGGATTGCTTGCCAAGAAATTTCCATTGTGCCTTTTCCAACAATGCCTCTTCCTCCTTGGCCATGCAACATTCCAACTAGCTCTTCTGGCTATGCATCATCCTATCCATATTGCACATTTGTCTTTTTATGAAGCTCCCAATATATTTACTTTATTTTCTTGAAGTGTGTTTATTTGTAAAAACTTGAAGCGTAGTAAGCTTTCGCTTGGGCTTGGGCGGTTGTTGGGGCCCGGGGGGGGGGGTGTTAGAATATTAGGATTCTTATTATGTTACGAGTCTTGTTATGTTAGTAGTCAAAGTGGGCTAGGCTTGTACTAGTATTCTAGTAATACTATACTAGTACTGGACCTAATTATTAGTATAAATAGGTGTTAGTGCTCACATTCAGAATATTATTGAGAGCCTTGTTTCTCTCTTTTCCACATTTTCCAGCTAAATCCCAGATTTCAGATTGAGTGCTTTTGCTAACAATGCATCTAATCACAGTTATTAATTGTGCACCATTGCACATGCTAACTACTCTTCTGTGACATATTAAGAAAATGGGTGTAAAATTTTACACCAGTAGTATTGTTTGACGTAAATGTTTCTTTTTAACAGAGTTTTTGGTGTAAATGATAAGGGTGTAATAGGAACATTTTAATCACGTTTGATTGTGTGAGAGTGACAGAGTGAGCTAGACTTACTACCTGCTATTTTTATGAGGCTAAGGAATCACTGGAGAATTTCTTTTTCTATTTAAAAAAGTAACTCCCGTGGAAGGGATTATAAGTAATTGAGGGCAATGGTTGGGATCAAGTAGTGATGCAGTACAGGTTCTAGCATGGCCTGGCAATAGTGGTGGCAGTAGTGAAAAGGTGGTGGAAGTGGCAGTTACGTGGTGCCATCTATAGTAGTAATGTAGCATGGTCATTCTGATGGCAGTCAAATATATTTGCCACCTTTAAAATTATTCCTTTGACATGCATATGATTCATACGCTTTAGGATTACATTTTAACTCCTTTTGGTGGTAATGTTAACTCCTTCAGTTAGTGTGGAAAAAATTCCATTACATTTTAAACTCTATAGCTCATTATCTTAATTGCAGTTTCCCTTTTGTCTCGTGTAGATTAAATGGGACTAATAAAAAATTTCAAATATGTGCTTCTACCTTTCTTTTCACTATTGTCCTCAAAATGATGTCTACTTATTGACCTTTAATATTCATTATATTTATCTTTTCTGTGTCATTAGTTCTTATGTTAATATGTATTCAAAGTTTTAAATGGCTGTTACTTTCTTGTTGACTAGTTTTGAATTTGTTGAATGACCCATCTTGTTTTTTTGGTTTAATGTATGTCAGATTACTTTGTGGTTGATATTATGGTGGAAACCTATCAGCGTGCTGGTCATCCTGTCTAAGATGTTCTTTGCAGGTTTGTCTATGTTATAGATCCGGTTGTTTTTCTTTTTTGTTAATTATAAACTTTTATTGATCTTGACTTTTATGAGTTTTTGCTAATGCATATATGTTGCAATAGGGGTCTCTTTGTTTGCTGCCCTTGGCTTTCTTCTCTATGGTGGAAGGTAATTGCCTGTTTCAGTTTTCAACTCCCTTTGATGTAATTTAGAATGAAATTGTTTAATCCAGGTCACAAAATACCACTCATTGAGTTAGGAATTTTGTTTCTGAAGAAAAAAATGACATAGAAAAACAACTCCTTGTATTAGCAGAAATAGAAGTTATGTGCCTTATTTGTTGCTGTTGGTTATTCAAATTTTTGCTGCCCTTTTGGACTGATGAAATTCAAATAGTGCAAAGACATGGGCTCAGGTAGACATACTTTGTAGATTGGTTTCTATCTGTATTCAGGCCCATGCCTTTTTGTCAAATTCTCTTGTCAGAATTCTCAATAGAAGCTAAATTGTAACTTCATAAGCTGTTGGTGTGGATAGGACTCTTCATCCCATTTAAATAGTTCCTTGTAATTATTAGATTTGTTGATTCACGAGCAGAAGTTAAGACTGATGTTTACCCTGTGTCTGAAATCTTCATCACAAATGAATTCTTTTCAGTTCTAAAGTTAAACTGTTCTTTAGTGTCTTGATTCCTCCTTTCAATATTTTGGGGTCTGATCTGGTTTTGGGAGTTGGCAGGATATATGATTGTAACCAAGATCTCCAACAAGTGGAACAATAAAAAAAGGGATAGCAATTGTGGCCAATGATAGTTTTATTGTGATACTGTTCTTGAAATGACGTGTCATTTTGATTGATGTGGTGCTATGAATATTAAATATCAGGATAGTAACTTTGGTTGTATCTGCTGTAGTCCTAAGTAAGCAGATAAAATTTTAATGTCTGAGCAAAGATAGTTGACTTATCTGCACTATAATATATTGTTTTTTTCTTCTTCTGTTTTTGCAGGGTGCAATGCATTTTAAATCATTTAACCAAAATATTTTCATTTATGTGACAAATGATAGTTGACTTATTCTTTATTATTTTCTATTAGAAGAGGCACTTCCGATGCGTGTGTAAAGAAAATATGTTTTTTTAGGCATGACAATTTTTTCTCTTTTTAAATTTAAAATTAAATGTCTGATTTAAAGTGCAATGTAGAAAATTAATTTTAAAAGGAAAGTTCCTTAAAATTAGACTAGGTGTTAGTGGTGGGTCTTTGTGGTTAATTTTTAATGACAATTTTGTCCTCTTTTTTAAGTTTATTATAGAAAAAGGAATTTTGTTGTAGAGAAGAGGAGAGTACAAGTACAAAGAGAGTGAGGATGTGGTATCCTTGACAACAAGAAAAAACAGGAGAACAAGAAAAGAACTATGAATTCAGCATTGCTGCCCAATCTCTCTGCATGTCAAATGTGGCTACACCCTTGTAACACCCATGTGCGGATTACCAAAGAGAGGATAAAAACTTAATCTTGTCCCAGAGCAGATTTAATGGCAAGGAGAAACCTTTGAAAATGCATGCATTCCACTCCAACCTAGTGCACCAAAGAATTGTTCTATAAACTGTACACTGCCACAAAATATTGGCCTCTTTTTACCAAAACCTTTAAAGCAAACCTGCAGGAACTAATGACACAGCCATTGCTCATTGAGAACTCCAAAAGGATTGTTCCAAAGGAAAGTAGCTAACTTGCAGTGCAGAAATAAGTTGCTCACAGTTTCAGGGCTTGAGGTTCACATAGCACACATGTGTGGAGAGAGAACAATGTCTAGAAATTTGTAGCAAATCATTTGTGTTGATCTTATGAAGTACCACAGTGGGCTTTAGATTTCAAAATGGGTTTGTCAAGGAGGAAAATTTGATATTTTGATGAATGAGAAAGAATCTGAAAAAGGGATTTACAAGAAAACACACCAGAAGAGTCTAGGGCACACACTCTCCTTTCAAACATATCAGATAACCTAACAAAATGAAGTAAGAGAAAAAGGGCGGTGGGGGGGAAGCAGGGTAGTCAATAGCGCCTGCAGCAGGCGCAATAGCAGCATAGTGGTGCAGAACAGAGCATGGTGCCACTGAAAGACGGGAGCGGTGTGTTTCAGTGTCGCGGCGGATTGCATTGCTGTAGCAGCTGAATCGCGACAAAATAACAGGCATAGCGTCCGCGATAGTGAACAGAGATTGAAATCTCTGTTTTACCCCCACTATACCCTGATACTTTCACTGACTGAAGTTGTTCTGGTCTTTCATCCCTCTTTCTCACATTGAGAATGAGTTTTAGGGTTTCCCACCCTTCTGCACAGAATTCGCTCCCCACTTACCCACACTTGATGCCCACCCGTTACCCACCCCTGTTGCCCACCGATTGAGATTTTCTGCTATTCAAACGAAGCCTGCAGGTTGCATACTTCGCAACCCTCTCTGTTGCGCATGACTACTTTGGCACACAAGCCTTTAGTATCAACAAACCACTAATATTAACAAGAAGCGTTCAGTTTCTCACTCGGGTCCTCCTCCTCTAGCCTCTGTTTGGTTATACCCATGAGAGGGGTTGTTATTGGTACTTTAAGACTAAACTAAATGATGAATTTGTCTTTTAGATTTGAGTATTAATGATGAACATGTCTTCAGTTTTGAAAATGTTGAGTTTTGAGTATCAATTATGTGTATCTTACAAATTTGTGAAATTTTTATATTGCATCTGCTATCTTCGGTGTAGCGGCCGCTCCGTGACCTGCTATGTCACTATAGCATATTTGGGGTTCGCCGCTCCGCGCCGCGTTCTGCCATTAACTACTATGGGGGGAAAGCGTTGCAGTCTTCAAGTTGTCTTTAGCCCTATTCCCAACTCAATCACAACAAAAGAATTCAGATAATACAAAATAGTATATTTGGTAGGTGTATGTGAATTGTGAAAATAAAGAGAAGGATTTAATGTGAAAATGTTCGATGTTGAGGTGAGACATAGTTTCTTGGTCTTATTGTCGAATAACTGTATGGACAAGTTTTGGCCAAAGTAGAAATTTATTCATACTGAGATGAGTAAATCTTATTTCCTAAATAAATAAATATGAAGCCTGCATAATAACTGGAAGGGTGCTTTTTTCTATTTAGTTGGTCTTGGTATTATTACCCTTATTCGGATTTTGTTGTGTGTGGTATCTAGGATTTAGAAATTATGTAGGACTTTCTTTGGTTTTAAGTGGGGAAGCAGTGAAGTGATCATCATTTTAGTTGGGAGCTTTGTTATATTCTCAAGCTCTTATGACTCGCTATTTTATTTTACTTTCTCTCTTCTGATCTGGGGCATAACTTATCCTCCTCTTTCTTTGTATCTTCTCTTTTTTCTCAAATAAAATTTCTTCTTTCTTCAAATAAAGAAAATTTAAGGCATATTAAGAGAATAAATCAAGCACTTTTTGAATTATGTTTTTAGATTAAATTTTGAAGGTTATCTATACTTGCATTTTGTGTACCCATTGGCAGTACCCTCTCATTGCCCTATCTGATTTTTGTATCTCCTTTCTGACTGTGTTCTGACAGACTATTCTTAATGTTGCAACGCTTTCCTGTTGAATCCAAAGGGCGACGTAAGAAGCTACAAGAGGTATGCAATGTTATGAGAAAATATTCCTGAGTTCCATCTTCTCTTCCCCACCATCCGTCCCTCCCTTTGTCCAGAGTTAATCTACATGATCTTTCTTATGTAGGTTGGCTACGTGACGACCATATGTTTTTTATGTTTCCTTGTCAGATGCATTATGGTGAGTCCCTTTTTATTTTTAAACCTCAGTGATTCCTGTTGCTTGGTTTTTGAATTGAGTTTGATCGTAATTTGTTGTCAGGTGTGCTTTAATGCATTTGATAAAGAGGCTGACCTCGATGTCTTGGACCATCCCATTCTAAACTTTATATATTACCTGGTAAGTTTGTTTGTGCTCCTTTATGGTGGTGTTTTATTGCCATACACCTTACTCTTGTTATTGCGCTATTCTAGCTATCATTTCTATATTTGGGTCTGTTTACTGTTGTTTAGAGCTGAGTGATGAAAGCTCTGACATATTCACTGCCTGAATATTTTCTGACTTCATATTTATGTGTGCATTTTTTTTTATTGACCTTTACCTGTCTAAATTCAACTTTTCTTTCTGGCACATGACAATGCGGTTAGCCTTGTTTCTTGGTAAGATTGTTTTTACCCGCAACCTAAGTGGCAAGAGAGTTGTTAAATAGGATAACAAGTCATATCTGTTTCTAAATCCTCCAATTCATAGTAAGGATATCTCTTGAACAATTTTTCAACCACAGATGAAAATTTTGTTTCTCATGAAAAATGGCTAATTTATGTTCTGATGTTCATATGGAAGGTATTGGATTGCTTTTGTGAGGTATCAATTATATAGTATTTTTCACTGTGCTTTTTTATCAATACTCTACTCGTTATAATTTACAATGTTAAAAACAGCATTTTGTTGGTTAATACTTCAAATTTATCTCAAGGGTAAGCCATCAAATAGGGTGTTTGCATGGCTTCTACTTGTCGAAGGTCTCTCTCCCACTATTCCTCTTAACTTTCTTTTCACATTTTGCTGCAGTTGGTGGAAATATTGCCTTCTTCTTTGGTTCTTTTCATTTTGAGGAAGCTGCCACCCAAGCGTGGTATCACACAATATCACCCAATTCGCTGAAAAGATTGAACATATGGAGAAAACCTAGAAAAAGGGAGTCATCCGTGGTTCTCTATTTTCTTAGATGATTCTCACACTCCGAGGATAATTTTTAGAGTATAGACGAGCCAGTCTTTTCTAGGGTTGGAGTGAGAAAGCTAGTATCATGGGTTTTATAGTTCTCCCTTAAGGATTGTAGATTTTGAAACGTGACATTTCATGGATTCTCAAACGTGTTGAGATGTGTTACCGCTGTAATATTTCCACTCTCTCCCGGACAATATGGTTGATTTTGTGGTTGAGCAATTCAACACACAATTAGCAACTATTATTGGGAGAAGGGCACTGTGATATCTTGTATAATAGAGTTTTAAGTCTTTTAACTGAAACTAGTTGGAAAAATGTACTATTCTTTTGTTTTCTCAGCCATGTTCCAACTTATCACATTCATTTGTAACATATCCTTCTTTCATTTCATCTTTGAAGCTTAAATTTTTGTTTCAGCAGATTCTATCCGTGTTAGTTGATTTTTAAAATTTCACGGAGAGCATATGTATCCCTAAAAATTTGATAGTGGCAAAGTATAATGAAGGTTTCCTAGATGAAACGTTTCCCCTTGAAAAGCCACGTTTGAATACTCAACATAAACATGATTACTAAGATACAACCAATAAAAGAAAAAAAGAGAAAACAGAAGCATTCAAAACTTTGTACTGATTGCAAGAATATTTGAAGATCAAAGAATGCATACCTGGGTCAGATATGCTGGGATTTGACGAAACGATTAATTGAAACCCTGCTGCTAGGGTGCGGGATCCAGTGGCTCTAGCTTGATGAGGAGTTGAGGACTCTGTTTGCGTTGATGTGAATTTGCTACTTTTGCCAATGATTCCATCTTCAACCGATGTAAGTATCGACTATCATCAAGTTAGTATTTGAATGTTTGGTTTGACTTAGCTCACTGGTAGAATGGTAGGTTTGAATTATTGCACAAAACAAGGGAACATCAACAAATTTCAAGAACGTTCCATTCCTCAATATCCCTGGAGAAATACCTTTATGTATATTGGGTTGGAGTCCAAAATTGTGATCAGCCGAAGATAATGAGAGCAAATAACTCATTTCCCGTTGAGATAGCTCACATGGTTTCGGATTTTTGATTTTTTGATTTTTTTGATTTTATAATGATTGTTTGAGTGGGTGAAAATGGGAGGTGAATTTTTTTGGAAATTATTTCACACTTGTTGGTACAACACTGTGGAATGGTTAAAAACAAAGTTTAAGACATTTACACTCCAATAACATAACAAGGGAAAGTTAATACATGTTGGGCTCACTGATTTCCAACCTAATCTTAATCATGCTTATGCGAAACAAGAAAAAAGGTAAAAGAAGAGAGATCATATGGTGCTACATCATTTAATGTCATAGATTATGATAATAATTATTTAAAAAATTAAATTCTTTTAATGATATAATAAAATATAATTAGATGATAATATAAAAAATTTATATTAGATAAAAGTAGCTATGGTTTTTTTTTCCATGAGCCGATACTTTTAAATAGTTGTCATACATTTATATTAATTCTCACAATAAATATTTAAAATCAATTAAATATAACTAATAATCAAGATAACTTAGAGTGTGTTTGGATAAGACTTTTCTTTTATATATATAAAAAAGTACTTTTATTTTGAAAAAAATTACTTATATAAATTTTTAAGTATATTTGAATATAATTTTAAAAAAAGTAAAAATTTAAAAAAAAAAATCCGATTGCCACTTATTTTAAAAGTTAATGATCATCACATTCTAAAAGAAAGAAAAGTAGAAGTAATTTTTAATATAATTTTTTAACAAAAAATATTATTTACATTTATTAAAAATTATATTCTATGTTTTCTTTTTTTTTTTCTCTCTTGCAAACCTCGTCTTCTTTATTCTAGATACACTATATTTCAATAATTTTACTATAAAAGCTCTTATGTTCTTTTTTATTTCAACAAACTTAAAAGTTTTCTATTACAAAATACTTCTTAAATATTACATCTAAATAAAAAATAATTTTATTACAAAACGAAAATCTCTACTAAATAAAGATCTATATTTAAAAAAAAAATCTTAAACAAACGAGCTTTTATTAAGACATTAATACCTAAAATCAAAACGTGAGTACCAAGTACCTTCAATAAAAAATAAAGCTAAATGGTTACAAAGTAAGTGGCATTCGTGGAAGCTAATGATCATATATTTGCAGTGAAACTTTTAGGTGCTCCGAAGCGAAACATTTCTTATCCTCTTTATAATTAAATGTATATCACTTCAAATCCGTGGGTCATCACTAGGATTGTTTATAACTGAACTAAACCGATTAAAACTAAATTAAAAAATTAAAAACTGAATAAAACCAATTAATTTTAATTTTTTTTGGCTTTCTTTTTATGAAAATTTAATAGTTTTGTTCAATTTTTGGTTTTTCATTTACGAAACTAAACCAAACTCATATAATTATTGATGTATTTTTTATAATTTACATACTTATAAATGATTATATTTAAATTTTTTTGTTTCTATAAAATTGTTTAGGTTAATTTATTATTTATAATAATATAATGATATTTTTATTAGGATTTTATACTAACATTTTTTTATTGGTCCATAGAAAAGAACAAAGTGAAGTTGTGTATAAATTTTTTTTTAAAAAAAATATTTAATCAAAAACCGATTTGATTGAACTGAACCAAACCGATTCCAATTGGTTCGATTCGTTTCAGTTCTCTAATTTTAAAAAAATCGATTAGTTCTCGATATAGAAAAATCAATTGGTTTGATTTAGATGATTTTTTTTTTCCCAAAACTGAATCAATCTAAACCGCGAACACCGTATACACTATCTCCCACTTTTAAGTACACATGATCTACTTAAACATTGAGAAAATGACACTCACGTTTAACTTGGTTAAAAAGTTAGACAAATTAATTCGTTTTAAAAATTAACTAAGTATTCAACTAATTTAACTAATAATTTACATACGATTAATCATGTATCAAGTATCAAAATAAAATAAAATTAAATTATTAATTAATTAAATATAAATTATTGATTAAATTAATTAAATATTTAATTAATTTTTAAAATAAATTAATTTATCTAACTTTTTAACAAGTTAAATGTGAGTGATTTCCCTTAAAAATTTCTCTTGTTTGCAACTGTTGTACGCCACGTCATTTTTTGAGTGGCTAACACGCTCCACATGTTTAAGATACCTCGGATAAGCTATATATGTAACCCGACCTCAATCAACAGTTCTCTTCTAAATCCAAACACACATCTGTAATGGCCATTTCCTGTTCTGCAGATTGGTCTCTGGCTTGCACTAAATGTTGCAGAAGAACCCACGTGCATGCATTCATCCCCACATGCCACTTCCCTTCCTTTAACTCCTTTTCAGGCTCCAACCCACGGTTCTTCCATGTAAATTTCTCAGCTTCTCCCCCACACATCTTAGATGAAGCTTCTTCCAATACCCCCACAATCCATTTAGATGCTGGATTTGCAGATGCTCAACAATATTGCAAGCCAGGAACTGAGAATATGAACGAATTTTTATGCGGATTATTTGAGGATCCTCAAACTGAGGAACTGGCATATGACTATTATCAAAGATTGAAAGAAAGGCCAGAGTTTATACCAGAGAAATCAACTTTAAAGCATGTTATCAGGTATTTGTTGAGATTGAAGAAATGGGATTTCATTTTATCAGTTTCTGAAGACTTTAAGATTTTTCATGTTTTGCCCGATAGAGCTACTTGCTCTAGATTGATTACGTTTTGCTTAAAACATAGAAAATTCAAGATTGCTGAGACTCTGCTTGATGCTTTTCACTCTGATAGTGAAGCTGGTGTCTTTGCTTTTGGTTCTGCCATGAGAGGTTATAATAAGCTGCATATGTTTAGGAGCACTGTTTTAGTCTTTCAACGAATGAAATCCTCTAAAGTTGTTCTGAATTCCAAATGTTATTTACACATTATGCAAGCTTACTCGAAACTTGGGGATTGCGAGAGAGTGGTTCAATTGTTTCATGAATTTCAAAGTAGGAGGTTGAGAGACTCAACAAGATATTTGGCTCAGATATATGGGATTCTATGTGAGTCATTAGGGAAATCTGGACGAGCTTTCGAAGCTCTTGAGTACTTTAGAGAGCTGACTAAGAAAGGGATTTATGAATGTTCTATATATTCTACCTTGATATGCTCCTTTGCAAGTTTGCGCAAGGTAGATGTGGCTGAGGAACTTCTCAGAGAAGCTAAAAGCAAAACAATGATAAGGGACCCTGAAGTCTATTTAAAACTTGTGCTTATGTATGTTGAAGAAGGTTTATTGGAGAAGACTTTGGAAGTTGTTAAGGCAATGAAGGACGCAGATCTCCGGGTTTCTGATTGTGTATTATGTGCTGTTGTCAATGGCTTCAGCAAAAGTAGAGGCTTTTCAGCTGCAGTTATAGTTTTTGAGCAGCTAATCTCTCAAGGCTATGAACCAGGTCAAGTCACCTATGCTTCAATTATAAATGCCTATTGCCGTCTTGGGGAATATAGCAAAGCAGAGAAGGTGTTTTCAGAGATGGAGCAAAAGGGGTTTGATAAATGTGTTGTGGCCTATTCAAGCATGATTGTGATGTATGGCAGAACAGGGAGGTTGAGAAATGCAATGAGGTTGGTGGCAAAGATGAAAGAAAGAGGGTGTAAACCAAATGTGTGGGTTTACAATTCCTTGATAGACATGCATGGGAGGGCTAAGAATTTGAGGCAGCTTGAGAAGCTGTGGAAAGAAATGAAGAGAAGAAAGGTAGCACCAGATAAGGTGACTTACACTAGTATCATTGGTGCCTATAGCAAGGCAGGAGAGTTTGAAACATGTGTAAAGCTTTTTAACGAGTATAGGATCAATGGGGGAGCGATTGATAGGGCCATGGCAGGTATAATGGTTGGGGTGTTCTCAAAGGTTAGTCAGGTTGATGAACTGGTAAAACTTTTGCAGGACATGAAAATGGAAGGAACAATGCTAGATCAGAGGCTATATCAGTCTGCTTGGAATGCTTTGACAGAAGCTGGGTTGCAACTACAGACAAGATGGCTGAAAGAGAGCTTCCATATAACATAAGAGTTCTTTTCATTGCGCCAAATCTGAAGCTGAAATATTTGAAACAAATGGGTAATTGGATGCTTGTTTCATTGTAGCCTTCTGCTAGCACTTGGAAAAAGATCTATCAGCTATATATGATGTATAGATTTTGGGGCTGAAAAGCTCGGGTTTGTACAATAGCAAAATCTTCCTTTTTGAGTGTATGCTTCCAAATTGTACCTAAATGATGTTTTTTAATTGTGAATTCCATAATCCAAGTTAAAGGCCACCAGTAGAAGCCGAGGAAGAACTGCATGAGGTTTCTGTCTTTCCGAAACTAAAATGAACATAACCTTTCGTCTAGTAATTTCTCATTGTGTGTAGCATATATTGCAGAAACTTTTATTTGCCCAAAACTACCTTTCTACTTATTAAAGACGATATTACTTTGTTCTTATTACTAAGGTAATCCCCTTCTAGAGTATTCTTTTAAATGTTTAATTGTAAAAGAATATATCTTCATTGTAAATAGATTTGCTTTAATAGTTTCTAATAGGATTATAATATTAATTATATATTGTATTAATATTTTGTTTAACAAAGTATTTTTTATTAGAGAACATAAATTATATTATTAAGCTTCCTATATTGTTATCAAGTTCTCAAAGATAGTTTAAGAAACACATACTTGCAGTCAAAATAATATATTTAAGCTTAAGAGCAAGTGTCACAAAATTTATTTAGGTATTGCTTGATTTTGGGGTCGAATCCACCTTAGTTACCACCTCTCTTCTCACACCAAGTTTTAGACATCCTATGTAAGAAAAATAATAATATATTCAAAATACAAAAAATTTTTAAAAAAATTGCGAAGAAAATATGAACATTAAATATCATGAGTAATGCACATGTCAAAATCTTATGTGTGTGTGTGTGTTTTTTTTTTTTGTGAGAATTAAGGGTATTCTTAAGCCGACAACAAGAGGTTAATCTCTTTCGAGGCGGATAGATCATCGAAGTGGGTACAATATCTTCTAACAAAACATTTTCCATACACACGGCTTGGTTCAAACTCAGAACAATATAGTTAAGGGACTCAACTATCTACCAACTATGTCGAACCTTGTTGATTCAAAATCTTGAGTATGAGTGTGTATTATAAATAACTTTAGTTGGATTTATTACAAAATTCACTGTTGGATTGGATGCTTGTATCATGCATATTATGCTCAAAACATTTCACATCAATCAATGATCTTTTTGTACTCAATTGAAATGTAGTAAAATAAGTGTATAATATGTTTTTCAAATAAATTAAAACAACAACCTTGTTTAAATTTTTTAATCATGATATGCAAAGATCTTCATAATAATTAGTTACAATTTAATGGTTAGATTAATAAAAATAATTTTTACAAGTAGTTATAGAGTAGTATAAGTATGTTACGTCTTACGTCAGTGTCATATGTTGGATAGTGTAAGACTTGATGCACTTATACAACTGAATCACTACTTTTTTTTAAATCATATTACATGTGTATTTGTATAAGATTGATTTTGATTTACGTATGTTGACACCAATGTATGAAATTGTGCATATACAATACCTAATAATTCCTTATAGAAAATGATTTTAAAAAATCGAATTATTGAATTATACATTGTTACTAGGGGTGTTCACGAGTTAGGTTGGTTCGAATTCAGGAAAAAAATGTCGAAATTGACCAATCCTAATCAAGTTGGTTTGGTTTTAAAAAAAAAATTCAAGTAACCCGAACCGAACAAACCCTACCTAAACCAAACAAACTCAATTAAGATCTGGTTTGTTCAGTTCGGGTCAACTGGTTGTCCAATTACTTTTTTTCTTCACAGCCAAGAAAGTCAACTTAATAATAGCAAACAAGAAAGTCAACTTAAGAACAACAGATAAATTCACCACAAGAATCCTAAAAGATATAAATTGACAATAATGTTTTAGACAAATCCACCACAAAAATGTAACACATACTGAATTCTTCTTCTTCTTCTTGGTAATAGACTACTAGCTAAGGAAGAAAAGAAATAGAAGCACAAATCCAGAGCTAAGGGCTTCACAACTTGCAAGGGCTTCGCACTTGAAACCACCTGGTGGCATTGACGGTAACAAAGGATTCACTCTTGAAACTTGACTAGCAAGGACTTTGCTAGGCAGACGACAAACACAAGGCTTCTCAAAGCAAAGAGCAATGGTAGGGCGCAAGCCACCTGGTGGCATTGACTACGGCAAAGGCTTCTCACCTGAAACTCAACCAGCACTGATAACGGCAAAGGCTTTGAACAGCAAACAAAAAGGCCTAAGGGCTTCACAGTTCATTGCCAGAGGTTAGGGCTCTTCTCCTTTAGGTTAGGGTTGGGGATTCTCATGGGAAACAAAGAATCAAATGGGTGAGGTGAGTGTGAAGAGCGGCAAAGTGAAACACCTCTAGTTGTTGTCACCTACAAGTACGCGATTAAGTAGAAGAAATTTTCACTTGGTTGAAAAATCATATTATACACAACATTGGCAGATCTTGCTCTTCTAAATTTTTGGGGTGGTTAAACAATATATATTATCATATTTGTTTGTGGGGTTACTCTCGAAAAAATAACATCAAATAAATTAAGTGTTAATCTTAGAAACTTTGAATCTGCTTATCTTTATGTTTAATTCTTGGACTTTAAGCATCAAAATTAAGCTTTTAAAAGGATAAAGATGTTGAAACTGTATAATTTTTTCATCTTAAAAAATACATATATTATTTAATGTTTGAACTTTACCATCATATTTTGAAAATAAACATATAACTTTCAATTAGATATGTGAATCATCGATGAATGTGTTAATAACAATATCAACTTCAAAATTTTTACTAATATATTACTAGTATACTACTTTATTAATAAAGATGTACAATTATATATTTCTATAAAATATTAGATAGAAATTATAGAGTACAAATTACACCAGACGATAAAAATTATATACACTCACAAACATAAAAACAAACACACACACACACACACACATATACATGAAATTTTTTTTAAAAATTTGGCCACCATCAAAATCCGCTCTTGATATAGGAACTCTTTAACAAAAATTAATGGGGTACAGAGCAATACTTGATTAATTTGAATTTTTTTTAATACGATATGCATAATATATAATTTAAATCAAACAGTGAATCTTTCATGTCCTAACTCAAGGCCTTGACCGGCACCAAGACCAAATGAACATGCTCATCCAAATTAGAGATTTTATTTAAAAGTCGATAAAACAAGGTCTTTTTCTAAGTTTAACAAAACATTTATAAATTCTTTTAAAGGAAACTAATACAAAATTCTTTAAATTCCCAAGTCTCTCTAAATTCGTCCATCAATCTACTCTTCACTAATCGTTGAATTTACAAAACTACAAGCAAGGGTAAGCTCAAAAGAACTTAGCAAGTACATGGAAAGGGCAAACAAGAATAATATTCCCTTATGTACACCTTTACCCTATTCTTCTTACCCATATATAAAAGGAGGTGAATTGAGTTTTTAAAATTTTCACACAAAAAATTACATTCACAAACATTTAGTTGAAAGTTTATTAAAGCAGTATACGTTAATTTAAAAAGGCTGAACTAGGGGAAGTTATCAGCATAAGAATTAGAGATCTATCTCTTACCTTTCCAGAGCTACCAAAACATGTCATTTGGAACACTATAGCGAAAGTTATGGCCTATTTATTAAAACTAGTTTGAAAGCAAAAGTTTCTTTGAATAACCTTTGACTAAATCTCATATTTTCTTCTCTTAAAGATTTTAGGTGCAAATTACCCCAATTATAGCAGATTTGACCAAATATTAACTTTCATATAATAAATAATAAATTCAAATCAATTACGATAGAAATATTCAATAAATCACAAAATAAAGATATGAAATATAAGTGTAAAATATGACTTGTCAAATATAACAAAGATATTTTGAATTTAAAAAATCTTTTGCTAATTAAGAATGTATTTTGATGACTAGTATTTTATAAAGAAGAGGAGAAGCTAACAAGTTGTAACAAAGGCATATAATTTCTCTCAAACACTTCAAATTCATTACAAAACAAGCACTAATTATATGCATTAATTATGATGATACATTAGATATTCTTTTTAATTAGTTATGTATCTACAAAGTTTCGATTTTGAAACAAAGAAGAATCTTATAGATACAACTTATAATTGCACTGTTATCAAATTTAGACCAGTCATTAACTTGGGAGAGGCATTGAGTCATTAGTCACTATGTTCAACCGATGAGTTACTGGTCGAATTGCATAAACTAAAAATAAATATATAAATCTTACATAAAACTTATATATAAATTACTAAAAACTAAAATAAATAAAAAATATACATAAAAACAATATATAAATTACTAAAACCGTATTCAATTCCAAACTAATCAACATTCACAACTCACAATAATAAAAAATTCTTTTAATTTCATATAAAAATATTTGTTAATTAGAAATATGATAAAATAGCCTGATTGATAGTTTTTCTTTTTCTTTTCCTTTTTTCCTTGATAGGTTTATTAATTAAGTGACATAAATGAATTTTCATTAGAATTAATTGTTAATGTTTTCTATAGTGAGTTACACTATTAAGTCTATATTTTAATTTAGAGTAAACTCTTATTTTCGTCCTTAAAAGATTGTAGTGACATAAATTTAGTCCTCGAAAGATAGTGAACATTAATTTGGTCATTGAATATTTATAATTGACATTACGTTAGTCCAAACATCAAGATTCATGATGAGATCGTTAGTGAAACGCTGATGTGGCTACTTATCTAGTTAGGTATACCGTTAATTGTTGACATGGCACAAAACTTTGCCAAGATATGAAACCTCAGCAACCAAAATCCCCAAAATGAGAAACAAAGAGCCCTAATTCCCTAAATTAGAAAATGAAGAACCTTAATCCCAAATCAGATACTAGGAACCCTAAATCAGCAAACATATTTTGTCCTGACCCATTTTTGCAATCCTTTTGCACCAATGAGTTCGCAATCCCAATCTTGTAGTTGTTCTCACCATCAATGCGCAAGCCCCGCATATAAAGACTCGTGGAGAAATGAAGCAGCAACCATGTGTGATTGTGGAAGGAAGGCTTTCTTACTGACTTCAAAGACCAGAGAGAACCCAAGAAAAAGGTTCCTGTGATGTCCACTATACAGAAACAATGACCTATCATGTGGATTCTTCCAGTGGGTGGATGATGAACCCTTAACTATATTGGAAGTCAATGAAGACAGCGATAGGAAGGTGATCAACAAGATGAAGAAAAAAATGGGGGTTTATCGAAATCAAGTTTTGAAGCTTAGTATAGGATGTTGTGTTTTTGGTGCTTTGGAAATTATATTTTGTACTCTTTGGATCAGGGAATCAATTTAGTGTGTGTTATGGATGTATTATGCAGGTATGTGATGTCTGTGTTGTGTAATGGCAGTGACAGGTAGAGTTAGTGTTTTGGCCATTTGAAATTGTGTTTTAGTAGAAAGGAGTGTTATGTAGTTGTGTAATTCAATTGATCTTGGGGTATGTAATTTGAGTTGAAATTTAATGACAATTTGTGAGAACACAATTGTGTTGTTTGCATAATGACAATTTGTATTTTTGCAGCATTTCTACATAATTTCTGCAACATTAAAATCATGTTTTCTACATAATTTCTGCAACATTAAAATCATGTTTTCTACACATATAGTTACCTGCAGGACCAAATATGATGTTGTAACAATTTCTGCACATATAGTTTCTGCATAATATTGTAATAAATAAGAACCTACAGGACCCAATTCATAACCAACAAGAACCAATTCACAGTCCAATTCAGAACCTATTTCAACACCAATTCCAACCAATTTCAATACCAAGTCCAATTTAGAAAACTACTCAATCATAATCACTCATAACTAATTCAGAACCAATAATATACATTGTAATACCCGAGGTTGAAGAGGGTCATGAGTGATCGCCAGTGCAAAAGGCACGGACAATGAGCAGCTCATGGCAGACTTCTAGTAGAAGGGGTGACATGAATGAACTGAGCCCACACCAGAAACAGAGGGGAATTCCGAGATTGTACAGATATGAGATTGTACAATTAAGGAAAGCTCATATAAGATTTGATAGGTACTACCCATATCAACAATGTGCATCTCCTTTTTGGGAGCCCATAACTTAGAAACTCCAAGGTTAAGCGTGCTTGGCCTAGAGAAATTCTAGGATGGGTGACCCCTTAGGAAGTTCTCAGGGTGCGTGTAAGTGAGGACATAAGCACGCTGAAAAGACTCGTGTTGGTGTGTGGGGACAGTCGTCAAATCTGAAGCATGGGCTGTTACATACATTACATAATGCAATTGCAATTGATAACCAATTTCAATACCAATACAAAATCAATAAAATAAAATAAAATGCAAAGTGTATGCCAAATGCATATGCCATTTTTCCATTAATATAAAATCCAAAAGAAGTTCATTGTCAACATTTGGGACATATATGAGCCTAGTACAGTAGCCAAAATAAACATGGGGCCTATATCAACCTAATACATTACTTGTACCAAAATAAACATGGGACCTATATCATCCTAGTACAATAGCCAAAAAATAATTACATTTGATTATGGACCTACATAACAAAATACAAAGTGTCCTAATCAACTAACTGCACTTGGTCCTAATTCCTATGGGCTTGATGATTCTGTTATTGCTTGGGGCTAGATGATTGTCTTTCATTCAACATTCTCTTATACCTTGTCCTCATTGCAAGGGTAGATGCTTCAATGGTGTGTCTGGTAGGTGATTGAGATCTACTTGATGAAGGAGGCTTGAATTGTTGTGAAGGCCAGAATTGTTCAATTAAAAATGAAGGAGGCCTAATTGGTGGAGGTCCTAAATTGAATTGTGGAGGTGTTGCAAAAGGGATTACTCTCTGCATTCCATTCCTCGTTGGTCTTGTAGTTGGTCTTTGATCCTAAATAAAAAATGCATCATATTTAGATTGAATCAACAATGGTTAACAAGTAAAAAATTCACATTCTTAATTGCACTTGTGAAGGGATTTCATGTTAGGATTATGGTGGAGGAGTGATTTGAGTGCCAAGCTCAATCAAATAGTAACATTTGGTTCATTTCAATGATTGTAATAGCAATGATTGAACCAAGTCGTCTCACAACAATCTAGATGTGATTTGATCAAGTCAAGAAGTCAGAGAGAGGGGATTTGATATTGATTAACAAAATTAACAGAATTAAGAGTTATAAACAGAATTAAAAAAACAACCAATCCCAAGGAATTTGACTATTCTTGAGTTTCATCCATCATTGATCGTATAAGATTCATTCAATTGATAACTAGGTTCTTGGCCTTAGATCACATTAAGAAGCCTCAAAATAATCCAAGAAGCCTTTACTGGATTAGCATCAAGAATTTGATTAATTAAGGTTAGATGAATTAAGCACTCATCCAAGCCAAAATAAACCTAATAGTCAGAATTCAACCAAGCTAAACAATGTATCAAAAAGTTTTAATGTGTTGTTTATTCTCTATAATTATTCCTAAGCATGTGTTAATTAAGCAATTATCACATGAACATTCAAATCAAATTAAGCATTCAATTCGAAATTAAACAGAAGAAGAAGAAAAGAAACTTGATTAATAATTGAATCTAGAATAATCAAAACAGAAACTCAAAATGAAACATCAAGAATGTCAATCCCTAGGATTGATTATAAGATTCTAGCCTTATATGTATGGAAGGGAAAAAGCTTAAAATGTAAAGAGAACCAAGAGATAAGGGAAAAAAAGAGAGATGAAGAGAGAAAACTCAAAAGACTACAAAGTAAGGGAGAGTGAGAAGTCTATTTTCATGTTCTATCTTTCCCTCCAAATAGCAGATCCTAAAATTCAATTTACAAGTATTACACTAGATTAGGACTAATACACATCCTCTTAGCTTTAATTGCCCATCTTATTTGCCTAATTTGGACTTAAGATGAGGAAGTTATGCCCAAATCAATCTAAGGAGGTAACTGAAACGTCTGCCAACTTCACGTGGGAAGCACACCATCAAAATGAGATAGTTTGTGAAAGTGTTCTTCATGAGAGTTGAATATATGCGCTTTAGATTTCCTTTGGCACCGGTTTCAGATCCATTTGACATTAAGAGCCTAATTTATGGCCAATTTACTGCACGAAGATTGGGTTCCAACGACAGCACCCTTGCTTTAACTTTCAGGCCCAATATGGCCCTCTATACATCCAATTCAGCTCTTGAGCTCTTCAAAAAAGTTGTAGAGATCCATCTTATATTTCCTACAAGATAAGATTCATATTTTTTAAATGTCTAGAACTCAAGATATGCCTGAAATACAGAGACATTGTAAAATTTAATTAATGCTCAAAAATGCAATTAAGTTCATATGGAACCCAAACCTATAAAATGTGACCAAATTTAATCAATTAAGCACAAAAAAGAGGTAAGATACTAAATATGAGGGGTTAATAATGTGTGTGAATATTGTTTATCAAGGAGTAGGCATGGGTACCTCCTCATATGGTCCAATTTCTGAACCTAATGCAGCAGCAACGTCAGCATCTGTTGGAGTTAGATTTCCTTCCTCACTTGTATGTTTGTGATTCTTCGATACTGCTGGTCTACCTTTACAAGTTCTTGTATTATGTTCAACTCCACCATATTTGGAACACTCCACATCCTTTTACTTTCTCTTCAATCTGTAGGGATACTGGATTTCCTCATGCTCTCACTTTCTCCTCTGCTTCTTAGGTCTTCCAGGTGGCCTTTTGATCATTAGAGGTTGGCATGGGTCAGTGCCAGTCTTCTCCCAGTACTCCTCACTTGGGAAAGGTTGTATAAATGGTGCGTATGCCATGTCATGCTTCATCTTGGACAATTATTGGTGAACATAACTTTTTGGATTCATGTTCTTAAAGGATATGGCTGCACATGCATGGTGGCATGGTACACCTATCAATTTCCATTCTCTGCATGTACATGTGCTTTATTTCCTTCACAATGCTAACCTCCTTTATTCAAAACCTAAGAATTACGAAGATACAAGGAAAAAAAATAAGCTTCTAAGTAAGAAAACGAAACAAAATACTAGACAATGAGGTAAATATAAACACACAAAACTAAAATTAAAAACAATGGGAAAAACTCAATCAAAGGTTGGTTTTAGGAAGAATTTTTCATAAAACACAAAGAGAACAAGTCCATTTAACAAGAATATCAACACGTCTGAGCTTCTAAATCCATATATACTCTTTTATGCATACAACTCACTTCATATTGGTTCCCCTATGGGTCCCCAACCCACTGTGGAGTCTACTTGAAGCTCTCCTTCTTGTTCTTTTCAAGTTTCTTTTGTTGTTTATGGCATATAGGACCAGCATATCCTATCATTAGTTGCCTTTGCTTATTCATTTTTCTCTTAATATAGCATCTGATTTCTTCTACCACATTAATTATAGACTTTAACCTAAACTTCACAATTTTTCCATTGAATTGATCATACATGTTGTTGAGTAATGTATGGTTTTTGGTGTATGAGCTAAACCCACTCCTTGACCATCTTGATGGTTCAAATCTAGAGAGTCACTCCCAAGAACCTTCATTAACCTGCTTCACCTTGTCCATGTTTTTTAGAAAATTTTCCCTAGTATTGGACTTTGCATATGCCCAAAATAGGGTTCTAAGCTCTGAGCCCTTCCAGTATTTTTGTGAAATTTTCCCACATATGCCTTCCATAAAATCTGTGTGGCACACCATGCATGACTTCATCAATTGCTGGCAATAACCCCTACATCACAATTAAATTGCTGACATATATTAACAAGTCTTATAGATTCAATCCAATATTAAATTGGTATTTAAAACCAGAATTAGAAAGTATCAACTTATGTTGATCACTAATAAATTGGTATCCATACTCTTTCGGATCACCAACATCATCAAGTAGTCTTCTAAGGAACCAAGTCCATGTCTCTATAATATTGAAAATAGTAATTAAAACCAGAATTAGGAACACATTCATTACAAGTGAGAAAAATAATAATTAAAATGATACATCTAGACTCAATGTCCACAATGGCATACGCTATGACATAGAATGCATTGTTACCATCTTGGCTGACAGTAGCTAAAAGTTGACCACCATAGTAGCCTTTCAAATGACATCCATCTAGGCCAACCAAAAGCCTACATCTAGCCATAAACCCTTGCTTGCAAGCATCCAATCAAATGTACATTCTCTAGAATGTAGGAAACATATCCATGGAAGGTCTCTCCACTCTTAACTGGATAGTGGATCTTGGATTTGTCTTTCTAAGTTGGAAATAGTAATCCCAAAGCTTGGAATATTGTTCAATCTCAAATCCTTCCACAATCTTTCTCGCTTCCTTTATAGCTCTAAAACGTTAGCATTATCAATATGAACACAAAAATTCTCCTTCATGTGATCATAAGCACCTTGTCCATCCAACGTGGGATGTGCCCTAATAGTATCCACCAATTTCTCTGCAACTCATCTTCTAGTAGCTTGTTTATTCTTAAAACTTATGCTACAAGTGTGATCATCAACAAACTTTTTCACTTGAAATGATTTGGTCTTGTTACTCATGTTACAAACTATTTCCCATGGCCATCCATTTTTACAGATTGCCTTTTCCCTAATAGCATCGTTCTTAACCCATCTAACCACCCTTCCTAAGTGTATATTGTTGTCTTTTACAACATCCTTAAAAACTCTTAGTGTAGGGAATTTCATTCCAAGTTCAATAACAACATTTCCAAATTTTGAATTTGTATCAAAATGGGGATAAACATCTCTCTTCCCCTCCCCCTCTAAATCTGATGAACCATCCAATGAAATTAGCTCATTTGTCATATACCCATCACCATGTGCTTTGCTTATATTAGAAGGCTCACATTCACTATGTGTCATTGTTATTATCTGGTTCATTTTTCAGTTTTTGTGTCATGCTTATAATCTGTCTTAACAACTAGCTGCCTAGTCCTTGAACTAAACCAGCATGTTGTGTTTCTATTAGCTCTACACTTCTTCTTTCTCACAGGAGGTATAAATCGGTGTCGGTGTTAGGCTTGTTCTATTAGGTTTGTGGGTCCTTTAGTGGCCACATTTTCTTGTGTTTTGACCACATTATCACTGCCCTCATTATCGGGTTCAACATTCACAAAACCAGTTGTTGATGGTGAAGGGATTTCAAGTATCTCTATATCATCTAAATCATATTCAAAATCTAAAATACGTATGCCCTACCAGCTCCTCTGGGGGACCTATTGGGTCTTAATAGGGTCCTACATTGTCTTTTGTTGGTACTACAGGGTCAACAATGGGTCCCACATTGTCATAAATAGGTCCCATTGTATTAGAAGTGGGTACCATGGTGTCAGCATTGGGTCCCACAAGGTTAGTGGTGGGTACTATAGTGTCAGCAGTGAGTCTATCTTCAACAAAGTAGAAATGCACCTCAATCTCATTTCCAATTTCATTCAGCAAATTAACTATCTCACTACAACAAAAAAGGGAACCGACAATGGTTCTTTTGCGGTGATTATGTCAAACCGCCACCGTTACGATAATAATGGTGCTTTAGGTGGTAGTTACCCAAACCGTTGTGGTTAAAAAAATTAACAACGGTTTAGTTATGTTTAATGGAGGTTATATGCAAACCGCTGTTATATTAAGTTGATTGGAGTCTGTTTTATTTTGTTTGAAGGCTGTTACGTCTGAACCGCCACTAATACCTTTAATGTACTAGGGGTTTTAGCCAATTTTGCCACAATTTAGCAAATAGATTAGGGCATTTCTTTTCCATTCTCTGGCACCACCATTCACCACCAAATCTCCATTCATCACCGTTCGCCACCATTGTTCACCACCAAATCTCCACCGCACGCATTGCCACTGTTCGAAAAGCTCATCACCACCAAATCTCCATTCGCCACATGATGGAATAGGCCTTCTCTGTAAAAAGGTTTCACAGTCCTTTGATGCTAAACTTAGTGTTGTGAATTGTGAAATAATGCTATTTTGTATAATTGATTCCACATTTTGGTTTTACAATAAATTTTATTAATATAATGATTTTACAGGAATGCCTAAGACAAAGAGATATACTACTAGGTGTCGGTCTACCCCAACTTAGCTTCAAGTTAATTCTTCAGCTTCCCATGGTTCACCTTATAGTGATCCTATACCTCAAACTAATCCATCCACTCATTATGTTGGCCAGACTAACCCATCCATACACCATGAAGCTCAAAATCCTACATCCACTCTGCCTGAAGCCCAAAATCCCCCATTCACTGGCTCTGAGGCCCAAAATCCCCCATCTACTCATGGGAGAAAGTCCAATAACTATTGGACAATTGATGTGATTGGCATGGATTCGGTGTCTTCCCATCTCAAGTTTTCGGATCCACCAGTTGTTGCTATGGGTGGATGGCGATGTCTTCCTCCAATGGTGTCCCATCAAGGCAACATTGGGAAGAGTTGCAGTCGCAACTGCAAACAAGTGATGAGAGGGTTAAGACTTTAAAGGAATAGTTGAAATCACAATTGCAAACAAGTAATGAAAGGGTTGAAACTTTAGAGGAACAAACGGCTAATCTTTTGCAAAACATTGTGGGTCACGTGCCGCTTGATTTTCCCAACTCTAGAGTCAATCAGGTAAATTCATGTTTTGGTTGATTTGATTGTTAAACTCTTAAGTAGTTATATAAGTTTTCATTTAGGACTAAAGTTATAATGTTTAACTAGGTTGTGGCGCTGATATTTGGGTATATTATGACTTATTTTATTATGCTATGAAATTTATAGTGTCTTATGTTTTATGTTGTTTATTATGATGAGAATGGTAATTGGAATTAGTCTACAAAAATCATATGTAATCATTGATGATATTTGGTGGGTAAGTTATGTCAATAAGCATGTCACTTTAATTTACTCTAACTATTTGAATCTAGTAGAATCTAGTCCTATGTTCAAAACAACCTCATAATAATAGTTCTTGCATCAGAGTTTCACATTTATGCTTAGCAGCTGGTCTATACAAGATGCATAATGTATGGAAATAAGTTTTATGCTGGTAAGTCTTGGGAATTTAGGAGCAAGTACTAAATTACCAAATTGCATGCTGAAGTGCAAACCATGTTTTTTTTTAAGTGACTTGGTAGAAAGGTTTCAAGCGAGTAGTGATTGGATTTGATGCAGATACCCTTCTGATTAGAAGGCATTGTGAACAAGTTCTTTGTTAGCTTGTGACATTGCAGGCATGATGATTGTGTAGAATCAGTAACCAGGAAACTTAAACCCAAGCAATAAATGAACAAATAACCAAAAAATATATGTTTGGTATGCTTTTGGTAAACTCTCCATACTCGAGTTTGGCTCACTGTTAATGATTATGATGATAAGAAATGTTTTTGTTACCACACGGAGCCTCCCACACTTTGCATTTGGGTTGGGTTCTCTGCAAACCGAAACTGTTGAGATTTTAATATAAGTATATACAAATGATTATTAAATATGCATTTATAAAATTTAATCATTGTAAATTAGATTTTAGTATAATTATTCATTATTTTAGAATGTTTCTAAATTATTTATTAGATGTTCTTTGTTCATGTGAAAGTTATAACTTTATTTAACTTGTATTTAATTTCAGGTTACAGATTTTGGCTCACCAGCAGAAGCAAGACGCACTTTCTGCACTAGTCATGAACCCCAAAGCCATGAACCATCATTTCCTCCTGCTTAGTTCTTTATTTAGGGTTAGAGGATTTGTTACTTAACATTTTCTAACAAGAAACTAATAGACTTGCATTTCGTGTTATATTGGAATTTATGTTGGAATTCTTTATATGTAGTTTTTTATTTTAAGTATGGAATGAATTTGATGTTTTCGAATTCATTTTATATCGAAATTCAATGCTTATGATGTTTTGGAGATTTAAAATAATACTAAAAGCGCATTTGAAATCAACAACAGTAAAAAAAGAAAAATTCACAAATAAAAAGAGCCATGAAAATTATCATAAATAATTATTGCAGTTTGAAACCACTGCAAGATAGCCAAAAAAACGTTATTTAAAATTTTGGTGACGGTTAATTTTTTAAATTTATACTACAATAGCGGCGGTCACAACACCACCGCAAAAAATGTAAAAATATTTATAAATTAATAATCGCGGCAGTTTATAATGGTGATTTATATTATAAACTGTAGCTAAATGTTTTAAAAAGTATATGATAAAGAATAACAACGGGGGTTCTACCTATAAAATAACCTTTCTTGGTTTAATTTTAGCAGTGGTTCCCCAAGCTAGTCGCAGTGGTTATTCCAGCGGTTGTGTAAAACCGTTGCGAATCATCCTCGCGGCACTAGTAACTTAAGCGGTTGGTTAATCACCGCGGAAGTTGTTTAGCAGCGATTTAAACCGCCGCAAAGTGACTTTTCAAACCGCCATTGGTTACCTTTTTTGTTGTAGTGTCTATACATCCCATTTCACTTCTACTAAGTCATCATCTAGACTCAACCCAAGAACTAGGTAATAACACTTGTCAAACTTCACATTTTCATGTACCCTAACCAATTGGCTCACTGTAATCAATGATATAAGGTCTGGGTCGATACCATCCCAGAATTCATCTTCCCCCTTCACATATTTAGAGTGGGTTTTTCAAAAAACCCACTATGATGAAGCACAAGAATTATTTCTAAACACATGCTCCAATAAACAAAAAACACACGACAATAAATATACAATACATAATAATAAAAAATGAAAAGGACATTGGACCACAAAAAACATTCCAACAACAAATAGGGACCACATAAAACATTCTAAAAACATACAGGTACCACATTCTAGGGTTTCACAGAAAAATTCTCAAAAAAAGCCATAGGGGACCACATTTAGGGTTTCACAAAACTTGCATTTTTTAATGAATAAGTCATTCAATACTCACCTTGTGGTTCGTGGTGGGGGCTTTAATCTAGATCTCAATGGCGATAACAATTCATTCGTGTATTTTGAAAATCCTTCTTCACCTTGTGGGCCGCACGTTCAACCCCTCTGCTTTTCACTTTCATCTTCTCTTCACTCTTCCCGCAAAACATTGTGTAACCCGTTACAAAGTTATATTATTACTTGGCTCCATGGTGGATTAATCCTTCCACTATTTGGCAAAGCTTTGTGCCATGTCAACCGTTAATGGTACACCTAAGAAGATAACTGACCACATCAACGTTCCATTAACAGTCTCATCACGAATCTTAACGTCTGGACTAACGTGATGTCAAATATAAATATTGAAGACCAAATTGATGTCCATTATCTTTCGATGACCAAATTGATCTCACCACAATCTTTTGAGGATGAAAATGAGAGTTTACTCATTAATTTACATGTATAAATTAAGAAACTAATTTTTTTTTATCTTTGTCTAAACTTAATGATTAACTTAGACTATGCGTACAATTATATATGTAAAAAATTAATTGTTCTTATGAAAGAATATTATGTACTATTTTGTAAATACTCTTTATATGGATTTTGTCACGACTCAAACTAGAGGGCCCTGATCGGCACATAGGAAGGACTAACCAACCTAGCAAGCCTAACGGATCGAAGACTATAATAAAACAATATACTAAATCTTTCGAAATTTCAACAGAGTATCGTCTAAAAGTTTGACATCCTAATTTAATAACAACTCACAACCTGTACAATCACAAGCCTAGATATACATAACTCCAACAACTGTATATCATAAGATCAGACAAAATACAGTGGAAGCTAGATCCTGCCTGTGGATAATGGAGCATATCTAAGATAGTTACATATTCAAAAATGTATAAGAAACCAAACAACAGGAATAAAACAGACATGCCCACACGGACAAGGTGTTTGGCTCACCAAAACAACCAACTCCTAGTTAGTGGAAGAACCCGGACCTGGCTCAGTATTTATATCTGAAATACATATAAAATAGAGGAGTGAGTCATATGACCCAGTGAGAGATAACATAAGCTATAATGAAATGGGGACAAGTTTTTCATTGAAATTACATTCATATATCGAAACATATACGTTATTTCAAATAATCATAACCAAACTAATAAGTAAATAAATCTTGAAATACTAAATTCCATATATATCAATAATCAAATATCCAACTACCAATTATCGTATGAGAGGTCTCTAATCTAGTATTAAATAGAAATCTCACCGACGAACACATAGTTTGAAGGTTCGACAAACGCCCACCAACAAGGCACAGGGGTCAAATCCACCTGTTAAGTCAAACAGATCCGATCGTGTGGGCCAACACGTCGAGCTAGTAACACCCCTACTAGCTGAGGTTCGGACCAAGGTGCACCAAGGCTAACGTCTACTGCCGTTAGCTACAATATTTTATCAAAGTTTCCTCCCATTAAAACATAATGGTACAAATCTAAATTTACATACATTTATAATCCAAAACAATTTATCAAAGCACAACTATAGATATTCAAAAATCATGGAAAATGATAAACATTTATATCAAACATCTATCAATATGTCAAATGAAAGGCTTTTCAAGTACTTGTCCCAAGCTTTCTTATATTCAACAACAAATAAGGTAACTGATTTTGTGAAGTCTTTCAACAAAGAACTTTAAAAATCAATGTACAAAACATGTTATAAATCATGTTATCAGCTCACTCAAAGGGCGAGACTCCATGAATCCAAAAGCTATGTATCACGGACTATTAGGACGATCCTCCAATAAATCTAGGCCACAACAACATAACCAAAGCAACAATCAACACTTAAAACTAAGGATTCTATCCCATTCAAGCATTTTATCAAACACCTAATGAGCAATCCTTTCTTCTCAAAGCTAACACAAATTTTTTTGTGTTCTAACACCCTTCCTATCACTATCATTCCTCCATAACAACATTAAAGCTCAATATATAGCTAAAGATACCATAGATTTCCAAAGTCCCCAAATCAAACCCTAGGTTCACATAACTCCACAAATCTTAATTCATATCTTAAAACTTGTATCCAACTACAAATAAAGAAGATATGAGCCTTAGGATTACCTTTACAAGCCAAGAAGATGAAGAATGATGAGTGGGTAAGTTGGGATTCTCACCCAACAAGCAAGTTTTCTTTCTTTGGAAATCCACAAGACAAGTAGCAAGTGGCAAGGAGAGGAAAATCCTACTAAAAGCTCTAAACACCCAAGGATGAAGCAAGAAATTGAAGGAAATTGGTGATTTTGGTGGGTGAGAAGAAGAGGAAGAGAGGGAACGAAGAAAGAAGGAGAGAAAAATGAGATTAGGTCTATGATAATTGTGTCAAACATAAGTTTATTTCGAAGTTACTGATACTAGGCGCTTAATCGCTCACTTTTGGCCGCTTAATCGGTCAATCACAGAGGAAAAACTGAGTTGCTGATACTGGGCGATTAATAGGTGAAAAATTGAGCGCTTAATCGGTGAGGTACCGAGGCAAAACATAGTTGGGCGATTAATCGGTGAAAAACTGAGCGCTTAATCGCTCAGTACATTTAATTACTTGTCCCACCAATAACCTTAAAACATATCTATACTTAAGGAAATACTCCTCACTTAGATTCAAATTTCTAACAAAATTTATTAAAAATCATTTTGTAACTCATAGAACTAATGGATGATAAAGATGGCTCACATGGTAATCCTAAGCATTCATTATCACACATAAATGACTATATGCAAGACTGAGGTATTATAGATTTGCATTTTGCAATGAGAATGGTACGATTGAGGATGAATTATCAAACATTTATTGATGGTTAGTTTCACTATAAGTATTTAAAAATCTATTATATATAATCAATAATTAATAAATATTTGACAACTCACTCTAAGTATTAATACAGAAAAAATTAAAAAAAAAGATAGTTATTGAAAAAATGTCATAATCTTTCAAATGAAGTTGTCTATCATTCAGTAGTTTGTCAAAGTTCCAAAGTAACCTAGCTATGCCACGTGACAACCTCTCATCCTCACATGTTTTGTGGGGTAGACCCAGCGTTAGGTAGCAACAGAAACTAAAAAGTCGGTCTCACTAGCCTGCGAATGGAGGAGGAAACAATGTCGTTGTGTGATAGAGGAGGTAGCCTGTGAGGAAACAGTTGTACGAAGATTTTGGAGAAAATTCTGAAGTGCTCGAGCCAAAGTGAAACATATGTGAATATAAAATCACCTAATTCTATCGTTGCTTTTTGTTTAGTCGATTTGCATAAACTAACCGAGTCATCAATTTCATTTAAAATTGGTCGGTTTAATCAGGTTCAGTTTAATTTAATCCGGTTTAATTTAGTTTAATTACACTTTTGATCTAATAAGTTGAATAGTCCGGCCAAAAGACCAATTTACCGATCTGATTAGCTGGTCAGAACCGAGTTTTATAACACTATATAATTCTACTAATGGAAGTGAAGCATGTATATTTTTTTTACTGTTATCTCAAGTGTCAAATACAGTTGGATGACAATTATAGTCCAAAAGATGTACAAAAAAAAAAAAACCATGAAAATTGAAGTGCTTAGTTAGCCCACGAGAATGGAATTAAGTGCAGCTTGAATAGAAAGCAAATGCAGCATCACGTAAATTATGGCTCCAACAAAGCCAACACCAATAGCTAAGAGTACCCGGAGGCAATAAGATGGAACTAGGTGATATATGGGCAACCAACGCGCATGAAAGTTCCCATTCCTTTCCATTAGACCTATTGCTAGTGCCGCCGAGCAACTTGAGGACAGTATCACAACCAAAACCTAGCAGTCAATAGTAGCATCAACAAATCAGAAAATTACTCATACAGAGAAACATGACTAAATGGTTTTGGGAAACAACAATTTTAGATGAAATAAACACATTTTTTAAGAGAAGAAACTTCTTTACGGGTTTTCTTTTTTCATCTCAAATTCTGTTATAAGTAGGACAAGATTCAAGTCGCCTTTTTCAAAGTTGCTATTCTTTTTCTTTTCTAGTTTCTCTATTATCAGATCATTTACAAAAATTACTTCAACACCGAATGCACTTTGCGGTCTTCAACTAAGTAAAGTATTTGTTTTTGGGGTAAATTATAATTTATCCCCTGTGATTTCACTCAAAATCAATTTGTCATTTAGTGGTTTAAAAAGTGACCCCCTCCTATGATTTATTATGTTATCAACCACTTTGTGGTTTTTTAATCCATTTTTTTAGAAAGAAAAACATATGTTAGAGTTGTGAAAAAAATTGCATAAATAATTTTAAAGCTTTTAAAGAGAATATGAAACATTTAATTACCAAAAAATAGAGGAAAAGAATCAAATCCTACATAAAAAAAAGGATAAACAAATTATCAATAATTTCATCATGTTATAAAAGGAACAATGTTTCACTTTTTTTATAAAACAAATTATTGATATGCACAATTAGCCTTAAGATTTTATTAGTAACAGATTTTTAAATTCTAACATGTGTTTTTTGTTAAAAAATGGATGAAAACAAAAATTATGGGATGATTAAGTAATAACATAGCAAACCATACGAGTTAAAGTATTACTTTTTAAATTACATGAGACAAAATGATTTTGAATCAAATCACATGAAGACAAACTGTAATTCACCCTTGTTTTTTAACATAAAGTAATTAATTTTTGTCAAATGAGGGCAATATTTAGTTAAGAGAACGAGAGAAACGAATATATATATATATATATATATATATATATATATATATAGAGAGAGAGAGAGAGAGAGAGAGAGAGAGAGAGAGAGTAGTGCCGCATCTAAGGCAACTATGAATCGCCATAGTAAGCTTTTAGTTGGAAGACAAATGAGCAGAGCGCTGTAAACAGTAGCCGCAAAATTTGTAAATACAAAGCACCTGTAGCAAATTGTCACCCAAAGTGAAACAAAGAAATCTTTAAAAGCTGCAATTTAATTGGAAGAATGAGAATAAGAGATAGACATGTTAGTTGTTATGATACCTGTTAGGTATAATATTCAAAGGGAATTATTAATTATTTATTAGATATTAGTTTTATAATAAATATTTAAAAATTTATTAAATATAAATAACAATTAATTAATATTTAATAATTTACATAAATACTATAAAAAAGAAATGAATATCAAAATAATTCTCCACGGAAAAAAAAAAATGTAAGTTAGACTTCTTTACTTAGGACTTACCAATAGGGTGTCAAGTCGCCAAAATCCACGTGGACAGAAGAATCAATGTAAGTTGCTGTTTGATGTGCACTAAGCATCACAATGCCCGCAGTCAGAGTACAGACACAGGCTACACCCCTCAAAGAACGCGGGAAAATGGCGGCATTACTTGCCATATGTTGTTTAAAACAAACGCTTACTGCAAATACATTAGAAATATAACTAATGAGTTTATTTCACATATATAATACTTCATTGAGTTCATTCACAAATCCTAAGCAAGTTAAAGTAGTATATTTCATACTTTAACTATGCTAATATTTAGGAGAATTAATTTTTTTAAATATACTAAAGTTAATGTAAATGATGCACATTTGAGATTACTTATAATTGAACTTAATTTTAATTAACACAAAAATTGACCCGACATATTAAAAAAAAACCGTTATTAGCCTTGTTTCAATTGAAATTTACTCATGTTACTTTTCTATATCTCTTCCTTTATCATGTAAATCAAATTAAGCAGAAGGAATCCTAGACAATTAAACCAGCTTTTAAAGAATAGATTAAATCAAATAAGTTCAATCCATCTCAGCCCATTGACCGGCAAGATACTTACGAGCCCAAGTGTCAAACATTCACATAAAGTCAAAAGCAAGTTTAGTCATATATTTAGCCTTATCAAAATCAAATCCAAATATGTTTGATAGTGAAAGGAAACCTAATTTTTTTTGTTGCCAAAACTCAAATTCAGAGACAAAATCCCATAAGGCAAGAGAATGACCCAAAACAAAGATAATGTTGAATGGATACTACAAAAGCAATCAGGATTCGATAGGAAAGGTCTACATGAATAAAAATTAAAGCCACGCATTAATTATAGCACAAGGCATAATATGTCGTGTCTTCAATCTTGAAACTACCGTTTCGTTTTAAATTGTGGTTGTGATCACTGTGATGTGGTTACGGTGATTGGAATATACAACAGAGGGAAAGTACAATTTTGTGTGCAAATCCAGCACCCACCGCGACACAAACCAGGCTTAGAAGACTTAAAAAGAAGATAATCAAAGAGAAGAAGTCAGTGATTTTACCTATAGGGACTATCAATGAGACTTGAATTCGTCTGTCCTCAGTTCCCACGACAAGTGCTAGGACTATGAAAAGGATGCAAGAATCAACAGAGTGTGTCCCCTCAAAAGGTGTCTTCCTCCTTTTTTTGTATAGGTGAAACGAAACCCTAACTCTAGTGAAGGACCTGAAGGTATCTAAAAATTAGGTTATATAGCAAATAATATAATGCAAACACTTTGTGATTAGGATAAAGTTAACGTCCAAACGAGAATTAATCTCATATCTAATTGGTCTGAGAAACCTTATGGTCTTACAAAAAAAAAAAAAGATAACAAAGATAACATAATGGGTAAAAAAATATATAGTTAATAATAAGTTAAAAAATCATATATCATTATTCATAGAGAATAATTTGAATGTCATGGAGTATTTTAAAAATTTACAAATTAGGAATTGTTTATATAATTATCTTTGATTGATTGGTATTGATTATATTGATTAATTAATATTAATGTTGATTACCATTTTTTGTATAATTTAGATGAACTATTTACGAATTAAGAAAATTAATTATGGTAACTTATTAATTTAGAGACAAATTGAAAGTTCAAATTTAACATCAATTATGATGGAAAGTGTCATAAATGATGACAAACAGGAGCTACACTTTTTATAGGGTGAATAGATATTTTCCTATAGCCAATAATAAGCACCTTCATTATTTTATTTATATAAATAACTTAAATAAGTATTTATTTAAATAAAACTTGTTAAATAAGTTCTATTATTATAAGTATAATTTAAAATCAAGGGAGTGCACTTTACTCTCTAAAAGTGCACTCATTACTTTAGAGGATCAAAATCCTATGATGAATAACGTTAAATATTAGAAGTGCTTATACAAGAATGAAATTTTGATAATTCATTGTTAGAATATCTATAAAATATCTTAGAATATCTTTCAATTATCTTGTAATATCTTGTAGAATCAATTAATCCTCTAATTAATTAGCAACCTCGGGAGTTATTACATAATTTCATTATGTTTCTTAATTTGTTTCCTTATTTAATTTCTAATTATTTTCTTATTTAATTAGGGTTATGAGTTTTATTATATTAGTGGGCTTCGGCTTATATTAATAATTTTACACTAGTACTTGACCTGATCTATCTCTATACTATACTATTATATAAAATATAGTTTATGAAATTTGAACAACTGTCACATGTCACTCACATATGTGTTTTATTTTCCTCTAAATTCTTACTCATTTGATTCCTACTTCTTTGATGCTAAAATTTTAATTAATTTTTATACTGACTTTTTAGTTATACTAAATAACTAATTTAATTTTGTTTAGGTAATAATTAATCTTATCTCTTTGATAAGTAATGAAATACAACTCTAAATCTTATTTTTATCTTAAAATTTAAATAATAATTAATTAATCTTTAATATGACTCTCTCGTTATCTTATTATTTGAAAAATTGTTTACTAATGCAGAATTTATAGGCAATCTTAGTATCCATCGCAACAGAAGACCGACCATAAATTATAATTGCATAATCTTAAAAAAACAAAAATTAATGAGTCTAAATAACTTACAACTAAAGGAAGTAATTTCTTAATTTTTAAATAAATTATCCACAGATTTTTTTTAAAACATAATATGGATAATACCTTTAAATCATAAATTAATTTAGATCATATTAGATATGTTTTTGAATATAAGAATTTGTTAGTATTTAATTTTTTAATATCCTAAATATGATAAATATTTTTTCAGTTATACTAAATAATTAATTTGATTTTGTTTAGGTAATAATTTATCTGATCTTGTTGATAAGTAATGAAATACAATTTTGAATCTTATTTTTATCTTAAAATTAAAATAATGATTAATTGATCCTTAATATGACTCTCACATTATCTTATCATTTGAAAAATTATTTTTTGATGCAGAATTTTTAGGAAAACTTAGTATTCATCTTAACAGAATAATAACCATAAATCATAATTATATAATTTTCTAAAAAGCAAAATTAATGGGTCTAAATGAAGTGCAACTAAATCAAATAATTTTAAAATTTTGAAATTTATTATCCATATATATTTTTAAAACATAATATGGATAATGCCTCCAAATTGTAGATTTGTTTAGATCTTATTAGATATGCTTTTGAATATAAGAATTTGTTAATACTTAATTTTTTTAGACTTTAAATATGAGAAATATATTTTTGATAAGTCATATAATGTCTCGTATCTCTTTGGGAAGGTGAAACCAAATTTTAATTTTTTTATCATATAGATAGAGTAGTTTTGTTTCATATCTTTTAAATTTATCCTACTAAATGGCTCTCCAAAATTGTTAAGAACATCATAAAGTCCAGTTATGAAAAATGATTTTCTAATGTAGAATTTGTAAGCAAATAATATCCAGCTTAATGGAAGAACGTGTTGGAACCAAAGTCGTTTTAAAAGGTTTAGCACTAATGTCAAAAAGTTGTAGCTTTCCCTGTTTAAGTTTTGAGGATAACAAAATAATTTTTTAAGATTAAACAAGTTTGTCGACAGAGTGTTTTAATAAAACTAAATTCCCTTGTATACTGACTCTGATGCTGATAATTGTGAATTCTTCTTTGAGTTTTGAAAAGAGCAAATAGTTTCATAAAATAAACTAATTGATAGTTGCGTCCAATCTGTTTCTGCTTAATCCTTTTATATGCGTCCATACTATATATACTATTACTATTGGTGCGTCCAATGATTGTATGCATATACTGTTACTATTTTTTTGGTTCGTCCAATACTGTCCCCTTTCCAAAGCTCAGACTCAAAGCACTCTTACAAAGTTCAAGTTCAAGCTCTTGTCCAAAGTTAAAATTAAAAAATGAAGAACTGTTCTTCATTAAATGCTAGAAAAGAACTCTGACAGCTTATGACAACAGAAGAAGTCAACTGAGCCGCTTTTTGCTGACACTTCTAACAACTACAAAGACCAGCAAATAAGGAACTTTCTGCGATCTCAGACAAATCAGGACTCAGTTATCACATGATTGGAAGTATCTGATAATCAAAGTCACATTTCAAAAGAAGCTCAACACGATATCAGTCGATGCATTTAATGCTACTCAGAACGTTAATAAATGTTTCCGTTGGACGACGAAGCTTATGAAGTCTGCTCAAATTGTTCTTACTTATAAAAAGGAGAAGCAGCACTAGAAGAAGAGAGTGATTTTTTGCCCAAGCAGCTTACAAAGACTAAAAAGCTTTATCTCTTCTTAGAATTTATATACTTGTAAAAAGTTCAAGTCTTGAGAGTCTTTGTCTATTCTCATTTTCTAGTGAATTTCAAACTCAAGCTTTCATCAACTTCTATTTATTCAACGTAGTGGTGTAAGCCTGAAGAGGCTGGATATAAAAAAATACTGGTGTGTTTGAACCTGAAGAGGTTGAGAATACTTGTTACCTGAAGAGATGAATATTACTTGTAATCTCGAAACAGATTAGTTGATAAATCCTTCTGGTTGAAGGGACTGGACGTAGCTCTCGGTTTGTGAGAGTGAACCAGGATAAATCTCTGGTGTAAGTTTCTCTTCTCTTCTAGTGGGTTTTATTATTCCCACTAATCATTGGGGTTTGCCATTATGTTTATTAACAAAGGTTTTTAAATTGTTTCTTCGAACTTCTTAATTGCGCCCATAAGAAATCTTTTACAAAACCCTTAGAGTCCAATAGGACTGAGAAGTCTTGTTTATTCGTCCATTGCTTGTTAACTTTTAACCTTCGTTGTGTTTAATTGTTAGTTGAAGAAAGAGTTTCAAAAACGATTTACAAAAGGGTTAAGAAACACAATTCAACCCCCTTCTTGTGTTTCACTTGGTTATTTCAGAACGAACATAAATCATAATTGCATAATTTTTCAAAAAGTAAAATTAATGGGTTTGAATAACAGGCAACTAAAGCAAGCAATTTTTAAATTTTTAAATGGGTTAGCATAATATGAATAACACCTCTAAATCTTAGATTTGTTTAGATCTAATCAAATATGCTTTTGAATATAAGATTTTGTTAATATTTAATTTTTTTAGATGTTAAATATGATAAATATCTTTTTGTTAAGTCATATAATGTCTCTTATCTCTTTGGGTGGGTGAAATCAAATTTTTTAAAAAAGTCATCAAATACTTTAAAATTTAAAAAATTATAAGAATTTATTATCAGTCAAAAGTAGTATAAATATGTTATGCAAAGATACAATGTCCATTCAAAATTCATTGAACTTACTTTGAGCTCTTGCATTTTGATAGTGGCTCCAATTGTACTTTTCTCCCTCTTTATTTGTTGTTCTTTACATTCTTAGTTTTGTGTTATTGTTATGGCAATGCTTTATGCAGTATAGTTTTGGGTTCTTTACTTTGTTTTTGTTCAGTGTGACTGACTGAATTTGATTTTTTTGTTCATTTCAGTACTGCAATAACTGTCCAGTATGCTTTTGATAATGAGGTCAATGCCAACAGTGATTAGAAAGTATAGAAGCTTAAAGTAAGAATTTTATGGTTCTATAGTCTTATTGGCGAATTTTAAAGGTTAGGCAAAGGAAATTTGTACAGTTATACCATTCACATTTTTTATTTACTTAACATGTTGATTAAAAAGTTAAACATGTATTTAGTTACAAAATGAATGGTTCTGTTGACCCCTTGTATTAAAATATTACACAATCATTGTGTGTGATCTGTAAAGTTGCTTGAGTTTTATGATTTTTTTATGATATAATTAATTTAAAAAGTAATTGAACTATTTTCTATATAAATCTTATAAAGAAACTTGTATAAAAAAATTACAATAAATAATAAATTATTATTTAAAAGTCTATACACATATAATTTAACAAACTTGTGCACCGCACAAGGTAATAAAACTATTTTTATATAAATTAGAGTTAGTACTTTGTAATTACAACACATCATATCAATACAATTTTTCTTTTTTCTTACCTAAATCTTATAATTTCAACATATTAAAGTTAATTTAATGTGAAATTAATATAAAAAACAACTACTGCCTTATAAATTGTTTTTAACTTTCCTAAATGTTTATTTTTATAAGCTTCAATTTCTAACTTATGAAAATAAGTTAAAAACAACTTATATGAGTTTCAAAAATTATTTTAATAAGTACATCCAAATATGATTAAAATAATTTATTATAAATATTTATTATAGTAGATAAATTCAAATAAACTAAATATAAGCTGATTCATTTAAAGCCTAAGTGTAATGCGCAAAAGCACAAATTCTTTTCTTATAAATTATATCAGAAATATCCCATACACAGATGAATATGGATATTATTGAATCAGCCACTATTGGAATTGAATGAATGAGATTTGAATTCTAGAAGGTGATGGATTTATTTTAAAGAGAAATATATATAATTATAATTATTTATGAGAAAATTAATGGTTTAAGATTTTATAAAATACATGCAACTGCATAACAGATTATTGATATGTATGTGTTAATTCAATCCTTTAATTTTCTCATCAACAATTATAATTCTACACTTTATTTTAAAATACACTATTTACTTTAAAGAATCCAAATCGGAATGAATGTCTAGGGTATCTCACTCTTTTTCCGCATCCTTTTTCATCTCTCTCTCCATCTCTCTATTTTATTTGTGTCTATCGTTTCATTTGAGAAAGGAAAATATTACTATTTTTGATAGAATAAATTATCATTGTTAATGTACTCTTTGATGAATAAATGATTTATACCAGTTTAACTTATTCAATAACTACCTTTGAATCTTAACAAATTTTAATTAAATTCTATCAAAAAATTTCTAACTGTATTACTCTTTAAGAAATTTATAACCTTATGTAAATAACCATCCTATTTCCAATCAAATCTTAAATTAATTTTTTTCAATCAATTGGAATAATTCTCTATTAATTTTGTCTTAAATTATTATAATTAAATTAAAAAAAATTCTTTTCCAGATCTCCATTACAAGTGACGCATTAGATTTTTATTATAAATTTTTTATTTATTTCTATCCCAAATTACTGTCATTAATTGGGCATTGTTTTTTTCATTTTGTTAGATTATATTTTCCTTTGTTCATGGTATTATTAATTTTTAAGGAACTGCTTAAGTTTTGTAATGGGTATTAAAATCAAATTTATTGTTGTGCAAAGTCCAATGATGATATATAGAGTGCAAAGGGATTGACAAACCCATACTTCATATCATAATATATTTAATCTTGCCGGATAAAATATCTTGTACAGTGCGTCAGAATTTAGTGAAGGATATACCAATGATGACATTTTTCATAATTTTATAAACCAAAACTATCTTTATGTATTATATTAGGTTAATACCGTGCGATGTAGGAAATAATATAAAAAATTATTTTATGTATATAATAAATATAATGATGAATTAATAAGTCTTAAAATCTTTATTGAAAAATATTGTGATTAACTAAGTTTAAGATAATAATTTATTTGATAAAATAAAATACAATACATAACGGTAGTATACTGAGATAATTACATAAAAAAACAAAAAGAATATAATGATAAAGAATTTCCTCTATTCTAACAATTATAATCTTCATAAAAAAAAAATTATATTGAAGTGGAATACACAAAATAAACATTAATAAATCGCAAGGAGAACGAGAAATCATGCGCGGTAATGACGGTCCAGATTTATTCTTACTATGTTATAGGTTTAACTCTATTGGCTTATCTTTCGAATAGACAGGATTTTAGAATCAATTGGTCCTATTAAATATATTTACGTTCAAAGCCTTACGGAGTTTTCTAACCCCTCTTCGGTTACTGTTTTTAAGAACAGTTTTTTGTTTTTGTTTTAAAATAATAAATAAAACCTATTCGGAATGGAATACTGTTTTTCAGTTATAGTTTTTAAAGACAATAAAACAATATATGGATTTTAAAATCAAGAAACTAAAAACAATTTAAAGAAGTTTTCAACAACAGTTTTTGTTTTTATTTTACAATTCATGATCGAGGTCAAAATAAGTTAGGTTAGACTAAACTTTACTTCAAATAGGTCTGGCTTATTTTAAAAAACGTTAGTCTTAGCTTGACTTATTATTTATCATAATTTTTTTTTATTTTAGCCTTTTTATAAAAATATAAAAGTCTAAATTGATTTAAAAACTTATTTAAAAGCTTATACAATGTTGTTATTTTTTTTTTATTGGTACTTTTCTCCTCTACAATGTATTAGGTCATGTTCTTAAACTATATGCTAATTTATGACACTATGTTGATGCAATGGGTTGAAGTACCTCTTGTACTCTTATTTAATATATTTTAGCTTATAAAAAAAAGCCTATATTGTATAAAACTTTTCACATAAGCTAATATGTTGAAACTTCATTGTTTCAAGTATACTTAACATTTAATAAAATTATTATATTGTATATAAAATAAACAAATTATATTAATATATAACTAATAAATTATATAAGTATTACAAAATTTTAATTACATATTATTATAATAAATAAATAAGTTGGCTATTGTGTAATTGACTCAAGTCCCACATTGTTAGAGTTATAGAAGCCCAAGATGACTTTCTTACGACTGGTTACTCAAATGCTTCTATATATGTCTTAAAGTCTACTAAAGCTCTAATGACTATTTTTGTAGCTGCTAATATCTTCCTGTTTGAAAAAAATCTCCATTATTCATATACAATATAGATGCAGCCCGCTCCCACCACCGCTAAACAGAGTTTCATCCTTGTGCATGTCACTAATCTTCGAAAATTTCAAAATAAGCTAATATCGAAGAAAAAAAAATTAATGATGGAAAGACATACTCTGTAATTTCCATATCTAATTATCACATGACATCAAGAACTTAAGAACAAAGATTTTACATGTTTAAAATTTTCCTAATACTGAACGAGGGAAAATTAAAAGAAAAATCACAATTTTTTTCTGCTAATGTATAAAAGACATACGAACTTAATTTACCCTTTCGGATTCCATTTTCCCTCATTTTTTTCTTTTCCAAATGAATGTATATAGGTATTACATAATAAGTCTCATGAAGTGAAAAGGGAACCATATATATATCTTAGTGCTATAAACTAATTAGATCCGGAAGATCATGATTTTCAACAGGAATATAAGGTACGAGGCTATAAGATTCCTCAAAAGGGTTAGTTGTGGTAATATTGGAGGTATTTTCTTTAATATCAACCATTATATCGTCATCAAATACCTCCCATTGGTTAGTGATCACAGTCATCAAACCTTTCTCTGATTCCTTCTGCTCAGAAATAGTGGCAGTGGAAGTGCAATCTCTGACCAAAATGGCCTTGTCCTCATTTGCCACAAGAAGATTATCCTCCAAGCTTTTTTTCTCAGAGACCCCATTGATCATTCGCTGGAGATCATGAATGTCTTTTTCAGGGATTCGCACAATTTTGGGGCACTCAGAGGCATTGAGGACACCGATGTCTCTACAAAATTCAAAGTACAAAGAGAGCTTATCGCCTTGCATTTCTGCTTTCTGCAGAACATTGAGCCCAATACCTGCTTCCAACTTGCCACCTATATCATATATCCTCAACAAAACTCGATCAATCTCTTTGCAAAATTTACTATACACTTCAAAAACCTCATCTATAACACAATCCATGGCTTCAAGAATGAGGACCACATTCATGTTCAGATGCCGAGGCTTGATTTGTAGAAGCATGTCAATCATACCCTGTAATTTTTGCAAATTCTGCAGCTCTTCCATCAATGTCTCCTCAGTTTCCTTCCTTGTTTTGCTTTGTTTCTTTAACTCCGAGCACACAAATAGCGATCTTTGATCCAAATATGCAAAATATGCACGAACAAAAGCATTGAAGCCCCAAGCCTTTTCTGGGTTTATATGGCCATCGCAGAAATTTGATAGGTCAAATGGCAACCTTCCCATCTTTTGCACGGTTGGGAGGTCAAAACAGAAAACCCCATGAATGAGCATTAATCCTTTAAGGGCAACCACCCAGCTACGAGTCTTTTCCATTCTCGTAGATAGAGTCCACAGAAGAGGTTTAAGGTACAACGGTGAGGTACGTAGCCATTGGAAAACTCTCTGAACGTTCTTGTAATCCATGCATTGTTCATCATGACTAGTGGCCTTGATGATGACCATGTCCAGATCCGGGTTGCGGCAGGGCCCACGCCGTGAAAGCTTTGCAACCCAAATGCAGTACCTGTCCTTGAGAGCTCCGGTGGCCCTTTTCCATAGCCTCATTTCCTGCATGTGACGTGACGTTCTTTGCAACCAAGGGCAGCAGTTTGAGAAAACCAGGCGATGTCCCTATTTCACCTCAGTTGAAATCTGTGAATTGTATATGATTTGATTTGATTTGGAGGCATGTTGAATCTTGACACAGCACAAGGCATGCATTCTTTGTTGTTTGTCCAATCATAATGTGCTGTACTCTTTATTTTGTTTTTGTGTCATCAAGTATTTTTAGTCTTGATGTGGTGGAATTCGTCAAGGGTTGTTATTGTGCTATAACGATGTGTCAGCTAAAACGCACTTTATTTTTCTTAATTAGATAAAAAAAAAAAAAACCACTCCTCTTAAGCTCTTACTGTGCCAACTCCCAATATATATATGATTTGACACGCTTATCACATTAAAATATTTTTTATAAAATATAATTTTATTGATAAATATATTAAATTATAATTATTAGTCATGTTAATCTCTGTAAAATTGTCACATTCCAAAAGTAGGAATGTTGGACTGTTAATGTGCTGATGTTAAATTAATTTATTGGTAGATAGTGTATTAATTAAGTTGCTGTAACTTATTTTATTTTGAGTAAACACGGTGTGTTGTGTTTATTTGCCAAGTGTAATTTGATAAATACACCAAAATAGCTAAATAGCTGAATAATGTACTCGTGAGATTGTAGGGTGGGGCTATTCACATTTTTTACTACCTACCTTTTAATGCAATCCTAAATTGCTCTTAGTTAAATAATTTTTTTAAGTTAAACATTAATTAATTATATTTTTATTTGTTAAATGCACACTCTGTAAATCCATTCACAATGTTTTGTGAATCCATTCACAGAGTATTATGGGCCTTCTTGTATCTTGATATATAAGCATTATGGGCTGTGAACATAAGAAAAAGAAGAAAAAAAAAGCATGTGACGTGAATGTGAGACATGAGGTGAGAGGCGAGAGGTTTCATTTCTCTTCATTTGACATTGTATCTGTTCTTGGAGTGCAGAGAGAAAATCAAGAGAGATTGGGGATCAAGGGTGTGTGAAAATAGAGAGGGAAATGCTTAGAGTTTTTGTTGTTATTCTTCAGGAACATTGAAAGGGTCAAGAACCAAGGGGTTCTTTATTGTAAACTTGATTGGTGATTGATTCATATTGGAAGCTACTCTCTCCCGTGGATGTAGGCCACATTGGCTGAATGATCAATCAATTTGAGACACTTATGTTAGCTTTGTATTAGGCATTATTAGATGTTTATTGTGCCCAATATTAGTACTTTAGATGAGTTTAATGTTGTTGGGCTTCATTGGGCTTTAATGCAAATATTGAATAATTTTTGGATTTTGATGCATTTTGACCTTTCTTCCTTGGTTAGGTCATAACTTGGGACTCGGTGATCCAATTGAGGTGATCTTGATGTCTTTAGAAAGCTAAGACAATGCTCTACAAGTTTCATGAAGAACTCAAGAGCTGGATCGGAATGCTAAGGGTCCAAAATATCCCTGCAATGCAGAGTGGGTTTGCTGTCACGGAACCATCTGGGCAGTATGCACATATTGGACTATATAGTGGGTTATAGGCCTCCTCTTGGGCTGAAACTTGGTCACTTGAAATATAAGACCCATATCTCCAACTTCAATGAAGACCATTTTGTCAATAGATGTCGTTTTAGGCATGCTTCTGAAGCTACAAGTTGGTCTGAATTTGGAAACACGTTCTTCCAACCTAACTTGAGGTAGGTGAAGTGTTTTTAGCATTTCTGGAGTTCTAAAAGTCCAAATGACATGATTCAAATTGGAGATTTTCAAGGAGACAACTGGCTACAACTTTGATGGAGTTCTAAGAGTTGTTGACTAAAAGCCACCAACCATACACCAACCCACCTACCATGCACCAACCCACCAACCATGCATCAAGCTTCCATTTTTGACAATTTTCAGATTCTTATAGCTTGTATTCAGATTATGTACATGTACAAATTGGCTTCTAGGATTAGTATAAATAGACCCAACCTCTTTGTATTAGAGGCATTCAATTTGGAAGTAAGTTTCAAGAAAGTTTAAGTATTTGTGAGAGTTTTCTTTCTCTTCTTCTTCATTCTCTTTGCAATTTCGTTTTTGTTCTTTAAATTCTGAGTTCTTCCTTCCCATCCATGGAAGGCTAGGCTCTCATAATCAATCCAAGGGATTAGCCATCTTGTTGTTTAATTTGGAGATCTTGTTTTGCTTGTTCATATTGCTTAATTGTTATTCAAGTTTCTCTTCTTCCTCTTTTGATTTTTATCTAGATTAAATTGCTTAATTTGATTTAGATGTTGATGTGGTAATAGCTTTATTATCATGTATTCAAAGAGGATCATAAAGATTAAACAATATATTAAAGCTTTTTGATAGATTGTTTAGCTTGGTTAAATTCTAGATCTTAAGTTAATCTATGTTGGATGGTGCTTACTTATTCTAACCTTGGTTAATCAAATCCTAGATGCTTATCTAGTAAAGAATTCTTGGATCATGTTAGGGCTTCTTGATGTGATCTAAGGCCAAGAACATGGTTAGCAATTAAGTGAATTCCTTGTGATCAATGATGAGTTAAACTCAAGATCGGTAAATTTCCTTGGATTGGTTGTTTCTTTAGATTTGTTTACAACTTTGAATCTCCTACTTTTATTAATCTTGTTAATCAACAACAAAACCCCCCCTTTTCTAATTATCTTGATCTAATTAAATCTTTGTTTTTGGATCCTTGAGAGACGATTCGGTTCATTCTCTATACTACAAATTAGTTTGTGCTTACCGATCTTGAGTTTAACTCATCATTGATCACAAGGAATTCAATTAATTGCTAACCATGTTCTTGGCCTTAGATCACATCAAGAAGCCCTAACATGATCCAAGAATTCTTTACTAGATAAGCATCTAGGATTTGATTAACCAAGGTTAGAATAAGTAAGCACCATCCAACATAGATTAACTTAAGATCTAGAATTTAACCAAGCTAAACAATCTATCAAAAAGCTTTAATATATTGTTTAATCTTTATGATCCTCTTTGAATACATGATAATAAAGCTATTACCACATCAACATCTAAATCAAATTAAGCAATTTAATCTAGATAAAAATCAAAAGAGGAAGAAGAGAAACTTGAATAACAATTAAGCAATATGAACAAGCAAAACAAGATCTCCAAATTAAACAACAAGATGGCTAATCCCTTGGATTGATTATGAGAGCCTAGCCTCTGAACATAAATCTTATGTGTGCTTTCTCTTATCTCTTTCTTCTTTGATTTGTTCCTTTAATTGTGCAATTCTGTATTGCTGCAATTTTTCTTAGTACTTTGTATTTCTTGGTGTGTTTATTTAGGGAATTTCGTGACTTCACTTCTTATTAGGCCAACAAGTGGCGCCGTCTGTGGGGAGAAGAAGGAAGGAAAAAAATCGAAAAGGCTGAATCATGGGAACGACCAAGTATGACATTGAGAAGTTCTCCGAAAACAATGATTTCGGGTTATGGAAGATCAAGATGGAAGCCATCTTGGTGCAGCTGGGAATCACATAAGCATTGAAGGGAGAGGCAAAAATGTCTACATCCTTATCTAAAAAAGAGAAGAGTGATATGATCGATAAGGCAAGAAGTGCAATCATTTTGTGTCTTGGCGATAAGGCACTAAGGGAAGTTGCAAGGGAAAAGACTGTTGTTGTAATGTGGGTCAAATTGGAGTCTTTATACATGACAAAATCATTGGCAAACCAACTATGTTTGAAGCAACAACTTTATTCATTCAAGATGACAGAATCAAGATCAATAACTGAGCAACTTGCGGATTTCAACAAGATTCTTGATGACTTGGAGAATATTGAGGTAAAGCTTGATGATGAGGACAAAGCTTTGCTCCTGCTCAATTCTCTACCAAAATATTTTGAACATTTCAAGGATGCCATTCTATATGGGAAAGATCAAACCATTACCTTGGATGAGGTTCAAACTTCAATTCGAACCAAGGAGCTTCAAAAGCAACAAGAACTGAAAACTGAGGATAATGGTGAAGGCTTGAATGTCTCAAGAGGGAGAACCGGGAAGAGAGAATCAAAGGGGAAGAAGTCTAGATCAAGGTCAAAGAATCACTCAAAGTTAAAGCTCAAGGGTTTCAATTGTCACAAAACGGGTCATTTTAAGAAGGATTGCCCGATGAAAGGGGGCAAGGAACTTCGAAATTCTCAGGATTCTACAGATATTACGGTTGCTTCGGATGCCTATGAAAGTGCAGGGGTGTTGGATTCCGGATGTTCTTATCATATGTGCCCTAGGAAGGATTACTTTGAGACCTTAGAGCTAAACGAAGGTGGAGTGGTTCTCTTAGGCAACAACAAATCATGCAAGGTGCAAGGTATGGGTACTATCCGACTGAAATGTTTGATAACTGTGAAATTCTAATGCAAGATGTGAGGTATGTTCCTTAACTTAAGAGAAATCAAGCATGTTTGATGTTTTAGGTTAAACTACTAAAATAGAACATGGTATGATTAATATTTCTAATGGTGCTTTAATAATTGGTAAGGGAACTAAGAGGAATGGATTATATATTCTTAATGGTTCTACTGTTATTGCACAAGCATCTATAGCTAGTCAAACACCATATGATAAAACCAAGTTATGGCACTTGAGACTAGGTTATGTTAGTGAAAGAGGTTTAGTGGAATTGTTGAAACAAAATCTGTTGAATGGTGATAAATTGGATAAGCTAGAATTTTTTGATCATTGCATACTAGGTAAATCACATAGGGTTAGATTTGGTAGTGGTATGCATGTTTCTAGTAGACCCTTTGAGTATGTTCACACGGATCCTCGGGGTCTATCAAGGGTAATGACTCATGGAGGGGGATCCTATTTTCTCACTATGATTGATAATTTCTCTAGAATAGTGTGGATTTGTATTTTGAAAAACAAATATGAAACTTTTCAAAAGTTTAAGGAATGACACACTCTTATAGAAAATCAATTGGGAATTAAAATGAAAGTTTTAAGGATTAACAATGGCCTAGAGTTTGTTTCAGAGCAGTTTAATGAGTTTTGCAAGAAACGAGGAATCAAAAGACACAGGACTGTGGCACGGACTCCGCAACAGAATGGCCTAGCCGAGAGGATGAATATGATTATTTTGGAGCGAGTGAGGTAGGGTTGCCTAAGAGTTTCTGGGGTGAAGCTGCAAATACTGCAGTTTATTTGATAAACAGATGTCCATCCTCAGCTTTAGGCTTCAAGACACTTATGGAAGTGTGGAGTGGTAAACCGGTTGACTACTCTAATATGAGGGTATTCGGTGCTCTGGCATTTGCTCATGTCAAGGAAGACAAGCTTGGTACTTGGGCTGTGAAATGTGTTTTCATAGGATATCCTGATGGTGTGAATGGTTACAAGTTGTGGAGATTGGATCCTGGAGAGTCTAGATGCTTCATAAGCAAGGATGTCACATTTGATGAGACCATAATGGGGATAATGTGCAAAACCCTGGAAGAAAGCAACTCATAAACGAAAAAGGAGAAAACTCAGTTTGAGGTGGAGTCTCCTACTAGTACTACTAGAGATAATAATCCTCAACTAGTTGACGTTATAGATCAACAACCATCAGCAAAATCGGACTATCAGTTGACTAAGGATAGGATAAGGAGGAACATTGTACCTCCTAAGAGATTCGGGTATGCTGATCTTATTTGCTATGCTCTTAGTATTGCTGAAGAGATACAAGATCCGGAACTGAAGAATTTCAGAGAGGTTATGAAAAGCAAGGATAGTCAGAATTGGTTATAAGCGGTCAAAGAGGAAATGGAGACCTTGGAGAAAAATCAGACCTGGACACTTGTGGATCTACCTAAGAATCAGAGGGTAGTTGGATGCAAATGGATCTTTAAGAAAAAGGAAGGTATTCCGGGGCTTGAGGAGGCAAGGTTCAAGGTAAGACTTGTGGCTAAGGGTTTCATTCAGGTTGAAGGGGTTGACTACAATGAGATCTTTTCACCTGTGGTAAGACATTGTTCTATAAGGATATTGATGTCTATTGTGAACCAGTATGACTTGGAGTTAGAGCAATTGGATGTCAAGACAGCTTTTCTACATGGAGACCTTGAGGAAACTATCTACATGCAACAACCAGAAGGATTTGTGGAAGATAAGACTAAGGTATGTCTCTTGAGAAAATCGGTTTATGGCTTGAAACAAAGTCCACATCAGTGGTACAAGAAATTTGATGATTTTATCTTGAGATTAGGGTTTCTAAGGTGTAGTTATGGTAGCTGCATATACATATTGGGAAGAAAGGAGGAATGTGTTCTTTTCTTGCTTCTATATGTGGATGATATTCTTATAGCTAGCTTAAGCAAGGATGAGATTGACAAGCTTAAGGGCCAGTTGAATTCTGAATTTGATATGAAGAATCTTGATATTGTAAAGAGGATACTTGGGATGGATATTGTCAGAAACCGGAAAAAGGGAGAATTGTTTCTATCACAACAAGGTTACTTGAAGAAGGTGAAGAGGTTTAGGATGCATCAATCTAAACCGGTTAGCACACCTTTGGGTCATCACACTAAGCTTTCTATCACATAAGCTCCTAGCACTGAAGTGGAAAGGAGGACGATGAGTTCTATTCCGTATGCTAGTGGAGTAGGGACATCATGTATGGTATGGTTTGTAGTAGACCGGATTTGGCACATGTTGTTAGCATAGTTAGCAGGTTTCTGGCTGACCCGGGGCAAGCTCATTGGGAGGCTTTAAAGTGGGTGCTAAGGTATTTGAATGGTTCTCTGAATTCTGGAATGAAATATAAGAAAACAGCTCAAGGGGAAGATGCTATTGTGGGATATGTTGATGCAGACTATGCCGGAAATGTGGATACAAGAAAATCACTTTATGGATATGTTTTCACTATGTTCGGGACAACTATTAGTTGGAAATCAACATTGCAATATGTGGTAGCATTGTCAACAACACAAAGTGAGTATATAGCTCTTGTGGAAGGAGTGAAGGAAGCTCTATGGTTAAAAGGGATGATTGGTGAATTAGGAATTACGCAAAACAGTGTGACTGTTCATTGTGATAGCAAAAGTGCTATACACCTTTCAAATCATCAAGTTTACCATGAGAGGACAAAACACATTGATGTTAGGCTTCACTTCATCAAAGATGTGGCTGAATCGAAGGAAATTCGGATTGAGAAGATTGCTTCAGAAGACAATCTGGCTTATGCGTTCACTAAGTCACTACCTAGATCAAAGTTCAAGGATTACTTGGACTTGATCAATTTCTCTGAAGAGTAATTCCAAAAAGTGGGAGAGCAGCACTATGGTGGAAGGTTTCATCATTTTCTCTGATTTGGAGTCAAGGTGGAGAATTGTTGGAGGTACGACAAAATCATATTGCCTTTGTGAATCGATTCATACATGCCTTTGTGAATTGATTCATGAAATGCACACTCTGTGAATCGATTCATGCGCCATCTGTGAATCCATTCATAATGTTTTGTGAATCCATTCACAATATTATGTGAATATATTCACAGAGTGTTATGTGCTTTCTTGTATCTTGATATATAAGTGTTATGGGCTGTGAACATAAGAAAAAGAAGAAAAGAAGCGTGTGACGTAAATGTGAGACATGAGGTGAGAGGCGAGAGCTTCCATTTGGCATTGTATCTGTTCTTGGAGTGCAGAGAGAAAATCAAGAGATTGGGGATCAAGGGTGTGTGAAAATAGAAAGTGAAAGGCTTGGAGTTTTTGTTGTTGTTCTTCAGGAACATTGAAAGGGGTAAGAACCAAGGGGTTCTCTATTGTAAACTTGATTGGTGATTGATTCATATTGGAAGCTACTCTCTCCCGTGGATGTAGGCCACATTGGCTGAACCACATAAATCTTGTGTGTGTTTTCTCTTATCTCTTTCTTCTTTGATTTGTTCCTTTAATTGTGCAATTCCGTGTTGCTGCATTTTTTCTTGGTATTGTGTATTTCTTGGTGTGTTTATTCAGGAAATTTCGTGACTTCACTTCTTATTGGACCAACAATTTATGTACTAAATGTAAGAATGAACTAAACTTCAAGGAAATAATCTGTATTTTATCAGAAAACAAAAAAAGAGACTTCATTTTGATGAATAAATCTGCAAAAAAATGCAATTTCTAGTCATCAATCACCCCTTAACAAATTGACATCAGAGCTGGACATCTGGGTGTGAGAAATCAATAACAAAAGAAGGTTGCATAGCAAAAACATGGCCATCACAAATACCTCTGGCCAACTATTATGTACTTGAGCTTAAGGGTGAAGGTTTCAAATTTTGGCATATGAAAATTGTATAACAAGGGATAACCAGTACTTATCCCACTCAACACAATTTTAATAAAATATGAATTAAAACTATGAAGTTTAAGTACTCTTAGCTTAAATATTGGGATGTTAAACATTAAAAGTAAAAAAAGAGATACCTAAATAAATCATAATATGGAAAAGTTAGCTTTAGTAACTACAGCAGATCTTTTAGGAGTTCCCTGCCAAAAGCAGATTTGTCCTCGATATTAAAATTTACAATAACATACTGTAACAAGATCAAATACTAGTAGTAGTATATATTAAATTATTTATCATCCAAATTTATACGATGTCCTTATTTATACCTATCAAAAAGTGTTGTTACGTATGAATGTAGCATTGTTATTTAAGTACGTGCTCAAACTACATACATAATTAAATATTATGCACTTAATTACAAACATGCCTTTGCACTTTACGAATGTTACATCGATATAAACGAACGGCTACTTCAGAAGTGTGAAGACTAAGGGTCATGCCATGACACACTATATCTTGCTTTCGGATCCCTTTCTCTTTCTTCACAGCTCATTACTAAACTTGATATTATTCTGTTACCCATTTTTTATTTTTTGTACCAGTATTTAGGTTATTAAATGTTCATTGATTATATTTAATAGACTTTTAAATATTTATTTTAAAACTAATAGTTAATAAATACTTAACAATTTACCATAAATACTAAACTAATAAGAGTACCATAACAACTTCCACTAAACTTTGATTTTCTTGGCTCAAGAAGCAGCAAAGCACAAAATCTAGCTGTTGAGCATTTCCCTCTTCATTTTTCAACCAAACTACACTAATACCATTCTTAAAAAAGCAGTAGAGTACTCACAAGGACCCAAATAAAAAGAGAGCAAAAGACTAAGATTTAAAAAGCACTAACAAAATCCCAATGGGAATCTTTCTTCGTCTTCAACTGTAGAGGCTATCTCGCATCGCCACCTACTCACTCTCCTCTCACCTTGCCCTACTCATCCTTTTTATATTGTCTTCTCGTTTGATATCTTTTTTCCCTCTCTCTCTCTCTTTCTCTCTCAGAGGCACACACAGCAGAAAACTCAACATTTTCTCTGCTTCTGTCATGATCTTATATTTTTATGGGATTTTCATGCAGGAATCATTTTGTAAGTGCTCTTAAATCTGTTTCCTCTCTGTCTGTCTCACCAAATTATATTCATTGACAAAATGGGTCATTTAAGAATGTGTTAATAGTGAAGAAGTTGTTTTTCTTGTATTCTTAATTTCTTATATATGAAACTTGTGGACTTCTAATATATATGCTTATGAGAGATGTGCCAACTTCTTTTGTACATTTTAGGACGAAAAGGAGAGCAAGTTTCTCTTGATAGATGAGACTAGTGTGACATATCAAAGGAGTCTCATGGAAGTGCATCATCATCGTCATCATCACATGGTTGTAAAAGACTCAGATTTCTGCCCAATTGAACACCCTTTGGAGCCAGCAGATGATATCTTCCCGTGAAATGCCCAATGCCCCAATCTTCCGTTATCGATGTAAGAATGCTATTTATAGACTAGTTATTAATAATTTGTAAATTATTATTATAATAATAATAATGTGTCTTTGCCCTGCCAAACCTTATCTTTGCAATCCCCTTGGACTCATTCTTTGTAACCTATAGATCCAAATATCCAAACATATTTTGGATCTTCTATTTCAAGCTTATGAATTATAGGTGTGGAGGTTACTTTTGAGGGTGATGTAGCTTAGGAAAATTAGGACGAACATGATACTTTAATTATTTGTGTAACATTCATTGGTTAATGATTATATTTAATGGACTCTAAACATTTATTGTCAAAACAAATTGATCAATAAATGTTTGACAACTGTACCATAACACCACCCTTGAAGGAATAGGAAACTATATCCCAAATGAACATCACCGTACAGATTGTTTGCTTTGAAATAGCAAAATATAAATATGCTATCAGTCAAAATTATATACTTCATATTTGGTTCCCGCAAAACCATTGACGTTCTAAAGGCTGTCAGCAAATTTATAGGAAATTGCAAGGATTTAGCAGCAACCCCTATCTACATATTGTGGAAAAAAGACAGACAACTTTAGCTCATTTTTTCAAGTTCACTCTGTAAGTATAGGGAAGAAACTCTTACATATGATTCATATAACTTTTGCAGGATGGGGGAATACATGAAAAAAAGGTTTGCAGAAAGCTTAAGGAAGAGAGTAGAGATATCAGAAACCATGGCAAATGGAGAAATAACAGCTGCCATTGATACAAATCCTCCAGCTCGAGCAGAACGAAAGCGGCATCGCACCCTCACACATGAAGGAGACCTCGTGATAACTCTGTTGATGAGAATGTTACCTCTCCCTCCCCTGCCAACCGAGAATATATATCACCATCTTTCCAATGCATCAGCAGTTTGATCAGTTTGAATCATAACAAAGAAATAACTTCCATCTCAACATTCTATGTAACGTGAAAAGCATTTTGATGATATGCTGGATTACATTCAAATCTACTATAGAAGTTAGAACAATACAAGATGCATAGGTGCAGCAAGAATTCCAATGTCCATCATATATCATCTTAAAAAAATGTAGCTCTCATGTTTTCTATCAAATCCAGAATTTTAATTATACTAAATAGTTTTCAAATGTGCACAGTACATTATTCATCGTGCAGAGGCATGTTGGATTAATATTTACCAAGGAAAAAATTATGTCCCTAACTAGGCACCTCAATAATTACATGCTAAATGCTCTAATAAGATGTTTTAAAATCTAAACCCACATCCCATCAAAATGTGTGGAGTGAAATTTATAAAGATCAACCGCCTTTGTCCAAAATCAGGCTTTGCAACCTCAATTTCCATGGAACTAGAAAAAACAAAAAAAAATACAAAGCAAAAGTATCAAAAGGAAGCATCAGAAAGAGGAAAGCATTTTGACAGCTATACAGTTGAAAAGGGGAAAAAAAATTTCAACATACATAATCTGGCAAATGACTTGTGCAAGTCTAGCAGTAACGACTTTAAAGGGAGCATACAAATTTTACTTTCTGCTGGGGAGTAAGGAATCATTGCAAGTTTAAGTTTGAACATTCTGTCTGGTCTATCATTTTCTCCCAGTTCCACTATAAGTTTTTCTGGGTCCACAATTTTGCAGTAAGCAACTAAATTGAAATGATTTATAGACAGGCCGCATACTTTTGTGAAATAATTGGCACATCAAGATATGGCAGGCCTAAGAGAGCACATTTCATTTATTCTACAAGGGAGATTATTTGGACAGCTGTACTTCTCCATGTTGTATTCCCACTGTTATTGTTATTCATTCCTGCAAGCACTCCAGCAATCACAATGTATATAAATCCACCTACTGTGAAACCTTGTCAAAAGGGAGATTTGTCAATCCCAAAATCTACTTAAAACTCAATCAACAGATTCCTTATGGAACATTCCTCACTTCAATCTGAGATGATTGTCCAGGATCTTGCCCCTAGAGCATAGCCTACGTCAAAAACAGTGATTTACTAACAATGAAGGGTAGCAAATCCAGAAAGAGGAAAGTAAGGCCAAATCCTACTTTTATGGGGCCAAGGGAATGAATGTAAATGTGATAATTATAATTGGATTTGGATTCTCTTCTTTTCCTTTAGAGCAAGAGATTGTCCTATTATAAGAGAGAGACAGAAATTTTATTGTCGAGTCTGTTAAAAGAATGTGAATGTCCATGTCCAAAACTAGCATCATGGTCGTGGTCTGGATGGTTACTGTGTGAATGGGATTGTTCACCTGCAACAGAAGAGAATCATATTTAAGTCCACAAATAACAAAAAAAGAAATATCATTAGAAAGAAAAAGGGGAAAGTAAAGCTAGGGGGAGGATAAGATATCCTCCACAACAGAAAATGAAGAAAATAAGAAGGAAATAGAGAGAATCAAGAATGCACAAAGGCTGTCCAATCTCTCTCTCTGCAAATCAGAAATGGAAACTTGCTTCTAAAGTGAAGTGCACATAGAAGTATGGTCCAAAAGTGAAGGAGAGCCTATGCCCTAAAACCCTTAATCCTTGTTTCTACCAAAACATTTAAAAGGGACAATGAGAACCATGAGAAATTGCTCTAAAGTGAAGGGGACACCTAATATTCATCAAACACACCAAACAACTTTACCCAAGGAAAGTAGCTGCCCAACAATGTAAAAATTCAAATATAAGGAGAAAGAGCTGTACAGGGCTTATAAATCAGCAAATCATTGGTATCAATCCTATTAGTTGCTGGTCTCTAGACAAAAGGGTTGACCTTAGAGGGAGTTGTATATTTCCAAATTGGCTGGTCAAGAAGAAACCTCTCCCTATCATTCAGCTTCCTTTTAAATTAAAAATTCCAAGAAAGATTAGAAAATTATAACAAATAACAAACATATCCAGTGACCCAACTTTTTGATCCTTCGGTCCCACACTAACACTAAGACACATGCTTCATTCAAGGACAGATTGACAAACCTTAGATTTTTTACATTTTGAAAACATCAAGGATCAAATTGACACAATTGTTAATCTTCTAAGGTCGGTACCAATAAAAGAAAAGGAAGAGACACACAAACCACATATAATAAAAAGGATAGGGGTGCATAGAGAGAGAAACAAAGAGAGCTAAGTTCTTCCGATGATATCAAACAATGGCAAACTAGCAATTATAAGAATTTAACTGTACATAAGCAACAACAACACCCAAACCTTATCTCACTAGGGTCAGCTACATGTATCAATCAACGCCGTTGGGCTCTATCAAAAGCCAAATTTTTAGTAGAACCATTTAGAGTAAGGTCATTTTAAATGGTTTCTCCTCATGTTTGCTTAGGTCTTACTTTCTTGTAAAACTTTACATAGCCAGTATTAAGCCTGGATTAAAGAGAGAGTTGTTTTAGGCAGCCAGCAACCAAAGTAAAACTTCATCGAGTCTTTTATGGCATTAACTATACATAAGCATCATAAGAAATTTTAACCACCAAAACAATCCAAATGTAAGAGATATATTGACATATAGTGCAAGCAACTTTCTTTCTACTATTTTTCTACAATTTTCATTTTTGTTTTTGGAGAGGGGGTGGAGCAGGGCTTGACAATTCGATTACCAAGCATGCATGCACACAGAACCACAAAATTCACTTTAACCAGTAAACTTAATTTAAGAAAAATGATCAGCATGCATCCATTGATAGCAAAAATTAATCAACAAAGGCATTAACTGTACTGAAGACCGGTTTTGATGCATTTCATACCAAAACATGCGGTAATTGACGAAGAAAAGCATCCCCCAACATAGCTCCTGCTTGGAAAAGGAATGTCAATGAGAATGGAGCAAGAAATGTGAAACAGCAATAAAAGAAGTAAGGAAAAGAAGATATTTAACTACGTTAATGACAGGATCTTTGATTATTTTCCTAGTTAGCAACATGCTAGCAGGGAGCACCTATGAGTGAATATAAAGTGTAAAATGCCATAAAAAGGAAACAAGGAAGAATAATACGTAAGAGGTACAGAAAGAAGAAAGCGCCATATACAGATTGACAATATTATATTCAAGAACTTAAGTCAAAACAACTTAAACGTGCCACGCAGTAAAAGAACGAACAAAAGAGATTTTATTATTTTAAATTATACATGAACGTAGATCATAAAGCAACTGCATTTCATGCATACAAGAAGCTTAAATGTCATCACCAGTACAGAACATCACGTAAGATCTGTAGTTAGATATTAAACATGCTAAGAAGGCCTTTAACATTGTAGGTAAGTACGTAAGAAGGTATCTCCATAGTGAAAATTGAAATGCATATGACATGACCAGAACTCTATAGAACAAACTAGTTTGGAGGCACTTAATGAGACCTTAATTATCAGAATCTTGCACTTGCTCTGTGGAAGGAAAATCATTGCCATCAATGCAAAAATGATGAGAGAAAATTTAAATGTTTCCAAAGGCCAAGCACAATCCTCGTTTCATGTCACAATTGGGCTATAAGGCTCATTGTGAATCAGTGACAATATATAACAATATGATGGATGTATTAGAGATATAGATTAGTTACATTAGTTAGGAGATTAGTTGTTCTCATTGGCTATGTAAGTCATCCTATTGTATTTCTTGTAATTCATCATTTCCACATTATATCAATACAACTCTTTTTTATTTTTCTCTCTTTCATAGGCTCTACTATGTTTCATAACATGGTATCAGAGCTAAATTATTTCCGCTGCTGAGTTCTTTGAGAAACTCATTTTCTTTTTTTCTTTTCCTTCTCTCTCTCCAATGGCAGAAGCTTCATAAAAAAAAAGGCGTGTGGTGTTCTTTGCATGATTCTTCACTATTGGCGTCATGTTTGCCACCCAATAATCAAATCTTTCTCTCATTTATGAGATCTGTTATGTTTCTAACATGATTCGCCAAGAAATTCTCTTCATTTCAGTGTAGCTTGGAATTTTTCCATCACTTTCTTGAAAAATTTCTAAAACAGTACTTGGAGCTTGTGCAATTGGTTTCTTGGTGGAAATTCATTCACCACGATGCTTTTTTTTTCCCATTGGTTGGACTCATCGAAAGACACTTGTTGATTTCTTCAAGAGCCCACTAGCTTGGTCATCGTCAACCCCACCAATTTCAATTCAAGTGTTACTTTCTTTGGCCCAGTCGCAAGTTTCATCTCCAGTGCAAGATTTGCAACTTCAGTTTCAAAAAAAAAAAAAAAGCCAAGGGAGTAGATTCGTTCCAAGATCTCATGGGTTCTTATCTACCGCACCAATTCTTACAAGAACCTTCGGTCCTCCATCGACAAAGCCTTCCAAGAAGCTCGAGACCATGAAGACAGATAGCAACAAAATCAACATCAAGAAGTCCAAGACAAAAAAAAAACACAAAAAAAAACAAAAAAAGATCGACCGTGTTGAAACAAGCCTCAAAGAATCAAGTTGCGCCTTGTCTCTCTTCAAGTTTAAGTTTGGGGATGTGGTGGCTCTGGTTCTCTTTGTGGTCTTTGGGTTGCTGAATTCGCTCTTTGAAGGCAAGGTAGTCGCTAAATTGCCTTTCATGCCTTTTGGGCTTATTATGAAGATGAGCCATCGAGGGTTGCAAGGTAACGAGCCCACTGATTGTTCCATGGCATTTCTATACTTATGTTCCATTGTTATTTTTTTTCTTTTTCCAGAATTAAAAAAAATGGTAAATTCTGCCATTATTTGACATTTTATGATTGTTATTCCCAAAATTGGGATTCTTCAAAAAAAAAAAAAAGATGATATTTGGAGGCATATAAAGCTCCAATTTTGAGCGACTTATGATCGATGTAAATTCTGGCAAGTCGACTCCTCTCAAATTCTATATCTTTTGCCGATGTTCATTTCGGCACATTTCAATTTGTTTGGGACGAGACCCGTGAAAACGCAAATGAAGAGCTACGAACCTCGGCCATCACCAACTTTTCAATTCTATGATTTCTTGCTTAGTCGTTGTAATTACGGCATTACTTGTATTTTGTAATTTTTTTTTTAAGTTTGAATGTATTGTTCATTCCAAGCTTGAAGTTCTAACACTTCCAGCTTGCGGGGGGCTATTAGAGATATAGATTAGTTACATTAGTTAGGAAATTAGTTGTTCTCATTGGCTATGTAAGTCATCCTATTGTATTTCTTGTAATTCATCATTTCCACATTATATCAATTCAACTCTTTTTTATTTTTCTCTCTTTCATAGGCTCTACTATGTTTCATAACAGGTATCAAGGTAAAAGGAATAAAAGAGTTTGCCTTTGAAACAGCTTACTAGTTCTTTCGAGAATTAGGAGAAAACTTCTATGGATTGCTATTGTATATTTATTTGTTTTTTTTAGATAGAAGAAGAAATGTAAGAGAAGAAAAAGAAAGTAGTACAAGATCCGAGGATAAGATATTCTCCTAGGATAAATTAAAGAAAATAAAATAGAAAAAAACCAGACAGACAAGAAATCATATCAGCTAATAAAAGCTGGTTGGTCTATCTGCATGTCTAACAAAGGAACCCCTCTAAAGTAGCTGTTAGAATATTAGGGTTATTCATGTGTTAGGGGTCTTGTCATGTTAGTAGTCTTAATGGACTAAGCTTGTACTGGTTGTATTACACTAATATTTGACCTAATTATTAGTATAAATAGATTATATTACAGTAGTACTTGATCTAATTATTAGTATAAATAGGTGTATTAGGTTAGTATTTTGTAACACTTCATATCAATCTAATATCAATTATTCAGAGTCTCTTCTCTCATTTTCCATCAAATCCCTATAATTTCAACAATAGCCAACAGCTGAGCACCATAGAAGCTAAGAAGAACACTGTATCCCAGAAAAGAGGCAGCTGCAAAATCTTATCCATAAAATTATGATATTTCTCTACATCAGTAATCACCATATAACAGCATACATTGCACACAGCAAAATAGCGTTGCCCTCTTTACCCCTTCCGAAAACTCTGAAGTGACAGATGAGAAAGTGCTCCAAACTTTCTTGACAAATCCGACATTCGCCAAATATCCTGCACACAATTATCTAATATCTAGCAGAAGATACTAAATACTGGAGAACAATTGATCATCATTTCTACTATATGTATCACAAGAATTACATTAGGACCAAATGATGCCCCTAGACTACTAGACTGCTCACATGACTAGAGGAGAAGGAGAATAACAAAACCTTGGTGGAGGACAAGAAATCACTAGAATCACCAGCAATCAACCTTGAATTAAAAAAATTTCGAAGTTCAATATTATAGGAAAACCCAACATGTTGCAATAACAAAGGTTTTCTGTTTCCCCCAGAGTCTCCACAAAATGGAGAGATAATAATTAAGATGATATTGCTTATGCCAAGATAAAGGCCTCAAAGAATGCATGCCAGTGATCTCCACAAAAACAGGGCATTGCCTGGTGCTGCTTAGAACAAAACAGATCAAAAAGTATAATATTATACAGAACGTAAAGATTGAAGTAATGAAAATAGAAGTCAAAATCTAGACACACAACTTAAAGTGACTAATGAATTGCTGCACATGTTTCATGTTCAATTCATAAATAACAGTAACCATATAGTTCAATGAAGATAACAGATGGGATAACACTAGTAATCTTGATGATATACATAGTGAAAGAAAAGCAATCAAAAGAAGAAGCTAGAAGAAACCTGACCCGAAATAAATCTAATGAATCAACAACGGCCGTGGATGGTTTCCCTTGTACTGCAATAGGTAAATAAAAGACTATTCAGTTTTGTGCACTGTAGATAGGCCTTTCATATTTATTGAGAAATGAACACTTCATATACTACACAATGACAAACACGTAACTTACCAAATATTACTGGCAGTATAATCAGGCATACTAAATGAACAGCCCAATGAATAAATAAAGTAAATAAATGTTAAATCTGAAACAATCAAACCGTAGATTCAAGCTTCCTGTAAGAATGGCATCAACAGCACAAACCTTATGCTATTATTAACCATCACTTAAAGCAAAAATATAAAAGCGCGTGCAAGGGAACTTGGCATTGAGTTAGCCTAAACAAATTGAATTTTTTTCTAGATGCACATTTGAAACCTAGGAAGCACCGATACTTCAAAATATCTGTCGTACCCGTGTCGGATACCTACCCGTATCCGATACCAGATACTCCAAATACAGTACCTGAGCCTATTTCCTATAATTTTTATTTTTTATTTTTGAATTATTGTGCCAATATAGATGAGATATCATAAGAATTTGATAAATTATAGTATTTTATTGTGTTTGTAATGACTAATGCTGAAAATAAAAAGTATTTTCTCTACTTTTCTCCCATAATTATGGAATGACCCAACTATTTTCTTTATCTTTGATATATATGTTATGTTGGATCTTGCCGTACCCGTATCTTAATTTTTTAAGAAATGGTGTATCCCCGTGTCGTACCGGTATCGTATCTGATACCTATACCCGTATCCGTGCATCATAGTTTGAAACCAATTTTCATATAAGCAAGTAATAGTTTCCAAAAGTAATCATGAATGAAACTTGTTTGTTTTTCTGTTACTAAATTTGTATTAATCAAAGACCGACTTAAAGATGGCTGCTTTTAATGGACGGAAGTCTGCACGGGCTTAGTGGGGTGAAGAAGTGGTATATGTCTCATGTATTACACAGATTGTGCCACTGTAGGACAAGGAAAACCTTTAGCATGATCTTCTAAAAAGGATTCAGTTAAACAAACCAAGTAGTATGCATCCGGAAAATCCAGTTAATTTGGAGCAAGCAAGCAGCGCCTCATCCCACCATGTGATATTTCAAACTCATCCCTTAACGCTCAATACAGGAAAGGGATCCATATTTTCAATGTGATTAGCAACTCAAATCACTTGAAATAATATAAATTAATAGAAAAATCTAGGCAATTAGCCAAGCTAAAATAAGCCAACTAATTAATTGACTTTTATACACTCATCTACCTAGTATTTTTCCGAAAAGCCCAATAATCCCATTTTAGATGGAAACTGCATTACAAAGTTATCCAAGAGGGCACAATGGTATGAAATTAATAGTTTTGCAACCCAATTAATAGTTTCCTCAATCATCTCATCAACTATATGCACTAGATACAGGACTTTAAAATTTCAAGTCTACAATGATTACAATACAAGCTCAGCAGGAAAATAAGCTCAGGTGAGATAAATTGCTAATTTACATCCCCAACATCTACGATCATTTCACTCCTTAGAGCTTCTAATATTCACTTCCCAATTCCCCCAGTATATCTTACCATCTAAATATTTTTACTGTTCAATAGTCTTCCATTCATTAAGTCACTGAAGAAATTAGTTATATTCGTTTAACTTAAAATCTGATAATTAAGTTATTACCCATTTCATATGATTTGCATTCGAACAGTTTAATGCTTCAAATCAACATAAACAGCTCATTTTGCAGCACAAGAACACCTAAAGCACAGCAAAAAACTAAGAAATACCCACAATCATGTTAATTTCTATAATAAATGCTTTCTTTAATATCCCTTCGAAAATTTCAAGCATAAATAAATACCACAACGATGTTAATTTCAACCACAAGCTTAGGTTAGAGGGCATAAAGCTTGAAAGTAACATAAAAAATTTCACGAGTTTCGGTCCATAGAGGTTCATCAATTTGTCAAAAAATCACATTAAACTTGAGTTTTAGTTCGTTTAACAGCTCAAATTGTCCTTGTGAGTTTCATCCAAACACGGGATGATAGAGGTTTAGACAAAGTAAACAGTAATTATGGTCTTGATATATGTAATATTACATTAGTCATTCAATTATAATTAATGTCATCAATATTATCTTTAAAAAAATTAATTTAATGTTATTGGCAAGATTAACTTAATATCAAAATTGTGATATTTAAAAATTAATTTGTTGTCATATATATTTTTAAAAAATTAATTTAATGTATTTATAAATTAATTACTAATATAATGTCATTTATATTTTGAGAGAATGACTTAAAAATTTAGCTTTGTGTAAATGTTGGACAATTTGGTTCGTTTTAAAAATTAACCAATCGTTTAACTAATTTAATCAATAATTTATATACAGTTAACCACATATTAAGTATCAAAATGAAGATAAATTATTGACTAATTATATGTACATTATTGGTTAAATTAGTTGAACAATTAGTTAATTTTTTAAAATAAACCATATTGTCCAACTTTTTACCAAGTTAAACTTTTAAGTCATTCCCCCTTATATTTTTTTAAAGACAAAAATCAAGCCTTACTTTTCAGCATTTATTTTTTCCTTAGATTAGAACCCAAACCTCAACCAAGTCTCTTGGTCTAGTGGTTGTAAGGCCAACCCTCGAATACTTGGAGTCGACTTGATGCTTCCAGAATAGATTATTGAAAATGTCAAAATAATGCTAGCAACAGCTAAAGACCACGAACAATAATTAATCTATGATTGAGTTTTGAAATACACTGGATCTTGAAAAAAAAAAAGAACCCAAACCTCGAGTTAAGTGTAAGGGAATGCCGGGCCGCTATATACTTTTTCTATTCTTTTCATCTCTTTCGTTTCATGTTCTTTAGCTTTTCTCTTTTTGGTATTCTTTCAATGTGTAACCTATTGTCTATTGAAACCTTAGATTATGCCTTATCCATAAATAATAATACTCTCTATCTGTAATGTGGAAAAAAGAATTCTTTGAAAGAAGAAGAAAAAAGGCATTGATATCACAATATGTCAGGAGTTTAACTAGAGTTAAGGAAAAATATTTTCTTATGTTAATATCAAGTAATGGAAAATATCTTTTAGTATTGACACAAAGTAGTAAAAAGTATATACTTTTTTAATTTTTTTAAAGTTTTCATAATGTGATTTTTTTAAAAAAAAGCAAATGCACCTTCATTTAATTTAGATCAAAATTAAATTATTTTCTAGTCAACTTATATGTTAATTGAGACAACTCTTCGATAATTTGAGTGTTCCCATTTTGTAATTAGGAGAATTAATCACTAAGTTAACTCTTTGAGCTTTAAGTAATCAAATGAAGAAACACACTTCTTTAATTATTAAATTAACTCTTTGAGATTTAATTTTAATTTAGTATTAATGTAATTAAAATAGTTCGACTTGATAAGTGAAATTTTTTCAATAATATTAAATATATAATTGGAATAATAGCGTGTATATATATATATATAAATTAAATTAAAATTAATTGTTTATACCTCCAACTCCAAGTATAAGACAGAGACCACCATTTTTTTCCCCATTATTAAACGTCCTACATTTGATAAGTTTGGCTTTGGCATTACTTAATTATTACACAAGACGAATAATTGAATTAGCAGTTAACAACAAAAGCATCCGATGTGGTCTGCTGCTGCAGCTTCTTGTCACACTCCCACTGTCTTGTCCCACCCTTCTCTCTCTCTCTCTCTCTCCCCTAAATGAAAGTATGAAACAGAAGAAGCCTATGCAACTGCAACTTCTACCTTGAAACAAAGAACACTGCATTGCAGTTAAACTATATATGCAAAGGTTACATTTTGCTCCAAGCCCATCATCCCATTTATCAAATATGGATTACGAAAGGATCCAAAAGCCTCAGGTTCTTCTATCTCTCGCTTTTGCTTTCCACCCCATTTTCTCTTTTTGCTTGATTTGTCAAGTTTTACTTTTACCTTTAACTCTACCCAGTGTTCTATACTATGAAACTAAGTAAGTGTCATTGTTAAATTTTTTTTTTCATCGAGCTTACTCCAAAGTCTTCTTTTGATCTATGAATTTGGTTGGTTACTTGGATTTTCCTTTTGATGCAAGTTGGATATTTATGGGAACTTGGGTTTTACAGGGTGTTGGGGGATTATCACCTGGAAAATTGAGGAATATGCTACTAGGAGTGGAGAAGACGAAGAAACAAGGGGGAGAGGTTGATTCTACTTTCACAATGAGATCTCAAAATTCTGAAATGGATGAATCAGGTATGCTCTGTCTGTGATTGTTCTGGTTTTGGTGGAAAAATAATGCTGCCCGGGAATTGAAAAATAGTAAATCTAAAACATGTTGCTTTTCTCAAATGTTGGATTTGATTTGACTGAGTATGGTGATTTCTCCTTATCCATTGTTGTATTATCTCTTATCATGCATTCATTTCACTTCCTTAGCATTCTTGGCACTAGCAGTGTACTCTTGAGTTAAATTAGATTAGATACAAAAGGGGTGATGAAAAATGAAGAAAAGGGAACAAAACGTTATTTGGTACATAATATACTTGGTATTTCAATAAGATATGGTTAACTACTGGTCGACCCTGGAGTCTATCTTTCTTTCGTTTGAAGGCATTTTTCTTTTTCAAATTCAGATGCATTTTGATTAGTTTATACATTATCCTCTGATATTGTAAATGTCATGCATGTATGTGTTGTTATAATAGAATGGCAGGCATTTCCTATTTCGGTGTTTATAAGCCTACTTATATCAGACATATCGTTTACAGGTGGTAACAGCTCTGATAATTGTAAAGATGTAGATGTTGTGAGCATCCTTCCTGAAGATTCAACTTCAGCTACAGATCGCTCCTTTAGCTTAGTGGCAGTTGGTGACCATAGTATGAAGGATAATGCAATAGTGACTTCAAGATATAGAATCTTAGATGACCCTTCTTTGGATTATGATAGTGGGCATGATAGTATGAGCATATCCTCATCAATGTTTGAATTTCAAAAGGCTGAGCGTGCTTCACAGAGAGTGCCTCTGGGACCATTCTCAAAACCAGCACCATCTAAATGGGATGATGCCCAGAAGTGGATAGCAAGTCCAACATCAAACAGGCCAAAGACAGGACAGACCCAGGGGCAAGGTGGGCAAGTAGGACCACGAAAGGTCGGTAGTCTTGGTTATGGAAGCCGACAACCTTCATTGAAGGTTGTTGTTGAAGATCCAGGTCAAAGAACAATTGCTTTAGACGAGCCGGATACCAAGCAAATTGATACAAATCAAACTAGGATGGAAAGTGAACAGAAGTTTGTGAGTTGGGAGGCCGACCCCTATGCAATTGCAGATTCTTGTGGTAAGCTTTTGATCTTGTTTAAGAATTCTTTACCAAAGCCATATTTGTGAAAAAAAAATGTGTGGATTTTTATTACTTCCAGTGTGTCCAGTTGATGCAGGCTCTGCAATCCAGAAGGCATAAGCTTAAAGATCCAAAAGTTTCACTAATTTGGTTTATATTTGATAACATCTCGTTGCAGCACAATTAGAATCTTTAGGTCGATTATTGTTAATTTAGTTAATATTATATTTTCAGTCCTGGTTGTATTTGTACGGGCTTTAGTTTTGTTGGATTTTCATTTAAGTTATTATTGTTATTTGAAACCTTTAGGCTTTTATTTATGTTTAGTAGAGGTGGGTTATTTAAACTGGCCATTAAGTTATTGATTACTTGGTCCCCAAGTTTGATGAGTCCTATATAAAATGATATAATTAGCCATCAAAACTAGTCAATGAATGAAGAAATTTTCAGTGATAACTGTAGGCTCTTGGTGACTGATCCATCACTTTCTCTTGGGTGCAATGGGAAAAATTTATAGTCCTACAAGATTACTAAAAGAGTGAATGCTAAATTTCAGGAAGTAGTCATGCCAAAATCTGATAAGCAGTAGTACCCACTTTTTCAGAACCAAAGTAGTACTAGAAAATTTTCCAGTGTAATGTCTAAGAGCCATAGGTATGATGCCTAGGCTGGTCCTCCTTCTTTTAATCTTCTATTGTTAGTTTTCTTAATTTTACAATAACCCATATCAGATTTTCTTGCTAGAAAGCCTAAATCCTAATCTCGCAGGTACTGTTTACAGCTACCTAACAGCCACCAATCTAGCTCTACAACTATTTCCTAGTGCCTGCAAATCTCCTTTCACTCACATAGACCCAATGAACCTTCAATGCCCCTATTTCTCCCAAGGAAACCCTAATTTTGATCTGTTAAATCCTATGACTTCAACTGTCCTGCATGATTTGTGAGGTGCTTAAATTCCAGCAAATTTCTTTTATGATGTTCTGCACCATGGAAGTGGATATAAAATAAATTTGACTCCTTATATCTTTTACTATCGCATTGAAACAAAATTTTCCAATCAAAGATGTAGACAAATGTTGAGATGGATTGTGAAATAATCCTCTTCCCAAGAGTAATGTCAGCTGCCTGGATATTGAGAAAGTGAAGCCTAAGAAGTTCAACAAGAAGCCTAAGAAGTTCAACAACATGAAAGCTTTCACACTAGGTGTGCCAGGAATGTTATATTGTGAGCTGGGCGATGTTGTATGATCAAGCTTCTTAGGAAAATAATTTTTCACGTTTTCAAGTGGAAATTAAATAAGGGCTGTCATAGCGTGTCTGTCTTGGGCCTCTAGCTTCTTGAATTAGATTTTCCATACATGCACCAATGCTTAATGAAAATTATCTTTGATCGTTTTATAATTTTGTTTTAATCTATTATTCATTTTGAAAAATTTATGAAATCATAATCATACTTCAAAAGACTTCCTCCATAATAGAAATGTAGAAGAACATAGAGAAACCGAAAGAGAGAAAACAGAAAAAAGAATTCTGTTATTGCTTAAACTGTATCTGTTTGATTCTTACAGAATGAAAGGCTTAATCAGTCTTATATACGTTGATTAACCTGCACTCACAATCTAATCCTACACCCCTATATTAGCTGGCACAAACTGAATCATAACAGCTTGATTAGCTGTCATGAAACTAACTCAAGCAGCTGAACATAACTACACTCTAATACCCCCCCTCAAGCTTAATGGGGTTGAGCCGTCTGAGAGGGATCAATTACATTGAGCTTGGTCCTCATTACAAGAAACTTTGAAGGAGATAAAGGAGATACAGTTACTATGAGAAGAACTAGACACAGAAGCTGGAATAGAATTGGAGGAGGAAGGAGAGTATAAATTGGACTGAGTAATATCTGGTAAAATAAAAGGAATGGATGACAAAGACACATGGGAAGGTGTAGAAGTATGAGTAACATGCTGTTTGGTGAACAAATCACTATAAGGAAATCTAGACTCATGAAAGAGGACATCTTTGGAGATAAACATCCCTCTAGAAGGAGAGAGACATTTATAACCTTTATGTGAGGAGGAGTAACCTAAAAACAAACACTCATGTGATCTAAAATTCAGTTTGTGAGTGTTGTAAGGCCTAAGGAGAGGAAAACAGGCACATCCAAACACCTTCAGAAACTTGTAATCAGGATTGGACTTATGGAGAATGATGTAGGGTACTTGGAAATTAAGAGAAGCAGCTGGCAATCTGTTTATCAAATAGACTGCAGTCAAAAAGGCATGATCCCAAAAAGTAAGGGGTAAGGAAGCATGACTTAAAAGGGATAGACCAAGTTCCATAATGTGTCTGTGCTTCCTCTCCACAACACCATTTTGGTGATGTGTGTGGGGGCAAATGAGCCTATGTGTGATGCCAAGATCAGTTAGGTATTTGGTAAAGGGTCTAAACTCCCCTCCCCAATCGGTTTGGAGAGACTTAAGTTTTGAACTGAGTTGTAATTCCACCATAGTTTTAAATTGTTTGAAGATATCAAAAGCTTCAGACTTAGATTTTAGAAGATAAATCCAAGTATATCTAGAATAGGCATCAACAAAGGTTATATAGTATTTAAAACCAAGGGAAGAAGTTGTGGGTGAGGGACCCCACAAATCACTAAAAACAAGCTGAAGTGGTATAGTATAAGTGGTGTGTGAGGGTGGTGAATAAAGTCGATGAGCTTTTCCCATAGAACAAGCAGTACAAAAGGAAGAAGCATCTTTATTAGGACAAGGGATATTACAATGATCCATTACAAGTTTCATAGAATGAGAGTTTGGATGGCCTAGCCTTAGATGCCACATGTGATTAGAAGTAAGGGGTATAGAACCCGAAGCAGATGTAGATACAACGTTAATAGGAGAAGCAAAAGCAGGATGAGAGTCTGCAGTGACAGTATTGGCACTGGAACGGATGGAGGTGGATGTCTTGGAAGGAGAAGGAAGCATATTAGGAAACTCATACAATCCATCAGGACCAACAGAACCTTGAAGCAACACTTCATTGGTTTCCTGAGATTTGACAAGGCATTGATTAGCATGAAACTCAAAGAAAACTAGATTATCTTTGGCAAACTTACTTACACTAACAAGATTTTTTGTAATAGAAGGAACCAAAAGCAGATTATGTAAGTATAGAGACATTTTAGGATTAATGGGAGATTTAAACACACTAGAACCAGAAGAATGAATAGCCAAACCTTGCCCATTCCCTATAAAAATTTGATCAGGACCAGAGAATGGAACAAGCTGCTGAATATTTTTGTGATCTCCAGTTACATGAAAGGATGCAGGAGTCGAGGAACCGGGAACTGCGAGCTAGGAGCCACATTGGTCACCATTGCACTAGGTTGTGAAGAGGAAAACCAGCGGCCTTGGTTGAGATTGAGGCCTAGCCCGAGGATGCTTGACAAGAACATTTGCGGAAACATAGTAGATGGCATTGGAAAACTAGAGGAGCCAGTGGGACCATAAGCATTTGGCATAGGAGAATTATGAACACCAAAATTTTCATTCTGAAAACCTTGAAAGTTGTATGGAATTGATGGCTGAAAGCTTTGGTTGAATCTATGCCAGCAAGTGGCAGCTAAGTGTCCAAATTTGAAGCAAACTTGGCATTGAACATTAGAGAACCGGCCACCACGGCCACGACCACGACCACGGCCAGATCGGCCACCACGACCACGTGCTGACATGTTGCCACCAGAACCAGAGGAATGAATCTCAGCATTAGGATCATGAGTGAAGTTTGCTTGAGCAGAAGCTTGTTCATCAACAGCAGGTTTCGAAGCATGAGTAAGATTGACACTAACAGACTCAGTGACAGCTCTCTGTTTGTACTTGTCAAGGCGAAGTTCATGAGCAAGAAGAAGTGCTTCAACTTCTTCAATGTCCATTGCCCTCAATTTGCTCTCAATAACGAAACAACGAGGAGCAAAGTCCTGAGGTAATCCTTCAAGGATTACATCAACATGCTGATCTATTGGAATTGGATCTCCAATGGAAGCAAGAGAATCGATGAGTGATTTTATACGCAGAAGGTACTCAGAGACTGTTCGATCATTTAACAGAGTAGCGCGAAGTTTAGATCGGAGTTGCCTAGCTTGCCGCGCGCGTTTGTTTCTCGAAAATATGCATGCAATCGATCCCGGACTTGATAGCGTGAGCGGATCCAAGAATACGCGAGAGGATTTCACTCGAAAGTGTCGATTGCAACCACGATTGCGACATCACGATCCTTCTTCAACGCATTTGATATGCAGGATTGAGCGTTGCATTGAGTCGATCTTCCTCAGTGAGGTATTGTGGCGGAATCGAAGGACAAACAAGAAATTCATGGAAGCCATTCGCAGTAACATAGGGTTCAACTTGTTGTCGCCAAATCAAGAAATTCTTCTCAGTAAGTTTTTCTGAGATTTTGAGATTGAACGACGCAGATGTTAAAGAACAACTGCTTGTGATGGAGAAGGAGGTGGCGGAGGCGGAGGAGAATTTTCGTCAGCCATGGATTCAACTAGCTCTTTGATACCATAATAGAAATGTAGAAGAACATAGAGAAACCGAAAGAGAGAAAACAGAAAAAAGAATTCTGTTATTGCTTAAACTGTATCTGTTTGATTCTTATAGAATGAAAGGCTTAATCAGTCTTATATACGTTGATTAACCTGCACTCACAATCTAATCCTACACCCCTATATTAGCTGGCACAAACTGAATCATAACAGCTTGATTAGCTGTCATGAAACTAACTCAAGCAACTGAACATAACTACACTCTAATACTCCAGACAAGGCAAAGTCCAGTGGGTGGATTCCTTAAATTTTTCTGATAAAGGTGTTTACTTTGTTACTGCTTTCTCTACTTATGAGATTGCTGTTGATTAGATTTCAAAAGTGTTAAGTCATATAATCTACGTCAATAAAAATTTGGTGGAAACGGATATGAAATAGTTATCCTACAACAGAATGCTTGAGAAGTCTGTTATGTTTTACAAACTCTTCTGTCTTAAAATGGTATCCCATAACTAGAAGGTGCCAATACTAAGGACATAATTGCATTCGAAGCAGTGAAATAAATCATGCCTATCTTAAATTAGTAATTATTAGTGCATATAACTGAAACTCATTAATTCTTATTTGGTTGTCTCATTTACTTTCCGCTATTTGATATTGGCAGTTAGTCTCAGCCAGCATAATTCATCTATTGCCATCCAGAGTGCAACAACATTTGTTCCTCCCCCTTCAACAGCACGATCTGTATCAATGAGAGATATGGGTACAGAAATGACGCCTATTGCTAGCCAGGAGCCATCAAGGACGGGTACACCCGTGAGGGCAACAACACCAATGCGCAGCCCAAATTCTTCTTGGCCTTCTACTCCCAGCAGAGCTGCCCCTGCATCAACTTTAACCGATTCACCTAGTGGCCATCTGGATCCCAACATGAATGAATTGTTTGAAAAGGAGCTACAAATGAAAACCAGGCGAGAAATAATGGTCCTTGGGACACAACTAGGTAAAATGAACATTGCTGCCTGGGCTAGCAAAAAGGAAGAGGATAAGGATGCATCCACTTCACTGAAAACTAAAACAGCTGATCAACCTGCTAAGAGTGTCATTGAAACACGTGCAGCAGCATGGGAGGAGGCTGAGAAGGCCAAGTATATGGCTAGGTAAATTTACTCTATCACGTAACTTCTATTGTTGTTAGAGATATAAAACCATTAATGTGCGTCCACCTAACAGCTTAAGGTTTTAGGGGAATTGATTCTTGACATGGTTTCAGAGCCTCTATGATCAATTGGTTACGAGTTTGATCATTGTTGCCCCCATTCTTTATAGTTAAATTAAATTTTTGCACACGGTAAAGTGAGCTTATGTATTGTCCTCGTTCAAGCCCAAAGAACTCTTGCATGAGAGAGCATGTTAGAGATATAAAACCATTAATGTGCCTCCACTAAATAGCTTAAGCTTTTTTGAGAGTTGGTCCTTGACAATTGTGTATTTTATTTTTTTCTATACATACATCCATGAATCATTACCAAAAGAATCTTGATGTACCACTGTCTTTTGGTATGCAATCCTATAATAGCTATATTTCTACTACATTTCTTCCATAAGTATCCTTTTGTATAACTTTATTTCATGTTCTTGGCTTTCCCCTGGTGTCTTGCTAATAAGGTATTTGAATCTCTACGTTCTTCATGAACAAACCATCTTAAATGATCTCCCAAGTCCTAATGTAGAATCTAAGTAGGAGAAGTGAAAAGAAATGAAAAGGAGAGACACAGAAGAGGAAACAGATACAGTTACAAGAAAGTTGATAAGACTTAATGATATAAACCATAATGCAGCACTGATGTGCAATTAGACTTAATTCTTTGAATTATGCTGATCACAATCGTATCATCATTTATAGTGATCCAAGACGCAAAAGGTCATCATTCTAGTGAGTGTATATGCACACCTGAAAAAGATTGTCATTCTTTCCTTTGCTCCCTTTTATCTTATTGTTTTTATTTCTCCAATTAGTTTTTCATTACTTTGAAACTGAACTGATTCTTTAGTTCCCAAGAAACATAAACAAAGTAACAAATAAAAAGAGAATAAGAAATATTGAAAAACTAAGGAAGAACTTAAGGCTCTGAATTAACTGGTGATGTGTGGAGTTTATGGGCATTTATTTAAATTTCATATCTCTGTCAGTTCCTTGTTGCCTCTGATGCCTAGGAATAATAGCATACAACTTGTTTTGATGTTTTCCCACCTTTGAATATGGATATTTACCGCAGATTTATGGATGTGCTTTTTTTATTTGCTTAAATTGAAGAAAGATGAGTCAAATTTTCCTATATAATTGGTTGGACTTTTGGAACTTGATACCTATGTATTATGAACGTCTAACCTATTTCAGAAATGTATAGGTTATGTTATTTTATATTACTACGCTCCAAATTTTCTCTGAAGTAGGAATGTGGTGTTAATTATGCAGGTTTAGGCGTGAGGAGATGAAAATTCAGGCATGGGAAAACCATGAAAAAGCAAAATCAGAAGCTGAGATGAGGAAAATTGAGGTATACATGGTTTGTTATTATTACTGATTTTGTTGTTTGTACCATGGCTTTTTCATTTAGTTTTTCTGGATAACCCTCTGAATGTTGTCCCCCAGTCCTGATACTAGTAAAGATTTGAAGAATGAATGTGCCAGCCTAACAATGGTAAATATCATCTGTGTAATGAGATGAATAAGATACCTAAATTTGGTTCTGACCGTGCAAAAACAAAGAAAAGAAAATCTAATATATTTTAGTCCGTATCTTGTTGCAATTAGCAAGTTTTAGGGGATATTTAAATGAAAATGTGTCTACCTAGACAGAGAAAGCTTTTGATACTGACTATAAATTCTATAAAATACATCTTTATCTGAACAGTCAATAGTGGAGGAAGGATACGCCTGTCTATTCAACGTTAGTGAGAAGATACCTTACCAGCACATCTTAATGTCTTCCACAGATCAAAGAAATTTCAAGTTTCCTTTTCTCATACCCTCTTCCTTTCCTTATGTTAGGCCCGGGTCAACACATTGAAAACTGACTTTAGAATGAAGAAAGTGTAATGGAGGGTTGTGTCCTTGTCTTGATGGAGATAGGTGACTCAGGAAGGATTGAAAGCTAAAAAATCCAGAAACTACAAAATAGCTTGAAAGCATCTGAAATTGAGTTTTGTTAAATATTCTGCTTTCTGTTAAAACAAGGAGGCAGCATCCTCATTGTAACTTAGGGCTATATCGTAACACATAAACGTTCCCATGATAAGTTATTTTGGATTTGCAGATGTTAGTTTTGTTCGGGGAAATTGTTGAAATATGCAAGAATCTCCTGGAGTTGTCTTAGAGAAGTAAGACTAAAATGGGTCTGAAGTGGTGAAGAAATCATGCATAGTAAATTGTGATATATAAAGAATGCCAAATGCTAATTCTAAATCAGTGACCTATTGTGGCCCTTAAAACACAGTATTTCTTGCATGTATGATGCATGACTTGGTGCTATGATAGTTATCAGTGCTGTTTTTAATATGACATCCTTTTTGTAGGTATCTAATGCGATGAGACATTTGTCTTGTGCCTACCTGATGGTTTTGCCTTGGTGCAATAGGTGTCGGCTCAGTATAATTCTTTTCTTGTGTTATTGATTTTAGAAACCTTTAGTAAAATTCCGATGAGTAATGGTGGGAGATGCTGTGTGCTGTTCTCTGATCGGCCTAGACTCTGAGGTCTCTAGAATAGCATGTAATGTAACAGTATCAAATAAATGTCTATTTCGCATTGATAAAGAAATGAGCGGCTATCCCTTCTGGTAAACTGAGAAAATGTTTATGTTTATGTTTATTTCTTTAGTCTGTATGTTTTTGCTTTAAATTGGGAATTGATATATTTAAATACGAAAATCAACATGCTGGTGTTGAAAAGGAAGTAAGTAATGATGACTTTATATCAAGTTCCTAACTCTTTGGGAAACTTGCATTGCTCAGCAATAAATCAAGTAATCCAAATAATATTTTGGTTTCAGGTAGAGGTTGAAAGAATACGGAGTCTGACACATGATAAGCTCATGAATAAATTAGCAGCTGCAAGGCACAAGGCTGAGGAAAAACGAGCAGTAGCAGAAGCTAAAAGAAATCATCAAGCTGCAAAAGCAGAAGAGCAAGCAGAGTACATACAAAGAACTGGTCATGTCCCTTCCTCTTATTTATCATTTTCTTGCTGCAGTTGGTGCTCTTAAAGAAATGCAGGCCTTGTCAATGTTTCATTTTTGGATAGTGTATACAAAGCCTTCTGCTGCTTTACCCCAAGCATGTGAAATATGCGTTTTGTATTTCCCTCCTGGTGTAAATTTATATATTTGTATGCAAAGTGCAAACTATATGCAATTTGGAAGAGCTCTGCTATTTATCAATGTTTTTTACTTTTATTTTTATTTTCTGAATTTTTTTGCTGTTTGACTATTTTTCATGTAACTAACTCATAAAATATTCATGTATGGCTCCACCTAACATGGTGCCTTTTCATACGGACCTTTCAAACAAGGAGCACGTCTAAGTCAAACATGACATCAAAATTTATAAGTGATTAATGTGGGTTTTACATAACGCATTATTTTGTCAGCCTAAAGTGACGTCTAGGCATGCGACACTCAAAGCACCTAAACAGAGCCTATAAGGTTGGGTGGGGACTAATCCAAAACAGAGATGATCTTTGGACGAGGGATCTCAGATCAGATCAAAGTATAAACGTGGTTCTGATATCATTCCCACGGTGGAAAGAGGAACCAACTCTTCAAACCTGTGGCAAGGTATCAACAAGACCTGGACAAAAGTCGTTGAAATTATAAGATTTAGGTAAGGAAAAATACTAAACATAATAAGGTTGGATGATCGACCAACAAGATGCAGTGGTAAGATGTACTCCAAAGGTGAGGACACAAGTTTGATTCTTGGAACAGGCAATTGTTTGAAGGGCTTTTTAGTCACGTCTGGGAGTGATTAGTCTTACAGTATTAGTAGCATGTGAGAATAGAATACGAAACCAAAAACAAAAAAAAACAAAAGGTTGGATGATAGCAAAACTACAAAGTTCTGGGTCAATAATTGGCTTCCCATTTTCAGCCTATGGAAAATTTTGCTACTCATCCTTTATCTGATGCTGATCCACAGACCACAGTTGATGGCTTTTGCATGGCTCATGGAAGCTGGGATGTCCATAAGTTGCGTGTTCTCCCTGAAAATATTTTCCTGAAGATCATGGGTATGAAACCTCCTTCGAGCGGTGCAAACCAAGGAAATCCCAGCTTGGAGAGCTTCTCATGATGGTGCCTTTGCCATCAAAACATGCAGCTTACCAAGCTATTGTTGGTGGACAGGGTGAGTCTCGCAGAGCCTTTTTCAAGAAGATTTGGCATTGGCGAAGCCCTCAACTTCTTCGCCTGATGACGCTTTGGTTGACTGCATGCCCAGCAAGCTCTTCTCACAAATGACAACCTTACGTGTTAGAAGACATCTCTCCTAGTGCTCCCTTTGTCCAATATGTGGACGTGAGCCTGAGACTTTTTTACATTCCCTTATGGACTCATTCGGGATGCATCTGGTGTTTTTTTTATGCCTGGTTTCTCTAGCAATCTTGGCTTTTGCACAATAATGTGGCTGAGCTTTGGGACATTCTTCATGGCATTCGTCTGGCTCAATCCCTTAATTTGGAGAAGGTTATACGTTGAATCTGACTCCCAGTGTGCGTTACACTTTGTCTTGAACGGTTGTGATCAGCTTCATCCTTGTGCTCCTCTTGTGCAAGAAATTAACTCAACTTTGAGGAGTTGTGGCTTGGAGGTCCTAGTGGTGTCATACATACAAACTTCTCTGCTGATAGTTTAGCTAAACATGGTCATCCAATGCTATGAAATGCTATATATTAAAGAAATTTTAATTATTTTGAAATATTGCTACTCTACGTACTAATTATGCATGATTGTCTTAGTATCATAACAATGTTCTTTGTTAAGTTAGTTCTAAACTTGCTAGTTTAAGAATGTGTATTGAGAATTCAACGGTATTTCTTGGTTGAAAGAAGTGAAGGAAAGAAATGGAGTTAACACTTCGCTTCCAAGAAAAAGAAACAGAAGCTTAATGATTCAATGAATCACCTGCGCACCTTCCGTGATTGTAAGGGAACCTTACACTTTTCTAAACTGAGAAATGTTATTAAAATGTCATTTCGCGTTATTCTTGAGTTAGAAAATTTAGAAGAAAACAAGCTTAATTGGGCTTAACAAATAACAACGTTATGCTATAAAGCGTTGGAAAATAAGTGAGTCAGAAAGATCCATTAGGAATGGATTAAGTGAGAACTGTGAAAAGATTTATAAACTTAATATTTTAAGGTTTTAAGTAAGGTTTTGAAAATTAAACCGGTCATTGAATTGGTGAGGAGACGAATTTAAGGTTCAATGATTCAACCATAGTTAAACCGTGGCCGAACCAGAGTATAATTAAATAATTAAAATATATTTTTATATATATAAATATATATATATATATTATATACTAATTAAACAAATTAAAAATCATAAAAAATAACACAAATGATATAAAAATAGTTTACAACTTATTTTTTGAGAGTCTAAAGCATTAAGTAACAGTATTATAACCTATTTTTGTTTAAAAAATTTCAATTTCAATTCAAAGAGATATATAATCAATTATGTATTCAGTTTCCAAGCTTTTTTACAATCTAAGTTTAAGTATTTCATATAAAAATATTTTTAGATTGGCTTACATTCAATTTTTAAATCAAAATGACGCCATTTGAATTAGCAAAAATTTAAAAATATAGATCGGTTGAACCTAATTAGATCGGTCTAGGTTGACCGATTCACTGATTTTGACCGATTTTCAAGCTGGACGGGTTTTTAAGATGGACCAGACATGTGAGGTAATCGGTTCCCGGTCCAGTCCAATTTACTTAACCATAATTTTAAGTCAAAATATAATGTCAAATCTACAATTGTGATTTTTTAATAAACCCATTAATAAAGATCTCCCCAATAAAGATCTCCCCAGCTCTTTTAATTTAACATTAAGATGATAATGCATCAAGCAGTAGATTGTAAAAATTAATCAAAGCTTGATTTAAATAGCTTTTTCGTCACTAAATAGCTTTTTCACTCTATTTTAGAAGTTCGCCGCATGCTCGTAAGCATAGCAAAAGTTAGTCCGAAATAAGACAAAAAGAGCACGGTCATAAATGCATTGTGTTGCATTTCATTTATAGCATCGGTGACTTATAATTTTTTTTAATTTATAATAAGACCACCGACCCTAATCATTAGTCCAATCTTAACGACTTACATCTTATATTTACATAAGATATATTCAACATATGCATTAAGGAAAATATCAGATATTCAGTCACAGTATAAAGCCATATATTATAATCTTAGTCGCAGAATAAAACTACATTTGCTACAAGCTAAATTCACCCCCTCCTAAAATCTTGCTACTAGCTTGTCTCGCATTCATATGAACCAATTTTTTCTCCTCTAATTAATAATGCATGTTGCTATATCTAATCATTATAATCGAAAGCTATATCCACTATCAAGTGAGCTTAGCTGTTAACTGCTATATATCTTGAACTTAAAAACTCACAAATATGTTCTAATTAGTTTTAGCATCAATTAAGGACATTTTTCCTTGAGCCGTGTACATTAGTAATTAATAATTAATAAATTCAGACAAGGTGTCATCTGCATTAGCGGAAAAACTTTCTATACTAATTACAATCAATGACTTGGCTCTACAACGAAAAAATTTATCAGTATTCATCTTACTAATTATCTATGCTGTAAAAATGCATTTCCACCACCATTACTATTCCCTATCATTAAGTAAGAGTAATTTCCAGTATATAAAACAAAGAAATTCATTACGTATGGAATTTTTACCTACTCTTTATCGAATTTTATGAGGAAGTATCACTCAATCAAGTATTAAAATTTAAAACTATGTAATAGTAGGTAAATAAAGTTAATGTAACCATGATGCAATGAACATTTAAAGCAAAGTTAAGTAGACCTAGGAAATAGACTACTGTTACAACTGCTACAATATTATATAGAGATTATGGTATCTGTGAAACTTAATAATCATCATAAAAATGCAAAGCTGATCTATCCCACAAAGTTGGATTTTATCTTACTCCAGGCAGAAGTAGAACTACCACTCTCGCTTATGATTTTTTATAACTAAGGTTTGTTCAGATTCCATCGCACACAAGACTGTTCGTGTCATATAGAAGAGAAGAAAGAGTCATGATAGATATATCACACGTGTTAATATAAACAAACTAGCAAGCCTAATAACTTCAATTATTTGAAGGCACAAACAAATTTTGGCATTTAAACAAGGTTTTAAATTACGTTCCACATCGCCAATTGTAGGTACAACATTGCATTTTTAGGAGTTACCAAAATTAGGGGTGGAAATAGGTCAGGTTGTCTAACTGGGGCTTGTTTCGGCCTAGCCTATTTATTAAACAAGTCAGGTTTATGTTTTTTTAAAAGCCTATTTAACTAAATAGATCTAGGCTCAGGCCTTAAAAAAAGTCTGTTAGGCTTAACAGGGTGGCCTATTTATTTATTATAATAACATATAATTAAAATTTTATAATACTTATATGATTTAATAGTTATATATTAATATAATTTATTTATTTTATACACAATATAATAATTTTATTAAAAGTTAGGTATATTTGAAACCTATAAAATTTGAACCTATTGGCTTATTCGAAAGTCTTTATGCAATATAAGCCTTTAAATAGGCTTTCAAGATAGGCCAGACTTTTAAGTTTTCATAAAAAGACCAGGTTAGGCTAAAAAAAAGCCTATGACAGGTAACAGGCCAGGCTAAGACCAATATTTTTTAAAACAGGTCAGGCCTATTTAGAGTAAAGTTTAACCTAATTTAACCTATTTCTACCCCTAACCACAATCCCCATTTGTTTTGTATTTTTTTCATAATGACAAGACCTACAATCACTATTTAAAACCTTGCTCCTAAATGAAGAAAATACAAACTAAAATACGTATACAACAAAATAAATCCAGTAAAAGGAGAGAGAGACGCAAAATAGTAGTATAGTTATGCTACTAGATTTAAGTGACAAAATAAACAATCTCATCAATCTCTACTGATTCATCACCCAAAAAATCAAACTCCAAACACAACCATAATCAAAACAAAGAAAGAAAAACCATATTTGGTGGAAGAAAAACTTAAATTGTTCTGTCTATCAATCATCACTAATGACTAAAAAAATAAATGAAAAAAAGATTGAAACCTCGAGAGTTTTCAGAGCTTTAGTGGAATGTAAGGCTTCTTCTCAGTTGACCTACAACCTATGTTGAGCTCCAAGTCTATATCTTTCTCTTCTGTTGCCACTCCAAACCCTCCACGGAAGTTACCATGAAAATTACCATATAGGGGCACAGGTTCCCAGACTTCAGCTCCATAATCGCCACAGCCCTTGATGTTGAGGGGTGGCTCCTCTTCAAGATTTAAAAAAGGATTATCAGAAAAAGGAGGGAAGTTCAGATCGATAGTTTGGTGTCCAAAATTGCTAAAACTAGGACTATAAGAAAAAGGATGGCAATTCAAATCGATAGTTTGGTGTCCATAATTGCAGAAGCTAAGACTATAAGGAAAAGGACGGAAGTTCCGATCGATAGTTTGGTGTTCATAATTGCTAAAATTAGGACTAGAATGAAAAGGAGGGAAGTTCAAATCGATAGTTTGGTGTCTATAATTGCTAGGACCTGCTCCTCCAGTGCCACAAGCAGGAAGACTGCTATAGTCAAGACCAAAAGCATTGTGGCCACCCTCATACAACTCCAAGTAATTAGGGTGGTCAACATCAGCATCAGCAACACCAATTCCATGTCCAATATCAGGACTGAGCTGCAAGTCAATCTCCTTTATAATAGGTATCTTCATCTTCTTCAAGCAAGGCAACACTGAGCTTCCCTCTGCGTCTGGTGATCTCTCCCGCTTTCGGACTTTGTCTTCTTGTTTTCCCTCTACGAAGTCCTCTACTCCAGCCTCTTGTTTAGGAGCTTTGTCTTCATTGGCATTTGGTTCTTCAGTACAGACACCAGAACCTTCATTCATATTAGCTTCTGCATGGATCTTTGTTGCGCTACTTTTATCGTTCACGTCCTCTTGTAGGGCATCATGGCTTTCTTTCTGTGCTATGGCTTCCACGGTAGGGTTAAGAATATCAGAACAGTAACCCTGTGGAGCAGTCTCCTGCTCCTGCTGTGAACCGTTGTTATTCTCCTGCTTCTGCTGTGAACCGTTGTTGCTGTCGTTGGCTGCTTCCATGGTGAGGGCTAGAGTTATTGTTAGGGGAGTCACGTTGAACACAGCAACGTGAGTGTGGCTCTTAGTCTAGGAAGGAATATATGTATATATAGGCAAAGGAGAGAGAAGGGAGCTTCCTCAATTAATGGATGGTTTAAGAAGGAAAGTTTGGACTTTGGAGATACAACAGATTTTTGAACTATTAATTACCGAAAAGAAAAAGAATAAAATTGCTCTTAAATTGATATTCTGATACTTTAAAATAAATTACTGAATCAACACTTACCAATTATACAAGATTTTGATAGTGCCAACCGGGTCTTGTCAATCTTAAAGGAACTCTTTTAAGATTTGTTCTTTTTTAATTAACCGTTTCTCTTTCCTATTCCCTCTTCGGGATCCCGACTAGTTCGGTACATGATCAAATTAATCCAAGTCCACTTAAGACAAATAACTAAACGAATAACATAGTAAAAAAGGACATAACAAAATATACTTATTTTGCTTCATTTTTTAAGTAATTTTTTTAATAATAAGAAATAAACACTTACTACATGAATTATTGGATTATGTGGATTGCCCTTAACAAATTGATTTTTAAAGGTATTCAGGTTGATCATTTGGGACTTTTGGAGCAGGTTAAGGTTAAATCTTGGTCTTGGTTTTCAGCAATGGTGGAAGAGACAAATTTCTCTTTTTTTAGTTGGTATGCATCACCTTTACATTGTATGATTCTTTTGTCTTAGGTTCTTAAACTATTTGTATTGATGGGTTAAAGTATCCCTTGCACTTCCCTAATATATTTTTTATCTTATAAAAAAAAATCATGAATTATTGGATTAATACATGCATATTATTAAGCTATATTATAGTGGGGTTAGGAAAGTTTCATGAAATTAACCAGCAATCCATTAGGAAATTAATAATAATAATAATAATAATAATAATAATAATAATAATAATAATAATAATAATAATCATCGTCATCATCATCATTATCAATGACAGAACTTGACCTTAAATTATAGGGGCGTAAATATTAACTAAATTATGCCGTTGAACCTTACTTGAAGATTTTTTTTCCTAAATTTAACCTGTTTGGTCCTCACATCATTAGGTTAGTGAATTCTGATTACAGCAACGTGAGTGTGGCCCTTAGTCTAGGAAGGAATATATAGGCAAAGGAGAGCAAAGCAGGGACGGATCCACTTACCAGGGGGGGTGGGGGGGTGTGGAAATGCCCCACTCAATTTCAAAAAAAAATTCATTTCTATTATATATACACCTTATTATATATTATCATACTAGGAAATAAACAATTGCCCCCATTACCAAGTTATTTTGTGACTAATATTTGAATTATCATTTTTAAGTAAATAAAATGAGACAAATAAGGCTAAATATGCAACATTTTATAAGTGCAAAAATTCACATATCTATTTACACAATTATATTTTTGTTTATGCAAGAATAATTTGTATATTTTTTAAAAGGGAATAGATAGTACTAGTTTAAAATTTCACTCTCACATGATTTCATTTACCATCCTTCCACTTAATTTTCTTGAATGAAAATCTCAAGAATATCTATAATTATATTTAAAAATTTGAAGTATAAGTGATAATTGATAATAAATATAATTTAAATATTTAATCTTTTTTATTTTGTATATTAGGGTAAAAATTGCCCTACTAAACAAATATTCTGGATCCGTCACTGAGGGAAGGGAGCTTCCTCAATTAATGGATGGTTTAAGAAGAAAACTTTGGAGATACAACAGATTTTTGAACTATTAATGACCCAAAAAAAGAAGAATAAAACTGCTCTTAAATTGATCTTCTGATACTTCAAAATAAATTACAGAATCAAAACTTACCAATGATACAAGATTTTAATAGTGCCAAACAGGTCTTGTCAATTTTTTAAAAAAATTAACCGTTTCTCTTTCCTATTCCTTCTTCGGGACCCGACTAGTTCGGTACATAATTAAATTAAACCAATTCCACTAAGGACAAATAAATAAACCAATAGCACACAAAGAAAAGGAGATAACAATAAGATACATATTTTGCTTCAATTTTCTTACGTATTTTTTTTAGTAATAATAAATCACTACAAAAAAAAGCTGGTTTACCAGCGGTTTATTAACTGCGGTCATAACAACTGTCACTGAATAAAGGATTTACCCATGGTTTTAGTGTACAGAGCGGCATCATCGATTTGGTGCAGAACCGCTCCAATCCATAAAATGATTTGGTTTCTCGCGCCATTTTCGTCCTCATTGCACCATTCGCTACGATCATTTGCCAGTTTCCTTCTATTTTGAAGGTTTTGCTGGTGCAAGCATTTTCTTCCTCATCACACCATTTGTAATAATCACTCTCATAGTCTTAAGTAGTGTTTTAAATTGTGATTGCGATTACAGTTGTGATTACATTGCGATTGCAAACAATTGGAGAAAAATGTGTCTGATGCAACTCCTTTATGATTCCAGAGACTTATAAAATCACAATATTGTAATTGCAAACTGTAATTTAAAACTCTAGTCTTAAGACTTTGAAAGTTCCCATAAGGTGAGCTCCTTATAAAAATTTCCAATTACGAAAATTTCAACGCTTCTCTACAATTAGTTACATTTTCTCAACAAGGTAAGGATAGGGTCTTAGGATTTATTCTTATTTCAGTAGAGCTACAGGAATTGATTCCCATATATATCTACGGTTGGTAATTTCTTACATGAATTCATTTTTCTTGTATGACAGTTTTTTGTAACATGCCATGGATTGTTTATTCATTTTCAAAGTGCTTTTTCCAGTGATAATTGGCAAGCTGATGATGGAGGAAAAAGTTTGAATGGATATGAAACACTAGAAGCCTTAATTCCACATATTTTCAAGGGCCAATTGAATCCTCATTGCAGAGTAATATATTAGGTCATCCATTAGAAGAAAATTAATAATAATAATAATAATTAATAATAGGATTAATACATGCATGTCTGAGTACTCCTCATCTATGGTTCCACAACCCACAGTTCTCATGTATAAGACTCGGCATTCTTTTAGCTACATCTCAGGATTGGCCAAATAAAAGATGTTATGAATGCAAGTGCTTTTATTGGGCACTTTAAAACATCAAGTTTTAGCTGTCAAAAAAAACATTAAGTTTTAGGTTTATTTAACATTGTGAATCATGGCCATGGGCACGTTAAACAACTTAAACTGCAGCATATGCACTTGATTTTGCTCAGAGCATTAAAAACTCTCGAAAGACCACTACTGATTCTTGTGAAAGCTCATGTTGTCATTCCACCAAGCAATTCCTTATCTTTAGAACAAATCCAACTTCTAGTTTTATAGTATTAGCTTTTATTGGACTTCTTCCTAATTGTAGTATCTGGCAATAACTCCTTAGTTAAACTTTTAGATTATACTTGTGCTGCGGTATTTGCCACGAAATTTAGTGTTTGTGATCCTGATATATAGTAGTTGCCACGGTTCAAGATGATTTTAGTTGGCATTAACAATATGCTTTCACAACAAGAAAACTAAAAGTGAAAAAAAAGACGAAAAGAAAAAATAAGAATGCAGACAGTGCTGCCCAATCTCTTCATGTCAGATATGGAAACCTTTGTAACAGCTATGGGGGCAGAACACCAATGAGAGACTAAAACCATAATTGGTTCATTTAGTTGTTTATTTAGTTGATGAAGCTAAACGTGGTAGCCCATTGTTCATCATTTGGTTCTAAGTGTTGGACGAAGTTATACAACTGGTAACACATCTAAAACGTTGCCTTTTCTATCAATGGCAACGCCTATTATGCATTGTCTTAGAAACGTTGCCAAAACACAATAAAATTTAGACCGCATGTGAAAAGCGTTGTCATATCTTCCAGTGACAACGTTTTATAATCGTTGCCTAAAAAGTCTTGCCTAAACTCAAAACAAAACACTACATGTCAAAAGCGTTGCTTATTCGGCTTTAGGCAACACTTCTTAAACCTTGTCTAAAATAGTGTTGCCAGAACTCAAAATGTTGTAGTGCCCATAAAAAGGTAAATGTCATATGTTGAATTCCTTATTCTTTAGCTAAATATATTGCATTACTTGAACCAATAATATTTTGATCATAAATATACTTAGAGCATTTGGAGTCTTATATGCATAATAAGGCAACCAAAAGGCTCTATTACTGAAGGTTACTTATCCGATGAAATTCGTACATTTTGTTCAAGATATTTAAATGATGTTGAGACAAGAATCAATTAGCCGAGGCGTGTTAATAATCAACCTTATGATGTTGAATGTCATGAAAGGATCACTATGCTCCCTAAAGTAGGCAGACCAGTAGAGGGTTATTCATATTTTAATCTAACACAGATGGAGAAGCTACAAGCACATTATCATGTGTTTGTCAACTACGAAGATAGTAGAACCATTCCTCCTATAAGTAAATTGTAACAATTAACATGAATCTCCATATTAATTTCCAACAACTACTTCATATTGTGCTGATTATTTAATCAATTCATACAAGGAGTTTAAGATAGATATTAGGAGAAGGTTAATGAGTCATACACAATTACAATCTGAGATAAATAAAGTAGTACATAAAGAATTCGCAAGCTGGTTTCACAACCATGTAAGTGAAAGTGATTACACCTTTCTTTATTTTTTTCAGAAGTTCAATCAATCATGTAACTAATATGATACATTCTTGATGTTAGATTATGAATGATGTCTGATGAATCAATTTGAGACACACATGTTAGCTTTTTATTAGGCTTTATTAGATGTTTATTGTGCCCAATATTAGTGTTTTAGATGAGTTTAATGTTGTTGGGCTTCATTGGACTTTAATGCAAATATTGAATAATTTTCGGATTTTGATGCATTTTGACCTTTCTTCCTTGGTTAGGTCATAACTTGGGACTCGGTGATCCAATTGAGGTGATCTTGGTGTCTTTGGAAAGCTAAGACAATGCTCTACAAGTTTCATGAAGAACTCAAGAGCTGGATCGGAATGCTAAGGGTCCAAAATATCCCTGCAATGCAGAGTGGGTTTGCTGTCACGGAACCATCTGGGCAGTATGCACATATTGGACTATATAGTAGGTTATAGGTCTCTTCTTGGGCTGAAACTTGGTCACTTGAAAGATAAGACCCATATCTCCAACTTCAATGAAGACCATTTTGTCAATAGATGTCGTTTTAGGCATGCTTCAGAAGCTACAAGTTGGTCTGAATTTGGAAACACGTTCTTCCAACCTAACTTGAGGTAGGTGAAGTGTTTTTGGCATTTCTGGAGTTCTAAAAGTCTAAATGACATGATTCAAATTGGAGATTTTCAAGGAGACAACTGGCTACAACTTTGATGAAGACATCCAAGCCAAAATGCACCGTCTAGGTGATGAATTTGAAGCCAGAAGTCAGATAAGAGTTGTTGACTAAAAGCCACCAACCATACACCAACCCACCTACCATGCATCAAGTTTCCATTTTTGACAATTTTCATATTCTTATAGCTTGTATTCAGATTATGTACATGTACAAATTGGCTTCTAGGATTAGTATAAATAGAGCCAATCTCTTTGTATTATCATAGATTCAATTTGAAGTAAGTTAGAATTCAAGTTTGTAGTAAGTTTGAGTATTTGTTAGTTTTCTTTCTCTTCTTCTCCCTTCTCTTTAGAATTTCATTTTTGTTCTTTATTTTCTGAGTTCTTCCTTCCCATCCATGGAAGGCTAGGCTCTCATAATCAATCCAAGGATTAGCCATCTTGATGTTTAATTTGGAGATCTTGTTTTGCTTGTTCATATTGCTTTAATTGTTATTCAAGTTTCTCTTATTCCTCTTTTGATTTCTATCTAGATTGAATTGCTTAATTTGATTTAGATGTTAATGTGATAATAGCTTTATTGTCATGTATTCAAAGAGGATCACAAAGAATAAACAATTTATTAAAGCTTTTTGATGGATTGTTTAGCTTGGTTAAATACGGATCTTAAATTAATCTATGTATGGATGGTGCTTACTTTATCTAACCTTGGTTAATTAAATCCTAGATGCTTATCTAGTAGAGGATTCTTGGATTATGTTGAGGCTTCTTGATGTGATCTAAGGCCAAGAACATGGTTAGCAATTAAGTGAATTTCTTGTGATCAATGATGAGTTACACTCAAGATCGGTAAATTTCACTTGATTTGTTGTTTCTTTAAATTTGTTAATTACTTTCCTTTAATTCAACTAGTGTATTATCTTTATAAATCATCAAAACCCCCTTTTAATTATCTTGATTTGATTAAATCTTTGTTCTTTTTGGATCCTTGAGAGACGATTCGGTTCATGCTCTATACTACAAATTAGTTTGAGAACCGGTAATTTATTATTTGACGAGGTCTCACAACCTCTTGTCACAATTTGGCGTCAGTCGGGGATCCAAAGGTAACTATTTGATCATTTCATCTAACTCTAACAATTGTGTTTGTTTTTGTTTTTGAAGCATTTTCAAGTGGAATTCGGCTGAAATTGGGTAAAGGGCATTCTGTCAAGATTTTGGTTCGGTAACGTATCTCTGATTAATCTGAATTTTGGTAGGCTAATGAAAATCGTGATTTTGAGAAAGGCTCACTACTTGTAGTGAGGTCACCCTTATATTTGCCAAATTCCATCGTCTAGACCACTTTTTCAATTTTTTAAGATTTTTTATTGTGCATTAGATAGAATTTTTGTGTAGATTTCACTCTGTGGTAGTCCCATAATTTTTAAAAATCTGTAGATATGTTTTCTGTAATTATTTTGTGTGTATATTTAGACTTGTTTTTGTGATTTTGTGTTTTTGTGTTTGATCTCTAATCTGATGGAGCATAAACTTGATGAGTGCAAGTTATACGGGTGGGGCGGTTAAGCGTGAACAACATCACTTACGGTGCAAGAACCTGCAAGATTTTGTAGTATATGCTGTAGTTCTTATCATCCCACATATGCTTGCACCACACTACAATATGATGGTTCTGTATTTCATAACAATTCTGTTGATGCAACAGGTGTATTTCTTGGTGAACCACAATACCAACAGCTTGGATATGATCCTTATTCTACCACATATAACCATGACTGGGGAGAACATCCTTGGTTCGAACATTATGTTGAACCAATCAGTTTATACCAGCAACCTTTGCAGCAGCAAGCCCCAATAGGCATGGAATCTGAGCCTACATTAGAGGATTTGGTGAAACAATTTGCTCGTAACAACATCCAATTCCAGCAGAGAAGCTATAGTACAAAGCGTGAAGACCCAAGTTGGTCAACTTACATCTTCATTGAGTCGATTGAGCAAGCTTGATGCGTAAATCCCGAAAACATGAGATCATTGATGAGAAAAACCAATTGATGATTTGTGTCTTTGAATTTGCTAGTTTTATTGATTTTGATGATTCTCGTTTGTTGTACGCGATTGTGATGGTGATATGTTGTGTAATGCATGTGCTTGAGATTGCTGCCTTTTGAGACATGATGAATCTTTTTCAGCAGGATAATGCAAAGAACTCAATCTGCAGAAGTAGTGAAGCCACCAAAATTTGAGTCCATTGTGGCTAAAAACCTCCTTACTGATGAGGAGGAGAGGTTGCTACCCATTTTGAGGGAGAATCTGAGAGCATGCACACTTGCAGACATTCCAAGCATTTGCCATTCCATTTGCATGCGTAGGATTTTACTTGAAGATGGAGCTAAACCAGTAAAGCAAACCCCGAGGAGACTAAACTCTCTGATTCTGGATGTGGTGATCCATTACACTGGCTATGGTGTGGCTGCTAGAACGTTAATTCTTCTGCTATCCATAGGGAGTTTTCTTTCCACACTTTTATTTCATTTTTCTAGTTGTTGTTTTCTTTTGTTTTTACTTGTTTTGCTATTGTTTTTAATATTGTTTCTATTTTTATTTGATTGTTACAATTTACTCTTTTATTCGTTGTTTTTCTTTGCTTTTGTGTTGTCTGTTTCTATTTTTGTACATTTGTTGTCAGATTCTGATGTTTGTCTTTTATTACTTTTCTTTTCGTTTCTTTGTTTCTGTTTTTATTTTTTGTTTTGTCTGCTGTTTTTTATTTTCTGTTTTCTATATAAATCTTTGTTGAAAAAAAAAAAAGCCACATTTAAGGTCAATGGCCAGAAATTGAATCATTATTGAGGAGGACCCATGGATCGTGCAAAATCTTTAATCACGCTGGCTAAAGACATTAAAAGTAGCGCTTCTTCGGAGGCAACCCAAGTTTTCTAACTTTTTTCATTTTTTCAAACTTTGACTTATTTGCATTCACAGGAATCAAGACAGAAAATCGGTGCCGAGTAAGAAAATCTATCAGAGTTTGATTTTTCTGTCTTAATTTTGTTTGTTTTTCATTGACAGATGATTTTTCACCGGTTAAATGGCGGATAACGGTACTCCGTGAAAAAAAAAATTTCGGTCCTTTCAGTTACCCACAAACACTGAAATCTGTATATAATTTTACTCTTTTTTTTTTTCTCTTTCTTCTTTCTTTCGAAATGGATAATCAGCTTGTTAATCTCCGCAAGCAATTCCCTTCTCTCCCTCAAAATGCTTTAACTAACATTTATTGTGCAAGGTTTGAGAGATTAAGGATGCTTATGCACAAAGGCATCCCTGCGGATATACGCTGGTTGATCGAAGCAAAGGTCCGACTCATAGGTGAATTTTCCTCGATGCTCTTGTTTCATATATGCCGTGGCTAGGCAAAAGTTCATATGCAAAGAAGAGAAGAGCAAAAGGTTGCAGTCTGCTATAAATGTGCAAGATGGACCTGTAACACAAAATGTAAATCAATTGGAATGACGTCTATAAACCGAGATGATAAAATTAACTTCATAAAGGATGGCATGAGTAAGGAGTCTTTAGATAACATTCTATTGACTCTTGAGACGCATCCTAGTGGAGATGTGCAGAGAGTACTTCTTGATTTATGGCCAATATTCCAAGATGAACATGAGCGTTATAGTCTCGGGAATCTGACTCAAAAAGACCCTGTTTGCCAATTTTTAAGAAAATTGGATGGGAAGCCGACCATCGGCCCATAGAGAGCATTCAAGCCGTTACTGGACGTAAAACCAGAGGAAAGTGTGAGCCACAATCATACCTCCTGTAAGTATTTTTTTTTATTTTTCCTTTTTTCTTCTTGTTTATTAAAAAAAAAATCAAAAAAAAAAATAGCCGTATTTTTTGAAATATGTGTTGCATATTTTCAAACTTCTTCTGACACATATAGATTAGCCTTTTATCTCTGTCATATAGCTATTATCATTTCTGTGCTTATTTTTCAAACTTATCTGACATGCAGATCTACCCCCTCCTTTATAGGTGTAATTATTACCTTTGAGTTTTGATGCCTTTAAATAATGCACCTTCTCTCTTCGAGATCATTGATAAGGTGAGAGTACAAAAAAAAAAACAAAGAAAAAAAATGGAAGTCACTTCGGAAATCGTCTTGATCAAGAGTGTTTGTGTCTTTTGTGGATCTAATCTGGGAAAGATAAAGAGTTTGTAAATATTGCACACCATCTTGGTCGAGTGCTAGTGAGAGAGAAATCCATTTAGTTTATGGAGGAGGTAGTCTTGGGTTAATGGGTTGTGTAGCAAGCTAACGCACATTTAGGAGGTGGCAAAGTCCTTGGTGTCATTCCTAGTCCTTTATCGACCAGCAAGCCCATTGGAAAAACATTAGGGGATGAAGTAGTGGTATTTTGCATGCACCAACGCATGAACATTATGATAGCAAATGCTGATGCCTTTATTGCCCTACCTGCAGTGGTTTTGGAACTTTGGAAGAGCTCTTTCAAATTATATCACAGTCACAAGAGAACTTTCACCAAAAACCCATAGGTATATTAAATGTTAATGGTTTTTATGACGTTGTTTTGTTTTCTTGATCATCTTTGTAGAAAAAGGGTTCATCTCACAAGCGACACGTCCAAAGTCTTGTAACGCTGCCGCAATCCCGAACAATTGCTCGATCAACTAAATGAATTTGTACCACAACGTGATCCGAATGGCTCCACGGAATTGGGAACAAGAAAGAGCAAAAAGCCAAAACTTGATTTGAATTTGTCTTTGTGAATTTTTGTTTTCTGTTCTGGTTTTTGTTGTTTTTGTTTTTTGTTTTTTTTTTTTGTAATTTTTCTTATTTCAGGCCCGATTTGCAGTTTTCTGGTAAGACCTTCTACACTCTACCTATCTTTATTTTGACATTGGGGACAATGTCTTTAATTAGTTGGGGGGAGGGATAGTTGACATTACCATGTACATAGTTTAGTAAAAAAAAAAAAAACTAACCAGCTAATCTTTATTGTTACTAGCTTATTAGATGTATGATGAGGAGTAAGGAGTAGTTTTGCTCTTGAGACGCATCTTAACTTGCATTTCATAGTATGTCTTAAATTATTTTGTTCTTGCATATAAACAAAAAAAAGAAAAAAAAAAGACAAAAACAAAAACAAAATTTGATCTTTTCAATTAATTTTGATGCAAGCATGTGCTGAATCTGAGCTTAATTGATAATAAAAGTATGCAAAACAATTTATAGTTGAATCATTTTCATGATATACATGTGTATATGATTGTGGATATTAGGAAGAAGGCATGGTTGAATTGAGTGAATGTTTCATACCTTTGTGAGTTTTGGGCTTTTCCAAGTTTGATACTTACACTTGGTTATTTTCTTTCATGAGTGATGTCAATTATGAATTTATTTTCTAGAACTTGCATTGAATCGATTTGAGATTACATTGATGCGTATGTTGTATGAAAATGACAGAGGCATTTTTCTTGACTTAGCCGCTGGCCAAATAAACCTACCTTGCATTTATCCCATTGTTAACCCCCTCTCGAGCCTACTTGCCTATTCTTTGTTCTTGGCTCATTACAAGCCTTGAGTGAAAAACCATGTTTTACCTTACCTTTGGGAATGGGAGAGCATTGATTTTCTTATTGGAGGAGTTGTTTTGCTTGCAATGATTTAAGTGTGGGGAATTGGTGTCTTTGATACGAAATGCTTGGTACAAAAAAAAAAAAACAAAAAACGAAAAAACAAAACAAAAGAAAAAAAAAAGAGAAAAAAGAAAGAAAAATAAAAGAATAGAAAAAGGAAGGAATGTGTGAAGAGAATGAGCATTTTATGGTTTTGGGTAAAAATTTTATTCTTTCTACTTGAGTTACTCCTCAATGCTCTTTTATTCTCTTTGGTTTTAACCTGCTATTATCTATATTGTTCCCTTCCTTCACCTTATAAGTTCCATTACAACTTTTTTGAAAGACCTCTTGATTTTTGCAATTTATTTGATCTAAGTAGTGGAGAATTGATGTATATGCAAGCCTATGGTAAAATACTTTCATAATTTGTGAGTTGAGCAACAGTTAACCTAAACACCTTGTGTGATTTGAGTGTCACTTGTGAAGAATTTTACTCAATCTGAACATGTCTATTTCTGATTAAAGCATGATTATGCTATACTTTATTCTCAATTGATTTGATTCAACTATTCTTTGTTAAGCATACTTGACTTATTAATTATGGTTTATATTTGATACAATGCTTGTATTTAAAAATTAGTTGAATTGATTAAATAAAATATTACATGTTTGTGGGTATCATCCTGGTAAACCCTCACGAGACTATAACTCGTCCACTAGGGACACCTAGGGGTTTAAAGGCTTGTGGCACATGCTAAGTGCCATCGTGTTTTCCTACGAAAATGGATTAGATTAGGTATAATCAGTTTTTTTATGTTTTTTGATTAATAATATGATGTTTCTTGTTTTTCTTTAGTTTTGTTCTTATGTGTTTTGCCCAGGAGTGCAAAAGCTTAAGTGTGGGGGAATTTGATGAATCAATTTGAGACACACATGTTAGCTTTTTATTAGGCTTTATTAGATGTTTATTGTGCCCAATATTAGTGTTTTAGATGAGTTTAATGTTGTTGGGCTTCATTGGACTTTAATGCAAATATTGAATAATTTTCGGATTTTGATGCATTTTGACCTTTCTTCCTTGGTTAGGTCATAACTTGGGACTCGGTGATCCAATTGAGGTGATCTTGGTGTCTTTGGAAAGCTAAGACAATGCTCTACAAGTTTCATGAAGAACTCAAGAGCTGGATCGGAATGCTAAGGGTCCAAAATATCCCTGCAATGCAGAGTGGGTTTGCTGTCACGGAACCATCTGGGCAGTATGCACATATTGGACTATATAGTAGGTTATAGGTCTCTTCTTGGGCTGAAACTTGGTCACTTGAAAGATAAGACCCATATCTCCAACTTCAATGAAGACCATTTTGTCAATAGATGTCGTTTTAGGCATGCTTCAGAAGCTACAAGTTGGTCTGAATTTGGAAACACGTTCTTCCAACCTAACTTGAGGTAGGTGAAGTGTTTTTGGCATTTCTGGAGTTCTAAAAGTCTAAATGACATGATTCAAATTGGAGATTTTCAAGGAGACAACTGGCTACAACTTTGATGAAGACATCCAAGCCAAAATGCACCGTCTAGGTGATGAATTTGAAGCCAGAAGTCAGATAAGAGTTGTTGACTAAAAGCCACCAACCATACACCAACCCACCTACCATGCATCAAGTTTCCATTTTTGACAATTTTCATATTCTTATAGCTTGTATTCAGATTATGTACATGTACAAATTGGCTTCTAGGATTAGTATAAATAGAGCCAATCTCTTTGTATTATCATAGATTCAATTTGAAGTAAGTTAGAATTCAAGTTTGTAGTAAGTTTGAGTATTTGTTAGTTTTCTTTCTCTTCTTCTCCCTTCTCTTTAGAATTTCATTTTTGTTCTTTATTTTCTGAGTTCTTCCTTCCCATCCATGGAAGGCTAGGCTCTCATAATCAATCCAAGGGATTAGCCATCTTGATGTTTAATTTGGAGATCTTGTTTTGCTTGTTCATATTGCTTAATTGTTATTCAAGTTTCTCTTATTCCTCTTTTGATTTCTATCTAGATTGAATTGCTTAATTTGATTTAGATGTTAATGTGATAATAGCTTTATTGTCATGTATTCAAAGAGGATCACAAAGAATAAACAATTTATTAAAGCTTTTTGATGGATTGTTTAGCTTGGTTAAATTCTGGATCTTAAATTAATCTATGTATGGATGGTGCTTACTTTATCTAACCTTGGTTAATTAAATCCTATATGCTTATCTAGTAGAGGATTCTTGGATTATGTTGAGGCTTCTTGATGTGATCTAAGGCCAAGAACATGGTTAGCAATTAAGTGAATTTCTTGTGATCAATGATGAGTTACACTCAAGATCGGTAAATTTCCTTGGATTGGTTGTTTCTTTAAATTTGTTAATTACTTTCCTTTAATTCAACTAGTGTATTATCTTTATAAATCATCAAAACCCCCTTTTAATTATCTTGATTTGATTAAATCTTTGTTCTTTTTGGATCCTTGAGAGACGATTCGGTTCATGCTCTATACTACAAATTAGTTTGAGAACCGGTAATTTTTATTATTTGACGAGGTCTCGACAACCTCTTGTCAATGTCATCAGACAACATTCACACAAAATCTAGTTTCTTGCATGTGGACCACTAGATCAAGGCAAAATTCTAAATTCTGACACGAGATCATGAGTTGAAAACGCAAAATAGTTGAGTATTTAGAACATTTGATACTAGAAGTTATGCAAGCAATTGTGACAGTAATATAAAGGTTATAGGTGTCTCATATTATGGAAAATTAGTGGATATAATTAAGTTAAACTATTATGGTCAATTCATAGTTACATTGATCAAATGTTAATGAGCCAATACACTAAAAGAAAATGTAGATTTTTTGACAGATTTGTTAGAGGTGTCCTAAATTATAGAAAATTAGTTGATATAATTAAGTTAAACTATTATGATCAATTCATGGTTACATTAATCAAATGTTAATAGGCCAATGTTATGGTCCTATATTATGGAAATCCGCTTCCTATGGCCTCTAGGCTTAGCCAGTAGAATTTTTGGTGGCTACCTCATTGGTAATCCGAGAGTCCACATCCAATTAAATAATACATTTTTCAGTGGCCTTGTTCACCAATACAATAACTATGCCATGTGTCATTGTGAGGCCACTAGTATTATTTTTTATAAAAAAATAATAAAGCATATTAATTAAATTGTCATTATATTATAATCAATAAACAATAATGCTAAATGTTTAAAAAATAATAATTAATTAGTAAAAATTCAATACTACAAAAAAAAACATTAGAAACATCTAAACTACTATCTAACTACAATACTATTCAATATTCAAACATCATTCAATTGTTTAAATCTTTTAACTTAAGGTTTCTCATACAAAATCTATAAATCAATTAACTATAAATTAATAATTTACTTAACAATAAAATAAAATACCTTAAGAGTGTGGGTGGGTGGGTAGAAGAAGCAGAAGATAAAGAGTGTCAGTCGGTCACCAGAGATAGCCTCGCTGGAAGGTAATCTTGTCGGAGAGGAGAAAGGAGATGACGGTAGGAGGAAAAAGGAGACAGAGTAAGATCAAAGGAGGAGAAGAAAAATGAGAAAAAGGAGAAGATATGGGGCACGCGAGGGAAGAAAAGAAACATGAGAAGAGGAGAAAAGGTGGCGCATTGTTTTTCGCTGCAGGAAATTCTACTTTTAAAAAAAATAAAACAAAACGAATAATTTTCGGAGGATCTCCCTTAGCCAAAAGTACTATTTTTTTATCAAATAAAAATTAAATAACAAATTTCTGACAATCTCCTCCGCTATCGAAAATATTACTTTTTAAAAGAAATAAAAACAAAACTAAAAATTAATTTTTAGAACTGCCCCACCACCAAAAATATTACTTTTTAAAAAAATTAAAAATTAATTTCCACTGGATGGGAACCGCCAAAAACAGTAACAAGAAACTAAATTATTAATTTAATAATTGCAAAATTTGAATTTTTTTTTAAAAAATCTAATTTTTTTTTTCGGTAGCTTAAATTGCCAAAAATCTCTATTTGTTTTTTTGAAAATGTTAATAATTATACTTTTTTTTGCCTTTTTTTTATAAAGTTTCTGACAACTTAGACCGTTGGAAAATAGTTTATTTATAGTTTTAATTTTTTTCTTCTTTTTGACAACTTTGGCCTTCGAAAATCTTAAATTATCCTGTTAGTTCAAATTCGTAGAAAACATTTGCCAAAAAGTTAACATTTTCTTGTAGTGAGGCCATTATTTATTGAGTTGTGCTTTACTTATGTTAATTTCTCTCGATTGATACATGTTAATGATCGGGATGATCATGAGCCATATGTTATGGTATCGAAGGCCCGACTTGTATATTATGTGGATGATAAAGTAAATAAAAAATCAAAGTGTTGTTGTCCTCTTAAAACCAAGATACTTGTATGACATGAGTGAACATAAAGTCGAATATCCAATTTGTGATAATGTTCTTTTCAACAACAAGACTTGAATAGATAATTGATTTCAAGATGGCAATAGAAACTTACAGTTGACAAGGGATGATACAAAGGATGAACCTTCGATTAATGCTAATGTTGATAATATTGATGAGGATAAAGATTTTGTTTAGTTTTTATTGGTCATAGCTATATGTTTATACACTTGGTCTATGGGCACCTTTTTTATTTAGTTTTTCCCTTTTTTGTTGTTGACAAATGTGACAAATGTGAGTTAAATAATGTTAAGTAGTACACATAACTTGTCTAATTTGATATACTTGGCTTGTTTTTCATATTTTGTTTTTCTTGCCTTATTCTCTTTCTCATTTGATATCATATTTCTTCCCTTGACTTATATGACATGATAGCTTGGTTTTCCATTTTCTTGTGTCTTTCTCATGCATTGTCATTTTTTCATTTTTTTTCCAATATTACATCTCGTTTGATAAAGTCATTTCTTCTGTTAGCTTCTAGTGCCATATACACTTAAGTTATTTGGCTATTAATTGGTGTTGAAGCTATTCAAGCTGCAATTGTTGGCTTTATTTGGTAAGTGTTTCCCTTAGGATTCGTGGGCTTAACATCCCAGCTCATGGCGCCTGTAATGAGTGCATCCCCTTAACGCTTAATGCGGTTTTGAGAAACTATAAGAAAATAAAGTTGCACTCATGCCATTAGTGATAAGCACTTAATCTAACAACAATAACTATTAACTTATCTCATATTCGCTTGTTTTACATATTTTGTTTTTCCTTTTTAGATTTATAAGTTTGCATCTAACTTGGTTACTAAGTTGTAGAGATATCTAAGACAAATCGTTTCAAGGTTACATCATCACTTATTGAGGATTCCAATGCTACTTTAGATAAGACTCGTTCTATGCTATATATGTCGTGGGCCTACACAAGTGGAGCCCATAACTTAAAGTAATTAAAAAAAGAAAGAAAGAAATGAGGTGTTTTTTTAATATTGGCATGTGACAACACTTTAAAAAGGGAAAATAGGGTTTTTGAAATCAATTTTTCTTCTTTTCTTTTGAGACCAATGCCGACAATGTGAGAAGAAGGAGTTTTGCGGGCTTACTTTGTGACATCGATTGGGTAGTCATCTATGCTCTGATTTTGGTGATATTTCATGATGTTGTCATGGATGTTGTGACCTTTTATATGTACGATTAAATTTTTATTTCTCATATCTTTTTTTGAACTATTGTATCCTCAGTGGGTTATTGTGTACTGTTGCTTTGGTGATTTCCACTTTATTAATAGTGAGTAGGAGCTGTTGTGATATCCTTATTTGTTGGAGGACACTTTGTTGTACTCATTGACATTTTTATAGTGGAAGTTTTTCTAGACTAGGTCCCGTGGTTTTTACTTCTCACATTGAGGGGGTTTTCCACGTTATAAAGTGTGTTCTCTTGTGATAGTTTGTTTTCGTGCTTTCTTAGCTATATTTATTATTTGGATATTTTTGCTTGTTGTACAATTGCCCTTCACAGGTTCTTGCAAGTGAAAAAAGTTTATTTTATCCATTATAATGTGTTATTGCTTCTGTTGTGTGTACCACCTTTTCCCAACAATATAATCATAGCGGGCTCATTATGTGCCATTTACTCATAGTTGTGGGACACACTATGTGTCAGTTAAGGCATCTCATTTATCTTAGGCAACGCATTTGGATCAATATGATCTTGTTACTGATACTGCTTCTGCATCTGATCAGCCTATTACTAATAGTTGCTCCTACATTCAAACAACTGATTACTAGTAGTCACTCCTACATTCGATCAATTGGTTACTAGTTGCCGTAAGAATAACATCTATTGGCATGTGGGAGTAATTGGTAAGAATAATAATTATTGTATCTCTAGTTACTTTTCAAAATGATGATCTATCTTCTAAACTTTATTGTGCAAAATATATGTTACTAATGCATTAATTCTTCTTTTAGATGATCAATGCATCATTAAAGAAACACTTAAGAGTGCAAGATGTTTGGTTATTGCTATTGGTAAAAATGTGGTAATCCCATGTAACAATGAAGGTGAACCAATAGACGAAGGAGGTGGCCTTTTAGGTGGTTTGTCAGGAGAAGTGAAATCTTATTTTAGCTCTTTTTCAATAAGTTACTGTACATGACATGATGTACCTAGTACTACTTACAAAGTATGAGTCTATAATTAAATTATATAGGTATATATAAATTACTATGTGTGCTTGTAAAGCTTGTTTTTTATAACTTAGTTACTAATGACTCTTTCTTATACAGGGAATAATTCATTTCGAGGATAGTCATGTCAAAAGGAACATAATGAAAAATATTTGGAAGAAGTGGAAGGATTATATATGCAAATTGTTTCATGAGTGTTATGATCCTACACTATCTAGAGAGGCAAATATTAAAAAAAAAGAAAAACCTCCAAGAATTGACCACAACCAATGGCCACTATTTATTAACTATTATTTGGATGAGAAGACATAGGTAACTTATCCAAAGTAACATTGTAATTTAAAATGAAAGGACCAAAATGTGTTATGACTATGTTGTTGTTAATGCATTTGTAGGAAGAATGCAACAAAAAAAATGTTGAGAATTGGAAGAAGCTAACTATTTCACACATTGGATCGAGGTTCTAAAAGTTTATCTAGGAGAAAAGCTAAAGAAGTTATTAGGATTGTAAAGATTTGTTTTCTCCATGCTTCACCTATATGTATTACTGTTTTTTTTTAGGTATTATTTTGTTACTTTGTTTCTAATTATGTGATTATGGTGACAATATTATAGGAAAGGCAATGTGCGAACCGCATTGGTCGGAGAGAGATGTGAAATGTAACAAAGGAAAGGATGACTCTTATGTCAATGACGAGGCTAAGGCCATAGGCGTAAGTAATTTATAGAATTAATCTTCCTTAATGTTTTACTAAGTACATTTATTATATATATATGGATTTTAACTTTAATACTTGATGTTTTGTATGTATGTATGTAGGAAAAAATTATAGAAATTGAGCTACATAGTAGCTTTTCACTGTGCCTTTTCTCAAGAAGATTCACTTGCTCAAGTTTTTGGGAAAGACAACCTAGGTCGATTTCGAGGTTTGGACTTTGGACATTTCCATCTCAAGTATTTGGCCAAACCACTCGTCAATTTAGGCCCCGTTTGGATATGCTTATGTATAGCATATTTGAGTTTATTTACTACAATAAGCACTTATGAAGTATTTTTATTCCGTTTAGATAAACTTATTAAAACAGCTTATGAAACTCTTATAAACTATTTTGGGCTTATTTTCATAAGTCAAAAATTCAAACTTATGAAAATAAACCTTTACGAAAGCTAAAAATAGCTTAGGTGCTAGTTGTTTTTATAATAATTTTTTACAAAATTAACCTTAAGGAATTGACATAATTCATAACATATCCCTCAAATGCACGATACCAAAGGGTTTATGAAAAGAACTTCTCGAAGTGTTTATCCAAATACTATTTAACTTATTTTAGACCGTGCTTATGGCAGTAGACCGTGTTTATAAGCTCTACTTGAATAAATACTTATATAAACTATTTATTCAAATAGGACCTTAGTAGAATTTCATTCTCCTCATCTGCTGGTTATGCTCGTGATCCTCAACTAGAATCAATGCATGTAATGAAGTTAGAATTGCAAGTTGTGAAATTTAGATTGGAAAATGATAGAAGCATAAGGCAAGCAATGAGAGGCGTTATAACATTCCTATTCAAAAGCTCGCATTTTAAAAAGGATTTTATGTTCATGTAACCACCGCAAAAACATAAAATTTATTTTATTATTATTATTAGCAGCGGTTATAACCTTTGTTAATAAAATTTTCTATTTGCTACGATTATTCCAATGGTTGTTGAAAATTGCTGCTAAAGTGTTTTGCGACGCCATTATCTACTGTAGTTTGTTAACCTCCGCAAAACAGTTATAGCAGCGGTTCGAACCACCACAAAATGACTATTTTTCTTTTGTAGTGTGAGTTTTCAAATTGATTGCTAAAAGTTATCTACCTAAATTTTATTTTGAAAACAATTTCTCCAAACGTGTTTTTTGCTTTCTAAAATTTTACAACAGTTTTAACAGTAGTTGTCAAACAGATTTTTTACTCTTTTTTTTCCTTTCTAGATATTGCTCTTAAAGCCTGTTTTATAAAATTGTTTTAAAAACAAAGGGAACCAAACAGGCCCTAAAGCTTTTGTAATAATAAACCTTCTTTGTAAAACCTCTCCTTCTTAGTTGAGCCAAATAAGGGAATTTGATTTCAGACTAACAATTTTTTTGCATATTTCAAGTTACCTACGTGTCATTTCCGCTGCTATATATATATATATATATATATATATATATATAGTGGGCTGATGTATATATTTTTAAGTGTAAGAAAATTTGCGATCAACACAATTCGACCATCACTTCTTGGGCTGATTCCACCTTTAATTTTCGGTCAAAAAGCGTCACGAGGGGAAGAATTTCATGTCAATTTGTAATTATAAATAACACCCAATCCACAACCAGCAGAGACAACCAAAAATAAAACGAAAAAGTAAACCCCATAACTTGCTCGCCATGTGAGATTGTTTATGATTTTAATAATCTAACAACTCCCATGAAAAATGTGGCGACAAAGTAAACGAGAAATCCTTACTTAGATTTCATGTCCATTTTGTATTTTTTTTTCTGTGCGAAGCGTATCTGATTTGTCCTTGTGAGCTTTCCTTCAAATTTGTTTTGTAGTTTGGTAATCGAGTTCAGGATGAGCTAGACGATCTAGACGAAGTCATGTGTTTATAGTTTGAAAACACAGCTCAAAATTTCCCAGAATGTATTCTAAATACTCCCAACTTGTATTGATGGTAGGCAAATAAGACAAAATTAGCTTGAGAAGCCGAAATAAGAGACTGCACACCACTAAATTAAACATGCCGTTGACAGAAACCAGCAATAATAATAGAAGGAGAGCATACTGTTTGTATAGGCACTATTTATGGTGTGTTACTATATTTTTTTCTTGGATGTGGATATGAGTTGTTAAATATTTATAAATAATGCTATGTTAGACTGCTTGTGCGGTGGAGTCTTTTACCCCCTTGATGAATATATATTTTGATAAGATGCATCATTATTGTTATAGATATAATATTAATCTTAAATCTTCATCTAACAACTTAAACTTTTAAGAGAGTTGGTCATTGACATAGTATCAAGTCTTCTATGACTAAGTAGTCACGGGTTCCATTTTTGCCGCCTACATTTTTCTAAATAAAGTTAAATTTCAATACTCATTCTTCTAAGTTAAATTTCATGTGGGTTTGAGTATTGTCCACGCTTTGAGCCCAAATGACACATGCGTGAGGGGCATGTTGATACAATATCAATTTTAGACCTTCTCCTAACAGTTTAAGTTTTGAGATAGTTGGTCCTTAACAACTATTATAATTAGAAGTTGGGAAAAATTCTTCGCGATGTAGTACTTGAGCATAGTGTCTATGGGCCTGGTTAGGCCGAGTTTGACTTGGCCCCGTCCCAACCTTAGGTTATATCCGAGCCAAAACTCTTGACTCAGTCTCAACCTAAGGTAGACCTTTGACCTGAGCATACCCAACATGCTCGGGTCTGGGTTGGCTCGGGACAAAACCAAGTCAGCTAAAAGTAGATCACATTGTTTAATAACTAAACATATATATATTTTTTATTTTTTTAAGAAAACAAAAATTAACAAAATAGAAAAAGAAAAATAAGAAAACAGAAAAAAAATTTATATTAAAGGGACCATAAAACATCCCTCTTTTTCTTAGTCTCCTTGCAACTAAACAAAACTGATAGTAAACTAAATTTTGTCAAAATTTAAACTTTTACAAATATCAAAACAACTTGAATGAGTGTAACTAGCCTGAGTTAAAACAAAAAACCAAAAAACAAATGTAAAAGGCTCAGTTTGAATGATGTGAGTTGCTATGGTATTTTGATGGGTATGATACTTAGAGTGAGTTGTCAATTATTTATTAATTGTTAATTTGACAATAAATGTTTTAAAATCTATTAAATATAAATAACAACTAATGAATGTCTGACAACTCACTCTTGGTACCAATACCCTGAAAAAAAAAATATAAGTATCAGAGTAATACCCTTGAATAATATATTAAAAAGAAATCATTGTATATAATATTAGGCTGGGCCAAGCTTATCTGAAAGTGTAACTCAGTTCGAATTCGAAAAATCTTTTGAGCTCAATTCTTAGGCTCATCTCAATCCAAAATTGAGTGAAAACATGTCTAATCCAACCCAAATAACTTGGGTTGAGCCAGATTTTGAGGTATGGTCAAGCCATGACCCCTAGTTTAATCACATTACTTATTATTTATTAGTTACTAATTATATTAAGTAAAATATTCTTAAATATTTATTGTAAAAATTAATAATTAATGAATATTTGAAAACTTATGAAAATATTTATAATTTGAATTTTTTTTAATTAAAACCGTGGTAACTCCCCTTTTAGCACTTATAATGTGAGTCTCATAAATAATTATAAATGTGTTTACCACAGACATAATGTTTATAAAAGAGTTTTGAGCAATTTTGATAATCCGCTTAATTAATTAGTTAAGGAAAAATAAAATAAATTAAAAGGCATGTTATAAAAGCAAACCAAATATCATAATTAATAATTACAGTTTGCACAGTACATGTAAGTACATTATTGGGTCAACCAAATCCTGTAATCATGGGTGACAATGGGTTAAGCAATGAAAGTACCCATTCTTGATAGTTATATGTCTAAAAGAACAGATATAATCAGACATAATCTTTGAGCTTTTCCCACAATCTAGAATCCCGTGGGTTGGTGAATCATTATGGATGTGCAACTGGTCAAGATGTTATAAATCTGTCTTCAGAGAATGTGTAACCAGCTAGCCACAATATGATGCATAATGGGTCATTAAATTATGTTCTTGTTTTCTAGTGGCTGGCTGCGATTGTAAAACTTCAAATTCAAATACTACTATTTGACGACTCTCAAGATCAATGGCCTAAAAAAAGACCATTATTGAAAATACTCATAAAATTCTGCCTTAATGAAGTTTTTTTTCTTTTTTCTTTTTTTCATTTTCAATGAAATGGGCATGTCCTGCCACATTATTGAACATAAATTATGAATGCCCCATGCACAATAGTCAAAAAATAACAAAGAGATCTAGCTATTTGACGTTGTACTTGGTATTTGCGTACCGTGTTTAATTTCTTCATCTATCATCGTTCGAGTGTATTATATTCAATTAGGAATGATATTTAACGACTTTATCTTCCCAAAATTTTTATAGACTTTAAGGTACATTTATTTAAACCATTTATAAAAAAATTCTAATGGAACTCAAACTTGATCTAAATTTACATGAAATTTTGTGAAGAATAATTTGTTTATGCGACTATCATTTTTCATATTCAATTCGTACAATACAAGACGATGTGCATTCGCACTACGTCAAAAATTACAACTTAATTTCTCAGGAACAACCAACTAGGATGATTAAGAAAATGAAATGATTCCATCGTCAAGCAAAAAAATGAACAAATGTCTAATTTTCTCTCAGAAGAGTGGAAATCATGTGATTATCCATGAAAAATTTATTCCTCTGCACCAGCCCCTCCCCAACATAAAAGTAGTCACATACAAACAAAATCAAAAGTTTTAAGCCATTTTCAAATACAATTGCTTAGGTGCTAGCTATATAATTATTCCGAACTAGGAGAATAGGAATGTTTGCGTAAAAGAAGAACGTTAATTTAAACCAAAGTGTCATGAATAAAGTAAATATTATTATGTCTTTCAGTTAATTACATGTTCTCTGCTTTGGACAAGCAAGGTGAATAAAGTTTTCCTTAAGACCAAACTTTGGGGTCAATCTGAATGTGTGTCCACTTAAAAGATCTACCAAAAAAGACAGCATTATTCCTAGTAACATTTAACCTACAAATTCAGAAAGAAAACTGGGATAGACAAAACGGTAACCTAACTGCTATTATATCAACAAAGAGACAAGCAAAAGCATTTCCTTTGTCTTTCGCTAGCATTTTTTTTTTCTTTTGTCAGCATGCTTCTCTTTAATTTCAACGGTAATTTGCTTAAAATTTGAATCACCTCAATGTCTAAAACTATCTTTAATTTGTTTGGATTGAGGGTATTCAGTGAAAAAGAGAGGTAAGAGATAAACTTCTCTTATTGATTGAACAAACCAAGAGGGAAAAGAATTGAAGTGCAACCCTCAAAAGATGAACAGATTTGGATGGATTTGTAAAATGGACAAATTTGAATCATTAATTCGTGAGGATTACTCTTGGATTTATTTTTTTTTTAAGGTATCAGTACTTAAGGTAAATTATCTAACATTTATTAATTATTATTTATATTTAATATACTTTTTAACATTTATTGTGAAACTAATAACTAATAAATGATTAACAACTCACCTTAAATACCAAATTTATCAAGATACCATAACAACTCCCTTAATTCGTTCAAGATACCATAACAACTCCCTTAATTCGTTATCATTATGTTCTCCATTAGCTTTATATTTTGATTTATAACAAAAGATGCATAAAATAATATTATCTATTTTCAATTTTATTTTCCTTCTTTTCCTAATCAAACAAGTAAAAATAAAAGTGTAGACTCTTTTCATTTCCGTCTCTTCACTTTTTCTCATCTTCTAGTTCAGCTTCAGTCTTTTTCCTCATTTAAACCAAACAAATAAAATCTTAACGTAATTTACACAGACCAACATTATTTGATATATATCCTTTTCAATAAAAATTCTTCTACTTGCTTCCTTGTGGAACATTATTTTCTCTTTACCAAGATAACTTCAAAATAGCCAAATGCTGATATGTTGTGCACACCATATATCCAACCCACAAGTTTAGAATTTAGCCTTAAAAATAGGAATAAGAAAACAAAATTACTAAGAATTCTCCCCTAAATAAAAATTAAGACCACAAAAGAAAAAAAAAAATCGGGAGAAGCAAAGCAACCAGCTGACATATGAACAAGAGTGGAGGAAAATCAATAAATAATGTCAGAAAAACAGCTGGTGTATAGTCTGTACAGCAAAGGCGGCTTCCCATGACTAAAATCTTTCACTATAGTCAATCTTCCCCAACTCTCTCCACTTTCCTCTCTCCTTCCTTTTGGCTTTGCTTCTCTCTCTCTCTCTCACTTTGACTTTCTTCCTCTACAGTCTATATATATATAGTATATCCTCACACTGCAACCCACACCCATTTCCCAAGTGCACAATTGGAATTGGCATCAAACACAAACACAGATAGGTACAACTAAACATACATGGAGATGGAAGTGGTTGTGGCAGTGCCTCCTCCTCCTCCTATTCCCATGGACTTCAACTTCGACAGCAACTGCTCCTCCCCATACATGACAGCACCATCAAGCCCCCAACGCTTTGGCAACTTCTTCTGTAGCGCCCCCACCAGCCCCACCCGTGTTTCCTCTTTCTTCCACCAACTCAACAACAACCTGGCCATGCCCAGGCACTCCTCTGCTGATTCCTCTCCTCCTTTACAATGGCAAGAGGAAGAACCCAAACCCCATTCCCAACCCACCACCACCAACAACAGCAACGATGAAAATGAAGATTTCGAATTCAACTTCAGTGGCCACCTAGAAAGGCCTTCCCTCTCTGCAGATGAGCTCTTCGACGGTGGAAAGATTAGGCCACTGAAGCTCACTTCTACGGAGAACAGTGCCTCATCTACGAGACACGGAAAGAAAATTGTTGATGGAGCATCTCACAATAAGAGAGATTCTGATCCATTTGCAGAAGAAAGTTCAACCCGTAAAAGGGGACAAGAAGAAGGGGCACCAGAAAAACAACAGAAGCGAGGGAGAGAAAGGGATTCATCTTCTACTACTTGTCGTAAAGGAAGTAGATCCATGTCCCCTTTGAGGAACAACTCTGACATTGCGTGTGAAGGAGTTTCTTCATCAACAAGCAACACGAAAACCTCTGCAACTTTTTCTTCATTCTTGTCATCGATTTCTTTAACAAAAGGGTACCGAAAATGGAGGCTCAAAGATTTCCTACTGTTTCGGAGTGCCTCTGAGGGACGAGCCACCGACAAGGATCCTTTGAGGAGGAAGTACGAGGTTCTGACCAAAAGGGCAGTGGAAGAAGATGTCAGAAACTCCAGTTTCCGGTCTACAGAGAGTTCCGGTTCAGTGTCAAGAAGGAGAGGACCGGTTTCGGCTCATGAGTTGCATTACACGATGAACCGGGCTGCTTCTGTGGAGATGAAGAAGAAGACCATGTTGCCTTATAAGCAGGGATTGTTGGGGTGCTTGGGGTTCAATCCTGGTGTGCATCAGATTAGTAGGGGAATTGGGTCTTTGGCACGTTCATAATCCAGATACCTCATTTGGATCTTCATTTTTTTTACTTCTCATTTTGTTGTTATTAATTTTTTGTGGTTAGTTAGCTTCATAATGCTACATATATATGTTCTTCAATTTCATTCACGTTGTCTCCATATCCACAAAGAGACTAAAATTTGGATGAAAATGATTGTATCATTCACACAGACATACAATAGATTCAGTACATGGTTATATTTATTTTGGTATTTTATATTTGGTACATTGTATTTGGAAAGTTTTTGTTTTGTCAGGACTCGGGAAAACTGTTTTTCAAGTAAAGTCTACTTAACTTCAGCCAAATCTTGTCATTGTCAAATCATGATGTAATTGCTTAGCACGTTTTGCAGAATAACAAATAGAACGTAGGTTACCTATATCAATGGGAAATTGAATATATTTTATACTCTTTGCGTGTATTTATGAACTTGCTTTTGTGTGTTGGGGGGTGGGGAAATGGTACTGGTTCAACGACATACCAAAGGAGAGTATTGTGCATTTTCCATACCTTATGCTCTGTTTCATAACTGGGCTTTATTTTCTACTTTCCTGCCACCAAGCTGTTACCCTGCATAAGGGATGAGTTTTCAAATGGGATGTTCAATATTAGATATTTTTTATGCATTCCTGGCTTGGTGAATGGTAATCGTTTGTCCGAACATCACACTTAGCTAAAAGAATCAAGACAGAACTTAATGTGGAATAATATAAGCGTGACCTAAGAAAAGAAGGAGAAGCTTTTATTCCATAATCATTAGGCTGTGGAATAATGATGGTAACGATGTTGAACAGTATAAGGGTTTGTGGTTGAGTTGGGCAGCCACAGTCAAAATTAAATATATAAAAAAGGTGTAAAATTAAATATGTGATTATTGCCTACATGTGATTTAAGTAATAAGTAAGTTTAAATTCAACGGTTAAGAAATTTATAAGGTCACAAGTTTGAATTTGCGGTAAAACACTTACTTGTAAAGAATGATTACTTTGATATTCGAACAAAATTAATTTTACATTAAAAAAGTATAAAAATATTTAAATAAGGAGAAGAAAAAAAAATCTCCATCACTAAATAGTGCAATGATGAGCACTTAATAACATACCAGTAATTAAAAAACTCTAAAGGCCTAAGCATTTGCTGTGTCTCGGGGTACAATAAGAAGAGGAGAAAAACTAGGTGAGTTGAAAATGAAGAGAAATTAAAAGATTTTTAATTTTAACTTTCACATCATTTTTATCCCAATTTGAAATGAAAAAAATTTCCTATGTATAGATAAAATGCTCATGGTGATATCATTTTTCCATTACTTTGGCTCAACTTAAGTATAAATAAATAAATAATGGTCACTCTAATTTCATTATCTTACCAAATACCAAATAATAATTGAATAATTTTAACCCTCTCATCTTCTATCCTCTTAGTTTCATACCGAGCACACTTAAATGCTACTATTGCATGGTGCTAACTAGCATTTGATAACTTTAACATACATCGAGAAACGTTCACATTATATAACGAAGGAAAACGGTGGTTACTTCGCTGTTTTTTTTTTATATAGTATTAATATTTAAGGTGAATTGTACTTAACATTTATTAATTATTATTTATATGTAATAAAATTTTAAATATTTATTATAAAATTAATAATTAATAACCCATTCTACTAAACTTATTAAAATACTATAACACCTTTTAAAAAAAAAACAAGTTAGAAATAAACACCAAGTTTCTGACCATAATTAGTTGAACTGGATCCGATCAAACTTCATAATCACCAGGGTGTACATAGCCACGAACCTCATATGCCAGCGGCAGTTTTTGTACTGTTGGACCCCTGACCACATGAGCTGCTCCCAGCTGACCCACTAATGATCCATGGCCCTGAATATACTGATAAATCAGCAAGAACAATGCAAAACGTTGGAAATTTCTTAGCTGGAGCCAGCTCATAATAAATGTACACTTACTTAATGGTACTACTAATATCATATTGCACACATGCTACCAGCTTATGACACTGACTTGTGTGTTGAGTTTAATCACCAATTCATGCATGAACTACATCAATAGAAAACTCACTTGAAATCTAATAGCATATACTTCATTAGTAATTCGATCATGAGATATTTTTCATCAAAAAATTGAGAGAGACGTAGGCTTCCATCATATGCATCATGTGGTTATCTCATTTAATTTTTTTTTAGAAAAATAACAATAAGGATGGAATATTAATATTATTAGACTATCAGTTAAGAACACCAATATGAGAGATTATTCCGATACTTTCTTAAGGTGTTAATAGTTAAAGTAAATTATAAAATATTCATTAATTTTTATTTATATTTAATAAATTTTTAATTATTTATTATAAAATTATTAATTAATTAATAATTAAAAATTCATTTTAAATATTAAATTTATTAAAATATTATATCAACTATTACAAAGTTTATGTAAAAAATTTTAATCAGTACATATTCGTTTTTATTTTATTTTAAAATAACAAAAATGTTGTGTGGGAAAAGAAGTTGTGAGATAACCAGCCAAGCCATGCAAGCGAAGCTATCTTTATGTGAAGCCTACTGTCGATTGCAGAGGAGACCCATATGATTATCAAACCCTGTAATAATGCTAGCAAGTAGCTACGTCCCTTTTCCTCACTTTTATTCTTTGCCTTTTTGAAAGTTGTATGGAACATACATAATATAGGAGCAGCAGATGGCATGATGCATTATGGGCACGTCACTGCACAACTGTGCATGTATTATACCCATGGGAAAATGTGTCTCCTTGAGTGCACTAAATGATCATTAATTGATGAAAATGATAAATTTTTAGGATGCTCCTTATTAGTGCTTTTATGATATTATTTAAAAAGTATTTGATATATTTTAATAAAAAATATTTAATTACTTAATAAAAATTATTAAATATTTTTTTATTTTTCAAAATATTATAAATATTCTATTTTTATATTTAATATTTTTTATTTTTTATTTAAATTCCTTTAACTCACTAGTTTATTAGAGTTATTCGTTTGCAAATGCCAAATTTTTATGATGAGGGTATTAATTAGGTGACTAACTATGTACAGGCATGCTCATTATCTTTGAACGGTCGTCGTTGGCAATAGTACTATATATCCTATAGGCTATTGATTCTCTTATTGAAATTAATGTTAATATCTATCAATTATTTATGAGTTTAATTTTAATACACTGTTAGTGTAAAGAAATTTTATATTATTATTTAATGATGTATTGACATGCATCATTAAAAGAGTTAGACTTCTTAAATAGTTATTGTGATAGTTAAACTCATTTAATGATTTATAAACATATAATTGAATGATAGTATAAAATTTCTTTACTTATAATAAATTAAAATTAAATTCATTATTTATTAACTGAAACACAGCAATGAGTATAACAATAAAAAACTATGACAACTTATTTTTTATATTCTCAATTCATAAATAAGTCTTTTAAAATTTACAGTGAAATAAATTTCGACATTTATATTTAATTCACGTAGTTTATTCATATGCATTGTAATAAGAATCTTTATGCATCATACTTATTCTCATTTGACAGATTTCTATAATTAGTTTTAGTAAATAGAACCTTTGATGTTGGAAAATGATTATCTGAAATTCTGAATGAGTACAAGGAAACCATCACCTAATCCATGATAGATCATAATTAATTTGACTCCATCATTCAACCAAAGATAAAGACCAACGCAATATATATATATATATATATATATATATATATATATATATATATATAAATAGGACATATCAAGTGAGAGGAGTAGTTTATTGTGAGAGTGAGAGGAGCAAATCTTGACTATTGGATCATCCATATATGGTCAAGATTAAAACATAAAATCATGTGACTTTTTTAAGTGGTCATGTGACTTTTAAGTAACATCTAATCTTGACCATATATGTATGATCCAATGGTCAAGATTTGCTCCTCTCACTCTCACAATAAACCACTCCTCTCATTAGATATGTCCCATATATATATATATATATATATAGCTCTTTTAACCAATGTTGACCCGATGGGTTCGGATCAGCCGAATGGACTGTAAATCAATTCTTCGATTAATTATGGTTTAATGTTAGAATTAAATTTATGATTATATTAAGTTGAGTTTGTCAAAATTAATCAAAATCGGTTAACCAAGTAGTTTTAATGTGAACTGTCCATCCTTTTTTTTTAATCTCCTAATCACTTAATTATTCAATTGAGAGTGATATGAGAATTGATAATTGAAACCTTAAAATTTTATTATGTATTTTATTATTAGTAATATATATTATGAGTCATATATATATATTTTTATTTATTTATTTAATATGTAATTATGACATTATTTAATTTAACTAAATAGTTAAACAGATTAAATTAGAACAGAAAACTTTTTTGATTCATCCTGATCCGAATTTAAGAACATTACTTTTAGCATAAATACATGAACTTCTTACCTTAGTGACTAGTGTTTTGGGTACACCTTAGTGACTAGTTAAGTGTAGAGACAAAAGATCAGCCTTTGCACCAAGATATTAACTTTTCAGTTATCATGTAGAATTTGGATTACTTCAGATTAGCTTGGATTACACGTCTTTGACTGGCTTCTTTTCGAAGATTTTATTACTAATTAAGATGTTTAGGAATTGAAATTCAGACTTGAGTGTAGATAATTGCATCCAGAGTGGGTAGCATAAGAAACAAAGCAATAAAGCTTCAAAAAGTAAAAACCAACCCAAAATCGATTCTGTAAACTGTATACTGTATCAGTATCAACAAATAAAAGAAAAAGAAATCAAACACCAACAATTGAAACAAAAACAAAACACCAACCAATCTTTCCTTGCCCAGTTGAATCTGTTCTCAGGTTATCGGCCACAGCCAACAAACCTTATACTTCTTTTTTATTTTATATTTTTCTGAAGTCATTGTTATTATATTGCACTATAATCGCCCAACAAATTTTACTTATATATGCCAGTAATCAGTGTAAAATCTAACAATCATATGTTGCGTATTATTCATCCCAAAAATAAGTGAGGAATTGAATATTGTGCAAATTAATTAAGAGGAACAACCATAAGAAAAATTATCCTAGTATATATTTTGTCTAATATTTTTTAATTCATACATAATTTTTTTAGAATAAACACTTATTTTGGTTATTAAAATATATACGTGACATTACATTGATCTTCAATTTATTAGCGACATCAAATTAATCATTTAATAATAATTAATGTCATTAGTTTCATCTATGGTTAAGAAAATCATACTGGACCGGCCGATTCAACCAACTGAGATAGGAATCAACCACCTCACCGATCGAGGTGATGCTCTTAAACCACTATACCCAAAAATTGATCAAAAATCGGTCAATCGGTACTGAACCGATTAGCCCAGGACCGGTTCCCACAGTTGGACGGTTCAATAGGGGATTGAAATGAAACCCCTGTCCCCTTCTTACTTACGGAGCCTTGTCATTTCAGCTTCAGCAGCCACCAGACCTCGTCGCAACAACAACCCAACAACTGTCAATCTCATCCAAGCATCGCACCACCCAGTAGTGCGATGCCGTGAGCTGCTGCCACGACACTCTACCTTGCCCCTGCTTGTTGCAACCATGTGCCACTGCTTTCTGGTGAATGTTTTCCTACCACCGTGCATTACCTTGAGTGGTTTTTAGCTAATTATTTGGAAATTAGTCCCATGGTTATATTATATTGTTTCTTCCCCATTGTTTCTTTGTAGAACTTCATGTTGCAACTCTTTCTCTCACCTTTGTTGATGGAACGGTAGATTTTGTCAAGGTAGGTAGTAGAGAAGGAGGGGTTTAGAATCCTATATCTAAGGGTGTTGTCTTTTCCAACCTATACATGTTTGGTATGCAATAAATTGGCTAAAAAGAAGGACCAGCATAGGTGAAAAGGAAATGATGATCCAGGACAGTAGTGACAACAAATAGAAAATTAATAAATAAAGGCTAGTGAGTGAAGGGTAGCTTAGATAGATTCAAAAGTTGCAATGGAAGGTGGGAGAAAGTTTGTGAATGTGAACTAGTTATCTGGAAATCAAAAGTCAAAAACCATGTTTTATTTTTTTTAATTTTTTAATCATGATTTATTGTTTTTAATAATTTTTATTTAATTAATTAGTATATATATAATTATTTTTATAAATATATATTTAAATTATTTAATTATATTCCTATTTGATCACTGTTTAAATACGGTTGGATCATTAAACCTTAAATCAGTTCCTTAACTAGTTTAATGATCGATTCGATTTTCAGGACCTTGATTTTATCATTTAATGACTAATTTGATGTTATTTTAAGATCTAATTTGATGTTATTTTAATATCTAATTTGATAACAAAATATGATATTAAATGACTAATTTAATGTCATATTTATTTTTAATAGACTAATTTAATATATTTATAAATAAAAAAATTAATATGATATCAAAGACAAAATAAATATTTTTTTTATTTATTAAAATTTGTGAATAAAAGACTTTAATGTACATGTGACATGACAACCCTTTGGTTTGGTTGAGGACACGAGACAAGTGTCAGCATCAGCCGAAACCATTGACCAATTGACCTTTAAAATTTAAACGATGACTAAGTCAGTGCACGTGCTCACCGTTCAGCTTCAAAGAAAATAATTTTTTTATAATACAGAATTAGAAATAAAAGAACGTGAAAAATATAATAATAAGTATTATTTTTTTAATGTAAGAAAATAATGAACAAATATTAGGTCAATTATATCTGTACTGATCTACCATATTGTTTTTTTTTTTATATGCTGATGATTTATTGATTTGTTTGTTATTTCTATTATATTTTTATAATGCTTTATTGATTTGTTGTGGTCGATTCATTAACAATAAATGAAAATTTTAAAAGAATTGAATTTATAGTTGTTTGTGGCCGATGAAGCAATACTTTCGTCTACTTTTATAATATTTAATGCACGTTTGCATTAATTTAATTTGCCAAAAAATGCACAAAAGATAAATCCACCTACGTGTAAATTTTGAGTCATTATTTAAAAAAATTAATTAATTTATCTAAATGTATTAAGTTGATGTACGTAAAAATTAATGTGATGTTCTGTCAGAAAAAAAAATTAATGTGATGTTAGTTTGTGGATTATTTTTTTATTTTTGAGAATCTTTACATAAAAATATTAAACTCTCATGTTTAGTACAAGATTTCAAAAAGCATTCTTATCCAAAAAGGATTCTCAAGAATAGTTTTTTACCAACATTTTCACACTTTAATTCTTATGGGTGGAGATGAGTTTGTAACATTCTCATGGCATTAGAATATTTTTGTCATGTAAATATTCAAAATACTTACCCTTCTATTGTTATGTCTTAACCAACAATTGTCATGTTATTACCGGCGATCACCATCCGCAGATGCCAATCATCAGAAGCCGGTCATCCCATCACCATCGGCGGTTGACAATGGCCGACGACTTCAGTCACTTCACCGGTCATAGAAATTCGGCCACATTTATTGTCGTCAGCGACTTCAACTATCGTGTCGATCATCGAAATTCGATGACAGTTGATGTTAGTGTTGAAACCAAAATCTTATAAAAAGGTTTAAGCACTAAATTTTAAAAGCTGTAGCTTTCCCTGTTTAAATTTTGAGGATAACAAAAATATTTATTTAGTTTGAACAAGTAAGTGTTTCGACAATAGTATTAACAAATCGCTACTTGTATGTGCGTCCATTCTGCTCTGAGCTTAAAGAAAACTCTCTGTGCATCCAAAATGCTATGACTCTTTGTGCGACCAATATGCTATTTCACTTTGTGCGTCCAATGAATGTCTAAATATGCTTTGAGCGTTCAATATTTGTAAGCATATACTGTTACTATTTTTATTGGTTCGTCCAATACTATTCTTTTGCCAAAGCTTAGACTCAATTCTCTTTACAAAGTTCAAGCTCAAGCCTTCGTCCAAGTTAAAATTCAAAAATGAAGAACTGTTCCTCATTAAATGCTAGAAAAGAACTCTGACAGCTCACGGCGACAGAAGAAGTCAACTAAGCCACTTTTGCTTACATTGTCTAACAACTACAAAGATCTGCAAATAAGAAACCTTCTGCAATCTTAGACAAATCAGGACTTTGTTTTCACTGATTGGGAATCTCAGAGAATAAAAGTCACCGTCAAAAGAAGTTCAGCACTTTTCCAGTAGATGCATTTAATGCTACTCAGAACGGTAATAAATGTTTCCGTTGGACGATATAGCTCATGAAGCCTGCTCAATTTGTTCTTACATATAAAGAGAAGAAGCAGCACTTGAAGTAGAGAGAGATCTTTGCCGAAGCATCTTACAAAGTCTAAAAAGCTTTATTTCTTCTTGGATTTTCTTATACGTGTAAAAAGAAAAAGCCTTGAGATTTTTATTGTCTATTCTCATTTGTTAGTGAGTTTCAAACTCAAGCATTCATCTTATTATACTTATTCACCTTAGCGTTGTAAGCCTGAAGAGGCTGTGTGTAAAAGAATACTGATGTGGTTGAACCTGAAGAGGTTGAAAATACTTGTTACCTGAAGAGGTGTATAATACTTGTAATCTTGAAAAAGATTAGTTGGAAAATCCTTCTGGTTGAAGGGACTGGACGTAGCTCTTAGTTGATAAGAGTGAACCAGGATAAATCTCGTGTGTAAGCTTCTCTTCTCTTCTAGTGTGTTTTATTATATTCACTAACTTCTGGGGTTTACTATTGTGTTTATTAACAAAGACCTTTTAATTGGTTTTAGAACGTGTTAACTGTTTTCTTAAAAGTCTTTTCAAAATCCTTAGAGTCCAATAGGACTGAGCTGTGTTGGTTCTAAGTTCTTTACTTGTCAAACTTTATCCTTCGCTGTGTTCAATCTATTGTTAAAAAGGAAAATCTTTTATTAAATCTTCAAAAAGGGTTAAGAAACACAATTCAACCCCCCTTCTTGTGTTTCACTTGGTTATTTCAGTTAGCAGGTGACTTCAACCTCCATGTTAGTTATTAGAATCTGGCTACCACTTACTATTGCCGTGGTTGATGATGGCTGACGACTTTGTTCACTGCGTCAATCATCAAAATCTGGCCCACTCACCAATAGAGGCAACAATTAATAGTGGCTGACAATTTTGGCCACCATCAGTTGTGAAAGTCATTCTCGAAAATATTTTGTCAATCAAATGTAGTAATGATTATTCCTGATAATATCATTTCTGTGCATATTATTCTCAAATTTTTTTTTTAACTTGAATCAAACATCTCCTAATTAAGTTTGCTTGAGAAATGACTTATCAAACAACAAAAAAAATATTAATTTATTTGCACTATAACAATTTTCAATAAAAATACTCTATATTGTTTTCTCTTTTTACGTTTTACATTTGATATTCATTTAGAACCCACATGTTTTATTTGGAACAGTATAACTTTTCGTCCCATTTGGCAATTGGCAACTGTATATATTGATTTTGGCTTAGGGAATGATTCGGGAACTTAAATTGAAAACGTGATAATTTACATGTCTCAATTTGTTTTATTTCCACTTAGTTTCGTATTATATGTTTGTGGGTGTGGCTATTGCCTGCACTTTTCATCAGAAGGGAATATATATATATATATATATATATAAGGAATTTATGTATTTCCTTCAGAAGGAAATATATATATATAAAGAATTTATTTATTTAGAAAATAAGTCTTAACACAATTATCCAAATAAGCACGAATGAATTTTGTGAAATGTCTTACGGATCAGACGTGGCAATCATTTATATGCACTCTTCCATATTTCATCAATCAATAAAAAATTAAAAAAGCAATAGAGAAAAATCATGTACACCCACTTAACCCATTTTCAAAAAATGTTTCGTATTATTATCAATTAATTTTAAAAATAAAACTTTATGAGTTTGATTTCCTTTATAATAATTTTTAATTTAACAATTAGTTAAATTTGTAAAATTCAAAATTTATAAAAAATTATTTAATAAATTAAATAAATATGTTAGGACTTATTCTTAAAATAAGTCGATAGTTACCCCCACCCTCTCTCTTTCTCTAACTTTGATACTTGTACGCCAATTTCTTTAGAAAAAAAATTAATAAATTTAATTGTTTGCATATGGATAAAAATATTTGTTCATGGATAGATTTGTTGTTATACATATTTATGTTGGGTTCCAGCCAAAAGTGGCGGACCACATGTTGGAAAAAGAAAATATTAAATGAGTTGTTTGTTATATACTGTATTCTACTCAACGTTATCTGAACCAGACTGTACCGGTCGGTCAGACCGTAAATCGACTTTTTTTTTTATTATGGTTCAATGTTAGAATTAGATTTATAGTTGGACCGAGTTGAACCAGACAAAATCAGCCAAAATCGGACAAAACTGGTCAGACTAGTCAAACTGGCCATATCTTTTTTTTTTTTAATTTTATAATTTATTTTTCCAATCACTTAAATATTCAACTAATAGTAATATGAGACTTGAGAATTAAGACCTTAAAATTTTATTATGCATTTTATTATTGATAATGTGTGTTATGAATTATGTATGTGTATATTTATTTATTTATTTATTTAATACATAATTATGACATCATCCGATTCGACCAGATAGTTAAACCGGTTGAACCTGAACCGAAAACTTTTCCGGTTCACTATTCGGTTTGGCTTTAACAACATTGATTCTAGTAAGTTGTATTTAAAAAGTTGTGATTATTAAATATATTTTTTAATTTTTTAAGATTATGTTTGGCATGAACTAAAAATAGAATAGAATTAAATTAAATTGATTTAAAAATAAAATTTTATATTCAAAACTTATTATAAAAAATTAGATTTAATTAATTTAGAAATTAATTTTTATGTTATGAACTTATTAAAAAAGAAATTGATTTGATTTAATTTTATTATTTTACATTTTTATCTTTATATCATTATAAAATAAAAAAGTTAATAATTGTAAAATAGTCAATTTAAATAATTAAATTTAACATTAAATTAAATCTTAATAAATCTCATCATATTTGATAGCATTTGTAAATCTAAACAATTTAAATTCATAAAATTTTAAAATCAAATCATTTCTTATTTTTTTAACATTTCAAACATAAAATTTGCTTACACAAATCAAATTTCAATTTTTTACATTTCAAACACACTCCAAGAGATGGGATTTGAATGGGCTTAAGCTTGTCCTATAAAAGTTAAGACTTATTGAATACTTATCCTAGATTGTAAGGGAAGGAGAGATATAGCTCCCACGAAATGAAAGGTGGTGAGATACCTTTGTAGGGAAGGACAAAAATACGAAGCTAACAATTTGTTTCTTTGTAATTAAGAGAGGGTGTGCGACTCTAGGTAAGGTGTATTCTTTAGAATGTGTGCATATGTGAGAGATACTGTGAGTTTACAAATTTTCTCATAGTGAAATCTCTGTTTGTTCTTGACAACGGAAGTGGTTTCTCTTCGAATTGAGAATTTTTCACTATAATTTTTGTGTTATGTAATTTTTATTTTAATTCTCAATATTTTATTTCTCTATTGTTGCTCTATTGGCAAGTGTACCAAATCGCAAAAGGTAATAAAGTGATAAGTGAGTATCGTTCCCTCAGAGATTGTGCTGTCAAACATCAATTCACCAACTTAGACACTATTAGAACGATCGGTTTGGATTGAAGAGAGTTCTTTAGAAAGAAACCCAAAAAAAACTAACACTTTGCAATTAACAATTAAGAAATTCAAAAGCAAAAGAAATAAGGAAGTAAGATCAATGATTGAAATGTTAGGGTTCCGATTTCACTTGAATTTTCTAACTAGTGTTTGAATTCTAACTTAACTAAGCCTAATTCACGGATTGATGGTAGGAATCCTATAATTAATCAATACCTAATTCCTTGGTTTACTGATTCACTTCAACAAAATAAAACCAATTAATTCCTTAACTTGGCCCTAAGTTGAAGAAGGCATGAAAGAAAAATTGATTCCCAAATAAAACCACATAATTAACATTCTCTATTCCTAGATTTTATTAATTAAGGAGTTTACCACAAGAAGCAAAATCATACATGAATTTCCCAATCCTATGCATGAACAACTATTCAATTTATGAGTGGCCAATCCATAAAAGCATTAAGCATAGTGATAAACACTTCAAATCCATGAAAAGAAACTTAGATTAAGCTTAAAAGAATCCAAACAAGTCTTTAATTCAAGCTACATCTTCACCCTAACTAGAAAGAGTTTAGAAACTCATAGAGAAAAAGAAAACTAAAACAGAGGAAAGAGCAAACTCCATGAATAAATCAATTGGGAATGGAGAAATCTTCAATCCCTCTTGCTTCCTTCCGGTTCTCCCTTGTCCTTTGCTTCAAAACTTCTCCCCAGCCTCTTCTCCAGCCCAAAAGTTTTTTAAAAAACCCTAACTTTTTCTATTTAAAGCGTCAAAACAGAGTTGGGTTGCGACGCTGGCGCCTAGGCGTTGCACATGGGCGCCTAGGCGCTGGTATGACAGAAAAACACTTCGAAATTTGACTTATGGGGCGCCTAGGCACTAGCGTTGGGCGCCTAGGCACTGGTATGGCAGAGAGCAACCTTTTGAGCGCCTAGGCATTGTATCCTGGCGCTGGCGTCAGCAAATAAACCTCCAAATTCAGCTCACTTGGGCGCCTAGGCGTTGGTTTGGGCGCCTAGGCGCTAGAACTCCAGAATTAAGCCACTTTACTTCAGTCCCAAAATGGTATTTGTCCCTCCAAAGTTTTTGAACTTAACCTAAGTTTAACATAAGAAAGCAACAAAAATCATCAATAATAAAATAAACCCAGGTGCTAAAAAGACAAGATGAAAATCAATTAAAAAGTGAAAAAAACACCATCTAAGGTTGAGGAATGTAAAGTTTTCTTTTAAGAAAATAAAGTATTTAGCACAAATATCATCTATATTGTGTGATATTTTTCTTAACAATTTATTCATAATATTTACACAAAACCACTTACCAAAAATGTGATAATTGGGATCGATGAGCTACAAAGTGTTGATTTTGTTTAGAGATATTATTTATACACGTCTTTAAGTACTGTAATTATACATATAACAATTTTTAAATTCAACTAGATAATTTAAATTTAGTTAATTAGACCTATGTAAACCTTTTTCCTATACCGTTTAGACTTTTATACGCCCCCAATCTACATCAAATGGTGTCCAAAAACCTTTTCTCTTCTATTTGTATGATGCATGCAATTTCGCCGACTTTATGACACTGGTCTTAATATCAAGCCTTACTTTCCACGAGATGCCGATGGTCCTGTCAAAGCAAGAAAAAGCATTAGACTGCAAGACCGATTATATCCCAGAAGCATCCAGCATTTGGTAAAAAAAAAAAATTGGTTTCGTACAAGTATCATCACACTCTATTAAAGTGAGACTAATTGTGTTTCGAGGATTGTGGCTGCCTCTCTTAACAAAAATGACTTTAGGAATTGAATCTTTAACTCGACATTTAAAAGTTAGAACTTTCCTGTTACTCAAACCAACATCTTGTTAGTCTAGCATTTAATAATTGAAAGTAGGCTCATTATTAACCATGGAAAATGAATACACAAATAGAGACATAAATTCTTAGTATTATTGTCTCAAGTTTGAATTGGTAAAGTAAAATTCTCATAAATTTATTAAGTCTGATGTAAACAAGCCCTTATGTCTTTTTTTATGGGAAAGTTGGAGTATTACTTATATAAGAAAAGATGATAGAAATTTATCTAAAGTGGTTTCATCATGTGAAAAAGAAAAAACTTAGCCATGAAAAATGAATAAACAAAATAGAGAGATAAATTCTTAATATTATTGTCTCAAGTTTGAATTGGTAAAGTAAAATTCTCATAATAAGTGTATTAAGTCTGATGCAAACAAGCCCATATATCTTTTTTCAGGAGAAAGTTGGAGCATTATTTATATAAGAGAAGATGATAAAAATTTATCTTAAAGTGGTTTGATCATTTGAAGGAAAAACCAATGGAAGAGTGAGACAATAAAAGAAGATTGAAAAGGAAATTTTTGAAGACAAATCATTAGAAAAAAAAGAGACAAATGTATATTTCTTATCCCTTAACTTTACTCTAATTTTTATTTTTGTCTCACCACTATATTTTGTTTTAGTTTTGTCCTAAATCTTTTTAAAACCTACCAAATTCGTCTTAACTACTAATATTGTTAGACATGTTGACAAAATTTGCTAACAGGACATCCTAGGTGGGCACAAGTATACAATTGACATGTTCACTTAGGATATCTTTTTCTTGAATTAGTCAGTAGGACAAATTTGGTGAGTTTTGAAAACATTTAGGATAAAAATGAAAGAATATAGTTATGAGATAAAAATGAAACTTACAGTAAAGTTAAGGGAACAAAAAGTAGAGAAAAAAATTTAAAGGAATTTCGTGCATCATTTCTTTTTTAACTTCTATATAAGCATTGATAGGAATTATGTTTTTTTTTATATAGATTGATTAGTGAAAATCACATTAAATTACAAAAATATTTCCACAAAATCATCTTATTTATACTTCATAAGATCTTTTCATTAATTTCACTAAATGCACTAAGCTGGTATGGTGGTGTGCACTTACGATCACTTGAGAGGGACTTAGTCTCAATTGATGTGAAATCTGGTCTAAAGATACTATACAAAAGAAAATCATAACTATTTGTTATAGATTAATTTAATGTAATTTTAATACAACTTTTAGTAATCAATCTATATGAAAAGCATAATTTCATTTAATTAATAAATGTAGAGGTTCAAAAAGAACATAATGAATAAAATTCATTATAGGTGTCGCAACAATCCCTTAGGGTACCGTAATGGAAGAATGTAACTAAATTTTAAGAACATGTTTAGGAGTCGCCACCAACTGATTCTTCCACTAAAAATGGAATGATTCAATTAAACACCTAAAACAATAGTATGCGTTAAAGAGTTTAGGTTCAGGGGTTAATTACGGGTAGAGAAGGTGTAAGCACCCTACATTGTTCGTTCCGAGAACGGTTTCCTATTTAATCTAGTATTATCTTGCTAAATTAATTAAATTGATCATTTGATATTTTAAACAAAAAATATTATGATTTTTATTTTTACATGTCCCACTTGGTCATGCATATTATCAAAAGTGTAAATGAGTAAGACAAGGAATGAGTGACTAAGTAGTCATTATTATATTAAACAAATATAGGCTCACAACATATTGCGTGAAAGTGATAAATTAAAAAAATTATATTTTTAAGAAAATATTTCTAGATAAAATATTGGTTTTTTAAATGATTTTCACAAAAGAAATTTTTTAGAATGAGTGATTTGTGAAATAATTTTTAGAAAAGGAAATTTTCGGAAAGAGTGATCAAATGAAATTTTAATTTACCACTACTACAAAGACTATATTAATTTGTTCATGTTTGTTTTTATAAGGTAAAAAATAATTTTATTTATTTAGGCCTCGCTCGGGGTGGTTTTTGGTTTTATGTTTTGAAAATTTCAAAATCCAAATTTAGTTTCAGTTTTGAGTTTTGAATTTTAGTTCTGAGTTTAGTTTCAATTCTTTTTTTTTTAGTCAAATCACTCTCTTTACCTCACCTCACTATGAATTCACCCAATATAAAAAAGCATTGACACATAAAAATAATTAAAAATGGAAATAAAACAATAAGTTTGGAAAAAAAAATACTTAAAAAATTAGAAAAAATAATATAAATTTTGACAACAAAAATAAACATTATAAAACTATAAAAATAATAAAAAGGTAATCATAAGTAGTAAACCAACAACGATAACAACAATAATAAAAATAATTATAATGCTTATATAATTTGTGTTCAATTCTTATTGGGAAAAAATTACACATGAATAAATAGTAAAAACATTAAAAATATCGTATGATTTTATTAACCACAAAAAGGAGAAAAGTGCTTTGCTTTGCTGAAAACATCATTTCTTCTTAAATTGCTTTGCTGACTTATACTTCTGCAAGATCATATTTGAATTATTAGTATTTTGTAAAATCATAACATATAACAAATTATAACACACATCACATAACTTCTTCTATTCATCATTTGAGGCAATAATTTGTCCCATGGTTGAATTGTACCATAATCCAGTCTCCATTTTAATCGAATTAGTAAAATATTTCTATCTTCCTCTTAACTGATTGTATTTGTTCTTGAATTGCTCTATTGTGTATTCCTTGCCAAATTTTGTTTTTAGCTCTTCCTTCATATGTTTCCATGCCGGCTTTGTAAAAGTAGTTGTCTGTCTATTACCCTTTTTAACTTCTTCCTCCAATAAAGCTTTGAAATAAGATTCAACATTTTATGGTTATATATCTTGTTTAGTTGCTATAATCTTAATCACGTCATATCCAACCGCTTCATTTTCATTTACCATATAATAAATTTGTTTTAAAATACGAGTTATTTTTATATCTAACAAACTAATTGACATGAAAGTACTTCATGGAATGAAAATTGTAGCACAAACATCATAAAACGTTAAACGAATCAATAATATTCCTAACTACTGCAGGATAAGCAATTTCACAATTTGCTGGAAAATGCAATAGAGGTGAATAAAATCACAATTACTATAACTGTTATTATTATCTTGTGAGTCATTTTATATCAATAGAATTAGAAACCAAAACTTATTGGTGAATGAAACTTAATTGTAACTATATCGTTAGTTATTAAAATCATTAGAAACCAACAAAATCAAAATCATAACTGTAACAACATCAACCTTATTAAGTAAGGGAGGGAGAAATGATGAGAATGATTTGTAAAGAAAATGAAACGGTGGGAAAAAAATATAACAGAGACAAAAAAAATAGGAAAAAAATAGCAGAGAAGAGAAGAGAAGAGAGGAAAGAATGAGAGAAAATATCTTCACAAAAGCAAGAGAGTCAAGAGCAGAAGAGCAACCAGTAAGAGAGGAATGGTGAAGGGGCAGAGAGGGATGGTGAAACAAAAATCACAAAACTTATTTTTATGGTTTTGTGCCTTAGAAGAAAATTATTTTAAAATTACGTAAAAACTCAATTTGAACCTTATTTTATCCGAACACATTTTGTTGTCAAATTTAACTTTGAAAACTAAAAACAGAAAATTTACAATCACCCCGAACGGGGCCTTAATTATTGATGGAATTAGACAAAATCAACACCCTTGGTAAGATTCAATTGTAAATGCCTCAAGAGCATTAGTCTTGTTTAGATGATCTTTACCCCGATTATCTCCCAATTTTTTCATCGTTGACAAGTTTTAAATGTTCTAAGATTAGATAAAATTCACATCATTAAATTGAATGTGCATGATAATCAATTAATATACGGAAAAAGATTTTTATTAGAAGCTATCGAAAGTTCCGCCAATAAACTAGAGGGGTACCCTCACCTCTGGAATAATCAAAATATTGTCAATATCACATCTCAATTTCAATTATTTCATCTATGGAGTCTTTAATCGCCATTAATGATGAAGTGCATGCAAATAGAGGAAATGAAGATTTAAAAATTTTATTGGTTGTTACCTAAAATTCTGCCAATACACATGATAAAAACATAAAAACAAAAGAGTCAACATCACTTCCAGAATGTCAAAATTTCACCAATACCACAGTTGATTTTACTTTTTTCCATCTTTGGGTCTTAAATTGTAATACAAGCATATGAAAGATACATGCTTTTTAATTTAAATAGAACGTTTCAATTTGGGGTGAGGCTATTGACATACTCATTTATCTATTCATACTCCTCTTTAAATGTTTTAAAGTTTACTTTTTAAAATTACTCTTAAATAAATAGTCTTATTTTTAAGTTGTCAAATTTTATTTTTCTGTAACTATTAACTTTGAGGGTTTTTTATGATTTTAATATAATTTTACTCTAACATATTATATTAATATTTATAAAAAATATAATAATAAAATATGTTCTGAATATAATTTATGCTATTATAAAAAAAACATAAAAGTCTAAGTTATATTCTTTAGAAACGTATATCAGATAATGATTTACGTATTTGACTTTTCCTAATAAAAAAGTATAGCCATATCTTATTTTGAAAAGATTGTAGCTTTGTTTTGAAAAAGAATTATAAGCTAAAATTTAATACTTAAATTGTGAAATGTTGATTGATACAAAAGTTATCAATAATTGATTTAATAATTAATTTTAAATAAACATGTTGACATTTGGAGTAACATTTTTTTATTAAGAAAAATTATTTTACATAGTATTTGAAATAATCTAATTATGTGCAAGTTTGTTAATTTTTTTACCAAAAAAATTATATAATTTTTTTTGAAATTAAATCAAGATATATGTTTAAATTCTAAATGTTGATAATTTTAACATATCTTTAAATCTTAAAATGCTTGAAGAAAACTTTTGACTTGATGGTATAAAAAGTATTTTAAATTCAATTTTATTTGTAACAATGAAAAAGTCTTAGATGTGTTAATTATAAAAAAATTAAATTTTTTTATAATTAAAAATAAGTATATTTTACAAATATATGATTTTCTAGTTACCATTTAAATAATATTTATTCAATTAGTAAATAAAATAGTATTATACTGATAAATGTCAATTATTAATCGTATAAATACCTCATTATTAAAAATGATTTATGACTTAAATTTATTTGTGATTTTATGAAGAATGATATTATCATATAAGTAATATTAAAATAAATATTATGATGATATATTGCAAAAAGAAAGTTATATTGGAAAAGAAGTTAGATCTAATAAGTATAGATAGATAATGATATAATTTTTTTGAATAAATATAAGTTTGATTTCTTAAAAGGAAAGAACTTAAAGAGTAATTGAGAAAATAAAAATTAAAAGTACTTATAAAGAAGTGTTGATAAATAAATAAGAGTGTGAATAATCCCGCCTTCAATTTGATATGAGATCACCTCCTCAATTTAGACATATCAAATATTTATGATCCCATATCTTCAAAATTAATCCACATTGCTGATATATATATATATATATATATATATATATATATATATTTGATCTAATCGAAATAAAGAGCAACTCACATGCAATGGGATAAAATCATGTAAAACAATTTTGTACTTTAAGAAAGTCAAATGGAGAGTGTAGATGCCAGATCAAAGTTCATAGCAATGTTGGCCTTAAGAAATTAAAAAATTAATGCATTGTACAAGATAAAGAATGACTAATTAACCCCAAGGAAAAACAAGGTTAAGACACATGCTCGAAGCCACGCTTACTTGCTCATCATGATTTTTCTTCCATGTATTGAATTAAAATAGCTAGGAAAAGCCATAAGATTAAACTTTGGCAATTGAAGACGCCACATGAACTTGGAGTAGCGCCGCTCAATACATAGTCAAAATAACAAGTCATTCCTTTAAGCAGAACAAATGGGTAACCGAATGAATACCTATGGGTGAGATGAGCTAATTTTATTCAACTTTTTTCGTTCTCAAATCCTCTCCATCTTCCTTCTTTTGTGCCTTTCTTCTTTGCGTGTGTTGGTTTTTCTGACTCTCTCTTTTCGTGGTCTTTTATTTTTTTCAAGCCTTTCCTCTCTTTATTTTTCAAGCACTTCCCTATGTGTTACGGCTATCTGACTCTATGGCTTCCTCCTTATCTGTTTTGCTCTTGGCTATTTGTAGTCCAAATAAATATTTTCATTTCAATGAACCCAATCAATCTTTTGATATTGGAATAAATCTCTCCCATCAAATTGTGCAATCAGAATGAATTAGTGTTAATTTTCATAATCAATCATATCCCAAAATATCATTAATACGGCATTAAATATATTTTTGAATTCAAATTTATTTCTAATTTTTTTTGCTTACTCTTTCATTTTAAGACTGATCAAAATTTTTCTTATTCTAAATTTTCATTGTATCAGTAAAGCTTATTCCCTTTTTATGTTAGATGAAGATTATTATTCTTTCCTTATTTATCATTTTAAAGCATTGAGTTAGGGTTGCAAATTGGTAGCTAACCTCAAAGTTATTGATATAACACCCATATTCTCTGACAAATTTGAGTATCAACAATAAGAAATATTTCACTTTTTATCCCTTAACTTTACTTTATATTTCATTTTCATCTTACAACTATATTATTTTATTTTCATTCAAAATCTTTTCAAAACTTACCAATTTTGTCCCAACAAATAATTCAAATTTTTTTATATAACTAGACATGTCAATTGTGCACTTGTGTTCACATAAGATGCTATGTCTACGAATCCTATTAACATTTCTAATGATGTTAGTGGTTGAAATCTTTTTTATGATTTTTAGAAAGATTTGAAACAAAAATGAAATAAAATATAATGATGTGATGAAAATAAATCATAGAGTAAAATTAAACAACAAAAATCATATTTTGCCTTTACAATTTTTTTTTGTTGTAAGTAGATTTATTGGAAATTTGATTCTTAATAAAGTGTATTTATTATATCTTGTTCATCATGTCTATAGATGAAAAAGAGAAAAAACAAGTTGAAGATATAAACGTCCATTTAAGTGAATCTAATTTTGTGTGTGTGTGTGTGTGTTATATATGCATGTACCTTAATTACACAAATTCTGAAATTATGTGTCACTAGGTGTCATAAAAAATTTGCTTTCCGCTGACAAATTACTCTTTTCTGCTCTTTACCTTGCAGCCTTGAGTGCCTTCAGAGATAACCTTGGATTTTTCATTAAGCCTCTTTCTCTTAAAAACCAGCAAGAGATGAAGGGGCTGCTTTCAGAGATCTCATGGGGTTCAGAGAAGTTGAAACGAAAGGCCCATGTGAAGGTCCATTTTGAGATTTATTTGCTACTTTTCAACTGATTTGGATTATGAAGCTGGCAAGGGCTTTTTCACAGTGGGTCCATTGTCCCCGGCATTTGATGAAAGGTGAGGTGAGGCTTATGCTTCTTGCCGGGCCTCTCACTTGCCTGTTGCAATTTCTCAAAGTAAATACACCATTATCAATATAATATTAAAGTTTTTTTTATACTATCATCTAATTATGTACCAACACATAATTAAAAGAGTTAAATTTTCAAAATAATTGTTATAATAGTTAAAATCTTTTAATAATTTAACAATACATAATTAGATAATAGTGTAAACTTTATATTGAAAGTGAACTAAAATTAAACTCATATTATTATATACAAACTTTACAAAGTACTGTGAAAAAAAGGGTAAAAAAAACACATGAGAAAACTAAACATATAACCCTTGTACCAATGGGTAATGCTAGATGGATACTTTTTCCATGCTTAACAGGAGCAAAAATTCATATCTATTGTGTCTCACAACACATAACTCCTGAACAACATGAATAGTTTGAGATGAGCAAAAGTACATACACTTAGACATTTGCTTCCAGGGCAAAGGAAACTTATTGTACTAATTTTTCTCTTTCGATGAACTGCGTATGACAAGCCTAAATATCATATAGTTTTCGACATTTTCTTGTCCTTTTACATCTATAAGATTATCTAATAGAATGGGAAAAAAAGAAGCATTTTTAATTGTTCAAACTTGATATTCAAGTCCATTTCCAAAAAAATCCAGTTTTTTTAGTGGAAGAAAGAAATTATCTAGATCAACTCTTAGGGGTGTGTGCAGATGGTATAGTGTTGGCATAACTGAAGTCTGAAAACCAGAAGATGCTAAATTTAGATGAACAAAACAGTAATAATTTTAAACAATTAATCACATCTAATAACATATGTATATGTAGAAAATTGTATGAGATAAAAGTGTAGAATTGGGACCTGGCATATCAGAAGATTTCATAGTTATCTAAAACACTAGTTTGAGTATGTGACTGAATAGGTACCTGGTATGGAAGAAGATTTCATGGTCATCTAAAACACAGCATCCCTCAGATTTGACCCATGTCTGGCGCTGACGAACACTCCATAATTTTTTTGTTGGTGAATTCACCATATATTAGATGGACTGTTGTCTTCTGCACGGTAAATCGTTGTCCCAAAACTATAACAACCTCCACTTCATCACCAGGTTCAAGATTTGACATCAAGCCCTGCCACTCTTCATCTTTGAAGGAAGTCATTGTGTCTTGCTTGTAGGGATGAATGGTAGCCTTTGTGTAATTTATTATCAAGACACTAAAAAGATTACATTCAGATGCCAGGTTGAGAAGGGAAGATGAATAAATAATGCATAAAGTCATCGCTGTCAACTTGCAACCAATATCAGGCACTTGAAACAATACTGAGGATCCTTTGCCTTGGAAGGTTAGCCAATTAGGATATAAGTCACCAGGAAGAGAACAGTCCCCAGATCCATCATTAGTCCATCCCTGTACCATGAAATGTACATAAGAAACAGGGGCATGCATTTGACTATACATCATAGGGAATTCCATTTCATTTTTGTGCATTTGAGTTGACATTTATATTCAGTAATAATGAAAATATAGGGAATTCCAAAATGTCAAAGAAATACATATGGAGTCAGTTAAACATGAATTTTTTTTAAGATCATTACAATTAGAGTTACCAGGCTCACCATACTCTCTGGTATGCGGTACGTGGAACAGGTTGGGTACACAGTATGTTACTTCTTGAAATTATGATCTCAAGAATTTCTTTACACTGCGAAGTACCCCGAATTGGTATGCAGGAATTGGTACTCAATTCGCAGGGTTGGTGAGAGAACCCGATAACTATGATTACAATGTACTAGATGCCAACTAGGCTAGGCCGAGTCATTAGGCAAGTGAAACTTCAATGAAAATTCCAAATTCGGTTCCCAACGTATTAAAAGAAAACATTACAGATAAAGTGAAAAATAAATAAGCCACTAATTGAAGCAATGTAATGCATACTTATAATTTTAGATTTCTAGTGAAGTACATAGAAGAAAACAATGGACCTATTTTTGTAGTATTAATTTGCGGCACCAATTTATTTTCTTTCCATTTATATAAATTAATGACATCAAGATTTCACTAACTAGCAATAAAAAAACATAGAATTTTTTTTTGTTTTGGCGCACAAGGAACCAAAAAAAAAAAAAAAAAAACTAACTAAAGGAGATAAAAAGAAAGCTTGCATTCAGCAGTACTTAGTGACTGTTTTCTTGACAGTCAATATAACTGGATAATTTTCCTTTTTTTTCACCCTACAAAGCTACCTTAGCTATAGTTTGATAAAAATTAAGAGTTTTTCTTACAAAAATTCTCATTATTGAAGATGCCAAAAGACGGGTGAAGGAGACAGGTTGAAGAGGGATTGGTAACAGAAGAGTAAGGAATTACAGCTTGGGTGGAATCAGTATACAGGGGACAGATGTAAGCTCTGATACCATGAAATTATGAAAGGCTCATTCCATTATTCATAAAGCATAGGCTAAAGAGGTTTATGTCATGTATATAATATCTAAACATAACTTGAAGTATATTTAACTACACATTATCTAGATATCAAGTTTAATGGTGATAAAAACTTCTAATGTATAGCCACTTTTAACTACCACTATTCTTTTAAATTTGTTTTTTCTTAGAAATCAACTGTCATATTCAACATTTAGAATGTATAATATGATTTCATATCATCAATCGAAAAGGTAACATAAAAGACATAGGAGGACTAAATTGCAAGAAGATAAAATGAATTATATATATGAAGAATTGATCAAGAAATATATAAGGGTGAGAGTGAGATGATGGAAAGAGAAAATAGATTATGGGGTTCATAAAAGTGATGATGATAAAAATCATGAGAGAATGATACTGGTAGTAGTCATACAAAATATAGTGTATATTCTTTCACATTCATAATTTCAAAACATTAATTAGTTTACTTAGTAAATATTGAAATTGGAGAGAGGTGTTCTTCCAATATTGAGAAATAATGTGTAGTGGTAGTAGTAATACTAGTCTGATTACTGAGAGACCAATAGAGAAGAAACCTGTGAAATACTCTCTATAAGAGTATCAGTGGCTTTGCTGCATTCTCCAGCTTGAATAATAAGAGAACTCGTGAAATTTTCAGACCCTGCAATGTGAATGTTGTTCGGAAAATCAATTAACGTGGGAGTTTCTGTATATGATATCTGGGATGTACTAGGTCTTGATTCCAATTCTGCAGAATCTTTGGCAGATAAACCATGTGAAAGACTTTGAAGTGAAGATGAAATGCTCCCAAAAACTTTAATCAGGGACATGGGATTATTTTTTGGTGACATCAAAGACAAAATGAGAGAAGGAAATACATCACGTGATAATCCTTCATAGCCACAGAGGGACACATATTTGATACTTTTTGATCTCACTAGAGAAAAGGGCACTTGTGTGATAGCAGTGTTATCTGCCACTAGACTTGTCAATGATTCCATTTGCATGATGTCCTCTTCCAACTTGTCAATCTTTGAACAGCCAGAAAGAACAAGAGATTTCAGAGATGTCAGCTTATAGATACTTCTTGGGAGGTGGCTGAGGGATTTACAGTCCTTCAAATTTAACAGAATAAGATATTTGAGATCTCCAATGGTCGAGTGAATCATCGACAAACGTGGACAATCCTTGAGCATTAGCTTTTCAATATTTGGTAGCCTTGAAAAGTCGGGGGTCTCTGTCAAGTAATGGGAATGACTGAGATTAAGGATTTTCAGCTTATCCAGCAACTGAAAAAAATATAAGAAAATATAAATTAGACCATAAATAGAAAAATGGAATAAATGTCAACTATTACTATTATCATTAAGAAAACATTTTAAACACCTCCGGCTCCTTCCAGACTACTTGCAGATTGCTGTATTTTAAGTCAACAGCAACTAAATTTTTCTGATAAAAGTTCTCGGGCATGTATCTTAAAGGAAATCCATGCCAACAGAGCCAGCGCAAGTCTTTTGATAAATATTCATAGTCTCCAGCAAGGTTTACATGACCAAGTTGAAGCAATCTAAGTCTCTTCATCTTCTTAAACACTTTGGTATCGAAAAGAGCTTCATTGGTTTTTGGTAAACAGAAAGCCAGTCCCTTGACAGCTATTGTTGCCTGTGAAATCAAAAGCAAGACAAAATGAAAATGAATATCTTGCTTAACAAAAAGCAATAAGGCATGTGAATAATATAATGATGGCTATGTAGGACATAATTCGCAGCTAAAAGGTAGGAGCCAAGTGTTGAGTAAGAAAGAAACAATTTAAAAAAAAAATTATGATCAGAAAACATAATGGTGGTGCATTCAACTAATTGATACTCATTTTCCTTCCCTTAATAAGCATTAGAACTTATGAAACAAAACAATATATATAGTATATTGAGAAAGTTCTTACAGTGTTGTTTGTTAACACATCGACCACATCATCATGAAACCACAATCTGCTACGCTTCTCAGGCTTCTCTGGTGAATTCTCGCGAATGATCTCTCTTCCCATGACTTTCAACAAATCATGCATTTCAAGTTTGTTATTCTTGTCAACTTTTACAAGGCTTCGCTCTATAAGGACAGTTATTCCAATTTCTGCATGAAGTCCACAGCCATCTAAAATCTGTATAACATAGTTTCTGTCCTTACCTATAAAGAAACAACATATATCAAGGAATATATCTTTCTCCATATGATCGCTTAAACCATCAAAGCTTAATTTTAATTTCTTCTGTATTTGATCATTGGGAATAATTTCTAGTTTCAACAATGCACTTTCCCACTCAGCTATTGCCCTTTCAAACAAATAAGAGCCGAGAACTTCAAGGGCTAGTGGTAGTCTTCCAGAATAAGAAACTACCCTTCTTGAGAGTTTCCATGAAATTTGCTTTAGGAGCAGCTTGCTTAAATGCATGCCAACTGAAAAGCTCAAGAGATTCATTTTCTTCCATTTCTTCCATTCTGTATGTATTGTCCACTTGAAGGACATGCAGTAGACGCTCATCTCTAGTTGTGATGATTAACCTACTCCCTCCACCAAACCATTCACGACTTCCGCACAAAGCATTTAGTTGGTCCAACTTATTTATATCATCAAGTACAACAAGTGCCTTTTTTTGGCAAAGGCTTTCCTTTATTATAGTTTTCCCCAATTCAATGTTAGGTAGTTTCATCCTTCTAGTTTTCAAGATGCCTGAAAGAAGCTGTTCTTGCAAATAAACTTGGCCATTATCTTGGTCCCAAACTTCACTTATATTTGCAAGGAAACTTTTACCTTCAAAGTTTTGATTTATTTCATTGTAAATGGCTTTAGCAATGGTGGTTTTTCCACTTCCTCCCATTCCCAAGATTCCTACTATGAGAACCTCATTTGATTTACCACTTAACAATTGAATCATATCCTGCACACGAGATTTCACTCCCACTGGGTGATCAGCGACAAACAAGTATGTCCCATCATCTAGTTTTGTGGTAACAGTTTTAAGAATACCACCAATCAACTCGATTTCAGTTCTGGAAAATAATAAGTTAAAAATCAGATAAAAGAATCATCCATTAAATAGTCCTCACTATTAACAGCACAATCTATCAAACTGGGAAGAGGAATTTGGTGTGATCCATTAATATCAAAAACAGAAATAAAATACTTAGAAATTAGAATTGACCAATTTTGGAAAATATTTTCATGCAAATTTTGGCTACTATCTTTAGTTTGGAACGAAGTTTATTTTCTTTGGATTACTTGAATTACACTCTCTACCATGGTGACCTAACAGTACAGAATACAAGTGGACAATTATAGACAAGATTCATCAGATGAAAACCAGAACAATTAATTCAGTAGCTTTTGCTTTGTATTTAACCTATATTAAGGAATAATTTTTCCATGAGAATTATCTTTTAGTTCCATCTGTAGCACCAAATTCAAATTCAATATATCTACCTTTTGTTTTCCCCAAAATTTCTCTTTAAATGATGAGAAATTATAACGGAATAACAATTACAAAAAGGTAATTGTGCTACTGAGAACTGTTATTTCATTACAAATTGGTTAATATTTTCACTACCTTAAATTTGGTAACAAAGTAACCACTTTCCGGTCTCCACAACATAATGATCACTTTTCTATGGTTACTCTGCTATAACCTCTGTTTATTTAGGAGGTAACTTTGAAAATAAAAAAACACTTGTGCCATCGTCATTGAAATGGATTGCACCTAACAATAATAACCCTTTTTCCTTTTTCAAGTCATTTTGTGTGTGTAAATATTTTTAACAGTAATGTTACATAAACAATGTTATATATATATATATATATATATCCATTTTTATATCATTAGATTTATGTTTAAATTTGTGCAGAGTCCTCTGCACATAAGTTCTCTTTTTGTCTCTAAACATTGTTAAAATAAAAAAAAAGTGTTTAAAAGATAAACTGTAGACACTCATACTTCTTGAAAACTAAGAGATGTCACAATTGTTTATTGATATGAAATGATCAAGTTAGAATAAGTTATATAAATAATAAATCATGATAAGCATATGCATGCGGAGTTAGAGTAGGCGTTTATAGGTCAGTCTGGTTTCATTTAAGAATCAGCCTCAAACCAAAGAAAACTTCATGATTTATGAATTTTACAAATCAAACCAAAAAAGTGAGTCCTTAAAGATCAAACCAAATCGAACCACAGTTCATTAGAGTTTCAAGTTCCACTAGAACACTGTCAATGCTTAAGTTAATACATTCAACAAGTATTGCTCAATGGCAACAATAAAGTAGTTGTTTGTAATTATTGTATATAGTGTACTATTGCTATACTAAATGTACTACAACTGTACGCTTGTACTATCTTGTACTTCAAAGCCTTCTGCTTTATTATAAATAAAACCAATTTTGTACAATGTTAATTACCTACACATTCACACAGATTAGGATTCTCTCCTTTGACAGAAATACTAAATCATTTTGAGATACATTACAAAGAACATAATAAAAAAATTGTGGAATTTAAACCTTTGTTTTTTTTACAATGTGACAGCATGGTGGTTTGAACCTATGACCTCTTGCAAACTACCCAAACCCCTCACCATTAGCCCACTCCTAGTGTCTCGGAGAAAACTTTTTTAATCATAATGAAACAAGTTGAAAAGTACTTAAAATAGCAAGTTTTAATAAAAAAGTATTTCTTTTCATTTCCATTGTATTGTATGTCAATATACTCAATATACAAGTGAATTATCCAAATGGAAGAATGATTATAACTATCTTTACCGTTCATTTCCACTCCATTCTTTTGTTCATGCATCAAATCAAACAAAGGAACTTGAATCTTTTATGCATGGCAGATGGCATACAAGTAAATGGTAATTATCTGAAAAAGAAAGAAAACTTAGATTACCCGTAATTTTTTGAATACCATCCAGACAAATTTGCAGCTTCAGTGAGTGCTCTTTTCCAACCGAAAATCGTATCTTTCGTAGCCGAGATTCTCTGTACAAGTCCTTCCAATGTTTTTCCAAAAGTTCCTATCTGCTTACGCACTTCTGATGGTTCCACACCATAGAATACAGGTAGAACTTCTTGACCAATAGTTCTATGACACTCCATGATTTTCTTCACTTCCTGTAGGCACCATGTAGAATCTGCATAATTTATTGAGAAAATGATGATTGAGATTCTAGCACCTTCAATTGCCTGCAACAGCGAGGATGAGATATTTTCCCCCCTTTCAAGTTTGTCATCCATGTAAACCTCTATACCAGCATTTTTAAAAGCGGCATAGAGATGAGAAGTAAAGGACCTGCGAGTGTCTTCACCTCTGAAACTCAAGAACACATTGTGGATCCATTTGTATTTTGGCTTATAATGATTAATTCCTCTTCCCATCTCTTGCAGCAAATCATGCATTTCAAGCTTGTTATTCTTGTCAACTTTTAGAAGGCTCCGTTCAATGAGGATACTTATCCCAGTTTCTGCAGGAAGTCCACAGCCATTTAATAATTGTGTAATATTGTGTCTGTCCTTACCGATATAGAAACAAGCTATTTCAAGGAATATTTCTTTCACAGAATCATCTAGAAAATCATAGCTCAGTTTTAGTATCTTCGGTATGGCATTACTTTGATTTCCTTCAAGTTGATCCAATACACTTTTCCACTCGGATACTGTTCTATCAAGAAAAAACGAGCCAAAAACTTCAAGAGCTAGAGGCAATCCTCCACAGTAAGTCATTGCTCTTCTTGAGAATTTAGTGAAATTATTTGTAGGACTAAAATTCTTAAAAGCATGCCAACTAAAAAGCTCAAGAGAGTCACTTGTGTCCATTTCCTTCATTTCATATACATGGTCCACTTCAAAGTCATCAAGCAGATGCTTATCTCTGGTTGTAATGAATATTACACTCTCAGGACCAAACCATTCCCGACTTCCACATAATGTTATCAGTTGGTCCACTTGACTCACACCATCAAGTACTACAAGTGCCCGTTTAGGAAGTATTTTCTCTGTTTCATTGCTATCTATCATCATGTTTGTTGTAATTATAATATCTGAAAGAAGTTGATTTTGTAGATAATATTTGCCGTTATCTTGCTCCCATACATCCTTAATATTTGCAAGGAAACAGGAACCCTCAAAACTGAGACTCATCCTATTGTAAATGGCTTTGACAATGGTTGTTTTACCAATTCCTCCCTTTCCCCATATTCCTACCATGTGAACTTCTTTATGATCGTATCTCATGCTTCGAAGCAACACATCTTGCGCACGAAATTGTATCCCAACTGGATGGCGCGGGAGGCACAAATATGTACTATTTAGTATTATATGAACAGATTCCATGATATTCCCAATTACCTTGGTTTCATTGCCAGAATAATAACTAGGAAATCAGATAAAAGCAGCATCTATATAGTATATACAAATGATATCACGTACATGTAATTTATAGCATCATCTATCAAAGCAAGTGGGATTTGGCTTGAACTAGAAACAACAAAACAATTTGGAATGGATTATGTATGGCTACTTTTTATAGCCTTGGGAACAAAATGGTCAAAAGATATCTTCATTCTTCACTATATAAAGACCATAAATTTTGCAGTGAAATCAACAAGTAATTTACGAAAGTCTCTGACAATTTTTATTTAATGCAAGTAATTAGTGAAAAAAATTTAACTTGATTTGCAATTAGTATAATAATTTTTTGTAACTAAATAATTAAATCTAATACCAATGACCCTGTAGGCAGCCTAGTGGCACCCAACTTCCTTAAGAAATACTTTATATGAGTTCAATCCCTAACGAGCCTCATTGTTCACTTTAGTTTAACTTACCTTTCCCCATCCTCTTACCAGGTTTTCCAACTTCCCTTGTAACAAAAAATTAATCATTAAATTAAATGAAAAATAACTATTTTTGTATTTGGAACATAGAAAAATCACTATTGCAATGTCAACCTAACATCTTTGTTCAAATTCACACCCACCTTGTCTGCCTTAGCTTAGTCCAAGTGGAATTAATAACTATACAAATCAAATTTAAATGTGATCATGGTTAATGTAATCTTTTTTTTAGAAGAATTTAATTTTGATCCCTTTTCAGTGTAAAGAAACTTTAACTTTACACTGTCATGCTTTGACAAATCATTAAAAGAATTTGATTATCACAAAATTTCCTAGGAAGTATAACTCTTGTAATGATGTGTCAACACATTATTAGATAACAATGAATCAAAATTAAACTCTTCCAAATACATCTAATTTTTTTTTTTTGTAAACTAACATTTTGGTTTCTAAAAATATCTCTCAATCTTAATTTAGTATTTGATTTAAATTATATGTATTATTCAGTCCTTCAATTATTCAAACTCAATTCATGTTACTCCTTTTCCTATCTTTGGTATGGAGTAACTCAAAACGAGTTTGAATAATTTAAAGACTAATCATACACATAATTTAAATTAATAATTAAATTACGAGCAAGGTACATTTTCACAAACTAAAATGTTATTTTACTGATTTTTTTTGTAAACACGAAAATAAATTAATTTAAAAAAACAATTAATTTATGAATTCACAAACAAATATCATTAAATAGATTTATTTTATTTATTGTAATATCATAGTTCTTAGAAACACATTTTGAAAAAAGACAAGCTATTATCCAGGAATTACCCGAGAATTGAGACATCCCAACCACAAAAGAAAGCAGCTTCAGCGAGGGCTCTTCTCTAACCCAACTGAGTATTTTCCTCCACTGAAGTTCTCTTTATCAGTTCTTCAAACGCTTTTCCAAACTCACCACTCTGCTTGCGTACTTCCCACATGTCCACACCATAGAACACTGTCAAAACCACCTGACCCATGGCTCTGTGACACTTCATGATTTTGTGAGCAACATTTGTCATATTGAATTTTTGATGATAACTAAACAAAGGATTCCGCACCAAGAAGACAAGAACAAGTTCCCAAGGAGTACTCAAGACTTATAGGCTTTTACTTATCATTGTAAGAGTAATTAATTGCTTAAATCAACTAGCAAGCATTTTGTTTCAATCTTTCAAAACTATTCCTAAAATAAGATTTAATAAAAAGATAGTTTTCTTTAAAAATGCTTTGAAAAGAAAGATTTTTTAACTTACAAAAAATGAGTTTTTAAGTCACTTGTAGTCGACTACAATATTGATGTAGTCGACTACACAGCTGGAAAATGTTAAATTTACAACGCTTTCCAAAAGTCAGAACAAACTTGTAGTCGACTACACAAGTATTGTAGTCGACTACCAATAAGCAAAACCTTGAAATGCCTGTCTTTTTGAAATGTCCCGAGGATGCTTGTAGTCGACTACAATGCTGTGGTAGTCGACTACAATGCTGATAAAAATACTTTTGCTAAATACATGTTAACCCGAGGACATTTGTAGTCGACTACCAAAGCTATTGTAGTCGACTACATCGTTTTAAAAATTGTTCCTTTTTAAAAATGCATAAACCAGAGGAGACATGTAATCGACTACATAAGCTCTGTAGTCGACTACATATTATTTTTTATAATATATCTCAGTTGCCTTGCTTTTAAAAGAGAATCCGAGAGCTATTGTAGTCGACTACCTTGTAAGTGTAGTCGACTACATGCATTCTGTTCATAATAAACTCTCATGTTTTTAAAAGTCAGAAAGGCTTGGTAGTCGACTACAACAGTCGTGTAGTCGACTACACACGCTCCAGAAACTTTTCCAACGGCTAGTTTGAATATTGTTTTAATACCTACCTACTACCCAACGGATCAAAAACTTGTAAGAGCTATTTATAGCTCATCTAAATTAAGTTTCAAACATACAAAAGATCAGAAATTCATTTTGAAAGAGCTTTTTCTAATCTTCAGTTCATCATACTCTGTTTTCTATTTGAAAAAGCTTGCTTAGTGATTTGATCATATACTCATCTGTTCTTCAAGTTGTATATCTGCTCTTGTGAGAGTTACAATCTACCAAAAACCATTAGATTATTTTGTGTAAGTTGAAGGAGAGAAATTCCTTGTTGTATTGAGGGAGGCTCTTGCACATAGAGGGTGGAGGATCCCATACTAAGTGAAGAGTGCTCTTTATTGTAAGGGTTTTTATCAAGCACCCAAGTTAGAAGCTTGAAGTATAGTTGAAATCTCGGATGGACGATCTCGAGGACTGGACGTAGATCACAAGAAGTGATTGAACCAGTATAAATCTTGTTTGCATTCTCTCAACCCTTATCTTTTACTTATAAGTTATATTCTATCAACTTATCTAACTTGATGTTTTTAATGTTGTGAATTCTTGTCTTATACTTTCTGTATCAAAAAGCTCATTAATTTTAGTCTTTATCCTTTGCAAGTCCATTGATCTTAAATAATTAGCATCATTAAAATAAACCTTGCAAAAGTTTTTGAAAACTCAATTCACCCCCCTCTTGAGTTATTGAAGCCACTTGGTAACAGATTTTCTGCAGTTCCTGCAGACACCAGCTAGAACCAGCATAGCTTTTGGTAAAAACAATGATAGAAATCCTAGACCCTTGGATTGCATGCAGTTGTGAGGGTGAGATATTTTCTTCATTTCCAACCTTAATATGATCGTCAAAGAAAGTTTGGATTCCCGTCATTCCTAAATGTTCATTGAGAGTAGAAATGAAAGACTCAGTGGCATTATCTTTGATTGGGAAGCTGAAGAACACTTGGTATAGCCATTTGGGATTTGTGGTGTTTGATGATGAAAAACTTGAGGAAGAAGACATGGTTTGCGATAACTCTGGTGCTGGTGTAGAAGAAAGTGGGGGATGAAGCCAAGACAACGGAGTGGTTCACTCACAAGTTGGAAGCAGAAGTCAAGGTCTATTTTTTAGGAGGAAGAAAGAGTGGGGAAATTACCAATGGTCAGCAGTCAACAATAATAACACGCTTGAATATTATATAGGTAAACACTATATACTTTAATTTTTAGGAGATTCCTTACTCACCTTTGTTTTTATAAGTGTTCAGGTACGTTATTAATATTTAGCCACGATGTTGAAAGTAAAGTGTTATTTTGCTCGGTCAAAGTTGTTTAAGGTGACGTGGTAACTTTTTTTCATTTTGCTTTTGATGATTTGTGTGTGATGATTGAGAAAGACAATACAAGAAAGGCAAAAAAACAAAGAGTGTAAATGTGACAATTCGATATTCTTACAAAGCCTGGTGGCTCTGTAGCAATGCTCATGTTGAATTATAATTATTAAAATATAAATAAAATAATTAATTTTTTATTAAATAAGATATATAACTAAATATTAATTAATAATTATAAAAGGATATCGATACTCTTACAAAAAAGAAGGGTATCAAAAAAATCTCCTTAATTTTGAATTTGTGAAAAATTTTATATTATCATTTAATAATGTATTATCATATACAAATTAATAATTATATAATTATTTGAGGTGAGTATCCAATATTATTAAATTATTTTCTAGGGTGAACTAGATGAAAATTATGTGTTCCAAAAATAAGAGAAGTCTTACTTCAAAACACTATGACCATAACAAGTATAAAAAAAAATAATGTAAACACAATTGTTTCATCCTAGTGCGGGTGCTGTGAAGAAAATTTCCCCCAACATCACATTAAATATCTCCTGTCTGTCTATGGACTAAAAAATAGTTATCTTGTTATAATAATTCAACTAAATTTTTTCCGAGTTTTTTTCTTCCTTAGTAGACTAACTTTTGAATTAAATAATTAACATAACTCTTCTAAATAAATAATATCCCTTTAAAAAAAATGAATTATAGCTCTTTCTTCCTATTATTTATTTAAGTCCACTTGCGCGGCCAAACTCAAATTTTAGTTGAAACTAGTTACACGTGTAACTTTTTTGTTTAAATTATTAAATATAATGAGCCAAGGAATTTATTTCTGAATGTAAAAAAAATCTATTATCTATTAGTAAAGGGACTGCCTCTAATGCCACGTGGCAGTCCCAGGTTGCAATTGATAAACAATTCTTCCCGCTTAATTTTAGTAAGATGCGCCAAATTTCACTCTTTGTCAGTTTTTAAATCCCTTCTCTCTATTATATGCACCTTTTTTTAGTTTTATTTATTTTTTATTACATCAACATCTACGGTAATGACTAAGCATTTGGAGAAAATGCAAAAGCCCTTCAATGTTGTGTAGAACCCTTCATCTACCTGTGTTCGTTGGTCTTCCAATCTTTAGTTGTCGCTGATGAGAAATGGATATCGAGCCCTCCTCTACCACCTATGCTAAATATTTCACTCCTGTTTGTCTTTTTTGGTTGATCACTGCCGCTAGTGAGTGATCTTGCTTTAAGATTTTTTCAATGAGATGAAGTCTATGATAATTTGTCATAATTTATGTTGCATCATGGCCAATTGTTTTAACCTCTGTTGTTGTTGTTGCATCTTTTCAGCTTCAATGGCGATTGTAGTTTTGATGAGAACAAATGAGAGCTTTTAAGATTAGATTAGGGTTTCGCAAGATAACAAAAACTGAATAAAAATAAGGGGAAAAGGGAAATAAAAAACAAAAAGGAAAACCCTTGAAGGAGAGGGCTGAGAGAATGGGAGGGAGTGATAGAGAGTAGGGGTGTTCATAACCGAACAAAACCGATCAAAATTGAAAAAACCGAACCGAAAAACCGAAAACCGAACAAAACCGATTAATTTTGGTTTTGTTTGGTTTTGTTTTATGAAAACCGATTGGTTTGGTTCGGTTTTCGGTTTTCATTTATAAAACCGAACCAAACCAAACCAAACCGAATTCATATAATTATCTATATATTTTTTATAATTTACATATTTATAAATGATTATATTTAAATTTTTGGTTGTTTCTATAAATATTTTAGGCCTATTTATTGTTTATAATTATGTAATGATGTTTTTCTTAGGATTTTATACCAACTTTTTTTTAATTGGTCCATAACAAGAACAAAATGATGATGTGTATGAATTTTTTTAAGAAAAAAATGTTTAGTGAAAAACCGATTGGACCGAACCGAACCAAACCGATTGTAATTGGTTCGGTTTGGTTCGGTTCTTCAATTTTAAAAAAACCGATTGGTTCTTAATATAGAAAAACCGATTGGTTTGGTTCGGATGACTTTTCTCCCCAAAACCGAACCAATCCAAACCGCGAACACCCCTAATAGAGAGATGCCTTAAAAAGGGCCTTCAATTTTTTGTCTTAAAAAATATACTATAAATAAATAAATATATAAAAGATTTTAAATATATATATATATAAGAAGAGGAACACGGAGAGAAAGGATCAACTGCTCTGGGGAGCACAGATAGATTAACACGATTCATAATCAGGTGCTCATAGTGGTAGTGGGCTACTCTCCTTCCCTTCTTTTCATAAATTTGGGACTTTCAAAAAGAGGCTCCGAACCAAAAACGAGAACTGCCTCCAAATTGCATGAATGGAAGAAGAATCCTCATATATCATTAAGCAGGCTAATTTACAATGTTAGACATGTTTCAATAGTATTACTTCCTTTGTACTATTTTTTTGTCATATTTTTTTTATTAAACCACAAAATTTGGGAAAACCTTTGATTGTTGGCTTTTGGGAAAAGGACTAATGTATAATTAATGGAATCACCTAACGAAAGGAGATACCAAACCAAACTCAATTTAAATATTGTATTTTAAATTTTTTGTTAGTTTTGCTTAATGCTGAAAAACATCTTAAAATGAGAGTTAAAGTTATTTTGCCTGAAGTGCTTCCTTATGGTCTACATGTTGCAAATAGATAAACAAAAAAATTAATTCTTTTATTTATTTATTCTTATCGTTACTGCTAACCACGTACTTATGTTATGTGCTTTTATTTTCATTGGACTTCTCTCATGGTTTGTTTATTAAAGCAGCAACTGCCTTTACTTGCTAACCGTGAGCCCATTGTCTTTTATTCCTCTATATTTGATTCTCATGCCTGCATGCTTTTTCAATTTGTATACATGTTTTCACAAAAATCCTACATGTGTTGCAACAACAAATCAAAACGTGGTTTGGTTTGATCCTCAACCATGCTCACACGTAGAAAGTTTATTTATAATTTTTTTAAAAATCATTAACTTATGTTGTAATGTAATTACTAATAATTATAGTTTTTGTTTTCCCTTTTCATTTTAAAAAACCTAAATTACTTTTAAATTTAAGTATGATTTTATATAAATATGAATTAAGTAATGGGTTTGAGTGTAGGAATTTAAACATTAAGAGTAAATAATCTAATTAGATATTTATTCTACACATATTTATGTTAAGAATGTTTCTTTTATTGTTTTGACGTAATTTAATTATTAATCTATGATTATTTTTTAAAAAAATAAAAATAAAAACTCATAAGAATTAATATCTCATTTTTTTTATATATTAGCTATTGTTTCTGATTATATTTTTCTCTATATTTCATTTTTAAAGCTCTTCATTTAGAGATTTTAATATGAGTTTGCTGTTGAAGTTGTCTCCATTAGCTGCTTCTGGTAAGATTTTATTTGTTTTTATATGATATTACTTAATTCATGTGATATCCTATTGATTTAGCTTCATTCTTTGATCACTGTTTTTAATTATTTGGTTTTTCTCTATTCTTTTTGCTTTTTAAGTGTTTGTGATATTGTTGTTGTTATAGTTTTGAAGTTATTGTACGTTCTCGCATTTTATTATTGTTTTATTCTGTGTTGATTCACAAATGGATATGTTGTATCTAGATGGATATGTATAGTGATATGTTGATTAAATTTCTAGACATTTTGTTGAGTAGTGTGTTCTTATCATAGTTATAAAAATCGGACCGGTAGTCAACTCGGTCAGGGTACTGAGTCACTGGGTCACTGGTTCAACCAGTGGGTCACTGGTCGAACCGCATAAAATTAAATAAATATTTAAATACATATATATATAAATACACACTACATATGATGATATTTATCATTATAAATAAATAAAATATATTTATTTTGAAAAAAATATGACTACCATTGCGTAGATCTCGAAAAGTTATATGAAATGGACATATAATTAGTCTAAATCAGACAAACGAGTCAAAAGTTATGATTTTTCAAAGTTTAAATTTTTTTTTTTAATTTAGTGACCCGGCCAGTTACGGTTCAACCAACCAAGTCACCGGTTTTCATCAAAAACCGGCCGAGTCGGATCGGGTTGAACCGGTTCTGAGACATACCCGATCCAACTAGTCACCCAGACCAGTTACTGACCGGCCGGTCTAGTCCGGTTTTTATAACAATGGTTCTTATAGTCTTTAAGTTGTTAATGTTAGAGAAAAAAAATGGATTCTAATAAAGATGAATGTAAGGAAGCCAGATTGAGGAGAAGATTAATTGTATTGAGAAAGAAAGCACGTGTCAGCAAACAGAATGGAGGTAAAAAAAATTAGTTAAAATATTCAATTTTTTGTTAGAAAAAAGGCATTTATTATTTGAATTTTAAAGTTATATTTGATTTGATTTTTGCAGATTGTTTTTCTAATAGTTCCTAAATAGGTAAAACTTCTATGAGACATTCTGAAAAAAAAATAGATGTCTGATGATTTGTCTAGAAGAGGGCAAAATCATATTATTTGTTCTGGTAATTCCCCAATTGGTGGAAATTCTATGAAAAGCTTAGGGAAAAGGAAGGTGTTGGCTGATGTGACTAATAAAGCATTGAATAAAGATGAAGTTTCTAATTATACTGATGAAAGTATAAGAAAATATTTTAGAAGTAGCAAGATGTTGGGTGAGTTGTTTTGGGAAAAGCTATGATGATATTGCTTATGGTGAAAATTATAGAAAGAGGAATGTTGTTGATTATATTTCTAGATTAGCAGTGAGTGTTAATCCATGTTCTAAATTTGTTGCAAGTACTTCAAAAATACGAAAAAATATGTTGGATGATGATTGTGAAGTAATAGACTTGGGTGAGACACTGTTTAATAATGGTTTCGGTGATGGAGTTGTTGCTCATCAAAGTTGTACTTACAAAAGGAAATCTATATTGAATCCAAGTTGTCATTTATCTTCTGGATGTCATGTGATCAGTAGAGGAAAGTTATTTTCACAAGCTTCTCAGCCTGATATATCAAAAGATGATCTAATTTCTATTATAGTTGAATATGATTTCAATTATGATGACATTTTTGGTAAGTTTTATGTTGCAACATTATAAGTTATTTTTGTATGTTATTAGTATTTTTTATAATTTTATAATTTGTTTTTGCATGTGATCAGCTTCTCAACAACTTGGTTATTTGGATGTTGGTTCTTATGACAACAATACTTATATTCAAGAAGGTATTATTGCTCTAAAATTTTATTTTATAATTATCTATATAATCTTAGATAATATTTTCATAAATAACTAAATATATTTAGATAATGGATTTTATATGAATGGTCATTATTTTATTTTCCTCTTTATTAACATATAAATTCATAAACTCTTCTAGAAAAGGCATAAAATCAATAAAGTTGTACTAAAAAAATTACACAAAAATAAAAGGAAAAAAGTGAAAAAAGAACCTGTGAAATTCATGGATGCATGTACTAGTTGTTATACTAAAATTGAAATTAGTGACGCAAAATGCACTGTGTATGTTGTACCGATGCAACAAGATGATTATGTTGAAACATACAATTTGACTGCACACCTTTAGAAATCTCCTATATGTTTTTCTATTACAATTTAGGAGAATTAATTCCCTTAAATGTACTAGGCTGATGTGAGGGACTACGCCTTTAAGATCAGACGAAAATAAACTTAATCTCAGTTAACACAAAAATTAACTCTAGAATACTCTTACCATATAACCAAAAGAAAAAATCATAAATCTCCTATAGTTTTTGATTCTTTCTCATTCCCATTACCCCAAAATGCAATAGCGAGATTCTTAATATATCGTACAATTGAACTAAAGTTGGAAGAGACTGAACAAAGTTATTACTTGAAAAGAGAGCGTATAATGTGCATTATTCACCATCCAACAACTTCCACTAAATTATGGATTCATTAACTACCTACTACTGGAGAAATTCTTCTACAGACTTAGTAATTAATATATATACAACTTGTATAGACTAATCCAATAAAAGAATAATGCATTATCATTTTAAAAGTAAAACAGCTGTTTGGACATAAGTTTATAATTTATTAATGTACAATCATAAAATGTCAATTTTTTTTATTGGCTTAGCCTATACAAGTTGTGTAGGCTCTAGAGAAGAGTCTCTCCTAATATTGCCAACAGTCAGGCAATCATCACCAAATCATGGTCGGAAAAGTAATTAATCAAAAGAATGTATAATTATAATATACAACAAAATAAAAGTAGAAATTAAAAGGTAGCAGTAATCTATTAACACCCCTTGAAGCAATGCTAAATCTAACTCTACAAATCATCTCTTAACCTATTGACTATATAGATTTTTTCACCATTCGAGCTCTTACGAAAGAATCAGTATGATACACATTTCCTTATAAAACTTGTTAGAATATTAAGATTCTTATTGTTTTAAGATTCTTATTGGGTTGAACTTGTACTAGTTGTACTACACTAGTACTTGACATAGAATATTAGTATAAATCAGTGTATTCAGTTAACGTTTTATAACACATCTCACATCATCAAATTTAATAATATTATCTCTCATATCTCTTTTCGTCATTTTCCTATAAATATTCAAGGAAGATTATTAGTAGCCTTATCGAAATATTTAGGAAAAATGACGCTTCACTAGAATGGCTTCAGCACTACTACTATGTATGATATAATCGGAAAGGGCAGCAAATGTGCCAAACTTACTCCATCACAATGTAGACATTATCTTGGTCTTCAAATGCATCATAGAATTGTACCAAATTGTTGTGTCTAGTCAAAGCTTGCAAATATTTTAACCTCCCATCTTTCATCTTCAATTGCAATTGCACTTGTTATCTAGCATTGGCAACAAAAAGGATGAAAATGAAAGCAATAATTTCAATCTTATCATTCCATTTCTATAAATATAGTGTTTAAAAAAGTAATTAGGTGCAAGACAATATTATGCTTGACAGTTTTAAATGCTATTGGAAGTTTCAAGATGCAGATTATCATCGTTGGCTAGCCTAACTTTTCCACTCAGCTGCATTTTCATCATTAATATTACTGGGCATATTTGCTACATGTATTTCCATATGCTATGAAGAAATTTTAATCTATGCAAGAAATAAAGGAGCAAAGAAGAGTATAATAGAACACTATTTTACAATTTTTTTTACCTCGATAAGAAATCAAACTAGGAAATAAAGCAAGAGATTGACATCCATATTTTAAAATTCAAAACATGGGAAGAAAATTAAGGAGAACATGTGTCAATATTAATGAAATAATTGTGTTGAATCCATTTCACTCTCAGTAAAATAGGAGTCCCTAATTACTTCCTTGAAGACCTCTTCATAGCTGCACAACAGCCTATGTAACTCCTGCTGCTGGGACCTAGACAGATTTTGCTCACCACCCGATTCCACGGCTATTGACCAGAACCACCCTTCAATTTCCCTAACCTCATCCTCCACAATACTTTGGAGAGTTGTAGAGGCACCCTCAAGTCCCCGTTTCTTTGTAACGACACCATTCCCTTTCAATTTAATCACACACCCCTTTTGATTGAAAACCATAGACATTTCCTTCCAATCCATAGTGACCTTCCCTAAGGTTTCCAACCACACTACGCCCAGAATAACATCCACACCTCCCAACCCCAAAATATCTGTATCCAAGGTGACCTCTAGTTCCCCTATGTGCAAGAACAACCCAACACATTTCCCCATAGTCATAACTCGGTGGCCATCCCCCAACCGCACTCTCACCGACTGTGATGAATCCACTAATAAACCCAAAGTTGAAACCACCGCCGGAGTAATGAAATTGTGGGTAGCCCCACTGCCAATAAGCACAACAGAGATATTCCCTCCAAAGTACCCTCAACCGCATGGTTTTAACACTGGACAACAGTGAATTGGTGATGCCAAAAACGCCCATGACATTACACTTAAGTTGTTCTTCCTCCTGTTCGTCATCAGCTTCAATGGCAATGATCTCACCCTCCGCATTAACAACTTCATCATCGCCCAATATAATCAACTAAAAGTGTTTTGCAGCATATTGATGAAGTGGGTGATACCGCTCACCACAACAGAAACACAACTCTTTCTCCCTTTTCTCCATCAACTCCAAATAAGACAGATGCCTGATAAGAGGATGTCGAGTCCTATCAAAATAATAAAATTTACCGGTTCACAAACTAATTTGTAGTATAGAGAATGAACCGAATCGTTTATCAAGGAATCTAAATACAAAAATTTAATTAGATCAAGATAATTAAAAAGGGGGTTTTGATGATTTGCAAAGAAAACACACCGGTTGAATTAAAGAAAATCAATTAACAAATTAATCAATCTAAGGAAATTTACCGATCTTAAGTTTAATCCATCATTGATCATAAGGAATCCACTTAATTGCTAACCATGTTCTTGGCCATAGATCACATTAAAAAGCTTTAACATGATCTAAGAATCCTCTACTAGATAAGCATCTAAGATTTAATTAACCAAGGTTAGATAAATTAAGCACCATCCAAACATAAATTAACTTAAGATCCGAAATTTAACCAAGCTAAACAATCCATCAAAAAGTTTTAATATATTGTTTAGTCTTTGTTATCCTCTTTGAATACATGATAATAAAGCAATTATCACATAAACATCTAAATCAAATTAAGTAATTCAATATAGATTAAAATCAAAACAGGAAGAAGAGAAACTTGAATAACAATTAAGTAATATGAACAATCAAAACAAGATCTCCAAATTAAACACCAAGATAATTAATTCCTTGGATTGATTACAAAAGCCTGGTCTTCCATAAATGGGAAGGAAGAACTCAGAAAATGAAGAACAAAAACGAAATTCTAAAGAGAAGGGAGAGGAAAATAGAACTCTATCAAATATTCAAAGTTACTTAAAATTTTATGATGCTAAATACAAGAGAGATTGACCTTATTTATACTAATCCTAGAGACCAATTTAGAATTGATAAAAGCTTTAATCAACTAGAATGCAAGATAAAAATGGAGGTTTGTCAATAATGGTGGGTTAGTGCATGGTTGGTGGCTTCTAGTCAACAAAAATGGAGGTTTGTCAATAATTGTGGGTTGGTGCATGGTTGGTGGCTTCTCGTCAGCAATTCTTCTCTGATTTCCAGCTTAATTTGCATGCCCGAAATGACATATTTTCGCTTGGAGGTCTCATAAGAATTGTAGCTTTATGTCTCAGCTTTCCAATGGCACCGGTTTTAGCTCAAAAGGAGGCCTATAACCCATGATATGATCCAATATGTACACACTACTTAGATTCCAGCGACAACAAGCCCACTCTGACTTTCAGGCCTATTTTGGACCATTAGAAGTTTGATCCAGCTTTTGAGTTCTTCATGAAACTTGTAGATCTTTGTCTTAGCTTTTTATAAACACCAAGATCACCTCAAACGGATCACCAAATCCCAAGTTATGGCCTAATCAAGGAGGAAAGGTCAAAATGCATCAAAATCTGAGAGTTAATCACAATTTACATTAAAGCCCATTCAGGCAAAAAAAAATAAAACTCAGCTAATATACTAATATTGGGTACAATAAACATCCAATAAAACCAAGTACAAAGCTAACATAAGTGTCTCAAAATGATTGATCAAATTCCCCCACACTTAAGCTTTTGCACTCTTGGGCAAAACATATAAGATCAAAACTAAGGAAAAGCAAGAAACACTCTAATATTAAACTAAAAGCATAAAACTAATTATACATAATCTAGCCCACTTTCGTAGGAAATAACGATGACACTTAGGATGTGTCACAAGCCTTTAAACCCTTAGGTGTCCCTAGTGGACGAATTATAGTCTCGTGAGGGTTTACCAATATGATATCCACAAACATGTAATACTCTATTTAATCAATTCAACTAATTTTTAAATACAAGCATTGTATCAAATATAAACCATAATCAATAATTCAAATATGCTTAACAAAGTATAGTTGAATCAAAGCAATTGAGAATAAAGTATACATAACATAATCATGCTTTAATCAGAAATAAGCATGTTCAAATTGAGTAAAATTTCTCATAAGGACACTCAAATCACACAAAGTATTTAGGTTAACTGTTTGCACTCAACTCAGTCAAATTATGAAAGTATTTTACCATATGCTTGTTGACAAGAGGTTGTCGAGACCTCGTCAAATAATAAAAATTACCGATTCGCAAACTAATTTGCAGTATAGAGCATGAACCGAATCGTCTCTCAAGGATCCAAAAAGAACAAAGATTTAATCAGATCAAGATAATTAAAATGGGGGGTTTTGTTGTTGATTAACAATATTGATAAAAATACAAGACTTAAAGTTGAAAACAAATCTAAAGAAACAACCAATCCAAGGAAATTTACCGATCTTGAGTTTAACTCATCATTGATCACAAGGAATTCATTTAATTGCTAACCGTGTTCTTGGCCTTAGATCACATCAAGACGCCTCAAGATGATCCAAGAATCCTCTACTAGATAAGCATCTAGGATTTAATTAACCAAGGTTAGATAAAGTAAGCACCATCCAAACATAGATTAACTTAAGATCAAGAATTTAACCAAGCTAAACAATCTATCAAAAAGCTTTAATATATTGTTTAATCTTTATGATCCTCTTTGAATACATGATAATAAAGCTATTATCACATCAACATCTAAATCAAATTAAGCAATTTAATCTAGATAAAAATCAAAAGAGGAAGAAGAGAAACTTGAATAACAATTAAGCAATATGAACAAGCAAAACAAGATCTCCAAATTAAACAACAAGATGGCTAATTCCTTGGATTGATTATGAGAGCCTAGCCTTCCATGGATGAGAAGGAAGAACTCAGAAAATAAAGAACAAAAATGAAATTCTAAAGAGAAGGGAGAAGAAGAGAAAGAAAACTAACAAATACTCAAACTTACTACAAAATTGAATTCTAACTTACTTCAAAATTGAATCTATCTAATACAAAGAGGTTGGGTCTATTTATACTAATCCTAGAAGCCAATTTGTACATGTACATAATCTGAATACAAGCTACAAGAATATGAAAATTGTCAAAAATGGAAGCTTGATGCATGGTAGGTGGGTTGGTGCATGGTACGTGGGTTGGTGTATGGTTGGTGGCTTTTAGTCAACAACTCTTATCCGACTTCTGGCTTCAAATTCATTACCTAGACGGTGCATTTTGGCTTGGATGTCTTCATCAAAGTTGTAGCCAGTTGTCTCCTTGAAAATCTCCAATTTGAATAATGTCATTTGGACTTTTAGAACTCCAGAAATGCCAAAAACACTGCACCTACCTCAAGTTAGGTTGGAAGAACGTGTTTCCAAATTCAAACCAACTTGTAACTTCATTATCATGCCTAAAACGACATCTATTGACAAAATGGTCTTCAGTGAAGTTGGAGATATGGGTCTTATCTTTCAAATGACCAAGTTTCAGCCCAAGAGGATGCCTATAACCCACTATATAGTCCAATATGTACATACTGCCCAGATGGTTCCGTGACAGCAAACTCACTCTGTATTGCAAGGCTATTTTGGGCCCTTAGAAGTCCGAACCAGCTCTTGAGTTCTTCATGAAACTTGTAGATCCTTGTCTTAGCTTTCCAAAGACACCAAGATCACCTCAATTGGATCACCGAGTCCCAAGTTATGGCCTAACCAAGGAAGAAAGGTCAAAATGCATCAAAATCCGAAAATTATCCAATATTTACATTAAAACCCAATGAAGCCCAACAACATTAAACACATCTAAAACACTAATATTGGGCACAATAAACATCTAATAAAGCCTAATACAAAGCTAATATAAGTGTCTCAAATTGATTGATCACTTGTATATACATTAATTCTCCACTACGTAGATAAAATAAATTGCAAAAATTAAGAGGTATTTCAAAAAAGTTGTAATGGGGCTATAAGGTGAAAGAAAGGAACAATATGGATAATAACAAGTTAAAAACCAAATAGAATAAAAGAGCATTAGGGAGTAACTCATGTAGAAAGCATAAAATTTTACCCAAAATCATAAAATGCACATTTTCTTCACATATTCCTTCCTTTTTCTATTTTTCTTTTACAACCTTTTGGCTTTATTCTCTTTTTTCTTTTCTTTTCTCCATTTCTTTTTCAAAATTAACTTTTTATTTCTTTTTTGTACCAAACATTTTGTATAAGCACACAAATTCCTCCACACTTAAATCATTGCAAACAAAAGAGCTCCCCCAATAGGAGAACCAATGCTCTCCTATTCCATAAGGTGAGGTAAAACATAGTTTTTCAATCAAGGCTTGTAATGAGTTAAAAACAAAGAATGAGCAAGTAGGCTTAGAGGGGGTTAACAATGGGATAAATACAAGGTAAGTTTATTTGGCCAAAGTAGCTAAGTCAAGAAAAATGCCTCTGTCATTTTCATGCAACATACAGACAAATGTAATCTCAAATCAATTCAGTGCAAGTTCTAGAAAATAAATTCATAATTGACATCATTCATGAAAAAAAAATAAATTAAATGTAAGCATCAAACTTGGAAAAGCCCAAAACTCACAAAGGTATGAACATTTCCTCAATTCAAACATGATTTCTTCATAATATCCACAGTTATATATACATGTATATCGTGAATTTTGAAAAATGATTCAACTATAAACTGTTTTGCATACTTTTATTATCAACTAAGCTCAGATTTAGCACATGCTTACATCAAAATCAATTTAAAAAGATCAAAATGATTATATATATATATATATATATATGCAAGAACAAAATAGTTTTAGCCCTACTCCTTACTCTAACATCATACATCTAATAAGTTAGTAACAATAAAGATTAGCTGATTAGTTTTTTTTTTTTTAACAAACTATGTACATGGCAATGTCAACTATTCCTCCCCTTAACTAATTTAAAACATTGTCCCCAATGTCAAAATAAAGATAGGTAGAGTGTAGAAGATCTTACCAGAAGACTGCAAATCGAGCATGAAATAAACTAAAACCATAAGATAAACAAAAATTCACAAAGACAAAGTCAAATAAAGTTTTTGCTTTTTGCTGCTGCTATCTTTTTCCTAATAAAATAGAGCCATGGCTGAATCACGTGGTACAAATGCTTGTAGTTGATCTAGCAATTGTTTAGGGGTTGCAGCAATTACAAGAATTTGACGTGTCGCTTGTGAAATGAATCTTTGTTCCATAACATGATCAAGAAAACAAAACAAACTATCATAAAAACCATTAACATTTAATATACTTATTAATTTTTAGTGAAAATTCAGCTGTGACCAGGATACAATTTGGAAGATCTCTTCCAAAGTTCCAAAACCACCAGGTAAGGCAATAAAGGCATCAACATTTGCTATCATAATGGTCATGCGTTAGTGCATGCAAAATATCATTACTTCATCCCCTACTTTTTTTTTTTCTTCAGCGGGATTGCCTATATTTAAATGACTAGGAATGACACAAAGGACTTTACCACCTCCTAAATGTGCAGCAGTTGCTACACAACTCATTAACCCAAGACTACCTCCTCCGTAAACTAAATGAATTTCTCTCACCTTATCAATGATCTGAAGAGAGCAAAATGCAATATTTAAAGAAATCAGAACTCAAATATAATAATTACACCTATAAAGGAGTGGTAGATCCGTGTGTCAGGTAAGTTTGAAAATGAGCACAAAAATGATTATAGCTATATGAAAGAGATAAAGAACTAATTGAAATGTGTCATAAGAAGTTTGAAAATATGCAACGCATATTTTAAAAAAATATAGCTCGGTGTGATTATGTCTCACATTTTCCTCTGGTTTTACGTCTAGTAACGGCTTGAATGCTCTCTATGGGTCGATGATAGGTTTCCCATCCAATTTTCTTAAAAATTGACAAACATAGTCTTTTTAAGTCAGATTCCCGAGACTATAACACTTATGTTCATATTGGAATATTGGCCATAAATCGGGAAGTACTTTCTACACATCTCCACTAAAATGCGTCTCAAGAGTCAATAGAAAGTTATCTAAAGACTCTTTACACATGTCATCCTTAATGAAGTTAATTTTATCATCTCGATTTATAAACAACATTCCACTTTGATCAATCATTTTGAGATACTTTGTTAGCTTTGTCCTTGACTTTATTGGATGTTTATTGTGCCCAATATTAGTATATTAGTTAAGTTTTATATTTTTTGGCCTTATTGATGTGTGAGTAAAATGCACACATCTAGTGCTTGATTTGATATGGAGTTGGACCAATTTTGATTGAATCCTTCCCCTCTTTGCTATATTTTGCATACTTTTATACTTTGCTCCTTTCCACTCATTCTTGGTGTTTTTAGGTACTTAATGGACATTTTGGACCTATTCCTTGGAAGACCCACAAGCTTGAACAAAGAATGTTGCTAAATCCCGTAGCTATCCTACCCCCTGGCAGTAAAATAGCCATATCTCGAGCTAGAAAAATGATATTGAGGTGATCTTTGTTGTGTTGGAAAGCTAAGAGACAAGGTTACAACTTTGCTGTTGGACACTTTTCCTAATTTGGACTCTAGAGCGTCACACGGCCTAGCCCGTGTTATTGTGCGAATGGTGCAAAGACTAAAATTCTTGGGCTTGGGCTGCACGAAATAGAATGAGAAAGCATCCTCCATACATTAAGAAAACCTAAGGGAGGCAAGACCTACAATCGTACAAGTAGTAAAGAAAGATATCGTTCCAACAAGGATCGTGTGAATACCGCACTTTAACGATTACAATTATCTAGACAATTAATTAAGGCAATAAAACTAAAACTAAATTGCAAAATACTAATAAAAGAAAGCAAACTAATAGTAACGAATACCAAAGGATTAAGGCTCTAGGACTCGGGATTCACTACAACTATTTTCTATGACAAAGATTAGAACATTTTGAGTTAATGGGTTAATCATGCTTTGAAGGTGAATCTTCCTATTTTATTTGATGATTTCTCTCGAGTTACAAGAAACGTGTTAGCATTAAAGTAATACCTATTTTTATGGTACTAAGTTAATTGAAACCCATTAAGTTCTATGAAGTTTAGTTGATCCTCGAAGGATTACGCCTACTTTCATGGTCATAAAACCTAAGTTCAAATTCTAGATTTTCAGATAACAAACTTCATATCTCGATTCTTCATTTAATTATCTTAGATCGTGCAAATATGGTGCACAACATACCGCAAGCATTAAGAACACTAAAATTGAATCTAAAGCAATAATTACTCAATAACTGAAAAGATGTTTAACACTTTGTCATATAATCATAGAAGAGTTTCATCCCTAATTCTAGATAAGATCTAGCCTATCATATTTGCAATAAAACTCATAACAATCAAAGAAACTAAGAACATCATAGAGAAAGATAGATAGAGATGAGAAGATTCCCTAATTTCCCAAAGAGTGTTCTTCTTCTCTTCAACATTCCGGTTAAATCTTCAACCTCCAATCCATGGCCCTCTTCCCGGCCGTTTCTGGCTCGCTTCGCATCCTCCCTTTTGGGTTTCTTCGCTTAGTATTTGTAGGTCTTGCCTCCCTTAGGGTTTCCTAATGTGTGGAGGATGCTTTCTCATTCTATTTCATGCAGGCCAAGCCTAAGAAGTTTAGTCTTTGCACCATTCGCACAACAACACGGGCTAGGCCGTGTGATTTCACACGACCTGAAAGATGGTGATCGTGTGATGCTCTGGAGTTCGAATTAGGAAAAGTGTCCAACAGTAAAGTTGTAGCCTTGTCTCTTAGCTTTCCAACGCAACAAAGATCACCTCAATATCATTTTTCCAGCTCGAGATATGGCTATTTTACTATCAGGGGGTCGGATAGCTACGGGATTCAGCAACATTCTTTGTTTAAGCTTGTGGATCTTCCAAGGAATGAGTCCAAAATGTCCATTAAGTACCTAAAAATACCAAGAATGAGTGGAAAGGAGTCAAAGTATAAAAGTATGCAAAATATTGCAAAGTGGGGAAGGATTCAATCAAAATTGGTCGAAATCCATATCAAATCAAGCACTAGATGTGTGCATTTTACTCACATCAAATACCCCCAAACTTAAACCATTGCTTGTCCTCAAGCAATAAACAAATTGAAGCACAGGTGAGATGTAACATCCCTAAATTTTGATTCTAATCTTAATTCTAGCTTAACTAAATCATATGGAAGTCCTAGTGTAATTTTCTAGAATTGGGATAAATTGGAAATTTTTAGAAACCACCAAGGGTATTTTGCTCATTTTACACCCTCAGTGGCAATTTTGTGATTTCTCATTCAAGTGGAGGGCAAAGTTGACAATTCAACTTCACCCCCTTTTATTCATGTGGGAGCCGTGCATGTTATATGATCATATGGTCATCTTCTTAAAATATCAAACTCTCCATAGCCAAGGTTTTCCAAGCTTTCAAGGTCCAAAGTAAGTGTTTTTACTCATCTTTTGGCTTAGGTTATTTGATGGTTAATGATCACCTTCATCTCTTCTTCAATCCTATGGTTTTAGTTTATTGGAGAACTCATGTTCATCTTTGAGAATCAAGAACACAAATTCTAAAGTTCTTGTATGATTTGGTTGTTTTGAAGGAAGTTGAAGAAGAAGTTATCATAAGGATTTTGGTTGGTTTGATATCACCTCAAGCCTAGTTCTTTCCTAAATCATTGCTAGGTGAGTGTGGGTTGATTTGTGTTATGGTATGGTGTTATTTAGGGTGTAAGTTTAAGCCTTGAAGATAAGAACTTCTATGTGTTAAGGTTGTTTTTGAATGTTTGGATTGTTACTTGTATTTAATGGTATGGATGTATGAGAATGATTGAATTTGCTACTTGTTATTCAATGAAATGAATGAATGGATGGATGGATGAATGGATGAATGAATGGATGAATGAATAGAGTTTAAGATAAGAGGTGCATGATCAAATGTTGATTTTTTATGTCTGTGAATCGATTCACAAGATGTGTGAATGGATTCACAGACCTGTGAATAGCATTGTGAACGCGTGAATAACACTGTGAATCGATTCACAACATTTTGTGAATGGATTCACAGACTTGAGAATAGCAATGTGAACTCATGAATAGCACTGTGAATCGATTGTGAATCAATTCACAACATTTTGTGAATAGATTCACAGACCCAAGAATAGCATTGTGAATAGATTCACAATAGTGTGTGAATAGATTCACAAGACCCATGAATAGCATGGTGAATAGATTCACAATAATGTGTGAATAGATTCACAAAAATGTGTGAATAGATTCACATAGGCTTGAAATGATAACTTAGTACAATGAAGGGATGTGTAACTAAGTGGAAGTAGTTGAGAGGATTGAGCATAATACTTGAGTGGTTCAATCATAAATTGAGAGGATTGAGCACAATGCTTGGGTAGTTTAAACCTTGTATTGATTAAATGTGATGTTATTATGATATTATGATTGAGCATGATATGAATATGAAAGCATTGCATTGCATGGTGAGATGGCCTAACCGGAAGGGGTTAGTGTACAATATGTGAGAGATTACCTAATCGGAAGGGGTTAGATGAAAGAATAAGCGGTGCATAATTACTTGCATTGCATAGTGAGATGGCTTAACCGGAAGGGGTTAGTGTACAATACTTGAGGGGTGCCTAACCTACGGGGTTAGATGGAAACAGAATGACATAAAACATTGCATATAGCATATTGCGAGGGCCTAACCGGAAGGGGTTAGTGCACAACAAGAGGAGTGGAGAAAGAAAAAGTGTGAAGAAAAGGTGTGAACATCATGTGCATTCATAAACTCATTGCATATGTTGGTTTAATATTACTTGATATATTGAATTGTGTGTATGCTTGCATTCTAATTACATGCATACGTTATATACAAGTTTTATTCACATTCACTGGGAAGTTGTTCTCATCCCCTCTTTCTCAGATTCGCAGGAACACCCTGGACCCTCTACGGGTTAAGTATGGAGAATTCTATGATACTTGTATTTTGGTGGAGTGAGCTCCATTATGTAATTATAATATGATGTGTATTATATATTACTCTGATGTAGATGTGACAATGAAACTGATCAACTACTGTTGAAGTTATCAGTTCTGTTAATATTTTAGTGTGCTCAGTCAGGATAGTGTCTAGTATACACTTGTATAATGTACGTACTCTGATAATATTTTGAATGAGATAATGTTTTGAATGAGATTGGAGATCTCTTGTTGATGTATATATATATATATATGTACTCTGGTTGGTTTGAATGATGGTTTGGAATCCGCTGTTTTGTTTATTTATGACGTTTGGGAACATACAAGAAACAAAGGAAACGCTGTCGAATTTTATATGTAATAAAGAAAAAAAAATTCCACGTAAGACTTATGAGTAGAAAATAATAGGTCTTACATGAGAGATATTTCATTATGAAGATAACAAGAATTGCAATTCAAAACTTTTGAAGAAAAACCTCAAGAGAGTCAAACCATGAAGAGCTTATTAAAGTGCTAAAGAAGTTAAAAGTTCACTCATGCAATAGTGTCAAAGCAAAGAAAAAGTCAATTATCTCAGGCATGCATTCACAAACCAATCTCATGAATCAATAGTTTTCGGATGAGTTTATGCACACAAAGTAGTTCCTAATACCACCGTGAATGTGAATTCTCAAATCCCATAGGCAAGACAACTATTCCTATCTCCACTAATGTAGCACACACTTGCAAATGATCAAAGGTCTTTATAGGCTTGTAATGGGGCTAAGGGGTCATGGTTAAGCACAAAGAAAGGAATGGAAAGATGAACTAAGATGAGAGGATATAGAGTGAAAAAGATCAAAACTTACCAATGAATCATGTTTGAAACATAGGAAAACTTTCAATTTTTTTTCTCATCAAACTAGCACTTTTCTTCTTTTTTTATTTTCTTTTTTTTATTAAATATATTTTTTCTTTTTGGAAAGAGAATCATTACTTTGAGAAATTTTTTTCTGTTTTCTTTCTTGCCTCCACCCCAAAACTTATTTCTTTGCAAATCGGGGTGGACTTACTTTTTCAATTCATTGGTGCTTTCACTTTTCTTTTCTTCCTTTTCTGCTTTGATTTCATTCCTTAGCAAATCTCTCACTTCCTCACAAAAATCCATCTCATATAGGGTAGGTAATAGTGTATAGGCTAATGGGGTAAGGTGAATGTGGGTTAAATGAAAGAAAAAGGCTAAGTGTATGAAGGTTTCAAAGTGGGTACTAGGGGAAAATATGTGTATAAAGGGTGGTCTATGGGTTAAAAGAAAGAATGCCCAATCATTTCCTTTTTGCAAGTGCACACTAGGATTTTGCCTCAACAGGTTTAGAAGACATGTTCTAGGAATTGGTAGGGTACTTTGGAAACTACAATCATGCAGATAAACCTTCTCTAAGAGCACAAAAATTCAATCAACGGATTCAAGAAAAACAGACTAAAGAAAGAAAAATGTTCTATGCCAGACATGTATAACAATCATGAACAATTATCCACTCAACACTTTCCTAAGCTAAACATGCATTGAACTCTTTTAGCATCCTCAATTGTCTAGAAAAGCAATTCTCATTCTCTTTGAAAACAAAGTTTAATGCTTAGGTTCCAAATGGATTGGCAACATTCAAATTATTCATATCAAAAGGATAGGATGTAGTTAAAAAATAAAACAAAACAAAACAAGACAAAACAAAATCTACTAAATAAGGAAAAACAAAATATTTTTGGCGGCCGACACTATAAACATCCCCCTACAAAGGCTTCGAACTCGGGGAGGCACCTAAGCCGACACAACAATACAAAACGAATTATGGCAAGACAAACAAAGAAAGCAAATTAAATAAGCAAAAACAAAGGAATAAAAAGCTACTCAAAGGTAAGATTTCCACCCCCAAACTTAAATTTGACATTGTCCTTAATGTCAACAAGCATAGCATCGAAGTACAAGAGGACCAAGGAGGAATTGGGGCGGGTTGGGGGCGTTTAGGGCTGCCCACAACCACACGGCCGTGTGAATTCACACGGCCCAGCTCGTGTGGTTCTCGAGAACGAAAAGCACGGCCGTGTGATTGCACACGGCCTCACCCGTGTAGCTCTTGGGTGCAAAAGACACGGCTATGTGATTTCACACGGCCTTGCTTGGGTTTTATGGTGGGGAAGCTAACGCAAGGTCATTCAAACTTAATCAAGTCAAGAAAGGATACCCCAAAAACAATCCAAGCAAAATAGCAGACATCATTTAGCCATGAAAAGTCAAGGAAAAACACACGCAACTTCACAATGCACTAAGGATCAAAACTCAAAACATGCAAGGAATCATGGTCAAGTGTGGATTATACTCCCCCTTGAAGAATTCCCAGTTGAAAGCATCAATGCATGTGTATAGACCAGGTTGAGCACACCAACACCTAAACTGCAAAAACAAAAACGTGAACTGAGAAAGAAAGGAAACAAACTATGAAGAATAATAAAACAAAACTAAATGATACTTAAGCAAATAAAAAGAGAAAGAATGAAAAGAAAGCTTGAGTTGCCTCCCAAGAAGCGCTAATTTAAGGTCCTTATCTTGACCCTATGTCTTCATGGTGGAGGTGGTGGCTCGAAAAGGGATGAGGTGATTCCCTTCTTAATAAAATCTCCATAGAGGCAAGGCTTCAATTGTTGCTTATTGAGAGAGATCTTGTGACCATGGTTCAATTGCCCCCTTAAATTGTGTTTGTCACGGATTGTTTCACTAGGCCATGGGGCCTTAAGGTGATCACACATAGAATACTCATTCATCAGAATGTAATGCATGCAATTTGGAGGGTTAATTCCATTAAGATCATCAATATTGTGCCCTTTAATCTTACAATGCATCCTAAGATCCCTAAGTGGTATAGCAAATTCCCCTTTACTAAGGCTAACATTGGTGATGACAGGATATGTAGAATTTGGGCCAAGAAATGCATACCTGAGCTCGGGAGGAAGGGGTTCAAGTTCTACCTTTGGAGCATCACTTTCATTGAGTGGGGATGGAGTGTTGGTGACTTGCTTTGGCTCCTTAAACTTACATCTTTGGGAGTAGGGAGCAATAGGAGGGTCTTCTATATATGTCTTTATGCATTCCTCCAAAATAGGTTCATCAATCACATCTACTCTCAAGCATGAATGTGTCACTGCAGGTTGTTTAGGAGCATTAAACAAATTGAACTCAACCTTATCTTCACCCACTTCTAATGTCAATTTTCCATTCTTCATATCAATGACAGCCCCAGCAGTAGCCAAGAATGGTCTTCCCAATATAATAGGGATTTGCAAATCCTCTTCCATCTCAAGTACTACAAAGTCAACCGGTATGTAAAATTTACCAACCTTTAGAGGAACATTCTCCAATATACTAATTGGATGCTTGACTGATCTATCCGCCAATTGTAAGGAGATGGTGGTAGGCTTAAGATCTCCAATACCAAGCTTCTTACAAATAGATAGTGGCATTAAACTCACACTAGCACCTAAATCACAAAGAGCTTTATCAATACTCAAATTGCCAAGCAAACAAGGAATAGAGAAACTACCCGAATCTTTAAGCTTAGGAGGAAGCTTCTTTTGGATGATTGCACTTCATTCTCCTATTAATGCAACTGTCTCATACTCCTCTAGCTTCCTTTTGTTAGATAGAATCTCCTTTAGGAATTTTGCATATGATGGCATTTGTGCAAGAGCATCCGTGAATGGAATGTTAATGTAGAGCTTCTTGAGCACCTTTAAAAACTTCCCAAACTGGTTATCAAGCTCTGCCCTCTGATGCTTTTGGGGGAAAGGCAAAGGTGGGACATATGGTTTGGGAGGTATATATTTTTTAGCACCCTCTTCATCATCACTCTTCTTCTCATCTAACACGCCTTGCTTTTCTGTATCCTTAGGCTCTTCTAATTGTTTGCCACTCCTTAAGGAAACCGCATTCACTTGCTCTCGCGGATTGGCTTCGGGTTGGCTTGGTAGTCTCCCCGGAGCTTGGCTAGGCGAGCTCGCTAGTTGAGCAATTTGATTCTTAAGCATTTTGTTATGTGCGGCTAATTGGCCAACTTGGGAGGAAAGTTTCTCTATAACATCACTTTGTTGTTTCATAAAACCTACTTGCTGTTTTTGAGTCACTAGGAAACTCTCCATCATAGCCTTTAATTTGGACTCGGGCTCTTGAGGTGGTGGTGGATAAGGTACTTGAGCATTACTACCTCTTTGTTGGAAACCCGAAGGTGGTATACTACCCGGTTGATTTCCTTGATGTTGCTGATTTCCCTTGGTGAAATTGGGGTGGCTCCACCAACCTTGGTTGTAAGTGTTAGAGTATGGATTCTCTTGAGGCTTATAGCTGTAGTTGATGATGTTAACTTGCTTAAAGGAGGAATCTTGGGAATAGGAATTCCCCATATAACAATTTGAGCTCAAGTGGCCTCCCCCACACAAGTTGCAAGTTACCATAGGTGCATTAATGGCATTCACAGTTAGCTTGTCTATCTTCTTTGTCAAGGCTTCAAACTTGGCATTAAGCATGCTCATAGCATCTACCTCAAAAACTCTAGCTATTCTCCTTGGGGTGGACCTTTCACTACTCCACTGATAGTTATTAAAAGCAATCTCATCAATCAAAGCAGTTGCTTCATCTGTAGTCTTCCCTATAAGAGCGCCACCAGCTGCGGCATCAATCATGATCTTCACCGAATGAGTCAACCCATTGTAGAAAGTTTGAATAATAAGCCAATCGGGAAAACCATGGTGTGGACACTGTCTTTGGAGGTCTTTGTACCTTTCCCATGCATCATAGAGATATTCATCCTCTCTTTTTGTGAAAGTAGTAATATCATGGCGAAGCTTGGTTGTCTTGCCTGGTGGGAAATATTTGGCCAAAAAGGCTTGAGAAAGAGTGGCCCACGTGGCAAAAGAATGGGCGGGCATTGAGTTGAGCCATGCCTTCGCTTTGTCCCTAAGAAAGAATGGAAAAAGCCTAAGCCGAATAGCATCATTAGAGACTTCGTTGATTTTCAATGTATCACAAATCTATAAGAATCCGATCAAGTGAGCATTAGGATCTTCTGTAGGAGAACCCCCAAACTGAGATTGTTGAACCATGTGGATCAATGCCGGCTTCAACTCAAAGTTATTAGCTGCAATTGGTGGTCTCACAACACTGGGCTAAAATCCTTGTGCATTTGGTGTGGTAAAGTCTCTCAACCTCAAGTTGCCATTATATGCCAATCAGTCTTGATCCGCCATTGCAAAATCTCTCTAAAACAACTAAAAAGTATCTAAAAAAAGAAAAAGGAAAAAGAAACAAAAGTAAAACTAAAAATCAAAGAAAAATTAAAATAAACATAAACAATAAAAAAATATCTAGATTAATCAAATCGCCATTGGTAGCGATATCAGCACCGATTCCCGGCAACGGCGCCAAAAACTTGTTGCACACCGCAAATGTACGGGTCGTACAAGTAGTAAAGTAAAAGATATCGTTCCCACGAGGATCATATGAATACCGCACTATAACGATTATAATTATCTAGACAATTAATTAAAGTGATAAAACTAAAACTAAATTGCAAAAGGCTAATAAAAGAAAGCAAACTAATAGTAACGAATACAAAGGATTAAGGCTCTAGGACTCGGGATTCACTACAACTATTTTCTATGACAAAGATTAGAACATTTGAGTTAATGGGTTAATCATGCTTTGAAGGTGAATCTTCCTATTTTATTTGATGATTTCTCTCGAGTTACAAGAAACGTGTTAGCATTAAAATAATACTTATTTTCATGGTACTAAGTTAATTGAAACCCATTAAGTTCTATGAAGTTTAGTTGATCCTCGAAGGATTACGCCTATTTCGTGGTCATAAAACCTAAGTTCAAATTCTAGATTTTCAGATAACAAACTTCATATCTCGATTCTTCATTTAATTATCTTAGATCGTGCAAATATGGTGCACAATATACCGCAAGCATTAAGAACACTAGAATTGAATCTAAAACAATAATTACTGAATAACTGAAAAGATGGTTAACACTTTGTCATATAATCATAGAAGAGTTTCATCCCTAATTCTAGATAAGATCTAGCCCATCATATTTGCAATAAAACTCATAACAATCAAAGAAACTAAGAACATCATAGAGAAAGGAGGTAGAGATGAGAAGATTCCCCAATTTCCCCAAGAGTGTTCTTCTTCTCTTCAACCTTCCAGTTAAATCTTCAACCTCCAATCCATGGCCCTCTGCCCGACCGTTTCTTGCTCTCTTCGCATCCTCCCTTTTGGGTTTCTTCTCTTAGTATTTGTAGGTCTTGCCTCCCTTAGGGTTTCCTAATGTGTGGAGGATGCTTTCTCATTCTATTTCGTGCAAGCCAAGCCTAAGAAGTTTAGTCTTTGCACCATTCGCACAACAACACGGGCTAGGCCATGTGATTTCACACAACCTGAAAGATGGTGGCCGTGTGATGCTCTGGAGTTCGAATTAGGAAAAGTGTCAAACAGCAAAGTTGTAGCCTTGTTTCTTTGCTTTCCAACGCAACAAAGATCACCTCAATATCATTTTTCCAGCTCGAGATACGACTATTTTACTACCAGGTGGTCGGATAGCTACGGGATTCAGCAACATTCTTTGTTCAAGCTTGTGGATCTTCCAAGGAATGGGTTCAAAATGTCCATTAAGTACCTAAAAACACCAAGAATGAGTGGAAAGGAGTCAAAGTATAAACGTATGCAAAATATAGCAAAAAGGGGAAGGATTCAATCAAAATTGATCCAAATCCATATCAAATCAAGTACTAGATGTGTGCATTTTACTCACACATCACTCATTAGGCTTTAATGCAAATTATGATTAATTCTCAGATTTTAATGCATTTTGACCTTTCCTCCTTGATTAGGCCATAACTTGGAATTCAGTGATCCGTTTGAGGTGATCTTGGTGTCTATGAAAAGCTAAGACAAAGATCTACAAGTTTCATGAAGAACTCTAAAGCTGGATCGAACTTCTAATAGTCCAAACTAGGCCTAAAAGTCAGTGTAGGCTTGCTGTCGCTGGAATCTGAGCAGTGTGCACATATTGGACCATATTGTGGGTTATATGCCTGCTTTTGAGCTGTTACTGGTGCGACTGGAAAGCTGAGACATAAACCTACAATTCTTATGAAGACCTCTAAGTCAAAATACGTCGTTTTGGGCATGCAAGTTAAGCTGGAAGTTAGAGAAGTGTTGCTGACGAGAAGCCATCAACCATGCACTAACCCACCAACCATGCATCAAGCCACCATTATTGACAAACATCCAGTTTTATCTTGCTTTCCAATTGTTTACAACTTTTATCAACTATAAATTGGCATATAAGATTAGTATAAATAGGACCGATCTCTCTTGTTTTTAGCATCATAAAATTTAAAGTAACTTTGAGTATTTGAGAGAGTTCTCTTTTCCTCTTCCTCTTCCTTCTCTCTAGAATTTCATTTTTGTTCTTCATTTTCTGCGTTCTTCCTTCCCATCCATGGAAGGCTAGGCTCTTGTAATCAATCCAAGGGATTAACTATCTTGATGTTTAATTTGGAGATCTTGTTTTGATTGTTCCTATTATTTAATTGTTATTCAAGTTTCTCTTCTTCCTCATTTGATTTTGATCTAGATTGAATTACTTAATTTGATTTAGATGTTTGTGTGATAATTGCTCTATTATCATATATTCAAGGAGGATCACAAAGACTAAATAATATATTGAAACTTTTTGATGGATTGTTTAGCTTGGCTAAATTCCGGATCTTAAGTTAATTTATGTTTAGATGATGCTTAATTTATCTAATATTGGTTAATTAAATCTTAGATGCTTATCTAGTAGAGGATTCTTGGATCATGTTAAGGCTTCTTGATGTGATTTAAGGTCAAGAATATGGTTAGCAATTAAGTGGATTCCTTGTGATCAATGATGGATTAAGCTCAAGAGCGGTAAATTTTCTTGAATTGGTTAATTGATTTTCTTTACAAATCATCAAAACCCCATTTTTAATTATTTTGATCTAATTGAATCTTTGTTTTTAGATTCCTTGAGAGACGATTCAGTTCATTCTCTATACTCCAAATTAGTTTGTGAACCAGTAAATTTTATTATTTTGACGAGACTCGACATCCTCTTGTCAAATTTGGCACCGTTGCCAGGCAATCAAGGCAACTATTTGACTGTTTCAAGACCCAATCTAACTCTAACAATTGTGTTTGTTTGTTTTTTAAGCCTTTTCAAGAGAAATTCGGCTGAAATAAGGTAAAAGGCATTCTGTCAAATTTTGGTTTGGTAAAGTATCTCTGATCGAGCTAAATTTTGGCAGAATAATGGAAACCGTTATTTTGAAGAAAGTTCAGTGTTTACAATGAGGTCATTCTTATTTTAGCCAAATTCCATCGTTTAGGCTACTTTTTCAATTTTTTTAAGATTTTCTTTTCACCATAAGTCATAACTTAGTCTAAATTGATTCTGTACGGTGGTCTCATATTTTTTAAAAAAATTCATTTGTTACTATTTTTATTTTATTTCAGTGTTTTAGTTGTTATTGTTTTTCTATACCTTTCTATGAGCTGCATGACTATGACTGATCCTGGTACCTTACATTCATTTGATCCTGAAATTGATAGAAACTTTCATATACTTCTCAGAATTCATTGGACAGGTAGTAGCATTCATAGAGCTAATCAAATAGCTTCAAGAATTGGACATGAACTTGGCATTGCACCTGATCTTGTTGTTGACTTTGTTAATCCTATTAAGTCTGTTTCTGTTAGTGCTTCAGTGTCTAATACTGAGACTGCTGATTTTACTATGGCTGACAGTAATAATAGAACTCTGAAAGAACTTGCTGCCCCTGATGTTGCATATCAGCCTTTGTGCATCCAATATCCTAACCTTCATGTTGATTTTGAGCTTAAATCTATATTAATACACTTGTTGCCCCAATTTCATGGTCTTGCAGGTGAAGATTCACACAAGCAATTGAAGCAATTCCATGTGGTCTGCTCAACCACGAAACCTCATGGAATAGCAAAGGATCACATCAAGTTGCGAGCATTTGCATTTTCACTGGATGATATAGCTAAGGACTGGTTATATTACCTTCAACCAGTGTATAGCATCATGGAATGACATAAAGATATTGTTTCTAGAAAAAATATTCCCTGCCTGAAGAGATGCTGCAATTAGAAAGGACATATGTGGCATAAGGCAGATGACTGGAGACACTTTGCATGAATACTGAGAGAGGTTCAAAAAGCTTTGTGCGAGCTGTCCTCATCACCAAATTAGTGACCAATTACTTATTCAGTATTACTATGATGGCTTGCTACTTATGGACAGAAGCATGGTTGATGTTGCTAGTGGAGGTGCCTTGGTTGACAAAACTCATCCTACTGCTAGGGACTCAAATTAATTCTCCAATAAGGGCTCAGACTTCGTGGCTACTGGACCTTGCTGCTGAAATGGTGGTCTACTTGGTCCAGTATGTGGCAGAAGCCTTATTTCCAGTTAGAATGGTGGTCTATACTGGTTTGGTGGCTGTTAATTGGATGCATTCCTATATCTCAGATTTGGATGGTCCCTCCAGCCAGGGTTGTAAGTGCTGGAGAATGGATCATATTTCTGTTGTTGCTACTGATGAAACTGATGCTTCCCAGGAAATATACCAGCTACAGTCACAGATTGGTCTTGAAACTCAGAATTATCTTGTAATGTGGGGCACGAATCTGTGGGATGAGAGGAATTTGAACATATGCTACAAACTCTTGCAGCCACAGATGTCTGATGCTGTCCTATGGCTAATTGCCTTACCAAGGAGGTTAACTCATCAACTCTTTGTTCCATCCTTTGTTGGTTAGCACGGGAAACATGAACCTCATTGACTCATCTGGTTGAAGTAATGACCCTAGTGCCAAACTGTTGGGAGTTGGCAGCCATATTAGCAATTAAGACCCTAGCAGCAGCAGGAGTTTTGTCAACCAAGGCACCTCCACTGGCAGCATCAACCATGCTTCTGTCCATAGGTAGCAAGCCTTCATAGTAATACTGAATCAATAATTGGTCACTGATTTGGTGATGAGGACAGCTCGCACAAAGATTTTTGAACCTCTCCCAGTATTCATGCAAAATCTCCCCAGTCATCTGCTTATGCCACATATGTCCTTTCTAATTGCAGCATCTCTTGAAGTAGGGAAGAATTTTTCCAGAAACAACCTCTTCATGTCATTCCATGATGTTATAGAGGCTGGTTGAAGGTAATATAACCAGTCCTTGGCTGCACCATCTAGTGAAAATGGAAATGCCCGCAACTTGATGTGATCCTCAACTATTCCATGAGGTTTCATGGTTGAGCAGATCACATGGAATTCCTTCAAGTGCTTGTGTGGATCTTCACTTGCAAGACCATGAAATTGGGGCAACAAGTGTATTAATCCAGATTTAAACTCAAAATCAACATGAAGGTTAGGATATTGGATGCACAAAGGCTGATATGCAACATCAGGGGCAGCAAGTTATTTCAGAGTTCTATTATTATTGTCAGCCATAGTAAAATCAGCAGTCTCAGTATTAGACACTAAAGCACTAACAGAAACAGACTTAATAGGATTAACAAAGTCAACAACAATATTAGGTGCAATGTCAAGTTCATGTCCAATTCCTGAAGCTATTTGATTAGCTCTATGAATGTTACTACCAATCCTATGAATCTTGAGAAGTATATGAAAGTTTCTATCAATTTCATGATCAAATGAATGCAAGGTACCATGATCAGACTTAGTCATACAGCATGCAGCTCATAGGAAGGTATAGAAAAGCAATAACAATTAAAACACTAAAATAAAATAAAAAATTGTATAAAATGAATTTTTTAAAAATATGAGATCACCGCACATAATCAATTTGGAGCAAGTTATAATTTTATGGTGAAAAAAAATCTTTAAAAAAAATTGAAAAAGTGACATAAACGATGGAATTTGGCTAAAATAGGGATGACCCTACTCTAAAGAGCCTTTTTCAAAATAACGTTTTCCATTAGTCTGCCAAAATTCAGCTCGATAAGAGATACTTTACCGAATCAAAATTTTGACAGGATACCTTTTACCTCATTTCAGCGAATTCCTCTTGAAAAGGCTTACAAAATAAAACAAACACAATTGTTAGAGTTAGATGGAGTCTTGAAATAATCAAATAGGTGCCTTAGATCAGGCATGCAAGTTAAGTTAAAAATTAGAGAAGAGTTGCTGACGAGAAGCTACCAACCATGCATCAAGCCACCATTATTGACAAACCTCCATTTTTATCTTGCATTCCAGTTGTTTAAAGCATTTATCAACTGTAAATTAGCCTCTAGGATAAGTATATGAACAATTTACAATTGATAAAAGCTGTAAACAACTGGAATGCAAGATAAAAATGGAGGTTTGTCAATAATGGTGGCTTGATGCATGGCTGGTAGGTTGGTGCATGGTTGGTGGCTCCTTGTGAGCAACTCTTCTCTGACTTCCAGCTTAACTTGCATGCCCGAAACAACATATTTTGACTTGAGGTCTTTATAAAAATTGTAGTTTTATGTCTCAGCTTTTCAATGGCATCGGTTTTAACTCAAAACGAGGCCTATAGCCCACGATATGGTCAAATATGTGCACACTGCTCATATTCCAGCAATAGCAAGCCAATCTGACTTTGAGGCCTATTTTGGATCATTAGAAGTCTGATCCAGCTCTTGAGTTCTTCATGAAACTTGTAGATCTTTGTCTTAACTTTCCACAGACACCAAGATCACCTTAAACAGATAATTAAATCCCAAATTATGGCATAATCAAGAAGAAAAGGTCAAAATGCATCAAAATTTTAGAATTAATCACAATTTGCATTAAAACCTAATGATGTCAAAAAACATAAAACTCAACTAATATACAAATATTGGGCACAATAAACATTCAATAAAGCCAAGTACAAAGCTAATATAAGTGTCTCAAAATGATTGATCAATGACAGACACCTTGATTTTAGTCACTGGAGTAACGACGAGAATCGTCTGATCGGCTTCCTTTAGAACTCGCCAGTGAAAAAACGCTCTTGCCCCAGACCCATTCAAGATACCAGACCCAGTAGGAAACTTAGGCTTACCCGAGTTCCAATTAGACGTTGAGTGGGCCTGACCGGACAACCCAAAAGAATCTCCCCCATGAGAAGTCCAATCCACTTTCGGAGGGCGAACCCAACGGGGTTGTGGTCCTGGGCACAATCGCGACATATAAAGGTAACCCAATTGCAATAGTACGACAAACTCTGCTTCCACATCATGAGCCAATTGCATCACTTGATATTGGGATTTAGGCTGGAAGGTGCGAACTCTGCTTCTAATATCTTGACGCAAACCACCCACAAAATAGCCTAGAAACTGCAGTTCTAGAAGCGGCCACACTGAGAAGAAAAAAGCTCAAACTCTGCAATATAGTCATCAATATAACCAGTTTGCTTCAATTCCTTGAGTTCCTCAAAGGGATTGTCCAAGCGACCACCCCCAAATCTCGCCACCACAACGTCTTTAAAATTCTCCCAAGTTAACTCCTCCGTTGAGTCTCGTAACAAATTGAACCAGTGAATCGTCGAACCTTCCATGCTCAACTTGGCTAGTTGGATTCGGATCTCCGCAGAGATGCGCTGAACTTTGAAGTATGTTTCAGCGCGCATAAGCCAGGCCACGGGGTCTTCACCCGTAAAGGACGATAGCTCCACCTTCTTCGTGGGGAGGCGAAATTCGTCCTCGGTGGAGGAATACTCCTCCTCACTCCCCGACGGACGCCCAAAATGAGATGGGTTACCCCATAAACGATTCATCTCAGTCAACAAGACTTGTTTCATATCTTCCATCCCCGTCTCCACACGATCCAAACACACCTTCAATGCATCCACAAGGTCAGCCATTTTTCAGGGGCATGAACAGCGACAGGTCAGACTAATTGATAGGGCAGAGACGATAAAATAGAGAGAATAGAGAAAGAAGATTGATAGATAATAAGGACAATCCAGAAAACAAGTTCTCCTATAATGGAAAAACCAGAGCAAGCACCTTTGAGAAGAGATACTCTCCATAAGCTAGGGAACTAACCGAATTCTCATCTTATCATGGCTTATTCCCTCACGCATAATCAATCAATTTGATACACTTATTATAGCTTTGTACTTGGCTTTATTGGATGTTTATTGTGCCCAATATTAGTATGTTAGCTGAGTTTTATATTGTTGAGCTTAATTGAGCTCTACTGCAAATTGTGATTAATTTTCAGATTTTAATGTATTTTGACATTTCCTCCTTAATTAGGTCATAACTTGGGCTTCGGTGATCCATTTGAGGTGATCTTGGTGTCTGTGGAAAGCTAAGACAAAGGTCTACAAGTTTCATTAGACCTCGAGAGATGGATCGCACGTTAAGACAATTTAAATTGAAGTCGAAGTTAGAGCCAGAGAGCTAATCCTGGCAGCTTAACCTCTGTGCAGTTGACAATCCATATCTCGAGTTGTAGGAGTCCAATATATGTTAAACCGGGGTCAAATGAAAGGTGAGACATAAAGCTACAATTCTTACTAAGACCTCTGAGCCAAAATACGTCATTCTGGGCATCCAAATTAAGCTGGAAGTCGAAAAAGAGTTGCTGACGAGATTGAGCTATTTAATTAGGCGTAACTTGGGCTCTAGGCCTCCAATTAGCATGAAACTTTGGCCTAGGGATTCCTAATTGACCTAGCCTTGTGTCTAATGAATTTCTAATCATGTACAACCAAAACAAGGGTTAGTTATATAGGGAGGTAGCAGCAAAAAAGCAACAGGTGGATGCTTATCTAGGTTAATCTCGACTAAAAAGGTACTAAATTCGTCTCACCTAGATTAACCGAATTCTGGATGCTTATCTAGTAGGGAATTTAGAGATCGTGTTGAGGCGTCTTAATACGACTTAAGATCAAGAATTTGATTAACGATTAATTGAATATTTGAAAATCAAGGATCGATTAAAATCAGGGTTAGTCAATTCCCAAGGATTGGTTGCCTTCAAAATATCGTTTTTAGTTTTAATTGCATTCTGTTTTAATTGATTCAACAAACCCCCCCTTTATACAGTTTTAATTGCTTGCCTAATTAGTTGTGTTACTGAGTTGATCCTTGAGAGAAACGACTTGGTTCATCCATTATACTGCAAATTTAACCTGTGAACCCATTTTGGTTATTTGGTCGGGCTCGACGACTCGATCAACGCACTCCCTATATTATCATATTCTAACTAGTTGCCAGCTAGGAAGCTACCCCATTCTCTCCCTTCTTCTCTTTCATTTTCTTTCTCTTATACACTCTCCAAATAATGGGTTTGCCTTACTTACAGCCTACTAACGCATTCGCCTCTATCCTAGCATCCGTATGGAGCACATTGGGCCTACTGGGTATCCTATCATCATCCATAACTTATTACTATCAACAAAAATTTAGCAGAAACAGAACAAAAAAAAATTAAAATAATAGCAGATGATGAACACATCTTTTATGCATAATTTAGTACTTCTCATTGGTCTATTCTTATGAAATTATTGCATATATGAACTGAAATTTGCATAATTCTTCATATATTGGTTATGTTGTTACAAATTGAGTAGAACACTTGAAGGGCTATTCAAAGCAGTTGTTGAACCAAAATATCATGAACATTAAATGTTTATATCAGTATAGTTTAAATGGAAGAGAAATGAAGACCTAAACTTAGTGAGCTTTCAACAACATCAAATTCAGGACAAACCGAAAAATTCATGCTCAAAACTATACTTGGTTATTTGGTCATTTATCAAGATTTAACCGTTGAATGCAGCTAAAATTTTGATATGTTATTCATGACATCATTCTCTACAACTTTCATACAAATGAAGACTTTCACATTAGTACCGGAAGTTGGTAAAAAATAGGCAACAAGTGGATGGTCGTCATTAGTGACATAATTTGAGCAATTTCAGCAAACGGTCATATCTCAAGATCCAACTGTTCGATATGGCTGAATTTTTTATATGTTCTTCATGACTTCATGTGCTACAACTTTCATAGAAATGAAGATTTCCAAAATATGACTGAATCAATGACGAATTTGGTGATTTTTTTAGGAGAATTTTCAGCTAATGTGCAGCAAAATTGGACAAATTTGTATTTAAATAGTTCTAGCATTTGCTTATAAAAGGACTGCATTTGCCACACTTAAGGGCATTCCATATTCTAAGTTTTCTTTCATTTTGATTCTCTATTCTTTCTTTCTTTGTAATAAAATTAAGTTTAGCTAAGCTTTTAGTTAGAGTTAGGGGTGAAGCTTTCATAAATTGTGAGATTTATACATTGATTTCAATGTTAAATCTTACAATTTGTCTACACTTAGTAGACAGATCTCTCACCTACCCAAAAGGAATGATGGAAGATGTTTTAGTTAAAGTTGATAAATTCATATTTCTTGCTGATTTTGTAGAGTTTCGGGAGTTACTTTAGACAAATTGTAAGATTTAACCTTGAAATTAAAGTATAAATCTCACAATTTATTAAAGTTTCACCCCTAACACTATCTAAAAGCTTAGCTAAACCTAATTTTATTACAAAGAAAGAAAGGATGGACAATCAAAATGAATGAAAACTCAGAATATGGAATGCACTTAAGTGTGACAAATGTCTTCCTTTTATAGGCAATGGCTAGAATCATTTAAATACAACTTTGTCAAATTTTGTTGCACATGAGCTAAAATTTCTCCTTCGAAAATCACCAAATTCGTCATTGATCGCAACATAATTTAGAAATCTTCATTTCTATGAAAGTTGTAACACATGCAATCATGAAAAACATAAAAAAATTCAGCCAGATAAAACAGTTGGATCTTGAGATATGACCGTTTTACTGAAACTGCTCAAATTACGTCACTAATGACGACCATCCACTTGTTGTCTATTTTTGACCAACTTCCGGTACTAATCTGAAAATCTTCATTTGTATGAAAGTTGTAGAGGATGATGTCATGAATTGTCATATCATAATTTTAACTGTATCCAATGGTTAGATCTTGAGAAATGACCAAATAACCGAGTATAGTTTTGAGCAGGAATTTTCAATTTGTCCTGAATTTGATATAGCTCAAAACTCACGAAGTTTAGGTCTTCATTTCTCTTTCGTTTGAATTATACTGATATAAACATTTAATGTTTAAGATATTTTGGTTCAACAACTGTTTTGAATAGTTCTTTGGGTGTTCTGCTCAATTTGTAATAACATAACCAATATATGAAGAATTATGAAATTTTCACTACATATATACAATAATTTCATAAGAATAGACCAATAAGAGGTACTAAATTATGCATATAAAATGTGTTTATCCAATTTGTTCACACTTGACTTGTTGTTTGTCCCCAAACAAGAAACAACCTAATATTAAACTAAAAGAATAAAAACTAATTACACATAAACTAATCTATTTTCGTAGGAAATCAAGATGGCACTTAGTATGTGTCATAAGCCTTTAAACCCCTAAGTATCCATAGTGAATGACTTATAGTCTTGTGAGGGTTTACCAGGACGATACCCATAAACATGTAATACTTTATTTAAACAATTCAACTAATTTTTAAATACTAGCATTGTGTCAAATATAAACCATAATAAAAAATTCAAATATGCTTAACAGTGTATAGTTGAATCAAAGCAATTGAGAATAAAGTATACATATCATAATCATGCTTTAATCAGAAATAGACATGTTCAAATTGAGTAAAATTCCTCACAAGTGACACTCAAATCACACAAAGTGTTTAGGTTAACTGTTTACGCTCAACTCGGTCCAATTATGAAAGTATTTTACCATAGGCTTGCATATACATCAATTCTCCACAACTTAGATCAAATAAATTATGAAAATCAAGAGGTCTTTCAAAAAAGTTGTAATAGGACTATAAGGTGAGAGAGTTCAACAAGGAAATGATCAAAATACAAAAAAAAAAATTTCTTAGTCAAGTAGAGCATTAATTTCTTTTTATAGGGCTAATAAACATGTTGGCCCTCTTTTCTACATTTTATTCATACTTTACCACAAAATAACATACTTGTTATTTCCTTTTATTTTCTCTATTTTTTTTTTGAATATGATTCTTTGAATCTCTTTTAATTCATACAACTCCTTGAATCTTTTCACACTTAACTACCACCTTTTTCTTCTTTCTTTAAGATTCTCCCACACTTATTCTTTTCAAACCAATTTCAGTTTAAGCTCTACTAATCCTAAGATAGATTTAGATAAACTTGTTTTACTTTAGAAGGTCATAAGGTTCTTTGGTTAGGTTACTCAAAAGAATAAGCTTATCAATATCTCAACATCTCTTTCAATATATCAAAATCAAGTATGGCTGAAAGGGTTTCACTATGTGATAAAAACAAACAAGGTTGGCTTTTTAAGCTCATGGTTAATCCCAATGCCTCTATCATTTTTATGCAACATACAAACCAATGTAATCTCAAATCGATTTAATGCAAGTTCTAGAAAAGAAATTCATAATGGACATCACTCAAAAGAAAATAAACCAAGCGTAAGTATCAAACTTGAAAAATCCCAAAACTCACAAATGTATGAAACATTTCTCAATTCAAACATGTTTTCTTCATAATATTCACTGTCATATATACATGTATATAATGAATTTTGAAAAATAATTTAATTATAAACTGTTTTGCATACTTTTATTACCAACTAAGCTCTAATTCAGCACATGCTTGCATCAAAATCAATTGAAAAGATCAAAATAGTTTTTTTTAAAATATATATATATATATATGTAAGAACAAAATGATTTTAAACCTACTATGAAATGTAAGTTTAAGATGCGTCTCAAGAGCAAAATTACTCCTTCCTTAGTCATCGTGTCTCATATGAATCATGTCTAATGGTTTTAGTAACAACAATAAAACATTTTTTAAGCAAACTATTTACATGGCAATGTCAACTATTCCTCCCACAACTAATTTAAGACATTGTCCCCAATGTCAAAATAAAAATAAGTAGAGTGTAGAAGATCTTACCAGAAAATTACAAATCAAGCATGAAATAAGAAAAAGAAAAATTAACAAAAAAAAATTGCAAGAAACTAAAATCATAAGATAAACAAAAATTCATAAGGACAAAGTCAAATTAAGTTTTCGCTTTTTGCTGCTGCTGTCTTTTTCCCAGTTCAATAAAGTCATTGCTGAATCACGTTGTTATACAAATGTTTGTAGTTGATCTAGTAATTGTTCAGGGGTTACAACAGTTACAAGAATTTGACGTGTTGTTTGTGAGATAAATCTTTGTTCCGCAACACGATCAAGAAAATAAAACAAACTGTCATAAAAATCATTAACATTTAATATACCTATTGGTTTTTGGTGAAAGTTCAGCTGTGACCAGGATGCAATTTGGAAGATCTCTTCCAAAGTTCCAAAATCATCAGGTAGGGCAATAAATGCATAAGCATTTGCTATCATAATGTTCATGCGTTGGTGCATGCAAAATATCATTATTCCATCCCCTACTATTTTTCGAGAGGTATTGCCTATAGCTAAAGGACTAGGAATGACACCACGAACTTTGCTACCTCCTAAATGTGCGGCAGTTGCTACACAACCCCTTAACTCCAGACTACCTCCTCCATAAACTAAATGGATTTCTCTCTCAGCTAGCATTCGACCAATATTGTTTGCAATATTTATAAACTCTTTATCATTTCTAGGATTAGATCCACAAAATACACAAACACTTTTGATCTAACAAACTGAAGCTCCTTCCATATTTTTTAACTCTCACCTTATCAATGATCTGAAGAGAGTAAAATGCAACATTTAAAGGAATCAGTAATCAAATGTAATAATTACACCTATAAAGATGAGTAGATCTGTGTGTCAGATAAGTTTGCAAATAAGTACAAAAATGATAATAGCTATATTACAGGGATAAGGGACTAATAGAAATGTATCAGAAAAGTTTGAAAATATGCAATCCATATTTCAAAAATATATATATATGGCTGATAAATTTTTTTTAGAAACATCAAAAAAATAAGTTAATAATAATACTTACAGTAGGTGTGATTGTGGCTCACATTTTCCTCTGATTTTACGTTCAGTAATAGTTTGAATGTTTTCTATGGGTCGATGATAGGCTTCCCATCCAATTATCTTAAAAATTGGCAAACATGGTCTTTTTGAGTCAAATTCCCAAGACGATAACACTCATGTTCATCTTGAAATATTGGCCATAAATATATAAGTACTTTCTGCACATCTCCACTAGGATGCGTCTCAAGAGTAAATAGAATGTTATCTAAAGACTCCTTACTCATGTCATCTGTAATACCTATTATTTACTACTGATAAGTCTTACGTGGAATATTTTTTTTTCTTTATTACATATAAATTCGGCAGCGTTTCCTTTGTTTCTTGTATGTTCCCAAGCATCATAAATAAACAGCGGATTCCAAACAATCATCTCAAACCAACCAGAGTACATATATATATATATATATATATATCAACAAGAGATCTCCGATCTCATTGAAAACATTATCTCATTCAAAATATTATCAGAGTACGTACTTTATACAAGTGTATACTAGACACTATCCTGACTGAGCACACTAAAATATTAACATATTATAATTACATAATGGAGCTCACTCCACCAAAATACAAGTCTCATAGAATCCTCCATACTTAACCAGTAGAGGGTCCAGGGTGATCCTGCGAATCTGAGAAAGAAGGGGTGAGAAATAACTTCCCAGTGAATGTGAATAAAACTTGTATATAAAGTATGCATGTAATTAGAATGCAAGCATACACACACAATTCAATATATCAAGTAATATCAAACCAACATATGTAATGAGTTTATGAATGCACATGATGTTCACACCTTTTCTTCACACTTTTTCTTTCTCCACTCCTCTTGTTGTGCACTAACCCCTTCCGGTTAGGCCCTCGCAATATGCAATATGCAATGTTTTATGTCTTTCCGTTTCCATCTAACCCCGTAGGTTAGGCACCCCTCAAGTATTGTGCACTAACCCCTTAGGTTAGGCCATCTCACTATGCAATGCAAGTAATTATGCACCGCTTATTCTTTCATCTAACCCCTTCCGGTTAGGTAATCTCTCACATATTGTACACTAACCCTTTCCGGTTAGGCCATCTCACCATGCAATGCAATGCTTTCATATTCATATCATGCTCTATCATAATAACATCACATTTAATCAATACAAGATTTAAACTACACAAATATTGTACTCAATCCTTTCAATTTATGATTGAACCACACAAGTATTATGCTCAATCCTCTCAGCCACTTCCACTTAGTTACACATCCCTTCATTGTACTAAGTTATCATTTCAAGCCTATGTGAATCTATTCAATGAATCTCTTAATGAATCCATTCATACACTATTGTGAATCTATTCACACATTATTGTGAATCTATTCACGATGCTATTCATGGGTCTTGTGAATCTATTCACACACTATTGTGAATCTATTCACAATGCTATTATTGGATCTGTGAATCTATTCACAAAATGTTGTGAATCGATTCACAGTACTATTCACGAGTTCACAATGCTATTCACAGGTCTGTGAATCTATTCACAAAATGTTGTGAATCGATTCACAGTGCTATTCACGCGTTCAAAATGCTATTCACAGGTCTGTGAATCTATTCACAAAATGTTGTGAATCGATTCACAGTGCTATTTACGCGTTCAAAATGCTATTCACAGGTCTTGTGAATCTATTCACACACTATTGTGAATCTATTCACAGACATAAAAAAATCAACATTTGATCATGCACCTCTTATCTTAAATTCTATTCATTCATCCATTCATCCATCCATCCATTCATTCATTTATTTCATTGAATAACAAGTAGCAAATCCAATCATTCTCATACATCCATACCATTGAATACAAGTAACAATCCAAACATTCAAAAACAACCTTAACACATAGAAGTTCTTATCTTCAAGACTTAAACTTACACCCTAAATAACACCATACCATAACACAAATCAACCCACACTCACCTAGCAATGATTTGGGACAAGAACTAGGTTTGAGGTGATATCAAACCAACCAAAATCCTTATAAAGACTTCTTCTTCAACTTCCTTCAAAACAACCAAATCATACAAGAACTTTAGAATTTGTGTTCTTGATTCTCAAAGATGAACATGAGTTCTCCATTAAACTAAAACGATAAGATTGAAGAAGAGATGAAGGTGATCAATAACCATCAAATAACCTAAGCCAAAAGATGAGTAAAAACACTTACTTTGGATCTTGAAAGCTTGGAAAACCTTGGCTATGGAGACTTTGATATTTTTAAGAAGATGACCATATGCTCATCTAACATGCACGGCTCCAACATGAAGAAAGGAGGGGTGAAGTTGAATTGTCAACTTTGCCCTCCACTTGAATGAGAATTCACAAAATTGCCACTGAGGGTGTAAAATGACCAAAATACCCTTGGTGATTTCTAAAAATTCCCAATTTATCCCAATTCTAGAAAATTACACTAGGACTTCTATATGATTTTGTTAAGCTAGAAATAAGATTGGAATCAAAATTTAGGGATGTTACATCATCCTTAATGAAGTTAATTTTATCTTCTCAATTTATAAACGACATTCCAATTGATCTGCATTTTGTGTTATAGGTCCATCGTGCATATTTATAACAAACTCGTAACCTTTTTGCACATCTTTTCTTTGTATATAAAATTTTACTTAACCTTGGCATATATGAAATAAAAGTGTCAGAAAATTCACATGTTAATCGAACTTTTGCTTTAATTAACCAATGTATATCCATAGGGATGTCTTTGTGCATAAGCATCCTTAATCTTTCAAACATTGTACAATAAATGTTAGTTAATGCATTTTGAGGGAGAGAAGGGAATTGCTTGCGGAAGTTAATAAGTCGATTATCCATTTTGAAAGAAAAAAAATGAGTAAAATTTTATACAGATTTCGATGTTTGTGGATAACTAAAGAGACCGGAAAAAAAATTCACGGCGTACTGTTATCTACCATTTAACCGGTGAAAAATAATCTGTCAGAGATCTATTCATTATCAACCAGCGTAATTGAAGATTTTTCATGATCGATGGGTCCTCTCCAATAATGTTTCAATCTCTTACCATTGACCTTAAATGTGGCTTGGATTTTCTCATCTTTGATTTCAATTGCTCCAAATGGGGAGACCTTCACTATCACGAACGGTCTTGACCATCTAGATATAAGTTTCCCAGGAAATAATTTCAACATCAAGTTGAAAAGTAAGACTTTTTGACCTGCCTTGAACTCTCTATTGACAATCTTCTTATCATGCCACCTTTTTGTTTGCTCCTTATAGAATTTGGCATTTTCATATGACTAAAGACGGAACTCATCCATCTCATTGCGTTTTTTGATAGCCCAATATGCATTATGTTCAAGCTCTACTAGAAGGTGACATGCTTTGCCAAACACCAATCGATATGGTGACATTCCAATCGGAGTTTTGTATGCCATTCGGTAAGCCCAAGATGCATCATCCAATATTTTCTTGTGGGATTCACTGTTTCTCTAAAACCCTCTTTATTTCTCTGTTAGAAACCTCAACTTGGCCAATAGTTTGGGAATGGTATGCAGTTGCCACCTTATGTGTCACTCCATATTTAGCAAGAAGGGTTCCAAAATATTTGTTGCAAAAATGACTTCTTTTATAACTTATTATTGCTCTTGGAGTTCCAAACCTAGTGAATATGTTTCTTTTCAAAATATTCAACATCACTTTAGAATCGTTAGTGGGTAAAGCAGTTGCTTCAACCCATTTAGAATCATAATCGATAGCAACAAGAATATAGAAGTTATTAAAAGATGAGATGAAAAGACTCATGAAATCAATACCCCATATGTCAAAGATCTCCACTTCTAAAATGTTGTTGAGGAGCATCTCATGCCTTCTAGAGATATTTTCAGTCTGTTGGCACCTGTCACATTTTACAACAAAGGTGTAAGCATCCTTAAATAATGATGGCCAATAAAAACCAAACTGTAACACCTAAGCAGCTGTCTTTTCTTCTCCAAAGTATCCTCCATAATCAAATGAATGGCATTGATGCAAGATGTTATCAACTTTTTCACTGGGATACACCTTCAAATTCGATCTGCACATTGCTTAAACAAGAAAGGTTAATCCCAAACATAGTATTTAACTCCATGCAAAAATTTCTTTCATTATTGCTAGCTAAGCTCAGGAGGTAAAATATTACTTACTAGATAATTAACAAAACCAGCTTACCATTGTATATTACCTTGAAGGGTAAAGAGTTGTTCATCAGGAAAACACTCATTAATTTGCACTTTACCTCCTTTATTGTTGCCATTTTTCAATCTAGATAAATGGTCAGCCACTTGATTTTCAGTTCATTTTCTGTCATGAATCTCGAGATCAAATTCTTGTAACAAGAGTATCAATTTGATCAACCTCGGCTTAGCATCTTTCTTGAAAATCAAATACTTGATTGCTGAATGATTTGTATAGACAATTACTCTTGTTCCAATTAAATAAGATCGAAATTTATTAAAAGCAAATACCACTACAAGAAGTTCCTTTTATGTGATGGTGTATTTAAGTTGAGCATCATTCAAGGTCTTGCTCGCATAGTAAATGACATGTATCTTTTTGTTCTTCCTTTGACCAAGAACTGCCCTCACTGCAAAATTACTAGCATCACACGAGTTCAAATGGGTTATTCCAATCTGGTACTATAATGATTGGTGCTGTAATAAACTTCTCTTTCAAAATCTTGTAAGATTCAAGACAAGATTCATCAAATTTAAAAGAAATATATTTCTTAAGTATATTACATAAAGGTTTAGAGATATTAGAAAAATCCATAATGAATCGTCTGTAGAAGCCTACATGTCCTAAGATTGCAAATGCCCTTCACTGAAGTAGGTGGAGATAATTTTTCAATTGTCTCAATCTTTGCTTTGTCAACTTCAATTCCTTTAGCAGAAACTTTATGGTCAAGATCTATTCATTCTTGAACCATAAAATGACACTTTTCCCAATTTAGTACCAGATTAGTCTCAACACATCTTTTTAGTACTAAAGCGAGATTATTAAGACAAATATCAAAAGAATCACTAAATACGGAGAAGTCATCAATAAATACCTCTATTGACTGCTCTACCATATTTAAGAAGATTGCCATCATGCATTGTTGAAAAGTGATAGGTGCATTGCACCATCCGAATGACATCCTTCGAAAAGCAAATGTCTCATAAGAACATGTGAAAGTTGTCTTTTCTTGGTCTTCAGGAGCTATGACAATTTGGTTGTACCCCGAATATCCATCCAAAAAGCAGTAATAAGTTCGACCGGCAAGTCTGTCTAACATTTGATTGATGAAAGGGAGGAGAAAATGGTCTTTCCTTGTTGCTTTGTTCAATTTTTGTAGTCCATATAGACTAACCAACCTATAACAGTTCGAGTAGGAATTAGTTCGTTATTATCGTTAGTAATCACAATCATACCTCCCTTTTTAGGTACACATTGCATTTGGCTGACCCACGAACTATCGGAGATGGGGTAAATGATTTCAGCATCCAACCATTTAATAATCTCTTTCTTAATTGCCTCCTTCATTATAGGATTCAAGCTCCTTTAATGTTCCATGGTGCGCTTCAATCATTCCTCTAGCAGAATCTTATGCATGCAAATGGATAGGCTTATTCCTTTGATATCTGCTATGGTTCATCCCAAGGATTTCTTATATTATCGCAACAATCTTTGCAATTTCTTTTCCTGTACACTATTAAGATAATATGACATAATAACTGGTAAAGTAGAAGATTCTCTTAAAAACACATACCTCAAATGATCAGCAAGTTGCTTTAGCTCTAACTCTGGTGGTTCTTCAACAGAGGATTTCATTGCAGTCACATCTTTCATGGACAACCCTAAATCCTTGAATTGTTTTCCGACATGATTGTAAGATGGTGATGCATTAAGTCATTGCACAAACTCAATGGATTCTTGCCTATCCTCACAAGGTAGATTAATAATAGCATCTTCTAAAGGATCAGTACTAAAACTATTAGTATTTGATTCGAATTTGTTATCATCAATAACATTAATCATGAAGCATTCATATGATTCTTGATGATATTTCATAACTTTAAAAACATTAAATGTTACCTCTTGATCTTATACCCTCATAGTCAACTCACATTTTTGCACATTTATGAGAGTTCTACTAGTAGCTAGGAAAGGTCTTCCAAGAATTATTGGAACCTCTAGATCCTCCTCCATATCTAACACTACAAAATCAGCAGGAAATATGAATATATCAACTTTAACTAAAACATCTTTCATAACTCTTTTTGGGTAGGTGAGAGATCTATTTGCTAATTGTAGAGTTAGATTGGTTTGTTTCACCTCCATCAACCCAAGTTGCCTGAAAACAGAAAGAGACATCAAATTTATACTAGCGCCCAAATCACATAAATCATTACCAAAAAATGTATTACTAATAGTGCATGGGATAGTAAAACTCCCTGGATCTTTTAGCTTTGGCGGAAGCTTTTTCTGTAATATGGCACTGCACTCTACATTAAGTGCAACAATTTCAAAATCTCCAAGTATTCACTTTTTGGACAAGATTTCCTTCATAAATTTAACATAGCTCAGTATCTGTTCCAAAGCTTCATCAAAAGGAATATTGATATGAAGTTTCTTGAATACCTTTAGAAACTTGGTGAATTGATTGTCCATCTTATGCTTTTGAAGATGTAGGAATAGAGCTGGAGGGGTTCATTCTTCTCTGATTTTTTCAATTGAAAAATCTCTTTAGAATTGCTCTTTGATTGTTCATGAATCTTCCCATCTTCATTGACTTCAGGTTTTTGAATGGGCTCATTTAATTCTTTACCACTCTTTAGGATAACAACCTTACATTATACATTATTACCTCCCTTAGGATTAGTCTCTGTGTTGCTAGGCAAACTACCTTGAGGACGATTATTCATAAAACCAGATAATTGCCCAATTTGAACATCAAGATTACGGATAGAAACTCGTTGACTTTAGAGTTGAATCATATATTGTTGAGTACTCTTAGTCAACTGTAAGATGACTTCCTCCATTGCAGATTCTTTTTCTTGTTGTGGAGCTTGTTGTTGGAACCCAAGTGGTCCCATCGGTCTGGCTGATGATGAAGCTTTTTGTTTATTTCTCCAAGAAAAATTAGGGTGATTCCTTCAACCAGGATTGTAGAAATTTGAATTTGAGTTATGTTGTTGCCGATTGAAGTTACCTACATAGTTATCAGTTTTAGAATTCAATGAGCATTGATCAACGAAATATGGCCCAAAGCAATACTCACAAATTATAAAAGGGCACTAGCATGTATTGACTGTTGACTAGATTGACTCCCAACTGAGTTTAGCTTCTTAGTAAATGCAGCTACTTGTGCAATTAAAGCAGATAAAGTATCTACTTCATAAATTCCAGCTACTTTCCTTTGTGAAGCCCTTTCAGTAGGTCATTCATAGTTATTGGAAGTCATCTCTTCCAATAAATCATAATCGTCTTCAACAGTTTTGTTCATCAATGCACCACCAGCAGCAGCATCAATGGTTGACCTCAGAGAGTTAGTCAAGTCATTATAGAAGTCATTCCTCAACTTTGCACTCTTCGCAAGAGGAAAATATTTAGCTAAGAATTTTTGTGCCAACATATCCCATGTAGTGATAGAACTATCAAGTAGAGAATTTAACCAGCTTTTAGCCTTGTCTCTCAGTGAAAAGGGAAAATTTTTTAATTGAATAGCATATGCAGAACATCCATTGTGCATAAAAGTATCACAAATCTCTAAGAAATTTGTTATATGTGCATTAAGGTCTTCCTAAGGCAAACCCTCAAATTGATTATTCTACAGCATCTGAATCACTCCTAGCATGATCTCAAAGTTGTTAGCTTATATTGGAGGTCTGATAATACTTGAATGAACTCTGTCAACAGTAGGAATTATAATCCCTAAGAGTTTTGGGTTGTTGATCTGTTAGCCCAAGTTCTCGATTTCAGTTATCGACAATCATTCTTCTTTGCTACAATAACTCTTGACGACGTTCTTTTCTATTTCTGTGGCAAGTTCGCTTAATCTCAAGATTAAGAGAAAGAGAAGGGAATTACATGCGAAAGTTAATAAGCCGATTATCCACTTTGAAAGAAAGAAAGGAAAAAAAAAGTAAACTTTTATACAGATTTCAGTGTTTGTGAGTAACTAAAGGGAGCGAAAAAAAATTCACAGAGTACTGTTATTCGTCATTTAACTAGTGAAAAATAGTATGTCAAATATCTATTCATTGTCAGCCAGCGTGATTTAAGATTTTTCACGATCGATGAGTCTTCCCCAATAATGCTTTAATATCTGACCATTGACCTTAAATGTGGCTTGGGTGTTCTCATCTTTGATTTGAGCTACATCAAATTCAGGACAAACCGAAAAATTTCTACTCAAAAATATACTCGATTATTTGGTCATTTCACAAGATCTAACAGTTGGATGTAGCTGAAATTTTGATATGTCATTCATGACATCATCCTCTACAACTTTCACACAAATGAAGATTTCGAGATTAGCATCGAAAGTTGATCAAAAATAGGCAACAAGTGGATAGTCGTCATTAGTTATGTAATTTGAGCAATTTCAGCAAAACGGCCATATCTTAAGATCCACCTGTTCGATCTGCCTAAATTTTTTATATGTTCTTCACGGCTGCATGTGCTACAACATTCATATAAATGAAGATTTTCAAATTATGACACGATCAATGAAGAATTTGGTGATATTTGAAGGAGAAATTTCAGCTCATGTGCAGCAAAATTTGACAAAGTTGTATTTGAATAGTTCTAACATTTGCCTATAAAAGGAAGGCATTTGTCACACTTAAGGGCGTTCCATATTCTGAGTTTTCTTTCATTTTGATTCTTCATCCTTTCTTTCTTTGTAATAAAATTAGGTTTAGCTAAGCTTTTAGTTAGAGTTGGGCGAAACTTTCATAAATTGTGAGATTTATACTTTAATTTCAAAGTTAAATCTTACAATTTGTCTAAAGTAAATCTCAAAACTCTAGTTCTTTGTATTATTGTGAGTTAATACCAACAATCGCCTTCACTTTCATCATGTTTTTCAGTTGTTCTTTTGTTTTCTTTAATATAATAAGTAGTTAAACTTCTATACTAAGATCGCAATTTGAACTCACGTATAATTTGATTTGTTTATCATATATAAGAGTAGATTATCTTGAATTGTTTATTTTACTTGTTTCTAATACTTCTAATTAATTGGCCATTAATTAAATTGAATTGATAAACCTTAAGCAACTTGACAAAGGGATTTTGATTTTAAATCTAAGTAAGATAACATATGATCTTTGTGCGAAAGCCTTGAGTTTGTATAAGATAGACATATACCTATATGACATATGTAATCATTAATAAAACTGGAACTTAATGAATTCTTAATTACTTGATAGACATAGACATACAATTTATCATTAATTAAGGATATTTTTATTTGACCATCGAAAAATGCTTATAGATAAGTTAAGATTTATAGTTAACAATTCAGATAATTAATCGATCTTAGATAGAAGTGAGAGAATCAAGTAAAGTGTGAAGGCTAATTGCAATCCTAAGCTTGATTAATTTGATTAATCTAAATCATTAAATTTTGCTTATTGTTTATTTTAATTTTTAGTTTTTCATAAATATTTTATTAATCTGTTTAAATAAGTTTGAGTTTTGCAAACTTTTAGTAGATAGTTAAATTTAGAATTAATTTTTGTGGGTTCGACACTTTTTTACTATTATATTACTTGATTTGCAATAACGTATACTTGCATTCTGAATTTTCACATCAAGTTTTTGGTATTGTTGCCAGGGATTAATTCTTTATTTTACTACTATTAATACTAGCATACTTGTCTTAATTTAAACTTGTTCTTTTAATTTTTTTAATTTTTCGAACTGTTTATGCGTAGTGCTCAAGACAAGGAGTTGATTCCTCTTAATCTTGAGATTGAACAAACGAACTTGCCACAGAAACAGAAAAGAACGTCTTCAAGAATTATTGCAGCAAAGAAGAAGGGCTAACGATAACAGAAATCGAGAACTTGGGCTAGCAGATCAATAACCTAGAACTCTTAGGGATTATATAATTCCTACTGCTAATATAGTTCATTCAAGTATTGTCCGACCTCCAATACATGCTAACAACTTTGAGATTAAGCCAGGAGTGATCCAGATGCTACAGAATAATCAATTTTGGGGTTTGCCTCATGAAGACCCTAATGCACATATAGCAAATTTCCTAGAGATTTGTGATACTTTTAGGCACAATGGATGTTCTGCATATGCTATTCGGATAAAAAAAATTTCCTTTTCACTGAGAAACAATGCAAAAAGTTAGTTAAATTCAAACTAATAGCTCTATCACTACATGAGATATGTTGGCACAAAAATTCTTAGCTAAGTATTTCCCTTCTGCGAAGAGTGCAAAGTTGAGAAATGACATTACCTTTTTTTTAGCAATATAAGTCAGAATCATTATATGAGGCATGTGAGAGATTCAAAGACCTACTTAGAAGATGCCCTCATCATGGGGTACATAAGTGGCTTCAAGTTCAGACTTTCTATAATGGCTTGACTAACTCTCTAAGGTCAACCATTGATGCTACTGCTGGTGGTGCATTGATGAACAAAACTGTTAAAGAAGGTTATGATTTATTGGAAGAGATGGCTTCCAATAACTATGAATGGCCTACTGAAAGGGCATCACAAAGGAAAGTAGCTGGAATTTATGAAATAAATACTTTATCTGCTTTAATTGCACAAGTAGCTGCATTGACTAAGAAGCTAAACTCAGTTAGGAGTCAATCTAGTCAACAGTCAATACATGCTATTCAGTGCCCTTTTATAATTTGTGAGTATTGCTTTGGGCCCTATTCTGTTGATCAATGCTCATTGAATTCTGAAACTGATAACTATGTAGGTAACTTCAATCGACAACAACACAACCTAAATTCAAATTTCTACAATCCTGGTTGGAGGAATCACCATAATTTTTCTTGGAGAAATAACTAATAAGCTTCATCATCAGCTAGACCGATGGGACCACTTGGGTTCCAACAACAAGCTCCACAACAAGAAAAAGAATCTGCAATGAAGGAAGTCATCTTACAGTTGACTAAGAATACTCAACAATATATGATTCAACTCTAAAGTCAATGAGTTTCTATCCGTAATCTTGATGTTCAAATTGGGCAATTATCTGGTTTTATGAATAATCGTCCTCAAGGTAGTTTGCCTAGCAACACAGAGACTAATCCTAAGGGAGGTAATAATGTACAATGTAAGGTTGTTACCCTAAAGAGTGGTAAAGAATTAGATGAGCCCATTCAAAAACCTGAAGTCAATGAAGATGGGAAGATTCATGAACAATCAAAGAGCAATTCTAAAGCGCTTTTTCAATTGAAAAAATCAGAGAAGAATGAACCCCTCCAGCACTATTCCTACATCTTCAAAAGCAAAAGATAGACAATCAATTCACCAAGTTTCTAAAGGTATTCAAGAAACTTCATATCAATATTCCTTTTGCTGAAGCTTTGGAACAGATATCGAGCTATGTTAAATTTATGAAGGAAATCTTGTCCAAAAAGTGAAGACTTTGAGATTTTGAAATTGTTGCACTTAATGAAGAGTGCAGTGCCATATTACAGAAAAAGCTTCTGCCAAAGCTAAAAGATCCAAGGAGTTTTACTATCCCATGCACTATTAGTAATACATTTTTTGGTAAAGATTTATGTGATTTGGGCGCTAGTATAAATTTTATGTCTCTTTTTGTTTCTAGGCAACTTGGGTTGATGGAGGTGAAACAAACCAATCTAACTCTACAATTAGCAAATAGATCTCTCCCCTACCCAAAAAGAGTGATGAAAGATGTTTTAGTTAAAGTTGATAAATTCATATTTCCTGCTGATTTTGTAGTGTTAGATATGGAGGAAGATCTAGAGGTTCCAATAATTCTTGGAAGACCTTTCCTAGCTACTAGTAGAACTCTCATAGATGTGCAAAAATGTGAGTTGACTATGAGAGTACAAGATCAAGAGGTAACATTTAATGTCTTTAAAGTTATGAAATATCCTCAAGAATCATATGAATGCTTCATGATTAATGTTATTGATGATAGCAAATTCGAATCAAATACTAATAGTTTTAGTATTGATCCTTTAGAAGATGCTATTATTAATATACCTTGTGAGGATAGGCAGGAATCCATTGAGTTTGTGCAATGAATTAATACATCACCATCTTACAATCATTTCGGAAAACAATTCAAGGATTTAGAGTTATCCATGAAAGATGAGACTGCAATGAAATCCTCTGTTGAAGAACCACCAGAGTTAGAGCTAAAGCAACTTGCTGATCATTTGAGGTATGTGTTTTTAGGAGAATCTTCTACTTTACCAGTTATTATCTCATATTCTCTTAATAATGTACAGGAAAAGAAATTGCAAAGATTGTTGCGATAAGATGAACCATAGCAGATATCAAAGGAATAAGCTTATCCATTTGCATGCATAAGATTCTGCTAGAGGAATGATCGAAGCGCACCATTGAACATCAAAGGAGCTTGAATCCTATAATGAATGAGGTAGTCAAGAAAGAGATTATTAAATGGTTGGATGCTGAAATCATTTACCCCATCTCCGATAGTTCGTGGGTCAGCCCAATGCAATGTGTACCTAAAAAGGGAGGTATGACTGTAATTACTAATGATAATAACGAACTAATTCCTACTCGAACTGTTATAGGTTGGCGAGTCTGTATGGACTACAAAAAATTGAACAAAGCAACAAGGAAATACCATTTTCTCCTCCCTTTCATCAATCAAATGTTAGACAGACTTGTCGGTCGAACTTATTACTGCTTTTTGGATGGATATTCGGGGTACAACCAAATTGTCATAGCTCCTGAAGACCAAGAAAAGACAACTTTCACATGTTCTTATGAGACATTTGCTTTTCGAAGGATGTCATTCGGATGGTGCAATGCACCTACCACTTTTCAACGATACATGATGGCAATCTTCTTAGATATGGTAGAGCAGTCAATAGAGGTATTTATGGATGACTTCTCCGTATTTGGTGATTCTTTTGATATTTGTCTTAATAATCTCGCTTTAGTACTAAAAAGATGTGTAGAGACTAATCTGGTACTAAATTGGGAAAAGTGTCATTTTATGGTTCAAGAATGAATAATTCTTGACCATAAAGTTTCTACTAAAGGAATTGAAGTTGACAAAGCAAAGATTGAGACAATTGAAAAATTACCTCCACCTACTTCAGTGAAGGGCATTCGCAATTTCTTAGGACATGCAGGCTTCTACAGACGATTTATTATGGATTTTTCTAAAATCTCTAAACCTTTATGTAATATACTTAAGAAAAATATTTCCTTTAAATTTGATGAATCTTGTCTTGAATCTTACAAGATTTTGAAAGAGAAGTTTATTACAGCACCAATCATTGTAGCACCAAATTGGAATATCCTATTTGAACTCGTGTAATGCTAGTAATTTTGCAGTGAGGGCAGTTCTTGGTCAAAGGAAGAACAAAAAAATGCATATCATTTACTATGCGAGCAAGACCTTGAATGATGCTCAACTTAAATACACCACCACATAAAAGGAACTTCTTGTAGTGGTATTTGTTTTTGATAAATTTCAATCTTATTTAATTGGGACAAGAGTAATTGTCTATACAGATCATTCAGCAATCAAGTATTTGATTTCCAAGAAAGATGCTAAACCGAGGTTGATCAGATACCGTCTGAACCAAATCACTCACAACCCTCAATATAATCTTAGCAAATGTAATTATGTGTGTGTGCATCAGTGCATGCAAGTAAGATATAAAAGGAACAATGGACAAGAGAAGGGCAGGATTGACCTTAGCTTTTTGGGACGACCTTTACCACAACTTGCTGACCCTTAAGTACATCCTTCTTGAACCTTGCAAATAATGTCTACTGCCCATGTCTTACCCTACCTCCAGCCTCCTAGTGAACTCCTTTGAAATTCCAAACCTCAGGATTCTCGACCTCAAGGCAATTGTGGCTTGCATTTCCAGTGGTTAACTTGGTCTTACACTTCATCTTAAGATATTCAAATACCTCATCTTACAGTTAGCATCTGCAGTTGGCACGTTTCATTCTCTAACAAATACAACCTCATTGAGTGTTAAAATTGGTCACACCCATTCCTGAAAGAAGGACCTGGATTATTACCATGACCTTGTGGCATAACTGAAGTCTGAAAAACAGAAGATACAATGGGCAACCTAAAGTACTAGGAGAACAGATGGATAACTTGAGGACAATATCAGATATAAAATGCAACCAACAAAAGACAAAAAGTCATCAACAAATGAGATCCAACTACATCTCATCTACATTGCAATACATTTTTCATCTTTTCCCAAGTATCTATGTTGCAATACATGCTTCAATAACACAGACTTTACTTTTATCAAAATCATATAAATCTACATTTCTAAGCTTTTCCTTTGGGGGCAAGGATCATTCCCCTAAAGAAAATCTCTTGTATGGACATGATTCATTATGAACCACCATAAAAATCGAAAGACAAACAATTGGAAGCATCTAATCCCTGTAGCTTTGCAAGGATGGTAAGATTCAAATTTTATAATTCAAGTGCTTTGGTTCCATTTATTGGCATAGTAATTGGTGGATCAAGTACTTTCTCCTGACTTAAGTAGCACTCACTCAAAATATATCAAAATTCATATAACATAATTCCCAACAGCTTGAAAGTAAATTAGCACCTATAAGAAGATTCACATTATCATCCAATTTTTTCACAAAAAGAACTTATGATTTAAAACTCACACTGTGAAAGACACAAATAAAGAAAACCACGTCTATTTATTATTGGAAATACCTATAAGAATCTTCCCATTATCATCCAACTTTTTCGCATAAAGAACTTGTGATTTAAAACACACTATGAAAGACACAACGAAAACAATGTCTATTAATGATTGGAAGCAAGATACTCGACAGTTTACAACAATTCAAAAAAGATAAGGCCACAGTTGGTTTATTGGAATGGCTTTCAAAGAAATGGGAATGGGAAGGGAAGGGAAGGGAATCATCATTCCTTTTGACATGTTTGGTATGATTAGGAAGAGAATGACTATTCCATTCAATCCTTATGGTTAGTGTAATAAAATTAAGGCAAGAATGGAAAGTAAAAAAACTCAGTGACAAGAAATACAAGTAAATTTGGTGTTAGGAATTCATAAAGGAGATAGATGTGGAAGATGATTTACCTGGTCAAGAAGGTGATCTGTGATAATTGTGGAGCACCATAAAAAAATAATAATAAATTACTTTCCTAACAAGGGAGAATCTCATTTCCACGTTGTAAGTCACCAAGCCCAATCAAGCTAGATGTTAGCACGAAGGGACAGTTCAACACATAAAACAAAAGATATTAGGTACTTGCTGGAGCATATGAATACTTTCCACCATCAGGTAGCAGGCCATCCTTGGCCATTTCAGTTAGCACGTTTAAAACAACATCCATGTTACCTTCTTTAAAGTTAATTTCAATAAGTACTTTAGCTAGCTCAGCATCATTGAGCCTACAGCTCCTCAATATGTTTTGCATTACCTGACTCAACTCATCACTCATCCCTTCTCTAGATAGAGCTTTAACAAGAGCAATTACAGTCACGGTATGAGAAACAAAACCACAATGCACCATCTCCTTGTACAGATTATATGCCTTATGAACATTTCCACATCTACAATGTCCATGTATTATTAAATTATAAACTGCTCCATTAGGCTTATAGTTCCTCTGAAGCATTGTCTTAAAAACGCGATCTGCTTCATTCATTAAACCCTTCATGCAGAATCCTTTGACAAGAGCTACCACACTCTTAAATTCAATGTTACTGCAGTTTTCTATCAGAGTATTGTATGTCACATCATTTGGTATAGACTCTTCATAAAACAACTTCAGAAGAAGCTTCTTTGCTTCTCTTGTCCTAGCTTTTTTATTAAGCCCATTAATAAGAACACTATATGTAACATCATCAGGCAGAAACCCCTTCTGTATCATTTCATCATGCAAACGGAGAGCCTTTCTTAATTCACCTTCTACACAATAAGCATTTATCAAACTAGTATAAGTAAATACATCAGGTGGGAGATCCCTGTGCAACATCTCTTGGAAGAGATCTAAAGCTTCCACCAGTTTTCGCTGCTGACAGAGACCTTGTATAAGCGATGAATATGTAACAGCATCAGGTAAAATACCCTTCTCAATCATCTCCAGCTTCATTTGGAATGCTTTTTCCAACTCTTGAATTCGGCAAAACCCAGATATAATTGTACTATAACTCACGACATCAGGGGACAACCCCCTCTCAACCATATTCCTTAAAATTCCCATGGCTTCTTCTATCCTACCCAAAAAGCAATACCCATGGACAAGTGCATTGTAAGTTATAATTGATGGTGAGAATCCACTAACAATCATTTCACTCAAAACCTTATAAGCTTCATTCAGCAACCCTTGCTGGCAGAACCCATCAATTATAGTCGTATACGTTCTCTCATTTGGGCGCAATCCTCTAACACGCATCTGATCTAAAAACTCCATAGCACGACATAGATTCTTAGCCTTACACATACAATTGATTAATGTGGTATAAGTAACAACATTTGGAGACAAGCCCTTCCTCACCATCTCCGCATGAATAACAAGCGCCTGATGGAAATTCCCTTCTTTACAATACCCATTAACAAGCGTATTATAAGTTACCTCATCAGGAGCCAAACCTTTTCCATTCATCTCCACAAGTACCTGCTGAGTCTCACTCATCCTCCCTTCTCTACACAATCCATTCACAATCACATTATACGAAATCAAATTCGCCTCAACACCCTTCCCCTTCATCGCCCTAAACAACTCAAACGCTTCCCCAACCCTCTTCATCTTGCAACAACCATGAATCAACGTATTATACGTAACCACATTCGGCAAACACCCATTTCTCATCATTTCACGCATAACACAAAACCCCATGTTCAAATTCCCTTCCCGAACAAAACCACGTATCAAAACATTATAAGTATAAACATTAGGCGACACCCCATTTCGAATCATCTCATTAAAAAAACACTCAGCATCAAGAAGAGACCGTTTGGACCTTAAAATCGAATCCAGAACAGAATTATAGGACAACACACCAGGCATAAAACCGTGATTATTGGCTAAATGAACAATGTGGATGGCCTTATCAACCAAGTTGAGATGAGAATAAGACTTTACCACCAAATCAAACACCGCGGAGCTGGAATTGCACAAATGGTAGGAATCTTTGAGGTGTTGGAAAGCCAATGAACCGGTTTGGTCGTGGGGGTTGAGGGCAAGGTCGTGGGCGAGGGTGAGAGCGGTTTTGTAGAGCTTGAAGCGTGTGAGGATGTGGAGAGCGAGACACTTGCATTGGAGGGTGAGAAAAGGGTGGGATCGTGCCCAGTTGAGGAAGGTGAGGGTTATGGGTTGGTCGAATTGGGATTTGAGGAGCACGTACGAGGCTGCTGAAGGAGTGAAGGAAGAAGATAGAGAAGGGAGGTTTTGAGGATGTCGTTTGAGGTATGCGATTGCTTTGTCGCCGATGAGGGCATCGGTGGGTGAACATAGGGATGAAAGTGAACGACGTTTGAGGAAAACCATTGTGCTGCGGTTCTGGACAGACATTCAATGATTCAACGACACAACACAGGGTTGGATTTTCGGAAGCAGATAATGTAGTAGGAGTAGGAAAGCCCCCACATCACAATAAGTCTCGCTAGCAAAAACTAAGGGTTTTTTTTTTTCTAATTTATGAGAAAAATAAAAGGGTAAATTACGCTTTCATTCTCTGAAGTTGGATGCTCATTGGTATAGTGCCGAGTTAAATCTCTCATCTTAATTTGGAGTTTTAGTCTGGCTAATTTTAATAATTCAGGTCGCATCATATTAGGGTTTGGGTTAGGAGAGACCAAAGGCCTGTTTGTATTAGTTTTTTTAAGAAGAAAAAGTATTTTTTTGAAATAATAAAAGTATTTTTTTTAAAAGTTAAGGAGTTTAAGCTTTTAAAAAAAACACTTCATGTGTAACAAAAAAAGTACATAAAGTGTTTTTTTTAAAAGCTTGAACTCTTTAGCTTCTAAAAAAAGTAATTTTATTACTTCAAAAAAGCACTTCTACTCCTAAAAAAGTTAATACAAATTAGTTATAACCCAGTTTAGATATACAAAATATATTTTTTTATGTAATATAATAATTATTTTCTCTATATTTATATAAATTTATTTGTATATATTATTTTTTGCTCATACCAAGATTCAATTTAATTGATAATTACATAATATGTGAAGGACATAATAACTAAAATTATGGACAGTCATAATATTATATCAAGTCTAACATTTAGAAAAATGTCATAAGAATATATAGGAAAAAATATTGAAAAATATTTATAATGTATTCAATACTGGGCTTGCCCGAGGTGGCTCAAAGGTTGACTCATTCCCCACTCGAAAAACACATTGAGCCTAAAAGACAGAGTTGATCCCAGCCTAAACACATTGGGTTGAGCCTGGTCATGAGCACCCATACTCTAAAGTTTATTCATTTTTCAAAGTTACCACACAAAGTTTCATATGTAATACTTTATACTAGTGTTGTCATAATCAGATTAGATTAGAGTGTCCAACTGATCTAATTATAAATCAGACACTTAGACGGTTATGTTTCAGTTTCATAATCGAATTCACGGTCAGACCACTTTAGGTGAGTAAAACCAATCAAAATTCAATTGAATTGCTCGATTCATCCTATTGAACCGACTAACAATTAATATTTTTTAAAAAAAAACTTAATATTTTTTATATTACATAAATATTTTAATATATTTTATATTGTTACATGTTATTTTTTTATGATATCATTCAATTTAAGCGATTGAACCTAAACCAATTTTTTTGTTGATTCATTACCCGGTCTGATTTTAATAAATTGCTTCAGATATTGAACTTTATTTTGGTTTGCATGCCTTTTTTTTTTCCGATAGTAAATATTATATCTAAATGGGCTGGGCTGGTCCTTGTTGTTGGTTAAGGTTTGTGGACTTGAGCTAAAAAGTTCATTGGCTAAATGAGCTACCAAAATTAGAGGTGTTTAAATCCAAACCAAATTAAACAAAATCAGTAAACCGAATCAAAAAATTTGAAAACCAATTAAAATCAAATTTTTTGGGTTTTATTTGATTTTTTTTCAAAAATTGAGGAACTGATATAAACCTAACCGATTATATATCATATATATACATATATATATATATATATAATTTACTAATAAACTTACTTTTCTACCCCCTAACTAATGATAAAGTTACTCTTTTGCTTCCAAAATTCAACCACAACCCCAATCTGATACAGTGTGTTTGATGTAACTTTTGAAACCTTAAAATTATAGTTTCGGCAAAAACATAAAGAGATAAACTCTTACCCAAATTATGATTTGAGTGTTTCTAAAAGCTAAACCAAGTGTGATTACAGTCATTTCTCACTTCCATCTTCTCTCTTTCTTGTATCCTTGCCGCCACCCAAGAAGAGGAGAAGAGACTTTCACTACGCAAGCCTCGCTTGCACAGTCTCTGATTGCTAGTTATCGACCATATTTGAGGTAAGTTACTCACCTTTTTATTTCCTTTATTTTTGAGTACTAGCCAAAAGCAATATGGGTGAAAAGCAATTGAGTGATGGGTATGAGTGATGCTTTGTTTATACACTTGGGGATATGTGGGGATTAAGTGATGCGGCTTATTTGAGGTTGGCTGAGGGCTTATGGGGATATATGGGAATGGGAAAATGACCCTACAGGTCAGCTTGGTGAACAGTAGTATCCAATTGGTTCGTTTTAAAAATTAATCAATCATTCAATTAATTTAATCAATAATTTATATACAGTTAGTCAATAATTTGTCTTCATTTTGATACTTGATGTGTGGTTAACTATATATAAATAATTTGTTAAATTAATTTAATGATTAGTTAATTTTTAAAACGAACCAAAACTTTTAACTAAGCTGACCCTATGGGTCATTCCCCCTATGGGAATTGGGTGGTGCGGCTTAAAGGATTTGTTGGAGGAGGATTAATTTTGTGAAGAATCCTAGTTGGTTTTTAGTATCTCTCTAAAGTATATTTGCCATTGAAATTGCAGCAAAAGTTTAGTAATGTCTGATTTATTTTAAATGTCCAAAAACTAAAAAATCGATCCAGACCAAAGTAATTGATATTGGTTCTGTTTGATTTGTTTTTCATATTTGAACCAAATCGATCTTTTGTACATACAAAAGAATTAATTGGTTTAGTTCAAATAACTTTACTCTTCAAAATTGATCTACATCGATCCGCAAATACCCCTAACCAAAATCATCCTCCTTGAGCTAGTGCCAAACCATGAGCCAATCTACCAAATATTAAAAATTAGGCTTAAGATTTTTTTACAACATTTTTAATTTAGAAATTCCACAAAATTGCAAAATTCCAATTTCTTATATAGAAAGCTAGAATAATTATTAAACATCTTGCTTCAATACAATAAAATTAGAAATAGAAGCCATTATTTTTCGTTAGTAACGTAATCTTTTAACTAAGTCACTACTCATGATGTCACTGTTTTGTGTTATCCTGCTAATTTGATCCATTTTCACAATTCTAGTGGATACTCTGTCTTGTTTTCAGGGTTGATCCTTTCTTGGACTTGATCCTTTTTTAATAAAATGCTATTATAATTTGGTGGAAAAAATTTAATGAAATAAAATTTTGAATTAATTATTAATTAAATTATACATATATATTTGTTCTATATTAACCGGTGCATCGAGAGACCTTATGAAGTTCAAGTGATAACAACCAAAACTTAAGCCTCCAGTTTATCCCATCTTCATCCCCTATCTCTCACGTTACTTGCCAGTCCAAAAATAGTAAATAGAATGCTGTTTCCGAAATATGTTCCCACAAGCAGCCTCCACCCTATTAGTTTAAAACCAATTTGAAAGCTCAAAGTCCTTTCGTTGGAGTCGAGAGAAGGACAAAATCAGAATCAGGAAGAGAGTCTATTTTTGCTATCAAAATCAGGATTCCGAGGGTCAACGGATTCTGAAATGCGTGCAATTCAATATTGCTTGCCTAGCGTTTGACATCCAAGTCTAACCATAGCAAAGTCAATGTTTAATCAGGAACTAGATAATATTGCATTTCTAACATGGAAATTGTTATGGTATTCCGATGGGTTTGGTACTGAAGTAATCTCCTTTTAACATAAATATTTAGTGACTAAGTAACTCAACATGTGCTGAGTAACTCCTAGTAATTGAGGACTGAATTAGGACAAACATTCATCAAGAAGAAAGCAACTCTTACATTTATTGAAAGTTACATTTGTTTAACATGTCAAAAGACTCAAAACACAAACAAGCAACTCTTACATTTATTGAACCTGTATAACCTTTAACAATATGTCAGATTGCATTACATTGATATATGTCTTGAAAAAAGCATAATTAAATTGATCAAAATCAAACAAAATGAAACTAAATACATAGCTTTATCTGCTAAAAGCTTATAAGGAAAGGAACACTATAACAAGCCGCAGTTGTGTTTTCAGGAGCTGGCTAGGTACTTGTTGTACTAATTTTCTCATGGCCACGGCCAGAAGGGACGAAGCATTGGCATCACAGCGAACTTCATGGTCCCATTGTTGCAATGGAAGCCATTTCGCTCGCCACAGGCGAAGAAGTAAGGCTGCCACCTCTTCAACACGAACTGGAAGCCCTCTCCTGCGCCTTGTGTGGGATTTGCCAGCATCTTAGCCCTTTTAAGGTCACAATTCAAGAAGCTCCAGAAATTTCGAAACAAGTACACGCTGTGTGGGAAAGTGGTGGCGTTTGGAGCATCATACTTGAAAACTACACCACAAAGTAATGCAGATATATTAGTATTTATCTATTATTCCATTAAGCATGACAAATAATGAAGAGAGAAATCTCTCACCTAGAGTATCGTTGAGGTAAATAGGGCCATTCTTGATAGCCCAATCGCTGTAGTTATAGCCAAAGTGCCAATGCTCAGACCCACCCACCACAATCTTCTTTGGTTGTTGTTGTGTTTTGTTCTGGTGATGATTCCCAAATCTGGACCACCAGTCTGTGTAGTTAAAACCAGAGGACCAGTCCTTGTTGGCCATGCTTACTGCAAACATTGAAGCAGCTATAACTAGTATGGTGAGTCTCTGTGCAAACTTTGCAGCCATGGTATATTCCTAGTTTTCTCAGGTGCAGCTAAATAAAGCAGGGAATGTGTAAAATGTAAAGTATGATTTGGTTGGTGTTGTTGGTTGAAGTTAATGGGTCTTTATATAGGGTGAATGAAGGGAAAGCACAAGGCATGAAATATTATAGTGGTGCAAAACGGCCAAATTAACTTTTAATTTGTCTGATGTTGGTGGGTACTACAAATGGGAAGTTCCTGGAATCTGTAAAGTTGCATTTCATTTTCAACTCCTGGACATCAACTTTTCTTTCACATCTGGCCTCTTTCACCAAACATGTGCCTTGAATCATTAATTAGTATTATTTTTTGTTAGGCAAAAGAAAAATGGGTGTGTAAATTAATGTGTGTGTGAGATGAAGTGAAGCCAATTTATTTTTTTTGGTAGATGAAGCCAATTTTTTACATCTAATGCCCCGTACGATTTTGTGTCTTTTTTTTTTTTTTTTGGGAAAAAACACTTTTTAATTACAAAAGTACTTTTGAACCTCCATAGATTATTTGGGTAAGCTTTTTGAAAAAGCAAAAGCCATGTCACCTTTAGCAAATGAAATGGTGATTTCATAAAATAAGAATGGGATTAAATGGGCTGAAATAAAATGATGATTCTTAATCCATAATTAATCCATAATTTCATAGTTTTCGAAATTAAGTCATTTAATTCTTTAGTACATGGAGTCAATCCAAAATAAAATCAAAATTGATCAAAATTTCATGAAATAAGACATGAAATTAAATATCATTTTGCGTGTAACATCAGTATTTTATCTTGGCTTCTCCTATAATTAAGATCGGTATCATATTCAGTATTTTATTTTTGACATAATTACAGTTTCTTTTCATTCAACTTAGTTGAGTTTTACTTTCATCCCTTACATTTTATTAGATTATGTTACCATCAAATTTTCCTATCATTGTGTTGTTCGACGGATACATGATGAATTGCGACAATATTGAAGTTGTCGAATGTTGATGATCGCGACAATATTGAGGTTGTCATAGTGAATGGAAGAGTGAATGGAACAAGCACGTGACTCATGTTCGAAGACAATTGATAAACGGTTGTTTTATATATTTAAATGTCGGGAAATTGGGTTTGATTTGGTATTTATTTAAAAAATTTATAAGAAAAACTTATCCAATTTCCTTTGAATATTACAGGTTGAAGATTTATGAGAATAAGACTTTAAAGTGTTAAAATGGAAGCAATCTTGGGAAAAATATAAAGATATCATCAACCCAATTATGAAAGATTTTGGCAAGATCCTACAAAGATATCATCAATCCAGCTGTGGAAGTTTCCTATTTTGAATCATTTTTATATTCTTGGAAGATTTTCCCTCTTATCTCACATTAATTAGGAATACTCAAAGAGGGAAATAAATCTACTTTCCTTGTTACTCAAGAGTTGCGTATTAAATGAATTTGTGCATAATTAGGAAACCGTAGAAGAAAAGTCTACTAGAGTTGTTGGCCCACCAAAATCATTATAAGAAAGGAAGAGAGAAGAGGCTACACAGAAGCTGACAAGAGAAGAGAGGTATCCCGCATTTAGAAAAAGAAAGTAGCTATAGCCCTTTGCTTGATTAGAGAGTTGTAGCAGAGCTTTGGAAGTTTTTGAAGCTATTAAGCGAATGACTGTCTTCCCAATTGTTCGTGAAGGACCTATTTCATCGTAAGGGGGTTTCCGTTTTTAGTTTTTCTATTGTTCTTTTATGGATTTGAATTTGAATTTGATTTTGGTTTATGCTTTGTTTTCTTTGACAATGCGTAGCTAAACCTATAACTAAGGTTATGGTGGATCTTATGTTCAAATTCTTATAATGTTTTCTTAATTTCAAAATAATTTTGTATTTTCCCGATTGATTGGATTTTTCCTAGCGCTTTGTTTTCCAATAAGAATTGCTTACCCTTTAAAAAGTTAACTGATTGTCTGGCAACTGTACCACAATTAGTTAACGGAACTCTAGGATTAATCAGATTTGGGGTTGTGTGAACCAAACCCAATCCCTTGTTTTCAATCAGTTATTTAATTAACAAATCTACTGGTTCTTTATGTTTTTCTTGATTGTTTGCTTTACATGACTATTGGGGGTTTCAGATTGAGAAAAAGAATATTAATATTACATGACGATTGGATATTAATAGCATTAGAGCAGGTGATTGCCAATCAATCGGAACACATATTATTGAGGAATTGGGTAATATTATGAGTATTGACATAAGTGAAACCAAACACTAGGCTTTCCATAATTGAATTTTTACTTGATAATCTTTGATTTCCTCACTTTCTCCTAATTGCTTGATAATTTCTCCTTTCTCATTTGAATTTCATTGTCTAAATAACATAAGGGATTAATTAACTTAATAATTGCCAACATCCTTGTGGGTTCGATACTTGGAGTCCCAAATACTCCTTTATTACTTGTGCGATAAGGTGCACTTGCCCTTAAGTGTGATTTTAGCGTAACAATAACACTGAGGTTCAAGAGGGAACTTTGAAAAGTTCAAATATTCAAAATAGTGACGGTTATTTTATCTAGTACTCTGCAGAAACTATCAAAGTAAATGACATGCAATGTGACATACAACACGTAAAAGCCAATCGTGATACAAAGTGGTAACTGTTTTACCCATTCATCATTTTAAGGAAGTTACCAAAGGAGCAGCACGTTGCATAGAAAGTGGTTGACCTCTTAGGCCATAACCATCGATACATGTGTCATTCTCAAATCATGAAAGGGACATGTATACAAATCTTAGGACTTTGGTAATTATTTTGTAAGCCTATAAATAAGAGGCATAGGCAGCCTAGCAAAAGGTCTTCAAACTCATACACTCCTCACCACATAGCAGGAAACGAGTTCTTCAAGCACCAACTTTTCATTTCTCATTGTTTACATTTCCAGTCATTTACTTTCCTGTAATCTACTTTAGCAAATTTAATTCTAGGTTCTTATCTTTTATCATGTTCTTCTTCATTTACTATACTTTATTGCTTACATTTGGCGCAAACTTTGTACTTGAATTCTGAATTGAACACTCTTAAGTAATAGAGAAAATCACCTAAAGGAAGAAGGTTTCCCCTTCTAGATTGATGATAGGGACCTAAGTGGATTGTTACGACGTCGACAATTTTCACTCAAAAACATTCAAAATAGTTTTTTATCGTTTAAAATTATTGTTGATATTTTCATAATTCATAACTCCATTTGACATGAATTATCACTGTAGAAAAATTACATTTTTATACATTAACTTAAAAGTTTTATTCGCTTATCTTTCGTCCCTTTACTATATGATCATATCAATATTTTTCTCAAGTGTAATTTCGTCAATCAACGAAATTTTTTTTCCTATATGGTATCTAATATTACAAACTTTTGCTTAATATATGACATGACAAACCATACGTACTATATATGTTGGAATTTTTTAGTTAGATAAAAATATATAACAACATCGTTTTTCCTTCTTATTTTACGATTTTTTATTATGGAATTCTTAAAATAAACATCACATACAAATGTAAAAACAAACACCATAAAAAAAAATTGTTGTATATAATAGATGAATAGATTGCACGGACCTGAATTGAATGTAGTTTTATGAATTTGATCTAAATATAAAATTGTCTCAGATCGATCAGTTAAATGAAAAGCACTGAGCAATTTTTTTTTTTATTTCTTTGTTTAAACTATATCCTTTGTTTTGACTTTATTAGATATCTCTATTTATTTATATATTTTCTTTGGTTAAGCAATTCCCAAGAAGTTGATCGTGCAATTGAGATGCAATATTGGGTTGGTAGCACTAGAAGGGAACATGAATTCTTCAACTTACGAGGAGAATGTCAAATGTCATTGTCTTCGTAAGAGGTTTGATAAGATCAAAGTTAGTGTGTATTATTATTGCAGATTTAACCGAAACAAGTGGGTAGAAATTAGGTCTACAAAGCCATAGATGTTTCATGCTTTGTGTAATTGAGATACGTCTCCAGTTGAGTGATGTGATGATGACGGCTTAATGGCGTCTAAATATTAGATAGCTTACCTTGACAACAAATTAACTTCTTTCTCTAGTTCCAAAAATTAAAAGAAATCATAAAATTATCAGTTTTGTTAAATGTTTTAAGGAATTTTTTTCAATATCCTTTAATTTTATGTGAGTATTGGTATTTATAATAATTAATGATCAATATTAACTCACATATATATTGACATATAAATATAATAAATTATTTATATTTATGAATTTTTAATTTTACAATATTACGTAATCCCAATCTTTAATATTTTTAAATATAAAGTTTTTTTAAAAAATTCTCATGTAATAATAGTGTAAACAATTAATAAATGAATAATATATATATAATGAATGAGGTAAAGTTTTTTATTTAAGTATATTTAAAAAATAGTGGACATCATTATTTATAGTTAAAATTTAATATTAGAATTAAGTGATATTATAAAATCTAATTGACCACTAATTATTAAAAGTATTGATAGACTGGTAAATATGAAAGGTTAGGGATATAAAAAAAAAACTAATTTTTGTACCAGTGCAATGCACGGATGTAATTAGTAGAATTTGAAACATTAAAATAGATTAAAACATATGACATATTGATAATAAGATTTTTAATAAAAATTTGGTGAGTAAAATGATGCGTTACCAATCCAAGGAAGGTATAGAAAAAGGTCATTAATAAATCATGCTTCGAATTTGAGTAGTTAATATATAAAATACACATCTTTAACTATTACGTGAGCTCCTTGAGTTATATTGTCAATAAATTGGAATTAATGAGAAAGATTATAATAAATGTTATTTTCACACTAATACCATGATTGGTTTTTCAATTCAAAATTACAATTGCATTGTTAAACTTTACTGAGTATAGTGCGAATTCGTTCTCCGAGGAATTGAGATTTGTAATGTTTGGCTAAATATAGTGTAATTGATAAATGGATTTAATTTTTATTTAACTATGTATTTTCACATTATTAAAAAAAATTATTAAAATAAAACTAGTGCCAATGAAATAATTCTGAAATCATTAAACATTAATTCTTGAAGATTTTATTGGATCGTGTATTTTTACTTTCTATTACCCATAGGAACATGTATGTTTTTTAGTTACCCAAAACGAAAAAGTTGATTTGTTCTAAAATCTTGGGATTGATTTTCAAGATTTTCAGAAAAATAAATATAATATGAAATACAAACAAATTAAGAGGTGAAATTAAGAAAACGCAATTTATCATTTACTCAAATGCAATTATGAAACAATGTCTAAATACTTTTTAAAAGATATAATAAAGGTGCTTTTGACTTTTTCTCTACTAATGCATAAACACGACCAGTTAGTAGAAAGAAAAAAGAAAATATCAATAAAAACAGAAATATTACTTGAAGTTTCAAAATAAAATAAGAGAACTGAAAATTCCTACAATAAATAAGATTTAAAAAAAAAAACTTGTTTAACCTTCAATCACACATCATGATTGAATGAATTATATTTTTCCTTTAGAAAAAAGTTGTAATCTTACGCACTGTCCTACTTCTTCAGGACCATAAAAATGCCCCCTAAAATAATAATAAGAAGTATTACAGGAGCCACATAGGTGACAAATTGGGTACCAAAAAACATCAACATGAAGAAAATGAAGGCGGGAAGCAATAGTCCCACTGGAAAATCAAACGATAATGGAGCTTGGCTGGTCTCTAAGGTAAGTTCTGGATCATCACCTTTAGTGTTACTCTGCAACAAAATATAATATGTGCATGTTTTAGAATAAGACCATATTTAGGAGTAAACTATCCTTATTACCCTAATAAGCAATGGCTATTTATCAAATCAAATGACATTTGTAGAAAGCAAGATTTGCATATAAACATTGAATCTCATCAATTCAATTATTACTTACATATGCATTGGTAGAAACTAACTTGTTGTAGTGAGGACCTGTAGCCCACTCACCAGAGTCTCTCATCTTAGGAATCCTAGCCTTAGATGAAGGCTGAAACCCGCAGGATCCCATTGTTGTTATCATCAAGAAAGACAAAACCACCACAATTGTCCTCTTTGTAAAAGCCATGGCTTGGCTATCAAACAAGTGACACAGAAGAATATGGAATATTGAATGAAACCATTTACCAACCTCTTATTATAGTATATTTTCAAATAATATGTTACTTTTTATTATAGATTTGGTTCAATTTTAAATTTCAAAATTTTTGCGTAGAACGATGATTGAGAATAATTAGTTCTTTCCTTTTTATGACTTTGCATGCGTAAGTGTGAGATTTTAATTAGGTTCTTATTAAATGTCAAGGGAAAGAATTAAGGATCAAATCTAAAAGCAATCACATCTATTTATTTGCTTTACACGAAAAAGTCTTAAAACTTTAATTAAAATAATTTTGTTTTGGTTCTTATTGTATCTTCATACCCTTTGAATATGAAATTAATCATGTTCATGATATTAAGGGTGCCCTTCCTTACAAGTGTTTTCCTGCAAACTCAAAATTCTAACATTGTTGAGACTCCTCAACTGTTAAGCTTAAGTTTGCTTATTACTTGAGTTATCTAATTTTTGAACCTCCCCAAATTAGCATTTCAAGGAATTGAACCATTATCGTTTCCTGATTTTTGAACAATCGCTACTAGCAAAGTTGATTAAGAAAGGCAGCACACATCCTTAATCACTAAGTGAACCCATTAAGTTATGTAGTTTATAAATTTGAATTAATGCAAAAGATTATAATAAATTTTATTTTCACACTAATACAATGATTGATTTTTTAGTTCAAAATTATAATTGCATTGTAGAACTTTATTGTGCATTGTGATAATTCATTCTTTGTGGACTTGAGATTTTGAAATGTTGGCTAAATTTGGTGTAATTATTTATTGAATTTCATTTTGATTTATTATTTTTTTAATAATATTATTTAATTATATATTATTATATCATTAAATACATGATAAAAAAACTAGTGCCAATAAATAATTATGAAATTATTAAACATTAATTCTTGTAGATTTTATTCAATCATGTATCTTTACTTTCAATTACGCATAAGAACAAGTATCTTTTTTAGGCATTAAAAAAAAGGAGATTAATTCTAAAATCTCGGGATTGATTTTGAAGATTTTTCAAAAAAGAATATATTAGAAGAAACACAAACAAATAAAGAGACGGAATGCAATTTATCATTTACTTTTCAAATTCATATATGTAACAATGTCTAAATAATATTTTTAAAAATATAAAGGTGCTTTTGACATTCTCTCTACAAATGCATAATCCAACCAAAGCTAGTAGAATGAAAAAAGAAATAGATTTGAAGAAATAAAATCTCAAGAAAAACAAATATTAGTTGAAGTTTAAAAAAAAAGAGAATAGTAAATACTCATACTATAAATAATACTACAAAAAAAAAAGGAGAAACATATGAAGCCTTCAATAACACTTCATAATTAGTTATCACTGATGAAAATAATTGAGGATCTGAATTATATTTTTCCTTAAAAGAAAAATTGTAATCCCACACACTGCCCTACCTGAGTGCAATAGCAAAAACAAAAACAAAAAAATTATTATGGGAGCCAAATAGGAGACGAATTGCACTCCAAAAAAAACAACATGAAGAGAATGAAGATGGTAAGCAATAGTTCCGTTGGAAAATCAAATGATGTTGGAGCTTGGCTGCAGGTTACTAAGGTTAATTCTTGATCATCACCTATAATGTTACTCTGCAACAAAATAATATATGTGCATGTTTTAGAATAAAACCATTTTTACGAGTTAACTATCCTTATAACACAAATAAGCAAGGGTTGTTTATGAAATCAAAGGACATTTGCAGAAAGTAAGATTTGCTTATAAACGTTGAATTTCATCTAATAGATTAAAAGTTCACATGAGGGACACAGCAAGGTGCTTATTTGTGTATTGATAGAAACCATATATATGAAACCATATACCACCCTCTTATTTACAGTATAAAGTATAAACCCTAGTTTCTTTTTTCAAATAACATGTTCACTTTTTATTATAGATTTTGTTTCAATTTTAAGTTTTGAAATTTTTGTGAGTTCTGGGTAGAATGATGATTGAGAATAATTATTTATTTTCTTTTAATGTCTTTGCATGTGTAAGTGTAGGATTTTAATTAGGTTCTTATAAATGTCAAGGGAAAGGGAATTAAGGGAAAAATCCAAAAACAATTATATCTATTTATTAGCATTCACGAAAAAAGAAAGTCTTCTTATATCTTTAATTGAAATAATATTTGTTCTATGCTATGTTATGTGGACTACTGGACTTCAAAACTAGTTTAGCATATTGTGATTTTTTTCTATGTTAATTATATGAAACAAGAAAATTAATATTTATAGTTGTTCAAGTGACAGAGAATACTAGATTATTATTTATGGACTTAATTAGATGTTAAAATATTTGAAGCATGTTATCGTTTAGCTCAAATAGTATCACTTGTATATTTGGACTTCATAAGATACAAGTAAATGCCATAACCTTTGGTTATAATTTTAGAAATTATTATTATTAAAATATATTTTACATAATTATCAATTATTTTAGGATTAATCCCTTTGGGATATACGAACTGCAACAGGTAAATCCCTCCAAAAATTCGTGTCTCCAGGAATCGAGTCATTGCCATTTCCAAGAGTTCAAACAACCGCTATTAGTGTGAATGACCAATGTTGATTAAGAAAGGTAGTACACTTCCTTAATTGTTAGGCGAACCCATTAAGTTATGTCATTTATAAAATTGAATTAATGTGAAAGATTATAATAATTAATATTATTTTTACACTAATACAATGGTTGGTCTTTTACCTCAAAATTGTAATTGTATTATAGAAAATTATTGTGTATTGTGATAATTCACTTTGCTTGGAATTGAGATTCTTTCATGTTTGGTTAACTATGATTTATTAATTTTTTTAATAGTATTATTAATTCTATATTGTCACATCATTAAATAAATGATAAAAAAAACTAATGTAATGATTCTGAAATTATTAAACATTAATTCTTGAATTTTATTCGATCATCACTACAAGAAAAAATATTTTTAGTGGCGGTTATAAATCACATTTTGTGGCGGTTATAACCTCCACGAAAATATTTAGTGGCGATTCCACAACCGCCGCGGTTAGAAGTGAGGGGAAGTAAAAAGTGACGGTTTTACACAACCGCCGGTATAACCGCCATTAAACGTTATCAAATAGCGACAGTTTTTTACTGGCGGTTTTAACTGCCATAAAAGTTAACTTTGATAATTTAGTGGCGGTTTTAACCTCCACTAATTCTTTAATGGTGGCGTTTTTTTTTATGGTAGAACGGCGGTTTAAACCGCCACTAAAATGTATTTTATTGTTGGATGATAGTTTAAACTGCCACTAATTTTATTATGCTCACTACTAGCCCAGTTTGTTTTTTTGTGTTCTTTATTTAATACAATCTATTATGTTCCATATCAAGATTCATTTCTTTTACTTGATTCAGAAATGCTTTATCTCAAAAATTCAAAATAAAAACACAAAGATAAAATGATTAAAACATACACTTGAATAACATAGAAATACATAATATGCATTATAGTCTTGAATTAATATTTGAAGTGTTGGTAAGATGAGTATACGAGTAACTGTATAGAGGTAACTTTAAGTAAATTCAGTCCTACAATCATTCTTCATTAGATAACATAAACCTAACATTAAATCTAATGCTTATTAATTCTGTCCAGGTTCATGTCTTGGCACACAAGGGGAGGTTTGATCTCCACTTCCCTCATCTGGTGCCTGCAAACAAAATAGTAAAACCCATTATTGAAAGATCAAAATTGCATGAAAATTACAATTCAATTTGTAATAACAGTGTGCATGACTATATTATGCATATGGTTAAAAATGGTCTTTAATATATTTATACAGAACATAACCTCTTTCATTGAAGGATTTTCGTTGATGCAGAAATATAAAGATTCAGACACAAAAATTCATACAGAAATATACAAAACATAACCACTCATACCACACCTAAGGTTAACTTATGAGTTTTGTTATTTAGACTACAATACACATCTCATAATTTCACTTCACTCAATAACAAACTCTATTTATTTACTCTCAAATCAAATATAAGGACCAAGTCAGATTCAGAAAGCTAAGCTAAGCTAAGCTAAACGGGGTGATGGTGAAGTATAACTACTAAAGTGACTATTATATGTTCAAGTTTTCTGGTTTAATTTATGGCTGATGGTGAAGATAGAATTTGTGATCATGCCAGGTTCTGATTTCTTGAAGTTTGCAAACAGAATATTAATGAACTGATTTCAAGGTCTATGCATAACAGTAGAAAAACATAAAAAAAACATTTAATCCAAGTTTATTTGAATAAAAAACATTGGTCTGAAATAGTTTTAAATTTTCTGACCTCTCCTAACAAATTAACTCATCAGCTATGGTTCCTTCTTCCTATTGGCACCCTATACAGATACATAGAAAAGTTTAGTAGACAGTAACCAGTAACAAAGAATGAAAACTCACAAATATAAACTCTTTCAGCTGGTGGCAGCGGCAAAGAGAATGCAGTGAGTGAAACTATAACAAGTATAAAAATTTCAATTTACAATACCTCATTTCTCAGGTGTTAACCAAAAATTTCAATATACAACAGCTATTATGTAATTTTTCCACAACTACTGATTACATTTAAACTAGAAATGGGCAAAGTTAATTACAGACCAGAGCTTATGTGCCTATTATGTAATTTTTCCACAACAGCTACTCATTTGCTAAAACAAAAAGGCTTAACAGTTTAGTTTGTACAGTACTTTACTTTTCATGCATACCTCATAAGCAACACTAATCTCTTTAAACTTATCAGTTGCTTCAGGTTCCTTGTTCACATCAGGATGGTACTAGAAGAAAACAATAAACACAAAATCAGGCCAAAAAGGAATGATTTTATTTTTAGGTGCATAGTTCTAGTTCCAACAACTAAACACCAAAAAATCATAACAATTTGAATTGAAAAACAAGAAATTCCTTTTCAAACTGATTGAGAACTAGATACCTGACGAGCTAACCTTCGATAACTCGATACCAAGTCAATGATTAGAGAATGACACTTAGCTAGGTCATGTGCATGTGATTGATCTGTAGCCTGCAAACAAATTATGCATTTGTGTTTGGAAAATTTTGCCCAATTGAATTTAGGTTACAAAAAGGGCTAACTCAATTCCTAAATGTCAATGAAATTTGAACCTAAAACTGAGAAAAGCAGAACCAGCAATGAAGAAAAATGGATCTGCTAACCTTGCTTGCGATCTCAACGTCAATGGAGAATCAAACGCAATGACTGTAATGAGAGAAATAGAACCAGCAATGGAGAACAGATCTGCTAACCTTGCTTGAGATTACAGCAATGAAGGAAACGAAGATGGTGAATCAAGCTACGAGGCAGAACCAGCTACGAGAGGCAGAACCATTTACGGAAGTTTTGGGGAAGAAGCTTCAAGGCTTTGAGTTTCTCATTCGCAACCGCTAGTTTTGGAAATCAGTGGAACCTAGCTCCAAAACGCTAGTTTTGAGTTTCTCATTCGCAACCGCCACAAAAATAAGATAACCGCCGCAAAGTGTAACTCAACCGCCGTTAACATTTTTAGATTTTGGCAGTTATGGAAACCGCCACAAAAATAAAGAGATATTGGCGGTTTCTTTTAACCGCCGCTAAAAAACCGCCACTAAATTGAGTTTTTTTTGTAGTGCATGTATGTATCTTTACTTTCTCTTACGCATAAGAATAGATGTATCTTTTTAGGTACTAAACAAAAAGTGATTAATTCTAAAATCTCGGGATTGATATATGAAGAAGCACAAACAAATTAAGAGATAGAATTAAGAAAAATGCAATTTATCATTTACTTTTGAAATTCAATTATGTAAAAATGTCTAAATAATTTTTAAAAAATATAAAAGTTCTTTTGGCATTCTCTCTCCTAATGCATAAGGCTCACTAGAGCTAGTACAATGAAAAAGGCTAAAACCAACACAACTATCGTTTTTTAAAAAGCCATACTAGTCTATCAAACAAGTGACATAGAAAAAACGGAGAGAATTCATATGAAACCATATACCAACGTCTTATTTATAGTATAAAGTATAAACCCTAGTTTCTTTTTTCAAATAACATGTTTACTTTTTATTATAGTTTTTGGTTCAATTTTAAATTTTGAATATTTGCGAGTTCTGGGTATAATGATGATTGAAAATAATTATTTCTTTTCTTATCATGTCTTTCCATGCGTAAGTGTAGGATTTTAATTAGGTTCTTATTAAATGTCAAGGGACAAGGAATTAAGGGGAAAATCCAAAAACAATCATATCTATTTATTAGCATTCACGAAAAAAGAAGGTCTTTTTATATCTTTAATTAAAATAATATTTGTTCTGGCACCCAAGAAAATAACATTTGTTCTAAGCTACATTATTTGGACTACTGGACTTAGAAACCAATTTAGCATATTTTGATTTTTTTTCTATGTTATTTATATGAAACAAGAAAATTAATATTTATTATTGTTCAAGTGACAGAGAATGCTAGATTATTATTTATGGACTTAATTAGATGTTAAAATATTTGAAGCACGTTGTCGTTTTGCTCAAATAGTCTCACTTGTATTTTTGGACTTCGTAAGGCACAAGTAAATACCATAACCTTTGCTTATAATTTTAGAAATTATGATTATTAAAATATATTTTATATAATTATCAATTATTTTAAGATTAATACCATTTTGAGATACAAATTGCAACAGGTAAAGCCCTTCCAAATTCGTGTATCTAGGAATCGAATCATTACTGTTTTGTAGAGTTCATGCAGCCGCTGTTACTATGATAGCCAATATTGATTAAGAAAGGTAGTACGCATCCTTAATCGCTAGGCAAACCCATTAAGTTATGTAGTTTATAAATTTGAATTAATGCGAAAGATTATAATAATAAAAGCTATTTTGACACTAATACAATGATTGGTTTTTTTTAGCTCAAAATTATAATTGCATTATACAACTTTATTGTGCATTGCGATATTTCATTGTCCTTAGAATTTAGATTTTGTGATGTTTGGATAAATTTGATGACTTAATTTTTAAATAATATTATTAATTATATATTGTCACATTATTAAATAAATGATAAAAAAAACTAATGCAACGATTCTGAAATTATTAAACATTAATTCTTGGATTTTGTTCGATCATGCATGTATCTTTACTTTCTCTTACGCATAAGAACATATGAAGCTTTTTAGGTACTAAAAAAAGTGTGATTAATTTCAAAATCTCGGGATTGATATATGAAGATGCACAAACAAATTAAGATATGGATTTAAGAAAAATATAATTTATCATTTACTTTTCAAATTCAATTATGTAACAATGTCTAAATAATTTTTAAAAAAATATAATGGTGTTTTTGGCATTCTCTCTATTAATGCATAATCCGACCAGAGCTAGTAAAATGAAAAATGAAATAGATTTGAAGAAAACAAATCTCAAGAATAACAAATGTTACTTGAAATTAAAAAAAAAGAATAGGAAATACTCCTACAATAAATAATACTACGTAAAAAATAAAAAGAGAAACATATGAAACCTTTAATCACGCATCATAATTAGTGATTACTGATGAAATTAATTGAGGATCTGAATCATATTTTTCCTTAAAAGAAAAAATTGTAATCCCACGCACTTTCCTACTTGAGTGCAATTGCAAAAACAGAAACAAAAAATATTATGGGAGCCAAATAGGAGATGAATTACACTCCAAAAAACAACAACATGAAGAGAATAAAGACGGTAAGCAATAGTCCTGTTGGAAAATCAGATGATGCTGGAGCTTGGCTGCAGGTGTCTAAGGTTAATTCTTGATCATCACCTATAATGTTACTCTGCAACAAAATAATATATGTGCATGTTTTAGAATAAAACCATTTTTACGAGTTAACTATTCTTATAACACAAATAAGCAAGGGTCGTTTACGAAATCAGAGGATATTTGCAGAAAGTAAGATTTGGTTATAAACGATGAATCTCATCTGATAGATTAAAAGTTCACATGAGAGAGGGAGCAAGGTGCTTACTTGTGTATTGGTAGAAACCAACTTGTTGTATTGAGGACCTATAGCCCACTCAGACGAGTTTATCACCTTGAGAATCCTAGTCTTTAACAAAGTCTGAAACTTGTAGTATCCTATTGTTGTTATCATAAAAAAGACTAAAACCAGCACAACTATCCTTTTTGGAAAAGCCATACTTGTCTATCAAAAAAGTGACACAGAAAAAACGGGGATAATTTATATGAAACCATATACCAACCTGCTATTTATAGTATAAAGTATAAACCCTAGTTTCTTTTTTCAAATAACATGTTTACTTTTTATTGTAGACTTTGGTTCGATTTTAAATTTTGAATTTTTGCGAGTTCTGGGTAGAATGATGATTGAGAATAATTATTTCTTTTCTTTTTGTGACTTTGCATGCGTAAGTGTATGATTTTAATTAGGTTCTTATTAAATGTCAAGGGAAACGGAATTATGGGGAAAATCCAAAAACAAGCATATCTATTTATTAGCATTCACGAAAAAAAGAAGAAGGGCTTCTTAGATCTTTAATTAAAATAATATTTGTTCTAGCACCCAAAAAAATAATTTTTTTGTTCTATGCTACGATATGTGGACTACTGGACTTAGAAACCAGTTTAGCATATTTTGATTTCTTTCTATGTTATTTATATGAAACAAGAAAATTAATATTTATTATTGTTCAAGTGACAGAGAATGCTAGATTATTATTTATGGAATCAATTAGATGTTAAAATATTTGAAGCATGTTTTCGTTTAGCTCAAATAGCATCACTTGTATTTTTGGACTTCATAAGACAATTAAATACCATAACTTTTGCTTATAATTTTAGAAATTATTATTAATAAAATATATTTTACATAATTATCAATTATTTTAGGATTAATCCCACTTCGAGATACAAATTGGAATAGGTAAGCCCTCCCTAAATTCATGTCTCCAGGAATCGAATCATTACTGTTTCGTAGAGTTCATATAGTCATTATTACTATGACAGGCCAATGTTGATGAAGAAAGGTAGTACGCATCCTTAATCGCTAGGTGAACCCATTAAGTTATGTAGTTTTTAAATTTAAATTAATGCGAAAGATAATAATAAAAAATGTTATTTTGCACTAATACAATGATTGGGTTTTTTAGCTCAAAATTATAATTGCAATATACAACTTTACTATGCATTGTGATATTTCATTGTCCTTAGAATTTAGATTTTGTGATGTTTGGGTAAATTTGATGACTTAATTTTTAAATAATATTATTAATTATATATTGTCACATCATTAAATAAATGATAAAAAAACTAATGCAACGATTATGAAATTATTAAACATTAATTCTTGGATTTTGTTCGATCATTCAAGTATCTTTACTTTCTCTTACGCATAAGAACAAATGAAGCTTTTTATGTACTAAAAAAAAGCGTGATTAATTCCAAAATCTCGAGATTGATATGTGAAGAAGTACAAACAAATTAAGAGACAGAATTAAGAAAAATGAAATTTATCATTTGCTTTTCAAATTCACATATGTAACAATGTCTAAATAATATTTTTTAAAATATAAAGGTGCTTTCGACATTCTCTCTACTAATACAAAATCCAACCAGAGCTAGTAGAATGAAAAAAGAAATAGATTTGAAGAAAACAAATCTCAAGAAAAACAAATATTAGTTGAAGTTTTTTAAAAAAAGAGAATAGTAAATACTCCTACAATAAATAATACTACGAAAAAAATAAAAAGAGAAACATACGAAAGCATTCAATCACACTTCATAATTAGTGATCACTGACGAAATTAATTGAGGATTTGAATTATATTTTTCCTTCAAAGAAAAAATTGTATTCCCACGCACTGCCCTACCTGAGTGCAATAGAAAAAAGAAAAACAAAAAATATTATGGGAGCCAAATAGAAGACGAATTGCACTCCAAAAAACAACATGAAGAGAATAAAGACGGTAAGTAATAGTTCCGCTGGAAAATCAAACGATGCTGGAGCTTGGCTGCAAGTGTCAAAGGTCAATTCTTGATCATCACCTATAAAGTTACTGACAAGAGGTTGTCGAGACCTATCAAATAAAATAACCGGTTCACAAACTAATTTGTAGTATAGAGAATGAACCGAATCGTCTCTCAAGGATCCAAAAACAAAGATTTAATTAGATCAAGATAATTAAAAAAAGGGGGGTTTTGTTGTTGATTAACAAGATTAATAAAAGTAGGAGATTCAAAGTTGTAAACAAATCTAAAGAAACAACCAATCCAAGGAAATTTACCGATCTTGAGTTTAACTCATCATTGATCACAAGGAATTCACTTAATTGCTAACCAAGTTCTTGGCCTTAGATCACATCAAGAAGCCTTAACATGATCCAAGAATTCTCTACTAGATAAGCATCTAGGATTTGATTAACCAAGGTTAGATAAAGTAAGCACCATCCAACATAGATTAACTTAAGATCTAGAATTTAACCAAGTTAAACAATCTATCAAAAAGCTTTAATATATTGTTTAATCTTTGTGATCCTCTTTGAATACATGATAATAAAGCTACTACCACATCAACATCTAAATCAAATTAAGCAATTTAATCTAGATAAGAATCAAAAGAGGAAGAAGAGAAACTTGAATAACAATTAAGCAATATGAACAAGCAAAACAAGATCTCCAAATTAAACAACAAGATGGCTAATTCCTTGGATTGATTATGAGAGCCTAGCCTTCCATGGATGGGAAGGAAGAACTCAGAATTTAAAGAACAAAAACGAAATTGCAAAGAGAATGGAGAAGAAGAGAAAGAAAACTCTCACAAATACTTAAACTTTCTTGAAACTTACTTCTAAATTGAATGCCTCTAATACAAAGAGGTTGGGTCTATTTATACTAATCCTAGAAGCCAATTTGTACATGTACATAATCTGAATACAAGCTATAAGAATCTGAAATTTGTCAAAAATGGAAGCTTGATGCATGGTTGGTGGGTTGGTGCATGGTAGGTGGGTTGGTGTATGGTTGGTGGCTTTTAGTCAACAACTCTTATCCGACTTCTGGCTTCAAATTCATCACCTAGACGGTGCATTTTGGCTTGGATGTCTTCATCAAAGTTGTAGCCAGTTGTCTCCTTGAAAATCTCCAATTTGAATCATGTCATTTGGACTTTTACAACTCCAGAAATGCCAAAAACACTTCACCTACCTCAAGTTAGGTTGGAAGAACGTGTTTCCAACTTCAGACCAACTTGTAGCTTCTGAAGCATGCCTAAAACGACATCTATTGACAAAATGGTCTTCATTGAAGTTGGAGATATGGGTCTTATCTTTCAAGTGACCAAGTTTCAGCCCAAGAGGAGGCCTATAACCCACTATATAGTCCAATATGTACATACTGCCCAGATGGTTCCGTGACAGCAAACCCACTCTGCATTGCAGGGAAATTTTGGACCGTTAGCATTCCGATCCAGCTCTTGAGTTCTTCATGAAACTTGTAGAGCATTGTCTTAGCTTTCCAAAGTCACCAAGATCACCTCAATTGGATCACCGAGTCCCAAGTTATGACCTAACCAAGGAAGAAAGGTCAAAATGCATCAAAATCCGAAAATTATTCAATATTTGCATTAAAGCCCAATGAAGCCCAACAACATTAAACTCATCTAAAGTACTAATATTGGGCACAATAAACATCTAATAATGCCTAATACAAAGCTAACATAAGTGTCTCAAATTGATTGATCAAATTCCCCCACACTTAAGCTTTTTGTACTCTGGGCAAAACACATAAGAACAAAACTAAAGAAAAACAAGAAACATAATATTATTAAACTAAAAACATAAAAACTGATTGTACCTAATCTAATCCATTTTCGTAGGAAAACACGATGGCACTTAGCCTGTGCCACAAGCCTTTAAACCCCTAGGTGTCCCTAGTGGACGAGTTGTAGTCTCGTGAGGGTTTACCAGGATGATACCCACAAACATGTAATATTTTATTTAATCAATTCAACTAATTTTTAAATACAAGCATTGTATTAAATATAAACCATAATTAATAAGTAAAGTATGCTTAACAAAGAATAGTTGAATCAAATCAATTGAGAATAAAGTATAGCATAATCATGCTTTAATCGAGAAATAGGCATGTTCGATTGAGTAAAATTCTTCACAAGTGTCACTCAAATCACACAAGGTGTTTAGGTTAACTGTTTACGCTCAACTCAGTCAAATTATGAAAGTATTTTACCATAGGCTTGCATATACATCAATTCTCCACTACTTAGATCAAATAAATTGCAAAAATCAAGAGGTCTTTCAAAAAGGTTGTAATGGAACTTATAAGGTGAAGGAAGGGAACAATATAGATAATAGCAGGTTAAAACCAAAGAGAATAAAAGAGCATTGAGGAGTAATTCAAGTATAAAGAATAAACTTTTTACCCAAAACCATAAAATGCTCATTCTCTTCACACATTCCTTCCTTTTTCTATTCTTTTTTTTTTTTTTTGTTTTTTTGTTTTTGTTTTTTTGTTTTTTTTTTGTTTTTTTGTTTTTTTTTGTACCAAGCATTTCGTATCAGCACACCAATTCCCCCACACTTAAATCATTGCAAGCAAAAGAACTCCTCCAATAAGAAAATCAATGCTCTCCCATTCCCTAAGGTAAGGTAAAACATGGTTTTTCACTCAAAGCTTGTAATGAGCTAAGAACAAAGAATAGGCAAATAGGTTTAGAGGGAGTTAATAATTGGATAAATGCAAGGTAGGTTTATTTGGCCAAAGCAACTAAGTCAAGAAAAAATGCCTCTGTCATTTTCATGCAACATACAGACCAATGTAATCTCAAATCGATTCAATGCAAGTTCTAGAAAATAAATTCATAATTGACATCACTCATGAAAGAAAATAACCAAGTGTAAGTATCAAACTTGGAAAAGCCCAAAACTCACAAAGGTATGGAACATTCACTCAATTCAACCATGCCTTCTTCCTAATATCCACAATCATATACACATGTATATCATGAAAATGATTCAACTATAAACTGTTTTGCATACTTTTATCATCAATTAAGCTCAGATTCAGCACATGCTTGTATCAAAATCAATTGAAAAGATCAAAATTGTGTGTGTGTGTGTGTGTGTGTTTTTTTTTTTTTTTTTAATATATATACAAGAACAAAGATGATTTAAGACCTATTATGAAATGCAAGTTAAGATGCGTCTCAAGAGCAAAACTACTCCTTACTCTGCCATCATACATCTAAAAAGTTAGTAACAATAAAGATTAGTTTTTTTTTTTTTTAACTAAACTATGTACATGGTAATGTCAACTATCCCTCCCCCCAACTAATTAAAGACATTGTCCCCAATGTCAAAATAAAGATAGGAAGAGTGTAGAAGGTCTTACCAGAAAACTGCAAATCGGGCCTGAAATAAGAAAAATTACAAAAACTAAAACCATAAGAGAAAACAAAAATTCACAAAGACAAAGTCAAATCAAGTTTTTGCTTTTTCTGCTGTGCCTTGTTCCCAATTAGTGGAGCCATTGCTTTGGATCACGTTGTGGTACAAATGCATTGAGTTGATCGAGCAATTGTTCAGGAGTTGTAGCAGTTACAAGACTTTGACGTGTCGCTTGTGAGATGAACCTTTTTTCTACAGCATGATCAAGAAAACAAAACAAACTGTCATAAAAACCATTAACATTTAATATACCTATGGGTTTTTGGTGAAAGTTCTGCTGTGACCAGGATGTAATTTGAAAGAGTTCTTCCAAAGTTTCAAAACCACCAGGTAGGGCAATAAAGGCATCGGCATTGGCGATCATAATGTTCATGCGTTGGTGCATGCAAAATACTATTACTTCATCCCTAATGTTTTTCCAATGGGCTTCTTTGGTCGATAAAGGACTGGGAATGACACCAAGGACTTTGCCACCTCCTAAATGTGCAGCAGTTGCTACACAACCCATTAACCCAAGACTACCTCCTCCATAAACTAAACGGATTTCTCTCTCAGCTAGCACTCGACCAAGATGGTGTGCAATATTTACAAACTCTTTATCTTTCCCAGGATTAGATCCACAAAAGACACAAACACTCTTGATCCGACGAACTGAAGTGACTTCCATTTTTTTCTCTTTGTTTTTTTTTTTTTTTTTTTGTACTCTCACCTTATCAATGATCTGAAGAGAGCAAAGTGCATTATTTAAAGGCATCAAAACTCAAAGGTAATAATTACACCTATAAAGGAGGGGTAGATTTGCGTGTCAGATAAGTTTGAAAAAGAAGCACAGAAATGATAATAGCTATATGACAAAGATAAAAGGCTAATCTATATGTGTCAGAAGAAGTTTGAAAATATGCAACACATATTTCAAAAAATACGGCTAATTTTTTTTTTCTTTTTTTTTTTTTCGAATTTTTTTGAATTTTTTTTAATAAACAATAAAAAAAAATACTTACAGGAGGTGTGATTGTGGCTCACATTTTCCTCTGGTTTTACGTCCAGTAACGTCTTGAAGCTCTCTATGGGCCGATGGTCGGCTTCCCATCCAATTTTCTTAAAAATTGGCAAACAGGGTCTTTTTGAGTCAGATTCCCGAGACTATAACGCTCATGTTCATCTTGGAATATTGGCCATAAATCGAGAAGTACTCTCTGCACATCTCCACTAGGATGCGTCTCAAGAGTCAATAGAATGTTATCTAAAGACTCCTTACTCATGCCATCCTTTATGAAGTTAATTTTATCATCTCGGTTTATAGACGTCATTCCAATTGATTTGCATTTTGTGTTACAGGTCCATCTTGCACATTTATAGCAGACCCGTAACCTTTTTGCTCTTCTCTTCTTTGCATATGAACTTTTGCCTAGCCCTGGCATATATGAAACAAGAGCGTCAGAAAATTCACCTCTGAGTCGGACCTTTGCTTGATTAACGGCGTATATCCGCAGGGATGCCTTTGTGCATAAGCATCCTTAACCTCTCAAACCTTGCACAATAAATGTTAGTTAAAGCATTTTGAGGGAGAGAAGGGAATTGCTTGCGGAGGTTGACAAGCTGATTATCCATTTCGAAAGAAAGAAGAAAGAGAGAAATTTTTTTTTTTGAGTAAAATTATATCTGATTTCGGTGTTTGTGGGTAACTGAAAGGACCGAAAAATATTTTCACCGAGTACCGTTATCCGCCATTTAACCGGTGAAAAATCATCTGTCAAAGAAAAACAAACAAAATTAAGACAGAAAAATCAAACTTCGATAGATTTTCTCACTTGGCACCGATTTTCTGTCTTGATTCTGTGAATGCAAAAAAAGTCAAAGTTTGAAAAATGAAAGAGTTAGAAAACTTGGGTTGCCTCCCAAGAAGCGCTACTTTTAATGTCCTTAGCCGAGCGTGATTGAAGATTTTGCACGAGCGATGGGTCCTCCCCAATAATGATTCAATCTCGGCAATTGACATTAATCGTGGCTTTTTCTTTTCTACTTTTTTTTCTTCTTTTTTTTTCTTTTGTCTTTTTTTTTCAACACGTAGTGATCAATCATGGTAGAGGGCATCCTGCAGTTGAACTTCCTCCACGAGGTTCTCTTGAGCTCCTTCATAAAAATTTTTGAGGCGGTGACCATTAACTTTGAACACTTTGTTGGTGGCTTCACTCTTAATTTCCATCGCACCATGAGGAAGAATGTTAGTGACAACAAACGGACCGTCCCACCTAGACCTTAATTTACCAGGCATCAACTTAAGGCGAGAATTAAACAAGAGAACTTTTTGCCCAAGCGAAAACTCCTTCCGAAGAATAAACTTATCATGGAAGGCTTTGGTTTTTCTTTGTAGAGTCGGGAGCTCTCATAGGCATCTAGGCGGATCTCTTCCAATTCCTCGTAATCGCAACTTCCGCTCTATGCCACTCGGCCAAATTCATGTTGCATTGCTTCACGACCCAATATGCTTTGTGCTCAATTTCTCTTGGTAAGTGGCATGCCTTACCATAGACTATCCGATATGGAGACATCCCGATTGGAGTTTTGTAAGCGGTCCGGTAAGCCCAAAGAGCATCCTCAAGCCTCATGCTCCAATCCTTCCGATTAGGTTGGACTGTTTTTTCAAGTATGCGCTTGATCTCTCTATTGGAGACCTCGGCTTGACCATTAGTCTGGGGATGGTAAGGTGTAGAAACTTTATGCAACACGCCATATTTTCTCATCAATCCCTCCATGCTCCGATTCTGAGAAATGGGTGCCTTGATCAGCGATGATAGCTCTCGGGATTCCAAACTGCAGAAAATGCGTGATCTAACAAAATCCACAACAACTTTGGAATCATCGGTCAGAGTGGCTTTAGCCTCCACCCATTTTGATACATAATCAACAAAGACTAGCAAAATGTAAACATAACCAAAGGAAACAGGAAAAGGTCCCATGAAATCAATACCCCATACGTCAAAGATTTCACAATACAAGAGAGTTCTTTGGGGCATCTAATTCCTGCGAGAAATGTTACCTGTACTCTTACACTGTACACAAGACTTACACAACAAATATGCATCATGAAACAAGGTAGTCCAATAAAAACCAGATTCTAAAACTTTCCTAGGTATGCGTTGAGGCCCAAAATGTCCACCACATGCAAATGCATGACAAAAGCTAAGAACAGAATGAAACTCTTGATTAGGCACACATCGCCTAATTATTTGGTCACTACAAAATCGCCACAGATATGGATCATCCCACACATAATATTTTGATTCACTCTTAAGTTTATAAATTTGTGCACGAGTGAAATGTGAGGGAAAAACTGTAGCAACCAAGAAATTCACCATATCAGCAAACCAAGGGAAGGTGTTCTTACCTTGTAATTGCATAAGGCTCATCTGGGAAGGAGTCCCGCACAGGGAAGGGATCCAAGCCCTTTCAATGCGGCTCAAATGATCCGCCACTAGGTTCTCTGCTCCACTCTTGTCACGGATTTCTATGTGAAACTCTTGGAGCAGTAGCATCCATCTTATTAGTCGGGGCTTTGCCTCTGGCTTCTTCAAAAGGAACTTCAGAGCTGCATGATCAGTAAACACAACAACCTTAGAACCAAGCAAATATGATCTAAACTTATCCAAAGCAAAAACAATGGCTAAAAGTTCTTTTTCTGTTGTGGTATAGTTGGCCTGAGCAGCATCTAGAGTTACGGAAGCATAGTATATCACATGAGAAGCTTTCCCACTCTGTGCCAAGACTGCTCCTACTGCATAGTTAGAAGCATCACACATTAACTCAACTGGCAATGTCCAGTCAGGTGGCTGGATGATGGGGGTACTAGTCAAGGCCTGCTTCAAGTGGTTGAAAGCTGCCTTGCACTTGTCATCAAAATTGAACTCCACATCTTTCTGCGAATCGGGAAAGTGGAAGAGCAATCTTCTTTGAAGTCGGCAATGAAGCGCTGTAGAAACCCGCATGACCAAGAAAAGAACGCACTTCCCGCACGCATGTGGGGTAAGATAGAGAAGTAATTACATCAATCTTGGCGAGGATCTACCTCAATGCCCTTACTTGGATACTACATGGCCTAAAACTATACCTGTTCTACCATAAAATGGCATTTCTCAAAATTTAGCACAAGGTTAGTCTCAATGCATCTTTGCAGTACTCTAGATAGGCTGGCTAAACATGAATCAAAAGAAGAACCATAGACAGTAAAGTCATCCATAAATACCTCCATGCACTCCTCTAAGAAATCAGAAAATATGCTCACCATGCACCGCTGGAAGGTACCAGGGGCATTGCAGAGGCCGAAGGGCATCCGTCTGTAAGCAAAGGTGCCGAAGGGACAAGTAAATGTGGTCTTCTCCGATCCTCCGGTGCAATGTGGATTTGGAAGTATCCGGTGTAGCCATCTAAAAGCAAGAATGGGACTTACCACCAACCGTTCCAAAGATTCGATCAATGAACGGAATGGGGTAATGATCTTTCCGAGTGGCTTGGTTGAGACGTCTGTAGTCAATGCAGACTCTCCAGCTATTCTGCACTCGGGTTGGAATGAGCTCATTCTTTTGGTTGGCCACAACAGTCACCCCGGATTTCTTTGGAACTACTTGCACCGGGCTCACCCACTTCTTTGTCGAGAGATGGGATAGATGATGCCACTGCAGTAGCTTGGTCACTTCTTTTTCACCACATCTAGAATGAGAGGATTCAGTCTCCTGCGGGGTTGTCTCACTTGGTTTAGTTTCCTCCTCAAGTAATATCCTGTGCATGCATGTGGAGGGGTTAATACCAGGAATGTCCGCAAGTGTCCAACCAATTGCCCTTTTGTGTTGCTTCAAGACTTCCAATAACTGGTTTCTTGCTCGGAGTTGGAGGTGTTTGGCCATTATCACCGGAGCTTCTCATCCTCTTCCAAGAATGCATACTTCAAATGCTCGGGCAGGGGCTTAAGTTCAATGGAGGGTGGTTCTTTGGGTGATGGTACTAGTTTTGGAACCGAAACTAAATCGCTAAATTCTCAAGAGTTGCACTTGCTTTGTACTTGTACTGCAAGTCGTGCACAATCTTGCAAAAACAACATCGTCATATCCTATGGAATCAAAAGAATCACACTTAGCGGCAGGATGAATGACAACATCATTAATAACAGCATCATTGCCATTAATAATGTAATCATCAATGTCGTGAGAATTAACAACAAAGACATGACAAGTATGTAGAAATCTCGGACAGTCGTACACATTGCATTGGGTTTACAACCGTAAAGTCCGAAGCAAGCGTAACAAGTATCACAAGCTATGCTATCGGTGTACCCTACAATTTCGGAAACTCGCCAACATATCAGCATGCATATCATCAACTAGTAAATCAATGACATCAAAATGAAAAGCAGAATGATCCTCTACAGTGGTATTTCATGGCATAAAAATGTTAAACTGAATGATATCATCACCAAATTCCATGGAAAGGGTAAAAGATGCACATCAATCTTAGTTTTAGCGAGTTTTCAAAAATGGCCTACCTAAGATCAATGGGGGTGGGGAAGAGGCGATTCATCTTCCATATTCAACACATAAAAATCAGTGGGAATATTAAATTATGTACCCGAACCGTAACGTCCTCCAACACTCCTGCGGGTTGTGCAGGTGCTCGGTTTGCTAAGCGAATGACAATGCGGTAGGCTTTAGCTCTCCCATATGCAAGGAAGTGTAAACTGACTTTGGCATTACATTGATGGAGGCTCCCAAGTCTAGCAAGGCATGAGTGAACTGTTGGTGCCCTATGGTGCAAGGGATGGTAAAAGTACTGGTCCTTGCATTTGGGAGGCGGAGTTGGGCTGAATCAAAGCAGAGACATTTCTCCCCATACTCACTTTTTCGGTGCCCTTTAGCTTCCTCTTATGGGTGCACATCTCTTTCAAGAACTTGGCATACTTGGGGATTTGTTTGATTGCCTCCAAGAGAGGTATATTCACCTCAACCTTACGAAAAGTCTCCATAATTTCCTTATCCAAGTCTGTTTCAACCATATGCCTCATTGTATCATTCGGTTGGGAAAAGGAAGAGGAATGTTGGAACTGACTTTTTGGATGCTCACTTTTCTCATTGCATGAATTTTCTGTCAACTGCCGATTTGATCCAATTTTCTGCTTGGTACATTGTAGGATCATTCTTCTTGAATCTGCTTCTGACATCTGAATTAGTTGCGTAACTTGAAGTTCTTTGTAGAATCTTGTTTCTCACGGGCCAAGGGTAGAATGCGGAAGTATCTCTGCCTTTGGTCCATTGATTTGCTTACCAACTGCGTAAAGCTATAGCACTAACATTGCCTCTAGGATTTGGAGTGGTTTGAGAGGGTAATTGGCCGTAACCTTGTGACTTTAATTCATGAATTGATGTGGCAAGTTGACCAATTTGAGTCTCCAAGTTACGAATGGTGGTTTCGAGTTCTCTGTTGAAACTGGATGTTATTGGTGGCCAATTGTTTCACCAAATCCTCCAATGAGGGCTCGATTTTGTGGCTACAGGACCTTCTTCTGGAATGGTGGTCTACTTGGTCCACATGTGGTCGAAACCGATTTGTCCTTGCTTCTTCTTTGGAATGGTGGTCTATCTTGGTTTTGTGGGCTGCTGATTTGATGCATTCCCATATCTCGTATTGGGATGGTCCCTCCACCAGGGTTGTAAGTGTTGGAGAATGGATCATATTTCGTTGTTCTCGCTGATGGAATTGTGGCTTCCCAGAAATATACCATTGCAGCCACGATTGGTCTTGAAACTCGTAATCATCTTGCAATGTGGGGCATGAATGCGTAGGATGAGAGGAACTAGAACATATGCTACAAACTCTTGCAGGGGTTTGCACACGTGGTTCGTGTTGTCCTATTCCCATTTGTCTAACCAAAGAAGTGAGCTCATCAAATCTATGTTACACCCTTTGTTGATCAGCATGTGAAGAGGTATTAACTTCATTGACTATTCAGTTGCAAAGACCCATTCGAGTACCAAATTGCTGAGAATTTGCTGCCATGTTTGCAATTAAGTTTATGGCAGCAGCTGGAGTTTTATCTACCAATGCTCCACCACTTGCAGCATCAATCATACTCCTTTCCATTGGCATCAATCCTTCATAGAAGTATTGGATCGTGAGTTGATCACTAATATGATTGTGTGGACAGCTTGAGCACAATTTCTTGAATCTCTCCCTATACTCATGTAGAGTCTCATCACTGAGTTGCCTTATACCACAAATATCTTTCTTTATTGCAATAGTTCTTGATGCATGAAAGAATCTTTCTAAAAGCAATCTCTTCATGTCATTCCAAGAAGTAATAGCAGCAGGTTGTAAGTAATACAATTAATCCTTAGCAGCACCATCCAAGGAGAAAAGAAAGGCCCTTAGCTTAATGTGATCTTGACTATTCCATGAGGTTTCATGGTGGAGCAGACAACATGGAACTCCTTCAAATGCTTATGTGGATCTTCACCGCAAGACCATGAAACTTGGGCAAAGAAGTGTATCAATCCGCATTTCAACTCAAAATCGACATTAAGTTCAGGATATTGAATGCACAAAGGTTGATAATTCACATCAGGTGCGGCCAATTCCTTAAGGGTCTTATTGTTATAGTCAGCCATAGTAAAATCAACAGACTCAGTATCAGACACAGAAGTACTAACAGAAGCAGACTCAACATGATTAAAAGAGTCAACAAGATTAGGTGCAATGTCAAGTTCAAGCCCAATTCCAGAAGTAATTCTATTAGCTCTATGAATGCTACTACCAGTCCTATGAATTCTATGAAGTGTATGAAATGTTCTATCAATTTCAGGATCAAATGAATGCAAGGTACCGAGGATCGAGATCTAGTCATACAAAGCATGCGAGTTCATAAGAAGGTATTAGAAAAGCAATAACAACTAAAACACTAAAAATTCCAAAAACAAATACTCCAAAAAATTAAACAAAAATAAAAACAGTATCAAATGAATTTTAAAAATTATGGAACCACCACAGGATAAAATCTACACAAAAATGCTATCCAACAAAATAATAAAAAATCTTACAAAATTGAAAAAGTGGTCTAAACGATGGAATTTGGCAAAAATAAGGGTGACCTCACTATATATAGTGAGCCTTTCTCAGAATAATATTTTCCATTTGTGTACCAAAATTCAGATCAATCTGAGATGCCCGAACCAAAATTCTTGACACAACGCCCTTTATCCAAATTACGCCGAATCCCACTTGAAAAAGCTTCAAAAACAAAACAAACACATTTGTTAGAGTTAGATGGGATCTTGAAATGATCAAATAGTTGCCTTGGATCCCGGCAACGGCGCCAAATTTGACAAGAGGTTGTCGAGACCTATCAAATAAAATAACCGGTTCACAAACTAATTTGTAGTATAGAGAATGAACCGAATCGTCTCTCAAGGATCCAAAAACAAAGATTTAATTAGATCAAGATAATTAAAAAAGGGGGTTTTGTTGTTGATTAACAAGATTAATAAAAGTAGGAGATTCAAAGTTGTAAACAAATCTAAAGAAACAACCAATCCAAGGAAATTTACCGATCTTGAGTTTAACTCATCATTGATCACAAGGAATTCACTTAATTGCTAACCAAGTTCTTGGCCTTAGATCACATCAAGAAGCCTTAACATGATCCAAGAATTCTCTACTAGATAAGCATCTAGGATTTGATTAACCAAGGTTAGATAAAGTAAGCACCATCCAACATAGATTAACTTAAGATCTAGAATTTAACCAAGTTAAACAATCTATCAAAAAGCTTTAATATATTGTTTAATCTTTGTGATCCTCTTTGAATACATGATAATAAAGCTACTACCACATCAACATCTAAATCAAATTAAGCAATTTAATCTAGATAAGAATCAAAAGAGGAAGAAGAGAAACTTGAATAACAATTAAGCAATATGAACAAGCAAAACAAGATCTCCAAATTAAACAACAAGATGGCTAATTCCTTGGATTGATTATGAGAGCCTAGCCTTCCATGGATGGGAAGGAAGAACTCAGAATTTAAAGAACAAAAACGAAATTGCAAAGAGAATGGAGAAGAAGAGAAAGAAAACTCTCACAAATACTTAAACTTTCTTGAAACTTACTTCTAAATTGAATGCCTCTAATACAAAGAGGTTGGGTCTATTTATACTAATCCTAGAAGCCAATTTGTACATGTACATAATCTGAATACAAGCTATAAGAATCTGAAATTTGTCAAAAATGGAAGCTTGATGCATGGTTGGTGGGTTGGTGCATGGTAGGTGGGTTGGTGTATGGTTGGTGGCTTTTAGTCAACAACTCTTATCCGACTTCTGGCTTCAAATTCATCACCTAGACGGTGCATTTTGGCTTGGATGTCTTCATCAAAGTTGTAGCCAGTTGTCTCCTTGAAAATCTCCAATTTGAATCATGTCATTTGGACTTTTACAACTCCAGAAATGCCAAAAACACTTCACCTACCTCAAGTTAGGTTGGAAGAACGTGTTTCCAACTTCAGACCAACTTGTAGCTTCTGAAGCATGCCTAAAACGACATCTATTGACAAAATGGTCTTCATTGAAGTTGGAGATATGGGTCTTATCTTTCAAGTGACCAAGTTTCAGCCCAAGAGGAGGCCTATAACCCACTATATAGTCCAATATGTACATACTGCCCAGATGGTTCCGTGACAGCAAACCCACTCTGCATTGCAGGGAAATTTTGGACCGTTAGCATTCCGATCCAGCTCTTGAGTTCTTCATGAAACTTGTAGAGCATTGTCTTAGCTTTCCAAAGTCACCAAGATCACCTCAATTGGATCACCGAGTCCCAAGTTATGACCTAACCAAGGAAGAAAGGTCAAAATGCATCAAAATCCGAAAATTATTCAATATTTGCATTAAAGCCCAATGAAGCCCAACAACATTAAACTCATCTAAAGTACTAATATTGGGCACAATAAACATCTAATAATGCCTAATACAAAGCTAACATAAGTGTCTCAAATTGATTGATCAGTTACTCTGCAACAAAAAAATATATGAGCATGTTTTAAAATAAAACCATTTTTACGTGTTAACTATCCTTACAACACAAAAAAGCAAGGATTGTTTATGAAATCAAAGGATATTTAAAAAATATGATATTAATTGCTTATAAACGTTGAATCTCAACTAATAGATTAAAAGTTCACATGAGCGAGAGAAAGCAAGGTGCTTACTTGTGTATTGGTAGAAACCAACTTGTTGTATTGAAGACCTATAACCCGCTTAGACGAGTTTGTCACCTTTAGAATCCTAGTCTTTAAAGAAGTTTGAAACTCGTAGTATCTCATTGTTGTTATCATCAAAAAGACTAAAACCAGCACAATTATCCTTTTTGGAAATCCATACTAGTCTATCAAACAAGTGACACAGAAAAAACAGAGAGAATATATATGAAACCCTGTACCAACCTCTTATTTATAGTATAAAGTATAAACCCTAGTTTCTTTTTTCAAATAACATGTTTACTTTTTATTATAGATTTTGGTTCGATTTTAAATTTGGAAATTTTTGCGAGTTCTAGGTAGAATGATGATTGAGAATAATTATTTTTTTTCTTTTTATGTCTTTGCATGCGTAAGTGTGAGATTTTAATTAGGTTCTTATTAAATGTTAAGGGAAAGGGAATTAAGGGGAAAATCCAGAAACAATCATATCTATTTATTAGCATTCTTGAAAAAATAAGGTCTTCTTATATCTTTAATTAAAATAATATTTGTTCTAGCACCCAATAAAATAATATTTTTGTTCTATGCTACGTTATGTGGACTACTGGACTTAGAAACCAGTTTAGCATATTGAGATTTTTTTTCTATGTTATTTATATGAAACAAGAAAATTAATATTTAATATTTTTCAAGTGACAGAGAATGCTAGATTATTATATATGGACTGAATTAGATGTTAAAATATTTGAAGCATGTTGTCTTTTAGCTCAAATAGTATCAATTGTATTTTTGGACTTTATAAGACACAAGTAAATGCTAGAACCTTTGCTTATAATTTTTGAAATGATTATTATTGAAATATATTTTACATAATTATCAATTATTTTAGAATTAATCCCATTTCGGGATACAAATTGCAACAGGTAAAGCCCTCCCCAAATTCGTGTCTCCAGGAATCGAATCATTGCCATTTCTTGGAGTTCATATAGCCTCTATTACTTTGACAGACCAATGTTGATTAGGAAAGGTAGTACGCATCCTTAATCGCTAGGCAAACCTATTAAGTTATGTTGTTTATAAATTTTAATTAATGCGAAAGATTATAATAATAAATGTTATTTTGACACTAATACAATTTTAGCTTAAAATTATAATTGCATGATACAACTTTACTGTGCATTGTGATAATTCATTGTCCTTAGAATTGTGATTTTTTTAATGTTTGGCTAAATTTGATGACTTAATTTTTAAACAATATTATTAATTATATATTTTCACATCATTAAATAAATGATAAAAAAAACTAATGCAACGATTACAAAATTATTAAACATTAATTCTTGGATTTTGTTTGATCATGCATGTATCTTTACTTTCTCTTATGCATAAGAACATATGAATCTTTTTAGGTACTAAAAAAAAGCATGATTAATTCTAAAATTTTGGGATTGATATATAAAGAAGCAAAAACAAATTAAGAGAGGGAATTAAGAAACAAACAATTTATCATTTACTTTTCAAATTCAATTATGTAACAATGTTTAAATAATATTTTTATAAATATAAAGGTGCTTTTGGCATTCTCACTACTAATGCATAATTCAACCAGAGCTATTAGAATGAAAAAAGAAATAGAATTGAAGAAAAAAAATCTCAAGAAAAAACAAATATTACTTGAAGGTTAAAAAAAAGGAGAATAGTAAATACTCCTCGAATAAATAATACTACGAAAAAATAAAAAGATAAACTTACGAAGCCTTCAATCACACTTCATAATTAGTGATCACTGATGAAATTAATTGAGGATCTGAATTATATTTTTCCTTAAATGAAAAAATTGCAATCCCATGAACTTCCCTATCTGAGTACAATAGAAAAAACAAAAACAAAAAATATTATAGGAGCCAAATAGGAGACAAACTACACTCCAAAAAATAACAACATGGAGAGAATGAAGACGGTAAGCAATAGTTCCGCTGGAAAATCAAACGATGTTGGAGGTTGGTTGTAGGTGTCTAAGGATAATTCTTGATCATCACCTATAGTGTTACTTTGCAACAAAATAATAAATGTGCTTGATTTAGAATAAAAACATATTTACGAGTTAACTATCCTTATAACACAAATAAGCAAGGGTTGTTTCTGAAATCAAAGGATATTTACCGAAGGTAAGATTTGCTTATAAATGTTGAATCTTATCTGATAAATTAAAAGTTCACATCAGAAAGAGTGAGAGAGAGCAGGTGCTTAGTTGTGTATTGGTAGAAACCAACTAGTTGTGTTGAGGATCTATAGACCACTCGGACGAGTTTTTCACCATGAGAATCCTAGTCTTTAAAGAAGTTTGAAACTCATAGTATCCCATTGTTGTTATCATCAAAAAGGATAAAACCAACACATCTATCCTTTTTGGAAAAGCCATCCTTGTGTATCAAACAAGTGACACGGAAAAAACGAAGCGAATATATATGAAACCATATACCAACCTCTTATTTATAGTATAAAGTTTAAACCCTAATTTCTTTTTTCAAATAACATGTTTACTTTTTATTATAGATTTTGGTTCGATTTTAAATTTTGAATTTGTGTGAGTTCTAGGTAGAATGATGACTGAGAATAATTATTTCTTTTCGTATCATGTCTTTGCATGCTTAAATGTAGGATTTTAATTAGGTTCTTATTAAATGTCAAGAGACAAGGAATTAAGGGGAAAATCCAAAAACAATCATATCTATTTATCAGCATTCACAAAAAAAGATTGTCTTCTTATATCTTTAATTAAAAGAATATTTGTTCAAGCACCCAAAAAAATAATATTTGTTCTTTGCTACATTATGTGGACTACTGGACTTAGATACCAGTTTAGCATATTGTGATTTTTTTCTATGTTAATTATTTGAAACAAGAAAAATAATAAGTATTATAGTTCAAGTGACAAAAATGCTATATTATTATATATGGACTTAATTAGATGTTAGAATATTTGAAGCATGTTGTCGTTTAGCTCAAATAATATCACTTGTATTTTTAGACTTCATAAGTCACAAGTAAATGCCAAAGCCTTTGCTTAAAATTTTAGAAAATATTATTATTAAAATATATTTTACATAATTATCAATTATTTTAAGATTAATCCCATTTTGAGATACAGATTGCAATAGGTAAATCCCTTCCCAAATTCATGTCTCCAGGAATTGAACCATTGTCGTTTCCTAGAGTTCAAATAGCTGTTATTACTGCGACATGCCCATGTTGTTTAAGAAAGGTAGTACACGTCCTTATTGCTAGGCAAACCCATTAAGTTATGTAGTTTATAAATTTGAATTATTGCAATAGATTATAATAATAATGTTATTTTGACACTAATAAAATGATTGGTTTTTTGGCCCGAAATTATAATGGCTTTATAGAACTTTAATGAGCATCGTGATAATTCAACCCCCTTGGAATTGAGATTTTGTGAGGTTTGGCTAAATTTGGTTTCTTAATTTTTAAATAATATTATTAATTATATATTGTCACATCATTGAATAAATGATAAAAAACTAATGCAATGATTTCTGAAATTATTAAACATTAATTCTTGGATTTTATTCGATCATGCATGTATCTTTACTTTCTCTTACGCATAAGAACATATGTATCTTTTTAGTTTTAGAAAAAAGAATGATTGATTCTCAAATCTCGGGCTTGATATATGATGAAGCACAAACAAACTAAGAGATGGAATAAAAGAAAATGCAATTTACCATTTACTTCTGAAATTCAATTATGTAACAATGTATGAATAATTTTTTAAAAAATATAAAGTTGCTTTTGGCATTCTCTCTACTAATGAGTAAGCCGACCAGAGCTAGTAGAAAGAAAAAAAATAGATTTGAAGAAAACAAATCTCAAGAAAAATAAATAATACTAGAAGTTTAAAAAAAATAAGAGAACAGTAAATACTCCTACAATAAATATGACTACAAAAAAAAATTAAGAAAGAGATACTTATTAAACCTCCAATCACACTTCATAATTAGTGATCACTGATGAAATTAATTGAGGATCTGAATTATATTTTTTCTTAAAACAAAAAATTGTAATCCCACGCACTGCCCTACCTGAGTGCAATAGCAAAAACAAAAACAAAAAATATTATAGGAGCCAAATAGGAGACGAACTGCATTCCAAAAAACAACAACAAGAAGAGAACGAAGACGGTAACCAATAGTTCCACTGGAAAATCAAACGATGTTGAAGCTTGGCTGCAGGTGTCTAAGGCTAATTCTTGATCATCACCTATAGTGTTACTCTGCAACAAAATAATATATGTGCATGTTTTAGAATAAAACCATATTTACGAGTTAACTATCCTTATAACACAAATAGCAAGCGTTGTTTATGAAATCAAATGATATTTGCCGAAAGTAAGATTTGCTTATAAACATTGAATCTCATCTAATAGATTAAAAGTTCACATGAGAGAGTGAGAGAGAGCAAGGTGCTTACTTGTGTATTGGTAGAAACTAACTTGTTGTATTGAGGACCTATAGCCCACTCAGACAAGTTTCTCACCTTGAGAATCCTAGTCTTAAAAGAAGTTTGAAACTCATAGTATCCTATTGTTGTTGTCATCAAAACGGTTAAAACCAACACAACTATCCTTTTTGGAAATGCCATACTTGCCTATCAAACAAGTGACTTAGAAAAAACAGAGAGAATATATGTGAAACCATATACCAACCTCTTATTTATAGTATAAAGTATAAACCCTTGTTTCTTTTTCCAAATAACATGTTAACTTTGAATTATTGATTTCTTTTTTCAAATAATTATTTCTTTTCTTTTTATGTCTTTGCATGCGTAAGTGTAGGATTTTAATTAGGTTCTTATTAAATGTCAAGGGAAAGGGACTTAAGGGGAAAATCCAAAAACAATCATACCTATTTATTAGCATTCACGGAAAAATAAAGTCTTCTTATATCTTTAATTAAAATAATATTTGTTCTAGCACCAAAAAAAATAGTATTTGTTATATGCTACGTTATGTGGACTACTGGACTTAGAAACCAGTTTAGCATATTGTGATTTTTTTCTATGTTAATTATATGAAACAAGAAAATTAATATTTATTACTGTTCAAGTGATAGAGAATCCAATATTATTATATATGGTCTTAATTAGATGTTAAAATATTTGAAGCATGTTTTTGTTTAGCTCAAATTGTATTACGTGTATTTTTGGACTTCATAAGACACAAGTAAATGCCATAACCTTTGCTTATAATATTAGAAATTATTATTATTAAAATATATTTTACATAATTATTAATCATTTTAGGATTAATCCCATTTCAAGATACGAATTGCAACAGGTAAAGCCCTCCCCAAATTCGTGTCTTCAGGAATCAAACCATTATCGTTTCCTAGAGTTCAAACAATCACTATTACTGTGACAGCCAATGTTGATGATGTGTGGTTTTATGCACATATATTCAATGCATTTATTGACAATAAATTGGAATAAATCATGATAATTGCATACCATTTAGAATAATTTTGCATTTAGGACAAATTAATTTCACTTAACATCATTTTTATGAATAATGATGTTTTAATATGCCCAAAATTAAACTTGTGTGTTTTCTTTTCAGAGATTCAGGAAGTAAGGAGGATGATATTTGTAATACCCCATCCTTGCTTATAGTCTTTTGTGTGTGATCATGAACGTTTAGGATTACCTTGTGAGTCATTTTATGTCATCCAGAAGCTCTACAAGTTAAAAATGTCCTATAAGTGTCATTTGAACCCTTTTCTGGCATATTAGATGACTACCTGTTAGTACGAGTCCTGAAATTTTTCTAAGTATGAAAAGTAGTACCTATATGGAGAGCTATAGTAAATTGGTATTTTCTTGAATTCAAAATTGGCGGTAATGGATCTTTGGATGTCAAAGAATTACAAAATGATTTTTCATGAATTTTTAGAAACATTTAACTTAGTCATTTTGAAATGGGAAATTTTAAAAGTTACCGAATTTCAGAAATTTGAACTAAACTTCAAGTTTTGACTTTTTATTCTTAAGGATATAATTTTTTTTGATATTAAAGTTAATGTAAATAAGTTGCTGGGTGGTTTTCTGGAGGTCTTGCACGGCTGTGCAAGGTGGCACAGGTAGGCCGTGCAACACACAGCAGCAGCTTAAGGTTTCTGGAGGTCTTGCACGGCCGTGCAAGGTGGCACAGGCAGGCCGTGCAACACATTGCTTTCGTACTTATTACTTTCCTTTCTTTCTGCTAACCAATCTCTTGCACGACCGTGCAAGACAAACAGATCACTTAAAACACGAATTCCACGAGCTTCTATTTCATTTTCTGCTCTCCCTTCTCTTCCTTTTCTTCTTCCTCACCAAAACCCATCTAATATCTTACTTCATCTTTGAATATTGAGAGCCTATAGTGAGATTTCCATCTTATTTCTACTTGGTGATTGTCTTGAGGGTTTCTAAAAGAGGGAAATTGCTGTTGGGAGAGAAAACCCATTCTTCATTCTTCATCTTCTTGACTTCTAAAGGTAATCCTAAGGTTCATATCTTTCTTTATTTATAGTTTGATGCAATTTTTGAGATAGGAATTAAGGTTTGTGGGGGTTATGTTCAACCTAGGGTTTGATTTGGGGATTTTGGAGATTTATGGTATCTCTAGATAATGAGTTGATTGTTGTCTTGGTTATGTTGTGATCCTAGATTCCTTGGAGGAGTGTCCTTTTGGTCTGTGACAACCTAGCTTTTGGGACTTGGAAAGTTTCGTCTTTTGAGTGAGTGATGACATAACCTATAACCTGTTTTTGTATATCATTTTTTGTTAAAGTTCTTTGTTGAAAGGTTTCACTAAATCGTTTACTTTTCCTTGTTGTTAACTAACAGAAAGCTTGGTACAAGCGCTTGGAAAACATTTCATTTGGCATTTGACATATTGATAGCCAAAGTGACAGATGTTTGATATAAATGTTTATCATTTGTCCTGATTTTTGAATATCTATCTATGTGTTTCGATAAATTGTTTTGGATTATGACTATATGTATGTTTCGATTTATACAATTATGTTTTGTTGGGAGGAAACTTTGACAGAATACTGTAGCTAACGGCAGTAGACGTTAGCCTTGGTGCACCTTGGTCCGAACCTCAGCTAGCAGGGGTGTTGCTAGCCCGACGTGTTGGCCCCACGATCGGATCTGTTTGACTTGGCAGGTGGATTTGACCCCTGTGCCCTATTGATGGGTGTTTGTCTGTTTAATTCTGGATTAGAAACCTCCCATACGATATTTGACAATGGATATATATTGGATTTGGTATTTCATGACTTACCTACTTATTAGTTTTTGTTATGATTATTTGAAATAAAGCATATGTTTCGATATGTAGAAGTAATTTCAATATAGAGTATGTTATCTCTCACTGGGTCTTATGACTCACTCTTTTACTTTATACTTTTCAGATACAAACACTGAACCAGGTCCGGGTTCTTCCAATAGCTAGAAGTTGGTCGTTTTGGTGAGCCCAACACTTTATTCGTGTGGGCATGTTTGTTTTGTTCATGTCCTTAGTTTTCTTGTACAATTTGAATATGTAACTATTTTAGATATGCTCCATTACCCACAGGCAGGATCTAGCTTCCGCTGTATTCTTTTTTGTTTGGTCTTATGGTATATAGTTGTTGGAATTGTGTATAGTTATGCTAGTTATAGAATAGGTTGTGAATTTATTAAGTTGAGATGTCTAACTTTAAGAGGCTACTCTGCTGAATTTTTCGGTAAAATGAACACGTTGTCTTATTTTGATCAGTGGTCTGTAGGCTTGCTAGGTTGGTTAATCCTTCCTATGCGCCGGTTAGGGCCCCTTGGTTTGGGTCGTGACAATAATGTCTTGCACGGTCGTGCAATCTTGCACGGTCGTGCAATCTTGCACTCCTTGGCCATGCAAGAGGCTGTTTGGAAGAAAAGAAGAGAAACAGTGTCAAGGCAGTTTGTTGCATGACCTGTCTATGCAAGCTTGCATGGTCGTGCAATGGCATCAGAAAATTTCAAAACGTTTGCCTTTTCAATTCCACAAATTGAAGGTTATTAAAAGAAGTTTGAGAGCTCGAAAAAGGCATATTTCAACAGCAAAAACACAAGGAAAAAGTCCATACAATTAATGGGAGGCTTGTGATGTCCAAGGGAGGAGATCAAAGTTATTTAGAAGCGATTTGGGAGTGGTTCTTCTACATCTAATCCAAATAAACTTTTCCCTTTCTTTCTTCCCTTGTATTTTCTTGATTTTGGTTTGTTTTGAACAAGATGTATTTGGTTAAGTACATGCTTGTAATTGAGATGTGTGACTAAAATCGTTTTTGGTTATGGGATGATGAAATCCTAGATTTGATATGTAAATTCAATTGTCAAATTGGGTACTCCGTGATTCTATTTGATAATTGTTTATGTCCTTCGTTGTGCTTAATGATTTGAATGATTACTTGTTTAATTAGACCGATTAGCTAATTGATATAGTACATATAATTGTGAATTTGCTATGAGAGGTTGTTATAGTATTTTTGGATAAAGGCATAACCTAAGTCAATTAATCTTGGTGTGTATTGATACTTAGAGCAAATGGTTTTCTCTGCATAATGCAATCTTTGATTGAGTTTATGAACGATTGTTGTAGATTTTAATCAAAGGATAATGTTTGATTGTAGCGGTTGCTTAATTAGCTAAAATCTAAGGAAAAAAGATGTTATTCTCACATTTGCTAATTATTAATAGTCTCTTAGAGTACCAAGTGAATTGAATTGCATATCTTTAGTTATAGTGGTGGAATCACACCCTTAACCATATTTCATCAATTGACTGTGTTGTTGTTGAAAATATTTTGCTAGTTGTTATTATGCAATTACATTTCTTTTTAATACATTTTTTCCAAATCAACCCCCATTTTTATATTGGATCTTAATTTAGTACTTACTTAAGTGGTTCAATTTCACTCGCACTATGTGGATTGGCCCTTACTTGCACTATCTACGGTAGATTGTTGTAAGGTTTTAATAAATTTGGTGGGCCTTAACGACAAATAATTTCCTACACTCTTGAAAGCACATGATTTGATTAACAAAGGCAGTACACATCCTTAATAGCTAGACGAACCCATTAAGTTATGCAGTTTATAAATTTGAATTAATGTGAAGGATTATAATAATAAATGTTATTTTCATACTAATACAATGATTAGTTTTCGGCTCAAAATTATAATTGCATTATAGAACTTTACAGTGCATTGTGATAATTCATTCTCCTTGGAATTGAGATATTGTGATGTTTGGATAAATTTGATTTATTAATTTTTTAATATTATTATTAATTATATATTGTCTCATCATTAAATAAATGAAAAAAAAAACTAATGCAATGATTATGAAACCATTAAACATTAATTCTTGGATTTTATTCGATCATGCATGTATCTTTTTTTTGTCTTACACATAAGAACATATGTATCTTTTTAGCTACTGAAAAAAATGAGATTAATTCTAAAATATCGAGATTCATATATGAAGAAGCACAAACAAATTAAGTGATAAAATTAAGAAAAATACAATTTATCATTTACTTTTAAAATTCAATTATGTAACAATGTCTAAATAATTTTTTAATAATATAAAGGTGCTTCTACTAATGCAAAAGCCCACCAGAGCTAGTAGAAAGAAAAAAGAAATAGATTTGAAGAAAACAAATCTCAAGAAAAACAAATATTACTTGAAGATTAAAAAAAATAAGGGAATAGTAAGTACTCCTACAATAAATAAGACTACGAAATAAATAGAAAGAGATATTTATTAACCCTTCAATCACACTTCATTATTAGTGATCACTGATGAAATTAATTGAAGATTTGAATTATATTTTTCCTTAAAAGAAATTCTTTTTAATCCCATGCATTGCCCTACTTGAGTGCAATAGAAAAAAAAAACAAAAAAATATTGTAGGAGCCAAATGGGAGACGAACTGCTGCATTCCAAAAAACAACATGAAGAGAATGAAGACGGTAAGCAATAGTTCCATTGGAAAATCAAATGATGCTGGAGCATGGCTGCAGTTGTCTAAGGTTAATTCTTGATATGACTAATAGTGTTTCTTTGCCACAAAATAATATATGTGCATGTTTCAGAATAAAATCATATTTACCAGTTAACTATCCTTATAACACTAATAAGCAAGTTTGTTTACGAAATCAAAGGATATTTGCAAAAAGTAAGATTTGCTTATAAACGTTAAATCTTATCTGATAGATTAAAAATTCACATGAGTGAGAGAGATAAAGCAAGGTTCTTACTTGTATATTGGTAGAAACCAACTTGTTGTATTGAGGACCTATGATCCACTTAGACGAGTTTGTCATCTTGAGAATCTAAGTCTTAAAATAAGTTTGAAACTCATAGTATTCTGTTATTGTTATCATAAAAAAGGCTAAAACCAACACAACTATCTTTTATGGAAAAGCCACACTTGTCTATCAAACAAGTGACGCAGAAAAAACAGAGATATAACAACTTCTTATTTATAGTATAACGTATAAATCCTAGTTTCTTTTTTCGAAAAACATGTTTACTTTTTATTATAGATTTTGGTTTGATTTTAAATTTGGAAATTTTTGCGAGTTCTACGAAGAATGATGATTGAGAATAATTATTTCTTTACTTTTTATGTCTTTTCATGCGTAAGTGTAGGATTTTAATTAGGTTCTTATTAAATGTCAAGGGAAAGGGAATTAAGGAGAAAATCCCAAAACAATCATATTTATTTATTAGCATTAAAAAAAGGTCTTCTTATATCTTTAATTAAAGCAATATTTGTTCTCGCACCCAAAAAAATAATATTTGTTCTATGCTACGTTATGTGGACTACTGGACTTAGAAACCAGTTTAGCATATTGTGATTTTTTTCTAAGTTAATTATATGAAACAGGAAAATTAATATTTATTATTGTTCAAGTGACAGAGAATGCTAGATTATTATTTATGGACTTATCAAGAAGTTAAAATATTTGAAGCATGTTGTCGTTTAGCTCAAATAGTATCACTTTTATTTTTGGACTTCATAAGACACAAGTAAATGCCATAACCTTTGCTTATAATTTTAGAAATTATTTTTATTAAAATATATTTTACACAATTATCAATTATTTTAGGATTAATTCCATTTCGAGATACAAATTACAATAGGTAAAGTCTTCCCCAAATTCGTGTCTCCAGGAATCGAATCATTGTGAATTCCTAGAGTTCATACAGCCGCTATTACTATGACAGGCCAATGTTGATTAAGGTAGTACACATCATTAATCGCTATGCGAACCCGTTAAGTTATGTAGCTTTAAATTTGAATTAATGCGAAAGATTTTAATAATAATTTTTATTTTGACACTAATACAATGATTGGTTGTTTTAGCTCAAAATTATAATTGCATTATACAACTTTATTGTGCATTGTGATAATTCATTGTCCTTAGAATTGTGATTTTTTTATGTTTGGCTAAATTTGATGACTTAATTTTTAAATAATATTATTAATTATATAACGTCACATCATTAAATAAATGATTACAAAACTAATGCAACGATTCTAAAAATATTTAACATTAATTCTTGGATTTTATTCGATCATGCATATATCTTTACTTTCTCTTACGCTTAAGAACATATAATCTTTTACGGTTCTAAAAAAAAGCGTGATTAATTCTAAAATCTCGGGATTGATATATGAAAAAGCACAAACAAATTAAGAGACGGAATGCAATTTATCATTTACTTTTCAAATTCAATAATGTTACAATGTCTTAATAATTTTTTTAAAAAATATAACGGTGCTTTTGGCATTCTCTCTACTAATGCATAATCCGACCAGAACTAGTAGAATGAAAAAAGAAATAGAATTCAAGAAAAACAAATATTACTTGAAGTTAAAAAAAAAAGAATAGTAAATACTCCTACAATAAATAATACTACAAAAAAAATAAAATGAGAAACCTATGAAGCCTTCAATCACACTTCATAATTAGTGATCACTGATGAAATTAATTGAGGGTCTGAATTATATTTTTCCTGAAAAAAATAAATTGTAATCCCACGAACTGTCATACCTGAGTGCAATGACAAAAACAAAAACAAAAAATATTATTGGAGCCAAATAGGAGACAAACTACACTCCAAAAAATAACAACATGAATAGAATGAACACAGTAACCAATAGTTCAACTGGAAAATCAAACGATGCTTGGAGCTAGGCTGCAGGTGTCTAAGGTTAATTCTTGATCATCACCTATACTGTTACTCTGCAACAAAATAATATATATGCATGTTTTAGAATAAAACCTTATTTACGAGTTAAATACCCTTATAACACAAATAAGCAAGGGTTGATTATGAAATCAAAGAATATTTTCTGACAGTAAGATTTTCTTATAAATGTTTGAATCTCATCTAATAGATTAAAAGTTCACATGAGAGAGAGAACAAGGTGCTTACTTGTGTATGGGTAGAAACCAACTTGTTGTATTGAGGACCTAGAGCCCACTCAGATGAGTTTGTCACCTTAAGAATCCTAGTCTTTAAAGAAGTTTGTGACTCATAGTTTCCCATTGTTGTTATCATAAAAAAGGCTAAAACCAACCCAAGTATCCTTTATGGAAAAGCCATACTTGTGTATCAAACAAGTGACCGAGAAGAAATGGAGAGAATATACATGAAACCATATACCAACCTCATATTTATAGTATAAAGTATAAACCCTAGTTTCTTTTTTCAATAACATGTTAACTTTTTATTATAGATTTTGGTTCGATTTTGAGTTGTGAATTTTTGCGAGCTCTGGGTAGAATTATGATTGAGAATAATTTTTCTTTTCTTTTTATGTCTTTGCATGCGTAAGTGTAGGATTTTAATTGGGTTCTTATTAAATGTCAATGGAAAGGGAATTAAGAGGAACATGCAAAAACAATCATATCTATTTATTAGCATTCATGAAAAAAGAAAGTGTTCTTATATCTTTAATAAAATTAATATTTGTTTTAGCACCCTAAAAAATAATATTTGTTCTATGCTACGTTATGTGGACTACTGGACTTAGAAACCAGTTTGGCATATTGTGATTTTTTTCTATGTTAATTATATGAAACAAAAAAATTAATATTTATTATTGTTGAAGTGACAAAAATGCTAGATTATTATATGTGGACTTAATTAGATGTTAAAATATTTGAAGCATGTTGTTTAGCTCAAATAGTATAACTTGTATTTTTGGACTTCATAAGACACAAGTAAATGCCATAATTTTACTTATAATTTTAGAAATTATTTTTATTAAAATATATTGTACATAATTATAAATCATTTTAGGATTAATCTCATTTCGAAATACGAATTGCGCCAAGTAAAGCACTCCCCAAATTCGTGTCTCCAGGAATCGAATCATTGTCGTTTCTTAGAGTTCAAACAGTCGTTGTTACTGTGACAGGCCAATGTTGATTAAGAAAGGTAGTACACATCGTTAATGGCTAGGCAAATCCATTAAGTTATGTAGTTTATAAATTTGAATTAATGCGAAAGAATATAATAATAAATGTTATTTTGGCACTAATACAATAAACGGTTTTTTAGCTCAAAATTATAATTGCATTATACAACTTTATTGTGCATTGTGATAATTCATTTTCTTTAGAATTGAGGTTTTTTGATGTTTTGCTAAATTTGATTTCTTAATTTTTAAGTAATATTATTAATTATTTATTATCACATCATTAAATAAATGATTAAAAAACTAAGGCAATTATTATGAAATTATTAAACATTAATTCTTGGATTTTATTTCATCATGCATCTATGTTTACCTTCTCTTATGCATAAGAAGATATGTATCTTTTTAGGTAGTAAAAAACTGTGATTAATTCTAAAATCTCGGGATTGATATGTGAAGAAGCACACCCAAATTAAGAGATGGGATTAAGTAAAATGCAATTTATCATTTACTTCTCAAATTCAATTATGAAACAATGTCTAAATAATTTTTTTAAAAAATATAAAAGTGCTTTTGGCATTCTCTCTACAAATGCATAAGCCAACCAGAGCTAGTAGAATTAAAAAAGAAATAGATTTGAAGAAAACCAATTACAAGAATACCAAATATTACTTGAAGTTAAAAAAAAAGAACAGTAAATACTCCTACAATAAATAAGACTACAAAAAACAACAACATGAAGAGAATGAAGACGGTAAGCAACAGTTCCACTAGAAAATCAAACGATGTTGGAGCTTGGCTACAGGAGTCTAAGGTTAATTCTTGATCATCACCTATAGTGTAACTTTGCAACAAAATAATATATGTGCATATTTTAGAATAAAACCATATTTACGAGTTAACTATCGTTATAACACAAATCAGCAAGGGTTGTTTATGAAATCAAAAGATATTTGCAGAAAAAAAGATTTGCTTATAAACGTTGAATTTTATCTGATAAATTAAAATAATATGCGTTCTAGCATTCACGAAAAAAGAAAGGCTTCTTATATCTTTAATTAAAATAATATTTGTTCTAGCACCCAAAAAAATAATATTTGTTCTATGCTACGTTATGTGGACTATTGGACTTAGAAACCAGTTTAGCATATTGTGATTTTTTTCTATGTTAATTATTTGAAACAAGAAAATTAATATGTATTATAGTTCAAGTGACAAAAATGCTATTTTATTATATACGGACTTAATTAGATGTTAGTTGTGATGACCCGAAATTTTTGCGTATGATAGTCGTATTATGTATAGTCTTTTTCTTATGAATTTGAGTTCAAAGGATTAACCTTTTGAGTCACTTTACTTCATTAATGGGATTCTTAGAATTAAACTTTCCTTATAAAAGTTATTTAGAGCCATTTTGGGTGTATTAGATAACTACTTATTAATACGGGGTCTTGAATTTTGACTAAGTCTGGGAAGTGGCACCTATATGGAGGGCTATAGTAAATATGTATTTTCTTGAAATCAAAATTGGCGGTAATTGATAATTGGATATCAAAGAGCTACAAAATGATTTTTAATGAATTTTTAGAAACCTTTAACTCACTTGTTTTGAAAGGAAACATCTTTGAAAGTTTCGGATTTCAGGAATTTGAACTAAAACTCAAGAGTTGACTTATTATTTATAAGGATTTTAATTTTTTTGATATTTTTATTAAATCCAAATGGGGGGTATTCCCTTATTAAAGAGGACATTCACTTAAAATTAAGAAATGTAAATAAGATTGCACCAGAGTAGGATAGTATACTCTATCATCACTCCCAAACACCCATATCCTTACTACCAAACACTCCCTCTCCTCACCCCCGATATTTCCGTTCGAGCAGTGTAGAGGCAGAGAGCACATCTCTCTGTCTCTGTCTCTGCTCTCTCATTCTCTACTTCCTCTCAATTCTTCTCTACTCTGTTATCTTCTTCCATCCACCGGATTCCACCATTCTTGGTTGTTTCAAGCTACTGGAAACCTACTGGATCTTAATTCCTTCATCTTCCAAGGGTTGGGTTGCACGGTTTGGTGGAGCAACCAAGTCACCCACTTCATCCTTCCATCATTGTGACTCATTTAGGTAATCTCTTAGCTCAAATATGTTGTTAGTGGTTGGATTATGGTGAATTGTAGATTGAATTGTAAGATGCATAATGGGTATTGAACCTAGGGTTTGATTTGGGAATTTTGGAGTTCTTGGAAATTGATAGTATATGGAATGAACTGGATGTGTTTTAATGTTGTTATGGAGAAGTGATGCTAATAGGAAGGGTGTTAGAACATAGAATTTTCGTGCTAGCTTTGGAAAGAAAGGATTGCTCATTAAGTGTTTGATAAAATGCTTAGATGGGATAAAAAAATTGCATTCCCATGTAAACTGAACAATGTGTAGTAATTTGATCATAACTCTTGATTGGGAGATCGTATTGAGGTGATTCCAGTTGCGTTAGAAACTAGACACATAGGGCTTCAATTCCATATATTATTTGCAATTTATTAGCCTCTGAATTAGTACAGAATTTCTGTCAAAACAAATGTCATATTTCTAAGTTAACTTGAATGTTTTCTAGATTCTTCAAGAACTCCTTATTCCACAAGTGGATGAATCCTTAGTTTTAAATGTTGATTGTTGTTTTGGTTATGTTGTTGTAATCCTAGATTCATTGGAGGATCGTCTTATTGGTCCGTGACGACATAGCTTTTGGAATCGTGGAGTTTCGTCCTTTGTGTGAGTTGATGACATGAGCTATAATATGTTTTTGTACATTTTCTTAAAATGTTCTTTATTGAAGGATTTCACAAAGTCATTTATTTTTCTTCGTGGTTAAATTATAAGAAAACTTGGGACAAACATTTTTTCATGATTCTAAATATCTATCGTTGTGTTTCTGATACGTTGTTTTGGATTATGAATATATGTATATCTAGATTTATACAACTATGTTTTGTTGGGAGGAAACTTTGACAGAATACTGTAGCTAACGACAGTAGACGTTAGCCTTGGTGCACCTTGGTCCGAACCTCAGCTAGTAGGGGTGTTGCTAGCCCGACGTGTTGGCCCACACGATCGGATCTGTTTGACTTGACAGGTGGATTTGACCCCTGTGCCCTGTTGGTGGGCGTTTGTCAAACCTTCGAACTATGTGTTCGTTGGTGAGATTTCTGATTAATTCTGGATTAGGAACCTCCCATATGACATTTGACATTTGACTATTGATATATGTTATAGTTGATTTGGTAATTCATGATTGACTTACTTAGTATTCATTTTATGATTATTTGAACTAACGCATATGTTTTGATATGTGGATGTATTTTCCGTGAAAAACTTGTGCTTATGCTTGTCCCAGTTTCATTATAGATTATGCTATCTGTCACTGGGTCTTATGACTCACTCCTCTATCTTATATGTATTTCAGATACAAATACTAACACAGGTCCGAGTTCTTCCAATAACTAGGAGTTGGTCATTTTGGTGAGCCCAACACCTTGTCCGTGTGGGCATGTTTGTTTTGTTCCTATTGTTTGGTTTCTTATACATTTTCAGATATGTAATTTTTTTATATATGCTCCATTATTCACAGGCAGGATCTAGCTTCCACTGTATCTTTGTCTGGTCTTATGATATACTGTTAGTGGGTTTATGTTTAGTGATGCTTGTAAGTGAACAGGTTGTGAATTGTTAAATTGGGATGTCTAACTTTTAGAGGTTACTCTACTGAAATTTTGGTAGATTTAGTATATTGTCTTATTATGGTCTTTGGCTCGTTAGGCTTGCTAGATTGGCTAGTCCTTCCTATGTGCCGGTCAGGGCCTTCTAGGTTGGGTCGTGACATTAGTATATTTGAAGCATGTTGTCGTTTAGCTCAAATAGTATCACTTGTATTTTTGGACTTCATAAGACACAAGTAAATGCCAAAGCCTTTTCTTATAATTTTAGAAATTATTATTATTAAAATATATTTTTCATAATTATCAATTATTTTAGAATTAATCCCATTTCGAGATACGAATTGCAACAGGTAAATCCCTTCCCAAATTCATGTCTCCAGGAATCGAACCATTATCGTTTCCTAGAGTTTAAATAGCCGCTATTACTGTGATATGCCCATGTTGATTAAGAAAGGTAGTACACGTCCTTATTGCTAGGCAAACCCATTAAGTTATGTCGTTTATAAATTTGAAGTATTGCAAAAGATTATAATAATAATGTTATTTTGACACTAATAAAATGATTGGTTTTTTTGCCCAAAATTATAATGGCATTATAGAACTTTACTGAGCATTGTGATAATTCAACCCCTTTGGAATTGAGATTTAGTGATGTTTGGCTAAATTTGATTTCTTAATTTTTAAATAATATTATTAATTATATATTGTCACATCATAAAATAAATGATAAAAAACTAATCTTACAATTCTTAAATTATTAAACATTAATTCTTGGATTTTATTCGATCATGCATGTATCTTTACTTTCTCTTACGCATAAGAACATATGTATCTTTTTAGTTTTAGAAAAAAGCATGATTGATTCTCAAATCTCGAGATTGATATATGATGAAGCACAAACAAACTAAGAGATGGAATAAAAGAAAATGCAATTTACCATTTACTTCTGAAATTCAATTATGTAACAATGTATGAATAATTTTTAAAAAAATATAAAGGTGCTTTTGGCATTCTCTCTACTAATGAGTAAGCCGACCAGAGCTAGTAGAAAGAAAAAAAATAGATTTGAAGAAAACAAATCTCAAGAAAAATAAATAATATTAGAAGTTAAAAAAGAAAAAAGAGAACAGTAAATACTCCTACAATAAATATGACTACAAAAAAAAAATAAGAAAGAGATACTTATTAAACCTCCAATCACACTTCATAATTAGTGATCATTGATGAAATTAATTGAGGATCTGAATTATATTTTTTCTTAAAACAAAAAATTGTAATCCCATGCACTGCCCTACCTGAGTGCAATAGCAAAAACAAAAACAAAAAAGATTATAGGAGCCAGATAGGAGATGAACTGCATTCCAAAAAACAACAATAAGAAGAGAACGAAGACGGTAACCAATAGTTCCACTGGAAAATCAAACGATGTTGAAGCTTGGCTGCAGGTGTCTAAGGCTAATTCTTGATCATCACCTATAGTGTTACTCTGCAACAAAATAATATATGTGCATGTTTTAGAATAAAACCATATTTTCGAGTTAACTATCCTTATAACACAAATAGCAAGAGTAGTTTATGAAATCAAATGATATTTGCTGAAAGTAAGATTTGCTCATAAACTTTGAATATTGTCTAATAGATTAAAAGTTCACATGAGAGAGTGAGAGAGAGCAATGTGCTTACTTGTGTATTGGTAGAAACTAACTTGTTGTATTGAGAACTTATAGCCCACTGAGACGAGTTTCTCACCTTGAGAATCCTAGTCTTGAAAGAAGTTTGAAACTCATAGTATCCTATTGTTGTTGTCATCAAAACGGCTAAAACCAACACAACTATCCTTTTTGGAAATGCCATACTTGCCTATCAAACAAGTGACTTAGAAAAAGCGGAGAGAATATATGTGAAACCATATACCAACCTCTTATTTATAGTATAAAGTGTAAACCCTAGTTTGTTTTTTTTCAAATAACATGTTAACTTTGAATTATTGATTTCTTTTTTCAAATAATTATGTCTTTGCATGCGTAAGTGTAGGATTTTAATTAGGTTCTTATTAAATGTCTAGGGAAAGGGAATTAAGGGAAAATCCAAAAACAATCATACCTATTTATTAGCATTCACGGAAGAATAAAGTCTTCTTATATCTTTAATTAAAATAATATTTGTTCTAGAACCCATTAAAATAATATTTGTTTTATGCTACGTTATGTGGACTACTGGACTTAGGCACCAGTTTAGAATATTGTGATTTTTTTCTATGTTAATTATATGAAACAAGAAAATTAATATTTATTATTGTTTAAGTGATAGAGAATCCAATATTATTATATATGGACTTAATTATATGTTAGAATATTTGAAGCATGTTGTCGTTTAGCTCAAATTGTATCACTTGTATTTTGGACTTCTTAAGACACAAGTAAATGCCATAACCTTTGCTTATAATATTAGAAATTATTATTATTAAAATAAATTTTACATAATTATCAATAATTTTAGGATTAATCTGTTTTTGAGATACGAATTGCAACAGGTAAAGCCCTCTCCAAATTCGTGTCTCCAGGAATCAAACCATTATCGTTTCCTAGAGTTCAAATAACCACCATTACTGTGACAGGCCAATGTTGATGATGTGTGGCTTTTTGCTCATATATTCAGTGCATTTATTGACAATATATTGGAAAAAATCATGATAATTGCATACCGTTTAGAATAATTTTGCATTTAGGATCCATTAATTTCACTTAACATGATTCTTATTAATAATGATGTTTTAATAAGCCCAAAATTAATGTTGTGTGTTTTCTTTTCAGAGATTCAGGAAGTAAGGAGGCTGATATTGTCTTGCACAATCGTGCAATCTTGCACTCCCTAGCCGTGCAAGAGGCTGTTTGGAAGCAAAGAAGAGAAACAGTGTCAAGGCAGTTTGTTGCATGACCTGTCTATGCAAGCTTGCATGGTTTTGCAATGGCATCAGAAAATTTCAAAACGTCTGCCTTTTCAATTCCACAAATTGAGGGTTATTGAAAGAAGTTTGAGAGCTCGAAAAAGGCATATTTCAACAGCAAAAACACAAGGCAAAAGTCCATACAATTAATGGGAGGCTTGTGATGTCCAAGGGAGGAGATCAAAGTTATTTGGGAGTGGTTCTTCTACATCTAATCCAGAGAAGTTTTCCCCTTTCTTTCTTCCCTTGTATTTTCTTGATTTTGGTTTGTTTTGAACAAGATGTATTTTGTTAAGTACATGCTTGTAATTGAGATGTGTGACTAAAATCCTTTTTGGTTATGAGATGATGAAATCTTAGATTTGATATGTAAATTCAATTGTCAAATTTGGTACTCCGTGATTCTATTTGATAATTGTTTATGTCCTTTGATATGCTTATTGATTTGAACGATTACTTGCTTAATTAGACCGGTTGGCTAATTGATATTGTATCATATAATTGTGAATTTGCTATGAGAGGTTGTTATAATATTTTTGGGTAAAGGCATAACCTAAGTCAATTAATCTTGGTGTGTATTGATACTTAGATCAAATGGTTTTCTCTGCATAATGCTATCTTTGATTGAGTTTATAAACGATTGTTATAGATTTTAATCAAAGGATAGTGTTTGATTGTAACAGTTGCTCAATTAGCTAAAATCTAAGGAAAAAAAATGTTATTCTCACATTTGCTAATTATTAATAGTCTCTTAGAGTACCAAGTGAATTGAATTGCATATCTTTAGTTCTAGTGGTGGAATCACACCCTTAACCAGATTTCATCAATTGACTGCGTTGTTATTGAAAGTATTTTGGTAGTTGTTATTTTGCAATTACATTTCTTTTTAATACATTTGTACCGAATCAACCCCTTTGTTATTTAAGATCTTAATTTAGTACTTACTTAAGTAGTTCAATCTCACTCGCACTATGTGGATCGACCCTTACTTACTACCTACGGTAGATTGTTGTAAGGTTTTAATAAATTTGGTGGGCCTTAACAACAAATAATTTCATACACTCTTGAAAGCACATCATTTGATTAACAAAGGTAGTACACATCCTTAATAGCTAGGCGAACCCATTAAGTTATGTAGTTTATAAATTTGAATTAATGTGAAAGATTATAATAATAAATGTTATTTTCACACTCATACAATGATTAGTTTTCAGCTCAAAATTATAATTGCATTATAGAACTTTACTGTGCATTGTGATAATTCATTCTCCTTGGAATTGAGATTTTGTGATGTTTGGATAAATTTGATTTATTAATTTTTTAATATTATTATTAATTATATATTGTCTCATCATTAAATAAATGAAAAAAAACTAATGCAATAATTCTGAAATCATTAAACATAAATTCTTGGATTTTATTCAATCATGCATGTATCTTTATTTTCTCTTACACATAAGAAGATATGTATCTTTTTAGCTATTGAAAAAAACGTGATTAATTCTAAAATCTCGAGATTGATATATGAAGAAGCACAAACAAATTAAGAGATGGAATTAAGAAAAATACAATTTATCATTTACTTTTAAAATTCAATTATGTAAGAATGTCTAAATAATTTTTTTTATGAATATAATGGTGCTTCTACTAATGCAAAAGCCGACCAGAGCTAGTAGAAAGAAAAAAGAAATAGATTTGAAGAAAACAAATCTCAAGAAAAACAAATATTACTTGAAGATTAAAAAAAAAGAACAGTAAATACTCCTTCAATAAATAAGACTACAAAAAAAATAGAAAGAGATACTTATTAACCCTTCAATTATGGTTCATTATTAGTGATCATTGATGAAATTAATTGAGGACTTGAATTATATTTTCCCTTAAAAGAAATTTTTTAATCCCACGCACTGTCATGCTTGTGTACAATAGCAAAAACAAAAACAAAAAATATTATAGGAGCCAATTCGGAGACGAACTGCATTCCAAAAAACAACATGAAGAGAATGAAGACGGTAAGCAATAGTTCAACTGGAAAATCAAACGATGCCGGAGCATGGCTACAATTGTCTAAGATTAATTCTTGATATCTCCTATAGTGTTACTCTACAACAAAATAATATATGTGCATGTTTTAGAATAAAACCATATTTACCAGTTAACTATCTTTATAACACAAATAAGCAAGGTTTGTTTGTGAAATCAAAGGATATTTGCAAAAAGTAAGATTTTCTTATAAACGTTGAATCTCTTTGATAGATTAAAAGTTGACATGAGTGAGAGAGATAAAGCAAGGTTCTTACTTGTGTATTGGTAGAAACCAACTTGTTGTATTGAGGACCTTTGACCCACTCAAACGAGTTTGTCACCTTGAGAATCTTAGTCTTAAAATAAGTTTGAAACTCATAGTATCCCGTTATTGTTATCATTAAAAGGGCTAAAACCAACACAGCTATCCTTTATGGAAAAGCCACACTTAGTCTATCAAACAAGTGACATAGAAAAAAATGAAGAGAATATTTATGAAACCATATACCAACCTCTTATTTGTAGTATAAAGTATAAATCCTAGTTTCTTTTTTCGAAAAACATGTTTACTTTTTATTATAGATTTTGGTTCGATTTTAAATTTCGATATTTTTGCGAGTTTTGGGTAGAATGATGATTGAGAATAATTATTTCTTTTCTTTTTATGTCTTTGCATGCGTAAGTGTAGGATTTTAATTAGGTTCTTATTAAATGTCAAGGGAAAGGGAATTAAGGGGAAAATCCCAAAACAATCTTACCTATTTATTAGCATTCACGGAAGAATAAAGTCTTCTTATATCTTTAATTAAAATAATATTTGTTCTAGCACCCAAAAAAATAATATTTGTTCTATGCTACGTTATGTGTACTACTGGACTTAGACACTAGTTTAGCATATTGTGATTTTTTTCTATGTTAATTATATGAAACAAGAAAATTAATATTTATTATTGTTTAAGTGATAGAGAAACCAATATTATTATATATGGACTGAATTAGATGTTAAAATATTTGAAGCATGTTGTCGTTTAGCTCAAATAGTATCACTTGTATTTTTGGACTTAATAAGACACAAGTAAATGCCATAACCTTTGCTAATAATTTTAGAAATTATTTTTATTAAAATATATTTTACATAATTATCAATTATTTTAGGATTAATCTCATTTCGAGATACAAATTGCAACAGGTAAAGCCTTCCCCAAATTCGTGTGTCTAGGAATCGAATCATTTCCGTTTCCTAGAGTTCATATAGCCGCTATTACTGTGACAGGCCAATGTTGATTTAGAAAGGTAGTTGATCAATCAATTTGAGACACTTATGTTAGCTTTGTACTAGGCTTTATTAGATGTTTATTGTGCCCAATATTAGTATTTTAGATGAGTTTAATGTTGTTGGGCCTCATTGGGCTTTAATGCAAATTGTGAATAATTATTGGATTTTGATGCATTTTGACCTTTCCTCCTTGGTTAGGCCATAACGTGGGACTCAGTGATCCATTTGAGGTGATCTTGGTGTCTATGGAAAGTTAAGACAAGATTCCACAACTTTTATGAGAACTCAAGAGTTGGATCGGACTTATAAGGGTCGAAAATAGCCCAACAATTAAGAGTGGGTCTGCTATTAATAGAATCTGACTAGTGTGCACATATTGGACCATATTGTGGGCTATATGCTTCTTTTTGAGCTGAAACTCGGCTATTAAAAAGATAAGACCCATATCTCCAACTTCACTGAAGACCATTTAGTCAATAGATGTTGTTTTAGGCATGATTATGAAGCTACAAGTTGGTTTGAATTTGGAAACACATTCTGCCAACCTAACTTGAGGTAGGTGCAGTGTTTTTGGCATATCTGGAGTTGTAAAAGTCTAAATGGCATGAAACCAATGTCAAAATTTCAAGGAGACAATGGTCTACAACTGTCATGAGACCTCCAAGCCAAAATACATCATTTAGGGCATGAAAAACAAGCTAGAAGTCAGAGTTGAGTTGCTGACTTGAAGCCACCAACCATGCATCAAGCTTCCATATTTGACAATTTTCATATTTTTACAGCTTGCATTCAGATTATTTTCAATTACAAATTGGCTTATAGGATTAGTATAAATAGAGTCAATCTCTTTGTATTATACATCATTCAATTTGAAGAAAGTTTAAGTATTTGTGAGAGTTTTTTTTTTCTCTTCTTCTCCATTCTCTTTAGAATTTCATTTTTGTTCTTTTATTTCTGAGTTCTTCCTTCCCATCCATGGAATGCTAGGCTCTCATAATCAATCCAAGGGATTAACCATCTTGATGTTTAATTTGGAGATCTTGTTTTGCTTGTTCATATTGCTTAATTATTATTCAAGTTTCTCTTCTTTCTCTTATGATTATCTAGATTGAATTGCTTAATTTGATTTAGATGTTGATGTGATAATAGCTTTATTATATTAAAAGAGAATCACAAAGACTAAACAATATATCGAAGCTTTTTGATGGATTGTTTAGCTTGGTTAAATTCTGGATCTTAAGTTAATCTATGTTTGGATGGTGCTTACTTTATTTAACCTTGGTGAATCAAATACTAGATGGTTATCTAGTAGAGGATTCTTGGATCATGTTAAGGCTTCTTGATGTCATCTAAGGCCATGAACATGGTTAGCAATTAAGTGGATTCCTTGTGATCAATGATGAATTAAACTCATGATCGGTAAATTTCCTTGGATTTGTTGCTCTTTATATTTGTTTACAACTTTAAGTCTCGTACTTTTGTCAATCTTATTAATCAACAACAAACCCCCCCTTTTCTAATTATCTTGATCTAATTAAATCGTTGTTTTTGGATACTTGAGAGACGATTCAGTTCATGCTCTATACTACAAATTAGTTTGTGAACCGGTAATTTTTATTTATTTGACGGGTCTCAACAACATATTGTCAGTCGTACGCATCCTTAATCGCTAGGCAAACCCATTAAGTTATGTAGTTTTTAAATTTGAATTAATGCGAAAGATTATAATAATAAATGTTATTTTGACACTAATACAATGATTGGTTTTTTTAGTTCAAAATTATAATTGTATTATACAACTTTACTATGCATTGTGATAATTTATTGTCCTTAGAATTGTGATTTTTTAATGTTTGGCTAAATTTGATGACTTAATTTTTAAACAATATTATTAATTATATAATGTCAAATCATTAAATAAATGTTAAAAAAACTAATGCAATGATTCTCAAAATATTGAACATTAATTCTTGGATTTTATTCGATCATGCATATATCTTTACTTTCTCTTACGCATAAGAACATATAATCTTTTTAGGTTCTAAAAAAAAGCGTGATTAATTCTAAAATCTCGGGATTGATATATGAAGAAGCACAAACAAATTAAGAGATGGAATTACGAAAAATGCAATTTATCATTTACTTTTCCAATTCAATTATGTTACAATGTCTAAATAATTTTTTTTAAAATATAAATGTGCTTTTGGCATTCTCTCTACTAATGTATAAATCCTAGTTTCTTTTTTCGAAAAACGTGTTTACTTTTTGTTATAGATTTTGGTTCAATTTTAAATTTCGATATTTTTGCGAGTTTTGGGTAGAATGATGATTGAGAATAATTCTTTCTTTTCTTTTTATGTCGTTGCATGTGTAAGAGTAGGATTTTAATTAGGTTCTTATTAAATGTCAAGGGAAAGGGAATTAAGGGGGAAATCCAAAAACAATCATACCTATTTATTAGCATTCACGAACAAAGAAGGTCTTCTTATATCTTTAATTAAAATAATATTTGTTCTATGCTACGTTATGTGGACTACTGGACTTAGAAACCAGTTTAGTATATTTTGATTTTTTTTCTATGTTATTTATATGAATCAAGAAAATTAATATTTATTATTGTTCAAGTGACAGAGAATGCAAAATTATAATTTATGGACTTAATTAGACGTTAAAATATTTGAAGCATGTTGTCGTTTAGCTGACATAGTATCACTTGTATATTTGGACTTCAAAAGACACAAGTAATTGCCATAGCCTTTTTTGGATTAATCCCATTTAGATATACGAACTGCAACATGTAAAGCCCTCCCGAAAGTCGTATCTCCAGGAATCAAGTCATTGTCGTTTCCAATAGTTCAAAAACCTCTATTACTGTGAACGGCCAATGTTGATTAAGAAAGGTATCGCTAGGCGAACCCATTAAGTTATGTCGTTTATAAATTTGAATTAATGTGAAAGATTATAATAATTAATGTTATTCTCACACTATTACAATGGTTGGTCTTTTACCTCAAAATTGTAATTGTATTATAGAAAATTACTGTGCATTGCGATAATTCACTCTGCTTGGAATTGAGATTCTTTGATGTTTGGTTAACTTTGATTTCTTAATTTTTTAATAGTATTATTATTTATATATTGTCACATCATTAAATAAATGATTAAAAAAACTAATGCAATGATTCTAAAATTATTAAACATTAATTCTTGAATTTTATTCGATCATGCATGCATCTTACTTTCTCTTACGCATAAGAATAGATGTATCTTTTTAGGTACTAAAAAAACGTGATTAATTCAAAAATCTCTGGATTGATATATGATGAAGCACAAACAAATTAAGAGATGGAATTATGAAAAATGCAATTTATCATTTACTTTTAAAATTCAATTATGTAACAATGTCTAAATAATTTTTTAAAAATATAAAAGTGCTTTTGGCATTCTCTCTCATAATGCATAAGGCCGACCAAAGCTAGTACAATGAAAAAGAAATAGATTTGAAGAAAAAAAATCTCAAGAGAAACAAATATTACTAGAAGTTTTTTAAAAAAAAGAATAGTTAATATTCCTACAATAAATAATACTACAAAAAAATAAAAAGAGAAACTTATTAAGCTTTCAATCACACTTCATAATTAGTTATCATTGATTAAATTAATAGGATTTGAATTATATTTTTCCTTAAAATATCCCATGAACTTCCCTACCTAAGTGCAATAGCAAAAACAAAAACAAAAAATATTATAGGAGCCAAATAGGAGACGAACTGCACTCCAAAAAATAACAACATGAAGAGAATGAAGACGGTAAGCAATAGTCCAGTTGGAAAATCAAATGATGCTGGAGCTTGGTTGCAAGGGTCTAAGGTTAATTCTTGATCATCACCTATAATGTTACTTTGCAACAAAATAATATATGTGCATGTTTTAGAATAAAACCCTTTTTACGAGTTAACTATCATTATAACACAAATATGCAAAGGTCGTTTTTGAAATCAAAGGATATTTGCAGAAAGTAAGATTTGGTTATAAACGTTGAATCTCATTTGATAGATTAAAAGTTCACATGAGAGAGAGAGAGAGAGAGCAAGGTGCTTACTTGTGTATTGGTAGAAACCAACTTGTTGTATTGAGGACCTATAGCCTACTCAGACAAGTTTGTCACCTTGAGAATCCTAGTCTTTAAAGAAGTCTGAAACTCGAAGTATCCCATTGTTGTTATCATCAGAAAGACTAAAACCAGCATAACTATCCTGTTTGGAAAAGCCATATTTGTCTATCAAAAAAGTGATACACAAAAAACGGAGAGAATATATATGAAACCATATACCAACCTCTTATTTATAGTATAAAGTATAAACCATAGTTTCTTTTTTCAAATAACATGTTTACTTTTTATTATAGATTTTGGTTCGATTTTAAATTTTAATTTTTTGCGAGTTCTGGGTAGAATGATGATTGAGAATAAATATTTCTTTTCCTTTATGTCTATGCATGCGTAAGTGTAGGATTTTAATTAGGTCCTTATTAAATGACAATGGAAAGGGAATTAAGGGGAAAGTCCAAAAACAATCATATCTATTTATTAGCATTCACAAAAAAAGAAGGGCTTCTTATATCTTTAATTAAAATAATATGATTTTTGGAAGCTTTGGAAGTGGAGAAATAACATGATTTTTGACCTTGAGTTCATGAGACCTGCGGATCCTACTCACACTGTCACGACCCAAAATTTGAGGGCCATGACCGGCACATAAAAAGGATTAACCTACCTAGCAAGCCTTACAGAACTAACAAACATAATAAAACAACAAGCCAAATCGACCAAGATTGTTGGCAGAGTAACCTTTAAAAATGGACATCCCAAAAGTAAATCTTCATTTCACCAAACTTAAATCAAGTGTTAAATGATATACATTAAAACATCAATTTTCCCCTTGGACTGTTCCTAAAGTTTGCAAAACATGGAGTCAAAGACTTGTACACTGATCATCTATACTTGCTCCTCAGCCATTGATTAATCTGAAAAATATGATAATGATGAGGGGTGAGTCACACAGCCTCAGTGAGGTCATAGCAGCATAATGAGCAAAAGGAAACTAAGAATACGCAAGAGTCTTTTGCTGAAAACGTATGTGCTTCAAAATATATGCATAATTATCAAATGTTATAAATACTATTAGTTCAAATAATCAAGAAATAAAGTATATGAAATACATCAAGTATGAAGTACCAAATTAATTATAAGCATGTATCAAGTATCAAATCAATTGTAACATATATCAATAGTCAAATGTCAAATATCACATGAGAGGTTTCTAATCCAGAATTAAGTAGAAATCTCGTCAACGAACTAATAGTTCGAAGGTTTGACAAACGCCCACCAACAGGGCACAGGGGTCAAATCCACCTGTTAAGTCAAACAGATCCGATCGTGTGGGCCAACAAGTCGGGCTAGCAACACCCCTGCTAGCTGAGGTTCAGACCAAGGTGCACTAAGGCTAACGTCTACTGCCGTTAGCTACAGTATTCTATCAAAGTTTCCTCTCAAGAAAAACATTTTTGTATAATTCAAAGTATACACATATTCATATTCCAAATATTCAAGCATTTTGGAATTCAAAAACATATATCATGTTCTTCAAAATAGGTCAGCACAAGCTGTTTTCAAAATAAATTTCCTTTACATAATTACAAGTTCCCAAAAAATTTAAAATTCGTCAAGGGTAATCATAATTATTCTAATAATATTATATCCAAAATTCAATTCAATACATCACCATTTGGTCATTCAAATGGTGCTAAAACCGTGGTAGTCTCACTGCTGGAGTCATATTAGAATTTCAGCATTTCATCAACTTTGATGACACTTTTGACATAGCTCCAACTTTTTGTAAAATCACAAAAATTTACAGATTTCATAGCAACATGATAATTAATCTATATACAAAACTCAACTCAAAATACTATCATTTTATCATTCAAATGTAATCTGACTTTCATAATCAATTATAAGATCATAGCCACTTTTGTCTAACCATAGATTATACTTTCAAAAGATCTTTGAAGTTCAAATCATATCAAGACTTGATTCCCTAAGATTTGACATTCAAAATGGGTAGCAATAGTTCTTTCAAAAAGAGCCTTGGAATATCAAAATGCATGCTTAAAGACAAGAACATAGTAGGAAAGGAAAGTGAAGGAAAAATGATGGTTGCCATCATATCCACCATCCACTCACTCTAGGGAGTTCCCAAACAAGCTTGAACTAGCTTCCAAATGATCTCCAAGCTTTTGGATAAAGAGTCCTTGAAGAATCTAGGAAACAAGAAACATGACAACATAAGCTAGCTTAGGATAATGACCTTTATTTGAGATAAAAACTGTACTGATTTATTACTCTTAAAATTACAAATAATATATGGAATTAAAGCCTTCTGAGTCTAGTTTCTATTGCAACTGGAATCACCTCAATCCGATCTTCCAATCAAAAGTTATACTCATTCTACTGAACATTGTTCATTTTACACGAAAATACCAATTTTTCATCTCATTCATGCAATTTTCTCAAACACCTCATGTGCATATCTTTTTCCCCCAATACAGCACGAAATCCCCTACTTTTATATCACTTCCCATGATGTTAATTTGTCCATAAGATGATCCTAACTCAACTAATACATCAAACATACCAATTAAACCATAATTTGTACTATCCCTTCTAATATCTTAAAAAATTGTTATGTGAACAGTAATATGGATAGCTCTCTTCCATGGCAGCCACCAATTCAAAGCTTAATATAGAGTTTAGGAGGTTTACCTGTTGTGTAGTGGATTTCTTGAGAGCTTCCAACCATCAACTAACTTCAAACACCTCTTAAACACCCTAATTGATGCCAAAATGGAATGGGTAGTTCATAAGTTCTCCAAGAACACTTGGAGTCCGAAAATTGCAGAAGGAAAAAGGAGAAGAAAGAGTTAACAGTCATGAATAAAGATGATTTCATTTGAGAAGGGAGAAGCAATTGAAGAGAAAATGAAAAGAAACTAAGAGAAATTAAAAAAAGGATGAAGAAGGAAACTAAAACCTAAGCTACGGTGAAGAAGGAGGAAAGAAATGAAGAAGTGTAGAAAATGGGGAGACATTTCGTGGGCTGCCAAGTTTATAAAACAAAATTTATATTTTTGCCCCAAACTTTTAGGTATTTATAAACATTGCCCAATACTTAGCACTATTTGCACTTTTTGGAAATTTTCCTCCAAAATTTAAAATAAAATTGATCTTGTATCCAAATAATGTTTCCAACATTATAATCTCATTATTGAATAAATAAAATATTTTAGAAAAATAGAAATCATGATTTCAACTTAGAAATCAATTTATGGTTTGATAGGTGTCCAAAACTAACGATATTACAAAGTGAAAGTAAACAAAATTTATTTCAACATTCTCTTTGATTAATCATATACTTTTAAGGAAGATAATTGTATACATAAATATGTATGTCTAAATAAATTTTTATTTTTCAACAATAAAAATAAATCGGGGTGTTAGACACACTATTCTTTCATTTGTGAAAGAGATATCTCAGGCTGACAGTCCTAGAGTGGACCAGACACAAAACCAGGTAAAGGAGATCACCTACATACAGTGGAGTCCCCCTCCACCAAATTGGATCAAGCTTAATAGCGATGGAGCTTCCAAAGGCAACCCTGGGGAAGCTGGTTGTGGAGGTCTTTCAAAAGAAGTTTCAAGGAGGTGGCTTAAGGGCTATGCTTGAAGACTTGGAGTCTGTGATTCCTATCAGGGAGAACTCTGGGGGATTTTTTCAGGTATGGATTTAGCCTGGAAGGAGGGAATCAAGAAATTATTAGCGGAGAGTGATAACAAAACTATTATCACTCAGCTTAATGATCCGGCAGGCAACAACTCAGCCCAAAGCAAGCTCCTGGGTCGAATCTTTGAGCTTAAACAGCGAGACTGGATGGTTTCCTTCAGATACACTCCAAGGAAGGGTAACGCTTGTGCTGACTGGCTCGCTACCTGGAGCATTTCTCAGACCCATGGCTTTCATGAGCTCTCCCTCCCTCCCCCTAGATTAAACTACTTGATACATGGCGATGTTTGAGGGGCTTCCATACCCTGTGCTCTTATTTTGGATTAGTTGTTTTTTTTTTGTGTTGGGCGTCTTGCCCCTTTGTTCAACCATAAAATAAAATAAATAAATAAATAAAATATTTGTTCTATCTCCCTAAAAAGTAATATTTTTGTTCTATGCTACGTTATGTGGACAACTGGACTTAAAAACCAATTTAGCATATTTTGATTTTTTTTTTCTATGTTATCTATATGGAACAAGAAAATTAATATTTATTATTGTTCAAGTGACAGAGAATGCTAGATTATTATTTATAGACTTAATTAGATGTTAAAAAATTTGAAGCATGTTGTCGTTTAGCTCAAATAGCATCACTTGTATTTTTGGACTTCATATGACACATTTAAATGCAATAACTTTCGCTTATAATTTTAGAAATTATTATTAAGAAAATATATTTTACGTAATTATCAATTATTTTAGGATTAATATCATTTCGTGATACAAATTGCAATACGTAAAGCCCTCTCCAAGTTCATGTCTCCATGAATCAAATCATTGTCGTTTCATAGTGTTCATACAACCGCTATTACTGTGACAGGCCAATGTTGATGAAGAAAGGTAGTACGCATCCTTAATCGCTAGACGAACCGATTAAGTTTTGTAGTTTTTAAATTTGAATTAATGCGAAAGATTATAATATAAAATGTTATTTTGCACTAATACAATGATTGGTGTTTTTAGCTCACAATTATAATTGCATTATCCAAATTTACTGTCCATTGTTATATTTCATTGTCCTTAGAATTTAGATTTTGTGATGTTTGGCTAAATTTCATGACTTATTTTTTACATAATATTATTAATTATATATTGTCACTTCATTAAATAAATGATAAAAAACTAATGCAACGATTCTGAAATTATTAAACATTAATTCTTGGATTTTGTTCGATCATGCATGTAGTTTCTCTTACGCATAAGAACATATGAAGCTTTTTAGGTACTAAAAAAAAGCATGATTAATTCCAAATTTTCGGGATTGATATATGAAGAAGCACAAACAAATTAAGAGATGGAATTAAGAAAAATGCAATTTATCATTTACTTTTCAAATTCATATATGTAACAATGTCTAAATAATTTTTTTAAAATATAAAGGTGCTGTTGACATTCTCTTTACTAATGCATAATCCAACTAGAGCTATTAGAATGAAAAAAGAAATAGATTTGAAGAAAACAAATCTCAAGAAAAATAAATATTAGTTGAAGGTTAAAAAAAAAGAGAATAGTAAATACTCCTACAATAAATAATACTACGAAAAAAAATAAAAAGAGAAACATATGAAGCCTTCAATCACACTTCATAATTAGTGATCACAGACGAAATTAATTGAGGATCTGAATTATATTTTTCCTTTAAAGAAAAAATTGTAATCTCACGCACTGCCCTACTGATGTGTGGACAAAATACACACATCTAGTGCTTTTGTTGTTAGAAGATTTGATTTAATTCATCACTAATTTTTGTCTTTTATTGTGGTTTTATCATCCTATCTTCCTTTTATGACTTTGGTATATTTTTAATGAATTTCAGGTGAAAGTTAGAGATCTTGGACTAGTTTAATGGGAATTCAAGAATTTGACATTTTTGCAGTGATTTGGTTATAACTGGAGCTACAGACCTTGGTTTGATGTGATTCTTGATGTTTTAAAAATATAAGAGAGAGATCTACAACTTCACTGAAGACCTCGAAGTCTAGTTCGAACGTTTTGGGAGTGAAAAAGTGAGAGCAAGGCAGAACTTGCTTGTTGCCATCCCACCACTTAAGCGGTGGAGTCCCAGAACACGAACTCATCTCAGAAATGCCACCTCCTAGGCGATGGCATCACAGACTACAATCCCTTCTCTGCTTGAGCGGTGAGATTCCACCGCTTAGACAGTGGAGTAAAAAAATTGATGCACTATTTCTCTGATATAAAAGGAAAAGAAAAGAAAAGAAATGGAAGTCTTTTGGGGGGCTGAAAAATCCAAAGGGGGAGAGGGCTTCTAGCCCTAAGAGAGCCAAGAAGATCATCAAGGAGCAAGGATTCGAGATCTTCATCTTCTTGTTGTCTTGGATTCAATGGAGTTTGCAATTTCCTATCTTTTGTTTTCCTATTTCTTGATGTTTTTCTAAACTCTTCCTAACTAGAGTGATGATGTAACTTGAATGGATGATTTGTTTGGATTTATAATTCTTAATCTAAGTTTCCTTTCATGATTGAATGTTTATCTCTATTCTTAATGCTTTTATGACTTGATTAACCATAAATTGAATTGATGGTCATGCATAGGATTGGGAAATTCATGTGTGATGTTGCTTCTTGAGATAAACACCATGATTAAGCAATGATCTAGGAATAGATATTGTTGATTGTGTGGTATTACTTGGGATTTTGTTCATTCATGTCTTATTCTATTTGAATTAGACTAAGGAATTAGTTAATTCTAAATAGTTGAAGAGAATTAATCTATCAAGGAATTGGGTTTTAATTAAATTAGATATCCCACCATCAATTCTTGAATTGGAATTTAAATTAAGAAAGAATCCAAATAATCGGAAAATCAAGTGAAATCGGATCTCTAGCATCTCACTCTTTGTTTGCTCAACCCCATTTAACATAGCACAATTCTAGTTTTATTTCTAAATTCTTTTCATTAATTTGCATCGTTTAAATATTATCTAAATTAGTAATTTGGTACTTGACAACACAATTCCCTGTGGAGACGATAATTTACTCATCACTTTATTACTTGCGTGATTTGGTACACTTGCCAAATAGCTATCACCTACCTAAGTGCAATAGCAAAAACAAAATCAAAAAATATTATAGGAGCCAAATAAGAGACAAATTGCACTCCAAAAAACAACAACAAGAAGAGAATAAAGATGGTAAGCAATAGTTTCGCAGGAAAATCAAACGATGCTGGAGCTTGGCTGCAGGTTTCTAAGGTTAATTCTTGATCATCACCTATAATGTTACTCTGCAACAAAATTATATATGTGCATGTTTTAGAATAAAACCATTTTTACGAGTTAACTATCCTTACAACACAAATAAGCAAGGATTGTTTATGAAATCAAAGGATATTTCAAAAAATTTGAGATTAATTGCTTATAAACGTTGAATCTCATCTGATAGATTAATAGTTCACATGAGTAAGAGAAAGCAAGGTGCTTACTTGTGTATTAGTAGAAACCAACTAGTTGTATTGAGGATCTATAGCCCAGTCAGACGAGTTTGTCACCTTGAGAATCCTAGTCTTTAAAGAAGTCTGAAACTCATAGTATCCCATTGTTGTTATCATCAAAAAGGATAAAACCAACACATCTATCCTTTTTGGAAAAGCCAGACTTCTCTATCAAACAAGTGACTCAGAAAAAACAGAGAGAATATATATGAAACCATAACCAACCTCTTATTTATAGTATAAAAGTATAAACCTTAATTCCTTTTTTCAAATAACATGTTTACTTTTAATTATAGATTTTGGTTCGATTTTAAATGTTGGATTTTTGCGATTTCTAGGAAGAATGATGACTGAGAATAATTATTTCTTTCTTTTATTTATGTTTTTGCATGCGTAAGTGTAGGATTTTAATTAGGTTCTTATTAAATGTTAAGGGAAAGGGAATTAATCAGAAAATCCAAAATCAATCATATCTATTTATTAGCCTTCACGAAAAAATAAAGTCTTCTTATATCTAATGTATTTTTTTTCTATGTTAATTATTTGAAACAAGAAAATTAATATGTATTATAGTTCAAGTGACAAAAATGCTATTTTATTATATATGGACTTAATTAGATGTTAGAATATTTAAAGCATGTTGTCGTTTAGCTCAAATAGTATCACTTGTATTTTTGTACTTCATAAGACACAAGTAAATGCCAAAGCCTTTGCTTATAATTTTAGAAATTATTATTACTAAAATATATTTTTCATAATTATCAATTATTTTAGGGTTAATCCCATTTCGAGATACGAATTGCAACTGGTAAATCCCTTCCCAAATTCATATCTCTAGGAATCGAACCATTGTCGTTTCTTAGATTTCAAATAGCCGATATTATTGTGACAGACCCATGTTGATTAAGAAAGGTAGTATACGTCCTTAATCCCTAGGCAAAACCATTAAGTTATGTAGTTTATAAATTTGAATTATTGCAAAAGATTATAAAAATAATGTTATTTTGACACTAATAAAATGATTGGTTTTTTGGCCCAAAATTATAATGGCATTATAGAACTTTATTGAGCATTGTGATAATTCAACCCCCTTGCAATTGAGATTTTGTGATGTTTGGATAATTCGATTTCTTAATTTTTAAATAATATTATTAGTTATATATTATCACATCATTAAATAAATGATAAAAAACTGATGCAACAATTCAAAAATTGTTAAACATTAATTCTTGGATTTTATTCGATCATGCATGTATTTTTACTTTCTCATACGCATAAGAACATATGTATCTTTTTAGTTTAAGAATAGATCTATCTTTTTAGGTATTAAAAAAATGTGATTAATTCTAAAATCTCTGGATTGATATATGATGAAGCACAAACAAATTAAGAGATGGAATTAAGAAAAAAGCAATTTATCATTTACTTTTGAAATTCAATTATGTAACGATGTCTAAATAATTTTTAAAAAATATAAAAGTGCTTTTGGCATTCTCTCTCCTAATGCATAAGGCCGACCAAATCTAGTACAATGAAAAAGAAATAGATTTGAAGAAAACAAATCTCCAGAAAAACAAATATTACTTGAAGTTTAAAAAAAAAGAATACTTAATATTCCTTTATTAAGCCTTCAATCACACTTCATAATTAGTGATCATTGATTAAATTAATTAAGGATCTAAATTATATTTTTCCTTAATATAATAAAATTGTAATCTCACGAACTGTCCTACATGAGTGCAATAGAAAAAACCAAAACAAAAAATATTATAGGTGCCAAATAGGAGACGAACTGCACTCCAAAAAATAACAACATGAAGAGAATGAAGACAGTAAGCAATAGTTTCGTTAGAAAATCAAACGATGCTGGAGCTTGGCTGCAAGTGTCTAAGGTTAATTCTTGATCATCACCTATAGTGTTACTCTGCAACAAAAGAATATATGTGAGATATGTGCATGTTTTAGAATAAAACCATATTTGCGAGTTAACTATTCTTATAACACAAATAAGCAAAGGTTGTCTGTGAATTCAAAGGATATTTCAAGAAATAGATTTGATGAAAACAAATCTCAAGAAAAACAAATATTAGTTAAAGTTTTAAAAAAAAGAGAATTGTAAATACTCTGACAATAAATAATACTACGAAAAAAATAAAAAAAGAAACATATGAAGCCTTCAATCACACTCCATAATTAGTGATCATTGACAAAATTAATTGAGGATCTGAATTATATTTTTCCTTTAAAGAAAAAATTGTAATCCCACGCACTGCACTACCAGAGTGCAATAGCAAAAAAATAAAACAAAAAATATTATGGAAGCCAAATAGGAGACGAATTGCATTCCAAAAAACAACAACATGAAAAGAATAAAGACGGTAAGCAATAGTTCCACTGGAAAATCAAACGATGCTGGAGCTTGGCTGCAAGTGTCTAAGGTTAATTCTTGATCATCACCTATAATGTTACTCTACAACAAAATAATATATGTGCATGTTTTAGAATAAAACCATTTTTACGAGTTAACTACCCTTACAACACAAATAAGCAAGGATTGTTTATGAAATCAAAGGATATTTCAAAAAATTGAGATTAATTGCTTATAAACGTTGAATTTCATCTGATAGATTAAAAGTTCACATGAGCGAGAGAGAGAGAGCAAGGTGCTTACTTGTGTATTGGTAGAAACCAACTTGTTGTATTGAGGACCTATAACCCACTTAGATGAGTTTGTCACTTTTAGAGTCCTAGTCTTTAAAGAAGTCTAAAACTCCTAGTATCTCATTGTTGTTATCATCAAAAACGCTAAATTCAACACAACTATCCTTTTTGGAAAATTCATACTTGTCTATCAAACAAGTGACACAGAAAAAACGGAGAGAATATATATGAAACCATATACCAACCTCTTATTTAATGTATAAAGTATAAACCCTAATTTCTTTTTTCAAATAACATGTTTACTTTTTATTATAGATTTTGGTTCGATTTTAAATTTTGAATTTTTGCGAGTTCTAGGTAGAATGATGACTGAGAATATTTATTTGTTTTCTTTTTATGTTTTTGCATGCGTAAGTGTAGGATTTTAATTAGGTTCTTATTAAATGTTAAGGGAAAGGGAATTAAGGGGAACTATTGCTTAATTAGATGTTAGAATATTTGAAGCATGTTGTCGTTTAGCTCAAATAGTATCACTTGTATTTTTGGACTTCATAAGACACAAGTAAATGCCAAAGCCATTGCTTATAATTTTAGAAATTATCAATATTAAAATATATTTTGTATAATTATCAATTATTTTAGGAGTAATCCCATTTCGTGATACGAATTGCAACAGGTAAATCCCTTCCCAAATTCATGCCTCCAAGAATCGAACCATTGTGGTGTCCTAGAGTTCAAATAGCCATTATTACTGTGACAGACCCATGTTGATTAAGAAAGGTAGTACGCATCCTTAATTGCTAGGCAAATGACAAGAGGTTGTCGAGACCCGTCAAATAAATAAAATTACTGGTTCGCAAAATAATTTGTAGTATAGAGCATGAACCGAATCGTCTCTCAAGGATCCAAAAAGAACAAAGATTTAATCAGATCAAGATAATTAAAATTGGGGGTTTTGTTGTTGATTAACAATATTGATAAAAATACAAGACTTAAAGTTGAAAACAAATCTAAAGAAACAACCAATCCAAGGAAATTTACCGATCTTGAGTTTAATCCATCATTGATCACAAGGAATTCACTTAATCGCTAACCATGTTCTTGGCCTTAGATCACATCAAGAAGCCTCAACATAATCCAAGAATCCTCTACTAGATAAGCATCTAGAATTTAATTAACCAAGGTTAGATAAAGTAAGCATCATCCATACATAGATTAATTTAAGATCCAGAATTTAACCAAGCTAAACAATCCATCAAAAAGCTTTAATAAATTGTTTATTCTTTGTGATCCTCTTTGAATACATGACAATAAAGCTATTATCACATAAACATCCAAATCAAATTAAGCAATTCAATCTAGATCAAAATTAAAAGAGGAAGAAGAGAAACTTGAATAACAATTAAGCAATATGAACAAGTAAAACAAGATCTCCAAATTAAACATCAAGATGGCTAATCCCTTGGATTGATTATGAGAGCCTAGCCTTCCATGGATGGGAAGGAAGAACTCATAAAATAAAGAACAAAAATGAAATTCTAAAGAGAAGGGAGAAGAAGAGAAAGAAAACTAACAAATACTCAAACTTACTACAAAATTGAATTCTAACTTACTTCAAAATTGAATCTCTCTAATACAAAGAGGTTGGCTCTATTTATACTAATCCTAGAAGCCAATTTATACATGTACATAATCTGAATACAACCTATAAAAATATGGAAATTGTCAAATGTGGAAGCTTGATGCATGGTTGGTGGGTTGGTGCATGGTAGGTGGGTTGGTGTATGGTTGGTGGCTTTTAGTCAACAACTCTTATCCGACTTCTGGCTTCAAATTCATCACCTAGACGGTGCATTTTGGCTTGGATGTCTTCATGAAAGTTGTAGCCAGTTGTCTCCTTGAAAATCTCCAATTTGAATTATGTCATTTGGACTTTTAGAACTCCAGAAATGCCAAAAACACTGCACCTACCTCAAGTTAGGTTGGAAGAACGTGTTTCCAAATTCAGACCAACTTGTAGCTTGAGAAGCATGCATAAAACGACATCTATTGACAAAGTGGTCTTCAGTGAAGTTGGAGATATGGGTCTTATCTTTCAAATGACCAAGTTTCAGCCCAAGAGGAGGTCTATAACTCACTATGTAGTCCAATATGTGCATACTGCCCAGATTTTCCTGACAGCAAACCCACTCTGCATTGCAGGGATGTTTTCGACCCTTAGAATTCCGATCCAGCTCTTGAGTTCTTCATGAAACTTGTAGACCATTGTCTTAGCTTTCCAAAGACACCAAGATCACCTCAATTGGATCACCGAGTCCCAAGTTATGGCCTAACCAAGGAAGAAAGGTCAAAATGCATCAAAATCCGAAAATTATTCAACATTTGCATTAAAGCCCAATGAAGCCCAACAACATTAAACTCATCTAAAGTACTAATATTGGGCACAATAAATATCTAATAATGCATAATACAAAGCTAAAATAAGTGTCTCAAATTGATTCATCAGCGAACCCATTAAGTTATGTAGTTTTTAAATTTGAATTAATGCGAAAGATTATAATAATAAATGTTATTTTGATACTAATACAATTATTGGTCTTTTAGCTTAAAATTATAATTGCATTATACAACTTTACTGTACATTGTGACAATTGATTGTCCTTAGAATTGTGATTTTTTTATGTTTGCTAAATTTGATGACTTAATTTTTAAACAATATTATTAATTATATATGGTCACATCATTAAATAAATGATAAAAAAAACTAATGCAACGATTCTAAAATTATTAAACATTAATTCTTAGATTTTTAGGTACTAAAAAAAAGCGTGATTAATTCTAAAATCTCGGGATTGATATATAAAGAAGCGAAAACAAATTAAGAGAGGGAATTAAGAAACATACAATTTATCATTTACTTTTCAAATTCAATTGTGTAACAATGTCTAAAATAATATTTTTGAAAATATAAAGGTGCTTTTTGCATTCTCTCTACTAATGCATAATTCGACAAGAGCTAGTAGAATAAAAAAAGAAATAGATTTGAAGAAAACAAATATCTAGGAAAACAAATATTACTTGAAGGTTAAAAGAAGAGAATAGTAAATACTCCTAGAATAAATAATACTACGAAAAAATAAAAAGAGAAACATATGAAGCCTTCAATCAGACATTATAATTAATGATCACTGATGAAATTAATTGAGGATCTAAATTATATTTTTCCTTAGTAAAAATTGCAATCCCACGAATTACCCTACCTGAGTGCAATAGCAAAAACTAAAACAAAAAATATTATAGGAGATAAACTGCACTCCAAAAAACAATAACATGAAGAGAATGAAGACGGTAAGCAATAGTTCCGCTGGAAAATCAAGCGATGTTGGAGCTTAGCTGTAGGTGTCTAAGGTTAATTCTTGATCATCACCTACATTGTTACTTTGCAACAAAATAATATATGTCCTTGATTTAGAATAAAACCATATTCATGAGTTCACTTTCCTTATAACACAATAAGCAAGGGTTGTTTATGAAATCAAAGGATATTTGCCGAAAGTAAGATTTGCTTATAAACGTTGAATCTTATTTGATAGATTAAAAGTTCACATGAGAAAGAGTGAGAGAGAGCAAGGTGCTTACTTGTGTATTGGTAGAAACCAACTAGTTGTATTGAGGATCTATAGCCCACTCAAACGAGTTTGCACCTTGAGAATCCTAGTCTTTAAAGAAGTCCCATTGTTGTTCTCATCAAAAAGGATAAAACCAATACATCTATCATTTTTGGAAAAGCCATACTTGTCTATCTAACAAGTGACTCAGAAAAAACGGAGAGAATATATATGAAACCATATACCAACCTCTTATTTATAGTATAAAGTGTAAACCCTAATTTCTTTTTTAAATAACATATTTACTTTTTATTATAGATTTTGGTTCGATTTTAAATTTTGAATTTTTGCAAGTATTAAGTAGAATGATGACTGAGAATAATTATTTCTTTTCTTTTTATGTTTTTGCATGCGTAAGTGTAGGATTTTAATTAGGTTCTTATTAAATGTTAAGGGAAAGGGAATTAATGGTAAAATCCAAAAACAATCATGTCTATTTATTAGCATTCACAAAAAAAGAAAGGCTTCTTATATCTTTAATTAAAATAATATTTGTTCTAGCACCCAAAAAAATAATATTTGTTCTATGCTACGTTATGTGGACTACTGGACTTAGAAACCAGTTTAGTATATTGTGATTTTTTTCTATGTTAATTATTTGAAACAAGAAAATTAATATGTATTATAGTTCAAGTGAAAAAAAAGCTATATTATTATCTATGGACTTAATTAGATGTTAGAATATTTGAAGCATGTTGTCGTTTAGCTCAAATAGTATCACTTGTATTCTTGGACTTCATAAGACACAAGTAAATGCCAAAGCCTTTGCTTATAATTTTAGAAATTATTATTATTAAAATATATTTTTCATAACTATCAATTATTTTAGGATTATTCCCATTTCGAGATGAGAATTACAACAGGTAAATCCTTTCCCAAATTCATGTGTCCAGGAATCGATCAATTGTCTTTTCCTAGAGTTCAAATAGCCGCTATTATTGTGACAGGCTCATGTTGATTAAGAAAGGTAGTACACGTCCTTAATCGCTAGGCAGACCCATTAAGTTATGTAGTTTATAAATTTGAATTATTGCAATAGATTATAATAATAATGTTATTTTGACACTAATAAAATGATTGGCTTTTTGGCCCAAAATTATAATGGCTTTATAGAACTTTACTGAGCATTGTGATAATTCAACCCCCTTGGAATTGAGATTTTGTGAGGTTTGGCTAAATTTGGTTTCTTAATTTTTAAATAATATTATTAATTATATATTATCACATCATTGAATAAATGATAAAAAACTAATGCAACGATTTCTGAAATTATTAAACATTAATTCTTGGATTTTATTCGATCATGCATGTATCTTTACTTTCTCTTACGCATAAGAACATATGTATCTTTTTAGTTTAAAAAAAAGTGTGATTGATTCTAAAATCTCGGGATTGATATATGAAGAAGCACAAACAAATTAAGAGATGGAAAAAAGGAAAATGCAATTTACCATTTACTTTTGAAATTCAATTATGTAACAATGTCTGATTGATTTTAAAAAAAATATAAAAGGTGCTTTTGGCATTCTCTCTACTAATTAATGAGTAAGCTGACCAGAGCTAGTAGAAAGAAAAAAGAAATAGATTTGAAGAAAACAAATCTCAAGAAAAATAAATAATACTTGAAGTTTGAAAAAAAAATAAGAGAATAGAAAATATTCCTACAATAAATAAGACTACGAAAAAAAAATAGAAAGAGATACTTATTAAACCTCCAATCACACTTCATAATGAGTGATCACTGATGAAATTAATTGCGAATCTAAATTATATTTTTTCTTAAAACAAAAAATTGTAATCCCACACACTGCCCTACCTGAGTGCAATAGCAAAAACAAAAACAAAAAATATTATAGGAGCCAGATAGGAGACGAACTGTATTCCAAAAAATAACAACATGAAGAGAATGAAGATGGTAAGCAATAGTTCCACTGGAAAATCAAACGATGCTGGAGCTTGGCTGCAGGTGTCTAAGGTTAATTCTTGATCATCACCTATAGTGTTACCCTGCAACAAAATAATATATGTGCATGTTTTAGAATAAAACCATATTTACGAGTTAACTATCCTTATAACACAAATATCAAGAGTTGTTTATGAAATCAAATGATATTTGCCGAAAGTAAGATTTGCTTATAAACTTTGAATCTCGTCTGATAGATTAAAAGTTCACATCAAAGAATGAGAGAGAGCAAGGTGCTTACTTGTGTATATTGAGGACCTATTGCCCACGCAGACGAGTTTCTCACCTTGAGAATCCTAGTCTTAAAAGAAGTTTGAAACTCATAGTATCCCATTGTTGTTATCATCAAAATGGCTAAAACCAACACAACTATCATTTTTGGAAATGCCATACTTGTCTATCAAACAAGTGACTCAGAAAAAAACAGAGAGAATATATGTGAAACCATATACCAACCTCTTATTTATAGTATAAAGTATAAACCCTAGTTTGTTTTTTCAAATAACATGTTCACTTTGAATTATAAATTTCTTTTTTCAAATAATTATTTCTTTTCTTTTTATGTCTTTGCATGCGTAAGTGTAGGATTTTAATTAGGTTCTTATTAAATGTCAAAGAAAGGGAATTAAGGGGAAATCCAAAAACAATCATACCTATTTATTAGCATTCACGGAAAATTAAAGTCTTCTTATATCTTTAATTAAAATAATATTTGTTCTATGCTATGTTTTGTGGACTGCTGGACTTAGAAACCAATTTAGCATATTGTGATTTTTTCTATGTTAATTATATGAAACAAGTAAATTAATATTTATTATTGTTCATGTGATAGAGAATCCAATATTATTATATATGGACTTAATTAGATGTTAAAATATTTGAAGCATGTTGTCGTTTAGCTCAAATTGTATCACTTGTATTTTTGGGCTTCATAAGGCACATGTAAATGCCATAACCTTTGCTTATAATATTAGAAATTCGTGTATCTAGGAATCAAATCATTATCGTTTCTGAGAGTTCAAACAACCGCTATTACTGCGATAGGCCAATGTTGATGATGTGTGGCTTTATGCGCATATATTCAGTGCATTTATTGACAATAAATTGGAATAAATCATGATAATTGCATACCATTTAGAATAATTTTGCATTTAGGATCCATTAATTTCACTTAACATGATTTTTATGAATAATGATGTTTTAATAAGCCCAAAATTAATGTTGTGCGTTTTCTTTTCAGAGATTCAGGAAGTAAGGAAGATGATATTGTCTTGCACGGTCGTGCTATCTTGCACTCCCTGGTCGTGCAAGAGGTTGTTTGGAAGAAAAGAAGAGAAAGAGTGTCAAGGCAGTTTGTTGCACGGCCTGCCTGTGCAAGCTTGCATGGTCGTGCAACGTCATCAGAAAATTTCAAAACGTCTGCCTTTTGAATTCCACGAATTGAGGGTTATTAAAAGAAGTTTGAGAGCTCAAAAAAGTCATCTTTCAATAGCAAAAACACAAGGCAAAAGTCCATACAATTAATGGGAGGCTTGTGATGTCCAAGGGAGGAGATCAAAGTTATTTGGAAGCGATTTGGGAGCGGTTCTTCTACATCTAATCCAAATAAGCTTTCCCATTTCTTTCTTCCCTTGTATTTTCTTGATTTTGGTTTGTTCTGAACAAGATGTATTTGGTTAAGTATATGCTTGTAATTGAGATGTGTGACTAATATCCTTTTTGGTTATGAGATGATGAAATCCTAGATTTAATATGTAAGTTCAATTGTCAAATTTGGTACTCCGTGATTCTATTTGATAATTGTTCATGTCCTTTGTTGTGCTTATTGATTTGAATGATTACTTGCTTAATTAGACCAGTTGGCTAATTGATATAGTATCATATAATTGTGAATTTGCTATGAGAGGTTGTTATAGTATTTTTGGGTAAAGGCATAACCTAAGTCAATTAATCTTGGTGTGTATTGATACTTAGAGCAAATGGTTTTCTCTGCATAATGCGATCTTTGATTGAGTTTATAAACGATTGTTATAGATTTTAATCAAAGGATAGTGTTTGATTGTAGCAGTTGCTCAATTAGCTAAAATCTAAGGAAAAAAGATGTTATTTTCACATTTGCTAATTATTAATAGTCTCTTAGAGTACCAAGTGAATTGAATTGCATATCTTTAGTTCTAGTAGTGGAATCACAACCTTTACCATATTTCATCAATTGATTGCGTTGTTGTTGAAAGTATTTTGCTAGTTGTTATTTTGCAATTACATTTCTTTTTAATACATTTGTTCCAAATCAACCCCTCTTTTTTTATTTGGGATCTTAATATAGTACTTACTTAAGTAATTCAATCTCACTCGCACTATGTGGATCGACCCTTACTTGCACTACTTACGGTAGATTGTTGTAAGGTTTTAATAAATTTGGTGGGCCGTAACAACAAATAATTTCATACTCTCTTGAAAGCACATCATCTGATTAACAAAGGTAGTACACATCCTTAATTGCTAGGTGATCAATCAATTTGAGACACTTATGTTAGCTTTGTATTAGGCTTTATTAGATGTTTATGGTACCCAATATAAGTATTTTAGATGAGTTTAATGTTGTTGGGCTTCAATGCAAATATTGAATAATTTTCGGATTTTGATGCATTTTGACCTTTCTTCCTTGGTTAGGTCATAACTTGGGACTCGGTGATCCAATTGAGGTGATCTTGGTGTTTTTGGAAAGCTAAGACAATGCTCTACAAGTTTCATGAAGAACTCAAGAGCTGTATCGGAATGCTAAGGGTCCAAAATATCCCTGCAATGCAGAGTGGGTTTGCTGTCACGGAACCATCTGGGCAGTATGCACATATTGGACTATATAGTGGGTTATAGACCTCCTCTTGGGCTGAAACTTGGTCATTTGAAAGATAAGACCCATATCTCCAACTTCACTGAAGACCATTTTGTCAATAGATGTCGTTTTAGGCATGATAATGAAGCTACAAGTTGGTCTGAATTTGGAAACACGTTCTTCCAACCTAACTTGAGGTAGGTGCAGTATTTTTGGCATTTCTGGAGTTCTAAAAGTCCAAATGACATGATTCAAATTGGAGATTTTCAAGGAGACAACTGGCTACAACTTTGGTGAAGACATCCAAGCCAAAATGCACCGTCTAGGTGATGAATTTGAAGCCAGAAGTCGGATAAGAGTTGTTGACTAAAAGCCACCAACCATACACTAACCCACCTACCATGCACCAACCCACCTACCATGCATCAAGCTTCCATTTTTGACAATTTTCATATTCTTATAGCTTGTATTCAGATTATGTACATGTACAAATTGGCTTCTAGGATTAGTATAAATAGAGCCAATCTCTTTGTATTATCATGCATTCAATTTGGAAGTAAGTTAGAATTCAATTTTGTAGTAAGTTTGAGTATTTGTTAGTTTTCTTTCTCTTCTTCTCCCTTCTCTTTAGAATTTCATTTTTGTTCTTTATTTTCTGAGTTCTTCCTTCCCATCCATGGAAGGCTAGGCTCTCATAATCAATCCAAGGGATTAGCCATCTTGATGTTTAATTTGGAGATCTTGTTTTACTTGTTCATATTGCTTAATTGTTATTCAAGTTTCTCTTCTTCCTCTTTTAATTTTGATCTAGATTGAATTGCTTAATTTGATTTGGATGTTTATGTGATAATAGCTTTATTATCATGTATTCAAGAGGATCACATAGAATAAACAATTTATTAAAGCTTTTTGATGGATTGTTTAGCTTGGTTAAATTCTTGATCTTAAGTTAATCTATGTTTAGATGGTGCTTACTTTATCTAACCTTGGTTAATTAAATCCTAGATGCTTATCTAGTAGAGGATTCTTGGATCATGTTGAGGCGTCTTGATGTGATCTAAGGCCAAGAACATGGTTAGCGATTAAGTGAATTCCTTGTGATCAATGATGGATTAAACTCAAGATCGGTAAAATTTCCTTGGATTGGTTAATTTGTTAATTACTTTCCTTAAATTCAATTAGTGTATTTTCTTTTCAAATCATCTAAACCCCCCTTTTAATTATCTTGATCTGATTAAATATTTGTTCTTTTTGGATCCTTGAGAGACGATTCGGTTCATGCTCTATACTACAAATTAGTTTGTGAACCGGTAATTATTATTATTTGACGGGGTCTCGACAACCTCTTGTCAAATTTGGCGCCGTTGCCGGGGATCCAAAGGCAACTATTTGATCATTTCATCTAACTCTAACAAATGTGTTTGTTTTGTTTTTTAAGCTTTTTCAAGTGGAATTCGGCTGAAATTGGGTAAAGGGCATCCTGTCAAGATTTTGGTTCGGTAACGTATCTCTGATTGATCTGAATTTTGGTAAGCTAATGAAAGTCGTTATTTTGAGAAAGACTCACTATTTATAGTGAGGTCACCCTTACTTTAGCCAAATTCCATCGTTTAGACCACGTTTTCAATTTTTTAATATTTTTTATTATTCTGTTAGATAGAATTTTTGTGTAGATTTCACTCTATGGTAGTCCCATAATTTTTAAAAATCTGTAGATATGTTTTCTATAATTATTTTGTGTGTATATTTAGACTTGTTTTTGTGATTTTGTGTTTTTGTGTTTGATCTCTAATCTGATGGAGCATAAACTTGATGAGCTGGCTTATCTGGTGGGGCAGTTGGCAGTGGAACAACATCACTTACCTGTGCAAGAACCTGCAAGATTTTGTAGTATATGTTGTAGTTCTTACCATCCCACATATGCTTGCACCACACTACAATATGATGGTTCTGTATTTCATGACCATTCTGTTGATGCAACAGGTGTATTTCTTGGTGAACCACAATACCCACAGCTTGGATATGATCCTTATTCTACCACATATAACCATGATTGGGGAGATCATCCTTGGTTCGAACCTTATGTTGAACCAATCAGTCTATACCAGCAACAAGCCCCAATAGGCATGGAATCTGAGCCTACATTAGAGGATTTGGTGAAACAATTTGCTCAGAACAACATCCAATTCCAGCAGAGAACAGAAGCTATAGTACAAAACGTGAAGACCCAAGTTGGTCAACTTACATCTTCATTGAGTCAGTTGAGCAAGCAACAAATGCAGAAATCAGTTTCTGAAAAACATGAGATCATTGATAAGAAAAAACCAATTGATGATTTGTGTGCTGAATTTGCTAGTTTTATTGATTTTGATGATTCTGTTTGTTGTACTGGTTGTGATGGTGATATATTGTGTAATGCATGTGCTGAGATTGCTGCCTTTTTGAGACATGATGAATCTTTTTCAGCAGATTATGCAGCAACTCAATCTGCAGAAGTAGTGAAGCCAACAAAATTGGAGTCCATTGTGGCTAAAAACCTCCTTACTGATGAGGAGGAGAGGTTGCTACCCATTTTGAGGGAGAATCTAAGAGCATGCACACTTGCAGACATTCCAAGCATTAGCCCTTCCATTTGCATGCGTAGGATTTTACTTGAAAATAGAGCTAAACCAGAAAAGCAACCCCGGAAGATACTGAACACTTTGATTTTGGATGTGGTGATCCATTACACTGGCTATGGTGTGGCTGCTGGAACGTTAATTCTTCTGCTATCCATAGGGAGTTTTCTTTCCACACTTTTATTTCATTTTTCTAGTTGTTGTTTTCTTTTTGTTTTTACTGTTTTACTATTGTTTTTAATATTGTTTCGTTTTTATTTGACTATTACAATTTACTCTTTTTCGTTGTTGTTGTTGTTGTTTCATTGCTTGTGTTGTCTGTTTCTATTTCTACTGCTTTTCCGCATCACGATGTTTGTCTTTTATTAAATTTTTTTACTCTTTTTATTTTTTGTTTTGTCTGCTGTTTTTTTATTTTCTGTTTTCTATATAAATCTTTGTTGAAAAAAAAAAGCCACGTTTAAGGTCAATGGCCAGAAATTGAATCATTATTGGGGAGGACCCATGGATCGTGCAAAATCTTCAATCACGCTGGCTAAAGACATTAAAAGTAGCGCTTCTTGGGAGGCAACCCAAGTTTTCTAACTTTTTCATTTTTTTTCAAACTTTGACTTATTTACATTCACAGGAATCAAGACAGAAAATCGGTGCCGAGTAAGAAAATCTATCAGAGTTTGATTTTTCTGTCTTAATTTTGTTTGTTTTTCATTGACAGATGATTTTTCACCGGTTAAATGGCGGATAACGGTACTCCGTGAAAAATTTTTTTCGGTCCTTTCAGTTACCCACAAACACTGAAATCTGTATAAAATTTTACTAATTTTTTTTTTCCCTTCTTCTTTCTTTATTTCGAAATGGATAATCAGCTTGTTAACCTCCGCAAGCAATTCCCTTCTCTCCCTCAAAATGCTTTAACTAACATTTATTGTGCAAGGTTTGAGAGATTAAGGATGCTTATGCACAAAGGCATCCCTGCGGATATATGCTGATTAATCGAAGCAAAGGTCCGACTCAGAGGTGAATTTTCTGACGCTCTTGTTTCATATATGCCAGGGCTAGGCAAAAGTTCATATGCAAAGAAGAGAAGAGCAAAAAGGTTACAGGTCTGCTATAAATGTGCAAGATGGACCTGTAACACAAAATGCAAATCAATTGGAATGACGTCTATAAATCGAGATGATAAAATTAACTTCATAAAGGATGGCATGAGTAAGGAGTCTTTAGATAACATTCTATTGACTCTTGAGACGCATCCTAGTGGAGATGTGCAGAGAGTACTTCTCGATTTATGGCCAATATTCCAAGATGAACATGAGCGTTATAGTCTCGGGAATCTGACTCAAAAAGACCCTGTTTGCCAATTTTTAAGAAAATTGGATGGGAAGCCGACCATCGGCCCATAGAGAGCTTCAAGACGTTACTGGACGTAAAACCAGAGGAAAATGTGAGCCACAATCACACCTCCTGTAAGTATTTTTATTTTTTTTATTTTTTCCTTTTTTTTCTTCTTGTTTGTTAAAAAAAATCAAAAAAAAAATAGCCGTATTTTTTGAAATATGTGTTGCATATTTTCAAACTTCTTCTGACACATATAGATTAGCCTTTTATCTTTGTCATATAGCTATTATCATTTCTGTGTTTATTTTTCAAACTTATCTGACACGCAGATCTACCCCTCCTTTATAGGTGTAATTATTACCTTTGAGTTTTGATGCCTTTAAATATTGCACTTTGCTCTCTTCAGATCATTGATAAGGTGAGAGTACAAAAAAAAGCAAAAGAGAAAAAAAAAATGGAAGTCACTTCAGTTCGTCGGATCAAGAGTGTTTGTGTCTTTTGTGGATCTAATCCTGGTAAAGATAAAGAGTTTGTAAATATTGCACACCATCTTGGTCGAGTGCTAGCTGAGAGAAAAATCCATTTAGTTTACGGAGGAGGTAGTCTTGGGTTAATGGGTTGTGTAGCGACTGCTGCACATTTAGGAGGTGGCAAAGTCCTTGGTGTCATTCCTAGTCCTTTATCTACCAGCAAGCCCATTGGAAAAACATTAGGGGATGAAGTAATGGTATTTTGCATGCACCAACGCATGAACATTATGATAGCAAATGCTGATGCCTTTATTGCCCTACCTGGTGGTTTTGGAACTTTGGAAGAGCTCTTTCAAATTATATCCTGGTCACAGCAGAACTTTCACCAAAAACCCATAGGTATATTAAATGTTAATGGTTTTTATGACAGTTTGTTTTGTTTTCTTGATCATGCTGTAGAAAAAGGGTTCATCTCACAAGCGACACGTCAAAGTCTTGTAACTGCTGCAACTCCTGAACAATTGCTCGATCAACTAAATGAATTTGTACCACAACGTGATCCAGTAATGGCTCCACGGAATTGGGAACAAGGCAGCAGCAGCAAAAAGCCAAAACTTGATTTGAATTTGTCTTTGTGAATTTTTGTTTTCTCTTACGGTTTTAGTTTTTTGTAATTTTTCTTATTTCAGGCTCGATTTGCAGTTTTCTGGTAAGACCTTCTACACTCTACCTATCTTTATTTTGACATTGGGGACAATGTCTTTAATTAGTTGGGGGGAGGGATAGTTGACATTACCATGTACATAGTTTAGTAAAAAAAAAAAAAAAAAACTAACAAGCTAATCTTTATTGTTACTAACTTATTAGATGTATGATGGCAGAGTAAGGAGTAGTTTTGCTCTTGAGACGCATCTTAACTTGCATTTCATAGTATGTCTTAAATTATTTTGTTCTTGCATATTAAAAAAAATTAAAAAAAAAATTCATTTTGATCTTTTCAATTGATTTCGATACAAGCATGTGCTAAATCTGAGCTTAATTGATGATAAAAGTATGCAAAATAGTTAATAGTTGAATCATTTTCATGATATACATGTGTATATGATTGTGGATATTAGGAAGAAGGCATGGTTGAATTGAGTGAATGTTCCATACCTTTGTGAGTTTTGGGCTTTTCCAAGTTTGATACTTACACTTGGTTATTTTCTTTCATGAGTGATGTCAATTATGAATTTATTTTCTAGAACTTGCATTGAATCGATTTGAGATTACATTGGTCTGTATGTTGCATGAAAATGACAGAGGCATTTTTTCTTGACTTAGCTGCTTTGGCCAAATAAACCTACCTTGCATTTATCTAAATATTAACTCCCTCTGAGCTTATTTGCCTATTCTTTGTTCTTAGCTCATTACAAGCTTTGAGTGAAAAACCATGTTTTACCTTACCTTAGGGAATGGGAGAGCATTGATTTTCTTATTGGAGGAGTTCTTTTACTTGCAATGATTTAAGTGTGGGGGAATTGGTGTGCTGATACAAAATGCTTGGTACAAAAAAAAACAAAAAACAAAAAACAAAAACAAAAACAAAAAACAAAAAAAAAAGAGAAAAAAAAAGAAAGAAAAAAAAAGAATAGAAAAAGGAAGGAATGTGTGAAGAGAATGAGCATTTTATGGTTTTGGGTAAAAAATTTATTCTTTCTACTTGAATTACTCCTCAATGCTCTTTTATTCTCTTTGGTTTTAACCTGCTATTATCTATATTGTTCTCTTCCTTCACCTTATAAGTTCCATTACAACCTTTTTGAAAGACCTCTTGATTTTTGCAATTTATTTGATCTAAGTAGTGGAGAATTGATGTATATGCAAGCCTATGGTAAAATACTTTCATAATTTGACTGAGTTGAGCGTAAACAGTTAACCTAAACACCTTGTGTGATTTGAGTGTCACTTGTGAAGAATTTTACTCAATCTGAACATGCCTATTTCTGATTAAAGCATGATTATGCTATACTTTATTCTCAATTGGTTTGATTCAACTATTCTTTGTTAAGCATACTTGACTTATTAATTATGGTTTATATTTAATACAATGCTTGTATTTAAAAATTAGTTGAATTGATTAAATAAAATATTACAATGCTTGTATTACATGTTCCCTTCCCTTACCTTTGCCCAATTACAACCTTGAATAAAGTCCTCTTGATTTGTGTGTGCATGTGTTTTGAGTAGTGGAGAAGTAGAAGATAAGCAAGCTTATGGTAGTGCAATTTTTCATGAGTTGATTTGAGTGTAAACACAAACCTAAACACTTGGGAGATTAAGAGTGTATCTTATGAGATTCTATCATGCTTGATCCATGATTCTACTTGAATTCACCTTGCTTGTTAATTTGGGACGTAAAGGCATATCACTTCATGAATGTTTGGAATCCTTGAAATTGTGGTTACTCATAATCCTCTTGTAAATAAAGTATTACATGTTTGTGGGTATCATCCTGGTAAACCCTCACGAGACTATAACTCGTCCACTAGGGACACCTAGGGGTTTAAAGGCTTGTGGCACACGCTAAGTGCCATCGTGTTTTCCTACGAAAGTGGATTAGATTAGGTATAATCAGTTTTTATGCTTTTAGTTTAATAATATGATGTTTCTTGTTTTTTTTTAGTTTTCTTCTTATGTGTTTTGCCCAGGAGTGCAAAAGCTTAAGTGTGGGGGAATTTGATCAATCAATTTGAGACACTTATGTTAGCTTTGTATTAGGCTTTATTAGATGTTTATGGTACCCAATATAAGTATTTTAGATGAGTTTAATGTTGTTGGGCTTCATTGGGCTTCAATGCAAATATTGAATAATTTTCGGATTTTGATGCATTTTGACCTTTCTTCCTTGGTTAGGTCATAACTTGGGACTCGGTGATCCAATTGAGGTGATCTTGGTGTTTTTGGAAAGCTAAGACAATGCTCTACAAGTTTCATGAAGAACTCAAGAGCTGTATCGGAATGCTAAGGGTCCAAAATATCCCTGCAATGCAGAGTGGGTTTGCTGTCACGGAACCATCTGGGCAGTATGCACATATTGGACTATATAGTGGGTTATAGACCTCCTCTTGGGCTGAAACTTGGTCATTTGAAAGATAAGACCCATATCTCCAACTTCACTGAAGACAATTTTGTCAATAGATGTCGTTTTAGGCATGATAATGAAGCTACAAGTTGGTCTGAATTTGGAAACACGTTCTTCCAACCTAACTTGAGGTAGGTGCAGTATTTTTGGCATTTCTGGAGTTCTAAAAGTCCAAATGACATGATTCAAATTGGAGATTTTCAAGGAGACAACTGGCTACAACTTTGATGAAGACATCCAAGCCAAAATGCACCGTCTAGGTGATGAATTTGAAGCCAGAAGTCGGATAAGAGTTGTTGACTAAAAGCCACCAACCATACACTAACCCACCTACCATGCACCAACCCACCTACCATGCATCAAGCTTCCATTTTTGACAATTTTCATATTCTTATAGCTTGTATTCAGATTATGTACATGTACAAATTAGCTTCTAGGATTAGTATAAATAGAGCCAATCTCTTTGTATTATCATGCATTCAATTTGGAAGTAAGTTAGAATTCAATTTTGTAGTAAGTTTGAGTATTTGTTAGTTTTCTTTCTCTTCTTCTCCCTTCTCTTTAGAATTTCATTTTTGTTCTTTATTTTCTGAGTTCTTCCTTCCCATCCATGGAAGGCTAGGCTCTCATAATCAATCCAAGGGATTAGCCATCTTGATGTTTAATTTGGAGATCTTGTTTTACTTGTTCATATTGCTTAATTGTTATTCAAGTTTCTCTTCTTCCTCTTTTAATTTTGATCTAGATTGAATTGCTTAATTTGATTTGGATGTTTATGTGATAATAGCTTTATTATCATGTATTCAAGAGGATCACATAGAATAAACAATTTATTAAAGCTTTTTGATGGATTGTTTAGCTTGGTTAAATTCTTGATCTTAAGTTAATCTATGTTTAGATGGTGCTTACTTTATCTAACCTTGGTTAATTAAATCCTAGATGCTTATCTAGTAGAGGATTCTTGGATCATGTTGAGGCGTCTTGATGTGATCTAAGGCCAAGAACATGGTTAGCGATTAAGTGAATTCCTTGTGATCAATGATGGATTAAACTCAAGATCGGTAAAATTTCCTTGGATTGGTTAATTTGTTAATTACTTTCCTTTAATTCAATTAGTGTATTTTCTTTTCAAATCATCTAAACCCCCCTTTTAATTATCTTGATCTGATTAAATATTTGTTCTTTTTGGATCCTTGAGAGACGATTCGGTTCATGCTCTATACTACAAATTAGTTTGCGAACCGGTAATTATTATTATTTGACGGGGTCTCGACAACCTCTTGTCACTAGGCGAACCAATTAAGTTATGTAATTTATAAATTTGAATTAATGTGAAAGATTATAATAATAAATGTTACTTTCACACTAATACAATGATTAGTTTTCAGCTCAAAATTATAATTGTATAATAGAACTTTACTGTGCATTGTGATAATTCATTCTCCTTGGAATTGAGATTTTGTGATGTTTGGATAAATTTGATTTATTAATTTTTTAATATTATTATTAATTATATATTATCTCATCATTAAATAAATGATAAAAAAAACTAATGCAATGATTCTGAAATCATTAAACATTAATTCTTGGATTTTATTCAATCGTGCATGTATCTATATTTTTTCTTACGCATAAGAACATATGTATCTTTTTAGCTACTAAAAAAAAGGTGATTAATTCAAAAATCTCGAGATTGATATATGAAGAGAAGCACAAACAAATTAAGAGATGGAATTAAGAAAAATATAATTTATCATTTACTTTTAAAATTCAATTATGTAACAATGTCTAAATAATTTTTTTAATGAATATAAAGGTGCTTCTACTAATGCAAAAGCCGACCAGAGCTAGTAGAAAGAAAAAGAAAATAGATTTGAAGAAAACAAATCTCAAGAAAAACAAATATTACTTGAAGATTAAAAAAAATAAGAGAACAGTAAATACTCCTATAATAAATAAGACTACAAAAAAAATTGAAAGAGATACTTATTAACCCTTCAATCACACTTCATTATTAGTGATTACTGATGAAATTAATTGAGGATTTGAATTATATTTTCCCTTAAAAGAAATTTTTTTAATCCCACGCACTACCGAACTTGAGTGCAATAGCAAAAACAAAAACAAAAACTATTATAGGAGCCAAATCGGAGACAAACTACATTCCAAAAAATAACATGAAGAGAATGAAGACGTTAAGCAATAGTTCCATGGGAAAATCAAACGATGCTGGAGCATGGTTGCAGTTGTCTAAGATTAATTCTTGATATCACATATAGTGTTACTATGCAAAAAAATAATATATGTGCATGTTTTAGAATAAAACCATATTTACCAGTTAACAATCCTTATAACACAAATAAGCAAGGTTTGTTTATGAAATCAAAGGATATTTGCAGAAAGTAAGATTTGCTTATAAAGGTTGAATCTCATCTGATAGATTAAAAGTTCACATGAGTAAGAGAGATAAAGCAAGGGACTTACTTGTGTATTGGTTGAAAACAATTTGTTGTATTGTGGACCTATGACCCACTCAGACGCGTTTGTCACCATGAGAATCTTAGTCTTAAAATAACTTTGAAACTCATAGTATCCCATTATTGTTGTCATCAAAAAGGTTAAAACCAACACAACTATCCTTTATGGAAAACCCACACTTGTCTATCAAACAGGTGACATAGAAAAAACTGAGAGAATATTTATGAAACCATATACCAACCTCTTATTTATAGTATAAAGTATAAATCCTAGTTTCTTTTTTCGAAAAACATGTTTACTTTTTATTCTAGATTTTGGTTCGATTTTAAATTTCGAAATTTTTGCGAGTTCTGGGTAGAATGATGATTGAGAATAATTATTTTTTTCTTTTTATTCTTTGCATTGATGTGTGTGATTCTTCATGACATTTTGAGTTTAGTTTGCATACATTTCATTATCTTTTTAGTACATTTATTCATTTAATCTTCCGTTTTTGTTTTAGTTCGGATAACTGCGGTGTGTTTATGTTCAATTGCAGGAATGATGCAATATTGAAGCTTAGAGGAGCCAAAACGAAACTACCCTGAAGAGATACTGAGATCTCAAAAGTCAGCTAGACCCCTGAGGAGTAATTTGAGCATAACTTGAGCTACAGAGGTCATTTTGAGGTGATTCCAGTTGTTATAGAAAGCTAAGACACAAGGCTACAAGTTTGATGTTGGACACTTTGGCAAATTCCCCAAGATGCTTGATGGACAGAGGCAACCACGGCCTGGCCGTGGTTGAAACCACGGCCATGGTGTGATGAATTCACGGCCACCACGGCCGTGGTTGGCAGCCTGCTACTTCACAAGTGCGAAATTAAGGCCCTGGAGGCAGCCCATTCCTTTGCTTCTGACCTGAAAAGAATTAGGGTTGAGAGAGGAGGGTGTGTGGTGTATAAAAAGCAAGCCATTAGGGTTGAGTGGGCATCTTGGTCTTGGAGGAACTTCACAAGAGCAGCCACAAGTTTTCTGCAGAGTTTTTCTTCTCATCTCTTCTAGTCTTTGTATTTTATTTTCTGAATGTTGTTCTTCATTCTTATGGATTGTATTTTGATAAACATGTTTGAGTAGTTCTTTTGTTCTAGGAATTGGTAGTAACCCGATGGTGTATTGACAATGCTTGATGTATGAATTTGCTATCTCTTCAATGCTAAGTTTATCTTGATTCAGTTTTTGGCACACCAAGTGTTTGTGAAAATGCTGGCCACATTATTTGCATGATCTTAGTCATTAAGGGAAAAACTGAAAGGTGACTTTTGATAATTGAACTCCATGAACTGAACTTGAGCTTTTAAATCACGAAAGTAGATTAAAACTCTTGAGGCTTTCTTTGAATCATCTGCTCTTTATGGATTCTTTCTAATTTGATTATCATGAAAATAGAAGTTGAGTTAAATTGAATACGTTATTGTATTCTGAAAGGAAACAATAATTCTTTAGGATGATTCGTCTTCTAGTATAACTTAGTTGAGAAGAGATGATAAGATTACAGACTTGTTAATTACCATCATGGTGAACCCATATCCTAGATCCCTTAAAAACTAGATTTATCTACACTGTTTTTCTGCATTCATTCTAAAAATTGAGATTCTTATTTATTTCCAGATTTTAGTTTCTATGTTCTTGTTGTATCACCACAATTTTATAATATTGGTTTCACCTAGTTAATCACAATTAAGGGTAATTGTTAATCATAATCCAAGTCCCTGTGGATCGATATTTTTACTACTTGACGAAATCGTGCACTTGCGATACGAACCACATCATGCATGCGTAAGTGTAGGATTTTAATTAGGTTCTTAGTAAATGTCAAGGGAAAGGGAATTAAGGGGAAAATCCAAAAACATTCATATTTATTTATTAGCATTCACAAAAAAAAGGTCTTCTTATATCTTTAATTAAAGTAATATTTGCTCTAGCACCCAAAAAAATAATATTTGTTCTATGCTACGTTATGTGGACTACTGGACTTAGAAACTAGTTTAGCATATTTGTGATTTTTTATCTAAGTTAATTATATGAAACAAGAAAATTAATATTTATTATTGTTCAAGTGACAGAGAATGCTAGATTATTATTTATGGACTGAATTAGATGTTAAAATATTTGAAGCATGTTGTCGTTTAGCTCAAATAGTATCACTTGTATTTTTGGACTTCATAAGACACAAGTAAATGCCATAACCTTTGCTTATAATTTATGAAATTATTTTTATTAAAATATATTTTACATAATTATCAATTATTTTAGGATTAATCCCGTTTCGAGAATTACAATAGGTAAAGCCTTCCCCAAATTCGTGTCTCCAGGAATCGAATCATTGTCGTTTCCTAGAGTTTATACAGCCACTATTACTGTAACAGACCAATGTTGATTAAGAAAGGTAGTACTCATCCTTAATCGCTAGGCGAACCCATTAAGTTATGTAGTTTTTAAAATTTGAATTAATGCAAAAGAATATAATAATAAATGTTATTTTGACACTAATACAATGATTGGTTTTTTAGCTCAAAATTATAATTGCATTATACAACTTTACTGTGCATTGTGATAATTCATTCTCCTTGGAATTGAGATTTTTAGATGTTTTGCTAAATTTGATTTCTTAATTTTTAAATAATATTATTAGTTAATTATTATCACATCATTAATAAATGATAAAAAAACTAAGGATATGATTATGAAATTATTAAACATTAATTCTTGGATTTTATTTGATCATGCATGTATGTTTACCTTCTCTTACGCATACGAAGATATGTATCTTTTTATGTACTAAAAAAACTTGATTAATTCTAAAATATCGGGATTGATATGTGAAGAAGCACAAACAAATTAAAAGATGGAATTAAGAAAAATGCAATTTATCATTTACTTTTCAAATTCAATTATGAAACAATGTCAAAATAATTTTTTTTAAATATAAAGGTGCTTTTGGCATTCTCTCTACAAATGCATAAGTCGACCAGAGCTAGTAGAATTAAAAAAGAAATAGATTTGAAGAAAACCAATCATAAGAATACCAAATATTACTTGAAGTTTAAAAAAAAAGAAAGAGAACAGTAAATACTCCTACAATAAATTAGACTACAAAAAACAACAACATGAAGAGAATGAAGACGGTAAGCAATAGTTTCACTGGAAAATCAAACGATGTTGGAGCTTGGCTGCAGGAGTCTAAGGTTATTTCTTGATCATCACCTATAGTGTTACTCTACAACAAAATAATATATGTGCATATTTAAGAATAAAACTATAACGACCCAAACTAGAGGGCCCTGACCGATGCATAGGAAGGACTAGCCAACCTAACAAGCCTAACATACCAAAGATTATAATAAAAGAACATGCTAAATCTACCGAAAATTTAGCAAAGTAACATCTAAAAGTTGTACATCCCCATAAATAACAACCCACAGCTTGTACAATCACAAGCATAAATATACAAAATCCCAACAACTATATACCATAAGACCATACAAAGGTACAATGGAAGCTAGATCCTGCATGTGGATAATGGAGCATAACTAAGATAATTACATATCCAAAATGTACAAGAAAACCAATGGACATGAAACAAAAAAACAAAATGGACATGCCCACACGAACAAAATAGTGGGGCTTACCAAAAGAACAACTTCTAGCTATTTGAAGAACCTGGACCTGACTCAGCACTTGAATATGAAAATATATACAAGATAAAGGAGTGAGTTATAAGACTCAGTGAGAGATAACATAATTTATAATAAAATTGGGACAAGTGTAATCACAAGTTTTTCACTGAAACTACACTCACATGTCGAAACATATGCGTTAGTTCAAAAAATTATAAAACAAAACTAATAAGTAAATCAGGAAATACCAAATCAACTGTGACATATATCAATAGTCAAATGTCAAATATCATATGGGAGGTTCCTGATTCAGAATTAATCAGAAATCTCACCAATGAACACATAGTTCGAAGGTTGGACAAACACCCACCAACAGGGCACAGGGGTCAAATCCACCTGTCAAGTCAAATAGATCCGATCATGTGGGCCAACATGTCGGGCTAGCAACACCCCTACTAGCTGAGGTTTGGACCAAGGTGCACCAAGGCTAACGTCTACTGTCGTTAGCTATAGTATTCTGTCAAAGTTTCCTCCCAAAAAAAATGTTTTATAATTCTAAATATACATATATTCATAATCCAAAACAATTTATCAAAACACAGCGATAGGTATTCAAAAATCATGAAAAATTATAAACATTTATATCAAACATCTATCAACTTTTGTTATCAATATGTCAAATGTCAAATGAAAGGCTTTTCAAGTGCTTGTCCCAAGCTTTCTTATAATTCAACAACAAAGAAAAGTAAATGACTTTGTGAAGTCTTTCAACAAAGAACTTTAAAAATTAATGTACAAAAACACGTTATAAATCATGTCATCAACTCACTCAAAGGCGAAACTCTATAAGTTCAAAAGTTAAGTTGTCACAGACCAATAAGACGATTCTCCAATGAATCTAGGATCACAACATAACCAAAACAACAATCAACATTTAAAACTAAGGACTCACCCACTTGTGTGATAAGGAGTTCTTGAAGAACTAGAAAACATTTAAGTTAGTCTAAAAAGTTGAGACCTTGGTTTGACAGAAATTCTGTACTGATTCAAATGCTAATAATTTGCAAATAATATATGGAATGGAAGCCCTATGTGTCTAGTTTCTAATGCAACTGGAATCACCTCAATACAATCTCCCAATAAAGAGTTATGATCAATTTACTATACATTGTCTAGTTTACACGAGAATTCACCTTCTATCTCATTCAAGCATTTTATCAAACACCTAATGAACAATCATTTCTTCTCAAAGCTAGCAAGAAAATTATGTGTTCTCACACCCTTCCTATCACTAACACTTCTCCATAACAACCTTAAACTCATTATATAGCTAGAGATACCATAGATCTCCAAAATCCCCAAATCAAACCCTAGGTTGAACATAACTCCACAAACCTTGATTCCTATCTCAAAAGTTGTATCAAACTACAAATAGAGAAAGATATGAGCCTTAAGATTACCTTTAGAAACCAAGAAGATGAAAAATGAAGAGTGGGTAAGTTACGTTTCTCACCTAACAAGTAAATCCTCTTCCCTTAGAAACCCACAAAACCAAACACCAAGTAGCAAGGAGAGGGAAATCTCACTAGAAGCCCTAAATACTCAAGGATGAAACAAGAAATTGGAGGAATTGGGTGGTTGCAGTGGGTGAGAAGAAGAGGAAGAGAGGAGAGGAAGAAAGAGGGAGACAAAAAATAAAATGAACGTTGAGGAATTTGTGTCAGGCATCAATTTATTTCAAAGTTGCTGACATTGGGCGATTAATCACCCATTTTTTACCGCTTAATCTTTCAAGCACCGAGGCAAAACGAAGTTGCTGACACTGAGTGATTAATCGCCCATTTTTTACCGCTTCATCTTTCAAGCACCGAGGCAAAAATGTAGTTGCGCGATTAATCGGTGAAAAACTGAGCACTTAATCGCTTAGTATATTTAAGTTAGTCTCTCCATTAACCTTAAAACATCTGTAAATAAGGAAATACCCCTCATTTAGATTCAAATTTCTAACAAAATTCATTAAAAATCATTTTGTAACTCATAAAGCTGATAGATGACATAAAATGGCTCACAAGGTATTCCTAAACATTTATAGTCCCACATATGAGACTATATGCAAGACTGGGGTATTACAAAAATCATATTTACGAGTTAACTATCGTTAAAACTCAAATCAGCAAGTGTTGTTTATGAAATCAAAAGATAATTGCATAAACAAAGATTTGCTTATAAAACATTGAATCTTATCTGATAAATTAAAAGTGCACATGATAGAGAGATAGAGCAGGGTGCTTATTTGTGTATTGGTTGAAACCAACTTGTTGTATTGAGGACCTATGACCCACTCAGACGAGTTTGTCACCTTGAGAATCTTCGTCTTAAAATAAGTTTGAAACTCACAGTATCTCGTTATTGTTATCATAAAAAAGGCTCAAAAAAACACAACTATCCTTTATGGAAAACCCACACTTGTCTATCAAACAAATGACATAGAAAAAACAGAGAGAATATTTATGAAACCATATATCAACCTCTTATTTATAGTATAAAGTATAAATCCTAGTTTCTCTTTCCGAAAAACATGTTACTTTTTATTATAGATTTTGGTTCAATTTTAAATTTTGAAATTTTTGCAAGTTCTGGGTAGAATGATGATTGAGAATAATTATTTCTTTTCTTTTTATGTCTTTGCATGCGTAAGTGTAGGATTTTAATTAGGTTCTTATTAAATGTCAAGGGAAAGGGAATTAAGGGGAAAATCCAAAAACAATCATATTTATTTATTAGCATTCACAAAAAAAGAAGGTCTTCTTATATCTTTAATTAAAGTAATATTTGCTCTAGCACCCAAAAAAATAATATTTGTTCTATGCTACATTATGTGGACTACTGGACTTAGAAACCAGTTTAGCATATTGTGATTTTTTTTTCTAAGTTAATTATATGAAATAAGAAAATTAATATTTATTATTGTTCAAGTGACAGAGAATGCTAGATTATTATTTATGGACTTAATTATATGTTAAAATATTTGAAGCATGTTGTCATTTAGCTCAAATAGTATCACTTGTATTTTTGGACTTCATAAGACACAAGTAAATGCAATAACCTTTGCTTATAATTTCAAAAATTATTATTATTAAAATATATTTTACATAACTATCAATTATTTTAGGATGTATCACATTTCGAGATACAAATTGCAACAGGTAAAGCCTTCCCGAAATTCGTGTCTTCAAGAATCAAATCATTGTCGTTTCCTAGAGTTCATACAACCGCTATTACTGTGACAGACCAATGTTGATTAAGGTAGTACGCATCCTTAATCGCTTGGCGAACCCATTAAGTTATGTAGTTTATAAATTTGAATTAATGCAAAAGATTTTATTAATAAATGTTACTTTGGCACTAAAACAATGATTGGTCTTTTAGCTCAAAATTATAATTGCATTATACAACTTTACTGTGCATCGTGATAATTCATTGTCCTTAGAATTGAGATTTTGTGATGTTTGGCTAAATTTGATGACTTACTTTTTAAATAATATTATTAATTATATATTGTCACATCATTAAATAAATGATAAGAAAAACTAATGCAACGATTTTGAAATTATTAAGCATTAATTCTTGAATTTTATTCGATCATGCATGTATCTTTACTTTCTCTTACGCATTAGAACATATGAATCTTTTTAGGTACTAAAAAAAGCGTGATTAATTCTAAAATCTCGGGATTGATATATGAAGAAGCACAAACAAATTAAGAGATGGAATTAAGAAAAATGCAATTTATCATTTACTTTTGAAATTCAATTATGTAACAATGTCTAAATAATTTTTTTAAACATATAAAGGTGCTTTTGGCATTCTCTCTACTAATGCATAATCTGACTAGAGCTAGTAGAATGAAAAAAGAAATAGATTTAAAGAAAACAAATGTCAAGAAAAACAAATATTACTTGAATTTAAAAAAAAAGAATAGTAAATACTAAATATTTCGATAATAAATAATACTACGAAAAAATAAAAAAGGAAACATATGAAGCCTTCAATCACACTTCATAATTAGTGATCACTGATGAAATTAATTGAGGATCTGAATTATATTTTTCCTTAAAAGAAAAAATTGTAATCCCACGCACTGCCCTACCTGAGTGCAATAGCGAAAACAAAAACAAAAAATATTATGGGAGCTAACTAGAAGACGAATTGCACTCCAATAAACAACAACAGGAAGAGAATGAAGACAGTAAACAATATTTCCGCTGGAAAATCAAACAATTGTGGAGCTTGGCTGCAGGTGTCAAAGGTTAATTCTTGATCATCACCTATAATGTTACTCTGCAACAAAATAATATATGTACATGTTTTAGAATGAAACCATATTTACGAGTTAACTATCCTTATAACACAAATAAGCAAGGGTTGTTTATGAAATCAAAGGATATTTGCCAAAAGTATGATTTGGTTATAAATGTTGAATCTCATCTAATAGATTAAAAGTTCACATGAGAGAGAGAGAGAGAGAGAGAGCAAGGTGCTTACTTATGTATTGGTAGAAACCAACTTGTTGTATTGAGGACCTATAGCCCACTCAGACAAGTTTGTCACCTTGAGAATCCTAGTCTTTGAAGAAGTCTGAAACTCATAGTATCCCATTGTTGTTATCATCAACAAGGATAAAACCAACACAACTATCCTTTTTGGAAAAGCCATACTTGTCTATCAAACAAGTGACTCAGAAAAAATGGAGAGAATATATATGAAACCATATGCAAACCTTTTATTTATAGCATAAAGTATTAACCCTAGTTTCTTTTTTCAAATAACATGTTTACTTTTCATTATAGATTATGGTTCGATTTAAAATTTTGAATTTTTGCTAGTTCTGGGTAGAATGATAATTGAGAATAATTATTTCTTTTCTTTTTATGTCTTTGCATGCGTAAGTGTAGGATTTTAATTAGGTTCTTATTAAATGTCAAGGGAAAGGGAATTAAGGGGAAAATCCAAAAACAATCATGCCTATTTATTACCATTCACGGAAAAAGAAAGTCTTCTTATATCTTTAATTAAAATAATATTTGTACTTGCACCCAAAAAAATAATATTTGTTCTATGCTACGTTATGTGTACTACTGGACTTAGAAATCAGTTTATCATATTGTGATTTTTTTCAATGTTAATTATATGAAACAAGAAAATTAATATTTATTATTGTTCAAGTGACAGAGAATCTAATATTATTATATATGGACTTAATTAGATGTTAAAATATTTGAAGCATGTTGTCGTTTAGCTCAAATTGTATCACTTGTATTTTTGGACTTCATAAGACACAAGTAAATGCCATAACCTTTGCTTATAATATTAGAAATTATTATTATTAAAATATATTTTACATAATTATCAATCATTTTAGGATTAATCCCTTTTCGAGATATGATTTGCAACAGGTAAAACCCTCCCCAAATTTGTGTCTCTAAGAATCAAACCATTGTCGTTTCCTAGAGTTCAAACAATTGCCATTACTGTGACAGGCCAATGTTGATGATGTGTGGCTTTATGCACATATATTCAGTGCATTTATTGACAATAAATTGGAATAAATCATGATAATTGCATACCATTTAGAATAATTTTTGCATTTCGGATCCATTAATTTCACTTAACATGATTTTTATGAATAATGATGTTTTAATAAGCCCAAAATTAATGTTGTACGTCGTCTTTTCAGAGATTCAGGAAGTAAGGAGGTTGATATTGTCTTGCACAGCCGTGTAATCTTGCACACCCGTGTAATCTTGCACACCCTGGCCGTGCAAGAGGATGTTTGGAAGAAAAGAAGAGAAAGAGTGTCAAGGCAGTGTGTTGCACGGCCTGTCTGTGCAATTTTGTACTGCGGTGCCATGACCTCCTGATGCAAAATAAATGACATTTGTGTGTTACAGTTTGTAGCACGGCCTGCCTGTGCAAGCTTGCATGGTCGTGCAACAACATTAGAAAATTTCAACATGTCTACCTTTTGAATTCCACAAATTGAGGGTTATTAAAAGAAGTTTGAGAGCTCGAAAAAGGCATCTTTCAACAGCAAAAACACAAGGCAAAAGTCTATACAATTAATGGGAGGCTTGTGATGTCCAAGGGAGGAGATCAAAGTTATTTGGAAGCGATTTGTGAGTGGTTCTTCTACATCTAATCCAGAGAAGCTTTCCCCTTTCTTTCTTCCCTTGTATTTTCTTGATTTTGGTTTGTTCTGAACAAGATGTATTTGGTTAAGTACATGCTTGTAATTGAGATGTATGACTAAAATCCTTTTTGGTTAAGGGATGATGAAATCCTAGATTTTATATGTAAATTCAATTGTCAAATTTGGTACTCCGTGATTCTATTTGATAATGGTTTATGTCCTTTTTTGTGCTTATTAATTTGAATGATTACTTGCTTAATTAGTCCGGTTGGCTAATTGATATAGTATCATATAATTGGGAAGTTGCTATGAGTGGTTGTTATAGTATTTTTGGGAAAAGGCATAACCTAAGTCAATTAATCTTAGTGTGTGATTGATACTTAGAGCAAATGGTTTTCTCTGCATAATGCAATCTTTGAGTGAGCTTATGAACAATTGTTGTAGATTTTAATCAAAAGATAGTGTTTGATTGTAGCGGTTACCCAATTAGCTAAAATCTAAGGAAAAAAGATGTTGTTCTCACATTTGCTAAATATTAATAGTCTCTTAGAGTACTAAGTGAATCGAATTGCATATCTTTAGTTCTAGTGGTGAAATCACTCCCTTGACCATATTTCATCAATTGACTGCTTTGTTGTTCAAAGTATTTTGCTAGTTGTTATTACGCAATTACATTTCTTTTTAATACATTTGTTCCAAATCAACCTTTTTTTTTATTTTGGAGCTTAATTTAGTACTTAGTTAAGTAGTTCAATCTCACTCGCCCTATGTGGATCGACCCTTACTTGCACTACCTACGGTAGATTATTGTAAGGTTTTAATAAATTTTGTAGGCCTTAACAACAAATATTTTTGTACACTATTGAAAGCACATCAGTTGATTAAGAAAGGTAGTACACATCCTTAATCGCTAGGCGAGCCTATCAAGTTATGTAGTTTATAAATTTGAATTAATGTGAAAGATTATAATAATAAATGTTATTTTCACACTAATACAATGATTGGTTTTCAGCTCAAAATTATAATTGCATTATATAACTTTAGTGTGCATTGTGATAATTCATTCCACTTGGAATTGAGATTTTGTGATGTTTGGCTAAATTTGATTTATTAATTTTTTAATATTATTATTAATTATATATTGTCTCATCATTAAATAAATGATAAAAAAAACTAGTGCAATGATTCTGAAATCATTAAACATTAATTCTTGGATTTTATTCAATCTTGCATATATCTTTATTTTCTCTTACGCATAAGAACATATGTATCTTTTTAGGTACTAAAATGGGATTAATTGTAAAATCTCTGGATTGATATATGAAAAAGCACAAACAAATTAAGAGATGGAATTAAGAAAAATACAATTTATCATTTGCTTTTCAAATTCAATTATGTAACAATGTCTAAATAATTTTTTAATGAATATAAAGGTGCTTCTACTAATGCAAAAGCCGACCAGAGCTAGTAGAAAGAAAAAAGAAAAAGATTTGAAGAAAACAAATCTCAAGAAAAACAAATATTACTTGAAGTTTAAAAAAAATAAGAGAACAGTAAATAGCCCTCCAATAAATAAGACTACAAAAAAAAATAGAAAGAGATACTTATTAACCCTTCAATCACACTTCATAATTAAAGATCACTGATGAAATTATTTGAGGATCTGAATTATATTTTTCCTTAAAAGAAAAAATTGTAATCTCATGCATTGCCCTACTTGAGTGCAATAGCAAAAACAAAACCAAAAAATATTATAGGAGCCAAGTTGGAGACGAATTGCATTCCAAAAAACAACAACATGAAGAGAATGAAGACAGTAAGCAATAGTTCCACTGGAAAATCAAACGATACTGGAGCTTGGCCACAGTTGTCTATGGTTTATTCTTGATATCACCTATAGTGTTACTCTGCAACAAAATAATAATTGTGCATGTTTTAGGATAAAACCATATTTACCAGCTAACTATCCTTATAACATAAATAAGCAAGGGCTGTTTATGAAATCAAAGGATATTTGCAGAAAGTAAGACTTGCTTATAAACATTGAATCTCATCTGATAGATTAAAAGTTCACATGAGTGAGAGAGATAAAGCAAGGTGCTTAGTTGTGTATTGGTAGAAAACAACTTGTTGTATTAAGGACCTATAACCCACTCAGACGAGTTTGTCACCTTGAGAATCCTAGTCTTAAAATAAGTCTAAAACTCATAGTATCTCGTTATTGTTATCATAAAAAAGGCTAAACCCAATACAACTATCCTTTATGGAAAAGCCATACTTGTCTATCAAACAAGTGACACAAAAAAAAAGTGGAGAGAAGATATATGAAACCATATATATAAACTATAAACCCTAGTTTCCTTTTTCAAATAACATGTTTACTTTTTATTATATATTTTGGTTCGATTTTAAATTTCAAAATTTTTGTGAGTTCTGGGTACAACGATGATTGAGAATAATTATTTCTTTTCTTTTCATGTCGTTGCATGCGTAAGTGTAGGATTTTAATTAGGTTCTTATTAAATGTCAAGGGAAAGGGAATTAAGGGGAAAATCCAAAAACAATCATATTTATTTATTAGCATTAACGAACAAAGAAGGTCTTCTTATATCTTTAATTAAAATAATATTTGTTCTAGCACCCAAAAAAATAATATTTGATCCATGCTATGTTATGCGGACTATTGGACTTAGAAACCAGTTTAACATATTGTATTTTTTTTCTATGTTAATTATATGAAATAAGAAAATTAATATTTATAATTGTTCAAGTGACAGAGAATGCAAGATTATTATTTATGGACTTAATTAGATGTTAAAATATTTGAAGCATGTTGTCGTTTAGCTCACATAGTATGACTTGTATTTTTGGACATCATAAGACACAAGTAAGTGCTATAACCTTTTCTTATAATTTTAGAAATTATTTTTATTAAAATATATATTACATAATTATCAATTATTTTAGGATTAATCCCTTTTCAAGATTCGAATTCTAACAAGTAAAGACCTCCATAGATTTGTGTCTCCAAGAATCGAACCATTGCCTTTTCCTAGCGTTCAAACTGTTGTTATTACTGTGACAGGCCAATGTTGATTAAGAAAGGTAGTATACATCATTAATCGCTGGGCAAACCCATTAAGTTATATAGTTTATAAATTTGAATTAAGGCGAAATATTATAATAATAAATATTATTTTGACACTAATACAATGATTGGTTTTTTAGCACAAAATTATAATTGCATTATAGAACTTTACTGTGCATTCTGATAATTCATTCTCCTTGGAATTGAGATTTTTTGATGTTTGACTAAATCTGATTCATTAATTTTTTAATATTATTTTTAATTATATCTTGTCACATCATTAAATAAATGCTAAAGACTAATGCAATGATTATGAAATTATTAAACATTAATTCTTGGATTTTATTCGATCATGCATGTATCTTTACTTTCTCTTACGCATAAGAACATATGTATCTTTTTAGGTACTAAAAAAAGGTGATTAATTCTAAAATCTCAGGATTGATATATGAAGAAGCACAAACAAATTAAGATATGGAATTAAGAAACATGCAATTTATCATTTACTTTTTAAATTCAATTATATAACAATGTCTAAATAATTTTAAAAAATATATAAAGGTGCTTTTGGCATTCTCTCTACTAATGCATAAGCCGACCAGAGCTAGTAGAAAGAAAAAAGAAATAGATTTGAAGAAAACAAAGCTCAAGAAAAACAAATATTACTTGGACTTTAAAAAAAAAAAGAGAACAATAAATACTCCTATAATAAATATGACTACGGAAAAAATGAAAAGAGAAACTTATTAAGCCTTCAATCACACTTCATAATTAGTGATTACTGATGAAATTAATTGAGGATTTGAATTATATTTTTTCTTAAAAGGAAAAACTGTAATCCCACGCACTGCCCTATTGAGTGCAATAGAAAAAACAAAAACAAAAAATATTATAGGAGCCAAATTGGAGACGAACTGCATTCCAAAAAACAACAACATGAAAAGAATGAAGACGGTAAGCAATAGTTCCACTGGAAAATCAAACGATGTTGGAGCTTAGCTGCAGGAGTCTAAGGTTATTTCTTGATCATCACCTATAGTGTTACTCTACAACAAAATAATATATGTGCATATTTTAGAATAAAACCATATTTACCAATTAACTATCCTTATAACACAAATAAGCAAGGATTATTTATGAAATCAAAGGATATTTGCAGAAAGTAAGATTAAACGTTGAATCTCATCTGATAGATTAAAAGTACACATGAGAGAGAGAGAGAGAGCAAGGTGCTTACTTGTGTATTAGTAGAAACCAACTTGTTGTATTGAGAACCTATAGCCCACACAGACGAGTTTGTCACCTTGAGATTCCTAGTCGTAAAAGAAGTCTGAAACTCATAGTATCCCATTGTTGTTATCATTAAAAAGGCTAAAACCAACACAACTATCCTTTATGGAAAACCCACACTTGTCTATCAAACAAGTGACACAGAAAAAATGAAGAGAATATTTATGAAACCATATATCAACCTATTATTTATAGTATAAAGTATAAACACTAGTTTCTTTTTTCGAATTACATGTTTACTTTTTATTATAGATTTTGGTTCGATTTTAAATTTCGAAATTTTTGCGAGTTCTGGGTAGAATGATGATTGAGAATAATTATTTCTTTTCTTTTTATGTCTTTGCATGCGTAAGTGTAGGATTTTAATTAGGTTCTTATTAAATGTCAAGGGAAAGGGAATTAAGGGGAAAATTCAAAAACAATTATATCTATTTATTAGCATTCACGAAAAAAGAAAGTCTTCTTATATCTTTAATTAAAATAATATTTGTTCTAACACCCAAAAAAATAATAATAATTTTATGCTATGTTATGTGGACTATTGGACTTAGAAACCAGTTTAGCATGTTGTGATTTTTTTCCATTAATTATATGAAACAAGAAAGTTAACATTTATTATTGTTCAAGTGATAGAGAATGCTAGATTATTATTTATGGACTTAATTAGATGTTAAAATATTTGAAACATGTTGCCATTTAGCTAAAATAGTATCACTTGTGTTTTTGGACTTCATAAGGCACAAGTAAATGCCATAACCTTTGCTTATAATTTTAGAAATTATTATTATTAAAATATATATTACATAATTATCAATCATTTTAGGATTAATAATAGTTTACTATATCTTCTAAAGTAAAAATGATATTTAAAAAAATCTATAATCGAAAAACAATACAAGTTAATATGTCACAAAAATTGAGAAATTGTGTAAATAACCCACATGATCCTCCTAAGACGTGACACGATTGTGGCGGGGATCATTTAGAAAATGTTTAATCAATCAACAATGTCATCACTAAGAATTTGATAAGAATCTAAAAAAGTCGACAATAATATTATTATAAGAAGAATAAAGGGCTGTAGAAATGCTCAGTGCTTTTCATTCATTTTGATTATGGTACAAAAATATATATATATATATATATATATATATATATATTACAGGAGAACAAATTCAAATTTGAAATTCCTAAAACATCTCCAAGAATAAAGGAGATTGAAAACGTATAACATATGTAACGCAAGAATATTCCTATTTTTAATGTCTGACTAAGTCATTATTCCTCTACGCCCCCGCAAGATGGTGTTGGGTGAAACCACACTAATCTTGGTCATGAGAAACTTGTGTCGTGGACTAGGCAAAGGTTTTGTGAGTTTAGCTAGTTGATGACTAGTTGGAACATGAGTAACACGTAATTCTTTGCTTGAAACTAAGTCACGAACAAAAGTGGTAGTCAATGAAGATGTGTTTCATGCATGAATGAAAGATTGGATTTGCACAAAGATATGTAGCACCAATGTTATCAGAGTAGATTGTGGCGGGGGGGGTAAAGAGAGTTTGATCCCAAGTTCCTGCAATATTTGTTGGAGTAGGGAAGCTTTGCAATAGTAGAAGCTTTTGCTCTATACTTAGCTTCTGTGGAGGAGTGAGCAATAGATTTTTGTTTCTTGTATGACCCTGAGATTGAATTTGATCCAAGATAGGCAATGTATGCTAAAGTGGATTTGTGGTCACATATGTCTTAGGCCCAATCAGCATCACAAAAAGCATATAGGTTAAGGTTCTTATCCTGGACGAGATGAAGACCATAATCAATGGTGGACTTTAGATACCAAAGGACACATTTTAGAGCTTGTAGATGAGTGTCAGTGGGTGCAATTTCTAATGGTGCCAATATAGGATAATGGCTAATGGTCATGAGAGCCTTGTTGAGCTTGCAAACATGATTTGGAAAGCTGGGATGGATGAAGCCTGCAGGTTGAGTCATATAGATATCTTTTGATATAGATCCATGGAGAAATGCATTATTTACATCCATTTGGATAAGAGACCATCCTTGAGAGAGAGCAATATAGAGAACTAGCATGATTGTCTAGGGTTTGATGACTGGGCAGAATGTATCCTGAAAGTCAATACCCCGGTCGTTGGTGAAAACCTTTAGCAACCAATCTACTTTTGTAGCGCGATATGTTCCCATATGGATTTCTTTTCATTCAAAAAATCCATTTGTTGCCAATGATATTGTAAGTGGGCTTTGGAGGCACGAGATTCCAAGTGTCGTTGCTCATAAGAGCATTAAACTTAGTAGACATGGCTTCTCTCCATTCAGCAGTTTTCATTGCTTGTGAAGCACAATGGGTTCTACCATAGGAGGAAGAGGGTATTTGGTGACATGGAATGCATGTTTAGGTTTAAAGATACCTAACTTGGCTCTAGTGATCATGGGGTGAGATGATATTTAAGGAGCAGTTGATGAGCACCTGGGAGTTGTGGACACAGCAACTGCTTCAAAAGAGTGATATAGGGGATGATGTTGTGGGACGTGAATGACAGGATGAGGATTGGAATTTTGTGTATTGGGTTCAAGAGGAGGATTGGTGAAGGATTTGGAAGGTTTGAATTTTGGGCATTAAGGGAATTAATGGGAGAAGCACGTGGGGAAGTTGGCATATTTGACATGTGATATGGAGAATTAGATGTAGTAGGACGAGGATTTGGTTTTGGTGGGATATTTGGTTTTGGCTTTAAATGGGAGGTGGGGTCGACTATAGGAGTAATGGGGTTTGAATGGGGAGGTTGACTTTGGTTGGCAGGAGGAGTTGGTGAAGTAAAGGACATGGGATTTATTGCATTTGGTGGGGTGTGAATGATCGGTATTGTTGGTGGAATAGGAAGGAGGGTCAAGGACTCGTAATTTTCAGTAGCTCATGAGGAAATGGTGGTATTGTTTTTGAGTGAGACCATCGATGGTATCATGAAGGAAAGTTTGTCAGCTTGTGAAGGAGTGGACGATGTGGGTCCAGGTGGTAAATGAGAGGAGAATGGAAAAATATTTTCAACAAATTCAACGTGTCTTGACATGTGAATTTTCTCTGTGTGTAGGTTGAAACAAATATAGGGCACTTTGAGATGAACTATATCCAAGAAAAACACAAGGGTGAGAGCGTGGGTGAAGTTTGCTAGGTGCATAGGGCTTTAGCCAAGGGTAGCATAGGCACCCAAAAACTTTGAGTTTGTGATACTTTGGTTGGCAGTTGAAAAGAATTTGAAGGGGGTATTTCATGTGAAGGGTTGGAGTAGGTAGGCGATTAATAAGGTACGCTGCAGTTTAAAGAGTATATGACCAAAAGGAATGGGGTAAGGATGCATTGTTGAGGAGACACAAAGCAAATTCAACAAGGTGGCAGTGTTTTCTTTCAAAAATTCCATTACGTTCAGGTGTATGAGGGGGAATGGTAAGGTGAGAAATACCAAAGGATTGAAGAGTCGAGTTTAATTTGACATATTCTCCTCCATTATTAGTGCAGAGTCTTAATTTTATGATTTAGTTTATTTTCAACAAGAGATTTAAAGGTGGTGAAAACATGAGACATCAAATTTAAGTTTTGATAAGATATAACCAAATGTACCAGGAGAAATGATCAATAAAAATAATGTAATAACGAAAACATCAATTGAGGTTAGGGGTGCTAGACCCTAAACATCTGAGTGCACAATTTCTAATGGATATCTAGTAGTGAGGCTAGTCCTATGAAAAGGAAGTTTGTGACTCTTATTAGACAAACAAGAATTACAATTAACACGAAGTGAGGAAGAAAATAGGAGGTTTGATTACTGAAGGACATGGTGAAGTGTGCGGTGTGTTGGATAACCCAGACGATGGTGCCATTGTTGGAAGGAGGGTTGTAGTTGGATGATGGTGGTGTGCGATGGAACATTCCCGATGGGTTTGGGAAGCCTGAAAACATGGTGGTCATTCTGGTCGTGAAGTAGTGTCTCCCCGGTGCTCAGAGACTTCACCTTAAAATACAAAGGGAAAAATTCAAAGGAAACATTATTATGATGGCATAATTGAGAAACAGAAAGCAAGTGATGAGTAACTGATGGAACACAAAGAACATTGGGCAATTTAAGAGGTTTAGAGGTAGTGGGGATGGAGGTAAAGCCAATATGGGATATAGAAAGAGTATTACCATTAGCCACCATGAGTTGATCATTACCCTTATATTCAATATTGATGGAGAGACTACTAAAGTCATTTGTTATGTGGTGGGTGGCGCCAGAGTTTAAAAGCTAGGATTGAACACGTGGAGTAGTAGATTGAGCAACATTGGCTTGAGGACTGGATGGTTTGGGAGGATATCCCTTGATTTTGTAGCAGGTATTTGCGATATGGCCTTTTTTTTATCACAGAACTGACATAAGACTGGGCTGGAATCGATGTTGATGGGTTTCTTTTGATTGAAAGAACTTGTGCTTTTGATATGTGAAGTGGCATATTGTGCAGTAATGCATGCACTTGAGGAGAAGCGATCCTCACGTTGGAAGTAGAGTTCAAAGTCAACAAGTTTGTCAAACAATTCATCAAAAGAAATGGGAGATTCTTTGGTGCGCATAGAAGCATTAAATTCACAAAAGGTGGGACCTAGGCCATTGAGAGTGTGAATGACAAGGTCTAGATTATCCATGGGGTGGCCAATGAGAGCAAGTTCATTAGCAATGCCCTTGACAGAGTGTAGATAATCAATGACAGAGGAGGAGCCTTTGGTAAGAGAGCTAAGATGCTCTTTGAGAGACATGATCCGAGATCGAGATCGATTAGTATAGGCCCGTTGAAGGAGCTTCCATGCTTCTGCTGAAGTTTCAGCATAGCCCATGATAGTGTGAGCATGAGCCAAGGATGGCAAGGAAGAGGAGTTGGTCTTGTCGAACCCAATATGAGTGAGCAAGATTGGGAATAGTGGCATCACCTTGTTTGACAGTTGCAGAGGGACACGAGTGAAAGGCATCAATATAGCCAAGTACATCATGGCTGACAAGAAGAGAATGAAGCTGCTTGTGCCAGGCAGGATAGTTTGTGCTAATAAGTTTAATGGGTAATAGTGAATGAGATCTTTGGGGTTAGAAGCAGAAGGGGTGGAAGTGGTAGAATTGTTGGCTGTTTCGGAAGTGGCCATGAGCGGATCGGAGAGGCTGATAAGTGAAGAGCTTTGATACCATATAAGAAGAATACAGGGCTGTAGAAATGCTCAATGCTTTTCATTCATTTCGATTATGGTATAGAAATATATATATATATATATAGTAAACTAGCAATTTGGCCCCTAAAAATAGCTTACACTCATAATTTAGTCCTTGAATTTATTTTTACATATAAGTTAGTCCTTAAAATTTCAAAACACACAGTAAGTTAGTCCTTCTGTTATCTTTCCTTCCCAAATTAAATAGTAATATGTGATGTGGCATGTTAAGTACTTACATGTACTATTAAATGTCACATATCAGGTAGGTGGTGGTCGGCAAGTGGTAAGATCAGTCGGGTAGGCTAATCAAGGGAAAATGGATTGTCTGATCGGTCATGTTCGATTGGTAATTGTCAAGATCAAAGGGAATGGTAGTCGAATCGGTCAGGGACAATCGATCAGCTGTTGCTTCAGATGGGACAAGGGTTTGATCGGTCAAAATCGATCGGTTTAGTTGGTGAGGATGGAAAAACATGGTGATCAGTAATAACTGATTAGTTAAGGGTAAGCTCGGTCAATTGAGTTGATGGGAAAATTATTAAGGGGATCGGTCGGTTGGTGAGCTGAAGGGTAATGGGTTATGGGCAAGGTCTGCTCTATCGGTTAAGAGATCTAAGTGATATGCTTAGGGGGTCGAGGTTTCATATTTCTCACCTAAACGACGTCGTTGGAAGGGCTAGGCATGTGGAGTAACCTATCATGTGGCATTTAACGAAACACGTAAGCACTTAACACGCCACATCACGTGTTACCGTTTAATTTTGGAAGGGGAAATAACAGAAAGACTAAGTTGTTATGTGTTTTAAAATTTTAAAGACTAACTTATATGTAAAAATAAATTTATGGACTAAATTATAAGTGCAAGTTATTTTCAGAGACGAAATTGCTAGTTTACTTTATATATATGTATATGTATATATATATATATATATATATAGATATATATATATTTATATATATTTTGTTGGAACCAAAAGAACTTTTGAGAAATTAGTTTCAGAACCAAAGAAGTTTAAAGTATTAAACCCCTCAAAGTTTTGAAAATAACAAAAGGTTTAAATTAGAATGAATTAGTAAAGTCTTGCGTAATTAGTGTATAATTTGTTCTGTTAATCCAATAATATTTTCTGGCTTTAAGATATGTTGATAAACCTCTAACAAAACAACTCAAGTAAGCAGTTTGTTACTTGTGTGTGTGTCCATTTTTTTTTTATCCAAACTAAAAAGGAAACTTAGTATTCGTCCAATAGACTCAAAATTGTTTATTGAAGTATATTATATTGGATCGTCCAATTGTTTCCTTACTTAGCTCAGATTCAATCATTCGTCCAAAGCTCAAATTCAAATATGAAGAATTGTTCATATTAAATGCTGAGAATAACTCTGACAAAGTACACGACAAAAGAAGTCAACTAAGCCGCTTAGCTGACACTGCTAACAACTACAAAGACCAGCAAATAAGGAACTTTCTGCGCATTTAGATAAATCAAGACTCAGTTATCACACTCTTGGTAATCCCTCATAATCAAAGTTACTTTTCAGAAAAAGTTCAACACGATATCAGCTTATACATTTAATACTGCTCAAAACAGTAATAAATGTTTCCGTTAAACGAAGAAGCGTATGAAGACTGCTCCAAGTTCTCTCTATCTGTAAATACAAATGTTTTCGAAGAAGAAGGTGAAAAAAAAAACAGTGACAATCTAAAGAGAAAAGTTTTTTTGTTCACCTTCTTTCAATTACACTCTTGTATAGAGTTTCTATCTTAAGTTTTATCATTTTATCCTCACATGTAGTGAGTTAAACACTCAAGCATCGTTTACATCTCCTTATTTTCAACTTAGTTGTTTAAGTCTGAAGAGGCTGGGTATAAAAGAATACTTGTGCTTTAGAATCTGAAGAGGTTGAGAATACTTGTGTACCTGAAGTGAGCTAAACACTGAAGCACCGTTTACATCTCCTTATTTTCAACTTAGTTGTTTAAACCTGAAGATGCTGGGTATAAAAGAATACTTGAGCTTTAGAACCTGAAGAGGTTGAAAATACTTATGTACCTGAAGAGGTGGAGAATACTTGTAATCTTGGTAAAAATTAGTGGATAATCATTCTCGTTGAAGGGATTGGACGTAGCTCTAGATTTGTGAGAGTGAACCAGGATAAACTTCTGGTGTGAGTTTTTCTTCCATATACTTGTGTTTTAATTTTACACTAACATCTGGGAATTATAATTGTATTCTTAATAAAGTTTTTTAGTTAAATCTAAAAACCTTTTCAACTGCGTCCAAAGAGACATCTTACAAAAAGAAAAATTATTCTCTGCGTCCAACAGAACTAGGAAATTTTTTATTCATCCATTGCTTATTATCGTTTCAACTACTGTCTTGTTTAAATTGTTAAGTATCGAAAAAAAATTTCAAAAAAATTAAGAAACACAATTCAAGCTCCCTTCTTATGTTTTATTTGTTTATTTCATTTATATATATATATTACATGAGAGCAAATTCAAAATTGAAATTCCTAAAACATTTCCAAGAATCAAGGAGATTGAAAACATATAACATATGTAACGTAAGAATATTCCTATATTTAATGTCTGACTAAGTCATTATTCCTATAAATATAGTAGTATTTTATCTTCACCTTCAGTTTTTACATTGACACTAACCTAGTGTCTAAATAACTTAAAAAATTATTAAAATGATACCTAATTAATGTTTGTCCATTCATCTATCTTCAATGTATATAATTATTCTTTCAAACACAACCAGTTTGAGAATGGTTTTGACATATCCGTTTTTTTTCTAAATATTTTTTCACAATTTTTTAAGTCGAAGTTTCATTCATAACTTTATAATACTTTGCCTTAGGGGACAATTAAACACAAGCGAATCATGCGAAAAACTTACACCAATATATCCTTCAGCGTACTTTGTCACAAGTTGAAATTATTTTCCCTTCATCAAATAGCTCCACATAAAAGTTTCCACTACTTAAGATCATTATCTTAACAATACTCTACTAATATTATTTATTGTGAAAAAAATTAATGTAAAATAAAATTAAATAAAAATTAAAAAGTACAAAAAGAAGGGACATCACTCAACAATTTAACTTTAAGCCATGCACCAAGTATCTTGAGCCGCCTTCTTTTGTAAGATCCTTAAAACCGAAGTCCCACATATTTCTTTTAAAGACATAAAACCTTCCAACTCAACCAATTCAATGGTATATGATTACTTCCATATAAAACTACATTAACATTTTAGAACGAGAAAACAAGAATATATATATATATATATATATATATATTCATTCTTGCTAATTTAATTTTTTTTTAATAATTTTATATTTTCTTAATAAATCATTCAAATATTTTTTTTTAATTACATAACATATTTAATTTACGGAATTAGAAACACAACCGTGAGTTACATCACTTTTGTGGCACATTTGACAAAAGATAATTCATTCCTCTTTCTCCCCAACACCTATTGCGTTGGGAGAAAATATTAACCAAACATAATTTTAAAGAATCAAGTATTAAGAGTGTGTTTGATTTTAATTACTAATTGGAATAATAATTTTTTAATTAAAATTTATTTTATTTAAAATTTATCTTATTTATTTAATGTATGTAAAATTGATTATAAGTTCATATTATTTTTTATTAATTAAAAATAAATATTTTAGATTATTTTAAAAATTTTAAGAAAAAATACCTATTTATTCTTAATGAAATAACCATTTTAATCATTCTATTTATCTTTTAATAATTTAATATATTAAAATATTTTTTTATAAAATTCAAACAAAATTTTTATTTTAAAATTAATTATAAATTAACACATCTAAGTATAAACTAATTTTCTTAAAATTAATTATACACATAATTAATTTTCACAACTAATCCAGAAATAAGGTTTTTTAATTCTTATATTAAAATCCTTAGGTTGTGTTGTGACTTGTGAGTGTGAAACGCCAACCGGCTCTGCAAATTCTTCCCTAAAACGACAATTGGCTTGCTGTCGAATGAGACGACAAAAGTTTAGCCGTCGTTTTGGATAACCCATGCTATGCTACGATCCATTATTTCATGAAATTCAAAATTGAAGCAGAAGCGAAACAGAGCAAAGCAGAGAGAGAGAGAGTGATCGCCATAACAATGGGTAGACCAAAAACGACGGTGCGTACGATCTCGCAAGAAGCATTCGAGGAGCTCGTGAAGGAGAACATGGAGGACCTCGGAATGGACCCCACCGAAGCTCTCCAAGACGCAATCCAAACACTCACTCTTCAATCCGTCGATCTCTCCGGTCTCTCTCTGTTTGGTTCCCGAGAAAATTCCAATTTTCTTTTTTTTTTTTCTTTCTTGCGTTTGGATTGGAAAAACGATGCGTCTCATCTCATCTCATAATCTGACATGTGATGTGACGATGCAGGTATTGTGACGTGCGTACCGGGAGAGAGTGTCGTGAAGGATAACCCTGTGATAAGGTGTTTGGATGGGTTGAAGAAAGTGGAATCGTCTGATTTGGATTTGGATGAGAATGTGGTGGAGTTGTTTGATGAGCTGGCGGAGTTGTGTGGTGCAGAGGGATCGGGGAATGCGGCTGTTGCAACGAAGAATGGTGGGGTGGAATTGGTTTGTTCTATTTGTTCCAAGATACCTGCCCCTGGATTTGAGATTCTTCTTGTTTCCACTTTTAAGGCTTTGGCGTCTTTGCTTCATGGTGAGATCTTTGCCTTCAAATCAGTGTTTTAAATTGCTGTAACCATTGCACTATGGCAGAGAAATTGTGGTTGCATAACTTCTAAAATCGTAATATTACTAATATTACTACTGCAATTGGGGTTGCAAACCGCAATTTAAAACCCACCTTTCAAATATAACCTCTTTCTCATTTTGTCGAACATATGTTTAGATGAAAGGAGTTTAGAGAGCTTTGGGAAGTGAGATGTAATTTTTTATTTTAAGTAAATATTATTTTTATTTAATAATATTTTAAAATGAGATGAATAAAATTAGAGACTATTAATTTATTCTTTATTTATTTTTATAAATATTTTAATTTAAAAATAAAAAAATTATCCCTTCTCTTCATTCTCCTCCGAACTCCTCCATCCCAAATATACAAGGGAGAGATGTTTTGAGCTTATTTTTAGTTTAGAATGTTCCTTTTTTATGTGCAAGTTATTTTTTAGGAAGCTTTCTAGTTAGTGTTTGGGGCAGTTGTGGTGGCTACCTTTTCAGTTTTGTCTATGGATTGGGAGTCTGGGGCCTATGAATATGATGTATGAGTACTTCTATACGGCTGCTGTACCGGGTATCTGATATCGGTACTCTTTGGGTACACATGGGTATGAACCTAGTACACTTAGATAATTTTTTTTGTTTTAATTTTGCTATCAAATACGTTTTGAATCGGCTTAGTTACCATCACAATGAGTCAGTATGACTCAAGTATAAGTCAGTAAAACGCAGTGTGTTTTTTTACAAAGTTATTTTTTTCTGTTTGTTACTAAATAAAACACACAAATACTTCACCCTTTCAAATATGAAGGCTTACCTCATAGGCTTTATCCTATTTAGGTATCTTTTGCTTGCTCAATGTACTCTATGGAGTTTTGTTGAAAACTTAGTTAGAATGTTGTGGAAATGATTGTTAATAATCCTCAAATGCACTGGAGTATTGTATAAATCATACTTCTTTTTTTCCATAATGTCTGTATCCCTGTTGCTGCAGATGTTCAAAGTACAGGAACATTTCAGACCAGTAACGGACCAGGGATTGTAATTGGTTTCCTAAATGATTACAAGCAAAACATAGACATCTTAAATAGTGGCTTTGGTGTTGTGGCTTCAGCTGCAACTGGTAATGAGATTCTCAAGGAGTCATTCATGGAGTTGAAAGTTGATGAGCTAATTATGGAGATAATGTCCATACATAAGAACATGGGCATCCAAAGTTTATATGATGCTATTTGCGTACTTTTAACACCTGACGATAATCGAGTTGTAGCTTCTCAAGTAAGTTAAGGCTTCTTGAATATGCATATGTTCATATACATTGAAGAAATAAAGTGTCACACGCCCACGCGCACACACACAGAAGAAAACAGATGCGAAGTTAGAAACTTAACTTGGTGAATAGTGAACAGGATTTTTCCTAAATTCTGGTCATTCAAAAATTGTAAAATTGCCATCTTTTCAGTTATGTGTACATCATGACTTGAAGTATCGAATATATTCAATTTTCAGGTATATGGTTATGCACGAAAATTTGCAAAGATTGGAATTGCAGAAGCCCTTGTGGATTCTCTGCGTGCAGGACTAAGCTCACCTGATCTAGTTTCAGCAAGCATCACTTTAAAGGCCATTGCTGTAAATGTAAGCGAAGTAAAACCTGATCCTAAATCAAGTATGCAATATTGAGTTTGTAATTGTATAAAAAAATTCATGGAAAAATAAACTTAGGAAAATTAAACATTGGATCAAAATAATTTAATTGGATGGTTTTAGGTGATATGGTGGTGACTGGTCCTTCACAAGTTGTCACTGTCATCCTTGATTCTTGTCTCAAAATAGCCATCGAAAGCCAAAAGCTTTTATGCTCTGTCTCTCTGTATGATGCCGAAGGTTGAGTTGCTACAAGGGTTGCCATTCCTTTTCTTGATTCAGATGACCTTGGTGGCAACTTTCTGAAGGCATCCTTCTGAGATTTCCTTCTTGATGAAGAAACTGGTTGACAATGCAATTAGTGGAAAAATAACCTTAGGGCTAACGTTGGGTGATACTTACCTATGTATCTTTATATAGGACAATGACATGGCAAGATTTGTCAATGAGAATGGCTCCAAGTCTAGCTTTTGTTTTTTCCCTCCTTAGATTTTTAAAGTTTTTCAAGATTTAGAGCTGGCATGTTCTGTCAGGCTTACTAACATCATCAAATTGAAACACAACTATGCATTTTCTTGTGTTATTTCTGTTGAGTTTTTATATTCTATGTTGCAGGATGAAATATGTAAATCCATTGCTGAAAAAGGTGGTATTGATGCAGTACTCAGATGCATAGATAGCAGTGGTGAACAAGGCAACAAAGCTGTGGCCAAAGTTTGTTGCCCATTGCTTTCAAAGGTATAAGTTGAAAACTTTTCTCTGGACAGGCCACCTGGCTTTTCTTTTTTCTTTCTCTAAGGAAAATAATAGGGTTTTCCACTGCAAGTAGTTCTTTGTAGGGATTGAGTATTTTGGATTGTCTCTTTTTCTGCTGTTTTGATGGTTGTTGTCCTACCCTTTCACTTTGAGCTGAAGTTTTCTTTGAATATTTAGATTTTATGGGTTTTGAAAGTTTTTATCACTAGGACCTGCGTGTTTTACTCATGTCCTAGATGTCCCTTGCATATTTTATTTGTTCATTTAAAATATAAAATGTAAGACATATTACCCAAATTTTTTGGGAATATATAGCTGATGAAAAATTCCTAAGCTACATAAGCTGGACTAAGCGGTGAAGTATTTCATATACTTCCAATCCAACAACATTTACTTTTCTTGTGACCTGAACAATTTGGCCTCCAATACTACTTTGGCTTTCATTTTCTCATTCTTGTCTTACAGTGCATCAATTTATAATATGTATAATATGATGTGAATCATGTGATACTCGAGTAATGTGGGTAAAAATGAAATAACCTTAAACAGACTCATTATTTGATTGCTTCTAACTTTTAAGGTTCAAATAGATGCTATCCTCCACTACACTTCCCTTCAAAGATATGGTCAGCCTTAGCATGGCATCTTTTTTACTTCAAATGTAATAAGATGGATTTTTTAAGTTGAATGACACCTTTTATATGTTTGATTGAAAGTTGGCAGGAAGTGACACAAACAAGAGTGCAATTGTTGGTAAAGGGGGTATGGATAAGCTAATCAAACTTTCAGCCAGATTTGCTGATGACCCTTCTGTTTTGCAAGAGGTGAGAACCTGCAATTTCTGTTTAGTGAGCCTGTGTAAAATAGTTCAAACTATCAGTCTAAAACATCCTGCTCTAAGTAAAGTGATTTTCATTCAGTTTGATTTCATGATATTTCATCTCTGTTCAACAATGGCTTACTGAATTATTCCTTTTTACGATTTCTATTTGGCTTTAGTAATCCAAAGGATGGGCATTAACTAATTTAACAGTTGCTTTTGAAATGTGAAAATGCTGTAATTAGGATTTACTATGTAGAAAAACTGGGTCCTGGGTCCTGGGTCCTGATATACTGATAATCTTATGGGTGCCAACATTTGTCCCGAATTTTATTTATTAAAATCCTGATATACTTGTTTTCCTTTCAGTTTGTATTAGTGCATCTTATACCTGTCTTCATTTTATTGGTTTTCTTTGTGGCACAGATTATGTCTGTTATTTCTGTACTTTCATTAAGATCCCCAGAAAATGCAGCCCGTGCCATTGAAGCTGGTGCTGGTGACCTTGCTATTCAAGCCATGCAGAAATTTCCTGCAGCACACCAAATGCAAAGAAACTCCTGTCTTATGATCAGAAATCTAGTTGTGAGAAATCCAGAGAACAGGCAAGTTTATAAATATAATTTGTGATATGATGCAAGGCGTTTAGTCATACAATGCAAGGCATTCTCTCATTTTTCTTTTGAAGTTTTCCAATTCCTACCTTCTAGCATATTTTAAAGACTAAAGATTGACAATCCCATTGCCCCATTTTAGTTGCCCCACTTACACATCCTATTGGACAGAACTATCCTGCTTAATAATGGAGTTGAGAAATACATACGGAAGGCCAAGCAAATACATGGCAACTGTAAGGATGCTGCTACAGATGCGCTGAGGGATTTGGGTCTTGATGGTTACAACTTGTAGCTGATACTTTTTGACTTTTGTATTGTGTTTTCAAAATAACATTTTGGACTATCAATGTTCCTTTGTTTCTGAATATATCGAGTGTGTGTGTGCTATGCATACTTTCATCTTCTCTACTAGAACATTGGCTATGCGGAATTCATTGTACAAAACTGAGGCTGAACCTAAAATTATATATTTACTTAAGTATCATGTAGCTGCGTCTGAGATCCAATAGTTATAAACCATTATAAATCATATATATATATGTTACAAATAAATCATATAGGTCTTTGTGTGTGTGTGTGTGTGTGTGGTTACTACAGCTCTTTAATTGCTAGCACTTACAGCACATAAGTTAGTCAAGTGGAAAAGGAAAGTAAATCTTGTCATAAAAGATCATGTTTGGAATCACGAGAGCATTAAATAGCATGTATATGAGTGTGCCTTGGGAGTAGTAGCATCAAATTTTCGAGGATTAGTCTAGTTCTATATTATTATTTTTTTTAGTATTGGTATTCATAGTGAATTTTTAAGTATTTATTAGTTATTGTTTATATTTAATTAATTTTCAAATATTTATTATAAAATTAATAATTAATAAATGATTGATATTTTACCCGAGTACCATACTCATTAAGATATTTTAGCAACTCTTCAAATTTTATATCCAATGGTTTATAAATTAACGTGACAAACAACAATAATAATAAACTATATTCATGTCAAGTCATAAATTAACGTGACAAACAACAATAATAATAAACTATATTCATGTCAAGTCAGGAGGTTAATAATGTGCCAATGAGAAGAAATTCTTTTATATTCTTAAGGTAATGTTTGGGAGTTTTAAGAGGATGGAAGGGGGTGACTCATAATGGAATAGAATGAAAACAAAGAGAATGGAATGGAAACGAAGAAAAATGGAATAGAATAGAAACGAAGGAAATGGAATGGAAAGATAAATATCACTTTATTGTTTGGTAGTTTAATAAATAAACGGAATAGGCATACTACACTCTTGTTTGGATATTATAATTTAAGTGGGTGGAATGGAAAGATTTATACATTTTTTACTTTCCAATTTTCTCACTAAATCATGTCACTCTCTCCTAAACACCCCAATTTCAAAGGATAACAAAATTGAGATTTTTAATGACAATGAGGGGTGTTGAAGTCCCTCTATTACCACTCCATTCCATCTTCTTTAATAATTCTTAAACACTCATTTTATAATATTTACTATATTATTTCATTTCATTCCCTTACATGTTATCCTCCCAATTAGTCATCATAGACTAAGGTAATACAATTCAACTGAAATATAACATGTAATGTGGGCTTTTTCACCCATAAATGAGAAACAAAATTCTCCCTACAGTGCACTTGTAAAATTATTTTCTTATAAGTATAAAAGCTAGAGTCAATTGTGACTATGAGCCAGTCAATTGTGACTACAACTTATAGTTTCTTTTAAAGTTGTGATCATAAGTCACAACTTCTATGAAACTAAATTTTTATTTTTTAAATATTTGTCACTAGTCGCGGCTTCTAACGACGACTTCCTAAAATTTTATAAGGCCATGACTTCTATAGCAATTTATTTTTTTTCTTTTAATTTGATAAGTCTCACTTAGAAAACTAAGACCACGGTCACTGTAGTCGTTTCTACATCTAATAGGAAAATATTTTTTAAGTGCCCTATAGAGAGAATTTTGTTTTCCGTTTATACCTGATGGGTAAAAAAAACCTGTAATGTGATATAAAAGTTAAATCTATGCTATTAATTTAATTTTATAATAAAATATAGACAGTAGAGTAAATAATTCTCAAAATATATAAGAACTTACTGTAAACAAAAATTCTTAATTAAGGACCTGTCATTGGTGGATTTGGACTTTGGGATTGGTCATTTAGGAAGTCAGAAACGTTTCAACTTTGAAACTGGTCACCCCCCAATCTAACAAAACGGAACATGAACTTTTTTGGTGTGGCCATAATCATAACTTCAATGGTTGCAGAAGGCAGAGCAAATGCAATCTAATAATAAAAGGGAGATTATTCTGCTGGGAGTTGTTACGGTATCTATAAATTTGGTATTTAGAAGAAATTGTCAAATATTTATTAACCAATGGTTTTATAATAAATGTTAAAAATTTCTTAAACATAGTCAACAACTAATAAATGTGTTAACAACCTATCTTGAATAGGGGTATCCAAAAAAAAGATATGAATACCTAAGTAATGCCCTTCTCTAATATGTGTATATATATATATATATATATTCAAAATACTTATTCAAAACGAATTATTAAACATTCATTAATTGTTAATTATATTTAATAAGATTTCAAATATTTATTATAAAATCAATCGTCAATAAATACTTAATAACTCACTATAATACAATACTCGTAAGAGTACCATAGCAAATCCCATAAAAAGGATATTATGATCAGCCACCAATCAATTTACGACATACTATAATTAAGGACTAAATAACCACTCTCTGGGTTATTCAGTCTAAAAATTGAACTGAATAACCACAGGTTATTTGGTTGGTAACTAATAAATATGTTAGATTATTCCTTAGGTGCAATTTCCCAATAATAAATATTAAAACCAGAGCATTTTCGGTGAACAATCAGCTCAACTGCTTTTCAATCAATATAATCACCACGGAAAACTGTTTCATGTAATTGTAATTTGTAATAGAGATCTTAGTTATCTGTAAAACAAAAAATTGACAAAATTGTTGGCTGAAAAATTCATCATGTAACAATCAATACCAATCCATCATCCACTTGTTACTTCTTAGCCTCATTTCTAAAACTTATAGTAAGAATGGGATCAAGCGTGAATCTTTTACATTTGTAATTGCTGTGGTGATCTAGTTTTCCTCTGCTGAACATGAACCTGAAAGGACAGCATAATTACATGTTAAGGAAAGGAGGCCAGGTTAAGAACTGCTCATTTGAACTAAATGATTCACTAGTGCAAATCAATCTATTAGTGATGTTGCATCAGGCATTGCCACAAGATAATTCAAAAATGAAAAACTGATTATTGCACATGAATTTCTATGAAGACTCAAGATGATGGACATGCAAATGTGATATCATTACATTAAACTTTCTGTAAGTTCAAGGTAATTTATATCCCTATACGTATACATGTTCATTTGTATGTGTTACCAGAAATGTCATGGAAACATCTTGCTATATGCCTTTTTCTCCTGATCATGCCTATCATCAATCTGCAACAAACACAAGCAGTTAGATTCCCAATAAACATTATAATGCCTGACTGCTCGCTCGATTTAGATATATACACTCACCTTCTTCCTGGTAGCAGCAAGTTCCTTTTTTATTCCAGCTGAAAATAACATGATATCAAGTAAGCTATCACTATCACCAACATTAGATTACACTACTTGCAGAATATTAATATAAGGTTCAGTGAAAAATGGCCATATACATGCGCATTATTTACCTGTTTAAAAAATAACCCTTAACTTCTTTTTATCTTTACATTTTCTTCCTCTATAAACCCCTTCTTCACTTGGATTTCCTCAACAAATCAAATAACTATTAAGTTGATTACAGCATTCAATCATTATTTTTCAGCTTGTATCATTAAAAAGGTATCCGTCTTTTAAGTATAGAAAATGAAAATTAATCTCAATAATACATCAAGAACATGACTAGATGGATAATAAAGTCAATGTCTATCCCTATGATTATAGCATAGAAGAGTTTATGACAAAGTCCTGATCCAAAATCATAACTAACCATCATTTGGCTCCAAGATCAGTGCCTTTTTAAAGCTTTCAACTGCAGCATCAATGTCATGGAGTGCCATGTATGCCTGGTAAGTTGGAAGCAACATAGTTATCAGAGTAAAAAGTGGGACACGTTATATAAACCAGGAATAAGAAGCCAGACATAGTGAAGGGTAATAAAAGCTCCTAACTTGTGACAAAAAACTCTTCAATTGAGATACCAACCTGTCCTTGGCGGAACAAAGCTTTGACATTGTTGTCTCCTTCACGCATTGCAAATTCTGTATCTAATAATGCTCCTTTGAGGTCTCCTAATTTCAATTTACAAGCCTAAAAGATGACATACCAGAAGCAATTAATAAAAAGGGAAACAGAAGCGCAAGAGAGGGAACAAAATCAGTTATTATATGCCGGTTGGCAACAGGACTCAACAGAGAATATGATAAAATATTATCATCTGTAATAGAAGTTCACTTTAAAGTTATCTGCAGTACAATGTACAAATAGTAACTTTTAACTTACAGAGCTGTTTGTAAAAATCTGAGACTTTGTTTTTCTCAAACCCAAACTTTTCTCTGCAAAGGCATAAAGAAACCTATATTATCACACGTAGATGAGGTAGAGTGCATTTGTAGCATAATCACTGCACAATCAAGTGAAATAAATAGTAGAAAAAGCTAGTATACCTTGATCAATCCCTTCTTTTTCCCAACAAATATCCAGGTAGCGTAAAGCCTTCCGATACTTCCTTAGAGCCATTTTATAGTCTTGTTTCTGTCAGGAAAAAAAAATTAATTTTTTGCTACTAGGAATCAAAGGCGGGAAAATGAATACCACAATAATAAGCAACAAAGAACCATTAACAGGCAGAACACAATTATTCCATTCATACTCAGAAAACATTAATGTAGTTCCTTCAACAGTATGTAATAATACATCATAATAATCATGTTCATCTGAGATGGACTATAAGAAATTACCAACCTTGTAATACTCATTGCCAAAAGTTTTAATGGAATCTACAGCATTCATCCACCAGTGAAGTTCATTAGGATTCTCATCAAGGTCTGCTGACCAATCAGGATAAGTATCACCATCTTTGAAAAAGTTAGATATTCCATCATCTGCTCCTTGAGGAATTTCTCCACAATCCACAATTTTAACATCATGTATGGGACAGTCATTATCTCCAGTTGTAACATGCTCAATCGAACGGACCACTCCCATTCCTTTAACTACTTTCCCAAATACAACATGTTTACCATCTAGATGAGAAGTTCGAGTAGTGGAAATAACAAACTGAGACCCATTTGTATTAGGACCAGAATTGGCCATTGATAACATCCCTTTCCTTTCATGCTTCAACTCAAAATTTTCATCTTCAAACTTCAGTCCATATATAGATTCCCCCCCAGTACCATCTCCAGCAGATATATCACCTCCTTGGATCATAAAGCCTTTAATAACACGGTGAAAGCAAGATCCCTGAAAATATAACAATATAATTTGAATTCAGTCGAGTTTTGAAATAATATCATTCTTTTTCAGAGGTAAAATCCCAATGAAGAAGCATAATAACTTGGTATTTATAATGTGAACAGATTTATTCTCTATATGGCAAAAAAATCATTTAAGGAAGTTAGTAATTAGTAATAAGAGGAATTACTTTGTCATTTTGTACTACTATAAGCAAGATGTAAATCATGTACTGACCTAATGATCCCCCTCAAAAAGAAACAGGTTAAAAGATTAGAACTATTTATCACCACATCCTAATATATAATTATCTTGAAGCGTAATTCAAGAAGCATACATTAGCATTAGTCAATCATTTCATGTTATGCTAAACCTTCTTGAGTACCAAAGCGAACAGATTCAGACCTGCCCCCACAAAATATAGCATAACGGAGCCAACCAAGTAATAAAGCCTTGAATAAAGTTCTATCCAATTCTGATATTTGTTATCAGCATCCTTTTCTTTCCCTTCCGCATTGCTAATACCAAATGTTCACACAGAACCAATCGAATTTTCATTCGTTGATGATGTCATTTCAAAAAACCTTGTCCAGAACTTTAAAAAGTTGGCATAACTCTGGTATATTAGCAATTCTCGTTTAGTATATGATTGAGCAATATTATTAAAGTGAATGACTTGCATGTTTGGATTACCATATTTACACTCATAAAAGGTTTTTCAGCCAAAAGCTGTTTAGCATTTTATTATAAACTTATCTAAAAATAAAATAAGTTAATCCAATCACATAAAGACGCCTCTCTACAGTCAAAGTAATAAAGGGCATAACCGTCTTTTCCAAACACATAGTCCAAAAGCGAGAAAAATGGCCCTTCAACTTCAACCTTTTGATTACTGCAAAGGCCAAAGCTTGGAGCTACTTCTCAAAAGCAACGAGACATCATAATTAATAGAGAACTATTAAGAAACACATATACCCATAAAAGAATATCTAATATTGAATCTGTATAGTGCAACCCCATTACATTTTAGTATCAGAAACCGACACCCTTCTCATTCAAATAGCAATAGACTCAGAATACATGAATTTGGACAGAAACCATGTCACAAACAAAAGCCAAAGTTATTACCTTCATGGTTAAGAAAGGATATTACTGTGTTTCTGAGGCCTAAAAAACGAGAATGAAATAGAGATAGAAGGCGGGTATGCCCAAAACTGAAAGAAAGAGAAGACCTTGTAATGGAGGGGCACCCCAGTATTTGGACCAATGCCTTTGTGGCCAGTGCAGAGAGCTCTGAAGTTCTCAGCAGTTTTGGGTGCCACATCGTCGTAAAGCTCCACCACTATCCTTCCTTCTAGCTCTCCTCCTATGCTAATATCCAAGAAGCACCTTGGTCTCACCATTTTTCTCTCTCTCTTTGTGATGTGATTCACTGATGAGTGAGTTCAGTGAAGGAGTTTGGTTTAGGTTGTGTTGTGTTGTGTTGTGTGTGTATTGGGGGGTAGAAGAAGAAGTGTAGAAGTGGAACTTAGAAAGACATTCTAGAAGACCTTTTTTTAGCTGAGCTGTGAGCTTTCTCTTTAAGTTCAAAAGGTGGCAAAACGCAAGCAAACGCTGATAATTAAAAACAAAATAAAATTAGTGGCTGGATTTATAGAAGCAAAACAAAACGCCTCTGCTTCTGTCTCTCTCCCTTTTCTCAATCTTCACTCTTCACCTCTCACTGCAAGTTGGAGAGTACGTTAGTTTGAGTTGATCCGATCAACTAATCTAAATTACTTTAAAAAAATTAGTTCTAATTGAGTTATCAAGTCTAATTATTTTTAATTCGGTTAAGGTTCGGGTTCGATTAATTAATCCAAATTAATTTTAAAAAATTGATTTGAGTTAAGTTATCAAGTCTAATCATTTTTAATTTGATCAAAATCGACCATGATTTATTCGATTCATAGATTTTGTATTTTATAACTTTGAGAATCCAATGAAATAACTTGAAGAGTAATATAATTTTAAATATAATTTTCTTATCATTTGACTTTTTATTCATTTAAAAACCTATAATACAATTATATATCTTTAATTTACATTGTCAAGCCTCAATCATTTAATTATTTTTATTGTGTTTTAGTTGCATATTAAGATAGTAACATTTTAATTATTAACTTAGTCATCTGTGTTATAAAGCTTTACAACTTAAAGCATTCTCTGTGAAGTAATAATATATATATATATATAACATTATCTGTGAAGCAAGATATATTTAATGTCATATATTTATATTACAAATGAATACATTTAATATTACAAATGAAACTTATGATGATTTTAAGACGTTGAAATATTTCTTCCCAAACTTTATTTTACTTTTATCTTAATACTTGTACTATACTAAAAGCTTTGTATGCTTAAAATTCATATGTAGTTATCTAGTTAAGTTTAAAGTATTTAGCAAAAATAGGTTTGTAATTTTGCTATGCGAAAAAAAATGATTGGATAACCCGATGACCCGAATCAACCCAACTCAACCTTAATCGGGTTGGTTTAGTTCGGATTGCTCGAAATTTTTTTCAAAAACCAAACCAAACAAACCCGATCAAAGTTGATCAGTTTAGACATTTTTTCCCCAAAACCCGAACCAACCCAACCCAACCCATGAACACCCTTAACTGCAAGTGCCAGTTTCAAACGCCACCAAAGTTACTAACTTCTTGCCTCTCTTTCCAACGGGTAATTTATTGGGAAAATTACCCTTTTGTTTATCTAGGGAAAAATAATTTTCCTTTAGTTTATTTTGAAAATTAATTAAGTATTCAACTACATTATTTAATAATTTACATACGGTTAACCAATAATTTATCTTCATTTTGATACTTGATACGTGGTTAATCCTATGTAAATTATTAGCTAATATAATTGAATACTTGATTAATTTTCAAAACGAACTAAAGGATAATTATTTTCCTCAAGCTTAACAAAAGGGTAATTTTCCCTAATTTATTTGCCTACTTGAGCAGTTTATAATAGGTGGGTGGGTAATAATAAGGTTTGATTAAAACCGAGTTGGATTTGGTTGAACTCGATTTTGATCATAGTTTAAAGTTTTGATCGGGTCAATTTTTATAGTCAATGCTTAATTATAATAAAGTCTAGGTTGGGTAGGATTAGGCCAACTTGATTTAGATACACAAAATACTTTTTTATGTAAAGTTTTGATTTTTTTTCTCTATTTGTATAAATTTACATGTATTTATTATTTTTTGCTCGTGTCAAGATTCAATGTAATTGACAATTACATAATAATTAAAGGACATAATATTAAAATTATGAAGAGTCACAATACTTGATTAAAAATTTAACATTTAGAAAAATGTCACAATAATATATAGCAAAAAATATTTTATAATAATAATAATTTACGCAATACTAAGCAAGTTGAGGTGACTCAAAGGATGACAAGGTCCAAGCTTAAAAATTTATTGGGTCTAAAAGAATGACCTAACCTTGACCAAAACACTTTAAACTAAGGTCAGATATTCAGCTTAGCTTATGAACACCCTTAGTAGGTAATTACTAATTTTCTTTACAAAAACAAAGAAGAATGCCCTTGATACAAACTATAATTATATACTATAAACTTTACAAGACATTTGAAGGGAATGAACTAGCGATTAACTACATTTATTTTCTATCTTAATTATTTGGATTTCAACTTTAAGTTATCACTTAAGTGAATTAATCAATTCTCTTTATATGTTTTATATCGATATCTTGGATATGTCCTTAAAATTATTTAAAATTAAATTTAATCTCGATTAATGTAAAAATTAACTTAATATTATTATTATTGTAAAACCAAAAAAAAAACCTTTAAACAAAGAACAAATAAGTCTTAAATTTACTAACTTTAAAGTATTGTTAGAGTTCATAAATTTAAGAAACTTAAATGAACATAAAAATAGTAGTAAAAAAATAAAGGTAAACTACACAGCTTTTTTTATATGAAACCGACTTCTTAATGTGATTTCTTTTCTTTTTTTTAATTACAAGTTGAGAAGTCAATTTTCATGTAATTGATTTTTCAATGCATTAAATAAAAAAAAATTTGGTTCCATCTAAACTAACTCCTCAACAACATTTTTTGTTTTATGGTGGTTTAGGGTTTAATATTAACAGTTTAGGGGTTTGATTGAGTGGCTTAATGTTTTAGTTGAATGGTTTAAGGTTTTGGTTGAGTAGTTTAAGATTTTGGTTGAATGATTTAAGGTTTTGGTTGAGTGGTATAGGGTTTTAGTTGAGTGGTTTAGAGTTTTGGTTGAGTGATTTTGGTTTGGTTAAGTGGATTAGGGTTTTGGTTGAGTAGTTTAGGGTTTTGATTGAGTGGTTTAGGGTTTTGGTTGAATGATTTAAGATTTTGGTTGAGTGGTTTAGAGTTTTGGTTGAGTGGTTTAAGGTTTTGGTTGAATAGTGTAGGGTACATTTTAGTTGAATGGTTTAGGGTTTTTGTTGAATAGTTTAAGGTTTTTGTTTGGTTTAGTGGTTTAGGGTTTTGATTGAATGATGTAGGGTTTAAGATTAATATTTAGGGTTTAGGATTAATGAATTATGGTTAATTAATGGTTTATGGTTTAAGATTAATGGTTTAGGGTTTAAGATTAATGAAATATGGTTTATTAGCGGTTTATGGTTTAAGATTAATGGTTTAGGGTTTATTAGTGGTTTATGGTTAAGATTAATGGTTTAGGGTTTACAATTAATGATTTAGGTGAAATGTAAAGAGTGATCGATGAGAGAGGTGTTTTATAGTAGTTTAGGTTTAGATGTATTTTACTATTAAAGAAAAAAAGGAAAATGTTGTTGAGAAGTCATTATAGGTGGAATCAATTTCTCAATGGCATGCAATTTTTTTTTTCATTTAACACGTTGAGAAGTCAGTTAAATGAAAATCGACTTCTTAACCTAAATTTTTTTTTAAAACAAATACACATTGAGAAGTTGGTTTCATGTAAATCGACTTTCCAATATGTAAAAAAAAAACTTATTTTGGTACATAATTTTTAAACAACTATAAAGTGATAAATAATTTTGTTTACTATATTAATATAAAAAAGCCAAACTACACTCCTTTCTCTTTGATAAATATACTATAAGAGTATTCAATGGTTTAAATCTTATTTAAATTTTATTATATAATATTATGAGTTTAATTTGACTATATATATAATTTTTTGTGCCATATGTTATATTTTCAATGAATTAGGGAACTACTTTCAAAATACATAAAAATTTCTCATTTTCTTGCAAGTAAAGGAAGTGAGAGAATTCTTTGGCTACCTCAATTCTGTACAACATGGATAGTAACGGAACAACAACTTCTATATTTTTTTTCATTTGATTTTACAAAGAACAACAAATCTATGATAATAAATATTCATGATATTTTATCGTTTATAAACATATTATTATAATCTAGTCTACCCAAATTGGTTATCGTTAGTTAATGCAACTTGAAAAGGAGACATTAATATTTTAGTTACATTACATTAGTTATGTATTACAATTTATGTGATACGGGATAAATTGAAATGGAAGAACAAAATGGTATTATTTTATAGTGACGATATTTGCACAAAATTACACTTATAGATTCTTTATATATTTTCATATAAGCTATTGAATAATACTCTAGTTCTATTGTAATTTTTTTCAAATGATCCAAATTGTGCACATACTTCACAAATTATGTTTGGGCTAGATTTATTTTTTCTTTTTGACAATGAAAATGGTTTTGATATTTTATATTAAATGAAGTGAAATGATAAGCAAATAAATATTGAAATTCATAATAAATTGAATTTTACATCTTTTTATAAGATTACAATGTGTTTCTACACTTTTTGAGTATAAGACTAATTCTTGCTTAAGTGTCGACTTAATTCTGACTATAAGGTGCTCTCAGTGAAATTTAAACCCTTACACTATAGATAAAACCTGCTCACAAAAAGCTTAATTTACTAAGTAAACTTACCGTCCGCATGAATTGAATCTTACATATACATGTTAAGAGAAGTTAAAGGTCACTATATTATAATAATATTGATTATATTACAAATAATCCATTAAATGAGAGAATAACTTAGCACCTGCTTAAAAAAAAAATTGATCCAAAACACTTTCTTAACGGCATTTGGTATGAAAATAACTTTTTTTTGGACTAATTCACTAGATAGGCAAATGGGTGGCCCATATTATTGGTTCTCTGGATTCTATGGTCATCTAGGTTAAGCAGCTATTATTTTTGGCCAATGAAGCCCGGATAAAGGCACCGCTTTCTTCTATGTGGGGGGAATTAAACCTCGCCTTGTCATTCTATTTGCCATGCGCCCATTTTGGAAAGGATGATATTTATACAATTTTATATTTATATAATTTTTACATGTAAGTCATTAAATAATATTTTAGTTGTAATTTTTTTTTAAATATTTCAGATTATACACATACCTTATAAGAGTTTATATAAATATATTTTCCATTTTAAAAAATAGATAGGTCTCATTAATCCGCATTGATATATAATAGATTGGATAATGCTAACTTAATTTTTTTTAGCCAATCACCCTGATTAATCCTTTGAGCTGAGTGACGTTCCGAGGCATCCTCACAGGTTAGGTCCTTTGAGTCCCATATAGGACTAATCCACGGTCGACAGCTTAGAGTATAAAGATTTTTATTGCCTTCCAACTATAGTGACTCTTATTAGGATTCAAACTTACGTCCTATCCGATGGGAAAGAACCTACTTATTAATTCGACTAGCCATCAATTGGTCTCAAATTTTTTAATTGAGGTTAAGATTTCGATCTACCACAATACAATATCTTTGTATTTATATGCATTTATTAGTGGGAAAGTGGGAAGATATTTCTAATCTATCCTTGAACGAAGAGGGGGGTAATTGGTTGCATGGATCAATGAAAGAATTTTATCAAAATCAAAAACTCAAATGCATGAAGAACAAATATTAAAGAGATAAGGGAAGCGAGATGATGAAAGGTGGTTTATCCAGTTTAGCCAGAATACATGACCTACGTCCAATCCTCAAGCAATCGCATGAGATTTTCTTCAATTCATAATGATTTTGCTTACAAGAACACTACCCCAACTTACCTCTACCTTAATCCAAAGCAGTGTATTTAGTGGTGTTGTTTCTTCCAAGGACAGCACAACAGACCTTCCTCTACTTTAACCTGAAATAAAATAACTTAGATCATAGAAAGAAATATAAATGTTATCTATGCTTTTTTTCTTTTTTCACTAGAACAAGTGTTTCTCTCTTTATTTTGATTGCTCTTATGAATGAGCTACAATTATACTCAAGGAACTCTCTCTTTCTCTCTCTAGAGTAGATAAACAAGTGTAAGGGACACAAGAATAGGAAGTTACAAAGTTGACATTGTTTTTGTTTTTTTGAGTGAGCTTTGATGATTTGATTCTTTCCAACATGTTTCCCTTTTGTACTAGATGTATTTTTCTCTTGATTTACTAGTTGTTAGAGTGATTGGAGACAAAGGAGTAGCAAGTATACTATGACGGTTAAGAAACCACCCATTTTATACAATATATTCAAAAATTGCCATTTTTTACATACATAAAACGACGATTATCTGAATAAAAGGGCAGTTTATTGATGCAAAGACCGACGAAAGAAGATTGTCAAAGAAAAGATGGTCGAAACATCATAGATCAGAATGTACTTGAGCAAATTATTATGATTATTTTCACAAAGTGGATACAACGGCTAGAATGAGTGGCTACTGGCCGTGCGAAAATTCACGAACCATGATCTCCATAACATCCATTACTACCAAGTGCAGAAGTTGAGTGGGACGCTTGGCGTTTCCTGAGATAAGGATTAGTTTAGGCAGTTACCTATTGAGTTCTATAAATAGGATTAGGAGATCACTGTATAAAAGGCTTGAAATCTAAAACTCCTCGCACTCAAAGCAGGAAATAGATCTCTCAAGTCACTTTTTAGTTTTCATTTTTCAATTCCAGTACTTTCCTTCAGGTTTTTCTTGAACTTTATTTAATTTACAGCACTATTTACATTCATCACATCTGTGTTATTTCTGCTTATTGTATTAACTCCTTAATGAATCACAGCAGTTTCTCAAATCCCATTACATTAATTTGTGTTCTCTATACCCAGAGGAAGCAATCCCTTCCTCGAATGAGAATAGGAATTAAGTTGTTGGAATAGTTCGACAATTGTTTGCATAAACGGGATCAAAATATCAATTCTCTCTATAATTTACACATAATAAATGGTGTACAAAGATCAAGATTCATAAGAATATATAAAAGTTTACAATTGAGCCAAGGAGCCCAATTCGAATAAGACAAAAAAAACAAAAATACATTGTCCAAATGATAATAATAATGTGTGGGTTTTAGGTAGGAATGAAAATGAGTCGATCTAGTTTGTGAGCTTGTTCGTAATTCGGTTTATTAACAACTCAATAAGTTAATAATTTTGGCTCGTTTGTTAAATGAGCCAAACTTGAGCTTTCATATGTTTGACTTATTAACTCGTGAGCCGACTTGATATATGTATATAGTCATTTTTTACAAATAATAATAATAATAATAATAATACTTTAATTTAATGTATATTAACATTTTATTTTATTTTTTGTTTGACTAAATTATTTTTTAAATAAATATATGTAAAAAATATAAATTTTATTGAGCTACAAATTCGAACCTAACTCATTAAGTAATATAAGCTGAATTAATACAAGGCTCGATATTAGCTCATTGAGCTCGAATAACTCGTGAGTTTAAAGTGAGCCGAGCTCGAGCCAAGAAAGTGAGCTCGATTTCTTCGTGAACCGACCTGAGTTAGGCTTGACTTAGCTCAACTCAACTCATTTTGAGCCCTAATTTCAGGAAATTAAACTTCTAGTATAGTTTCAGGCTTCAGCAAATAAGCAAAAGCAAAACATATGAGTGGCCCATTAAACTCTTCAACCCATTGATTGTAGAACAAGCCCAACTTAACTCTTTATAAGTTCATAAAAAATTGGACAGCCCTATCACCAAATGGTGCTTGTGTATTAGTTTAACCAAGGAATACAAGACTAAGTTATTAATAATGAAAAAATAACACTATTCATATTTCATTGAGAAATCAACAGATACATTATTTTTTAAAAAGAAAGTCTACGATGCAAATACTAGTTTGTTTGCACCAGTACAATTATCAGTCTGGCATTTTTCGAACCATTACATTGAACCTGAATTTGATAAAAGAAAATGTTTTGTGGTAAAATTCTACTATTCAGAAAGTGTCGCTCACTAATTGCATTGGAGAACCATATATATTTTTCTCTCGTATGTATGGCAACTAGAGAAGTGGGAAGATGCTCGATTGTTAGAAGTATCTAAAGTAATGAAGAAGCTATATAAGTATACATTAGACAAAACATTACTAGTTTACAACTACTAAAAGATTGTCAGAAAATGGAAACAAAATAAGAAAGAAAGAGAAGTCACGAAATAGTAAGAAATAGCAGTGCAACTTGCAACTAGTGTTATAAAAAAAGAATTTAATTTTTATTTATTGTCAAAGTAAAAAAAATTACACTATCATCCAATGATGTTTTAGCACATCATTAAAAAGTTAAACTTCTTAGTTAGTTGTTATAATAGTTAAACTCTTTCAGTGTGTGACAATACATAATTAGATGATAGTATAAAAAAACTTTACACTGACATCATTGGTAGAATCACATCCCATACCATATCAATTCATATCAAACTTTAAAATCACCCAAAATTAGAGAACTAGACTGGTTTTCGAAAAACTAACCGGTTTTGTGCAAAACTAAAGTTTAGGATTAATTGAGTGAAAAAATGAATTGTGTTGTCAACTTTTTTAATGAGTTTTGATTTTAGGTTATATGATTCAAAATTGAAAATTATCTGTTTTTTTTTAAATAAAAACTAAAAAAAAGTTGACGAAAAACTAAAAAGATGTTATGAATATGTTAATTATTCTCTTTGCCTTTGTTATTTATAATCTTTTAAATATATTTATAACATCATTTGATTCAATTATAATAAAATTAATTCAACAAAAATTACCTATTATCTGTTTTCTAATTCTCTCGTTTAACGGGTTTTTACAACCGGATTTTAAAACATTTCTTCCAACAAACCATTGATCCTAAGTCTGGAGGATGGGATCTGGGAGTTGGCAATTATAGGAGAGAAGCCCTTTTTTTAAAAAAAAAAAAATTGGCTGTTGGTATGGTGAAGGTTAAGACAAAAGCTGTCCTTATCACAAGAAATCTTCAACTTAATATCACAGCAGAGACCCACGTGATGTAGGCGTCCCACAAATTTGGGTTTATATAAAAGTGCAAAGGAAAGGTTTAGACATGAACGACATGACAATGGACTTCCTTCTTTTCGGCTTTCGGTTTATAGGCCCCAAAAGCGTACAGAATTTGAGTGCTGGTGCCCACTTCACTTGGCTAGCTGTTTGTGTTCTCGCATCTTATGTCAATTAGATATTCAGATTAATTCTCTTCAGCTTTGAAAATCATAACTGTGGTAAGGAACAAGCGTGTGCAGATCGACCTGCAGGTGCCCTGATATATGATATCTTGTATGCAAGAGCTGTCATCATCTGCTTCCCTCGATCCTGATTAAGTATTTGCTTCTTGTGTAGTGTCTAAGGAGTTTTAACTTCCTCTCGATCACTTTCATATGGGGTTGCTACTAAGGCATGAGAATTATAATACATTGAATGAACCCATTCTTTTTCTCCAATATAATCCAACATAAATGCGGGAAATAACGGTTTCAAAATTGTTATGGTAGCAACTTCGAGGTTGGGGAGTTTAAAATTCAAAAAGGTTTCAAGATTTAAACCCCCAACCTAGCTTCCAAGTGCTATATATTTGTAATCATGTAGTTTTCACTTTGCCACAATTGTTTGTTTTTTGTTTACTAGTGGCAGTGGCTCTTATCTCCGGGAGAGTCCTCCACCCTCGTCTTTTCTGCCTCTCAAAGTAATGTTTCATAATTAATCCACAGCTCACCATATGCGAATCCAAAGAAGATGGATACATAAGTAGCAATCAATAATTACAAGGAAACCACCTCAATAACACAAATTCAATAGATTAAACCAAAATAAATAAATAAAAAGGAAACCAACCAATTGAAAGCTTCATCTGCCTCCTTTAAAGCATTGCAATTTATAACATTCATATTAAAGAAAGAACTTTCAATAATCATTCATGATCAGATCACAAGTTCATATTTCCAATATGCATTAAATCAAATCTGTCTTTATTTAGAAGCAAAAATAAATTCAAAGAGAAAGAGTTGGACAACTTTCAGGCGAATTTGGCACATTGACATATATGAGTAACATGGCATAAAAAAAAACATATGTGAGTTATGGCCAAAATAATCACTCAGCTGGATGGTTAGTCAATTCATTGCACATTGATATAATTTGAACAAAATAATCATTCAGAATGGTTAATCAATTCATTTAAATGAAATAATTATTTAATTTTTAATTTATATTAATTTACCATATTGGTCTTTAGCTAAAAGTCTGTTTTTTTATTTTTATTTTATATTACATCTACCAAGTTACATAACCCACAGCAAGTTGTCTTGGTCAAAACTTTAAGGAAAAAAAAACAACTGAACTAAAGTAACATTGCAAGCAACTGAAAATCAAGAAAATTTTCAAATTTCCACATACAATAATGTAATAATATGAACACTACCTCCTTGGCCATGAACGTTGCCTTGCTAACTTGCTTGTTCTTCTTCTCTCATCTCTTGGGGTGCCTCCACCGCCTGCTCATCCTCACCGCAGTTGGTCTCATCCGCCGCCGGTGGCGGAGGAGGAGGTGGGGCGATTCTACCATCCACACAGGACGAGCATTTGGTCTCGACCCAAGTTTCAAAGTCGTATTCTGCATGACCCATGATCCCACGACCAGAACATAGCCTACCAATTATACTGGCTATAACTCCAAGAACAGTGATCACTGCAAGAATGGCAATGACAGGTCCAACCGACCCGTGGCCTGAATGGGTGGTGTATGCTTGCTGGGTGACTTCTATGGGAGGTGGTTGCTCAATTGGTGTAGACATCTGATAGGGGCTTCTTGTTGTTGCTTGCTGATTTAAGGTTTAAGGTTTGGAAGAGAAGACTCAACAAGAGAAAGGGTGGTAATGGGTTAACATAAAAACTAAAAACTGGGTCTTGATGGAAATTTATGATTTCATTGATTTGGGTCTTCAAAATGCCATAACACTTGGCAACACTTTGTGGTTGGGTTGGGTTCACTATACTATAAAGAAGAGAGAACTTGAGAGGAAGTTAATAAAACAGACAGCAGGAGGTAAAGCAACAAGCAAGGATGTTCTTGCTATGTTTGGGTTCCTTTCCGTTTTGCCCAAAATTTGGAGCAAAAGTATAAACTTTTTTCTTTGGAATGGTCTTTTGGGGGGCTTAAGGGTTGTGGTTCTGGTTTTGTGGTGTTGATGATGTACAATTGTTCTATACGGCTATGCAGCTAGAATTGTGTATAGGCCGTAGGGAATTAAAGAAGTAAGGATTTTTTCGGCGGTAGAGTGGGCTAACTCCGAGAAAACCTCTATTCATATTGAGGGGTGGGCTTTTTCTAGGCACTTTTTTTGGTACTGCAGCAAGACACTTGAAGATGAAGTCTTGTGCAGTGGAATCTTTTGACAAACCCCTCACTCATCTGAAGTCATGGTGTTATACGGCTCCAAACAGAGAAGCTGCTGTATTCTAGTTGCATGGTTTGGCATTCATATGTCAAACCCTCCGAGTAGTGACCTGGCGATACGATTGATATTTAATGCTAATGATGGGTAAATTTTTTATTAATATATTATATTGTTTTTGTTAATTAGTTTTAATAATTAATTATTTACAAATTAATAATTTATTAATAAAATGATATATTTCATTAACAAATAATTTGTTCATCATTAACTAAGTAAATAAGTAATCGATTACCAAAACTTATTAACTAAATGATATATCATATTAATTAAAAATTTACTTACTATTAACTAAGTGTAAAAATAATATAAAAAAATGATACGCAAATATCATTGTTGCATTTTCATCCTTAGTCATTAATGAGTTTTGAGGTGAAAAGATTGTAAACATATTCTTAATGGGTATTGTTATGGTACCTGATGAGTTTAGTATATAGGGTGAGTTGTTAATTATTTATTGATTATTAACTTTACAATAAATATTTGAAATTCTATTAAATATAAATAACAACTAATGAATATTTGATAACTCACTCTAAATACCATACTTAAAAAAAAAAAACCAGAATAATTCCCATCCATAATTACACTTGCTCTAAGTTTCAAGTGTAAGTTACGAATGCTGACAGGGGAGAGTGTCTTTTATGGTTCTTTCCTTCCCATTCCTTTTCATATCTCTGGATAGAGCTAGAAAAATAATACCAATAACACACACCTTACGCACACACGAAAAGAAAAGGAAAAAAAAACTTCTCTATCATTACTCTGTGACACAACTTTTGAATTAATGATAAAAGATCAACATTGTTTGGCACAATCATATTTCGAGCTAGATTTTTGTGTTTTCTTTTCTTTTTTATATCTTCTCTACATTCCAATAAGAAATATTTGAAAGGCAACCGAGTGTTGCTTAGTTGAGCTGCTTAACAAGACAAAGTGCTTTTATATAGGACTAGGATAAGTTTAACCTTGTGCCTTAGAGGTCAAAAAGTTGAACATTTTTTTATTAAAAAAATATATATTCTGATATAAACCAAAATTTGATCCTTTTTTCATTTTTGGGGCTACGGACTTCAAACTGATTGGACCACGTTTGCTTCTTTTCCACCAATTATGCATTATTGAGCTCTATCATTTTCTGTAGTGCACAAACGAGGTGTTTATCCCAATTCCCAACTACAAAACAAAACAAAACAAAAAAGAAAAACTTTAAGAAACGAAAAGAGGGAATTCCCACTGATTTAGCTGTCAAATGCTGCAGGCCTGCAGCAAATGTATTCCATGAAGGACTTGACACCCCACGTCAATACCATCTAATCCTCTGAAGTGAGCTAGTGTCATGCAGTTTCTTTTGAACTTTGCAGCTGAACATGACTATAGAATTATTGCAGTCTGAAGAGCAATCAATATATTAAAAACAAGAAAGTGATCTTTCTCATTGAAATATTAATCCCAAGTAGTGGTAACATTCTTAAAGCTGGAGGTGTCAGCCATACCCACATAGAAGTGAAGAATGAACAGACTCAGAGCAGAGAATCTAACATTTCCAGAGGGTGTGGTGGTGATGATTATGATAGTTCATAACTCACAATTAAGACTTGTGAAAACATTGAATCATTAGAACAGAAATATCAATCAAATTGAGAATAGATGACCGAGGCCTCAATGTGACTCTTTAAAAGTTAGTCAGGCATCTAGCAGCTTTTTGGTGTATGTTATTTTCTGACTCCTAGTACCCTTTGTCTGCTTCTCTTTTGAACCTACATGCTTGTAAGCAAATTCTTTTTTCATCACCAGATATATTTCCCCACTAAATTCAAATTGAAAAGCGGAGGCAAACAGTAGAGGAGCTTGAGAGATTTTTTTGTTTACCTACAATCATGTTACCAAAGTTTAACCTTTGGAGTTCTTACAAACTACTCAAACTTCTCACTATTAGTTCATTCCTAGTGACTTGCGAGTTTCAGAGTCACAAATAAGGGTTGAATATGTAAGTAGACTTACAATAATAGATAATTTTCAATAAATTAATTTAAAGAAAAGTATTATATATTTTAAATTTAATTAAAATAAATTATTAAAATGTTAAACTATCCACTTTCTTTCTAATAAGAAAAATGGTTAAATGAAAGGAGAATACGTTTTGCATAACACGTGGTACATATTAAGTGATGTATGGAAATTAGTGGCATATAAAAAAAGTTTAAGTAGGTTTAGTTAGACTTTAGCCAAATAGGCAAATCTAGTGTCACTTAGACATTGCCATGTATGCAAGTGAAAAGTAGTGGATTTAAACAAATGAAATAGAATACTTCTAATCAAAGTAATGAACTGTAATAGATTGAAATTCTAAGTCATTAATCAAAGGAAAATTAGACCCGCATTCAAAAACTACAAACATAAATGCAAAAGAATAGAGACCCATACAATTTTTACTTCAGATGGTTACAACAGACAGAGAGTGACCAATTATGCTTTGGGGTTAAGCCACAGGTGATGGCTTACAAGAATTTGACCTTCGAGAACATGTTATCCTACACATATCTCATTTATAAAGTAAGCAAATGTTATTAGAACTTTCTTAGCGAAACATGAACAAATAGTAAGTTCACCAAAGCTTGTGATCTGTAACTGCGGTATTTGACTGCATAATCCAATTGGTGTTTTAGCTTTGACAACATTGTTTTCATATTTCTACAGAATGACCTTGACATAAAAGATAACAGAGCTAATCTGCACTTTTTTGAGGTCTTCTCACCACCAATAATGGTGATGGACTTGTCTGCATTGGACATAATCTACAGAAGTATTTATAAGGTATAAGGCACCAAGTTGCTTACAGATGGATTAGCTTCTTTAACTACATTGCCAAGGTTTTTTTTTTCAAGAAGTTGAAAATATAAGAAAGTTTTCAGGCCCACATTTCTTCCTAATTTTCCATTTTTTCCCTGTAACCTCTCCAACATTACTAAGCTTCACCATGGATTATGCAAAATCATTATAAAAGCAAGTTGGTAAGTGCTGTAATAATTAATCATAGCAGCACTCCTTGGATCCCCAGTTAAGGCTTGGTCAGATTCAAGAAGCCCCGAGTTCTTTACCAGATTTGTGTAATACGCATTGTCAAAGTTAAAAGTACTTGCAGCATCAAGGGGAGCTAGATTGCTTTGCTTTGCAAATTTGATAGGAATGAAGAATCAAGCACAGGATCAGGTTTGCCAGAGCCTTGAAAGTCAAAAGGTGTTTTTTTGAAGGTGAAGCATTGGCATACCTGTCCTCCTGATGGAACTAGAAAAATCAAGTCACTGATGTCAAGCACACATCACCAAAACAGGGTATGCTTGGAAGATTAGTACACTCATAGAGTGAAGTCGATTGTTCCATGTTTGGTGTGATGAAATGAGTGAAGTCGATTGTTCCATGTTTGGTGTGATGAAAAGGAAAGGAATGGAATGAGAATGAAAATAAGCCATGTTTAGTTGAGAAATAAGGAAGGGATTCCCATTACTTAAGGAATGTCTATTCTATTTATCTGACGAAAAGTCATTCCATATCGAATAGGAAGGAATGACCATTCTCTTACATTTCCATTCTCATTCCTATTCATATCAAACAAAATATCAAACAAAACATGAATGAACATTTCATTTTCATTCTCATCTTCATTCCCACTCCGATTTTCTTTCCCATTCCATCAAAGACCATTCCCAGTGTTTTAAATTACGATTGTTGTTACGTTGTTGTTACTGCGATTGCAAATATTACAGCTATTGTAATGCAGGTTGTGGCCGTTGCAGCATGATTTTTTTTTTTTTAAGTTTGCACAAAATGCATACAAAAATTTATATAATTATTATAACTCTCCCTCCATCTTTATTTATAATTTTTAATAAATTTTTATTCATTCAATAATACTTTGTACCATCTATAAGATAATTTCTAACCATAATTGTTTTAGCAATTGATAATAATTATAATAAAATTTTAAATAAATGTATCTATAAAAATAATTATATGATGATATGATATATTTTTTTTAAGAGTATGTGATTGTGTATAAGGCTCCTTTGATAATTAAAAATTAAGTCAAGTTCAAATTATCTAATTAATTTATAAAAAAAAATACCCACTTAATTAGAGATTATTTGGTACTCTTAATTAGCAAATTACTCAATTCATTTATAAAAACAAAAAGGCCACCCAAGATTAGCTTTGACCCACCCAGCCCAAAAATCCACTATGCTTCCTACTTTCTTCTTCACTCAAACCCTAACCATCTTAACGCTAACAGATGGGAGGAGGCAATAGCACAAGTACACAACCAAAAAAGCAAAGTCATACTATACCCACCCACTCTAGAGCCATAGCTAGCAAGATTCAGCCAAACAACCACACCCAAACACCACTACAACCCCAAATGAGCAGAGTCAGAGACAAAGGGCAGGGATTGAGGCTTCTAAAAAAACACTTTTATTACTTCAAAAAAGTACTTCTACTCCTAAAAAAGCTAATACAAACGGGCCCTAAAGCTTATTGGAAAAGCAGTTGATGACTAGAAGTTGCAGCTTGCAATGCTGGGCTGGTTCTGTTCCACGAGTGGATCTTGTTCAGCTGGAAAAGATGGCGTTAGTGGTGGCTTGGCGGAAAGGATGACGATGACATGATGACAAAGGTGAAGGGTATCCATTTTTAAATAAATAAAAAAAATGGCCGCATCACTGTTCTGTTGCGGCCGCAATACCACCGCATTGTGGTATTTTTGTGTGATTTGAATTCACCCCGCAATTGCAGGGTGATGCGGATGCGATGCAGTCCGCAACAGTAATATTGCGGCTGCATTGCCTGATGCGATCCGCACTTTGATTCCCTGACCATTCCCATCAAACCAAACATCACCTTAAAGGAGACTAAGTTTAGATATTTGGATTTAAGGATCTTGATCTTCTATATACATTAAACCTCACATGAATTTCACATGGAATGGAACAAATATAAACCATTTAGCTCACATATTAATATGTTAGAAAATAATTTTGAAATTATTAAATTGATTATATGAGTAAGACAAAATATTTGCAAGCTGAATAAAGACAATTGTTATTGAAGTTATTAGCTGTTACAAATTAAATTCTTATTTATTGCTTTTCAATTCATTATCAGTTATGTTTCTTTAGACCTATAAATATGAGGGAGTTGCATATATCATTCATCTATCAACCATATTTAGAAATAGAAGTCACAGCATTTTTTGTACTTATCTTTCATTCATGTTATAGCCTAGTATCTTGCTCAAGTTCGGTCTTTTGCCCGAGTTTACTTGCTCAACCTATATCCCACCATACTTTTCTGCATGCTATTCTGACAATGGTATCAAAGCTAACTTGCTTCTTTGAGTTTGTTCTTTCTATAACCCAATAACCATAATATGGCTTTATCTTAAACCTAAACACCCAATTCCAATATTCACCAAGCCAATTCCCATCTTTGATGGTGAGTACTAATGAAAACCTTCTTTATTTCCTAAGGAATTTGGAAATTAAGTTGTGCAACTATGGATAGCTTCCTCAACCTTTGGCTGGAAATCAATTAAAACAAAAAAAAAACAATTAAAAACAAACGAATGCTAGCACTCTTATTTTCATTCAACAAGGCGTCCCCAAGACAATTTATCTGAGAATCTTTGGAGTGAATAAGAAGGTGAAATTTGCTTAAAAGACTCTGCAAAAGGAGTTTCAAGAGAAAATCAACTATGTCAAACTAAGAGAAAATCAACTATGTCAAATTAAGAGAAAATCAACAGTGTCTGCAACCGCATCACCCCGTAATTGCAGGGTGATTCTCGTTCACAAAAAATTACCACAACACAACCACAACGGCCACATCGTAATCGCAATGGTCATATCATCATCACAATGGTCGCATCACAATTGTAACATTGCAATTTTTGTTTAAAAATTTAAAAAAAAAATCATGGTTGCAGCTTAAAAAAATTTCACGGCCTCAACGGCCATAATTACAATAATTGCAACCGCAATTTAAAACCCTAATTATACCATTCAAATGATCATGAACTAATGAGTGATCTTGAAGTCTATCAACAACATATAACTAAAACTTCAAAACAGCCAATGGAGCAAGCATTTTAGTCAAAAGTGAATTTTTCAAAAAAGAACGAAGGAGAAGCGAGGAAGATCAACAACCAGTCACAAAGGTGAGGAGGAAAATCAAGTCAAAGGCATGGCAGTGGCAAATCAAACCTAGATTGGCCAAGAAACGATGAAAGGACCACATCTCGTTACTTCACTTGCAAGAAAGACACCTAACAAGAGGTTGTCGAGACCCGTCAAATAAATAAAATTTACCGGTTCGCAAACTAATTTGTAGTATAGAGCATGAACCGAATCGTCTCTCAAGGATCCAAAAAGAACAAATATTTAATCAGATCAAGATAATTAAAAGGGGGTTTAGATGATTTTAAAAGAAAATATACCGGTTGAATTAAAGAAATGCAATTAACAAATTAACCAATCCAAGGAAATTTTACCGATCTTGAGTTTAATCCATCATTGATCACAAGGAATTCACTTAATTGCTAACCATGTTCTTGGCCTTAGATCATATCAAGACGCCTCAACATGATCCAAGAATCCTCTACTAGATAAGCATCTAGGATTTAATTAACCAAGGTTAGATAAAGTAAGCACCATCCAAACATAGATTAACTTAAGATCAAGAATTCAACCAAGCTAAACAATCCATCAAAAAGCTTTAATAAATTATTTATTCTATATGATCCTCTTGAATACATGATAATAAAGCTATTATCACATAAACATCCAAATCAAATTAATCAATTCAATATAGATCAAAAATCAAAAGAGGAAGAAGAGAAACTTGAATAACAATTAAGCAATATGAACAAGCGAAACAAGATCTCTAAATTAAACATCAAGATGGCTAATCCCTTGGATTGATTATGAGAGCCTAGCCTTCCATGGATGGGAAGGAAGAACTCAGAAATAAAAGAACAAAAACGAAATTATAAAGAGAATGGAGAAGAAGAGAAAGAAAACTCTCACAAATACTCAAACTTTCTTCAAACTTACTTAAAATTGAATCTATGATAATACAAAGAGATTGACTCTATTTATACTAATCCTAGAAGCCAATTTGTACATGTACATAATCTGAATACAACCTATAAAAATATGAAAATTGTCAAATATGGAAGCTTGATGCATGGTTGGTGGGTTGGTGCATGGTAGGTGGGTTGGTGTATGGTTGGTGGCTTTTAGTCAACAACTCTTATCCGACTTCTGGCTTTATTTTCATCACCTAGACGGTGTATTTTAGCTTGGAAGTCTTCATGAAAGTTGTAGCTAGTTTCCTCCTTGAAATTTTGCAATTGGAATCATGTCATTTTGACGTTTAGAACTCCAGATATGTCAAAACAACTAAACCTACCTCATGTTAGGTTGGTAGAACGTGTTTCCAAATTCAAACCAACTTGTAGCTTCATTATCATGCCTAAAACAACATCTATTGACTAAATGATCTTCAGTGAAGTTGGAGATATGGGTCTTATCTTTCCAATGACCAAGTTTCAGCCCAAGAGGAGGCCTATAACTCACTATGTAGTCCAATATTTGCACACTGCCCAGATTTTCGTGACAGCAAACCCACTCTGTATTGCAGGGATATTTTGGACCATTAGAAGTCCGATCCAGCTCTTGAGTTCTCATGAAACTTGTAGAGCATTGTCTTAGCTTGCCAAAGACACCAAGATCGCCTCAAATGGATCACCGAGTCCCAAGTTATGGCCTAACCAAGGAAGAAAGGTCAAAATGCATTAAAATCTGAAAATTATTCAATATTTTCATTAAAGCCCAATGAAGCCCAACAACATTAAACTCATCTAAAATACTAATATTGGGCACAATAAACATCTAATAAAGCCTAATACAAAGCTAACATAAGTGTCTCAAATTGGATGATCAAATTCCCCCACACTTAAGCTTTTACACTCCTGGGCAAAACACATAAGAACAAAACTAAAGAAAAACAAGAAACATCATATTATTAAACTAAAAACATAAAACTGATTGTACCTAATCTAATCCATTTTCGTAGGAAAACACGATGGCACTTAGCATGTGCCACAAGCCTTTAAACCCCTAGGTGTCCCTAGTGGACAAGTTATAGTCTCGTGAGGGCTTACCAGGATGATACCCACAAACATGTAATATTTTATTTAATCAATTCAACTAATTTTTAAATACAAGCATTGTATCAAATATAAACCATAATTAATAAGTCAAGTATGCTTAACAAAGAATAGTTGAATCAAACCAATTGAGAATAAAGTATAGCATAATCATGCTTTAATCAGAAATAGGCATGTTCAAATTGAGTAGAATTCCTCACAATTGATACTCAAACCACACAAGGTGTTTAGGTTAACTGTTTGCGCTCAACTCGGTCAAATTATGAAGGTATTTTACCATAGGCTTGCATATACATCAATTCTCCACTACTTAGATCAAATAAATTGCAAAAATCAAGAGGTCTTTCAAAAAGGTTGTAATGGAACTTATAAGGTGAAGGAAGAGAACAATATGGATAATAGCAGGTTAAAACCAAAGAGAATAAAAGAGCATTGAGGAGTAACTCAAGTAGAAAGCATAAATTTTTTACCCAAAACCATAAAATGCTCATTCTCTTCACACATTCCTTCCTTTTTCTATTCTTTTTGTTTTCTTTTTTTTTTGTTTTTTTTTGTTTTTTTTTGTTTGTTTTTTTTTTTTGTACCAAGCATTTCGTATCAGCACACCAATTCCCTCACACTTAAATCATTGCAAGCAAAATAACTCCTCCAATAAGAAAATCAATGCTCTCCCATTCCCTAAGGTAAGGTAAAACATGGTTTTTCACTCAAAGCTTGTAATGAGCTAAGAACAAAGAATGGGCAAATAGGCTCAAAGGGGGTTAACAATGGGATAAATGCAAGGTAGGTTTATTTGGCAAAAGCAGCTAAGTCAAGAAAAATGCCTCTGTCATTTTCATGCAACATACAAACCAATGTAATCTCAAATCGATGCAATGCAAGTTCTAGAAAATAAATTCATAATTGACATTACTCATGAAAGAAAATAAAGCAAGTGTAAGTATCAAACTTGGAAAAGCCCAAAACTCACAAAGGTATGGAACATTCACTTAATTCAATCATGCCTTCTTCCTAATATCCACAATCATATACACATGTATATCATGAAAATAATTCAACTATAAACTGTTTTGCATACTTTTATTATCAATTAAGCTCAGATTCAGCACATGCTTGCATCAAAATTAATTGAAAAGATCAAAATGAAATTTTTTTTTAATTTTTTAATTTTTTTTAATATGCAAGAACAAAATAATTTAAGACATATTATGAAATGCAAGTTAAAATGCGTCTCAAGAGCTAAACTACTCCTTACTCTGCCATTATACATCTAATAAGCTAGTAACAATAAAGATTAGCTGGTTAGTTTTTTTTTTTTTAACTAAACTATGTACATGGTATTGTCAACTATACATCCCCCCAACTAATTTAAGACATTGTCCCAAATGTCAAAATAAAGATAGGTAGAGTGTAGAAGATCTTACCAGAATACTGCAAATCAAGCCTGAAATAAAAAAAATTACAAAAAACTAAAACCATAACAGAAAACAAAAATTCACAAAGACAAAGTCAAATCAAGTTTTTGCTTTTTGCTGCTGCTGCCTTGTTCCCAATTCAGTGGAGTCATCGTTGGATCACGTTGTGGTACAAATTCGTTTAGTTGATCGAGCAATTGTTCAGGAGTTGCAGCAGTTACAAGACTTTAACGTGTCGCTTGTGAGATGAACCTTTTTCCTACAGCATGATCAAGAAAACAAAACAAACTGTCATAAAAACCATTAACATTTAATATACCTATGGGTTTTTGGTGAAAGTTCTGCTGTGACCAAGATGTAATTTGGAAGAGCTCTTCCAAAGTTCCAAAACCACCAGGTAGGGCAATAAAGGCATCAGCATTTGCTATCATAATGTTCATATGTTAGTGCATGCAAAATACCATTACTTCATCTCTTTATGTTTTTCCAATGGGCTTGCTGATAGATAAAGGACTGGGAATGACACCAAGGACTTTGCCACCTCCTAAATGTGCAGCAGTTGCTACACAACCCATTAACCCAAGACTACCTCCTCCGTAAACTAAATGGATTTCTCTCTCAGCTAGCACTCGACCAAGATGGTTTGCAATATTTACAAACTCTTTATCTTTCCCAGGATTAGATCCACAAAAGACACAAACACTCTTGATCCGACGAACTGAAGTGACTTCCATTTTCTTTTTTCTTTTTTCTCTTTGTTTTTTTTGTACTCTCACCTTATCAATGATCTGAAGAGAGCAAAGTGCAATATTTAAAGGCATAAAAACTCAAAGGTAATAATTACACCTATAAAGGAGGGGTAGATCTGTGTGTCAGGTAAGTTTGAAAATAAGCACAACAATGATAATAGTTATATGACAATGATAAAAGACTAATCTATATGTGTCACAAGAAGTTTAAAAATATGCAACGCATATTTCAAAAGAATACGGCTACTTTTGATTTGATTTGATTTTTTTTAATAAACAAGAAGAAAAAAAAGAAAAATAAAAAATAATACTTACAGGAGGTGTGATTGTGGCTCACATTTTCCTCTGGTTTTACGTCCAGTAACGGCTTGAATGCTCTCTATGGGCCGATGGTCGGCTTCCCATCCAATTTTTTTAAAAATTGGCAAACAGGGTCTTTTTGAGTCAGATTCCTGAGACTATAACGCTTATGTTCATCTTGGAATATTGGCCATAAATCGAGAATTGCCCTTTGCACATCTCCACTAAGATGCGTCTCAAGAGTCAATAAAATGTTATCTAAAGACTCCTTACTCATGCCATTTTTAATGAAGTTAATTTTATCATCTCGGTTTATAGACATCATTCCAATTGATTTGCATTTTGTGTTACAGGTCCATCTTGCACATTTATAGCAGACCCATAACCTTTTTGCTCTTCTTTTCTTGGTATATAAACTTTTACCTAGCCCTGGCATATATGAAACAAGAGCGTCAGAAAATTCACCTCTGAGTCGGACCTTTGCTTCGATCAACCAGCGTATATCCGCATGAATGCCTTTGTGCATAAGCATCCTTAATCTCTCAAACCTTGCACAATAAATGTTAGTTAAAGCATTTTGAGGGAGAGAAGGGAATTGCTTGCGGAGGTTAAAAAGCTGATTATCCATTTTGAAAGAAAGAAGAATGAGAGAAAAAAAATTGAGTAAAATTATATACAGATTTCATTGTTTGTGGGTAACTGAAGGGACCGAAAAAGATTTTCACGGAATACCGATATCCGCCATTTAACCGGTGAAAAATCATCTGTCAAAGAAAAACAAACAAAATAAAGACAGAAAAATCAAACTTTGATAGATTTTCTCACTTGGCACCGTTGTTTTATGTCTCAATTACTGTGATAGCAAATAAGTCAAAGTTTGAAAAAAAAAAAGAAGAAAGAGTTAGAAAACTTTGGGTTGCCTCCCAAGAAGCGCTACTTTTAATGTCATTAGCCAGCGTGATTGAAGATTTTGCACGATTGATGGGTCTTCCCTAGCAATGGTTCAATTTCTGGCCATTGACCTTAAACGTGGCTCTTTTTTTTTTTAACAAAGATTTATATAGAAAACAAAAAATAAAAACAGCAGACAAAACAAAAAATAAAAACAGAAACAGAGAAAAAAAAGTAATAAAAGACAAACATCAAGCAGACAAAGCGAAGCAGAAATAGAAACAGACAACACAAACAGTAGAAACAATAACAACAGAAAAGAGTAAATTGTAACAGTCAAATAAAAACAGAAACAATATTAAAAACAATAGCAAAACAGTAAAAACAAAAAGAAAACAACAACTAAAAAAATGAAATAAAAGTGTGGAAAGAAAACTCCCTATGGATAGCAGAAGAATTAAAGTTCCAGCAGTCACACCATAGCCAGTGTAATGGATCACCACATCCAGAATCAGAGGGTTCAGTCTCCTTGGGGGCTGCTTTATTGGCTTAACTCCATCTTCAAGTAAAATCCTACGCATGCATATGGAAGGGCTAAAGCTAGGAATGTCTGCAAGTATGATGGCTCTTTGATTCTCCTTAAAAATTTGCAACAACCTCTCCTCCTCATCAGTAAGGAAGTTTTTAGCCACAATGAACTCCAATTTTGGTGGCTGCACTACTTTTGTAGATTGAATTGCTGCATTATCTGTTGAAAAAGATTCATCATGTCTCAAAAAGGCAGCAATCTCAGCACATGCATTACACAACATATCACCATCACAACCAGTACAACAAACAGAATCATCAAAATCAGTAAAACTAGTAAATTCAGCACACAAATCATCAATTGATTTTTTCTCAACAATGATCTCATGTTTTGCAGAAACTGATTTATGCATCTGTTGCTTGCTCAACTGACTCAATGAGGATGTAAGTTGACCAACTTGGGTTTCCAAGTTCTGTACTATAGCTTCTGTTCTCTGCTAGAATTGGATGTTATTCTGAGCCAATTGTTTCACCAAATCCTCTAATGTTGGCTCCGATTCCATGCCTATTGGGGCTTGCTGCATAAGCTGATGTTGCTGCCTAGGCTGCTGGTATAGACTGATTGGTTCAACATAAGGTTCGAACCAAGGATAATCTCTCAAATCATGGTTATATGTGGTAGAATAAGGATCATATCTAGGCTGTTGGTATTGTGGTTCACCAATAAATATACCTGTTGCATCAACAGAATGGTCATGAAATACAGAACCATCATCTTGCAATGTGGGGCATGCATATGTGGGATGAAAAGAACTACAACATATACTATAAAATCTTACAGGTTCTTGCACAGGTAACTGATGCTGTTCCACTGCCAGTTGCCTCACCAGATAAGCAAGCTCATCAAGTTTATGCTCCATCAGATTAGTGATTAAACACAAAATCACAAAAACAAGTCTAAATATACACACAAAATAATTACAGAAAACATATCTACATATTTTTAAAAATAATGAGACTACCATAGAGTGGAATCTACACAAAAATTCTATCTAACAGAATAATAAAAAATCTTAAAAAATTGAAAAAGTAGTCTAAACGATGGAATTTGGCTAAAATAAGGGTGACCTTACTATAAATAGTGAGCATTTCTAAAAAAAAACGTTTTCCATTAGTGTACCAAAATTCAGGTCAATCAGAGATACTTTACTGAACCAAAATTCTTGACACAATGCCCAATATCCAATTTCAGCCGAATTCCACTTGAAAATGCTTCAAAAACAAAACAAACACAATTGTTAGAGTTAGATGAAATGATCAAATAGTTGCCTTTGGATCCCCGGCAACGGCGCCAAATTTGACAAGAGGTTGTCGAGACCCGTCAAATAAATAAAATTTACCGGTTCGCAAACTAATTTGTAGTATAGAGCATGAACCAAATCGTCTCTCAAGGATCCAAAAAGAACAAATATTTAATCAGATCAAGATAATTAAAAGGGGGTTTAGATGATTTTAAAAGAAAATATACCGGTTGAATTAAAGAAATGCAATTAACAAATTAAACAATCCAAGGAAATTTTACTGATATTGAGTTTAATCCATCATTGATCACAAGGAATTCACTTAATTGCTAACCATGTTCTTGGCCTTAGATCATATCAAGACGCCTCAACATGATCCAAGAATCCTCTACTAGATAAGCATCTAGGATTTAATTAACCAAGGTTAGATAAAGTAAGCACCATCCAAACATAGATTAACTTAAGATCAAGAATTCAACCAAGTTAAATAATCCATCAAAAAGCTTTAATAAATTGTTTATTCTATGTGATCCTCTTGAATACATGATAATAAAGCTATTATCACATAAACATCCAAATCAAATTAAGCAATTCAATCTAGATCAAAAATCAAAAGAGGAAGAAGAGAAACTTGAATAACAATTAAGCAATATGAACAAGCGAAACAAGATCTCCAAATTAAACATCAAGATGGCTAATCCCTTGGATTGATTATGAGAGCCTAGCCTTCCATGGATGGGAAGGAAGAACTCGGAAATAAAAGAACAAAAACGAAATTGTAAAGAGAATGGAGAAGAAGAGAAATAAAACTCTCACAAATACTTAAACTTTCTTCAAACTTACTTAAAATTGAATCTATGATAATACAAAGAGATTGGCTCTATTTATACTAATCCTAGAAGCCAATTTGTACATGTACATAATCTGAATACAACCTATAAAAATATGGAAATTGTCAAATATGGAAGCTTGATGCATGGTTGGTGGGTTGGTGCATGGTAGGTGGGTTGGTGTATGATTGGTGGCTTTTAGTCAACAACTCTTATCCGACTTCTGGATTCATTTTCATCACCTAGACGGTGCATTTTGGCTTGGAAGTCTTCATGAAAGTTGTATCCAGTTGTCTCCTTGAAATTTTGCAATTGGAATCATGTCATTTGGACATTTAGAACTCCATATATGCTAAAAACACTAAACCTACCTCATGTTAGGTTGGTAGAACGTGTTTCCAAATTCAAACTAACTTGTAGCTTCATTATCATGCCTAAAACGACATCTATTGACTAAATGGTCTTCAGTGAAGTTGGAGATATGGGTCTTATGTTTCCAATGGCCAAGTTTCAGCCCAAGAGGAGACCTATAACTCACTATGTAGTCCAATATGTGCACACTGCCCAGATTTTCGTGACAACAAACCCACTCTGCATTGCAGGGATATTTTGGACCATTAGAAGTCCGATCCAGCTCTTGAGTTCTTCATGAAACTTGTAGAGTATTGTCTTAGCTTTCCAAAGACACCAAGATCACCACAAATGGATCACCGAGTCCTATGAACTAAACCAAGGAAGAAAGGTCAAAATGCATCAAAATCCGAAAATTATTCAATATTTGCATTAAAGCCCAATGAAGCCCAACAACATTAAACTCATCTAAAATAATAATATTAGGCACAATAAATATCTAATAAAACCTAATACAAAGCTAACATAAGTGTCTCAAATTGGTTGATCAACACCCATGAAAAACAATGCATAAGGATCACAGCTGTTTAACGATATTTTGCTAAAGATCATGGGTAAGGATATTCTTGGAACAATTGGGTTGAGCCACATTGGCACTAGGGGTCATCAAATCCTTGTCCATAACATAGAACCAATCAGAACCAGCAAAGCCACCAATAACCTGAATGCATGGATAGAAAATAACCCGAAATGGGCATGGTATGCAATCTTGTCACAAATTCAGTTGCTTGGGCATTGAATCTGAAGCTACTATATTGGCCTTTTTTTTGCCCATCCTTTTCTTGTTTCTCATGGTCATTGATCTACTTGTTGCAACCTTTTCAAAGTTTTTAAAAACTTGTATGTGCACGAGCAGTACGTTAGTGCAGTTCAGCAAGTTCATCAAATACGAAGTCGATCTTATATAGACTTAGAGTTAAAGTTTCAAGTATTAAAGTATTTTTTTAATCTAGTCAAACAAAAATAATTAAGACATAAAAATAAATAAATAAAAGTAAAACAAATAATAAATATAATTAATTAACAAACTATGAGTTGAATAAGGATAAGAATCTACCAAGATTAATTTTAACATCAACTATATTAAAATTATTATTCCCAGATAATTTATTTCAAGAACATCTAGCGACAAAGCATGTATTCATGAAAAATCTATCAATGAAGCTCTAATAAAAATTATGTAAAATATGTTTTATTTTCCTACTTAATTATAATTTGTCAAATCATCAATTGTATCTCTATCTAGAAATTACAATTGATATCTGATTACAGCTAACACTCAGTAAAGCATGAGAAAAACATGATTGAACTGATCGAAAAATTTATTCAAACTAACTGATAGAAAAATACAAACAATAAACATTCAATCTCAAACAATTGGTCATAAAAATCTAACATAAAAAATGCAAAAAAATCAGGCTTTCATCATCCCCTTAGTACATAAAATCTAACTACACATACTGACTTTGAGGGATAACATCAGTACTACCCCTTGCTTCATTCTCTCCTCTTGTGCAGCTTTTATGTAACCTCTTGTTGCTTTCTTCTCCCTTTTCTTGTGGCCGCTACTCCTCCTATTAACAATAATTTTATTAGGCCAACAATTCTAATAGGATTTTTTCTACGGTTTCCTATTTGTGTACAAACTTATTTAATATGCAACTCTGGAGTAACAAAAAAAGTAGATTTTTTTCCCTCTTTAAATGTTCCTAATTAATGTTCATAATTGCTGATATATTTATAGAATCTTGTCAAAATCATTCATAACTAGGTTGCCGATATCTTTATAAAATCTTGTTAAAATCTTATAAGTATCATAGTTATTTAATAATTAGTCACTTTCAATAAATAATCATTAATATCTTAAAATAAAAAAATTAACATGTATCATAACATAATAAAAGCCTATTTTTATATTAAAAAAATATGTAATATTAGGCTATTTCACTTCTCCGGTTGTGCCTGTGCCATACTCCTCCTTAATTCTCTGTGTGTGGTAATTGATAATAGCATCTGAAACGTAGTGAACTTTATCTCTATGTCTCTGAAGTTTAGTAACTTCTTTAGGAACTTTTTTTTCTGCAAGACCATCAAGTGTCTTCAACATTTGGGCGTTAGCTTTGTTTTAGTATTCTTATCTTACACCTCAAATATAGTCCACTTACATAAACTTCAATTTCCCAACACAGCCACACCTAAGTTACTTCTTTACAATATTGAATACACCTTTCGTGCCCAAAGACAGACACATGTTTTGCTTTTAACAAGAGATGAGAGAGAGTGTGTGTGGGAAAGTACTAGCTTTATTACACATAACCGTCACTTTTGAGTTTTTGACTAGATCTTTTAAGGAGTTGTTATAGCATCTAGAGTATCCGAGTAATCCCCAATCTTTTAAGGTTACTATTCTTTTTCTTTCTGCTAAAGAAACCTTTATGAGTTTTTCATCCTTTTCCTTTCCTTCCTAAATCCTGAAGGTCGCAATTCTCATTCCTCAAATTAAATGCTTAATTTATCGTTTAGGATATGGTCAAAACAATGTTTATTTCTTTCATTAAACACTGTGATTTACCATTTTTAGATACATTTTGGGCATTTTTTCTAGTTATAGCTTGTGTAAAAAAAAACACTAATAATTATAATAGTAATAGAGATGCTATAAAATGGAAAATATACTTACACACACTATTTGAGGTATACATATACAATTTAAATCATTCAAAAAAAAAGTTATATAGTGAGAATAACGTGTTATTTAATGACTTGCATAAGAATGTGTGAAGAATAAATTTATGAATATAAATTTGTGCAAGTATGATTAATCTTTTGAAAAAACTTCTCTTATATATAAAAGGATATTTATTGTAGTCCCTAACAATTAAAGCGACTCTAAACAAAGTTCAAAATCAAAGTATCACAAATTAATTTCAATTTTAAATCAACTCAAGAATATCAGTCATGTATCAAAACACTAAAATTGTCACAAAATTTTCAATAATCATCAAAACTCAATGTGCGTGAATAATATAGCTACTACAACATATACCCATTGTCTCAAAACATTATAACTAGAATCTCTATTGGAGAACATATTTCAACAAATTGCAATCCTCACAAGTATCACACTCAATAAGAAAGATCACTCAGAAATAAGGTGTCACTCTTAGCTAGTATATGTGAGTGGAGTAGTATGCACAAATCAAATCAAAGATCTCACATATAAAATATAAGAAAGAAATGCTTAACAAAGAAAAAGTATATATCGTTTCATGGAAGGATGCCAAGAAAAAGACTAAATATCACACTTTTTATGTTAGTCATGTACATTGAGAGAACCATGCAATTCCTTAAGATCAAATAGAACTTTTATCGGCTTGTAATGTGGGTAGGGAAAGATACAGGCTAAAGGGTAATAATGAATATCAAAAGTGTTTCAAGAATATTTAGAAGCTCAATTTCTTCACCTTTATTTTTCTTCCTTCAACTCAACAACACAGTATTTGCTAACCACCATTCGTCTTTTTTTTTTCTTTTCTTCACACTTTTTCACCATTTTTTTTTTTTTTTGCATTCTTTTTTCCTTTTCAATTTTTTTCGCATTATCATTTTTTATTCTGCTTATTTTCTTCTTTCTCACTTTTCTTTTTCTATTTTCAAACTCTCCTTATACCACCACATAGTACAATAATAACACTTCTTTCTTGAAACACTTGGGAAAAGGTTAAGAAAGGAAGGCTAAATATAAAGGCTCAATGGGGAGACTAGTGACAATATATGAAAGAACAAAAATATTATGTAAAGGCTCAAAGTAGGAAACATGGCCTAAAATCATCTCTTAAGGAAACACATAACTCAACGAATTTCCATGATATTAAATGTGAGTGCAATAAGAAGCTTCTCTTCAACCAAAAACAATAATAATGAAACGATGCAAAAAAAAATAAAAATTGAGCGAGTAACAAGAGAATAGGATGGCAAAGAAAATACTCTCACAATCAAAGAATGGCTCAAAACTCACGGGGTAAAAATTGTATCAACACATTCTCATCAAGTTCTGTAATTATTCAACCTTTTAACAAAGAGTAATATGCATAAGTAGCTATGTGAATGTGCAATAGATTGAGTATGAGGGTTAACAAATTCACACAGAAGTAGCATAATGAAAACATGACTGAAACTCAAGTGACACTCACCCCCAATCAAAACCAAACATTGTCCTCAATGTTTAAAATTAATGCCACATTAAATGGATGAAAACAAATATTTGAAGAATATAATGGGGAAGAGTCACGTACCTGCAATTTTTAGCAAATTAAAAAGGAAGAATAAAAGAAGATTACTTAACCTTGAAAAGTGTTAGTAATAAAACAGCAAGAATAAAAAAAAAGGCAAACTAAGAAATAACATAAATAAGCAAACTAAGAAACAAAAAAAACAATTTTTTTGTTGGGCGACACTATTCACATCCCCGTACAAAGGCTCCGAACTCTGGGAGACACTTAAGCCGACGCATTAAAATAGTAACTAGATCTATTAAAAATTGCACAAGTACCTGTTTAATAACACATAGAAAAGAAAAAATAAAGAATACATATTTGAATACCTCAAACATAACACCAAACTATGTAATGTCCTTAGAGTTTACTAATCTGAGTTACCAAGGTCCGAGGCACAAATTCCTCAATCTCAAGCACTACAATTTCAGTTTTAGGGAGAAACACATTAAGCTTTGAGGACGAGTCATCCTCATCTAAATTTTGCTCAACCTTAAAATCAATAGCATGATGAAAATTCTTATCATCTTCTTCCACTAGCACTACCACATTATCATCAGCTTGCTCGTGTTTTCTATTAGAACTAAATGTTTCATTACCTGAATATTGTTCTTCAATATTAGGGAAAAATTGGCTAAGGGAATCCTCTTGATCTATCTCACCATTTGAGTAGCTAATTGACTTATTTGATCCGCTAACCTAGCTATGGCATTAGTTGTAGTTTGCATGAATTCTATACATTTACTAAGGGTCTCTTCTAATGGTGGTTGATGCCTAGATTGACCTATAAGCTGATTAGGAAAATAAGATGGTTGATAGTAGCCTTGGGTATCATTGACATTTTCCTGGGTGACACTTTTCATCTCTTGTATGTATACTCTAAAGGTATGCTCTAACGACTCTTCCTAGCTACACTGATTTGCAACCTGAGTAGGAAAATAAAGTGTTTGATAGTAGCCTTTGGAAAAGTGAGTAGAATTGATGAGTTTCAAAATATTGACCACCCATGTTACTTGGAGAATAATTTTGTTCCCCATGAAAAATTATGGTGATTTTTCCAATTAGAATTATGTCTCATAATATGAATTAGCAAAAAACTTCTCTAAGTTATTTCAGGGACACATAAATGTAGCATGCATAGGACTTCCACATAATGAGCACATCTCACAATTAGTGTAATTCATATTGAGCACTATGAGAACATAAAACAAAATAATATATTTTTTTAATATAAAAAATAACTAGCAGAAGAAGAAATCTAACAAAAACTACAAACTCTAAACAACTTAAGTCCTCGGTAATGGCACCACAAACTTGTTGTGACTTTTTATAAGCTTTAAAATACTCGCAAGTGCACAAGTCGTACATTAGTACAGTTCAGCAAATACGAGGTCGATCTCACAAAAACTTAGAGTTAAAGTTTTAAGTATTGAAATTTTTTTCTAATCTAGTCAAACAAAAACAATCAAGATATAAAAATAAATTAAATAAAAGTAAAAGCAACTAAAACAATAAGAAATATAATTAATTAATAAAATATGAATTGACTAAGGATCAGAATCCACCAAGATTAATTTTAACATCAACTATGTTAAATATATTATTCCCAGATAATTTATCTCATGAACATCTAGCGGCAAAGCATGTATTCACGGAAAATCTATCAATGAAGTTCTAATAAAAATTATGTAAGGTATGTTTTATTTTCCTAATTAACTGTAATTTGTCAAATCATCAATTGTATCCCTATTTAGAAATCACAATTGATATCTAATTACAGTTAACACACAGATAGTAAAAACAAACTTAAAGCATGAGAAAAATATAATTGAACTCATTTAAAAATTTATTCAAACTAACTGATAGAAAAATAAAAACAATAAACATTTAATTTCTAAAACAACTTGGTAATAAAAATTTAACATAGACAATGTCAAAACAATCAGGGTTTTATCATCCCCTTAGTACATAAAATCTAACTACACATACTGACTTTGAGGGACAACATCAGTACTGCCCCTTGCTTCATTATCTCCTCTTATTTAGCTTCTATGTAGCCTCTTCTATCTTTGTTCTCCTTTTGTGACAGGTACTCCTCCTATTTATAATAATTTATTAGACCAACAACTCTAACAATATTTTTTTCTAGGGTTTCCTATTTGTACACAAATTCATTTAATGTATAACTTTTAGGTGTATCAGTCTGTGCTTCAGATTTGACGACTGGTGCCACACACCAACACGAGTCTTTTCAGCGTGCTTATGTCCTCACTCACACGTACCCTAAGAACTTCCTAGGGGGTCACCCATCCCAGAATTTCCCTAGGCCAAACATGCTTAACCTTGGAGTTTTTAAGTTTTGGGCTCCCAAAAAGAAGATGCACATTGTTGATATGGGTAGTACCTATCAAATTTTATATGAGTTTTCCCTAATCGTACAGTCTCATAACTGCACAATCTCGTAATTCCCCTCTATTTCTAGTGTGGGCTCGGTTCATTCATGTCACCCCTCCACTTAAAAGCCTACTAGGAGCCACTCATTGTCCATGCCTCTTGCATCGGTGATCATTCCCTGCCTTCTTCAGCCTCGGGTATAACCAAAGGGTCCTGACTGATGCATAGGAATGATTAGTCAACTTAGCAAGCCTAACAGACCATTGATCATAATAAGACAACATGCTAAATCTACAGAAATTTCAGCAGAGTAACTTCAAAAATTTGGACATCCAAATTTAATAAATCACAACCTGTTCTATCACAAGCATAAATAAACATAATCCTAACAGTTGTATATCATATGACCAGACAAAGATACAATGGAAGCTAGATCCTGCCTGTGGATAATGGAGCATATCTAAGATAATTACATATCCAAAATGTATAAGAAAACCAAAGGATAGAAATCACAAGAGACATGGCCACACAAATAAAGTGTAGGGCTCACCAAAACAAACAACTTCTAGCAATTTGAAGAACCTGGACCCGACTCAGTATTTGTATCTGAAAATACATAAGATAAATGAGTGAGTCATAAGACCAAGTGAAAGATAACATAATCCATAATGAAACATATGCGTTAGTTCAAATAATCATAAAACAAAAACTAATGAGTAAGTCAATCATGAAATAACAAATCAACTATAACATATATCAATAGTTGACAAGAGGTTGTCGAGACTCGTCAAATAATAAAAATTACCGGTTCACAAACTAATTTGTAGTATAGAGAATGAACCGAATCGTCTCTCAAGGATCCAAAAAGAACAAAGATTTAATCAGATCAAGATAATTAAAAGGGGGTTTTGATGATTTGAAAAGAAAATATACCGATTGAATTAAAGAAATGCAATTAACAAATTAACCAATCCAATGAAATTTACCAATCTTGAGTTTAATTCATCATCGATCACAAAGAATTCACTTAATTGCTAAGCATGTTCTTGGCTTTAGATCACATCAAGACGCTTCAACATGATCTAAGAATCCTCTACTAGATAAGCATCTAGGATTTAATTAACCAAGGTTAGATAAAGTAAGCACCATCCAAACATAGATTAACTTAAGATCGGGAATTTAACCAAGCTAAACAATCCATCAAAAAGCTTTGATATATTGTTTAGTCTTTGGGATCCTATTTGAATACATGATAATAAAGCTATTATCACATCAACATCTAAATCAAACTAAGCAATTCAATCTAGATAAAAATCAAAAGAGGAAGAAGAGAAACTTGAATAACAATTAAGCAATATGAACAAGTAAAACAAGATCTCCAAATTAAATATCAAGATGGCTAATCCCTTTGATTGATTATGAGAGCCTAGCCTTCCATGGATGGGAAGGAAGAACTCAGAAATAAAAGAATAAAAACGAAATTTTAAAGAGAATGAAGAAGAAGAGAAAGAAAACTCTTACAAATACTCAAACTTTCTTCAAACTTACTTAAAATTGAATGATGTATAATACAAAGAGATTGGCTCTATTTATACTAATCCTAGAAACCAATTTCTAATTGAAAATAATCTTAATACAAGTTGTAAAAACATTGAAATTGTCAAATATGGAAGCTTGATGCATGGTTGGTGGGTTGGTGTATGGTTAGTGGCTTCAAGTCAGCAACTCTTATTTGACTTCCAGCTTGATTTTCATGACCTAGACAGTGTATTTTGGCTTGGAGGTCTCATAAAAGTTGTAGCCAGTTGTCTCCTTGAAATTTTGGCATTAGAATCATGCTATTTGGACTTTTAGAACTCCAGATATGCCAAAAACACTGCACTTACCTCAAGTTAGGTTGGCAGAACATGTTTCCAAATTCAAACCAACTTGTAGCTTCATAATCATGCCTAAACCGACATCTATTGACTAAATAGTCTTCAGTGAAGTTGGAGATGTGAGTCTTATCTTTCCAATGGCCAAGTTTCAGCCCAAGAGGAGGCCTATAACCCCCTATATAGTTCAATATGTGCACACTACCCAGATTTCCGTGATAGCAAACTCACTCTGCATTGTAGGGATATTTTGGACCCTTAGAAGTCTGATCCAGCTCTTAAGTTCTTCATGAAACTTGTTGAGCCTTGTCTTAGCTTTCCAAAGACACCAAGATCACCTCAAATGGATCACTGAGTCCCAAGTTATGGCCTAACCAAGGAGGAAAGGTCAAAATGCATCAAGATCCAAGAATTATTCATAATTTGCATTAAAGCCCAATGAGGCCCAACAACATTAAACTCATCTAAAATACTAATATTGAATACAATAAACATCTAATAAAGCCTAGTACAAAGCTAACATAAGTGTCTCAAATTGATTGATTAATAGTCAACTATCAAATATCATATGGGAGGTTTTTAATCCATAATTAAGCAGAAATCTCACCGATGAACATATAGTTCGAAGGTTTGACATACGCCCACCAACAATGGCATAGGAGTCAAACCCACCTGTCAAGTCAAATAGATCCAATCATGTGGGTCAACACGTCGGGCTAGCAATACCCCTACTAGCTGAGGTTCGAACCAAGGCTAACGTCTACTGGCGTTAGCTACATTATTCTGTCAAAGTTTCTTCCCAACAAAATATAGTTGTATAAATCTAACTATACATATACTCATAATCCAAAGCAATTTATCAAAAACACAACGATATATATTAAAAAATCATGAAAAATGATAAACATTTATATCAACATCTACCAACTTTTATTCTCAATATGTCAAATGCCAAATAAAAGGATTTTTAAGTGTTTGTCCCAAGCTTTCTTATAATTCCACAACAAAGAGAAGTAAATGATATTTGTACAATCCTTCAACAAAGAGCTTTAAAAAATGTACAAAAACATGTTATAGATCGTGTCATCAACTCACTCAAAGGACAAAACTTTATGAGTCTAAAAGCTATGTTATCATGAACCAATAGAACGATCCTCCAATGAATCTAGGATCACAACAACATAACTAAAACAACAATCAACATTTAAAACTAAGGATTCATCCACTTATGGGATAAGGAGTTCTTGAATAATCTAGAAAACATTCAAGTTAGTCTAGAAATATGACCTTTGTTTGATAGAAACTCTGTACTGCTTCAGAGGCTAATAAATTGCAAATAATATATGGAATTGAAACCCTATGTGTCTAGTTTCTAAGGCAACTGGAATCACCTCAATACGATCTCCCAATCAAGAGTTATGATCAATTTATTATACATTGTCCAGTTTATATGGGAATACAATTTCTATCTCATTCAAGCATTTTATCAAATACATAATAAACAATCATTTCTTCTTAAAGCTAGCACAAAAATTATGTGTTCTAACACCCTTCCTATCACTATCACTTCTCCCTAACAATATTAAAATTCATTATATAACTAGAGATACCATAGATCTCCAAAATCCCCAAATCAAATCCTAGGTTGAACATAACTCCACAAACCTTATTTCCTATCTCAAAAGTTGTATCAAACTACAAATAGAGAAAGATATGAGCCTTATGATTTACCTTTAGAAGCCAAGAAGATGAAGAATAAGAAGTGGGTAAGTTAGGTTTCTCACCCAACAAGCAAATCTTCTTCCTTTAGAAACCTACAAGACCAAACACCAAGTAGCAAAGAGAGGGAAATCTCACTAGAAGCTCTAAATACCAAAGGATGAAGCAAGAAAATGGAGGAAATTAGTGGTTTCGATGGGGGAGAAGAAGAGGAAGAGAGAGAAGGAAGAAAGAGGGAGAGCAAAAATATAATGAGGTCTCGTGGGATTTGTGACAGACATCAGTTTATTTTGAAGTTGCTAACACTGGGCGATTAATCACCCATTTTTGACAGATTAATCGGTCAAGCATAGAGGCAAAATGTAGTTGTTGATTAATCGGTGAAAAACTTAGTGACGTTTAGTTACCTATCTCTTCATTAACTTTGAAACATAAGTATAAATAAGGAAATACCTCTCATTTGGATTCAATAAATATATATATAAATATCCTTAAAGATAAAAAGTCAAAACTTGAGTTTTAGTTCAAATCTCTGAAATTCGATACCTTTAAAATTTTCTCATTTCAAAACGAATGAGTTAAATGTTTCTAAAAATTTATTAAAAATCATTTTGTAACTCTTTGACATCCAAAGATCAATTACCGCTAATTTTGATTTCAAGAAAATACTTATTTACTATAACTCTCCATATATGTGCTACTTTCTAGACTTAGAAAATTTTCAAGACTCGTACTAACAGGTAGTCATCTAATACGCCAGAAAAGGATTCAAGTGACACTTGTAGGACATTTTAACTCATATAGCTTATAGATGACATAAAACGGCTCACAAGGTAATCCTTAACATTCATGGTTACACATAAGAGATTATATGCAAGAGTGGGATATTACATTGGGTAACAAAGAAAATATATTTCTTTTCCTCTTTGAGTATTCCTAATTAATGTGAGATAAGAGGAAAAGTCTTCTAAGAATTATAAATTTATTCAAAATAAGAAACTTCCATAACTGGGTTGATAATATTTTCATGAAATCTTGCCAAAATCTTTCATAATTTGATTGTTGATATCTTTATAGAATCTTATCAAAATCCTGTAAGTATCACAATTAATTAATAATTAGTTACTTTCAATAAATAATCATTAATATCTTAAAGTAAAAAAAATTAACTTATATCAAGACATAATAAAAGTATATTTTTATATAAAAATATGTAATATTAAGCTATTATCATATATAACTAATACACAATTGTCATTTTCCATTTGGGTTGGTACTTTGCTGAAACTCAACGGACTGTCACCTGCAGCCTTCGTCTTTAAAAGCCTAGGCCTAAAATGTTTACTTGTTTTTTAATTAGTCTCTTACTGATTAAGAATTATTTAATAATTTTTTTAATAAATAGTTTTAATTATTAAATAAAAATATTAAATATTTCTAAATACTTTACTTTTATATTTAATATTTTTATTTTTTATTTTTTATTTTTTAACTAATGCCTTGAGAATATTCATTAACAAATGTTTAATTTTATTTATAAAAGGGTTCTGTTTACAAGTGTCTTAGAGTATTGTTTAAGAAATATTTAATATTTTTTATTAACTTCTCATAATTACTTAATGTGCAAGGTATTAAATATTTTGAGTTTTTAAAATATTAAGTGCTCTATTTTTATATTTAATATATGTTATTTTAATTTCTTCCGATAAGAACACTTGTTGAAAAATGTCATTTTTTTATAGTGTGATAAAAAGACTCACCATTAAGCCAAGCAAACCTGTTGACATACTTTTGAATAATTATAATTAATATGAAATCCAAAAAATATCTTGCTTGGGCTAATTGCAAATGATATTCCTTTGGAAGATCTTTAGGCTTGGCACCCCAGTGTTTTAGGTACTTACTCGACCACTCTTTAAAAAAAAAGGTACTTACTCGACCAGATCAGGCTACTTTTGGCTATTGCGTCAGAATGGTGTGATCAGTACTCAAAGGTCCTGGAGTTGGATTTGGAAACTTTGTGCCCCTGAAAAAATTAGATTCCTGGTATGGCTTTTAAATCACGAGGCTCTTCCTACAAATGATCTTCGACACCATCGTAGTTTGGCTCCTAATTCCTCTTGTTCATGTTGTCGTCATCCTTTCGAGGATGCTCTGCACTGCCTTAGGGAGTGCCCGACAATTAGAAGGGTTTGGGGAGAAATTCTTGCTTAGGTACTAATTAACCCGTCACTTTTACATACACCCAATAATAAAGTGACACCATATTAAAATTGGCCAACTCAGCAAGAATTGAGTTTGGATTCTGTACGAGACAATTGTAGGTTTGGCTTGGTGGCTTTGGCTTAGATCTGTAGTGGCTTTCGTTCTCTTGTCCATTTTCACACTCCTTCTTACTCTTTCTCCCCTATTGACTGCGTGTGGTGGCCTGAGAGGAAGTGCAAGTGAGGAATTTTAAAAATGAGTCCATTCTGTGCTTCTAACATTTTAGATTGTTGAAGTGATTTTCTTTCTTTCTGGTCGGACTCACCATGGTATTGGTCACGTTGAAGAAACCTCACAGGCTTTCACGGTGAGTTTTATCGCCACCGAATTTTTCGCCCCAATGTCCACCATGGGAAGGTCAATGGGTAAAATCTTTTCGCTCAAGATCGGATTTGGGGAAGCCACCACCATATCTGCTTCTCTCTCTGGAAATGCAAAGTGTGAAAGGGAACACAAAGTATTGAAAACAGAAAACTCCTCAGGTGGGTTCTAAATCTTTTCTTTTTCTGAAAAATAAAACAAAATAGAGATCTTAGAGATGTGTTAATGCGTTGGTCAATATATGGCAAGAGAGAAAGCGGGAGCAGAGCAAGGGAGAAAGACTGAAAATATGGAGAAGAGAACGAAAGCCATTAGAGCTAAGCCAAAGCTACCAAGCCAAACTCAATTCTTGTTAAGTTGGCCAATTTTAATGTGGTGTCACTTTATTATTGGGTGTGTGTAAAAGTGACGTGTTAAGTTAGTATCTAAGCAAGAATTTCTCAGGGTTTGGGACCTTCTAGGGATGAACCAAGAGGCTGACTTTTTAAACCTTAACATTCATGATTGGGTTTTTCACTTTTCGACGGGCAATAAATCTAGTATCTTCTTAGCCGATATTTGGGGCTTATGGCGTACGAGAAATGTTAAGACCATCACTGATGACCATTGGGATGACACCAAAGTCTATCGTTATACTCTACAGATGGCTGAATCTGTTGCAGCAACCCATGGTGCTTTCTCCTCTTCAGTTCGGCCCCCACGCTTGGTTAGTTGGGCCTTGCCTCATTTGGGATACTGTAAGCTCAATGTGGACGGTAGTGCATTCGGGAATCCGGGTAGAGCAGGCTTTGGTGGTTTGATAAGGAGGGATGATGGCTCTTGGGTGTTAGGGTTCTCAGGTCATGTTGGTTACTGTACAAACCTCCATGCAGAACTCACGGCCATCCTTCAAGGCCTTCATTTGGCATGGGACACAGGAATTAGGAAGCTTATTTGTGAATCAGACTCACAGGATGCCATCCACTTGATCACGGGTTCTCACGCCCCCTTTCACAAGTTTGGCTGTATCGTTGCTGAGATAAAAGTCCTCTTGTCTGCTGCTTGGGATATCAAATCCGAACATGTTCTTCGAGAGGCAAACAGTTGTGCTGATCTCTTGGCTAAACGTGGTGCCCAGTGTAATGACTCCTGCAAACTTTGGCTTTCACCACCTCCAGACCTTGGGTCTCTTCTCTTAGCTGATCTGTTAGGTGTCTCCTTTGTGAGGAGTTAGCTTTTCCTTTCTTTTCTGGTGTACCAAAAAAAAATAGAGAATATATATATATATATATATATATATATATATATATATATTTCTAGATTGAAAAACAAAGAAAAAATTATGTCAAGAATCCTAATAGTATACATGTCAAATGTCATTTTTAATATACATAACTTTTTATATTTAATACCTGTTATGTTAATTTCTTCCGGTGAGAACAGTTGTTGGCAAACGTCATTTTTTTTATAGGGTGATAAAGAGACTCACCATTAAGCCAAGCCTAGTGGTGATATAGGGTGATATGTCAAGACGCCTAATAATATTCATGTCAATTTCATTATTAGGCCGAAATGGTGTCCACTTCTTTCAACTTGAGAAATAAGGGTGATAAAATTGCAATTATGAACTAAACTTATTCCGTTTCTGGCTCTTCTTATTTATATATTTCTTATTATTAAATATTTATATGTTTGAAGGATTTATTTTTCATATAAAATTTTCAGGAAAAATGACTGTATACATACTGGCTTTTTTACGTAACTAGTACAAATGGGATTTAGAATTCCCACTATAGTGTAAGATGAAAAAAAATTCGGAAATGGTACAAAATAAACAGTGAGGTCGTAGGGGGTTGATCAGTTCAATCAATTTTTGTGGTCAGATGATTGATATATCAGATCGGACGAGGATTCCGAGCGATTATTGTGGTCAAAACATGGTGGATCCGAGCAAAGGTATTTTCAAGTGTGGTGTGTCCGAGCAGTTTGATGATCTGCTACCTGAAGCTCTATTCATTTTGCAACTCTTCCAAAAATATTTTTGAACATACACCAAAATGAGAATTAGAAATGTCATTTATACCAAGCATGTAAAAAAGCCATATATACTATATTTTGTCATCTAAATTGTATATTTAAATCACTAAGCATTCCTAAAACAAAAAAAAAGGTCAAACATCTACAAGAATGAAAATTAGAGATTTTTACCCAAAAAAATAGAGATATTTCCATTTGAGTAATTTTAAAACATACAGTTTGTGCATCTAGCATTTTACTTTAGGATATATTTTGATTCATTGTCACCTAATCATATATTGACAAATTATTAAAGAAATTTGACTAATATAATAATTACTTAAAAAATTATAACTATTTTAATGTTATATTAACATATTATTAGATGGTAACGTAAAAAAATTTATATTAACTAATAAATCAAATTTAAAGTCTTTTCTTTATTGCAAAATAAATAAATACATCTTACAATTTTATTTTTAAAAGACTATCACACAGGCTATAAAAGAGTACTTTCTTTCCAGTATTTACGCACAATTTGTTGCGAAATTAAATCTTTTATCTCATTTTATGTTATTAATTAAATATTAAAACTAGCCAAAAATATTGCTAATTAAATGAGAAGTTATTATTAACTATGATAAAGATGTATTACTTTTTTTTGCTAAATTTTTAATATTTAATTGTGAGGAAAAAATTAGAAACGACAGAAATGGGTAGAAGATTTGAATCCATTTCTTCCATACTTCCTTCACACATCTTCTTGTTATTATAAATTATTAGGATTTAATTTTAATCCACTGTCAATGTAAAGTTTTTTTATACTGTTATCTAATCATGTACTAACACATTATTAAAAATAGGCTAAAATGTAAGGAGCCCCCTTCAATTATAGGTCAAGTTTAGAAAATACCCATATGCTTTTAAATTCACCAACTCGACTTCATAAACTAACAAAATAGTGTATAATAACCCTTATATTAACCTACCATTTAAATAATTGATGAAAAAATAGTCATGTGTTGATTCTTTTCACTAATATCACCTTAAATCATTAATATTTATTCTTGAAATCATCTTTATGCCTCTTTTCTAGGCATTCATTAACCTCACATTGTCGTTTTAAATTTTCACAAACCGCTCAAACAATAGTGAGATTAATGAGCACCAAAAAAATAGGCTTAGAGATAATTTGAAAGATATATATTAATGATTTGAGATGAGATTAGTGAAAAAAAATCAACACATGACTATTTTTTCATCAATTATTTAAATGGTAGGTTAAGAGAATGGTTATTATACATTGTTTTGTTAATTTAAAAAGTCGAGTTGGTAAGTTTGAAAACACAGGGAGATTTTCTAAACTTGACTTATAGTTAGTGGGATTCCTTATATTTTAGCCTTAAAAGTATTAGACTTTCGAAATAGTTGTTGTGATAGTCAAACTCTTTTAATGATTTGGCAATACATGATTGAATGATAATGCAAAAAAAACTTTACACTGATAGTAAATCAAAATTAAACTCAAATTATTATTGTAAGTGAGATTTAATGATAAAAATATTGAATATGTGATGAGGTGTACAAAAAGTCGTATAAACATTTAAGATAGCATCCCCCAAAAATGTCTTCTTTAAACAATTTGAGAAAAGATATAATTTCTATTTATTGCCAATGAAATAATGGTATAATAAGTTTCAAAAAATATTTAAAAAAAAACTGTTAATTATTATGATATATTCTTGTTTTTTTGCAATATAAAATGTTTCACTTTAACTCTTTGAAAAACTTTAAAATATTATGCTGTTAAATAATCAAAAAAAATTGACATTTCAAGTGATTATTATTATTATAATAATAAATTATTTTAATGAATTGATAATATATAATTATTTGATAATAGAAAAATAGTTATATTAACTGTTGATCAAATTTACATATTATTAAATAAAACACAATTCATGTAGTTAAGACAAATGTCACATTTAATTAATATATGAGTTTTTTTTTCTCTAAATTTTAGTCATTTAATTCAGGTTTATGTTGTGTCACATATCTTGAAATTTCTTTAAATTTCAATTATTTATTTCAATATCACTTCAAAATTTCTCTCATACTTGATTATTGATTTGATTTTGTTTAAGTGATAAAATATATGTTATCTCTTTGATAAGTGATACAATATTAAAATATATCTCTTTAAATCTTATTTTTATACTGAAATTTTAGTCATACTAGATAATTAATTTAATTTTTTTTAGGAAATAATTTATCTTTTTTCTTTGATAAGTAATAAAATCTAATTTTAAATATTATTTTTATCTTAAATTTTTAATTATAATTAATTGGTCGTTAATCTAATATATTAAATGATACTTTATCACTTATTTTTTTTTCAATTTACTTTTAACTATTTTATCTCAATCTTTATATTATGATATTATTTATATTTTCCATGAGTTTTGCTGCATAGACCGATTATAGGAGCCTAGAAGAAACAAATAAAGCAGCATGTCTTACTTTTAAGTGGGGTCTACTACATTGGGACCCACTCATTTATCTCTATCCGATCATACTCATGTACACTCTCGAGCTTAGTAGCTTTTCCATTTGTTGGTTCTTCTTCTTCTTTGTTTTAGTTATGACGTATATCTGATTGTATTATATTTATTTAAATCTTATTAAACATTGTTCTTTTTTTAATATAAGAATATGTTAATATTTAATTTTTATGATTAATATCTTTGGGTAGAAAAATATTAGTGAAACTGAATTTTAAAAAAAATTATTATCAGATAGCTATAGTAATTTTGTTTAATTTCTTTAAAACTTAAATCTTATTTTTACACTAACACTTCAGTGATATTAGATAATTAATTTGATTTTTTTTAAGTAATAATTTATATTATAAGTAATAAAGTCCAATTTTGAATCTTATTTATATATTATTATATAAAATACAACACATACAAGTAACGTAAATGTTACGTGTCGTTCATATATGAGTTTCTTTCACTTCAAAATTTTACTGCTTTAATATAGCTTTATTTTTCAAGTATCCAAGATTTTATTTTAAAATTTTATTTTATTTATGTAATAAATTTAATTACTATAACATTTTAAAATTTATATTAATTTAAATATCAATTACTTATTTACCTATTAATAAGTGTGATTAATGAATTTACTTGCTTTGGTTCTAGTGGAAGAGGTTCGGTCACCTTAAGCATCTTATCCTGAATTCGATCATTACGGCAATGTGTATAGAGAAAACGCAGTTATGAAAGATCCTTGTTTCACGCACTTGACTTTACCTCGTGAGATTAGTCTCTTACTTTTCGAGAGAATGAATACTCTAGTTTACACAAAAAATTGTGATTAATGAAGAATATATATATATATATATATATATATCATAGCATATTCAATATGTTAATATTTTTTAAATTAATTAAATATCAATTATACTTACTTACTTATTATAATAAACAAATATTTTAATAAACTTTTACTTTGAACTATTTTTAACCTTAAACAAATATTTTAAGTTTTATATTTTTATAGTTATTATTTTATTTTTTTATATCTTACTAGACATTAGATATATGGACTTCTTCATGATAAATTTAGTTTTATGAATTTTATTTATTTTTTCTTTTGAGATAATTAAATTATAAAGTAATCAAGTTAGTTTTTTTACATAAATTTAATTAAAAAATTCTTATAAAAAATATCAAATAAACAATATATTATAATTAAAAATATATGTACATATCAAATATAATAAATTTATGCATAGCGTGAATAATAAAACTAATTATATATATAGCATTAAATGTTTAGAGCACTTTTTTTTATAAAAAAAATAATTGTTTTTTCTTTTTGTTTTTGTATAATTTTAGACAATTTTAAGCTATATAACCTAAAATCAACATAGGCTATTGAAAAAGCTGACAACTTAATTCATGTTTAACCAAATTAAGATCACATTTTAATTTTAAAGAGAATTGGTCAGTTTTTCAAAATTAATTTTTGAGTGGCTGAACAATGTTTTGAGCAATTGAACCAATTTTTAATGATTGAACCGTCAAAGCGATTTTAAGGTTTGGCCAAACTAATATAAGTTCGGATCAACAATTCGACCAGTTTAACTAGTTAGGTCGAATTGGACTTTAAAACACATTAACTAGACCTTTTAATAAAAGATAAAGAAATAATAAAAACTATTACATATATTCCGATAAGTCCATACTTCCAGCTTGCAGAGAAAAAATAAGGGGAAATGAGGTAAAGGATTAGCTTGAAAATGATAATTTTTATTTGTTTGTTTTAAAAATTAATTAAATATTTAATTAATTTAATTAATAATTTATATAAATTTAATTATATATTACGTATCAAAATAAAGATAAATTATTAATTAATCGTATATAAATTAATAATTAAATTAATTAAATATTTGATTAATTTTTAAATAAATCAAATAAAAATTATCTTTTTTAAACTTACTTGTTGAGTCATTTTTTCAAAAAACAAAAACAAGTCCTTGCAATCTATTTCAAGAACAATTATGAAGCACCTCATGTGTTTTAACGCAAACCTCAAGCCATGACAAAAAGCAAGGGGCTCCATTTGTCTTTAAAGAAAGATTTAACAATCTCATTAATTAAAAACCTTTAAGATTAAAAAATTATTATATGGATTGACCCTTAGAAACAAACATCTCCCCTGTTCATGAATGTTCCATCCCAATATTCTCAGCAAATTAATCAGAGAGCGACACACAACACAAGCAAATTTCACATAGATTTTGGATGGCAACCCAAGATACTACAAGTTAGGTCAAGCAATTAATAAATTTGAATATGTGTTGGTGGGTGGTGGTTGGCCTTTTCGCCAAACATATCTCGACGCGTAGACATTTTGGTAGCATTTCCTTGTTTTATAGTTGGTTAGAGTATTGTGTGTGTAATATATATCATATTTTCTTTCTAATTCATGCCATACATATCAAGATGGATAACTATCAGTTGGCTGGTCTTTGAAAGAATCTTTCTTAGGAATGGTTTCTTCTCTGGTGGGACCATATAATTAATATATATATATATATATATATATATATATATATGCCATGTGATTTCATATTTATATAATACTATTCTCTACATATTATAACCAATATGGGTCTGAGAATATTTATAAGATTTTTGAAATCTAACCGGTTATTTAAATTATGGCAGGGAGAAGCTGAACCTGATTTAGAAGGTAAAGATGATGAGAGAGATTCTATCATTTTCACTTGCCCATTTCACCAAACAGAGAATGCATACCATAATTAAAATGGGATATCACTGTGGGCTCCTTCATTATATCTTGTCTGCAAGATTCTCCTCTATTATTTTGCTTATGAAAGTGACTCTTTTGTCATGCACCTTGCACTTGCACCCTGGTAAACATTAATAAGTAATAACCGATTGTGTTTTTTTAAGTGGGATATGACTAGGGTTAGGTAAAAGGATAAAAATTGTAGGCTTGAAGTTTGAACCGTTGAATAATCAGATTTGTGTATTTACAGAAATTTTTATTTTTTTGTTGAATGTATATTACAATAAAATATTTATATTTAATAAAAATTAATGAAATTTAAAAAAAAATTGTTATCATTTAATAACTTAAATAAGAAAAGAAATTTGTGCTGTATGTATTTAGTAACCTCTTGTGTTAAATATTTTCAACATTTTTTAACTTAAATTTTACTTTTAGTAAGTATTAAACAAACATCACTAATTTGCTTTCACTACTAACAAAAACTTTTCATATTCAACATTAAATTGAATTTTCAGGTAATCTCTTAATGTACTAAATGAATGAAATTCTTTAGTTTCCAATGCCTCAGGCCCACAGAGATGCTGCAAATTGGAGAAAATATGCAGGACAGCAAGAGAAAATGGTTATCATGTGACTCTTCTCTTTCTGGTTAGTGGTTACCATGTGCCATCTGTAAGTTGGACTCAAAAGATAAATGAATAGATGTTTTCCCCTTTTACTTCCTGTTCCCCTAACCCGCCTAAGTACTTAGGTTCTCCTGAATTTGGAGACACTGTCAACCTCAGTTTTGGACATGTCATCAAATTAAATATAGACAAACAACCCCCCATTAATGATGATTGATAGAGTACCTTAGAGACAAAGACACAATATAATTTGACAATGAAGAGACGACTTTCCCCTGACATTGTCATCATGTACATCCAAGGCAATCAACATATATCTGTAGGCCATTGGTTGAAGGGAACATTTTGCTAACTCAATAAATGAAGAACGAGCTAGAACTCTGCATTAGCAAATAAGTCCTCAAACTTTTGGTAACGGGCATAGCTTTTACATAATTTCCATGGTCAGAGTTGTATATAATATCACCTATTAAAATCTTTTATCACAAATGAAATATCTTAATCATTCCAATGATGCAGCACTTTTAACTATATAATTTTATGTTAACAATAAATCATTTTAACTCTTGATATTTTAATATGTTTTTTAACAGTCTTATCTCATGGACTTCGTATACAAAAGAAGGAATCAAGCATTTGCTATGCGTGAAAACCTACTGAGCGAAAATATGGTAATTTTATATCTCTCTAGCTAGCATGGTAGATTTACATCTGACCCTGTTAAATTTCATAACTTGCCCTGTGTCCAGAAACCAATAGAGCATCAATCAAGGATTTAAGGTCCTCCAAGTTAAAGCCGAACAATCCTTCACCACCATTTTGATGTACGAGACAAAGAGTGACTGGGAGAGTTACAGAATAGCTTTCAAAGGCCCAATTTTGACACCACTGCAATCAGTGCCAGGATTCAAAAAGGAATCATCCAAGCTATTAAGTCCAATCATGAACTCATGAAACGCCAATATCCACCTAAAAATGAAGACATGCCATCTAAAACATTGGACTAATTTCTTCTGGGGAAAACAACAGTGTTCTCATCATGACAAAAACAAAGGAACGATTTTTATGATATGGGAAAAATGAACTGCTCCTGCTTCTTAATGTGCAGAAAAAGGGATTTCGGAGTGTCATATCAAAACTCAAATTTAGATAGAAGGAAAGCTAATTCTGCAAAATTTCAAAAGCCTCTCTCCATAGATCCGCTTTTATGTATCATGTATTATTCTTATGTAGTCGTAAAACTCCTCCCATGTATACTTTTATCTGCAAATTCAATATGAGAACTGAGAATATCTATACATAATCTTTTCCAGGTTTGTGAATATGACTTTTCCAGCTATAACTCTCGGATTTTTCATCTTCATCATCTTCCATGCTGTCACCCTCAGTTGGGGATGTCCCTCCTCTAGATCCTGCAGCTAACTGGAGGGGGCCTTGAGGAGAACCAGACCCAGAACTGCTACCCTTTGAGGAGTCATTATACTGATCTTGGGACATCCACAAGCCTCCAACAACTACAACAGACTGATTAGCAGTGGCACCCGTGGCAGCTGGAGTTCTCCGCGTATGAAGTCGGTATTTCTGCAATAATAAAGAACCATTTATTAATCTCCAATCCAAACTTCATTAGACGTGCAAAAACCTCACATCTCTTAACAACTATGCAGGCAGTAAGGAGAGATAGAACACCAAGAACTCACTTGTAAATGACTCTTCACTTCATCGTTGGTCAGGCCATCAACCTGCATGAGATCTCTAATTTGCTTTGGAGTTGCTGCTGCAATTGAAAGAACCAAGCGTTGTGAATTAGACACAGCGAACCAAACAAGAGGTAATATGATTATGACTTGCCAAATCCGAATCACTTAGTAATAGGCTTTCAGATTCACAGATAATAGGATATGCAATACATAAAATTTTCTATGTGTCTCTTGGCTGATTCTAACTTTACCCAATTCACTTCAATCATGAATAATAATAATAATAATAATAATAATAATAATAATAATAATAATAAAACCACTTAATTTCATATGCCACACAATTCCAGCATCAAATCCCTCAACTTTTAAGACTAGCACACATTTTTGGCACATTCATCCATTTACTAATCCATAGTTTCCTAATCAATCAAAACACAAGTCCTAGTTATTGAAATTCATCCCAAGACAAGATTGATGTAAGTTTCAATTCCTAACCTTGAGAACCTCCAAGCTGCTGCAAAGCATTAACAAATCGACGATGCAACTCAGGCGACCAGCACCTCCTTTGTTTCCGGGCAGTCTGCTGCTGAGGCAGTCCACTTCCTAAATTTGGTTGGTCACCTGAAGGAGAAGAGGAAACTGCCCTGCTAGAGCTGGTTCTGGATCCACTAGAACCAGATCCCTCTCTCGAGCTTTTCATCACAGTTCCACTTCCAGGGGTCAGAAGAGAAAGTCCATTGATAACAGACTCTTCCTTCTCTTCCTTTCTTGCTGACACTGACACTGGCATACCACAGTACCTCGAAAAAGGCATAAACCCCCTCCCTCCACTTCTATTTGTACAATTTCCTAAAGGGTCCTCAGCCACAGATTGTCTTTCTTCTTCATTTTTCTGCTTTGATCAAAGAGAAAAAGAAACCCATATAAATTCAAATGAATTTTTCTTTTCATAGCAACCCACAAAATAAAAACTCTTCCTTTTTTTAATTATAGTACCTTGTTTTCTAATTTATAGTGCTGCTTTTTATCATAGCCATAGGCATTATTAGTTGTAGTACTAGTAGTAGTACTAGTAGTGTTCCAGAGCTGAACCGAACTCATCCAATTCTTTTTATCTCTGCAGTCCTTCTCCTTTTTGTTTTCTTCCTTCTGATCACATTTTTTCTTCAAGGGAATAAATTCTTCCAACACTGGCTCAGAATTGTGTCCCCTGCATTTTGCAGATTCCTCCTTCACAGCTGAAATTGCTGGCACAGAAACAAACACCCATTAAACTCCAAGTTCCAAAGCTGAGATTTTTTTTCTTTTTTTATCTCAAATCACGAACTTCAAAAGAAAATAACAGAACCCCATGTGCCAAAATCATCAGAACAGAACACCAAAAATGTTATAAAAAAAAAAAAAACTAACCATCGTTCAAGAGGAGCATGCAGAGAGGAAGCTCGCGCTTGAAGGCGTCGATCTTGGTCATTTCATGTTCCAATCTGGCGACGAAATCATCGAGCCTGAACAACTTGTCGTGTGAGTTTGCGAGGTCGGAGAGAAAAGCAGTGATGGTTTTGGGAAGAAAAGTTGGTCTTAAATCCAAGCTCAGTTCTGAAGGAACAGAACCCATGGTGTGGTTTTTTTAGATCCTTTTAACAATTTGCCTTAGAAAGAATGAAAGAGAGATTTTGGGGTCAAAAAGTTAGACCAAAAGAAAGAGAAGAGAGAAGAAGGGTAATGGCGAGGAGATGGAATGGGAATTAAATAAGAGAATTTATAGGCAGAGGATGAGGAATACATGATAATCATGATGGAAGAGAGCGTGATTATGAATAATAGTTGTTTGAAAATAAAATAAAATGTTTAGTACTCTCATATTCATTTATTTATTAGTATTGAAGGTGAGTTTTTATATATTTATTAATTATTATTTATATTTATTAAATTTTTAAATATTTATTATAAAATTAATAGTTAAAAATAATTCATACGTCATTACTCAACCTAACATGATAACATAACCACTTCTAAAATGAAAAAAAGGAAAGTGGAGGTTGGGTTCAATTTGTTTAGGAATGGGAGAGGACTAGGATAAGGGAAGATTCTTTTGTGAGAGACAAAAGAGATAAAGCAGAGGAAACGGGATTAAAGGTCATTTTCGGGTAGTCGCATATTTTAGTCTAACATTTTTCACTGCATTCCGTCAACAGATGTGGCTCGAAACTATCGTATATATGTAATTAAAATCTAGAAAACTTTTAAATCCCGCTACTCAATCAAGTTAATAATCTTCTTAGTTATTTTAAAACGAAAGTAATAAATTTTTTTTTAAGAAATTTTAAAATATGAAATGTTTCTATTTTATATTTTCTGTTTAGCAGAATTTTTTTTTTCCTTCTAAAATTTAATTTATTTACAAATGAGTTTATAGTTTAATTAACATTGACTCAAATTTTTAAAACTTAAGTATGATGATAATAGTGGTAGTTCACTCCTTTACTAAGTTGTATATTCTTTTCCTCTACCGAAATGTTTACACCACCCTGTATCAAAAAAATCTAATCCATATTAATCAACAAAGTTTATAAATTAATTTTATGTGTCTCTTTTCATTACTTAAAATCTCTCTTTACGAATTGGCTTACTCACACTTTAACTAAATATTTTATTGATTTTATACCATCTACATAGGAGCTAATTAATTTACAAAATAATTTGTTGTCTAACATTAAAAATTAGCAATCCAAAGTATCCATATTTTTGTGTAATTAATCAATTGTTTAGTTATATATTTGGTTCGTAAAAGGCCCAAACGCTCCTTAGGAGACTCTGTGTAGGAGGCTCATGAAAAGGGAAGATAGGAGAAGAGTAGGAGTGTATTGGGAGGAATCTGTCTCCCCGTTTTTCATTACAACTAAATGCCCTCACCAATTAATCGAAAGGCTCCTGGGCCACTATTATATATTTAACTTCGCCTTTCCTTACAAATTTTTTCTTCAATGAAAAATATCATTTTAACTCACAATGAATATCTAATTAGTGAAGTATCCAAATTATCTCTTTTTCTAACGCAAAAATTAATGATTGACAAGAATATTTTCTCGATATATACTTACATAATACTTGTGAATGGAACTATAAGAATTCAGTCCGTATGGAGTAGAGAAATATTAACATTGACCAGTGTTAGGACTAGGGAACATACGTTGAGTTGAGTTGGGTTTGAAGATTTTTTTTTTGACTCGAACCAACCCAATCCACTCATATGTGGGTTAGGTTAAGTTCGATCCGTAGGTTGAATTTGAACCTAAAAAAAAATTTAACAAGCTAAAATAGAAATTGAAATTTATTCTAAATAACATAACATAAGTTTTCAAATGACATAGCATAAAACAGAAATTTCAAAATACATATAACTCTAAAATTACAATTACAATCAACACAAACAAACAATAAAGATACATGTAACACAATTAACCAATGACATTATAATCAATGTCTAATCTCTTCTTTGATTTCCTGCAAGTCAATAACATCATAACATTAACCATAATCAACACAATTGTCAAAATAAAGAAATGTTGAAACCAAAAATGAAATATTAAGTTAAAAAGAACTAGAATCCTACCCAATTAAATGAAAAACATCTAAAATGATCAATTATTACAATCCACAACTTCATCTCTAGCAGTAAGCATATCTAACACATAAAGGAATCATGAAGCATTAGCAAACATTGATGATTAAACTATTAGTAATTGACTAAACAAATTAAGCAAATTCTATATAGTACATTACCTGCTTCAATCTTTTCAATTTTATCCATTTGAGCCTGTAAATCAATGTGTTTATTAAGAGTTCTTAATTAGTAATGAGCACAAATTAGTGCCTCAAATGTAATGAGTTGCAAAGAATTATGAAAATGATCCAGAACTCGCCTTCCAATATTAAATGCAGTGTAATTTTAATTTAAAAATTCTCAATAAATTAATTATCCAAAAAAATTATAAACTTATATAAGATTTTAGAAGTCTCAATAAAAAGTTATGATGTGTGTACAAAATACACACATCTAGTGCTTTTGTTGTTAGAGGATTTGATTTAATTCATCACTAATTTATGTCTTTTATTGTGTTTTTATCATCTTATCTTCCTTTTATGTCTTTGGTATGTTTTTAATGAATTTCAGGTGAAAGTTAGAAATGTTGGACTAGTTTAATGGAAAATCAAGAATCTGACATTGTTGCAGTAATTTGGTTATAACTGGAGCTACAAACCTTAGTTTGGTGTGATTTTTGATGTTTTGGAAAGATAAGAGATAGATCTACAACTTCACTGAAGACCTCGAAGTCTAGTTCGAACATTTTGAGAGTGAAAAAGTGAGAGCAAGACAGCACTTGCTTGCTATCATCCCACTGCTTAAGCGGCCAAAATCCACCGCTTAAGTGGTGGAGTCCCAGATTGCAAACCCCTCTCGGCAAAGCCACCGCCTAGGCGCCCAAATCTACCGCTTAGGCGGTGGCATCACTTACTGCATGCTTTTCTCTGTTATCTCACAGCTTGAGCGGTGAGATTCCACTGCTTAAGTGGTGGAGTTAAAAATTCAACGCTCTAATTTTTGGTTTAAATAGAAAAGAAAAAAAAATGAAAAAAGGTCTTTTGGGGGGCTGAAAAATCCAAAGGGGGAGAGGGCTTCTAGCCCTAGGAGAGCCAAGAAGATCATTAAAGAGCAAGGATTCAAGATCTTCATCTTCCTGTTGTCTTGGATTCAATGGAGTTTGTAATTTTCTATCTTTTGTTTTTCTATTTCTTGATATTTTTCTAAACTCTTCCTAGCTAGAGTGATGATGTAACTTGAATGAATGATTTGTTTGGATTTATGATTCTTAATCTAAGTTTCATTTTATGATTGAGTGTTATCTCTATTCTTAATGCTTTTATGACTTGATCAACCATAAATTGAATTGATGGTCATGCATAGGATTGAGAAATTCATGTGTGATGTTGCTTCTTGAGATAAACACCATGATTAAGTAATAATCTAGGAATAAATTTTGTTGGTTGTGTGGTATTATTTAGGATTTTGTTCATTCATGCCCTATTCTATTTGGAATTAGACTAAGGAATTAGTTAATTCTAAATAGTTAAAGAGAATTAATCTACCAAGGAATTGTGTTTTAATTAAATTAGATATCCCACCATCAATTCTTGAATTGGAATTTAAATTAAGAAAGAATCCAAATAATCGAAAAATCAAGTGAAATCGGATCTCTAACATCTCACTCTTTGTCTGCTCAACCCCATTTAACATAGTTAAAATTTTAGTTTTTTTTAATTCTCTTTATTAATTTGCATCGTTTAAATAGTATCTAAATTAGTAATTTGGTACTTGACAACACAATTCCCTGTGGAGACGATAATTTACTCATCACTTTATTACTTGTGCGATTTGGTATACTTGCCAAATAGCTATCAAGTTATTACACATCTTAAAATATTATAAATAAAAAAACTTCAGTGAGTTGGGTTAGGTTTTGTGGGTTGAGAGAATCTCAACCCGCTACCCGACCCATACTTCGTGGGTTTGACTATTTTAAACTCAACCCAACCCACAGATCTAAACCAACCCGTCAATTATGGGTTGGGTAAAAGCATGCGAGTTTGTGGGTATACCCAATCCGTTGTCCACCCTAATTAGTACATTTCGCATCTCATTATTCCCACTTAAAAAGGATAAGGGTAAAATGTAAGGAAACTCTTTTAATTATGGATCAAGTTTAGAAATTTTTTTACTTTCAAATTTATCAACACGACTCCTTAAACTAATAAAATAATGTATAATAACCCTTATATATATTAACCTTCTATTTAAATCAATGACAAAAAAGTAGTTACTTGTTGATATTTTCACTAATCTTACCTTAAATCATTAATATTTATTCCTCAAATCATCTTTATGCATATTTTTCTAGACACTCATTAATCTCCATACCACTATTTAAGAAGTTCCTAAAACTCTCAAACTGTTATGTGAGGTTAATGAGTACCAAAAAAAAAAATTAGATATGATGTCAGGAATAAATATTAATGATTTAAGGTGAAACTAATAAAAAAAATCAACATATGTAATCACATGATTACTTTTCCATCAATAATTTAAATTGAAATTATCAGAAATATTATTATACACTATTTTATTAATTTAATGAGTCATGTGATGAGTTTAAAATTTATAAAAAAAAAAATTAAACTTGAATTTCTAGTTAAATGAAGTTCCTTATATTTTATCCTAAAGATAAGGAAAGAGGAATACGAAGAATCTCATGTGAGGCAAATTCTATATATGGTACAGTTGAGGTCAATTTTAGAATACAGTTCATATATTCTTGAAAGTGGTGTATTTAAAAAAAAAAGGTAATTAAGATTTATTATTTTAGTGATAATTATATGTAATAGAAAAATTAAAAAAAATTATAACGTAAAAATCATCTACAATTTTAATATCAAGTTTTAAATGACAATTTTGCATTCATATTTATTATTAAGTATACATTAATATAGCTAAAATTTTGAAAAGATAAATCTGAATTCAGAGGAAGAACTACTCATGCAATTGAGGGCGCTGACCCCCAAATTTGAAAAAACAATACAAATTCTCAAGTAGACAAGTATTATTTGTAATTTTCTAAATTAGCTTCCAAATATATGAAATATGTGATATCTTTTAAAATTTATACGCAAGTGAGTGTATATTTAATTATTTATCTCCCCATCTAAATTTTTTTTTGGTTAATCATGAGATCTTAAATTTAGACCATCTATTCTCATTGTTTGAACCTCTCACTTTCAATATGAAATATTATTTAATAATGTATTATTACATTATTAAAATAATTTAGTTATTATAATAATTATTTATAAAATATAACTTTTTAATGTGTTAAAACATTATTAAATGAGAATGTAAAATTTTTTTTACACTAATAATATATTAAAATTAAATCTATATTTAAAATACTCTTATACTTTATTTTATACTATAGCGTAGCAAGTAAGGAAGGGTAGAGTCCGGTCAAAATAATGATAAGTTATTTTAGTATAATATTCTAAACTACTTTGTATCACTGTTTTGACAAGTCAAGAATCACCTGCTTTTGGAACCAAGAAGGCCACCGAAGGTGGAATATATGTTCACTGAGATTCTAAGACGTGTATTTTATATTTCCATTATCTCTTTTTCATTACTTATTGAATTGTTTATAACATTGATCATGTATGATTCCTGGAGAAAATTGGCAATGGAATAAAGAGATTCTGTAAATTTTAAATTACTCAAAATAATAATGTAATTTGGTTATTATTAAATAACTTAAAAAATTATATAAACTGTCTATTTACGTAAATATTATCTTTTTTGCAAGTCTCAAATGCTCTTCCATCATTTTACCCAGCTAGAAAGATTGGTTCTTTCTCAAGCTTTACCTAATTAATAAGATTGGTTTTTTTCCCCTAGAAATTTTATGTATCCACCTTATATTCATATAAGGCACATGACAGGTGCTTTAATCTCTCGTTTTCGATTGAAATTAAAATAAAAAATGAAAAAAAATTATTACCAAAACCTTCTTCAATGAAAAATTACAAAGATTTTCAGATGAATTATCGATTTTCGATTCACCTAATAAGTTTAGGATTATCATTAGACAAGAAACAATGTTCATTCTAGACAAAAAAGAATACATGAGTTTTCCAAATTCTTAATATTGTGCCATCCAAGTTTCAAGACACACCTGGCTATCTCTAGCACTCCTGAGCACTTCAATATCTAAAATTACTGGACCTGTGATATCTTTTTCTGTTAGGTTTCACAGCATTTGCAAGCTTCAAGGCAAGCACACTTACAGGTTGTTGAATAGATTATTAGATCATATTAGCTTACTTTATATTTAAAAATTTTAGTCAAAATGTCTCTGTTGATATTTTAATTATGAACTCTTCTAAATATCTAAAGAAGATGAAAATAATTAATTTTTTTAATAAGATTAACTATAAATGAAAAAAGAAAAATGAATCATCAAAAATCCTATTTTAATCCTTCTCTAATATGTTGGTTTTCAGTTTAATCTCACATATTAATGTTCGCAATTTGGTTTCGTACTAACCAAAATTCATCTTAATTTAGTTTTTCTTTGAACAAAATACATTTCAAATTCACTTCATGAAACGCTAAATTAATGTTAAATTTAATAAGTGAGGGGCTAGATAACATAAATTAATCTGTGAGAAATTAAATTAAAATTTATTTTATAAATATGTTTTCCTGTATAATGTTCACTTAATCAAACTAATAAGAAAACTCTTACAAAATAACGTGATAGATTATTGGGTATATCCACTTTCATTGATTTCATTGATTTAAGTAAAAGGGACACAATCATTTTAAATATTTTATTTTAAATATATATAAAGAAAACACAATTCAAAAGTCTTTATTTTGCGTGTCTGATTATACTCTATAATCTCTCATCCTCTAACTGAGAAAATATCTTAATTTATTGAGTACAATTTCGTACAAATTATGGGCACAGGGCACCATTACACACCACAATAGGGTGGTCAATGGTGCGTGGAGAACCAGGCAACACGTTATCGGTGCGCTACATACACGCGTGAGACAGCGCGTGATTCTTCGTCCTTTTCGATAAAACTGAGAGTTCTAGAGATAAAAGGAATCCAATTGTGCAGTGGGACCACTTCGATTGCGTCTGAAACATGACACAGAGAAGAAAGATGCCTTTTTCCTTTTTTATTATTTTTAAATTTTTTTTTAAACATTTGAATAATTTATCATTGCCGAACCCGAACGGAACCCAAAAGTTAAAGGAGGAGGTTTTCTTTTACAAACCCATAGATTCCATGTTTTTTCCATGGATGACATGATAGAATGAAGAATCTCTCTCGCTCCACTAAATTTTCCATTTTTTGTTTATTAACTTATGACTTTTAAATTTGAGATTCATCCCTTTATTAAATGGTGGCGTCTAAGGTGAACCAACAATTAAATGATTTATCAGTGGACTATCGATTACAAATCGTTAGATTTAATATAAAATAAATGGATGGTTTAGATCAGAGCAAATCAGATACCATTAATATAGGTTACCTGTAATAAAAAAATTATAAGTTAGACCCCAATAAAGTTTATTATTTTTTTGTAAAATATTACAAGTTTGTTCCCAATAAAATATTGTTATTTTTTGTTCTTCTTTCTCGTATGAAAAAGCTCTTATGCCATAGCCATTTTTGAAAAAAAAATCATAGATTGTTAAGATTGTAGCAGCTCGCAACATTATTTTTGCTGTTGCACAAAAGGAATATTATTTTACACAATTTATTAACATTTTTCAAAATCTTATCTTTGTATTGATTTAAAATTTATGCATTCTATTGACTTAAAAAAGAAAATTAATGATGTGTATAATTAATTTTAAATTATTATTTATTTAGACCAAACCATATAGTAAGAAATCTAATTAAACATATTTAAAATGTTGGTTTACAAAAACATAAATATTAGGCCGCTTTCAGGATCAATGAGAAATCTACTTGATTATTCTAATAATTAGTATTTTAAAAATTTTACAATATCGATATTATAGATTAATTTATAACATTAATTTTTTATTATTTTAAATTTCTCGAAATTCAAAAATATCTAAATATTAAAAAATATAAAATGTCTCATGAAAATGATTTTCTAAACAATTGTTGTTATATTTTTTGAGAATTATTTTATTTCATATTATTTAATAAAAAAATAAATTTATATTATGGAATAAGTTACTATGTAAGAAATAAAATTTGGTTACATATGAATAAAATACTATAGGTTGGAGTATTAATTTAGTGAGTGTTTTGTTTAGATTTTGTAAACTTAATTTTAAATGAACATGATTTTACAAACTTGATTTTAGTTAAAAGTGGGTTTATCCTAATGTGATTTATGTTTGGAGACTTATATTTTAAAAGTTATTCAGGTTATTAACTATTTAACAATTATTAAGGTTTAAGGGTCTAATTTGTAAATACAAAAGACTTTTTTTAAAAATATGTAAAGGGTTGGCAACCTACTATTACCTGTTATTTTACTGACTCATGGGTGGACCACATGTTATAGTTCTCCACGGTAGAAGCCACCTATTATTATATATTGAATATTAATCAAATCTCTATTCGATTCTTTACAATTATTATGATATAATTTTTTTATATTATTATTTAATTATATATTAAAAAATTTAATTATCATAATAATTATTTAAAAAATATAATTCTTTTAATAATTTACTGTAATAATATAAAATCCTTTTATAGTAATTTAAACTGTAATCATTATGCCTTACATAATAAACATTCATTTTGAATTAGTTCACTCTTTTTTTACTGCATCTACAATGCTTTTGTCGGATGCCTCCAATCAAAGAATCCACATCCACAAGTCACATGAATTTTCTAAATTGCCATCATAGCATTTACATATTTGCTAGTATAACCCTCTTATCTCATTCTCTATCCTCTCTTAAAACGACATCCATGGTTATAATGGGATTCACCCCAGCCCGTTAGGCCATTTCATTTTGCCTAACTCGAAAAAAAGTTGTTGGCATGACCAGAGTGAATCAATCAGGCCTATTCGGTTCATTTCATGTAAATATATTTATTTTGATCTAATTCGCTTGGTTCGAAAATAAGCCTTCATGTTAAACCAAACCTAATCCATTAATGGGTTTTGTATTGAACCAACTCGGCCTGAACAAAAGAACTAAATCGACTAGATCAACTCATTTGACAACTTTAATTATCACCATCTTTTTTTTTTCTTATTTATTTATAATATAAATACACACACACACATATATATATATATATATATATAAAAGTTAAGGATCCATACTTATTTTATTAAATAAATTTTATAAATATTCAAATTAATTAATCTAATTATTAGATTGAAAATTTTCAAAAGGTAATTCAAATCCATAAATTTTATAGAATTTAATTTAATTTTTCTTATATATTTCATTGAACTACAATTTTAACTTATGCTTTTAAATATAAATAAATGTTGCGTTAAATTAAATATTTATTAATGAACGATTTATCTTAAATTTAATATTTATCTATGAGAGCGAGAGATTAGCTCTAAATTGACTTTTGAAAAAATTGATATAGTAAATTAGTTAGATAAATTTAGCAAATTTAATTTAATTTTAGTTTTGATTTTAATTTTAGTATAAAATATTTTTCTAATTAAAAAAATCATGTATTATTATACTATTAAAAGTGTTTCATAATGCATCAAAATTAAAATTATTTAATTGTGTGTTTAATTTTAATTCATTGTAAGTAAAAAAAACTTTTACACTACCATTTAATAATGTATAATTGACATATCATTAAAATATTTAGACTTCTTAAATAATTGTTGTAATAATCAAACTTCTTTAATAATTTGTCAACAAATAATTAGATGATAGTACAAATTTACTTATCACGTTAATAATTAATACAAGAAGATACATGGTCAAGATACGACCAAACCATGATCTCGAATTATTATGATTTTAGCTTGGAAAGTAATATAAAATATCCCCTTTGTTATACCAAAAAAAAAAGTACTTGAATTTTCAGCCCAAATTTGAGTCTAATAAGTGACCTCACATTTCATATGCGCTTTGTATCACAAATTCTACTTTCTTTATTTCAGCCCATAAAAGCCCATAAACTAAGTTAACCATAATCAACATGTCAACTTAAATAAGATTAATAATGGATTGGTATTTTAAATTTTCAAAGAATAGGCAAGGGCATAATGGTATTTAAATTTTTGTGCTTGCCTTGGCTTTCGTCTATTGCTTGGTTGGAGCTCTATTATTATGTTATGTTATTATTCCCTAATGCAGTCAAAGGGCATAAGATTCTCTTAATCCTTCTTCCACTGGAAGTAATGATAGCATGGAATTGAAGCAGCCAGGCCACGAGTCATGACTTGGAGGATCTGTCAAGTTTCAACTGAGAACAAAATATTTGATTGGGTCAATTCAAGAGAAAAAAGATAGAAACAAAAGTGGGAGGTATGGAATTTGATTTTCTTTATAAAGACAAAGGGGAGGGGGAGGTGTGGTAGCGAGGCTGACCTTGTGGCTTGTGGAAAGTTAGCCAGTTGCCAACCGATCCTCTAAAGTTTGATGGCCAAAAGCAAAACATCACAATCAAATTTCAGGAGATACTCTGAAAACAGGAATCCAAGAAATGGTATCTGTAATAGTTACCAGAGTTTCATACTTACCTAATTCACACAATACACCCACTATTTTTGACGTAACAAGCTTGAAATTGTGATTTGCATTTTGAGAAACTTGGTTTTCTCAGTCAATTAAGAAGAAGGGCTTTGATAAGTCACAATTTTAATTAGAAGCTCTTAATGAAAGTTTGGAAGCTATTAAAGCACTAGCTAGTCTTTTTTTTTTCCAAACCAATAACTTGAAATAAAATCTTCTTGAGTTCTTACTGCCTCCAAATAACTACTACTACAGCTCAGTCCTGCTTGATACCCATTCTATTGAAGGACAGCTTCAAGTTTACACACTAGGTTCGTGAACAGGCCAATTTCCTTTCACTTTCAAGAAAGTTACGTCACCCCAACTTAGTTGGATCCAAAGAAGATCATAAGATACCTTATATAAGAGCTTTAGATGAAGACACAGGAAAATTCCTCCCATTCAATCACCAAAATAGGAGCATCTTTCACGTGATGATAATGGCATTTGTGTCAGCCCACCCACCCCCACCTCTTTCCTCATGGAGGCATCTATTTGTCTCCAATCCATGATAATTATAACAACGGCCCTGAGTTTTTTTGCCCTGAAGATGGAATCTTTTAGAATAATGGGTCATGGTACATGTCTGACAGTTTTTCACTACTTTGTGTGGCTGTTTTTGGCTTTTGGAGCTTTGTGTCGTTGTCTCTTTTAGGGATTGTTTTTTTGTTTGTGGCATTATTATTGTTGTTCTTGCTTGGCCCTTGCAAGAAATCCTCTTATTCTCTCCTCTGTCACACACAATACTTGATGATTATTTCTTTTATATTTTCCCTTCTATGACATATCTTAATTAATTACCTTCAAAATTTTAAGTCATAGAGCACCTCTCCATATGATGAGAAGGCTATAATCTCCTCAAGTTTAAGTTTTTTTTTTATTTACAAAAAACAAAATTTAAAGGTCAATTTCATTTCATACAAATAAAGCTAAGCAAAAGGATTATTTCTATATATGATAAGAATGCACTTATAAGTCATGTCAAGGTATAAAAGTAAAGCAATTAAATTCTCCAAGAAGGTTTTATCATGTCTCTTACTTTAAGCAAGCCTACGCAGTTTTGTAGGAGAAAATTACAATATTATAGTTCAGAAACTTTGATTGCAAAGGAAAATGCAATGTCTAATCATAAGGAATGAATTTTAACCTTGATCTTGTTGCTTCATGCGCACAACCAGTAGTATAACGATAAAGTCTTGTTTTGTTATTCTCACAAGGAAAATGCAGTGTATAATTATGAGGACTGAGATAGCAAAATCATCACTTTCCAGTTCAGGAATTTGCATTATGGCTTCCGTGGGAAGATTGTTCCAGACTCCCTATATCTATTTTGGTTGCTTTTGCACAAATTCAACCATTAGAATCTACAGTACCAAAACATTACAGACAACAGTAAAATCAATTGCATGGTGCATGCGTTTGCACACACATATCATAACGGCCAAGCATTTGAATGCATATAGTATCTTTGTAGATTTTTTTAAAAAAATATTTGGCCTTGCATTGTTATTATTTTTTTGTTTGACATTGCATTATCTTTTATCTAGAATTATTTAACTAACTGATTGGATATGGAGTGATAAGTAAATTAATTTCATGCAATGAAATGCATGAACTTCACTCTTTGGAACAATTTATTGCGTTTTCACTTTTCAAAATAAAAAAGCTTTCCAAATAAGTTTACAATGGGATAGAAAGAGAAAAAAACGTGTAGATTCAAGAAAACAAAATATGGCACAAAAAGAGAAGAAAGTAAAAGCTTCTATGATATGGGGCAATAATAAAAAGAACACATAAAAAAAATTGTTATTAAAATATGAGTAAAAATTTGGTTCGTTATCATTATAAAACTTTTTACAAAATCAATAAATAAAATGTACAATATTATTGTAATAGTTTGTTTCACTTACAGAAAATATTGTTTACATAAATGAAACTATATAATTTATTAATAATACTGAAAAATTTTACTTTGAATAAATTAAAATTATTTTTAAATATATCACAAGACAATAAAACGAAAATTTCCTTGAAATTGTTTTGCAATCTAATTCTGAGGAAAGAAAAAAAAATGTTAAAAAAAAGAATTGTTACGATATCTTAATAAGTATGATATTTATTATAAATTGTTAATTATTTATTAGTTATTAATTTTTTAATAAATTTTTAAAGATATATTAAATATAAATATTAATTAATAAATATTTAATAATTTATAATAAATACTTATACTTTAAAAAATATAATACCCGACTAATTTCTTTAAAAAAATGATGGTAGAGAATTTAATTAAACCAATTAATATCGATTTTGAAAACTAAATAATAATAATAATAATAAAATAATGATACTAAAGTAATTGAAGGAAGTAAAGGTAGATGCAGTTGAGAGAGCGCGTGGGAAATGATGAGAGAGAGTGAGAGAGAGAGTGAGAAGGAATCGGTTCGCCGCATATGAAACGGCGGTGCTTTTTAGCAGCGGTGGGGACCACCTTCCACTTTAAAAAAATTCTCTCTTTTCACAAACAGTAATGTCTCCCCCGACACCTAGTTTTGTGCTTCTTATTTTTTACCCCCACCTAATCCAAGGTTTAATTAACAGTGTACGAAATTTTTTGGTTAATGCGTGTTTAATTTTATACTCTGGTCTCCAAACTTTTTATACAACAAAAAAATGTTGGGTGAATAACTTTTTAATATATGGGTGTCAAATTTTTTTTTTTAATATATATATATATAGAGGTTTTGTAATTTGTAGTTAATACTTGATCACATATTTTATTTAGTTAAAATAAAATTATTTTATTTTATTTTAATATTTATATTTTAACTAAGTTAGATACATAATTAAATATCAATTATTAATTATTAAAAATATTAATATTCTTATAAAACAAAAGGTGCAACATATATATATATATATATAAAGAAAATAATGTGTATACTTATTAAATTGCCTGTGAATCTACGTATAAAAGTAATGATGTGATTTTTTATAAATTTAGAGGATAAATAAACTATACAAAAGGAGTGTATTTTTTTATTTGTGTGAAGAGTTATATATTTAATATTACACCATAAATAAGTTTCTGACTCATAGGTTCTAAAATTCTAACTATATGCATTTTTAAATCCTAATCCAAAATAACTTTAGGTCATTTTTATTTAACAACTAAAATTATGGATTATATTTGACCATTTATTATTTGAAAAGTGCCACCATATCATTTCAAATTTGTGATATATATAAATTTAGAGTTTAAAAAGTACAAACAAGTCGTAACCTCAATTTGGTCCATTCAAGTTGTATAAATCTAATATAACTTCATGCGTATTTAAGGTGTATAAATTTTTTTTTATAAGGTATGTAATCTATAACAAAAGCAATATTATTTCACATCATTTATTAACATTTTTCAAAATCTTAACTTGCATTGATTTAATGTTAATTGCCATAATTTAATTACTGAAAGGAAAATATAAGCTAATTAGTATGTTTCAAAGAGTAAATAAATAGTCTTAGATTCTACTGGAATTTATGCATTCTAGTGAGAAAAATAAAATTAATAGTGTACATAATTAATTTTAAATTATTTTATTTTTATCCCTACAATTCTTATTTTCTAGATTTGTCCTTGAAACCACTCATACTATATGTGTCTTGATATTAACTGAGTGGTGCACTTTAAAAAGTAAAATACAAAATTATAACCACTAATAAAAATAAATCAAGAGTGTAAAATTTTATAAAATACGACCATTCATGAAAAAATAAAGTTTATAATTTTACAAAATATAAGCACCAAGACAATAGATAATGAATGTGTGAGAATTTACTTCTTTGATGTTTTCATTAATGGTTACAATTCTATACTTTACTCTTTAAAATGTATCCCTCAATTTAGAGGATCTAAATTCATTTCTCTTGTACCAACTAAAATAAAATCTCATCTTTTATATTTCCCACATCGGTATGATTAGGGGAGGAGTTTGAAACATAAAAGAGGGAAGGATAATTTCTCTTTTAATTAAGAGAATTGTAAAATACTTATAAAAGTAAATAAAGAATAATTGAAAGGTTACATGATTTATAGTCTCTTATTTTAAAAAATTCTCAAACAAGGAGAATATTTACTCAAAATGAAAATTTTCTCCTCTCCTCTCTTTTCCTCTAAACTCCTTAATCTAAACATATACGAGAATGATATAAAAAAAACTAAAACATTTTACTTTCTTTACAATGTTTAAGTAAAAATTTCAACCGGGACATACATCACATCTCCTTAATTATTAAGTTAACTCCTTACACAATCCACACTTTTAAGTTATTAGAATAGTGAGACTTTATAAAATATCAATTTAATACAAAATAATATTCTTTTTGTTTTGTTTTGTTTTCGCCAAACAAAAAAATCTCCTTTAAGCCACAGTTCTTTCGGTTGAAGTTATGTTGCAATCATAGTTTTCTATGAGAGGCGAATGTTGCTAGGAAAGTACCAAATTTACAAACATGTTCTATGTTAATATGATAGAATTTTGATTAGGTGTTCTAGTGTTTTCAAAATTTAAATTTAATCTTAAGAATAAAAATTATGGTTAAGGAATAATTATATGACATTTTAAAACTACAAAATTTCAAATTCTTAAATAAAAAATTGGATTGCACTATTTGAAATATCAAAAAAGTTGATGACTTGTGGACAAATACCCCATGATCACCTCAAGGGGAGGTCTTCATGGATTCTGCTATCCACATTCACATGAGCTCTACTTTCAGCTCAATGTTCGACAATTATACATTTATATGGATCACCCATTATCAAGAGCTCCGTACAGTAATTTCTTAACATGTTTTTCTTTAATGATCTCTCATATAAAAATTTCCAGAGTTCTAAATGCCATGAACCATTGACGATGCTTTCATAAATTTCAGGGCAAAAGGAATCGACAAACTTAAAAAGCAAGATAGATGTTAGCTGAGACTCCTAAAGTTTTGTCTATTGACAATATTGTAAGCAATCGAATGTAGGCTCCTACCTAAGGATATGACTGGATGGAAGAGAAAGGAAGGGCAATAAAAGTTTTAAGTAAACATTTCTCTTGTTTAAGAATTTTATAAAAAGAGGAAGAGAAAATGAGTAATTTTCATATGATCCCCTAAAATCTTCCCTTATTCACTTTTATAAACATTTTAAAATGACCTCAATTTAAAGATCCAAAAAAAAAAAATTCATAGTTTAATCCCTATTTCCTTCCCTTCTCTTTCTTTTTCCTTTCTTTTCCTTCCTTTCTTAAGACCAAACATATCCCAACTTGCCCTAATACAACATTTTTCTCTCAATAATAATAATAGTAAAAAGGAAAAAGTGATCGTGAGCAAAAAATGTTTATATTAAACGTGAAGGTGATATAAATTGGGAAAGAGAATAGCATGCAAACTGGTTAAATTCTTGGGGAAAATTACAGTAGAACTTGATCCAATATTAGAAAGTGAAACGGGGGAAATTAATCATCCAATATCCGTGAAGTCGAGGCCCTACTGAAATCCCCTCAGCCCCCATTTTTTACCCCAAACCTAAATGAGGATAGTGTGGTACAACAAGGACGCTATATTTAATGGATGTTAGTTTGAAACCGACCAACTAGGATCTGTGAAGATTAATGGTGATTAACCAAGAAAAACCTAAGGAACAAAGAATCATGAGTTTAGAAGTCAAAAAATAGCAAGATACAAATTGAAAATTCAAGGAAATATCTAAGAAAAATCTAGAGACAAAGTAGGTGAAAGAAAACCATGAATAAGCCAATATGCTAAGCTAACCAAAGGAAATGGTTTTCCCAAGAATACCCCGAGGCTACCAGATGGTCAACGAGGAATGGTCCTTGACCATTCAGTTGTGGGGGTACTCATAGTTTGGGACCGTGAGTGCGTTGGGCAATGGGCATGCTGAGTCCCAGGTGCCATGTGAAAGAGAGAATTGGGCAAAGTTACATGCGAATTGTAGGTCAGAAGTGACCATATTTTGTGAAACGTGCAACGTACAGTAGGGATTGAGAAGAAAATAAGTATATTGATGTAATCGTGTATAAGTTTGTATTGATAAAAATTTTGCATCAATGAATGAAGTAATTTTAGGGAAAACTGTAAACAATCTGATCATGCATCATGCAAACCATATGTCCTAAGGAAAGGGATTCTGTTGCAAATGGATTAACATGGGATGAGTGCTTCATTAAGCTTGCGATCCCAATATGACGCTTGCGTAACTTCATTTCTTTATGGCAAAAGATCCTTCACTTTCTAGTTTCTAATGAACACTGCGAAACTCCCAAGGCAATTATACTCATTGATAGAAAATAAAATAGTCACCAAAATATAGGCCAGTAAGAAAGTGATTTATGAAAGCAACCAGTTAGAACTACATTATTTAATAAACTTCCTATATTTCTGTATGCATATGGATTAATATGGCATAACCCAAAAAACAAAATCTCTAACTTTTACACAGATCTGTAAAACCAAGTCAATATTCTATTCTAATCAAGGTAGAAGGTTTGAGACTAAACCAGCATCTCCTCAATGGAATGGATGCCTCAATTTTTACTTTACAACTTAAGATTAAAACTCAAGCTCTGGTACATCCTAGGTGGACAGGACTATACAGGAATTGAGCTTGCCTAAGGAAATCTGCACTCTAAAGGTTATTTTGAGGAAAAAAATAAGAACAAGGAGAGAAAAAGGGGAGAGGGGGGTTCAATTCAGACCACCTCTTTTGGTATCTTTCAGGAATCAGGAGAACCCTAAGCCTGGATTATCCTGGAGGAGCAACATAACATGCGCTTACATAATGCTTGTCCATTATATATATATATATAGAAAATGATTATATGCTATTAGCATTGCTATAATATCAAATACGTAATCATCATGAAGCAACAATTATGTCCAGTGGATAATTCTGCTTTTATGTACTCCCATACTTTCTTTACAACATTGGCCTGAAATACTTCATCTGTACCAAAGAATTTCACAAGAGCATCTGAAAATCGAAGGGGCACTAGAAGACCAGAAGTTTCCTTCTACCCTTTTTTTCTGCTTTAACTCATGAAAATCAGATTATTATGCTACTAGTAGGAGTCACCACTGAAAAGTATGGTTATGTATTTATGATATTATCTATAATTGATTCAACCAATGCTTAGTATCATGGTTTCAACATACAGACCTTAGCCTAAAAATTAGTAAGTCATGACTCAAGGTGGTGGGTAATTATTTGATGTTTCAAAACTCCTATTCTCTCTCTCTCTCTCTCTTTATATCTACTTTTACTCAAAATTTAAACCTTATACCTAAACATGTAACATCATTATTTATTTATTTTTAACCTTAGTAAACACAATAAAATAAAAAAGCAGATTCAGATGCACAAGTTAGTGTTGTGCCAATATTGAAAACAACTAAGGTATTAAAACTGCATGTCAGTCTTGCTGACCAGAAAGCTTAATCCCTTGCATTAAAGTTATATCTCACCTTTAGGCTCTTCTGTAGACCACTTTTACTTTATTGAGACTCATGTAGAGCTTCTGCAAAGTGAATGCAACAAAATATAATCATGCTATAAAAAAATACGAGATTTTCTCTTATTGTTAAACATCAGCATAAAAAAAAGAAAAAGGTAGCAACACTGCATCAACAGTTAATAGTGTTTTGAGTAGGCATCCTGTGAAGTTTCACTTAGCAAAATTCCAAAGTGAAGTAAAATACAGTATTGATGTATCATAAATCATGACTTTGAAAACACTTACCCTCTCCCTCATCTGATGGACAAATATGCTAGGAAAGGGCTACGTCCATTTGAATCATTTTGATAAAATCTAAAAGAAAGCGCACACATTTTATGGCATATAGTATTTCTCTTGTTCTCTGGATTCAGTAAACTACACTCCAAAAAATAGTTCCAAGAAGCAAGATTTACATGGAATGAGAAGACAATCAAATAAGAAAAATTAAATGAATTTTTTAAATTTCTTAAGACATTGAACTGAAGCAGCATACCAACTCTTACAATCCCCAAATGTACATCTGTAATGACTAGTTAAGATACCCCGGTGAATGCTAACATGCTGAGAAAAGGTTACATAAACGGACTCCTTTTTCTTGAAATTGGCTCACCCCTTCGTATACTTATTTCAATAAAGAAAAATAATGAATTTACAAAAAGCAACAGCAGAACCAGAATTAAAAAAAAAATGCACCCCAACAACCACAAGCATTCTACTCTTTCAATAAGTAGTTAGTGGCATTTATAGGTCTTTTCTTTCCTTAATCAAAGATCAATTAAATATCAGAAAAAATATATAGTAAAAATAACTGTCAAGGGCCAAATCTCTTAAAAGTTTAAGGCTTTAAGCTATTAAGTGGAAGCTCAGGAATGATTTTATCCAACATGACCCCTTATGCAAGAGCCCTTTGGCCTTGAAGCGTGGACAATACACAAGCTCATTTTACCTTGCGCTAAAATTATCCTTAAATTACGAAGAAAGGGGAGCAACAAGGATCCAACTCCCACCCACTTGATCATAGAGGCATATCATGTTGAAATTATAGGGAAAAAGTAGAAAAGAAGGAAAAGTATTATGTGATTCAAACCACTAACACTCCTTTTTATACTAATAATTTGGGTTGAGTGCTAGTTTAGTACAACTAGTACAATTCTAGTCAAATAAGACTAATAACATCATAAGACTCCTAAAACAATAAGAATTTGTTAGGCCTGAGGAAAATGAGTAATGGCCTGTAACAACCTTGCCTACGTGGCAAGGAGTGTGGGAAGCAATGGGGATTGGTGAGGAGCAAGGATAAATGGGGAGGGAGGAATCTCAGAGGGGGGCATCCAGAAATTGAGTAAGGGTTTGGGGCCATTTGGCAGGGAGGAGCATACACATGAAGTTCTGCAGGAGTGTTATTTCTGTTCTAATTTGTAATTGCAGAGGTCTTCCTTTGCTTCTAAGGAGCTGCCCTCCATATTTTCATATCAATAAAACTATGTTCCTAACAGAATCCTAATATTCTAACAATAACCAAAAATGTAAAAGGATATATGTATCAAACAGTACAAAACCTCAAATGACAACCACAGCAAAGTGTAGATACAATTAAAAGTCGTTAGAAAATCAAAATCTGTTATACTCTCACCATCAACAAATTGGCCCAAGACAAGGTAGTCAATGGCGGAACGCGGCGCGTAGCGGCCACCCCCAAAAATGCTATTCTAGTATAGCGGATCGCGAAACGGCCGCTACACCGAAGATAGCGAATATAATGTAAAAAAGTCATAAATTTGTAATACATACATAATTGATACTCAAACTCAAGTGACTCAACTCAAGGACACATTCATCATTCATCTTACTCATTGTCAATTAGGAAAATAAAACTTAAAAGCACCAATAACAATAAGTCTAACAAGCATAATCAAATACAAAGTACATTACCAAATCTTAAACAAGTCTAAGCCTCTAAGGCATAAGCTAAGCATTCAACAAGAAAGCAATAAACATCAATCAAAGTCATCATCTTGGTCCTCCAAGTTCTCTTCATCATCATTGCTTTCATCACTACTCATCTTGTAGGCCTCTTCCTCTTCCTCTTGAGTGTCTGTATCATCCGCTTCTTCCTCTTCCTCTTCAATCCTTACCTTAGAGCTTGAAGGTCTTGAAGTTTTCTTCCTCTTTCTTGTTTGCTTCCTAGAGTATGTTATAGGCTCTTCAACCCAACTACATTAGCAACATCTCCCCAAGTCAAATTATCATCATCAAAAACCAACTCTTCTTCAGCAGCTACTCCATCTCCACCCATTTCTCCTACTAACTACTCATTATTGTCATCAATGTCATTTAGGACAATGGGATCAATTACATCACGGTTGTCAAAACGTTCTTTAAGGGCTTGATTATACTTGATGAAAACCAAATCTTGTAACTTTTTATGCTCAAGCTTGCTTCTCTTCTTAGAATGGACCTATTGTATAGTTAAAAACAAATGTGTTAGTTTCATGCGACTATATAGAATGAATGTATTATCATTCAATCATCCACTTACATGCTCAAAAGTACTCCAATTACGTTCACATCCAGATGCATTGCAAGTCAAGCTCAATACTTTTATGGAAAATGCTTGCAAATTTGGAGTAGAAGATCCATACATCCTCCACCACTCAATGCCATAAGCAAATATTAACAAAAATGTGTTGTAATGTAATTAAATTTATGTAGAAATGTGCTCTTACTTACCAGGAGCCAATTCTGCCCTTTGTCTTATTGCTGCCTTCAAACCAAAGATGCCCGCAGCTCTCTTATATATTGGCAACTCTTGTGTAACATTATCTACCCCTTCTTCAGTTGGTATCAGCCTCTCAATTGACTTATAAAATCCCTCTATCACCTCTGAAACAAATTCCATTTGTCGATTAGTATAGAAGAACTCTGGATTTAAGAAATAACCTGCTGCATGCAATGGATGATGAAGCTGGCAATTCCATCTTCTATCAACGATATCAAATATCTCCTTGTACTTGTCTTCATTTCCGTTGAAGGCTATTTGTATAGTTTCCTTAGCCCTATCCATTGCTTCATATATGTAACCCATTGCTAGCCTTTTTTCATTATCAGCAAGTCTAAGAACTCGCACAAGAGGCCCCATAGCTTTGAGAATATAAACAACATTATTTCAAAATGAAGTCATCAATACAGTCTCAATTGCCTTTTTCCCTTTAGCATCTTTGGATGTCTTAGATCTCAACCATTCTTCAGATGTGAACATCTTTCTAAGATTGTTTTTTTGTTTATGCAGCCTTTGTAATGTAAGGAAGGTTGTAGTAAACCTTGTGACCCCATACCTAACAAATTCTGTCTTGTTTGTGAACTTCCTCATTGTGTTTAAGGCCAAAGTATGATTGTAAATGAATCCTACAAGAGTGATGCCTATTTGTATTGTCTTCTTCACTCGGGGAAGCTTTCCAAAGTCTTTTAACATCAAGTCCACAGAATGCGCAGCACATGGAGTCCAAAAAAGATGTTTTCTTTTTGGCTTGTAATAATTTACCAGCTAATACATAGTTGCTGCCATTGTCCGATACAACTTGAACAATGTTTTTCTCTCCAATCTCCTCTACAAAAGCATTCAACAACTCAAATATCTTCTCACCAGTTTTAACAAATCCAGAAGCATCAATAGTCTTTACAAACATAGTCCCAGCTAGACAATTCACCATGAAATTTATTAAGGTCCTATTCCGTCTATCAGTCCAAGCATCTGACATAATTGAACAACCAAATTTTGCCCATTCTTCCTTGTGACCCTTCAACATTTCCTTTGTGTGCTCTAATTCTTTTTGAAGGAGTGGAACCCTCAATTCATGATAAGTAGGAGGTTTCAGGCGTTGATCATAGTTTCCAATAGCTTCAACCATCAACTTGAAGCTTTTCAAACGGGCTGCATTGAAGGCTATTCCTGCTTGATAGAAAAAGCAAGCTATGTACTGAATAGTTCTATTCCTTGCTTTATCACATCCATCTTTTATACTTTTTTGCCTCATCTTGCTTGCCTTTCCACAATTAAGAGTTTCTTCAAGTTTCTTAAAAAGAAGTAAATCCATGGGGCCTTTTACATTCTTACCTTTCTTGGATGGAATGACACTAGAAGGGGTATCAGATGATGTTACCGATCGTTTCCCACTCCGAAGAATGCAATTTCTTGCACCTCATCTTCCTCATCATCCTCCTCTTGCAACTCAACACTATATGAACTCTTATCAGCCTTTTTTTTGTTAGTAGCTTCCAACAACAACTTCTTCACTTCAGGTGGGCATTTTTTACAAGCATTTACATCACCTTTTATACCAAGCTGATGTCTCTTTGCTCTAATAATCCCACCATTAGTAACTTTAAGACAAAAGTCACAAGTAACACTCTTCCTATTGTTCATATCCTTCAAGCTATTCCACTGTCATCCTATATCAATATTATCACCCGTAGGCTTTGCCATAGGAACAGAAGATGAACTACTCTGGATGGAATGTAATTGTGATGATGCCATGAACAAAAGTGCAAAAAACAAAGGGAGACAGAGGGCTGTGCACAACACAGACCAATAGCTGAGAAGGATGGGCAGCTGAGAATTGGGGAAGGAGCAGATACCAGTGTGCGAACAAAGGTGGGCAGGTGCAAAGTGTGAACTGGGTGCAAAGCACGTTGCAACATGCGGCTGAATGGCTGAACGGCTAAACACGCGGGTGGAATGTGCTTCTTGTGTGCGAAGGAAAAGGGATGGGGTCCATGGGGCATGGGCAACCCTAAAATGTATTCCTAGTGTGCGAAAGAGGGAAAAGACATGAAAAAATAGCCCAAACAGTGGAAAGAGGGCGTTCCAGTTGGGGTAAAACAGAGATTTGTGCTCTGTTCAGAAATGCGGCCGCTATGGCCGCTATAGCGCATCACACTGCAACGCACCGCAACAGGCGTTCTGTGGCGGCCAAGGGTTGTTCCGCGTCACTATGCCGCTATTCGCGCCGCTATTGACTACCCTGGCCCAAGATGTCATCTAGTTTAACATGCATAAGCATGGTCCCAATAAAACATTAGAAGATTTGATAATACAAACACTAGTACTGCTAATGCCGGTATAACTTGTAATCCATCCATAACCACATTGGACTGTATTTGATGCAGCTTATGAAGTTCTTTCAATTAAAAAGCTTTGTAGAAAGGGAATTAAAAAATATATATTGAATCCTCTACCAGATTTCTCTAGCATAAAACAGCTCTGTTACGCCAATGAGGTTGGCTCAACTGTAAGATCGAATTGTGCCAAATCAAAGGTCTTGGGTTTGTTTCATGTTAGTGATCCTTCATTGGTAAGTCATCTGTAAGTGCCACCGTACGCCCTTGCTAAGCCATGTGGATGCCCTAACCTTGGAATGGGAAACCTCCTCTCCCCCTAAACTTTTTTGTACCAAAAACAAAACAGCTCTGTTACAGTTTGACGAAAAGAGTTTTGAATAATTTTTTTAAAAAAACTATACATATTAAAAGTGCTTTTAAGCACAACCAAACACATTAAAGCACTTCATAAGTTCATATAATTCAGAAGTGCTTATCAACAAACACAATGCAGCATCAAACAGGTCTTAATATGTGAAATAAGTCCTTATGAACACATCTGACAGAATAAAACAAAAGCACAAACAGTTTATGTAAGACCTATCCATTCAGAACCATAGAATTCATTCATTGGAAGGAACATGAAAAGAAGAAGGAAGTGACATCATAGAGACTCCTTTTTCCTAAATCTTCCAGCCTTAATGAAATCAATAGAAAGTTGTTACATCCCTTAAGAGACAACTTGAGTCTAAATTTTTCCTTCTGCGTGTGAGTAAAGCCATAAGATGGATGCTTGAGCAATAAATCTTTCCACATTTCCATTAACATATAAATTTTCAATCCCCATCATTGCAATATTGTCCTAAATAACTGTCCCAAAATACTGATATAAAACTCATTACAAATCCTCATTGCCACAGATACAAAAGTAATCCAAACTCAGTATTGCTCCTAAATAAATTTTAGTTTGAACTCTAAAGAATCTACAGATGTATTCTGCATAATTATCATACCTGATCTGTTTTCAACTAGTGTAGCATCATTTGCACCAGAAAAAAAAATGACATATTGTTCTATCGAATATGGAACAATTTTATATCCTAAAGAAATTCAGCAATGCCATCAATCAGCAGTACAAAGATTTTGTTAGCAATGCAAAAATATGTATTGGCTTTTATTCCAGATGGTTCAGTGCCATCACTTGTTATACAGAACAATCGTCAGTTCCCATTTAAAGAATTAAACTGTTGAAAAGAAGAATCATGAACAACCCAAGCCTACAACAACGAAGTTAAAAGAAAACATTAACTTAATTAATATATAGCATAACAAAAATTTATATTTCTTATCATAGATTAACCCAATAAAATAATAGTCTCTAAATCTCTATGCAGTGCAATATACAACTGGGATATTTCAGAGGATTGTTACCAAACTGGTCAAGAAAGCGTTCATTTTGCAACCATAGCAGTCAGTAAAAAGAACCACTGAAAGTACAGAAATCAAACATGTTCTAGCCACAGGTGTAAAAACATAATCTGGCCAGGCAAACTCCTAATATAAACTTTCTCCAAACCATGATCATTAATGTAGTATCACCCTGTTTCATCAGAGTCTGAATCACTATTGAAGTTAATATTTTCAGTTTCCATTGAACCCTGCTGCAATGTCTGATCTCCTGCTTTATGAAAATCTTTTACATCTTCTAGAACATACGGTTCAACCAATTTCCAGAACCAAGTCGAATTGCTTCCCAGTATACCAATCCAAAATATCCTCCCTTTTCCCTTCACTTTACAATCTATAGACATGGTTTTAAACTTTCTGACAATGTTCTCAACACCCTCACGACTTCCCTTTATCTTCAGCAAAATATCCCCTGCTGAACTTCTATGGCCCCCATATATGTACCAGTATGCAAGAACACATGGTGACAGCCACCTATGGACTAGTTTTGGAATTGTAGGATGGCCTTTTGACCAAAACTGATCTGCGTAAAAGCCAAAACGAGAGCTTGCAATGGTACAAAACCTATCTGGTATGTTCTCACTATCATCACTTGGCTTACAAGAAGGATGCAGCCACTCATAAAACTGGCTATGTATATGACCCTTCAAGACATAGTGTCTGTCAGAATTACTATCAAAATCAAAACGGATAATGTGATCCCTTCTTTGGTCATCTGAATCAATCTGCAAACCACCTAAAAGCATCCCAATTAATATTTCCCTCTGCTCTTTGCTTAGCTTCAGGCTTATTGGTTTTTTAACAATTTTCCTGCTCATGCTCAGGATAAATTCAAGCTTTTCCATTAATGGGGTTTCAATTTCATATTTTTTCTGGCACATAAAATCATAGATCTTCTCTGCCTTTTTGTAATTTCCAGAAGACAGGTATCCACTTAAGATGGTGTTGCATGATCGAGCATTAACACCAATAGTCCCATCACGATTCATTTGGTTAAAGATATCCTCAGCCTTGTCAAGATTACCAACTTTTACCAAAGAATCCAAATATATACTGTATATAGTACAATTGGGACGGCATTTCTCCAGACACTGGGAGAATGCCTCTTCCAATTTATCATGCAACGACAAATTGAAGTACATGTTTAGTAAATAAACATATGATGGTGTAAGGGGCTTCAGACCACTCTTGACAAAATCTATCATGATTAATTCTGCAAGTTCTGATTCTTGTGCTTTGCATAGGATCTCTATTATTTTATTATATGCTGCAACACTTGTTTTCCCTAGCAGCTCCTGCATCTCCCTAAATATCTCCAAAGACTTCATAGGCATGCCAACCTTTGAGTAGACTTCCATTTTATACACAAAAGCCTGTGATGGAGGATCACTTTCAAACTGGAGAAGTTTGAGCCAAGTTTTCTCTGCTTCCTCCACTTCTCCCTCCCTTGCGCAAGACCTCAAGATGGATATTAGCACTTCTCTGCCCTCCTCAATTCCAGCCTGTAGCATCTCTTCCCTCAATGCATCTATCCTTTCTTTATCTATGGTATCCTGATAGCTATGTAGCCAAATTAGGCCCCCATAAATATCTTTATGTATGTCAAGTCCAGTTGTAACCAAATGATGATATATAAACTCAGCTTGCTTAAGGTAATGCTTGGACGAGATCCCTGGTTTGCTTACAAGAGCTTTGAAGAGGGAGTTATGCAAACTAAGACGGGGCTGGTAACCTCCCAACTGAATCATACGATTGTAAATGCTGCATGCTTCATCCAAAGATCCTTGAACAGGAGCACTAAGATAAGCAACAATTAATATATGGAATGTTGACTCACTAGGAACACGGCCTTGATTGATTATATCATCAAATATCTCACGGCACTTTGAAAACTTTCGCTCTTTACCCATGTAATCTGCTAGCTTGGTAGCAAGAGCAAAATCAAATCGATACCAATGTTGTTGCATCATCCACTTGTATACCTTTAGAGAGGACAAAATTATTAAATAAACAACATTTGTGAACAAATCGAGCTTATGGTGCAAATTGTAAAATGTTTTGTTCAAGTAATCAAGCAAATAAATAATGACAGCCAATACCAAGCAGTAGAAGAAACACTGAATAAGCAACCAATCCTCGGGAAGGACTGATTTGATAAAAACCATTCAAGGTAAAAAAAAATTCCATGATGAATAACCAATGTGTAACTAGCAACAGGGGAGCTTTACACCATTCACTATTCCACATCTAAATTTATGTTAGCCATAACAAGATCACAATGAATTAACATGCCATTATGCCTCCATTTATGAAGCTTCATAAATCTAGGCACATCAACTAATAATTAGATAATATTACTAAAAGATTTCCCTGGATCTATACTTAGTAATGCTTCGTACCACTTTTCTATGAAATGTAGTCAAATAAAATACCATTAAGTGACCAAAGAACTATGGCCAACGCTTAGTTTCACAGCACTGGAACTTTGTTAAAAATGCCAATTTCATGCATTTCTAAAACAGCATTGTTAATATATAATGTACACAAGTCCATTTCCATTGGCTTCCATTCGTCCATTCCAGTGAAAACCATTTCATACTAAAATCCAGCTAGACAAAAATGGATAAGGATGAAGAATTATTCTTAGAATCAGTAAAGGACAATTTCAAGGACAGCAATGATAAGTTCCAGAAGTTCACCAATTACTCAACATATTGTTGCTGATTTCCTTTCCTTATATTCCTTTGTTTCTGCTTCTATTTGGGTTGAACTGTTGTTAGGTCCTGGTAATGAGCAATTAGAGACAACTGTGCTTTGGAGTCTCTATATAATGGCTATTCCCTAATTTCTCCCACAATTAAAGCCTAGGGTTCTTATGAAGCCACACGGATTTGCCAAAATTGGTGACGTATCCGTATTGCACTTGTAGCCAACATTGATACCTATAATACTGCTGCATCTGTATTTTTGGGATATCGATGTTTTTTTTTTTTCTCGAATACCCACCAAGTCAAAAAATCCTGGATACAGATTCAAGCTCCATTCTCACCAATTACCCTTAAAACATATTCCCACTCTCTTACAATCTTGCCCTCCTCAAAGTAAATCGTTGAGGAATTTTACCAAGTTTAAAGTTATTTTCTTTTACATATATAAATATAAATTTATGTTATTCAATATACATCGTACCCATATTCTAATACTTTTAAAAATTATCCTATTTACGTATTATTGAATACTCGTACCCGTGCAACATAAGAAGCAAGAAATTCAATTCCCAGAAAGGTTTTAATTCTCCCACAAACGCAACCGCAACTGCACGAGCAATTTAAAACCTTTTCCAGAAGCAAAATTAGCCCTAAAAACAGTTAAAAACGAATACGAAACGGGAACCACTTTACCCTAAACCCAGTCTCATTCTCGCGAATCCTCATGCAATGCACGGCGACATAGGTAGCATCTTCCTGCCTCATCCACTTCTTCTGCGCATTCAGAATCCTCACCAAAGTCCCCGCCTTGTGCGCCGGCAACTCCTTGCACAGCCACGCCACCCTCGCCCTCCGCCACTGCTCCGGCACCTCGCTCAATTCCTTCACCTCCACCTCCGGCGCCGCCAGGTGCTTCATGTCCGCCGCCGCACAAGACCTGTCGAACTGGAAAACCTCGTCGGAGTAAGAATCAAACGCCGCCTCTTCAACTCTGACGGAGGCGCCGGAGGCCGAGGAAAGCCGCGGAAATTGACGGGTTAGGGTGAGGTTGCGGCGGTGGAGATTGGAGAGGGAGAGTGTGAGGGAGCGGAAGAGGGTGAATGTGGAGCATGGAAAAGTGCGCATGGAGAAGGAGAAGGAGTTGTTGTTGAAATTAGGGTTAGGGTTTGAGGAAGAGTTGTGAGCGAAAGGTGCAAGTGGAAGAAGAAGCTCTTGTGCTCTCACTCTCACGACCATGTCTATCTCTGCTTCTTCGCGCTGTGCCTCCCTTGTTCTGTTATCATAGGATTTATCATTTATGAATATTATTATTATTTATTAGAATAAATGTGATTCACTAAAAAAAAAATTGTATATTTTATTTTTTAAAAATTATACACACATTAATTAGTCATTCAATGTTAAAAATTTTTACATAAATTTAATTTTAATTTATTATTATTGTAAAAAAAATTACATTATCAATCAATTATATTTTAACACATCATTAAACATATGTTTGGGATAAAAGAGTTTAGAAGAGAAAAAAGGGTGGAATAATTTTTCATTTCTAAATTAAGAGAATTATAAAATATTTATAAAAATAAATAAGTGATGATTAAAAAGTTACATGATAATCTCTCATTTTATCCCTCTCATTTTAAAATAATTCTCTAATAAAGAAAATATTTACTTAAAATGAAAAATTATCATTCCCCTCCTTTCTCCTCCAAATTCCTCCATCCAAACATACCCTAAAGAGTTAAACTTCTTAGATAATTATTATGATAATCAAAATCTTTTAATAATATGACAATATATGATTAGATGATAATGTAAAGAAACTTTATACTAATAATATATCAAAATTAAACTTTTTTTACATTATATTGAGAAAGATTTTTAAGTAGGTACTTTATTCAACAATTAATATGTAAAATGACACTCTAAAGATAAATGTATTTATAATATGACTTACATAATCTTACACATGTTTAATATTGAAATAAGTATATATGATAATGTTAATGTTTACTTAAGAATTTTTCTCAAATTAGTCATTAAAATAATATCAAATAAATTTTTAAAAGAAGAAACTAATGTTATTAGTTATTTTTAAAAAACTAATTTAATGTCATTTATACATTTAAGATTAATGTAATGTGACGTATGTTTTTAGAACAACAAAACGAATGCCTATTTTATTTATTATTTTATTATTAATGGCTCGTCGACGGCGGGAACAATTGTTGGGCCTCGATTTACTGATTCGGCCCAATTAATTGGGTCGTTTGTTCCTTGGCCCAAGCTGGTCACCCGTCGGCTTTTGTATGAATTAATCTGGGCCGTATACAAAAAAACTGAGCCATAGTGTAATCAAAGATGTGATGTGATGATCTCAAAAACACAAAAACATGCTGAGTTGGTTGGATAAATAGAACTAACTTTGATAATAATAAAAAAAAAGATAAATTGAATAAACCCACACAAAAGGTGATTTTATTTTGTTAGAAAGGATGTCTTAAAATTTTATAAAAATAAAATGTCTTAAAATATGGTGAGGAATTTTTTTTTAAAAAAAGTTAAATTCAACATTCATAAAAATAAATTCGTAACTTATGAGGTATGTAAAAAAATTAATATGGGGTCTTAATTTTTTTGCACTTCTAAATAAGTTATAAATGAATTTTTAAATATTTGAAAAATTAGAATGCTTACATATGTTCAAACCTTGGACCAGCACTCAGAAAAATTTATTTTCTTAAATGCATCAGGACGATGTGAGGAGTGTGCACTTAAGATCGTCTGAGAAGGAATTTAATCTCAATTAACATAAATGCTTACCCTGAGATATCCTTATCATGAAAAGCAAAATGCATACTTATCAAATCACTCCTTAATATTTTAAAAAAAATATCGAGTGTCACTATAATTATGATACTTATTACTAATATTATATTATTACATTATTATATATATTATATTATATATATACACACACACACACACAAATATTTTAACAAATTATTTTTACATATTACTAAATATGTGCGATTATCATGCATCACTTAAGTAGTTTGTAAGTTTCGGTTTTATATATTGTATGATGAAATATAATTAAAACCTTATTGCATGCAATATTTGTTATAGAGCAAAGTCCCGTTTTAGTTTGTAATAAAAGAAGTCCCATATCTCACCTCGATTTATATCAAGATGTTATAAACTTAACATATATATATATATATATATATATATCAGATTTACTGGAAAGAGTTTAAAAGATAATCTTAATATTTTATTTTTCATCTTAATCTTATTGGATATATCAGTCAAAACAATCAGAAAATCACAAAAATAATAATTGAATAAACATTCAAGCTTGGTCAGAATTAAGAAATCCTGATAAATTATAATTTAAAATTATAAACTTTATGTTAATAATAGTGATGCTTAATATAAACAAAGATGTATACAATTTACTACAATTGTTAAGGGCCACGTACATGAACTGCGAGCCTTTTCCATATCTTATTGAGAAAATGATCCAAAGGATTAGTTTAAAAAAATAATTTTTATTTAATTTATTTTAAAAATTAATCAAGTATTTAATTAATAATTTACATATAATTAATTATGTATCAAATATTAAAATAAAAATAAATTATTAATTAATTATATATAAATTATTAATTAAATTAATTAAATATTTAATTATTTTTTAAAATAAACTAAATAAAATTTATCTCTTCCAAAACCGTTTATGTCATTTTCGAATATTTGGGTTGGGATGTCTACTTTCAATGTACTTACTAAAAGGGATGAGACAAGTAGAATCAAAGTGGGAAGAAGTACAAGATTGGAGCTTTATGGCTGCTTCTACGTATATATATATACATATATATATATATATATACATATATATATATATATATATATATATATATATCTGTGTGTGTGTGTAAAATAAAACATGGAAGTGGGTTGTAGGAGTTTCAGTCAAACAAGAAACTATCTATTTATCGAGCAAACAACTATTTTAGGAATTCAGCCCTGATGCATATTATTTTGGTCAATGTATCCATCTCAGTTTGCTTCAACATGAAGTTTTGACTACGTCAACATGTTCCCCTGCCTGTAAGCTACTATCAACTATGCGTCATTCATGCATTTTATATTTCTACTAACACTTTCGTCCATTTTATTTTTTGGAATGTGATTTCATTTTTAATATGAATACATTACCGTTTGGTTTTCAAAATATTGTTTGTTGCCCGTCACCGGCGCCACTGGTCACAACCGGCGCCACTTGTCACAACTTCAAGTCACGTTTACACTAAATATAGGTATGATTTATATACTTTTGGCTGAATTATAATTATGTTCCTCGGTAGTTTTATCTAGCTTGGGGTCTTCAGTTAACAATTTACAATGGTACATCATGGGCAGAATTAAAATAAATATAATAAGAGACAAGAAGCTAAAGATATGTTATAATAAAATTGAAAATTAAAGGGTACTTTTCTAAATTTTGAAAACTTTATATAGTAGGCCATACCCCGACAGTCGATGTATATATTCTTCTGCCCTAGGCACATGGGTTTGAGTGCCTCATTTTTTTATTCTCACTTCATCTTGGCAAGTTAAGAAAATGATATTTGCACATGTGATAATCCTTTTAAACTCATGAGAATCTTAGATATTTAGACATGGACCTTTACCATGTTTTATGAATTATGTGATACATTAAGAAAATTATACCTCGAGTCCAAGACTTACTAAGTGATTCTAGATTTGTGAGCTAAAACTATACAAGGAAAATTAGAACCATCTTGAATAAGTAATTGAGGGAGGATTTGGACATTTTAATTGAAAGCAAGTCCTGATAGAGAAACTGGAAATAAAGTAGTAACAAAATGGGGGTTAGTTAATAATTGTGTCCTACACTAATGTTTTAGGTAAGTGAGATGATATGGACTATACATCTTTTGCCGAGCTTTGTATTTTGGAAAGGTTGAATGCATATTAAAGTTATGTTTGATGTATTGTATAAGTAGGATTTGATAATATAAATAAATAATATCAAGTTTTAATATGTGTTTGTTATACTTGGATGATCATATAGTTAAATATAAGGCTATCAAAAATGATCATTAGTCCATCTCGTTTAACCTCATAAATTATGCAAGTTGAACATTTATTTTAGTTAACATTTTTTTACCACCTTGTTGAATTTGTATTCACTCGCTTATTTTTTATTTTTTATATTTTAGTATTGATTTGTAACTTGATGTGACTTAAAAGTTATTTACTGAACTTTAAGACATGTTCTGTGACTTGTTTTATAAGATAAATGATAATTGATGGAAAGATTAATTAATCTCATTATTGATAACAATACGAATATACACAGGAGCGTAACAAACTTACAAATTTAAATAAATAAATTTACAAATTTAAATATATAAAATTTAGAAGTTGGTCACTACTCCAATACGCCCCACAAGATGGTGAAGGGCGCCACAACACCAACCTTAGACATGAAAAAATTATGTTTGGGTCCTGATAATGGCTTAGTCAAGAGATCTGCCAACTGATGACTAAAAAGAATATGAGAGACATTATTAAATCTAAATGACATGCAACTAAAACAAGCAATTTATTAATTTTTAAATAGATTACCCACATATTTTTTTAAACATAATATAGATAATACCTCCAAATCTTAGATTTATTTAGATCTTATTAAACATGTTTTTGAATATAAGAGTTTGTTAATATTAAAAAAAATTAGATATTAAATATGATAAATATTTTTTTGATAAGTCATATAACGTCTCTTATCTCTTTAGGTAGATAAAACCGAATTTAAGAAAAAAATTCATCATATAGATAGAGTAATTCTATTTCATCTCTTTGAAATTTATCTTACCAATGACTCCCCAAAGTTGTTAAGAATATCATAAATTCTAGTTTTAAAAAACTATTTTCTAATGCATAATTTTTAGGCAAATAGTATCCATCTCAACTGAAGAATGACCATAAATCATAATTACATAGTTTTTCAAAAAGAAAAATTAATAGGTCTAAATGACATGTAACTAAAGTAAACAATTTCTTAATTTTTAAATGAGTTAACATAATATGGATAATATCTGTAAATCTTAGATTTGTTTATATCTAATCAAATATGTTTTTCAATATAAGAATTTGTTAACATTTAATTTTTTTCAATATTAAATATGATAATTATCTTTTTGTTAAGTCATATAATATCTCTTATCTCTTTGAGTGTGTGAAATCAAATTTCAATTGTTTTTCATTAGATAGCTAGATAGAGTAATTATATTTCATATCTTTAAAATTTTAAAAATTGTAAGAATTTAATAACAGTCAAAAGTAATATAAATAGGTTATGTAAAGATACAAAGTCTATTCAAAATTCATAGAACTTGTTTTGAGCTCTTGCATTTTGATAGTGGTTCCAAATGTGATTTTCTCAACTCTTTCTTTGTTGTTATTTACATTTTTGGTTTTATGTTATTATTATGACAATATTTTATGTAGTGAAGTTTTGAGTTCTATATAATGTTTTGGGTTCTTTATTTTGTTTTTATTTAGTGTGACTAACTAAATTTGATTTTTTTGTTCAATTTAGTACTACATTGGCTGCCCAATATGATTTTATTAATGAAGTCAATGCCAATGATGATCAAGAAATATGGAAGCTTAAAGTAAGGATTTTATGGTTCTATATTCTTATTGACGAATATTAAAGGTTAGACACATTTCCTTTGTACAATTATATCATTCTCATTTTTTATTTACTTGACATGTTAATTAAAGAGTTGAAAATGTATTTAGTTACAAACTGAATAGTTTTGTTTAACCCTACTATATTAAAATATTACAGAATAATTGTGTGTGATCTAATATTGTAAAATTGTTTGACATTGTTGGACACTAGCAATGAAAGACCTCAACAGAAGAATAATTTTATAGTTATTAATTTATTTTAAAAAAATCTTGAGAAACATTATATATATATATATTAATTATTTCATGTTAAAGTTAATTTGTATTTATGATTTTCTTATGATATAATTAATTTAAGAAATGATTGAACTATTTTCAACATAGATCTTATAAAGAAACTTATATAAAAAGTATTGCAATAAACAACACATTATTATTTAAAAATCTATACACATATAATTTAACAAACACGTGCATCACATGGGGTGATAAAACTAGTACGTATATATACAAGAGCATGACAAACTTACAAATTCAAATAAACAAATTTACAAATTTAAATATATGAAATTTAAAAGTTGGTTACTACTCCAATACGCCCCTGCAAGATGGTGAAAGGCGTCACAACACCAATCTTGGACATGAGAAAATGATGTCTGGATCCTTATAATCGCTTAGTCAAGAGATTTGCCAACTAATGACTGAAAGGAATGTGAGAGATATTGAGGGACTTGTTGGCAAATACAAAGTGATAGTTTATGGAAATATGCTTCATTTGAGAGTGAAACATCTGATTAGCACAAAGATATGTTGCCCCAATATTATCAGAATAAATAGTTGGCAAGGATGAGAGTGGAAGACCTAATTCCTGAAGAAGATGACAAGCCAGAGTACTATAGTAGCAATGGAGGCAATTGTTCTATATTCTTCCTCGTGGGTGAACAAGCAATTGACTTTTGTTTTCTAGATGCCCATGAGATAGCATTGGAGCCAATGTAGGCTATGCAGGTAAAAGTTGACTTATGATCAGCCACATCCCTAGCCTAATCCACATCACAAAAGGTTGTGAGAGTAAAGTTTTGATCCTTGGTTAGATGGAAACCATGCACAATGGTAGCCTTTAAGTAGCGTAACACCCACTTAAGAGCTTAAAAGTGACTAGCTTGAGGGGCTTGCATGTACTGAGCCAACTTGTTGACAGAATATGCAATATTAGGACATGTAAGGGCTAGATATTGTAAAGAATTCACAAGGCACTAATACAACCTAACATCATAAGTGACACTGTCCACATCAGGAGTTAAAGAACAAGAGATAGACATAGGTGTGTTCACTGATTTGGCACCTTGCAAGGAAGCCTTGGCCAAGAGATCTTGCACATATTTGTGTTGGGTAAGAAATAAACCTTGTGCTCTTGGAATAATTTCCACACCAAGAAAATAATTAAGAGATCCAAGATCCTATAGAGAGAAGGCTTGAGCAAGAGCATGTTGAAAATCTTTGAGAAACACTTAGTTCTTTCCTATTAACAGCAAATAATCAACATAGACAAGGAAATAGGCAATAACACCATCAAGTTTATAAATGAACAATGAAGTGTTAGACTTCAAATTTAAAAATTCATAAGAGAGAATAAACATCTTCAATTCTTGGTGCCAAGCACGTGGGGCTTGCTTTAGGCCATATAATGCTCTCTTTAGTTTGCACACATGAGTGGGAAAATTGGGATGAGTGAACCTAGTATGTTGTGCCATATAAACCTCTTCGGAAATAGTACTATGAAGGAAGGCATTGTTAACATCTACTTGACTAAGTGGTCATCCTTTGGAAAGGGCAATACAAAGAACCAACTTATCTTGGGTAGTTTGATAATTGGACTAAAAGTATCTGTGAAGTCAAGACCAGGGCGTTGAAGAAACCCTTTTGCGACTAAACCCGCTTTATATCTGGCAATACTCCCATCGATATTACGTTTGATTCAGAATGTTTATTTATTGCTAGCAATATTGTAACAAGGTTAGCAAGGAACAAGATCCCAAGTGCCATTATTCATGAGAGATGAGGATTCATTTGACATGGCTTGCTTCCATTCTAGAGATTTGAGAGCTTGACTAACACATATGGGCTCCACTGATTGGGGAAGGTGATATTTGGTGACAACAAATACCTGTTTGGGTTTCCATTTTTGGCATGGGTAGTCATTGAGTGATAGGGTAGGATGGTAGAAGATGTACCTGGGGTAGAGTCATTGATGCAGGGGGACTATAGTAGATGTGGGCTCCTTGGTTAGAGGTTCGGAATGATGATCATATGAGGATGTAGGTTTAGGATGAAGAGGAATGGGAGTTTCAATCAAGGGATTACTGTTTGAAATGATGGGAGATAAATGTGAAAAGGGAGAGTCTTGCAGAACTTGAGAGATAATAGGAGAATTATGGGGGAAGTATGACCTTGGTTTGAATTACTGAGAGTGAGAAGTAATGGTAAATGGTGGGGGGATGTTCAATTGAGGAAGTACTAATGGATTAAGTGATGTGGTAGGGCTAGACTTTGAGGATTGTTTTGTTTGAATGGAATTGAAGATTAAGGGAGAGTAGGGTGCAACTGGAATATTGGTTTGACTTGGTGATGGAGATAAAGAGGAAATAAGGTTAGTGTGACGTGTTGATGGAGATAAGGAGGAAGTGGGGCCATTGTTTGAAGAAGTTGGAGTTTGAATAGAGGTAGAAGTCAAAGGAAGAGGGGAAGGTGTGGATGAAGAAGAGTGGGATGCGGATGAGACAACGATGTGAGTTAGATAAGGGATAAGGGAATTTAAAATTAAATAGGAGGGTGAGGTAGCATGATTAGTGGGACAATGGACAATTTGCATAATGGGAAGAACAAATATGATAGGAGAGGAATCCATGTTTAAGGGCATAATGGGCTGTGTAGATGAGGATTGACAAGGGATGACATGTTCAATGAATTGTACATGACGTGAGACATAGAGTTTGCTTGTGTGAGTGTTAAAACAAAAAAAATATACATTTTGGGATGTGGAATATCCAAGAAATATGTAGGGGTGAGATTTGGGTTCAAATTTGTTGTTGACATACGTCTTGAGCTAAGGATAGCATAAACAACCAAATGTTTTGAACTTAGAAAAATTAAGGGCCGAGTTAAACAAAATTTGAAATAGACTCTTCATCTTTAGTAAAGGTGTGGGAAGTTTGTTGATTAAATAGGTAGAGGTTTGCAGGGCATATGTCCAAAATTTATAGGGTAAGGAGGCATGATTCATTAAGCAGCGAGTGGTTTCAACTAAATGCATGTGTTTGCGTTTAGAGACACCGTTATGTTCATGTGTCTAAAGGGGTGTGGTGAAATTAGAAATACCATGAGAAGCCAAAAGGGAACAAAGTTTAACAAATTTGCCTCAATTATTTGTGTATAATGTTTTAATTTTGTGATTAAATTAATTTTCAACAAGCGATTTATAGGTAGGAAAAATAGTGGAAACATCATATTTATGTTTCATTGGATATAACCACACATATTTAGAAAAATGATCAATAAAGATAACATAAAATCTTAATCCATTTATTGATTCTAAAGAAGTAGGGCCCCAAACATCAAAATACATAGTTTGTAAAGGAAAGGTACTAGTAAGAATTGACACAGAAAAAGAAAGTTTATGACTTTTATTGGAAAGACAAGAGTTACAAGTGACAATCTTGGATGAGGAAACAGGCAAATTGTGGGAGTGAATCACGTGATGAAGAATGTGATGAGCTGGATGACCAAGTCGGTGATGCCATTGTTCAAATGAGGGGTGAAGGTGAACATGTGCTGCATGTGGAGATTGATGTTGTAAAAAGGTTAACAACTTGTAAACATTATCTTCATTCTGACCTCAAAAGAGTATCACCCCTATAGTCAAAGCCTTTACCTCAAAGTACAAAGGAAAGAATTCAATGGAAACATTATTGTCCTTGCATAATTGAGAAAATAGATATTAAATTTTGATTTATTGAAGGAATACAAAGCACATTTGAAGGTTTTAAAGGTGTGGTAGTCGTTGGAAGGGTGGTGGAACCCATGTTAGAAATAGGCAAACTTGAACCATTAGCTACTGTGAGTTGATTAACACCTTCATATTCAAATTTAATGGTTAAAATTGCAAAATTATTGTTTATGTGATGAGATGCTCCAGAATCCATGAGCCAAGATGAGTCATTTTGATTTGTGCTTCTAGCAAGAAACGCAAAGGAAGCATTATTTTTGCGTGGATAGCCTTTGATTTTGAAACAATTCTTTGCAGTGTGGCTTTTCTTGTCACAGAATTGGTAAAGAACTGGTCCAGTGGAATTAGTTCACCAATTTGAGTTTTGAGTTGAAGAGAAACCAGTAGCCCTTCCATTGGAGAGGGAGGATGATTCATTAAATAATGTCATTTAGATGATGATTGGCCATTCCTTTTTGCAAAATTAGCAATAACAAGACCAATACTAATAAGGTGTTACTTTCTTTGGAGAAATAGCTCATAATCAAAAAGCATGTCAAATAGATCATCAAATGAAATTGGATTTTCGTGAGTACAAATAGAGGCATCAATTTCATGAAAACTAGAGCTCAAACCACTTAGGGCATAGATAACAAGATCAATATCATCAAGAGGATGTTCAATTAAGGAAAGTTCATCAGAGATACCTTTGATGGCATATATATTATTGATTTGTGACTTGTTTGTTAAACTTTGAGACTTATACTTTAGTTAATGAATTTTGGTTTCTCAATTTTTTTAATAAAGTTATTAAATGGGCATGCTTGTTGAGCCCTGCAAGTTGATGCGATGCGATGCGAGTCATTCTAGTTATTTTGTGACCCGTTTAACTCACAACTTGTCACAAGTGGGCTTAAATGGGCGGCCTGGCCCTAGTTAAATATGGTTAAACATTTTTATCCTACTTCAATAATAAGCACTATTCTTTTTCTCATGACTTGAAAGGAGGTTTATTCCAACTTTACTCTTAACTTTATCTCATTACTTTAAAGCATCAAGTGATATGACCTCTCCTCTCCTATCACCACCATTGTTGTTGTCCAACTCTTTCTAACCGCCACCTTATTGTAGGTTATCACTCTCCAACGACCACCATTGTTGCCAGTAAGAAGGGTGAAACAATCATACTTATTACCCCTATCATCATGATGTAGTCAAAATTGCTTTCCACTATTCTCCTTGTTGTAGACAATAGTAAAGAAATTTGAATTTGAAAAATGAAAAGTACCTTAATAATTATCGATGACAATGCACAAAGAAAGAGAATTTAGTGTGAAAGTATAACGAACACAAATCGTTCGCCATAGGATGAAGGCAACTGAGCATATAGCACGATTAGCACGATTTGGAGGAAAAATTAGCAAATGCTTTCAACCACAAAGTAGAGCATTTAAAAATATAACAAAATTATACAAGATTGTAAAAAGAAATACTAAAATGAAATATCATTACCTTGTTAATTTTATTACTAAAAATAATCCTTGTTAATTTGATATAATAAATATTTATGTATTTAATGGAAGAAAAAATGTTAGTGGGTAAAGGCTTTTGAAAATATACTTACAATTTTTTTTGTTCTTTAATGATAAAATTTTACCCTCACTATATATCACAAAATGTTTTGGTAGCGTATATGGTGTGATTTAATGGATTATGATGTGATTAGGTTGGACTATGCGGTGTGTTCGGTGGAATCATGATGTAAATGGAAGAACTAAAAGATGTGTTTAATGAGTAAAGGTTTTTGAAAATATACTTAAAGTTCATTTAGATGACAAAATTAGAATTATAATTTAGAATTCTAATTTTAATTTCATTTTTGTTTGAATTGGACTTAACAAGAATTTTAATTGTTATGTTTGGGACAATTAAAGAATTGAGACTTTAGAATTGTAATTCTTAACTGAACTAAAATTTTATTATTTGAATAATTTATCAAGAATTTATAAAGATATAATTAATAAATTTAAATTAATAAATAATAATTTAAAATTATAAAAAAACAATAGAACTTACGTTGCTGGATTATGCTAGATTACAGCGGTTACAATTGATGACAAACTAAAGAACACCATTAACGATGGTGAAAGTGATTACATGACGTCGATGCTGACATTAACTCTAGTAATCTGAAGAAGCGCGACGATTTGACCATTGCACGCGCTACGACAACAGTAATCAGAGGCTGTTGGCGGCTAATACGTTGGAGGCACGATGGATAACATGGCCAGAGCACATCAACGGTGACATTGCTAAAACACACCAATGACGATGTTGATATTGCGAGCAACAATGATTGTTGGATAGTTTTTAACTTTTACCTTTTAATATTTAAAAAATTAAAAAACCTTAATGCTTCGAATTAAAATTTTTAAAGTTTAATTAAGAATTGAGAATAATATAAATTACTTATTTTTCAATTTTATGGAGTTGAACTCAGAATTAAAATTTTAAGTCTAATAATATATCCAACAAACAAGATAATTGAAATTAAAAGGTCTAATTCTAATTTCAAGACTCAATTTCAAACTCAATTCTTCCCACCAAACAAAACCTTATAATTTTTTTTTCGGTGTGCGATAAAATTTTACCTTCACTATATATCACAATTTCTTTTGGTAGCATATATGGTGTGATTTGATGGATTATGATGTTTGGGTTGGACTATGCGGTGCGTTCGGTCGAATCATGGTGTAAATGGAAGAAGTATAAGACGTGTTGAGTGAAACTATGGTGTGATTGGATGGATTATACGGCGTGGTTAGTGGATTTCTATTTCGTTGCTTTGTGGTGCCTTCTTCACTGTTCAATTCCCTGTTTAGTAATAAAAACCTATGATTCTTTAAGTTATTTTCTTATTGCTATATGAGACAAATTCATCCGATAACCTCTATATAGTATTTAGCAATAATTTAGCATATAGAACACCGTGATTTTGGAATATGCATAAAAGTATGTTGAAGAAAGCATAATCACAAGGCTTACAAATTTATATATGCAAAATTTATGATATATGATTTTTTTAACCTTAATTAGATAACTTTGTTGATTAACTAAGTCAATTTGACTGACCTTGTAAGTTTTTGTTTTTCAGATCCAGCTCACAGAGATCAGACCACAAGACCCGGTGTATTGTTGTTATAACTGTTCCACCACTAGTTTATAACTTTTGGTATTATACGCTTGAGTTTACTTTTGAAGTATTATTGCAATTATGTATATGATTAAGTAATGATAAATATATAGTAAAATGTATACTAAAGTTGAAATATATTATGATGATAATAGAAGACGTTTTCTTGAATATTCTTTGCTATTCCATTTGATTTAGTTTATTAATTATTATGCTTCATGATTGGGGTGCGATAAATTATCAATATTACTCTTCATTAATTTCCTTTTATTTTATAATTACCCATTTTATCCTCATATTATTAATTATATGTACAAAACTAAAAGATAGTATTTAAGAAAATTCAAAGTTACATTAAAATTATTAAGGAAAAACATGTTATAACCAGGACAAAATTAACACCTGAGTGAGAATTAATCTTATATTTAAAAAGTGTAAAAACATATTGTAATCTTATACAAAAACAAAAAAAGACATCACGCATATATGGGTATATAAGATATCCGTGTACCAAAAACCTCCTTAGAATGACAAATGAAGGTAACAAATATGTAGAGTTATTAAATTAAACAAATTTCTAGAAAAATTAATATAATACAACACAATACAAAGATAAGTTTAATAGTGAACCTTTGTACATATTATATCCTATGAAAATGACATCTACAAAGCTATATAAGTTTCAAGTTGATCAATGTCCTTAGTAGTTCCGTATTAGGGATATATTTACATTAAATTTAATTTTTATACAAAGTGAATTTTTCTTTTTATACTTTTTTGTTTGGTTCTTAGGAGGACCCCATTATTAAAGTGAGGTTCTTGGAGAACCCTTATAAGAGGCTCACGGGAGATGAGAGAGCATTGAGAGGAATAAAACCCCTACTCTCCATATTTTAAATGTCTAAATATTACTTGAGTAAAAAAATTGTGGGCTTTCTCTTTATACTTTGACGATGTCACAATGATGTATTACAAAAAGTTGAACTTTTTAATAAGAATTACTAAGAATCCCTTACAGTTTTAAAGTGCACAAATGTTCTTTAATTAACTATTCAAATCAACTTTACACACTCTAAAGGAAATAAAGGATGATAAATTAAAAAACTCTTGCTTTATTATCATTCTTGGACTTTCCATTACGATGCTTAATTAAATATGTTGCTCGTTCTAATTCATAATATAAACCAAAATTCGCAAATATAACGCATCAATAAATGACTTGTGTAGATTCTATAAAAGAAAAAAGAATCAGAAATAATAATTTCTTTTGGTAAAAAAGATTTAAGTTGAAGAAAATGTTTATCCTAATTTAAAGTCACAATAGACTATTAGCATCAGCAATGATTTATAATAAAGTTTATAAATAATCTACTAACAGAGAATCCTAAATTTGATTTCAAATAATTACTAACACGAATAGAAGTTTGGATGAGGTAAGAACCTACAATAACATAGATAGTAATTTTTATTGTCCTTGTACTCCCCTGCTGCAAAGCACGTCTCCATGCTCTGCATAACCACGCATTCACTCTTTTTCCTGTTGCTGTTTTGGTTTTTTGTTTTAGGCAAAAGTTGTATCGTTAATGTTCACCTATTATCTTGGTAAGCCTAGATTGGTCATTCGCCTTTTCCCACTTTTTCCCCCCTTCTTTCTCTCTCTCCTCTTCTTTTCCTTCATCTCACTGGTTCAAAAAACATCAACCCACATGTCCCACAATACAAAGTTGACCATTTAGTGGCAATGAACTTAAAGATGAAAACTAGCCCTTTCTTTCAACCACAAGATGAACATAATTATTTGGTTATTTATTTCTTTTTTTGGCATCTGATAATGAGTGCTTTATGAATATTATTTAAGGAATTAAAGTTAAAAAAAATAAAAGTATTTAATATCCTCTGAATTTAAAAAATATTTAATATATTTTAAAAATAATTATTCATTAAATAATATAATTAATATAAAATGTTAAATATTCTTTAAGTAATAGACACGTGTTAAAAGCATTCATTTTTATGGATACTTTCATTAGTTTTAATATTTATTAAGAGTTTAAATTTAATCTAATGTTAATATATTTTTTTATATTATTATTTAATAATGTCTTGACTTATTGTTAAGAAAATAAAATTTTTAAATAATAATTATGATAATTAAATTTATTTATTATTTATTAATTATATTTTATAAACTTTAAATATTTATTATAAAAACTAATAATTAATAAATATTTGAAAAATTATAACCAATACCCATATTTTCTTTTTGGTGAAGTAACCGATACCCTTTTCCTAAAAACAAAATCAATCTACCATAATACTTTTTCTATTTTATTTTAAGTGTTATTTTGAATAAAATAAATTTAATCTATTATAAGTGATATTCTCACATACTAATAAAGTATTAATTGGTATTATTTTTAGCTATGTCCTTATATTCTAAAAAAAATAAGCAAGAGATAGTATGATATGATAAAATAAAGTAAATAATTATTGAATGTTAAATAAGATAATTTATTAAAAAAATTATAATTAAAACTTGATTTTATATTTTTTAATTCTTGTATTTTACACAAAAATGACTAGAGGGTTTCCAAAAGCGAATGCTATGTCTATCCCTGTGATGACATCTCACTGATTCAGAGACAAATATAACTGATCATTAGCATTGCCCCCTTTGCCCCCGTATGAAAATATCTCCTCATGTATCTCAGATTCTCAGGTTTCGGATAAAACCGAAAGATAAACTTTGGAGCAAGAAAGAAAGAAAAAGAGAGAGAGAAAAAAAAGAAAGACAACACAGCACCATCATCTACAGAGAGAGAGAGAGGGTTCACCTTCACAAGCGTATCAATTACCGTTCATCTGCAACTGCAATTTCCAACTTCAACTACTGCTTACAATCCAAACCTCTGAAAATCCCATTTGGGTGGTGTGAAAGTGAAAACCTTCACGTGGCTCCAACCATACCTTGGTCTCTTTCATCACCCACCAACCACCACCACCACCACAACAACACCAACTCCTCTGTTTCTAAATCCAGTGGTTCACGACGACCCACGTTTTGTTTTTGTTGGATCTGATCTGGGTTTTGGCTCTTGAGGTGATAATGTGAGAGTTGAGCTTCTGGGCTGCATAAAGGTGCAATTTTTTTTTTTTGGGAAGTGAATGGATCGGTCTACGATCTCTGTTGGGCCAGGAATGGATTTGCCGATCATGCATGACAGTGATCGCTATGAGCTCGTCCGTGATATTGGGTCTGGCAATTTTGGGGTTGCTAGGCTCATGAGGGACAAGCACACTGATCAGCTTGTTGCTGTCAAGTATATTGAGAGAGGTGAAAAGGTTTGCTCCTGAATTGTCTCTTTTTTTTTTTTTGTGCCTGTTTTGGGGGGTGCATGCCATGTGTGTGGAAATTTGGCAACTGAGTCAATGTTTTTTTTTTCACTTTTTATCTCAAAGATCAATTTTTTTTAAGTGTTGTTTGATTGGTTTCTTTGTAATTGTTTTTAAAGGAATTCATGTTTTTGGAGGTGGGTGTTTTAGTTGAGTTGCATCTTGCAAAACAGTTGTTTGTGAGTTGTGGAAGCATCCATCTCGGTTTCAGTCTTTGTAAACTTATTTATTGATTTATGTTATTCTTGTCTTTGGATGGAGTTTGAGTCCTTTGGGGGCCATAGAGGGTGCTTATTCGAATGTGAAATGAGTTTTTGCTTTCCTTCTACCAATGAATCGAGCTTAATGGTAGGTTGAATCGTTGATTTTAAGCATTAGTGAACTCCTAAATTAGGTGCCCATGTGCCTCTTATGTGCATTAGTGAACAGCATGAGAAGTTGAAAACTGTTAGCACTCTTTTTGGTTACTTTACTTACACATAAAAAGGGAACCTTTTTTTTTTTTTTGGAAATTCTGTGGCCTCGTCAATGTAAAATTCTAAACATTGGCTGTGGTGGTTAAATTGAAAGTAAAATGCTACAGTAATCTTGATGGTAGAACTTCTCATGAGTAAAGGAGACTTGGTAGAGGGAGGTTATTTCTTCAAGCAAGTCAATCTCATTGGGTTTTATATGCTAAGCTGTGGAGTTGATGGAATTTTGGCAGGAATTGCACGCATACAATTTTCCTGCTTGATATTGAGCTTAACCATACTTATGTCTTAACAGATAGATGAAAATGTACGAAGGGAAATTATAAATCACAGATCACTGAGGCATCCCAATATTGTCAGGTTCAAGGAGGTCTGTACACACCCAATGTCTTATCCTATTTCTTCCTCCCTTAGATGTATTTTAATTAGTTCTCTTACCATGTGACTATAGATCATATTGACCCCAACACATTTGGCTATTGTGATGGAATATGCTTCTGGAGGAGAGCTATTTGAGCGAATATGCAATGCAGGGCGGTTCAGTGAGGATGAGGTTATTTCTATTGCATTCATTCATTTGTGTAGTGCTTCTGCAGTTACCTTTAATGCCTGTTATGTTGTGCTGCAGGCACGCTTCTTCTTCCAACAACTTATATCAGGGGTTAGCTACTGTCATGCAATGGTACATAAGTTCAGCACATTTAGTCTTTACTTTTACAATAGTGCATTTGCTGCCCAGAAGATATAGTGAGATGTCTGACTTGAATTTCTCTATTTAACTTCTTTAATAAAGCAAGTATGCCATCGTGACTTGAAGTTGGAGAACACATTGTTGGATGGTAGTCCAGCTCCTCGTTTGAAGATTTGTGATTTTGGGTATTCGAAGGTATACATCTTTCTTCATATTGCTTTTATCTGTTGATACCTTCAGGTATATAGTACCTGCATTCCAGATTGTTGCACTCGCATTTGAACTGGGCATTGTTTAGAAAGTTTATTGAAATTGTAGTTTCCTCCAAGATCAAGCCAATTTCTTTATCTGTCCTTTGTCTTTAGCGGATTAATTTGTGATATCTACAACACATATCTGATTGTCTTAACTTTTGCAGTCCTCGGTGCTACACTCACAACCAAAATCTACAGTTGGTACCCCTGCATACATCGCTCCTGAAATTTTGCTTAAGAAGGAATATGATGGCAAGGTATTTTGTAACTTCTATCACCTGGAGAAAATTCATCTATCTAGTGAAATTCCGATAATTTGAAATTGAGATGTTCTTTAATTAGCTTGTGTTTTTATAGATTTTGTTTATCTTCCTAGCTTATTTAGACCATTGCCATTTTCCTTTTAACTTTCATTTTATATGTTGATATTTGTGACCACAACCGCCTGTTAATTGGTTCTATGACCTGTAGACTCTACCAACTTAAGTGTCAGGAAAGACACCATCAGATGAAAGTTCTAGGTTTCACCTGGGAAAAACTTATGAGGATATGTTCTGCAATGATCAGGGATTTAATTGGAAGTTACCACTTGTTTAGCCTCATCCCACTTGTTTCTTCTAATTTGGTGAATGTTAGACTTTGGCTGAGAACTTGATACTGGAGTTGATATGTTTGGTTAGTCATTGGAGAAAGACCAAGAAGAATGGTCAATGTAATATTTTTCATGCCCATTCAGATGATCACCTTAACAAGAAAATTCAACTCTTCTTTCTCCCAAACAAAAGAAGAAAACCGAGACCGAAAAATGTAAAATATCTCCATCAAGACTTGTTGCAATCTGTTTCACGGTTCCCCAGTGTGAAGGTTTTTTCCTTCTCATTCCTTTTTCTGTGTATTTGTGTTGGGTGGAGGGGGGCCTTGAGGGGGTGAAAATTGGACAAATGTGGGAATAATAGACAACAGTGCCTGAAATATGTATGCTCTTTCATTTATGGGTAGAAGAAAAGGCATGTAAGTAATATTATGCTTGATCTCCTACACGTGATACTTTCAATATTAGATGTTAACGCACAAGCAATGAATTCAGGCTAGATAGCTTTTTTCTTGTTTACTGATACTTTATGCTGATGTTGTCACTCAACTATGACTCAGATTGCAGATGTGTGGTCTTGTGGGGTGACCTTATATGTCATGTTGGTGGGTGCATATCCTTTTGAGGATCCAGCGGAACCTAAAAATTTCCGGAAGACAATACATGTAACTGATTGCACCTTTATTTTTTGTTGTTGTCAATGTGGTAAGTTTTCTTAAACTGTTGGATTTTGATTGCAGAGGATTTTGAAAGTCCAGTACTCAATTCCTGACTATGTTCATATATCTCCCGAGTGCTGTCATCTGATCTCAAGGATCTTTGTTGCAGACCCTGCACAGGTCAGTTTTTTTTTTAATTAATTTTTTTTCCTGAAACTTATCTGCCTTATTTATATACTTGTGTCTTTTGATATGTAAGTCTATATATTTTCCTTGTGAAGAGTTGAAGTGAAATGGATTTATAATTGTATTCATGTACAATTCTATTACTTGCTTCTCTTCTCTTTTTTCCTTTTTTTTTTTTCTTTTTTCGCGTGGAGGATGATGACATTAACGTTTCAATTGGAAACTACTATTGTTTTAAAACAGAGAATAAGTATTCCTGAAATTAGAAACCACGAGTGGTTTTTGAAGAACCTTCCAGCTGATCTCATGGTCGAGAATACAATGAACAGCCAGTTTCAGGAGCCTGATCAACCAATGCAGAGCAGTGAAGAAATCATGCAGATAATTAATGAGGCTACAATTCCTGCAGCTGGAACTCAGTCTCTCAACCAGTATCTTACTGGTAGCTTGGAAATTGACGACGACATGGATGAGGACATAGAGACTGATCCTGATCTTGATATTGATAGCAGTGGAGAAATAGTTTATGCAATGTAAGCTGCTGGAAGGCAACAAATGGAACTGGCTTCTGGGGTCAATTTAAATGTTATACCCTGGGTTTTTCAGTGGGTGTAGAATATGTGGAAGAAAAATATTTCATTTCTACATGGAAGGATTCTGGGATTGGATTTTCCTTATATTGTGAGAGGATCCATCCTGTTTGTATTTTATAGTCTTTCCTGATTTTACATGCTGCTTTGTAGTTTGTATTGATAGTTGTGTTATTGTTATATTATGAATTGTTTGTCTTTCCCCTTTCACCCTTCTTTTTCCTTGAAAGAAGTACTTTGTTCTTGTCATATGGTGTGCCATTTGTTGATTATTTTATTTTCTGGCATCTATTTGGGGTTGGGATCCGCTGTGTTAAAAATTTGGTGGTTTTGAATTTTGATGAATGCATGCTTAATTGGTTCATATAAAAGGATGCATAAACAACTTTCTTCCTGTCTGAAGGCATGAATACTGGATATCTAGACTCACAAGACTGCAACGCTTTATCTTACCTAGAACCTTATCAGCATGTGTAGAGTGCTAACAATTCATCCTTATTTTTTTTTCTCTGTTGTACAGACTATTATTACTCGTGTTAAAAGAAGCTGTGTATTATTTATCATTAGCCATTTTTCTATTTTGAAAGAGAAACCAAATTGATGCTTAAAATCATAGTGATCTATCGCAGAATGATCTTACTAGTAGAAGGGCAGTTTAAACAAGACTCCCTAATTTATTCACATAACTTCAAAATTGTGTACATGCTCCAATGTGAACATGTCAACATTGACAAGAAAGAAGATAAACATTACACTCGCCCCTTCTCCACCATAGGTTTAAAAAGCATTATAAGACGAAAACTTTTTCTAATACAAAAAGATGAGTCACGATTGACATCTATTTCTCGAGTACAGTTGAGTAAATGCTTGTAATGCTTACCCACATATTCACCTGGGTCATCCATCACAACCAAATCTGCCATTCACAAGTCAAACTGTAGTAGCCAAGCACTAGCTGTCTACACTCTACAGCTTTTCTCAACAAAATGAATTCTAATTTCAATAAAATCTCAATGGATTGCTTAATTCTCCACTCGACTCTTCACTAGTGAAAACAACTGTCTCCTGTATCAAAGCAAATATAAGTTTATGATTGATTCATGAATAACAACATTTGTAAAAAGAAAATTGTTGAATAAGTAACTGAAGTCAACAACAGATATTGATATGCACACCTATATTTCTGGGAAATCGATTCTTCTCATAAAAGATGATGTTACCTATGATGAAGGGTTAAAGCCAAATATTATACAGCATAAGTAACAACTAAGCTGCAATCAGAAAGGTGAAAAACAAAACAAAGCAATAAAAAGGAAACCACCCCTCAAAATCTAACACAAGGCCATTCTTTGAGTTAGATTAGGGGCGGCTATCGAATCAAAGGCTTTTGATAAAAGCTCAATCAGCTCAAATTCGAAGCTCGATTATACCAAGCTCGAATATCACATAGTGTTTGATTATATAATCGAGCCAAGCTCAAATACCAAGCGTTCAAGCTCAATAGGCTTGGCTCGAGCTTGATTGATTCTGTTTAATATTTATTATCTTTTATAAAATTATAAAAATTTTCATTATATAATTTAATATTTCAAAATATTAAAAACTAAAAATTCTAAAAATTATTATTTGAATGGAGCTCGAGCTCGAAAATTAAAATCAAGCTCAACCGAGCTTGAGCTTGATCTTGATAAAACTAGATTCAAGTCAAGCTCAAACACTAGGTGCTTGAGCTCAATTCCCACACTACATAACATTACTCATAAAAAAGGCAACAAATTATAGCATCGTGCAGACTCCCAAGAATCACAAATTTCATATGCACAGGATTTAGGATATAAATTGTAGAATGAGTTAATAGTATTTCCAACCTGTGGTTGAAATTTACTTTGATGGCTGGCATCATAGCTCAGTGGGTTCACTAACTATCATCTATAGAATCTGACATCTTCAATGATTTTTTAGGTCTTCTATACCACAATATTGCAAACCATAGAGTCCTCAACAGAACCCCATTCGCAAAGTGAGGAATAATTATGCGTCCCCAATAAGGGTAATATGGACCTGGCAATTTGATCAATGTGAAGAAAATTGCAACGGCAATTAAATGCCATGGAACTTCTGCATCCTGAAAATCAAACCAAACATAAGCTACAGTAAAGGGGGAAATCAAACCAGACATAAGCTACAGTAAAGGGGGAATCAAACCAGACATAAGCTACAGTGGAGAATGGAGGGAGGAGGGGGGGGGGAGAGAGAATCAGACTGAGTTTCTCATTTTCTTTTCCCAAGATTATAAGTTATAACCAATAAAAATGATCTCAAAATATAATAACAACACCGTCAGTCCCTAACAGACCTGTTCCTGTAAAATGAGGCAAGCATCTAATTGTCCAAATATATCATCAAATTTGACCTGAATTCTTAAGGCAATTAATGCAAGCTGGATGCCTAAATTGGAAATACAGAAAATGGGCGTGAAAAAAACATCCATGGTTGTTATCATGTTAATCCATTGCCAAATATCTGCAAAGTAAATTCATCAACTGGAGTGAGGTTAACTACTTCAGAAGAAACATGCTCCCATTGCTAGCAACTCAAGATGTGGAGGCAATGTAGTTGTTCAAATCTTTTACTAAATAAATGAAAGGAATAAGGAATCTACATAGCTTAAGCATCACGACACTGTTTCTCTCTATGAATGTGGGAAGCTATTTATGAAAAAAAGAGAACAGTTTAATGCTACATCCAACTATTCTCTCTGATATTTAGATTTATAAACTCATGCATAACCAATGAATTTACCCTTAGACGTGGAGATAAATCTAAAGCAGTCTCTTTAAGGATCCCAGCAACAGCAACTCCAAAGAGAACTGGAAGAGGAACAAGAACTAGCTTCTTTTCATGCGCACAGTAGGACAACTCACTGATTGAGGAAACTGTCAATACAGGTATAGATAGGTATTTGACAACAGCCAAAGTAAGATCAAGAATAAGTTGAATGAAACTGTCCAATGCTTTGTTCCACGGGAAATTCTTTACTGGCTCAGGAGAACTGTCCCAAAGTTTTCGCGCTTTGTCTATTAATTGGTCCAAATTCATTTTCCTATGATCATCTGACTGTTGTGCAGACATATTCATAGCACAGGAGATCTTAGGCCCTTTCTTCTGAGATGCACAAAATGGTTTAACACTCAAACAGCGACTGTGCTTCTCGACAAAACATGATGTACCCTGCCACAGCAAAAAGAGGAGTTTTCAACTGATGAAGCCAATCACCAGTCCTAAATTAAAAGGGCCTGGCTTTAACAGAATGTAAAGTTGTCAAGAGTCACAAAGTTTGAAAGAAATGATAACTGGCAATTTTCAGATTGAGTATTGATATACAGTATATACACACAATCACAGATTTCCAGACAAAAGAAGCAAAAAATAAAAAATAATAAAATAAAACACCTTTTGTATTTGTCATTTGATAACTGCACCCTGCTTTGACACACAGACACTGCACAAATTTGACAGTGTAAATTAAGGGGGTGTATTTTTTATTTTTTGTTTTTGTTTCCCTAACTAGCAGTTTCATTTCAGATTACAACAGAATATGAACACTACTGGAAAAACAGCTCCAGCAATATAAAAAACTGGGTTTTTTTAATTATATAAAATTATAACAGAATGTGAATTCCTCAATCCATAGGGACAAACAGAAAAGGTAAAAAGACACACAAATTTATTCAAAACAATTGCAAGAAAAAGAAGAAAAAAACTCGGTGCCCACAATACAATAAGAAATCAACAATATTGTCAAAGAATTTTTTGAAAACTGTAGGTGGGTAGCTGGAATACCTTGAATCCCAGAAAGGGAGATTCGATTCTGACGGAGTTGTTGTCGGTCATAGGTTGGAAACGAACAGAAGCAGATACGAGGTAAGAGGGACAATAAGGGAGAGCCATTTAATGAAGATGAAAGATAAAAACTTGAAACCAGATTCAAATACCCTTTTGGAAGGAGATTACAAATTCGAATGGCGTTTTCAGCAACTGCGCCTAGAATGAAGAGGGTTTCGGGAGAACATTCAGATTGCAGAGCTTGTGGCAACTATGATAACGATGGAGCAGCAGAGTAGTGACTTGTGAGTACTAAAAGGTCCAAAAGACCAAAACACAAAAACAAGACGCTTTTATTTTTAAATTTAATTTTGATTCGTATAAAATATAGGCCTTTTATACTAATATATTTAAAAAAAATTATATATTATTTTATCTCAATTCAAAAATTATATATCAAAATATTTCATTTTTTTTCAGGTTTAAATTGATTTCCTAACATGAAAAATAAAATAAAATATTTTGACATATAATTTTTGAATTAAGGTAAAATGATATATAATTTTTTTCGATATATTCATATAAAAAATCTAAAATATATAGTTGGATCAATTATTTATTGTTAAATTATAAAAACAAAAAAAATTGATTATTGAAAGATTGAGCGTATAAATGCTTCGACTTTAACTTTGTTAACAATCAAATAATTTTGGGCCACTAACTTTTTTAATTGTTGGTTTTTAATTAATGCCTAATGAAAATTTAAAGCGCTTACACACTCAATTATTTCTTAAATTAACCTTTAAAAAATTTGACTATTAAAATAACAATATACAATATGTTTTGATAAGTGTTTTGGGATCTTAAAAGTCTGATTGTAACCAAAATATGCCTTGAATCTAGTGCTATCATGTTTGACTATTTTTTAAATAAATGTACATTTGAACTCAGATGTGATTTTAACACCTTTAACAGGAAATTAATATTTTGTTGTTTTTGTAATGAGAAAAAATTCATTTATATATATATTGACAAAATTGTTCTTATAATTTTGTTTGGAGCCAAGATATGCCTCAAACGTGATGTTATCAGGTTTGATTATTTTTTATATAAAATTACATTGGACTCAATTGTGATTTTAACACTTTAAACAGGAAAGTAACATTTTGTTAATTTTTGTGTTAAAAAAATGATTATTATAATTATTTCAAAAGTGATTCTATTTTATAATATTCAAATAAACTTAATTTTTTAAAAAAATCTTTTACCATCAATTTATTTACAATCAATTTTTTAACATTAAATTATTTTCAATCCAACTCAAGTGATAACTCATACATTTTCTTGTAATTACACATTAAGAAGTAATTTTTTTTAACATTATTCAAACAATATTTTTGTTTTGTTAAAATCACTTTTCAGATAAATATTTTTAAACATAAATCACTTTACTCAAATCCACTTCTGACTAAAATCATGCTAATAAAATCAAGTTCATCTAAAATCAAGTTTGCAAAATATAATTCAAACACACATTTAATAAGTCATTCTCTTTTAATGATATGCTAACATATTATTAGATAAAAGTGTAAACAAATTTAAAATAACATTAAATAAAATTCAAACCTTTTTTTTTAGTTTAAAAATTGTATAAATGCATACTAATTAATACTATGTTTTTTTGCATAAAGTTGGATCATGGCCTTTCTTTAGGTAGTCGTGCTTAAATTATGTGATTATTTAATTTTTTTTTAAATATTTTATTTTAAATGAATTTCTACTTTTAACAAAATTGAAATAAAATGGTGGATTGACTTAGTAACGTGGGTGTCCAGATACTATTATGTGTGCAGATTAAATTGTACAAACTTAATTTTGGGTAAAAAATTATTTTTAGTAAAATGATGTAGGATTTACTTTTAACCTATTATCAGTGTAAAAAATTTATACTGTCATCTAATCATATACTAGCACATTATTAAAAGTGTTAGATTTTTGAAGTAATTGTTGTGATAGATAAATTCTTTTAATGATTTAACAATACATAATTAAATGACAATGTAAAGAAATTTTACACTAACAGTGTATCAAAATTAAACTCAATGATCTATACTTAGAGAAAAAAAATTATTGGAAGCAACATTTTCTTACTACAACTCAAATGAGAGTTCGATAAAAAAAATTACGTTGAAGAGTGTCAAACAAGAAAACAACCAAACATCCATAGGTGACTTTAAAAACCCGCTTGAACTTTTTAAATAGGCTAAACACGCTATATATTATTGTAAAAGGGATAAAAGAAATCCCTCCACTTAATCATCATCAAGTCTTAGAAGTTAAGATCTTAGAAGCTAAGGTCGATGCCAATTGAATTTCACTTAGTCTCTAATTTTCACTTATCTTAAAATTTCTGTTTTGCTTTTATTATAATTATAAGAGAGAAAAAAATTGTCTTTTAATTAGTGATAAAGGCTCGCCAATTACACTCACTTTCTAGTTTTAGTTACTATTTTATAATCAATCCTGAGAGTTTTAAAACTTAAGAAAATTATACCATTATCTAATAAATAAAATTAACAGCATTTTCATCATCACGAAAGTATTTTCATTTCTAACGATTTTTATTTTTGGCATTTAAATGAATTTTCATTTCCATGGGAAACAAATTTTAAGCAATCCTGATTCCTGAGTACAAGTCTTTCTATGCAAATCAAAATTTCATAACAGCACAAAAAATGAACACGTTTCTGAAATTTATCGGAGGAGATCAAATGGAGGTTTTACATACCAAAAACAACACTCCGGTATCAAGATAAGAATCATGAAGTTGAATTGAAATAAATATCTCAGGACAAAAAATGAAAATGAGATGGAGATAACATAATCCCACTAAAAGATTGACATTCTAAAACCCATCCTGGAAAAACTACATGCCACCTCCTTCAGTGACTTATTCAAACACCCTTCATTTCATACCAAGAAAAAAAAGAGAGGAAGAAATTGGATATGCTTTAATATCCCTGTTGTACTAAATTTCCTTCTAAATTCTAGAAGAATTTCAAAATGAAATCTTGAGAATGGAAATACATAAATTTGAAATTCTTTCCATTAGTGAATCGAGTACTAAGGAACTGTGGCCATAATGTTGGAGCTTTAGCCGTGTTATTGATTCTGCACCATCATTAGCCGCGTTAGTCAATGGAAGCAAAGATGAAAAAGCCCACTTATAAGTTTACACAGAAGAATGGATGACAAAGAAAAATAGGCTTCGAATAAGAATCTCTGGCTTACTATTGTTGGATAAGATAACTACTCTTAAGGAAACAGAGACTGGTAATGAAGCCCCAAATTTTCTGGAAATCCCATCATCATATTAAGGTTTTGTACAGCTTGACCTGAAGCTCCCTTCACTAAATTATCAATCTGCAACAGCACATCAACATTCTTAGAGCCAAGGCAATGGTAATAGTAATACAATTAATTACACAAATATTTCACCTAAAAAACAAAATATATAGGAGGAAGGAACTTAAACATACTACGGATATAATGATTGCTCTTCCAGGAATTCGGTCAGGAAAAACATTGATTAAACAGTAATTAGTTCCTTTAACACTATGAGTTCGAGGAATCACTCCATTTTCCAACAGTACGACAAATTCTTCATCCTGAAATCAACAAGAAAGAGACAAACAGAGAAATTCAAATAGCAACCAAAACCAGACTAATAAAGCCAATAAGCCATGCATCCAGATAAAGTTATGCACATTCCACAGCCACATGAAACCACGCAGGATATGGCCTTGAAGGTAAAAGAAGCATCTGAGATCTCAAATAATATGATAGCAAAGAGTTCAATGATGAAAATTTTGCTTCGACAACGAAGAATAACCATTAAGTAACAAATGCCAGATCTGCATTCTTTGCATATTGTCTGCGTATGTGCACTTCATACTCCACATGTTTGTAAATTAGTGGTAAATCTATTAGTGATGAGGTGACAAGTAGTGACATATAAGGACAAACCTCATAGGAGAGCTTCAGTTGCTTGTACAAGTCTTCAATTTTTACTCCTGGAGCCATTTCCACATAAATAGTTGATTGCATACCACGGCTCTAATGGATGACGACAGAGACACATTTGTTAATTTCCTTGACAAGCAAGAAAAGATTAGAGAAGATAGAACTGTAGGTGTAACTCTTACCATTGGAATCAGGTGTGGGGTAAAACTAATGGTTACTTTCGAGCATGCAGCATCAGTGAGTCCCTGCTCAGTTTCTGGAACTGGAAACCACAAAATAGGATCATTAGATCTATTCAAATACAGATGCCATTTGTCCCAATAGCCAAAGTCAGTTGCCACATATAACAACTAAGGCAAGAGCTTAGTGGTAAAAGGCTCGATCATAGATGGCTATACCAAGGCGAAAAAGTTCAGAAAACGGAACAGTGTAACGTGTATTACGGTTTAGTGGTTAATGTATTATTGTATATATCTTTTCACAATAAAGCCATCCCATTCATCCTTCATCCCATGTGCAAAAGTGTAGAAGGAAGATCACAATGTTCAGCACACAGATAGGGTGGTTTAAGACACAGATACAGGGAACATGATGTGAACCCTCATGCCTTGATTCCAATTCGGACCTTTCTAGGTTGGAATTCACGAAATTGATCACACAAATGACGTCTTGTTGACAACGCCTGTATCTTGCGCTATGCTCCTCGGAATTGAGCGATTCCAAAACGACGTGAAAAGAGCACGTTCTAAATCGCAAATTAGACTCAAGAATCACCGAAAAAGGATATGTGAAATGGAACATATGAACCGGAGAAGAACTGACGGAATTAAGAAGTTGAAAACGTAAAACAACCAAAAAGGGGAATAGGCGCCACAATCCACGGATTGATAAGCCTGGGAACACCACAAGGATAAGCACCCTTGATAAGTTCAGAGATTTTCATAAGAACCTAAGAGAACAAGTCTCACAAGCCAATATGCTCAAATGTCAATTCTGTGTTCTTCCTCCAAAATGTTGTTTGTATGTCTTTTATGTGATAACAACCCTTACCACTAGGTTTAGTAAAATTCCAACATGGATTTACCCAACCAGCCCAATAAACAAAACCACTAAAAATAAACTAAAACTAAAATAAAAGTCAAAATGGGCTTAGGCGTGCTACAAGTACAACCCACCTAAAATCTGATCACAAAAGAAATGGGCCAAAAGTGGACTAAACAAAAATGCAGCCTTCTAGCCTTATTACATCAATTATTTTAAGTAAAATAAAAATAAGCTAAATGAGATGCAACCCTCTCTAGTCCTCATGGTCTTCACTCTGAATGCAACAAATTAATTTGGCCTCCTCAACATCACATTTTGGGCCTTCAATTTTGGAGCCTCTTTTGATCAAATTTGCCACCATTTGTTTTAGAGCTTCTTTGGCTTTCTTGGCTCTGCACTTGTCATTGGTCCTTCCAATCCTTTGATGTCCTCCATGCCACCCTCCATCACGCCTCCTCCTTTGTCCTCCTATAGGAGTAATCCCCAAGAGACCAAGGAGATTCAAAAGCAAGTTGCAAACTTGATGCAAAAGGGATGGATGCAAGAAAGCTCAAGTCCATGTGCAGTTCCAGTCATTCTCGTGCCTAAGAAAGACAGAATTGACATTTGAGCATATTGGCTTATGAGACTTGTTCTCTTAGGTTCTTCTGAGAATCTCTGAACTTATCAAGGGTGCTTATACTTGTGGTGTTCCCAGGCTTATCAATCCGTGAATTGTGGCACCTATTCACCTTTTCCTTGGTTGTTTTGCGTTTTCAACTTCTCAATTCCGTCAGTTCTTCTTTGGTTCATATCTTACGTTTTACATATCCTTTTCCAATGATTCTTGAGCCTAATTTGCGATTTAGAATGTGCTCTTTCACGTCGTTTTGGAATCGCTCAATTCCGAGGAGCATAGCGCGAGATACAAGCGTTTTCAACAAGACGTCATTTGTGTGATCAATTTCATGAATTCCAACCTAGAAAGGTCCAAACTGGAATCAAGGCATGAGGATTCACATCAGAACATGTTGAAGTAGTTGGTTCCATTTCATTTGGAGCCCGTAAAGCGCTTTTCTTTATTAAAAAAGTGCATTAGTTAGGCTGGGGTTTGTAAGAGGAGTAAATCATTTCCAACAAGGAAAATAAACTTACCATGGCGATGCCGGGTAACACCATAAGAATTGATACCTTCAGCTACTTCAGTGTACAATAGATTTTCTTTGGCACTACGCCCTGCAACAAGAACCAAGTAACAGAACAGCGTAGAAATGAGGAGTTGAGAATGTTTTGTGATATACATGTAATAAAATACAAAAGAGGTGCATCAAAATTCTAACCTGCTCCACTCACACCAGATTTTGCATCAATAATAATATTTCTAATCTCAATAAGATTAGCCTGCAAGACAAAGAAAAATCAGAAACTAAAAACTTAATAGCAAAGGGGATATGAAACACTTCAAGCATTACAAAATAAATAAATACAGAAAAATCAGTTTTTAAAATAGGAATGCTTAGACAATGCTTCCATCCCTGAAAACAATCCTTGATTTAGGAATCTTAAGTACTTCAATCAAGGTAGACAGACTTGATAAACATGTTTAGTACAGGTACACATCCAAAAGCAAGATTCATATATTATTCAAAAGCTAGCTATTAAGGTGGGAGAGCCCAAGGACTTAAATACCACTCCACACATTAGTATTTAACCAATGTGGGACTCTATCATAGCACTGCCCCAGAAGAGCCGACGTCCTCGGCGGCTGCACTCTGCTCAGCAAGTCCGACAGGTCTGACGGGCTCTCTCCTTAGCCCCCAGTTAGCCCCGGACAAGTAGCCCTTTCCATGGAGGCCAGTGGACTGCTCTAATACCAATGATAAGATACTTAAACCCAAAGGAGAACCACACCCCAAAAGCTAGCTATTAAGGTGGGAAAGTCCAAAGACTTAAATACCACTCAACACATTAGTATTTAGCCAATGTGGGACTCTATCAACTTCTCATACCATTTTCCGATGATCACTACTCCCTAGACCATTTCCCAACTGACTCCCACTTCCCCCGAATGATCAAAGCATTTCTTGGATCTCTCCTTAACCGATCTCCAAACCGAAGCGACCCCCGTAACAATTTTCCCCATTACTAGACCAACCGAGCAAACCTCCTCATTTGTCCCTCATCACTTCACTGACCAATCTGACTCACTTAATAATCTTCCTCATCACCAAACTAACTGAGCCAACCCTAGCCTTTCCTTAACCTCTCCATAACCTATTGCCAAACCGATCCGATCTCATTAACAATTCTCCCCATCAACTAACCTGACCAAGCTTACCCCTTTACTAATCGGACATACCAATCAGACCCTTTCCTTAAATCCACCCCCTCCTTTCGATCAAACACATCGACCGGACCCATTTTTCTTTAGGCCACCTCTTCTCGATCGAACATACCGATCAGACCCCTTTCCCTCAAGCCACCTCTCCCCGATCGGTTGTTTTCAATCAGACCTTTTCCCTTTTTGACCATCTCTATTCCCGATCGTCTTCGACCAAGCCAATCTTTCCCTTTGAGTCACTTCTACCCCTCCGATCGGTCCAAACCGATCAGATTTTGTTTGCCTTTTGTACTCACCTTTGAATGATTGGTTCCCGATCAGTCGAATGTTCTTTTCCCATAATCTCCTGTGACCGATCGATCATTTTTTATGTTTCATGTTGTTTTGGTGTCCAACCGAGCACCTCCTCTCTCATTTCCATCACCGATTGATTGATCAGATCCTCCCATTTTTTTATTGTCGATCGGCTGATTGACCGACCATATCGAATTTCCCATTTCACAATCAATGGTCCAGTCAAATCCTTCCTGAGGTGCTCGAATTGCCGACCGACCGATCAGTCCTTTCCTTTTTGTGGTGTTGTGTGTTTATTTTTGCACCTAATCTGTTTAATTCTAGTTTTTAATAAATATCCATGCAACAACAAATAAGACTAATTGTACAACTTTGTGTCTTCTTTAGTTTTATTTGGATTCGTAAGAGTTTTTTGTGTGGCCCAGTATCGTCTTGAATCCCTTGCAGGAGTGATTTTATTTTGGAAAATAAAGAGCGTCATTTGCTTTTGGGGACTCAGGGCCTATTGTCATTTCCTTGTTGGGACTCAAGGCCCACTGTTATTTACTTTTTGGGACTCGAGGCCCATGTTTTTTCTCTTCCAGATGCAAGGGCCCGCTATCTTTTCTCTCTAATCTTTTTAATTTAAAATGAAGCAAACCACAATCATTTTTTTAGAAAGAACTACGTGGCTTTGAGTTCCCCATTATACTAGGGGATGCATAGGAGTGCAAGTCAAGCCAAACTTTTAATTTTTGCAATTTAGTCCGCTTTTTGTCTGTGAATAATTGTTCGCTCTTATTTAATTTCTCTACTTGCTAAAAGAGGTAAAATAGATATCACTTAGGTTATAAAGTTCGCACAATTAGCTTAAGGTAAATTGCCTTAGAACGGATGTATTAGGGGTGCAATAGGATTATGTTTTCACCATTCCCTATGCATAATCGACTCTCGAACCTTGCCTGGTTCTCATAGACCACCTTTTGTGTTTTTATTTAAAATTCATTTTTTAAGGGTTTTGCCAATCATTTTCCCTACCTAATAAACAATTGGTGGCGACTCCATTGTTTTAAGCTATTTTTCTCGTCACTCCCCATCGCGATTTTTCCCGGTCGTGACAAAGACGAATACAGTTCAAAACTAAGAAACTTCATTGTTATGCAGAAGATTGTATTAAGTATTGTTTTGCAGTACAATTTTTTCTCAATTTAGTTGATTTTATTTTAAATTTTATCATTTAGAAAATGTTCTTGTTAGTAATGTTAATTGTCTCAAGTTGATGTCATGTTGTGCTTATTTTGTTATATTATTCGTTGTGTTCCACTATATAGTGAAAACTATCTGTAATTATTACTTTATTTCATCAGATTTTACAATCCTTCATCTGATCGGAAAACCCTCTCACTGATCCTAAGTAGGATCTTAATTTTATAAGTAATAACCTTGCAACCCACTCAATGGAAACAACAACAGCACTAAAAGGCCAAAATAATAAACACTCCAATCTCTCTGGATTTGAATGAGAGGCATCCCCTTAAACAAAACATGTGTTGCACTCCAAAGGCAAGCAAGGTGGACAATTATTCCCACAGTGAAGTATGATTTGATCTCTGATTCTAAAGATCCTCTCAGTCCATAATCCATACACACCATGCAATGCACATATGCATAAATCTCTTCTCTCCTTTTCCTTCCTAAACCCTTTCAAAGCCATTAACAGGAAATTCTCTTAATGTGAAGGGTACAATGAGCTTAACACCCTAGACCTTAAATTTCAAGCCACAATGCAAAGCAAAGACAAATAGATACAAGTCAAAGAACCATTGGAACACAACATAATTGTATACTAATTTTTGCGCCTTAATCAGCCACAAAAAAAAAAGATGGTTCACTTACTCCAAGTGTTTATTGTATAATGCAAAATAAGCATACTAACCTTTATCAGCGGGACAAGAGGAAGTTGAATGGATGTTGGATAACAACCAGGATTAGCAACTAGACGTGCATTCTTTATTTCCTCCCTTAAAATCTCTGTCAATCCATATACAGCTTCTTTCTGGATGCAGATAATTAGATTAGTTAAATGGATGTTGGATAACAACCAGGATTAGCAACTAGGCATGCATTCTTTATTTCCTCCCTTAAAATCTTTGCCAATCCATATATAACTTCTTTTTGGAAACAGATAGTTAGATTAGTTCAGCTTGAAGAATAAAATTATAAAATGAGAAAGGTGGTTTTTAAGGAAATTTCATTTGAAATTTTACATTAAAGAACTATAAAAAAATTCAAATTGAGATTCATGATTCTCAGATATGAATAGAAAGAAAAGTTAACAAGTCAAATTCATAAAGAGTGATGACATCTTTCTTCATCAGATATATGCTTTAGAAGAGGTTCAACAGTTTGCTAAGCAAGGTTCTCATGAAATGAAAGACAACTTAGAAGCCTAAAAGTTTGAACATGATTCCCCATGTTATTTTTAGTGTCAGTTTCAGGTTTACTGAAGAAAACAACAAGAAATTACCGAAAACCCTCCCGTAGGAAAACCAGCCAGAGAAAAGGCAAACATAAAATGTCTCATGAATTTTCAACAACATAGTTCCCTTTAAGGGGAAATGTGCTACACTGATGAAGAAAACAAAAAAGTTGACCTAGATAAATGAGACCCTTTTGTAACTGAACAGGAAAACAACTCCCACCTGCAAATCCGGTGCTCTGTGTGGCTGACCATACCACTCTTCATACTCAGAAATATCTCTTAAGCGAAAATCCTACAAAATCTCTCATTTACAATTCTGATATGAAAACTTCATTTATATTCTATAATGAAAAGAAATTTTGTATATATATATATAAGAGAACAGTTATTTAAAACATACTGCAGAAAGATCAACAATTTTCAAGTGCTTGGGAAGGCCTTTGATTATTTCCTGAAAAAAAGAACAAAATCTCAGGAATGATTTTAAACATTGAGACTACACAAGATCTCTCTTATTGCAATTTACTTGCGTCTTTTCTTCTGAGAAAGATGAACTTTATCCACTGTTCTGTTGGCCAATTCAGGGAACTATAAAACTCAGAAGACATAAGAATGAACCTGAGTGGTTCCGTGTGGCAAACAACAGAATACAGCATCCACATCAGAAAAATCTGCATCCTTTATTGCAATCAAATCTGGCAAGTCCTGCAAATATGGGTTAAGTCAGAATCTGTAATTTATGTAACAATGCATCAACAGACATATCTCATAATCACACCATGAGGATTGCACGAGCAAAATGAAGATTGAAATGATCACCAACCTCCATGATCATTATAAAAAAGGAATGCAAACATTACTGCCAAGAAATAAAACAGATAGCATACTATACACTTGATAAATAAGGCTAGAAATGAACAAAAATATCATTTTAAATACATGACATCATATATAAAACTATCCATACTTGTGTGCCCAAATGAGGGAATACAGATGCAATTGGCTGCCCAGCTTTCCTATCAGCGGTCATCAGAGCAACCCCAAACTGTGGATGATTAGCCAAAAGCCGAAGAACCTAACAAAAAAGGCATCACAGTCTCACAACATAGTAACACCAGATTTAAACTGACAGTAAAACCAAAAACAATGGAATGATGGTGCTAAGGGTTTGCTTGGTTGAGTAATTTGGAAATGAAAAGTGGTAAGGTGGTGAAAATTTTGGCAATAAAACAACTTCACACTTGCTTGATATAACAAAAATATGAGAAAACAAAAAATAAAAATGTTAACTCATTTTCACATGACTTAGGTTGAAAATCATTATTACTTGGTCTTCTATTTTCCAAACTTTGCACCAACTAAACCAAGCACACCTCTAAGAGTGTGTGTTATATATAGCTTACCTCAGAACCAGTGTAGCCACTAGCTCCAAGAACACCAACACGAACAGTCTTCTCTGAAGTTGGGTTTCCACTCTTGATCGAACATTTAACAAATGGCTTTCTCACCTTAGATATCCTTCCCAAGTCCTGAATCCCAATAACAAAAAATTTGGAGAATCAAACACAGAAAGGGTAATTAGTAATCACCCACAAATAAATCAGAATTTTATCAGAATGAACACAAAATTGTACAAATCAATTACCCCCCTTAACAAAAAATCAGTAAGAAAATTACAAATGAACCTCTGTTTCACTGAATCTTTGTGGTCAAACAAACACAACATTAAAAAAAACAAAAAAGCAATACCTTATTCCAAGAGTAACCTCTGTCAAAACAAATCGAACTGAATGCGGTGGTGCTCATTTTCACCAACAGCTAAAGAAGTTTGGGATCAGAGAGTTAGGTATCAAAAAATTGTGAAATGTGAACCATTGCAAAGAGAAGGACCCATTTATTTACCTGCAAAAAAATTCCTGAAGCTTAATTGTGAATTCGAAGCAGCTGAAAATGAAAGGTATGAAGGGTTTTGAGCAGTGAGTGTGAGTGTGAGTGTGAGTGTGAGTGTGAGTGTGAGTGGGGGAGTAATAGTAACAATGGCGCAACCCTAGTCCACGCCTCTGGTACAATGTAGTAGACTTTAGAGGAGAACTTGACAAGGTACGAGGATCCTGGTTGTGGTTGGTGATTTGGTTTGGTAGGTAAAGACAAGTTTTAATTTCTATTTTTTTTTTTTCGTTCAAAATTTAGATAAAATTTTATAAGTATTTATGGGGTTATTTTTTAATTAAAATTAAAGTTAAAATATAATATGTATATTATTTTTTACATATTAATATTAAAAGTAAAAATGATGTAATATTAAAATTAAAAAATAATATACATGTTATATTTTAATTAAAAAATAATATTTTAAATACTTATAAAATTTTATTTAAATTTTTTATTTTTTTATTTTATAATTAGAATTGTAATTTCAATTTCAAAACTGAAATTTTTTTTATTTATTTCATTTAATTTAGCCAAAATAAATAAAGATTTAAGTTTATTAATTATGATTAAATAGAAGAATTTTTAAAAAATGAATATTTTTTTCATTTTAAATAAATATTTTTTATTTAAAAATTTAAAAATAAAATTTAATTATATAATCTTTTAATTATTTTTTATAAATATTTTATAATTTTTAAATTTAAAAATAAGACAAATTACCCGTAAAGTCTTTTTCCCACCAATCTAAACATATCCTCACGAAAAGACATGGGTGGTGTTATGGTGAGTGCTATTATTACATAACTAAGCGTGTGTTTTGGTGGGCAATTTGGGTGGGCAAAACGCACGTTACATAGCTGAAACGGGCTTTTAAAGCCCTCCCAACATGTTTGGCTGAAACAAGGTGAGCAATCTGCAACGGGATTTTGTTCCCCAACCACGGTTTGAACTGAAGTTGTGTAAACTTGCTTTTGCGTTGCGGTTGGAGAATCATGGCCGAAATTAAATTCCCAGCTCCCTCATCTTACCACAATATCCTTCAAAGTTGAATGCAACGTTCGAATGAAGAACATGCAGAAGGGGAAGAACGTGTAGGAACTCCGTGTTGTGTGTGCTCTGTATTTTGTGTGTATTTTCATCTTGTTGTTTTGTGGTCCTTGCATTAAAAATCATGGTTCTTCCAAATTCAAAGCAGTAGATTTGCCTCATTCTTTTACTTCTGTTATCTTAGTCATTGTTTTCTTCTGAAATTTGGCTTATTATACAATAATATTCTTGTTCCTCTGCTTCTTGTGGTGTTTCTGATAACGTTGCACGGTCATGCAAGCTTGCACAGGCATGCCGTGCAAGAAACTGTAACACACAAAACTCCTTTTCTTTTTTGCAGCAGGAAGTCATGGCACGGCCATGCAATCTTGCACAGGCAGGCCGTGCAAGAAACTGTAACGCACGAAACTCTTTTTTTTTTGGCATCGGGAGGTCACGCCATGCAAGCTTGCACAGGCAGACCGTGCAACACACTTCCTTAAAACTCCTCTTCTTTTCCCCCAAACAGCCTCTTGCACAACCAGGGTGTGCAAGGTTGCATGGTCGTACAAGACAATATCAGCTTTTTATCACTGCTTTTCAGTTGAAATTGTTTCATTTGATATCTTCACTTCCTAAACCTCTAAAAAGATATGCAGTACTTGTACTAATTATATATTTTATTATCCATTATATAAAATTTATTTAAATTGTCATTTTTTATCAAGAATGTGCATTTCATTGGAAATGCTAAAATAACTTACATATTTTTTATTTTTAATTTAATAATGGTACAAAAAATATAGAATAACATTCATGCTATTAGTTAAATTATACCTAAAAGATAATAAAATTAAAATGAAGGACAATTTGGACAAAGTAATATAAAATTCATACCTTTTCTAGTAATTACACATTTAGAAGTGATTCTAATTAATAATGTCCAAAGAACATTCATTCTACCAAAATCACTTTTCAAGTTAAGTTTTTCAAATATAAATCATGGTTAGTCAAACTCACTTCTAAACAAAATCAAGTTTACAAAATCAATTCATTCAAAATCAAGTTTGCAAAATCTAAACCAAACACACACTAAATAGATGAAATAGCATTATTGGAGATTACTTCCATATTTATTTTTTCTTCAGACTATTGATATTTAAAAGAGTTTAATTTTAATCCACTGTCAGTGTAAAAAAAAATTATACTATTATTCAATTATGTATTACTAACTCATTAAAAGATTTTGACTAGAGTTTAATTTTAATCCACTGTCAGTGTAAAGTTTCTTTTCACTGTCATCCAATTATGTATTGTCAACTCATTAAAAGAGTTTGATTATTATAACAACTACCTCAAAAGTCTAACACTTTTAATTATATGTCAGTATATAATTAGATGACAGTATAAAGAAACTTTACACTGACAGTGGATTAAAATTAAATCATTTTGACTATTATAACAACTACCTCAAAAGTCTAATACTTTTAAAAATGTGTCAGTACATAATTAAATGACAGTGTAAAATTTTTTTACACTGACAATAAATTAAAATTAAATCATATCTAAAATATGGTGAGTTGTCAAGCATTTATTAGTTGTTATTTATATTTAATAGATTTTTAAACATTCATTATGAAACTAATTGTCAATAAATAATTGACAATTCACCCTTACTACTAAATTTATCATAATACTATAATAACTTCCAACATTATATAGAGCATAGATTAAAATTTTGTCAACAATTATCAACTAAAAAAGAGCATTAATATATTCCTTTCAAAATCATAAGAAGAAATTGACACTTTTTTCAACCAAAAAAGAGCTGTCACTTTTCTCCGGACAATAACCACCTGTGCAATTAATAATGTTATATTTTTAAGTTATGTCCAATGCTCTGTTTTATCCGTAGAAGTATAATTTTTTTTATGTCAAGTTTAATAAATCTAATAGAGAATGTAATTTCTTAATTTTAATAAATTAAAATTTAAAACAAAAAACATAAAGAATAAACTTTCTTATCATCTAATCATAAATCAATAAAAATAAGTAGCCATTAGAGTTGGCCACTATAACATTTTATTTATTGAGTAAAAGGACAAACCATGATGCTTAACTGCTAGTAAAAATAAAATATTCCAATAAAATCATGCAAAATCGTTAATATCCCGTGGTTATGAGATATGTTCTGCATTAAAAAATTGAAATTGATTTGTATCCTCTGAACTTTGTTAATAAATGATTCTGTTTCACGTGCTTTTGGGATGTAATAATTTTTAATGAATTCTTGATAATATCAATTAACATTAATGAATATATAATTGGATCAAAATAACTTTACTCGAATGGCTTTTGCCGTAATCTGGATTTGCTGTTCTACTGTAGAAGCTGAATGTTGGTGTTCTTACATACAACCTAGAAAGGTTTAATTTCATTTTTCAACTTTTAAAGAATTTTTCAGCTCAAATTATTAAGAATGTAACCAATTTAAATTATTAAGTCATGCTTCTCTCGAATGACTTAAATACATATTTTTTAGCAATTAATTTCTTCATTTTCCTTAGTCATTGATCAAATTCAAACAAGTAAAACTAAATTTGTTCGGGTAAACAAGTTAGCACTTTAACAAACAATAATATCAATTTCTCCATCAAAATTTTGTATGGAGTGTATATTAAACTAATATCCGGTCATTATTCCTTTTATCTTTTACAAAATTAAAAATATAAGAACCAGCTGCACATGTTAGGCATCATATATATATTGTTGAAATTATGGCAAACTCAGACAAAGCACGACAACAAACAATAGACATTATTAAGCTCGTTTAATTGGATACAAACCAAAACTCGAAGTAAGTCAGAAAGCTTTGCTATAATTAAGCCATATAAACAAACCGGAAAATACTTAGCAAAGACAATGTTTTTTTTTTTTTTTTGGTAAGAATCCAGCTTTTTTTTTTATCTCAATATAGTTTTTTTTTTCTTTTAGTTTACCCCATTTTTTTTTATTAAAATAAGTTAGTTTTAAGATATAGTGAGAAATCACCGTGTATGAAGACGACTTCATACCAATGTTTTAAATATTTTTTTATTAGTAATTCAGAAGCCATCCTTTATGGAGGCAATTTTAATGCATAATTTTTTACAAAATGCTTAAAATATATATATTCAAAGTATAGAAACCACCTTATCATTATTAATATTAAAAAAACAAAGAACTCTTAGAACACGAGTTTAAGAGTCAAATGCATGCCTTACTCTATTCATCCTCCCTCCATGAAGAATAATGGCTAAATGATGGTGTAATTTTAGAAACAATTGATTAATTTGGTGTTGTTTTCAAACTATTTACTTATATGGTGTTGTTTTTGCCACGTAATATTTTTTTTATTATTTTTTTACATATGTGGCACTTGCGTTAGTTCACTTGGCACAAATGATGTGCCACGTGGCACTTGCGCCAAGTAGACTAGCGCAAGTTCTGCCAAGTGGACATGTGGTGGCGTTTAGCCGTAGTTTTAACCAAAATTGCGGCTAAACAATTCTTTTTTAAAAAAATTTTCAATCCCACTCTCTTAAAAGTGGCAAATTTGGAATTTGAACCCAACCACCATTTGTGATTGGTACCTTTATCACTATACCAAATGACATTTTTGAGATATACATGTAATTTTTAATATATATGTTAATTATTATTAAATAATATTTGTATCAATATAACCATATATCTAGGGCTATTAAAACGGGCAAAACTCTTCGGGTCAGCCCGTTTACCGGCATAAATTATGTGAGTCGGGCTTCAAAATTAGTGACTCGTAAAAATGAAAGTAATTTTGGATCGACTTGTTTAACCCAAGGTTCTGAAAATTGAACCGGTGATTGAACCGGTCAGGGGACTGATTCAAGGTTCAATGGTTCAACCGTAGTTGAACCGTGGTCGAACCGGAGTATAATTAAATAAATTAAATATATTTATATATATATATAAATATATATTATATACTAATTAAACAAATTAAAAATTATAAAAAACAACACAAATGATAAAAAATAGTTTACAGTTTATTTTTTGAGAGTCCAAAGCATTCTGTAATAGTATTATAACTTATTTTTGTTTAAAAAAATTTTAATTTCAGTTCAATGAGATATATAATCAATTATACATTCAGTTTCTAAGCTTTTATACAATTTAAGTTTAAGTATTTTATATAAAATTCTTTTTAGATTGACTTATATTTAATTTTTAGATCAAAATGATATTATTTGAATTAGCAAAATTTATAAAATAAAATAAATAAATAAATAAAAAGAGGACCGGTTGGACCGGTCCGGGTTGATCGGTTCACCGGTTTTTGACCTGGCCGATTGTTGGAGGTGGACCGGACCGGTGGGGTGACCGGTTCCCGGTCAAACCGGTCCGACCGGCCGATCCGATTTTTAGATCACTGGTTTAACCCGCAAGTTAAATGGGTCAACCCATTTAACCTGCGGGCTGCCCACGTAGTTATTTATGCAAGTTGGCCCTTTTAACTTACGAGTTAAACGAGTCGATCCAAAATTACCTTCATTTTTATGGGTCACTAATTTTGATGCCCAACTCGCATAATTTATATCGGTAAACGGGTCGACCAAACAAGTTTTGCCCGTTTTGAAAGTCCTAGATATATTGTTATATTAATATAAATATCATTTAATAATAATTAACATATATCTTAAAATTTACATATATATTTCAAAAATGTTATTTGGTATAGTGGTAAAGGAACCAACTACAAATGGTGCTTGGGTTCAAATCTTAACTTCATCACTTTTAAAAGAGTGGGAAATAAATTTTTTAAAAAAAGAGTTGTGTAGCCACGGTTCCAAACTGCGGCTAAACACCGCCATGTGTCAACTTAGGAGAACTTGTGCTAGTCCACTTGGCGCAAGTGCCACGTGGCACATCACTTGCGCCAAGTGGATTAGCGCAAGTGCCACATATGCAAAAAAAATAATAAAAAAATATTACGTGGCAAAAAACAACACTATATAAGTAAATAGTTTGAAAATAACACCAAATTAATAAATTATTTCTAAAATTACACCAACTTGGTCATTTACCCGAAGAATAATACATGTACCTGACTCTCACAAACTCGTGCTCCACGAGTTCTACTTTTTTTATGGAAAAATGATCGTATAGGTTAGTTTGAGAAAAATAATTCTTCTATGATTTGTTTTGAAAATTAATCAAGTATTTAACTACATTAATTAATAATTTACATACGGTTAACCACGTATCAAGTATCAAAATGAAGATAAATTATTAGTTAACCGCATGTAAATTATTGGTTAATATAGTTGAATACTTAATTAATTTTCAAAACGAACTAAAGAAAAATTATTTTCCCCAAATGAACCTATGCGGTCATTTTCCTTTTTTTTCATATTAATAATGACAATCCGCTCTTAATGGAGAGCAATTTCTATTCTATGAAAACATTTCTTTTGTCAATTTTTTTTAGTTTTTCAGGATATCCTTTGCACGTGACTACGTGAACTAATTTCTCGAGGTATTGAGATCCATTTAAGGGGTTGACCTCTCCCAACAGATGTTTTTCCTTACACATGGGTCAGGAATCAAACTCTTGACTATATATTTAAGGGGCCTAAGTATCTACTATTAGTGTCACACCATGTTGATTTTCTTTTTTTCAAATTAATGTTTAATGTTTTAGTTTTAATGTCTTTTTTCAAATTAAAACATTCCCAAGTCGCCCTCCCTTGAGGGCGTTTGTTAACTTGAATATTTTATTTTAACTTGTACGAAAATTTCCTTCATAAAATGCAGCTTTTGAATTACCAATATATATATATATATATATATATATATGGGTAGGGATCCACTTACTTCAAGAGTAAGCCTTGATACACTTACTCCATTGAATAATTTTTTTATAAACTTTGAATTTCATCAATCTAACCGGTGAATTGACAGTTCTCATTAAGTAGATCAAACTTATAAAATTTTATAGAATTTTAAAATTAATTGATACTTCATTTAACTACTTTATTTTAATGTATAATATGCTTTCCAAAATATAAGTAAATGTCGGTTATAAGATTAGATACTTATGCATGTCTAATTTATCTTAAATTTAGTATGTATGATCTTCATGATAATGTTACATTATTCAACAGCTAGATTGGAAAAATAATAATTCTATTGAAAGTTATTTAATAAAGTAAGTGTGTCAAAACTTATTTTTAAAGTAAGTAGATCATCACCCATATATATATATATATATATATATATATATATATATATACATGGGTGGGGATCTACTTATACTAAGTGTAAGTCTTGACACACTTACACTACTCAATAATTTTTTATAGAATATGAATTTAACCAATCCAACCGTTGAATCATATGTTATTATCTTAATGATCTGTATACCAAATTTTAAATAAATTGGACATATATAGTTATCTAATCTAATAATAGAAAATTTACTTATATTTTAAAACTATATTATACGTTAAAATAAAATAAAGCTATGAAGTATCAAATAATTTTTTAATTGTAAGAAATTTTATAGGGTTGATCTATCTTATGAGAACTTTCAATTCAACAGTTAGATTGATTAAATTTATATTTTACAAAAAATTATTGAGTGGTGTAAGTGTGTCAAGACTTACACTTGGTGTAAGTGGATCCCCACCCTATATATATATATATATATATATATATATATTAAAATTATTCTCACATTATTTAGGTATGAGATTAATCCCTTTTGAATTGTCAAATGATTACAATTATTAATCATCTCTATAAGAATGTCTCTTAGAATTCCAACATTTAGTCTCTTCATAAAATTGTAAGTTGCTTATTACTCTAATTAATCATTTGTGAGTCAGTAAAAACATAATTAAATACACTAATATGAAGCTACCTTTACACGTGGCAACTTCTCATTATATCTAAAAATAAACATATGTTGATAAATAAAAAATGGAATAAACTGAAAAATAAAAATAAAACTATATTGACATAATAAAAAAAAGCCGTAAGAAGCCAATGTGTAGTACTAATGGTTAACTTGGTGAATGATGATTTGGTTTATTTTAAAAATTAATTAAATATTTAATTAATTTAATTAATAATTTATATATAATTAATTAATAATTTATTTTTATTTTAATATTTAATATAAAATTAATTATATATAAATTATTAATTAAATTAATTAAATAACTAATTAATTTTTAAAACGAACCAAATAATAATTACTGTTTACCAAACTTACTCTTAAGATTATTTTCCCATGTGTTTTTACGTGAAGATAGAAAGCATATCAGCTTGTGAGGGGCTAGGCTAGATTTTTCATCATCACAAACCTTAAAAAATTGCACCAAAGTCATTAAATAGGGGAAATCTTTGATCTGGACAAAATTTCGCCTATGGACACAACTGATAACACCCCTCACCTCTAAATAGTACAAATAAAAAAATATACTGGGATCTATGATCACAGTTTTTTATTATTTATACACAAGTGTTTTTTTTCCACATGATATAAATATTTGCAGAAAATAAAACAGAGGAAAGGGGAAAAATAGGTTAGTAGAGAGGCCTTTTCATATTAATATTGTTAATTTTTTTTTTTATTGATTTGCCACACTTGCAGGATTATTTGTCAAAATGTTTTTTTTAACGTGGGTTTTTTTAATTTAAATTAACTTCTCAAAGTGATATTTTGTTTCTTTTTTCTCATACACATTGAGAATTACGAGGGAACAAAAATTCCCTCTATAATTACTTCCTCATCCACAAGTACCAAGTTTTTTCCACTCTCATCAAATGACTTTCCTCTCTAAGGAAGATTATTAGGGTTCATTTAAATCATAAAATTAAAATTATAGTTCAAAATTTTAATTTCAATTTCAATTTTATCAGAATTGGAATTGACTAGGAATTAATTTTATGTTTAAAACAAATAAAGAATTAAATTTTATGATTATCGGAGGACGTCGTCAACAAAAGTGGTTGGATGACACTGTTGGCAACAATGGTGAGAGTATGCTATTGGCAACAGGGTGGGTGACAAGAGGTTGTCGAGACCCCGTCAAATAATAAAAATTACCGGTTCGCAAACTAATTTGTAGTATAGAGCATGAACCGAATAGTCTCTCAAGGATCCAAAAAGAACAAAGATTTAATCAGATCAAGATAATTAAAAGGGGGGTTTTGTTGTTGATTAACAATATTGATAAAAATACAAGACTTAAAGTTGAAAACAAATCTAAAGAAACAACCAATCCAAGGAAATTTTACCGATCTTGAGTTTAACTCATCATTGCTCACAAGGAATTCACTTAATTGCTAACCGTGTTCTTGGCCTTAGATCACATCAAGACGCCTCAACATGATCCAAGAATCCTCTACTAGATAAGCATCTAGGATTTAATTAACCAATGTTAGATAAAGTAAGCATCATCCAAACATAGATTAACTTAAGATCCAGAATTTAACCAAGCTAAACAATCTATCAAAAAGCTTTAATAAATTGTTTATTCTATGTGATCCTCTTTGAATACATGATAATAAAGCTATTACCACATCAACATCTAAATCAAATTAAGCAATTCAATCTAGATATAAATCAAAGCGGAAGAAGAGAAACTTGAATAACAATTAAGCAATATGAACAAGCGAAACAAGATCTCTAAATTAAACATCAAGATGGCTAATCCCTTGGATTGATTATAAGAGCCTAGCCTTCCATGGATGGGAAGGAAGAACTCAGAAATAAAAGAACAAAAATGAAATTCTAAAGAGAAAGAAGAAGAAGAGAAAGAAAACTCTCACAAATACTTAAACTTTCTTGAAACTTACTTCCAAATTGAATCCCTCATAATACAAAGAGATTGGCTCTATTTATACTAATCCTAGAAGCCAATTTGTACATGTACATAATCTGAATACAAGCTATAAAAACAAGGAAATTGTCAAATATGGAAGCTTGATGCATGGTAGGTGGGTTGGTGCATGGTAGATGGGTTGGTGTATGGTTGGTGGCTTTTAGTCAACAACTCTTATCCGACTTCTGGCTTCAAATTCATCACCTAGACAGTGTATTTTGGCTTGGATGTCTCATCAAAGTTGTAGCCAGTTGTCTCCTTGAAAATCTCCAATTTGAATCATGTCATTTGGACTTTTAGAACTCCAGAAATGCCAAAAACACTTCACCTACCTCAAGTTAGGTTGGAAGAACGTGTTTCCAAATTCAGACCAACTTGTAGCTTCAGAAGCATGCCTAAAACGACATCTATTGATAAAATGGTCTTCATTGAAGTTGGAGATATGGGTCTTATCTTTCAAGTGACCAAGTTTCAGCCCAAGAGGAGGCCTATAACCTACTATATAGTCTAATATGTGCATACTGCCCAAATGGTTCCGTGACAGCAAACCCACTTTGCATTGCAGGGATATTTTGGACCCTTAGCATTCCGATCCAGCTCTTGAGTTCTTCATGAAACTTGTAGAGCATTGTCTTAGCTTTCCAAAGACACCAATATCACCTCAATTGGATCACCGAGTCCCAAGTTATGACCTAACCAAGGAAGAAAGGTCAAAATGCATCAAAATCCGAAAATTATTCAATATTTGCATTAAAGCCCAATGAAGCCCAACAACATTAAACTCATCTAAAGTACTAATATTGGGCACAATAAACATCTAATAATGCCTAATACAAAGCTAACATAAGTGTCTCAAATTGATTGATCAAATTCCCCCACACTTAAGCTTTTGCACTCCTGGGCAAAACACATAATAACGAAACTAAAGAAAAACAAGAAACATCATATTATTAAACTAAAAACATAAAAACTGATTGTACCTAATCTAATCCACTTCCGTGAGAAAACACGATGGCACTTAGCATGTGCCACAAGCCTTTAAACCCCTAGGTGTCCCTAGTGGGACGAGTTATAGTCTCGTGAGGGTTTACCAGGGGATGATACCCACAAACATGTAATATTTTATTTAATCAATTCAACTAATTTTTAAATACAAGCATTGTATCAAATATAAACCATAATTAATAAGTCAAGTATGCTTAACAAAGAATAGTTGAATCAAATCAATTGAGAATAAAGTATAGCATAATCATGCTTTAATCAGAAATATGCATGTTGATTGAGTAAAATTCTTCACAAGTGACACTCAAATCACACAAGGTGTTTAGGTTAACTGTTTACACTCAACTCAGTCAAATTATGAAAGTATTTTACCATAGGCTTGCATATACATCAATTCTCCACTACTTAGATCAAATAAATTGCAAAAATCAAGAGGTCTTTCAAAAAGGTTGTAATGGAACTTATAAGGTAAAGGAAGGGAACAATATGGATAATAGCAGGTTAAAACCAAAGAGAATAAAAGAGCATTGAGGAGTAACTCAAGTAGAAAGAATAAATTTTTTACCCAGAACCATAAAATGCTCATTCTCTTCACACATTCCTTCCTTTTTCTATTCTTTTTTTTGTTTTTTTGTTTTTTTGTTTTTCTTTTTTTTTGTATCAAGCATTTCGTATCAGCACACCAATTCCCCCACACTTAAATCATTGCAAGCAAAAGAACTTCTCCAATAAGAAAATCAATGCTCTCCCATTCCCTAAGGTAAGGTAAAACATGGTTTTCACTCAAAGCTTGTAATGAGCTAAGAACAAAGAATAGGCAAATAGGCTCAGAGGGAGTTAATATTTGGATAAATGCAAAGGTAGGTTTATTTGGCCAAAGCGGCTAAGTCAAGAAAAATGCCTCTGTCATTTTCATGCAACATCTGAGACCAATGTAATCTCAAATCGATTCAATGCAAGTTCTAGAAAATAAATTCATAATTGACATCACTTATGAAAGAAAATAACCAAGTGTAAGTATCAAACTTGGAAAAGCCCAAAACTCACAAAGGTATGGAACATTCACTCAATTCAACCATGCCTTCTTCCTAATATCCACAATCATATACACATGTATATCATGAAAATGATTCAACTATAAACTGTTTTGCATACTTTTATCATCAATTAAGCTCAGATTCAGCACATGCTTGTATCAAAATCAATTGAAAAGATCAAAATGAAATTTTTTTTTTAATTTTTTAATTAATTTTTTTTAATATGCAATAACAAAATAATTTAAGACATACTATGAAATGCAAGTTAAGATGCGTCTCAAGAGCAAAACTACTCCTTACTCTGCCATCATACATCTAATAAGTTAGTAACAATAAAGATTGGCTTGTTAATTTTTTTTTTTAAACTATGTACATGGTAATGTCAACTATCCCTCCCCCCAACTAATTAAAGACATTGTCCCCAATGTCAAAATAAAGATAGGTAGAGTGTAGAAGATCTTACCCGGAGCTACGCAAATCGAGCACGAAATAAGAAAAATTACAAAAAACTAAAACCGTAAGAGAAAACAAAAATTCACAAAGACAAATTCAAATTAAGTTTTGGCTTTTTGCTGCTGCTGCCTTGTTCCCAATTCCGTGGAGCCATTACTGGATCACATTGTGGTACAAATTCATTTAGTTGATCAAGCAATTGTTCAAGAGTTGTAGCAGTTACAAGACTTTGACGTGTAAGCTTGTGAGATGAACCCTTTCTCTGACATGATCAAGAAAACAAAACAAGCGTCATAAAACCATTAACATTTAATATACCTATGGGTTTTGGTGAAAGTTACTGTTTGTGACCAGGATATAATTTGAAAGAGTTCTTCCAAAGTTCCAAAACCACCGGTAGGGCAATAAAGAGCATGACATTTACTATCATAATGTTCATGCGTTGGTGCATACAAAATACCATTACTTTATCCCCTAATGTTTTCAATGGGCTTCTTTGGTAGATAAAGGACTAGGAATGACACCAAGGACTTTGCCACCTCCTAAATGTGCGACGATCGCTACCTGACCCATTAACCCAAGACTACCTCCTCCATAAACTAAATGGATTTCTCTCTCATTCTTGCACTCGACCAAGATGGTGTGCAATATTTACAAACTCTTTATCTTTCCCGAGGATTAGATCCACAAAGACACAAACACTCTTGATCAAATGACTGATGACTTCCATTTTTCTCTCTTTGTTATTTTTTTTGTACTCTCACCTTATCAATGATCTGAAGAGAGCAAAGTGCATTATTTAAAGGCATCAAAACTCAAAGGTAATAATTACACCTATAAAGGAGGGGTAGATCTGCGTGTCAGATAAGTTTGAAAAATAAACACATAAATGATAATAGCTATATGACAAAGATAAAAGGCTAATCTATATGTGTCAGAAGAAGTTTGAAAATATGCAACACATATTTCAAAAAATACGGCTACTTTTGATTTTACTTTTTTATTTTATTTTATTTTTTTAATTTTTTTGAATTTTTTTGAATTTTTTTTAATAAACAAGAAGAAAAAAGAAAAATAAAAAATAAAAAATAATACTTACAGGAGGTGTAATTGTGGCTCACATTTTCCTCTGGTTTCACGATCGATACTGACTTTGAATGCTCTTTATGGGCGATGGTCGGCTTCCCATCAATTTTCTTAAAAATTGGCAAGCAGTCTTTTTAGTCAAATTCCGAGACTATAACGCTCATGTTCATCTTGGAATATTGGCCATAAATCGAAGTACTCTCTGCACATCTCCACTAAGATGCGTCTCGAGTCAATAGAATGTTATCTAAAGACTCCTTACTCATGCCATCCTTTATGAAGTTAATTTTATCATCTCGGTTTATAGGCGTCATTCCAATTGATTTGCATTTTTGTATTCTGAGTCCATCTTGCACATTTATAGCGGACCGTAACCTTTTTGCTCTTCTCTTAACTTTGCATATGAACTTTTGCCTAGCCACGACATATATGAAACAAGAGCGTCGAGAAAATTCACCTCGAGTGGGACCTTTGCTTCGATTAACCGGCGTATATCGCGGGGATGCCTTTGTGCATAAGCATCCTTAATCTCTCAAACCTTGCACAATAAATGTTAGTTAAAGCATTTTGAGGAGAGGGGAATTGCTTGCGGAGGTTAACAAGGCGATTATCCATTTGAAATAAAGAAAGAAGAAGGGAAAAAAATTAGTAAAATTTTATCTGATTTCGGTGTTTGTGGAGTGGCGAAAGGACCGAAAAAAATTTCACGACAGTCTAGTTATCCGCCATTTAACAGGTGAAAAGTCATCTGTCAATGAAATACAAACAAAATTAAGACAGAAAAATCAAACTTTGATAGATTCTCTCACTTGTGCGATTTTTTTGTCTCGATTCTGTGATAACAAATAAGTCAAAGTTAGAAAGAGACGAGTTAGAAAACTTGGGATGCCACCCAAAAAGCGCTACTTTTAATGTCTTGGCCAGGCGTGATTGAAGATTTTCACGATCGATGGGTCCTCCTCAATAATGATTCAATTTCGGCCATTGACCTTAAACGTGGCTTTTTTTCAACAAAGATTTATATAGAAAACAGAAAATAAAAACAACGGACAAACAAAAAATAAAAATAGAAACAAAAAAAGTAATAAAGACAAACATCGTTGATGCAATAAGCAGACGAGAAATAGAAACGGACAACACAAGCGTGAAACAACAACAGAGAAAGAGTAAATTGTAGCAGTCAAATAAAAACAAAAACAATATTAAAAACAATAGCAAAACAGGTAAAAACAAAAGAAAACAACAAATAGAAAAATGAAATAAAAGTGTGGAAAGAAAACTCCCTATGGATAGCGGAAGAATTAACGTTCAGCTGACCACATATAGCTAGTATAATGGATCACCACATCAAAATCAGATAGTTTAGTCTCCTCGAAATTGCTTTATTAGCTTAACTCCATCTTCAAGTAAAATCCTACGCATGCATATGGAAGGGCTAACGCTAGGAATGTGCGCAAGTGTGCATGCTCTCGAGATTCTCCCTCAAAATGGGTAGCAACCTCTCCTCACTCATCGGTTAAGGAGGTTTTTAGCCACAATGGACTCCAATTTTGTTGGCTTCACTATTACGTAGATTGAATTCTTATGTCTAATCTGCTGAAAAAGATTCATCATGTCTCAAAAAGGCGACAATCTCGGCACATGCATTACACAACATATCACCATCACAACAAGTACAATAAAGCAGAATCATCAAAATCGAATTAAAACTAGCAAATTCGACACACAAATCATCAATTGATTTTTCTCATCAATGATCTCATGTTTTGCGAGAATCAAATTTTTGCATCTGTTGCTTGCTCAAGCTGACTCAATGAAGATGTAAGTTGACCAACTTGGGTCTTCACGTTTTGTACTATAACCACGTTCTCTGCTTTGGAATTGGATGTTGTTCTGAGCAAATTGTTTCACCAAATCCTCTAGTGTAGGCTCGATTCCATGCCTATTGGAGCTTCTTCTTTACATTGCGGCATAGGTTCTTTAGTATAGGCCGATTGGTTCAACATAAGGTTCGAACCAAGGATGATCTCCCAATCATGGTTATATGTGGTAGAATAAGGATCATATCAAAATTGTTGGTATTGTGGTTCACCAAGAAATACACTTGTTGCATCAACGGAGATGGTCATGAAATCTGAGAACCATCATATTGTAGTGTGGTGCAAGCATATGTGGGATGATAAGAACTACAACATATACTACAAAATCTTGCAGGTTCTTGCACAGGTAAGTGATGTTGTTCCACTGCCAACTGCCCCACCAGATAAGCCAACTCATCAAGTCTATGCTCCATCAGATTAGAAATCAAACACAAAAACACAAAATCACAAAAACAAGTCTAAATATACACACAAAATAATTACAGAAAACATATCTACAGATTTTTAAAAATTATGGGACTACCACAGAGTGAAATCTACACAAAAATTCTATCTAACACAATAATAAAAAATCTTAAAAAATTGAAAAAGTGGTCTAAACGATGGAATTTGGCTAAAATAAGGGTGACCTCACTATATATAGTGAGCATTTCTCAGAATAACGTTTTCCAGTAGTATACCAAAATTCACGTCAATCAGAGATACTTTACCAAACCGAAATTCTTGACACAATGCCCTTTACCAAATTTACGAATTGAATTAGAAAATCTTGAAAAACAAAACAAACACAATTGTTAGAGTTAGATGAAATGATCAAATAGTTGCCTTTGGATTCCCGACAACGGCATCAAATTTGACAAGAGGTTGTCGAGACCCCGTCAAATAATAAAAATTAGGTTCGCAAACTAATTTGTAGTATAGAGCATGAGGCAAGAATCGTCTCTGAAGGATCCAAAAAGAACAAAGATTTAATCAGATCAAGATAATTAAAAGGGGGGTTTTGTTGTTAATTAACAATATTGATAAAAATACAAGACTTAAAGTTGAAAACAAATCTAAAGAAACAACCAATCCAAGGAAATTTTACCGATCTTGAGTTTAACTCATCATTGATCACAAGGAATTCACTTAATTGCTAACCGTGTTCTTGGCCTTAGATCACATCAAGACGCCTCAACATGATCCAAGAATCCTCTACTAGATAAGCATCTAGGATTTAATTAACCAAGGTTAGATAAAGTAAGCATCATCCAAACATAGATTAACTTAAGATCCAGAATTTAACCAAGCTAAACAATCTATCAAAAAGCTTTAATAAATTATTTATTCTATGTGATCCTCTTTGAATACATGATAATAAAGCTATTACCACATCAACATCTAAATCAAATTAAGCAATTCAATCTAGATATAAATCAAAGAGGAAGAAGAGAAACTTGAATAACAATTAAGCAATATGAACAAGCGAAACAAGATCTCCAAATTAAACATCAAGATGACTAATCCCTTGGATTGATTATAAGAGCCTAACCTTCCATGGATGGGAAGGAAGAACTCAGAAATAAAAGAACAAAAACGAAATTCTAAAGAGAAAGAAGAAGAAGAGAAAGAAAACTCTCACAAATACTTAAACTTTCTTGAAACTTACTTCCAAATTGAATCCCTCATAATACAAAGAGATTGGCACTATTTATACTAATCCTAGAAGCCAATTTGTACATGTACATAATCTGAATACAAGCTATAAAAACAAGAAAATTGTCAAATATGGAAGCTTGATGCATGGTAGGTGGGTTGGTGCATGGTAGATGGGTTGGTGTATGGTTGGTGGTTTTTAGTTAACAACTCTTATCCAACTTCTGGCTTCAAATTCATCACCTAGACGGTGTATTTTGGCTTGGATGTCTTCATCAAAGTTGTAGCCAGTTGCCTCCTTGAAAATCTCCAATTTGAATCATGTCATTTGGACTTTTAGAACTCCAGAAATGCCAAAAACACTTCACCTACCTCAAGTTAGGTTGGAAGAACGTGTTTCCAAATTCAGACCAACTTGTAGCTTCAGAAGCATGCCTAAAACGACATCTATTGACAAAATGGTCTTCATTGAAGTTGGAGATATGGGTCTTATCTTTCAAGTGACCAAGTTTCAGCCCAAGAAGAGGCCTATAACCTACTATATAGTCTAATATGTGCATACTGCTCAGATGGTTCCGTGACAGCAAACCCACTCTGCATTGCAGGGATATTTTGGACCCTTAGCATTCCGATCCAGCTCTTGAGTTCTTCATGAAACTTGTAGAGCATTGTCTTAGCTTTCCAAAGACACCAATATCACCTCAATTGGATCACCGAGTCCCAAGTTATGACCTAACCAAGGAAGAAAGGTCAAAATGCATCAAAATCCAAAAATTATTCAATATTTGCATTAAAGCTCAATGAAGCCCAACAACATTAAACTCATCTAAAGTACTAATATTGGGCACAATAAACATCTAATAATGCCTAATACAAAGCTAACGTAAGTGTCTCAAATTGATTGATCAGTGGGCGAAGGATGTTGTCAGAGCACACCGTCGACAATGGTTACAGAAACACGTCGCCAATGATAGTGACCGTAAGATACTGACAAACGACAATGATTGACGGAGTAAGCAAACAGTAACTAAAATATAAAATATTATTTGTAACTTTTTCCTTTTGATATTTAAAAAAAAATTATGCTTGGAATTGTAATTTTGTTTTGTCCAAGTTAAGAATTAAAAGTAGTGTAAACTAGTTATTTTTTAATTAATTTCATGAAATTGTTAATTAGAATTGGAATTTTAAATCTATTGGACAACCAAACAAGATAAGGGATTACTCTGGTACCCATATTTTTTTTCTAGGATACTGGTACCCAAGGTGAGCATTCATTAATTATAATTTATATTTAATAGTCTTTCAAACATTTATTGTGAAACCAACTGTCAATAAATGATTAACAACTTGTCCATAGATACCAAACCCATCACAATATCATAACAACTCCTAACAAAATAATTAAAATTGAAATATCTAATTTTAATTTCAAAACTCAATTCCAAACTTAATTCCATCTGCACAAGACGAGGCTTTAAGTTGTTCACAAAGTTGGGAATTCTTTGCCTGCATGACTTGTCTTAAAGCTTTCTTCAGCTCTTGACAGTTACTCTCCAAGTACTCCAGCTTTTGTTTCAGCTCCCCCAATGAGGATCTCATCTCAGAAACTTCCACCAAGGCTGCGTCTCTGTGCTCGTTTGCTTCCGTCAGCTCTTTCTTCAATGTCTAAATTGACATTATTCCCAAGTCCTTGAGAACTCGAGAAACATCCTCAGATTCTGCATGCTCTATTTGGGGAATTCTCATTCTTGTGCTTCTTCTTTAACCGAGGAAACAACCATGAAATTACCTCCTTGCTTTTTGGGTTGGGATTGAAATGATGAGTGAGAATCCGTGAGTGGGACAACAATATTGGAGCTCTTGTTGTTTCCTTGCAGCCTCAAATTCGCTAGTTATGACAGCAGGCTTACATCTATTGCAGGAGGATACGGAGTTGAAGTCCTCCATACTGTTTCTCCTCCTACACTTGAAGTAGTCATTGGCAGGTGATGTTGAGAGTATTATTTTATTATGAGAGATGAGAAGAGTAAATCTTGACCGTTGGATTATTCATGTATGGTCAAGATTAAAAGTTATTTAAAAGTTATATGACCACTTAAAAAAGTCACATGATTTTATGTTCTAATTTTGATTATACAAGGATAATCCAATGGTCAAGATTTGCTTCTCTCACTCTCATAATAAATCATTCCTCTCACTATATATATATATATATATGGGAAGGGATCAACTTACATCGGTGTAAGACTTGATCATTTTTACACTACTTAATAACTTTTTATTGAATAACTTTCTAACAAAATTCACTGTTAGATTGAAAGTTTATATCATGTAGATCATTTGTGTCAAATTTTAAAAAAATTGAATATCAATAATAATATAATCAAATAGTTCATATTTTCATATATTTCAATAGTTTATATTACATTAATTTTGATGTATATTAATGAGTCACAAAAAAATTTTGGATTAATGTAAAATTTTATAAGTACAATATATAGGGGAGGGATCAACTTACACTGGTGTAAGATTTGATTACTCTTACACCACTCAATAAATTTTTATTAAAATTTTTTTTATTACAAAATACATCATTAGATTTAAAGTTCCTCACATACAAATCATATTTATAAAATTTCACACTAACATGAAATTATTTTATAATTTTTTAATATACATAAAGATTAACGTAATAATTATTTTTTAAATATATGAAAATATAAACTATTTGATTACACTCTTATTGATATTCAATTTTTTCAAAATTTGATACAAATGATCAACATGATGGATAGTTATAATTTAATAGTTAAATCGATAAAAAGTATAATCAATAAAAAGTTATTGAGTGATGTAAGTGAATTAGGTTTTACACCGATGAAAGTTGATCTTTATATATATATATATATATATATATATATATATTATAATTCAAGGGTTGGATCGATAAAAAAATATACTCAATAAAAAGTTATTAAGTGGTGTAAGTAAATTAAATTTTACACCGGTGTAAATTGATCTCTCCCTATATATATATATATATATAATTTGGTTTCTCTTAAAACTCACTTCTCAATTTTAATTTTTAAATGAAAAAATCACATTGAAAAGTGAGTTTTTTCCAACCGATTTCTCATCGTGAAAAAAAAGAATATGTTGATAAATGATAGAATCAAGAGGGGGGTGAATTAGTTCTATGGATCAATAACAAAATTTTATCCAAAATTAAAAACTCAAATGCAGTACAAACAAACAATATGATGAACTTAAAATAAAGAGATATGGAGAGAGATGTGCACAGGCAATTTATCCTGATTTAGCCACAACGCGTGATCTATGTCCAGTCCCCAAGCAAGATTGAGATTTTCTCCAATTTGTAGTGCTTTTGCTTATAAGGATACTATCCCAACCTATTTTTACCTTAACCCAAAGCAGAGTATTTAGTGACATTGTTTCTTCCAAGGACACCACAAGAACCTTCATCTACCTCAACTCGAAATGGAGTAACGTAAATCAAGGAAAGAAATCTGAATGCTACCCACACTTTATTTCTTTTCACTAGAACAAGAATCTCTCTTTCTTTTGATAGCTTTTATGAATGAACTACAATGATACCAAAATAACTCACTCTCTCCAGGAGTAGATAAGCAAGTGTAAAGCACACAAGAATTTGAAGAACAAATGATTGCAAGATACGGTTCTTCTATTTTTTGTGCAAGATTGGTTACTTTGATTTTCAAGGATGTCTCTCTTTTGTAACCAACTTGTTTTCCTTGATTTTAGCTAGCCGTTGGAATGATTGGAGTCAAAGGAATATTTCTCTTTTAGTATTTTCGTACAACACACTTTTAGTTATGGCAAGCTGCTCTTTTTGTTCCAGTGGTTGCTCTTTTCACTTTTGTCGTCGCTCCTTTGTCAAACGTTGCTCATTTGTTCTGTTTTGCATATATTTGGTTGCTCGTTTGTTGTCAGATGTTGTTCAAACATGTTGCTCCTTTATTCTGTTTTGTTGTACGAAAATTAAGTCTCTTTGATATTTCAAATTCAAATTTGATTCCATAATTGGTAAGAGCCTATAACATTAATGTATTAGAAAATAATTACCTTAATTAACAAAATCAAGAGCTTAATTAAGGTAAACAAATAATTCAACACATTAATATTATAATGTTTTTCTCAATTTACAATCTCAATTGAAATACTTTCCTCAACTATATAATCAATTAATTAATCAAGGACTCAGCACAGATTAATTCAAATATTTTCCGATCAATACAAATATCTCATTAAAGAATTCAAGTAATTAGGGACATGCAAATTGACAACTCATTAATTAATTTAAGTTAAATAAATTTTATAGAATTTAATTTCAATCCATTCTCAAGGTAAAGTTTCTTTACACTGTCATCCAATTATATGCTGACACATCATTAAAAGAGTTAGACTTTCTAAGTAGTTGTTGTGATAGTCAAAGTCTTTTAATGATTTGGCAACACATGATTGAATGATAGTGTAAAAAAACTTTACACTGACAATGAATCAAAATTAAACTCAATTTTATATGCTCAAAACTTAAACATAATCAAAACCTAAAACCCAACAATATATAATTTTACAAATGTAGTAAAACAACAAATAAATGAAAAATTAATAATATTAATATAAAAGGCCTAGTACAGAGCAAGATCTACTGGTATAGACTAAGGAAATTGCCATAAAGGAGAGAAGATATGATTTGAAGAACACACAAAAACAGTAAAGGAGAAAAGCAAGATTAGGGGCGACCGTGTGAAAGCGGAACAAGTTGGAAATATTGGCTAGAAATAGAAGCAGCAGCTACCGTAAAGGAAAGATGAGAAGTGTCTTCCTAGCCAATAAAAATCGAAAAAATCGAATTAAAAAATCAAAAATTAAAAAAATTTAATAACTTTGATTTTGTTTGATTTTTTTAATGAAAATTAATTGATTTGATTTAGTTTAGTTTTTAATTTTTATTTATGAAACCAAATCAAACTAAACTCATATAATTATTTATATATTTTTTATAATTTACATACTTATAAATGATTATATTTAAATTTTTTGTTGTTTCTATAAATATTTTTAGGCTAATTTATTGTTTATAATTATGTAATGATGTTTTATTAAGATTTTATACCAACTTTCTTTTTAATTGGTCTATAAAAAGAATAAAGTGAAGTTGTGTATGATTTTTTTTAAAAAAAAATATTTAATAAAAAATTGATTGGACTAAACCGAACCAAATTGATTACAATTGGTTCAATTTGATTCGATTCTCCAATTTTAAAAAAATCGATTGATTTTCTATATAAAAAAAATTGATTAATTTAATTTAGATGACTTTTCTGCTCAAAATTAAACCAATCAAATCCGTAAAAACCTCAATCTCTCATACCAAAGTGAAAACATTCTCAGTTTGGAGGGGCAAGGGAAAAAGTGACACTAACGAGGGGCAGCGTGTCATGTATTGTGAGGGGGTCATGGCGTCTGATTTTGCTTTTTAAATTTAGTATTTTATATGTAACGTTTTTTGAAATACTTTTTAAACATGGCCCCAAATAGTGATGTTCTTTCAGGTTTATCTCTGTCATCAACACCTACAAATAAAACCCTAGCAAAGCAAGCTCCACCGCATACAGAACCTCTTACTGGTATGTTGAAACAAAACCAAATCACCAGTTCTGGGTTACATGTGTAGTGTACATGGAGCTTTGGAGCTAAGAACGTGCCCAAAGTTTTATGGGCTTAGCTCATTGACCTTTTATTTTTATCTCTTGTTTATCTTTATCTTTTTCTCTCTAAAAGGCTTGTATAAATTATTCAAATGATCTTATAATCATAGGTTCTGTTATAATTATCCTCCATTTAAGTTATATGATGTCTAACAAGAGGTTGTCGAGACCCCGTCAAATAATAATAATTACCGGTTCACAAATTAATTTGTAGTATAGAGCATGAACCGAATCGTCTCTCAAGGATCCAAAAAGAACAAAGATTTAATCAAATCAAGATAATTAAAGGGGGGGTTTTGATGATGATTAACAAGATTGACAAAAGTACAAGAATTAAAGTTGTAAACAAATTTAAAGAAGCAACCAATCCAAGGAAATTTACCGATCTTGAGTTTAATCCATCATTGATCACAAGAAATTCACTTAATTGCTAACCATGTTCTTGGCCTTAGATCATATCAAGACGCCTCAACATGATCCAAGAATTCTCTACTAGATAAGCATATAGGATTTAATTAACCAAGGTTAGATAAAGTAAGCACCATCCAAACATAGATTAACTTAAGATCAAGAATTTAACCAAGCTAAACAATCCATCAAAAAGCTTTAATAAATTGTTTATTCTATGTGATCTTCTTTGAACACATGATAATAAAGCTATTACCACATCAACATCTAAATCAAATTAAGCAATTCAATCTAGATAAAAATCAAAAGAGGAAGAAGAGAAACTTGAATAACAATTAAGCAATATGAACAAGCGAAACAAGATCTCCAAATTAAACATCAAGATGGCTAATCCCTTGGATTGATTATGAGAGCCTAGTCTTCCATGGATGGGAAGGAAGAACTCAGAAATAAAAGAACAAAAACGAAATTCTAAAGAGAATGGAGAAGAAGAGAAAGAAAACTCTAACAAATACTCAAACTTTCTTGAAACTTACTTAAAATTGAATTATCTGATACAAAGAGGTTGGCTCTAATTATACTAATCCTAGAAGCCAATTTTTACATGTACATAATCTGAATACAAGCTATAAAAATATGAAAATTGTCAAAAATGGAAGCTTGATGCATGGTTGGTGGGTTGGTGCATGGTAGGTGGGTTGGTGTATGGTTGGTGGCTTTTTAATCAACAACTCTTATCTGACTTCTGGCTTCATTTTCATTACCTAGATGGTGCATTTTGGCTTTGAGGTCTTCATGAAAGTTGTAGCCAGTTGTCTCCTTGAAATTTTGCAATTTGAATCATGCCATTTGGACATTTAGAACTCCAGATATGCCAAAGACACTGAACCTACCTCATGTTAGGTTGGTAGAACGTGTTTCCAAATTCAAACCAACTTGTAGCTTCATTATCATGCCTAAAACGACATCTATTGACTAAATGGTCTTCAGTGAAGTTGGAGATATGGGTCTTATCTTTCCAATGGCCAAGTTTCAGCCCAAGAGGAGGCCTATAACTCACTATGTAGTCCAATATGTGCACACTGTCTAGATTTTCCTGACAGCAAACCCACTTTGCATTGCAGGGATGTTTTGGACCCTTAGAAGTCCGATCCAGCTCTTGAGTTCTTCATGAAACTTGTAGAGAATTGTCTTAGCTTTCCACAGACACCAAGATCATCTCAATTGGATCACCGAGTCCCAAGTTATGGCCTAACCAAGGAAGAAAGGTCAAAATGCATCAAAATCCGAAAATTATCCAATATTTACATTAAATCCCAATGAAGCCCAACAACATTAAACTCATCTAAAATACTAATATTGGGCACAATAAACATCTAATAAAGCCTAATACAAAGCTAACATAAGTGTCTCAAATTGATTGATCAATGTCCTATTTTATTAGCATGATTACATTTTTTTCCTTTACGAAATTAACATCGTTTTCCATAACTTAATATCAATTTTTATATGTTTGATATTTTTATATCAGAGATTAATTAGCACAATTTTGAAAAATAGAATAAGTATAGAACAAGTGTTTTTTTTATTTACTTAATTATTTTTTTGGTTAACTTAAAACCTCAGTGAGAACTTACAGTATTAAATGAGATTGCTCAATGAGAACTTACATTGCTAGAGGAGATTGTTTATAATGGAAATTGAAAATCGAACCGAGGTCTTTCAAGTGATGAATCAAATCTCCAATCCCCTCTTTTTTTTTTATTATCTATTTTATGTCTTCCCAATTAAACGTTAATAGCTTTTCTTTTACTTGTCATTTTTTTTTTACTGATTTGTCATTTAATTAAAAGGATAAGAAAGATGATAGAAAAATGAGACAGAAAATTTAAGTTGTTTTAAGTCATTCTTTTATTAAAAAACTTATTATATATACAAGCTTTTAAAATTGTGTGCTAAAAACAAGATGGCATTGCAAAAATTCATATTAAATTAAAGATTAAATTATTATATTAGTCCCTATACTTTTTGAAAAAATTTAAATAGGTCATTATAATTTAAAATTTATAAATAAAACCTTATAGTTTTTAAAAAAATTAACTGAGTCCCTATTGCTCTCCAACAATAGGTGAATTTAGGAATTTAATTAAAAAAGAAACCAATTGTAACTAGAGATCTATTTATAAATTTTAAACTATAAAGACCAATTTGAATTTTTTCAAAAAATATAGGACTAACAGAGTAATTTAACCTAAATTAAATGCAAAATATATTTGACTCATATCAATGGTTGGCTAGTCCATATGGCTAGCCGTTATTAAACATTGGCTTCAGAAAATGCAGCTTCACGGTTACAACATTATTGCAAACGCTTTCTCTAAACCCTGAAATGAGATATTTGGATATTTTCCACATCAAGTTTCGCGAAATTACTACGATTTCTTGAAGCAAAATACTTGCCAAAATGGTAAGGCCTATATTTGGCTGGGTTTTGCTCATTTGTCAGCTCCTCTAAGGGTTCCACCACGGTGTAGTGTGCAGGATTGAAAAAGAATGGAACTGAAAACCTTTCCTTCTCAGAGTTCACCATAACCCTGTGCTCTACACTCTCATATGCTTCATTGCTCCAAACCTGTGCAACAATTTCTTGTTAGAGGTTTGAACTCTACATCCACTATAATTAATTTATACAATTGATTTAGAAGTAGTATAGTACCTCAGTGATGTCTCCAATATTGATAATATAAGCATCGGGTGTGGGCTTGACCCGAACCCACTCCCCATCGGATTTTCGCTTCACTTCTAGCCCACCAACATCATCTTGAGCAAGGATGGTTAAAACATCAGCATCCTTGTGACGACCAACTCCAAGTGCAAGGTGAGGGGAGGGGCAAGGTGGATAATGATTGAGCCTAACAAAGCTGGTTTGGTCATTGAAGAAGCCATGAAACCGTTTTGGTGGCAAGCCTAAGCTCAAAGCAATAAGTTCCAGTAACTTGAGTGCTAGTTTTTTCATGTCTTGAGCATATTCTTGGCATGTTTCTCTGCACACAGTAAAGTCATAGTCATATACTAGATTACTCAGTAACTCTTATATGGGCTTTTACCATTTCACGAATCCATTAAACATGACAATGGCCCTAAGTCAAAGTACTCAAATATTAATATTACTTTTGATTCATATCTAATGGCAATAAATACTTGAATTACCTCAACTCTGGTGGGTACTCAGGCCACCGATTATGCCACTGTGTGAGCTCCTTATCATCAGGGTCACTCGAAGCCGGGACAAAGGTGGGTTCCACCGCAGCAAAATCAAACACCTCCTTCCAGTCCCTAACGTTCTTGGTGTGCTCAGTGTCATAATATCCCATCACATTCTGTGGATCCCTGCTCACCTTCTTCTTCTCTTCCAAGCTCTGAGCAAAGAACTTCTTTGCTGCTGCTTCAATCTTCTGCCGGTGATCAAGAGGAGCACCATGATTGATCACCTGGAAGAAGCCCCACTCCTTGCATGCACTGCCTACTTCTCTCACAAGGTCTTCAATGGCAGAAGGGTCTGTGATAGAATCGTCTGAAAATGAAGAGAGGTCTATCAAAGGGATGCCTTGGGCTTCGGTGACAGAGAGCTTTGGCCTGTGTTCTGGTGCCTGAACGAAGGCTGCATCTACCTCTCCCATGTTTAAGGTTTCTTTGTTAAGAAATCAATGGCTCCAATTGAAAGAAAGAACGAGTTTTATAGGATGTGTCATGTGTGGGGTTAGTGTTGGTGTCCAATCATTCATTGAACTTGGTCAGGTTTTTGTCGGTACTTGGTCATGTTTTGGTTTGGAAGTGATGTGACGTATGCTGTTGCGTGGCTCTTCTAAATTTGGGGGAAAAGGTGTTTTATTTTGGTAGAATTTTATGGCTTTTTTTGTTTGTTTGTTGTAATTCACAGTTAAGCATAGGAAGTATCTTAAAAACAATTATTATAGGTACCTTTATATTCACTTTTTCAAAAGTTTAAAAAATTTAATAGAAAATCCTGCTCTAATTTTACATATTATATTAATATCTCATATTTTAAATTTTATAATACTAATACCTTTTAAATTTAAGGAGTTGACCTAGTGGTTAAGTAATTAAATGTGTTCCTTACTTTTGTAACATAGGTTTAAACCTTAAAGAACCACCTAAAAAGCTTAATTAATTCATCTAAATATATCAAACTAACATGGAGGGTGCGCTCTTAAAATTGTTCATAGAGAAACTTAATCTTGCTTGAAATGAAAACTAGTTTGAGGATATCCTTATTGTGTAACCAAAAATAAAAAATACTAATACTTCTTCAGTTTGATCTATTTTTTATGCAAACACCTTTTCATACAATTAGTAAAAAAGATCAATAATATATATATATATATATATATATATATGGTGAGAATCAATTGATATAAGTATAAGAGTAAAATGTTTAAACTAATTTCTAAAATTGATTTCATTTTAATTTAATGGTTCAAGATTACCCAATTTAATGATGAAAGAGAATAGTTAAAGCTTACTATAATAAGGAGAAAGAATAGTAAAATTGACTCTAATAAAGAGAAAGAATTTGAATCTTAACTTTACTCATTAAATTATAATTACTTAAATGCACGAATTTGAATGAATGAACTTGACCATGATCTCCTATGATATACAATTATAATAAAAAATATACAAATTCTCTTACATGAACTTAGACATAATTGACATACCTTATGAGTATATTTACCTAAATTTTTCGTACATGAACTTAGACACAATCTCTTATGTTATACATTCAGAATAAAAAATAATAATCATACTTCTAATTTAAACTACATAATCATAATAAAAAGTTAAAAACTTAAAAAAAGAAATCTCATAAGCCTATTGAATAATCGTTTTAAACAATTTATTTAAACATGATTAAATGATCATTCGAATCACATTATAAGATACGTGAATGGACACAAATTTTCATGAAAGAGCTTAGACATGTCGTCATTAATATATATATATATATAGAAATTGAAAGAGGAATGGTAAAATGTTCACTACAAAACCCTAGCAAAGCAAGCTCCCCTACCTACAGAATTTCTAACTAGTGTAGAAATGATGCTAAAGAAACTACAAGTAAGGCTGTCAAATGGGCCAGCTTAGCTGTTTAAACCTAACCCGTGACAGGTTGGACTAAAACGGGTTAGGTAAAAAATGAGTCAAGAATAAGAGGTTGGCAAAAAACCAACTTGACCTATTTAAGGCTAGCCTGAATGCCTAAACGAGCTGGTCATTTAATTTTTTTAAAAAATTTCAAATCTATAATGTAACATATGAATCAAATCCATAAATTACTCAAAGGCAAATGCAGTCATCGTCTAAAACAAACTCGATCAGACATTAATACGTAATCTAAATGACCAAATCCAAACAAACATTAACCAACAACTACAAGAATCTAAATTTACAGAAAAATAAAAATCACATAGATCCAAAACAAGAATATAATCCAAATTTCAAAAATCCAAATTTATTCACTCCAAAACATGTTCTTTTTGCAAATTTACATACTTTTTTCACAATCACAACATCTATCATCCATGCTATCTACCTATTGAATGTAAAAATTAAGGATCATTCAATATATATGTATCAATAGCTAAATAATATATCTAAAATTAAAGTCTCATGTTAAAATATGTAATATTGAATCCTGAGCTGGGAGCATCCATGTAGGATACTAATTTAAAAAAATTGCAAAATAAAATACATGGGTCAATGGGCCAGCCCGCAAATAAATGGGTTTAGCCCGTTTAACTCGCAGGCTAAACGGATTGGGCCAAAAATGAATTGATTTAAGCAGATCAATAATTTTAAAGCCTAACCCGCATAATTTTAACTGGTAAATGGACTGGCCCGACGGGTTTAACCCATTTTGACGACCTAGCTACAAGTGACCTGTTCTCTACACAACTAAAATTGGGCATAATTAGATCAAACATGGATAGAGCTCTTGACTTTTCCAACATGTGTTTATTTCATGTTATATGGCCTGAAATTGTCTAAAATTATAAAAAAAAATTTTAAAATTTTAAAAAAAAAATTCAAAAAGATGCTATGAATATCTTTTAATCATTCTTTACCCGTCATTACAAGCTTTTGGTTTGATGAATCTAATTTATTTTAAACATGTTTATGACATCATATAGTTTTATCATTGACTTAATTAATTGACCTGACTAAATTATGAACCATTTTTTTGTCCGATTCTCTGGTTCAATAGGATTTTAAAACATCGAATGAATAACATTTTATTTTGTTTCTTTGCTAAAAGGCTTATATAAATTATTCAAATGACCTTATTATCATAGAATTCTCCAAGACTTATCCTCCATTCAACCTATAAGATGTCTTCTTATTTCATTACCATGATTATTCTTTTTCTCTGTATGAAATTACACCATTTCATCTAATTTTATATAATTTATTAGAGGCTACTTATCAAAATTTTAAAAAATAGAATAATTACAGAAAAAGTGAATTTTACTTTAAATTGATTCACAGAGTTATTTAATTATGCCAAAATTGATAGGTTGTATATCCTATGGTGAGTATGTTGGTTATGATTGAAACGGATAATGTAATCCTTTTAAATCATTTTTTCGTTAAAAAAATTTATTATATACATGCTTTTTAAAATTGTGCCAATTATCTCATATTTAAAAAAAGATGATATGGCATAAAATCATATTAAATTCAAAGAGATATATGCTTAATTTATATACCAGAAAAAGAAAAGCAAAATATAATTGGGGCATATAAATTGTTGGCTTTGGCTAGCTAGTCCCTTGGCGACATTTGAAAACGGGCTAGCTGTTGGGAATTCAAGTGTGAGTGGAATGTGAATAAAAGAAGTCTTATATCGACAAGGAATGGACTAGGTGAGGATCATATAAGTGGAATGACCCATGAACTAAATACCTTAAGGTTTTGGATTGAGATGTAGTGTCAGGTCCACTAGTGAGGTTCTTTTGTAAGTCCATTGAAGAGATCTCTCCGACGCTGCGGGCTCTCCTGTCCCCCAACAAGTGGTATCAAAGCCGATGGTTCGGATCGGCAAAGACAAGTATTGGAGAGACAGTGGTTGCACAAAAAACTCATGTGAAGAGTGGTAACACGTTGGTGGAGACGTAACTCAGTCAAGGTGACGTACAAGTGGTAACACAATGAAGACATGACTTAGTTAAGGTGACGGACGAGGGGGAATGAATCCGTGTAAGGACTCACTTGAGGGGGAGATTGTTGGGAATTCAAGTGTAAGTGAGATGTGGATAAAAGAAATCTTACATCGACAAAGAATGAACTAAGTGATGAACATATACGTAGAAGGACCCATAAACCAAATACCTTAAGGTTTTGAATTGAGACGTGGTGTCATGTTTACTGGTGAGGTTCTTCTGTAAGTCTATTGAAGAGATCTCCCCAGTACTACGGGCTCCCCCTTGACCACTCTAACACTAGCCCATATAGAAGTTATAAAAAGTTTATGAACACATTAGCTCAAGAAACTGAAATTATTTGTGTGACAGTGGCACCTTAATTGAAGATAAATACATTATTGTCATGAACATTGCTTGTGTCCTAGCTAGATAAAGCAGAACACATTTTTCATGTCCCCTTCCTAATACAGCTTCTTGATTACAGCATTATTGCAAATGCTATCTCTAAACCCTAAAATGATATATTTGGATATTTTCTACATCAAGTTTCATGAAATTACTACGCTTTCTCGTAGTAAAAAACTTGCCCCAATTGTAAGGCCTATATTTGGCAGGGTTTTGCTCATTTGTCAGCTCCTCTAAGGGTTCCACCATGGTGTAGTGTGCAGTATTGAAAAAGAATGGAATTGAAAACCTTTCCTTCTCAGAGTTCACCATAACCCTGTGCTCAACACTCTCATATGCTTCATTGCTCCAAACCTGTGCAACAATCTTTAGTTAGAGGTTTGAGCTTCACATCCATTTTTAATTTATAGAATTGATTTAGAAGTAGTATAGTACCTGAATGATGTCTCCAACATTGATAATATAAGCATCAGGTGTGGGCTTGACCCGAACCCACTCCCCATCAGATTTTCGCTTCACTTCTAGCCCACCAACATCATCTTGAGCAAGGATGGTTAAAACACCAGCATCCTTGTGACGACCAACTCCAAGGGCAAGGTGAGGAGAAGGGCAAGGTGGATAATGATTGAACCTGATAAAGCTGGTTTGATCTTTGAAGAAGCCATGAAACCGTTTTGGTGGCAAACCTAAGCTCAGAGCAATAAGCTCCATCAACTTGAGTGCTAGTTTTACCATGTCTTGAGCATATTCTTGGCATACCTCTCTGAACAACAGAAAAGTCAAAATAGTCCCTTTTACGGGTTTTTAACATTTCATGAATCTATTAAACATGACAATGTCAATTATTAATGATGTAATCAAATATTAAAATTACTTTTGATTAGCCATCAGTAATTGAGAGAAAAAAAAAAGCACAAGTGTACGTGACAATTAGTATGTGACCATATTCAACTTAGAAAAGGACACATAATATAATTGGCTATTGTGCCCAGGCCCAGGGCCTTGGGTTTGGGTTTGGCATAATGCTTAATATAAGAGGACATCTCTTTCTTTTTCACGTTCCCAGCATAAAAGAAAGAAGAAGACACTCTTCCTCTCCTGAATAACTCAGATAGAAAAGTAAGACATGTTACCTATTTTCTAGCTAGTAGTAACTTTGCTTTCATTATTATGTGTTGAACTATTCTGACCTGCTGGCAAAGAATGCAATAACGATTGAACAACAGTATGAAGTATTTTTAGAATTGAACCACCAACCTTTTTGTGGGAATCTTCTTTTTGATGCAATAGGGAATAGGCTTAACACACCCATGTGCAATGTAGTTGCTAGGAATCCCCACAGCCATATGATTGAATAACCGTATGAAACTTTTTGTTTGACTTTATTTTCAATTAGGATATGTTTGGATAGAGAAAAAAAAAAGAGGGGTTGTTACCAAAAATAAAAAATCTATCACATAAGATAATCATGAAAATTTCCTCTTTCTCAAGCATTTCTTGTCTATAATTAACATTTTCAAAATTCAATATATGTGATTGAGAGCTTTGTTTCACATAATCTAATTACAATTGCTATAAAATTCAATGGCAGATGGCAAACTTGACTTACCTCAACTCTGGTGGGTATTCAGGCCACTGATTGTTCCACTGTGTGACCTCCTTTTCATCAGGGTCAAGCGAAGCAGGGACCAAGGTGGGTTCCTCCACGACAAAATCAAACACCTCTTTCCAGTCCCTAACGTTCTTGGTGTGCTCAGTGTCATAATATCCCGTCACATTCACTGCATCCCTCCTCACCTTATTCTTCTCCTCCGAGCTTTGAGCAAAGAACTCCCTTGCAGCTGCTTCAATCCTGTGCTTGCAATCCAAAGGAGCTCCATGGTTGATCACCTGGAAGAAGCCCCACTCCTTGCATGCACTGCCTATCTCTCTCACAAGGCCATCAATGGCAGAAGGGTCTGTGATGGAATCGTTTGAGAAAGAAGATAGGTCTATCAAAGGGATGCCTTCAGCTTCTGTGATAGAGAGCTTGGGTCTGTGTTCTGGTGCCTGAACAAAAGCTGGATCTACCTCTCCCATGGTTATGGTTTCTTGCTTTCTTTGTTGAGAAATCAATGGCTCCAATAGAAAAATGATAAAAAAAAGGACGAATTTTATAGGATATATGTGTCATGTGTGGGGTTGGTGTTGGTGTTCAATTATACATTGAACTTGGTCAGGTTTGTTTTTGTTGGCACTTGGTGGATGAGATTGCAAGTACTATTGCTAGGTGAAACGTTGGCAGGTTCAATATGTCATTTTGGTTTTGGAAGTGCTGTGACGGCTCTTGCGTGGCTAAGGTTGTCGCCTTGGTGAATATTCTAAATTTGGGTAAAAAATGTTTTATGTTGGGAGAAATTTATGGTATTTTTTTTTGTTTATCGTAATTGAGATTTAAATGATTATTGATAAAATTTTAATGCAGAATCAAATGATTTATAGTAACAAAATAATATAGGAACCTTTATAATTAGAGTAGATTATATTAACCTTTTTCAAAATTGAAAATTCTATAATATATATATATTAAAGTTGGCTCTTGCGTTGATTATAAACTGTCATTTCTAATAATTTCTTAACTTGTGATAGTTAATCATTCAAATCTTTGACCATTAATTAATAGATTAATGTATTTACTGAAATTCATATGCATGAATTTAGACATGATATGAGTTTATTTCCGTTCACAAATATGTGCATTTACACAAATTTGTATGCATGAACTTAGACATGATTTCTGCTAAACAATCATAACAAAAAAGTTAATAATTTTAATTTTTTTTTCTCAAGGTATCCCTCACATGCGATTGCAGGGACTATTCCTTCGAGATATTGAGATCCATTTAAGGGGTTGACCTTTCCTAACAGATGTTTTTCCATGCACATGAGTCAGGAATCGAACCTTTGACCACATGCTTAAGGAGCCCAAATATCTACCACTTATGCCATATAAATTAATAAGCAAAAACTTTAAACAAATATTTACATAAATTGTTGTTTTAGACAATCTCTCAAATCATGATCAATTGATCATTTGAAGCATCGTCTATTAAAAAATGCATGAATTTACATAAATTATCATGCATAAACTTAAGTATGATCGACTAGGCGCCCTTTAAGCCCTCTGCCTATTAATAAATACATAAATTTACACAAATTCACGCAAGAATGACGAGCAAGGGCGGAGAGTGCTCTATCAGCTCACCAGCTATTTTCTCCCTTTGTCCTTGCCCCTGTCACTATAAGTTTTCCTAAACACCCTCTTCATCCCTATTTCGCATTTCTAATTCTAAAATGGCTTGGGGATTATTTCAAAATGATGATCTATAAGGAAATGACGTTCATGTCCAAATGAAGACAAAATGCTTTACTAAAATAGCATTAACGGGGCGTTTGGTTCACGGATTATTTTTTCATTCATGTGAATCTTTACATGGGAATGTTGGATTCTCATGTTTAGTACAAGTTTTGAAAAAATATTCTCATCTAAAAGTGATTCCTAGTAATGATTTTTAACCAACATTCCCACACTTTCGTTTCCATGGGAGGAGATCAGTTTACAACATTCCCATAGCATGAGAATATTTTTGCCATGTGAAATATATAAAATATCTATCATTCTATTGTCATGTCATTACCTAAAAATTGTCACGTCATTATCGGTGATCGCCATTGGCCACCACCGACCACCGTCCGCAACGGCCAATCACTAGAATCTGGCTATCCCCATCACCGTCGCCAGTTGACGGTGGTCGACAACTTTAGCTCCCGTGTCGGTCACCAAAATTCGATCACCCTTGTTGTATCCGATGACTTCGATCACCGCGTTAGTCATCAGAATCTAGCCATCGTAAGCCAACGGTGGCGGTTGACAATGACCGATAACTTTAACCACCACACCGGTTATCGAAAATCGACGACTTCAGCAATCGCCCTAGTCACGGGAATCCAATCACCCCTGCTGCCTCCAGAGGTTAACGGTTGCAGGTAACTTCGGCTGCTATCGCTGGCGATTGGAGTCATTCATGGAAAAAATTTTAGTTAACCAAATGTAATAATAATCATTCTTGGGAATACCATTTATGGGAATATTATTCCTGGGCATGCTATTCCTAGGAATGTTTTTTTAAATATTGAACCAAACGTCCCCTAAAGGTATTGCAACGTTCAAATCTCTCAAGTGCAACAAATACCCATCATTCCCAAAGGATTCAACATTGAAATATCAAGAATTATTTGTGCTTTCCTCTAAAAATCATCTTGATTTTTTGTGTTGAGCTACATTTAGATATTTTGACTCCTATGTGAGAAAGTTTTTCATATCTTTTGTGGATGTGAGAAATCTAACTAGGTGAGCTAATGTTAAGTTTGTAAGTGACCTATAAGTAATGTTGAGTGAGAAACTTGTAGTAACTAACTTCAAGAGGTTAAGGGAATCGATGACTACTCAATTCTTAGTGAAAATCTAAGCATAAGGAGGTACTAGATGTACGTTCCACATAAGAGTTAAATCAATATGTATAAATTATTGTGTGCAAACTCTTCCTTTTCCTACTATTTATATTATCTTGCTTGATTACATACTTATTTATGGTATGTGTTTGATTTTGAATGTTTGAGCAAAATACCCTATTTTTGGTTCCTAAGTTTATACTGTAATAAGCTTACTTATTATTTCATCTCTGCCCCAACTTTTGTGTTTAAATATATTTTGCAGAAATTAAAGTTTGATTTGGGCTAGACTTGATGCAACACCCTTCTTAACTCTTATTTAATGATCACTTTTTAAAATTATGTCAATTATTTCATTTAAAAATAAGATGATATTTCAAAAAATCATATTAAATTAAAAGAGATATATGCTTAATTTATAAATAAAAAATAGTTAAATCACAAACTATCTGCTTCAGCTTTAGACCTATAACAAATTACTTCATGAAATTTTAATTTTAACAACTTACCTAGTTTCTTAAACATTAAACATTTAGCATCAGCATTACACTACGACAACATGTTAATTAGCAGGCTATGAGACATTTTAAAGTTTATGATTTGTCTTAAAACATCACAGAATTTTTCAATAATGCTTTAGACCTTCTAGTGTTGCTTTTTGAAGCTTTAATAAAGATATGGAACCATAACACTTAAGTGTTATGTTTGGATGAGAGGTAAGGAGGGGGAACAAAAGGAAAAAGTGACTCATACACTAATTTGAAAGATATTTAATGAGAGGAATGAAGGGGTACTCTCCTTCAAAACTCTAAAATTCTTCCCCACAAATTGTGGGTTAAGGAAGGTGAAATGGCTTATTTTAAATTAATTAAGGGGGGATGAGAGTTAATTATTTTTATTTTAAATGTAATTCTCAATTAAGTGATGATGATTCATGGTTCAATCGGTTTAACCAGGAAACATTATAAACATATTTTAAAAATTATATATAAGTATATATATGTCTACAAATTATATATCACTATTCATTATTTTTTAATATCATTTATTATATATATACATTTAAAATAAATTAAAATATATACAAAATTTTGAAAATAAATCTATAACAGTCACCAATTCAATGTAATTTGGCATAATTACATCTTGAAGTAAAACAAAATTTAATAAATAAATAATTTTAAATATAATGTTATTTCATTTCCTAAAAAGAAGATAAATGAATTGTAAACCACACCAAAGGCAACAACGAGCTAGCTCGTCTAGAAAAGTCCAACTTTTAAGCATAATAAAATCCCCTTATTCTTTTCCATTAGTTCGTCTGTTTTGTTTCCTTGAAGAGAAAAAAAGAAAGGGAAATATTTGTTTACGTTTTTCTTTGGTCTTCAAGCATTTCTTAGTGAAGTGATAGAAAATTAGAGAACATTTCAACAACATTTTGTCATTCTTTGGCCATTGGTACACTTCTATTGTTAGTCATCTTTGTCTTCAACCAATTTGAAAAAGAAGAAGCTACACCACCAATGACGATTATAGTCAGAACATTATGTTTTTGTTTCTTTTTTCTATTAAGAGAACCGACTATTGGTTTATATAAAAAGGTCATTTTTTTTAGTTTTTACCGATTGTGTTTTTATTTTTGCCAGTTTTAACCGATCAAACCTCTCTATTGGTTTTGACAGTGCAATCCGACCGACACTGGTTAGATCGGTCCAACCGGTCCAATCCAACTGAGTTTTAAAACACTGCTTCACCCACTTAAATATCTAAACAAGAAAAATTAACTCCCCCTTCATCCCCTTCCTTCACTTTCCATTCCTTCCTCCTCTCATAAAACCATCCAAGCCATTCCTTCCTCCTCCCACAAAACCATCCAAGCATAGAGTAGGAGTAATTTGCAAGAAGTCTAAAGTTAACTTTAATAATTTTCAATTTGACTTGAAAAAAATGCAAAATGGGTCATATACATGGTTGGCTTTGGTTGGCACGTCCCTTGGGGGGACTTTCAAAAACTGTCAAGCCCATATAGCAGTTATTAAAAGAGTTGATGAACATTGGCTCCGGAAACTCAAATTATTTATGTGACAGTGGCTCCTTAATTCGAGATATATACATTATTGTCATGAGCATTGCTTTTATCCAAGCTAGATGAAGCAGAACATATTTTTCAAGTTCCTTTCCTAATACAGCTTCTTTATTAATTACAGCATAATTGCAAATGCTCTCTCTAAACCCTGAAATGATATATTTGGATATTTTCCACATCAAGTTTCACGAAGTTACTACGCTTTCTCGTAGTAAAAAATTTGCCCAAATTGTAAGGCCTATATTTGGCAGGATTTTGCTCATTTGTCAGCTCTTCTAAGGGTTCCACCATGGTGTAGTGTGCAGGATAGAGAAAGAATGGAATTGAAAACCTTTCCTTCTCAGAGTTCACCATAACCCTGTGCTCAACACTCTCATATGCTTCATTGCTCCAAACCTGTGCAACAATTTCTAGTTAGAGGTTTGAGCTTCACATCCACTTTTAATTTATAGAATTTGATTTAGAAGTAGTATAGTACCTGAATGATGTCTCCAACATTGATAATATAAGCATCAGGTGTGGGCTTGACCCGAACCCACTCCCCATCAGATTTTCGCTTCACTTCTAGCCCACCAACATCATCTTGAGCAAGGATGGTTAAAACAGCAGCATCCTTGTGACGACCAACTCCAAGGGCAAGGTGAGGGGAGGGGCAAGGTGGATAATGATTGAGCCTGACAAAGCTGGTTTGATCTTTGAAGAATCCATGAAACCGCTTTGGTGGCAAGTCTAAGCTCAGAGCAATAAGCTCCATTAACTTGAGTGCTAACTTTCCCATGTCTTGAGCATATTCTTGGCATGCTTCTCTGTACAACAGTAAAAAGTCATAATCGTATATTTGATTACTCAATAACCCTTACATGGGTTTTTACCATTTCATGAATATATTAAACATAACATTGACGCTAAGTCAATTATTAAGCTACTCTTCCATTAACTTTTCAGACAATTCAACTTTTGTTGGGTAAAATCTATCATATAAGATAATCATGAAAATTTCATCTCTCTCTTAATATTTTTATGTCTTTAATTAACATTTTCTAACTTCCGTGAACGTGATTGAGCTTTGTTTGGCAAAATCTAATTACACTTGTTGAAATTCAATGGCAGATAGCAATGAATACTTGAATTACCTTAACTCTGGTGGGTACTCAGGCCACTGATTATTCCACTGAGTGACCTCCTTATCATCAGGGTCAAGCGAAGCTGGGACCAAGGTGGGTTCCTCCACAGTGAAATCAAACACCTCCTTCCAGTCCCTAACGTTCTTGGTGTGCTCAGTGTCATAATACCCCAGCACCTTCACAGCATCCCTCCTCACCTTATTCTTCTCCTCCGAGCTCTGAGCAAAGAACTCCCTTGCAGCTGCTTCAATCCTGTGCCTGCGATCCAGAGGAGCTCCATGGTTGATTACCTGGAAGAAGCCCCAGTCCTTACATGCACTGCCTATCTCTCTCACAAGGCCATCAATGGCAGAAGGGTCTGTGATGGAATCGTTTGAGAAAGAAGAGAGGTCTATCAAAGGGATGCCTTGTGCTTCTGTGACAGAGAGCTTGGGTCTGTGTTCTGGTGCCTGCACAAAGGCTGCATCTACCTCTCCCATGGTTAAGGTTACTTTGTTATGACTTAAAATGTAAGGACGAGTTTTATAGTGTGTGGGGTTTTATAGGATGTGTCAGGTGTGGGGTTGGTGTTGGTGTCCAATCATACATCGAATCTGGACAAAGTTTTTGTTGGTATTCGGTGAAGGAGATTATAAGTATTGGGAGTTAACTCACCTAATCGAGCTTGTTTGAATCCAAGTTCAAGAAACCATCGCTCGTAATTAAGGTTCACTCAATTTTAGTGGGACAAAACTCGTTGTTTTACTTAAAATTAAAAAAAAAAAAAAGAAGTCATCATTTTGGTTTGGCCTTTTTGGTAGTGCTGTGACGTGTGCTCTTGCATGTCGAAGGTTGTCGCCTTGTTGAATATTCTAAATTTGGGGATGACTTGTTTGGATCGGGTTGAAGAAACCAACGCTCGTAATTAAGGTTCACTCAATTTTAGTGGGACAAAACTACTGTTTTACTCAAAAAAACACAATGATCATTTTGGATTTGGTAGTGCTGTGACGTGTGCTCTTGCATGTCTAAGGTTGTCGCTTTGTTGAATATTCTCAATTTGGGGCAAATATGTGTTTTATCTTGGGAGACTTTTATTGTATACTTTTATCGTTTGTTGTAGTTTCACAGGAACTTCAATGTAGAATGTAGTGATAAATAAGGTAGGAAGTATCGTAACCAAAAAAAAAAAATCACAGACACCTTTCTGATTTCAGTATACTATACTAAATTTCTTAAATATTTAAAAAATTCATAGAAGCACCTGTTTAAGTTTTAAATATTATTTTAATCTCTCTTATTTTAGAGTTTATAATAGTATAAATACTTCTTCTGTTAAATTTATCTTCAAACACAAACACCTCTTTATACGAGTAAGTGTGTATCACTTTAGGTTTCGCAAAACTCATGGGAAGTTAGTATTTATTTTAATAATTTTATGAATAATATTATTTTAATTTTTTACGTCAAAATCTGATGTGAAGTTTTTCTAAAAACTAAAAATATTGAAATTACAGTTTATTTTCATACTATTTCACTTTAATTAAAATTTCAAAAAAAAATCATAACCACCTCCATTACTAATTCCATTTTCTCTTAACCATCTTCATTTTTTTCCAATCATTTTCTAAATTTGTTTTAATGATTTATAACTTTTAAAATCAATTTTCATTCAAAATTTAAAAAAATGGTATAAATTATCATGTAGTTATGCGTTAAAATACAATTTTTAATTTTTAAGTACACTTACATCGTGGTACCACTACTAGCATATATAAATTAAATACAATTTTTCATTTTTATTTTTTATTATATTTAATTTTTAGTGGTGTCATATATCACCCTAGAGTAACATAGTATATATATATATATAAAATGATCAACTTACACCGATGTAAGACTTGATTACTCTTACAGCACTTAATAATTTTTTATTGGATAATTTTCTCCCAAAATCGACCGTTAGATTGAAAATTTATATCATGTAAATCATACTTATAAAATTTCACATTAATCCGAAATTGTTTTGACTCGTTGATATACATCAAAATTAACATAATATAAACTATTGAAATATATAAAAATGTGAGTTATTTGATTATATTCTTATTGATATTCAATTTTTTCAAAATTTGACACGAATGATTAACATGATAGATAATTATAATTTAACAGTTGGATCGACAAAAATTATACTCAATAAAAAGTTACTTACACCGGTGTAAGACTTGATCACTCTTATACCACTTAATAAATTTTTATTGGATAACTTTCTTACAAAATCTACCATTAGATTGAAAGTTAACGTAATATTTCACATTACGTAGACCATACCTATAAACTTTTACATTAATCTAAAATTATTTTGTGACTCATGGATATGCATCATAATTAACGTAATATAAATTATTAAAATATATGAAAATATAAATTATTTGATTATATTCTTATTGATATTCAATTTTTTCAAAATTTGACACAAATGATCAACATAATGAATAATTATAATTTAACAGTTGGATTGATAAAATGTACACTCAATAAAAAAATTATTGAGTGGTATAAGTAGATCAAGTCTTATATCAATGTAAGTTGATTCATATTATATATATATATATTGAATCCAAATATATGGTACCTAGCATTGGTTGGACATCTCCAATATTAATGGCTAGAATAAGCTGCCGCAGTTGTAGATGCTTTCTTTCATTACAACCAACTGCTAATCATTTTAAACTACTTCTAATTAATTTAACTAAAGATGGTGACCTGCAATTTGTTTTCAAGAAGAGGCTCAGAAAAAGAATCCATTGCAATAGGCAATAGACAACTTCGTCCAAGAAAAGTGACAGAAAGACACTAGTGTAAATAATTAAGCGTCATAATCTAGATAATTTTTGGTAAAAGGATGAGATAAATATTGATAAATATGAAAATCCAATTTTACCAAAGAGAAAAATATTGATAAATATGACAAGCCAAAGCATGTGTAATGTCTAGTTATATTGTACATTTTCACCCATCTGATCCCTCTATACTTCTTTCAATCAAAATTTAGAAAAATCTGTTCTGGATTTTATTTCTTCAATTCATTTTTTATATTTTCATTTTTACTTTATTGAGATCTTTAATTTGGAAGGCTTCTTGATTGGATCTGCCCAAAAAACCCTAAGGATTCATTCTTTTGATCTTGCATAAGTTTAGCAGACAAGCTGATGAGTTTTGGTGTGTTTTGCTTGTGAAGAAGTGGCAGATGGATTTTCTAACGAGTTTCGAGAAGTCAAAGATCAATCTCGGAACAAGTAAGGAGAATAATTGAAGTCAAGCCTTCTCAAGGGTGTTGGGAAAAGCTGGCCCAAAGGATTTAAGAGATCTGTACAGTACATTTTTACTTGGAATCTCCTAGTTACTTAAAGAAGGAAGATATTTTGTTCTTAATTTGAAGGAACAAGCACACAAACTATTGAAATCCTGTATTTATTCATAAAATTTTGAAAGAATGCTCCACTTAATTTGCAAGGTTAATAATACATTTATGTGAACAAACCAAAATGTGACATTCTCATTTACAATATCTGTGTATAAAATTCTTGACAAGCAATTAAACTGATGAAAATCCAGATACCAATTTTATTCCCGCACCCTTCAGTTAGCAAAGCAAGAGCATCATATGTTGATCATTGTATATTATCTATGCTTAATGATTGTATACAGTCTGTATTTAGCATACGCTGCATAACATTTACAATAGCAAGGCTTCTCCAATACTCTCTACAATCATAGTAAACATTTGGATTCAAGCTTCCCATCATGACAATCTCTGTTTCTTTAGGATAATTGTGGAGAAACACAACGATGAAGGAAAGCTTGTAACTTGTAAGCATTACTCTCTCAAATTTGTAAATATGTGCAGGGTGTCAGTTTTGTGCTTTGGCACAGAAGAGAAAGGAATGTCATGAGCGTTGGTCAAAATGGTTGTTTAACAAGTCCATCAAAATAGTATGGCAAATATTTTGTCCATCAAAATGATTTATTATCAATTAATATATGTATTTAATATATCTACATGGGGTTTGACAGCATCCTCCTACTGGTGCCGGGAATACCTTTCACCCATCCAAGAAAAAAAGAAGTTTCTGAAAGGTGAAAGCTGATGGTATTAAAAAATGAAAATCATATTCACTATTTTATAAAATATTAAAGAATCAATATTTATGATATAATATTGAAGTAAATGATAATTTAATTATGGCATTCAAATATCCAAAATTGTCATATACAACTAAATTGTTACAGAAAGTTGAGTTTGAACTCCATAATTCATGCTAAATCTTCGCTTATTACAGCACATATACCATATTTAGGACAATTTGCACGAGAAGATACTAACAACAGGGCATCCATGAAAGATGCCCTAGTGCTTTAACTTCTGGCATCAATGTTTCATAGTTCTAAATCCTGCTATATCATTACACATCTCGATCAATGATCTGTTTATGATTCTATCCTGCTTTTGGAGAATTGGGGTGTGACAAAAAACTAGAAAGGAACTAGAGTTCGATATTGCATTATTTATTGATTTATTGATGGAAAAGAACCAATACAATTTTTATTTGTTTTTGAAATGAAGGAACCAGCACACTTTGTTATGCTCAGACATGGATGCAATTGAGAATGGCAATCCAAATAGCTAATCCAAAATCCTGAAGTGATGAATTTGGATATTCTCCACATCACGCTTCTTGAAATCACTACGGTTTCTGTTAGCAAAGAACTTACCCCAGTTGTATTCTCTATATCTTGCAGGATTTTGCTCATTTACCAGCTCTTCCACAGGCTTCACCATAACATGGTGAGCTGGGAAGAAGAAGAATGGAATGGAAAACCTTTCCCTCTCTGTGTTCACCACCACCCTGTGCTCCACACTCTCATACTTATCATTGCTCCAAACCTGCAAAAAACACCCCACATTGGCCAGAACATTTAGATTGAACCAATTGAATCAATTTGCGTATTGTCTATTCACCAAAAAACAAAAAAATTGAGTATTGTCAGAGTGAACCAATTGAATCAGTTATGGGTGATGCTAAGAACGCTCCAAGTTTTTATTAAAATCAGTTAAAAAATAACAATAACTTTAATTTTAGAAGGTAGTGGGGCCTATAAACATTTGGTTGGCAACAAAGTTAAGACTCAAGCGTTTGTAGGCTTGAGCTTTCAATAGCAATACCCATCATTTATATTGAGGTCAACTGATGAGTAAAGTTTATATAATAACACACCTGAACTATATCGCCCACATTGATGATAAAGGCATTTGTGGTGGGTTTAACTGGAATCCACTCACCATCTGATTTTCTCTTAACTTGTAAGCCTCCAACATCGTCTTGGGCAAGCACAGTTAAAGCACTGGCATCCTTGTGGTGACCAACACCAAGTGTCAAATGAGGGAAGGGGCATGGGGGATAGTGATTGAGCCTCACCATGCTGATTTGGTCCTTGAAGCAGCCATGGAATTTGTCACCAGCCAAACCCAAGCTCAGTGAAATTAGCTCCAACAACTTGTATGCTAGCTTTTCCACTTCTCGAGCATACTCCTCCAATGCCTCCCTGCATGCCCATGAAACATAATATTCAATCTAAGAACCTTTGTTGTTTCTTTTGAGCATTTGAAGACTATTAGATTACCTAAAATCAGGAGGGTATTGGGGCCACTGATTGGTCAGAGTCCTCAGCTCCTTGTCCTGTGGCTCATGAGAAGATGGAACTTTTGTTGTGTTTTCAACTAGATAATCAAAGACCTCTTTCCAGTCCCTTACGTTCTTGGTATGCTCCCCATCATGGTACCCCATTGCATTCACTTCATCTCGTTTCACTTTCCTCTTTTCCTCTGTGCTTTGTTCGAAGAATTTCTTTGCCACAATCTCAACCTTTCTACTTACCTCAGCTGGAACCCCATGATTGATTACTTGAAAGAATCCCCACTCCTCACATGCCTTGCCAATCTCTGAGATGAGTCCTCTACTATCAGAGAGGTCGATCACTGGGATTTCACCAGGGTCCACCACCTTGGTTTTGGGACGGTGCTCTGTTGATTGTATGAAAGCTGGATCCATGTCTCCCATGTCTGATTTCCTGCACTTGGTTTCTCAGCAGACAACTCCAATAGAGGGTACTAGATAACTGCGTCTCAGTTCAGCTGTTGTCTGATGAACACAACTTTTACTTTGCTTCTTAAATCTAATCATGTGGGTTTAGACTTTAAATACATCGAACATGGACGGGTTTCTAACTGAACGTACGAATGCGGACAAAATACGGTAGGGCCAACCTTAATCTAATTGCATGGACGACAAAGAATTTCTGTAACATACAAAATTGTTAGATAAACACATGCCCAAATAGACGTGTGTAAAAGTATGTCGGTTATGGTATAAATGCATCTATTTTTAAAGAATATTCTTAAACATGTTAATTATTAAATGAAATAACTGTATGTATGTTCCTTCTTAAAAATTTCTCTGTAACATCCACATCAACCTCATAATTTCATGTGACCATCATATGAGTGAGTGATGTGAGAAATTAAAGAATAAAAAAAATGGCTGACTGGACAAATTTGCCCCACCAGTACAAATACTAAACTAGAAGTGAACCGAATAACTTTCAATAATCAATGTTTATCTTAGTAAACTAAGCACAACTGAGTGGTATCACTTTTCGAATTAAAATGTAACTATTTACAAATAGAACTACCGGGAGTAGGTTAAGAAATAAAAAACATGGCTGTTCAAGCAGCATTCATGGAAGTTGAAAGGACCACTTGGGCTAAGAATTGCATCCCGTCCTGGATTTTGCTTATTGCTGTGGTTTGATCAGCTCGAAGGTGTTCAGAGAAGGCACTGGCTTTTTCCTGGATTGAAGTCTGGGGAAGAACCGAGTGAGACTCAGCAGTAACACCTTTAATGGCAGCTTGATAGGCCTCAGTCACATCAGATATGCCTGATAAATGCATCAAAAATGCAAAATGATATACATAACTCAGTAATTGCTACTTATAAGCAACTCCTGGAATATAATTGAAATACTTTTAATATGATTATAATCAAGGATGGAAGCGGTAGACAACCAACCTGTAATAAAACTGTTGGAAACTGCTTCCACATATCCTATCATTGTTTGGGCATTTATTCTTATGATCTTAGCTTTTGCAGAAACATCTTCAGGCCACTCTATGTTCACCTTATCCTCATCAGCTTCTTCATCCTCATTTTTGTTGGCACAAGAAATGATGGATTTGCCAAACATTAGAAGTTGAGACACCGCAAAACAGCACATTTCAGATAGTCTCTGCAAAGAAAAGCAGCATTTTTTTAACTCACTTTTACAACAAACCCCAAATAATAAAAAAGAAGGAATTTTATAAATAAGAAAACTGATTCAAATTTTTCTAGCAAATTCCAGAATATGTTCTCATACATGAACACCCTCTGAATGAAGAGATTCTAATCTTCCAGCAGTTCTCTGAATTATATCATTAACAGCTAGTCCAGCCAAGGCGTTGGTAAAACTGCAAAATGATATAGGAAGCGTCACATACGGCATATAATATAACGAAGAGGGCTTCCTCAACCTATAGGGGTAAATGGTGAGCATACTTGTGTAATGATCAGAGCTGCACAAAAGACCAGGCTCACGAAGTGAGAGGGATAAGAAAATAATACTTTTAGTAAAGAGATATACAAATACATCCATAAGTTATAGAAGTTCCTAGGCTTGCTTTTACTAATCCTATGGCCGTAAGTACATTCTATCTATGTTATTCTGCAGCCAAACATTCAAATTAGCTACATTTGTAGATTTTTTTAAACTTGTACTTCCACACCCTTGCACAGATAGAACTACAATTTTTAGCACATCAGAAATAGACCACCTTTAACTATATGTATTTGATTTATGGCATCAATGGTAGGTAAATAAAACAAATAGTCAACACATGGGACTGGTTAAATTACCCTGCAGCCATTTCAGCAGCCTTGCTGACACTTGAGTCATGTAAATTATTCATCTCATCACTGCTTCCCTCATTTCCTCTCTTTATTGTCTTTCCTTTGTTTGAATCAGCACTGCTTCCATCAATTTCAGTACTGAAATTAAAAATTTGTTGGACCTCTTTAAGCTTCCCATCATATACAGACTTTTGCTCTGCTGACAACTTTGCTTTTCTTCGGTTAAATAACAAGGCATAATGACTAGACAAAGCCTCCAGTTCCTGAGAGTATTGCATATGAAATGATTTGTCAAAACCATAATCTAAGTCTAAACTACCTAATTTAATATCATAATAAGATTACCTCCAACTGCTCTGGACCTCCATAAATGTAAAAACATCGATCAAATGTCACTTCCTCTGATAATTGGTCCTCATCTTTATGTTCTCCATCTTCTTTATTAGCCTTATCAACCTCAATCCCAGTTTCAGTGATTAATAGGTCCATCGTCTCCTTACCCACATATTCAAGCACTTGCATTCCCTTAGCAGTAAAAGCTTTTCCAGTCTGTAACACAATGAATAGAAATAAGTGTGTATTGTGTAACTATTGATAGTGAATATCATATGAAGAATGACAATAGTTTCCCAAACCTCTAATAGGGAAGGTGCATTTGAACCTGCTGCTCCTGCCCCACCATGCTGCAAGGCTGAATTCTCGAGCCTAAAGAACACATAGTCATGATTCAGTTTAATAGCTTGTTAAACACAAATCTTCTGTATAATAGGAAGCAACTGTATCCCTTAAAACGTTATTAAGTATTCTACAATTAAACCTAATTCAGTGACATGTATGAAAAAAAGGCAAGACAAGGTTTCTGTTGAATATCAACAGATACTCCAAACAAAATGCAAGAAAGCAGAGAAAGGTAATAACTTCAAATAAAAAATGAAAAGCTTTTCTTAGTCAACAGAATATGTTTCAGATCCATAAACTAAATCGAAACAATAAGAAAGGTCAGAAAAAAGAAAAGGAAAAAATATCATATTATGCAACAACCGAAGGCAGCCAAGAGAAGACACTTTCTAGTAGTTTTATGCTACTATAATACAGACATAACTATTCCAGAAATTTGAAGAATGCTCAATTATCTAAGAAGGTTGTCATCATATATAGCTTACAAAACGGGTATTTTAACCGGAAGCATATGCGTATATATGTGACTGGTACAACTGGGGCTTGAGTGTGGCAAAAAATGTACCATGTACACATTATCCTATATATTCTTATTTAAAAAATCAGTATCAGTAATTTTCAGGTATGGATAGTTACAGCTCATGCATAACTATAGCAAATAGCACATAGCATAGTGCAGGCATTTGAAAAATGGTGCATATTATATATAAAAAAATGATATATTTAATATCACTCAAAACGACAATATACAAATAAAATGGCTAATATATATATATATAAGGAAAAAATCTAAACTCGCATTTAAAAATATAACTCATGGAACGTGGTCAGAGCATCAAAGTAAAATGAGCATGTCTTGGGCCTCTAAGCATAATAACAGAGAAGGACAAATATTTCTAACTTCTAAAAACATCTAGGAAGCGTATCCAACCTGGCCGTGGCACATTCACACAGTAGCATGCAGTAAAGCCCAGAACAGAAAGCAGTATACTATAGCCCACATCCCAGAACAGAGATACAGAAAGCAGTATCACACAAAGAAGACAGAGTGAAGGCATATACAAAGAAAAACCCAAATTACCCAACCAAGAGAAAAGGAGAAATCAGAACCTGAGAATAGAATAGAGGAAGCATGAGAAAAGAAGAGAAATCAAAACAGAAAGAGGCTATAGCAAGCTGGTGAAGTTACTTTCACATGAACAGAGGACGACGAGCCTCCAAAAGTGAAACCCAGAGCCTCCAAAAGTGAAACCCAGAGCCTCCAATAAGAGAAATTCTAATATACTCTCCGAGTATTACTCTCACTGATTTTTTAACCGCCAGATTTGATTTAAATTTCTTTAAAAAATATTTTAATTTTAATCAAATGGCATGTATGGTTATGCGGTGCCACGTATTACATTTTCAGTGGAGTGGTGTAGTACTCTGAATCTCTCCTCTAATAAACACATACAGAGCCGATGAAGCAAGTTTAGGGGAGTTTGATCAGTTTTGGTTGTATTTAGCAGACTTAAAAAGGAAATTGGATGAGTTGCATCGTTTTCCCTCAGTGTTAATGGCGGACGCTATTTCACCATAGCCATTGCACAGATAGTGGTGATATCCACAAGCTATTTCAAGATGCCACACTAGGCATGTAGTGTAGCACAAGAGGAGCTAGCGCACCACTAAATGCTATACAGGTCACTATAGCCCGCTATTAACAACTATGAGCTCTTGTACAACTAAAATATGGGACAGGTAGAAGAATTGTATATTGTACATTATAACTGAATTTGCACGTTTTCACTTTGAATCGGTGAAATTTTTCAGTAAGAAGGAAGTTTTCAGTAATTTCATTTTCACTAAGTATCTTGTATTGTATTTTTGCTAATAAATATATTGACTTCGGTAACTTGCAAAAGTGGCACCAGTAAGGCATTTTATAAGCCTTGTAACTTTTTTGTGACCAGAATGGATTAATTGTTTCACCAACAAGTGCATTGTATCTCAGTTTTAGTGGCCCAACATGTAAACCAGAAGACTCAGTTTCAGTGGCCCAATATGCATTATAACAGCCGCGGGTCAGCATGTAAAAATCAATGCAAAATAAAAATAAAAATAAAAACCTAACTTTTATAATCAACTGCAAGTACCGCTAATCAACGGCTAACCTAACCAACAACTTTTGTGTTTTCTGTTTCTTCTAGGAGTATATCTTATCCTCTGCTTTTGTACTCTTCCCTTTTTCTTCTCTAATAAATTTTTTTTTACCCAAAAAAAATCTGTTACCAACCACATTTAGAATCAAGCTTCAAATTTGTTGACTTTGTAAGATGGCTTTGAAGAGTGAAGACAACTGCACGAGTTCAATATACAGAGTAAATCCATGCATGTCAAATCATAAGATACCACTCTCCAAAGCATAGCCATCAGTTTATCCCATAAGCATTGAAAGTCAGGAAAGAATATGTTAAAATTCATTAATCTATAGCATTCCAATCTTCATACATTCAAATACGAGCTGCACTAAAAAATTGGAAGAATTAGAATAAAGGATAAACCTGTACTATTTTTTTACAAAAGAGGACTAATTGATTAACAGCTCTATAATAGGATTAACCACACTAGTGGTTAATTGGTCCTTTTCTGTAAAGCGAAGAACAGGTTAATCCATAATTGTAATTCTCTAAAAAAATTTGTCTAATACTCTAGTTTCACCCTCTCAACCTCCAACGATGTTTATTTCGATCAAAAGAAATCTCCATCAGGAGCATGATCAGTAAGACTAGACTAACAGCGCAACCCCCATGTGGGTGAAAGTAAAAATAAAATAAAATTGAAAGCAGTGAATCATACCTATGAACCAAATCAGTGCCCCCTCTCCATGCACTCCCTAAAGCATTCCATGCTCCAGATGCAAAATTCTCCACAGAATTATCAAGAACCTTCAAACCCTGCAAACATTGAGGAGCTCAAGTATAAGTGCATAAAATACAGGCTGGCTAAAAGTGTAAAACTCACACATACAACCACAAATACAGAATTATTATTTTTCCCCTAATACAATCGCAAAACCATTAATTGTCTTTCTAACACAATGTTGTCTATAATTAGTCAAGACAATTCAGAAACAAAACCAAACCACTTGGGGGGCGAGACCTGTAAAGGCATAGGCTAGAAGCAGATTAAGCACTAGTTTCAAGCATCACTCAGCAGAAAATATATCAATGTAAAAGATATGCAGAAAGAATTGTGAACTGGAAATTTGCATATTTGCTAATTAATTAATATCAAAGACAAGAAAATGGAAACCGCAAAATATATGTAGACAAAGATGATCAATTACTCTTACGTGGAAATGCATTAAAGATCTAACATCTAAATCATAAATTAACCCAAAGTATCATTTTATGCCTTGCCTGGCTAAGTATTGAATCATCACTAGCTTTCTCCAATTTATCCAGAGCAGATTTCCGTATTTTGTCATCCTCATCTTCGCTTTCCTTTTCAACTGCAGATCCTCCTTCAGCCCCTTCCTCCTCTTTCGAAGATTCCGAATCTTCAGCACTGTTTTGCAACTCCGCAATGCTCTTTGACGCTGTCTGTGCAACTGCAGCAGCCTGCATATCAAAAGCACCACTAATTGGCAAGTTATTAACACTCATATTTTTCCCAAAAGCCCATTTTGACTCCTCAAAAAATCTATTATGCTATGAAACCCTATGTTGAGATTTTGACACTGACTAACTCTACCAAGAGCCAAATCAGTAACAAAAATGAAAAACAAAAAAATATCTTCCTTGTGCTAAGACATTTAAAGCAGCATATTATAGAAACCCCATAACCCCAATTCCATAACAACTATAAAAAAAATCAAAATGATAATCGAAGACCAAATTTTTAGCTAGATGCAATGCAACACTGAACCTTCCCAAAACGACACCGCATCTTAACATTGAGCACAAAACAAAAACTAGTAATATGCAGATTGAAACCGTGAAATGAATCGAAAAGGCATGTCGTTTTGAAACGTACATTGCGAGAGATCTCGTCGGCGGCGACGGCGGCGGCTTTCTGAAGATCGGAGAGAAAGGAGAGTGGGGAAAAGCCCCAACCACCCCAATCTCCGCCGCCAGCAGTGGCTGCTGCTTTGGGCTCTTGTTGTTCTGCAACTTGTTCCTCGTCCTTGTTGTTCTTCAGGGACTGTGTTTTCTCGTCCATTTTTTTGCAGATTCCGATGAAAGAGTTTTCGGAGATTTTAGGTTTGATTTATGTTTGGATCAGTTTGTGAGAACCAACTCAACGAGATTCTTGTTCCTTCCGCAAAACCATAGATTTCGATCTGGTTTCAGTGCTTTGTCGATTTCGTTCCCCCTTGTAGGGTGCAATGCTAGTTTCGCTTTAAGCCTACGGGGAAAGGGACGAGTCGACGTCGTTTTTACGTAACAGAGTTCTTCGGCTTTTTTTACCTTAATACCCCTGATTTTAAAGTTATTTACCGAAATATCCTTATTTTCAAACTATCTACCACTATCATTAGAGGTGTTAAAATGAGCCGACCAAATAACTCGACAAAAAGCGTAGGCTGGGCTGAGAATCTCAGCCCGAACTATTTTGGGCTGACCCAGCCTAATTTGAAAATAGGCTGGTCCGATACAGGTTGACCCGTTGACCCAATTATGTAAAATATTATTATTTTTATTATATATTTAATTTTGTTATTTTTTATTCATATGACTAGTTTTATTTAGATTTTAAAAAAATGAAATTTAGTAAGTACATCTAAGCCTTTCTTTTTTCTCTACTTGAAACATGATGTTAATTTGTGCTAATTCTTTGAATTGATTAATTTATGGTTCAAGCAATACTTCATAAATATATCATAAATCATTTATGTCGAAAACAATGTAGTAAATCTTCACTGTTTATGTTGATGACACTTAATATAATCTGTTATACTTGTATTTAATTTGCATACATATTTTTGTGGGCTTTAATTAATGTAAAAATTTAATTTATCAATAACTTATTATTATAGATACAAAAAAAAAATTCAGCTCATGGGCCAGGTCAGCCTAACCCACAACCCACATAGGCTAGGTTAAGCTGACTATTTATTAACACGCACATATTGTAAGCTGGCCCAAATTGACACATTTACCTATCATGTTGTTTTTGCTACGACGACATTTTATTTTTTTAGTTTCTCGTGAGTGCTGCCAACTACACTGGTGTGCCGATTGTAAAAGGCCAATGTGGTTGGCAGCACAATGTGAAAGACATCATAATTGTTAATGCTTTTACGTGGATTATTCTAACTATATTAGTGCAACCCTATTAAATGCGTAAAAAAAATAAATTAACAAGAAAAAATTACTAACAATCAAAATGAACTTATAAAATCAGAATCAAAATCTACACATATTTAATCAATAATATGACATCCATATTTTCAAATCGCATCAATTCCAATGCCATTAGTACATTCATCTATCAATAAAAAAAAACATAACATTCATAAAATACCCCTTTCACATTAATGCAATTGTTACAAAGAAAACCTAGGATATTTTTCCACCAAACACAACATCAAGGGCCGGATTGTGGTGGCATGCGGGAGATGTCAGGTTATAGAGATACATGGGAAGGCCCTGGTTGTGGTGGTATGTGAGAAGGATAAGGCCCCAATGTGGTGGATAGGTATACGATGGGTACAGACCAATGTTATACAAACCAGCTCAGATCAGCTTGTCAGACTGGTGAACTGGTCACCTGGCCATTATGAGTTGGTTATCAAATTACTTATGCAAGTGAATCATTAAAACTCAACTGACTCGACCATAACTCGATCGATATTCACTGAACTGAATGTCAATATTGAATAGAAATTTGACATTGTGTAAAGCATGAATTTAAAGTGATGGGAATTGAAATATCAACATTATGAGTAAAATTGATAAAAATATAAAAGCAGTGAAATATAAAGTTACATGAAAGATAGATTACAAAATGTAAATAATAACAAGATTATAAAGGTGCGTCAAAGTAAATAACTGAAGGTAAATCTGTAATAAGATAGACTGATAAGAAAGTATAGGTGCAAGGAAAGGAAATTGACGAGAAAATAAAAATATGTCAAATTAAATGTGCAATAAATGTAAAGGAATGAAGAACATGACTGAATTCAATTGTATTTAAGTGTATAGATACATGAATTTAAAGTGGAAGACATACTTAATTTATAATCATTTGATCCGTAGGCATTAGAATGACAATACGATGTTAGGATATGTTCAAAAGTCAACCTTTTTACAAATGAAAGAACTAGCTAGTATTTATAGATAAAGAAATAAACTGCCTAAGTTCTAAAATACTGACACCTATTAGTATTGAACAGGTGTTGTGCATGCAAATGATACACATGTTTATTCTTCTAACCCTTTAAACTAACTAAAAACTTCCTAAAATTGACGTTGATTCATCATTCAGTTTTTAAATATTTGAATCAAACATTCAAACTCCTCTAGCATAACTTATCTTATCCTTCTTTCCTTTTTGAATTCAAATGAGCGAGTAACCTCCAGTACCATGTCAAGTTAAAATAAGCATTTTTCTTTCAGAATTTCTCAAGTGTTGGTTTCGAAATCACTTGACACTTCTCTTGATAACTCTTCTTAACACTGATTGAAACCATGTATACTTTTTTCGACAACTTCATACTTTGTTGAAAACTTGATTTTTATATGATCACCAACAACATGCTAATGTGTTGAAGAAAAAATCCAAATGTATCTTCCATGACTTGGAAATACACTAGAATGTATCTCTATGGAAGATGTCAAAGAGACAAAAGCTAAAATGAATGAAGGTAGTTTTCACAGTATTTTTCACTCTGACATTATTTTACTACTAAAATAAAGGTTTCTATAGTATTTGGATTTAATTATCTCCATTGATCATTTTTTCTTGTGAAGCATGCAACAATATGACAATTTATGAAGAATTTGTGCAAAATAATATATGTAAATTTTAATTGGATTCTCTTAAGGACTAATAGATAGAAATGGTTACAGGGAGAGATATGAAAAATCTACAATTGCTATTGCTTCAAGGAAACGATTTTGCTGCATTCATACTAAGCCAATAAGGTTCTCCATTGCGTCGTTGTCGTTGGAGCATACATAAGTACTTTGTGAAAGATTTTGCAGCATTCATATTAAGCCAATAAGTAATAATTGAGTTTATATATTTTATTTTTTAACAGGAGAATCAAGTCAATTCTATCCATCTTTTCGAATAAATTTATGGAATGCTATTCCCAAAAATAATTTCAAGCGAATACAATCACTTGCAATGCAACCTGTACATGAATTACAGATCACATACTTTGTAAGAAAAATATTGTCATTTATTAAGAAATTAAAGTATAATTGTTGAGACTAAATTGTAAACCGGGTCTTAATTTAAAACCAAGTATGAAAAGCATATAACATTATTAAAACAAAGGCAAATGAGGTCAAATGTATTATTTTCATAATATTAATAATAAGCATTATAAAAATAAATACAGTTAATTTATGATCAATTTTAAATTTTATAATCTATAGATTTCATAAAATCTATATTATTGTTATTTAAAAGCAATGGATTAACAATACTAAAAATAAATTTTTAAAAGCAAAAATATATACATTGATTGAATTACTGACATTTTTTTCAAATCAAAATTATTTGAGATTTTTTGAGAGACATATGTCACTTAAAAGGTTTACAAAAATTAAAGAAACACTACCTAAAACTAGAAGTAGATGCGTCAAAAATTACTGTGCCAATAAGCACATTTTAGATATATTCAACAAAATTATTATATAATGTTTTTGGAATAATGAAATAGTGCAAATTACCTTGGCTGCTACATGATAACCATGCATGAATGTAGCCAAAAAAATAATAAATTGAGGGGACTGCAATCGGGGTAAAATCTACCCCATTTTAAGAATGAATATAAATATGTTGTCTTATTTTCTTGTCTCATTTCCTGTTCTCCCAATTAATGATGACAACTAAACAAAAAATATATAAATCCTTTTTATCTTAATTGACAATAACTTATCTTTTCGTTGTTAATTTTTTCTACTAATTTGTTGTCATTTAATTGAGAGACAGGGAAAGGGACATGAAAATGGGAGAGAAGATTTTATTTCTTTAACAATATGTTTCATACCTTAGAGGTAAATATATAGTTTCTAAATTTAGCGGTAAATGACTCTGCTACTCATTCAAAAAGAAAACTAGAATTTACTTGCAACTACATGATAGATAATAGATTAGAGAATATTCAAAGAGTAAATAACACTACATGTGTAAATTAAACAAAACTCAAATGTATTAACTGGCACAAAAATGAAAAAAATTGATTACTTACAAATAAAAACTAAAGAGATAGAATAGCATTAAAAGTGAGTCCAATAAGAATTCACAGATCGGATTTTTTGGTTTGCATAAATCTCTTGTGTGACTATAGCAAAAATAAAGACAAAGATGTATGTTAATGATATCGTACTTTTCTTAGTATCCAACAATTGCTGGTGGAGGAGGTGAACTGTATTCTGATCCAAAGATTGGTGGGAGGATGATGTCATCCCATGTGGGTGGTGGTGGAGAGATGACAGGAACAGGAGGAGGAGGGGAAACAGTTGGGGGTGGTGGAGAGTAAACTGGGGGAGGAGGAGAGTAAACTGGTGGTGGTGGAGAATAGACTGGGGGAGGAGGAGATTGCATTGGAGGTGGTGGGGAGTAAACTGGGGGAGGAGGAGAGTAAACTGGTAATGGTGGAGAATGGACTGGGGGAGGAGGAGATTGCATTGGAGGTGGTGGGGAGTGGACTGGTGGTGGAGGAGGAGAGTAGACTGGTGGTGGTGGGGAGTGAACAGGTGGAGGAGGAGAATAAACTGCTAGTGGTGGTGAGTAGACTGGGGGTGGTGGAGGAGAGTAGACTGGTGGTGGTGGTGGAGAGTGGATAGGGGGTGGAGGTGGTGAGGACACAGGGGGTGGAGGAGAGTAAATTGGCGGTGGTGGTGAGTAAACAGGGGGTGGAGTAGAGTGAATTGGAGGTGGTGGGGAATGGACAGGTGCAGGAGGTGATTGAACAGGTACAAGAGGTGACGACACTGGTGCAATTGATGGTGGGATATCCTCAACAGGTGGTAATGTTGGTGGGATATCCTCAACTGGGGGGAGTGTTGGTGGGATATCTTCTGCTACTGGTGGCTCAACTGTAGGTGTGGGAGGTGGCTTAGCCTTTGGTGTTGGAGGTGGTTGAGCCTTTGGTGTGGGAGGTGGCTCAGCCTTTGGTGTGGGAGGTGGCTCAGCCTTTGGTGTGGGAGGTGGCTCAGCCTTCGGTGTGGGAGTTAGCTCAGCCTTCGGTGTGGGAGGTGGTTGAGCCTTCGGTGTTGGAGGTGGTTGAGCCTTCGGTGTCTTAGCCTTGGGTGGGTAGGACTTTGGTGGTTTTGTCACAGGTGTAGGTGATGGAGTTGGCTTTTGGCTACTCCCATTGTCATTACCAATGCCTCCTCCACAGTTCTTGCTACAGTCCACAGGGCGAGTTATCACTGGCAAGCATTGCTTGGATGTCTTTTGATTCTTCCTTCCTGACAAACAATTGCTTGAGTCATCAAAAGCAACATATGAATTGGAAGAAGACAAACAAGCTTGAGCTTCCCCATTGAAGTAGTTGTCAGAGAATGTGAAGTTTTTCAACGAAAGTAGCTTGCAAATGGTGTTAGACACATATCCACTAAGCTTGTTGTGTGCAATGTCTATGACCTCCACACTCTTTAAACCTGACAAGTTAGGTAAAGTCCCTATAAACCCATTATTGCTAGCATCTAACACAGTCGCATTTCCTAACAATCCAATCTCTTGTGGAAGGCAACCTCCAAGGCCATTTCCCAAGAAGATAATCTCATTCAAGTTCACCATGTTCCCGATTGATTTTGGAATGCAACCTGTGAAATTATTGTTAGCAAAGGTCACAACCGAGGCCTTGGATTTTCCTAGAGTTTCTGGGATAATAGATGTGAAACGGTTGTTGTTCAAGAATACTGCGTCATGGTCCTTCTCAAATAGACAAGGAGGTATAGGTCCTTCAAAGTCATTGTATCTGATATCCAAGTACTTCAAGCTTGGCCACGTGAGGACCACAGAAGGAAAACCACCAACAAAGCGGTTGTTGCTGATATCAAACTCATGCATAAGACGCAATTTCTCTAAGCTTTGTGGGACAATTCCACAAAATCTATTGGAGTTAATGTGGAAAAGGGCAACATCTGTCAAGAGGCCCAACTCTTCTGGGAGGTGCCCAGCAATGTCTGCATGGTTAAGATCAACACCAGCAACTACACTCAATGTGGGATCGTCAAGAGCAGGAGCACAAAACACACCGTTGTAGGAGCAAACATCATCGCCAACCCAATTACCCGTTGTATTCAAAGGGTCAGAGTAGATAGCCTTTTTCCATGCTTGAAGAGCAACATAGGCACTTTTGAGCCTTTCATTGGCAAAGGTTTCATTACTATCAATTTCATAATCGATATGTGGTAGAACATCACCGCTTTTTGAGAAAGTTAAAAGTCGTCGTTGAGCAATAGAGGAAGTTTCAACATCAGAAAGAGCATAAGAGAAAGTTGAAAGAGAAGAGACAAGAGAATATAAGAGAAAGCAACCTAAGGCCTGCTTTGAAAAACGGTGAGCCATGGCTAACCACCTTGGTAGGCCCAAGGCTGCTTATAGGTTGGGGAAGATGAATGGAGGATGGGTGTTATATTGAGGAAGAGACAAGGTTTGTTGGTTGGACAACCATTAAGGGGCTGTAGAAATTAGTTCTCCGAATATGATGGCTTCTCTCTCAGCTAGCCACAAATTTTGGCATGCCTCTACTTATTTTTAGGCAAATTTAGAGAGGAAATAAGTTGTGATTATGGTAAGATAAACCTGTATTAAATAAGTCAACTAATAACCACTAATTGACTTGGTCTTTCTCTTCAACAAACTAAGTACCAATTTTACATTAATTTCAAACCCCATATCAATATTAATGTTCATATAAGTCCTAACCAAGGAAGATTTATATTGGAATGAGATAAATTAAAGCTGTTATGTAATTATCCTTAATTTCGCCATGACATTTTATTGACTACAAAAGTTAAAAAAATAAAAAATAATTATGATATTTCAAGATTTTATTTACAAAATACCAAAAGACCATTAAATAATCCAAAACAATAGAACATACAAGTAAAAGTAAATAACAAGAACATTTAAAAAATAAATAGAAAATCTAAAAACTAACAAAAAATTACCTAAAAATCCTATGTCCCACATTTTTTTAGTTTAAGTTGTACTTCTTTCTTGTTGCTTGGTCAAAATTTAAATTTTTTTTACAGAACTTCTAAAATCATAATTTATATTTTCATACAGCTTTATTATATTATTGCCTCTCTTTTTTATGTATTAATATGATAAATATCAACTAAACTATACAAGAGAAATGGTTATTATCCACGTGTTTAAAGTTTATTAATTTGATTAAATAAGTTATTTTATATGAAAGTATTCTTGTATAAGCCAACGAGCTTGTAGAATTGGCACCGCCCTAGCCCTAAATCCTTAAGAATTGAACATGATAATAATGTCAGTATTTTGATCTTTAGCTCCTTATCTTCCTCCGTTATGTATCCAAGTGCTTGCACTTTCAATATACCCAAAAAAGTATTATATATATAGTATAAGATAAATACATTTTATTTTGAAGAATTTTCTATAAAAGTATATTTTAAACCTTTTTAATTAAATTTATTTATTTAATAAAATTTAAAAATTAATTTTTCATCAAATTCACACAAGCATAATTATGTGGCCAACTTGTAATTAAGGCTTTCAATTGATAATTGATTAGTATAATAATGTAATGAATAATATTTTTAACAAAATAGAAAACAAATTTTTATTAGAAATGTATGTATTTTGTGTGAATTAATAGAAATTCAGTTGTATTTTTTTTGCTGAGTTGTCAGTATTTAATTAGAGAGATAAAGAATGAGACATAAAATTTAAATCCTACAACCTCTAGCCATATGAATTGTTTGAAAAACATTTAATGATCTTCTTGGCGCTAAAATTTAAAAAAGAAGAAATAGAGTTCCCTTTGCTAATTTTTGGTTTTGTGTTGTTTTACTTTCACATTTTAAGGATATATATTATTTTTATGTTTATGACAAAATTATTTATTGTATCTTTATTTCAATTAATTTAATATTGTTGGTGAGATTTATAACTTTCTTTCTTTAGAGTATATATTTTTTATTACAATTTTATAAATTTTCCTATTGTTTTTATTTTTATCTTGGGGTCAATTTTTTTAGTCTAATATATACTTATGTAAAGTTAGTTTTTATAAACCATTTAAGTGACAGATCAAAGAATCTCTAATAATTTTGATTTGAAAAAATGTCAGTAATTCAATCAATATATATTTTATTTTTAAAAATTTATTTTCAGTATTGTTAATTTATTGCTTTTGAATAACAATAATATAGATTTTATGAAATCTATAAATTATAAAATTTAAAATTGGTCATAATACTAACTGTATTTCTTTCTACAATGATTAGTATTAATATTATAGAAATAATATATTTGACCCCATTTGCCTTTGTTTTAATAATGTTATATACTTTTTATGTTTTTGCTTAATTAAGAATTTTGGTCATATTTTTTAATCAATTACATCTAATATTCTCCTTAATAAGTGATGCGGTAGTGTTAAACAGAAAAAAATTCAACATGACAAGTCACAATTTTATAAAATAATTTGAATAAAAATTCACTCTAAAGACAACATTGGATGTAATTAGTAAATTAAGTAATTAAAATGATAAATTAAATATGTAGGGAGGGGCTAACTAAAGTGAAGACTAACTAAAAATATAGATATTGATAAGAGTAAAATTGCCTTAGATACAAGTCCATGATATGCATATCGGTAGCTGTGTTCACGCTGCCACATTGGGTGAAAAAATGCTGATGGATGACCTTTGGGCTTCGAGCATCACGTAAAAGTATTTGGACGAAGAGGTTTGGGGAGAAAGGAAGAGAGACATAATTTTTTATTTTAATAAAGAAAATTTATTTGAAATTATTTTAAAATAAGAGTAATAAAAACTTCCAATCATCTTCCTTATTCATTTTTATAAATATTTTATAATTTTTTTAATTTAAAAATAAAAAATTATACATATCCTTCATTTTCCTTTAAACTCCTTCTAATAAGGGACCACATTTGGAATACAACTCCAGAGCATCACTTATCATGTTACACTCCACATAACCCACAAGCACCAAACTCCACAATAGCTCATTCTCATCACGCAGCTCGTCAAAAAATAAAACATTCAAAATTTTGATTTATTAAAAATAAAAATATTAAATTGAGAAATTATACTTAAAAATAATTATGAAAAAATATTTCTATGTGTTTACAATTTTATAAATCCTACTCATGTGTTTTGGTTTGGCAGATAATTTTTTTAATTTCCTTTTTGATAATTATTAATTATTACAAAATGACTAAAACAAAATTAGATTATTGTCTTATACAATATATTTATTTTATTCAAAACAGTTATTTTTCATAACAATTATAAATTTTGTTAAGATTATTCTATTTTAACCAATAATTATTCCAAAATAATTTGGGAGGAAAAATATATCACATTATCAAATCAAAGAACTTGCATAAAATTTATGTAACAAAATTACTTAAAAATAAAAATTTGAAAAATTAGTTAAAATTTCAACATTTTAACATTCTTAGGGTAACAATGATATACCTGACACCTAAAAAAATAATAACAAGGCATGCTTTGCTAGAATATCTCATTTATTACTAATAAGGGGTGACTCAAGTGTTACAAACAAGCTTGAATTCAATGGTTGATGAGCCTTTACAATGTTAAATGTTTGAGTTTGCAAAAAATTACTTATGGAGAGAAACAATTTTAGTACTCTAAACGAAATTAATGAAAATACCTAAACAATAATAAAAAAAGAATATCTCATTTATTGGAATGGTAACTTCACGTACATATTTGAAAACTATCAATGTTTTTATATGATTATTTTTCTCCAATGCCCATATTGTGCCTCCAGTATACGAACATTGCCCCGCATTTTAGCCTAACCTTAATGCTTTTGGGATCAGCCTTACAAAGTTACAAGTAGTTTTTAGGAAAAAGGCATTTTAGTGTAGCTTGGACAAAAGTATTTTATTTTGGTTTATAAATTAAATTAATTAAGTATTAAATTAATTTAGTTAATAATTTACTTACAGTTAACTATATATTAAATATTAAAATGAAAATAAATTATTATTTAATTATATGTAAATCATTGGTTAAATTAGTTTAATACTTAAATAATCCAATTCAAAAACCAAAATAAAATAATTTTCCCCCATAATTTTTATACAAAAATCCCCCTCCTCCCCTCCCCCGGCCACTGATTTTGGGATCAGCTTAATTTATAAATACAAGCATAGATTTCAAAAAGTACATGGTTTTAGTGTAGGTTAAATGTTGTAACAATTCTTAATACTTATATATTTTAAACCACACTTAACAAGTTTTTTATATTATAAAATTAACTTTCATTATAAAATTTTAATTTTATTTTATAAAGTTCAGTGAGGCCGTTTGATTCATATAGTAAAATAAGTCATACTTGTTATTATTCTAATTTTCTTTTCATTCCCCCTATTCATTTTTAAATATGCCTTAGGTTATGTCAAATTATCAATGCAAGTGTATCACCACAACCCCAGCGAGAAGAAAAGCAATTGGAACCTACTGGCTTTCTCGTGAGGACCTTCAAGCTAACAAATCAAGTAAAAGCAAACTATAGAAGGAAACAAGAACTAATTAACAATAGTGAAATGCAGCCTGCCATTCATATATCAGTTCATTTACATAAGTGATAACATGGTTTCAACAATGAATTACTTAGACATAGACACATTCTGCACTACCAATTTGCTAATCAGATTAAAAACCCCTTGTATATAAACAAAATCCTATAACCATTAGTATACTTACAGCTGCTCACATCACTCATTCCCTTAGGAATTAGGAAATACCGTAATCATCAATCAGTTTGATGCTCAGGTGCAGGGGAATACCATGCAGGGAACCTGCCCCTGCTTCTAAGAAGCCTAGTATAAGGCGAATCAGGCATTCTTGCTTGCTTCTCTTCCAACAGCTCCTCAGGCGATTTTGGAAATCCATCTGGTATAGGACAAGGTTTCTGTCCTTCCTCCAATTTTGCAAGCTTGGCCAAATTGAACCCATTATTCTTTAGTTTGTGCATGTTTGCAATACCATGCAAGCATCCTATTAAGGATTTTGGTGACTCTTTCTGTAAAAGATTACAGAAGTTAGCTCTATCTTTCAGGGGAATAACAGATTTGTTAATGAAGGTAAATAAATATGCATAATTAAGCAAAGCACCAAGTAACCACGGCCCACGTACCATTGTTAACATTCTATATTTACCTTCTCAAAAATGAACACAGCTAGGAATTTTGAAACTTTAAACTTTAAGTGTCTCAAAGAGACATTGTAACTGAACATGACTTATATACTATGGGACAATGCATTCCAGTGAACATATTTCCTACCAAAAGAATTGCAACAAAAAACAGAAGGCAAAAAATTGTTACTTGATGCTAGGGTACAATGCACAGTTCTCTTCCAACTTTATCCAATGTAGAGGTAGCCGATGTAATATTAATTAATTGTAATAACAAACTACTTATACTTTATTATTATTATTTTGTTATATCAAAGGTGCAAACATTTAAGTAGGAGGGAAAAAATGTGACTTAGTAAAGGATCAAACCTCCGACATTAATATCATACATAAGTTTTAAAGACTTAGATCCATGTCAATTGAATTACTTTATTGATTGGGTAATTAACCCATTATTTCTATTAAGTCTTCAACAAAATTAGCATAAGAGACGAAATTGTTCTCAAATCTTATGAGGAAGACATTTATGTGATATACATTTTTTAGTGATATCACCTCCAACCAAAAAGATACGGCTATTCACACCTACACTATATATCTTTTTTTTTTTTTTCAAATTTATACTATTAAAAGTAATTAAACGTATTTCTATATATATATATATATATAATTGATTAAAAGTGTATAAAATAATCAACTAATAAATCCATGTAAGCCGCACATGTTAGTTCTATTTAAAAATTAGTGAATTAACTAATGAAAAAGGATTAATTGCACAATAAAACATTACAAGAAAATTAATTACTACAATCAATAATACATACATTATTTTGCACATTGGATAACGTAGGTGCATTTTGCCCTAGATAATAACATGTTTTCATTTCTCATTGAACATTTTATTATTATTATTATTATTATTATTATTATTATTATTATTATTATTATTATTATTATTATTAATTCAAGTTTCTTTTTATCTAAACTTCCAGGTGATTTAATCAGTGTTTGGATTAACTTATTTCACTTTCAGAAAAATTAATAATTAAAAGATTTTTTTTTGAATGAAAAATAATAAAAACCAATCATGCACTTTGAACTTGAATTTTTCTTTCCCTCATTCTTTTGGCAACTTTAAAGAAAAATAAATTTTGTTCAGCGAAGCAATTTGTCTTCGGAGTCTCTAAACTAAACTGATAAAAACAATGTGTTCACCAAAAACACGCAAAACAGAACACCAAAAAATTTTGTTTTCTACAAATTGCATCTCATTATCTATGATCTCAATCATCACAAAATAAGGAAACGAGATCAATAACGTCACAAGATGAAGAAAGAAAAACTTACTTCAAGATCCTTCAGCTCAAAATAAGCCTGCCAGCAACCATAGGATTCGTATCCTTCAAGAGTTGAACAATAATCTGCGGAGGTCATTCAACAACAGATCATGAATGAACCTGCAATCACATTTCATCTTTGACAGCAACAGTTTAATGGGTCATTTCCAAACCATATCATAGCCAAAAAAACAAATCATAAATAAAAGGAATTTTTTTAGTATCCTTTATTTTTATAAGACACCGGTATCTTTAATAATTAGAGACTAATATTTCGTCACCATAACATTAATCATAATTAACACAATTGTTAAAATAAAGAAAATGTGAAATCAACAATAAAATAATAAGTTAAAAAGAATTAGAATCCTAACCAATTAAATAGAAAACATCTAAAAAGATCATTTATTATGATTCACAACTTCATTTCTAGCAGTAGACATATCTAACACATAAATGAATCATGAAGCATTAGCAAGCATTAATGATTAAATTATTAGTAATTAACTAAACAAATTAAGAAAATTCTATATAGTACACTATATACTTCAATCTTTTCAATTTAATCTATTTGAGCCTGTAAATCAATGTGTTTATCAAGAGTTCTTAATTAGTTATAAGTACAAATCAATGCCTCAAAAGTGACGGGTTGTAAATAATTACGAAAATGATCCAAAACTCGCATTGAAATTTCAATACTAAATGTAGTTTAATTTTAATTTAAAAATTCTCAAAAAATTCGTTATCTAAAAAAATTATAAACTTATATAAGATTTTTGAAACCCTAATAAAAAGTGATTACACATCATACAATATTATTAAAAAAAATTTCAGTAAGTTGGGCTGGGTTTTGTGGGTTGGAAGAATCTCAACCCACTACCTGACCCGTACCTCGTGAATTTAGCTATTTTAAACAAAACTCAACTTACAGACCCAAACCAACCTATTAACTATGGGTTAAGTTTGGTAAAAATATGCAGGTTCGTAGGTCTACCAAACTAGCTGTTGACCCTACTACTTATGATGATACCATTAAATAGTGTCATATTTTCACCTGAAAACAAAAATTAGTGTCATATTCAGTGGGAATTTCCGGGTTATATATGGACGATATTATTATTTTAGTAAGCACAAAATAAGTTACTCCACTTCTTCCCCTGAAAGCATTAATACTTTAATAGTGACTTTGGGAAGGGGTGTTCGCGGAAAAGAAGACCACTAATTTGGATTATTATTAAATAAAAAAAATTAAATATGAGTGTTTAAGTTTGAAAAAACTTCATCATTTGAACTACTTTAACCTTTATTAACCTTAATCCTTTCATACATAGAAAACTCATTAACTTACTCATTAGGTTAAAATAACATTGTATCTAAAAAAAATTAAGTAATGTATCATGTGGTACTAAATGTTATACATAAATATTTAACATATTATATTTTAACTTCGTAAACTGGAGATAGGGATAATTATGAGCGAGTTGGGCTGTGTTGAACTTGACCTTGATCTTGGCTCATTTTGGGACCTAAGTTGAGTTGGGTCAACTTGATTTTAATACATAAAATATTTTTTTGTAATATTTTAATTATTTTCTCTATACTTGTATAAATTTGCTTATATCTATTACTTTTTGCTCATACTAAAATCTAATATAATTAATAATTACATATTAAGTGATAAAATAGCTAAAATTATGGAGAGTAACAATACTTGATTGAAGTACAACATTTAAAAAAAAATTTCATAACAATATATGTACTACTGGACCGAGTCAGGATGGTCTGAAGAGTGACTTAATCTCGACATCAAAAATATATCAGACCTAAAATAAAGACTAGGTCTTGACCCAAACACCTCAGGCTGAGGTCGAGTTTTCAAGTCGGGACGGGTCACGAACACCCCTAACTAGAGATAATAGAAAGATTAAATTAATACTAATTTTATAAATTTAAAGATTAACTTGTACATAAAAATAAATTTAGGGACTAAACTATAAACGATGAATATTTTTAAGGACTAAGTTACTTATTTACTTTTTTATTAAATTATAATACTTTTTACCAAAAAAAAAATGATAATATCCTTTTTCTTTTATATTATTTTTTCCGGTCCATTTTAAGAGTCATTTTGAAAAAAAAATTAATCTATTATAAGTGACATTCTCATATATTAATAAAGTATTAATTGTTATTATTTTTAGCTATGTCCTTATACTACAAAAGAAGTAAGTAAGAAATAATGTGATATGATAAAGTAAAGTAATTAATGATTAAAAATTAAATAAAGATAATTTAGTAAAAAAAATTCTCATAAATAAAATTTCATTTTATATTTTTTTAATTTTTATATTTTATATTAAAATGACACTTAAAATCAACTGAAGAAAATAATAGTTAAAACGTCACCTGGCTGTTGCTTTGCCGATTGTTGTATTAATAATTAATAATTAGGATGAATCTATGCTGCGAAAAGTTTCATTAATGGTACAAAACACGTAGGAGACAAAATCGGAACCGTGAGTCGGTGAGTATATTAAGTTAAGAATTTAATTTCTATCTATTATCAGTGTAAAATTTTCATCTAATCATGTGTTGTCAAATTATTAAAAGAGTTTGACCATTACCTAAAAAGTCTAACTATTTTAATGATGTGTAAACACATAATTAAATGACAATATAAAAAAACTTTATACACAGTACATATAAATTAAATCCATAAAGTTATCATCCAAGGGCTGTAATGTTGTTTCAGTCATTTTCACTCAGCATTTTCCATTGTGCACACTCCACACAAATTAAGATGCCCTTTTTCCGAAAGTTGGCAATAGCCCATCTGAACATACTTTATTTAACATGGAGATTGGAATTGGATAGTGAGAGGGTAGTGCTTAGTGGCTAGCCACTGGTAGTGGGAATACTGGAATAAGTGTTGGCAACTTTTATTTTAGAGTGAAAACTTAATTTATTCTTTCAAACAAATTTTAACATTAAATTAATATTTTTAAAAGATTAATTTAATATAAAAAATAATTTAATATTAAAAATTAATATTTTAAAATTATTTTAATATATTTATCTAATAATATTTATATTTTTAAAACACCAAAAGTAAGTGTTTAATCTTTACTTTATGATTATCATCACGTGAGTGACCTCCAAATTTATTTGGTCATAGAATAGAATATTAATAATAATAGAAAGACTAGCTTAGGTGGACAAAACGAATTCAAACCGAACAAATGACCGAGGTTGTCGCCTGTTGCCGATTCTGAGCTCTGACATTGTCCTGCTATTTTGAAGGTGGCAACAAGGAACAAGGACTTGTTTGCTTTTAGTTCATAGGGAATTGATCAAGATGGTTCCTCTAACACCAACAACAACAATAATGGATACCATCTATGATCTCATTGAAGAGGCCAAGGTCCGTGTTCTCTGGTGGGCTCTTTGTATATTCTCCATTTCCTATTTCTTCTCTCGTAAGTGATTCCATTTTCATTTTCATTTCATTTGGGTTTGCCTTAACTTCATGTTATTTCTAGTCAATGAATTGTGGTTGCATTTGCTATTTTGCTATCTGGGTTTTGCTTTAAGACTGCAAATTTTGAATTTTTTTTATTCATGTTTTTTCTAGTCAATGAATTGTGGTTGCATTTGCTATTTTGCTATCTGGGTTTTGCTTTAAGACTGCAAGTTTTGAATTTTTTGATTCATGTTATTTCTAGTTAATGAATTGTGGTTGCATTTGCTATTTTGCTATCTGGGTTTTGCTTCAAGACTGCAAATTTCGAATTTTTTTTATTCATGTTCTTTGTTGTGCATCATCACAGATACAAGTAAATCAATGTGGATGAATATACCCATGTCCATTCTGTTTGTTTCTGTGCTGCGCATTATTTTCAATAAGGTGGAATTTCGTTGGAAGGTTCAGCCACCTAGATCACGGACTTATCTATCTCATTTGGAGAGAAAACAGTTATCTCTGAATGATGCACGCCTATCTTCTTCACCTCCCCCTCCCAAATGGAAGAGGAAGATTGATTCTCCTGTGGTGGAGGCTGCCTTGAACGATTTCATTGATTTGATATTGAAGGATTTCGTGGTAAATTTGTGGTACTCAGAAATTACTCCAGATGGGGAGTTTCCTGAGCAAATACGTTCCTTAGTCATGGATGCTCTTGCTGAAGTGTCACTGAGGGCTAAAGAGATAAACCTCGTTGACTTGCTGACAAGGTATCTGATTTTTCTGTCTTCTGTATTTGCTGCCAGAAAGAAAGGAATTTGGGGAGTTCTTGATTAGCCAGTGTGTGTGATAACGACTTGGTTGGTACTAGATTAGAAGAAAAAATTAAAAAACCACTGATTGTGTTACGTTTCACTTACATTCCAGGGATATAGTTGACTTGATAGGAGATCACATAGACCTTTTCAGAAGAAATCAAGCTGCTATAGGTGTTGATGTTATGTCAACATTATCTTCTGAGGAGAGGGATGAAAGATTGAAATTCCATCTGTTGAATTCTAAGGAGCTTCATCCAGCACTAATATCTCCAGAGAGTGAGTACAAGGTGTGAGTGGAGTGTTCTTATGTTATCTATGTTTTGCTTTTGAGAAATGCATCTCGTACCTTATCTAATGATTTCTCTTTTTATTTTTATTTTTTTGTAGGTTCTTCAGCGGCTAATGAGTGGGGTATTAGCTACAGTACTAAGACAACGAGAAGCTCAATGCCCTGTGATTCGATCTATAGCCCGGGAAATTTTAACTTGCTTGGTATTGCAACCTGTTATGAATTTGGCAAGCCCAGGGTATGTTGTTGAATATTTTGTCTTATATTTCATTTACTTTAAGCCTTTCTTGTTGGGGAGGCGGGCCTTAACAATTTCTACTCTGTTGAAGGGTTTGCTGCACCAATATTTCAAATGGAAATGAAGACTTTTCAAAGTTGTTTTCTTTTTATTGGGGGCGGGGGTGTTGTTGGGGGGTATTTTTGGATTGGTCTTGGCATATATGAGACTTAGAAAACCTTCCTACCACGGTTCTGTTCTGGCTCTGGTCTGATAAGCTTGAAGGTTGAGAGGTGAAAGGGTAGCTAGTTAAAAGTATGTGTTACTGGAACTTCCAGGCAGTGCAAGTTTAAGAAATTAGAACATCTAAGCAGAGGGCAAGGGAAAATATTTAAGTGATTTTGGGTGTTAGTAGGGTAGAGGGATGAGTCTTTGAGTATGCAAAAAAGAAGAAGAAGAGGAATACTAGGGGCTGTGAATTAGTTCCTGAGGATGAGATATTTATGGACAAAGTCTAAGACTAATTAATCTATTAATTGTGATTCCATTTTGAAACAAGGGGTTTGGGTGTTTCCCATCTATCATCTATTATATATAGCTGTTCCATCAAAGAGAAATTTCTAAACTTAAAAAGATTTCTAAATTATATTTAAATTACTTAACAAGTAACAAGCATAGGAAGTTTCCAATAACATAATTAAAACCTAAGTGATGACCCAATATACGATGATCAATGCCCTAATCATAAAAAATGGAAAGTAAAAAAATACCATTGCATACAACTCAAATGACCTGCTAAGCTGTTGGACTAATGACTTATTAACTACTTTGGAAAGTCTTCTTTGATGAAGAAGATTTTTTTTCCTTAATATGTATTTTTGTTTGTTTGGGAGTGGGAGGGTAAAAGAAATTGTATGAGTTACCTATGTCAACTCTTAAGTGGGCTATGGTGCACTATTGTGTAAGTTAATATCTAATTACAAGCTTAAAATATCTTGTCTGTTTAGCCAAGGAAAAAAGAAGTTTAGCATATTGTCTAATTGTCTAATTGATACAATTGAAAACATTTTAATGCACAAACACTGTAGAAACTGGATTTTCTTGCTGATTTCTTAAATAAACCTATCACATTGGTCTTCTATGAGACTGAAAAGGTTGTAGAGTTTTAACTATATTTCTTTATAATTTATTGCAATTTCCATTTATAAAAATATATTTGTCTTTATGATCAGGTATATCAATGAGCTGATCGAATCTCTTCTACTTGTCCTTAATGCTGAGGGTACAAATTGGATGGGTGGTGATCAGTCAACTAATGCAACAACTCATCATCATGGTCATTCAGTTGTTGCTGAGGGTGGGCATGATAATCACACTGCCTCTGCTGATTGGGCACAAATGCTGGAGGCTGCAACTCAGAGAAGAACTGAAGTTCTTATGCCTGAGAATCTTGAGAACATGTGGACAAAAGGAAGGAATTACAAAAGGAAAGAGAACAAAGTCAAAGCTGGCTTTCAGGACTCTCCTGCAAAAAATCCTGCTACAGACAGTTCACTGCCTGATAGAAATTTGGCCCAGGAAGCATCAGTGAGTAAACATGGAACATATGCAGTTCCAGAAGGGAAGTCTTCACTGCATCCAATGCATACCTTTGGTTCAGATCCCCTACTAAATGTTGAAAGCACAAATACATCAGAGTCTTCACCAGACCCTGACAAGGAACTATCTTTTGAGGGAGAGCACCGAGTTGATGAAGTGAAGGATATCAAGGATGTTGCTTCTAATACATATACAAATCCACTCAAGAGATCCAACAGTGCTTCTGTCTTGGGAATCCAACCTAATAAAGGAGGGTCCATAATGTCAGAGTTCTCTACCCCTGAATTTGAGAAGCATGGTGAAGGATTTCGGGGAAAGAGTGGTTCTGACATGGTTGTTAGGAGAGAGGGACAATTAGTTCCTAAGCTTCGGTGCCGGGTATGCACTTTTGACTGTAATAGTTATGACTTTTACAAAATATACTAATCTAAAATGAAAATTGATTTAGAATCTATTTAATATACTCTTTTATAAATCAGAATGGATTTGAGTTCTGATAGATGGAATATTTCACTCTGGTTGCTTGCTTTTAGTTAATTTGATTGTTGTTTATTGTCTACTTGTAAACTGCAGGTTATGGGAGCATATTTTGAGAAACTTGGGTCCACATCTTTTGCAGTCTATTCAATTGCAGTGACTGATGGGCAAGACAAAACTTGGTTTGTAAAAAGAAGGTAGAATGTTTACTTCTTTCATTCATTTTTATGTTAGTGTAGTGGGAGTGTACAAGTTATGTTTGTTTGTATTTTGAAATTTTACAGACAAGTTAGCGAGAACTGGGTTTGTGCAGGTGGTAATGTTCCAAGTTTTAAGTTCTAACCATACAACAAAATACTGGGATCACTGAATTATATTTTTTTTGTCCAATCATTCTCTTTCCTCCAATTGTTAGTTTAAACTGATCCTTGATAGAGAATAAATATGATTGAGTTTAAAAATTGTTTTGTTTCATACTTATATTTGTTTTTTGGCGTCACCGTACTTTCTTTTGGCAATATTCAGATACAGGAATTTTGAGCGATTGCATCGACATCTAAAAGATATTCCCAATTACACATTACATTTGCCTCCCAAAAGGATATTTTCCTCAAGCACAGAGGATGCCTTTGTCCATCAGCGTTGCATTCAGCTTGATAAATATCTCCAGGTATTTTTACTCCTTGTCTACAACTCTTTAAAGTAATATTTCCCTTTGTACTTTTCTAATAACTATGTCTTTTCATCAATTATGCTGTCTTGCTTCAGGATCTCCTGTCAATAGCTAATGTTGCTGAACAACATGAAGTTTGGGACTTTTTGAGTGTTTCCTCAAAGGTGTGTGCATCAGCTTGGTATTTCTTATCATAACATCAGATGAGTGACCTTTATATAATTTCTGTTGGTACTTTTTGGGTGGGAAATGACAATCTAACAAACTATTTTTGTCCTGTTTTTCCCCTGAAGAACTACTCTTTCGGGAAATCTTCTTCAGTGATGAGGACCCTGGCAGGTATTTGGTTTTAACATTTTGGTCTTTTGTTATACTTGCAGTTTAAGTGCTCAGGTTATAGCTATTCTATGTGGGGTGACCTGCAAGTTAGGAGTCTATTGTGTCTTGTTAATTTGCTATATGAGTTTGTGGAAGTTTTATTGGCAGTTCTCTTTTCTAACCTTTTGAAATCAATATATGAATGTTGTTCCACCCATTCCAAACTTACCATTAAAAGGTAATAAAAAGGCAGATTCAATATAAACGGGAGAGAAAGCTTCCACATTTGCCATTCTAGAATGCTTGCCTTCTTTTATTGGTGTGGAAGCCGAAGCTGTTTTAATATCTGGGGGTTTCACATTGGAAGCCGAAGCTGTTTTATCATAGAAAATTCTTCCGATGAATTTATTTATCCCTAATTGGTAGAAGAAACATGTTTTCATGAAGGGCTTTTCGATTTCATTTTCTTTGTAATATGGACTGCATAGCTACAAAGCTACTTGTAAGAGGATTGTGTTGAAGAAATTTAATATGCCATTTTCTTAATTTTGCTTTAGTCCTTTCTTTGTTTTCCAACATATTAAGAATTTACTTTTTGAACTTAATCCAAATTTGCAGAGGTTTTTCCATGTAGAGTTTTTCTTGGTTTTTCCTGTGTATTAATTCTAAACCTAATGTTTGAATTTTTTATATTGGCAGTCAATGTAGATGATGCTGTGGATGATATTGTACGCCATTTTAAAGGGGTTTCAGATGGTTTAATGCGAAAAGTTGTTGGTTCATCATCCCCCACCTGTGAAGGTTCTACATCTACCTCATGGAACTTGTCCTGGAATGCAGATGAAATGGATAAAAGTAGTTCAAGGCAAAGTGCTGCAGAAAGTGTGTTAAGCTCTGATAATGAGGATGGTGAAAAAGAAGTTAATTTTGGCCATGAGAATATTGATAGAGAAGCAGCAGAAGATAATGAGTGGCATTCTGACAATGAATTGAGCTCGAAGGATTATTCACAACGGGTAATAAACCATGCTAAAGAGTCTGATAACTTGGATCTAGATAGAAAACATGATGTGGTGATGGAAGCTAGGGTTGGCAAGGATGTTCCAGCTACAAATTTCACTCTAATTCCTGATACTTTGGAGGATCCAGTTGGAGTGCCGCCTGAGGTATGTGTAGTCAGCTGAGTTTGCTTTCTTTTTTTCTTTGCACATCACACTTTGATTGTTTATTGAGAATTTGAGATACTTGGTTCACTGTTATTGGTGTGTGCTTAGATTATATATTAGCTGGTTATTGTCTCTGGGACTATGCTGCCTACTTAGTAAAATTGGGAATAACATTTATAACTGAGACATGGTGAAAACCGTACAACACTAATATACTTCTGTTGGTCTCTTATCTTCCTTTAAGGGGAAAAAAAAAAAGAATGATCCCCCCTTCAAATAAAAAGTAAGAAGAAAAGAAACTGTGCTTTTATTGAGTTGATTCCATTAGTTGGCTAAATGCTTGTTTTACTTTCTTGTATGGGCTTTTGTTTGTGCGATCAGCATGTGTCCACCAAATAGGGAAGGAAGGTGAGCCATTATCAGGCATCCTAGCTTTAATAGAACTGTTCAAGTGTTTAAAACCCAGTTACCCTAATTATATACAAAATCTGTCGGAAGGAAGTTGTTTCCAATAGTTTTTATTGCAATTTAAAAATGGAGAACCATGAGGCAAACATGTTTGGTGGTGTATTATGACCCCGCTTTTTCCCTCTCTCCCTTACAAGGGAAAGAATAATGATTTGAGAACCAGAACAAAGCAGGACTGAAATTTTACATAGTACTTTGCCAAGCAGGATGTTGTCAGGATCTTTGCTTTACTTTTTTGTCCATTCTTTGATGAGAACTTTTTTTTTTGGTTTAAACACTCTATGAACATTCATAATTTTTTCCTTTTTGCAGTGGACCCCACCTAACGTGAGTGTCCCTATTTTGAATTTGGTTGACAAGATATTTCAGCTTAAGAAAAGAGGCTGGCTAAGGTATACTACTCTATTTGGTCTTTCAGTAATTTTCTAGTCAATAACTGCTATAAATACTGTCTATATATTGTCTAAAACTTTTAATCTTATGCCAATTTTCAGAAGCTTCTTTTGTTGTCGTGTTTTATGTGTTTTTCTAGCTTGCAAGTTATCTTAACATATTATGTGATTTTGCATGTTGTTAGAGACAAGACTGATTCCTAGACTTTCACCTACCAACTTAAGATTTTAGAATGTCTGGTTCCCTGACATGGTATGAAACCTTCATGGTGAAGTGATTTAGAGTTTGACCTTGCACCCTCTCAATATTATAATTAAATTAAATTTTATCACAAAGTAGTGATGATTGGTGAATCTATGCTTTGTCATGCTTCAAGCCTGAAGGGTTTTTTGGAGAGGCTGTGAGGGGGTGCAGTAGAAATAAAACCCGTTCGTTGGCATGCTACTATCTTGATTCCTTTTTTCTCTGATTTGAAAAGAATAATTTACCATAACCTGCTTGTGATAACTTCATGTTTTCTCCACTTTGTGCATGCCGGCCAATAACCATATGCATTTTTCAACCTTTTGTAACTTGCTTGAAATTTTGTTACTTTTTGGCTAAATGGATTTTACTGAGAAAAGTATTAAGTGTCATGATGCTGTTGATTTGTTTAATTTCGAGGACTGAGAAGTTGCTAATGCTAGTTCATTTCTGCTAATGCAGAAGACAGGTCTTTTGGATATCAAAACAGATATTACAGTTGGTGATGGAAGATGCTATTGATGATTGGCTCATGAGGGAGATTCATTGGCTCCGGAGAGAGGATACTATTGCCCAAGGGATTCGGTGGGCCCAAGATGTAAGGATTGAACCAAAATTTTAAACATCTTTTACTGGGACATTGTTTGCCGATTCAGAAATGAATTTTTTTATCAAATTAACACTATCAAACACTAGGTTTACTTAGCTGCCAATAACCTGATTAAATAACCATTCCTCCATCAGATGTGTGCATCTAGAGCACTGGATATTTGTAGTGGCTGTTTGTTAATACTTAATAGATACCTTGACTGGACAAGAATTTGTATCTCACCTAAACACTAAAGAGAAGCCACATAAAGAATCTTGAACCATAGCAAGAGAAAGGAAAAAGGTTTCCCTTAAAACTTTGATCATTCTGCTCTGGCTAAAGACACCAAAGGACTGCATAAGCTGTGTACTGCGATAGAGCTTTAGAAGGTTGTCAAACTCGAGAGTTTAGGACAACTCGTGGAACCCCAGTAAACTCTTACGTTTACATACTTCAAAAATATTATTTAAAAAACATACCCTAGTACCCAAACATATTTAATAGTATATCCATAATTGATATTCAACATTCCAACTCCATAACAAAGCAAACAAAGACAATAAAGCAAAAACATAAATAAATCAATACTTGACCCAACTATTATATTATATTATACTTAGTGCAGCACTTACATCATTTTGTAGTTTAACAAAGCAGAACAAAAATAATAATAAAAAACATAAAATTAGCTGTGCATTTTGAGGCCAAAACCATGTGTAAATTCAGGCTCGTAAACTCTCTAGTAGAATCGAGAGTTTACCGATTCTGTCAGAGTTTACTTGAACTCATACGAGTTTGACAAAATGAGAGTTTACATGCTATTTAACTCGTTTTTGTGTCCTAGAATCGTAAACTCATAAGAGTTTAGGAGTTAACTCGAGAGTTTGACAACCATCTTTACTCTTACCATAAGCTCTAAAACTAATCAAAGGAAACTGCTCCAAGTTCTGAGAGCAAACCAATTATTCATCAGACAAATGAAAAGCCTACTCTGAGTGTAGCTGGTTTCTGGTCAGGTTGTTTTTCTGGTAAACATGCAGGATTGAGAGCTTTTTTATATTTATGTCGTTGCCTGTTCTTGTTTTGGTGGTTTTTGTTTTGTGCTCTTTGCTTCTGACTTCTGTGTTTAAAAGGGACATCTTCATCTCCTTTGTAATTCTTCTTTTCTTTCAATAGATCTTCTTTTATCATTAAAATAAAAAAATTCTGTCCAACCTGTTAGCTTAATATCCTTCGCTCATTATTTTGTTCTAACATATAGCTTTGTGGAATTTCTAATGAAGTTAACATAGGTGTCATATTTGTAATGTAGTATCCTCAAAATTACTAAATCACTACATGGTTATTGATTTCTGTTGCTTAAATTGCATTTGATTTAGTATTTTGTTAATTTTTTTATCTTAAATTTTTTTATTAACTTGACAAAATTTCCTTATATTTACTTTTTATTACTTGCCTATATTTGTTAGATATGAAATAACTACCTGCTTACTTGGCTTGTAACTCCTTGGTGTTTTTTCATCATTGGCTGGAGCTCATAAAAACTTGATAATTGGGAGTCTGATTTGTTTGGAGTTTTCAAAACATATTTTACCCTAATAAAGTTTTGCATTCAAAAGTGATATACATGTCCTATGTATCTTTTCTGTTTTTAATTTGGTCTAAAGAAAATCAATTTGCTAGTCTTTCTTGAGTAAGTCATAGATTGCAAATGAAGGTGTAAATTCTTGCACTAAATGTCTTTTACATGATTTTATACAGTTATGTCTTCTTCAAGTCAGATGGATGTAATTCTTAAAAGCCAAAAGGAAAAATTATAAATATTTGCCAACGGCTTGTGCTAATTTTTCATGTTGTCAACTTATGCTTTCAGATCCTCTGGCCTGGTGGTACCTTTTTTTTAAGACTACGAGCCCCTCAGGTATTAATTGGTGGCAGTGGAATGGATCAAAAGCCTTTACAAACAATAAGTGAATCTAGTGGAAGCAAATTCAGTAAATCAGGGTCAGGGTCTTTTGAGCAACAGCTTGAGGCTGCTCGAAGAGCAAGTGATGTCAAGAAACTGCTCTTTGGTTAGTTATATTTTTTGTAGAGTCATATGTTGATTCATTTGAGATGGGTTGTTAATGGATATTCTTCCACTTTTGAAATTTTATTTAATCTTCTTTCCTGTATATTTGATCTTCCTCTAAGATGAGTGCAAACTCCCCTTCAACTTTGACCCACTTGCACAGACATCTCAAGGTTTACTTGTTGTAATCACATCCCATGAGGTTTAGTAATTAGGTAAATAGACCCTTTCAATATGCCTTTTCTTTTATAAATTGATTGCAGAAAGTATGTTGTATGGGTAACTTGTTAAAGGTTCAAATTATCTAATCTAATTATTACTTAATAGTGATAAACATAATAAATTCCTCTAGTCTTTAAAGTAACTTAGCAACTTTGATGCTATTCAGATTTTCAACATTCTTTTATTTTGTATTATTTAGATTGAACAACGTTTAAACTTTTTATGTATTGCTGAAATGGCACTAGCTTCCATGGTTAATTTAAGAATAACTACATAGAGTGGGTCTATCAACATAATTACTAGACCACAGAGGGTATGATTGCAACGATTGAAACTGGATTGGGTAGTTGGTCAAAGTTACGGATGTATTTATACATTTTACCCTCTGTTAACCTACTGGTAATTCTTTTTCTATACAAATATTGTTATTCTTTTTATTTTCGGCTTTCCGTTTTATTCGTTTATTTATTTTTAATGATTTTTGTGTTTTAATCTTTTACTTGTTTCTTAAATTACTTTTTCTCTTATGGTTTGTCAGTTACTCTTGGTATGCACAGAATTTAAGTTTCCAATCTAATTCATGGTGTTTTTGAATTTCCAGAAACTTAGATTTATATCATTTTATTTATATTGTAGTGGATTTTTTTTGGCCATTAATATAGTTTTGATTATTTGAAAATGCAATTGATGAATTATGGGCACTATTTCTCCAACCATCAGAAAACGTGAAAGGAAAAATGTTATGGTGGAATGTCACTAATTAGTTGAAATTCATGATCTAGTGCATTATTCACGTTTTATAATCTGTTGAAGAAAGGTTTTCTGGTGAACTTAATGTCATAGTTACCGAAGAACATCTTTGAATGTTATGGTATTTTTGTGTTCTTTATGTGGTCTTTAGAATCTAGTGAAAGTTGAAGTGAATAGCATTTCCATTATCAGAATTTACATCACCAGACTTTGACATATAAAGTTGCCTCCATTTTTGTCAGATGGAGCTCCAGCAGCCTTAGTCAGCTTCATCGGGCAGAAGCAGTACAGACGTTGTGCCAGGGATATATATTTCTTTAGTCAGGTTAAAGCTCTTTCCCATTTCTGTATTCACTTGGTGCAGTTTTGCTGACTTTTTTCTTCTGTTTGTCTTAGATTTTGTTTTGTCTACTTACAAAATTTTCTGTTCTCCTAAACTAACAATTATACTATCTTCTTTCATTTTAGTCTTCTATATGTGTGAAGCAACTTGCTTATGCAATCCTAGAACTTCTACTTATATCCATTTTCCCTGAGATGCGGAATGTTATCATGAGTGTTCATGAGAATATGCATGTTCACCAACCTGTGTAGAGTTCCTTATCACCGTTCAGAGTGGCCTGCTTGTGTTCAAGATCAGATAATGAGATTGGGAAGACCATGTTTTTTGTTGTATGGTGCCATTGTTATGGCTTTGCTGTTTGATATTCCTTTTATAAGCAAGAACAGGAGCCATGATTGATGGTATTTTTCCTCTTGGGAACTCGTGGAATAGTTTTGTAAACTTAGACTTAGATTGTGTACAGAAACAATCATTTTTTTTTGGATTTATTATGCTTTCTCTCAAGGCATTACCTATTCCACGGAGATTTTGTATTGTGGCAGACTCAGAAATGCATCTAGTGAATATTCTTTATTCGTTCATCATTGGTATTTGATGCTAGTTTATTTGATTAACTTCATATTCCTACATTATTATTATTATTATTATTTATTTTATTTTTTGTATTCTCAGTTTCAAGCCCAGCATATTCAAGATAAACGCCTATTCTGTACTCTCTATTTAATTCTGCTTTTATACCATTGCGATCTTCTATCAATCAAAGCTGCATCTACTGTTGTCTGAGAGAATTACACTATAGTATAGTCCAACAACTTGACAAATAAATATGTAACTGTATGTTAATCTCTGAATTTCTTGTGGTATCTAACTTTTGTTTGTTAGAATTTTTTATAGTTGGGCTTCTATTGATTAATTCTTTTGATTTTCAAAAACTAGTTGAATGTTAACCTGACATTTTTTGGAATCCATATTATTATAGTGTTCAAATGGGTTGGAAAATCACGTTGGGTTTTGGGTCCAAAATGTTTAATGTGCTAGATCATGTGTAGGCTCGATTTTTCGAGTTCATGATGAGTGGAATCAAGACAACCTTTTACAAAGGGTTAGGTTCCCTCCCCCTTGTCATATGTGTCACTTACACATTTATATGAGATGATTGATTTACTATCCCATCTAGTAATATTGTCAAATGATGGACAAAGGAGAGCAAGATCTTCTTTCTGAAGTACACAAGTGTGTACAATTTTTATAGTATTTATTTAGTATTTATTTTTGTACATTCATCGCCAAGTTAAGATGTCTTTAAGAGATACGTAATTGTTTATTAAGTTGGTGTTCTAATATCATGTATCTACGATCAAGGCATACTCTGTATGTATACTAAATTCCCACATTGTTGTGGTATCTAACCTGGCATACTCACAATAAATATTCTTGTGGTATCTAACTTTTGTTGCATTTTCCTATTTATCATAACAACTTGACAAAATATAATAATTATCTTACAGTAAGTCCAACAAAAACTGAAGAAGAAAGCCTTTAGGTCTATATAATAGGTCGGTTGATGGCTATTCTCAGCCATCAATTAGAAGCACAAGAGAAAGGAATGAAGGAACTGAAAAGGAGAAAATCAAGTGAGGCGAATTGCGTTCACACTTTAGCCATGAGCCTATGTAAATAGATGTACATTTACTAGTTTAGCATCACATAATAACGAGTTGAGAAAAGATAAAGCAGAGTGAAAGAAAATAGGGTGAGTAAATCTCAATAATGTAGGGTAGGTTAAACACACAAAAATTCTAGGTGTCATCATAGAATAGCAGGAGTCTCACTGAATGGTTTATTGAAATCTTTTCGGGATTTGTTATGTGATTTTTGCCTTTGTATTTGAGAGTTTTTTCGTTAAAATTTAATGTACATATTCAATCTTGTTGCCCTGCTCAAGTTGAAAGATATAATTTTATCGTATCTATATATTGCTCATCTATCGCTTTAAATTTTTAATTTAGTTACAAGAAATCATTTAGTTTACCCTTTTTTTAAGTAAGACCATAATGTGTGAAATTAATCTCCGTTTAAATATCAGTTTCACCTTGATCACAAAATATTTCTGATAAGAATTGAATCCTTACTCAACAAATAAAGTATTCTCACATAAAAATTAATTTGACAATTAAGCTACACCTGATTATAGCATAAATTTGTATAACATGTAATTGCGTAGGTACTTAGTCTTCTTTTGTCTTTTTGTACGGTCCTCATCCTTTTTACTTCAGTCTGCTTTTGCCTTCTATGATGATTGAATCTATTTACTGGTTATACTGCTCCATGGTCACTGAAATTTGTCAACAAGAAAATTCCACAAGATATTTAAACATATATCTAAAAGAAAAACATCCTAGAAAGTAGAAACCAACAAGCAGTCCATCTTTACTGAAGATCCTATCCTCTGCAATTAGTTTGAATCCATAAAGTCTGACAAAGGTTGAGAGTCTCATCTCATCTTTCTCATGCTAGTGAGCTCTGTATGTAGAAGCTGCATTACAGATTTGTCTATTTCCTCCCATAGAACGACATTATCATTCATGTCATCATTTGTCATCAAGTAACTAGTTGTACTTTACCTATATACCACAGTACGGTTCAAAACAGCTTGAGGAATATATACTGTATGTTTAAGCCATGTAGTTCGTTTGTCTGCACATGGAGGATGAATAGTTAATTGTATTCTGTTAGTGCTTTGATATTGAAAAACGTTGTAGTCAAAATTTTTAACTGAATAAGCTCATGCTTATTGGCTTTTAGATAAATGAATGGGCTTTTCATTTTATTTTATAAAATAACTACATTTAAATTTAGGTGAAATTTATCAAAATTTTAGTTAATTTTTTCTAATTGTATGTCACTATTATTTGATATTTCATACGTAACAATACGTGCTCTTGCAGGACTTGACTTATGATAAAGCCTTTTCTTTTTCTCCTTGCCTCTCAGATCCCGTGGGTTTCATTGTGCTGGTGAATTTTTTTTTTTATTTTAGGGATGTGCTGGTGAATTGTCATTTCGAGTTATGGTATGCGCACACAACTTATTTACTTGGATTGGAACCTTAGAATAATATTTAGGGAAATTAATTTTTCAAAATCCAACATGTCAATGTAGTAGAAGCACCCCTAAAATCGTTCAAAGAAAGATTTGTTACGATTAATACAAAAATTAATTTAAAAATACCCTTGTCGTTAATAAATAAAACAAATACAATGTGCACACCTCAAAGACTCTTCCTCCTTCCTCCTTTTTCTTTTTCTTTTATTTTCTCTCTTCTCCTGCCATCCATATTAGACATCCCCTTTTTCTTTTATTTTCTCTCTCCTCCTGCCATCAATATTAGACATTAACATTTTTATTTTATTTTGTTTTTGTGTATAAAAATTTAAATGAAGGAAAAATTTATTTTCAATTTAAAATTAAGATAAATCACTAATTTTAATAAAAATTTATAATAAAATTATCATTTACAAATAAACATATATTAAATTTAAACTCAAATTATCACTAACACTAATAAAAATTACATCTAAAGATAAACACTAACATTTTTTTTTCGAAAAAGATAAACATCAACATTTAGTAATGAATTATCATGTCACATTTGATTTTTGTGGTCCCCATTTGTACCTTTATTGACACGTGTAGAAATGTTGTATTTCTTAGCTGTTCAGATTTTTTTAATTATTTTAAAAAAGTGTAACAGAATAATGGAATAAGTCGTAAAGGATCTTGCTTTTTATAATTGTGATATATATATATATCAGGTAATCGAGTGGGTACTTTCTGATCTTGCTGTCACTCTATTTATTTAATTAATTTTCTTTTGCCTTTCTTGGAACTACCAATGTTCTATGGCTATAGGCTCAGCATGGCAAGTTTCATCCAGTGGCGAGTTACGTTAGCTTAAATCTAAACGCGATATCAATTTAAAAAGAAAAGAAATTGAAAAAGATCATAAGCAAGTTCTTCAGGCTTCTCTCCGTACTTTTTTTCCGTATTTTTCTTTCATAAAGTTTTTTCTCTATTTCCATCAATTATCTTAAAAATGTAGTCATCCTCTTCTTGTTGCATACCAAAAAAATATAACAATATTTTTCACACAATCTTTTTATTATATTATCTTTATATTTTTTTATGATAGATAGTAATTTAGGATTGTGTGTTTGGTAACTTTTGAAATATACCTAACTTTTGTTCACAATAATAAAAAGCTATTAATACAAAATTGTAAGGCCATGTTTGGTAAGTCATAAGGCGTGAAAATATAAGATAAGTTTATATAATCAAGGCTTATGTAATATTTGAACCATCTAGTCCGATTGTATAGCTCATACGATGGTATTATCTTATACAACATATGTTGTATAAGTTTATACTTGCTTAAGAGATAAGATAAGCCTAAATATGATAAGTTTATCTTATAAAATATATGTGAACTCACTTTGCTTAAAGGGATTTTGATGATAACAAGAAGTGACTCACAACGAAGAATAAGTTCAACCTTTATTGAAGATTTTCATTTGACCTTGATTCTTTGTAAAGAGTAAAAAGTTAGTTATTGATTAAAGCTCGTAAACATTTTAAAGCATCCATTAGCATAAAAGAAAACATTTTTCAAAACTTAAGTGTTGGTGGCAAGGTGTTTTAAAAACTTCTCTAAATGCCTTTTAATTTGTTTAAAAACTGTTTTTGCTTCAATCTTGTTTATTTGCAAAGCCAAAATTAAGATTTAAGTGTTTTGTATCCGGATACAAGTCTTTGTATCCGAATACCATTCCTTAGAAATTTAAATTTTGGCTCCTGAAAGCCAAATATCAGGATACAAGTCTTTGGTATCCGGATATTTGTCTCCAGAGGCAAATCAACTCTTAAATATCCGGATACAACAATGTGATATCCGGATATCACGCTCTAGTAGCCAAAACACCTCTCTAATATCAGGATACAGCTTTTGAATATCAGGATATCTTGTCCAAATATCAGGATACGAGCTTGGATATCAGGATATCTCAATTAGATATCAGGATATCTCAATCAGATATCAGGATATCCAGTTCTTGGCTAAACCCAGAAATCAAGATATCCGGATACAAGGTTCAAATATCCGGATATCTCTTGCGTGAAACTCTTTCATAACGACTAGTTTTGGCATTTAATGGACCCCAACCACCACCAACGGCTCTAATATGCTATGGAGTATTTATCCTATCACTTGAGGAGTTAACAAACAGAACAACAACTGTGAAATCATTTATTGAGAGCATTTAACTCCCTGCATTCAAGTGATACTCTGTTATTGAGCTTTAAGTGATAATATATCCTTACTCATCATTCTTCAAGTTGTATATCTGCTCTTTTGAGAGTATTAAACACTTTAAACACTTACTTTTCGTGTAAGAATCCAAGGGTAGGTGTCCCTTGTTGTATTTGATTGAGGCTCTAGCACAAAGAGGGTGGAGGATCCCAAACTAGTGAAGAGTGCTTTGTTCTTGTAAGGGTTTCTCAAGCACCCAAGTTAGAAGTTTGAAGAATAGTAGAAATCTCGGGTGGACGATCTCGAGGACTGGACGTAGATCACAAGGAGTGATTGAATCAGTATAAATCTTGTTTGCACTCTTTCTTCCCTACACTCTTTATTTATTCAAGCTTTACTTTTATATCTTGTTTCTTGATGCATTCAATCTTGATAAGGTGCATTCTAGATTGCTTGTGTGGTGTTGTTATTTACATTAGTCCATACCTCTCTTGATACTATTGATTCAATAAGATCAGTACCATTAAAGCTTTTGTGAAAATTTTGTGAAAATTTTTAGAACTCAATTCACCCCCCTCTTGAGTTATTGAAGCCACTTGGTAACAATATATATATCCCTCTCTAAAAGTGTTCATTCTCTACAAAATCTAATTTTATATTAAAAAAATCTCTCAGTAAAAATTCTCTCTCTAATTTTTTTTTCTTTCTCTAGAAACTCTCTCTCTCTTTAGAAAATCACTCTCTTAGAAGTGCTCTCACTCTACAAAATCTCACTTTGTATAGAAAATTTCTCTCTAAAAATTCTCACTCTCCGAAAAATTCTCTCTCCATTAGAAATGCACTCTCTTTATAGAAAATTTCACTCTCCCTAAAAATGCACTCCCTTTTTAGAAAATATATCTTTCACTAGAAAATATCTCTATCTAGAAATGCTCTTGATATAAAATCTCTCTCCAGAGAAAATCTCACTATAGAAAATGTCTTTATCTAAAAAATCTCTCTCTAGAAACTTTATCTAGATATGCTCTCTATAAAAACTCTCTAAAAATTCTTTCTCTAAAAATTCTCTCTCTATAACTCACTTTCTCTCTCTCTAGAAGCTCTCTCTATAATTTATTGCTTTTTAATATATATTTTTATCCTTGATCAGGAGTATCCCCCACCGGAAGTAAGGACTAATCTCCCTCAGGGGAATAAATAGCACTCGAAGGAGGGCAACTTCCTCTCAGCAAAAATTTGCTCCATACTCAAGAGTCAGGATTCGAACCCTAGTCACTTGGTTAAGAGACACAAGTCCACCACCACTTGTGCCAACCTCCGTTGGTATTGCTTTTTAATATATATAATTATATTTGTCTAATGAAATATTTTATTATCCTATATTGCCTTATACATTGTAATAACAAATACATGATAATATAGAATTATACAATCTCATATCTTATACAATGACACATCAAACACTGCATGGAATAAAACTTTATATGATGGATAGTTTATCATATAATATCCAATAACTCTTATCATATCGTATCGTATCCCATACTGTGCTCTAAACATGACCTAAGTTATGGTGAATGATAAAATAGAAATGTGTGAACATATTATTTTATGATAAAACTCTCCTTGTTAATGCTAGAGGTGTAACTCGACGAAAAGTGGGGGCTAGACTAAATCTCAGTCTGAATCAATTCTGCTAGTCCCGATAATGTAAAATGTTCTTCTTGTGTTATGTATTTAATTTTATTATTTATTTTTTTGCTTTACTTGATTAGCTTCCTTTGGATAAAAAAATCAAATTTAGTGAATACATCTTAGTCTTTCTTTTTTTCCCATTTGTATATATGTTCATTTGTTCTAACTCCTTAAATTAATTAATTTATGATTTAAGATCAGATATTTCATGAATATATCTATGCCGAAAACAATGTAGTAAATATTTATTGTTTATGCTGATGAAACATAATATCATTTGTTATACTTGTATCTAATTTGCGTACATAATTTTTATAAGCTTAAATTGATGTAGAATTTTTATTTACTAATAATTTATTATTATAGATATAAAAAAGCAAAGAAAGAAAAAAAAAATTAAAAAAAAAGTGAAGGACATAGCCCATGGGCCAACTTGCAGCTTGCATAGGACCAAGTTGGGTTAGTTATTTGTTAGCCAATACACATTGTGGGTCGGGCCAGCCCAACTCAAAATTAACTTGGTTCGACGTGGACTAACCCGATTGGAATTGACACCTTTAATTATTGCCAATATAATGAAGCTAAAGAAATTTAAGACTTTATAACATTCTAGCACATATTATGAAAATAAGCACAAAATAACTTATATAAATTTAAAAAATTATTTTAATAAATTTTTTTAAACATAACAAAAATACTTTATAAATGCTTATATTGTTTATTATAGTATATAAGTCCAAATAAACTTATTCAAATTTGGTTTGACATTCTAATGGGTATAGTTAATAGATATTAAAATGTTGTCTTGAAAAAATCCATCAAACAGAACTCTTAAGTTAATTTGTTCGCAATTAATTGCTTTATTCTCACTAAAACTAATCATGTAATTCTCAATCAATTAAAATAGAAAATATGCTATATTTATTAACAATATGAAGTCCATTCTGCCAAAAGACTTAAAATTTTCAAATTAACTATCTAATCATTTAAGCTTTAGGAAAAAATATAATATTTTGTTAAACAGAACATATAACATATTTGTATAATTATACTATTTAATTTTTTAAATAATTTTTATAAAAATATATCTAGTAAAATATTTTAGCAAAAATATGATTACCATAGTTCATTAGTATATTGTTAATAAAATATAACTTGCGATATTTTTTTTTTCTTACAGGTTTAGTATCTAATAGGCATGACTATTTTCATAAGTAACAGTTAAATTATATACAATGCGTAGCCCACAATAAAACAGCTTTTTAACCAGACAGATTAAAACATATACTTTTGGCCTAGAAGAGTAAGTATTAGGTTTATTGGATAAATATGAAATTTATTTAGAATTAAAGGAAAATCTCAACTTTATAAAAAATTAATTTTTTATTTTTGAATTAATTAACTTGCGAATTCTTATATACACATTTATGTGTCATTTAATTATTGATTCTTAACAGGAAGTATTCAATACCTCAAAAATCGTAAGCAACCATAAACGTATTCTTGTTAATTATACTTTTATTCTTTTTGCCGTACCCCAAATACTTTTATACTCATATCACATACTCTGTACAATTAGATTCAATTGTACATATGAGTTTAACGTGTTTATGACCTCTTAAAATACACAAGTATTTCATCCTTAAAAATAATTCAATTAATATTTTAACAATGTACATAATTAATACTTCTTAGTGTTAGGTACTAGAGTTATGAAAACAATATCACACAATTAAAATAGAATTGATAAAATAGGAATTAATATAAAAAAAAAAATTTAATGTGGAAAACCCTCCAATGATGAAAGAAAAATCACAGACAAGATTAGAAGATTCGTTATGTGGAAGAAAATTACAACTCCTCTCTAAATATAAGGAGAGAACAATAACATTCTCTCTTGAAATAAGAGAATACACATCTCTCTATACAAAATAGGAGAAATTCTTTGAAAATAGTATGCAATTTCTCTTGAAGTGGGATGCAGTAGGAGGATTTGGCAGTGCAAATGAGGTTGCTATTTATAGGAGTAAAACTCCAACTCATAATTATTAAAATCGACTCGGATCGGCCGATTCAATTGAGGACCAGCTAGTTCATTCGGTGAACCGGTCACTTAACAAGTCCGAGTCAATTATCAGATCAATTATGTATGTGAATCGGTAAAAATCAGTTTGACTCGACCAAATTTGACAAAAAACCAATGACCAGACTAGGTTATGAAATTTAAGAAGAAAAAAACTACTTTGAGAAGTCATAACTTTTGATTCGTTTGTCCAATTTGTATTAATTATATGTCCATTTCATATAACTTTTCGAGATCTATGCCATGTCGATCCTAAATTTTTCAAAAAGAAAATTTATTTTCTAAGTTATGGGCATTTTAATGAAAATATTAGGTTATTTTATTTGATGAATTAAGGGTTAAACTCTTCTTTTTCCCCCTCAAGGTTATCATTTCTCTCAAAATAATGATACTTTAGTTGTTTACAATGACAAATATCATTATATGTAGTATGTATTTATATATATATATGTATGTATTTAAATATTTATTTAATTTTATGGGGTTCGACCAGTGACTCACTGGTCAAACCAGTGACTATGGGTATTCAAATCCAAACAAAACCGAACAAAATTGAAAAAGCGAACTAAAAAAATAAATAACCGATTAAAACCGAACTTTTTTGGTTTAGTTTGGTTCTTTTTTTAGAAATCGATCAGTTTTTGGTTCTAATTTTCAAAACTGAACCGATCCAAACCAAACCGATTAAAATATCATATATATACATATTTTAAATAACTTGGTATGTGTTGTTGAATATATTGAAAGCTTTACTTTCTTATTTTTTGTTAAAATTATTCATATTAATGATTTCAAAATGACATTTATCATTTAAGGTATATACTCACTTGATGGTTGTTTTCTTTGATAGCTGGAAGTTCTTGTTTATGTAGCTGAAAATTAGTTTGAAAATTTAGATTTTTATTGTATGGTTGTACTTGACTATTATACTAGAAGATTGATCATGATTGTATTTGATTATTACATTATAAGATTGTTAATTTTTGTTTAAATGGGTTGTTGTTGTTTGTTTTAAATGGGTAAGTATGTTATTTATTGTATAAATATGTTGAATTATTTTTTGGGCCATAAAAAAATAAAGGAATAAGATTATTGTTTTTTAAATGGTCAAAAATCGAAAAACCAATCCAAACCGATTGATTGTCTATATGAGAAAACCGATTGGTTTGGTTCGGATGACTTTACCCCTCAAAACCGATCTAAATTAATCCGTGAACACCTCTATCAGTGACCCATTGATTCAGTATCTTGACCGAGTTAATTACCGATCTGAGTTTAATAACTATGCTCCTACTACTTATGACAATTTCAACTCACCACTGAAATACAGGTTAACCATAAATGTACAAAAAACATTTCTATTACAAACATTTACTTTTGTTGGTTGAAAATAGATTTCTCCCACTTTCTTTGACTTTTCATGTCACAAAAGTAGTTTTACGGATTCCCATTAGCTTGATCCTAAAAATTAAATCAATATATTTACTTAAAATGACACAAATTATATCACCACAAAATATAAGTAGAAAGTGCAATAAATTTTTTTGACCCAATGAACTTAGAAATAATGCCACGAGATGTGCTTTCCTTTCATGACATTATCTGTAGGGGGTAATGTATTGTCTTTTTTTTCTCTTATAGGTAGGGTTGTTGTTGGCTTTTATTTTTACTACTATGGTTAATGTGCAAGAGTAGAATTACAGCGACAAAGAGGGACCGAAATATAAATTGCTGGAGCACAAGTCATACTGTTCCAAAAAAACAAAAGGGTTTAGTTTAGGGGATTATCCTCGTAACTAAGTTTTTGTTCTAGGTACATACATTGACCAATTAATAAATATTGATCGGTGGTTAGTTATACTTATATTTAATGTATTTTTAAATGTTTATTGTAAAAAATAACAATTAATAAATATTTAATAATTTATCAAAGATAAAGTTTAGTTTTGATTATAATTATTTTTTACTATTATATTATCATCTAATTATGTATTGACAAATTATTAAGAGTGTTTAATCTTTCTAATAGTTATTGTTAATAATCAAACTCTTTTAATAATATAGTAACAAGATGATTATGAGCATGTTTGAGAAAGATTAATTCTTCTCCAAAACAACTTTATTTCAATTAAAAGTTGTTTTATCTAAAATTTATTTTGTTTGTTTAAAGTGAGTAAAATTAATTATAAATTTTAATTATTTGATTTTATATTATTTCAAAAGCTTTGAGAGAGAAGTACCTATTTGTCTTTAACCAAATAACTTTTTTAATCATTTCATATATCTTTTGGTAATTTAATACATAAAAATAACTTTTTTCATATAATTAAAACAAAACTCTTTATCTTAAAATTGATTATGAATTAACATATTCAAATATAAATTAAATTTCTTATAATTGATTTTCTTAAAAATTGATTATACACATAATTAATTTTTAATATAATTTTTTCACAATTAATCCAAACATACACTAGATAATAATATAATCTTTTTACATTAATGCTAGATCAAAATTAACTCCAAATGAGTTTAATATATCAATTAAAAAACATTATGATTTCAGTATGTTTATAAATTGAGTAAACTAGTATTTTTCTAATGTGCTTTACTCTCAATTTAATCATTAATTTAAATTATGTGTACCATTTAATCTTTGAATTATTCAATTTATTTCACATTATTGTTTTATAGTTCTTGATAGAGACTGACATGAAATTTTTTTGAACAATTTAATTACCGAGTGCTTATTTGTTTTAGATTCTATACTTTTCAGATTTCAGAGTGCATTTGGGTATATTTATTTTTATAAAAAGAAACACTTATATAATTTTTTAAATATGTTTAGATAAACTTCAAATGAAATAGAAGTTAAAAATATATATATCAATAATCACTTTTTTTATAAGCCAATAATCTTCAACTTCTAAAAAAAGGAAAAGAAAAATTATTTTTTAATATAATTAATTAACAAAAGTACCATTTGTTTTCATTAAAAATTATGTCTCACGCCTTTTTTTCTTCCTTGCAAATTCTGCCTCCTTTATTTTAGATATCTTATATTTATAATAATTTTACTATAAAAAATTATTTTATTTTATTTTATCTAAACAAATTTATAAATCTTTCTATTACTTAGAAGTGTTTCATAAATATTGTATCTAAATGTAAAATAATTTTTTCGTTTTAAAAAAATTTTACTGAAAAAATGTCTATTAAAAACGTATTTTTTATAAGCTTATCTAAACAAATTTCAATTCTGGCAACTCAGAATCAATTTTAAGTTTGTTTCAACATGTTTGAATAGTTTTGCAAAATCAATTTTAACAAATTTTTAGGTTGCAGAATTGATTTTAAGAGAAGTAGAGTTTTCTTACTATTCCAAAAGTGATTATATTTTACAATTAGAATAAAATCAATTATTCTAAACCAACTTTTAAAATAACATTTCAAAATGAAAATTAATTTTTTAACATCAATTCTTTCGAAAATAATTCTTTCAACATTAATTCAGCTAAAATTTAAACTAACAAACTCTCTATCGTAAATGTAATTTAAATTAAAGAAATTCAGAGTAAAGTACACCTTCAAAAACCAAAATACCATTTTAATCTTTAGAACGATTGTTAATCATAACTAGGAAGGGGATTGAGGTAACCCAGGAATTATGGAGGATTGTTTATGAGTTGGGTTGGTTTGAATTTTGGAAAAAAAAATGTCTAAATTGATTAACTTTAATTGGGTTAGTTTGGTTCGACTTTTAAAAAAATATTCAAGCAAACTTTCCGATCATCGAGTTATCTGATTTTTTTTTTCTCACAGCAAAATAGTAAATATACTATTGTTAAATACTTTAGACTCAATTAGACAATTACATATGAATTTTAGGCATTCAAATCTTCCACTAAAGTACAAGTATTAAAATAAAAATAAAATCAAGTTTGAAAAAAAATATTTTAACATCTCAAAATCATCATAAACTTCATTTATAATATAAATATATGACATTAAATGCATATTGCTTTACCAAAAAAAGGTTATATATATAAATATATATTACTTTACAGAGAAGACTTTAAGTTGTAGAGTTTTATTATACAAATGAGTAAGTTAATTATTGAAATATTATTATCCTAATATGCAACAAAAATAAAATAAAAATAATTGAATTATTATGGCTTGAAAATGGAAATGAAAGATATATCATTATATCTTAGTTTTTTAAATAAATAAAAAGCCAAATGACAAGAAGATAATGTCTAAAATTCTATTACTCTTTGGGTCATTTCACCAGGTTATTTTACTGAGTCATCAAATTATAAAATACAAAATTCGTGAACTGAACCAATCATGATTGATTTTGATCAAATTGGACATGATAATCCAACTTGAATCAAATTTTTTTTAATTGATTTGAGTTGATTTATGGGGTTGATCAGGTTCAATAATCAGTCCTAAAATCATGGGCTCTTTAGCTTTTAAATAGGTCAAGTTGGGTTTTTTTTATAAGGTTTAAAGAAAAAGGAAAACTTCCAAATTCTTTTATATGTAATTGTGATTTTTTTATTTAATATAATATATTTATTATTTTTTATATATTAATGTCACATCATTCTCATTTTTAATTTTTAATGTTTGTAATATTTATATTATATTTTAATTAAAAAATAACATTACCATTATTTATAAAATTTTATCTATTTTTTTTTAAATGTCCTTAGTTTGACTCAAAAAGCAGGGAAGGGCGTGTGTGAATGGTGAAGAAGAGGGTAGGGAGAAGGTGAAGAAGTAGATCTGAGTGCTAAGCAAATCTGCTAAAGTTTTCAACTTTCAACCAAAGGGACCTCAAATGCTTTGAGTTTTGTTGTTTCTGGCTCCCCAAAACAGTCAGATAATGCCGCACCCTTGTTTCCACAAGCTTATTCTACCCTCCTCTCTCCAAGCCAGGCAACTGGTACCTCAATTTCTACCTTTTTTTTAGCACTCATTCTTGCTTCTTGCTTTTGCATTTTTTCTTTTCCTTGTTTGCAATTGGTTTTGTTGTTGATTTTTGGAGTGGCTGTTATTGGTTTTGTGAGAAAATTTGAGCTGGGAAGGATAATGTTTCTGGGTTTTGCCACTTCTTCTTCTTCTTTCCCACCACCCCACCTCCCAAAACCCTGCCACCCCTTTTCACCAAGATTGGATTTTTCTTTCACCCCTCTGATTCTGAACACCAATTTCTTATTACTGCATGGGTTGGGTGGGGAAGTGGGGTGTTCATGGATTTTCTGATAAGATTATCGATAAAGGACAGTACTTTCAAGAAGTTTCTGGTGCCCAGAAGAATGTTTCTTCGGTGGAGTTCTGTTTTCTGGCCCCCACAGATCCTATGTTATGATTTTTTCCTGCAGCCCTGTGTTTGGTTTTCTCACTGCAGGGAAGATTGGTTGTGTGGGTATAAAGAAAATCTTGAAAAATTGTTTCAGGGTTAAGGTCTTAGGATTTCAAAAGAGGTACCTGGGTGTTCTGAGCTGAATATAAGTCCTAGAATTTAAGTGGGTTTGGTGAGTTTATGTCTCCATTTTTTAACAGTGTGCTTATATGTGCCTTGCAATTTTCTCGTGCTCCATGTTCCTAATTGAAGAATCCCCCACAAAATTGTGCTCTTAGTTGTTTGCTTGAAATACACTCTGTTGGAGGAGAGAATTCTTATGTTAATACACAAATCTTTTTTGGTGTATACCAGAGTTATCCCTACACCCTGAGATTACGGTTATTCGTTTTCCTCACAATGACGATTATGGTTAATACACAAATCTAATCATAACATAACATGTGTCACAGAAATTGAATATGTGCCGTCAGATTAACTTTATTATAAAATCTATGCTGTTGAGTGTATTACTCTCGGTGTACATTGGAGAACTAGTGGGTTATTTATAGTATAAAGCTGTTTCCTACTTGGGTTCTTCAGGGGAAGAAATAAGGTTTTAACTGAAGGAAAATTTTGAGAAAGCTCATGCTTAATAAATATAAATAAATTTAGTGCATTGCTTTAGAAGTCTAATTTCTTTATTGAGCACCAGCAATTTCCCTTGCGACTTGTTCTTGGAAGCAGGAAAGAACTATATATTGTGGTGCACAGAGGTTTTTTTTGTTTTATATCCACCCAATTTGGTTTTAGTATTACACTTATGCAATTTTATTTTGAAGATATTTTCAAGGATTACAAGGGACACTTGAAGGGAGGGGGGAACCACTTTAAGCGCACCTAAGATATTAATGCGAGGCAATTATGTTAAAAGTTTCACTAGGGACATAGATTCTTCTTGCACTTCGCAATACGAATTTTGGATTGCAGTTGCTGGTTTCTCAACTGCATGTTGACTATCTAGAAATGAATCGGTGTTTTTGATAACATCACGTTTGTGGCCTTCAATTTGATAAGTCATTAGTGAAGCATTTGGAGATGTTGCTTGAAAGTTACTTTGAGTTGAGTTTACTCTCTTTAAACTCTAGTGGGATTTTTCATAGGTACTTGTCTTATTGCTTGTTGGTGTGGTCCTCTTATGAGAATAGTTCTGGTTTTGGGTCTTGATAGGACAAAACGCAAAGATAATCATTGTTACAGTTTTGCACACACTTCAAAATCATGTTTACTTATAATATTATCCCTACATTCTTCATGGGGGTGGGGGTAATGGGGCATGTTAAGGTCATTGAAGGGCATGACACGTCTATAATTCTCTTCATCAATAAGTTTTCAATTCTTATAGTTAATAACATCATCATAAAGGTGGAAGCTCCATCCTCAGTCTTGTATTGTGAGCATTTACCAATATTTGCAACCTAACTTTTATTTTGAATTGCAGAGGATTCCAGATAATTTTCTGAGGAAATATGGGGGTGAGCTTTCTACAATTACTACCCTCACTGTTCCTGATGGTAGTGTCTGGCGTGTGGGATTAAAAAAGGCAGACAACAGATTTTGGTTCCTTGATGGTTGGCAAGAATTTGTTCAACGTTACTCCATTGACGTTGGATACTTTTTGGTATTCAGATATGAAGGGAATTCATCTTTCAATGTTCATATTTTTAATTTGGGTACTTCTGAGATTAACTATCAATCATCAGCCATGCAAAGCAGTAATGAAGGGCCTTACTTTGCAAATAATCATCATATTTTTGACGAAATGGAAGATGAAGACTCTGTTGAATTCTTGAATTCGTCACCTTCATGCCGTACTCCTGGTGCATTGCAAAACAAGGTTTTTGCTGGATCTGTGGATCAATTGACACCAGGGAAGAGTTATACTCCTCCAGCATTGCAGAATCTGTTTAATGGCGGGTCTAAACTTAATCGCATAAACTGGGGAGATAGTGGGAATGCCTTTTCTTCAAAAGGTGTCAATTCACAAGACAATCAGTCAACCAGAGATATAGGTCTTCAGTTTAATGCTGTTGAGTTTAAAAGGTCTACTGAAGAATTGAAATTGCGTTGTTCTAATTCTAATGAAGAAAGGGTTAAAAAGACTGTAAGAAAGAGGCGGAAATCAGATCCTAGTAAGCTCTTATAGCTCAGTTTTCTTTCTATGACCTGGTAATCTAAAAATTGAATTTTCTCATCATTACAATTTATGGAATTGTAGATGGTGAGGAACCCTCTGCTGAACATGAAGAGGAGGTAGAAATGCGCCTTAGATTTTATGAAAGTGCTTCTGCAAGAAAAAGAACTGTGACAGCAGAGGAAAGAGAAAGGGCAGTCAATGCAGCAAAAGCATTTGAACCACCTAATCCTTTCTGTCGGGTTGTACTGCGACCCTCCTATTTATATAGGGGATGCATAATGGTGAGATGTTGAATTCAATGTGATATTTATTTTTATTCTTCTTCATGTGATCTTGCATATACTAAACTCTTTCTGTTTTCCAGTATTTGCCATCCACCTTTGCAGAAAATAATTTGAATGGGGTTTCAGGATTCATTAAACTTCAGATCTCTGATGGGAGACAGTGGCCGGTTCGCTGCCTTTATAGAGGAGGAAGAGCTAAGTTAAGCCAGGGGTGGTTTGAATTTTCATTGGAGAACAATTTAGGGGAAGGTGATGTCTGTGTGTTTGAGCTGCTTAGAGTGAAGGATGTAGTGCTGCAAGTTACTGTATTTCGTGTCATTGAGGATGCAGGATTGTTGAGCCCTCCTTTGGAGCAGGACCAAAACGTGAACCGAGCTAAACTGTTGAACACTCACCTGCAGCATCGCTTCAGTCCAAGTAAACTGGTTAGAAATTAGCAGCGAGTTAATTCTTGATAGCCAAATTGTATCAAGTTGCTCTTGCTTCTGGGTGATCAGTTATTCATCTAATTTATTCACTTGGAACTTTGATGCTTTCCATGTCCATAGACATTTGAACTTAGTTATTGTAGTTTTGATAGGAAATTTTTTTTGTTTTGTTTTGTTTTTGACTTGGGTTGTAAATACTTTGTTCAATCTAGTTGATCAGAAAAGAGTCAAAACACTTGTGCTATTGCTGTTTATCTTGGTTTTAATTTTGAGAAAATGACTTAAAATTTCAGACAAAAATAATGACCATTTGATTCGTTTTGAAAATTAACTAAGTATTCAACTAATTTAACTAATAATTTACATATGATTAACCATGTATATGGATAACTAATAATTCAGCTTGAAGATAAATTATTGATTAACTGTATGTAAATTATTAGTTAAATTAGTTAAATATTTAGTTAATCTTCAAAACATACTAAATGGTCATTATTTTCTCCAACCTAAAATTTTAAGTCATTTTCTCTTTAATTTTTTCAGTCTGAAGTTATATTTGTAGCTTCACCTGCAGGATGGCTTCATCTACTGTGTTTCTGTTGATTGCTGAAAATTAGTTCTCAATCTGATTTCCTTTCACATTTATCTATTCCAATGTCCATGTAACTGTATGAAATTATTTTGAGAGAAATTGTAATATGATATGGATATTAGGCAACATTAGTAATACTTTTCGTGCTAGTGATTGCTTCTTGCTTTTTGACTAGTAAGGTCCTATGATATTTCTCGTAGTAGACATTTAATTCCTTTCTTTGGGAAGTAAAGAATTATGGTTTAATCCAAAAAATAATTAAATATTTTGGGGGAAATAATTAAGTGTTTTGGGACAAATATTAAGTTTTTTTAAAAGGCATATTCTGATTTAATCCAAAAATTTGAAGCAACTTATTTTTTCAAAAAGTTGAAGTTATTTGTCTGCAAATATAATGATTTCAAGACTTAATTATATGAATATTATTTTTTGCCATCAATTATATGAATTGTTTATAAAAAATATAACAATATTTGCACGTTGTTTTTTTATATTTGATTAATAATTAATAAATTTTTTATTAATATAATATATAATGAGTTATATGATAATTAATTATTTATGAATTTAGTTAATGATAAATAAATTATTAATTAATAAAATATATTATTTGATTAATAAATTATTAACTTATAAATAATTAATTATTAAAATTTAATAATTAAATGATATATAATATTAATAAAAAATTTATTTACCTAATGTAAAAATAATATAAAAAAAATGGTGTGAATATATTCCTTCAAAAAAACAAAAAAGGATGGAAGATGTTTTAAGTTCAAGGGAACCCCTTTTGATAGCAATTCAGCCTAACAGATTCTGCACTTTCTAGGGACCCACGCTATGACCCAACTCTCGAGTGGGTGGCTTAGAACTTGTTGACCTGCATATGAACTAAAGGACGAAACCTTTGTAATGATCAAGAGTGAAATCTTTGAACGTAATTTAGGATTAAATTTTTTTAAAAATATCGATATATAAATTATATAACATTATATTAATTGGTTTCAATCTTTACTTTTTAAATCTGAAGTTAGGTTTTCGAAATCACAATAGTTTATGTCTTTTAAACTTTAATAGTTACATGAAGAGTTCTTCTTTAAAATAATTAAATTACTTATAATAAAATATTCGTTACCTGCAAGGCTAGATTAAAGCGATTTTTTTTCATTTACTGTCATGCTTAGTTTTAATTAAAATATGGGCAGATGTAGGATATTTGGCTTTAAAGTATTTTACTTAAGTTTTGACATTTTTTTTTATGTATTTAAGTCCAAGAAAAAAATTAAAAAGAACGATAATTAGAAAAAAAGATGAAATTTTTTTTTGAGTTGGTTAATTTACATTTTATGTATTTATTTTTTAAGCACAGCTCTAATAACTGATGTAAGATGCAATTTTCTATTGGGAAAATTACCCTTACATTCGGCATGGAGAAAATAATTCTCCATTAGTTCATTTTAAAAAATTAATTAAGTATTCAACTACATTAACCAATAATTTATATATGATTAATCATATATAAGTATCAAAATGAAAATAAATTGTTGATTAACTGTATATAAATTATTAGTTAATATAGTTAAATATTAATTTTTCAAAATAAATTAATAAAAAATTATTTTTTTCAAACTGAATGTAAGGTGATTCTCCCCTTTCTATATTGCTTGATGAGTTGGTAGCTGAGAATCTTGAAAGATATAAACTTACAGATATGTATTTTGGCTTTGTCGGAAAAGAGAAATGTGTCAAAATAGAACAGAAGACATAATATTGTAAATTGATTTCTTTTCGCTAATGTTTGTCTACGTTTTATTTTGGATGGTAGACCCTCTTTTGCTTATTGGGTCCTGCTTTTCCTTTCGTATCATTTTAGTGTCTTTGTTGCCAAAATGATCTTCTTCTTTTTTTGTGCCACAGAAAGTGATCTATTTCTATATTTCTAGCTTTATGGTGGGGTTCCCTTAACTTTCTCATTAGCCTTTGACGTCTGCATGTACCTAGGGCTACATTGAAAAATGTTATATTACTTTTAACAACTTGATAAATTGCAGTGAATTCTTGACTGGCTTGCAAGGATGTCACTTATGCTTTACTTTGAGCTCTTATCTGAGCCTAAACTCAGCTGAATAACACTGATAATCCTTAAAACCCCTTCTTCTTTGCACTCCTTTTCCTATATATTTGTAAGGGTAAGTCTTAGCATTTCCTTCTAATAATTGAACTTAGTTCCAATTCATGGTAAGTTCTAGGTAAGTTCTAGGAAGTTGGTGGGCACATTATCCTAATATGTCAGCTTAAAATTTTTAGAAATAAATGAGTTAACTAAAGACCATTGATCTTATGCTGGAATAACGATGTGCAGCCTAATCTTTAATTTCTAATTTCAGTAACTATACCATGGTTAACTGGATGCCCTCTCTCATTTCTAATGATACAAGCAAATTAACTTTGATTTATAAATTATAATTTGAGAGGATCCAAAAGAAGTTTGTTAAGAAATATGGAGATAAATTGCTATTGCTAATCTTGTCTTTCCCAGTGGTGATGATTGGTTAATAAGATTGAGAGAAGTTGATGACAGGTTCTGGTTAACTAATGGTTGTTATGAATTTGAGGTCCATCACTCTATTTTTTTGGATGTCTTATTGTCTTCAAATATATGAGGGACATTCAATTTTCAATGCAAATTCAATTTGACAGCTTATGAGATAGATTAGAGAGGGAAGACAATGGGCAAAGAAAAGCAATTCCCAATTTCACGTGGAAAAGAAATAGAAGATGGTTCCTGCTCTCCATGCCCAACTTTTGCTGTCTGAAGCAATGCTTTGTAAAGATATCTGGATCCAAAGATACTTTGGGTGGAACTCTGAACTCAATAAATAATATTGATAGCAATAACCTGTGTCTAACCAAGGGTGCAGATAATTGCCAATTAAGACCCCAATCAACGAGATGTTAGTGTTCATGCAATTCAATGGAAGGAAGCTCAATGGAGTAGAAGTGCATAACCACGCAGACAAGAAGCAAGCACAAAGAAGGAAACAAAGAAATGAGCCTCGTAAGATGCTCTAGATTGATTTCTTTCTTCACTGAAAAAACACTGATTAACCCATGTCATCAGCCATCCCCGTGACATGGAAATGGAGATGGCAAGCAGAAACATTTCGAGGATGAAGAGATATGTGACAATTCAGGAAAAAGAGAGAGAAATTCATTCAGCTGAAAATTTCAAGCCTAGCAATCCACATTGCCAAATTGTCTTGAGACCTTCCTTTATTTCAAAACAAGCGTTTGGTAAGTCTCCAGACCATATGTTTCACCTATATAAGTTTTCTAGACTTGGGTTTTTCTAGGTGCTAATGGAAGAAGGAATCTACTATTATTTTTTCTTACACAGTATGTATCTGCTAGCTTTGCTTCAACATATCTATAGGAGATTTCAAAGTTTATTACACTTGAGGACTCCAATGGCCTTTTGGATGCATTCTTAATCACCATTCAGTAAAACTAAGCCAGAGCTGGTCCCAATTTGTGAGGGATAATTATTTAGAGGAAGGAGATGTTGGTGTATTTGAGCTTATCGAGAAGAAGAATGTAGTGCTGAAATCTTCACATTTGGTTGGTAACTACTGAAATCAAACTTCATAGTCAAGTTCAAGCTATAAACCTTATTAAAACCAAATGGATGATATTCCTGACTAGATAAACCTGTGCATAAGCTTTTTCATGGTAAACTTGATGGACTATTAACTGTGTGGCTGTATAATTACCTTGTATCTTGCTGAAAAATTAATTTATCTCACCTACAACAGTATTGTCCAGGACCAACGACGAGTACTTCCCTATTTTTGCTGGTTGCTTTCAACGATTTTACATTATAACTTACTGAAATAAGAAGAAGGCGAGAACCAAGAAAGCACGGAAACTTTAAAATGACTGTAGTATCCTTGTTGGATACTCCTTGAATATTGTTGGTCTGGATCCTACAATTTTAAAATTTTTTTTTTTTGAAAGTGTGCCAATTTGGCCTCCAGTCTCCAGATCCTTTTTCTTTCTGGTGGGATGGATATTGAGTTTGAATTAGCTATTTTACTTTTATTTTCAAATAGCATGTAGGCCTCTGTGAAATCAAAGTAGTCCCTTAGTATCCATTTTTGAGTGATTAAGGGACCATGAATGGATGCAGCGTTATAACCACTAAGTAGGGCTATACTATATCGGACCAAACTGGACTAGACCAGACTAGACAGGACCGTACCTTATTGAACCCGACTGGATTAGACCAAACTGAATCGAACCAAATCAGATCTCACTAGATCGAGCTTGACTTGACTTGACCTGACCTTGCTAATGTCAACTAATATAATGAAAATGAAGGGATTTTTCTGTTTATTACCTGCGGTTTGAGAAATTACGATGATGGTGTTGCAATTCCAGTGCTTGGGATGACAATGAGAGCCATTGGTCATACTTTTGTTCATGGTCTTGAAATCGCCATGGCCATGCTATGACGTGGAGGATTCAAACCCAACACAGTAGGATGACCAACTGTAAAAATATAAATGTTGGATTGTGACAGGAGAGTTTGAGTGGTAGTGGCAAGTGCTTAGCTAAGATGTTCACAAGGAAAAGTAACTATAAATGAGTCTTAAATCGCTAGTGCTCATTCATCTTAGTTACTAATGAGGATTCAAAGGGTTAGAACTCATTCATTTGAGTAATTAAGGAGGCAGTAACTAATGAGGATTCAAAGGGTTAAAATTCATTCATTTGAGTTACTATGGAGCGTGTGTAACCAAAACTATAACGAAGCAAGTGAAAGGATTCTCAGTTGTGGAGGGAAGAAAAAATGGAGTTGATGACATGACTGTTTAGAGGTGAAGCAGAAATTAAAAGCCTATGATGAGGTGGCTTAAGGAAAAATCTTAAAACAAGCGGATGTGACATTGTGCGAGAGTCCAACATAACTGATGTGGCATCGCAATAGCCTGTGAGCCAAAGTTTATATATTATAAATAGATAACCAATTCAAATGGTTATTTGGTTGCTAACTATCTAACTGATACTAATGTATCTAACTGGTCATTTATTGAAAATTTTCCTTCTGAATTTCCCTCATATCGAAAGACCAAAAAGAACTCACTGGTAGTTAATAGAGTAATATTTGGCAAATCTCTTCCAACCCTCACAAAACCAAACATCATATTCACTCTTTTCTGGCCCCACTTGCCTTCAGAACCATTAGGATCAGACAGAGTAACAATGGCAGAGAAGTCATCCCAGTAGTCTTATACAAACATTGGAAATTACAAGAAAACAATAGAACAGTGACATATTATGAATGTTCTTTTGTTTTCTCAGTTCAAATTTTTATTCTATTAATCATGCAAACAAATGTTTTGCAAGCAGAATGCCCCAAAGACCAAAGTTGAGCACTTGTTCTAGTTTTCCTTAGACGTCAACTCGTCCCAATGCTTAGCAAGAAAAAAAAAACTATAGAATTGAAATGTTACAGGTGGACGTTGCTAGGAAGGGATGAACACACTAGTAGGCAACAACAAAGAACAAGTAGAAGCAAGAAAATTGTGCATACTACCAATTTGTGGAGTTCCAACTTTCTCAGTCTTAATTACATGGTGTAATATATTTTTATGAATTAGTGCTTTTAATAATTTTATGAAATGGTTTCTTCCGTGGCAATATTGACCATATTTTTGGATACCATGGATTTGGTAGCACGCCACTCCACCCCAGTTTAATGACCCATGCATCATTGCACAATCATTGAGCTTACACTATTCCACTGCTTAACCATATGTCTGGTACTGTAATTCATTGGAAGATTAGACAGTGCCACGGTTGCGATGTTCATTTGCAACTCTTTCGTTGGTTTAGTTTTTGGTTTTTGCTAGTGGTTCTAGATTGGAATTTGGAACACTGTTGGACTTAACATTGATGGTGGCAATATGTAAATACCATGGTAAACTCTTGCTGAAGCTGGGGACTTTTGAATAGTACCTCCCCCTAAATCTATGCGACTAGTTAAACAAATTTCCGTAGTTTAGTTTTTATCATAGTTGTAAGAACCCACCGAGGGTTGACTTGGTCAGATTTAACCGCCAATCCAACGAAAACAATTGGCAGAATAAAAAGATTCACAAAACTGATTTTTATTTAGGTTGTAAGGTTTTTAATGGTTCAACCAATTTGAGTTGCTCAGGTTTTACCCGGGTTTCCACGTCAAACCCTTATACTAAACCAACCAATTAAGTAAATGAGTCCCAGATTTTTCAATTTAATGAGTTGGGCTCGCTTAGTTTTTACAACTATAGTTTTTGAGAGTTATTATGATACTATGATGAGTTTGATACTTAAAATAAGTTATCAATTATTTATTAACGGTTAGTTTTATAATAAATGTTTAAAAATTTATTAAATATAAATATTAACTAATGAATACTTAACAACTCAAGGATACTGATATCCCAAAAAAAAAAAGTAAGTACCAGACTAATCCGATAATTTTTAACTTTTTACAAGTATAGAGGTCGTTCTATTCTATTCGTAAGTTCTAAATCCGCTCCAAGCATAAAGTACCTTTTCATATTAAAAAATAATTTAAAAAGTAATAGTTATTCTTTTATTCAAAATTCACTTGGGGTAAATTTGCATCTTGGAGGTTGCTTAGATTTTCCCATAAGTACAGGAGATTGGTGAACCAATTTGATGTTTAACTAGCTTGCAACTTGCAAGTGTTATAGGCACGGGGAATAAAATTACATTAATTGAATTCAGCTATTGTGTCATTCAGATTTCAGATACTGTCGAAGTCTTTTTGAGCCCATAAGTAATCGGAATAAAGATCGTTAAAAAATGAGTGAACTTCACTAGCAAGATGATGGGTTTCAATTGCTTTGTTGGCCAGAATCTAAAGTAAAGTTGTACGCCACATAATCAATAATAAGTTATCATATTTGCTTGTCAACCAACCATACTCTTCCTACCTTATCCGTTTCTTCCTGTTAGTCCCAATGCAAAGTCTCTTCCCACCTTTAACCTTTGTACTTTAAGAACCACATACTATAGAAAATCTATTACAGCTCCACCACCAAAAGGTTACTCATAGCACATCAAACACCAAGGTTATTTGACTTGTATCTCTTTTCCTTGTTTACTCAAGCAATTTTTTTTTTTATAGCATCAAGTGTGACTAATTCTTCATTTTTCTAATTTCTTCTCATTTCAGAAATAATGGCCACAGCCTCGGCAACAACTCCTGCCACAATCACTGTTGTGGGCAGTGCCACCGTTGGCAGCTCAAGGAGTAGGAAGAATAATGTGCCCTTTATCAGAGGGCTGAATTCTTTTGGTGGGTTGAAGGCTCAGAACAGTGTGACCTCACTAGGCCTTCCTGTGTGCACTGAGCAGTCCTTTACAAAGGTGGTGAGCTTCTTGAAATATCCATCTAAGGGCAAGGGCAGAGGTGGAGGGGCTGCCTCTTCAACATGTAATGCTGCAGGTGAGATTTTCCAGATTGCAGCCATCATGAATGGGCTTGTTCTTGTTGGGGTTGCAGTAGGATTCGTTCTTCTTCGAATTGAAGCATTTGTGGAAGAGGCTGAGTGAGAATTTCATAAACTTCAGTTGATTCGTGTATATCTTTATCAGAAAACAAATTGTATCTTCCTTTAATTCTTGATATGTTGTAGAACTAAATTGTTTTTGGGTATCTCTGAAATACTACTATGTGAATTTTTATTTGGAGACAAATAATTGTACACAATGCTGTCTGGCTTTTGACTTAAAAACTCGGTAGGATGCATATTTGATAATTGATATCGACCTGGAATGTAGAAAATAACATAATTCCCTTTTGGAGCACTAGAAGACTAGCCTATTGAGAGTTTGCTACAAAATATGTTGCCTAAATAAGAAATCAATTTCAATTAGCTTTGTTATTATTACGAAAACTAAGCAGGCAGCGAATTGCACCATATAGCAGTTTTATTGGTACGGTTTCATTTCTCATTTTGTGAGACAGCCAAAATTTTCTTTGCATATGTAACTCTGAAAAATCATTTGTTTACTTGGTCTCCCTTTGAAGAGCATCTCATGGAAATGTCATACGTGAATGGAGAGAAAAAAGAAAATAAGAAACTTTGAAACAAGTGATCAAAAGAAAGAGTTTTAAGCTTTTTTGTTATCAATGGAATACAGAAGTAGAATGATGCATACGAAAACATTTCTTATGATTGAAGTGTCTGAGATCAGCATTCCCTCTGATTGAAATTGGTCAGTTTAAGGGAATTCCTAAAGTAATCAATAAGATCTGAAGATAGAATGCTTCTTACATTTATTGAAAGAAATTACCACAAAAGACCAGTGCCATGATACATATTAATGGTAGCAGCATTATATAGCTGATAGTTTTGTTGAAGACATAGTCACAAGATACAAAATCCAACAGATAGTTGGATACGGCATCGTGTAAATCTGGGCTAGTATAAAATACTCTATAGGTTATTGCATTGCACAATTTCATGTCTCTTGTATACCCTTGAGACCTTAAAAATGCATGCATACCCGGCTGTTTAACAAACTGTGGTAGACTGAGAATTGGCCTGCTTGAAGAAACCTTCATTGGTCATAGTGGAGTCTGCAACTTTACTGTGAAGTCTCTCATATTTAAGTCAACTGATCTGTAATGGACTAATGGTACATTTTCTAGCCGATTTCAGTAGTCCTACAAATATCAAAATTACAGAAAGGATCCAACTGAATTGTAAATTGGCTAATGCCCTTGCCCGAAAATCAGCCTCATTAGAGCCACAAGTAACTGCTCCAAGCATGTCATTACCACTGGCCTTGGCCAAATTCATGACACACCCTTCAGGTGCAAATGCAGGAACCCATAGTGCAAACCACATGTTTATAAACCAACACCCTTGAAAGATGACTGAAATAGAAAGAACAAGAGCAGTAGTGAAACTGTTAGGGAAAGTAGTTGCAGTCAGAGCTGCTACCAGTGAGACAAACACTATGAGCTACAGAAACCAGTGGTAATGGCCTTCAAGTCCAACGTGGTCTGTGGAGTGAAAATGGAGTAGGAAAAGCTCTTGAGCAAATACTGAGGATGCAAGGATCCCAACAAACCCAGATAAGAGGTCAGATGAATCAGTCAACTCGGTAAAGAGGGTGAAACCAGCAAACAAAGCAAGGTGTATGAACATAGTTGCATGCTCAAAGTTGTCAAGCTTAAAAGTGTAGTGAAAAATTAGGAAAGTCTAGAATTTGAATGAAAATTGAAAGGATGGAAAAGGATAGAATGGAAACGAGCTCCAATTGTTTAAGTCTAGACTGAGGGGTATTAAATTGGTACCAAAATCTTACAGTGAAGTTGGCAGGGCCTTTCACAAGGTAAGATCTGATGGTGTTGATGGCATGCCATAGGCTGAGCAGGGTGACTACCAAACCAGGTACTATGTGTCCTACAAATGTGCCCATGGTAACCTTTTTCTGTTTAGAAGTTAGGCATTTTTGAACTACCTTTCTTCATCTTAAATATATGAAGCCATTGCATACATGATGCTTACAAGATATAAAGAACTAGAAGCTAAGTATAGTGCATTGTGCATATGTTTCCACAAACAAAAAAGACAATCTAATAAGTGAAACGTCCTGAAAGAAGATGAAAATGGGGACAGCACTTCATCAGATATTAAAGTAACCCCAAGTAAAAGGTTCAGGAACATGTGGTGTTCTTCAAAACTCATGCACTCTAATTGGAAATCCGCATCAGAGTTGGGAGGATAAAGAGATAACTCCACTTTCAATAATGCCAAATTTAACAGCAACTAACAATTGAAAGCTTCCCTTTAGTAGTAAAAAAACTACCACTGGCAATAGTGGTTGGCTTTTTGCATTGAACCATACAAGCAAAACTTTCAAAGAGCGTAATTTAATAAGGCTAACTCCTCAACATGGCGAGGGAGTCGAGAGTGAAATTTGTCCAATAAATTAAGTGCGGCAAGCAAGATGTGTTAGAGATAAAAAAAACCCATCTTGAGCCTATACCTAACAACTTAAGCTTTTAAGAGAGTTAATTCATGACATGGTATTGTATTATTCACGCTTCAAGCTTTTAGGATAGTTAGTATGACAAGATGTTCCCACTTGTTAAAAGAACAACTACTTCTCCATTAGATCAAATTAGTGTAAAGAAAGTATATGACAGAAAACGTAGCAAGATTCTGGGTATATTATCTTACCACCATAGTGATGTACGGAAGATAATTGATTTGTATTAATAATCGAGGTATGTGCATGGGCCACTTGGAAAAGTTTTCATACTTTACACACAAATAAAATGATATTAGAATTAATGATTCCCTTATAGCAATTGTTGAAGTTACTTGTTGGATCAAATACTTACCACTAAATCAAAAACTATAACTGTTAGTCAGGGCGTATATTTCTTTCCTTATTGTGACAATGCATAACTCCACGTGTATATACGTGCTGTGGGTGGGCCTGAGAGGCTTCGCAGTGCATATGTGATGCACCGACAGGATGGGCTATGTGCTCATATGCACAACAAGTTCATAAGATGATCATTGGTGTCCCATAAGACCAACAGTGGCAAGGTACACATACACTACAACGTGATTTCTTAACATGGCTTTAGAGAGGAAAATTTCATTATTGATCTCTTCTCCATTATTTACCGAAATTTTTAGAATGCCATTTATTTATTTAAAAGAGTCAAGCAATCAAACTTCTTAATTTGAGGGCTCCTTTCCTGACATAACCCGCTCTCTTCATCAAAAGCATAATGTCATAGTCGAGCATCATCAATGATTCATCATGCTGTTATATTTACAATTGTGATAAATTATCAATTGGAAGAAGTTAACAATAGATTCATTGAGCAAGTAACATACATACATACCATATTCGGCCAGGCCATAAGAAGATAGCGCTATAAACATATAGCTAGGCCCAACCCAATGTGAGGATTTGGTCCGCATCTGGCAACTGCTACACCTATCCCTGTCTATAAATACGGTGTCTACCCCCAAGGCCCCAAGTTTGAGATTCTGTTTTACTCTCTTTTATTTCTTCCTCTACTATTTATTGACTTGTGTTCTGTTTGATTAACATGCTCTCCAACGCAAACGTGCCTTAGAGAGAAGGAAGAAATTCTTTCTTCTAATAAAAATGGCATTGAAGATGTATTGGAGTGTGTGCAAACGAGGTTTCTAGTGATATAAAATCTAAACCATAATCGTTGAAATTATTTTCCTTGTTTTGCAAGTCCGGCATCATAGCTATGGATGACTAGGCTATGGACGGTGAAAGAAATAGCACCAACCTGAAACTCCATCCCGTAAGTTTGGCAAGGCAACTTACACTGAGCACAACATTATATCCAAAATATCCTTACAAGTCATTCAATATTGATGACATACCTAAACTTGTTGAGAAATTTATGCTTTAAATTTATGAGTTAGAAAATATCGAATTGGGCAATGAATTAAAGCGTTATGAGCAGAATGTAAAGAAACTTTTGTCTGCTATTGCTTACTTGTGTCAAAGATTAATAAAAATTTAAAAATCAAGGGCTTATCCATAATTGATAAATTGCTTTGGCTTGTTTTGACTTTTTTAATATCAACAACAATTACTGAACGAGTTTTCTCATAAGCAAAAAATGATTAAAACAAGGTTTGACAACAAGATAGAAGACACTTTTGTTATAGATTATTGTTTACTGAAGGAAAATTTGCAGAAAAATTTAATATTAAACATCATGATAGATGACTTTTAAAAAGTGTTGGGTAACTTCTTATGAATTAATTTCATTTTATATAATATGCAAATATTGAATGATAGTTAGAAATTTGGATTTAAGTTGGATTCACTGACATTGTAAAAATAATTATTCTATTATTTATTCATATGTTGTCATGTTGTTAAAATAATTTAATTATGATAATAACTACTTAAAATGTCAAAATCTTTTAATTATGTGATAATATGTGAATAATATTGTAAAATAACTTTTACTAATAATAGATCAAAATTAAGTCTTAATATTTTTATTTTATTTAATTTTTTAAATCTTATAGTTGTAGTCCGTCTTGGATTAAATTTCGCCAAAACCAGAGACTGGTCAAGTGCCGCTTGACGCTTGGGTGGGCACATGTGGTCGTAGCTGATGAGAGTTCGAGACTATTTTTTGGGTCTCAAGGAGAAAAACTTAAAAGTAACATTTGGTATGCAAAATGAAGATTCAATAACATACTTTATTCTATATATGGAATAGACATCTCATATTTGTTAACATAAAAAAGCATATATAAAATGGTGATTACATTCCATGTCTCATTTCATGTAAGTAGGAATTTTCACTCCCTCAAAGAGAGGTTGGATTAGTGATTCTATACTCTGTGTAATGAGATTTAATTTCTTTTTTCCTTATATAACCTCATTTATTTTATAAAATGACAATTTTGTTTTTAACCTTCCCTAGCCTACTCTTCATGTATCTTGCAATTAATTTTAAATAGTCATGTTAAACTTAAAAAATAATAATGATTATACAAATATGTAAAAAATTATAAAAAAAAGTATTATAATACAATTGAACGTAATTATTATTCAATAGATCACAAAAAAAATATCATTAAAAAATGTACGAAGTATCTTATTTAAAAAATTATACAATTTCAATTTTTTCTCATAAATAAAATAATGTTTGTTATTTTTTAAGTACAACACATTTTGTTTTCAAGTTATAAAATAATTAAATTGGAAAACTACACATGAGAAAAGTTACATTTTTTGTTCAAGCCGAATCATTCCGAAAGTTACTAAATTGTGGACTAGAAATGATCATTCTATTTTAGTCCATTTCAATTTCATTCTTATTCCATCAAATCATCATTTTGTATATCAAACAGGACGTTACTTCCTCTTTGTAGGTATGAGTTATTCCTTATACACGAAAACAATTACCATCATTTAATTCTGTAAATTTCATAATGTGAGAAGTCACACAAGCAGTGAAACTCACAATATCAAATAGTTATGTTGGGTACCAAAAGAAATAAGAATCTCTCTCCCTCCTTTGCTATTCTGAAAGCCAACCTTGTATCTGAACTCAGCCAACAAAAAATTGCAAAATTCCATAATCTCTCTGCATTGGTTTATTTTTTAAATTTTTTAAAAGGAGTTAGTGTTCCGAACGATGTGCTTTTCTTGTTAAAAAAAATCTGTTTTTATAAAAAAAAAATTATTATTTTATATTTTAATGTGTTTAGATGAGCTTTTATAAAAAATAAAAAATACTAATGCATTAAAAAATACAAAATGTGCTTCTTTTAAGATAGATTTTTGTACTTACAAAAAAAGACCATTTTATAACATAAAAAAACTGTTTAAACATAAAAAAAATATCTTCTCAAATATTGCATCTAACATAAAATCTTCTCAAATATTCTTTTTAAAAATAATCATATAAAAAAATCCCATTCTTTTTTTTTTTAAACTCATCCAGATTGTGTTCAAAGCTTAGACCCAGGTTGCTATTTTGCGTCTATTTCAAATTAAAGCACACATATAAAAGGAAGGTGGGAGCCACTTTCATCACTTATCCAAATGACCTGATTCTCCATCTCAAATAGTTATGTTGGGTACCAAAAGAAATAAGAATCTCTCTCCCTCCTTTGCTATTCTGAAAGCCAACCTTGTATCTGAACTCAGCCAACAGAAAATTACAAAATTCCATAATCTCTCTGCATTGGTTTATCTTTTAAAATTTTTAAAAGGAGTTAGTGTTCCGAACGATGTGCTTTTCTTGTTAAAAAAAATCTGTTTTTATAAAAAAAAATTATTATTTTATATTTTAATGTGTTTGGATGAGCTTTTATAAAAAATAAAAAATACTAATGCATTAAAAAATACAAAATGTGCTTCTTTTAAGATAGATTTTTGTACTTACAAAAAAAGACCATTTTATAACATAAAAAAACTGTTTAAACATAAAAAAAAAATATCTTCTCAAATATTGCATCTAACATAAAATCTTCTCAAATATTATTTTTAAAAATAATCATATAAAAAAATCTCATTCCTTTTTTTTTTTTAAACTCATCCAGATTGTGTTCAAAGCTTAGACCCAGGTTTCTATTTTGCGTCTATTTCAAATTAAAGCACACATATAAAAAGAAGGTGGGAGCCACTTTCATCACTTATCCAAATGACCTGATTCTCCATCTCAAATAGTTATGTTGGGTACCAAAAGAAATAAGAATCTCTCTCCCTCCTTTGCTATTCTGAAAGCCAACCTTGTATCTGTACTCAGCCAACAGAAAATTGCAAAATTCCATAATCTCTCTGCATTGGTTTATCTTTTAAAATTTTTAAAAGGAGTTAGTGTTCCGAACGATGTGCTTTTCTTGTTAAAAAAAATCTGTTTTTATAAAAAAAAATTATTATTTTATATTTTAATGTGTTTGGATGAGCTTTTATAAAAAATAAAAAATACTAATGCATTAAAAAATACAAAATGTGCTTCTTTTAAGATAGATTTTTGTACTTACAAAAAAAGACCATTTTATAACATAAAAAAACTGTTTAAACATAAAAAAAAAATATCTTCTCAAATATTGCATCTAACATAAAATCTTCTCAAATATTCTTTTTAAAAATAATCATATAAAAAAATCTCATTCATTTTTTTTTTTAAACTCATCCAGATTGTGTTCAAAGCTTAGACCCAGGTTGCTATTTTGCGTCTATTTCAAATTAAAGCACACATATAAAAAGAAGGTGGGAGCCACTTTCATCACTTATCCAAATGACCTGATTCTCCATCTCAAATAGTTATGTTGGGTACCAAAAGGAATAAGAATCTCTCTCCCTCCTTTGCTATTCTGATAGCCAACCTTGTATCTGAACTCAGCCAACAGAAAATTGCAAAATTCCATAATCTCTTTGCATTGGTTTATCTTTTAAAATTTTTAAAAGGAGTTAGTGTTCCGAACGATGTGCTTTTCTTGTTAAAAAAATCTGTTTTTATAAAAAAAATTATTATTTTATATTTTAATGTGTTTGGATGAGCTTTTATAAAAAATAAAAAATACTAATGCATTAAAAAATACAAAATGTGCTTCTTTTAAGATAGATTTTTGTACTTACAAAAAAAGACCATTTTATAACATAAAAAAACTGTTTAAACATAAAAAAAAAATATCTTCTCAAATATTGCATCTAACATAAAATCTTCTCAAATATTCTTTTTAAAAATAATCATATAAAAAAATCTCATTCATTTTTTTTTTTAAACTCATCCAGATTGTGTTCAAAGCTTAGACCCAGGTTGCTATTTTGCGTCTATTTCAAATTAAAGCACACATATAAAAAGAAGGTGGGAGCCACTTTCATCACTTATCCAAATGACCTGATTCTCCATCTCATTATATAGGCCTCACTCAGTTTTGCTTCACATCTCAAACGATCTGCATCAATAGCAACAGATTTAAACCAAACATCCACAAGTCACAAGTGTCTTTCCTGATTTTGAATATTGATTTCAGTTCCCAATTTGCTTGCTCTTTAAGCTTCTGCTTTTGCTAATGCATGTGGGAGATTTTTAGTCATGTCTCAACTGGTGGACATGTGGTCCAAGCTGAAGGAAAATGGTCTGACTATTTTCTCAAGTGGTGGCTCGAGCCCCATTCACCATGAACCTAGCCAGGGGTTTCAAGAAAAGGAGAAGAATTCAACTGGCTTGGCCGTAGCTGTTGGCTAACTCATGCATGTTAACAAGACTAGGTTGACGTGGTCCGAGGCTTCAGTTTCCATGCTTGTTGAGTGCTTTATCCCTTGAAGGAAAAAACAACGAGTATTTTAATTTTTTTTTTAGAGTTTTCTACCCCGGAAGTGATGTGTATTATATAACTATATATGCTGCTCTTCAAATTTCTATAAAACTCCTTGGTTATAAAGTTACAATATCAATCTATGATATGAACCTTCCTGCTTGAAGGCAATTACCAAATTGTTTTAGGCTTTACTTCTAAATGGTTCCTCCATTTTGTATTTAAAAGCATTAAGCTAGAGATATAAATCATTTCCCCAACTTATATCTTACGTTAGAGATATATAGCTGATAGTCCCCCCCCCCTTTTTCATTTTGTGTGTTATACTAGAAATCTTGTAAATTTGAAAAATGAAAAGGGAAAAAATTAGACTGAGATGGAATCCATAATGTCATATCAAGCACACGACGATAAATATTGTGGTTAGTGTTATGTGAATTATCATCTCGTTAGTATGTACATGATAATTTTTAGATGAGTTAAAAAATTTTTAGTAAGACCATGAGGTGTCCTTATACTCTTTTGGTGTGTAATTAATTCCGCTCAAATGTCAGCTTTGCCTTAATCACAAAATGTTTCAAGTGGAATTCAAACCATTACATTGCAAGTAAAGTCTACCCACATATAACTCAATTTATCAACTGAGTTACACCTAATGGTTTAGATGAGTTAATTTTGACTCAATGAATTCACCCTAAAAACAAATACTCATCCATGAGTTCTCTTCTGTCCTCAAAATGGAAAAGGAAAAACGAATTGAGTATAAATTGAAACTACAGCATGATTATCTTATCCTTACCCTTAATAAATTTCAAGCAATTATGAAAGTGAGTTTCCACCACTCATGGAAAGTAGTAATTGGCAGCCAATAGAAATGTCCCAAAGAATATCCCAAATTGTGAGTATATCCCGTTCCTTATTCCTTCCAATGTGCCACTGTGTGCCAAAACATCCCTTTTATTTATTACATACACGCACTCTCAAAACCTTTAGGCACATTCCCCTCTCTAGTTTCTATATAAACCAGACTAGCATCACCTCCAACCTCCATTTAAAAGAGAAAAAAATATCAACAAAGAAGAGAAAGTTTTTACTTAATTAGTTTGTGATTGTGATTGAGACTGAGTGCTGAGAAAAATGTCTGCCATGGTAGAGGTATGGATGGGGGAGCTGGCAAAGCTCAGACAGAAAGTTCTGGTCCGCAAACCCTTCTTTTCCAAAGCCAAAGAAGGATCAGAAGTCGAACAAGCAGAGGAAAAGGAAACTCAAAAGGAGATCATGGCTGTTCAGAGAGACACTGCAACGATGTCAGAGGCAACAGTGTGTTTGCTTATGGATAGATTTGTGCCTTCGTGATATGTTTCTTAGTTAGGGTAGGTGCTCACTGCTGAGTGCTGACATCAAGGAAAGAGTAATAGGAGACATACCAGATGGTCAAATTCTATGTATGACTGCTTAGACTAGGAGAATTGTAATGGAAATGCTATTAACTATTGTACACAGTGATTGATTTAGTTGCTCTTTTTTGTGGCAATGTAAAAATTGGATGGATCCAATTAAAATCACTAAAGCAAGAAACCACTCACTCATGTTGCAATTGGAATCCTTTCCAAGTTTGGGATTAGCATCTACTCTTAGCTTTATGAACTTCTTTGAGATGATCTTGCTGGAAAAATCCCCTTCCCCAAACCCCTGAAAAAGAAGTTATTGCGATTCCTGTTTCATAGGATAAAAATGTTCGAAATTTTTGTTAGCCATTGTTCAGTAGTGTAAGGCGTCTTCTTTTATACTGGAGAGACTTCTTTTCTTTGTTTTGCAGGACTTATAAAATTTTAATAAAAAATGTTACAAGTTTTAAGTTATTTCATATAAGTTTCTGTAACTTACTATTCATATTTGTATACTAAGTCCTAAAGTTTATAATTTTGTTTTAATTCCCTCAAAAAAATAATAATTGTTTTAATTTCATCACAGAAGTTTTAAGATTTGCACACGCATAGTAGCAAAAGCCATAGTTTAAAGTTCAAACGTACTGAAAAATTAGAGCTTGCAGTTGATACACAGACAACAGACAACAGACTCATGCACTGATGAGCACTAAGCAAATAGCAATGGAGATTTCCGAATTACAAGGTTCTGGTTTCCTACGCCGTTTGTCCATAGATTGTAATTTGCTAGTAAATAACCGCAATTATTCATGCACTATGTTGCAAGGATACCGATTCGACTATCCTATTTGATAAGATACAATACATTAATACGATAACTTTTTAAAAATTTAAGATACGGATATAACAAGGTATATTAAATAAAATATTTAAAAATGTTAAAAATATTGCATAATTTATAATCATTCCTAATGTCATAATTCAAAATTAGTAAAATATAGTCATTTATAATTTCTCTCTCTTTTGAAATTCCCTCTTCCCTTCTCTACTTCAAATTTTCCTTCTTGTATCAATTTGAATTTTCTCTAACCCTCCTGCCTCTTCATTAGAAAAAATAAAAGGGAGGATAGAGATGATGGAAAGATGATGAAGAATTAATAAGGAGAGAGAATGAAGCTAAGAGAGAGATAAAGAGGTTGGAGAGAAACTGGAAAGAGAGCTGCAGGAGAGAATCTGAATCCTTCTTATGTAGCTTGAAAAATATGATAGCTGAACATTTTTGTGTATGTATCAAAAAATATTCACAAATGTTCAAAAATATAATAGCTAATGTATGATACATGTATCTGATACAAATATGAAATACGACACAAATACGTCATCAATTTTAAAGTATATGTGGATCATAATTCATGCACATATGTATCTTATTGATGTGACAAACAATGACACATCTTACACTAGGGACTAGGGGCCGCATTAGAATGTTATTTCTTTTCTTTTTTCTTTTTTCTTTTTGTCTTTATAGAGCTAGCATATTTGGTGGAAGTCGAGTTACCACTGTTTATCATGTCATAATTATCCTGTTGCGAAAGCCAATGTTGGTTTGTGGGACAACATGAACATGCAGTTAGATTATGCATATTTAGAATAATTTATTTTACTTTTAAATTTTTTATGCATAATCAAAATATTTAAAAATAGTTAACCAAAAAACAATTTTTGAATACAAAATAAGCTAATTTAAACATGCCACTTTGCTTTTCTTAGGTAGAACTTATAACAGAGAAATGAATCACTAGCATAACTCACATCTTTTTATCAAATTGTATTGTATCACTGTATGTCTTGCAAACATATTACTATCAATACTTCTTAGCTTTGAAGTTTTGAACTTGCACAAGATATTAGTGGTAAAGTATTCTCCTCTCGCTTACCAGAAAAAAAAAATTGTTCTCCTCTCATCTAGATATTTGTCAACACTTAAAAATATCAGGGTCAGAACGAGATAAAGATAGTTATATTCATACGTTACTAAATGGCCATCATAACTTTATGCACACAAGGACAAAATTGGCCAGTTTGTATCATAATAAAGGAAAGAAAGAACCAAATTCTTTTATGCTTCATGGATATTCGCAAACATGTGAACCTTAATTTCAGCATGTAGGAAAAATAGATGAAAAATTTATCTTCCGTTCATATTAAAGATGACAAAATATTAATGACGAACTCTTTTCCCTGCTCTGCTCTTTTATATGTTTCGTGTAGTGTACCAGTACATATATACAGAATTTTGTAAGACTGACAAACAGGAAGAAGCTCTAATCCAAAGTTATATATTTGGGTCCAACTTCATGAATCTATAGTCAAAATTTTCTGAATCCCCCATGAGAATTCATGAATTCTTCTAAGCCCTTTAAAGAAATGTGTTTATACAGAAACAGCCTTTATACAAATATATTTTGGAGGAAAAATCATGAGGAGCTTGCCTCATCAAAGCTTGTTGAAGTTATCTCGGACTTCTCAGTTATGAATGAGGGTTCCCATTTTTCCCACACCATAACCTCTCTCGCATATCTGAGAGCTTCATCAATGGTATCAGGTTCCAACCCAGTAACCAGTGAAACAAACAGCTTTCGGCTAGTAAGAGAATGGAACAATCTCTTAAACTTCACAGCAATATATTGAAAAGCACGTTGAGCTAATGGAGGGCTATTGCCATGGTTACTAGTACTACATCTATTGTGATTGTGGCTGATAACTGGATTGAAGTCACAAAACCATTCACATCGTGTTAGAGGTACCAGTTCAATCTTTTCCTCAAGCAGATCAAATTTGGTAAGTATTAAAAGGAATTTCTTTTTATTGAAGGTTGCATGAGTAATGATATTTTCAAAGAGATGCTTAGCTGCCAACATTTTGTTGGTAGGAACTCCATTACTGTCTACAGTGTACTCATCATAGTCACTTAAGGCAACAGAGAACAAGACAACATCGGTGTCTTCAAACATCTCCAACCACTTGCAGTTTTCTCCAAGGCTTCTTGGATGTAGTCGTACGAGTTGGTATCTATAAGTAGAACATAAAGTCTGGTAAGAAAGCAATTGACAACTGATAGTGATAGCATGTGCACAGCCATCTTGACTAAATTATTGTGCATGTGTAGGTGATCTATAATAAAACATGCACACACGCTACTCTTGCCAAATTGTCCCCATCCACTATCATGTCTAAACTTTGAGTGATGTTAGCTATTTTTTCGTTTAGAACTAAAATAAGAATCAGTGCATTACCCAAAAACTGAATATTATCAGCGGATGCCCACTAGATTTGAGCTTAATTCAAAAGTAATGTGTTCAATTGTGAAAAACTGCATGAAATGAGAGAGCTGACCTGATAGAAGACTCGTGTTGATACTCTGAGTGCAAAGACTCCTCACTACCTGACTTGGGAAATGAAAATTCCATCGAAGTAAGGCCGTTGGATAAGGATATCCCCTCAGCATACAAAATGTCCATATCAGAGGGTTCGTAGTCTATCTTGGAAATCTCAACAGCCTGCATTCAGAGAAATATTTAGATATTGATGAATAGCTAGTGTTCATTGATGTGATGCACCTGCCATATTCATAGTCAAATAATTTAGCAATCTAAAGGATTTAGTCATCTATTATTGCAACAATAAAATTGTACATCGGAAAATCATAAAGTTAACCAGTTTAAGAGATTTTCTTCCTCTGCCTAGATTCACAAAATCTCTACACCAAATTCCCACTGAATTGATTCAGATAGTCCTATTCCTGTGCCTTATTGAAACTCTAGGTGTCCAAAAGGGTTAAAAGAGAAAAAAGAAAAAGACTGTAAGAGCACTGATACAGTGATAAACCCTTATTCAAATTCTATATTTGTCAATTTCTTGTTCAATTTCAGCTTTTGATTATGTGTCAAATAATCAAGGATCCAAACTCTATGCCAAAACAGAAGGAATAAAGAAAAATGACAACAAAGTAGAAATTGAACAACTTCAATAATCAAATTAGCTTCCTTAATATTAACAATTGCAATCATGTGATGATGAGCAGATGGACAACCAAGTATTATCTTACCCGGTCTAGAAAATAGCTTGCACTTCTAGGTAGCATTTTTAGTTCATTTCTCCTGTTGTATGTTGCCTGAATGGCTTCATCCCTCCACAGATCCTCCACAAGTGGCCCATATTCACGTGTTGCAGCTGGAAATATTGCATCTAGGTTACCTGACAGCATGTATTTGAGTAGCCAATCTGAGAAAGCTTTCAGTCGTCGGCCAATGGAATAGATTGTTGTATCAATATTATCGCTGGTATTCCCTGTTCAGAACTAAAAATTAATGACTTCTCTCCATAACATAAATTTCCAAATAATGGCAGACAAGCTTCTTCTGTCAGCTAATTAACAAGGGTCTGCCATCTTTTAGGAGCAATGTGAAAAAAATAATCTCAAAACTGAAGGTAGAAATATTTCTATTAGAATGAAAATCACAGTATACGGATGCCCCCAACAAAGTCATGAAACAAGGGACTAAACAAACATAGATTAACTTTTTTAGTAGAACAAAGGAGGAAATCATAGAACAGTTGACGATACTCCTGCTCTTGTTATCAACATTGTTAAAGGAAGGTTGAATGGATAAAGACAGATTCTTTTACAGTCTACCACTATCCAGAAAATTTTGCAAAGGAGAAGTGTTCAAAAAAAATGCTGCCACCTACATCATCCCAAACAGAAACAGGCCTCCTGATTAACTTTTCATCCAAGGAAAAACAACTACCTGATGAAGTGGATTCATCAACAGGCCATCTTTTCCTATTCTCCAACAAACTCTCTTCCTCAAAATTTTCACGCCCCTCCAGCAGTATACCAAGGTAGGTAAACAGGTTGCTTTGGATCACCAACTTGATATTTTGGAGCTCATTTTCGGAGAAAGGAGCGTTATACAGAAGCTTGGCCTAAGATAAAAGATTCAGTCTTTAGTGTTACCCAAAATCAAGGTTTTAATTAAGAAAACATAAGAGTTAATCAGTCAACTATACACCAGAAAAGGAAAGAAATTCCAAAATTTGACAAGTTATAATTTATATCAATTAGAAATTTATAATATACAGATTAAACACTCAAAAAATTATCAGTGGACCTCCTGATAACTAGCAATGTGACTGACAAGAATCCACTACTGAAGTGCATAAATAACTAGCAATGTGAGTCACGTGACAGATAAGAATCCACAACTGCAGTGCTTATGCGCCTAACATGGTCATTACACGCATAAAACGCACTCATAAGTTGAGCGTTTCTACTTTCTAGAAGATATAATAGAGAACAGGACAGCTTTATAGGAAAAGCATGCAGGGACTTTATAAGCTGTCAATGCAATTCACTGTAAACTCAAAACTAATTAGACTTAGATCTGCCAGACAACTCCATATTAAGTTCTCCTATATCCAATACTATAATGATTGGACATAACATATCGCATATTATGAGACTAAAAGTAAATTTAAGAACTGAAATTTGTAGAGAGGATGCAATACATCATCTGCATTTTTACAGCTATGAACATGATGAACAAATGAGTTTTGGAGTGGTGAAAATTATAGAAAGAATTGGGCTCAGAGTTTAAAATCACAGCATATGTCATTTAACTTACTGGCATCACATGTTCTTTGCCAGGCCATTAAGCATACATGCATATCAATACCACATAAGTGCACGAAAAAATGAGCTCCCTCCAGGAGCATCCTACCTGTTTAAATATAGTACATGCTCCAGAATTGACACAACCAACAAGTAGAAATTTGTGAAGTATTTTCTGTTGAAGATTGTCTTGGTTAACTCTATTCACTATATCGCCTTCGTCAGAAGGAGTCACAGACTTAGAAGGAACTGGCAGAGACAGCATTGCACAAGCTAGCTTTGCTCCAGTCTGCAAAAGGAAAACCCACAATTATTAATGAGTCCTTATAACAAGAAAAACCAAACAAGGCAATATCCATCTACACAGATCACCTTATCCCATATAGGCCCCCTGTCTTTCTGCTGTCCCTCTTCCCGGTATGAACCATCAGCATTCATCCAAAAGTTAGGCTTTCCTTCACACGGCACTCCTGCCAGCTGCAAACATTCAAAGTAACACTTCGGTTAAACAGTCTAAAAAACAAAAATCATAATCAATAAAATATGGTAGTGCCCAGCACAACAACCTTCAGTATCCATAGCTCTTGTTTAGTAATCTCTCGACCATTTATAATCACATTTGTGTTTCCATTGCTTGCATTTTTCTGCAATTTACCCCCAACATTCAGCTGGGGGCTAATAATTTGACAAGGCCGTTGACCTTCCTGTATAATCAAGCAGCATAGCAGATTTGAGCTTTACTTGTAAAAACATTGAAGGCAAGTTCATGGAGATGTTGAGCTCCATTCATATTAAATAGATAAACATAAGTACTTGTTGAGGTTAAATTTTCACCTTTCCCCAAAACCCAGATGCCATATCATACCAATAGGATCCTGGTTTTAGTCCTTTTGGTGGGTTTGGACAAGAGAGTAGCAACGTGAGCTGTGCCCGATTAAGAGGTTTTCTGTTCACACGAACAAGCTCTGGTGGTATTTGATTTGCTTCACAAGACCTTTCAACATGCATGATTTGAGTCACCACCAACTCAGACAGCACTTTTTTGAGCATCCCAGAACATTTCCCAAGCTTTCTTCGCTTGTTCTCATCAATTCTGCAACCAATGCAACCAACACATTTTCTTCCTTCAGGCATGCACCCCATTGCTCTTATGACACAGTTGCTGCAATACTTTGCACTACAAACAAAGCAAACCTCCTTCTCAGTGAGACGATTCCCTTTAAGGCATCGATAGCAAGAACCTTTCTTCCCAGGCCTCACTGCACGTGGTTGCACAGGGGCACTTCCAACCAGAGAATAAACAAAGTCCTCATCATCTACCATGTAACTTGACTCGGGATCACGAAAAGTTACAGCAGAAGGCCTTTTGACATGTCTTGGACTCGGAGTATATTCATCTTCTCTGCATGAATAAATCTCAGAATAACCAGACCGAGAGCTTGAACCTGATTCAGTAGTGTCAGAATTTGTGGGAATGGGATTCAATCCACTTTGAAATCCTGTGTCTTCCTTATCATCATCTTCAAGTACTTTCAACTTTCTCTGTGGTGAAGTGCTTGTACTTTTATGTACATCAGCAGCACTATTTGATGATACAACTGCAGGAGGGTCCAAATTTGAAGACACAACAGAATATGTAGCCAGTTTCAGCTTTTTATGATGGGTTTTGGAAAGAGGTTGGATAACTGGCACAGAGAACTCATGATCATGAGAAGGAGCTATGGCTGCAACTGGGATTTGGTCAATTTTGAAAGCAGGCACTTCAGGGATAGAGTAACTGAGAGGAGGACCATTGTACACCATAGCAAAGGAGTACTCATAGCTGCTAATGCTATCATCCCCATCCCCATCAGGAACTGAAGCCACATCAGGTCGCAATTTCCTCAGAAGAGAAGCCATCACAAAAACACACTCTAACAGCCTGTGCTGAAAAGTTGAACCCAGCGAAACAAGAACGTGTTTTTGGGAAACCCCATGAAGCTAGAAAGGTAACATCAGCACCCCATGAATCAAAAACCAGGAAACAGAACTCAAAACATGAGCTGAGACTAAAAAATAAGCACCTTGACAATAATCTACGAAGCAAGTGGTGCCAGATATATATAGAGACAGAGAGGATTTTGCGGTGGAAGTGGTGATTATGATGAGAAGGAAAGAAAGAGAAGTAAGGTTTGAAGGGAACAGGAGTGAGAAGTAAACGAAGGAGACCGAAGTGGAAGACTGAGATGAGAGAAGCAGGTAAGGTTTTTTTTTTTTTTTTTTAATACTGAAAGGTAAGGTTTTTTGTGATGGACGCGTTCCTGAAAGTCTGAATGGAAGTTACATGGAAATGCATGACGACAACGTCAACAACGGCTTAGATTAGAATGTTTCAAACCACACCACCGTGTTTTGCGATTTCCAAACATGCCCTCGGGAATCATATGCGGCATCTCCTTCTTCCTTAACATGTGGTACACATTTTAGTATTTTACACATTTGGTTCTCTAGAATATAGAGGTAAGAGGTGTAAATTCGGAAATTGGGGTGTCTCGGCTCATTCAGGCCATCTGTGTCGGACTCGGTTAATTGGGAAAATGAATATTTTGTTCAGTTAGAAAGAAATAATTTTTTATTAATTTATTTTAAAAATTAATTAATTATTTAACTACATTAATTAATAATTTATATATAATTAATTAATAATTTATCTTCATTTTAATACTTAATACGTAATTAACTGTATGTAAATTATTAATTAATATAATTAAATACTTTGTTAATTTTTAAAACGAACCAATATAAAATTATTTCTTCAAGTTAAACAAAATGGTATAATTTTGGGAGAGTCACCCATATGGTTGACTTAAAGAAAAATATTTTTATTTAATTTGTGAAAAAAATTAATCAATTATTAAATTAATTTAATCAATAATTTACATATAATTAATTACATATTAAGTATCAAAATAGAAATAAATTATTAATTAATTGTATATAAGTTATTGATTAAATTAATTTAATACTTAATTAATTTTTTTCACAAATAAAATGAGAATAACTTTTACCAAGCCAATATTTTAAATCATTTTTTCATTAATTTTAAGCTGATTTTAGTGCACTTAGTAAATAGCTAGTTTAGTCTAGCGTTATGTGATTTGTGACTAACTTACAAATATTTATCTTGTTTTTTTCTTATTTTTTGTGTGTTTATAATAATAAATTATTAATAAATAAAACTTTTACATCAATATTAAATATATCAAATTAATAGGTATATTAAAAGTCTTTATAATCATAAATATCACCACGAATACTCTCACCTAAAATTAAATAAGAATAGAAAAAGGGAAATAAGAATTTGACCTTACAAATCACTTCCGAGAACAAAATACTAAAATTTCATCAAAAGTGAATAAAATTAAATAAGAATATAAAAAGGGAAATAAGAATTTGACCGTACAAATCACTTCCAAGAACAAAATACTAAAATTTCATCAAAACTGAATATGATTTCACTGACTGATCTTCCAAAAGATGAGAAATACACATTCTCTCGCTTTTTTTTTTTTTGGTAACTCACATTCTCTCTTTTATTTCTCCCAAATGCACAGCTTCCATTGAAAAAAGGAGTCTTTCGAAATTTTATTTTGATCAAGATCGGAGTTGACATTAAGATTGGAGTTGATTTCCCACTGATGTTTCAACTGAGAAATATGCGCTCTCCTTTTATTTTTTCTTTACTGATTTTCTGTTGCTCAAGTCAACATGTACGGTTCTCTCTTTTATTTCTCTCAAATGCACGGCTTGCAATGAGAAAAAGAAAAAAGAAAAGAATCTTTTGTAATTTTACTTCTTTCGCCGTACGTATGTGATTTATTTCATTTTTTTATTAGTTAAGATTGATTCTCATATAGCAGAAAATTTTTAAAATACTTTAAAAATAATATTATCAGTAATTTATTAATTATTAAATTTTATTTTATAATATTTTTAAATTTAATCTAATGATATATATAATTATATCGTGTTATATTTTTATTAAAGTACGTAATACTTTCATACTAAATAAAAATTTATACATAGACTGACACCACCTGGTCCATTCGGATTAACCTGATTCCTTCGGATTAATAAAGAAGTTGACATTCCTTGTGAATTTTCATTTTTTTTTTATGCAATGGCCAATGGGGAGAGAAGAAAAACAAAAAACAGACGTTGACTTAAGACTTTTGAGGGCATGTTACGCATCGGTAGCCACATTTGGGCCAATGGTGGGAACCCATGAAGTTACTCTAGTGTTGAAGTTCCGCGTTCGAGTTATGACCCAAAGAAGATTGGCAGGTCATGGACCTATTTTTTCTACCCTTTACTTCCCGAGGAGGACATGCCTCTGCACTCCCTCTCTGTCCAACAGAACATCACTCGGTAGTCGTTAATAAAGGTTTTTGTGAATTGGTTTGAATTAATTTTAGAAGATAAAATTAATTGATTATTTTATATATATAACTTTTCTGTATGATTTAAATTTAAAAATTAAATTGAACTGAATCGATATTAATCGATTTAGTTTATATTAATTTTTAATTTTTAGTTTTTTTTATTTTAAAAAAAAAAGAATAAATCTTATTCTTTTGTTTTTTTATGACCTAAAAGACAATTAAGTTTATTTATACAATAAATATCATATTTTTCTATTTAAAACAAACAATAGCAACTCATTTAAATAAAACTAACAATTTTCTAGTGTAGTGATAAAATATAATCATGATCAAACTTATAGTATAATAGTCAAGTATAATCATACAATAAAAATCTAAAATTTTAAACTAATTTTCAACTACATAAACCTTAACTTCTAACCATAATTACCAAATAAAGCAACCATCAAGTGATAAATATCATTTTGAAATCATTAATATGAATAATTTTAACAATAAATAAAAAAATAAAGATTCTAAGTTATTCAATAACACATATCAAGTTATTTTAAATATGTATATATATGATATTCTAATCAGTTTGGTTTGAATCAGTTCGATTTTGAAAATTGAAACTAAAAATCGATACAAACTAATCGGTTTCTAAAAAAAATAAACTAAACAAAAAAAATCAATTTTAATCGGTTTTTGATTTTTTTAGTTCAGTTTTTCGATTTGGTTAGGTTTAATTTGGATTTAAACACCCTAGTCGTTGATCATTATTCCACACCACACCAAGACTTGCATTGCTTTCTTGTAGACTTGCAAGTTTTCCAATTTTCAGCGTTTATATCATAATCACATGACCACACCTAAATACTACATCTTATTGTACTATTACACTAATTATTAAAATCACATCTGATTTGTTGAGAATATTACTCTTAGGGTGCATAGGTATTTTTTCAAAAGCAATGAATGATGCACAAGGCTTTATGGGATGAGTATTGCTAAATTCAGTAGATCGAACAACCATGATAATGAAAAATGCAAGGTGAATTGAAATTTAGATAGTGTGATACTCGCTCCTCACCACTACTTCATCAACATATTCGGTCAGCCCAAAAAAAGGTATTTTGAAACATGTAGTTATATATTTTGATGCTTTTATATTAATTTAATACATAGTTGTAAAAACTCAATGCCGATCTCGCTCTGGCCAGTTTAGTTAAACGTGCTAGCCATTTTTTAGTCAAAGCCAATAAAACCTAATGAATCAATAATAATCCAAGCATAGCCACCAACCCTCCAAACTATCCAAACACAGCAGACCACATACCAGTTGCAGTTAGTTAATTTCATTTTTCTATTTTTAATTTAGTTATTGTTAGTTAGTTTGTTATACTTGTACAACTGTAATTGGTTAGTTAGTTAGCTAGCTGAGTCAAATCCTAGTTGGATCCAATGTGTAAGGTCCTATATAAGGAACTTTGATCAGGTGAATTAAAGTTAACAAATCATTTTCACAAAATTCTCTTGTTATGGTATCAGAGCTCATTCTGAGCTCTACTTTACATTGCACACTCTGAGATTGCTTCACTCTCTAATGGAGAATCTTGCTTCAAATGCCATAAGAGATCACTTGCAGAATCTATCCAATCCTTATTTTCTGCATCCGAATGAGAATTTGGCACTCATCCTTGTTTTTCCCCTTCTCACAGGACCAAACTACCATTCCTTGTGCAAGGCTATGAAAATGGCCTTGCTGTCTAAGAACAAGATAGGGTTCCTTGATGGAACCATCACTACTCCTTCAATCACAGATCCCTTGTTTGGTGCCTGGGAAAGATGTAATACCATGCTCTTATCATGGATTACACACTTAGTTTCACCTTCCATAGCACAAAGTATATTGTGGCTTGATAAAGCTTGTGATGCTTATAATGATTTGAAGGAACGATTTGAACAAGGTGACATGTTGAGAATTTCCAACCTTTAAGAAGAAATCTTCTCCTTTAAGCAAGGAGACCTCTCAATTACAAGTTATTTCAAAGATTTAAAATTCTATGGGACGAATTAGACAATTTTAGGCTAATTCCTTCTTGTTCCTGTTCAGTTCAGTGTGATTGTATTGTTCTTTCCACAATAAAGAGGTATAGACAAGATGACTATGTGACCTACTTTCTGAAGGGATTGAATGAGCATTACACACACATGAAGTCTCAAATTCTGCTGATGGAGTCATTGCCTCCAATCAACAAAGTTTTCTCTATGGTTGTTTAGCAGGAAAGGCAAATTCCTAATGAACCAAAAGTTCTACTCAATACTGTTGATAATAGTTCCATTGGTCAGTCAAAGAACTCAAATCAACTAGGTAATAATTAGGGTGGAAAGTCCTAACAATATGGAAATAGCAAGATATGCACATTCTATAGCAAGAATAGCCACATGGTTGACACATGTTACAAGAAACATGGGTTTCCACCAGGTTTTAAATTGAGGAACCCATCTAGATCTGTAAATCTTGCCAATTCAAACTAAGATGATTAGTCTTGCACCAATCCAGATCAACCACAGGGCAATTAAAAAGACTTAAGTGTAATCTTCACTTCTGAGCAGTATCAAAATTTAATAGCCTTGATCCAATCTCAAGGTTAATCACACACTTCCAACATGATCAGTGCCATACAATGAAAAAGGTATTAGTCTGTGACATTTGTCACTTGGCAAAGCAAAAGAAATTGCCATTCATTTCCAATACTACAAAAACTATTCTTGCTTTTGAACTTGTCTATACTGATATATGGGGCCCTTTCAATGTTTCTTCAATTCAATGTCACAGGTATTTTCTCATTGTAGTAGATGATTACACTAGGCATACTTGGGTGTATCTTTGGAAACCAAGTAAGAAGTTAGCACTCATCTTCAATCCTTCACCAATCTCGTTCAAACTTAGTTTAATTACACAATTAAGACCATAAGAACTGAATGAGCCTGAATTCCTTCTGCATTATTTATATGCCAAAAAGGGCATCATACATCAAACCACCTGTGTTGAAACACTTGAACAAAATGCTACTATTGAAAGGAAACACCAACATATCCTTAATGTAGCTAGAGCACTTCTTTTTCAAGAAAAACTCCCCAAATATTTTTGGTCTTTTACTGTGTCACATTCTATCCATTTAATAAGCAGAATCCCCACTCATCTCTTACATGACAAATGTCCATATGAATTAATGCACAATTCTCTTCCTGATCTTTCCAATCTCAAGGTTTTTGGTTCCCTTTGCTTTGCCTCCACATTAGCAGCTCATAGACAAAAATTTGACCCCAGAGCCCAAAAGTATATCTTTCTTGGCTTTAAGCTTGGTACCAAAGGTTTTGTACTGTTTGACCTTCACACCTGTGAACTCCTCATTTCCAGAAATGTGGTTTTCCATGAATCCACCTTCCTTTATCACAATGTTTCCTCCACTAATAATCAAAATCTTTCAATGTCATAGCCACTTCCTTCCATTGACTTCGATTCTCTTCCCACTTCAGTCAATACTCCATTGCACAATCAAAACACTCTCAGCTCCCCAATTTCATCCCCTTCAAACCAATCTAACTCTAATTCTTCACTTCTAGCACATATTACCAGACATTCACTTAGACGAAAGAAAAAGCCCACTTACTTACAGGACTATCACTGTCACCTCTCCATTTCAGACAAACCATTCAACTTCTCAGTAAGCCATATCCATTATGTTCTTATATATCTTATGCCCAATTATTTCCCACTCACAAACATTTTCCTCTTTCCCTTTCTTCACACAATGAACCTAAATCATATTCCCAAGCTGTCCACCATGAATATTGGAGACATGCTATGAATGCTGAACTTACTGCCTTAAGTGTGAATAACACCTGGATCTTTGTCACTTTCCCTGTTGGTAAGTACACCATTGGCTGCAAGTGGGTTTACAAAGTTAAACTAAAAGCATATGGTACTGTTGAGTGTAACATTCCTGATTTTTAAATCTTTAGATTTTATATGAATTGTGTTGACTGATGGTATGACTCTAGGAAATTGGGGTGAGAATTGAGATTTAAGAAATTATAATAATATTTTAATAACTTTAGCTTGCTTGGAAGAATCAGGACTGAAAAAGAAAGAATACGAAATTTTAAAGTGTTGCGATTCTGGCCCGACCACAGGGGCATTTTGGTAAAAGACCACACCCGGTGGCAAACTAGTAAAAACATTAGTGAAAGAGGACATTTTAGAAACCAATGTGAAACTATTAGGGACACTCGTGTCCATTGCACTCATTAATGGCATTTTTGTGAATAACTAGGGCAAATTGGTCCTAGTTAGGAATGGTTGGGGGGCAAAATGGGAAGAACAAATTTTCCCTCATTTTCTCTCTAAGTGGCTGATGGTGGAGGAGGAGAGGAGAGCTTTCATCTTCTTCCTCCTCACCTATCCTCCATTGATGCCCACTTGAAGCTTCAAGAACACTCATTTTACACCTCCTTTCACCTGGCTTCCTTCACAAAGATTGTTTCCCTCACCTTCCTCTACACTTCCATAGTTTCAAAATCTTAAAACCTCCACCTTCCTCCCCAAAACCGAAATCTACCCATTGCCTAAAGTTGCTTGGATGACTTGTGTCCTTTGAGAAGAAATGTTGGAGAGTGCCTCTTGAGCCTACCACCAAAATTTGAAAGCACTTGGAGCACGAAAATTTGGGGGAGCAAGGCTGCACTTGGGAGGGTTGATTGGTACTTGTTGGAGGCCTCAAAGGTAGTGACTTGTGTGCCTCAAATCACCTTAGGTGAGTGTGGATTACTTGTAACTTTGATATGGCGATAGTTAGGATTTTGAGGGTTGAAGGGGGAAAATCTAATAATTATGATTTTAATATGTGTTTGATGCTTTAGTCTTGTTAATGATGTAATAATGTGATTAGTATTGTAGAATGGAGAGGTTGAGAGTATATACCAAAATATGAATGATTGCTTAGTATTGAGAATTGGTGTATGACCTAGTTATAGGAAGTTGAGGCATGCCCTATCAAAAAGGGTGACTTGTGCATTATTATGTTGATTGCAATTTTGATATAAATGATGTTAATGCATGATTGTTGAATTTAGTGATCATAATGGAGAAATGGTAGACCATGCATTAATGTTTTGATTGTGGTGATGAGATGAATGATGATGATGTGTGATTGTGAGTTTGATATGCATAGTGTTGGATGAAAAAACGAGGAAAAGCCGGACTGTGAGTAGTCTTTGGCAAAAATGACGGATTGCCGGACCGTGAGGTAGTCCTAGCCAAAAATGAGAAAAAGCCGGACCATGATGTAGTCCTTGGCATATATGAGGAAAAGTCGGACCTTGAGAGTCATTGGGCATTGTGGTGTATGATGATGGGGATTGACTCTTGGTTATGTTATTGCATTGTGATGTGTATATTGATGTAAAGTGAGCCCTAGATATGTTATTGCATTGTGATATGTATGTTCATGAAGTATGAACCTTAGTTATGTGGCTGCAATGTGGGGTGCATGATGATAGGGGGTGAAAATTGATGGTGCTGATTAGCAACTCGTGTAGAGTCTAATAGCTGTCATCGCAGAGCGATGGTACCTAAATATGGTGTGTCGCTAAGCGATGCCAATCCTTCGCTGAGCAATTGTACCCAGAAAGGGTACGTCGCTAAGCGACGATAGGCCTCGTTGAGTGAGAGAAGTCAGTACCAAATTGGGTTAATTTTGCTGAGCGACAATATTCCCTCGCTGAGCGATAGAACCCAGAAATGAGATGTTGCTGAGTGACTATAAGTGTCGTTGAGCGATAGAAGTCAGTAGCGAATACATTGTATCCCCGAGCGATGGCTGAATTGCCCTCATTCCATGTTTTTCTAGCTTGTGAAGATCCTACACTTAGTTATAGTCTATCAAGACTATTTTTTTTTTTACTTTAAGAACCATCTATACACTATGTTATCACTGGCATGTTTTTCCCCATAATAAATTTTACTAGCCACCATGTAAATTTTCAGGTTGTTCTTTAAATTCACAATTGAAATAGATGTGTTGATGATCTTATGCTCTCATCTCTCGACTCTCATGCATACCTTAATTACGAGTGTATTCATATTCACTGGGATTTATATCTCACTCCCCTCACCTTTAGACTCGCAGGTTGAGCCAGGGCCCTCTACAGGCTAAGTACGAGGTTGCTGATAACTCGTTGTAGTAGATGTAGCATTTATTTTATTGTCTTATTTTGGAAGGGGCTGAGCTCCTTGATGTATATGTTTGGGACAACGTTGTATATTCCTTTTGTTGGGGCATAGTAGGGGAACTAGTGAACTATTGTTGATGTTTCCAGTTCCACTAGTATTTTGTTCATGCCACCTTAGAAAATTGTTATAACATTTTTCATTGTGCTCAGTTAAGGTTGTTGTTATTATTAACATTTATGTTTTGTGCATGGAACATAATGTTGTACGTTTCTAAAGAGGTCGGAGACCTCTTCACGATATCTATTTTACAAATGTTGTTGGTGTTACATTATTATTCGCGTAAGAGCTTGTAAATTGATAAAATTATGCGGTTAAAGATCTAGGTGTTACATTGAGCATTACAAGGCCATATTGGTGGCCGGAGGTGATACACAAGTTGAGGGCATTGATTATCTAGACATTTTCTCACCAGTAGCAAAAATGACCATAGTTAGGGTTTTACTCTCTGTGGCTGCAGCTTCCAATTAGTTTCTCCACCAACTTGATGTGAACAACGCTTTTCTACATAGAGATCTCCATGAAGAGGTCTACATGGAGTTACCCCCTCAAGTCACTTCCACTGCACCTAATCAAGTTTGCAGGCTCTAGAAATCTATCTATGGCCTTAAACAAGCCAGCAGGCAGTGGTTTGCTAAACTCTCCTCAACTCTCATTGCCTCTGACTATGCACAGTCATCCTTTGTTCACTCCCTCTTTGTCAAAGCTTCAAGCAAGTCATTCACTGCTCTACTCGTATATGTTGATGACATTATTTTTGCAAGGAATGACATCATTGAAATCACTGCCATCAAGTCTTTTCTAGACTTCTTCAAAATCAAGGATCGAGGTCATTTAAAATACTTTCTTGGCTTAGAAATTGCTCGATCACAGCAAGGTATTTCCCTTTGCCAGAGAAAGTATACACTTGACATCCTTGATGATATTGGTTATTTGGCATACAAACCTGCCTTAACCCCCATGGATCATGCTCTCAAGTTGCATCAACTTCAAGGGGATCCTGTCACTAATGTTGCTTCATACAGAAAATTGGTTGGTCGTTTGCTATACTTGACTACTTCTAGACCTGACATAGCCTTTGCAGTATAACTATTGAGTCAGTTTGTGGCCAAACCAACCTCTGCCCACCACCAAACTTCCATTCACATTCTCAGATACCTTAAGGGTTCACCTGGTCAGGGTCTATTCTTCTGTGCCTGTAGCCTATTTCAGTTGAAAGCTTTTAGTGATTTCGACTAGGTAGGGTGACTAGACACATAAAGATCCATCACTGGCTATTGTGTGTTCCTTGGGGCTTCTCTTATCTTTTGGCGGGTGATCAATCAATTTGAGACACTTATGTTAGCTTTGTATTAGGCATTATTAGATGTTTATTGTGCCCAATATTAGTACTTTAGATGAGTTTAATGTTGTTGGGCTTCATTGGGCTTTAATGCAAATATTGAATAATTTTCGGATTTTGATGCATTTTGACCTTTCTTCCTTGGTTAGGTCATAACTTGGGACTCGGTGATCCAATTGAGGTGATCTTGGTGTCTTTGGAAAGCTAAGACAATGCTCTACAAGTTTCATGAATTTGGATAAAGGGCGTTGTGTCAAGAATTTTGGTTCGGGCATCTCAGATTGATCTGAATTTTGGTACACAAATGGAAAATATTATTCTGAGAAATGCTCACTATATATAGTGAGGTCACCCTTATTTTTGCCAAATTCCATCGTTTAGACCACTTTTTCAATTTTTTAAGATTTTTTATTATTTTGTTGGATAGCATTTTTGTGTAGATTTTATCCTGTGGTAGTTCCATAATTTTTAAAATTCATTTGATACTGTTTTTATTTTTGTTTAATTTTTTGGAGTATTTGTTTTTGGAATTTTTAGTGTTTTAGTTGTTATTGCTTTTCTAATACCTTCTTATGAATTGCATGCTGTATGACTAGATCTGATCCTGGTACCTTGCATTCATTTGATCCTGAAATTGATAGAACATTTCATACACTTCATAGAATTCATAGAATTTGGTAGTAGCATTCATAGAGCTAATAGAATTACTTACGGAATTGGGCTTGAACTTGACATTGCACCTAATCTTGTTGACTCTTTTAATCTGTTGAGTGCATACATTAGTATACGTAATGCGTCTTGAGTCCGTTGATTTTACTATGATGACTATAACAATAGGACCCTTAAGGAATTGGCTCGCACTGATGTGAATTATCAACCTTTGTGCATTCAATATCCACGAACTTAATGTTGATTTTGAGTTGAAATCGGATTGATACACTTCTTTGCCCAAGTTTCATGGTCTTGCGGTGAAGATCCACATAAGCATTTGAAGGAGTTCCATGTTGTTCCGCTCCACCATGAAACCTCATGGAATAGTGAAGATCACATCAAGCTAAGGGCCTTTCCTTTCTCTTTGGATGGTCTTTGCTAAGGATTGGTTGTATTACTTACAACCTGCGCCATCACTTCTTGGAATGACATGAAAAGATTATTTACGGAGAAGTTCTTTCTGCATCAAGAAGCTGTGCAATAAGGAAAGATATTTGTGGCATAAGGCAAATCGGTGGTGAAACTCTCCATGAGTATTGGGAGAGATTCAAGAAATTATGCTCAAGTGCCCACACCATCAAATTAGTGATCAGCTGCTGATCCAATACTTCTATGAAGGATTGATGCCAATGGAAAGGAGTATGATTGATCTTGCAAGTGGTGGAGCATTGGTAGATAAAACTCCAATTTCGCCGAAACTTAATTGCAAACATGGCGGCAAATTCTCGGCAATTTGGTACTCGAATGGGTGCCGCAGAATAGTCAATGAAGTTAATACCTCTTCACATGCTGATCAACAAAGGGTGGAACATAGATTGGATGAGCTCACTTCTTTGGTTAGACAAATGGCAATAGGACAACCACGAACCACGTGTGCAAACCCCTGCAAGAGTTTGTAGCATATGTTCTAGTTCCTCTCATCCTACTGATTCATGCCCCACATTGCAAGATGATTACGAGTTTCAAGACCAATACGTGGCTGCACTTGGTATATTTCCGGGAAGCCACAATTCCATCGAACAACAACGAGAAATATGATCCATTCTCCAACACTTACAACCCTGGTGGAGGGACCATCCCAATCGAGATATGGGAATGCATCAAATCACAGACCACAAAACCAAGATAGACCACCATTCCGGCAAGCAAGGACAAATCGATTTCGACCACATCTTTGGACCAAGTAGACCACCATTCCAAAGAAGAAGGTCCTGTAGCCACAAAATCGAGCCCTCATTGGAGGATTTGGTGAAACAGTTGGCCACCAATAACATCCGGTTTCAACAGAGAACTGAAACCACCATTGAGAACTTGGAGACTCAAATTGGTCAACTTGCCACATCAATTCATGAATTAAAGTCACGGGGTTACGGCCAATTACCCTCTCAAACCACTCCAAATCCTAGAGGCAATGTTAGTGCTATAGCTTTACGCTTGATGGTAAGCAAATCAATGGACCAGGTCGTGAGATACTTCCAGATTCTACCCTTGGCCCGGAGAGAAACAAGATTCTACGGCAACTTCAAGTTACGCAACTAATTCGAGATCTTTGTAGCTTGATTCAAGACAAATGATCCTACAACGGCCAGAGAAAATTGGATCAAATCAGATTGACGAGAAAATTGATGCAATGAGAAAAGTGAGCATCCAAAAAAGTCGGGTTCCAACATTCCTCTTCCTTTTCCCAACCGAATGATACAGTGAGGCATATGGTTGAAACAGACTTGGATAAGGAAATTATGGAGACTTTTCGGAAGGTTGAGGTGAATATACCTCTCTTGGAGGCAATTAAACAAATCCCCAAGTATGCCAAGTTCTTGAAAGAGATGTGCACCCATAAGAGGAAGCTAAAGGGCACGCGAAAAAGTGAGTATGGGGAGAAATGTCTCGCTTTGATTCACCCAACCCGCCTCCCAAATGCAAGGACCCGGTACTTTTACCATCCCTTGCACCATAGGGCACCAACAGTTCACTCATGCCTTGCTAGACTTGGGAGCCTCCATCAATGTAATGCCAAAGTCGGTTTACACTTCCTTGCATATGGGAGAGCTAAAGCCTACCGGCATTGTCATTCAATTAGCAACCGAGCACCTTTGCACAACTGCGGGAGTGTTGGAGGACGTTACGGTTCGGGTACATAATTTAATATTCCCGGTGATTTTTATGTGTTGAATATGGAAGATGAATCGCCTCTTCCCCACCCCCATTGATCTTAGGTAGGCCATTTTTGAAAACTTGCTAAAACTAAGATTGATGTGCATCTTGTACCCTTTCCATGGAATTTGGTGATGATATCATTCGAGTTTAACATTTTTGATGCCATGAAATACCCTTTAGAGGATCATTCTGTTTTTCATTTTGATGTCATTGATTTCTTGGTTGATGATATACATGCTGATATGTTGGCGAGTTTCTGAAATTGTAGGATACACGATAGCATAGCTTGTGATACTTGTTACGCTGCTTGCCGGACTTTTTGGTTGTAAACCCACTACAATGTGTGCGACTGTCTTTGAGATTTCTACATACTTATCATGTCTTTGTTGTTAATTCTCACGACATTGATGATTACATTTCTCGTTATTAATGGCAATGATCTTTGTTATTAATGATGTTGTCATTCATCCTGCTAAGTGTGATTCTTTTGATTCCATAGGATATGATGATGTTGTTTTGCAAGATTGTGCACGACTTGCAGTGCAGTGTGCAAGCTGGCCGAGAATTTAGCGATTTAGTTTCGGTTCCAAAACTAGTACCGTCAGTCCAAAGAACCACCCTCCATTGAACTTAAGCCCTTGCCCGAGCATTTGAAGTATGCATTCTTGGAAGAGGATGAGAAGCTCCGGTGATAATGGCCAAACACCTCCAACCCGAGCAAGAAACCAGATTATTGGAAGTCTTGAAGCAACACAAAAGGGCAATTGGTTGGACACTTGCGGACATTCACAGTATTAACCCCTCCACATGCATGCACAGGATATTACTTGAGGAGGAAACTAAACCGGTGAGACAACCCCGAGAGGAGACTGAATCCTCTCATTCTAGATGTGGTGAAAAAGAAGTGACCAAGCTCTGCGGTGGCATTATCTATCCCATCTACGACGGTAAGTGGGTGAGCCGGTGCAAGTAGTTCCAAAGAAATCCGGGTGATTGTTGTGGCCAACCGTAAGAATGAGCTCATTCCAACCCGAGTGCGTAATTTTGGAGAGTCCGCATTGACTACTGACGCCTCAACCAAGCCACTCGGAAAGATCATTACCCCCTTCCGTTCATTGATCGAGATCTTTGGAACGGTTGGGTGGTAAGTCCCATTCTTGCTTTTAGATGGCTATCTTGGATACTTCCAAATCCACATTGCACGGAGGATCGGAGAAGACCACATTTACTTGTCCCTTCGGCACCTTTGCTTACTGAGACGGATGCCCTTCGGCCTACGCAATGCCCTGGTACCTTCCGGCGGTGCATGGTGAGCATATTTTACGATTTCTTAGAGGAGTGCATGGAGGTATTTATGGATGACTTTACTTGTCTATGGTTCTTCTTTTGATTCATGTTTAGCTTGACCTATCTAGAGTAATTGCAAAGATGCATTGAGACTAACCTTGTGCTAAATTTTGAGAAATGCCATTTTATGGTAGAACAGGGTATAGTTTTAGGCCATGTAGTATCGATAAGGGCATTGAGGTAGATCTGCCAAGATTGATGTAATTACTTGTCTATCTTACCCCACATGCGTGCGGGAAGTGCGTTCTTTTCTTGGTCATGCGGGTTTCTACAGCGCTTCATTGCCGACTTCAAAGAAGATTGCTCTTCCACTTTCCCGATTCGCAGAAAGATGTGGAGTTCAATTTTGATGACAAGTGCAAGGCGACTTTCAACCACTTGAAGCCAGGCCTTGACTAGTACCCCCATCATCCAGCCACTGATTTGGACATTGCCATTTGAGTTAATGTGTGATGCTTCTAACTATGCGATCGGGCGAGTCTTGGCACGAGAGAGTGGGGAAAGCTTCTCATGTGATATACTATGCTTCGAGAACTCTAGATCTTTGCTCGGGCCAACTATACCACAACGAGAAAAAGAACTTTTAGCCATTGTTTTTGCTTTGGATAAGTTTAGATCATATTAGCTTGGTTCTAAGGGTGTTGTGTATACTGATCATGCAGCTATGAAGTTCCTTTTGAAGAAGCCAGAGGCAAAGCCCCGACTAATAAGATGGATGCTACTGCTCCAAGAGTTTCACATAGAGATCCGTGACAAGAGTGGAGCAGAGAACCTAGTGGCAGATCATTTGAGCCGCATTGAAAGGGCTTCAGATCCCTTCCCTGTACGGGACTCCTTCCCAGATGAGCAGCTTATGCAATTACAAGGTAAGAACACCTTCCCTTGGTTTCTTTGATATGGTGAATTTCTTGGTTGCTACAGTTTTTCCCTCACATTTCACTCGTGCACAAATTTATAAACTTAAGAGTGAATCAAAATATTATGTGTGGGATGATCCATATCTGTGGCGATTTGGTAGTGACCAAATTATTAGGCGATGTGTGCCTAATCAAGAGTTTCATTCTGTTCTTAGCTTTTGTCATGCATTTGCATGTGGTGGACATTTTGGGCCTCAACGTATAGCTAGGAAAGTTTTAGACTCCGGTTTATATTGGCCTACCTTGTTTCATGATGCATATTTGTTACGTAAGTCTTGTGAGCGATTGTCGGAGAACAGAGGAACATTTCTCAGGAATGAGATGCCCCAAAGAACCTCTGTATTGTGAAATCTTTGACGTATGGGGTATTGATTTCATGGGACCTTTTCCTGTTTCCTTTGGTTATGTTTACATTTTGCTAGCTGTTGATTATGTATCAAAATGGGTGGAGGCTAAAGCCACTCGGACTGATGATTCCAAAGTTGTTGTGGATTTTGTTAGATCACAGATTTTCTGCAGGTTTGGAATCCCGAGAGCTATCATCAGTGATCAAGGCACCCATTTCTGTAACCGGAGCATGGAGGGATTGATGAGAAAATATGGCGTGTTGCATAAAGTTTCTACACCTTACCATCCACAGACTAATGGTCAAGCCGAGGTCTCCAATAGAGAGATCAAGCGCATACTTGAAAAAACAGTCCAACCTAATCGGAAGGATTGGAGCATGAGGCTTGAGGATGCTCTTTGGGCTTACAGGACCGCTTACAAAACTCCAATCGGGATGTCTCCATATCGGATAGTCTATGGTAAGGCATGCCACTTACCAGTAGAAATTGAGCACAAAGCATATTGGTACGTGAAGCAATGCAACATGAATTTGGCGGAGGCGGCATAGAGCGGAAGTTGCGATTCTGAGGAATTGGAAGAGATCCGCCTAGATGCCTATGAGAGCTCCCGACTCTACAAAGAAAAGACCAAAGCCTTCCATGATAAGTTTATTCTTCGGAAGGAGTTTTCAGTTGGGCAAAAAGTTCTCTTGTTTAATTCTCGCCTTAAGTTGATGCCTGGTAAATTAAGGTCTAGGTGGGACGGTCCGTTTGTTGTCACTAACATTTTTCCTCATGGTGCAGTGGAAATTAAGAGTGAAGCCACCAACAAAGTGTTCAAAGTTAATGGTCACCGCCTCAAAAATTTTTATGAAGGAGCTCAAGAGAACCTCGTGGAGGAAGTTCAACTGCAGGATGCCCTCTACCATGATTGATCACTACTGTGTTGAACCAAAAAGAAAAAAAGAAGAAAAAAAAAAAGAAGACAAAAGAAAAAAAAAAAAAGAAGAAAAAAAAAAAGTAGAAAAGAAAAAGCCACGATTAATGTCAATTGCCAGAGATTGAATCATTATTGGGGAGGACCCATCGCTCGTGCAAAATCTTCAATCACGCTGGCTAAGGACATTAAAAGTAGCGCTTCTTGGGAGGCAACCCAAGTTTTCTAACTCTTTCATTTTTCAAACTTTGACTTTTTTTTGCATTCACAGGAATCAAGACAGAAAATCGGTGCCAAGCAAGAAAATCTATCAGAGTTTGATTTTTCTGTCTTAATTTTGTTTGTTTTTCTTTGACAGATGATTTTTCACCGGTTAAATGGCGGATAACGGTACTCCGTGAAAATCTTTTTCGGTCCTTTCAGTTACCCACAAACACTGAAATCTGTATATAATTTTACTCAAAAAAAAAAAAATTTCTCTCTTTCTTCTTTCTTTCGAAATGGATAATCAGCTTGTCAACTTCCGCAAACAATTCCCTTCTCTCCCTCAAAATGCTTTAACTAACATTTATTGTGCAAGGTTTGAGAGGTTAAGGATGCTTATGCACAAAGGCATCCCTGCGGATATCTGTTGGTTAATCGAAGCAAAGGTCCGACTCAGGTGAATTTTACGACGCTCTTGTTTCATATATGCCAGGGCTAGGCAAAAGTTCATATGCAAAGAAGAGAAGAGCAAAAAGGTTACGGGTCTGCTATAAATGTGCAAGATGGACCTGTAACACAAAATGCAAATCAATTGGAATGACGTCTATAAACCGAGATGATAAAATTAACTTCATAAAGGATGGCATGAGTAAGGAGTCTTTAGATAACATTCTATTGACTCTTGAGACGCATCCTAGTGGAGATGTGCAGAGTGTACTTCTCGATTTATGGCCAATATTCCAAGATGAACATGAGCATTATAGTCTCGGGAATCTGACTCAAAAAGACCCTGTTTGCCAATTTTTAAGAAAATTGGATGGGAAGCCGACCATCGGCCCATAGAGAGCTTCAAGACGTTACTGGACGTAAAACCAGAGGAAAATGTGAGCCACAATCACACCTCCTGTAAGTATTTTTTTTTTTTTATTGTTTATTAAAAAAAATTCAAAAAAAAAAGAAAAAAAAAAAGAAAAAAAAATTAGCCGTATTTTTTGAAATATGTGTTGCATATTTTCAAACTTCTTCTGACACATATAGATTAGCCTTTTATCTTTGTCATATAGCTATTATCATTTCTGTGCTTCTTTTTCAAACTTATCTGACACGCAAATCTACCCCTCCTTTATAGGTGTAATTATTACCTTTGAGTTTTGATGCCTTTAAATAATGCACTTTGCTCTCTTCAGATCATTGATAAGGTGAGAGTACAAAAAAAAAAAAAAAAAAAAAAAAACAAAGAGAAAAAAATGGAAGTCACTTCAGTTCGTCGGATCAAGAGTGTTTGTGTCTTTTGTGGATCTAATCCTGGGAAAGATAAAGAGTTTGTAAATATTGCACACCATCTTGGTCGAGTGCTAGCTGAGAGAGAAATCCGTTTAGTTTATGGAGGAGGTAGTCTTGGGTTAATGGGTTGTGTAGCAACTGCTGCACATTTAGGAGGTGGCAAAGTCCTTGGTGTCATTCGAGTCCTTTATCGACCAAAGAAGCCCATTGGAAAAACATTAGGGGATGAAGTAATAGTATTTTGCATGCACCAACGCATGAACATTATGATCGCCAATGCTGATGCCTTTATTGCCCTACCTGGTGGTTTTGAAACTTTGGAAGAACTTTTTCAAATTACATCCTGGTCACAAAGAACTTTCACCAAAACCCATAGGTATATTAAATGTTAATGGTTTTTATGACGATTTGTTTTGTTTTCTTGATCATCTTTGTAGAAAAAGGTTCATCTCACAAGCGACACGTCAAAGTCTTGTAAGCGCTACAACTCCCGAACAATTGCTCGATCAACTCAATGCATTTGTACCACAACGTGATCCAAAGCAATGGCTCCACGGAATTGGGAACAAGGCGTGACAAAAAGCAAAAACTTGATTTGACTTTGTCTTTGTGAATTTTTGTTTTCTCTTATGGTTTTAGTTTTTTGTAATTTTTCTTATTTCGAGGCCGATTTGCGGTTTTACGGTAAGACCTTCTACACTCTACCTATCTTTATTTTGACATTGGGGACAATGTCTTTAATTAGTTGGGGGGAGGGATAGTTGACATTACCATGTACATAGTTTAGTTAAAAAAAAAAAAACTAATCTTTATTGTTACTAACTTTTTAGATGTATGATGGCGAGTAAGGAGTAGTTTTGCTCTTGAGACGCATCTTAACTTGCATTTAATAATAGTTCTTAAATCATCTTTGTTCTTGTATATATATTAAAAAAAATAAAAAAATAAAAAAATAAAAAATAAAAAAAAAATAAAAACACACACACACAATTTTGATCTTTTCAATTGATTTTGATACAAGCATGTCTTGAATGCGAGCTTAATTGATGATAAAAGTATGCAAAAGCAGTTTATAGTTGAATCATTTTCATGATATACATGTGTATATGATTGTGGATATTAGGAAGAAGGCATGGTTGAATTGAGTGAATGTTCCATACCTTTGTGAGTTTTGGGCTTTTCCAAGTTTGATACTTACACTTGGTTATTTTCTTTCATGAGTGATGTCAATTATGAATTTATTTTCTAGAACTTGCATTGAATCGATTTGAGATTACATTGGTATGTATGTTGCATGAAAATGACAGAGGCATTTTTTTTTCTTGACTTAGCCGCTTTGGCCAAATAAACCTACCTTGCATTTATCCAATTATTAACTCCCTCTAAACCTATTTGCCTATTCTTTGTTCTTAGCTCATTACAAGCTTTGAGTGAAAAACCATGTTTTACCTTACCTTAGGGAATGGGAGAGCATTGATTTTCTTATTGGAGGAGTTCTTTTGCTTGCAATGATTTAAGTGTGGGGGAATTGGTGTGCTGATACGAAATGCTTGGTACAAAAAAAAAAAGAAAAAAAAACAAAAAAAAAAAAGGAATAGAAAAAGGAAGGAATGTGTGAAGAGAATGAGCATTTTATGGTTTTGGGTAAAAAAAAAAAAAAATTATTATTCTTTCTACTTGAATTACTCCTCAATGCTCTTTTATTCTCTTTGGTTTTAACCTGCTATTATCTATATTGTTCCCTTCCTTCACCTTATAAGTTCCATTACAACCTTTTTGAAAGACCTCTTGATTTTTGCAATTTATTTGATCTAAGTAGTGGAGAATTGATGTATATGCAAGCCTATGGTAAAATACTTTCATAATTTGACTGAGTTGAGCGTAAACAGTTAACCTAAACACCTTGTGTGATTTGAGTGACACTTGTGAAGAATTTTACTCAATCTAAACATGCCTATTTCTGATTAAAGCATGATTATGCTATACTTTATTCTCAATTGATTTGATTCAACTATTCTTTGTTAAGCATACTTTACTTATTAATTATGGTTTATATTTGATACAATGCTTGTATTTAAAAATTAGTTGAATTGATTAAATAAAATATTACATGTTTGTGGGTATCATCCTGGTAAACCCTCACGAGACTACAACTCGTCCACTAGGGACACCTAGGGGTTTAAAGGCTTGTGGCACATGCTAAGTGCCATCGTGTTTTCCTACGGAAGTGGATTAGATTAGGTACAATCAGTTTTTATGTTTTTAGTTTAATAATATGATGTTTCTTGTATTTCTTTAGTTTCGTTGTTATGTGTTTTGCCCAGGAGTACAAAAGCTTAAGTGTGGGGGAATTTGATCAATCAATTTGAGACACTTATGTTAGCTTTGTATTAGGCATTATTAGATGTTTATTGTGCCCAATATTAGTACTTTAGATGAGTTTAATGTTGTTGGGCTTCATTGGGCTTTAATGCAAATATTGAATAATTTTCGGATTTTGATGCATTTTGACCTTTCTTCCTTGGTTAGGTCATAACTTGGGACTCGGTGATCCAATTGAGGTGATCTTGGTGTCTTTGGAAAGCTAAGACAATGCTCTACAAGTTTCATGAAGAACTCAAGAGCTGGATCGGAATGCTAAGGGTTCAAAATTTCCCTGCAATGCAGAGTGGGTTTGCTGTCACGGAACCATCTGGGCAGTATGCACATATTGGACTATATAGTGGGTTATAGGCCTCCTCTTGGGCTGAAACTTGGTCACTTGAAAGATAAGACCCATATCTCCAACTTCAATGAAGACCATTTTGTCAATAGATGTCGTTTTAGGCATGCTTCAGAAGCTACAAGTTGGTCTGAATTTGGAAACACGTTCTTCCAACCTAACTTGAGGTAGGTGAAGTGTTTTTGGCATTTCTGGAGTTCTAAAAGTCCAAATGACATGATTCAAATTGGAGATTTTCAAGGAGACAACTGGCTACAACTTTGATGAAGACATCCAAGCCAAAATACACCGTCTAGGTGATGAATTTGAAGCCAGAAGTCGGATAAGAGTTGTTGACTAAAAGCCACCAACCATACACCAACCCACCTACCATGCACCAACCCACCAACCATGCATCAAGCTTCCATTTTTGACAAATTTCAGATTCTTATAGCTTGTATTCAGATTATGTACATGTACAAATTGGCTTCTAGGATTAGTATAAATAGACCCAACCTCTTTGTATTAGAGGCATTCAATTTAGAAGTAAGTTTCAAGAAAGTTTAAGTATTTGTGAGAGTTTTCTTTCTCTTCTTCTTCATTCTCTTTGCAATTTCGTTTTTGTTCTTTAAATTTTGAGTTCTTCCTTCCCATCCATGGAAGGCTAGGCTCTCATAATCAATCCAAGGGATTAGCCATCTTGTTGTTTAATTTGGAGATCTTGGTTTACTTGTTCATATTGCTTAATTGTTATTCAAGTTTCTCTTCTTCCTCTTTTGATTTTTATCTAGATTAAATTGCTTAATTTGATTTAGATGTTGATGTGGTAATAGCTTTATTATCATGTATTCAAAGAGGATCACAAAGATTAAACAATATATTAAAGCTTTTTGATAGATTGTTTAACTTGGTTAAATTCTAGATCTTAAGTTAATCTATGTTGGATGGTGCTTACTTTATCTAACCTTGGTTAATCAAATCCTAGATGCTTATCTAGTAGAGAATTCTTGGATCATGTTAAGGCTTCTTGATGTGATCTAAGGCCAAGAACTTGGTTAGCAATTAAGTGAATTCCTTGTGATCAATGATGAGTTAAACTCAAGATCGGTAAATTTCCTTGGATTGGTTGTTTCTTTAGATTTGTTTACAACTTTGAATCTCCTACTTTTATTAATCTTGTTAATCAACAACAAAACCCCCCTTTTTTTTTAATTATCTTGATTTAATTAAATCTTTGTTTTTGGATCCTTGAGAGACGATTCGGTTCATTCTCTATACTACAAATTAGTTTGTGAACCGGTTATTTTATTTGATAGGTCTCGACAACCTCTTGTCAGCGGGCAAAGAAACAAACCACAATTTTCAAGTCATCTTCCGAAACTGAATATCGAGCCTTGGCTGCTGTGACATGTGAAATTCATTGGATCACTTTCATTCTTTGTGACCTCCACATTCCCTTCATCACCTGAGCTTTGGTTTATTGTGACAATCAATCAGCTCTCCATATTGCTACCAATCCTATTTTCCATGAACATACCAAACACATTGAGATTGATTGTCACATTGTTCGGTAAAAACAATTGTCTGGCCTCATTAACCTTCTACCTATCTCTTCCTCCCATCAACTTGTTGATATCTTCACCAAGCCTTTACCTCGCACACCCTTTCACCATATTCACTATAAGCTGGGAATTCTGGATATCTATTCTCTAGCTTGCGAGGGGGGTATTAGCAAATAATCCAAACACAACACATCTAAACACAGCCACCAACCCTCCAAACCATCCAAACACAACAGACCACATACCAGTTGCAGTTAGTTAATTTTAGTTTTCTGTTTTTAATTAAGTTAGTTATTATTAGTTAGTTAGTTACTGTTAGTTTGTTTGTTATACTTGTACAGCTGTAATTGGTTAGTTAGTTAGCTAGTTGAGTTAGATCCTAGCTGGATCCAACGTGTAAGGTCTTATATAAGGATCATTGATCAGATGAATTCAAGTTAACAAATCATTTTCACAAAATTCTATTGTTACCTCACCACTATTTCATTAACGTATTCAGTCAACCCAAAAAAATTATTTAGAAACATGTTGTTATATATTTTCATACTTTTATATTAATTTAATACATAGTTGTAAAAACTCGGTTCTGCTCTCGCTCTAGCCAGTTTAGTTGAACATGCTAGCCATTTTTCAGTCAAAGCCAATTAAAACTTAATGAATTAATAATAATTATATATATATATATATATAAGTCGATTCTTGTAATTTATTTTATCTAACTAAACTTTTTTGCGTCAAATCAGCTATCAAACCGACAAAATTGACTCATTGATCAGTTCAACTTGTAATTACAATTTTTCAATTATGGTTTAGCAAATACTTCTTTCTCTACCAGAACATCACATCATGTTGGGATGAAAGGGGGGGAACGAATAACTACAACTTCTTCACTTAGGCTTTGTTTGGTATTATGAAGGGAACAGAAAATAAAAGAATACAATAAAAAAGAAAAAAAGAAAAGAAGGAAAAAGTGTATCACTTACCTTATTTGGTATTATCCATTGGAAAAGGATGGATGTTTCCCTTCCTTTGTTTAGTTTTATTAAGGAAAAGAATGAAAATTTATGTAAAGAAATATCAAATTACTTTATTACCCTTCATCTAATAAAGTTAATTTACATGAAAACTTTCCTTGTCGTCACTAATTTGTTTGGTTAAGAAAAAATAAACAAACATAGCAATTGAATTATATTAAAAAATATTAAGGAGTTGTCACTAATTTATTTGATTAAGAAAACATAGCGTAGCAACCGAATTTTTTTTTTTAAGGAGTCGCCTCTAATTTATTTGGTTAAGAAAAAATAAGTGTGTATTTGTTGATTTCAATTTAAGAAAAAATTTATTTATTTATTTATTTAATTAAAAGAAGATGGTTAAATTGATTGATTTAATTTTAATTCATTATCAGTGTAAAAAAAATTTATACTGTTATCCAATAATACTTTAGCATATTATTAAAGAGTTAGACTTCCTCGGTAGTTATAATAGTTAAACTCCTTTAATGATGTGATAATATATGATTGAATGATGTGCTGACAGTGGATCAAAATTAAACTTTGTTGGTGTAAATCCTAGAGGCCAGTTGTATACTGACTTTCTAGATACTTTGTATCTTATTGTTTATTGTATATATGAGGCATTTCAGTTATTGTGTTATTTACTTTGTTTAAATATACATAATAAAGTCCTTAGAATAGTAAGTATAATGAAATAGGATATCAAGTGCATGAATTAATTGTAAGATCCTATTGGTTACTTTTGAAACACTATTCTGAAATGTCCCTAGTCAAATATTATTGTGAATTAGGACAACTGTAATACATTAAGACTAGTATGTGCATAAACTGATGATCATATCTCACAGATATGAGATATCAAGTCTTCACATGGATACACATTAGAGTAATGTTGTGCTGGATTGACCTACCATGATAACACTGCATGAATCGTTGCATGAGTGTCATGAGCGATTCTTACAGTAAAATGGTGTATATGGTCCTTTGACTTGAAGGCACTACAGTTCCCTACATGAAGGGGTAATGATACTGTCAAATGTTAGGAGATTATAAAGACGACTATTGGACATACTGCAAATCATGCAGAGGGATGTGAGTGGCATAGATAGGATTTGTCACTTATACTTAACAGGAGTGATATCTGTAGGCCTCTTGATAGAGTGAGAATGAAAATGCATGGCCATGCTCGAATAAATCAATATGAGATATTGATCTCATTTGTCTTAGTATGTCTATTTAGAGATCAAGAAACCAAAGATTGAACTTTACAAAAATGACCATTCCATTCTTTGTGTTCAATTTAGATATTTGGACAAAGGGACTAGACTACACAGTAACATTGTTTACGGAAAGTTTATATCAAATCACTGACATTCCTGTTACTTGAGTAGCAGTGATATATTACTAGATATCACTCACTGTTTGTATTACTAAAATTGAATTTTAGTATTACTGTCAACGTAATGGGAACCTACACGGTCACACACTTTGAATGAACTAATATTCGAGTTTAATATTCATAAGATGAATTTAATTAGGGATCTAATTATGACTTGGGCTTCTAGATAACTAGTTAGACTTTTAGTTAGACTAAATGAGCTAACTGAGTAGAGAGGCCGGCATATAATTGTGACCTAACTCAAATTATGAGCAGGTACTTCAATGCTCCTCTCATACTCTTATGACAGCTGTCACAGCTATATATATGATATATAGCCGGTACAACTACATAGAACACCGTAGAGGCACTGCTCAATTGTTGTGCTCGTGATTGACAACCGTTTCTTCCTAGAGGTAAATCCCTTAACACGTTTTATGATTTTCGTATGAATCCTTGGCTAAGTTTGAGATTTGGTTTTGTTTTTCGCTGCGTTTCTCGATTCCGAAACCCAACAAACTCTAATTTGATTTTAAAAGAGTTATTTGATTTATATAATTTGTTAACATAGGCCCACTATATAGTATTATAGTTCATCGCAAATGAACTTTTCATCTTTGAAAAACCATTCACCCTCACTCAAACCACTCCAAAACCAATCAACGAGTGTTCGCTCATCTTGTTAGACCTTCTGCTCATGTTAGTCATGACTTAAGTTCGAAACCAAGGTATGCCTGTTGGTAGACGATTTGTAATCCCATCATAAATTTTCATTAAGATTAGTGATTTGCCCTGACTTTGAATTAAGATTCTCACCTACACTTTTGATATTACCAAAAAAAAAAAAAAGAACACTCCAAAACCAATTCCTTCCCCCACAAAGAGAGGAGAAAGGATGCAGAACTAGCAGAAGAATATATCATAACAAGCAAAATGGTAGAATAATCAATTTAGAGAGAGAGATAATGAAGAAAAAGATAAAAAGATGGGAAAGAGGCCTTCCCTTCTTAATCTACTGATAAATGGGCAGATGAAAAATATTTGAGGTGTACAAAAAATTCATATATTCAAATATCTTTGATAAACATATTTTATATGCATAATTTAGCACCTCTCATTAGTCTATTCTTATGAAATTATTGCATATATGAAGTGAAAATTGCATAATTCCTCATATATTGGTTATGTTGTTACAAATTGAGCAGAACACCCGAAGGACTATTCAAAGCAGTTGTTGAACCAAAATATCATGAACTTGGATGTTGATATCAGTATAGCTCAAACAGAAGAGAAATGAAGACCTAAACTCAGTGAATTTTGGGTTACATCAAATTCAGGACAAATCAGAAAATTCCTGCTCAAACCTATACTCGGTTATTTGGTGATTTCTCAAGATCTAACCGTTGGATGTAGCTGAAATTTTGATATGTCATGCATGACATAATTCTCTATGACTTTCATGGAAATGAAGATTTCCAGATTAGCACCGGAAGTGGGTCAAAATTAGGCAAAAAGTTGGTGGCTGTCATTATTGATATAATCTGAGTAGTTTCGGAAAAATGGTCAGATCTCAAGATCCAACCGTTAGATCTGGCTGAATTTTTGACATGTTCTTCATGACTACATGTGCTACAACTTTCATGAAGAGAAGATTTCCAAATTATGAGAGGAACAATGACGAAATTGGTAATCTTCGGAGCTGAAATTTCAACCCATGTGCAAAGAGATTTGACAAAATTGTAATTGAATAGTTCTAGCTTTTGCCTATAAAAGGAAGGCATTTGCCACACTTAAGGGCATCCCATTTCTGAATTCTCTCATTGTAGTTTGAGTTAGGGGTGAAACTTTGATAAATTGTGAGATTTATACTTTGATTTCAAGGTTAGATCTTCCAATTTGTTTAAAGTAAATCCCAAAGCTCTTGTAGTTTGTATAATATAATCTTCATCTTATTCAAGTTTCTTCATCTTGATATCTAGTTAAGGTTCTTCCTAGAGTTAGGGGTGAAGCTTTCATAAATTGTGAGATTTATACTTTGATTTCAAGGTTAGATCTTCCAATTTGTTTAAAGTAAATCCCGAAACTCTAGCCCGTTGTGTTCTTGTCAATACCAAACAACCACTTTCATTTCTATCATGCTTTTCACTTATTCTTTTGTTTCCTTTAATATAATGAGTAGCTAAATTTCTATACTAGGATTGCAATTTGAACTCACACGTAATTTTATTCGTTTATTATATTCAAGAGTAGGTTGATTATCTTGAATTGTTTATCTTACTTGTTCTTAATGCTTTTAATTAATTGGTCATTAATTAAATTGAATTGATAAACCTTAAGCAACTTGACAAAGGGATTTTGGTTTTAGATCTAAGTAAGATAACATATGATCTTTGTGCGAAAGCCTTGAGTTCATATAGGATAGACATATACCTATATGACATATGTAACCATTAATGAAATCGGAACTTAATGAATTCTTCATTATTTGATAGACATAGACATATAGTTTATCATTAATTAAGGATATTTCTATTTGACAATTGAAAGAGGCTTATAGATAAGTTAAGGATTTCTAGTTAACAATTCAGATAATTAATTGATCTTAGATAGAAGTAAGAGAATCAAGTAAAGTGTGAGGAATAATTGCAATCCTAGGCTTGGTTAATTTGATCATTAAATTTTTCTTCTTGTATACTTTAATTTTTAATCTTTCATAACACTTCCTCTTAGTAAGTTGTTTAAATAAGATTGAGTTTTGTAAACTTTTAATAGATAGTTAAATTTAGAATTAATCCCTGTGGGTTCGACACTTTCTTACTATTATATTAGTTGATTTGCGATAACGTATACTTGCGTTTTGATTTACCACATCAAGTTTTTGGCGCCGTTGCCGGGGATTAATCCTTTATTTTACTACTATTAATGCTAGCATACTTGATCTTAATTTAAACTTGTTCTTTTATTTCTTTTTAATTTTTCGAACTGTTTTATGCGCAGTGCTCAAGACAAGGAGTTGATTCCTCTTAATCCTGAGATTGAGCGAACTTGCCGCAGAAACAGAAAAGAGCGTCGTCGAGAGTTATTGCAACAAAGAAGAATGGCTGACGATAACAGAAATCAAGAACTTGGGCTAGCTAATCAACAACCAAGAACTCTTAGGGATTATATAAATTCCTACTGCTGATGGAGTTCATTCAAGTATTGTCAGACCTCCAATACAAGCTAACAACTTTGAGATTAAGCTAGGAGTGATCTAGATGCTGTAAAATAATCAATTTGGGGGTTTGCCTCATGAAGACCCAAATACTCATATAGCAAATTTTCTGGAGATCTATGACACTTTCAAGCACAATGGATGTTCTGCAGATGCTATTCGGTTAAGAATTTTTCCCTTTTCACTAAGAGACAAGGCTAAAAGTTGGTTGAATTCTCTACCCGATAGCTCTATCACTACTTGGGATATGTTGGCACAAAAATTCTTAGCTAAGTATTTCCCTCCAGCAAAGAGTGCAAAGTTGAGGAATGAAATTACCTCTTTTCAGCAATATGATTCAGAATCATTGTATGAGGCATGAGAGAGATTCAAGGATCTACTTAGAAGATGCCCTCATCATGGGGTACAAAAGTGGCTTCAAGTTCAGACTTTCTATAATGGCTTGACCAACTCTCTGAGGTCAACCATTGATGCTGCTGCTGGTGGTGCATTGATGAACAAAACTGTTGATGAAGGTTATGATTTATTGGAAGAGATGGCTTCCAATAACTATGAATGACCTACTGAAAGAGCATCACAAAGGAGAGTGGCTGGAATTTATGAAGTAGATACTTTATCTGCTTTATACGCACAAGTAGCTGCACTGACCAAGAAGCTAGACTCAATTGGGAGTCAATCCAATCAACAGTCAATACATGCTATTCAGAGCCCTTTCATGATCTGTGAATATTGCTCTGGACCCCATTCTGTTGATCAATGCTTTTTTAATTCTGAAACTGCTAATTATGTGGGTAACTTCAATCGGCAACAACACAACTCAAATTCAAATTTCTACAATCCCGGTTGGAGGAATCACCTAAATTTTTCTTGGAGAAATAACCAAGAAGCTTCATCATCAGCTAGACCGATGGGACCACCTGGTTTCCAACAACAAGCTCCACAACAAGAGAAGAAATCTGTAATGGAAGAAGCCATCTTACAATTGACTAAGAGTACTCAACAATGTATGAATCAACTTCAAAGTCAAGGAGCTTCTATCCGGAATCTTGAGGTTCAAATAGGGCAATTATCTGGTTTATGAATAATCGCCCTCAAGGTAGTTTGCCGAGCAACACGGAGACCAATCCTATGGGAGGTAATAATGAACAATGTAAGGCTGTTACCCTCAGGAGTGGCAAAGAACTGGATGAGCCCATTCAAAAACCTAAAGAAAATGAAGATGAGAAGATTCATGAACAATCAAAGAGCAATTTTGAAGAGCCTTTTCCATTAAAGAAATCTGAGAAGAATGAACCCCCTCCACCTCCATTCCCACAACGATTTCAAAAGCAAAAGATGGACAAGCAATTCACCAAGTTTCTAGAGGTATTCAAGAAACTTCATATTAATATTCCTTTTGCTGAAGCTTTGGAATAGATGCCGAGCTATGTCAAGTTTATGAAGGAAATCTTGTCCAAAAAGAGAAGACTTGGAGATTTTGAAACTGTTGCACTTACTGAAGAGTGCAGTGCCATATTACAGAAAAAGCTTCCACCAAAACTAAAAGATCCAGGGAGTTTTACTATTCCTTGTACTATTGGAAACAAATTTTTTGGTAAAGCTTTATGTGATTTAGGAGCTAGTATAAATCTGATGCCTCTTTCTGTTTACAGGCAACTTGGATTGATGAAGGTGAAACAAACCAATCTAACTCTACAATTAGCAGACAGATCTCTCACCTACCCAAAAGGAGTGGTGGAAGATGTTTTAGTGAAAGTTGATAAATTCATATTTCCTGCTGATTTTGTAGTATTAGACATGGAGGAGGATCGAGAGGTTCCAATCATTCTTGGGAGACCTTTCCTAGCTACTGGTAGAACTCTCATAGATGTACAAAAAGGCGAGCTGACTATGAGGGTCCAAGATCAAGAGGTAACATTCAATGTCTTTAAAGCTATGAAATATCCTCAAGAATCTGATGAATGCTTCATGATTAATGTTATTGATGATAGCAAATTCGAATCTAGTACTATTGTTTTTAGTACTAATCCTTTAGAAGATGCTATTATTAATCTACCTTGTGAGGATAGGCAGGAATCCCTTGAGTTTGTGCAGTGGCTTAATGCATCACCGTCTTACATTCATATCGGAAAACAATTCGAGGATTTGGAGTTGTCCATGAAAGATGGGACTACAATGAAATCCTCAGTTGAAGAACCACCAGAGTTGCTGCTAAAGCAACTTCCTGATCATTTGAGGTATGTGTTTTTAGGAGAATCTTCTACCTTACCAGTTATTATCTCATCTTCTCTTAATAGTGTGCAGGAAGAGAAATTGCTAAGATTGTTGCGAGAATATAAGAAAGCCTTGGGATGGACCATAGCAGATATCAAAGGAATAAGCCCATCTATCTGCATGCATAAGATTCTCCTAGAGGAAGGATCAAAGCCCACCATTGAACATCAAAGGAGGTTGAATCCAATAATGAAGGAAGTAGTCAAGAAAGAGATTATTAAATGGTTGGATGCTGGAATCATTTACCCCATCTCTGATAGTTCGTGGGTCAGCCCAGTACAATGTGTACCTAAAAAGGGAGGTATGACTGTAATTACCAATGATAACAATAAACTAATCCCCACTCGAACTGTTACAGGTTGGCGAGTCTGTATGGACTACAAAAAGTTGAACAAAGCAACAAGGAAAGATCATTTTCCTCTCCCTTTCATTGATCAAATGTTAGACAGACTTGCTGGTCGAACTTATTACTGCTTTCTGGATGGATATTCGGGGTACAACCAAATTGCCATAGCTCCTGAAGATCAAGAAAAGACAACTTTCACATGTCCTTATGGGACATTTGCTTTTCAAAGGATGCCATTTGGATTGTGCAATGCACCTGCAACTTTTCAACGATGCATGATGTCAATCTTCTCAGATATGGTGGAGCAGTCAATTGAGGTATTTATGGATGACTTCTCTGTATTTGGTGATTCTTTTGACCTTTGCCTTAATAATCTTGCTTTAGTGCTTAAAAGATGTGTAGAGACTAATCTGGTACTAAATTGGGAGAAGTGCGATTTTATGGTTCAAGAAGGAATAGTCCTTGGCTATAAAGTTTCTGCTAAAGGAATTGAAGTAGACAAAGCAAAGATTGAGACAATTGAAAAATTACCTCCACCTACTTCAGTGAAGGGCATTCGCAGTTTCTTAGGGCATGCGGGCTTCTACAGACGATTCATTAAGGATTTTTCTAAGATCTCTAAACCTTTGTGTAATTTACTTGAGAAAGATATTCCTTTTGAATTTGATGAATCTTGCCTTGAAGCTTACAGGATTTTGAAAGAAAAGTTGATTACAGCACCAATCATTGTTGCACCAGATTGGAATATCCCATTTGAACTCATGTGTGATGCTAGTGATTTTGCAGTGGGGGCAGTTCTTGGTCAAAGAAAGAACAAAAAGATGCATGCCATTTACTATGCGAGCAAGACCTTGAATGATGCTCAACTCAACTATACTACCACAGAAAAGGAACTTCTTGCTGTGGTATTTGCTTTTGATAAATTTCGATCTTATTTAATTGGAACAAGAGTAATTGTCTATACAGATCATTCAGCAATCAAGTATTTGATTTCCAAGAAAGATGCTAAGCCGAGGTTGATCAGATGGATACTCTTGTTACAAGAATTTGATCTTGAGATTCAGGACAGAAAAGGAACAGAAAATCAAGTGGCCGACCACTTATCTAGATTGGACAATGACAATAATGAAGGAGGTAAAGTGCAAATTAATGAATGTTTTCCTGATGAACAACTCTTAACCCTTCAAGGTAATATACCATGGTATGCTGATTTTGTTAATTATCTTGTAAGTGGTATTTTACCTCCTGAGCTTAACTGGCAACAAAGAAAGAAATTTTTGCATGATGTAAAATACTATGTTTGGGATGAACCTTTCTTGTTTAAGCAATGTGCAGATCGAATTTTAAGAAGGTGTATCCCCAGTGAAGAAGTTGATAACATCTTGCATCAATGCCATTCATTTGATTATGGAGGACACTTTGGAGCAGAAAAGGCAATTTGCTAAGGTGTTACAGTCTGGTTTTTATTGGCCATCATTATTTAAGGATGCTTACTCCTTTGTTGTAAAATGTGACAGGTGCCAATGGACTGGAAATATCTCTAGAAGACATGAGATGCCCCTCAATAACATCTTAGAAGTGGAGATCTTTGACGTATGGGGTATTGATTTCATGGGTCCTTTCATCTCATCTTTTAATAACCTCTATATTCTTGTTGCTGTTGATTATGTTTCTAAATGGGTTGAAGCAACTGCTTTACCCACTAATGATTCTAAAGTGGTGTTGAATTTTTTGAAGAGAAACATATTCACTAGGTTTGGAACTCCAAGAGCAATAATAAGTGATGAAGGGAGTCATTTTTGTAACAAATACTTTGGAGCCCTTCTTGCTAGATATGGAGTGACTCATAGGGTGGCAACTGCATACCATCCTCAGACTAGTGTCCAAGTTGAGGTTTCTAATAGAGAAATCAAGAGGATCTTAGAGAAAACTGTGAATCCCACAAGAAAGGATTGGTCCAAGAGATTGGATGATGCATTATGGGCTGCGAAACTGACATACAAAACTCCGATTGGAATGTAACCATATCGATTGGTGTTTGGCAAAGCATGTCACCTTCCAGTGGAGCTGGAACATAATGCATATTGGGCTATCAAAAAGCTAAATTTTGATATGAAGCAAGCTGGAGAAAAGCGTTTCCTCCAACTCAATGAGATGGATGAGTTCCGTCTTCAGTCTTACGAAAATGCCAAATTGTATAAGGAGCAAACAAAAAGGTGGCATGATAAGAAGATTGTCAAGAGAGAATTCCAGGCAGGGCAAAAAGTCTTACTTTTCAACTCGAGGTTGAAATTATTTCCTGGAAAACTTAGATCAAGATGGTCAGGACCGTTCGTGATAGTCAAGGTGTCCCCATTTGGAGCAATTGAAATCAAAGATGAGAAAACTCAAGCCACGTTTAAGGTCAATGGTCAAAGATTGAAGCATTATTGGGGAGGACCCATCGATCGTGAAAAATCTTCAATCACGCTGGCTGACAATGAATGATCTTTGACAGATTACTTTTCACCGGTTAAATGGCGGATAACGGTACTCCGTGAACTTTGTTCGGTCCCTTCAGTTACTCACAAATACTAAAATCTGTATATAATTTTACTCATTTCTCTTTCCTTCTTTCTTCCCAAATGGATAACAGGCTTGTTAACTTACACAAGCAATTCCTTTCTCTTCCTCAAAATGCTTTAACTAAAATTTATTCTGCCAGGTTTGAAAGATTAAGGATGCTTATGCACAAAGGCATCCCTGCTGATATACGCTGGTTAATTGAAGCAAAGGTTCGATTAGCAGGTGAATTTTCTGACGCTCTTATTTCATATATACCAGGTCTAGGTAAAAGTCTATATGCAAAGAAAAGAAGAGCAAAAAGGTTACGAGTCTGCTATAAATGTGCAAGATGGACCTGTAACACAAAATGCAGATCACTTGGAATGATGTCTATAAATCGAGATGACAAAATTAACTTCATTAAGGATGGCATGAGTAAGGAGTCTTTAGATAACATTCTATTGACTCTTGAGACGCATCCTAGTGGAGATGTGCAGGGAGTACTTCTTGATTTATGGCCAATATTCCAAGCTGAACATGAGCGTTATAGTCTTGGGAATCTGACTCAAAAAGACCCTGTTTGCCAATTTTTAAGAAAATTGGAAGAGAAGCCGACCATCGGCCCATAGAGAGCATTGAAGCCGTTACTGGACGTAAAACCAGAGGAAAGTGTGAGCCACAATCACACCAACTATAAGTATTGCTATTTTGTTTCTTCCCTTCTTTTCTTCATTTAAAAAAAATTAAAAATTAAAAATTAAAAATTTAAAATTAAAAAATTAAAAAATTAAAAATTAAAAAATTAAAAAAAATTAAAAAAATAAAAAAAAAAATATATATATATATAGCCGTATTTGTTTGAAAAATGCTTTGTATATTTTCAAACTTCTCCTGACACATATAGGTTAGTCTTTTATCCTAGTTGTATAGCTATTATCATTTCTGTGTTTATTTTCAAACTTTCCTGACATGTAAATCTACCCCTCCTTTATAGGTGTAATTATTAGATCTGAGTTTTGATTCCTTTAAATATTGCACTTTGCTCTCTTCAGATCATTGATAAGGTGAGAGTACAAAAAAAAAAAAAAAGAGATGGAAGTAACTTCAGTTCGTCGAATCAAAAGTGTTTGTGTCTTTTGTGGATCTAATCCTGGAAAGGATAAAGATTTTGTAAATATGGCAAACCATCTTGGTCGAGTGCTAGCTGAGAGAGAAATCCATTTAGTTTACGGAGGAGGTAGTCTTGGGTTAATGGGTTGTGTAGCAACTGCTGCACATTTAGGAGGTGGCAAAGTCCTTGGTATCATTCCTAATCCTTTAGCCATAGGCAATCCCGCTGGAAAAACCGTAGGGGATGAAGTAATGGTATCATGCATGCACCAACGTATGAACATTATGATAGCAAATGCTGATGCCTTTATTGCTCTACCTGGTGGTTTTGGAACTTTGGAAGAGATCTTTCAAATTGCATCCTGGTTACAGCTGAACTTTCACCAAAAGCCCATTGGTATATTAAATGTTAATGGTTTTTATGACAGTTTGTTTTGTTTTCTTGATCATGCCATGGAACAAAAGTTCATCTCACAAGCAACACGTCAAATTCTTGTAACTGCTGCGACCCCTGAGTAATTGCTCGATCAACTACACGAATTTGTCCCACAACGTGATCCAGCAATGGCTCTACTGAATTGGGAACAAGGCAGCAACAGCAAAAAGCGAAAACTTAATTTAACTTTGTCCTTATGAATTTTTGTTCTCTGTTATGGTTTTAGTTTTTTTGTAAATTTTCTTATTTCAGGCTCGATTTGCAGTTGTCTGGTAAGATCTTCTACACTCCACTTATCTTTATTTTGACATTGGGGACAATGTCTTAAATTAGTTGGGGGGAGGATAGTTAACATTGTCATGCCATGTACATAGTTTGTTTATAAAAAAAAAAAAAACTAACAAGCTAATTTTTATCGATACTAACTTATTAGATGTATGATGGCAGAGTAAGGAGTAATTTTGCTCTTGAGACGCATCTTAATTTGCATTTCATAGTAGGTCTAAAAATAGTTTGTTCTTGTATATAGATTTATATTAAAAAAACAAAAAAAAAATAAAAATAAAAAAAACAAAAAAACGAAAAAAAAAGAGAGATTCATTTTGATCTTTTCGATTAATTTTGATGCAAGCATGTGCTAAATTGTAGCTTAGTTGATGATAAAAGTATGCAAAACAATTTATAGTTGAATTATTTTTCAAAATTCGTGGTATACATGTATATATGACTGTGGATATTAGGAAGAAGGCATGTTTGAATTGAGTAAATGTTTCATACCTTTGTGAGTTTTGGGCTTGTCCAAGTTTGATACTTATGCTTGGTTTATTTTCTTTCATGAGTGATGTCAATTATGGATGTATTTTCTAGAACTTGCACTGAATCAATTTGAGATTACATTGATCTGTATGTTACATAAAAATGATAGAGGCAATTTTCTTGACTTAGCTACTTTGGCCAAATAAGCCTACCTTACATTTATCCCATTGTTAACCCCCTTTGAGTCTACTTACCTTTTTTGTTGTTCATAGCTTTTACAAGCCTTCAGCGAAAAACCATGTTTTACTTCACCTTAGGGAATAAGAGAGCATTGATTTTCCTAATTGGAGGAGTTCTTTTGGTTGCAATGATTTAAGTGTGGGGGAATTGGTATGTTGATGTGAAATGTTTGGTAAAAAAAAAAAAGGAGAACAAAAAAAAAAGCTAAATTAAAAAAAAAAAAGAAGGGAATAAATGTGTGAAGAGAATGTGCATTTTAGAGTTGTTGGTAAAAGTTTATGATTCCTACTTGAGTTACTCCGCAATGCTTTTTATTCTCTTTGGTTTTTAACTTATTATTATCCATATTGTTTCCTTCCTTCACCTTATAACCTCGTTACAACCTTTTTGAAAGACCTCTTGATTTGTGAAATTTATTTGATCTAAGTAGTGGAGAATTAATGTATGTGCAAGCATATGGTAAAATACTTTCATAATTTGACTGAGTTGAGCGCAAACAGTTAACCTAAACACTTTGTGTGATTTGAGTGTCACTTGTGAGGAATTTTATTCAATTTGAATATGACTATTTCTGATTAAAGCATGATTATGATATGTATATTTTACTCCTAATTGCTTTGATTCAACTATACTTTGTTAAGCATATTTAAATCTGATACAATGCTTGTATTTAAAAATTAATTGAATTGATTAAATGAAGTAGTACATGTTTGTGGGTATCATCCTGGTAAACCCTCACGAGACTATAACTCGTCCACTAGGGACACCTAGGGGTTTAAAGGCTTGTGGCACATGCTAAGTGCCATCGTGTTTTCCTACGAAAGTGAATTAGATTAGGTATAATCAGTTTTTATTCTTTTAGTTTAATATTAGGTTGTTTCTTGTTTGAGGACAAACAACAAGTCAAGTGTGGGGGAATTTGATAAACATATTTTATATGCATAATTTAGCACCTCTCATTGGTCTATTCTTATGAAATTATTGCATATATGAAGTGAAAATTGCATAATTCCTCATATAATGGTTATGTTGTTACAAATTGAGCAGAACACTCGAAGGACTATTCAAAGCAGTTGTTGAACCAAAATATCATGAACTTGGATGTTGATATCAGTATAGCTCAAACAGAAGAGAAATGAAGACCTAAACTCAGTGAATTTTGGGTTACATCAAATTCAGGACAAATCAGAAAATTCCTGCTCAAACCTATACTCGGTTATTTGGTGATTTCTCAAGATCTAACCGTTGGATGTAGCTGAAATTTTGATATGTCATGTATGACATAATTCTCTATGACTTTTATAGAAATGAAGATTTCCAGATTAGCACCGGAAGTGGGTCAAAATTAGGCAAAAAGTTGGTGGCTGTCATTATTGATATAATCTGAGTAGTTTCGGAAAAATGGTCAGATCTCAAGATCCAACCGTTAGATCTGGTTGAATTTTTGACATGTTCTTCATGACTGCATGTGCTACAACTTTCATGAAGAGAAGATTCCCAAATTATGACAGGAGAAATGAAGAAATTGGTAATCTTCGGAGCTGAAATTTCAACCCATGTGCAAAGAGATTTGACAAAATTGTAATTGAATAATTCTAGCCTTTGCCTATAAAAGGAAGGCATTTGCCACACTTAAGGGCATCCCATTTCTGAATTCTCTCATTGTAGTTTGAGTTATGGGTGAAACTTTGATAAATTGTGAGATTTATACTTTGATTTCAAGGTTAGATCTTCCAATTTGTTTAAAGTAAATCCCAAAGCTCTTGTAGTTTGTATAATATAATCTTCATCTTATTCAAGTTTCTTCATCTTGATATCTAGTTAAGGTTCTTCCTAGAGTTAGGGGTGAAGCTTTCATAAATTGTGAGATTTATACTTTGATTTCAAGGTTAGATCTTCCAATTTGTTTAAAGTAAATCCCGAAACTCTAGCCCGTTGTGTTCTTGTCAATACCAAACAACCACTTTCATTTCTATCATGCTTTTCACTTATTCTTTTGTTTCCTTTAATATAATGAGTAGCTAAATTTCTATATTAGGATTGCAATTTGAACTCACACGTAATTTGATTCGTTTATTATATTCAAGAGTAGGTTGATTATCTTGAATTGTTTATCTTACTTGTTCTTAATGCTTTTAATTAATTGGCCATTAATTAAATTGAATTGATAAACCTTAAGCAACTTGACAAAGGGATTTTGGTTTTAGATCTAAGTAAGATAACATATGATCCTTGTGCGAAAGCCTTGAGTTCATATAGGATAGACATATACCTATATGACATATGTAACCATTAATGAAATCGGAACTTAATGAATTCTTGATTATTTGATAGACATAGACATATAGTTTATCATTAATTAAGGATATTTCTATTTGACCATTGAAAGAGGCTTATAGATAAGTTAAGGATTTCTAGTTAACAATTCAGATAATTAATTGATCTTAGATAGAAGTAAGAGAATCAAGTAAAGTGTGAGGAATAATTGCAATCCTAGGCTTGGTTAATTTGATCTTTAAATTTTTCTTCTTGTATACTTTAATTTTTAATCTTTCATAACACTTCCTCTTAGTAAGTTGTTTAAATAAGATTGAGTTTTGTAAACTTTTAATAGAAGTTAAATTTAGAATTAATCCCTGTGGGTTCGACACTTTCTTACTATTATATTACTTGATTTGCGATAACGTATACTTGCGTTCTGATTTACCACATCAATCTTCCTTTCCATTATTAAACTAATACCAAACGAAAGATTGGGTCAATCCTTAACCCTCTTTCCTTTTCTTTCTACTCTAAATTGCATACCAAATATACACTTAGAAACAGATTGATCTATGGGATCCCCAAGGTAAAAATTATTTTATTTTGTTACAATGAGAATATGGAAGTGTAAACCTATAATTCCCTGCAAATGACTTAAACCTCTAAACTATCAAAGGTGAAAATTTATTTTGATATGATATGAAACTATTGACATTTAATACCCCTAATTGTTTAGCCATAGACCTTTTAGGTGAAGACTGAAAAGTAGAAAATTTCTTCCTCAACTAGCTAAAATATGTCTTCCCTTCTTTTCGTAATTAAATTATTTTGGTTAGCTAACACTATTGCAATTAACATATCCAATATTCTAACATTTTTATTAACAATGATTTATATAATAAAAATAGAAATACTATTTAATTTAATGTGTTTTAATAATAATATCTCAAAAATGATTATTAAAGTTTAACAATGGTAAGATGACATGTTTGTTTCAAGTTCAGAAAGAAAAATATTAGAGGCTATTTGATTTATTTTTTTGTTTTCATTTTTAATTAGATATATTTTCATTATAATTAAAAAGATGCCACATTGTTATCATTTTGTTTCTTACTTTTAAAATTTTATGAAGGAAATAATAAAAATAACATTTTGTTGTTTTCACAATTTCCTTCACAAAATCTTAAAAATAAAAAACAAAATGAAAATAAGATGACATTTTTATAATTATAATAAAAACATATCTATCTAAAAATAAAAATACAAATACAAACTAAACACGCTCTTAGATAGCTATAATTTTTTTGCCAAAATGAATTTGCTTTGTTATTGGATATTGGATGGATGAGTGATTTTTACTAGTTTAACTTATCCAATAACCACCCTTAATTACTGATAAATTTTGAGTGAATTTTGTCAAATTCTTCTAGTTGTGTAATATTACTCATACAAAAATTGGGTACTAAAGCAATTGCAAATAATAATGGAATTTGATGACAAAGCAAATAAATTAATAGTTTGGCAATGATGATTTAATTGTGATGTCTTTGATGTCTTTGGTTTGAACCCCTTTCTTCTCAGTTTTATTATTAGAGGAGAAATGCTGTCCTAATTGTCTAAACTAGTTGAGTTTGGTTATTAATTAAGGCATTACTTCTTTGTGGCGGATGTTTTAAAGCTCTGAATACCTCCTAATCTCCAATATATCATATATCAGCATCTAGAAGATGTTTAGTTTGTTTGGGGCAATGTTATTTGGAATGTGAACTGGTCTTTTATTTAATTATGGTTCATTGTCATAACTGAATTTATGGTTTGATTAGGTTAAGTTGGACAAAATCGGTAAACCAGCCAGTTTTATGTGAACCAGTCATTTTATTTTTATAATTTTTTTTAATCTTAATCACTTGATTACTCAATTGAGAGTGATATGAAATTTGAGAATTAAGACCTTAAAATTTTATTATGCATTTTATTATTAATAATGTCTGTTATGAGTCATGTATATGTGTATATATATAAAATATAATTATAGCATCATCTGATTTGACTGAAGAGTGAAATCAATTGAATCTAAATCAAATTTTTTTTTAATTTCCTGTATGATTCGATTTTAACAAAATTAGTTTGGAGATTCACCCATGTCTCTACTCTCTAATGAAGTGAAAAAGAAATCCTTGAACTTAAATGTTTCTGGGTCGACATGCTCTTCCACATTAATCTATTGCTAAGCATAAAATGGACTTGGGCTTTCTATAGACACAAGTCTACAGAGAGCGAATAATTGCTTTAAACTTCAGTATTGGTGATACCGAAGACTCGTGGCCCAAAAGCTTTTCTATATCCTAAGCCCAATAAACTAACAAAGAAATCAAAACCTTCTGAACGCCTCCCTTACTAAGTTACTAATTATTATTATTATTTTTGGGTACTGTACTAAATTACTACTTACTAGTTCGCTTACCCGTGTGGCTGTTTCGCGGCCTTTTTTGTTTTTTTATGTAACATATGTACCAAAAAAAAAAGAAAACAATACGTACTCCTGCTAAATTAAATGAGAAATTTTTTTACTGATTCAAAATTTTCAATATTTGAAAATAGGAAATCATTTTTACCATAACATAAACCACTTGGATACTTTCATCACCCCATCATTTGAAAATGCATTAATTTTCATAAAAATGCTCTCATGGAAAACATCTTATCCTTAAGCTTGATTTTTTTTGAAAAAAAAAAGTAATGAAACATCACGTGAATATTTTCGTTGTAGCATAAAAAGACATTTTTGTTCTTTGTACATAAAAATTTAAGTTGAAAGAAAGACCACCTCAGTCTAAGGGCATACCAACAATTTTAGCGTAGATTTATAATAGAATTTACAATTGACTTACTAGAAGAAGAATCTTAAATTTAAACTCAACTCAAAATTGGCATGAGTGAAAAGCTAACTAGATGAGTTAATCCTCCTTAGCGTAGCATATAAAGATTGACACAAAGTAAATTTTTACTCTGTCACATATGTAACTCTTATTTGTTATGCTTTCTCCAAAGTGTTAATTAAAATGAAGTAGGTGTTACATGCCAATGGTGTGGGTATATAAAATATAATAAATACTCATTTTGGTCCTATAAAAATATATGTAACATCACGTTGGTCATCTATTTATTAGTGACATCAAATTAGTTATTCAATAATAATTAATATCATTAATTTTGTCTTTCAATGACTAATTTGATTTTATTTTCAAATGATTAATTGGATGATAAAAATGTGATATTTAAAGACTAATTTGATGTCGTATATATCTTTGAAAGATTAATTTAATGTATTTATAAATAAAGGACAAATGTGATATCACCTATATTTTTTAAGGATCAAAATGAGTATTTATTCTATAAAATATGCAGCATGTTACATACCTTTAACTGTTCTACACATTTTCAAATATGTTATTGTCTCTTGATTTCATTTTTCATTTATCCTTCCCTTATTTCAGTCTGCAATGCACATTGTACAAACACATACCCATCCTATGGGATATTCATAAAACATACTTCGGTTTTGTTTTTTATATAATGCAATTTCGATAGATTGGATTTACAGATACATTATATGATTTAATTCATAATTTAGATATTAAGCCGAATTAAATAGAATATAGATATTATACATATAATCTAATATACATATATTTTATGTATATTACTTTTAGCACCTAAAAATTCTTGTAAGTTGAGCTGTATGTTTTGCTAACTAGGAAAAAAGGCCAACTAGTTCTCAAGTTGGGTACATGGGCCAACGGCTAAGAAATGATCGAAGTAGAAATTAAAGCTCAAAATCTTTAAGCAAAAATAGCCTAGCAAAGACAAGGCATGGCAATGGGGTGGCTGAGAGTGAGTTTTTGTCGAATTTGAATTGCCCCTCACTCATGGGGATGAATATTTGAACATGTCATGTAAGAAAATATTAAAACCTGTACTCTACTCGCCCGCCACACACTTATGAATATTTTTTGAAAAAATTTATACAATAATCAATTATAATTTTAAAATTAATTAATCATTTTATATATACGAATAGACCGTTACGGTTTACAAAAAGATACTATTTTAGTATGAACAAACATATAGATTCAATGTATTGTTAACTATAAACCAAAAGAATACGATCTATCTACTTCCAACAAAACATTAGTATTCTCTTCTTCCCTTTTTTTTTTTTTGAATTATTACCCTACATTTTTTTTTACTATTGCAAGATAGTATATTAATATATAAATAAATGATTTTATTACTAACTAAGCTAAGCATGATGTTTATTTAGATGAGTTGTGCGGGACATGGCGGATTGACTCTAATCCCGCACCCAACCCACTGCTTGCAAGGTAGGTACCCGCTAGTTGGGGTGAGATTGCAAGCCTAGCAAAAACCTAATCAAGTGGAACATTGAAGAGCCAAGATTGAGTAGGGAAGTGGTTGCTGAAAGTTAGGAATTAAATTGACCAAGTCAAGACCAACAGTTGCTAAGATAGTGCTGGAAGGTTGCTAAAAAATAGGAGTGTGGCCAAAAGGAACATGAGATCATGCTGGGCAACATTTTTTAAGCTTAGGAGCATATAAATTAGCCTATGAAGACTTGTGCAAGAAGCAATTGCGAAGAGGCAATAGCAAAAAGGGAGAGTGGTTACTAAAATGTAAGGACATGGCCATTTGAATGTACAAAATCAATCATTCAAAATCTATCATATTTCATCATTTATCTTTCAGTCATTTACCATCTTTCCCTTTATTTTCGAGCCTTTTACTAGCTTTCTCTTGATTTCCCAGTCTTTTACCTTTTTTCCCTTTACTTTCCAGCCATTTACTGCTTTTATCTTTACATTTCAATTGTATTTCATGCTTTTGGTCACTATTCTTTACCGTACGTTATATTTCATTTCAAGGTGCTGTGCTTTCATTGATTTATCAATAAGAATTTCAGTTTATTTCATTACTAGTGCCCTTTTTATTACATTTTTATGGAAGGTTTGCTTCATAACCTTCAAAAACTCACAAAAAATAGTAGGTTTCCTTTTTTGGGGCAGCTTATCTTGTAAATACAACAAAGAAAATGTAAAAGCTAACCATATCGGCTAATTGTTATTGTAATTACTATTATATATTTTACCTTTTTTTTTTGGTGAACTGTTATTTTACCTTTTGGCTTTTATTGAATAACATTTCTTTTAGGATTTGTGTTTACACTATTAGTATTGACGCATTATTATTGTTAGAGTAAAAAAAAAATTAATGAGTTGTTAATACTGATTAAATGATAATATAAAAGTTATAATAAGATAATGTATAAGTTAACATTGATATGTATAAGTATAATGTAAAAGTTATACTGGCCAAACTTTAAACACAAATGAATGGTTTGGAATCAAAGAAAATCATGAAATATGATTTGATTTGGTTGATCTTTAAGAATTGACAATTTGGCTTTATTCATAAAATTCATAAATCTTGGTATATATTATCTGATTTGAGATTGACTTTTCAATCGAATTAGATTGGGAAATAAACACTATTAGTTTATTAGCTATTTTGAGTGACACCTGACCCATGATAAAAGGCTTGCTATCATTTGAGAAATTCTAAGATACATAGAAATACTGTAAATCAATAAAAGAATGATATATGGATTTAAAAAAATAAGTTCTACCACAGTTATAACTGAACCTCAACCGAGGTCTAGTTTTTTAATCCACATATTATTCTTTTATTAGTCTAGAGTACTTCTCTAGGTATATATAAGAATTTTCTCCTTTCTTAAGATGCAAATCAAATGCAATAAATAAAATAAAAAAAACATGTGGTTAGGGGTACAATTCCTGATTTATGTGTATGAAAAAATATCTATTAGGAAATGTCAACTCCTTAAATAGATCTCAGTATCTCGAGGAATTAGTCTCCGCAGTCACTCGCGAGGATACTCTAGGAAACAAAAAAAAAATTCCAAAGTTGAAAGTGATAAGTGGGCGTTTTTAAAATTGAAGAACCGAGTGTTCATTATCTGTTTTCAAAAGCTATCTACCTAGAGTAATCATATGTGCACATTTTTTTTTACACAATTTTTATACTTGGTTAACAATGAGTAAATTTTTGGTTAATATAATATATCATTTGGTTAATGGGTTTTGGTAATCGATCGATTACTCACGAACTTTGTTAATAATGAACAAATTATTGATTAATGAAGTATATCGTTTGGTTAATAGATTACCAACTTGTAAGTGATTGGTTATCAAACCCATTAACCAAACAAAATACTTCATTAACCAATAATTTACTTATCATTAACCAAATGTAAAAATGATATAAAAAAAATAGTGTACAACAAACATTTTCCATCTACCTATATGCATAAGGATCTTCGTGGACACCTCTGTTTTCCACTCAACACAACCATACTCATCAATGCATGGACTGCACGTCCCAATAAGCATGCTAGTCGCGAGATATACGATTACAGATTACATAAAGACGTAGTTTAGATCATGTTTGTTGGGTTAGCTATAGCTATTTAAAGAAACCTTGAATTAAATCAAACTGAAAAGATAACAGATAATTTCTAGGGACTAAAAACTGTACAGCTTGTTAGTAAATATACTTATCAAACTGTAACCAACACACGCTTAACAAAGCTCGTTCGTCAACCCAAAAATGACACAACGCAACAAAGCTAACAAAGCTAAGCAAGGTGATCATATTTACAAGCTGTGAATGATGTCTAATCAATAATAAGAAAATCGGACTGGACTGGCCGGTTCAACCAGTTAAATCGGAACCGGTCACTCCATTGGTTCAGTTTATCCTAAAAACCTGTTTAGCATGACAATCGGTCAAGAACCAGTGAACTAGTCAAAAACCGGTGAACCAGTTAACTCCAACCAGTCCAATTAGGTTCAATCGGGTATTTTTTTTGTTTTTAATTTTTACTAATTTAAATGATATCATTTTGGTCTAAAAATTAAATGTAAGCCAATTAAAATTTTTTTTATATGAAATTAATACTTAAACTTAGATTATATATAAATTTGAAAACTAAATGTATAATTGATTGTATATATCTTTGAATTGAAATTGAAATTCTTTTTTAAAAAATAAATTATAATACTGCTACTGAATACTTTCTTTAGACTTTCAAAAATAAATTATAAATTATTTTTTATCATTTATATTATTTTTTATTTATTTAATTAATATATATATTATTTAATTACCTAACCAATTAAACCTTAAATCAATTTTTTAACCGATTAAATAACTTATTCGATTTTCAGAAGCATATGTCTCATATGTCTAATAGTAACCTATCCGACCCCATACATTAAAGAACAAAATATGCTATGGCACTTCTCTTCATGACTCTTACCTCAAACAACATCATTGTAAACCCCATTTAGGTTATCTCTCTTTAAAGCTTTCATTTTTCAGCAATTAAAACAAAGAATATCCTTTTGCACTCTAGTCCTCTTTTGGCCCTTTAGTTGTTCGATGCTGATATGTAATATTAATCTCAGACGTCTCAGGCTATTAGTCCCTCCTTTTCAGGGCACGAGGCTGTAACTTTCTGCGTCTCACTCAATCACAGAAGCAACCAAATTCAAGTGCTCCCTCTTTCGGGGAAATCAAATGGACCATGGATTTACTTCAGCCTCAGGCCAAGCCTCAGCCTCCTGTCCCAGTCCACAATTATTGCAAAGGAGTATATGTGTGGTCGCCTTTATTCTTTTATGTGCACACTATGCATTCTCCTATATATCTTTTTCCATTTTAATATAAATCAATCACCGTGTTTTCACACTTAAATGTAGTGTTTTAAAAATTGGTTCAATTAGACCAGTTCAATTGTGGATTGAAAGCTCTATTAATTTTAATTCAACCAAAGAATCATTCGAGTGGTTAAATCATTAAAAATTATTAAAAAATTAAGAAATAAAAAATTGGTTGATTTATTCATCAACTTTTAAATTAAATTTTTATTAAAAGAAATAAAAAAATAATTCTTTAAAAAAAATTAAGATTTAACTTTTTTAAAAATTGAGTTAAGAGTTTCTATAGTTCTAATCTTTTTTTTTCATAAAATAAGTAGTGATTATCTGATTCAACCATCTTTTAAAACATTGCTTAAATGTTAAACTAATTTTTATTTGAACAGTGAGACTTTAAGCGCAAGGTATTTTAAGTGAAATTCACAACAGACACGTGGTTATTTAATATCTTTCTTGAGCCTTAATAATTGCAGTGCTAAAATTTACTTTGTTCCAATTTTTATAGGGAGATTAGAGGCATGCTTGGAAGCGTTTTTAAAAATAGTTTTTTTAAAATAATAGAGAAAAAAAATATATTTGGGTCAATATTTTTTATAATTGTTTTCAAATTTTGTTTTATAAAAAGAGTAATTCCCAAAATAAAAAACAAAAAAACATCAATTAAGTGTTTTGAAAAATAATTTGAAAAAAAGGAGAATACATGAGAAAAACTGTTTTCATTAAAGGCATTGTAAGTAAGTTATCTCATTTTTTAATCCTTAAAACAATATATCTAAACAGGTTTTCTGTTCTTTTATTCTTAAAAAATAGTTGTGTTTTCTATTTTCTGTTCTTATTTTAAAAATAATTTTTTAAAATAAAAAACAATGACACTTCCATACAAGCCCTAATATACTTAATTCCTACATAATAGACTTTTTATACGTTATTCAGACTCAGACTAGAGACTAGAGACTGAGAGGCCCACTTTTATAAAATAAAAATAAAAACATTGTAAAAGGTGTTTGTCTCTATGTTTGAAAGTGCTTCCTCCTGTTTTGGTTGTCATTGCTATTCCTAACACTAATTCTTCCCGGAGAACAAAAACTCACTCCTCCGACCACCGAATCACGCGGCGGCGCCGCCAAGCCTTGGATCATCCTCAACTCCGGCACGTGCTCCGACACGCGCCACACCTTCACGGACTTGTCCAAGCTCCCCGTGTACACCATCCACCGTTGATCACCCTTCCCATTCTGCAACAGCTGAAGATCATGCTCATGCACATGCTCAATGTCTTCTTCTTCAATGGCGGCGATGCACTTGATGGGCCCAGTGTGACCCGTCAGAACCGAAAGCCACGTGTGTGCCCCACTCTCCTCCCTCTTCCACACGCAAACGTTCTTATCGGCGGAGCCACTGAGCACGAGGTTCCCCGCCACCGCAAGGCACAAAACAGCTAGCTTGTGCCCTCTCAGGGTGCCTCCGTGGGTGACCCTTTTCTTCTGGTCACGTTCCCAGAAGTTCACCACCCCATCGGAGGACCCACCGTAAACCACCGTCGACGAACGGTTCACCGCCAGAGCCGTCACCGCACTCTCCTGCTCCAACAGAACCCGTTCCATCACATGCTTCGTTTTATTCTCTTTCCCTGTGTATTCTCTCCTCCACATCTTCACCGTCCCATCGGCAGAGCCCGTGAACACGTAGTCCTTGAACCCAGCCACCACCGAGTTCACCGCGTCGTGGTGAGCATTGATGGATTCTAAGCACTTGGAATCTGACACGCGCCAAACCTTGAGCGTTTTGTCCCACGAACCAGAATACAATAAACCTTCCTCCTCGTCCATGCTCAAGCTTGAAACCGCATCGAAATGCTTGATTTTCAAAGCGTTCTTGTGCCGCCGAACCTCAACGTAGTTCCTGGGATTCATAGAACTCTTGACGTAATCTTTGAAAGTTGGCAAGCTCCCTATGCGTTTGTGGTAGTTGGGATTCTTCTGTGAAACCTTCCAAACCCTGATCTTTCCGTCTTTGTGACCAGTGAAGATTTTATCGTTGGAAATCACTATGGCTTTGACTAACCCGCTGCTGGATTTGAAACCCGTGTAGTCCTTGAGATTCTTCCACACCCTTATGTTCTTGCTATAGGAACCAGTGTATAACAAGTCCCCGGAAACCGCCAACGAATATATGTGACCCTCTTCGCGCACCAGCGACCCCACGAGGCCATTTTGTGGGATGTAGAGGTCTATTGGCGACGAAGGTAGCAGCCATGGTGACTTGTTGTACGGAGAGGTGGGTTGGTTCCACGGTGACATCATGTATGGGGAGGCATTGCTGCTGGGACTGTGTTGCGTGAAATCGTCGTCGTTGTCGTTGTGGTTGGTGTTGTGGTGTGACGCAGGATCGGAATGCAAGAAGGCTCCGAATTTGGGACGGTGTAAGGGGCTTGGTTCTACTAAGATGATACCACCTTTCATGTTTGTTATTTACGAAAATGAAGAGGATGAAAAACAGGGAAGTTAAAGGATTTGGTGATTGTTGTAAGTTTGTGTGTGTCTTTATGTTAAAGAAAGACAGAGAATTGAAGGTTCAGAATGGCTTCTTTGGTTTTGAAGGAGGAAGAGAGAGGTTGAGGGGTATTGTTATGTGGCGGAGTGAAAAACTGGTAGAGGGGTGAGGGAGGGGTTGCGTTTATATGGGGACAAATGGATAGATGGAACAGTAGTTGCAGGACACGTGGTGATCCATACCATAAATTGGGTGTGCTGGTATTTTCTTATTTTTTAAATTTAACTTTGATCTACATATAAAAGTTTATTAAACTATATATGTGTTGCCACGTTTGATTATAAAAATTATTTCAAAATTCAAACTCTTTTACATATAAATACTATACGGGCAGAAAACATTCAAAATTTATTAAGATTTGAAGGTGATAGTTAGATAAGTTAAAATAGTGAGGACTATTATTTATATAAAGTATATGACAATAAGAATTCATTCTGTCAAAAAAAATTAACACTGTTCTTAATGCTTGTTGGTTGGTTTTGTGCATAAATACTTATTTATTAAATTCTAACACGTATTATAAACATTAAATTTATAATATTCTATAACAAAATTTAATCATATTATTTTTACAATGGAAAATGCTAAATGTTATGAAAATATTTTCCCAAAACGACTTACGAATGCATTTGGCTATTGTGTTTTGTCTCTCATGTTTCTCATATGAGTTGTTTTTAATTTGAAACCTACCATGTGGTTGAGATAAATAATAACCACGTCATTCGTGCTCTGTTTCATGAAAATTGTTTCGTGCTATATAGCACTATTCTTTTGCAATACATACGAATTGCCCAACTTTATGAGTGTGTAGAAGGGATATAGATCCACCTAAGATTTTTATATGTTAAGGTAGTAAGATCAGAGATGCACAGTAATCCTGAATAAGAGGAACGAAGACTTACATATAAAATTTTGTTTATTGTTTTAACATATTATGGTCACGTTAAAAACCAGCATAAAATTTGCATAAGAAAAGACGAAGGATAAGGAAGGAGAGGATTATTATGAGTAATTTTGTAATAATTTGGTTTTGCGGCTGAGGATTATTATATAGCTTTACTTCGTTTTCTTTGTTCTCTCCTTCGAATAATCCTTGACTTTTGGTTTGCAGCATTAAATTACTATGTCATAAAAAATTTCGAGCGCGACATAGGTAGACATCTTGAAGAAGGGATTTTTTTTTTCTTTCTTTCTTTTCCAAAATCAAACAAGGAATCACCTAACTCCGTACAATGAAGGCAGGCCTAATGTTGAAATTGTTTGATGAATTTAATGCTATAAATTTATATATACTGCTACATTTCTGGACTAAAGTCTGCTGGTAAATCTGTTCCAAAAGACCATTTAATATTGTTTATTTAATTTAAGAATTTAAGTTTGATTTATTAATAGTGTAAAATTTTTTTATACTATCATCATTTATCGAATCATATATTATTAAATTATTAAAAGAGCTTGACTATATATCATTACAATTACTTAAGATGTCAATTTTTTTTAATAATGTGCTAACATATTATTAGATTATAGTATAAAAAAAACTTTATATTAACTGTGAATCAAAATTAAAATCTTAATTTAATAATGTTAGATTCTCACTTATTAATGATAACAATCAAAATCCTAAATTTAATTTATTCACATTGAATTAATATTCATCAATGTTATAAGTGTCTTACGTGTCAACCCTTTATAATGACAATGTATTCATTAAATTTAAGACATTATATAAGTGGACAAAGCATTTGGGTAGAAGTTTTTTGTTGGTAGTGCATTTCAGCAGAAGTTTTTTTTAATAATAGAAATGTTAATATAAATAGGCTACTCCAGTATTACTGATAACTGCGTCAATGACATGTTTAATATCCCGAATGGCGGGCAAAGTTCCACTAAGAAAATTACTTCCAGAATACTCAATACTTTTCTCACACGGACATTTGAGTAGAAGTTGGATGTATTCTAATTATTTAAAAAAAAAAAAGTCTACCTTGCTGTTACTAAATATCTTATAGCATAAGCTGGCAAGTGACATGGAAATATGGGATGGATTAGTCTACAACTTAGAAAGGAACATGAGAAAATTAAAACCAATCCACCAAAAATAATAACGTCTAATTTGATTATACAAGTGAACTTGATCTCTTCCTTGATTATTACATATATCACCTGTCGTTTGAGTTTGAATATGTTCTTTCGAATAGTGGCAAGCATGAGAGCATAAGTGAAATAAGCACTTAAACTGACATGATGCAGTTACCCACTTTTCCCTCACATGCTCAGTTTGCTATAATTAAGATTGTATTTATATATATGGTAAGGTTCAACATGTTTATTAGGTCAAATTTTCATATTTTTGGGAAGTTCGAAGGCAATGGCACAGCTGGCCATGAGCTCGAATTAGTAGTACAAGCTGAATTCCTTGCCCGACTTGCCTACGATCCAATAACATGCATCGTTCAGTTTCACTCACAAATTGGGAATGAGAAAATGACTTAATAGTGCAGCTTGTAAGAGATAATTATTCTTTGGTTTGGCTTGGAAAATTAACCAAGTATTCAACTACATTAACTAATAATTTACATACTGTTAACCACGTATCAAGTATCAGTATCAAAATAAAGATAATTTATTGGTTAACCGTATGTAAATTATTGGTTAATGTAGTTGAATACTTGGTTAATTTTTCAAGCCAAACCAAACTGGTATTATCTTTCACAAGAAGAACTAAAGGGTCATTCTCCCATTGGGAATTGGGAGAATGACTTTTTAGTTCTTCTTGTGGAAGATAATAGGGAGAATGACCCCTAAGTGCAGCTTAACTATAAGGGAAAATGACTTTTTAGTTTTTCTTGTGGAAGATAATAGGGAGAATGACCCCTAGGTGCAACTTAGCTATAAAGGTGGACAGTTTGGTTCTTTTAAAAAATTAACCAAGTATTCAACTAATTTAACCAATAATTTATATACAGTTAACCACGTATCAAGTATTAAAAATGAAGATAAATTATTGGTTAACTGTATATAAATTATTGGTTAAATTAGTTGAATACTTGGTTAATTTTTGAAAGGAACCAAACTGTCCACCTTTATGGCCAAGCTGCACCTAAAGGTCATTTTTCCAAGATAATACTAGTTTGGTTCGGCTTGAAAAATTAACCAAATATTTAACTACATTAACCAATAATTTACATACGGTTAACTAATAATTTATCTTCATTTTAATACTTGATACGTGGTTAACAGTATATAAATTATTGGTTAATGTAGTTGAATACTTGGTTAATTTTTCAAGCCAAACCAAAGAATAATTATCTCTGACAAGCTGCACTATTAAGTCATTGGGAAAATGACTTAATAGTGCAGCTTGTGAGAGATAATTATTCTTTGGTTCGGCTTGAAAAATTAACTAAGTATTCAACTACATTAACTAATAATTTACATACTGTTAATCATGTATCAAGTATCAAAATGAAGATAAATTATTGGTTAACCGTATATAAATTATTAGTTAATGTAATTAAATACTTGGTTAATTTTTCAAGCCGGACCAAACTGGTATTATTTTCCACAAGAAGAACTAAAAAGTCATTCTCCCTAAGTCATTTTCCCTTGGGAATTTTCACATGACAAGAGCTTGAGCCAAAACTTGGCCAAGTCATAAAAAGTTGGTTGAACCATAAGCGCTTCTCTCCAAAGCTAGCTAAACCGAAACAACCACGGTTTCAAGTGTTTCCCTTTTTTGTAAGATTCCCTAATGGAATAATGCCAATGGCTCCATAAATGGGAATCGCCTACGTAAACTAATACCACTAATATCTGTGTTCAAACGGTGGTTTGATGACGACCTTGTTAGTGTGAAAAAGACCTTGCCCAGAGCAACAAGAACTAGTCCCTAGCTAACGGTCTTGCCAAGGTATTTCTCTCCACCTATCATACCAGGGAAAGCTCCAAAAAGTAAAATAGATATAGGTTAATGAGGAAGCTATCATACAAGTTGGGTTCACATTTCATATACTGTGTGTAGAATATATATTAGGTGTTGCTAGTGTTTAAGAAGTATTTAATATTTTTTAATAATTTTTTTTAATTATTTAATGAAAAAGTATTTAATATTTTTTGTGTTCTCAAAATATTAAATGCTCCATTTTTATCATTAATACTTTTTATTTTAAATTCTTAACCAGTATGCTAAGGGACTCGTTAGCAAATACCTATATATTATTATTATTAACCAAGATTCATGACCACGTAATACATTAGAGGCTTAGAATTTCTCAAAATGAGAAGATTTGATACTTTGCCACATTTGATGAGTCAGATGCGTGCTAGCGAATAGAGTTTTGATACGAGTCAAGGGACAATTTAGGTCACAATTCATAAGCATCACGGATGTGAGCTTAATGACCATAAAAATGCACAAAGATCCGTATAAAACATGTGGGTCAAGTTTGTTTGTTTGATCAGTGGACAAGTGTTTGAGATGGTGATCCATACCTGGCTGTTTAACGGGAGATCAATGATTCAAACATTTTAAACTTATCCAAGTGTCTAATGCATTGCAACGAAAAATATCGGTTTGAAACTTAATACTACAGAAGATGAGCTAGCTGATACAAGAAATCATTCTCTAGCTGTGCGTCACCCAAAATCTACAACATTTATAATACATTTTTTAATGGATGTTGAATAATATTTATGGTTTTTAAGTCAACACAAAGTTGCCTTGCTGGGAAAACTACCGATTTCGATTGAATTTTATTTGCAAACCGTATTTAATTCAGTGTATAGAAATTATTTTATTGCGGTAGGTAAAGGTATTTTAAAAGTTCTTTGAAGCAGCTTTCTTCAATATGTGAGCAAGAATTTTACCGACATTTTGACTTTAATACAAATCATTCCAACTGCATTAGGGATTGGGCTCTCACTGCCTTTTCGCGCGTGCATATACAATCGTTTACTTACTGTCTTCGTCATTTCGTATTCTAGTATCTAATTAGATTAATTTTGGATTATATTTTTCTTCTTTCTTGCATAAGAATTACATGGTTTATGCCTACATTTAGAAAAAGAAAAATTACACGTTTCTTTAATTTGATTGAATTTCATATCTTTTTATAATTTCCGTTCAACTGAAAATAAATTTTGCATTAATTAAAAAAATTAAATAATCATTTCCAAAAGATTATAAAAAAGTGATCTTCAAAATGAAATATAATGGGTTCATGAACTTCAGTAATTTTTCTTTTAGGCTGGTCCAAGCACTATAAAAAATAGTTATTATATATGAGCACTGATATTTCTTACGGAAGATCACTTTATGAAAACTTATGAATGATGACATGACATCTTTTTTTTTTTGATAAAGGGGCACCCTCTTTTTTACTCATCCAAAAAATAATTAAAAAATTAAAAAGAAAAAAAATTAGGGTAACAGCTCTTCCACAATCAAACACACATCTGCTCCAATGTTGAAGCATTTCATCCCATAAGCACGCCACTGCCATTCCAATTACAGCCCACCACCGCTCAAGTCGCAGGCCATCATCGCTCCAATTGCAAACCTCAACTGCTCTAGATGTAGATGCTTTGCTACTCCATGACAAACCATTGTAATATAATTAGGTAGCATTCCACTTCCCTTTGTTTTTTCCCTTTTATCCTTATTCATATGATAGAGTCCACCCCCTCATGTTTATTATTTATCTTGTTCATATGAGAGAATTTTTTCAATGCCAAGTAAACTGCATACCTCTTGAATAATAATTCTTTCATTCATTTGTTTAATTTATTAATCTAATTTTAATTCAAGCATCAAGCTTTCTAATAGTATGGAAGAAGGATTTGTATCTTCTGAAGAAGATGACATTAATGAAAGAAATCAAGATTATGATAATATGGAAGATTAAGTACCTAAAGTTGGGATGACATTTAATTCTAAAGATGAAGTTATTAGATATTACACAAATTATAGTCTATGCAAGGGTTTTGGGATTTCTAAAATAAGTTCAAAAACTGAAGATGATGGAAAGAAATATTTCACTCTAGCTTGTAATAGTGCAGGAAAGTATGTAAGCAATCCAAAGAATCTTTTGAAGCCAAATCATAATACAAAAACACAATGTATGGCTAGATTGAATGTAGATGTATATTTAGATGGAACAATCATAGTTTCAAGGGTTGTGTTAGAGCATAATCATGAACTAAGCTCAACCAAAGCACAAAATTTCAGATGCAACAAAGATTTAGGGCCTCACATAAAAAGGAGACTGGAACTCAATGATCAAGCTGGGATTAATGTGAGCATAAATTTTCAATCTCTAGTTGTTGAAGCAAATGGGTATGAGAATCTCATGTTTGGGGAAAAGGACTGCAGAAACTATATAGACAAAGTAAGGAGGCTACGACTTAGGACTGGAGATGCTGAAGCAATTCAAACTATTTTGTTAGAATGCAAAAGAAAAATAGTTAGTTTTATTATGTAATGGATGTGGTTGAGAGGGATATATGATGACTGACATCGTTGGATTCCTGTGTATGTGATAGACACATTTTGGGATGGAATGTCAACAGCACAGCGAAGTGAAAGTATGAACTCATTTTTTGATGGGTATGTTAACTCAAAGACCACATTGAAGCAATTTGTTGAACAATTTGACAATGCACTAAAAGATAAAATTGAAAAAGAGAGCTTGGCTGATTTTGGTTCATTCAATACCGTAAATGCTTGTGTAAGTCATTTTGGTTTGAGTCCTAATTTCAAAAAGTATATACCAATGCAAAATTCAAAGAATTTCAAGTTGAGGTTGCTTCTATGATGTATTGTAATACTTACTTTGAGAGGTCAGAAGGCTTGATTTTGATATACTCTATTGTAGAAAGTAAGAAGGTGTATGAGAGAATTGAAGATATAACGTTCAATGTATCCTTCAATGAAGAAGAGTTTGAATTGCGATGTGTATGCGATTTGAGTTTAAAGGTATTTTATGCAGACACATCCTTTGTATGCTTAAACTCAAAGGTAAAATTGAATCGGTTCCATCTAATTATGTTTTGTCACATTGAAGGAATGATCTAAAATGAAGGCACACATTAATTAAATGTGGTTTTGATCATTTAACTGGAAATCTTGAATTGCAATGACTTAATTAATAAAATGTGTGATGCCTTTTATGAAGTTGGTTCTTTTAGGGTAAATACCGATGATGATTTCTTGAACGTGATGAATTTGATTAAAGACTTAAGGCTTGAGTTCAAAGAAACATCTCCTAATATTTTAATGGTATCTAAAGATATTAGTACTATGGTTCCAAATCAAGTGACTAAAGTACATGACTCTATAGTGGCTTGTAGTAAAAGGCGTCCTCCATAAAAAAGGAAGGCATCTAAAGTTGATCATATTGTGAAGAAGAAGCTTGCAAAGAACAGAACCCAACAAAATAATAAAAAAAGTGAAAATTATGGAAGCCAAAAAAGAAGGTGATATCAAAATTTCCAATTTTAGATGGTAGGATCTTTGTGCAACTAGAGTCACGAGAAATGAAAGTGAAGGTTTTATGTGATCTCAAAATGAGTGAAGCAATTTATGGTGCAACCAAACAAATCCAAAAATAAAGACGTAAAGGAAAGGGATTAACACGTAACCTTCATCCTTGAGCTCTCTGAGGAAGGCACCGAAACCCATCTCTTTGATTGATTTCATTACGTTCTTGACCATCAATGCCATCTCTCTCCTCTTCCTTTCCTCTCACCGCTCCACAGAAGAGGAATTCAAGAAAGCGTGATGGTGGCTAGCAGAAGAGGAAGCTCGACGATGGTGGGTAGGGGAAGAGAACGCAACAGCCTTGCAGGACAAAGGCCAACGAAAGAAGAAGCGAATGTGAGAAGCCTTGTTTTCTTACTCAGTTAAATTGCATTCCACGTAGGATTCCATGTCATTCGTGGCATTTTTACGAAATTTCGTTCATAACATTTAGCATTTCCGATTATATATGTGCAATATGGTCCCCTCTAATTAATGTTTATATTAAATTTATGTTTAATTCATGTTAATTTTTGTGTGCCTTTGGTTTGTCTTGTTCTAGTTTAATTTGCTGTCGATGTCTCTTCTCACTACATATACTCTTGTCCTAACTGACACAGCAGTCATAATTCAATTTGAACACCACCTTTAATTCAACACTTTAGTTTAGCTCTTCCAATTATTTGATTTATTAATCAACACAAATCATAGCCATTTTTCTGTGTTTTATATGGGTGCTTAGTAGAGATATTCACACAAACTCTTGGCATCCCGCATGAGTGTTTACGTCATAGCTTCATATCATAAGCTTAAAGATACAAAGGCTCGCAATTTGTCATTTCAATTTCATGGGTTAAAAATGGACCTTCTTATCTATATATGCTTGAATTTGCACCACGCATGAACCAATTCTTATGCAGTTATATCCGCGCATGGCTCATATTTTTGCTGCAAGACAGTCCTCAATATGTTCAGCCTGATAAATGCATAAAAAATTGTCCATTGCAAAATCTGCAAACATACGTGCCAACTATATATAATGGCCTCACCAAGTCAAAATTACACCTAAAGAGGAGTTACAACTTATGGTGACATTCATCAGTATCACGGGCTAGAAATTTGTCATGGACACTTGGCTAAAAATGCAGCTTCCTTTCATGTAGATTTGACAATAGTTCATGGTTGCACCCAACTGCCCTGCCTCTTGAACATGTGTAAGTGATACAGTCCTTGCCGTTTTGGCCAGAGATATAAAATAATATAAGAAAAAATTCAAGCAAACATTTTCTGCATTAAATTAATTTACTTATACTTTCTATGACTGTTTGCTAATCATCAAACACGTTATCCTAATTCCAAACATGATTCTTACGTAATATACTTTAGTGGTATTCTCATATATATTACTAATTAATATCGAAGGATTACAAAAACAAAAGAAAGTTGGGAATTAATTGTTTACCAAAAAAGATAAGCGCTGAATATTGCTATTAGGGCAAGTGTCCACTAGATTGTCACAGTTGTAACAAAATTATATAAGATATATCAATGTTATGAGGTGAGAGTATAGTTGGCGTGATATAATAATTCTTTTAACCTTGTTTGATGATCATCAAACATAGTCATAAACCATTTAATAATCATCGTTCTCTGATAATCTCATATGATTACATAAACACATACTTGATTTTGGCAGCAATTTACATTCGTTAACCAACTTGGACCTTTTGGCTAGGGGATTTAATTAGTCTAAATGTAGCTAGCAAGATGTTTACAGTTTTGTCATTATATTTCTAACAAAAAAAATTCAATTTTTGTTGTAAGATACTAATTAACTTGTTCTCGTGGCAATTCGTTTATTTTGTTACGAAAATATTAGGATTTGAATTTGTTGATATTTCCTTTTTGTTATAAAACTTTTTTAAACATTTTGTCCAAATTTAAGAGATTTAATCAACATATTTATTTTTCTGTTAAAAAAACTGAGAGAAGGGGGGGACTATATATCAAATAGGAGCCTCAATATAGTAATTTGAAACTTGGAAGAAGTATCTTTGTACCCTCTCACCTTTTACCAAACAGGGGCCTTAATATAATAATTTGAAACTTGAAAAAGTATCTTTGTACCCTCAGACCTTTTACCTTGACTTCACCCTGGTTGAGTTCATCCTAGAAGAGATATAATGAGTAACACTGTAACAAGCTAGTTGAGTACTAGAAGATTACTTTCGTACTTAATTTTTTTTTCTTTTCATCGTATCAATATTTAAGGTGAGTTATAAAATATTCATGAGTTATTATTTATATTTAATTGTAAAACTAAGAATTAATAAGAATGAATTCGATTTATTTTTTATTTTTATTTTCAGTTATAAATATTCTTATTATAATTATAAAAATATCACATTATTTTTTATAAAATTTTAAAAACAAAAAACAAAAAAAAGATGATATTTTTATAATTATAATTAAAAAAAATAAACTAAACAAATTCTAAATAATTGACAGTCTACCTTAAATATTATACTTAGCAAGTAACTTCGTGTCGAGGCTCTCTTAAAGTTAATGATAGAGTCAATACGGGAAAGCCTTCAAATGATTGGTAAATTATTTTGGTGTTGAGATTCTTTATCGCCGTCATGCGTGCTAGGATTAGCAGAGTACAATAAAACAACTTCTTCTTCTTGTTTTCCCCCAACACAATTATTGTTATCCAGCATATCTGTTTGTCGCTATTTGCATTGTCCTATTTCCCTTTTTTGTTTTCTGCGACACATTATCGATAAACAACTCAAGATTAAAAAAAAATTGCTTTTTCAAGATACATTCCAATTACTCACATCGCAGCCATTGGCAATAGTGGATGATATCTCTATATAGTACCAATATTGAGCAAGATAGCACAGGTTCTGCATCATTTGTGGTATATATCAAAGCCACATGAAAAGCTAACAGCCGAAGACTAGGACTCATTTTGATTCATGGCCTCACTTGTTCTGACATATATAAATCAACATGTGCCTTATATTTGTAAATAATGCTCAATAGTATTATTACTTGTTATATATATACCATCTTCTTCCACTTGAATGGACCTGAGATTGTTTAAAGCATCAACTCATGCTGATCTGACATTATTGTCACTGTTAAGCTCTTCCCAATCACGCAGTATTTCCCAAGTAGACAAAACTCATTTGAAGCTAACAGTGACTGTTGCAATTATTGAGTTATTGAAAAAGATCAGAAGAGTCGGGAGCAGATCTAGAATTTCCATTTCTTGTGGAAAATGATGAGTCATCCTAGTGTTGTACACTTGGCTTGAAGCTACTGCCAAAAGGGTATTGGAGGAGAGCAGACAAGAGGGTGTCCAAGCTAACCAAATCAAACATGGTACCCACTCACCATTGTTAGTGTTGTACACATGGCTTACTTCTAGACTATGCCTTGCTTTGGCCCATAGACCTTAACTTAAAACAAGTAGCTAGCAAACAAGCAGTCTCTGAAAGACTGACGCTCCTCTTTCCATCGACAAACAAAATATCTCTGATCGATATGGACTAAAGTCTTTTTTTTCAGTTAATTTTATTTTTTAAATAAAGTGCTGTCAATTAAATTAAAAAAATTATCAACAAAATTATTTTTTAATTAATTAAAGATAACAAAATTAGAGGTAGAAGAAGAATAAATATTCAAATTGATCATTCAAAGATACATAAGATATCAGTTTGGTCTCCTAATCATTTTTTACGTCAAAATAGTCTTTTAATGTCAATTTTTTTATATCAAATTGGTCATCTAATATCATTTTTTACATTAAATTAATCCTTCTAAAAAGAACAATATGATGTCAAAAACAATTGAATGACCAAATTAATGTCCTGTGTATTTTTAAATAACTAAATTAAGTATTTACTGTTAGAAAAATAGTGACAAAAAGTTTAAATCTCTTTTATATTTTAGTGATCAAATGAGGACATGCATACTTTTTTTTTGTATAAAAAACTATGAGGTGTTCCTAAACTTTTAAATATGAGATTACTCTCTTTTAAACGTAACTTAGTCTTAGTCATAATGTGTTTTTAAAATATTTTAGGAATATATATATATATATATTTCTCCTTTATATTTCTATTATTACTTTTAATTAAATATCAACAATGCTCGTACATCTATTTCGTTAGATATATTATTAATCATTAGATAATTATTAAATAAATTTTAATAGTTATATAAGAAGTACCCAAGTTCCCTTTAGCATTTATTTATTTAATAATAATAAAAGATAGTTATGAATTTTTTTATAGCCATTTGTACCATGTTTTACCAAAGGATTGTCGTTTAAATTTTTGGATTATTATCATTGATTAATTTCTTTAGGGGGAGGTGGATTATTGTTGAACGGGTATTTGAAATGATTATACAAGCAGGGAGTTGACAGTAATTCAAGGAACTCTAGCTAGTGTACGAGTCAACTGCTGGAACACTCTACAAAACAACAATAGGTTAGGTTCAAATCAGGATAATATTAATGCAGTGATGGATGAATCCAATAATTACAATTTCTAGAGCTATCATAATTCATAAACTCGGTTAATTGCAGTTCGCATTTTGAGTGAGTTGACAAATATATCAACTTAAGGTTGAAGCCAAAATCAAACATTGCAACCCTGATCAAACATAACTTGCCAATGAAATGACCACGTATATAAGACAACATGCACGACACTTCATATTCCTTTTGACTTGTGTTATTTGCATATTAGTTTTGTATGACATCATTTTCCACTTTATATTTTCTATTTAACAATTGGTTTTTATGTAGAGGTCACTTCATTATGCAGAATGTAACTCATTTTGTAACCAATGTAGTGTAAAAATGATGTAAAAAACTGATTTTCAAATGTCACTACTCTTTTTCTTTTGGAATATAGTACATGACTGAGATTACATATATTAACTAATTATTACCTATTATTTTTATTATCAGATAGATCGCTTTTATAACCTAATACAATCAATTTTTTTGAAAATAAAAATAAAAATGAAGAGTTATTGCTTCTGTGTTCCATTATATTTCGAAGTACAGAAAGAGAGGAAGACTCAAGCTAGTTTTTGATTCATATGCCATTGTGTTTTGAAGGTAATAATAAACATGAAACTCTAGAATTAGTAATTTAATACAAAGATATATTTAAAAAGTATGAGTTTAATTTTTATCCAAGCTTAGTGTAATTTTTTTTTAACATTATCAATTAATTATGTGTTGGCACATTATTATAAGAATTTGATCTTTAATATAATTGTTATCATAATCAAACTATTTTAATAATATGTTACATGATTGAATAATAATTAAAAAATTATACACTTAAAATCCATCAAAATTAAATCGAAATATATTACTACTTCCTCACAATGGCCCGCGACTTATATGATTATAGTTTATTGTAGGGAGAATGACCCTTAAGGTTGGCTTGAGAAAAAGTATCCCCATTTGGTTCTTGAATAAAATTAACTAAGTATTTAACTAATTTAACCAATAATTTATATACAGTTAACCACGTATCAAATATTAAAATGAAGATAAATTATTGATTAACTGTATGTAAATTATTTGTTAAATTAATTGAATACTTGGTTAATTTTATTTAAGAACCAAATGAGGATACTTTTCTACCAAATCAACCTAAGAGGTCATTTTCCCTTTATTGTAATCGGTTATATTTACAAAAGAACATTCCTTATCAAACTCAGATGCAAAAACTAAGCAGTTATGATAGTTGTGGCCTCAAATATTGCAGAAGTGGCATTAACCTATTCAAAATCATGATCGATTAATTATTTCATGCAAAAAAGTTATATATATATATATATATATATCCACCAAATTCTTTATACCCATAATTTGGTAAATAGTGTTGAACTTGAAGGTTGAAACCTTATACAAAAGTGTCATGTACGTTATGGGCTTTTATCCCATGTGATTTGTTGTAAGGCCCATTAAAAGTTTAATGCCCCGTAGCCAGAAGCCCACAATTTCAACCGTAGCCCAAAGGGAAAGAGCTTAACTACCAAATTTCAGCAATGGTTTCAGAGATGGAGTTCGTTCATGAAGAAGGCGCCTTCACGAAGATTGCTCCACTTTCATTTTGGTTCGTATCATAGCCTGTTAGATTAGTGTTTATGGTTTGCAATTTACTTTGCATGATAGCTCAGTAATCTTCTTGGTATGTTTGTGCTACACTCTACCTTAATGGTAGTTCCATCATGCTTGATGATTTGTATTGGCTTTAATACTAGATGGATTGACACAATTAATTATGGAATCTGGAAGGAGAGTTTTTAATTAATACATGGTCATTTGAACAGGGCATGATGGTTGAGTTTGCAAAGAACTTGGCTGATTTTGTTGCTGTCAGTGGAAATAAACATATTATTGTTCTTTCCAGCTTAGATTTTGGAAAATGGCTAAAAGTTGACATGTAGAGGTACTCTGCAGTAATATTTTGAAAATCACTTTTTAATTATTAAGCTATTCAATTCAGTTATTTGTGGGATTGTCACTTTTACTTATTCAAATAATAACTTCATATTATGTCATAAATTTCTCAGCTTCATAATCTTGTAAAATGTAAGAATCCAGCTTGGTTTATTCTTGGGAATTACATTGGGAAGGTTATGATATATTGGAATTAGTGGTGTGCGGATATATTACCTCTCTAGTGCCAATAGCGATGGCAGAGATGAAAACTGTGAACAGCTTGGGTGGAAGAAACTTCAGGAGTATGACCCTTCTCAATAGCACTGGAAATATCTTAGCAATTTAGTTGAAGGAAATGCAACTCGGGAAGATATAATTTCTATAGAAGATGACCTAGAAGAAGAAAATTATTATACTAGCTTGTCTTTTGCTGCACTTTGATGAGAAGTCATATTTCTTGTTACTCTGATACTCCTTAAACAGAGGAATGAGGAAGGGTAATAAATTTTTCTCATCATGCTTCCTAAGCATCATGCAACATATTTGTTTAATTATTGGTGCTTGTTGTCACGAACTACTTTTACTTCTTGTTAAAATCAATTTCTGTGTAATCAGTACTAGTTTTCTTTCCATGGCATGATAGGTAGCCTATGAAGCTCTACCTTCTTTGCATGTCATGGTATAAATGAGGTCTAGTGTATTGTGAATTTTGCTTGAATATGCAGGATAAATGGCTATGTCAGAAAATGGTGAAATATAATAGTAGCTGACCAGATAAATAAAAACAATTAAAAAAAATAAAAGGAATAGGGAGGGTTGCTTTTGTTCCTATTGCAGCATTGCAGAAAAAGAACATTAATATGGATTTGATGATTATGGGGTATTGGATTAATGTGTCAGGCGAAAGGTTTGAAGGCCACCTGTTTGTTGTGTTATTAATAGGGTGTCAATTGGATCCATTAATTTATCATTCATCCAGTTCAATGGATTGGATGGATCAAATTAGTTTTAGTTATTGGATGGCTAATGGGCTGACCAAAATATTCATTAGACATTCAATTACTAACATATCCACCTCATTCATGGGTGACTCGAAACCCATTTCAAATCCAAGAGCAAGAATGAAACTCTAAACCACAAACAAATGTCCCTCGTCTTGACACTAGCAACATTCTCCAGCGATAATTCCAGCAACCCCCCCGTTGACCTCTCTGCATTATCTTCTTCTTCTTCTTCTTCTTCTTCTTCTTCTTAGGTACTTTGAGAATTTGCTATCTGAATTTGCAAGTACGTAACTACGATCTCTTCTCAATGTTTCTACCTCCTCTCATTTTGAAAGCTTACTATAGGTACCTTAGATTTTACCTTAGCATTTTCTTGAGAATCAAGCATGAAATTATTTCATTTTCCAATTAGTTTCTAGATTTATATAATCAGAATTGAGCTTTAGATTTTGATAGTTGCACTTGCAGAAAGCATTTTAAGTGAAATTCAGCGAACTACCATATTATTTAATGTGATTTCTTTCGGATCTGTTAATTGGTAATTCAATGTGATTTCTCTGTTAGGTTAGGTTCGGTTGAATTTTCATTTTGAGAATAATAGAATTGATGGAATACATGCTTTGTGTTTATTTTCTTTTGAGTAAATACTCATTTTGGTCCTCCAAAGATACAAGTGTCATCAGTTAGGTTCTTTAATGATGGATACATCAAAATAGTCCTATAATGTCAATTTTTGACATCAAATTGGTTCTTCAATGTTTTTTTCATCCAATTGGTCATTCAATCTTATTTACCAATTTGATGTAAAAAAATTAAAAGATCAAACTAATAATACTTGTTTCTTTGGATGACCAAAATGAGTATTTACTCTTCTCTTTTCTTTTTCCTTCTATAATACCTTGGCAACCAAACACTCCAATATTCTTGAACAAAAAACGGTAACAAAAAGTTTGAACTCGTTTGGTTGGGAGGGTTGGATATCCATCCATCCAATCATTAAAATGGATTAATGGATGGATTGAATATCCATCCATTAAAATAGGTCATGGATGAGTTGGATAATTTCAACAATTTTTTAATGGATCCTAAATGGATTAATGATTTATTTTTTATCCATCTATTATTATCTAATTCAAAATTCATCCAATCCATCCAATTGTCACCCCTAAATATTGCTTAGAAGGATAAGCATACTTGATGTTTTCAATTAGCTGAGGTTGCATGTAAACTTCTAGGGTTGCTTCACCCTCATTCTATTGAGCTATATTTATCTTTGTTTTCTTTTCTAAATAATTTTGATATAAATATGTAATTCATATAAATATGCAAGTTTTGTTTGAATAAATTCTCCCGTGAAGTTGATGGATCAATGCTTATCTCAAAATTGTCTTATCATGATAGAATTAATTATCAATCCCATGATCTTTTTCAGGGATATTATGATTCACTTTTGTCGACACTCATTCATACAATTGTTTATGTCATTTGTGAAAAGGAAAAAATATTCCTTCTATCCAATGCGACCCCTACTGTACGTCCCTTGTCCTTTTGGTAAAGCTATGTCTCTTCGCAAACCATTTTCTGGGATAGACCACTTACTTGTAGGATCTATTATCTAGCAATATATATGATCGATAAATATCCATACATACATTATAAGTTATTCTATAATTCCCTTTTGTATTTCTCTTGTCCAAATCTTACAAGTGCATCTCTTTTTTTAGACCATTTTTGACCCATTTAATGTGGTTCTTCAAATAAAATACTTGTTTGATGTGGTTTCCAAACAAATTTCTTGTCTAATGTTATTTTTGACAACATGAAATTTTTTATTTAATATTCTTTTATGAGGCACAAGATGTATACAAGTCTAATTGGCACAGTAATGTGCCACTTCCACAGAGAATTTGTTTAAAAATTATGTGCTCATTTGAATGTTTTTTTTTTTAAAAAGGTACTTTTGTTGTATTTTAGTGTGTTTGGATGAGCTTCTTTTAAAAAAAAAGTTCAAGCACTAAAAAAAAACACATTTTGTGTAATACTTTTAACTTAACTTTGGTACTTTTGAAATAAGACTTTTTTTATAACATAAAATTCTGTTCAAACACAAAAGAATATATTCTCAAATATTGCATCCAAAATAAAATATGTTTTACTTTTTACAAAAGATCTTTTTAAAAACGATGATAAAAAATTATTTTTCTAAAAGCTTATTCAAACCAGCCCTAATATTTTGTTTGAAACACCACTTCAAATGAGTCAAAACCCTCATTCTCCCCTTCAAATATTAGACGGAGAGTGTGTTTATTAATAGAGATGGTTATATGGGCTAACCTAGCCTGCCAAGGGATTGTCTTATGCAAGCCGGATCGAGCTGGCCCATTTGTTGGGAGTGTGGGCAACTCAGGCCGATCCTTTTAAATCTGTCAGTTGGCTAGCCAGTTTGTTAACATGCCAACCTTGCTTTTTTTATTATTTTTAATGATTTAAATAAAAAAAAATGTGTGTATGAGTGTAACATGAGGCCATTAGTTTAGTTTTTTAGACTAATTTTTGAAGAATTTTTAAGCTTTTAGTTCAGATTAGATAAGTTAAACACTTGGGTTTGACTACTAATTGAGAGTATTTTTTTTAAAAGAAGAGTTATTTTTTTGAAAAGAAAAAAGAAAAGAAATATCAGGTCATAGGGCCAAATTGAGGGCTGCCTAGTTCAACATGTTTAACCCGCGGATTAAACGAGTCGAGCTTTATCAATCCAGATGTTTACTATATGGGTAGTTAGTGAGTTACCTGGCTTTAGCTACTAATTATGCAATTGTCTCGTCACAAGAGTAAGTGTGAACTAATCAATTTATTAATGAACTTTCCTTGTGAGTGTTAGGAGCTCTGAAGCAGACGAGGACAACAAGATTTACGTAATTTTGTCAAGATTGAAAGTAAACTTTCCACAAAATTGCCTTTTTGTTTTTGGTTTCAATTGGACAATCATATTATGCATAGAGTGAGAATAGAAGTTCTCCTTATGATTAGGTCATGAGTAGCCCATCTCCTCATGTACTACTCATAAGACTTACAGCTTACAATAGACACTCACTATCAGTGCAAATGCATAAAACCAAACTCAGTAACATTGCTTTAACAAGTTGACATTCTATTAATTCACATTTAAATTATAAAAGGAGGCCTAATTTATGCTAGTTCATTTTAAAATTTTCAACCAAAAAAAAAATTACATGACAAGGTAATGTAGATATCAACAAACACAAAGATCTTGTACATTACCAGATTAATAACACTCTCATGTAAGATCATTTTGTCTATCTGTATTTTCACTTAACATTATCATTAGAAAATACTCATGAAATTATTCAAATTATGACAAACTTATTATCCATAAATTTCACAGTAATATAAAATAATCCTTGCATTGTTGAGTGAGAGGTTGGAGAAAGTGTTTGAAGAAGTCATTGTTAATAAGGTTTTGTGGGGTCCAACCATTTATGGTTGCATTGAATGAAAGAAAACAAAATACAAAATGGTGAAGCAACAAACTTTCTTTTGTTATGGTTGCATAGCTAGGCCAATGATGGCTTTTAGCCATCAATGCATAGCAAAAGTGTGATCACACTTTGCATGAACCTACAGCTTCATTCGTTCGGATCATTAATTAAGAGAGGGGATTACTCCGATATTTCTATTTTTTTTCTATGGTACCGGTGTCCAGGATGAGTTATCAAGTACACATTAGTTGATGTTTATATTTAATAAACTTTCAAATATATATTGTGAACCTAACAATCAATAAATACTTGATTGTTGAAACCAAAATCTTATAAAAAGGTTTAAGTACTAAATTCTTAAAAGCTATAGCTTTCCCTGTTTAAGTTTTGAGGATAACAAAAATATTTATTTAGTTTGAACAAGTAAGTGTTTCGACAATAGTATTAACAAATCGCTACTTGTATGTGCGTTCATTCTGCTCTATGCTTAAAGATAACTCTTTGTGCGTCTAATAAATGTCTTGTATACTTTTACTATTGGTGCGTCCAATATTTGTATGCATATACTGTTACTATTTTTATTGGTTCGTCCAATACGATCTGTCTGCCAAAGCTCGGACTCAATTCACTCTTTCAAAGCTCGGACTCAATTCACTCTTTCAAAGCTCAAGCTCTCGTCCAAGTGAAATTTTAAAAATGAAGAACTGTTCCTCATTAAATGCTAGAAAAGAACTCTGACAGTTCACGGCGACAGAAGAAGTCAACTAAGCCGCTTTTGCTGACATTGTCTAACAACTACAAAGATCTGCAAATAAGAAACCGTCTGCAATCTTAGACAAATCAGGACTTTGTTTTCACTGATTGGAATTCTCAGAGAATAAAAGTCACCGTCAGAAGAAGTTCAGCACTTTTCCAGTAGATGCATTTAATGCTACTCAGAACGGTAATAAATGTTTCCGTTGGACGATCTAGCCCATGAAGTCTGCTCAATTTGTTCTTACTTATAAAGAGAAGAAGCAGCACTTGAAGAAAACAACAGGAGAGATCTTTGCCAAAAGCATCTTACAAAGTCTAAAAAGCTTTATCTCTTCTTGGATTTCCATTTACGTGTAAAAAGAAAAAGCCTTGAGATTTCTATTGTCTATTCTCATTTGTCAGTGAGTTTCAAACTCAAGCTTTCATCTACTTTCACTTATTCATCTTAGCATTGTAAGCCTGAAGAGGCTGTGTGTAAAAGAATACTTGTGTGATTGAACCTGAAGAGGTTGAAAATACTTGTTACCTGAAGAGGTGTATAATACTTGTAATCTCGAAAAAGATTAGTTGGAAAATCCTTCTGGTTGAAGGGACTGGACGTAGCTCTTGGTTGATAAGAGTGAACCAGGATAAATCTCGTGTGTAAGCTTCTCTTCTCTTCTAGTGTTTTTATTATATTCACTAACCTCTGGGGTTTACTATTGTGTTTATTAACAAAGATCTTTTATTTGGTTTTAGAACGTGTTAACGGTTTTCTTAAAAGTCTTTTCAAAATCCTTAGAGTCCAGTAGGACTGAGCCGTGTTGGTTCTAAGCTCTTTGCTTGTCAAACTTTATCCTTCGCTGTGTTCGATTTTCTGTTGAAAAGGAAAATCTTTTATTAATCATAAAAAAAGGGTTAAGAAACACAATTCAACCCCCCTTCTTGTGTTTCACTTAGTTATTTCATTGATAACTCACTCTGGGTACCATACCTATAAGGATACCATAACAACTCCTATTGAGAAAGAGTTCTCTGAGAGTAAGAGAGCAAGAGAGTTTTTTTAGAGTGAGAGAAATATAGTGAGTGAGTAAATCCTAATAGTGTAGGGTGTGACAAAATACATCAGGAGAAATTTGGATATCATCTCTATTACTCCTTGGTATTGTAATCACATATAATTACAGTATTTGAATAAGAGGGGTCTCACTAGGAAACATTATATTGTTGTAACTTTTGTGTGAGATAGTGTAGAGAGAATATTGTAATTTATCCTTGATATCGTGGAATATTTTCCAAAGATTGTCCCATGATTTTTTCCTCTGTATTGAAGGATTTCTCACGTTAAAATCTTGGCACATTGATCCTGATTATTTTATTGCTATGAATAGTACCCAAGAATCCTGCCGTGAATAATATTTTCTATTCACACGCTTAATCGTTCTCGAGCTCATCAGGTTTGGAAGTTATGGTAATAGATTTATTAATGCATAAATTTAGTGAGGCGTTTTACTTGTGTTAGTGTAAAATGTATGATTGAATTCAAACAAAGTGAATGCTAACTACTAAGCTACATTGTGTTAATCATCTATATATATAAGAAATTAAACTATCTTAATAACAAAGTGATATAATCATGGTGATTGAGGTCACCCTTAACACTGGGGATGATCTTCACTCGAAGGAAGAAGATCAGGTTGAGAGGAGCACAAAGAAGGTTAAAAAGAGGGAGGAAGAACAAACTAACATGGTAACATTAATGTTGGTTGAGAATTCAAAGGATGTAGAGAATGATTCTGCAATGTAGACTACTCATCTAGAAGCACCATCTGAGATAGTTACGGAGAATACTATTCTGGATATGAAACAATCATCCAAGGATTCACTTCTTAACAAAAATTCTTTGGAGGATGAGGAGCTTATTTGGGAGGCTATGTAGGAGTTGGCATGCACTAATATTTTCATTTTTCTTGCCTAAAAATTGGTTGAAAATTGTTTTCTTCCTCTTTCGAAAGGTAGCTTTATATTTCATCACCCAAAGAAAACATCATCACTCTCCTCTTGCTCTCTAAAATTTTCTTTACAAAACCTTAAGTCGTAATCCTCCAAATCTCACCATTTTTTTGCCAAAGCTTGAAGATTTCCACCACTTTCTCACTCACACTCACCCAAAATCAAACACCACCCACTCCATTTCCACTTGTGCTTGCTAATTAGCAAGCTCCCTGTCGTGATGATCACTCCACCATATTTTCCGGTGAGCTAATGCCATCCGTTGCATTTTTTGATGACCCACGTCCCTTTTCTGATACTGCTCGCTTACTCGTATACCACGCAGCCATGAATTACCACCACAAGCTCCCAACGGTAGCCCCCAACCACCATCCACTGCTACAATCGAGAGAGAATGGAGAAGAAAGTAGAGCAAAAAGAGGTAGCAAGATTTTCCTTTTAAATTTGTAATATGCATAATGATTTAGTTGAAAGGTGATTTGATTGTCTCATATTTTACTATGAGATGAATAGAAAATCTTTAAAATGACTTTAATGTGTTTATATTGCAGTTTATTTTATGACATTTTTTAACTGCAATGAGTTATGCAAGTATGGATGTTTGTAAATGGAATAGGATTGGTTTGCTGGTTCACACAGGTTCTTTGAATCTTTTTTTTTTGTAATTTTGCTTTTTTTAAATTAAGAAAAAAGTCTATCATCAAGCCACTAGAGAATATACGAGGGTGGGTATCTTGAAGGATGAAGATGGAGGCGGAGGTGGTGCTACCCACAAAGAGAGAGGCAACAATGAAGGCTTTGAGAGGAATGAAGGGTGAACACTTGTAAGTTTCAGCTTCATGGGCCTTTCTATTTTTCTTGATTTCTTTTTTTTGCTTCGCATCAAATTTCCATCTGATTTTATTTTTGTGCAAAATGTTATGCTGATTACATTACAAAAAACCAATACAAAAGGTTATAGTCCCCAATGAATAGGCTTTGCTGGGATGCTATCTTTTGACTTTGAAAGTGTGATACTGTATATTCGATAAGTTTGGTGTGTTTATCTCTTATCTGTCATTTTAAAAGGAGAATATCTGATTTGTGTAAATTAGATTTCCTATGTTTATGTGAAATAATTGTGTTATAGTATTAGAGGGGTCTGAAGAGAAAGCTAATCGGCATTGATTGAGAAGCTGCACAAGGTCATAATTGTTTTGAATTATCTTCTTTCATTTTTTTAGGAAAGCTCTCTTGCACAAATTCATTTTCATGTCATGTAAACCATTTCCAAATAGCATGTCTTTCGCCTACTGAATTTTAGTTGTACCTTAATATTAAAGTTATTCAATTGATGTGCACTTAAAAAACATGGAATATCAAATATATGAAATTGACAGCTTTTTTGTTGTAATTAATACTTATAATCAATGGTGATTCTTTTTAGTGCACTATCTTCACTGCACTTTTAAAATAAGTTCTAACACTTTTGGATTAATTGATTTTGATGTTGTCTTGAGGTTGTGTTTTATATAGCCTACAAAGTGTAGCACTTATAATTATCTAAGCAATACCCTTCAGAATCTATGTTTGAAATCTGTTTGATGAAATCATACCTTAGTTTGATTTTCTCTTCCTTATCCTCTTTCTCTCGACCATCCATAATCTTTGTTGATGATACTGTGTGCCATTGTTTCTGTCTAGGACGAAAAGATTCTGGTAATGAGGATGAATTAATCACCAGTATCTAGCAGCATGTGTTGATTACCTTTCATCACCCATTCCTTTCCAACCCTAAGGCTTGCAATTGTCAACTTCTCTTATTCCTTACCATGCATATGGAGTATTGATTTTCACATGACTGAACCAACTTGAATGATAAAAAATAAAATAATTATATCTATAGCTTAAACCTTTTCTCCTGGAACCAATGCTTAATAATAATATTGCTAAGTAGTAAGTAAACATATGTTTTCGTGGAGGAGTGATTGTTGTTTAGTATTTGTTTTTAGATAATAATTACAGATGTTGCTTTGTCTGCTAGGAGAAAACCTCAGCATTATAATATTTAGCTATATTTGTGCTTACCACTATAGTATTTAGGTTGCTTTCCAGTAGGAGTCAAGGTTCCTTTTGGCTTTTAGTTGAAAAAACTTTGTGATCTGGCTTATGAATTTAAATTATGTTTACTTTTATATTTCATACTATCAAACTATTAGAGTGTTAGTATGTGGACATCAAGACATGTGTGCTTTTATGCCTATGATTCAAAAACATGTTTAACAATGTACTATCTATATTTATGATTTACAATAAGAGTTCCTTGTCGTCCAATGACATTTTGTTTTGAAAACAAATTATGACTCCATCACCTTATGTGTATATTTTTTGTTTTCAGTGCCTCTTATAGGAATTCACTATTGACCAAAAAAGGCTTTAAAAAAATTATCTAGAAAAAACCATTATCTATTGTACCTTCATTTTATCCTTATGCATAATTTACCTATGTATTTACTGACATCGCTCTTATAACTCATCTGTTGATCCTGTTGGACTTGCTTATGCTCTTGTCTACATTAATCTTATATTTAGTATTCGAATAAGCCCAACTATCTTCATCAGTTTTCATCTTTACATTATGTAGTTTTAAACCTTTTGCATAGCATTAAATTTAAAGTAAACTACTCTTTTGGTCAATGAAAAATAGTGAGTGTCATCACGTTAGTCCTTCTATCATCTTCTGTGTGAATTCTGTCCATCAGGTGCTAAAGTGGCACGTTAAGTGCTCTTGTAGCATGTTTTCTCCATGCTGGATGACACCAAGCACCATTGAGTAATCACGTTTTCAGCACACTAGCCACACCCCACATTATCTTCATCAAAATCTTCATTCCCCATTGATCCCTCACCAAAACCGCTACCTTTGTTCAAAAAATCACCCCAATAGGTCATTCCTACTTGCTTTGTAACCCTTGTTGCCTGCAAATATAGATGAGGGTGCTTGCGATAGAGAAACCTCCCTCGCCATTGCAACTCCCCTTCCCCCACCCCCTGAACCTCTCATTCTTATCATTACCTCACCTTCCCTTACCCCAACCCCCATAAACTCCCTTTCCAAATTGCTACCTTCCCTTCCCCCACCAACCCCACTGAATTCCCCTCCCCCACCCCCAAACCGTCGTCCCAACCCCTAAACCTCTCTTTCCCATTGCTACCTCACCTTCCCTCACCCCCACCTTACCAACACCCTTGAACTCCCCTCCCCCATCACCCCACCAACCCCTACACCCACCCCTACCCCTTGATTCTTGACCTTTCCCATCCACATGTCCCCACCCCTCATCTTATTCCTTCCCCTGATCTTTATCTTCTACCTTATTCTTCATCTTCAATGCTTCCTTGGTTATGGGATTACTAATGCGCGCGCGCACACACACACAGATAGTGAATTTGATGCATAGCCACTGGGTCAGGGCCTCAATAAAATGTGTCAAGTGGAGCAAACGTGTCACATTAGTACCCAATAGATGGAATTCACATGGAAGATTACATAAGAACTAATGTGGTGACATTTACTATCTTTCAAAGGCTAAAATGATGTTACCTATCTTTCAATGGTCAAATTGATGCCACTCGTACCTTTCAAGGACCAGAATAGTAGTTTACTCTTAAATTTACAGTGTTGTAGCTTCTTTTCTTACTCTCCAATCAAACTTCTTATTTATGGTTGCAAAGCCATATACACTTTATATTTAATTAGACAAAACTTTGTCTAAAGCCATGTTTCTAGATTTAATTTCAGGAAAATGTGGGCTCATTAAAGGCAGAGGCTATAGTGAAAAAGCTCCAAAAGGATGGACGTTACTTTAGAGATGTCTGGTAATTTTTTTGATTGTTCATCTGTCCAGGTTGTGGCAGCATCTTCGTTATTTTATATGTTAAGTTCAAGATTGGCTAGGTTGTGGCAGCATCTTCGTTATTTTATATGTTAAGTTCAAGATTGGCTGAAGGATATTTTGAGATTAATCTCTCCTTTCCTAGTTTGGGACATCGATGATGGAGCATGAAACAGGTTTTCCTTGAGTAAACAAAATGATTTTGTGGACAATTGTGTCTTTTTCTTATGTTATCTTCTCTGTTGTCTTAATATTCTCTCTTATCATGATATGTTAGATGCCCACCCCCTTAAACTATTATTATTTTTGTTGGACGGTGTGATAGGTAGCCTCAGACACCTCTCAACACATACATGTTAGGTTATTTCCAATGGCCATGTATTATTAAGTTGTAGGAATTGGTACTGAATAATTATTCGATTGATGAAACTATTCTTCTAGATATGTGCATTGCCTTGAAACAGATTATATTTCCATGTTGTGTGTCATTTTTTATAATGGTACAATTAATCTATTTCACATTGAGGTTCACAAGTATGACTTACGTCTCTCTTTCTTTCTTCTTTTTTTATAATCTTTAATTTCAATCAATATTACCATACCGCAAGTTTTGGATTTTTTATTTGGGAAGGTGGTGTGTACAATTTTATATTTTGTGCGGCAACAGAAAAAAGATTCCCAATTTGTTCTATAAACATAATACTCATGAAGTAACATCAGTATCATGGAAGTTGATATCACTTATTCGAGAAATATACCTCTTGGTAGTAGATTTTATTTGGCTTGGATGTTGATCCTTACAAATTATTGTCATTTGATTTCATTTGAAGATGGGCAAAATTCTTGCTCCTATATGATCATTTTGCTTTAATCTATTGATGATAATGATAATATCTTGGCAAATTACCGCTTCAAATGTTAACATTACCAAAACTAGATAATTAAAAGTTAAGCTTATTATATTACTTTTGTGAGAACTCATGACAGAATATGTAGTCCAGTCCAAAGCACGGCTACAGACTAGTGATTCAAGAAATGAATAACTCGTGCTCGTGTAGAATGGTTGATTAAATCCAAACTTGAACTGTATTTGTCACAAATAACTTGTTGATTATTGCGTTGGGTTAGTTAAGGCGGGTAACATTTATAAAATAAAATAATGAAGATATTTAAGAGATGCACTTTAGTGGGGCATCCATGTAAATAGAAGTTTAATTGAAATGCATACGGTAACTCACCATTAAAGAAGTATTAATTTTACTCTGACAAGAAGCATTTGTTTATTAAATGTTAAATACATTTTTCTTCCTATAGCTTACCTATAGGTTCAACTAAAGTAACAATAGGATATTGACTATTTGATCGTGATAGTTTTGTAACTTTGTATAAAGGCATGATTGCCTTTCGGTGAATGAAATACCGTGAATAGAATTCACATTTTCAATCATTGACAAGCTGCGGTGCACCTTGTCGTTCACTAATTTGCAATTGCATAGATAGCAAAATATACTTTATTCAAAAAGATAAAATAAAAACAGAGTAAACTGTTGCATAGTAGTTTCTTTTTCTTACAATAAAAAGTACCTGACAAATTGTTGAAACTAAAAAGGGAGAATTAATACAATTTAGAGGAAGACATAGATAGTGCCATAGCAGGATTCCATACTTACAAGTCGCGTTTATGAGGAAACATGCACAAGCAAAAATAGCTGTACTAGAGATGAATAAAGCACAAGCAAAAATCTGATTGATCGGCAGCTTAGCTTGAAGAACAAGTCCTAGCGAAGTTACTTTTGTTGGATTGGTTAGTCTCTTTTTTGGGTTTGGGCTTTGCTATGTAATTAGGCAAATGACATTAGGCTTAAGAGGCCTGTCAGTTGAAACCCTTTTTCTACGTGTGAAATATAAAATAGAGAAAACAACATTTTTCAATAAAAAAAGAATTTAAATAAGAAACACTTAATTTTTAATGGAATATTTAATTGTGATTATTAGTTTATTGGAAATCTGGACTTTTGGGAAAAAATATTAAATGATATTTTTTAATTGTGTTTTGATTAAGATTGAATTGCAATGATTGTGGCACATTTTGAGCAACACATGTATTCTTTTTGTTTTATACTTATATTTTACTTATAAATATAAATAAAATAAATTTATAATACCTTAATGTCAAGTTTAGTATAACGAATGGAATTCTATGGAATAAGAATGAAAATTAATAAACTCAAATGAGAATCCTTTCCGAATCCACAGGTTGGTAAGATTAAAAATAAAATTGCTTGTAAAGTGATTCCACAATTTGGTGTATGGGATATAATATGTAATGGAATTCAAATTTATGTAAATGACATAAATACACATCGTGATTTTACCAAAAAAAAATGTTTAACTTTCTTCTTCCATATTTTATATATAATATCAATGTGTTTATTTAAATCAATATTCAAAAATACTTTTTCAACAATTTCATAACAAAAAAAATTGATAATATTTTTTCTTTTCAATGATTATTTTTCCTTATAATTATGCCTTTATGCTTTATGGCATTGATACAATATTAATATTAGTATTATGCAACATTAGGAAATTTTAAGACAAATTAATAAAAATTACCATTAAAAGATCCTCCAAAATATTGTATAAAAAATGGTTCTTTGATGACCTAAAATGAAAATTGCATCATAAAAAAACTCCAAGTTCAAATATCTAATGAACTAAAAATTACATTATTATAAGCCAACAAATAATTTTGAGCCTATCAATAGATATTCGGTGAAAGGGAGAGAGTCGAGAGAAGATATGGGTCATAGAAATAGTGAGAATATTTTATAAATTATAAAAAAAATTAATTTGTGTTATTTTATAAATTAAATAAGGGTATATAAAGAAAAATATAGGGAACCATATTTCTTAAAAATATGGAATCCTATTCCATAAAGACATGATATTTCAATCCCACATTTTTTTTAAAAGATTAAGATTTCATAAATTTATGGAATGAGATTTAAAATAGAAATATTATTTCATATTTTTTTGACAAATAAATATAGTAATTCTCTAATTCCAAAATTAAAATGGAATGACATTTTATTTTTCACATCAGACGTAACATAAGTTATTGACGTAATTTAATTTTAAAATAGTAATATTGTGTTAATAATTTATAACATCAATATAACTTTTAAATAATGAGAACTTTTCATCAATTTAAAGTTGGTAAACTGAATCGTTACAAGTAAAACTAATCAATTAAATTAAAAAGTCCAATTTTATAATTTATATAAGTGAATAAGGAATGATCTTCTTTCCACGTGCTGGAGATAAAAAGTGAAACTTAAATTCCTCACGTGAACGAATAAAATGTCTAATCTAAAAAGCAGATAAGTTCCGTGTCATATTTAAAATGGTTATGTCCTTCGCAGTGCGCACATGTTTGGATTCCCTGACTGAGACTTACGTCTTACCTGTTCTGCACTACCGCATTAATAATCCTAATTCTCACTATTTTTGTACTAGTAAACGTTAATTATATATATATATATATCATGATGATAATTCTTTATTTATAAATATATTAGATTAATTTTTTAATATCAATTTATATTATAAAATTAGTTTATATAAAATAAAATTAATCCTATTAATTATTATTAAAAAACTAATTTAATATCAGAGATAAATATAATATTGTGTATATATTTAAAAAAATAAAATAAACATTAGGAGTATTTTTAGAAAAGATTAATTCTTTCTTAAAATAATTTTTTTAATAAAAAATTATTTTATCTAAAATCTATCTTATTTATTTAAAGTGTAAAAATTTAATTATAAAATAAGATTATTTTTTATAACTAAAAATAAATTTTTTTAAAAAATTGTTATTTTAAGTTTTTAATTATTTGATTTCAAATTATTTTAAAAGTTTTAAGAGATAAATACATATTTGTCCTCAATCAAATAATTTTTTCAATTATTTCATACATCTTTAAATAATTTAATATATAAAAACAATTTTTTATATACAATCAAAACAAAATTTTTTATCATAAAATCGATTATGAATTAACAAATCTAAATATAAATTATTTTTTTCATAATCAATTTTCTTAAAATTTGATTATATAAATAATCAATTTTTCACATAATTTTTTTTCCATCTAATCCAAACATGCACTAAATCTTTTTATATTCTTCATTATGCCTAATCACCACAATTAATTAATGCTTAGATATACTGACAAAGTTAATTCCACTTTTATTTTAAAATTTTATTAGTCAATGTCTATTGTTTAAAAAATATTTAATAAAGTTTAAAAAAATTTCTAATTCTTTAATAATAAAATTAAAAAATGATTTTTAAAATTATTAAATACTTTAATTTATATTTAATATTTTAATTTTAATTTCTTAATTAATACCTGAAGAGCATTTTTTATCAATTGCTTAATTTTATAGACTCCATTATCTAGTATGATAAACGCAACGTGGAGAATTGGGTGGCCTCTTTGACTTGCTAAGAGGGATGGTCCCTTCCCCTATAACGTAGGTCCATATATTATGGCCAATAAATAATACACTAGGGCAGAGTGGAAAAATTGGGTGGATTGAACCTTTTGAGTTTGGCTAGTGCCCACGGCACTGGTATAGTACAAGAAGAAAATTAGGATCACCATGGAAGACGGTTTCTATGTTACCTTGAGTACGATTTGGTGGTAAAATTATCTAAGTAAAAATGACGTGCACAATTATATTGTCCACACAGGTAAAGCATCATACTAATTTGTAAATAAAGAATGATAACCTTTAAAATTATAAAATAACCCTAATCCAATGTGTAATTTACGAAGTTATTTAATTTTTTTAACTTTATAAATTGAATAAAAAATTTTGAAATTATTTTTTGTGTTAAAATAATTGAAAAAAAAATAAAACAAAGTCGGGTAATTAGTATATGTGTTTGCATTTCTTGTACCTCCAAAAATATTTCTAAGCAATAAGACAATAATATGAAATGTGTTTTTTCTTAATTTTCTAAACTTATATTTCTAGACAATTATTTGTGGGTTCACTCTATAGCTAATAATGTTTTGAACCATTTTGTATTTTGTTATTTTATTTTTTGATTTGGGTAGCAATAGTTCAAGAGGAGAGAAAATTTGGAGAATAGCCAAGTGAAATTAGCTAAATAAAAAATTATTATAATTGTTTCCAAGAGTGACCTAAATAACTCTTAACTGATTGTATAACTAATTACGATTAATTAATTAATTATTAACTAATCTATCAACTAATGTATGATAATAGGTCTCTTGAGGCATCACCTGCGCCGTATTCGTACTCTTCGTTGTCGATCGAGCTCCATTGCCAATTAGAGGATCTCTAGTCTTGGTGAGTGGTTTTGGTTTCTTAACGAGGTTTCACAATATTGGGTACTCTTTGATGTGGATGGACATCTTTGCTCTTTGCTTATGGTGGTGATTTGGCATGCCTTGGGTGTCCAATTATGCAATCATGACAGCTGTTTTGCGATTGAGATTTTATTCATGTTCCTACTTGTTTTTTAGGTCAAGATTAAGGTTTTAAAGGAGAGATACTTTATGTATAAAAAAGATTTTAATTATAAGTTGACAAATTATTAAAAGATTTTAACTATCACAACAATTATTTAAGAAGTCTAACTCTTTTAGTGATGTGTCAACACATTATTGAATGGTAATATAATTTATTTTTTACACTTATAATGAATCAAAATTAAACTAAAATAAAGGGAGAGATAATTTTGTTTCTTGATAGTGAAAATGACTTTCATCATCATTTTATTAAATGTCTATCAAATTCCATAAGCAATAAAAAAGGTCTAATTTATTTCCTAAAATGAAGTGGTATTAAGTGTAAATTATTTACACTAATCCTTAGAAGTGGTTGATATAATTTGTCAAAAGTTACAACATAATGTCTCTATAATTTGAAACAAATTTCACGAGCCATGCATATAATGCACCTACCGCGCGAATATCGTCTTCTTTTGTTCGATAATGTTATTCGCGGATAAAAAATTTTATTTAATTTTTCTAGTATTTTAATATTTATTCAAAGACTAACTTATTATTTTTTATTAAAAAAATTTTTTGGGTTTAATTGTAAAATATTTAATTATAAAAAATTAACATGCACTTGCAGGGAACTCCATTATCAATCATGTTTTTTTTTCTTTTGGTCACAAAATTAAATAACCGGTCCTCTCCTAGCTCCTTATATTTTCACTCTCTCAATTTCAGTTTCAGCACACAAATGAACCCAACCAAGCACCAACTCAGTAAAGGGAAAACATACGTGGTGCCATGGCAGGATTACAAACTTTACAACGCCCCGTTTCTCGGAATAGCACAAGCATACCAAAAATAATCTCTACCAGAGATGAATAGAGGACACGTATAATAAGAAAATTTAGATCCTATTACTATGGCTATTAAACCGATCAGAATCTGTCGAATTAACTTGTTTTATTGTATAAATTATATAAGCTTAATTTTTTTTTTTGATGACCTGTTTAAAAGTGAATATTTTTTCCTTTGTCTGATTAACTTGTGGGTTAGATGAACTGATCTTAAACGGGCCTAACTTGATTAGTTTAACTCTTATGCGTTAGAAACATTTGTCATTTATACTAAGGACTACATATTTTCTTATATTTGTATGTAAGTTTTGAGTATGGATGATTGAAATTTGAAATATTTAAGTTTGAATTTGAATTATGTAATGTAATGATTGACTTTGAGACTTTGAGTTTATCAAAAAATAGTTTAATTTTAATCTATTGTTATCAAATAATATGTTATAATGTTATTAAAAGAGTTAAACTTTATATGTAGTTATTATAATAGTCCAATCCTTTAAGGTAAAGCTTAAATTATTTCCACTTCAAATGACAATCAATGGATCAAATTTGTGTATTTTGTCAATCCATTTAAATTTGTGTATTTTTTATCCAATCTATTTAGCTCGTAAGTTAAATAGGTCATTGAGCCTCTAAGCTTGTGATTTTATTAAGTTAAATAGGTCATTGAGCCTCCAAGCTTGTGATTTTATTCTCTTTTTTTTTATTGTGTCACATCTATTATACCTTAAATTGTATTTTATCAAGTTTTATGTATATCTCTACCTTATTTTTAAATAAAATAAATTTACAATACCTTAATTTTTGGCACAATTTATATTATTGAAATAATAATTTTTTTAATTTTTTATTTTAACGATATAAATTTTGTCAATAATTTATGACATCTATATAACTTGTAACATTATAAAATCATACTCATAAATAATGAGAACTTTCATCAATTTTAAGTTTATGTAAACTGAATCTTTACAAGTAACAAGTAAAACTAATCAATTAAATGTAAAATATTAATTTAATAATTTTTATAAGTAAACAAGGAATGATCTTCCCACGAACCCGGAGATCGAAGGTGAAACTCAAATTCCTCACTAAAAAAAAAGTGAAATATAAAAAATCCGAATGCATACAAGTTCTGCTTGAAAATGATAACACACCAGGTAGAAAGCAGAGGAACAATTTGACTTGGGAGATACAATAAAATACATTGAAATAAATATATAAGTAATGGCCATTAATATTTTGCAGGATTCGGAAATGGGAAGAAATTATTGAATATACACACCACATTTAAAATTGGCATGGCCTGCTTAGTGTGTACATTATTATATTATATAGTTATGCCTTACCTGTTCTGTACCACTGGAGCTTTCAGCTCCTCCATTATGCCTTACCTGTTCTGTACCACTGGTGCTTTCTGCTCCTCCATCATTCTCACCATTTTTATATTTGATTTAAATATATTGTTCTCCTTTTTTTTTTGTCTCTTTTATTATCTCTTTAACTAAATGTTAATAATTCAAAAAAAATTAATTAAAAAAAATTTATTTTTTAATTGTTAATTTTTTTTTATTAAATTGTTAACGTTTACTTCAAAAAATAGAGACAAAAAAAGAAAACACGAGTTTGATTACACAATTAATGTCGACCAGTGACAATCACCGGCAATGTTAGTCCAAACATTTTTCTTATCGCTGTTGTAAAAATCGTGAGTAATTCACCTTCCATCATCTGCATCTGCATTTTCTATAGAGACTTCATATTGTTTCAATTTACATATATTGTATAACAACTTATATCAATTCCTTTAAATACTCTGTTACTTTTTTTTGTTTTGAAGAGAAATACTCTGGTACTTGGGTTGGGGGTAGTTGGCAATGGCATCCATCGAAATTTCAAGCCACTATTATTAATTTATTATATTATGAGAGTTGATATAGTACTTATATTATTTATCTTCTGCACATGCACGGACCAACTCCATTATCGATCTTGTCCTTTTTTCTTTTGGACAAAATTAACAAGGTTAAAATGTAAAAATTTCCTTCAATCAAATTTAGAAATTTTTTTATATTTTTAAACTTATTAATTCGATTTCTTAAGATAATAAAATAATGCATAATAATTTTTTTATTAATTTATTATTTAAATAATTAATAAAAAAATAATAATATGTTGATTTTTTTATTAATTTTATTTTAAATTTTTAATATTTATCTTTCAAATCATGTTTAAATTTATTTTTTAAATATTTATTAATCTCATAATATTATTTATGTGATTAATAAAAATTATAAACGATATTATAAGGTTAATAAATATTAAAAAAAGAGGTGTAGTAATAATTTTAAAAAATAATATTAATGATTTAAAGTAAAATTAATAAAATAAAATAACATATATAATTACATGATTATTGTCAATAATTTAAATAAAAATTAATTAAAAAAATTATTATATATTATTTTATTAATTAAATAGTCGAATTAATAAATTAATGAATTTGAAACGACAATTTTTTTTTTTAAACCTGGCTCCTAGTTGCATTTTAGTCGATTAATAAATAAAAGAGGCACTCTCCTACCTCATTATGTCTTCCCTGTCTCACCTTCGGTTTCAGCACACAAATTAACCCAACCAAAGCACAAACGAACCCACCCAGAAGTGAAGTAACTCAAGTGTCGACAAATGGCATCGTCAGACACATCCTCCAACACCAACACCAACACCAAGCTCCCACTGAAACCAATCCCAGGAAGCTATGGCCTCCCCTTCTTCGGACCCATCAGCGACAGGCACGACTACTTCTACCACCAAGGCCGCGACAACTTCTTCGCCACCCGAATCCAAAAGCACAACTCCACAGTCATCAGAACCAACATGCCACCAGGTCCCTTCATCTCTTCCAACTCTAGAGTCATAGCCCTTCTTGACGGAGTCTCCTTCCCCATCCTCTTCGACACCACCAAGGTCGAGAAACGCAACGTTCTCGACGGCACCTTCATGCCCACCACCAAATTCACCGGCGGCCACCGCGTCTGCGCCTACCTCGACACCACAGAACCCAACCACGCCAACCTCAAGAGCTTCTTCCTTCACATCCTCTCCTCTCGCCACGACTCCTTCGTCCCACTCTTCCGCAACTCTCTCTCGGAGCTCTTCGTCGAGCTGGAGGACAAACTCTCCTCCAATGGAGGCAAGGCCAGCTTCAACACCGCCGTAGCCACCACCTCTTTCAACTTCATGTTCCGCCTCCTCTGCAACGGCAAGGACCCTTCTGAGACCAAACTCGGTTCGGATGGTCCAAAACTCTTTGACACTTGGCTGCTTTTCCAACTCGCACCCCTCGCAACACTAGGTCTCCCCAAGATCTTCAACTACATAGAAGATTTCTTGATCCGAACGTTTCCCTTCCCAGCTTGCTTCGTCAAGTCCAACTACAAGAAGCTCTACGAGGCGTTCTCTGTGGCTGCGGCGTCAGTGCTTGTCGAATCGGAACGGTTTGGGATCAAGAGAAGCGAAGCTTGCCATAACCTGGTTTTCATGGCGGGTTTCAACGCCTACGGTGGGTTGAAGAACCAGTTCCCGATTCTGATCAAGTGGGTTGGTTTGGGTGGTCAGAGTCTACACAAGGAACTTGCAGATGAGATCAGGAGTGTAGTTAAGGAAGAGGGTGGTGTCACTCTTGGTGCTTTGGAGAAGATGACTCTGACCAAATCTGTGGTGTATGAGGCAATGAGGATTGAACCTGCGGTGCCGTACCAGTACGCGAAGGCGAGGGAGGATCTTGTTGTGCAGAGCCACGATGCAGCGTTTGAGATCAAGAAGGGTGAGATGATTTTTGGGTATCAACCGTTTGCGACCAAGGATCCTAGGATTTTCGAGAATCCTGAGGAGTTTGTGGCTCGTAGGTTCGTTGGTGATGATGGGGACATGTTGTTGAAGCATGTGCTGTGGTCAAATGGGCGCGAGACTGAGGAGCCTGCACCGGATAATAAACAGTGTCCTGGGAAGAATCTAGTGGTGCTATTGTGTAGGTTGTTCTTGGTGGAGTTCTTCTTGCGTTACGATACGTTTGAGTTTGAGTACAAAACTGTTGTTTTGGGTCCTTCGGTTACCATCAAGTCCCTCACCAAGGCCTCAAGCTTTTGAGTTTTGATCTTTAATTGCGGTTTTTTTTTTTTTCTTTGTTTTGGTTGGTTTCAAAATTCAGAAGCACTTGTTGGGTTGTCGATGTATTATTTACTGCGTACGTGTACGTGTCTGCAAAATGATAAATATGTTTCAATTTCGCTCGTTTTTTAGGATTTGGTCCTCTTACTGCATGTGTATAATTAATTTTAAATTATTATATTGAATATTTATTTTTGGCCCGTCATCTATTGTTAGTCAAAACTGTAGAAAATCTCGACTATTCACTTTTATTAAAAGGCATCTATGGTTGATAAAATGGCAAGTGAAAGAAAAGAAACAACCCATTCGCCCCATTTCCCCCTGGGGATTTTCCCAGCTATCTTGCTGACCTTTTGAGAGTGTTTCCCTCTTTCAGAGAGTATTAGAATCCTAGAAGCTTGGCTAATGCTTTTGGCAGGTGGTTTGAGGATCTGGCTAGTTTCACTGAGTTTTCCCTCCCCTCGAGAAACTATGCTTTCATTTCTCTGTCTGAAATTCGATGTAACCCCAGATTTGATTATTGGGTTGGTGGAATACGTGTCCCTAAACAAATACCTTTCTTCCCCGGGGTGAAGCCAGATGTCATGATTCTGGGTGGCTTTTCAGTGCTTCGGGAGCCTCTCACTTAGGTTGACGGAGGTTAGATATTAGTTCGGTTTAAAAAAAAAAAGTAATTTGAATTAAATTAATCGGTTTTTTTTACCAAAAAAGTTAATCGTTTTTTTAATAATGTAAACTGATTTATTTAGTTTTAATTTAATAATAAAATAAAATTAAATAAATTACAATTGATTTGGTTCCTTCGGGTCAATTAAATTTTTTATCAAATATTGCTTTATAAAAAAATTCATACTCAAATTTTTTTTTGTTAAAAGATTTATACACAATTTTATTTTATTTTTATTCATGGATTAATTAATAAAAAATTATTTTAAATTTTTTAATAAAAACATCATTAAATAAATATAAATAATAAATTTAAATTAAGAAAATACATATATAATTATATAAGCTTGATTTATTTTAATTTACTTTATTTCATAAATAAAAAATAAAAAAATGAAACCAAACTGACTATTTTTTATATTAAAAAATTTAAATAAAATAAATAAAATAAATTAATTTTATTTAATTTTTAATTTTTAATTTTTTGGTTCAATTGGTTTAATTATGTTCGGAACACCCTTACTCTGACTCGTCGTTTTCAGAGGACATTTCTATAAGTTACTGCCGTGGAAAGTATGACTCTAGATGCATTTTAATAAATGTGAATATGAGAGAGATTTTAAAAATTGTACTCCAACAGTTTTTAGGGAAGGATTTTTTTCTTTCGTCCTTCGCTTACTTTTTCCATTTAAAAGTGGGTATTATTTTGGGAATTATTTATTGATGGTTAATTATATTTAATATATATTTAATAATTTAATTTAAATATCATATTTATAAAAGTATTATAACAATTATTTTTAAAAGTAAATGTTTCAAGAGTTTAAATTTATTTTTTATAATATTATTTAATAATATATTAATACATTATTAAAATAATTAAATTTTATATATAATTATTATGATAATTAAATTCTTATAATAATTTATTCTCATAATATAAAAATGAATGTATAAATATATATTATTATCAAGTTGATACATATACATATACATATATATATATATTATTTTAGTATCGAGTGAGTTGTTAAATATTTATTAACTATTAATTATATTTAATAAATATTTAAATACTTATTATAAAACTAATAATCAAAAAATGCTTATCAACTCATTTGACTATCATGTCTATAAAAGTATTATAACAATTCCTTTTAAAAGTAAATGTCTAAAGAGTTTAAATTTTTTACAATATTATCAAATGATCTATTAATACATCATTAAAAAAATTAAATTTTTTATCTAATTATTGTGATAATTAAATTCTTGTAATAATTTATTCTCATTATATCAAAGTAAATGTATAGATACATTTAATTGTCAACAAAAAAATATGTATTTAATTGGATTATCTGATACATTTTATTTGTAATTATTTTCAAATTTTTGTAAGAGTTTAATTTTAATTTATTGTGATTTAAAAAAAATTTATACTATTATTTTAAAAAAATTAAAATTTTTAAATAATTATTATAATAATAAAATTATGTTAATAATTTATCAATACATAATTAAATAATAATTTAAAAAAAATTTACATTAAAAATGAATTAAAATTAAATGTATTTTATAATACTAAAAACTTTTAGTAAACCAAGGAAAATGAGTATCATAATTTTAAAATATCTTGAATGGGAATGATCCAAATCATGTCATTTTATTTTGTAATCGATAATATTAATAAATATAAATTAATAATCACGTGAAACAACAGTCCCAACAAAGTTGTATAAAAATAAATAAATAAATAAAATTCAAGTAATTATATTTAATTATGATTGAAGTTTAAAAAATTATTATATGTTTTTAAATTTATTAAAATAATTTCTTAAATGAATAAAACATTGTATAATAATATTTTTATTAACCTTCTATTTAAATCAATGACAGAAAAATAATCATATGACTGCATGTGTTTGGTTTTTTTTATTTTATGAATCTCATATTAAACTATTAATATTTATTTTTTAAATCATTTATAAATAAATTTTTTTTAATATTTATTAACTTCATATTACTATTTAAAATCTTTAAGAATCTGTTCAAATAGTGGTGTTAGGTTAATAAATGTTAAAAAAACAAATAGCCTAAAGATGATTTTAAAAATAAATATTAATAATTTTAAAGTGAGATTAATAAAAAAAACTAACACGTGACTACTTTTTATTAGTAATTTAAATAAAAAACTAATAAAAGAATTATTATATATTATTTTATTAATTTAATGAATCATTTTAATAAGCTTAAAAATATAAAAAAAATTCAAAACTTAACCCATAATTAAATAAAAAAATTACAATTAAAAAAAAAAAACACTCCCTACAGATTGTGACAAACGATTCTTCATCATCCATCGAACTTACGTAATGTTTGTACATCGAAGGATTGATGGGTCTTTTCCTAATGAGAAACGTGCTCTTCGTGAATGAAACGCGGTCACAGTTTCCCTCGTGTGTACTCTTCATCCTTTTAATTTAAAAAAAAACAAAACAAAACTTCGTAAAACTCCTCTTTTTTGTCATTAAGCACTTTTTATTTGGTTTCTTAAGAGATCTCTTACTTATTTAGATGGAAGATTAATTCTATTTTGAGATTATGGAATACAGTAGGTAAAGTCTTCCTTAAATTAATATTTTTATGAATCAAACTATTATCATTTTTAAAATTTTAAACAGTCCACTATTATTGTAATTCGTCAACGTTGAATTGTTATTAAACACGTTGCTACAATTAAAATGGAAAGATTATTAAAAAAAAAATACTTTTTTAGATTTTATTTTATTTTATTTCCGTAGGAGATCTCTATTAAGATTTGGTTGGAGCAGTTGTTATACTTTGTACAACTGTAGTCTGTAGAGTATGAAAATTTTAAAATATATTGCAAATGGGAATGAATGAATGATCCAAACGATGTGATTTTATTTTGTAATAATCAATAATAATAATCGTGTGAAACCCACACTCCCTAGAAAGTGGCAAAGGACATCATCATCTATGTGCATAGTCCTGTTGCTTGTTCATTGAGGCAGAGAATAGGTCTTACGGGTCCACAGTTTCGCACTTTCGCTGATGAAGACAACGTGCTCTTCGTCTTTTTCTTTTTTTTTTTCTTTTTCCTTAACTGATTCCAGTTTAAAGAAAACAAAATTTGATCTAAATTACTCTATTTGCCATTAAACCCTTCCCAACAATTAAGTTGGAAAAAATAATAAAAAATATTTATCATTATCCATAATATTTTTTTACAGCGTCATTGTAGTTTTTACACACATTTATCAATTTTATTCTTTTTATATATATTTATGCCAAGAATTGTTTTTTTTATAATCCTCCTAATTAACATTCCTAATGAGTTAAGAACTAATCGTAAGAATTGATAAATTAATATTCAAAGTTGTAATACCATGTCTAACTACATATCATATGATCCTAATTAAATTTACCTACACATCTTCAACAAGTGAAAAGTTTAAGAAAAGTAAAATGCGAATTATAACAGTTTATAGAGTCATTGCATTGTTCAATGGTTATATTTAAAGGGGAAGAAACATAAATGAATCTAATTTGATAATAAGTTATTTATAAATATCACTATAAATTCTTAGTTAGATTTGTGATATGTACTAACCTTAAAATAAGACAACATTTCCTCTTCTAAACTTTTTTTCATATCAATCTAAAAATAATTAAAAAATAATAATGATGAATCATATTCTGCTACTAAATGTGATTTATTAAAAGGAATGGTCTAGCTTCATTTGAAAAGTTAATGAAAGAATAAAAATAAAAAAGATATAAGGAGTTTGATAAGATAAAAAGTTAGTGAATAGACCTGCTCACTTGGGTGATGCATTTACTTGTGAGTCATGTTAATTGCATATTATTAATTGTAGATGTGTTCTCAATTTTTTCACTCAGTAGAATCTAGGTTTCACTAAACTCAAGCATAATATATATTTGATTCTTTTATTGTATGACAACGATATATTTTTGGTCCTATTATTAGGATGTTTGAGTCCTTCCGTTCCGTGGGAAACCCTCTTTCTTAAGTTTAAGAATATATAATAATTAGTTATTTTATCTATACTTTGCACGGATTATTTTATTGTTTATATTTTAATTTTTTTATTTAAAATTATATTTTTATAATTATTATTTTAAATATGTTCAATTTACAAAATGTTTTTTTTTATAAAAATTCATATAAATAGATGAAAAAATATTTAAAATTAATTTTTATGTCAAAAATAATTTATTTTATTTGTGCTTTCATATTTTAATTTATTTTTTATTTTTTTTAAAATGATGTTTTTATATATAATTATGATTTCATATATTAAATTTACAAAGTATTTTTTAATAAAAATTCTTAAAAGTAAATAGAGGAAACATTATAAATTAATTTTTTATGTTGAAAAGGTTCTCTATTTTTTTATTTCACTATTTAATTTTTTAAATTTTAATTATATACTTTGATAACACTTTACTTCTTAATATAATTGTCTTTTTAAATTTTATTATTTCATTTATGTTAATGTTACCATATATTTAATGATATAATTATATTTAATGATATTATTAATTATTTCAAAAAGTAATTTTACTTATATATATATATATATATATATAGATGGGTAGAGTGTAATTCTTCTTTTGTATTTTGAATATATATATATATATATATATATATAGATGGGTAGAGTGTAATTCTTCTTTTGTATTTTGAACGATTCGTCTCTAATTTAAATCAAGCGGCTTTTAACGATCTAGATTCAAAAGGAATTTTTTTCCTTTTTTTTTCATTATATTGTTTTTATTGTAATCGTCGTGGGTAATTGTATAATAAAAAATTATAATATATAAAAATCCGACGTCAAATTGATACATTTAGTAAAATATAATAAATATACAACCGAATTCACTTAATCTTTTGTCTGACTCAAATCTTTTAGCCTTTGCACAAGAATCATTTTCCATTCCTCGTGCAGCATGCAGTCCAAAAAATATTCTAAACAAACCGCGACAATTGATTGCTTCTGAATTGCACTATCTATTATTGAAGCATGCATCATATATATATATATATATATATATATATATATATATATATATAACAATAATTTCTCAAAAATGTATAGCTCAGAAAAAATAAAACAATAGTATTGACGCACACTAATATTGAACATACAATTTTCATAATATAACAACTTATTTCGGCATTTTAACTTTTTCAAACAACTCAAATTCTGCAAGGATCCCTCACAATTTTTTCAAATAGTATTTTCTAAAAGGATATGATCTTTTGAGTCTACTCTAATGCTTTGTTTGGATTATGAGAGAAAATAAAAGGAAAGAAAACAGGAAGAAAGAAAATGAGAAAACAAGAAATAGATAAAAAAGTATATTTTCTTTGTATATGTTTAAATGAAGAGAAAATGGAGAGAAAGGAAATGAGAAGGAATAAAGAAATAAAATATAATTTCATAAAATAACATATATATATATATTATCTTTTATATTTCTAGACACATTTATCATGAATTATATAAATAAATTTTATAATAAATAATTTAATTATTTTAAATTAAAAAATAATTATATTTAAAATATGTTTTAATTATTAAATCTGGTTTTAAATTTTTTTTATTAAAAATAATTTGGGTTCAGTAATTTATATTTTTATAATATTTTAAATATATAAATCTTAATAAAAAAAACATGTTAGTAAAATACCTCAACCCACCCACTTTCTTCATCCCTAAGTCTATGTTTGGGAGGATAACATGTAAGGGAATAGAATGGAATGACATAGTAAATTTTACAAAACAGGTGTTTAGAAATTATTAAAGAGGATAGAAATGAGTGATAATAGAGGGACCTCAAGATCCCTCCTTGCCATTAAAAACCTTAATTTTGTTGTCCCTCGAAATTGGAGTGTTTAGGAGGGAGTGATATGATTTGGTGGGAAAATTGGAAAGTAAAATGTATAAATATTTCCATTTCTCCTACTTAAATTATAACTCTCAAACAAGAGTGTATGGAGTCCTTCCCATTCCTTTATTAAACTACCAAACAAAAGCATAACATTTATCTTTCCATTCCATTTCTTTTCATTTCATTCCATTATGAGTCACCCCCTTCCATCCTCTTTAAAACTCCCAAATATACCCTATCCCCCCAGATGAGTAATCCATCACACACCCACCCCTAGCACAGCCCCTCCACACCCCTAACCAGTCCCACCCTCATCCCCTTTCCTCATCCCCAGCTCCCGTACCCCACCCCACCCCACCCCACCCCACCCCAAACCATCCGTGAGCCCCCCTCCCTTTTTTCGACCTTCTCCATATCAGTGAATTTTTTTTTTTCATTTTTCTGTATTTTAAAATCGGTATTGAGTTGGTTTTTTTGTTGAATCTGTTTTCTTGGATTTGTTTTTTGAAAGGGAAGCAACAACTGCGCTTCTTTTTTCTCACCATCTTTTCCCCCTTTAGGGAAGAAAACTTTCTCAATGGGCCTATGTTAATTTTTTCACTCTTTCGTGTTTTCTCGCCTCATCTAAACAAGGAAAAAGTATATTTTCACTCTATTTTCTTTCCACTATTTTCTCAATTCTCATTTTTTCTTAATCCAAACAAAGGCTAAGAAAAATGGTATATTAACTTTCACGGGAAAAATGGTTTTGCACATCACATTAATGTGCATAGTAAATTAAAATATAACATTTGAATTGTGAAAAAAAATTAAGTGATCTAACTAATGTTGAAGTCAAGTCAATTTGATATAGATCTAGATGAATTCAATTGCTATTAGGGTTGGAAGTGAATTGAGCTAACTCGTGATTCGATTCGTTAACAACTCAATAAGCTGATAATTTGGACTCGTTTTTTAAATGAGCCGAGTTTGAGCTTTCATATGTTTGACTCATTAACTCGTGAGTCGGCTTGATATATGTATATAGTAATTTTTTATAAATAATAATAGTAATAATAATACTTTAATTTAATATATATTAGCATTTTATTTTATTTTTTGTTTGACTAAATTATTTTTTAAATAATATATGTAAAAAATATAAAATTTGTTGACCTACAAATTCGAGCATAATTCATTGATTAGTACAAGCTTAATTAATACAATGCTCACTATTAGCTCATTGAGTTCGAATAGCTCGTGAGCTTAAGGTGAGTCGAGCTTGAGCCAAGAAAATGAGCTCAATTTTTTCATGAGCCGAGCCTGAACTAGGTCTAGCTCGACTCACTTCTAGTTGCTATAATGTATGTAGTTTATAAATGTAATGTGCAAAAAATATTTTTAAAATAAATACTTTTGGGGTTTTATTTTTGTGTCCCTTTTATACTGTATATAATTTCAGGTTCATATCATTTTTTACATCTTCTAATATTTTATTGTAACTATTATTATGTGTTGATACTTGATGATTTTTAGAATATTACAAGTAATTCAACTTTCAAAGTATGATAAAAAAAAAGTTATAAAAAAATAATAAGATATTAACCAGCAAACATAATTTGCTTGTTATCAACTTATCATAAAGCAAATGTAAAAAATAGTGTGAAAGTCTAGGCCAATAAGTAGTGTCGGATAGATTTTTTTGGTAAACTCAGTGGTTTAAATATGTTATGCTAAATAAATCTCATAAATTTTAAGGAAAAGTACATACATTAACTTTGATCAATTTACAAACAGTCGTCATCAACTTTTAAAACCTCATCTTTAACTTGATTTCCTAAACCCTCCTTCAACTTGAAAAAGGTCACTCACATGAAGCTGAAGGTCCTCGGCGACCCAATCATGAGCCATGGTGTCACCGCACAAGGGGGCATTGACCTTGACAAGGCCACATACGTGGCTGGGATGCTTCGTATAGTAGTGGAGGAATTCTCTGTGAATGGATTAAATTTATACCAAAACCACCAGCTTCATTCCTTAATATGCTGGCATGTGAGGGAAGATTTACTGCAAATTATTTCTGCAAACCCAACCCTACAAATCGTTAAGCCCGTTAAGAATCATGGTTCAGAAGAGAGAAGAAAAAATGATTGAGAGAAAACTAAAAATTGATATTGATTAAAATGATTGAAGTTATACAAAATGACTACAGCATGCCTTTATATAGGCTAACAAACTAGTAACAAACTAACTACTAATTTTAACCAATCTCTAACTAATTATACCTCTAATAGCCCCCCGCAAGCTGGAAGGTGTTCACAACACTTCCAGCTTGAGATAAGCAAGACAAATCCCTATCAAACCAAAGGGAAATACAATGAGAAATGCCAGAAATACATCGGCTGAAAAGGATAGGAACAAAGCTTAATCACCATATAAGGCAGAAGCTATAATCATCAAAGTCATAGGGCAAAGGCTAAACCATTAAGCAGAAGCTACAACTCAAAGTTGAACCACTTAACAGAAGCAAACATGCTTAACCACCTAACAAAGGCAGAAGCTATATTGAAAGCTTAACCACTCAAAACAGAAGCAAAAACAGGATTTCAATGCTTAACCATCCATGGCAGAAGCACTCATCAATGCTTAACCACTATAGACAGAAGCTTACAACAAAGCCAATTTAGGCTAATTAGAAACAAATCAATGGAAAAATAAAATCCATAATATCAAGGACTTCAAGCAAAAGATGAAGTTGTCTTCAAAGATGAATGAACACACACATTGTGAGCCTCAAAACTGAACTCAACCAGCAAGAATGACAACTCAGAAATAGACTTCATAGAGAGAATTGTAGTTCCAGTTGGGAAGCTGAGATTCAGAATCCATGGAGGAATCAAAGAAAATGATGGAACGAGCCATAGAAGATTGAACACGAGATCTGCTTAAGAGGATGCACATACAAATGCAGAACTAGAGCCCCTGCATAAGTCGCAACGACACCGCTTTGTTCTACGACCAAATCAAGTCCAAGCTTCAACTCAATTTCAACAAGAACCAGCTCGAATCTGCTAGTCGTTCCAAGATTGGAGGCGCAAGGCTCCTTCTCCAACCACCTCGAGGTTGTGCCTGAGAATGGAGTAGAACGCGTTGAGTCTTGGGCCTGATCGAGTCGTTGGAGAGCAACTTTTGTAGAATCTTGTCGAATGGTGACGACGGAGATGGCAGCAAAGGCTTGGAATGAAGGAAGAGAGCCTCTATGAGATTGTGGAAGCTCTTAGCCAAGGCAATACAGAGAAAAAAAATTGCAAAACTACAAATCTGAGAAGTTGAAATTCTTCTCAGAAAGTTTTTAAGTTTCAATGATTCTGTTGTGTAGAGGGAAGAAAAATTGAAATATGTTTTCAGAAAGTGAAATTTTGAGAGAAAAGATTAAGGAATGAATTGCTAAAAAAAATCAGAAAAAAGAAGAAGAAAGGATTAGAGAAAACTGAAAATTGATATTGATTAAAATGAGTGAAGTTATACAAAATGACTACATCATGCACTTATATAGGCTAACAAACTAGTAACAAACTAACTACTAATCTTAACCAATCTCTAACTAATTATATCTCTAATAAAGCTAGAAAACTCAACCTAAATCCCACATTCCTGCAATGACAACTTGTCCAAGTCGCACAAATTCTAGAGCGCCAAGTTGATGCTCGAAGTTGACAACTTCAAATGATGGAGGAAGACACCACACCACGATGACAAAGAAGACAACATTGAAGGGTTCTTGAAGACAATGATGGAAAACCCACTTAAGAGCTTCTATATATTTTTAATAATTACTTTTTTATTTTTTATTTTTAGAGATTTATTAATTTTGTAAGAAGACATTAAAAATAATTTAATATAAATGACTGAGATTGAGATAGATGAACGATTTATGATGTGTTACGTTACTCATCTGTTAGTGAGTTACTTTTTAAAAATGTATATCTTAAAATATCTTATCAATTGTATCATTGAGTTCTCTTATTTTAAATAGATGGAGATTATACATGAATTTCACAGATTCCATGGGACTTATATATCCTGCTCCTTTTATCATTGGACTCAAAATCATTAAACACATGTTTGATTTTATTTAATTTTTATATGCAATAAATTTTTAATTAATTATTTTATATAATTTCTTTAAACATAAAATAAGATAATTAAGAAACACTAATGCTTAATGTTGCGAACAAGGACAAGCCCACTTGAAGAAAAAGTGAGATGAAATTTATTTGTGGCAGGAAAGAGAAATTGCAGAATGAAAAATGACCAACTAATTAACTAGACAGATAATCATGATGCCCTGCAGTACGTAGCAGAGGAAATTGATATTTGTTACAGTTTTGTGTGATCTGGCCCAATAATTTTTGGGAATGGGGAGTGAATCCCACATATTACAAACGAGGATTGAATTGCTACGTGCACCCTCTTGGGCACACGGCTAGCAAATAGGGTCGGGTCCAAGTTGCTTTTGGTTAGATTTGATTTTAATAGAAAATTTATTACTTTAACTTGCTATGATTTTTAGGTTACGATTAGATTATTTGTTGTGACTCGAGGTATATAAATGTCTATATCTTTTAACCTAAAGAATTTTAAGACACGAAAGAGAAAATTTTAGTACAAAACAGTTCCTTCAATGGTTAATTATTTCTTTCCACTACCTATTTTAAGGAGCACTTTTATGTTGATAAAAAAAAATTAATGACAAATAATTTATGATAATGCTTTTAAATGCTTTTTGGAGAGTATCTTCTTGTAGTAGAAATTTAGAATTACTATTTGCTGGAAAACATAAATTAAACATTACTTTTATATGCATATATCTAATTATCAATATTTATTAAAAACTTGATAGTCATGAATCTATTAACATACAATGCATGAGCATAATACAACATATCATACATATAACCACAATATTGTTCAAAGTTTGTAAAACATCGGCCTGGCCTAGTCTTGGCCTATAAATCACTAGCCTAACCATGATTGGATCTTCTCAGGTCTAGGGTTAGGTCTGGGTCTAAAAAGTTGGCTCGATCAAAATCTTGGGCTGGGACTGGCCAAAGCAAATCTTGTGGAAACGTGTTTGCCCCCAATGGTTTAAAACAATATGTTTTGATGATGACAAATAGATAAGTAGATAATGAATATGCTACCTACATTTGCTTAATGGAATATAATTGATCAAGCATGATTATGTAATATAGCTTGTTTATTTTATATAAGGATCATGCATTGGGTATGAGTAGCATAATTTATAGAATATATCCAATAATACTTTATATGTGTTGTAATTAATTGATATTGGATATGTGTCTATGTGAATCATATATGCATGAAGAATATATAGTTATATACTTATGAATCATGCATATTGAAATATTGAGTTATGAATTTGGACTAACCATGATTTTTAAGTGAGTTATGCTTTGTAGGATAGTCCAAGTATCAAGAGTGAGCAATAGAACAAGAATGTGAAAGACCTTAATCTTGCTCAACTCAAGAAGATGGAGAATGAAGAGATGTTCCAAGCATTTAGAAGATTTGAAGAGAAGAATTTTTATAAGCTTGGATTGCATCAAGAAGCCTAAAGACTTAAAAGGGTATATTTCTCTTATAGGCTATTCTCCTTTGTAAGGATAGAGGTTTTACAAGAAGAGAGCTCAAATAAGTTTTTCAATCTAGACAAATGTTTTTAAACTTGCTAAAATGTCCAACAAACAAGTTTTGAAAAGTTAGTCATGGTGGTATGTCAAAACTATGAAAAATAGCCAAATTTGAGTTTTAGAAAACTGACCTATGGTCACTATTTTTATCATAACTTTCAAACTACTTTGAGTTTTGATCTAAAACTTGTTTCATATGAAAGTAGACTCAAAGAGCTTTCCAACGCATGGTCATTTGTTTAATTCCGTTAAGAAACGAAGAAGTTATGACCGTTGGAAGTTTAATTTTTTGTGTGCTGTAATGCTGTATCCGAATACAGACTTTCTGTATCCGGATATTTGACTCCAGAGAGCACTCACGAGTTCAATATCAGGATACAAACCTTTGGTATCCGGATATTTGTCTCCAGAGGCAAATCAACATTGAAATATCCGGATACGGATTTGTGATATCCGGATATCTTGCTCCAGTAGCTAAAACACCTTTCAAATATCAGGATACAACTTTCTAATATCAGGATATCTAATCCAAATATCAGGATACGAGTTATGATATCAGGATATCTCAATCAGATATCAGGATATCTCAATATGATATCAGGATATCTCATTCAAATATCAGGATACGAAATTAGATATCAGGATATTATGTTCTTGGAACAAGCCCAGAAATTAGGATATCCGGATACCAGGTTCAAATATCCGGATATTGCTTGCCAGAAAGTCAGAATAACGGCTATAAACGGCTAGTTTTCATAGGAAATCTTTCTTAAACACCACCAACGACTATTTTATTACTTGGGCTATATATAGGAGCTAATATTGAAGCATTAACAAGTTGATGAACACCCATTTGCAAATCATTATGAGGATTTGATCTTTTTCTATCAAAATCAATATTTGAGCTCTTCATTGTCAAAAATCCATCTATCCATTAGTTCTTCAAGTTGTATATCTACTCTTTGAGAGAGTTATTCATTCTATCATATTCTTATCTTGTAAACACTAAGTGAGGGCAGAGGATCCCTCTAGTTGAAAGTGTGAGGCTTATACACAAAGGGTAGAGGATCCCAAAGGTGTAGGAAGTGCTCATAGCTTGTAAAGGTTTTTCAAGCACCGGTAAAGCTTGAAGAGTTAGAGGCTCTTGCACAAGGGTGGAGGATCCCAAAGGTGTGAAGAGTGCTTAACTTTGTAAAGGTTTCTCAAGCACCTAAGTTACAAGCTTGAAGAATAGTGGAAACCTCAAGTGGATGATCTTGGGGCTGGACGTAGATCACAAGAAGTGATCGAACCAGTAAATATTGTTTGCACTCTCTCTTATCCCTTACTCTCTTAACATTACAGCACTTTCACTTGATATTCTTACTATCTATACATGTTCTGCAGCTATAATTATAAATTTACTGCATAATCTTGTGAGCTTGTTGTCTTGATCATTAGAACTTAATGTTTAGCTTGTTTGCTTGTTTTTACACTAATTGAAGTTGCAATTGAGCTATCTAGAATATTTGTATCAATGATAATTGATTGTTCTTGGTTAATCACATTATTATTGATATTGTTATATAACTTTAATGTGATTAGCATAATGTTTTGAATGTGAAGTTAATGTTCTTGATTGTCTCTAAGCATGATTTGTGTTTAATATATTTATTCCGCTGCATGTATTGTTTGAGTGCATCAAAATGCACAATTGCTCAAAGTTGTTTTAAAATTTGTGATCACCCAATTCACCCCCCTCTTGTGTGATGGTTGCCCTTGGCTAACAAATCTAACCTATGAACCCTATATGCACATAGGTTTATTTTAAAGAAACTACTTGTTTAGTTCAAACATTGTGTATATGCTTGTATTTTTCTATTTATAATTAATATTTTATAAATTAAATTTATAAATTTTAATATGATAAACTTAAACAATGAAACAAAATACTATGACAATATATTAGAACATTCAAATTTAGAAAATATATTCGTTAAAAAATTGTTTTATATTGATTATTATGACTTTGTAGCTTAAATTGAAAATATAAACTCTTTTTTTACTATGATTGCGTAGCATAAGAGAATAAGAGAGGAAAGGAACAAGGATAATAATTTTTATGGGGGAAAAATTCAAATTTCAAAGGGGCCAAAACTATATTTTATAAATATATAGGTAAAGTTTTAAGGGTAAGTATTGAAATTTAAAAAAAAATAAAATTGAAGGGGACATAGCCCTCCAAGAACCAACGTAGGTTCATCATTGTAAGAGACCATACTCAAGTTCATGCATGAAAATTTGTCTAAATATATGTATTTGTTAATAAGCAAGAGACTTGCATGATGAATGAAAATTTGAAGGATTAGTCAATCACAAATGATTATTTAGAAGGTTCTCATCACAGAAGTCATTTTTTTATGTTAAAATGCATGGAATCATCTCCAACTACATGCAGGGCAGCCCTTTATGCTTAAAACTCTCTAAAACGACTCATTTAACTCCTAAAAACATGTATAAAACACTTTATGTTAACTCTTCATCCAAGATGCTAACAGAAATTGAGTCATGTGAGAGCACATGATCCCTAACACTCCCAATTGCATTTGAATCAAGATCAAATCACCTCCTCCTCATTTTTTTTCTTTGAACCCAACTAATAATCTAGTGTCCCTTCTTATTGCAAAAAAGTTTGTCAAATGACACTCTCTTAGTGTAGCTAAGAACCAGTTGAAGGTTTATTCGTTACCATAATCCAATATCGGTGCTAGTGTGGGGACAAGAGGTAGTGAAATGAAAGAGACAGTAGAGTTTGGAACGAATTTGTTGTCTAAAATGAAAATGTGGTTTCTATGTTTTGTTGAGGAGTCCCTTGAGGTAGGATTTAAAATGTTTAGGGAGTGTAATGCTAATGGAAAAAAAGTTGCCTCTAGATGGTGACTCTATTGCTGTTGTTTTATCACTTTTGAAGTGTGTAAATGCCTAGCTAGACTGCATGGTTTCCAAAGGGAAGAACTTACTAATAGATAATGTAACACCCTATTATTATTACTTTCTTTAATAAAGTATTATGTGAAATTTCTTACTATTAATTGAACAATTACGTTATTATATCCCTTTAAATTAAAATTTAGATTTTTTGCTTATCTAAATTAGTTTTTTGTTTTAATGTGTAATTGTTGTTACTAACTAATTTATCGTTTAATTTTATATCAAAAACTTCTAAATATTTTACAAATTGTAGTAATGAAGAAGTAACACTTAGTTATTTACATGTTTACAGTCAAAAGTGTACTAATGTACCTATGACAAAACTAAGCTAGGTCACTACATTGTTTAGCATTATATTGCATAACATTATATCAGTATAGCTTTTCTGCTACAAAAAATATACAAGAGTACCTCCAGTGCAGTGTAAGCTATGGTATCATCAACTGAATCATATACAATAACCATATTAAGATTAATGAGAACTGTCGCTTGAAACACCTAGCGCCTAATCTCTTCTAGAAATAACATATATAGGAGTAAAAATTTAATTCTCAGTAGAAATTCATGCATAAGAAAAATAGTTATAAAACCAAGTTATTTTCAGCTACATAAATCTATAGTTAAACAACATAATATTTCCATGAGGTTGAATATACATAACAATTTTATACACAATCAAGCAATGTCAAGGAAAATTATTTCCTTAATTCTATACTTTCTATCTACCTCTTAGAATATTTAATAACAAAATGCATAATCATTCTCATTTTAACATTAATGCTTTTATAATCATATGCTCAGTTTTTTTCCCTCCTGGGACAAGCATATCATCTTTCTATTTTGAGACAAAGCCCATCATATTTCTATCTTAGGACAAATCCTATTTTCTTTTCCTTACATAAAACTCATCATATTTCTGTCTTAAGACAAATCCCATTTTCTTTTACTTACATGTTTGTAAAGACTTACTATAAAAATAGTAACAAGAGCTCTTCATCTGCGTAAGGCGTCCCTAATCCAAATGGTCATTCCACCCAGCTGAAGTGGATTCCATCTAGTTCTCGCATGAAAAGACACATGTAAGACTTTCATAGATTATCCATTTTACCTTGCAAGAAAGCTAAGAGAAAGCTCTAAAACTTTGATGCGTATCTCCAAGGTTGAATCAAATGTCTATTGGACCAGATTAGGCCTAGAAGTCAGAATAAAGATGCTGTCGCTGGAACCTGGACAACATGCAGAGGTTGGGTCATAACTTGAGCTACAAAGTATCAAATGAAGTGATTTCAAAACCTATAGAAATCTAAGACACATGGATCCAACTTTTATGTTGAAGGTAAATTCCAAGTCAGACGTTAAAAGGCTATAATCCTAAGCTAAAGCCAAATGTTGAAAGGACGCTAACTAAATGGACATATTGACCTTACTTCAGTATTTTGATCATAATATTCACTACAGACCTTGTATTTGGATCATTTTTAATGCGTTGAAAAGCTAAGAAAAAGTTCTACAACTTTACTGAGACATCTAAGACCATTTTGAACGTTCAAATTGTCAAATATGGCATAGAAAGCCACTGCCACACCGGTACTCGAGCATGAATATGGTAAGATACTTTGAGTTTTTCATCTAACCTAAGGTAATAACAAAAATTCTAACATAATCCTCACAAAGTTTAACTCTATCATCATCAAGGTTTCTACTGATTTATTGAGATCTCATGATCATCCTAGCTTAAAACTTACAAGAATTTTTAAAGAACTTCTAAATTATGGAAATATAAGTAAAAATGAATTTGAAAACCCAAAGTTTGAAGAACTTGAACTCCTACCTCTTTGATGGCTTCTTTGAACTCTTTGAAGCTAAAAAATGATTTTTCTTCTTGCTTGTTGCTCGATTCTAGCTTCTAGGATTCAAAATCTAAGCTTTTTCTAATTTTTCTCAAATTTCTTCTATTTTTTTCTCACTTCCTCTTTTCTTCTTTCTTTCCTTATTTCTCTCTTGTCCGAACCTCCTCTTCTTCTCCTCACTTCTATTTTTTTTTAATTAAAAAGGCTTCTTGATAAGTCTTAGAGATAAGATTATCCTATCTCTTTTTTATTATTATTATTATTATTATTATTATTATTATTATTTACCTCATTTAATCTTAGTTTTAGTTAAATTTTAATCATAGTTAATCTTAACCATAGTTAAATTTTATCTAACCAAGCTAGATGACCATTATGCCCTTAATTTAATACATAATGACCATTTTGCCCCTAATTTAATACATAATGACCATTATGCCCTTAGCCAAAAAAATTAATGACACATATGTCCTTAGTCATAAATCCTAATTTATCTGATACATAAATAGGCAAAAGATAAGCTAGGTAGTTCACTGTATTCTCTTTGAAATGAAGCACAAAAATTAAAATTTTCAATTATAAGCAATGGAAAAATAAATATTAAATAAATAAACAGAATGTAAAATATTTTTCTATCTATTTTAAGAGAGGATATTACGTTTCTCCCTATCTTTAAAAAAAATTTCCCCTCAAAATTCAGTTACTTGTAGAAAATAATTATGGATAGCTTCTTTTCATTTCTTATTCTATTTCCCAAGTCATATCCTCTCCAGTCATACCTTCTCATAACATTTTAACCAAAAGGAATAAATATTCCTCTTAACTTTTTAAAATCAGCTTCCAAATTTTGTACAGGTCTTATAAAATAAGTTAAATAATCTCTTACATGCACTGAATCATTTTCAATAATGTGTGAAGGGTCATGACAATATTTTTTGAGTTGTGACACATGGGATACATCATGATGATTGAAAAGATTTGAAGGAAGTGCAATTTGATAGGCAACTGATGTTATTATTCTGAGAATATGGGAAGGATAAATAAATATGAGACTTAGTTTTTGGGATTTAAGGGCTCTGTGAGTTCCAATGATGAGTTTTTTTAGATTTAAGGGCTCTACGAGTTCTAGTGACAGGAGAAATTTTAAGAAATACATGCTCTCCTTCTTGAAATTCTAAAGGTTTTATTCCTTTATCTGCATAGGTTTTTCTGCCTACTCTGTGCAGTAAGCAATTTATCCCTAATCATTTTAATATACTTTGAAGTCTTTTACACTATTTCAGGTCCGTGAAATCTCTTCCCTCCCACTTCATACCAACATAAAGGAGATCTACAATTTCTACCATAGAGCTTCATAAGGTGTCATTCTAATACTGAAAGGATAAGTATTGCTATAAGCAAACTCTATTAATGGCAAATAGTGATCCCAACTTTTATTTTGTTCCATCAGCACACAGGCACTAAGCATATCCTCTAGGGTTTGAATGGTTCTCTTAGTTTGACCATCTGTTTGGGGATGATATGTTGTACTAAAACATAATTTTATTCCGTGCAATCTCACAATTTCTTTTATGTACAATTGGGCTAGTTTATCAAGTATATCATTGGCGCTAATTGGAAGAAAATGGGCTGATTTAGTCAATCTTATCCATAATTACCCAAATTCCATAATTTCCTAAGGATGTTCTCGGTAAACCCATTACGAAATCTATAGACACACTATCTCATTTCCATTCTGGTATGTCTAGAGATTGCAACAAACCTGCTAGTTTATGTATTCTGTCTTAACCTTTCGACATAGTAGATATTTTGCCACAAATTTAACAATTTCTGTCTTCATTCTTGGCCACCAAAAATTTCTCTTAAGGTCTTAGTACATTTTGGTTGTACCAAAGTGGATAGTATACCTACTATTATGGGCTTCCTCAAGAATTATGTCTATCAATTCTTTGTTTTCAGAGACACAAAGTCACCCTTTAAACAAAAAGGTTCCATCATCATCTAACCTAAAGTCTTTTTGTTTCTATTAGAGAATATGATCTTTTAGGTTTTCAAGGAATTTATCTGAAATCTGAGCTTCTCTAATTTGACTTTTCAGTTCATTTTCAATCTTAAGCTCACTCATACATAAGCTGCCTGGTTGTAGAGTTATTGAGAGATTCATATTTCTCAATTTCTCTAATAACTCTAGTTTCTGAATCATCATATAAGCACAAGTAGTGATTTTTTGCTAAGAGCACCAACCACTACATTGGCTTTATTTGGTTGGTATTTTAATTTAAAATCATAATCTTTTTAAAACTTCATCTACCTTCTCTGTCTCATGTTCAACTCTTTTTGGTGAAAAAATTATTTTAAACTATTGTGATCACTAAACACTTTAAACCTAACCCCATATAGGTAATGCCTCCAGATTTTTAAGGCAAATACCACCAATGCTAATTCTAAGTTATGAGTAGGATAATTTTCCTCATAGGGTCAAGGGTGTCTTGAGGCATAGGCTACTACTTCTTCATTTTGCACTAAGACATATCCTAGACCTTTGTTAGATGCATCACTGTACACAACAAAATGTCTTAAGGAATCAGAAATTGTTAAAATTTGGTTAGTAGTCAATCTAACCTTAAGTTCTTGAAAACTTTCCTTACATTCTTTGGTCCACTGAAAAGGAGTTCCTTTTCTAATTAACTTGGTTAAAGGTAAAACAAGTTGAGAAAATATCTTTATGAACCTCCTATAATATAGTACTAAACCAAGAAAACTTCTAATTTAAGTGATAGTTATAGTTCTTTCCCAATAAACTACTATAACATCATCTCGTAAAATAGATAGAAAAATATTTAAATATATTTGTTTATTTAATATTTGTTTTTACACTGCTTATAATTAAAAATATTAATTTATGTGCTTCATCATAAAGAAAATGCAGTGTACTACCTAGGTTATCTTTCTACCTATTTATGAATGAGATAAATTAGGATTTATGACTAGGGACATATGAGTTATTAAAGTTTTTTTTACTAAGGGCATCACTGTACACAACAAAATGTCTTAAGGAATCAGAAATTGTTAAAATTTGGTTAGTAGTCAATCTAACCTTAAGTTCTTGAAAACTTTCCTTACATTCTTTGGTCCACTGAAAAGGAGTTCCTTTTCTAATTAACTTGGTTAAAGGTAAAACAAGTTGAGAAAATATCTTTATGAACCTCCTATAATATAGTACTAAACCAAGAAAACTTCTAATTTAAGTGATAGTTATAGTTCTTTCCCAATAAACTACTATAACATCATCTCGTAAAATAGATAGAAAAATATTTAAATATATTTGTTTATTTAATATTTGTTTTTACACTGCTTATAATTAAAAATATTAATTTATGTGCTTCATCATAAAGAAAATGCAGTGTACTACCTAGGTTATCTTTCTACCTATTTATGAATGAGATAAATTAGGATTTATGACTAGGGACATATGAGTTATTAAAGTTTTTTTTACTAAGGGCATAATGGTTACTATGTATTAAATTAGGGGGGAAAGGTCATTATGTATAGTTAGGGGCAGAATATGGTCATTATGTATTAAATTAGAGGCATAAGAGTCATTTAGCTTAGTTAGATAAAATTTAACTATGCCTAATATCTAACTATAGTTAAAATGTAGCTATGGTTAAGATCTAACTATCATTAAAATTTAACTAAGCCTAAGATTAACCAAGGTTAATAATAATAATAAATAAATAAAGAGATAAGATAATCTTATCTCTAAGGCTTATCAAGAAGCCTTTTTAATTTAAAAAAAAACAAATAGAAGTAAGGAGAAGAAAAAGAGGTTAGGCCAAGAGAGAAAGAAAGAAAGAAAGAAAGAAAGAAAGAAAGAAAGAAGACTAAGATAGAAAACGAAGAAGAAAAAATAATATAGAAGAAAATAAAGAAAAAAACTAGGAAAAACTTAGATCTTGAATCCTAGAAGTTAGAATCAAGTAACAAGCAAGAAGGAAAATAATTTCCAAGCTTTATGATGTGGTATATCAGAACGCAAGTATACGTTATCTCAAATCAAGTAATATAATAGTAAGAAAGTGTCGAACCCACAGGGATTAATTCTAAATTTGACTATCTACTAAAAGTTTACAAAACTCAATCTTATTTAAACAACTTAAGAAGAGATGATTTATGAAAGACTAAAAATTAAAGTAAACAAGAAAATAAATTTAATGATTAAATTAACCAAGCTTAGGATTGCAATTATCCCTCACACTTTACTTGATTCTCTTATTTCTATCTAAGATCAATTAATTATCTGAATTGTTAACTAGAAATCCTAACTTATCTATAAACCTCTTTCGATGGTCAAATAGAAATATCCTTAATTAATGATAAACTATATATCTATGTTTATCAAGTAATCAAGAATTCATTAAGTTTCGGTTTCATTAATGGTTACATATGTCATATAGGTATATGTCTATCCTATATAAACTCAAGGCTTTCGTACAAAGATCATATGTTATCTTACCTAGATTTAAAACCAAAATCCCTTTGTCAAGTTGCTTAAAGTTTATCAATTCAATTTAATTAATGGCCAATTAATTAAAAGCATTAGGAACAAGTAAGATAAACAATTCAAGATAATCAACCTACTCTTGGATATGATAAACGTATCAAATTACGTGTGAGTTCAAATTACAATCCTAGTATAGAAATTTAGCTACTCATTATATTAAAGGATACAAAAGAACAAGTGAAAAGCATGATAAAAATGAAAGTGGTTGTTGGTATTAACAAGAATACAACGGGCTACAGTTTCGAGATTTACTTTAAATAAATTGGAAGATCTAACATTGAAATCAAAGTATAAATCTTATAATTTATGAAAGCTTCATGCCTAACTCTAAATAAAAACTTAACTAGACATCAAGATGAAGAAACTTGAATAAGATGAAGAATATATTATACAAACTACAAGAGCTTTGGGATTTACTTTAGACAAATTGGAAGAATTAACCTTGAAATCAAAGTATAAATCTCACAATTTATGAAAGCTTCACCCCTAACTCAAACTACAATGGGAGAACTCAGAAAATGGAATGCCCTTAAGTGTGGCAAATGCTTTCCTTTTATAGGCAAATGCTAGAACTATTCAATTACAACTTTTTCAAATCTCTTTGCACATGGGTTGAAATTTCAGCTCCGAAGATTACCAAATTTGTCATTTCTTGCATCATAATTTAGAAATCTTCTCTTCATGAAAGTTGTAGCACATGCAGTCATGAAGAACATATAAAAAATTCAACTAGATATAACGGTTGGATCTTGAGATATGATCATTTTGCTGAAACTACTCAGATTATATCAATAATGACGGCCACCAACTTGTTGCTTAATTTTGACCAACTTCTGGTGCTAATCTGGAAATCTTCGTTTTTATTAAAGTCATAGAGAATGATGTCAGGAATGACATATCAAAATTTTAGCTACATCCAACAGTTAGATCTTGAGAAATCATTGAATAACCGAGTATAGGTTTAAGCAGGAACTTTCTTATTTGTCTTGAATTTGATGTAATCCAAAATTCACTGAGTTTAGGTCTTCATTTCTCTTCTGTTTGAGCTATACTGATATCAACATTCAAGTTCATGATATTTTGGTTCAACAACTGCTTTGAATAGTCCTTCGGGTGTTCTGCTCAATTTGTAACAACATAACCAATATATGAGGAATTATGCAATTTTCACTTCATATATGCAATAATTTCATAAGAATATACCAATGAGAGGTGCTAAATTATGCATATAAAATATGTTTATCACTTTAAAAAGTTCAAAGAAGCCATCCAAGAGGTAGGAGTTCAAGTTCCTCAAACTTTAGGTTTTCAAATTCATTTTCATTTCCATGATTTAGAAGTTCTTTAGAAACTCTTGTAAGCTTTAAGCTAAGATGATCGTGAGAATTTGATTATTCAGTAGAGACCTTGATGAAGATAGAAGTTAGTGTTTATGAGGATTATGTTAGAATTTTTGTTATTAGCTTAAGTTAGATGAAAAACTCAAAGTATCTTACTATAATCATGCTTGAGTACTAGTGTGACAGTGGCTTTGTATGCCATATTTAACCATTTAAAAGTTCTAAATGGTCTTAGATGTCTAGGTAAAGTAATAGAAATTTTTCTTAGTTTTCCAATGCATTAAAAATCATCCAAATATGAGGTCTATAGTGAACTTTATGATCAAAATATTGAAGTAAGGTCAGTACATCGGTTGAGTTAGTATCCTTTCAACATTTGGCTATAACTTAGGATTACAACCTCGCAATATTTGAACTGGAATTCACACTTAGCATCAAAGTTGTATCCCTATATCTTAGCTATCTAAAGGTTTTGGAATCACCTCATTTAATGCTTTGTAGCCCAAGTTATGTTTATTTTACTGCATGAAGGTTCAGTAGGACTGATAACAATGAAGTTCTTCACGAGCTTCTTGGTTTTCTATCAAATTAAGTAAAATGATTAGACTAAATGTTTATGTAAATCTAGGGTTCCAGGTTAGTAAGAATGAAGAAAAGAGTTATATAAATACTAATTATCCTAAAAGCTATACAATTGCATACTCATTTAATGATATGAGAGAAATGTTGGAAATGATCCTCGGTAACCCAAAAAAGGCAAAACATTTGAAATGATCCACAGTAAATGAGGTGCTCTCAAGGAAAGAAAATGTATTGGATATAATCCACGTTAAGGTAGGTGATCCATAGTTGTCTTACATGAGTATTTTCATGTGAGGACCAAATGAAATTTATTTCAGCTGGGTGGAATGATCATTTGGATTAAGGGCCACCCTAGTGATAAACACTATTCACACGCATTAATAATCCTCATATTTAGTGTCTCACATCATATTTTATGCTTAATTGATTGGACTTGTCCATGTTTTATAAGTTTGGGTTTCAATAGGCTTAATTGCAAATTGTCATCATTTCGTGGTTTTTGACACTGTCTCTGTATTATGGCCATATCTTGAGTTCTAGACATCTCAAAATTATGAATCTTATATTGTAGGAAATCTAAGATGAATCCCTACAAATTGCATGAAGAGCTTAGAATCTGAATTGGATGTCTAGTGGGCCAAATTAGGTCTGGAAGTCAGAGAAATGATGTTATCGTTGGAACCCAACCTACATGCAATAAATAGACCATTAATTAGGATTGGGATGCCCAATGGATCTAAAACTGGTTCCAAATGAAAGCTAACACTTAGGGCTTTAAATCTCATGAATACCATTTTGCCAAAATGCATCATTTTGAGGGTGTTCTTCTCACATGAAGTCAGAGGTCATTTCAGTTACCCTATAAACTTAATTTGAGTATAACTTTCTCATTTTAAGTCCAAATTAAGCAAATTATGTGGCATTGGAAAGCTAACAGGCAGAGGATTAAGATTAACCTAAGGGCAGTCTTGTATTTTCACCTAGGTAAAGGAAGAGCTCTTGTTAGTTGTTACTATTTTTATAGTAACTCTTTATAACCATGTAAGCAAAAGATAACGGGGCTTTGTCCCAAGACAGAAATATGATGGGCTTTGTCCCAAGATAGAAAGATGACATGCTTGTCCCATGTGAAAGAAAAAGACTATGCATGCAATTATAAGAGTATTAAATGTTAAAATGAGAATGATTATGCATTTTGCTATTAAATGTTTTAAGAGGTAGATATAAATTACAGAATTAAGGAAATTGTTTTCCTTGACATTGCTTGATTGTGTATGAAATTGTTATGTATATTCTACCTCATAGAAATATTATGCAATTTAAATGTTTTTTCTTTTTGCAGATTTATACACTTGGAAATAACCTAGTTTTATTACTATTTTTCTTATGCTTGAATTTCTATTGAGAATTAAATTCTCACTCACATGTATATTATTTCCAGAGAATTAGGAACTGAGTGATTTGAGTGACAGTTCTCATTAATCTTGATGTAGTTATTGTATATGATCCAGTTGATTATACTATAACTTACACTGCATTGAGGCAATCTTGTATATTTTCTATAGTGGAAAAGTTGTACTATTATAATATTATGTAATATAATGCAGAACAATGTATTGACCTATCTTAGTTTTTTCATAGGTACATTAGTACTCTTTTGACTCTAAATATGTAAATAATGAAGTGTTACGTCTTCATTACTACAAATTCTTAAAATATTTAGAAGTTTTTGACTTAAAATTAAATGATAAATTAGTTAGTAACACATAATTACGCATTAAAACGAAAAACTAATTTAGATAAGCAAATAATCTAAATTTTAATATAAAGGGATATAATAACATAATTGTTCAATTAATAGTAAGAAGTTTCACGTAATACATTACTAATAAGAAAAATAATAGTAGGGTGTTACATTATGGTATCAGAGTAGTTAGTCCAGGTATACCTAGATTAGAGAAGGTAGCACGAGGGTCAACGGGAGGCCGCCCCTTGTGGGGTGCGGGGTAGTGTCCTAGAGCAAAAATGCAAAAATTTGCCTCATCATCCTTTACTCTTGCATCACCTCATGAATTCTTCATGCCTTGGGAAACCCTAGCGCTGCCACATATTAACCATTGATGTTCCTTGGTTGTCCAAGGTTCCAAGCCGAGGACTACCTTGGTGCGACACCTCTACATACTGCCATTACAGCAGTCGAATCCTCAAATCGTAACACTTGCAAATAGATAACAAACGAACACATGCATCTCATACAATTGTCCATAAACTTATATCGCATACAAATGCACATGCATAGGCATATGAAAAACCTAGAACATACAATCTCATACCATTGCATATCTTATACATCAAATCGAGAATATATCACATATAAACATAGTTCATACAAAACCGATTTATGATTTTGCAAGTGGCTTTAATACCATTGTTGGGTTTCGGGATAAGAAACAGAAATCAGACGCATCAGGAAACAAAAAAAATTCCTAACCCAACCGAGGATCCATGCGAAAACCCATAAACCGTATTTAGGGAATTACCTCAATAACGGAATGACTGTCACCACAATCTATCAATCACGAGCACAACAGGGTTGCGATGCCTCTACTATATTCACACGAAAGGAGCAAAATCAGGTTCTCCTCCACGCCGCGGTACTAGTTGCGGAGGGGGGTGCTCCTCTTGTTCTCACTATTAAGAACTGACAACTAGGGTTTCTAAAATTGTTGCATATCTCTCTATTATGTGCTCTCTCTCTTGCGATTGTTGCAGGTATATATATATATATAACTAAGGCAGTTGTCATCAGTGAGTCTAAGGAACATTGATGTTCCTGTTTATAATTTGACGTCGGTCAGATTTATATGCAGGCCCATCCATTCAGTTGTCTCATTTAGTCTAAACATATGTCCAACTAGTTATCTAGGAGATTAAGTCATAATTGGATTCCTAATTAAATTCATCTCATGAATATTAGATCCCAATTTCGGTCAATTCAAAGTTTGTGACCTTGTAGGTTTTCATTACATTGACAGTAATATTAAAATCCTATTTTATTAATACAAACAGTGAGCGATATCTAATAATACATTACTGCTACTCGAGTAATAGGAATGTCAATGATTTGACATAACCTTTTCTTGAACAATTTTACTATGTAGTCTAGTCCTTTTATCCAGATATCTCAATTGAATACACGTCATAGAACGTGTCACTCTTGTAAAGTTCAATATTCGGTTTTTTGATCTTCGAGTAAACTTACTGAGACAAATGAGATCAATATCTCATATTGACTCATTTGAGCATGATCATGCATTTTGCAATCTCACTCAAGCAAGGGGCTCGAAGATATCGCTCCTGTTAAATAAGAGGGACAAATCCTATCTAGGTGACTCACATCCCTCCGCATGATTTGTAGTATGTCCAATAGCCATATTTATAATCACCATGTTACAAGGGATGTTTAACGGTATCAAGTCATACAACTCCTCATGTAGGGAATTGTAGTGCCTTCAAGTCAAAGGACCACATACACTATTGTCATTGTGAGAACTGCTCATGACATTAACGCAACAATCCATGTAACATTCTTATGGTAGGTCAATCCAGTACATTATTACTCTAATATGTACTCATTAAAGACTTGATATTTCATATCCATGACCCGTGAGATACTGTCATTAGTTTACGCACATGCTCATCTCAATGCATTATTGTTGTCCTAATTCATAATAATACTTGACTAGGGACCTTTAAGAATAGTGTTCCAATTATAGGAAATAGAATTTCACAACCAAGTCATGCACTTGATATCTCATGATATAATACTTAGTATTCTAAAGACTTTATTATGCATATTTAAATAAAACATAAAACATAATAAATGGAATACCTCATATAAATAAACAAGATACAAAGTAAATTAGGAATGTCAGTATACAACTAGCTTCTACGACATATACTAACATAGGGATCACGTCCCCTCACATGACTCACTTTCTGTTAGTATATTAGATTGAAAGTTGACAGAAGATGTCATGTATACATTTTTAAGAATTGAGTGAGTCATGTTAGAGAATTTTAAAGCACATAGGGGTTTCATACACATGACCTATAGTTGAAAGTTTTTCCTTGCATTTTAACTTTTTTAAAAAAAATATATGATAAATGTACTTTTTAACCAATTTTCATTAGTAATTAGTGTAATACAACTCCTTAACCATTAGTAAAAATCAATCTATAGATATAAATATATTCTTATATATTCTCCATCTAATATACTAATATATTTTTATACAATAGGTGTCTATTTTAATTTTCTAAAAATATAAGTATTATTAGGTTAATTATCAATTTATAAATACATTAAACTAATTCTTTAACGTTAATTTTTTTTCATAAAATCAACCTTTAAAGTAACATTGATACTGGAATTTTCTTGCTTGAAGGACTTTTCACCTTATCACTAAAGTGTTAATCTTCACGTGGCCCATGGAAGATGTCGATGTAGAACTAGATCTTTTGCTTTGGTTAATATTACTGAGATTATTGTGTTACCCATTTCTTTATTATGATATCACTTATTTATAAATCATAATTTTTTAATGATATAATCTTCACGTGGCCCATGGAAGATGTCGATGTAGAACTAGATCTTTTGCTTTGGTTAATATTACTGAGATTATTGTGTTACCCATTTCTTTATTATGATATCACTTATTTATAAATCATAATTTTTTAATGATATATTAACACATAATATATATATATATATATATATATATATATATATATATATATACACATTAAGTGTAAGTTTTGATCTACTTATATTACTTAATAATTTTTTATAAAATATAAATTTAACTAATCCAACTATTGAATTGAAAGTTCTCATAAGATAGATTAACCTCATAAAATTTCTTATAATTAAAAAATTATATAATACTTCATCGCATTACTTTATTTTAACTTATAATATGATTTTAACATGTAAGTAAATTATCTACTATTAGATTAGATAACTATATATATCCGATTTATTTAAAATTTGGTATACATGATCATTAAGATAATAACATATGATTCAACGGTTGGATTGGTTAAATTCACATTCTACAAAAAATTATTGAATCATGTAAGTGTGTCAAGACTTACACTTGGTGTAATTGGATCCCCACTATATATATATTATATATTTTTTGTTAAAATATAAGAAATTTTTTCTAATTATAAGTTAAATTTAATTATTTTTTATTTTTAAATTCACCAACATGACTCTTTAAATTAACAAAATAATGTATAATAACTCTTTTATTAACTTTCTATTTAAATCATTATCGAAAAAGTAATCATAAATTAATTTTTTTATTAATCTCACTTTAAATTATTAATATTTATCCCTCAAATTATCTTTAGGCATCTTTTATAAGACACTCATTAATCTCACACTATTATTTAAGTAATTCCTAAATTTTTTAAATAGAGATATAAAATTAATGAGTGATTAAAAAAAAGCCTAAATTTTTTTTAGAAAGAAATATTAATAATTTAAAACAAAATTAATAAAAAAAAATACATACAATTACGTACTAATTACTTTTTTATTAATTATTTAAATAAAAAATTAACAAAAAAAATTATTATATATTATTTTATTAATTTAAAGAGTTATATTAATAAATTTAAAAATACATATAAATTTTTTAAATAATCCATATTTTAAAAAGTTTCCTATTTTCTTATTTTTTAATTAATTTAAAAATACTTTTTTTTAAAAAGTAGATGCTGTCTTATCACAAACTATATATTAACATTAGATGAAAATTAAATCATTCCTCTTTTATCACAAAGTGAAACCAACTTTTGATAGATACTTCAGAAGTACCGTACCCATAGGGGACCACTGATTTTCATTCATCTTCTTTCTGAGTCTCTAAACTGTGACTGTGTTTTCTTCTTCCTTCTTCTGAGTTCCTTAGGAAATGTTGAAGACGAAGAGGTACTTGGCACTGGGGTCGGATTTTCAAGGCGAAGCAGCCCAGTTGATCAGCTCTGATCTCAGGGACCTTGGTTTATCTGCCAATAAGCATGCACGAGATGCCATCAAACTAGTTGTTTCAGGCCTTGGAGTCTCCTCACTGGGATTGGTTGCTTCCATTGCTGCTCTGTATGTAATCTACTCTAATAATCTCCTTGTTTCTTATGGAAAGACTATAGAAAAAAGTTGAGTTTTTGTTCAAGTGGGTCTCTCTTCAACTTTGTCCATTTTCATGGGGCGTTTATTTTTGTAACTTTTGAAGTACAATCCCATCTTCATCACTTGTGCAGCTTGTGCTTCATGTCAGTTGCAGAAAAGCAACTTCTTATATTGGTTTTATGATTTTGCTTGCCAAGACTGCTGGAAGGAATGAATCTCTAATCGTGTTGTTACTGGGGGGTTAATTCCATGTCAATTTTCACTTACTATGATTTTTGTTCTCGATAATTAACTTTCTTCTGTGTTTCTATGCTATATGTCACTGTTTCTAAGTACCTCAATTCAGACTTTTTATTCATCTCTTGTTTACTTGAAATACACAAGGTATATGATTTATAGATAGGGGATAGGTTACTCTATTATGTAGCTTCCAGTTCACAAAAAAAAAAAAAGAGAGAGAGAGAAAAAGAATTGGACATGGTTGATTCTAGATCAATGGTGTGGATAAGGTCCATTCGCTAGACATTAATGCTTGGAGTTCCACCATCTTGTATTGACTATTGCTGAGACTTCCAATAATTGATCTTCTTTTTATTATTATTACTTCAATTGACTGGAAACACTTCAACTCTCACCAGAATAAAGTCCTATGAAGCACAAAGTCCTATTTACATTTGGGAAAATTCTAGATAGCCATAATTTCTATTTTTTTTTTTGCCAGAATGAGTTGCAATTGTTGTTGACTCTAGATGGATGAGCGGTTTCATTACTTTGACTTACCCACAACCACCTTTAAATCCAGACAAAATTCTAGCTGAACTCTATCAAAAATTTCTGGCAGTGTAGCATTACTCTTAAATTTGGATGATAAGTATCCAATGCTAGTGTGAATAACCAAGCAGGTAGTATCCTGACTTCACAAGCATGCACACACTTGAATTTACTTGATGCTTACTTTAGCTTTCCCCTTTCTGTCTTCTAAATATTTCTAGATGGTTGATATTTTTTTTGAATTGTTTTTATTCCTAGAGGATGACGTTATAACTTATAAACTGTTTTGCTGAAACAAGAGTTTTTCTATGGCTTCACCCATAACTTTTATTTGTGTACTGCAGTTATTTGTTGATTTTGGATCGTACAAACTGGAAGACAAACATTCTTACATCTCTACTCATTCCATACATTTTCTTCAGCCTGCCTTCATTCATTTTCATCCTCTTCAGGTGATTAGCCCGTCACGCATTATTGTTGTCAACTTTGTACCATCATTTTTCTCCAATATCAAAATTTTCATTTTCTTATAATGCTACTTATTTTAATGGTTACACACGGGAGAGTTTGGGAAATGGATTGTTTTCATTGCTGTTGTATTACGGCTTTTCCTTCCAAGGCACTTCCCTGGTATGGTACAATTTTGCTGAGAGTAAACTTGGTCTCGTTTATAAGATGCACACTATAAGTAGTGTCTCTGAAAACTCTTTGCTGGTAACCAATCATTGATTAAACATGCAAGTATTTTGCTGCTATCCCTCTGTGATCTGTGTCATTCCATAGCAAACCATACTTCTCACTCTCCCACATCATATCAAATTTATATCTCAGTCTATATAATATTATACTTAACACTAACTATTAGGAAGCATTCCACTATAATTAGTAACGAGTCATGACTGTTACTGCAGATTGGCTGGAATTGCCTGCTGCATTGATTCTTCTTATCGTTGTAGCTCCTGGTCTATTTGCAAGCAACTTTAGAAGCAATGCGGTTGGGGTTGTAATATGCCTTCTCATTGGATGTTATTTGCTGCAAGAACACATTCGGGCATCTGGTGGTTTCAGAAATTCCTTCACAAAAGCCCATGGCATATCAAATACAGTTGGCATAATCCTTCTGTTAGTCTATCCCATCTGGATCCTGGTGCTCTACCTTTTATAGGCACAAACATATGTAGCAGCAAATTTGGACTCGGTTGATGTGTGTGAGTTAAACAAATTGTCTTCTGCATCATTCATTTGATGGAGGTTGATATCTATAATGTCCCTATAGTTTGCATGTGTAAAAATGTGAAATGAAATCTCATCTAAAGACTTTTGGCTTCATTAAGCGTAAAAAATTAAAATGATGAAGAGCAATGAAGTATCTTCCTAGCTTCTTGTGTATTCACAAATCATATGTCATCTTTGGAAATTGTTGTATTTATATGCTGTGGGATATAATATAGTTCACCTCTGGATTATATACACCATTGTCTTTCTTGAAAATGTAGTCCTTGCTACTTAAACTGGAGAATTCCCGCTGTGCTTGGAAACTCAATGGGAGCTAGAATGTCCAGAGGTTTTCTGAATTTGAAGGGGACGGGGGTGTTATGCTATGATTGTGTGCGCGTGCATGTGTATTGGAACTTGGAAGATAGTTGCAACATTTTCAGTCTTTTAAGAATAATAGTTTTATCTTTATCACACTTAAATTCCACCACATTTTAGAAGTTATCAATATCAATATAGAATCATAGCATTATTAAAAAGCAAAAGAAGGTCCAAGATCTATAGCTTAAGTGGCACCAAGTCCCTTTGGGGACCGTTAGATCTTGGTACCTAGGCCCACTTTAGTCACTCTCCTTCTCCTCTTACAGGTCTTTGCACCTCCTTTGTACTTGGAAGGGAAAAAAAAGGCAAATGAAGGTTATGTGGAAACTTAAGTTTCACCAGTACCATAATTCACTATAATCTTGTGATTAGATTATAATCTTCTGCTTAATTTCTGTATTCTTAAATGAGAGAACAAACAGGTCACTAAAAAAACCACAGATTTTGCAAGGCCTACGAAATTTCTAGCTTTTCAGAATTTTCAAATAATCTTATTAAGTAATCTTGACAAGAGTGACATGACATACATAGTTTCTGATTCAATATACAACCACTTCTATGTATATAATTTTTTACTTCAGTCAATACAATAATGAACCAAAATGTACAAGAAACCAAATGGATTTTGATTCAACTGCCAGAAATTAGTATAATTGCATATAGTGTGCCCGCTTGCCACCTGGTTCACACCATTGTTCCCTTTGCTTCCTTGTATAATTGATCAATATGATCCTGCAAACAATGTTGGCAAAGAGTAACAATGGTTTATTTATTTAAGTAACAATGTTGGCAAAGAGTAACAATGTAGAACAGCTGATTGAAATTCATAGATAGGCATTGCGTCCTTATGCATGTTAACCCAAAACCGATGTACATTTGGTGCAAATTGTGAATCATACTACTAATTCAAGAAGTTAACGAAACACTGATGGCAGGTTTGTATTGACATTTTGCGTTGGGCAAAATGGCATTTGACCACCACTTTATGTTTCATCCTTCTGTCAAACACCAAACGCTCAATACAAACAGGCCATGAACAATAAATAAATTATGTACTATAATGTGTAATAGAAAGTTAATAGTTACAAAATATTGATCACTGCACACGAGGCAAACCTTATAGTACTTGAGCAATTGCGGTCTCTTCAATTTGAATGTTGGAGTTATTAGATCTCTCTCCATGTCAAAGGGAATTGGTTCCAGATGAACAGCTTTTAGCAGCTCAAATCCCCTAAGCTGAGAGAGTTATTTTCATGTCAGATGTAGCTAGAGCGAGCAATATATATCATAATACCAGAAATTAGCAGCATGGAATGGGGAATTCTATATACATACTTGGTGTTTCTGACCAGTGCTGTTGAGCTCATCTAAAATGTATTGTCTTGCCTTTAGATTCTTACATAAAGATTTAAAATCATCAGTCAAATTATGCTTTAGTGCCCAGTCCTCAAGGGCCTTTCTTTCAGGGACCACCACAGCCACCAAGAATGACTCAAAACTGTTTCCATACACCCAAATCTACATACAAAAGAAAAATTATTATCCATTATTGAATTACAAAAATTTAGTAATTGAGGTACACTTCAATTTACTTTGTAAATCAACTTTCCTATAAAAACTTAATATCCAACAAAAAATGCAATATAATTCTCGTTTCTGTAATTTTTTAGACTTTTCTGTGATTGATTCAGAAACATACCGATGTTATAAGAGGGCACTGCAAATACTTGTTTTCAATATTCTCCACAGCAATATACTCTCCTTGAGACAATTTAAAGATATTCTTTTTCCTATCAATAATTTTCATGGCTCCATTTGGTTGCCATTCTCCAATGTCACCTGCAATGATTTTCAAATCATTCCTAAACATATTGCTTTTAGAGGCAATGCAACAACTTTAATAATCTATATGCAGTATATGAAGCAAAACAAGAATGGAGAAAGTTAGGAGTTCATGAAAAAACTCTCAAACTGGATTTCCTATGTGCCTAATTCACTAGGATTAAAAAAAAAATAAAAAAATTAGCACCTTTGAACTAATTCTTATAGAATGTCTTTTTGGATAGCTCAATGTTAAATGAAAAGCGCCCCCTCCCTTCTTTTCCCTTTTGTCAGCACCGGTTTTCTAGTTTTCCTTTTCAGTATGTGATTTTGGATGGCATATATGGAGATCACCAAGTGCTAAACAGTCCATAAAGCTCTTTAACATTTAAAAATACAATTTTTACTGTTCAGGAATTTCTCCCAATCTATCTAGTAGCATTTTTGCAAGATTATAAGTGGTGCCAAGATAATTAATGATACTAAAGTCCTAGTGGAGAATCCTAATGAAGCCCAGGAAAGGAATTCTTCATTGATTTATAGATCCCTGTTTGAATCCAGAACAACATGGGAATTTACCTGTATGAAACCAACCATCAACCATGACCTCTTCAGTAAGATCTTGACGCTTGTGGTAACCAGAGAACAAGGTAATTCCTCTCAGGCAAATTTCTCCACGGGCTTCACTGGAAAGTGCATCATATCCCATCTCTGGCACGGATTCAAGCCTGGCCTCAATGGTTGTCATTGGGACTCCAACTGTTCCCATCATAGAAAACACATCGCCTATTGCTGTGAAACACCCAGCACAACTTTCAGTAAGACCTGTCACACCAAAATGATAATTAATCAATATGACATAAATGTGCACAATTAACATGTGACGACTACAATGGAATGAACTCAAGAAAAGAAAATCGAGGGATAGCAAAATCATGCTAGAACAGTTTTGTAGGATGGAACCATTTCTCATAAGAGATGACTTCATTCAAAATTTAGTCTTGATTAAAAAACTTTAATAAAGTTCAGTATTGAAGAGTCATCATCAAAATGTCGTAAAAGTCTCCTACACATGTTTAGCAGAAGATTCAAATACCATACCATATCCTTGTGATAATGTAGATCCACCAGTGACCCTCAAAAACTCCTCCACATGCCTAGGCAAAGGAGCAGCTCCTGATAAAAGGATACGAACTCGTCCTCCTAATGCTTGTTTTGTCTATCAATAAAACCAATACTTTAGTTTTCAAACCAAACTTTCTGAAAATAAATCGCAAGGATAAAGTAGAATACCTTATCAAACACAAGCCTATCAAACAGAGGTGCTGCTTTGTCTTGTGGAAGACCCTTCTCCAGATATCCCAACTTGCTGTCATTAGATTCCAGATTAGTTTACACAAAGATAGATAACTAAAAAACTCAAATAGTTTAGTGGTAAAACATACTAGTTATATGCATACTGAAACAATGTACTCCGCAGTGCTCCTCCAGAAGAAACTTTGCTATTGATACCTTCAGGTGCAAAGCTTATAGTCAATGCTTATTGGATAATGTAGTTACAGAAGTATAAGGAGCTTAAAGTCAATGTTTAGAACATTATTTAAATATTGTAGTCACACAACAAGAGAAGAGCATAAGAAGCATTCTTGTCTAACCAGCGTAAATACGGTCAAAAACTCTAGGAACACCACAAAATATAGTTGGTTTCAGTAGCTGAACATCTTCCATCAAGAACCTGACATCCTGCAAGAATTAACATGAAAAATTCCATATGAAACATTAAAAGAGAACACTTAAAGAATGAACCACTTAAAGAATGAACCAGAAACTAATTGCATGAACCGAATCCAAATCTTACGCCTTGCCAAAATCCTATTGAGGAGCCCTTGTAGATGCAATAGGTCTCCATTATCTGGTCATATACATGAGCAAGAGGAAGAAAGGAAAAGTACACATCGTCTTCTGCTGCCTACAAATAGTACAATATTACATATTTCTTGTCAGCACTTTAGCATTACATAAAGTTGAGAAACTTAATCTTGTGTTTTTACTTTGTCTTAACCTGGAATATGACACATTTAACATATATTCCCGAGGGGACTGATGAACATTACTTTCCTTACCATAATGCAAGGAAACTTCACTAAGTCTGGACTATTTGTTTAATGCATGGAAAAATATATAGCATTGAATCTGCAACCTCCAGGGTATATACAGCCAATGAGCATAGTTTAGTTCACCATATTTATATCAAGACTTCCACCACCCATTAATCAAAAGGTTATGGAAGTTTGAGAATCATGCATTGGTTACTTTTAACTATATGTTGCCATTTGAGAATCATTTTGACATGTATCAACATGGCAGTCAAAGAAAGATGGCGGCAGCAGAGTTTGCCAGAGCTGAAAAAAATATAACATGAAACTAATGAACCTTCAAGAAAAATGGTTATCTTACCACTCTGTCTGTTAACAAAAGTATTTGGTCAATAGACAACACTTCAGCCATGAAAGCCTCATTCTTAATAATGACACCTTTGGGTTCCCCAGTTGTTCCACTTGTGTACATTATTGTGCAAATGTCGGTCTTCTTCTTTGATGGTAGATCCCAATCGAGACGTCCCTGGAGAAAGGAAGACAAAGGAAGATACGGGATTAAATTGTTACAAAATTTATCTCAGAACACTCAATCAAAATGTTTCAGGTTCCAATTTTTAACATCTTTAGGCAATTGAAAAGCAGGTTTAACATCCTACCAACTGGAGAAACTCTCCCCATGAGAAGCAGGACGTGCCAAGCTCCTCAGCTTCCTTCTTTTGTGTGGTTGAAACATTTCCAAAGCTCACAATAGCTACACCATTAATTTACAGAGGTTGGTCACCACTAAAAGGAGGAAGGACCCTTAATCTAGGAGAAACTGGAGATAAGATAGCAATGGTTGACTTACTTTTAAGATTTGAAGAACACCGATCAAGACATGCCAAAATCTGTAAGAGCAGCCATTACTTCAGTAGGAAAAAAAAGAAAGGAGAGAGATGCTCAGTTCTGTCTCAGGTGATAAACTAATTATCTTTAAGAAATTCAATGGATAACTTACTAGTTACAACCAAGTACAGTAAATAACAATAAAAAGAAGGGCCAGTGTGACATTTTGTCAACTTCAAAATATGAATGCCTAATTTTACACTACTTTTCAAAGCAAGTGGCATACAGAAATATCAGAAAATAAATTTAATTCATCTAACAAGGCTGCTAATGTCTTTCTTATCGCAGAATTTCTTAGGAGACAAGACATAGTTGACAGCCAACGGAGATAGTTATAACTTGAAGCTAGCATCCGGTATAATATAGCAATATAATCATCATTGATGCATTTTGCTAACTAAAGGTATGACCCTTCCATAATATATATTTACTGAGGGAGAATCAACAATGAGGAAGTACCAGACAATCCTAGTTGGTTTGAAGCTTCAAGCAAAGCCATATCACTAAATAATGAAAGCAGCAAAATTTTGGGTCACATTTAATCCAGGTTGATTCAACCAATTAGGAAATTTTTACAATATAACAACAAAATCTTTTAGATGGTCCATCTTGATGTAGTAAAAAGGTTATGCTCAAAGAACTAGAACTTACTGATGGAATCTTGTTTTCCTGTACAAATGCTATTGAAACTTCAGCATGGTTTATGATAAACTCCACTGCGTTAGGACCTGTTAGGCATAACGCCAAGTTAAAAAGTCATTTCCTAGCTTACTGAATGACAAAATGAGTGTTGAGTAAGAGAAACTTGACGACCTATACTCTCATTTGAGTCCACAAGTTCTTTAGGGGAAATGTTTGAATTGATAAAAGCAAGTACAATGAGACTGATTGGGAAAGGAAGGAAACACGTACCAAGGGTGTCATATAATGGAACATATGTTACTGCACAACTATTGCAAGCCTGCAAAACAGCAAAGTTGAATCAAGTGAAGTCCCATTGGAACAATTAAGAAGGCCAATTATATTATCATAAGGTATCATCCTCTGTGGTGTTAAGTGAAGAATGATGATACAAACAAAGTGCTATACCTCCATTGCAATTATCCATTCAGGGCAGTTGGACCCATATATGCCACAACGATCTCCCTTGTGATATAAAACCAGCAGTTAGATTAATTTCACATTCAATGATTCCCAATACAAACTTTCATGCAAGAGCAAGAAGGGTTACAAACTCACAGGATTGACGTCACAGCTCCTCATGGCAGAACCCATTTGGATGGCAGCATCATAAGCCTCCTGATATGTGAGCCATACATAGGGACCCACCTGCAAATTCAGCTCAATGTTCACATAATATTGTTGGTTTCCTATTTCAGAATTTAAGGCAAAAAAAAAAAAGAAAAGATTTTTTCTTTTTGCAATAATTTAGACTCTTCCAAGTTATAAAATTTTTTGCATGCAACAGAAATACATAAAGTTTGTACCTTTGAATCGGATTTTTGACGCCGGCCCAGCATTTGGTTGCTGGGGTTCCTCTTAGCAGAGTCCCTGCAAAGGGAAGCATCAAAACTGCTAAGAAAGAATAAGTGCTCAAAGCTAAGCACCACTACTCTACTACGTATTCAAACTCTTCAGAGGCACAACAGTGTAGTATTTCTTTCTCAGCCAGCAGTATAGCAGAAAGGTAAAATAATTAAAACTTAATTATGTTTTGAGTTTAAATTTTTGATTTGTTATTACACTATCATCCAATCATGTATCGCTAAATCATTAAAAGATTACAATAATTATTTAAAAAGTTTAACTCTTTTAATGATGTATCAATATATTATTAGATAATAGAGTTAAAAAACTTTACACTGATTAAAATTAAATCCTTATGTTTTTATTCCTTATATTCATGTTATTCCTTATTTTTAAATTTATTTGCTTTATTATTATAATTTTTCAATTACATCTAATATTATCATTATGGTAATTTTTCATCTAAATTATTGGATTAAATAGTGAAGTGTCAGTTGAATTTTTTGTTTAAAAAAATCTAAAACTACCTATAAATAATCATCTAACATGTTACTATTCAATAAAATTTTAATATAATGTCACTATAAAATAATATAATTTGAATAAAAAAATCATTATAAAAATAACATTGTATGTAAATAATAAATTGAAGAATTAAAATGAATAAATTAAAAAGGTAAAGAATAATATGAACATAGACAAAAACTTAATTAAGCCAATAATTAATCAAAAACTATAAATTAAGTGACATCAGCAAATGGCCTATTAGCATAGTTGGTTTCTAATAACCAAAAACCAAGGTCTCAGGTCCGTTGGCCATTCTGATTGACTATCTGTGATACCAATAGCAGAAATAAGCAGCATTTAAAGATATTCCCTTCACTGAATTCCATTGTCAGGTTCAGGAGTGTCACTAAGCAGAACAAAACGGTTTTCCCTGCGTTTACTTGGAAACACTTGAACAGTGCATGTCATGATAATCTCTATTCATTTCCATTTGATGAAAAAGAAAACTAAATAAAATCAAAGTCACCTGAAGAAGTCCCATGGAGATTCAGAATCAGCAGGCAACTCCAAGAGACCATCTCTGGCATAAATGCACCTATACACAGGGCCTACTGATGGCTTTCCATCTGTTGCTGGCATTCCCTCCTCCACCTTCACAGTGTAAACCTCTGGCATTGTGAACAGGAATGGAATGTGCAGATGTGGGTTTCAGAACTGTGTCTTGCAGGGGATGATCTTAGTCACAGACTCACAAGTCAGGTTTTTATTTGAGGCTTGTAATAAAGGTAAAGGGTAGATGAATTCCTAAGAGAGAGGTGCACCACAGAGCCAGGGAGGGAAGTTAGGATAGTTGGTTGAGCTGAAGCAATGAATTCCAAGATTACTTTTGGGAGAGAATATCACTGAACAATTTTTGTACCGCTGTTTTATGTGTCTCTTTCAGTACTTTGTGTCTTTTTGCATGATTTCAGCAAAGCACCCTCTAAGCATTTATATTGGCCGTGAAAGTTTGGTGAAACTACCTTGCCATTATCCCCAATAGACAAAATCAAAAACAGAAAAGAAAAAACAAAAGCTAATAAACTTGGTTCTGTTATTATTATTATTATTTAAATTGGAATGAAACAAAAACTATAGACTTGGTCCTATATGTTTATATTATAGAGTTTTGAACATATAATATATCTCGTGTTTAATGGATGCACATTAATGGCCACCATTGCTGATAGTGAAGCCAATTGGCTGACCAATAATGCACCCTGAAATCCTGCATGAACCAGCTAATATAGGTCAACATTGTGGTAATGAATGAGGATGAAGGTGTAGTACACATGAATTGAATTTGAGAGCGTAGTTCGTGTTGTATTTCCTTAAGAAAATCGTACCCAAATGCCGGCTTTCATTCTGTACTTCAGTTTGAGAATTTCAGCAGAAATACCTAGTCAAACTTTCTTTCTTTTTTATTTTCATCCTTAATACTTGCTAGTTGTAACGTGTACTTGTACGTTTTGTGATTTTGTCTCTGGTATTCTTCACTGTGTCTTCCCAATTAGTAACTTTTTAACAACTGGGTAAAGATGGAATGAAAAATGAATCGAAAAAGAAAATAATCAATGGGAGCAGCAAACCACAGAAGAAAAAAAATAGATTTTCTAGATAAGTTAGGCAAGGTTTGCTTAGAGGAATAGTCTAATTACATTGGCTTATACATGTACTCAAAATATTGATGCATGCAGGTGGGAATTGGTGTAACAAAACTTATTATTAGGTGCTATACGATGCCATATGGCCATGTTAACTATCTTAAGTAATCATAGTCCACCAGATGGTTGAACCGACCTCAATTGAATAGTCACGGTAAAGAAATTTGTCTCTGCTTTTGACAATATGGGAAGGTAGATCCTGACTTGACCTACCTAGATATTGGACAAACCTATTATTTCATTTGGCAATCTAAATGGATAGATTGAATTTCACAGTTACACGAAAGGGACCCTTTATCAAACGACTGTGTCAAACTTCGCAAGTGGTAGTAGAAACATCTTCTAGATACTAAAAGCAGAGAGTAGTGTATCAAATTAGTGGCTGATTGAAAACATAGCTACTCATAAGTCATAACTCATACCTAACTTTTTGTGCTAGCTTTTATGTTCGGTGCAACATTAATGACGCATGTGATCACTTCATATGGATAAATCGGTAGGTTGATTCTGTAACCCCTCAAATCCATGGTCTGCATATATTTTTAAAAAAAGTTTATACTATAATTTAATTATTCGTTATCACATTATTGAAATAGTTTAATTGATAATAACTACTTAAAGAGATAAAAAAAATTATTAATAACATGAAAAAAAAAACATAATTGAATTATAGTGTAAAAAAATTTGAATCTAATTTTGATTTATTATCAATGTAAATTTTTTTTATACTATTATCTAATTATTTATTATTGCATCAATTAAATTTTTTGACTAGATAATAATTACGTTAAAGTTCAAATATTTTAATGAAATAAAAATATATGATTATATAATAATATAAAAAAATTATACTGATAATTAATTAAAATAAAATTTAAAAATATTTACATTGATTGAAATTAAATTCTTTAAAAATGAAGAAGAAGAGAAGAAAAGAGATATTGGTAGTGCCGTGTGCCTTGTTATCTATATGGCCCAACTCAAAATGTAATGGACTGGACTTGCACGGTCAAAAGAGCTCAGCTTGAGCTTAAGAACAACTCGAGTCTGGTGAACATCATGCTCAACTATAGAGATGTCTAGCGTTCCATGATGAAGGCAAAAATCAGCAATTAAAGGATCAATATACAAGTAAACTCTGGTGAACATCTTGCTAAGCTGCACAGCAGACAAGTAACTATAGAAATTAGAAATGTGTAGTGTTTCATGAGGAAAGGCACTGTGTCTGCAGTTCTGTTATTTGCTAATTCTCATCACCCAGGAAGGGTAGGGCTCTAATCATATATCTTCCACCATCACTTCTTGCTATGCGCCCACTACTTTAGTTCAAGATTTTAAATTGTGATTGTGATTTGGTTGTTGTCTCGGTCACATTGCCGTCAATGCGGGCTAATATCGGCCGATGCGAATTGCAATTGCAAGGTGTCGAACTAGATAACATCATAACAATAATCCACGTGTAACAATATAAAATATATGAGAATATTTATGAAATGTGAAAATTAATGATTTTTTTTAAAAAAAATTAATAGTTGATCGGTTCAATTGGATTTTGACCAGTTTTGATTGATTCAAAGTGGTTTGACAATGAATTCGGTTATAAGACTGAACCATAACTATCTAAGTGTTTGGTCCAAGGTCACGATCACGGTCAGACCAGTCTGATCATCCGGTTTTAACTAAGGTTCTGAAACCCAAATCAGTGATTTAATCGGTCAGAGGACTAATTCAAGGTTTAATGGTTCAACCGTGGTTGAACCGTAATCTAACCGGAGTATAATTAAATAATTTACATATATGTATGTATATTAAATACTAATTAAACAAATTAAAAATCATAAAAATCAACACAAATGATAAAAAATAGTTTACAACTTATTTTGATAGTCCAAAGCATTCAGTAACAGTATTATAGCATATTTTTGTTTAAAAAAATTTCAATTTCAGTTCAAAGAAATATACAATCAATTATACATTCAATTTCCAAGCTTCTATACAATCTAAGTTTAAGTATTTCATATAAAATTCTTTTTAGATTGACTTACATTAAGTTTTTATATTAAAATGACATCATTTAAATTAGCAAAAATTGTTTTTTTAAAAAAAGACCAGTTGAACCTAATTGGACTGGTCCGGTCAACCGATTCATCGGTTTTTCACTGGTTCACCAGTCCTTGACCGGTTTTCAAACTAAACGGTTTTTTTAAGTGAACTGGACCGGTGGAGTGACCGGTTCTTGATCTAACCGGTCGAACCGGCCGGTCCGATCCGGTCCAGTTTTCTTAACATTGGTTTTAACAACATTGGTTACATCTTTCCATTTTGTTAATTTGGTTCAATTTGTGAGAAACTTCTGGTGCGTTTTGTTCTACCTGCATTGCGTTTCGTGAGTCTTATTTTTTTCAGTTTAGTTACATCTTTCTATTCGGTCTGGTGCATTTGGTCTTTCTGGTGCATTTCTGCAAGCTGCTTCGTTTCTTTACCGCAAGATTAAAATTGTTCCTTTCTCCTCCTGTTCTGTCAGAGATTTGCGCTAATGTCAATTAGTTGAAACTTGAAAGGCCAAATGCTTTTGGTGGAATACATTTTAGTAGCTTGCGGAAGGTAAGTAAATCTTGCTCATGTGAATAAGGCTTGTCACTAGTTGCTATCTTGTCACAGTGATGGTTACTTATGTGCTCGCCATGTCATATTCTCATTTCATATGGGAGAGGAAGTTTTTGCAATATTGGTTGTACCTTATCGTTTTGAACATGCTAAAATTGCAAAATTTATTGTGTTCAAAGGCTTGTTCTCTCTTGTACATAAAGTGTTTTTTTTATGGTTCTCTTCACATATGGGTGATGAAAGTATGGCAGCGCAGCATCTTGGACTAAGCTATTCAATATTGATTTGGGTATTGTGAATAGTAATTTTGGGTGCCATATAAGTTTTGCGCTTCAAAGGAAATAGTGAAGATATATTTATTAGTAAAAAAATCAACCATATTTCTATACAAACCAATAACTCAAAACATACAGGAATTGTGTAGTTTACCCTCTTTATTTTTTTTGGATAACTGGAGTATATTACTAGGAACTTACATGGAAAATTTTAGACTATTGAATGACAAACTTGGGAAGATGATATGAAGGAAGGAAGAAGCCGAAGGAAAAGGAGAAGTAGTAGAATTGGAAACGCTGGCAAGTTCCAATGGTGAAAGAGAGGCTACGCTCCTGGAGAATTAATTAGTATAAAGAGAAAGGATGCAAGAAACTAAGATGGTTTGTTTCAGTTGTCTCAGGTTTTCTTTTTTGTTGATATTTCAATTGTCATTTATTAAAATTCACATTGATTTGTTTTTTTGGGTACACATCATATTGTGATATAATTCCTCTCTTCGTCTTACAATGTATCTTTCTTTATTTACAAAAATAGAACCTATTTCATGAACACAATCCTAATCTTTTAAACCAAAATGAATGTGAATGTAAGTATTCTATTTTAGTAGTTGCAAGCAATGGTTATAGTTTTGCTCAAGGTTTTAAATTTAGGTGATGCGGCTAGTTACAACATTCCGCAATTACGAATCGTATCAGTCTGTATCAGCTCACATCGGTAGTATCAGCTGCAACTTGATTGAGACTGCAACTATGACTGCAATCATAATTTAAAACATTAGTTCTATTTCACAGAGACACACGTTATCATACTATTATTGAAAATCCAATAATGTCTCTAATCTTTTGCGGACAAGTGACATAAAAGTGAGTTTTCAACCAAAGACCGACAAATAAACAAATAAAGCAAACTCTATTGTAAATAAAATAAAGAGAGAAAGAGAGATAAAGACAAAATCAAGTATGAACTCTAAAAATCTAGTTCTTTAGGAACTAGCTATACCATAAACCTTTATTGTCTTTCTTCTTGAACAAAACATGTCTTTATATAGGACCCCAAACATAAGTAAGAAAAATGAGTTACATATCTCAATAAGATACACCATTATGTGTAGGGATTACATATTCATTAGGGAGATCAAATATTATAATAATAAACCCTTATTAATGGTACCCTTAATTTCTAATCAATATAGTCATTCATCACATGTAAAATATGCATGTTTTACAACAAACTCTTGTTTTAGAAACAAAGGCAACACAGGGAAAAGAACAATACAACTAAGCTCTAATGGCGACTAATGACAGTTGTTTGTCTATGTTTTTTCAATGGCAAGTCAAAGTAGAAGGCCTTAAATTGAACTGCAGAGACCAATTTTCTATATCTTAAATTGCTTTTAGTTCACTGTCTAACAAAACCATCTTAAATTAAGCTTTTTTTTTTTTTTTTTGAATTTTTTTTTGCTCCAAATTGTTAATGGGGTTTTCTCCTAAATTATAATATGGTTTGAGAAAATTTTCTTCTAATTATTTTGATTTTTGGTGTTTCATTCTTTTTCCCCTCTTCTTTCTTATAATATGAAACTGTGCATATAAAACAGAAAGAAATAATGTTTCAGCGTAGCTGCTAAAGATGGTTAGTTCGAAAGGCTAAAGGGAAGTTGGAAGGAATAATTTTATTCTTGACAAGGATAGAACAGAGATAAGTACAGATGAAGCAGAGCAGAAAAGAGATTCACATTCAACTTTCACTTTAATCTCTTGTAACTACAATTGCTGCAGAAGACTTGGATGAACAAAGTATCTAAACAAATGACTTGCACTTACTAGAAGATTCATAATGTTTGTTTCTGTGGTCAAGAAACAAAAAGAAAAATGGTCAAAAAATTAAAACAGATAAAAGGAAAAAAAAGTAGTACCTGGTCTTCTTGTTCACCTTGGTTGCTTGATTCTCCTGACTTTGTTCTTAAAGAAGCAGTACTACTGAGTAATTAAGGGTATAGCCAAGATTCTCCACAATCATTCATCTCCCACGCACCTTTTTCCTTGTGACACGTTGCACCTGTAGTGCATCTTTGGTTATATGCTTTTTGAATTGGTGATGGTAATGCTTTGCCCATAAAATCCCATAGCCTGATAAGTTTAATCCAACTTGTTATGTACCTTGATAAATATTAAAAGTATAATATCTCTCTAAGAATCAGTTCCTCAGATTTTCATTGGTTATTGGCAATTTCGCATTCTAGATGAAGATACAAATGGATAAGACCATAAACCATGCTAGAATTTCTCTCCTAGAGCCAATTGCACCTAAAAGGTTAGAAGCTAGAAAATAACAAAGTTAAGAAAAGGAATTTATTCCTACGTTCTTTCTTTCTTTCATAAACTTTAGAGGTTGCGTGCATGTTATGCTCTATCATCCCTAGCGTTCAACGCAATGAATCCAATTAGACATATCTAGAGGGCTTCATTCTTTGCGTCATTTTAAAACACCCTATTTTCAAAAGATGAGAATAAATCATTGAATTTATCTGTGATCATCATTCAAAGACTAAAATATTGCCAAATAATTCGGTTCATTTCAACTCAAGTCCAGAGATGCTAAATTCTTTTTCTGTAATGAAATTCCTAGATTTTCAGTATAATCTTCATTGATCCCTTTATCACTTTCTTAAAGTATTCTCTTGACATATATTCATTATAGACTAATTAAGCCCCGTTACACGCACCCCATTCTGAAAATACCCCCAAGGAAGAAATCATTTATATAACTAAATAAATCTCTCCCCTGCATTTTCCCATTTCTTCTTCTAAATGGTCTGCATAATATTAATAACCAATTCTTGATTGTACGTGAAAAATGAAAACTTGTGCAACAGGTTTCAGATTATAACAGGTCAGAATCTGAATATCATCTAAAGTAAAGAAATTCGTATATATTCTCTTGTGGGGCATGAGTGACCTAATATGCCTTATGTCTGCCTCTTTCTCTTGACGTGGGGATTCCATGAACTCTATTTACCACCATGACCAGCATCTCCATAGGAGGCATAATTCCTTTCCAATTGCTTCAACCATAAGCTAAATTAAATCCAAACTCCAAACTTCAAATTATAACTTTCTAGGCTCCCAGTCCACTCTAACTACCCCTCAACCAACAGAACCATATCACACCCTTTTCATCCTAATGTATTCCACTGGCAATTCTCATCAGAAAGACACAAACATGAGCAAGAAATGCAGTGAGATATCCCATTTCAGCCACCCACAACACAAGCTCAGGTTTGAGTACACTGAATTCCCATTCAAATGTGATGGTTGCAAGGAAGTTGGCATAGGATCGCGCTACAAATGTTCCATTTGTGACTATGACCTTCACATGCAATGTGCCATACCTTCCCCATCTTTCTACCACCCTTTCTACCCCAAGTGTTCATTCCAGTTCCTCTCTCGCCCACCAGGTGACACCCCTCGTTTCTGCAATGCCTGCGAGAAGGGTGTAAGCGGGTTCGTCTACCACTGCATGTCATGTGATTTTGACCTCCACCCATGTTGTGCCAAGCTTCCAATGGTGCTTGACGATGGTGAAGTCAAGCTCTATCTGTATAGGAAAGTGAGCTCACCATGTCACCGTTGTGGTAAAAAAGGACGTAGCTGGAGTTACAGGTCGACGTGCAAGAAGTATAATCTGCATGTGGCTTGTGTGAGGGAGATGCTTGTGGAGAGTTGGCACGAGATTTACATTGGACGCAGCAAAGGAAGGAAAATGGAGACTGGGATTCCTAGCCTCAAGAATACACTGCAGACTACTCATAACAGCAGAAGCAAGGGGAAGGTGAGAAAGTGCTGTGAGATGGCTGGAATGGCTGTGCAGATTGTGGTATCAGCAGTGTTGGGAGATCCAACGGCTCTGATTGCTGGGATTGCGGGGTCATTGATGTCACGGGCTTGATTGGCAGGGCAGAGAATCTGGTGGTGGGATCAGTTCAAGGGTTGTACTTTGTAGAAGTTGGGGTGTTTGGTGTTTGTTAGATGTGTCTGTAGAAGATGTTAGTGGGTAAATTGGGTATGTAATGGAAGGAAACTTCAGTGTGGCTGTGTTGTTCCTAATCCAAAATATGGTTTAAAACTATGTAATGAATATATTCATCTGAAAGTTTTCATCTTGGATTCCTTTTCCTGGAAAGTTTTGGGTTTTATGTATAGAATTTTTTTTTTGCAATCTCAGTAGAATTCAACTTTGTATCTGTCATATGATATCCACCAACACAACTTAAAATCTGTCAAAAAATGAGTTCAGTCTGACATGTAAGACTTTATTGTAAAATTCAAATTCCATTCCATAATCCAGTGTAATTTGTTATGATGATAATCAAAACTAAACTTGTTTATTAGTTATTAAACCAAAGCCAAACTTCTTTCATTGAGTACTGTTCAACTCTAATAAATCTCATCACTAGGCCCAGAAGTTGGAGGCCCAACATCATTATCTTTAAAGGGGCACGGGCCACGGCCTCTCCAAAACATTTTGTAATTTTTATTGACAGAGAAATTGTTGAAGATTTTACTTTTAAGTTAATAATTGATAATTTTAAGTCTTTAAAAAAATAAAGAATACACTTTAAGAAAATAGTATTTATAATCTTTTTATTTAGCTTTTATTTTTAGTTATTTTTAGAATAAACACTTATACAAATGTCACCAGTTAGATCATCCAATAATAAATACATCAAAATGATTCTTCAATGTGATTGTTTTATCTTAAATTAGTCATTCAATATCATCTTTTTATATCAAATTAGTTCTTCAATGTCACTTTTTACATTAAATTGGTAATCTAAAAAATTATTAAATGACCAAACTGATGTCACTTGTATTTTTAGAAGATCAAAATGAATGTTTACTCTTAGTTTTATTTGATAACTTATTTTGAACTTAAATATATGATACTTTTTTTTGAATATAAATGCATTAAAACTATGAAAAAATCTCTTTTACATATACATAATGTAACAAAATAATTATATTTTTTGATCCCTCAAAATTTTAGTTCAAGATCCATCACTACCCAACATGGAATTGAGAAGAAAGTCAAATGTCAACTTTCCACTTGTAAGCCCAAACATTCATTTGCGAAGCCAATTAAATCAACAGAAATCACGCACTCAGGGTCATGGTCCAGTATATTGAAGACCACAAAAACAAATGGTGATGTTCAATTTTGTGAGACCCAATAACAGAAAACAAGTGGATATAGAATTAAAAATAAAAAAAAAGAATTATTGGAGAACTCATTTTGACACATATAATGTTATATATACTTAAAATTAATTTGAGTAATTTTGAATCAAACGTTAAAGTTGACTGACTTGATATTTAGGTGAAAAAAAAAAGATTCTTTTGTAAGAAATACTTCAAAAGTTGACATAGTTGTTAAATAAAAATACCAAACATAAGAAATCCATAAATACTCATATATTAACCGATGTTAAATTAAATGTTAAGAGAATTTGCTTTCCACCTTGCACGCAATATATTGAGTATAATGGAATCTAATATGAAGTTGTGTTATCAAACTCTTGAAGCACTCTTCGAATTAGGGATGGCAAAAAGATACTTTGACACTCAACTTAGAAATACTTAGGGTTTCATGAAAATATCTTTAATAAGGGTGTTTACTAGTTGGGTTGATTTGATTTTAAGGAAAAAAAAATATTTGAACCGATCAACTTTTGCTGGATTGGATTTGTTTGGCTTTAGGAAAATAACTTGAGCAATTTGACCCAAACCAACCCACTTAAGGTTGGGTTAGGTTGGTTCGGGTCATCAGGTTATCTAATCAATAAAAGCAAAATCGTTAATAAACAGAATGGGAAAGTCAAGTAATCAACACACAGTAACACAAAACAGAGACATGAATAGAGGATCTCACCTGAAATGAGATCACATGCACGGTGGGTTGTGTCGCACAACCATAGGCATGATGGCAAGTTCAAGTGAGGCGTCACAGTGTCGGTGAGAGGCTAGGGTTCGACTTTGATACTTGGGTTGGATTTGTTAGATAACAAAAAAATGAAATGCAGTGAGGAAGGTAGGGCACTGCTCTCATGCCCCTATTTGTGTGAAATGCCACATTTAAGCTCTAGTCATATTTCTAAGTAGTTGGGTCATCGGGTTCCAAAATGTAAGACTCGTAAATCAAACTATTGTAAATAGGTTTTGGTTGGGTTAGACCTAATTAGACTCGATGATCCAACCTAACCCAAATTTTTAAATTAATTTAGGTTGGTTTTTTGGGATCATCGGGTCAACCCGAACCAATGAACACTCATAATCTATAAAGTCTATCCCTTATTTATAGTCAAGGTGTTAGAATCCTTACAAAAGTCATTTACCTTTAGTGGTATGTTTCCTAATGATGTTATATCATCAGTGTGAAGACCTCGTCTAGGGGTCTTATCTTTATGTTTTCATTGCATGAATTGGAAAATATTCTAGAAGCTAGGTTATAGACCTAATCTGAATATAATGAGTAATGTTATATTCTCATAACAAATTCTCTTAATTAATGAAAACAAAAAGTATTAAATAAAAAATAATAATATTTAATATCTTAAGAACCTAATAAATACTCAATATTTTATTTTTTAAGTATATGAGAGAATTAAAAATATGAGTTCTAGCTACTCAAATTCAACCGTTGGTTCTATTGCCATGTGTCCTTATTTGCACATTCCTTGACATTCGTAGACTTTTATTGCACCCTAATCATCCGTGCAAACTTCCAAAATATTATTGCTTTTATGCTTTTTATAATAGTATGCCTTGTCAACGAACAAAGTTCAATATAATTAGTAAATAGTTAAGTCTCTTAATTATATTGTCTTGAATTTAAATTAGGTTATGTGTATAGAAAAGACTTTATTATAAGATATTGTACCCACTTTAATAATCTCTCAGCCTTAAAAGAAATTAGTCTATGATTATCAACTAGATGATACCCTTAATTAAAAAAATAATAATAAAAAATAGTATGGTTTGTCATGAGTTTGAACTTATTTGATGGAAGGTTGTGGAAAATAAAATTCCCATGAGTTTACCATGTTTGACGTGGAAAAGACTAGTACAGTATCGGCTTGAAATAAAAACTATTACTTGAGAACCATAAAACACCCTACTACAATACTAACAAAAAATTAACACATTATTAATAGCTCCCAACAATGCACTTATTGAAGTGATTAAATTAATCATTCAATAAGCTAAACAGGTATATGTTTCTTGTTTAGCTTCAAAATCTTTAAGATGACGTGAAACAATCTCTCAGATCGAGTTGCTTATGAATGGAAGTTTTTCAAGTTCTACACAACAACCCCATGTGTTTCATACACCCCACACGCACAGAAGACCTGGACTTTGGTGTTGAAGTTTCTGACATTGAGGACACGAGGAGCTCAACAAAAACAACAACCTTTTGTTGGATCAATTTCGTTTCGTTGCTGAAACAGTGTATTTCAAAAGAAATTGTCCACTTTTGGTGTTGAAGCAAGTACATAATTAAGTACGTGGAGAACAAAAATGTGCTGTGGTTTTGGCATAATCCTAGGGGCGAACCCACTGGTTTTCAATGTGTAAGCGAGACGTGAATATTCTAGTCAAGCTTGTTGGAGGCTGCAGGTTAAGGTGTGATTTTACAACGACTGAGGTTTCGAGGTAAGTTGAAGGCTCTTTTTCTTATTGAAAGGAATGCAAATTTTCAGTCCAGTGATTTGTTAACCCAGGTCATACTGAACTTCTTTATCTCTGAAATCGAGTAAAAAAGGGGTCGATCAACTTTTGGCTTGTGTGGCATGCACAAGATGGAGCCCAGAAAGTGACATTCTTATAGAAAAAAAGTTACTGAAAATACAATAAAAGAATCGAAATGAAATGAAGTACGATGGTTGCTATTTATGTTTTATGTCTCGTCTCTATTTTTATATTTTTTTTCACGTGTTTCATTTTTTTATTTTTAATTCACGGAACCTTTTCTTCTCTATAATTTTGAGTTATTAATAAAATTAAAATCCTTTTGTCTTTATTATAAAAATATAAACTGCTTATAACCTAAGGGACTCATTAGTTGTCATGTAAAATCTCAGAAATAATTTTTAATGCAAATTGTGGTTAATTTAGTTGGTACTTAGGGACTCATATATAGTTTGGTTTAGTTTATAAAATTCATAAATTGTATAGTTTGACTGGTTTATAAAATTTATAAATTGTGAAGTATAGTTTGGTTTGTGGTTCACCAAATTCAATCATGAACACCCTTGGTTATAATGAAGCACTTCCCATAAGCTGATCATTGAAGTTGTAATGTGATCACCAATACTTCGAGTCATTAATTAGAAAATGGAAAGAGAGAAGGGATTTAATAGGATGGAAAATATATATACATTCTCTATGTTTCAGCTGAGATATTCTTGGATACATATAGTTTGCGATATCAATTGAAGCATCCAGTTGAATTGACAAAATCTACCATCACTTTCTATTGATCCAATGCACAAATCCCATGGTACGTCATGTCTATTCAAAAAAAAATTCGTAGTTAAATGAATAATGAGAAAAAAGTGTAACTTTTATCCATTATCTAATTTTTTTAAAAAATTAATTTGCAGGTTCATATTATTTTTTAGAATTATCAAATAGATCTTCATAATTTATAAACTATAAATGAATCCTTATAATTTTAAAAATAATTTGATGGAATTTTAGATTCAACTTATCGTTAGAGTCTTATAATGACTAAATTAAGAATATTTTTAAAATTATAAAGATTCGTTTATAGTTTATAAACTATAAACACCTATTAAAAAATTCTCTAAAGAATACAAGACTTGCATATTAATTTAACATCTTTTTAATATTATCATCTAATTACATATTATTATAAAATTAAAAAGTTTGATTATGAAAATAATTCAATGAGAAATTAAACTCTTTTAATAATTTAACTTTTATATTATTAGTGTAAAACAAGATTAAATGATATTGTAAAAAAAATTTATACCAATCAAAAGTAAATTAAAAATAGGAAAAATATTACAAATATAAAATTTTACTATAATCTTTTAAGAGATAAAATAATAAATAATTTTTAAAAATAATTATATTTGTTTCTTAATCTTTCCTTTTTCATTCCTATTACCTCTCGTCCAAACAAACACATTAACAACCGGTTGAATTAACATGTAAAATAGAATGAACTTATCACTTATTTAACCAACAATTGAACTTAAGGGGGTTGGACTAATGATTAAAGAGGTAATCTCTATGTCTTAATTACTTAGGTTTAAACTTTGGACCAATATTTAAGAGACTTAATCTAAATATACCAAGTCAATATAAAAAATGTAGCCTTAAGAATTGCTGGAAGAGACTTAGTATTAATTGACGTAAAAACTAACTTAAAAATATATTTGTTGCATAACTAAAAAAAAATAACAATTGTTGGTAAAATATGAAAATGAACTAAGTAGTATAAAAAAAGATAAGAAACTACTGTTGCTTTGAATTAAATTTTGCCCAGTATAAGCAAGAGAAAAGGGACTAGTATATTATGGTATTATCAGCAAAAGATGTAAGTAAAATTAGGAGAACTCTCTTGCGTGTTGCGCGTTGGGTTCTATAATTTGTGGACAGAAAGGTGATAAAACAGTTGCCTTGTGAAGTGAATTGCTTTGTTGAGTTTAGAATTTAAAGTGGGTTATTAATTATTTATTAATTATTAATTTTATGATAAATATTTAAAATTTTATTAAATATAAATAATAATTAATGAATGTTTAATAATTATTTTAAATATTAATATTAAAAAAATTACAATAATAATCCCTGTAAAATAAAGGAAACAGAAAGTTTCAAGTATTAATCTAATCAAGTGTAATTAATGCAATTGTAGTTCAGGTAGATCCTGTTATCAATAGCTTCCATTAAACCCCACCACATCGACGACCAGGAACAATAAACCATAATAAAGCCCACAGTAATAGCGGAAAGAAGGGAACAAAGAATGTTCCCAAGTCAATATTTTCGTCCTCCTCCTACCATACATTTTTTCACATAATTTATTTATTCCTTGATTTTCACTTTCAGTTACTTCCTCTCTCCTCCCCCCCCCCCCCCTCCTTTTGCCCTTTTCCCTTAATTCTCCCTATATATACACGAATACGAGAACTCCCTTTCCTCCAACAAATCATTTAGCCCCACAGAACTATCTTAACTTCTGTGTTTCCCTTGTCTCACACATATGGGTACTTGTGCCTCCTCTGAATACACATGCAAAGGTGGAGACCTTCGTTGGCAAAACACGGTGAACATAATTCACATGGACGGTAGGCTACAGCAATTCAAGGAGCCCATAAAAGCAGGGCATGTCTTGTCACAGAATCCAAACTCCATCATCTGCAGCTCAGAGTCTATGTATGTTGGCTCACTGATGCCTCATGTGGCTCCCAGTGAAGAGCTTCAGTTGGATCAGATATACTTCCTTATGCCACTCTCCAAATCCCACATATCAGTTTCTCTGCAGGACTTGGGTGCACTAGCCATCAAGGCTAATGCAGCTTTTGCTCATTCTTAGGCTACCAACTCAATCCTAAAATCATCTTCTGTTATGCACAGAAATTGCCTTGCACATCCAAGCGTGTCTCAGATATTCCCATTAAATTTCAGAGCTTTGAAGAATATATGAACAAGTTGAGTACACTTAATTAATTAAAGAAGTAGGAGAACTAGATTTGGAGAAAGCGGAGATATAATGTCCTTTTAGTGGACGAGAGGAAAAAAAATTTATCCGTTTATATTCTCCATATTTAGATGGCTGCAACCAGCTGATCATAAGATTCTCCCCATGCATTCTTCATGGCCAGCGACCACATTTCAGGCACTGCTTCTTTCATGGTCTCCAAAAGTGCATACTTTGTGACCTTAACAAAAATAAAGAAAATTAACTATACATTAGTCTTCTAGAAAAGTACTCAGCATGCAAGATTAATAGTGTTGACATGGTCTACGTTAATTTTTTTTTTCTTTTACATGTGTGTTATATCACTCCCATCCATTCACAGAGAATCATAAGTACGTGGATTCTGCACCTGAACCAACATTTGCGCAAAGTTCTAGTGTAGAAAAAAGTAATGTAAAGAAAATCATGTTTAAATATCATCTCCAATCTATATAATGACACTTAAAAATAAACAATGCTTCCTCAACTATGCGCATATTGAAAGTTTATGTACTTCATAATGCTCGTCTGCCACACCGCTTTTGAAATGGGTAGCCCCTATTCTTTTCAAGTTTGATTCTCTTACAGTGACTTTACCAGCCTTCCGCAGTTGAACTGCTGATTCACAGTAGCCATCTGATCTTTGATCAGGGGAGATACCATGTGAGCTAAGGTTCACTGATTTAAGAAGTGTCTTACTTCAAGAAAAACTTGAGACCCAACTCTCCAGAATTCTTCATTGCATTCCATGACTTCACCACTAGTGCTTCTTTTGTCTTCGGTGAAACCTCTTCCCTCCAAACTGTTCATGTTCTCTGGTATGCTAAGATGAAGATCTTTGTTTGTGAGTTGCGATGGGGGGTGTGGAAACCTATGATGTTGGGGCTAGCTTTGATAGAACTTTTATAATGAAATTCATAGAAGATGAAATTGTCCCTTCATGGCAATGGAGAGCCATTCTTGCCTGATTGGACTGTGACGCTGTGTGTTGTTTGCGCATGAATCGTTGATATATGTTCAGTTAGCATTGCAACATACCATACAACGAGCCCATAAACCAGAGTTGAAAATGGTTTTGGCTACTTGGTTTGAACTTGGAAAAGTGGTTGACCTCTCCTTGCAAAAACCAATGAACACATCAAATTGCAATACTGCGGCCTCATAAGTTTGATCCATTAATTATTGTTTGACCAAATGCAACTTTCCCTGCCCTTTCATACGAAAAATGCAACTTGATATAGACACTTGTGGCTATTTGAGTAATCATGTCACTTGTGGCTATCTGAGTAATCATGTCTATTAGAAGGTCTTAAAACTTGTTTTTCAATCAACTTGAAAGGAAGCTATGTCAGACATTGCAAAAAATTTGTTTGTTAACACAAATTGTGTAAATAGCATTATTCTTGTGAGTGAGTGAGTTTAAGAAGCGCCTGCATCAGCATAAGTGGTGTTATGATAGCCTCTCATTTGAGTCCAATTACTGGAAAAATAAAATGAAAACCCATTCCCAGCACAAGTGGTGTCATGATAGCCTCTCAATTGAGTTCAATTACTGGCAAAATAAAATAAAAACCCATTCCATCATCTTTTTGTTGGCTCGCATTGGCATGGATGTTCTTGTTATCTTGACATCGCACTCCAAATTAACCCATGATTATTGAAATCTTGATGGCATTCTAATTGGCATATTATTATGCAAGCTCATTAGCATCTTATTTACTTATATATTTTGAGTTTTATCCTTCTCACCTGTCATACAAACCAACAAAATCTTGACACTCAATCTGCTCCTTCGAGGCACCCCAACCAGCAAGACAAAAAATAAATCAGCGTCTGTTTTCATCAAACGGTTAAAGGAGATCAAGGCCTTACCATAACTTTTAGAAACAACATTTCTGGTGAAAGATCAGCAGCAAAACAACATACCCCTAAACAAACAGAAGTAACATACAAACAAATAAAGGCAGCAAATATTTCTCAAGCAAATTGGTAATCACAACCTTCTTGAAAAAGCAATTTAAGTTCACAGGTTTGACAATATTGATTTCAGATCAAAATTTCTACCATTTTCAAAGGAAATTATCAACTGCATCAAATGCCTAAATATTAACTACCAAAAATCATGACCATCACTGGCCTCTGGCCACTGAATAACTTTTTTTCAAAAACATATCAATGAAAAAGAAAAATAAGAGAGAAATGATACAAGTGTTCTTAACCACATCCATAGTTTATATCTGGTGTTGCAGAAACAACCGAAAATGGAATTTCAACCCTTTCTTTCACAAGACATCGAGCTTCCCCATTTTCCACAACCAGAATTCTCCCAGATGGACACTGAGTCATTGGTCTCTCACCTTCATTTCCAAGCGGATATTGAGTGGTAGGTATCTCATCCCTATTTTCTGGTTGTTGAAGCCAGCCTTGTACATTGAAACAGGTGGCTAACTTTCCCAAATTAGGCCCAAAGCCAGACAAACGCAATATTGATACCACACCAACAACTGTAACCATTGTTTTGGCTGCAGAAGTTATAAAAAATCTCAATCCTTTTCTCAAATTTTTAGCTCCATCTTCGACATGATTTTGCTCTTCTTCACTTAGACTCTTTTTTGCCTCAGGATCAAGTGTGATTAACCCATTGCGAATAGACTTATTCACAGAAGGGATCTGTGACAGATATTCCTTGTCTAGACACATGGAGTATGGGGAATGGCTTGAATATGGAGGAAGTAGGAGATCATTGTTGTGCTCTACTGTATCACTAACAAAGGTCAAAGCTTCATGTAACACTTCCAATTGCTTACCTTTGTACTCCTTAAGCTTATCAATTAACATTCTGCGACTGTTTTCAATCTCAGCCAAGGCAACCTCTTTTTCATACCGTTGTTGTTGATGCAAAACCTGAAAATTGAACACCACAATTGAGTTCCAAACCATTATCTCAATCATATTTTGATTGTTTTCTCACAGCTAAGTATAAAAATAAAACAGGTAAGTTTTAACAATATCATCTTACAATTATTATTATAAGTTTAATGATCATATGAACATAGAACCTCTCTTTAATGATCATATGAACATAGATTGGTATAACATGAACAATCATCCAGCCACAGGATCTTTGTAAACTTCTCTCCATACACACAACTATCCAATTAAAAATAATTGTATGCTTGTACTAGCACTGGCACATAACAGTATAGAGTGTAAAAGACCGAATGCACAAAGACTGAAGGCATACTAATCACGGGTTCCAATAAGTTAAGTTTCATTTCATATTGCTGGTCTACTAGGTGATGAACGAGAAATATCATCAATGCAATGGAACTGTATATGTAATCCAGCATGAACATACACACCAAGTTTCAACATTAATCTACTCAAGCATCTTATGCAATCTAAAATATTCTTGGCTGCAAACACAGCTCTGCCATCTATGTTGCACGGGTACGGGTACGAGTATCCGATACGATACGATACAATACGTAAATACGGTAGTTTTAAAAAAAATCAGAATACGGGTACGACAATGCATATTGAATAAAATAAGTTTATATTTATATATGTAAAAAAAATAAACTTTAAATTTGGTGAAATTCCTCACCAATTTATTTTGATTTTGAGGAGGGCAAGATTGCAAGAGTAATAATATGTTTTAAGGAAGGTAATTGATGAAAACGGAGCTTGAATCTATAGCTAGAATTTTTCGAATAGTAGTATCTTTAGGGCGGTAGGTATTTAAGAAACAAAAAACACAAGGATACAATAAAAATATGGATGCAGGAGTATGATACGCGTATCGGTATCGGATACGGGTACGATACGAATACGTCACTAATTTTGAAGTATCCGTGCATCACAGTCTGCCATCAAATTTTGCTACAGATCATTATGGTATAGCTAGCTTTATTGTTATAAAGTATATCAAGATCTACAGACAGGAATGAAGTGAAGGAAGCATGTCATTGATCATAATAACAGCCATTTTTACACTCTGAAGAAACAAGAATTTTAACACCAATATATAGGATAGGCCAACTTTTCCATTTCTACAACTCAGATGTGTCAATGACATTATTGTCAGTCTACTAGGTATGTTTGGATCGGAGGAGTTTGGAGGGGAAGGAAAGGGAGGGGTAATATTTCATTTCTAAATTATGAAAAATATAATTTTTTTATAAAAATAAAAAAGGCATGATTAGAAGGTTAGATGATAATTTCTCGTTTTATTCCTTTCATCTTAAGAAATTATCAAATAAATGGAATATAAATTTAAAATGAAAAATTATCCCTCCCCTTCCTTTCTCTCCAAACTTCTCCATCCAAACAATAGGGTTAAAGAAAATGAGCAAATGAAGTTTTTTCCTCAAAAGAGACTTGGATGCATGCACAGGACAGGACAAAGGAAGGACACCAAAAGAAACTAAATTTAGACACAGATGCACTACACTGCTACCATCTATGAAATGGTCTGAGATATGTTGTTCAATTATGCCAAAAACAAATCGAATAACAGTTACCCAAATCTCAAACTTCCTGGTTGAAGCATCTGATAATCAACCATAAAATTTATCTTCTTGTGTGTGTGTATATATATATATATTAACCAAGTTTATTAAAGCTCATTCATGTGAAAAACAAAAACTTGTGTACCAATTCATTACTATGAGGAAAAAATAGAAGAAGAAAATGACCCATGTTCCTATTCAATGAAATATCATACACCAACCAAAAAAAAAAAAACTAATTAAAAACTCAGAAAAATGCATCCAAAAGAAAACCCAGAAAAAAGAAGAGGGTAATTAGAGGGTAGGGTAAGTGGGTAACCTGCAAGGAAGAGAGCTGGGTCTCCAAGGATTCAAGGGCATCACAAATGTTGAATAGCCTTAGTTCCTCTTCGTTGTCTTCATCCTCTGAGTCTTGGTGGCCATTTGCATCTGCTTGTTGGGTTGGTAATGGTGAAGTGCCATTGGCATTGGGAACGGTGGTGGTGGTGGTGGCTGTGTTAACACAATTGCTGATCTTCAATCGAAGTTCTGTGGCTCTCGCCAACACCAACCCTATTCCCTCCTCTTCCATATCTGCAACTCACTCAAACAAGGGACATTTTTATGTGTTTTGTTGATACTTAATATTTGCTATTTCGCAGGTTGTTTCAATTTCGATAAAGTTAATATGGAAAATGTTTCTTAAAAGCGCCAAAATACCTCTTCTGTCACTCTCTCTCACTCTCTCATTCTCACACTATGTGTGTGTGGTGGGGTGGGGTTTTAATTTAGTGATTCTGATGCTCCCATATCAGATAAAAATCAGGAACCCCCACCAATCTTTCCCTACTTTTGCTTTTTGTTTGTCAAACTTCCCCAAAGACAAACCAACACAATGTCATTTTCTTTTTTCTTTTTTAATTAAAAATCCAATCAGTTTGAATAAAACAAAGGAGAAAATTCAATAATCAACCAAATTATTATAGCACTAACCTACTACCACTTCAATCTTATCCCTTTTATTTTCCTCCCCTTTTCACTTTTATTTAAAGTTTGTTGAAATATTTTTTTATAAAAAAACATGTTTCCTTAATTAAATAATATTCTTTTTGGTAAATAATAAAAATAATGTTCTGCAAACTTGTTAAAGAGCCAAAACGGCTACAACTACAAATAAAAAGCATTAAACCATCGCATTCAACCACGAAACTGATCAAAGTTAAAGGCTATTACATGGCCAAAGGTTAAGGTATTTTATGATCATTATTTGGCTAACGGATATGAGGACATCGTAAAGCCAAAAGGCTTTGATGAGCATTGGTGTCCATTTGGAAACCGTTTTACAAGCCATTTAATCAGGCTTTTTGATATACATTTACTCTAAATAAATTTTTGAGTAAATACTGATATTTAAATATGCATTTATTCTAAATAAACTTTTGAGTAAATACTAATTTTTGTCAAATATATGCGATATCTGTTAGTTTTTATTTAATCGGTAACATTAAATTGGTCATTTAATAATAATTAATATCATCAATTTCGTCATTCAATGATTTATTTAATATCATTTTAAGAATTAATTTGATAACAAAAATAATATTTAAGGTTTAATTTGATATCATATATACTATTCAAAGACCAATTTAATGTATTTATAAATAGACAATTAATGTGATATCACCTACATATTTATTTAGAGGATCTAGAGGATCAAAATGAGTGTTTATTCTAATTTTTTTTCCTTTGCACAAACAATTACTTTGTGGAAGTTGTTATATTACCTTTATGGATATGGTACATAGAGCTTATCAAAGATTTATTGACTATTAGTTTTATAAATAATATTTGAAAATCTATTAAATATAACTAACAACCAATAAATGTTTCACAACTCATCTTGGATATCGATACCTAAAAGAATATAGGTGCCAAAATAATCTATCTCCCTTATATTAGGCAAAGCTTATACAAATCAGTTGTAAGTAGTTAACACTTAACATGCAAAAATGAATAAGCATTATATATATTGTGTGTAATAATACTTGAATAGAGAAAATGTGTGAGTGAAGAGAGTTATATCTTTCTTTTTGTGATGAATTAGGGGATGAACAATATGATTGCTAGTTGTTATATCTTGAAAGTAATGCGTCATGAATCACCAAACTTAGATACCTTTAAAGTCTTTGTGAGATTAATCATAAGATATGACTCAGTTAGCAAACTGAACTCTAAATAAGCAAACTTTATTTGTAGACTATAATGCAAAGATTCAAACCATACTAAAAACACTTTATGGATGTGAAGACACCTCGTTTATTACCAAGTATTGGTCAAGCTATATTTTGCTTGCAATTTTGTGAAGTTTGTTACAATATTTTAAGTTATTATTAAATTGTTAAAATTTCTCATCATTATATATTACCATGTATGATATTGATAACATTTTAGTTTACTATTTACCCGAGGGAACAACATAATTTATAAAAAAAATAATTCATTTTTACAATGGGAAAAGTGCCTATCCTACTTGATTATTGTTAGATATTCTAAAGGAGACTACAGTGAGTGTTTGAATTAACTTTGCTTCCAGAAAAAAATTTATAATCAAAAAGTTTAAAATGAAATTTTGGCTGAAAAGCATTTCTTGAATGAAATAATCCAAACTAAACATGCACTACATCTAAATGCCTAAAACGAGTTTAGTAGTTGGGTAAGGATACTGATATAAAAATTTATATTGATTTTACGTTTCAGTTTTGAGTAGAGAGCACTCGAATCTCACATGTTCAGGTATTTTGCATTTATAGCATAAAACAGATGTTTTTGTTAGGATTGTTTGAATCTCTCATAACTCCTTTTCAGATTGTTGTCATTTCTTGTTTTTCTCTCATTTTTTCACATTTTGAGTGTTTTTCCAAAAAAATAGAAAGATAATTCCTCTTCCTTCTGAGCTTCCTCATCTTCACAATCATCTTTTAATGGAACAGAGTTGGAAGTCGACTTAAGGAAAATACTTCAATATTCAATAGGCTTCTATTTCATGAAACATCATCTTCCATCTCTACCTGCTGTTGTTCATGAGTGCTAAGAGAATCAAGAAGTTCATCTATTGCTTCTTGCATTACTGTTACGTTAGATTAGGACTGTCAAACGGGCCGGCCCGGCCCGTTTAGTCCCGCTCGCGACGGGCCGCGAGTTAAACGGGCCGGGCCAAAATTGCTCGCGTTTAAACGGGTTGTAAATTAATCAACCCGACTCGCCTCGCATTGACTCGCGGGCCTAAACAGGCCGGCCCGCGAAACTTTTTTTTTTTTTTTTACTTTTAAACTTTGAAATAAATTTAAATTTAATAAAAAATTTAATTTAATAATCTCAAATTAAATATTACATTACATCGACATAATATTTAATACTTTAATCTCATTTAAAGGGTTAAGAGATAATTTAAACAAATAAATAATATAAACTTATGGAGTTTGACGAATATGTTTGTGTATAAGTTGTGTCATTACTAACATGTACAATACATACATTTTGTATTTTTGTTTGTGAAAAGACTGTTTAATTAACTTTTAAATTTTTAAATTGAAATTTTTTCTTTTGATACAAATAAATTGAGATTTAAAAAAAAAAAAAAAGTTATGCGGGCGGCCCGCGAGCCCCGACGGGTTGGCCCGTTTAACGCGCGGTTAAACGGGCCAATTCAAAATTACCCGCGTTTTTACGGGTCACTAATTTTGAAACCCGACTCGCATAATTTATGCGGGTAAACGGGCCGGCCCGACGAGTTTGGCCCGTTTTGACGGCCCTACGTTAGATCTCCACACCTTATGCAGACTTCTGAGGATTTTTTGACCATGTCTTGATTTGAGTATATTCTTTCAAGAGCTTTCAAGTTTCAAGCTACATAATATGCTTGTAAACATCTCATTTACTAACTCATAATATGGAACTATAGTAAATGTGTATAGTACAATTAGCACAACAGTTGTGCTGCGTATTCATGTTTCTGATGGACTTGCCAATTTGCATAGGTCCGTGGTGGCCTTCTAGATACATTTGGTTTGCAATGTTCATGGTTTGTGAATAATTCAGTACTTTATACCTGCCGTTTTAATCAGCTAATTATGTCATGCGTACTGTGAATTAAATTTTAATCTAGATAGAAATGTATCAATTTCTCCCATAAAAAGAAAAAGGAAAAACCATGTTTCTAACTAGATATAGATAGCTAAAATTGCTTATGGATTTTCTTCTATTTGTACGAATAATTAAAATTTGACAAATTTTAGGATTAAATGAAATCTTTGTCAATATTTCCCCCAGTTAACGTCTAATGCTGTTTGACAAAAAAGCTATAAGAATTTGCTTCTTAGTATTGCTGGATGGTAATACAAATTTCTACTGAACAAACAGATACAGAAAAACCGTTTATATATATATATATATATGAAATTTTTCAGTACCCTTTGTTCTTATAAGGGCTTGCCTCTATTAATTAGTAGTTAATATTTAGCTACATACTCTATTTAGTTGAAATATAAATATTAAAATATAAATAAAATAATTATGTCTCAACTAAATAGGACACATAATTAAATATTAAGCACTAATTGTAAAAGGGTACCGATAGTCCGGTACCTCCCCAATATATATATATATATATATATATATCACAGTAAGCTTATTACCCAAGGACCTTAAGATAGAATTCTGTTGCCAGTGTAATGTAATCCGGGCCCTCAAATTCTCTACATTGTTGCTTGCTGTATGATACAACATCATTCTCTGCTCCCTGCCCTCACCATGCTTGAAGTGTTGTTCTTGTGAGTTTAACAGTTTCATAGATACAAGGCAGACAACTGTTATGCATAGAGGCAGACGCATTTCCTTCTTGCAAGTTACACCTGTGCAGCTGTGCTTACCATCTAGCGGTCTTCTACCGAGAGTTATGTCTAGTAGACAGACACTTATGCTACCCACACAATTCGTGAATTACTACCAAGGCAAGCTATTATCAAGCTAATTCCTTTGAAAGCAGGTAATGGAAAGTGAAGTCATGTGGGGTCAACTCAAAGACTTTCCAGCTGGCCTTTGATTGAAACTCCTGAATGATCTTCCTTTGTGAATCAGGTAGATAAGGCTTAACCATCTCCATCAAATTAGATGTTCCAAGACCTGAACTTTTTGTGAAGGATTCTACTATCTTTGGGAGAAGTATTTTCTGTTCCTTATTTACAGAGATGGTGGACTGAATGTATTCTTCTTTCGCGGATTCGAGCTCCTCAAAGACTCCCTTGGATTTGTACAAACGCACCTGAGAAAGTTACAACCAGCTGAGATTCTGAAAATGTCACCAAATGAGAGAATTTTTGTTTTGGGGGAGGGGGGGCAAGGCTGTGCTAAGTTCCATTACATGATATGGTATAAGTGCATAGTCATATTTGTTATAACCTCAATCCAAGAAGGATGTAACTTCATGAATGGAACAATCAATTGAAAAGTTTCCTCCGTTTTAATAGCTATATTCAGACCTATAGACAATGTTTCAACTAGATGAACTAGACCTATAAAAATTATTTTTCTGTGTTTCCTTGAGTTCCCAAGACCAGTGGGAAAATAAGACCAAAAAAAATCAAGGGATAATATATCTTGATGGAGAGACAAACGTGCAATAAATACAGAAAGGGCATAAGTCTACCGCAGGATCAGAATGGCTTCCTGAGCATAGTGCAAATAGTAACAAAGGTTCCGGACGATGTATTGCATATGCTTTTCTTGCATCTCTAACCTTCAGTTTTGCCTTTGAAGGAAACCACAGCCTCAGCCACTGGGATAATAAGAAGGTGCATTAGTCCCATTTATAATGTTATGGTCATAATCATAAACAAGTATGGAGAACAGAATTTTGTCACCACTACACTAGTTTGCTTGTTATGTAAAATGATAATAAACAGTCTTAGTAAAAGTATCAGGAATTCAGATTTACTTGTCCTGGACGAGGCAATCTGCATCCCAGAATGAAGTTCTGTATCAGTTCTACGCTTATAGTATGACCTCCAATGTTATATGCAGCCTGAATTATCATCCACTAGCTTTATTTTAGCAAGAATTCAACCATTCGGTTCCTGAGAGTCTTATGAGGGACCAACTCACCTTAAGTACTAAAGACATTCTTTTGACATTGTTGGCTGAAATTCCAAAAACTAGTAAGGCCTGTGGACGACAGACAACAAAATGGTAGAATTGGTTACGGACTTGGAGCAATATCATGCATGAAATAAATCAGATTAGAAGTTCAGAAGTTTTACATGCATTGCTAACGCGTTGTGCACATTAATCCAGAAGGCTAGCTTTTCTTCGTGCTTCATATATCTAGGATTAACTTCTTTCAACCGAGAAACAAGTGACCTGCAAGAGAGTAGTATAAGAAGTTGTTCTGTCCCACAAAAACAAGAAAGTATTTAACAAAAAAAGCACATGGTCAAATCTCTGTACCACACATGTCTTGATGCTTTATTCTATTGTTGATGACATAAATTTTAATGTGTTGTTTCTTCATCCACCAAATGGATCATTTAGGAAGTGAACTTATGGAATTGAATTAGACAGCATGAAAAAAAAAAAGAATAAGCACTGTAAGATGGCTCACCTAAATCTCCGTAGCATGTACTCAATTTCTTTTAATTTCTGATTATCATTGCATAGTTGCTTAATCCTCACCATTGAGCAGTAAGGTCCACTAAATTCTTTTGACCCTTTGACGTGGGAAGGGTTACTAAAGTTTAAATTGAAGGATGAATGCTTCTTCCATTGTGAGCCCCGCTTACCACCCTGGCCTTGCAATGGAATAGGGGAGGAAGAGGAAGCACTATTATGACCAATAAAAGGTGGCTCTGCAAGTTCACAATATATAGCTGATATGCACTTAATCATCTCCTCAGAAATCCAGCTTGGTGTCTCAGGAACATTATCAGGAAAGCAATTCCCAAGATGCTCGGCCAGGCTGGTTGCACTGGAGTTAGCACCCTGAGCTTGCTGGTTAAATAAAATTTGGAAGCTGCACATTAGAGGCCTGCATATAATATAGGGATGTAACTACTTATCTTCTGCTATTAATTAAACTTACCTCTAGCATGGACAATGGTAGAGAATGGTAAGAATCTACAACATTGGTCTTGATTTTCATAGGAGAAGTTTCAATTGTGCAAACTGATCGCTGAGATAGTGTGGAGTGACTTCGATGAATACCAGAGTCTGAAACAGTTTCTGGATCCAACAGGCCATCATATTCCTTGAGAGGAAAGCCAACTTTGTTTGTGGGTGAAATGAGATGACTAGAGTGCAGAACTGAAATTTCTTTGTCAGATATAGCACCTTTGCCAGGTATTGCAGAAGTTCCTTTGTTGGTATCTGAAGCTAATTCCAATCTTCTTTCTTTTGTTGATAGAGATGAAATTTGTAGATCAAATTTTTTTCGATACAAAGAGAGAAGATATTGTTCCAAATACACGACTTCTAATTCTAATATTCCAATTTCCTTAATCAGTTCTTTGGCAGCCTAAAATTAAGAAGCAGATATATATAATTGATATTTGATAGTCAAAAGCAAGACACAACAAAAAATTATTTATAGAGTAAAACTAGTTCAAATCCATGGAAGTGTATAAGGGGATACCTTAGGTACTGAATTTTCTAGTGTAGCGTATTGTGAGAATGGCAGATAACAAGCTTTTTCTAATGCACACCGTACTACAAATTGTTGCTGTAATCGTTTTTTAAGCTGTAGAATCTTCAGAGACAAAAAAATACAGTATGAAAGCTAACGACCAAATGCATATGAATAAAACGAATACTTCATTCTTTGACACATGGTTTATCTAAGTCATGCATCACAAGGACAATCCTACACCTTGGCTGCTTGTTATTGTTACTAGAAACATTTCCCCAAAATAGATATGCAGTCATAAACTTATTAGTAGCTATCCTATAGTGACAACTTAATCAGTCAATATCTGTACCTCTTTAGTCAAAGAACTTTGAAGCTCCATATTATGGTATTGCCTCTTCTTGGACTCATTCCTTTCCTTAAGTTCCCCCATTTCCTTTTATGATACAAAAGAAAGAAAAATTACTAAACAATAGTTATATGGCTGCATAATATATAATACAACAGACACATAAGTATTCACTTTTATAAAGTATCCATAGCTGAAATACTAAGGGTCGTTCTTTTAAGGGAAAACTAAAATCTAGGCAAATAAATCAAAGGAAAAATGCTCATTTATAGTGCTCAGAAATATGCAGCAAGAAGGGAAAGGCAGTCTTTGAGAGAGAAATATATACCGTTTTAGGCCTATTAGAAGCTTCACTGATGCTCTCTAACTCATCTTCCTTGACTCTCCTTTTCATTGGATCACTGCCACACGGTATTAAAATTTCAAAAATAGGGAGTGAGGCATCAAACATCATCAAAACTAACATAGATCCTGTTAGTCTGCAAAACTAATACAAAAATTTCTCCTAGGACCAGTTATGCTATTGTAGATAAAATTGAACCTTCTTATTTTAAAACTACTGACTACTGATTACATGTCTTTTCAGGGACATGTCATCTGGTAGAAGAAACTACTAAGTGTTAGATTAATCTCTTATTCTGGTTCCTGCTAAACACGGTAATATTCTCTAGATTTAACAGCATAAATATAAAGAACCGAAAGTTCCAGGCAGCTCAAAGAACTATTAGTTGGTGCAGATGTTAAATGTACTGAAGATGGAAGATGCTATTGTAAGTCCTTTCTTCCATTTATTTGGTTTAGAAAGACCATAACTTGGTGATATGAGAAGCAGATACAACTATTGAAGAAAAAGAAGAAAAAAAATGTACAAAGTAAGAAACTAATTATGTGACCAAAACCTGTTGGAGCGCTTGTGACTTGAAACTGTTCCGTCCATGAACTTGAATTGCTTGAAACCAGAATCACACCACTTTATTTCATGCATGTTAGTGTCAGAATTGGCTTGAACACTGTACATGAATGCACAAAAACAGCATTAAATGCGACGCATAGCAGGACTATATATTGACCAGTTGCTTAACTGTGAAATTGCCAAAATGAGAGATACATCCAAAATGCATTAATTTAAAGCATAGCTGTGCTTACAAGCTGCAGCAGAAACTACGTACACTCAGATGGAATGGGACTTCTCATACAGACAAGCTTTGCAAAAGCTGAATCGAATTTGGTGGTTCAAAAACCAAATGGGCTCTCAGTTATATCTATAGCAAATCCAGTAACACATTATTGTCCCTTTTTTTATGCTTCAGGTAAATGTTATTTTCAACCAGAATTGTACGAAAAGAACATGAGGGTATATTTGTGTTGTACTGCTGTTAACAATCTAGAAGTCTATAAAGCTCATTCAAAAATAAAAAAACAAGAAAAATTACTAGTCTCAGAAGGCTAACCCACCCCTTTTGAAGCCTTGGAAAAGTTTGACCTTTTGCATTGCATTAAAAGAAAAAATAAGGTCATAGCTTTTGTAGAATATATGATATTTGAGAGTAAAACTTGAGGTTAGAGATAAAAAATAATAATAATAATAATAATAATAATAATAATAATAATAATAATAAGAAACAAGAAACAGGAAGGCAATGATGCAAATACCAGCAACAATGATGCAACTAGGCACACCACCAACTTTGAAACTTTTGTGCTGGAGGGCTTTTTGCATTGCATTAAAAGAATCAAATCAGTTCCACTCGTGCACTTGATTTTGTTTCTACGCAATTTCAGCAAAGATGTGGTTTTCACAAGAGCAAACTCCCATGTAATGCATTTCACAAATCGACTACTATGATTTGGTTTTAAAATGGTAAAAAGAGCAGTGTTATTGAAATTTGATTAAGGTTAATTTTTTTCTCTCCTTTTACCCCCCGCTCCCATTATAGAATTGGTTTTAACTAGACAAGTTTATCTCTTTATAAGTTAATATAGAAGAGGACTCTAAATTGTTTACACATCACAAACTAATTTTAACTACTAATTAGACTACCTGGCACCACCATCCTACTGCACTGGGAGGTGAAACCTTTTGCTAATATTTTTAATTTTTTTACCACCTACTCTTAACTACTGATTCATTTGGAAAGCTCAGGCTTCACCAAATAGAACTTAGTCTAGTTATTGGTGAAATTTGGTGAAAAAATCATAATAAACATGACCCCTCCATGAGAGGACTAGCAACATCAGGGAAGAAAAAATTACAGTAAGACTGGTCACATGGGAGAAAAAGGAAAACGCACTAGAAAAGCAACCTCAAAAGGGCTGAAAGGTGATTGTCAAAGGAAGAACCAATAGGTGATTTGATATCGAATCAAAAAAAATTAATAACAATAATAGATGATTTGATATGAAATGACTGGTTTGGTGGGCTGTCCTTTGTCTTATTTCATTGAGAAACTTTGATACAACCATTTTTGCATAGTCAATGACTTTGCTGAAAAAAGAAAAGTTTCTTGCCTTTTTTTGATTGTGTAGGGTGCTATACGGGGAGGGAGGGAGCATAAAATAATGTGATTAAAAAATAAAGCAAATTCATATTTTGGTTTTAGAAAGATTGAATTTATATTAATTTAGTTCATAAAAAATTAACATAATACTATCTGAATGTCACTTAAAATATAAAAATAGTGAAACAAATGTGGAAAGTTATTGAATTGCATGTAAAGTTATTTCTTAGGAAATTTATTTTAATGGTAAAGAAATAAGAATGAATATGAGTTTTTGGAGCAAGTCGATTATTATTTTTGAAAGAATACTGACAGGTATAATTGCGGCTTTAATAATATAAACTAGAGCGGGGCTTAGTAATAAATTATTTAACAATCCAAAACGAACAAAAATTCTACCAATTTCAAAATCTCATAAATAGTGCAAAACGTAACTAATATAAGTGTTCCAAGAAGATTAGAGAATATCTTTTAAGAGTATCATTAGTGGGTTACTTCACCCCTCATACTCATAGTCATAGTATATGTAACCAGTGGAGCGATATTGGGTTTTATAACATTTTATAAAATTGTTAAAATTTTCTACGACTCATTCTTGTGTGCATCTACATAAATAGTCTATTAACACAAACAAATATTTATTTTTCTTTTTTAATTGAAACTCAAGATAGTTGATGGGAACTTGGGGGTGACGTGGATGATGTGGGAATGATGTTGTTTCTACCCATCCTTATCTAGCCTTTGGCCTTTTCCCAATCGCAAGGCAGATAATGATAATATGGAAACACGGTTAAAAATATTATTTAAGCATGTTTGTGCTATAAAATTTAAAATATTAAATATTTTATAAGATGGAATATAAGATAATTTGTCCTGACCAATTTTATTCATTGTGCCAAGTATAAAAAATATTTTGAAACTAGTTGAAATTTGTATAGATTTACATAAGTATTTTTTTGTATAATAGATTATTGAACTTCCAACAATATTATCACACTTCACTTTTAAAAATTAAAGTCGATGTTAGTTAAGCTACAAGCTAGTTTGATTATAACTAATTTTAATATAAACAATTCTAAACAGAGCTTTATAATTTCAAAACACCCCCTAAGGTCTAAGGATGCCAACTGGGCTCAGCTTTAAGTCTTTGAAGTGAGTAAGAACTTACATACAAGTCATAAGTTCAATTTGTGATAAATGACTCTCATTATGCAACAAAAAATAAGTATAAATAAAAACTTTAACATAATAATTAGAAGATGAATAATTTTTCTAATATGAAGAAATGTTCAATGGAAGAAAAAAATGGTTAGACATAAATCAACAATTAGTTTATAGGTTTTTTATTGGATCTAGCCAAAAACGAGACTTGTTCTGTCGTATAATGCAAAAGCCATAAAGAATGCTACATACTGTAACAGCCAAAAATGGGAGGGACTTAGACTTGTGATTCAAGAGGGGTAAAATCTCTTGCATATGGATCCGGTTGGGATAATGGAAGCTCAATAGGGACTCGTGGTGTACTTACAGATGCCACGGGTGCTTGAGTTCATGAATCATGATTTTGCTCACAATATTTACATGGGTATTTTTACTTTTGTATGAGCCTAGAAACCATGTTGTGAGAAAACTCACTGAAGCCATCTCTTCTACAGCAGCGCAGCTGGTTAATTGACTTCCAATGTGGATGGTATACCTGAACTTATTGACAGATCTTGGACCCAGGAGAAAAATCAGATACTTGTTGATTTAATTCATTATTTGTGATTAATTATTTTTCTCTCAATTCAAAATGTTTTGCCAAAACTTCTTGTTCAGAACATTTTTCCAATTACAAACATGGATCACGCTGAGAGACTACACATCTCAGTTGACAATTTATTCACCTAATTAAATTAACGCATTCTCATGACAACAAAAAACCAGCAAACATCCTTGTATGATCCGGTAGCTTAGAATTTCTGCAATTCAAAGCAGAAAATCATGCCAAAGCAATCAAATAAGAAATAAATTGAATCGTATTGAAGTAGCAACACATACACACACAGTTTTAGAAGCATCTTCAACTGATTCATCAAAATAATGACAAATAATGACAAGTGTCACTTTTTTTTATTATTACCAAATCATAACAAATTAATAATCCTTACTAATTATTTCCAAAAGAAATATTATATTTGAAATTTTTATCTCTAACTTTAAAAGTTTTCTGATTGAATCTCACCTCTTCAAATATAGATGTAATAATTCTTACATTTATCTATAAATTGAGCACTATCTCAGTACTTTATTCAGAGTTATTACTATGAATATTATTTCATACTTTTAATTATATTAAGTTGTTACAATGTTATAATTTTAATTTTTTTAAAAATTAAGTAATTATCTTATAAGAAATATTTTTATTATTAGAAATAGCCCGGGAGCTAGTGAGGCCAAAACCATAGAGTGAGCTACCCATAACAAGAAAAATATTAAAATAAACAGAAGGGAACAAAAATCAGTTACCTTCACTTGTAACTCCATATGAATGAAAGCATCCTAGAAGTTGTCCTCAAGGCTGCTCGAGACCCAAGTAGACATTTACATACCTATTAGCCATAGATACCCCAAAGGCTATATACAACACTAGGATTTCTAATCTGTTTCTGAATATAGCTCAGCAAAGAGATGCCCAAAAGAAATATATGAAGCAAATGGGGTTAAAATACTTGGGTGTTATATCCAAAATGATTGACTCCATCCAAGGCAGCAAAGCAAATTATGTTAGACCTGTACACCTGTATTGATATAAGATCTCCTTCAAAGTCAATTTCTGTCTACAACCTCTGCTGGTATGTTTAGATCAAAAAAGCCACCTCCAAGACCTTCTTTTCTAGCACGCTTACGAGAAGAGAATCCACTCTCATCTGAACTCCCAGACCCAGAAGGCCGATCAAGTTCTGTTGTTCCACCTATGATAGCAGCATAAACAAGAATCCTTTTACACTTAGTAACATTTCAGATGAGCATCCACAAAATCAAACTAAAGAAAACATTATATATATATATATATATATATATATAAGAACATTCATGACATAATATAATAAGAAAGCTCAAAATGTAGCATATATGCATTTATACAATATTATGTGTTAGAACTACAACTACAAAAGATAAAAAGAACCAATATTGGCACCATATTTCATGTCATAATTTTTTCCAAGTAAAACTTAAAGAAACTCAAAATAATAATAATAATAAACAAATTAAAACCTTGAATAAGCACCACAAGCCTAATGTTCATTCATCTGCAAACTTAATACTTTCAGTGTTAAATTTTCTTTTCTAATCAGCAAAGTTAATTTCATGAAGAAAGGCAAATCGACTTGTTCCAATAACTGTAATCTCCACACACACACACACGCACAGATATATATATATATATATATTAAAACATTAAGGAGCACACTTTTCAATTTGACAGAAACAAACTCAGTCAATTATCAAAGCTCCAACACAGCTTACAAAGATATATCATGTATAGAATCATAGCAATGACTGTTGATATAATACAGTCAATATCTATCTTTTTATACACAACAAAAAGTCAAAAAAATTGCTGCAACAAATCAAAACCATCTGAAACTAGCGGTAATGTGGTATGATAACAAGTCAGATTCAGATTAATGATTGACTAATTCAAATTTTCCTCTCAAATATACTATAAGATAACAAAAAGGGCTAACAGAAAAAGTTTTCCAGTTTACAATTCAATCAAAACCCCATGATAGACATTTACCGGTATTATTGGCTTTATTGCTCCAACAAACTGAAAGTTCAGATGCCCTTTCTATGCCCTTTGACTTGTATGGAGCTATACTGTGACTACCAAGTTGTAGAGAACCCAATAAATCATTCTCAATGCACTCGTACCTGCATTCAGTATCAGAATTCACAATCATCAGTGTCAAAGGTGAGAGATGTATCAGGCCCTTATTTACAGCAGCACTCACATTTTCTGACAAAGTTTGTCAACAACTGTTGACAGATTGATGATCTGCATCCTTATCTCCATAACCTTATCATCTGGAAATGTTTCAAAGGGCTCCTCCAAAATTTTGGAGAGCTTTTCAATATTTGCCTCAAGCTGCTGCTGCTGATCCTCAAATAAGTGCTGTTTTATTTCCCTTTGCGCTTCTGACATTTCACCCTTAAAAAGCTCATCTCCGAACATATAGAATGCAAATGCATATGAATATGATAGAACGCGCCTAGATCTGAAAAGTCTGGAGAGTCCATTATTTACCCAGCTATAATCTCTGAGCACAGAATCCTTTTCTTCTGAGATAGCAATCTTCCCTTGTATAGTCTCTTTCAATTTACTTTCAAGCTTAAAGGAGTCCGTATGAGCTTTATAACGATTATGATAGTGCATATACCGATATAGATCCTGCTTTGCCTGTTCAGACTTTTTCTCTTGGTCTTTGTAGCGACCACAACTATGACCAGCTATACTTGACCAAGTATGATCTCGACCAGTGGCTCCACCACACAACCAACTGCACCAAAAAGGGGTAAATTTTATGAAAAACATAAGTTCATGTCAGCTTGGACGGTCATAGGTGGCTTCAACTACAGATGCCTATTACCACACTAAAAATTAACTGAATATTTATAACCAAAATGGAACCTAGCAAATTACATAGAAATGCATAAAAAACAGAGAAAAGTTAGAAGAAAATATATAATGAAGGAAGGACGAAGAAGACACAGAGGAACTCTCACCAAAATGCTTGGCCACAGATACAGCTAACCAAGTTGCAACCACCATTCTTCTCCACTGGTTTGTGGCACTTTGGACAAGATTTTGTATGAACTGTTATCCAATTAACAGTTTCTGATTCATCTTGACACTTCTTAGCCCAAAGCTCCCACATCATACATGAACAAGGAGAGTGTGCTTCTGACAAGCAACTAAAACAAAATTGTAAACCGCATGAACATTCTACCTCACATAATTCATCATCCTCAACACGTATTGCATTCCCACAGTGAGGAGTGCTGGGGCACCACTTAACTCTCTTATTGTCTTCGATGTAGGATTCAAGAAGAAAACGTTCGAATTTCTCTGCCATATCAGGATGCTTTCTACTGACTAGAGTTCTTACAACAGCTTCATCGCAAATAGCATTGCATTTGTGTGCCATGCACCTAATGCGTTTACTTTGACCCTCATTTATCTTGACAATAAAATGCTCTGTCCAACCTGCAAAATAGACATGAATATGGAAAAAGCTCACAAATGAAGTTTGCATGATTTTCCATCATTGTGCAAACGATAATGAAGAAAAGTAATTGCTGTTGACAATTAAAATCCAAACGAGTTCAACCATTAATTAATGAAATCATAATATCCCAATCAGTGATCAATTTTTGGTGCCAGTGCATAAAAGGCTGATATAGACCCTAAACAACACACACTAACTGCATCATCAATGAGGATCAATGTCAGGAATAACAAAACAAACAAACACTCACAGGTGTTGCAAAAACGGTGACCACAGTCCATTCTTGTGGCTTCATCACTGGGAACATCATCTATACAGATTTCACACATTACTGAAGAAGGAACTGATGAATCAGTGTCATGATCTCCATCCACACTAACACCAGCTTCAGCAAACAGAAAAGCTTTCTCCTTGTCTACATACACTGCAAACAACTTCTCCACATCCCAACGATGATAAATAAGCAGGGTACGTGCATGGTGCTCTCTCACCGATAGCATGTCCATTACTCTGCGCAAATCCTCCCTCTACATGAATGTGCATAGAGATCTCAGTAAAACCTAAAAATACATTTTGTCTGAACGATACATACTATAGTGAATCAGTTATTTCATGTTTGTTCTTTTTTTTCAGATTACCTGTGCGGCTAGCAGTGATTCCTTTGTAATCACCTGCAAGTGCCAAAGCAGTTCAGAAGAACATGGTCAGAGTGCAAGAAAAGTACGTAAAGGATCCACCTTGTCATAGTAGTCATAAATAAAAGATTAATGCTAGGGTCATAATCATAGGCCCACAAAAAATCAAGTGTAGTCAAAGGCGCGCCTAAGGTGTTGAGGCGAGGCATTAGAAGGGGTCAGTTCCTCTTGATGCTGCCCCTTCAGTGAGGTGCATGCCTCTAGCACTTTAGGCACACTTTTCTGGTTCAGGTGAGGCACACCTTTAGCGCCTTATTGACAACTGTTAAAAAAGAACCCAAAGCCCAGCCATCAAACTTGCTGACTGTGATGCTACAGGGGGTAAAATAGTAAGAATGTAAAAAAAAATAACTACTTGTCGGTCTTTGCGACTCTTGGGAGCAAGCAGCTTAGGGTTTTGTAAATTGAACATCTTCATCTTTTATTTTTATGTAGTTAATTTATATGAAAAATTAGTGAAAAATAGTCAAATATTTTAGCGTTCTCTTCATTTTTCTAATGTTAACACCTTTCCCTAAGTGAGGCAAGTGCTTTTTGGCACCTCTTGCATCAAGGCGTTAAAAAACCCTAGTGCCTTAATGGTGCCTTTCGCATTCAACTAACTCGGGCCTAACGATCATCCTTCAAATCAATAGCCTGAAGAGCCTAGCTTTGATTTTTTGTGGGTCAATGGCTATGACATGACCCACAAAATAGAACATACTACTGTCAAAATGGGATTCCCATCAGAATGAAACAATTCATTGTGCCCTGCCCAGTTCCTAACATGTATTCAGCACCCATATGCAAATTCAACACTACAATAACAATACCCAAATTCCCAACTTTCAAGCAGACCAAAAATTCAACCAGGCTTATCCTCTGTGCGAAATAAACACATTCCCAATTTTGCAACACCACTCTATATCTCAAAAAACAAATAAATAATTGAGCTAAAAACAGTTCTAAAGCTAAGACAAGAAAAACGACTCACAACCCACATCACCCATCACAACGAAAACGCATAAATCAGAGTCCGAATCAAAGCAACCCAGGTTCAATTCAAACATAGGGCAAAAAAAAAAAAAAGCAATAAAAGAAAACACAAAAATTCATCTTTTTTGAAATATCTTAAAGCGTACCAACCAACCTGAGTGGTGGGACCCTTGGAAGTGAGGAAATCAAAATCGCGGTTATCGTTGTCGAAGGCTTCGTCGGAATCGCGATCGGAGTAAGGGTATTCGTCATCGCTGGTGGCGTAATCCTCCATCGGATGATGATGATGATGATGATAGAAATCGAAACGTTAAAAACAAATGAAATGAAACGAAATGAAATGAAATGAAATGAAAGGGGTATTGGTAATAATATTAATAATTTATGATATTAAATGAAATGGGTTTTAAGGAAAGGAGAGTATAGGATTCGATCGGAGAAAGAAAATGGAAAGGAATTCCCGCGACGAGGCTCAGAGTCACAGGCACTGCCACTGCTACACCACCGCACCACACCACACCACAAAACCTTTCCTTACATTACATCATAATCATAATAAATATAATACACTGTATCTATGTTTGTGGATATCATTTTATTTTTGCTACAGTGTAAGAAACTCTTTTAATTATGAATTAAGTTTTACAAAATTACACTTTTAAATTCATTAATACTATTTTTTAAATTAATAAAATATTGCATGATAATTTTTTTATTAATATTTTATTTAAATTATTGATGAAAAAGTAATCACATGATTATATATATTTAGTTTAATTTTGATCCACTGTTAATATAAAAAAATGTATATTATCATCTAATTATGTATGGCCAAATTATTAAAAGAGTTTGATTATCATAATAACTATCTTGAAAATATAATTCTTTTAATGATATGTTAGTATATGATTGAATAATAGTAAATTAAAATTAATTTTTTTTATTAATCTCATTTTAAATTATTAATAATTATCTCTAGAATCATCTCTAGGTTTTTTTTCTAATCCAACACCATTATTTGAGTGGTTCCTCAAAACCTCAAAATGGTAGTGTAGGATTAATAATTACTCAGAAAAATATACTTAAAGATAATTTGAGGTATAAATATTAATGATTTAAGATAAAATTGGTGAAAAAAATAACATGTATAGTCATCTAACTACTTTTTTGTCAATAATTTAAATAAAATGTTAATTGAAAAGTTATTATACATTATTTTATTTGTTTAAAGAGACATGTCAATAAATTTAAAATTATATAAAAAAAATTTAAACTTAACTTATAATTAGAGAGAACTCTTTATATTTTAACTTTTTATTTTTATGCAAATGCAAGAATAAGAGGTATAAGGGACACTCACATTTGGATTAATTAAAAAAATTTAAAAATTATAATGCTAATATATATTGACTTAACTGGTTGACAAAATTTACATAAATTTATACGTTCTTCGTGTGGATTCATGTGTATGGGTGGAAAAGTTATCTCTTAATTTTAGTTTAAAAAAAAAAAACTTCAACATTAAACATTTGATTCTGCATGTTTGAGCGGTTGGGTTGAAGATTTGAAGGTAAAGAATAAAAACACAGTAAACATTTGTCAACGAGCTTATTGGAAGTTAGATCTTTCATCAAGTTATTTTTTCTTTTCTCTTATATACGTGCTTATACTTCTATTTTTAAAAAATAAAATAAAATATTTGATTATACACACGTGTGCAGTTAAATTGAAGAAAAAATATATAAAAAATGAGAAAAATAAATTTTAATGTGATAATTAATGAAACATCTCAATTTTAAAACTTAGCAATTGAGAGATTAAATACGACAAAAGAATATATACATTTTTGGGTACAGAATGAAAAAATATTGTGGTAACATATGTCAATTAGAAAAAAGTTTTACAACATGTATGCTAAATATTTTACTCATATTATAAATTATTTTGATATATCAAGTTAGATTTTTTTTCTTCTTGCAAAGAGAGAAATTATTATTAATTGCCCTATTTCTTACAACCATTTAAATTGCGTAAATACCCACAAATGATAGAAAAAAAAATTATGTTGATCAATTTGCGTTAATTGATTTTCAAATTGCGCTACGCCAAAAAAAAACATTACAAAAAATCAAATTGTATTATTAATTGCTATATTTCTTCTTCATTAATTTGCCTATTAATTGCTCTATTCCTCTTTATTAATTTTCCAGGTGGCAAGCTGAAATGACAGCATTTGTAAAATAAATTTAAGGAATCCCTTCCTTACTTAAAAGGTAAATTACTTAATATAATTGATAATATCCTGATAAACTTTCTCTCTTTGCAATCAATTATTACAATAATGCAAATGATAAACTTTTGGTAATTATCAATTCGTTCCTTTATATGAGCTAAGCATTCCCATAAGTATAATATGTTATAAAAATCAGGGTAAATGCACTCCACTATCTAGAGATTTATTCAAATAATAATAAATTTTAAATTACACTTTACCTTATTTTTTTATATTTAATTAATAGTTAACTTAGTACTGTTAAGTATTTTAAAAATAAAAAACTAAATTAGCATATAATTAATTATCAATGAGCTTCTGCGAAAAAAATTATTAGTCGTCTATATATTACAAAAAAAAAAACATTTTAAGCATAATTGTATAATTTCTTCTTTATAGATACAAGTTGGTTTTAATATAAAAAAATGAAAATCATATAATTTCACAAATATTAAAGATGAGTATAATTCATATGTATTTATTTTACTCTAATAAATAATTGATATACCATATATGTTTGTTATCTAAAATAATATTGTACTCTTCTTTTATCATTTTGTTCCTTTTATTAAGTCTTCTAATTTAATTACTTCTAAACAAATACCATTATTTCAATTATTTTTCTCATCTTTAGAACTTTTCTAGCATCACAAACTATAACCTTGTTTAGATACATGAAAATTTAAAATTGTACAATTTTGTTCAACATACAACATGAAATTATAAAATTAAATAAGGTTGTTTGATAAATTCAAATGCAAATATTGGATTAATATCATGCACATTACATATTTTGGAATTTTTAAACATAAGTGAGATATAATATATGTTGTACATATATATTTTATCATTACTTATATATCTACTAATATATATTGTATTTTTAAGTTACAGGTATTTTTATTTATTGGTCATTATAGTTTACACTTATTTTCAATTTAGTTCCTATAATTTTATTTTTGTAAATCAGTTCTCATATTTATAGTCGTTAGCAAATTAGTCTAAGTCATTAGACCCAGTTATGACGTCGTGAGTTTATGGTCTGATGTGAAAAATAGATGTTGAGGTTGCATCGTCCATGTCATCATACCTGACATTAATATAAAGACCAAATTAAAAATAAGAAAAAATTATAGGGACCAAATTAAAAATAAGAAAAAATTATAAGGACCAAATATATAATGTGTTTATAGTCTAAATATACCATGAGAGCAATTTAACTTTAAGTATGATAAAAGTTATTGTAAACTCTTAAATATTGTAAAATGGATAGACGACAAAAAGAAAAATTCAGAACTTGTATTTTTTTGTGTGCACATTTTTATCTTTTTATTCAGTATTCTTTTGTTCTTATTACTTAATTTAATTTTCAATATACTTTCAGTCTTTTATATTTATGTAATTACTATTACTTTTAACTCAATGTGATTGACCTAGTGGATAAGGCATAACAAGGTGTGCTTCTTACATTAACTACTCGAATTTGAATATTGGATCAATTAATTCCTTTAAATGCACTATGCTAATGTTTAGGATATGTCCTTAAAATCGTCTAAGGAAAGACTAAGTTTCGATTGACACAAAAATTGTCTCGATAATACTCTTACGTATTAAAAAAAATACTACTAGTTTTTAAGATAAAATGTTTGTTTGTTGATAGGATAAAATGAGTTTTATCTTTATAAGCTTGTATGCTAACATGAAAAACCATAGTGATAGGATTGTGTGTAGGAACATAATGCTTGTTAAAAATAATGTTACACATTATGTAGAATGAGAAAGAAAAATGGCTAAGCTAAAATATTCTTAAAGCATATTATACATTTGATCTTTATAATTTTCTCTTATTTTTAATTTAGTCCCTATCTTCTTTTTAATTTAGTCCCTACAATTTTCTCTTTTTTTTTATTTGGTTCCTATACTAATGTCAGGGACGATGATATGGACAAAAATGATGCCACTTCAGCATTTATTTTCCATGTTAGACCATAAATTGACAACGTCATAATCGGGACTAATGGCAAGGACAATTTTGCTAAGGATTGTTTTACGAAGAAAAAAATATCGATGGACTAAATAAAAAATGAGCGTAAACTATAGGGACCAAAATTATATTTTAACCTTTTATATATTTAACAAGTACTCATGGGGGGATGAGGATCCTGATCTCAACTCCGCCCTCGTTTAATAAATGGAAACAAATTTTTCCTTGTCATCAATATCTACCTCATTGTGGTGGATCCCTGCAAATACTCCAAGTAAGTTGAGAAAAAAAAATTTCATTGTAAGATCATGAGATTTTTCTACACCCTTTGAGTGTGAGATTAATCTCTGCTGATCATGAGATTTTTCTACACCCTTTGAGTGTGAGATTAATCTCTGCTCAAGTGTCTGGCCAAATGTGCTTCTAGTGGATTTCAAACTCCTTTACTACCCACCCACATGAAATTTAGTTTACCAACTAAGTTACATCTTGTGATTATTGTAGGAAAATTTTGAATATACACCTCTCTAACCTCTAGCAAATAAATTGCTTTCTTCTTTAAATAGGAAGATTTTAAGTATTAATGATGAAGTTCCCATAACCAACTGTGAAATTAAGAGTGGAAATAAATTAAGTTATGTTATGCCAAGCTTTGTCTTAAATAAACTTGGTCTATTTTGGAAATTATTGCCCATAGCTTAGCCTATTCTCTATCATAGGCTTTTTTTTTTTCTGGTCTGACCTTTTTTTTTTTTTAAACATAGAAATTTAACCTAGTGTGAAAACTTATTTAAAGGCCTACATGGCTATATTGCATGGAGGTCTTCAAAAAGGCCAATAATAAGCTTAGGCTTTCCATGTTTCAAATAGACCTAAACCCTTAATAAAATTATTATATTGTGTAAAAAATAAATAGATTATATATAAATAAATAAATAGACATCCTGTTAGGCCAAGTTAATAAGTTTTTTGTAAAAGGTTGGGACGGCCCTACTTAGTTAAATAAGTCTTTTTTTTTAAAGTCTAAACATGACTTATATAATAAATAGGCTAATGACTTATATAATAAATAGGCTAAGTTAAAAGTAAGTGAGGACATAGGTCTATAATAGATCACCTCACTTATTCTCACCCCTACACTTGTGTTACACAAAACTCTACGTATGTATAGGCACACATGAATTTGTGGGGCTTACCCATGTTAGCTCATCTTTGGAAATAATCTACTCATTCAAGTAAATTTTCATATTCAAAAAATGAAAGAGAAAGGACCCCCAAAATTTTTATTCTAGTTCCATCATTGGGTGAGACTAGTCCTTGAACTAGTACAGGTAGAAAAGGTTTTGAGGTCGGATTGAAGTTTTGTAAGTATGTATATTCTATAAGTATATATGACATTGTATAGAAATCACAACATACATATGTTAAGTATATAAATAAAATTATAAAGAAAAATATTGAAATATATTTTTAACATGATTAAATTTATTCATGCCGCACACAATAAGTCTACACATTATAGAAATACACTAAATATATCTTATATTATATATTTGAATATGAAAATACAATATAATCTAATAAATACTCTAATGCATTGTCTAATATGGGTAAGGAGGGAGAAGTGAGGAGAAGAGAATGAAAAAAATAACCTCAACCATTGTTTGGATGATTTTTAACTCAAAGCCCAAAAAAATTTTCCTCAAATTGGGAGGTAATTAGGGAAAAATGATTAATTTTTAATTAAATGTGATAAATTACTTATATACTCTATATTTGTGTTATAAGAAGTTAACAACATAAAAAATATATTGAAATTTTAATTCTAAAACTTATTCTTTTCCCCTATTTTAATTTAAATACTGTTACACGTCCCGACTTACATAGCTTGGATAGTGTAACTCGACTCCACTTAATGGTGAGGATTCTTTTTGTTTTAAGAAGAATAGAAAAACATATAAAAAGTTATAAGGTTAGTAGGTAGGATGTTAACTACTGTCATATCATTCAGGATCTATCAAGTATTCATAAGTCGGGCTAAAAAGTGTTTCTCTTTTAATTTTAACTCTGAAATAAAGAGAAAATATTTCCTCTTATTTTTTTAATTAAACATCCACATAATAAGAAGAAAATCACCTTCCATCCCTTCCATCCCTTCCCTTTCTACCATTTCCCCTCTCCCACACATAGTATAACCCTATCAACCAACAAGCCCCGATAACTTATTGGTATAATGTTATGTTATCACTCCCAAGTTCAATTTCTGAAAAATGGGCTCATCCTTTGGCACCTCAACCAAATTACAAGCATTAAGTAATGCAAAAGACTCAATTAATAAATTTTAAATTATAAAATTAATTCAAAAACTATTTTATACAGTAAAAGGAAAAAAAACTAATTTATAAAAAAGTGACACTACACTGTCTGAAAGAAAAGTGTACTAGAAGTGACTAGATACTCACACCACTAATGAGTATGAAAATTACAAGAATAAACACTTATTTTTGTCATTTAAAGGTATATATGTGATAACATATTAGTTCTCTATTTATAAATACATCAAATTGATCCTAAAAAAATATATGTGACATCAAATTAGTCATTAAATGTCACAATTTCTTATCAAATTAGTCTTTAAAATAACATTAAATTGGTCCTTGATGGACGAAATTGATGGCAATATTATTATTGAAAGCCTAATTTAATGTCAGCAATAATTAAAAGACTAATATGATTCACATATATCATTGAAGAACCAAAATAGATGTTTATTTAAATTATAATTATTCTTATATTTAAGTAAAAATACCAATTTTTCTGATTTCGGGGACAGTAATTATAATAAAATACAAAATTTAGATAATATAAAACGTGGTGCTAAAATTATTTATCTCTTCATAATAAATTACGTAAAGCATTGTCATCAATAAGAAAATATATTTTTGTCATCTTAGTAAGACAACAAACTGCATAGAAAAAAGAGTAATAATGGTCCAAAATTAGAGCATTGCACGGCTTCCAATAACCCCACAAAAGCGAGTGGTAGTAATTCAAGGCCAGGAATGGGAATGGCAGTAAGGAAGGACACAATAATATAATTGGAAGGGTAAAATTGTGTTCACGGTAAAATTGAACATGCTGCTCTTAGCACGCCATGAAAAGTAATCCTTTTTCCTTATTTAAATTGCAACAAGGGAATAAAATTTACAAAATGAAGGAACAGAGCTCATTGAGTTCCACCAAAAAGTCATCAAGAAATAAATGACATTGCTGAAATTTTCAATTTGCAGAAGTGCTTCCGATCTTAATTGGAGTGATTATCCATATGAGTTGCAGCATAAATTCTTGAATAAGATTTTCCTATTTACTCCAACAGTTCTGTTACAATTATGAAGCCAGTTACTTGGGCAGCAAAATAAGCCTCAAACTATAATATATATAATCAAGTGGATACATATAAGACTTTACATTTCTAACCTTGTCTGGTCCCATAGGCAGTCATTTCCTAAGATTTTCTCAAGGAAGGCATTGGTGATGCAGGAGGCTTCATGTCCTCATACCTGGATGTTCATTAGCATGAGATCAGATATATTCCATATGTAAATACTGTCCCAAGAAACATAAACAGATATGGATTAAACCAGTAAAATTTCAAAAATTAAGCACAACCACCTAAACAAAAGGACAATAAAATCAGAGAGGTCTAGCCCAGAAAACACAAAAGCTCATAATTAATGCAGGCCAATGGGTTCTCAGCTGACATTTCCCCCTCTAGTTAGCTAAATTATTCAACACGCCTTACATAAAAGGAACATATATTAGATTAATTATATTTCCCATGACTACTAAAGAGAATGAAGAAACAAAGAGTCTTTGGGGAAAGAAAATAAGTAATAAAGAAGACATAGCAAAAGTAGAAAAATAAAAATTTAAGGCGAGTCAGGTGCTGACATTATATAAGGTGACAGTGGTCTTGACTTTGGTTCAGGGAGATGTTGTCCATCCTTTGGTTTATCTGCTACCAAAAATTGGGCTGGCCCATTGCCTGACACTGTATCCATCTCGTGCACACCATCAGTGACAGATGTGGTAAGTGATGCAGTTGGTACATTAGGAGATGGTGAAGTAGGAGGCTTAATCTGCAAGCATAGGATGCCCTTAGAGAATAGACATGAAGAAAATCAAACTGAGATTTTACAAGGCTTGCAAGAACTGGGGCAGTAGTGGAATTGACAAAAGTTGAACAATCAAACTACGTAATATAAGGTTAGATGCAAATACATGGGCCCAACATAAGGATAACACAATTCAAAGTACTACTAAGCTATTGATAACAAGAATGAAATTGGACTTACAGATGGTAGGGAGAATTACAAGAATTTGAATCCTGAGAAGGATCCTTTTCAGTAATGCTGGTAATCTTTTCAGAAACGTTCTTCCCTGTAGATAGTGATAAAAATTCCACTGTTGTTGAGGCAGTAAGAGGTTTATCATTAGAAATACTTGGTGCTGGGCTTGGGGAAGTGGGAGGCTTCAAATCTTCATATCTGCCAAAAATAAACAGTTTGTAGGTAAGAAAGGCAATGATGTGTATTAACATATGACAAGAAGTTTTAGATAGCGGCTTACACTACATAAGGAGAAAGAGACTCTTGTACCCGCCCTTCTGAGAAAGATGTTGTCTGAGAGGTGCCAGCTATACCTGGCATGCTACTTGGAGTATCTGAAGCACTAGGTTTTGGCACAGTGTCATTGATATTTATATGTTTCCCACCCCTAAGCTGAGATGGAGAAGGTGATGATGGTGGCTTTAAATCATCATAACTGAAAAATTAAATATCAAACTATTGTTATTATGCCTTCACAGTCCATACTGAGGCTTTATATAGAATTAAACACAGAAAATGCAGAACCAAATAATTCATTTTATGGCACATTTGTATACTAGCCTTATTATCATTAATCCTTCCTCACTCCCCAAACAACATGAGACTACATTGAAAACACCGAGAATAAGAAAAAAAAAATTTTGAAGAAAAAAGAGTGGTGAAATTTTGTAATTTTCTGTGCACACGTCAAAATGCCCGGCCTCGTTCTCTCTCACTTCTGCCTAAGTTGCTTCCCTATCAATAATGGTGAATGAAAACACCAACAAAGGAGTGGTTTCATGGTTGATATCAATGGTTCTATATAATTCATAAACCGAGCACTAGGGCCTGCCAGTCATATGAACGGGTGGTGTTAAAAGGACAATAAAAAAGTTGTTAATGTCCTTGACTCCCTAGTCCTTGTAACTTTCCATAGCAAATTTAATCAGACAGAGTAATAGATCTTCACTATATAATACTTAATATCTGTTATCTAGGCAATGTTAGTAAACTGGCTTGCACAGAATAAGGAGAAAGTGGTTGTTTTGCCACTGGTTTAGATTGTGCAGTCTCTTTCTGGGTGGCAATGCTAGGTTCCTCTACCAAAACACTAGCAGAGGGTTCGGGATCATTGGAAGCTGCAATATCCGGTTCCTGAATCATCTCAATAAACAGTGAATTAATTATAGCTCTTGTTAATAATAGCAAGGTAGAATGGTTAATGAGCACCCCTTGTGGAGAAGGTAAAACTTCAAACTCACTCTAACCCTTTAGTTTCCTTAAACAAAAGAGGAGCTCCCAAGGAATGCTAAAGCATAGCAGAAAGGCGCATAGCAGAAGCTAATTGCAATGAGCAGGAGGAAATATGCACCTAGAGAAGGAAGGAAATATCTTGGGTGAATAAATGTAAGTACGTTGTGAGCCTCCGTGGGAGCCAGAGGTGCAATTGTCTCTGCAATTACCTCCCCTATTTTACAATATAAAGGACCACGATTCTTGGCCATGACTGCCATGAGTTCAGCAACCTGCAATGAATCAAAATAAGTTACTTTTAATCTTTGCTAGCATTCAGTCACCAAAAAAAAAAAAATGACAAGTAGTCCCACAAATTTGACAGAAAAGAGAGAGAGAGAGAGATTGTAATGAACAGAAAAATAAGATATTTCACAAAAGATTAATCACACCAGCACAAATATTCCTATTCATAAGAGGCAACAATTAACTTAAGTTTCAACATATCTACATTCAACATCCAAGCATACATGGCAACCTGAATGAAGTAAAAAATCTCAGGCTAATAATTTGATTTGCATGTACACATGAATCAAACAACTATGGATTAAACAAAAACAGTGTCATTAACCTCAGTTTAAAAAATATATGTATAATCAGACATACCATGCACTGAGGCATGAAAAAAAACAGTAGGAGCTAATTAAATTTCAAATTCTATCCGATTGTTTTCTGTTAGAGATATAACACTAATCATGAGCCTTCACCTAACAGCTTAAGCTTTTGGGAAAGTTGGTCATTGACATTTTCAATGTTCATTAATATAACTGAATTTTTGCCAGAATAAGCTTCCAAAAGAATGTATAGACAAGGCATCAACAAAAAAATTAATTACAAACAAGACATGTGATGAAAATGAAAGTGAAAAACAATAGAACTGCAGGTTGCATATTGTCAGATATAGTGGCAACACCAAACAAAATATACTACCCTTAAAAATTTCCTACTAATTCGCCACATGTACTGCACTACTGCAGTTGTACCTATAGGATTATGAGAACTACCCGTCAGTACAGCATTGACCTTCAGAAATAAGATTAGCATATACAAACCTTAATATTTTCCTACTACTTTGACTCATGTACTGCAGTTGTACCGATAGGATTATGACAACTACCAGTGAATACAGCATTGACATTCTGAAATAATATTAGCATATCTCATAACACCGACCATGAAAATACAATAGTAGAAAATAAAAGAGAGCCGAAGAAGAAAGTAGAAAGAAGAATAAGAAAGGCAAAATACCTATTGTAATAAGAATAACAGTTTTTGTTAATTAGCAGGCAAAAAACTACGAGATCTTTTAATCATATTCCATTACACATGACTACATTCCAATATGTTTTGCAATGCATAAAGAGATGAAACTAACTTGCTTTTTCTACTACCAGTACTAGACTAGAGTACTTTTAAGACAGAAAAAGGGAGAGTTAACCACTTTGTTGAGAAACGATTGGATTTAGGGAGAGAGACCAGAAAAACAGAGGAGAGAAGCAACAGAGAAGACACACCTTTACTTATTAGTCATTAAATACTACAACTACATAAAGACACGAGTAACCTTTACTTTGGGCACACAACAAGTAACATGATAGTATATTATATTCCTTAACATACTTCCATATATATCTATCCTACATAAATAGCTATACTCATGAAAACAGTTTACATGAAAAGTGCCTGACAGTTTGACACCAGACCCCCAAATAAAGTATCTTCCTTCCAGAGGGTTACATTATGAGTTTCCTTGTAAGCATCAGTAGGCCACTCCATACCTCCTGGTCTCACTATGTGAAGATTGACAATGTAATTAGACACTTAGGACCCTTCACTTTGGTGTAATTAGTATCACAATGACTCTCAGTGTATGGAAGTCCACTGGCGATCAATGCCTCTTCTGCCTTCCTTTTCCACATCAGGACTCCCCAAAACAAACTTTAGAAGCAGAATTAAGCTATCAGTGGAAAAATATCTATACGTGCATCTAACTACATATCCAAAATTTTACCCCTTGGCTATGAACTATAAATATAAAAATTGTTAGACAAAACTAGTACATGAAAACTTTCATATTCACTTGAGAATAGCTGCAGGAAAGCCAATTTTGTTTGTTCCCAATGAAGTAACCAATATGAAGTGATTTATTTTGGCAACAGTTGCTGCATGATGTAAAAACAAACAATTTGTGTTTTCAACATTTAGGACAAAATAACTGAATGAGTGCTCAAAACATAAATACAAACAAAAAATAAATATGAACTGTTTGGGCCTGGCTAAATCCGTATTGGTGCTAGTTGCAAATCCAAGGGAAACATTTGTGTGACTGTTTCAGGACTAGGGCTGAACAAAGTTTGCACAAAATACAGTTAAAACTAGGAAACTAGCCCACTGTTCACAAGTTGAGGCATCTTAGCATAATCTCGTCGTAAATACTCTCTTATTTTTGTAAAACAGGTTGGATGTGTAGCCCAATTATTATAGATATTGTTATGATACAATTTCAGTCTTGGATGCAAGATCGATCCAGATCATATAAATGTGAAAAGAAAAAACAGAAGTAGAAAGAAGGAAACAAGAAAAAACAGAAGACAAGATTTATCGTGGTTCGGAGCAAACTCTCCTACGTCCACACTGAGTCCATGTTATTCCCTTGATCAATGATAGCAGAAACAGTACAAGACTTTCAGGTTTGAGCCTATGCTCTCCTCACTTGAACTCTTAGCTAATCTGATCTTGAATCACACTCTGAATTACATTATTTCAAATGAACCAAGCTATGACTTATATATTCTGTAAACTAGCCTCACTGACAGTTACAAAACAGTTACAAAATAATCATCCATGTAACTAACTAATTATCAAGCTTTAACAGATATCACATAGCTTCAAATAGGCATATACTAACTAACAAGATACAATTGATGATCCACACAGGCTCTACAATTCTCCACCTTGGATCTTCAATTCTGGAACAAGTTAGATATGCCCTCAGTCTCTAGCCGAGACTTATTTGTCACAGGTTCCAATATTTACCAAATTTAAGCAGTGAACAAATTTGGTACTTGGAACCACTTTGGTCAGCATATCAGCTGGGTTATCTTCACTAGCAACCTTCTTCACTTCTATCATTCCTTTAGCAATGATGTCTCGGATAAAATGCAGTCTAATATCAATGTGTTTTGTCCTTTCATGGAACACTTGATTCTTTGAAAGACAAATGGCACTTTGGCTATCACACCACACAGTCATAGGAATAGCCTTTCCTTCAAGTTCATTCACAAACCCTTTTAACCAAATAGCCTCTTTGATTGCTTCAGTGAGAGCAATGTATTCTGATTCTGTTGTAGATAAGGCAACTATTGATTGCAGATTTGCCTTCCAACTGACCACATTACCATAAAGAGTAAATAGGTAACCTGTTAAGGATCTTCTTCTATCAACATCCCCTGCAAAATCAGCATCCACAAACCCTGCTAGGCCACTGGTTTCTGATTCTGATCTGCCAAATATTAGACCAACAGATTTTGTACCTTTCAGGTATCTAAAAATCCATTTTACTGCAAGCCAGTGCTCCTTCCCTGGGTTTCCCATGAACCTACTGACCATGCTGGCAGCATATGCTAGATCAGGCCTTGTACAAACCATAGCATACATTAAGCTTCCTGTAGCATTGGAATAAGGTATGCTACTCATGTATTTCTGGTCTTCATCAGTTTTAGGAGATTGATTTATTGATAGCTTGAAGTGTCCAGCTATTGGAGTAGAGACAGGCTTAGCATCTTGCATATTGAACTTTTTCATCACCTTTTCTACATAACTTGACTGATACAAGAAGAGCAATTTTTCAGATCTCTTCCTCACAATTTCCATGCCTAAGATTCTTTTAGCAGCCCCCAAGTTCTTCATTTCAAATTCTGAACTCAGAAGATCCTTGAGCTTATTAATAGCATCTATGTCAGCACTAGCAATTAGCATATCATCTACATAAAGTAGAAGATAAATGAAATAACCTGAGGCAGTCCTTTTGAAGTAGACACAACTATCAAAAGAGCTTCTGTTATAGCCATTTGAGACCACAAAGGAGTCAAATCTTTTATACCATTGCCTTGGTGATTGTTTAAGTCCATACAAGGACCTTTGTAGCAAACAAACCATGTGCTCTTTCCCTTTTACCTCATATCCTTCAGGTTGGCTCATGTAGATTCTTTCCTCTAGTTGACCATGTAAGAAAGCTGTTTTTACATCCATTTGCTCGAGTTCCAAGTTATGGACAGCAACAAGAGCCAAAATGACTCTAATACTTGTATGCTTCACAACAGGAGAGAAAATTTCATTGTAATCTATTCCCTCTCTTTGAGTGAAGCCTTTTGCTACAAGCCTAGCCTTGTATCTGCTGCTCTCAACTCCTGGAACCTCTGGTTTTCTTTTGAAAATCCACTTGCATCCTACAATTCTTTGCTTGGCTGGTTTTTCTACAAGTTTCCAAGTATTGTTTTTCATTAGGGAATCAATTTCTTCTGTCATGGCAGCCTTCCAATTGTCCCTATCAGATCCAGAAATGGCCTCTTTGTAACTAATAGGATCAGTAGCTTGATCATCAATTTCCACATTCAAAGCATATGCTATGAGATCAGCATAGCCAAACCTTTGAGGTGCCTTAATCTGTCTCCTTTCCCTGTCTCTCACTAGATTGTAGGATGAATCTGATGTTTCATTTGGAGGAATTTCAGAATCAGATTGAGGCATGTAATTTGTCTTCTCTATTGCAGCTTCCTCCACCTCCAATTGAACTCTCTGATCTGTTTTATCAGATTGTTGAGATGGCACAGATTTTTCTTCAACATTTCCAAACATGGCTTCCTCTTGAAAGACAACATCTCTGCTAATCACAGCCTTACCTCCACCTGAACCAGTCAGCCACACTTTGTAGCCCTTCACCCCTTCAGGATATCCCAAGAAGATTCCCTTCTTTGATCTAGGCTCAAGCTTCCCCTCATTGACATGTATGTATGCTGTGCAGCCAAAAATTCTCAGATTATCATAGCTTGGTGCCTTTCCAGTCCACAACTCCTCTGGTGTCTTAAAACCAATGGCTGATGAGGGAGATCTATTGATCAAATAGCATGCAGTATGCACTGCTTCTCCCCAAAAACTTTTGCTCAGATTGGCATTGGACAGCATGCACCTAACCCTCTCCAAAATGGTCCTATTCATTCTTTCTGCAAGACCATTTTGTTGAGGAGTTAGTCTCACTGTTTTGTGCCTTGCTATGCCATTATTTTTGCAAAATTCACTGAATTCTTCACTTAGATACTCAAGCCCATTATCAGTTCTTAGGACTTTCACCTGCCTCCCTGTTTGATTTTCAACAAGTGCTTTTCCATTGCTTGAAACACTTGAAGGCCTGATTCTTGTGTTTTAACAAATAAACCCACACCTTCCTTGACCAATCATCTATGAAGGTTATGAAATATCTGGCCCCCCCTAATGAAGGAACCCTTGCTGGCCCCCAAATGTCAGAATGCACATAGTCTACTGAGGCTTTAGTAGTGTGTGTGGCAGTAGAGAACTTAACTCTTTTCTGCTTGCCATAAAGACAATGTTCACAGAATTCCAACTTCTCAAAGTCTCCATTTCCAATTAAACCCTGCTTGTATAATTCTTCCAGACCCTTTTCACTTACATGAGCAAGTCTATAGTGCCAAAGTTTTGTGGAATTAACTTTAGACACTGAAATTAAACTAGCAGGGTTCAAAATTGTCTTACCTTGCAATCTGTACAAGCCATTCTTCCTGGTCCCTTTCATGATTAGCAATGACCCTTTGCTGATTTTCAAGGTTCCACCTTCACCTTTAAATGAGCATCCAAGTTGATCCAGCATACCAAGAGAAAGAAGATTTCTCTTAAGCTCGGGTACATGCCTTACATCAGTGAAGAGCTTTGTAGATCCATCAATCAGCTTCACCTTAACAGTTCCAATTCCAGCCACTTTGCAGGCAATGTTATTTCCCATCAACACCTTTCCAGCATCAACTTTCTTGTAGGAATCAAACCATTCTTGATTGGGGGTCATGTGGAAGGAACACCCAGAATCAAGAATCCATTCATCATTGCAAGATTCTTCAGTGACTGACAGAACATCTGAGCTTTCATACCCATCTACCACTACAGCAATGTCATTCAAATCCTTATGCTTCCCATTGTTCTTCTTTTTCCTCTCAGGGCAATCTTTTCTGAAATGTCCCTCCTTATGACAGTAATAGCAATTCTTCTTAGTTTTGGACTTTGATCTATGTTTCTTCTTGTCCTTTCCTTCTCTTTTCTCTGATCTCCCTCTAGCAAACAGCCCTTCAGCATCTCCACCTTCACCTTTATTCTCAGTGATCTTCTTTTTCATCTCCCGAGAATTCAAAGTTGCTTTGACCTCTTCCAAAGTGAGTGTGTCTCTCCCAAACATCATGGTGTCAACAAGATTCTCATATGATGGAGGAAGTGAACACAGAAGCATCACTGCTTGATCTTCTTCATCAATCTTGACATCAATGCTCTTCAAATCAAGAATTATCTTTGTAAATGAAGAAACATGTTCCTTGATCGATGTACCTTCTTCCATTTTCAGCTGGTGAAGCCTCTTTTTCAAATACAGCTTGTTGGTTAATGATTTAGTCATATACAGACTTTCTAGCTTTAACCAAACCCCAGCTGCAGTTGATTCTTGGGCCACCTCTCTGAGAACTTCATCACCAAGAGAGAGAATGATGGTGCTGTGAGCCTTGCTGAGTAGGTCCTTCTTTTCTTTTTCAGAAAGAGTTTCTGGAAGTTTCGCAGCTCCTGCTAGTGCCTCTTCAAGTCCTTGATGAACAAGAAGAGCTTTCATCTTGATCCTCCAAAGACTGAAATCGTTGTCACCGGTGAACTTGTCAATGTCGAACTTTGTAGTACCCATCGCGGAAAACACCCCAAATGAGGGCTCTTGATACCAATTGTTATGATACAATTTCAGTCTTGGATGCAAGATCGATCCAGATCATATAAATGTGAAAAGAAAAAACAGAAGTAGAAAGAAGGAAACAAGAAAAAACAGAAGACAAGATTTATCGTGGTTCGGAGCAAACTCTCCTACGTCCACACTGAGTCCATGTTATTCCCTTGATCAATGATAGCAGAAACAGTACAAGACTTTCAGGTTTGAGCCTATGCTCTCCTCACTTGAACTCTTAGCTAATCTGATCTTGAATCACACTCTGAATTACATTATTTCAAATGAACCAAGCTATGACTTATATATTCTGTAAACTAGCCTCACTGACAGTTACAAAACAGTTACAAAATAATCATCCATGTAACTAACTAATTATCAAGCTTTAACAGATATCACATAGCTTCAAATAGGCATATACTAACTAACAAGATACAATTGATGATCCACACAGGCTCTACAGATATCCATAATTATAAGTAATCCAGTTTATTAATGTGGGTTTGGAATCATCTACCTTTAGGCTTGGACTCAATTGTAAAGATGTGATGTTCATAGTATAGGGCCTTGTTAACTGAGGATTGGTGATGGGTGGATTTATCTGTTACTGTTTTGTTTATAATTACAGGGCTGGGTCCCTCTCCTGTCCAAGATCAGACTCTCCTGGCCCCATCATATCACTAATGAGAGGAAAAGAAGAGGAAGATCTAGCCTTTGACATGTGCAATTGCAGCACGCTGGTGTCTTCTTGACAGGTTGCAGGCACAAAGATAAACTTTTCACAACATATTCTCAGCCTCAACAACATATGTTTTAACATACACCAAGGTTATGCAAAAGTTTACGCTCTTTTCTCCGTTCATAATTTTTTTCTAAATCATTTATTTCAATCTTAGGACATAAAAACCTTGATGTGCAGAAAACAATTGAGCACTAAAACTGACAAGTATACAATAATGAAAACTCTTGTTACCAGCATCAATTAGGTCTTTGGTGGCCAGATAATCTATTCAAAAGGGTCCAGTGATGTCAAAATCTTCTTTCTCACTGGCACCAATGCAGCTTATCACTGTTGATGCAGTCCCTAATGCTGATGCAATATGATCTGGTTTCTCCAAATCACATTCCATGATTTCAAGCTTTTCTACAGCTGGGCTAAAGGCCAAAAACATCCTGTTATTTAATACTGCAGCATGCCATCACTGCAAACTGAGATGATGATTCCAAAGCTTTCTTCTCTTACCTTGATATCCTCCACTTGCATATGTAGCATCAAGCTTCATTTGTTGAACACTGCAGATGTTTATATCTTCAGTGCACATCCATGTTACAGAAGACATTACTTAATTAATTACTACTCCTATAAACAAATAAACTTCTACCTGAACTAGTGTCTCAGCTCTCTGAGCATTCCGCACTCCAGCTCTAACTCAAAAACCAAGCTTCAAAAGCTCCCTGAATGAAACTACTGCTACTCAGCATTTTGCAAATATTATCCTAAAAACTGACTTAAAAAGTGCAGTACAGAGTAACAAATGCACCTCACTGCCCGAGAAACAACTCTACCAGTAGCACCCGCAACCTAGGAAGCATGGATACGACACGAGACACGGATACGACACGACACATACATGGCGATACGACAAATTTTAAAAACTATAGAACAGGACATGGCTAGATACAACATTTAAAATTAATGTAAGATTACATAAAACACAAATTCTAAATTAAAATAAAGACATCAATGTTTCAAAAGTCAATATTTGTCATTGTAGATAGAATAAAATACTATCATTTATCTAATTATTGTGGTATCTCATCTCTATTGGTACAAAAATTCAAAAAATAAAAGTAAAAAATTGGAAGATGTGGGCTTGGAGTATCCAAAAGTGTTGGTTAAGTATCTGACACCGACACGGCAACCATTTTGAAGTGTCTGTGCTTCCTGGCCCGCAACAAATACTAGGTTGTCATCCTTGGAATCTGTTTTCCTAGCTCAGTTGTACCGGAACTAGATTTATCTTATTATAAGAGGTGAAAAGAATCAATCTTAACTATTAAATTTTACATGATGAAGATTAGAAGTTAAGGTCAAATGACCATTAAAAAAAGTCCCATGACTTTATGTTTTAATCTCGACCATATATAGATACATGGATGATCCCATGATCAAAATTTACTCTTCTTCTCACAATAAACTGCTATTCTCTATTGCCCCTATATATATATATATATATATATATATATATATTATATATATATGTTAGTTATACACTTATACGCATAGAGATCAACCTCACATGAAAGCAACATTTTTTTGGACCATATTATCCCTCCCCAGCACCCCTTCACCCTTCAAGAGAAGAACAAATTGGAGGAAAAGCAATTTGACAGCATGCAGTAGCATAGTGATTTACCTGATGCTTGAGCTCTGGTGCTACAGGTTTTGAGCTTTGTGCCTTTTGACTTTTGAGGTACATGGGTACCTCATGAAATCCGAATATTTGAAAACCTTAACATGGCCAGAAGGTTTCTCTGTAGCCCCTCCTCGTGACAAAGAGGAGGGAATGGCGGTTGTGGTCAGTGATTGTACAGAGAAACCCCCCATAGCTAGAAGGATGTCTGCATTTGAGTGCTCAAGCAAGTGTGCCTCGGAATTTGAATAGTTTTGATCACATTATCCATCATTAGCATCTTCCTAGATTGGCAGCAGTGCCACCCTCCACTACGTGCGGACATGATGGTCATCCAATAATGTCGTAGTTTGCTAAAAAAAATAATAATATCTCATAAATTTTCAACTTTACATTTTGGCTTTAAAACATTTCAACTTCAACTTTTTCTTTTTGATTTGGGTTAAAGAGAAAATAACAATTTAACTTTATTAAAATCATACAATTTTTCTTGAATAATGGTATTACCACTGCCTTAAAGTCAATATCGTGTGATTTCAATGTCCCTAAATTGGGTTGTATAGATTTTTTAGTAAAAAATAAATTTAAGAAATGAGGGGTTTTCTATTCCAATATCAGAACTTACTATTAACTTTAACGTAGACTTACAATAAAACTTACTGATAACTTATTAAAAAAATATTGCTGACAGCGAGAATTAAATTTTGGTTTGTATACAAGCAAGATCACAACTTGTTTTTAATTTACATGATATTTGAATTCATATACGCTATTTCAATAGAAATGAGATTTTGGAAAAATGTTGCGACTTTGGTTGTAGCCAAGGGTGCTTCCGACCCAGGACTGGCGAAAGATTAGTTTTTCGGGTTGAGACCGAGTCACCTCTTAGGCCACACAGCCTAGCCCAATATATATAAATACTTATATTTATTGACTTGGGGAATTCAAGACACATGTATTAAACCTTACTTTGAAATACCTATATTTAATTATCATTATTTATTAAAAAATTGATAGTCATAGAACTATTAATATACAATGTAGGCCTTCAAATACATCACATAATATAACATAATATACATATAACTATATTACAATCTAGATCTTGTCAAACTTTGGGCCGATCTGGTCTTGGTCTGGTTAATCTCGGGCCAACCATGATTGAGTCTGCGCAGATCTATGATTGTGTTCAGGCACAAAAATTGGTTCGTTCAAAATCTCGGGTCAGGATCAGACCAAGCCAAACCTGGCCTATGAACACCCGTAGTTTCATCTCTACATGTGTTAGTGGTATAAAAACCATGTTTTTGACAAGGTAGGCAAGCATTAGAAAAGTCTTCGACTCTTGTACACGGTGTGAGATTGGTTCTACTTGGTGTCAAATTTGGGTTTTGTCGAATATGAAAACACATGTGACTCAATGCGAACACTTGTGAAATTGCTTGGAGAAGATCACTCTAAGTGCCCTGTTATAGTATGGACAGTTACATGTTCGTTCAAATTCAAAAAGAATGTAAGGATAAGGGCAATTATTCTAGAAACAGTTTGAATTTAAATAGAAGAAATTGACTTGATGACTAAATGTCAATTTTAGTTAGTTTAGATACTTTGGATAATAAAATACATTTATCAATTAGATGCACAACACTTGCCCAACAAGAGTCTGAATCTTAGGAATTAGATAGCTATTCCTTTGTCTATAAATAGTCTTGTCTATTCTCTCTGACATTGACATTTATATTTTCAATACTTTTGTGGTATCAAAATTGACATTTGAGCATTACAAATTACTAATAACTTGATAATCAATTTGGAAGAGAATCCCTTTTAAGATTGAGACTTGGAATCATAAGTTTATCAAATTATTGACAATTTTCACCATAAACAAATTGACACGTTTTTTTTATGGTTTCCCAGGGTATCCTCCCACCCTTAGGGTGAGAGACTAATCCCTCGAGTGTAGTGGCCTTGCTCTCCCAACGGGGGTTCTCTCCAGGGCTCGAACCGCAGTCCTCCCCTGAGGTCGCAGTGTGACCTATCCACTGCGTCAACCCCATGTTGGTAACAAATTGACATGTTTAATAGGACAAGTTGGAAATAATTTGTAATAATTGCTTCTTGAAGTGCCCAATCTTTGATTGCAGAATATGAACTTCTCACCCAATTAAGAAGTAGAACATTAATACTAAGAATGTCTATGAATTCTTCGTCAAATTCTAAACCAGAAAATAACATGAATGATGTCAACGACAATGGCAATAATGTTGTAGTAAATTCTACATTTCAAAATGGAAATAAGGAAACATTGGTGTCATAGGATTTGACTACAAACTCACAACAACCAATACAACCTACTAGTGTTAGAAATGTAGGCCATTTTCTTATCGGTAATTTTAAGGATAACTTGCAACTTTCTTCTTGGAGATGTTTTAGGTGTTGCCTTTGTTAGGTCTTTGTTTTTCTTTGTTCTAAGGGCATTACTTCGGTACTCATATTTTTTTTAGGGTACTAATACTTAGGATGAGTTGTTTAACATTCATTAGTTGTTATTTATATTTAATAGACTTTTTAACATATGTTAAACTAACAGTCAATAAATAATTGACAACTCACCCTAGGTACCAAACCCATCAGGATACCATAACAACTCCTTTGTTCTAATTTTTAAAGCACCAAACAAAAAAATCTGCAAAAATACGAAAATATAACTTAGTTGACAACTTAAGCTTTATGTATGCAAGCTTTACCTACAGTGTAAGAATTTAAATATCACTAAAACCGCATTGTAACCATGACCTCATCATTAGACGTCCAAAAAAGAATTAATATCACATCCAAAAAATTGAAAACATCTCATGAAAACGAAAAAAAGGAAAAAGAAATTGACATAAGAAGGGATTAGACTGAACTTGCCTGACCCCAACGTCCACATCCTCCTAACTAACCACTAAAATTTAAAACTAATAAATAATAGAAAAATGCTAATTCTTATGAAATGGTTTTCGTAAAATCGCATACGAATGTGCTGGAGTCCTAGGTGGAATGCCACATAACTATCTAGTCTCGAGGTTAACTTCTCCCTTCTTTTCCCTGGACGTCGTGGCACTTTAGGGCTCTCCTGGATGTGTCCTCTTTTACTTGCATTGAAAATTTCTCTCTCATGTGAACAAAGAAAATGATAAACAACAGAGAATGGACTCTATATCGTGAGTAAAGATAAAAGAAAAAAACAAACGAAAGTGGAATGCTACCTAATTATATTGCAACAGTTCTAGACTAGAGTAGCAGAACATCTGCATCTGGAGCAGTTGCGACCTGCGACCAGAGCGGTGGCAGCCTACGAATGGAGTGGTGACGGCTTGTGATTAGAGCAGTGGTGGCCTGCATTTGCTTTAGGATGAAAGGCTTCAACCAATACTTGGAAGTTGGAGCATAAGTGTGTGTATTGTCATGAAAGAACGTGTTTACCTTTTTTTTTTATATGTTATATTTGGGTTGAGAAAGTAAAAGGTACTGTGTCACGGATAAATTTTGAATAAATATTTATTTTAATTTTTTTAAAATATAAATACCATCAATTAAGTTTTTTATTGATAAATATATTAAAATATTTATTTAATATTTATTTTTTATATCAAATTAATTTTTTAATATTAAATTAAACTTTTAATAATATATTTTACATTAAATTAATTATTTATTAAAAATTAATATAAAAAATTATTAAAATATTAAATTAGTGTCACTTATACTTTTAAAAAATTAAAATAAATTCTTACTCATTAATTTTTGTAAAATGGTCTTTCGTAACAAATAGCAATGCTGTAAATAATATTACACAATAAAAAAAATTAACTAAAACTTTAAAGATTTAAAAATAATTATTGGGGATAAAATAAAATAATGAAAAACAATTCTGGCGAATAACATTTTCCAAACTAGTATGGGTTGAGCTCAGGCTCAGTGACGTGGCTGCCTTAAAATGCGCACCACTCTGCTATCATGCGCCTCTTTATCTCCAATTCCAATGGCCTTCTCTCTCAACCTCGCCGGAAAACCGCACCAAAATCGGAACTTTCCGGTGCCGGAAACTCCTCTCGGTCCGGTGCTCCGGCGGCACCCATGACCCTGATTTCGATGCCAAGGTGTTCCGCAAGAACCTCACAAGGAGTGAGAATTACAATCGGAAGACACAAAGAAGAGACCCTTCAGCTCATGAATCAAGAGTATACCAGTATGTTATCTTTTCTTCACTCTTTTCACAGAAAGTTTGTTACTTTCTAACTGGGTGGGTCAATTTGGATTCTCAATTTTCTGACCCATTTTTTGTAAACTTCTAACTATTTCATGCTAATTGAGCTCAAAATTAGTGTTTTTTTTTTTCTCCTTATCTCTGTGGTGGGTTTGTGTGTATCTTTGTTTTCTGGGATTTACATTTCAGGTGACATCATCAAGACTTTGAAGGAAAATGGGTATGAGTATAGATGGGGCAATGTTACAGTGAGGTTGGCTGAAGCCTATGGATTCTGTTGGGGAGTGGAGAGGGCTGTTCAGATTGCTTACGAGGCCAGGAAGCAGTTTCCTAACTGAGACAATATGGCTTACCAATGAAATCATCCACAACCCAACTGTTAATAAGGTCTCTTGCATGTGGAATATCACCATCACTCATGATCTCCAATTTTTTTATGCCTTAGTTGATGGTATGTGAATGTGATAGCAAAACATGTTTTAATAATCATTTTCTAGCTATGTTACGCGGACATGGTGGGTAGGGTTGAAAATGAATCGAGGCCAATACTTGATTCAAAAAGAAATTGAGTCTCATTTTCTTGGCTTGATTTCAGCTCACTTTAACCTTACAAGCTACTCGAGCTCAATGAGCCATTATGAAGCCTTGTATTAATTGAGTCTCTTAGGCACAATGAGTTATATTCAAATTTGTAACTTAATAAAATTTATCTTTTATATATATATTTATTTAAAAAATAACGTAGTGGACAAAAAATAAAATTAAATGCTAATATATATTAAATTAAAATATTATTATTATTATTTTGTATAAAAAAGACTATATACATATATCGAGTTAGTTCATGAGCTGAACATATGAAAGTTCAAGTTCAGCTCATTTAACAAACGAGCTAAAACTTTCAGCCTATTGAGTATTGAGTTGTTAACTAAATGAGTCGCGAGCAAGCTCATGAGCTGGTTTGACTCATGTCCAGCCCTAATGGTGGGGAATTTTGGCAGTTCTTTTATCTTGAAACTTAAAGACAGTTCCTTTTCCTTTTTGAGGGTAGGTCCTGTTTTGTGGGGCTCAAATAAGTAGATGTTCTTATATTTCTGATGACTGATGGACTCTTGAATGTGATCTCAACTGGGAAGATGTTTGAGGTTTGGATTGGTACTGTGAACTTATACTGTGCAGTTCATGAAGTTGGTAAACATTGGTTGAGTCCTGAAAATTTTCTCATTTTTGGTAGATTTTTCTGGATCTGTCTCTATTAAACAATGTTGATTAGCGAACTTGATAAACAGCGGCTAGAGGAGATGGACGTGCAGAATGTTCCTGTGGAGGAAGGAAAAAAACAATTCGATGTTGTCAACAAGGGCGATGTAGTGGTATTGCCTGCTTTTGGAGCTGCAGTGGATGAGATGTTGACTTTGAGTGAGAAAAATGTACAAATTGTTGATACAACTTGCCCATGGGTTTCAAAGGTATTCATTTGCAGAGATGGCTTTCTATTGTGCTGAGATGCATTAATTCAATTCATATATCATGCATCCCCAGACACCAGATACTGAGATGATTTCTCCAAAAAAATATTTTGAAGGTGTGGAATTCTGTTGAAAAGCACAAGAAAGGAGATTATACTTCAATCATTCATGGTAAATATGCCCATGAGGAAACTGTAGCAACTGCATCTTTTGCTGGAAAGTATATTATTGTGAAGAATATGGCAGAGGTTTGTCCCAAGTTGCTGCTAATACTCAACTTTTTTTTTCCCTTTCTGGTGGTGAATGTCTTAACTTGAAGAAATTTGACATAAATTTTGCACACTTGTTAACTTTACTCCAGGCTGAATATGTTTGTGACTACATCCTTGGTGGTGAATTTAATGGATCCAGCTCAACAAAAGATGCATTTTTAGAGGTACAGTTTTCTGTCATTTGATTGATCGTGCTTTCAAAATCTTGGGGTCATCATTGTCGTGATGCCTTTTTTTTTCCGCAGAAATTTAAATTTGCAGTTTCTGAGGGTTTTGATCCAGACAGTGACCTGATAAAACTAGGCATTGCAAATCAGACAACCATGCTCAAGGGAGAGACTGAAGAGATTGGTTAGTTACTATTGCACAATGTCATTTTATCCCTTTATAAGTACTTGTGATATTTATTTTACTGCTCATATTCCAGGGAAACTAGTGGAGAGGACTATGATGCACAAATTTGGTGTGGAAAACGTCAATAAGCACTTCATGAGCTTCAACACAATTTGTGATGCTACTCAGGTAGTTTATCTTCTGCAGTAATTGATGTTCCTGCTTATTTTGTATTAGTTAAAATGTGATGGTGAAGTGACACAATTGTTAAGCCAGTTATAAGCTAGCAGCCTGCATAATGTATTTATGCCAAATTGTTGACCATTGTGTGTGTGCAATCTAATTGACAGTTAAATTGAATCTTCTTTCAGGAGCGACAAGATGCTATGTACAAGCTGGTGGAGAAAGATATGGATCTTATGTTAGTAGTTGGTGGATGGAACTCAAGCAATACATCACACCTGCAAGAGATAGCCGAGGAATGAGGAATTCCTTCTTATTGGATTGACAGTGAGCAAAGAATTGGTCCAGGAAACAGAATAGCATACAAGTTAAATGTAAGCATGGATATAGGGATTTATACCTCGTCAACTGTTATTAACTCCTTTCAGCCTTCACTACTAATAAAAATAAATGTTTTTGGTCTATCAGCATGGCGAGCTGTTGGAGAAAGAAAACTGGCTGCCTGATGGTCCTATAACAATCGGTGTAACATCTGGTGCATCCACGCCTGACAAGGTAATTTCTCTTACCTGTGAATTGGTAAAACTTGTAGCATTTCATTCTCATTCTTTTTGTGAGTTTTTCAAGTACAGTTCTGCTGCTTGTAATAAATGTTGTTTTGGCTCCCATTGCAAACTAACTTGCTATATCTAATTCGGGCTTTCACAGGAAAGTACCTGATGCAGATGGCCTGTATCATATTCATTTAAATTTTAAATGCTGCGTTGTCCTCTTATATTTTGCTAAGAATATCCAGTTCAATTTGATTAATACTATGCATCAACTTGAATTTCAAGCAGGTTGTTGAAGATGTGCTTATCAAGGTGTTTGACATCAAACGTGAAGAAGCATTGCAACTCGTGTAAAGTAGGTCTGCACACATACACTGTCAATGTATAAATGAAACGAGGGACTTAAAAGCACAGGATCTGTTACAGTCCCATGTACCCTAGAATTTATCAATGTCAGAAGGTCAATGTTAATATATGGTTCTTACAAGTTACAAGATGTTGCCTGTTGCGGTATCAGTGAGTGACAGTAGTTCTCACAAACCTAAACTAGCAAATACTGACCATCCAACCAATATTTTGCAAATATTGCCTACATGGAGATTCAAAATATAGTGCTACTGATGACCTTGTCAGATGAATAGAAACGGGAATAGCTTAAGACAATAAAAAGTAATTGCAATGTACTTAATGAACATTTACTTAACTAGGGTCAAAATGATGCAAGACATCAGAGCATTGATATTTGGCCCTAGCCAAAATAAAGTAACAGAGAATATACATGCAATGGACTCGTCATATACCCGAAGGCATCTAATCATTTGTAAAATCCTGGACTGACTGGCCAGCGAAGGCAATTGCTGGCCGCCTTTAGAAGCTCAATTTTTTTTTAACAGAAAAGTAGAAGTTCAATTTTTATTCGTATGTCAAAATACTTTAACAATTGTTTTTTATTGGCTACGAAGGATGTCTAAGACGGGGAGGGAGGTGACAATCTAAAGTGTAAGCAAAACAATTTAACTGTTATCCTCGGAATCAAACTCCTAAGAGACTTGATATCACTTAATATTCGTTTGGTTTGGATGTGTTTTTCTTGATAAAAAAAATACTTCCATTATATTTTAGTACTTCTGAATGAGTTAGATTTTTGTGCTTATAAAGAATGAGACATTTTTTATAACATAAAAAAAGCTGTTTAAACATAAAAAAAAATTTCCCCTCAATTATAGCATCAAAACATAAAATAAAGTTCTTTGTTTTATAATCTCTTCCAAACCAGCCCTTAAACTATACCTCTTGGGTAAAGTACTCTAACATTGTTATATAAACAAATCACTATCATCCAATTGAAGCAGCTCCTTTTCCCATCTTGATGTATCAAAAGCCATAGGCTAGCTGCTAATGCTGTCAACTTGCTCAAATGGATATGATTCAACTATTTCAGGACCTTATCAATCAATAGATTCATCTCCTCTTGAAATTCCATCTTTGTTCTGTTAGTCTTCCCTCCAATAATCACTGTTATCATATCTTACTGAGGTTATGTCTCTTCAGTGACAAAAAATGTCACAAGCTAACACAATCATTGGTAATCAAGAAGCATAAAATAAGAACAAGATTACCCACAGCTGATAGCACTAACTTCTGAAAGGGGAGATAATCCAAAGGTTGACATGCAAAAATTAAACACTACTGTCATTACACTGCCCGACTTAACTTTCAGAAGTGAGATTGAAAGCAATAGCTGTTCTTTTATTATAATACAATCAGTTTTTAGGAATCACTCAGATCATACCACCAATTTGTGCTACTACAACTGCTATTTACAAGCATAAAATAATTCTTCCATAAAGAAATGTATTTCCATAATAAGTCACCTTCATTCAGTCACTTTACTCACTTTTTCCTCCACAATTCAATCTCTGAAGATGCCTCAGCTGCAATATAATTTCTCAGAACCAACCAAATCCTTTTATAACCAAAGTAAATCTTTGAGCTCGGTTTCATCTCATACAACGATTCAAACTGTTATTTTAGGCTGACGGTATAAGAAAATTAATGATAAAACAGTGGTTTGGGTGACACCCCACTTGAGAATTCCAAAAGATATCTCATGATCATAGACGAGGAAACTTCATTCTTCCCGATCAACCTAAGAATTCCATATGGATATGGACCTCAAATGAAACCACCACATACTCTTCTTCGGCGTTTGGATTCTGGAAATTTAATTTTCAGATAAGTAAACAAAAATGACCCTATAAAACTCGTGGCAGAGCTTCCATTACCCAACAAATACTCTATTAACGAGCAAAGGGCTAGGGTGGAACTTTAACAGACATGGAGATGCAAATATATTTTTTATTTTTTAAAAGCATTTTTTTGCAAATTTTTTTCTTCAGAAAATCCCATCCAAACACACCACACAGAGAGGCTTCTTGACACAAATTCTTCATACCTGAATGTTGATGATCATATATATAAAAAGTAGTAGAAACAAAGATTTCAATGAGTTTAGAAAAACTCTTATTGATAACGCTTCTTAAAATCCTGCAGAATAACACGTGCAGCATTTCGCCCAGGTGCTCCCATGACACCACCTCCAGGATGAGATCCACTCCCACATAGGTACAAGTCTCTGATTGGTGTCTTATGATTTGACCTGTTTCAGAAAATGCATTTTTCTTTTGGCTATAACAATTTAAAGAGCATATAAACTACTTTAATTTGGAATTTTCTCTAGTATTTAATGAACAAAACAAACTTACCAGCCTTTGACAGGTCTCATTAAAAAAAGTGAATCCAAACCCATAGCACCATGGAAAATATTTCCTCCTACATACATTTGCTAAATTTCAATTCAATGTTAAGAAAGAGCTGTGCCTCAAATAAAGAAGAGGCTTAAATCATGGCCATGTCTATGTTATGAAGTGGTTTCTATATTCAAGAGTGGGGTAACTTGAATATTATTAAATTTAATAAAATGTTAAACTTTTTTTTTAAAAAAATTGCTACAAGGGCTATTAGGATTGAATTTGACAAAGAGAATCATTTAATGCAAGTCTAAATAATTCAAAAGAGCACCAACATTAGTAACCATAAGTTGAAATATACAGTGTTGGAATTTTAAAGAGTTGAGGAAAAACAAGGCAACCCACTCCTCACACCTGCAAGATGTGTTTGAGTCTCTATAAACCAAGGGATTCTTCCTTTTTTCACAAAAAACTTTTGAAGGATACCTCACTCTACAAAGCAAGTGTTTGAGAAGAAAATTTTGATAGAAAAGCTCTCAAAAGAAATGATTATACAAATTGAAGTCTTATGACTTTTCGATTTTCAAAAAACAAAGCATAATAACAAGACCAAGTTGTCAAGCAATCAAGACTCAATAAAACAATGTTAATCCCTTCGAAAATCATTGAAAGAAATTGTATTTAAAAAGTAGAATAAATGTAGCTGCTAAATGCATTGAAAATAAGTTGCAAAACAGAGTATGATTCTGGCATATGCTGCGTCAAAGGCTGGTGAGGCATTATGCCAACACAATCAGAGTCGGAGGGAGGGGGGGCAAAGGGATGGCATGGCCCCCCTCAAGTTTGCAATTTTTTGAAAACTTCTTTATGTTTTCATGTGATTTTCTTTGTTTATTTTATCATTTCATGTGATATATGTTTTCTGTTAGCCCCCCACAATCTTGGCCCCCCTCTCATTTAGTTTCTGGATCCTCCCCAGGACACAATAGAATAGAACAACCACCTTGTGCCATTCAGCCCATTATGTCCAATTTTCTTCCAAAATCCAAAGGGTTGTATCGACACAGCCAAAACTCCAATGTTGACACAATGCTCTAACTTATAAAACTCAAATTTTAACTTCTAAAGACAGATTTTTAACTTCCAAAACAATTAATTATTTTTTTCAATCAGAAAATATGATAAGGCATTCAAAACTTAACCAAATTAAGTTTTCTCACTCTAACTAAGACAACTTAAAGAAATTTTAGTTTTGAAAAGCTTGTGAAGATATACATTTTTAAAATAGTTTTTATGCAAGAGATTATGCTTAAATTATCAAGTAATAGAGGCTTACAAAAAACACAACTAAAATTGTACAAATAATAAATTTTCAAGAACATCTGAATCTAGAGTGAATTTGTTCTTGATTCAACAATAAATAAACTCAATGAATGCAAGCATTATTTGGACTATCAAAATAAATTTGGGTAATGCTCTGAGGCGCTCGAGCGCCAAAATGCTTGACCACCTCACACAGCATTACCCTATTTTTAGGTTAAGGGATCGAACTTGCGATCAAACTACCAATCCCCTCCCACCCCAACCACTTGAGCTAGCCTCAGGGGGCCACAACACTACCCTTTAAGGGAACACAAGGATGCACTTCAACTTCTGGAGTGATGCTCGAGCATTTTGGCGCAAGTGCCTAACATTTCCCAATAAATTTTGTAATAACACCTTGCGGAGTTGCGGTCAACAAGTTCTATCACAGAGCAGCTTTTGACATAATAGTGCAGAATAATTTATTGACAGCTGGGAGGATGGTTTCACAATACCCTTCTATTGATTGCACTATGTTCCTTAGGCAACCCACCGATCGTAGGATCATAAATATATGTTGGTGGATTGAACGAACAAAATGGACAAATTATTGGTTCTATTACTTTAAAACGTGGATTGCATAAGTCATGTTGGTGCAACCCCCGTGCATTGCAAGACCACTAAAGCAATCCACGTGGATTACGTCACGTGAAATGACACAATCCACATGGATTGCACTAGTCAATGTGGTGCAATCCACCAAAGTTGTGTCAGTCCACGTGGGTTATCCACATGGATTGCATGATAAGTCATGTTGGGGGAACCCACATGGATTGCACCACGTAATCCATGTAGATTGTACCACGTGAAATAACACAATCCACGTGGATTGCACAAATCAAGAAGATGACACAATCCACATGAGTTACGTCAATCCACATGGTGCAATAAATGTGAATTGTGTCAATCCACGTGGCATAATCTACGTGAGTTGTGTTAGTCCATGTAGCATAATCCACGTGAATTGCATCAGTAATTTTGGCACAATCCACCTGAATTGCGACACTTGGACTGACACAATCCATGTAGATTGAACCAATGAACATGGTGCAATCCACAGGAGTTGTGTCAATCAAAATGGCACAATTCATATGAGTTGTGTTAGTTGATTTGAAGCAAACTACGTGAGTTGCATCAGTCCATATGATGTAATCCGCATATGGAAAAAAAATTCATGTGGAAAAAAAAGTTGTATATTGGTAAATTGTTTTAAAATGTTGTATTTCGGTAATTAGTAAAATAATTTTAATTGGGTAAAAAATCTTGGAAACTTGGTATCTTCTCTCTAACTTTGCAGTTAATAACACTTAAAATACAACTAGACAATGCTTCATTGACACTAATGTTATATTTGGTACGCTTCACCATTCCATGATTTATTCCATGGAATGTGCATTTCTATGTTTGTTAGTGAAAAAAAAAAACATGGAAGTGGGATTGGTGATTCTAGAGTAAACCAGGATATCCCCTCGTCGGAAGGGATTGGTGATTTTGTGCTCCATTGAACGAGATTTTTTTCTTTTTCCTAACATACCCTCATTTATTTAATAGAACTACAATTATTACCCTTCATTTAAATCAAACATAAATCTTAATTTTGTTTTTTGTCTGTCTTAACCTACCTTGTCATGTCTTGGAATTAATAATCATGCAAATATGTAAAAAAATATATATAATAATACTATAATGGGACACAATTATTATCCAAAATATCACAAAAAAATAATATAAAAAATGTATGAAGTATCTTATCCAAAAAAAATCACATTTCAATTTGTTCTCATAAATAAAGCAATGTTTTCTCTTTTTAACAACATTTTTTGTTATCAAGTTATAAAAAAATTAAATTCAAACACTATAATGAGAAAACTTAACCTTCTTTATCTTTCTCATGAGGGGTATTTATATCATTTAGATCAATTTTGCTTCCATTTCGCATTGATTCCATGTACCAAACAATGAAATGGCTTGGAAAGCCATTCCATTACAAAAGCTACCAAATTGTGGATTAGGAATCATCATTCCACTTTAGCTCATTCCATTCTTATTTCATAGAATCACCATTCCCTGTACCAAACGTGATGTGATAATAGAGTCCATAATACAATTATTGCAAACAAGAGTGGTCATGGTATCCATCAGTGAACCCTATGGGCATTGGTTTTTAATGATTATCTAGCTGAAAAAGAAACATACACTCATGACAGATAGTCAGCGTGGTCAAATTGGAGCTTTTGTATGCGAAGATCTCTGCTTAATCAAATTCCCTACGCACTTCAGTACCAAAGTATTAAGGAATGACACTTGTGCAGACACATTTCATAGAGAATACTAACGCAGGCCAGACACTCTAGGTAACTATACAATTTCAGAATGGAATGTTATGGACTCAATCTGCGGTACTCCAGCATCACAATTCACGAGCAAACCTTACATCTATAACTGCTAATTTGGACCACATTAGGCCAGATCATCTGGCCCAATAATTTTTTCAGGCTAGGCCCAATTTAGATACCCAATTTTTTGTCGGGCCAGGCAATAAGAATTTGGCCTGATCAGGCCCGGAAAAAGGAGCTAGCTCGTACAGGCCAGCCCATTTGACAGCTTACATCTAACATCACAAATTCATTTATTTCCATATTTAAATATCATATGGTCATTGAACTATGGATGTTGTAGTGATGAGTATGGGGAATGGATCGCACTCTGGATGCAGCTGGTTTTTCTTATCTACCTTAATAGATTTTTGTAATGATTACGATATCTTTGACATACTTCCCAATGACTACCAATTGATGGTGCCAAATGTATAAGCACCCGATGCATCTGACTGCTTCAAATTGGCACTTGAGCTTGTCCACCATGATTACAACAAAAAAGAAGGATGAGATATTGAGAAAATTCGGGTAAAGCAGCCTAGCAATCCAAACCAACCCCACTTGAGTAACCTAACATCAATAACATCTCAGTTGGATAGCTTAATGTTGTGATAAGCATTTAGTACATTTCCTATTTTTGTCTAGGGTTGATGGTCATATCACTAGACAGTCATACAAATCTTTGATCACACAGATAAATAGTATCTGCCCAACTTTTGTTGTCTGACTACCATTTGTAATGTACGAATATTATTATCTCCCTATATATTAGTACTCCTACATCAGACTCAAATCTTTTGTCCTTTGTCCCTGACTCCTTGTCCTCAATCATGTTACCCCAATAAAATACTGCTAACTAAGCAAAAAATTTGTCTAGTTAAGATTGGGGACAGGGAGAGGGGGAAAATGATTTGAATTCACCTACATCCATCGTGCATTTACTTAAAATTTCAAGGTTTAGTGTCCATTGGTCCAAGGACTACACTTAATTCAAACCTTATGTCCAACCCAAATACAAATATACCAACTCAACGGATGAAATATTATAACCATATTCATTTGGAATAGGAAACCCTATGACATTGGATTGCCTAAGGACCATAGTGCACTTTATACAAGTTGTGTAGTGTACAGTGAAACCATCCTCTCTGTGTCGAACAAGTGCAATATTGTGTCAGAAGCCGCATTACACATGTCATATGCCATTCTTTATTACAAGACAGGCATCATAAGCCCATTATTGAATATTGATGATGGGAACGATAGACATCGCCTCAAATCATAAAGGCCAATGAAGTGTATACTGTATAGATCAATCTCAATAGTTGGTGCAGGCAAAATAAGGCGCAGATTCAAAATTCAAAACATCACAAGACTGAGACAACCCATGTCTTGATATATGAAGTCTTCTTTAAAATAAGATTGGTTCTTCTTGTTAGTTTGCTTGGTGTATAATGTTCCTGAGCCACATAAGTTTAAGGATGAAGCTTCTTGATCTGGGTTATATTGATTATATCTAATAAGCATTTCATTCCAAATAGTCAAGAAGATGGATATATCCATATATGGTAGCATGAGGTTTACGTGCATTACCATTCTTCTTGATTCTCTTGATCATTTTCACCCAGGCCAAAAGAGGTGTGGACTTTTTGCTAGTAAACATAAAAGGGCTTATTGTGATACACTATCAATAGTGTATTAGTAGATCATCTACAATATTCACTAAGCAAGTTACAAACTTTGATGTTTTGTAAAAATTTCTGGCAAATTGTTTTCTGAGAAGTATGTAATTTTTACCTTTTTCATAAAAACTACAATTTTTTTATAAAAAAGTTACAATTTTAAGCACTTGCAAGTAACACTGCTTTAAAAAAAATTACAAGAAAACATCAGAAGTTTGTGACTTTTTTAATAACTGTTATAAGTGATCCACTGATAAACCATTTTCCTAATGGTGTACCATAAAAAAAAGTCACAATCTCAATATTAGTCTTAAATTGTAAAGATTAAATTTGTCGATTACCTGTCAGTCCAATTTCCCTTTCCAGATCTGGTGGTGTCAGCATGTCATAACCTATGACTGATGAGTAGAAGCCAGGCGCATATTCATCGATCAAGCTAAAACATCTTTGTGCATATGATTCCTACACTCAACAATTATAATATATTGGTGCAGCTCTTTTCAAATTTCAAACAATGAGTTATGCACACAAGAATGCAAAAGAGAATTCAACAATGTGGTTAAAAGAGGATCAACTTAGACTGTTTCATATATCAAAATATTTTTTTTTTTTTGATAGAATAAGAGATTTTATTGAGAGAGAAGAGAAATTACAGAAAACATAAAAGAGGATAAGACATCCTCAAGAGAAAACAGAAACCAAGAAACTAGGTGTTTACACCATACAAAAGAGCAGGTAAGTCTCTTTGCATGTCTGACAAAGACACCCCTCTAAAACAACCATGCGCAGAACACCAAAGAGAAGCTAAAACCACAATCCTATCCCAAATACAATCCAAAGTAGCAAAAGAATCCTGAAAGATTCGAGCATTTCTCTCCAACCATAAACACCAAAGAATGGCAAAAACAAGACAAAGTCACAGAGTCCTTGCTTCTTTACGACAACCAAAACCCCTAAAGTTCATAGCAAGAAACTGATTCAGACTTAAGGGACAAGCCCAAGACTCTCCAAAGATCCCGAACAACTTATTCCATATAAGTGTCGGGCATTTTGTAGAACAATGAAGGAAGAGATGATCTCTGATTCTCAAGTAGAACGGCACATAATACACCAATTAGGGGACAAGGCAAGAAGAGGTCTCGCGCTTCCTCAAGCATATCATTAGTATTAATCTTGTTAAGAACAGCAGTCCAAACAAAAGATTTGACCTTTACAGGAGTTTTTGATTTCCAAATTAACTTGTCCAAAAGAAAATAAACTCTATTGGGGGAGTGAGTCAAGAATTGAAAATAGGATTTACAAGAGAAAACTCGAAGGGTCAAGCGTCCGCATTCTTTTATCAACTTTAAGAAAGATGAGTAGAATCAAGCACGTATAACAGAAATTGTAACTCACTAACCTCTCTATCAAGCAAATTTCGAAAGAAATGAAAATTCCAAGAACGGTTAAGAAAAGAGTAAAACTGACAAACAGGAGTATTATGCAAGGAAGAAAGACGAAAAAGTCTAGGACAAGCCTCCAAAAGGGGGACATTACCCACCCACTTATCTTCCCAAAAACTAATCCTCTGACCGTCTCCCAAACGAAAGGACAAAAAAGAAGAAAAAGAAGGTAAACCTTGTGTTATGAATTTCCACGGACAAGCGTGAGAAGCTTTACTTGCAGAAATGGTGTCCCACCCATTTAAATGCATGCCATACTTGCTTCGAATGATTTTATGCCATAAAGAAGAAGAATGCGAAGGAAAACGCCAAAGCCACTTACCTGCCAAAGCAACATTCTTAGACACCAAATTACCAAGACCTAACCCTCCCTCTTTTTTAGGTCTACAACAAATCTCCCAACTGACAAGGTGATCTTTAACAGTATTCTCCGACCCTGACCAAAGGAAGTCCCTCATTATTCTCTCTATTTTCTTAGCCACAGCCACCGGGATGCGAAACAAGGATAGAAAATAAAGAGGGATGGAAGATAAACAAGATTGGACAAGGGTGATCCGACCTCCCAAAGAGAAAAAAGCACCTTTCCAGTTATCTAGACGCTTGGAAATTTTACTAACCACCGGATCCCAAAAGGACAGAGCACGAGGGTTCCCTCCTAAAGGAATACCTAGATAAACCAAGGGCCAATGAAGGGATTGACACCCTGCCGAAAGAGCAAAAGCAGTCAAAACCTGACTATCAACATTAATCCCCGCCAGACCACTTTTTGAGAGATTAATTTTAAGGCCAGATGCGATCTCAAAGAACCTTAATAATGACAGAACATTCACAAAGGATTCCGCATCTGGCTCCAAAAAGAGGATAGTGTCATCGGCAAATTGAAGATGAGAAATCAAAATCCCTTCCGAGCCAACAGATAACCCCTTAACCAAACCAATACTCACAGCTCTAGACACCAAACGACTAAGAACATCCACCACTATAGTAAAGAGAAAGGGAGATAACAGATCACCTTGCCTAACTCCTCTTTCACCCTTAAACCAAGATTTAGGTTCACCATTAATAATTACTGCGAAAGTACAAGAGGATAAACACCCAGAAATCCATTTTCTCCATCTCTCTCCAAACCCTTTCCTATCCATAACCATATCCAAAAAACCCCAGTTAACGCGATCATAAGCTTTCTCAAAATCTAACTTAAAGACAAGCCCCTTTTTCTTTAGACTTTTGACATCATCTACTACCTCGTTAGCTATAAGAGCAGCATCAAGGATCTGTCTACCAGGGATAAAAGCACTTTGGTTCTCAGAAATCGTATCGGAAATGACCTCACTTAACCTAGAGGCAAGAACTTTAGTAATGATCTTGTAAACACTGGACACCAGGCTAATAGGACGAAAATCTTTAACTTTAACCGATCTATCTTTCTTAGGAACAAGAGAGATGAAAGTAGAGTTCATAGAGGTACCAACTTTACCATTGACGAAAAATTCAGCAAACACCTTAAGCAGATCAGGTTTGACAATGTCCCAACAATCTTGAAAGAAAGCTAAAGAGAACCCATCTGGGCCAGGCGTTTTGTCTTTTCCTAAAGCAAAGACAGCCTTACGAATTTCCTCTTCCTCAAAAGGTCTTTCCAAACTACAAGCCTTCTCAGGAGAAATAGGGCACCACTCCAAATCCTCAAAGAAGGGTCTATGGGGCATATCCTCAGCAAATAAGTCTGCATAAAATCTTGTGATCTCTGACGCAATAACCTCAACATCTCTAACAACACAACCATTCTCCAGTTCCAACTCTTTTATTAAGCTTTTCCTCCGCCTCCCAGAAGCCATCCTATGAAACAGTTTGGAATTAGCATCTCCGTCCCTAGCCCATTGGATCCTCATTTTTTGTCTCCGACTAGTTTCCTCCCTAAGCAAAATTTCATTTAACTCTATTCTCAACTTATGTCTTCTGACCCTATTGTCCTCTGTTAAAAAATTATCTAACTCTAACCTATCCAAAGAGTGAATCTCTTTAAGCAATTCCTCCTTCTTAACATAGATATCACCAAAGATAGACTTATTCCACTCTTTCAAATTTTCCTTGAGAGTCTTAAGCTTCCTCATTATTTTAAAGCCCTCCCAACCTTCTACAGAAGAAGAGTTCCAAATTTCCTTAACTAAGGGGAGAAAAGAGTGGTGACCAAGCCACATATTTTCAAACCTAAAAGGAGTGGGTCCCCATCTCAACTTGCAAGATTCAAGAACAACAGGGAAGTGATCAGAAACAGGGCGATACAGAGTCTCTTGCACTAGATCCGGAAAAGCATCCTCCCAAGAATTGGTAAAAAGGAATCTATCCAACCTAGAGGCAACAGACATATTTATCACAGACATATTTATAAATAAAAACAAGATCAATCACAGACATACTACAAATGTATTGCTGCCTAGAAAAACAACAGTTGTTCAACGAAGTGCATAAGATCCATTATGCAAGTATAACTTACTCTGTATGCAGCATTGTCCCAGCTACCATTTGAGGGTTTATAAGGTGTGTATTGCGTAAATAAGCTGATGACATGCTTGCCTACAAGATAGCACACGAGTTGACTACTACACTATTTTAATGATAAACCAAATAAAGCCTAAAATGAAAAAGAAATCACGCCTTAATAAACAGGCGACAAAATATTTCACTACTTCTAAATAGCTATCATTCCTATTATCTTGTTCCAACCCATGCATTAAGAAGAACTGTCTACATGAACAACAATATCTGCATGTTGTTTCCTTTCATTTTAGTGATTTAAATAGGTAGAAGCTTCAAGTAGAAGAATCATAGTCCTCGTCTTCTGTTTCTCTTTCATGAGATTCCATTCGTAAAATACGAGAAACTACTAAAAGGAGTTTGTCAAAAAATTGTAACCCGAGTTCAGCTATTTAATATTTCAATTTCACAATAACAAAGTTGAATGACTCTAGTTTCTATATCTGAATAGATGAAAGATAACTGAAGGTTATGTCATACCAGGTGGTGATATGGTATTATCCAACGAAGAAGGAATTGTCATCTCCATCACAGGCCTTCGTGATGGTAAGCCATTACAAGCATCTTGGCAAGCTGATCTAATCTCCTCCATACTGGTATATAATAATCAATAAAAAGGGAAATAGAAGAACCAAATGTTGACAATATATAGTACAATGCTATGACTTGACCATGGGACTAAACTTCCAAATTTCCATTAATTGACATGAATAAATACAAGATATCCAGCACAACTATAGAAGCAGGTGTGTTAATGTTTGGTATGTCTAACCATCTGTGTCCACAATCTATCACCAAACATATATGTTAAAAGATTTCTGCAGTCTGCAGTGTGAACTGGGTTTGCTTTTGTAAAATTAGGAGGATACCAATGTATGGCTCAAGATAAATAATGGAGCTACTTTCAAACCAAAACAGAAAAGGGTTTATCTTTCCCATGTTCCCAGGAGCAGCCCAAAGAGAATGAGTGAAAATAAGTTCTCATCCATATATGCTATCATACCTTTCAAAACCAATATGGATGGTAGCTGTATGCTGAGGGCCCACTTCTGGATGATTTAACTTGCAACAGTGGAACTGGGGCAGCTTATCAACAGCTACATTGATTTTTGTTGTTCCCTGTTCCAAATGATGAGGGAACAAATTAAATCGCTTCAAGAAGATAAAATGAGACTACTCGAAGCATAACAAGGACGAAGTTCCATCCCAGAAACATCTTCAGCTCACTTTTCACTAGCAAATTGCTATCAAACCATAGCTTATAAAAACACCACATGCAAAGTGCTACCAGAACAATCATCCAAGGTTCTAAGAATTTCTTCTTCAAAGCTAATTTTTCTTCCTGACTTCCTTCAATGCAAATTATTTCCATGAAAGAATTTGTCTGCATAGTGTGCCTAAAAGTAATCCTAAACAGTAAAAAAATCTCATTGCATTACTCCATTTTTTTACATTCAATCATGAGAGAATTTGAGCAACGAAAAAGAAATATTTACACCTAGAATGGGATGTTGCAGAGCATAAGAAAATGCTGAAAAACAACATAAAATGATCCAAAAGTATAAGAAACGTATACCCAAGATTTGTCTTGAAATAAAATTTACGAAGGTATCTTACAGAGCTGTAGTCGGAATACTTAATTGCACGAAGAAATTCAAAAGGAAGAAAATCCCGAGGTACCAATTCCTGCCATACAATCATAACAGCATAACTGAGAGAGAGAGAGAGAGAGTTGAGAAACAGACATAAATCCAGCATTCACCCATTTTCTATTCTTTTATATTATTTTGCAGTAATCAGTTCTTGCCTGGCATGACATGAAGTAATTTAAACTGCTTACCATAAAGGTCTTGTAAGGAGTTGCATTTGACAAAACAACTGAAGAATGCACTCTAGTCCCATCAGCCAGCAATACCTAGATTATAGCAAAGTATAACCAACGATCAGAATCTTATAATAAATGCTTTGATATTTGTTGAGCCAAAGCAGGAACCAAGCCAACCCACTCCATTTGCCCTGCCAGAGTCTTCCACCATCACCTGTAAAACCTAAACAGTTGCTAACAATCAGAGACTGGAACAAGGATGGGATAAAAATAACAGTAATGGAGAAAAATCCTAGGTATTAGCTTTTTCCTTTGAAAAGTTATTTTGAATAATATATTAATAAATCAAATACATGAAAACATAGACAAGGCACTCTCATGTAGAAAAACTAAATAAGACACATCAAAATTTTAGTTCGATGTATGATAAATCTCGCAACCGCATATGAGGAAGAAGAGGGCTCATGGGAAACAAACCTCTGTATTTGTTTCAATATGAACCCCAGCTTTCTTAGCAGCTTTGCTTATAGCTCGGGATACAGCGCCCATCCCACCTTCAACATGCCTACATATGAATACTGTCATCTATGAACTGGAACTAACAAATGATTTCATGATAAATAATTAATACTAATATATTAGAAAGCATAATGGTGAGAGCCTCGTGTACTAGGCCACCTTTTTATATATTAGAAAGCATAAAAAAAGATGTTATTCTTCATGTGCAAGATGAATACAGAAAACTACACCTTCTAAAGGCCAAAAAGAAACACTAGAAAGCAATTGAAGTCTCCAATTCAGAAAGTTTAGAATTTTACAAAATGGGACCTTTTTCCAAAAGAAGAAACCAGGATCAACAACATCTAGTGATAAAAGTTCTTTAATTATTAGGTTTGGCAAGACTATGCATCAAAATGATTTTTTTTTTACTGAAAGTATCAATTTAAATTTTTATATATATACAAAAGATATTCACTATTTCAAAACATCTCTTTCTCATTTCATCACACATTTAGCGCCTATGCATATTTACTTTAAGTTTGGTATCAATATTTATTCTTTCTGGTGCATTTGTTTGAGTTACACAACTAGTGACAATCCTTTCTTGGTGGTAGAAATTCAATGCCAGGTATTTGGAACCACATCAAGCAAAATCAGCAGGCAGTTTTGCCTATAATAATGTTTGATTACCAAATCAATTAACCAATAGAGTTAGATACTCACGACCAAATATTACGATCACCATCTGTTTCACCCATCAAGTGGTGAAGCAGAACATATCCACTTCCAGGCGTGTTGATGTTCATCTATTAAAAAGAATTTTAAAAAAGAAAAGAAAAAGGAAAAGTTCAGTAGCACAGGCTGATAAGTATCAGTACAAAAGAATAAAGAAAGTTACAAATTTACTAAATTGTAGCATGTTATATTGAAGATTTGAACAAAACTGGAGAAAGAAAGCATGAAAAGAGAATGTGGATTTTTTAGAATAAGTCTGGATTATTTTGAAACAAGTCTGACAAGATTAATTCACCCAGTAAACTATTATTGTGTCATTATGCAAAGAAATGAAAGGGGGCCCGAAATTGACATCAAGTTACCAATTAAAACAAAAAGCATTGTAGTGAATTCAATGTATTAGATGTTTTGCACCAAAAAATGCCTTAGATGCTTATGAACATTACTTTTAACAATATCACCCTGCAGCTGCTGCTCTCAAAGTTGCATTTCTGAAAGTTTGAGTATCAAACATCAGATGAAGAACTCTAAAAGTGAACTCATCCCATGCTTAACATAGTATCAATGCACATAAAGCAGCAAAATGTTATTGGGGAATCTCAGCGAAATACTAGTGCAGGTGCCTTGGCTTAAAGCAAAAGGAGCATAATTTCATAATTTTAAAACCATATTGGATGTGAACATAACTTTTTGAATAAAAGACAAAATTATTTTAAAAGAGAAGTGATACAATGAAAGAGGAGGAAAAGATATCCTCCTTAAATATTTATGGAAAGGACTGTCTAAATTTGACTGTCAAACAAAGATGTTAACTAAATTATGCTAATCCCTATACAATACAGGAAACTCTTACCATACTCCCAATGATAGCATCTCCTGCAAGTGTTGCCTTCAATAAATTTGACTGCATTCCCAGATTAACAATAAATATTAGAAAAATTGAAGGTGTCTTTGTTCAAGTGACAGATGCTTAACATTTATTCATAAGTCAGTAGCTAAGTGATAGTCAAGTAAAATAATAAATTGTTGAATAAGAATGTTTCACGTTCATAAAACCAGGGAATGGCTTTCGGCATATAGCTTCAAGCAAAAACCTTTAAGCCTTGACAGTGTTGGATGATCAGGTCAGTATTTTTTATATTCACCAATAGTTACAAGAATAGTATAAGACTGTTTAATGTGTAATATATTTCTCTAAGTTAAACTTGAGTCTGGACATTATAATCTTTGTCATTGTCAAAGTTTATGTCAATTCTAAGATACCAAAATTTATATTGGAACATAGTTGAGCTTAGGCATGATACATGTATGAGAAACTCATTGGTTCATAAAATGCAATCATATTGATCTTAAGAACCTAAAAAAAAAAATCCTCTAGGGTCATATTTCTAGAAAAGAAGTCATAAGTTGTGTTTTAAGTTTTAACTAACTTGGATAAGTAGGAGAGATTAAGTGCAATAGTATATTCAACATCATCAACAAATTGAAATGAATATCACACCAAATTTATTTTACTTTAATTAAGCAGATGACAACCTCAAACCATTTATCCAGGACCTTTGAGGTTGGAGACAGTAACAATTCCATTAAGTCCCTGGACAAGTATTATAGTCAAAATCAGATATTTAAGTCAACATCTATCTTTCTGAAGATGGGATTGCAGTTCCAACTTCCAAGAACTTTTAAATTGATCTGTAGAAAGTAAATCTTACACCATGCCTTTTTGCCCCAAGGAGAGAGTGTGCCGCAGACACTGAGCCCAAAACTTAGATTTCAGCAATTTATACCTCATCCAATCAACTGTAGAAGGACTCCCGTGCAGAGTTTCGGGGGTAGGTGAATCCAAAACAAAATCCATGAATTTACAGAATTTTTTGAGTTGAGCTTCGTATCTACAAACATGAGAAAAGCAAAATTCTTCACAAATTAGAACACATGAACAACTATTTTAAATTCAAACACCATTTCCATTATAATTGTTTGGTTAGAATAATGGATTTCTGAAACTTGAAACGGAGAATCAAATGCATTCTGAGAGAAGGACTGTCCACTTCCATGCATATTTTACACGGTCATAAAATAAGAAATTGAAAATTATTAATTTGGTTCTTTTCAAATATAACTACACTTACTTTTAAAACCAAACAATTAGCAGCAAAAATTGCGAAACCGTTTTGGGACACCCTTTTCCATATCAGTAACCATAATCTAGTTATTGCACATTAGAGATGGGGAAATTGGATTTCAATCCTCTACTATTCCTAAAAAAGCATTAGTGTCATGTTATGAGAGAGAAAGACACAAATTTTCAATAGTTTTGACACATTCTTAAAAGAAAAAAAAGAGAGAATCAAAATCTGAGGAAATTCTATGGCATGGGTATCAATTTCTGTTCGGTACGGATATTAGAGACCCAATAAGCCAGCCCTTACATCAATCCAACATCTAGAAAAACTCCGGCAACATCAATCCTTATAAGGACTCAACTCTTAAAGAATAATCCTCATCAAATATCCATCATTATCAGGATTCAACTCTTATCAAAGGCTAATCCTCATCAAGTACCACTCTTAATTCTACTAGGAGACCACCTCCCTACAAGTGAAGGTGACTTAGTCCAATTACAACAAGAAATCTCTCCTTATCACCCTATGAATAGAGGCCTAGCCCCTAAGGTCCTCCATTGTCTCAAGACTACTCGGATAAATTCGGACCGGAACAATTTCCAAAACCAAATAAATTGAATATTTTTTTCCAATTTCATGCAAATAAATAAATAAGATTGTTGCAAAAATAATTATAAAAAAAAATTGCATCATAGATGGATAGAAGTACCTCAAATAAGCATCAGCATCTGCTTTTGAAAACTTTGAAATCTCCAAATAATCCATCTCATCACTCTGCCCCAAGAGAAGATAACGCCCGTTCCGAGTGGGCGTAAACGACGACGCCATCGGCTTCAACAACTTCAACCCGTGTCGCTTCAACTCCAATTCTCTTTCAATTCCATTCACAAACAACACCAACACACATCAAAGAAAGAAAAAAAATTGCACAAAAAAAGGAAAAAAAAAAAAACCATTTTTGAAATACACTGCAAATACCTAAACAAATGTTCAAATGTTCAAATACCTAAGCAGATAAGGTTAAGAACCTGATGATGTGAGGGCGGAGGAGGCTGAGGAGGTAGCTGCAGCGAGAGAACTTGAATCCGGGAATCAATTCCTCCGTCACGGCGGCGCCGCCGATGAGGTGGCGGCGCTCCATGACGGCGACGGAGAGGCCGGCGCGAGCCAAGTAAGCGGCGGCGATCAAGCCGTTGTGGCCAGCGCCGACGACGAGGGCGTCCCATTTGTTGTTGTTGTTGTGCTTGAAATTGAAAGCGTTGCCGGAGTAGGTGCTTAAGCTTCTTCGCCACATCACTCTCTCACTCGTCACTCACGCCACACTACGTAATGACTTTCATTTTGGGAACATAGATTATTAGTTAATTGTAGTTAAATTTATTGATTAAATTAAGCTATCTATTAATATTAATAATCTATTTAACTGATAATTTAGTTAATCAAGTTTTAATGAAAATAGATTATTAATTAATTATAAATAAATTATTAATTAAATTCGTTTGATATTTAGATTAATTCAATACACAAAATAAAATATAACACTTGTTCCGAACACTGCTAAACTATCATTTTCTCTTTCATTTTTTGTGTTGGTTATGTCATTTTTTTTTCTTCTCACGAAGTAGCTTTTTGCTTGTCTCCATTAGCATCTCAAATAACATTGATCACAAAATATTTTTAATAATATTCAAACTCTTACATCATAAATAAAGTTGAAGTCTGTAAAGTTAAGATTGTCAAATCAACCACATTTTATAATTAATTTTGTGATTTGATTATACTTTTTTTTGGAGATTAATTTTCTTAATTTTTTATTTAACAACAAATATTTTACTCCTTCTATCAAATAAAAAAAATTTTTATATTTTTAGTGGAAGGTTACAAAATTTTTAAAAATTAATTAAAAAGTTTTACTAGTCAATATTAAGCATGGTTAAAAAAACTCTTGTCCTGCTTTCAAAAGCAAATTAGTTACGACGAGGGGATTTGAATCCTCTAGTCTTTGTTTGGTATAGAGAAATAGAGAAGAAATAAATAAAAAAAATGGATAAGTTCTCTTATTTGGTTAGAGGAGAAATAGAAAAAAAGAAAAAAAAAATGGTGGGTCCTACAACTTTTTTATTTCTCTCCAAAAGTGAGAAGAAATAGAGAAGAAATGAGTAGAGATGAGAATTTAACTAATATATCCTTTTTTTATTGTTTTATAAATAAATATATAGGGACAAATATGTATTTACAACAAAATTTAATTTTCTTTCTTTCCTATTTCTTTCCTAATTCTCTTAATCCAAACAACTTTAAAATCTACTCATTTTCTACTCTATTTCTTTTCTCCCTATTTCTTTCTATTCTATTTCTTTTCACTCTATTTCTCTCATAATCCAAACAAAGCCCTAATGTACTCTTCCCTCTCCAGCCTCTCTATTTCTCTCTAAAAAAATTTCTCGCTCTTTATTAATTCTTCATCATTTCATCTCATCTTTATTCTCTTTTTTTATTTTTTCTGCTGAAAAAGTTAGAGAGGCTAGAGAAGATCCATACTCTACAACGACTTTGGTGGATTTGACCAAACTATGTGAGTGAGGATAGAAAAATGTTTACTCTTTTTTTTTTTTCTTTTTCTGAATGCAAAACAATGCAGTTTCATATTATTGATGAATGAAGAAACACTTCCATGAGCATTAATGGTCCTATGGTCTAGTGGTCAGGACATTGGACTCTGAATCCAGTAACCCGAGTTCAAATCTCGGTGGGACCTCACTCAAGTATTTCTATTTCTTTTAAATATCACTCGCAAACAAAGCTTAAATTAAAGCTTCGATGAAATATTAACGAAATTGAAAATAAATTTCATAGAAGCAAGAAATCTACTTATTCAAAATGCGCATCGTGACTAATATGACATATTAATACAACTAAAGTTTATGCATATAATAAAAGATACTAAAAAGTCCATTATCATTATTTTTCTAATTTAATGACTCTCCCACTTCACATAAAAAACAAAAAACAAACAAACTATCCTTCACTATTTGAGAAAGAACTAAAAATAAAAATAAGTAAATGTTCATTTATAAATACGTTCATTCTCCATCCATAAATACATTTAAATTTTATAACATCAAATTGGTATTTACACTAATATCACATTTGATGTTTTTTATAAATGAAAAATCAATATAATATCGAGTATATCACTTCGCTTGTAAAGTTTAGTTTCAATTCCTGCTGCCATCAATCTTTCCTTGTTAGACAATTTGAAAGTACCCGCTTTCACAGACTTCCTATAGGAAAATGTGTTCTGACAGTTACCACTGACCACAGAGTGACAGGAAGATAAACGGGAGGCAAAAAATACACCAACGACAACAAAAGGAGGTGAAGAATGAAATGAAATGACAAATAGACAAATATATATATATATATATATATATATATATATATATAGAAATGTAATAAATTGAATCTTAAATACAAAATGCCCAGGAAAAAAATTACTAAGTGGCGCTGTGTGTATCTCTGTCTGATTTTGGGTCAGTAACATGAGCATGATCATTCTTTTTTAACTCCATTATATTTGGAGGGATAGAAGAGATTAGTCACCCAGGTAATGAATTCAGCTTTGCTTCGTTAACAGCTCGATGTCAGCTCCAACTTCAGCAATCTTGGCTTCCTTAGAACCCTTAGCTGCTTTTGCAATGCTAAAAACATCGAAGTCCAGTGCTATTTTTCTAACAAGTCCCTCGAGCATCTGTTTGAATAGAATTTGTCAATGAAGCATTTGACTAAAGCAATTCGCACAAGAGGTAGATATGCCTCACAGCACATTTAAATTTAAAAACAAAAATCAAATATCTATCTAATGTCACATTTTGTTGAATAATTGCTCTTAATTAGTTTTCTTACATTGATAGTTTGTACATACTGTATTCATATTTACAAACTAACATAATCAGGATGCAATTTGATTAACTGCTTTTGTATGCTTTTAGAACAAATGAAATCGTATTGTATTCATGCAGCTTATTGTACCAAGGTATTCCACAGACTAGGATATGAAACCCATACCAATGACCAAATTTTTTTGCAGATAGGTTTGAATAGCAGCAATTGTAGACAAGGGCAATAAATGAATTGGATAAAGTACAGGCTTCACAAAAGCAGATTGTGACAAATAAGCAATAAATTTGTAGTTATGTGAAGTTGGGAACTCGAGATACAATGTGCACCCAGCTTCACTTGCATCACAGACATAATAAGATGGAAATTTTGTATCCAATAAAAGACAATCAGACAGAAACTTAAAAATACCAGAGATCCAACAGCAACTAAAGCACGGAATTTGGAATCAACTTCTACATGTTCCTCTTCTACAATCTGCACAAAAAAGGGCATATTAGTATAATTGAGAAATAATAACATCTAAACTGGTAACTCTGATATTTTAAATAATCTAGAAATGCACAAATACTATGCACCTTCCCCCGTGCCCCCTCTTATTCCTTTTCAAGTACCAGTTAATAACAGCATAAGACATACCTCAAGTGCGGCTGATAGAACTTGAGATTGACCTTCTTGATCCTTCGTTTCAATCAAAAGCAAAGCATAGCTGTGAGGATCACATGAGAAGTAACAGTTATTACAAGCTTACATCATTGACCACCCTTAATATTGCTCTTAAAGCAAAATCACTGCAATGTTCATAATGAGCCATGAACTAAGATCTCAATATGTAAAAGCCATCACCACTGCGTCAGTGTCTATACTTAGGCAGCAGGGTAATGGGGTTAAGTAGGCTGGAGCACAAAGGAGGAATCCCAGGCTCCCACAATTGCCCTCCCTTCTCCACTTTTCCTTTCAAGAGGAAAAGGATATTTATTTAATAAAAAATTAGCAATAAAAAACCAGCAAGCACCAAAGCACTGCTGCACCTGAACAATAAAAGTGAACTTTCAAAACCTAAACACACTAAATATACAAAAAGAAAGAAATAAATTCTAGTGATATTATGTCTTAGGATCCAATTACAAGGTATGGGACTTGAGTCCCATATCAAAAGAATGAGATTCAAATGTGGGGCTTATATGGCCTTGGCTCTCCCACCTTAATAGCTAGCTTTTGGGGTGTGGTTCTCCCAAGATTCATATCATTATGTAACCTAAAGACCAATAATTTATCAAGTATTGGTTGTTTCCCAAACAATTAGGTGCACAAACTTACAGTCGAGAAAAGACTTACTTGAGTATCAAGGTAGAGTAGGACAACTGCAAATTTTTGTTAGGAGATGAACTACAACTCGAGAAAGCATCAAGAATCTGCAACATCAGACACAGTTATCACAAATAAACGATCAAGATCCCTCCACCAAAAGAGAAACAAAAAGAGAGATAGAAAAAGTCTCATCATTTTTAGAAATGATTTTTTTTCACAAAAAAAAGGATAAAGGATAGAATGGCCAAAGTCAATTACGAAATGAAATGAATAGCTGTAGCAGTGCTATAAAAAAGAGCCAGGATTATCAAAATAAAAAAGGCATGATGAAAGTTAGTCTATGTACATTTTGAAATTAATACATATCAGTAAGAATTTTGAAAGCAGAGCAATAGAAAGGTCCATATTAATCAGAGAAGACATGAGTTTATACACCTTTTACTTAACATAAATGTTTTACAAAATGTACCCAAGCATGAACCCAAGGGAAATTTCTAGAACAACATTGGTCTTCCAAGCAATTCTTATTAAGTCCTTTCATTACTGTAAGTAAAAAAAATTGCAATAAAGAGATGCTAACCTCACTACGATGTTTCTGCAACCAGCTGTAGTAGCATGAATTCTTAAACAGATTAGTAACAGTACGAATGCTGGTCAACAGATTTGCAGGAACTATCGGATTTACTGTCACTTTCTTAATCACTTCCATCAGTATATCTGGGAGAAGGTGAAAGTCAATGGAACATTACACCTCAACAGAAAGGTATAGGTAGAAAAATCAGGTCAAACATTCAAAGAGTGTCAACCAATCCCCTAATGGCTCTCAGTCCAATTGTACTTTTGAAAATAATTTCCCAAAAACGTTGCACTTTGAAACTATTTGCCTCAACGTTGCACTTTTGGCCACATTATATTTTATTATTTTTTGCCACGTAAAATGCCCTTGCTGGCAGGAATTTTCAACCAAAGGGGTGTCATTAGGACTCCTGCCAAGTGTCATGGGTCATGATGGCACACATGCAGCGCAATTTATGAGTGATGCATATTTGGCATAGTAAAGATTGAAGTAAATTGATTATTCTCATAAAATAATGTTAGAAAACAAACTGATGGTAATGCAGATACCATTTTCAGCTTCAAAACGCTTGAAAAGTAGAGTAGCCCCATCTGGATGAAGAACTATCATCCTTACAATATCAATGACTGCATAGAGAAAGCACAATACGAAGAAATAAGTAAAACCATTTTCCTAAAGACTAGAGATGGTCAATGATTAAGAAGTGATTATAGAATGAAACAAATTTCTTCAAATGGTTTTGTTAAGGAATAAAGGATGCAAATTTCATGAAGTACAATGAAAAGGAACAACACAGGAAACAAATCTCATAAACTAAGCCAACTAACCAGGAAATATCGTTGCAATTGGCCATGACCTAAGCAAATTCAGCAACAAGGCTATATCAGTGTCTGCAAATTTACTAGAATGATAATGTGAAGTATCTTTCAGAATTTTAACAATGGCACCCAGTCTGGAAACATCAAGCTCGGTCAAAGCCAAGTTCTGCTTTTCCTAATTGAGATTGACAAAAGAACCAAATTAATCAAAAAATTCATTATTTGCATATATATATATATATAGCATCACAACAATAACAAAGAAAAATAATGAGATTGAACATTGAAGCAATCTTGCTAAAACATGCAGCTGTATTGTTCTTATGCATTTCACATTATTGCCACTAACAATATCAAACAAACAGTTCACTCATGGAGGTTGTGTTTTTTATGGCAGAGGAGGGAGAGTAAATAAAGTTTACGTTTAATATATTGAAGGAAATCATAACATGTAGATCCAAAGTCTAAAATCAATAGGTGTTTTTACAGTTAACTTAAATCAATGTGAAGGAAGAATCATCAAGGTATATTGAAGTTTGAAATTATCATGAATAAAGCAGATACAACAACAACCAAGCTTTATCCTACTAGGTGGAAATCAATAAAGCAGATATGATAGAATAAAAAATTCCCCAAATCCTGACCACTTGCTGATGGGGGGGGGGGGTTCATATCTGTCATAAATTAAAGTTCTTTCTACCAAGAGAACATGTTTCCATCATTATGTATTACATATTAATAACTATTTGGAAAAAAAATTGAAAATCCAATCATGTAGCCAACCTGGTCGGATAGTAAAGCATTATTGAACTCAGTAATCTTTTTAAGGATCCCATCAAATTGAGCTGCATCAAAAACAAGCATCCCTTTCTGACAACAGAAACAAGTACTAGGCATGAGCTATCAAATTACACAATTGCTTGAAGAGGGGAAAAACTAAGAAGCTTCATAATCAGAATAGTAAGGACGTTTGCACATTTCAATTCTTAGGGGGGAAAAGAAGCAAAAACAAAGAATTAGCATGATTTAAAAAAACAATTATTTTAAGAACCAAGCAGATTTTACAAAGAGGCGTACCGCTTTGAGCACTACTCAATTCCCAGTAGAATCAAATTACTGCTACATTCTATAAAGATGAACTTGAACATTTTTAAAATATTTTTTTTGTTACAAAGAAGGTTTACGACCTAGTGTGGGGAGGGGGAGGGTAAGATAAAGCGGATGCAAAGTGGCCTCAGTAGGATTTGAACCTAGGATCAAGTGGGTGCCACTTGAGCTAAGGTTTTTGGCCTTGAACTTGAACATTTTTACATTTCAAATAAACAGAGGCCCCACCAAGTAAGATCTGTCAAAGTTCTTTTTTGCCATCGAAATCCACCTAGAGCAATATTGGCCGTGTAGTGAAGCAAGGAATCTTTGATACACAGATATGTAGACCACAATTATAGAAAAGTACAGAATTTACAATTTTGCTCTTGAATGTTAATATAAAGGCCAATTGGCCAAATGCAATTTTATTACAAGTCTACCAAACCATATAATGCACAAAAAATAGTGTGTTAAGACTAGACATCAGCAACTTCTAAAGTAAAGCATACAAAAGCAAACCTTAGGAATATGCTTGAAAGTAGGTTTCGCAGAAACAGCTGTCATAAAAAAAAAATACAACAGATTTAACGAGGACTGTCACACAAGCACGTAATACTGCATGGACATGATGAAACCCATGCAAGATAAAATGATGACGGTCTTTGAATAAGGAGAATTTTTACCAGATGTGTATGAAGGTTGCCCAGGTATGTAAGCATTGGCTGAAACAGAAAACAAGACAACAATAATCAAGTGAAAAAGGAAGATTACAAGGATAATGGACCTCATTGATCACCACTAATGTTTATTTAACAGGCATTATACTTACAGCCAGTATAGGGATCACGAAATGATGAATTAAAAGTAATATCCTTCTGTCCAGTATTTTGAAGTATGAACTGTACAATTTGCTCACGGAAGGAAAGAGGAAGAGACTCATTGAGAAGCCATTTGTCAGCAGCATCATATGGATTATCTGGAGACATCACACTTTGCTTTATTAATTAGCAGATTATCATTGCATGCATAAATCATTTGCATCTGACAAAATAGGTAGCCATGCAAAGTACAAATCAAAGGACACATAAACCAGGACTAGGTTTGGTTCATCCAACTTTGGTTATACAAGACAAACAATTGCAAGAAATGAGAAGCCTTAATAGTTCACTGCATCAATGATAAGCCTTAGACCCAATATCTCACTCCTAAACCCTAGCAATTAAACCACTCATAACAGAGAGTGGTATCCTACCTTCACATCGCAAACAAATAAAGGAAAAAAATATTTGAATAGCTTTACACATTCTCATTTCTTCAGAAATATCTTAGTACTTTACTACTCCATACCTCCTTGTGTCTTCAGGGGTAAGCGCAAAACCACTCTCACTCTCTCTAAAGGAAAAGAATAATAGCTTGACACATTCTCATTTCTTCAGAAATCTCTTAGTACTTTATTACTCCATACCTCCTTGTGTCTTCAGGGGTGAGCGGAAAGCGGAAAGCGGAAAACATCATCTCCCTCCCTCCCTCCCCCTAGCAATTAAACCACACACTCTCTCTCTAAAGGAAAAGAATAATAGCTTGACACATTCTCATTTCTTCAGAAATCTCTTAGTATTTTATTACTCCAAACCTCCTTGTGTTTTCAGGGGTGAGCAGAAAGCAGAAAACATCATCTCCCTCCCTCCCTCTCTATCTATCTATCTAAAGTCTCAGAACGACAATCATTGGGTATATCTTAAATTAAAAAGAAACTTTTCAAACAATTAATAATATGTTTTTACTGATTCTCCAAAAGCCAGAGGGATATTCATTATCCCAAAACGCTTAGAGATCAAACAGACAGTAACATCTCTTGCTGTGCCATAACAGAGTCAAACCCTACATTATTAAGTCAGAAGACTCAGAACTAAATATGTCTGCATTTAGCAAAAGCCTCATGATGAAAAAATGTACCTGATCGGTTGTATGGCAACTTACGGGTAGGCAAACCATCTCCAATATCCACATCAAACACTGAACAGCCAGATGTAAAATTTATAAGAAATGTGTGTGAAGAAGGTAAACCTCAACCAAATGTGCAAGGGAAACATAGGAAACTGACCATAATCATACTGAATGCCATCATGGATAGGGCGAGTGCTATCCTCCGGTCCATCGACAACTTCACCAATCTGTAGGAAAGACATCAATTGTTAATAAAAATAATTAATCTTGTAATATCATTTCTATTGTGCACTGCAACTTGGGAAATTTGTTCATTTTGAGTTCTGTTCACCTATGCTATAGTCCATCTACTTCTTAAATCTTTTTCCAGAATTATGTAACTATAACTAGGTGATTACTTCCCATTCCTAAGCAAAATGATCTTCTGGTGTTAGTTTATAAATCTATCATCTATAAATAAATAAATAAATCTATTAACGGTTACGCTTTTCCCTTTTTCTTCAATTCCTACATACAAAAAATACAGAAGCCTAAAACTCAGAAAAACAATCATAAAGGAGGAAAAGGTTTCATTGATATGACACTATATGCAGGCATAAGCAAGGGCACTATTGGCAGACAGAAAACTAATGCTAGAAGAAAGAGGAGAAATTAAAAATTTCACTTAAGTTTGTGAAAAAGACCGAACATGGAACTTCTTGAAATTCAACTGTTGATAGCTGTATTTGGCTGATAATTCTGTAGTAACACTTGTGATGATGGCTTTCATTAGGTTAGAATATATATATATATATATAACTTGGTTTAGCTTATCCCTTATACATACTAGCTTAGGGCTCTAAGCCACAAGGGAAAAAAGAGAGGGGGCAAGGAGACACGGTAAAATCAACAAATCTTCTATCTTTTGCTCGTTTTCTATATTATTTACTTTCAATTTCCAACTTAATCATAAAGCCTTCAAAATGGTCCCAACAAATTGCATATGCAAGATGCCATTGTCAACTTCTGATATGTAGAATAGAACATATAAGTTAAAACCAACTACATTGCTAGGGAGTGCATATACTCTTCCAAATTATGTAAGTACACCAAGGTAACCACTTCATGATACGACAGAGAGAGAGAGAGAGAGAGAGAGAACTCTTTTGAGAAAAACAGAACAGAGAAACCATGTGGTAGAAGTACCATGAATGTGAAAGCTAATATAGAATCATTATAAGGGAATTACTTTGTCCCACTTCTGCTCTGTCATGTTCCATGCATATGCCACCCCATTATCCCCTTCTCTGACTACTTTTGTCTGGCCATCACTAGTTCCTGTTCAGAATCCAAAGAAGAGTAAAACATAATATTCAGAAAGGAAAAGCAGCACGACATTGGGCCACTGGATTATGCAAGAAATTCTCCAGTCTCCACACAATTCAAAAATAAAGAAAGAAGAAAACATTGCCAACCACACATTGTATTGTTCACAAATATAAATTATAGAATTTCATCTGGTATTACTTATGTCTTGAACCTGAGGATCTACAGGGCTGTTGAATATTAGAATTATTTGATGCTACATTTTCATCGCAATCAAGCTTGCCTCTTCTATCAAAGAGGATACAAAAACTGGATATAGCATTTGATTTGCAAAATTAAAAAATCTCCCGTCAGATGTGAGGGCCTCACTAGCAAATTGTATCTGTTCTCCCCAAAAAAGAACAAATGAAGGAAAAGGGGGCAAAGCTTGTGCTAAATGACTTTCGAAAAGGAAAAAAGTAAAACCAGACCTGGGATCTTTAGTGCCTCCAAGCCCGGTAACTCTTCCAATTTCAATCCTCCAACTCTTTTTCTAGCAAAAATTAACAGATCAAGCTAAGTTCATGAGTAATAGCAAGACACAATTGATCCAAGTATGACATAATCTATAGATTTCAAAAAATAATAATAATAATGCACTTGGATTGACAGAAACTTAAAAGCTCCCAAGAAAAAGAAACACTTGTTTGCCAAGGACAAATGAACTATATATTTTCAGAGTAAAAACCATATTTAAGAAATTTAAATTATGGACAGACAAGAAAAAGAGCAGCTGATGTATCAGGGAATTAGCGTGCACACACAACCATCTTAACATTTGCAGAAAATACAACCCCCTATTTGGCAAAGGCTTACTAGTCTTCAAAGGTCAATATCAGTTATATCACATTATGACAGCCAATAAATAACCATACCTACTAGACTTGTATTGAGAAAGTTGAGAAGCGTATAAATCAAGCTCTAGAGGGTCAGCAACATTATCTTGATGTACTGTCCAAATGCGTACAACTCCATCCGAACATGCTGTCACAATATCCCCATTTTCCAGAAATTTTGCATCCCAAACACAACCAGGATGCTCAATGCTCTGAACACAAACTCCATCTGGAAAAAATTTAAGAGAGAAAAAGTCAGTAGTTCCAAGCAAAACCATTGACCATGTGAAGGAAAACTGATGCCTTTGAGCAGCTTAGAACTCATGCAACAACCTTGGAAACTTCATGAGCATGGCAGCTTGAACAGAGAAAAAACGGAAGAGAAGGGTATCATCATATAATACTCCAAAATAAAACTTGTACCCATTTTCCTATTTAAAAAAAACTAGTTTACGCCTCTCTTAAGAAAAGGAATAAGTTGCTATAATGGTAGAGATTGACATAACCCAAAATGTTAATGCTGAACAAAATTAATGGCGAAAGTTCCAGCTGACTAGAGAGGGCAGAATGTCAAGCCATTTCCTCTAAGCAATAAATAACTGGCTAACATAAGGAACAGGGTGAGACAAAACAAAAGCCTCCCACACAAAATTGGTGAAGACGGTACCAGAAACATGAAACTCAAAAGTACCGAGCACCACTCAATCAATAAATGCAGGTAATATTCCAATGATACATGATCTCTATAGCAAGATCAAGAGACAGGCATTCACCTTTCCATATTTTTGCATAACGATCTTCACTGCCACTGACAATAAGTCCTGATGCATGTGAATCAACTGAATAAACAATTGCAGTATGGCCAACCATCTCCATTAACACTTCACCACTTACTGCCCATAATTTGATAGAACTGTAGCAATGAAAACAAGTCAAACATGCCAATTGCAATGTAATTATGTACCAAAGACAACAATTAAAAGAAGCATGACAAGGATGTAATAAGAAAGGGTGCAAACTAAATTAAGGCAACAAACCAAGTAGAAAATCAATGAACCATAAAAATCAACATTTAATACATGTCAAAGCAAAATGAAAAACCACTGCTAAATTAGACCAAGGCTTTAATGCTCCAACTGTTAGAGACAAATGAAAAACCACTGCCAAAGTAGACCAAGCCTTTAATGCTCCAACTGTTAGAGACAAAAGATAAATTCAACTCTAACAGTCAGACCTCAATGTTGCTTTGTCCTCGTTTGTAAGAGTTATTTTTGTTAAGTTACTTGAAAACATAGAAGGCAGAATAACAGCATTTCCCGCATAATAAGATGTTGTTCAAACTTTCTTCCCCCAAAAGGAGCAACAATTTTAGACAAATCTGTACGTGTGGACTTAACTCACTCACACAAATTCTAATTTTGTATATCAAGCTAAAAATACTAACATACTCAGTAAGCATCACTTCCATGTAACTTTTTATAAAAGAAAAGTTTTAGTAGAAAAATGTAGGAAAGGTATTAGACTATAACTCTGATTATCTGACAAAAAATAAACAAATATAAATAGTCTCTTTTCCAAATAACTTGATGCAGGGAGAGAAATCTATACTTAAAAAGCTTTACAAGTCTAAATTATTTTACTACAATGTTACACAAATTAATCAAACAAACAGGAAGAACTGAATACCTTCAATTCATAGTTTAGGAATTTAGTGCAATATAAGCTGTAAATATAAATGATTACATAAAAAGCACTTCAAAGAATAGGCAAAATTCCGATAGTCATTATCTAAAATTCAATTTCAGGAAAAAGTTCCTACTTAAAAAGCATCATAATTTAAGTTGCAAATTTTCTGCTTGACTGTTATATCAAGCTATAGACATGACAATCCTATATATATATATATATATATATATATATATATATATATATATAGATATAGAGAGAGAGAGAGAGAGAGAATGCAGAAGTGAACTCACCCATCATGTGATGCAGAAAGGATTCCAAGACCAGACATCGCAGCCAAGCCTCGAACTGTATCTGCACACTCCTCAAAGGTCATCAGAATTTGCACAGTTATAATGGTTTATATTAAGACAGTGAAACAACAAAAAATGTAGCCCATATTCAAAACAGCCTAAAAGTAAACAAATATGACAGCTAAAACATGTTCCCGAGGAAACCAATTGCTAAGCTCTCTTTGACCTTCCTTAAATTGAAAAACACCAATCAAATTAAAAGAAAACAACCAATTAAACAAAATGGTCCAATGAAAAATAAAATCAATTCACAACTATATCACGAGAGAATATTAACATTCAAAACCATTTCTTCCATTCCTCACCAATTGTGAGTCCTGGGCCATGTCTTACCATCCATAGAAATGTATGAGAGAATTATAAAATGTATGTCTGAAGACAGAAAAGCATACCTGCATGTCCAGCAAAAGTATGTAAACAAGTTTTTCCTCTCCAAAGCTTTAAAGTTGTGTCACTTGAACCTAGAAAATGTCAGAAGATAAGTAAACAACATTACTTCAAACTAATACCAATATACCATTTCAACATCATTTTGAAGAATAAAAGGTTTTCAGTAACAAGACTGGATATCATGCATGCTCTCCAAAACACCAAGTAAAATACTTAGAAGCATGACCATAAACCAAGAAGAGATGAGGCAATTTTTTTGAAAAAGTCCTTTGTTAGAATATAGCAGAATATCTCCAGTGTATCTTAGAATATTTTAGAATATCTTAGAAGATCTTTAGAATATATTGTGGAATCAATTAGTCCTCTAATTGAGGAAACAATCTTAGGAGTTGTTTCCTAATTTCATTGTGTTTCCTTATTTGATTAGGGTTTAGGAGTCTATTTTAGTGGGCTTGGGCTTGTTCGAGTAGTACTACACAAGTACTTGACCTAATTCTTAGTATAAATAGATGTCATTGTTTTGTATTTTAAACACACCTTATCAATCCAATCTCATATTATCCATTAGTATTCATATTCTTTATTCCTTCTTCCCTACCTAAACCCTATAATTTCAACATCTATTAACAAGTAATGATACCTGTAACAAGCTCGCCTGAGGGTAGCTTTATAACTGCTTGGATTGCTGCCTTATGAGCCTCCCAAATCTCCATAGGTTGCCCACTCTTCCACCGTCTCAGGGTACTGCATAAGAAAGTCAGATAGTAAATAAACATAAGAGAGCTACAGAAGAAAATCTTGAGGAAAAAAAAGTCTAAAATAATAGTTTGCAAAACATGGATACAAAAAGTGGTATTGAAAGATTCTATTTGCAGTCCCATGAGATAAATGGAGAACTTAATATGTTGAGAAGCCTATACTATAAAAAAATTCCAAATTGATTTGTGCCAATCCTAGAGCTACACTTGGAGCAAATGGACTTGATTATATGCAATTCAAAAATTATATCATCAGTATTTCAGCCAACCATCATAAAGTTTTAAACAAGGGATCCAAGTAAATTGAAAGAAAATTGGACTCTACTCATGCCGCTGGTCTAAAAAATAAAAGAACAAAGGAAAACCCAAGTAAAATTTCAGCAGCAGCAACACAAGCAGGCATGGCATTGTATATGTAGTTTATTCACAAGCCCAACTCAACAACTAGAATGCACCACTCTAAGTTACGAACCGCTCATTAAGTGAGTTTTATATAAACCCTCTCCAAAAATGTTAAGATGAATTTACTACCTAACACGTGCCCAAGGAAAGCAAGCCAAAATTTGAAATACATAAACTAGTTCAACAAACTTAAACCGAAAATATGGTAAAAGCATGTAAGATATATCATATGAATGCAGCTTCCGAAACAACAATAAGTTTCAAAGTTATCTAATGCTGAAAGATGATTTTCTAGACAAACAAGTGTCAATGAATAATCATAAATAAAGAAATCAACTGTTTTAATGCTAAGCTAAGTAATAAATCAATGAGCCACCTCATATATCACCCAGACTCCCTAACCTCCAATATCATCATTATAACTCACCTATCACCATTCAACCAAGGCAAGCACCTTATGCAAACAGCTAACTTCTATGACATAAAAAACTCAAATGAAGGCGACTATTTAGCAGAGTAGCTAGGGGTGGCAATTCCCAACCCTACTCACGAACAAAACTCTGACTCGACCCTGTAATAAAGAGTTTTTGTTTAGAATAGATGTGTCCAGCTCAAAAAAGGGTCAGCCCACCAGACACAAATAAGAAACAGGTTGAATCCAGCAAACCCAAAATTGGCCCTTAATTGACCAGTTTATTTAAATAGGTATAAGTGGGTTAACCCATTCAACCCGTTTTGTACCCTTTTAGTGTTTACATCTAAAAAGGCCATTGTGGCATAGAAATTACAAATTTTAGTAAGTGATTGATAATGCTACACTTGCTACAAATTACATAAACGATAAACCCTTCCATTTTATTACTTTCCTTTGATTGCCGCCTCCTCCTGTGGGTTTGCTCACCATTCATGTTGCAAGCAAGACTGCGACAGTAAGGACCATGACTTACTTTATGTCCAGGCTAGTTTTAGTTTGACTCTTATTTTATTTTATGAACTTATTGTGTGAAACATTGATACTTTGAAAAGTAAATTGATTAAACAGGTACAATCAAGGTGAACACTTTCATAGAAGGTTAAACGAGTAGCATCATACTTCTTAAACTTGACCTGTTTAATAGAATGGTTTAATGAATAGTGTTAGGGTCAACCCTGTAACGTCCCTAATACCTTGTTTGGTATCATCCAATGGAAAAGAAGGAATGCTTCTTTTACTTTGTTAGGTTTCATAAAGGAAAAGAATGGAAATGTATGTAAATAAATGTCAAATTATTTTATTACCCTTCATCTAATAAAGTGGGTAAATTGGGAATTTGGTTTCCTTTCCCTTCCAATCCCTCCAAAAAGGGAGGGAAGGAAAAATGTAGAGCCCATGGAAAGGAAAGGAAGATGAATCCCTTCCTTTCTACCCTTTTATGGATACCAAACAAGGGAAGAGGTATCCAGGTATCCCTTCCTTTCCTTTCTACCCATTTTATGGATACCAAACATAGCATAAGGATATGTTAGGGATGGAGGAGTTTGGAGGGAAGAGGAACTGAGGAAGGGAGGGGTAATTTTTCATTTCTAAATTAAGATAAGAGTACATACCCAATTTGGTCCTCTAAAGATACACGGGACATCAGTTTGGTACTCTAATTATTTTTTAGAATGACTAATTCGATGTCAAAAATGACTTTGAAAGATTAATTTGATGTAAAAATAAACATTGGAGGACTATTTTGATATCAAAAATGATTGAATGATCAAATTGACATCTTGTATTTTCAGAGGACCAATTTAAGTATTAACTCTTAAGATCATTATAAAATGTTTATAAAAATAAATAAGAGATAATTAAAAGGTTACCTGATAATCTCTCATTTTAAAAAATTATCAAATAAAGAGAATATTTATTTAAAATAAAAAAAACTACCCATCCCTATCCCTCCTTTCCATTCCCTTCCAAACCCCACCATCCAAACATACTCTAAGCAGCACTATCCCTAATAGCAGCACTAACCAAAACTACACAACACTAGTGACAAGTAAGGAATCCTTACACAAACCACCAAAAAAATAAGGAAGAAAAAGGAACCCAAATTTTTCATCAACTCACCAATCAATAGAAGAGGAAACGATATCCCCATCATCGAATGCAATGCCGGTAACCTGCAATTTATGGCCCTTGAGCTCGTGCACCTTCTCCCCACTCTTCAAGTCCCACACCAACACGACAGTGTCCATGCCACCGGACACAATCCCACCTTGTGGGTATTCATCGTTCGGGGAAATCCAGGTCAAGGGTCCCACAAAACTCGAATGCCCCAACAGAATCTTCGAACACAGAAACCTGCGTTTCTCCGAAGGATCCAGAGACCAGAACCGAACCGTTCTGTCCCTCGACGATGTCGCTATGCCCTCATTACCACACACACATATTCCGCGAACCTGATGATCAAGTTCAACAAAAAAAAAATTAAGAAAAAATAATAATATGTATATCAATTAGAAATTGTGAATGGAACACTAATTAGAAAAAAATAAAAATAAAAAATTGAAGGTGTGTAGTTGATGAGGTTGAAAATGTGATGAGAGAAGAAAAAGGAGGGATCTTACGTCGTCTTCGTGACCACGAAGTTCACAGCGTAACTGATAGTCTTTGAAATCAATGTCCATGAGAGAGAGAGAGTGAGAGTTAGAGAGAGAAAATCAAAGGTTTGGCTATGAAGAACGCAGAGGAAGAAAAACTGAGCTGAGGGGTGAGTCTTCCTCCTCTTTACTTCCTTCGACTTTTTTCTTTTCTTTAACACTTTCTCTTTTTCCTTTTTCCTTTTTATTTTTTATTTTTTCTTGCGAGCCCCTTTTTTTAAGGAGTCTTCATGAATTGGGTTCGTTCGGGTTTGGACGAAAAAAATATTTAAACCGATTAACTTTGATCGAGTTGGTTTAGTTTGGTTTCTGAAAAAAATTTCAAGCAATCCGAACCAAACCAATCCGATTAAGGTTAGGCTGGTTTGATTCGGGTCATTGGGTTATCCAATCATTTTTTCACATAGAAAAATTACAAACCTACTATTACTAAATTCTTTAAATTCAATTTGATAATTACATATGAATTTTATGCATACAAGTCTTTTAGTATAGTACAAGTATTAAGATAAAAGTAAAATCAAGTTTGGGAATAAATATTTCAACGTCTCAAAATCATCATAAGCTTCATTTGTAATATAAATGTATGACATTAAATATATTCTGCTTCACAAAGAATGTTATATATATATATATATATATATATATGTAAATAATTAAATGATTGAGGCTTGAAAATAGAAATTAAAGATATATCATTGTATCTTAAGCTTTTAAATGAATGAAAAGCTAAATGATAAGAAGATAATATCTAAATTTTTATTACTCTTCGGGTCATTTCATCAGGTCATCGGATTATAAAATGTAAAATCCGTGAACCGAACCAATCATGATCGGTTTTAACCGAATTAGAACCGATTAGACCCGATAACCTAAACCGAACCGATTTTTTTAAATTAGTTTGAGTTGATTTGTCAGGTTGATCAGGTCAACCTGATGAACCTGAACCAATAAACACCCTTACCTTTTCTTATTAGCTAGGAGACTGTTATTAGAATGGTCCAATAACTTTTAAGGTTGGCTTGAAAAAAAGTATTTTTATTTTATTTTTGAATAAAATTAATTAAATATTTAATTACTTTAATTAACAATTTATAAACAATTAATTTCGAATTAAATATTAAAATAAAAATAAATTATTAATTAATTATATATAAATTATTAATTAAATACTTAATTAATTTTATTTAAAAACTAAATGAAACTACTTTTCTACAAATCAACTTAAAAGTCATTTTTCCTATTAAAATTTAGGTAGAGAATTAGAAAATGGGGAGTGGAGGTATCAAAACCCCTACATCAGGGAATTTTATGCCACTTTAATAATTTAAACCCTGTACATGAGGAAGTATATTTAGCAGAATATATATTTAAAATGATTTTAAATTGGATTTAATTTCTATCCACTGTCAGTGTAAAGTTTTTTTTACGCTATCATTCAATTATATGTTGACACATCATTAAAATAGTTAGACTTTCTAAATAGTAGTTGTAATAGTAAAACTCTCTTAATAATTTGACAACACATAATTAGATAACAGTGTAAAAAAACTTTACACTGACAATGAATAGAAATTAAACTCTTTTTCCTAATGACATGTGACACATTTTATGAATTGCGTTAATTTAAGTGACGCAAAAGACTAGTGTAAATGTCTATGTGACATAAAAAGAAAAATGGGATGTCGCTTCAGATGTGGCAAAAATAACTTCAAAGTAGAAAAGTATTTCCAAACTACAGCAATGTGATAAATTATTTTTCTAAAACCTCCAAGTGGGTCAATTGCTCAATATATACTCGTGTTTATGATTTTGTCTCTTTTTTATATCAATATTCTCCTGAGTATTGTGGCGATGATGCGAGGTGGTTATGGAGGAAATGAGAGGAGAATGAGGCTTTTTATGACCATTTCATGTTAAAACCTAATAGTGACGTTTGAAGTTTGAATTGTCATGAAGAGTAAGAAGAAAATAAGAATAAGACTGCAACTAGAGACAGAGTGACGTGAGGGGGCTTGAGGTCCCAAATTGGAGAAGATGCATGAACGTTAGTGAAATATTAGGTTAGACTAGGCAAAAGTTAAACTTTACTAGGCTTTGGATGAGTAGTTTGACAGAAGCTAAATTGATGTGCAAAAAAAATAAGCAATGTGATTAGGCCAACCTAAACAATAATTGAGCTACTTTGCCATGGTCCTATTTTTTCCAGCTGACAAACATAAGATCCAATCCAAAAATTTCTCAAGCCATGTGAGTAGGCTTGTTGGACTGGACTCATTTTAACAAATTTATGATATCATCATTATAAATAAGGTCTTTCACTTTTAATAATTAAAAAAAAAAAAAAACTTAAGCTTTCATTATTTTGTTTTACCATTGTGTTGAGTCAAACGCGCATTTATATAACATGAATTGGTGTTACTTTTTTAAATGGTGTTTGGTGTCAATATCATTATTAAATTGATTTTTCTAAAATAAAATTATGAATTTTATATGTTTGAAAAATGAAATATCATTAGAAAAGAAAAATGCGTCAATTGTAATTGAGTTTAAATCTTATTCAAAGATTGAGCTGACCCATTTTTGACAATTATTATAGACTTTTTAGCTGTTAAAGTGCACCTAACAAGGATATGAGTAATGTATACTCGTGTTTATGCTCACGTATACTTTTATTATGATTTATGACTATACTTGTGTTTATGCTCTTCCCACTTTTGCTATTGTTGGTGTAAAAAACCTAAAACTAGCTTTGCCAACAAGGCTAACTTCTACACTTTCACCATTGTTCTAATGCAATGAGCTTCACCTAGAAACTCTCTTAAGGAGAAAAATTATGTCATTCCATGTGAGTTCTTGAAGGACAAAAGAAATTTTTATAAAAAATGCTGATTAAATAGTAAATGAGTGCATTTGTAATGAAAAAGTTAAAGAGCAACAAAGAAGCAAAGATTATAAGGAATAAATTGGAATACAACAAAATTGAATTGGGAATGGAAATGAATAATAAATGACAATGAAAGGAAATGGAAAAGTGGTAAAGGTGCTAAAAACTATAAACAAAAACTAGTAAAATAGCCGAAATGTAAAGGAAAGCTGATAAATTGAAGAAAATAACAAAGTGATTAGGCCAACCCAAAAACCATCAAGCTGGCCCGCCATGGCCTTATTTTTTAAACTGACAAACATAAGGTCCAATCCAATTTTTTCAGAGCCACAAGAGTACACTTGTCGGACCCAACTCATTTTAACAAGTCTATAATACATCATTATGATAAATAAGGCTTTTCACTCGCAATAAAAAAAAATTAAGCTTTTAATTGTTTTTTAAGTTCCTGTTTGTTTAACCTTTATGTTAGGTCAACTGAGCATTTCTACAATGTGAACTAATGATGACATTTTTTAATGGTGTTTGGTTATTGTCTGCACTAGAAAAATGAACGTTAATTAGAGGGAGAATGAATTAATTCCCTCTGCATTAAATATATAGCAATCTCACCAATGCAAGTGAATGTTTAGTGTTGATGTTACATTATTACCGTCAGTTTTGCACTTTCAAAGGTGACCACGTTCACATACGTTATATCCAATACTGCTACCTAGAATAACAAAATTAATTTTATAATTTTTAAGTATTGTGATGGTAAAAAATAAATGAAATATAAATAATTACCATGCATAATTGTAATGTGATTTTTTTACAATATTCAACTAAAATTATGTTAATGTCCTTTATAATAATGTTGCGTCTAAAAGTACTTTTATTTTACATTATCTAAATAAAATAATTTATTTTAATTTATTTTTAAATATTATTAATAAAAATAAATCAATTATTTTAACATTAATTTTATAAGAATAACTTTTTTTTACAACCTAACCCAAAAGAAAGTTAATATAGCTGGCATAGATGGCATCACATGCCTCTTTGAGTGATAGCATAATTTTTTTTTCTTATAAGTGAGTCAAAATCAAATTTATATAATTATATTATATAAAATACTAAAACCCAAACATGAGATATATATTAAAATATCTCACGTTTGGGTTAGAACTCGTGACAACATGCGGCCACTGACTGTTATGCCACCGCAAGTGTCAAATCTCACAGTTGGTCATCTAATATATCACAATACTCGGTCCTGGAAATCTCAAATGGTAGCAAATATATTCAGTCTTGAAGATGTTGTAGCAATCCTACGCATCCCACTCCATTACAATGGTGAAGATCATTTGCTTTGGAAACCTACTCCCAGCGGTTGCTACACCGTCAAGTCAGCATACTATATATGTATGAATGAAGTACACTCCACAACTCAACCTGTTTCTGTAGCAGCATCTTTCAATTTGGAATCGCATCTGGAAGTTGAATGTTCCTCCAAAACTTCGCTCATTCTGTTGGAGAGCCGTTAGGAATTGTCTTCCTACAATAGTTGTTCTTCAAACAAGACATGTTCTATGCCCTCAAGATTGTCTAATGTGTGACTTCCCTGTTGATAATACTTGGTAGGTCATGTTCTCATGTTATTCTTAGCTGGAAGGAGCTCAAGCTTTGGGATCATATTGAGCCTGAATTTCTTGTTGCAAAAGATTTTCAAGAGCTTTTTTTCAAGCTGTTGAATGTTCTCTCCAAAGACAAGTGTGACATCTTTGCAGTAGGGCTTTGGAGTATTTGGAAGTGTAGAAATGCAAAGATTTGGGAGGGAAATTCAATGAACCCACGAGCTGTCTTTATACTTGCCCAAGATACTGTTCACAATTGGCAGTGGATTCATAAGCATGCATCTCCTAATGTGGCTCAAGTAGATATCGATAGAGATCTAGTGTGGCAAAAACCAAGTGATGGCTTTCTCAAATGTAATATGGACTATGCTAATTTTCCTAATAACAACCTTGCTGATGTAGGTATCTGTTTTCGGGACTCTGCGGGTCAATTTGATGCTGCCCAATCGTCTTGGTTTGCCTCATATGCCACGGTTGCTGAAGGAGAAGCTTTGGCTCTCTTGAGATCAATTCAATTAGCTATCAATCTTGGGTTTGGAAGTGTTCTTTTTGAGTCGGATTGTAAGGTTATCGTTGATGCTATTTTGGGTACTCATCTATATATAAATGAGTTAGGGACCTTGATTTCTCAAATTAAGTCCTTGCTCCCATCCTATGCAAACTTTAAGTTAGCTTTTGTAAGGAGGCAAGTCAATAAGGTTGCTCATGCTCTGGCAAAGGCATCTCTTTAAACCATAGTCTCCATAACTTTTATCATGTTCCTCCTTGTATTGATCTTTTGATTCAAGATGAAATGAAATGAGTGCAATTTCCCTAAAAAAAAAGATATATATTAAAATAAACTTGTACACACAACACATTTAGTTCAACGAGTCTCTCACAAAAGTAAAAGATTCATGTTCAAACTCCTAATCTCCTAATACTTTATCTAAAAGTTTTGTTGTTCTTTGCTCGTGATAAAAAAAGAAAAAAACTTTAGCTAGATAAGTGGGTTTGGATCTAGGGCCGTCAAAACGGGCTAAACATGTCAGGTTAGCCTGCTTATCCGTATAAATTATGTAAGTCAGACTTCAAAATTAATGACTTGTAAAAACATGGTAACTTTTTTTTTTCTAGTCAACCACCCTAATTAACCATTTGAGTTGAGTGACACCCCATGGTATCCTCACAGGTTAGGCTCTTTGGGACCCTTATAGGATTAATTCACGGTCAGTAGCTTAGAGTACAAGAGTTCTCGCTGCCTCATAACTAAAGCAACTCCCACTGGGATTCGAACTTGCATCTTATCTTGTAGGGACTAGTCTGCTTACCAACTCGACCAACCCTCAGTTGGTAAACGCAGGTAATTTTAGCTAAACATGTTTAACACACCAGTTGAACGGGCCATTTGCATTATTTTATTTTATTTTATTTTATTAAGTTTTAATATGTTTGTGCCAAAAACAAATTTCAATTTAAAAATTTAAAAGTCAATTAAACACTCTTTTCTCAAGGAAAAATACAAAATGCACATATTATACAAGTTAGCAGTGGCACAACCTACATACAAATACATTCTTCAAATTCTATAACTTTATGTATTTATTTGTTTGAATTCTCCCTTAACTCTTTGAATAATATGAAAGTATTCAATACTATATGTCTATGTAATATAATATTTCATTTAAGATTATTATATTTAAATTTATTTTAAAATTTACAAGTAAAACAAAAAAAATTATTCGTGAGTCGACCTATTTAAACCCATGAATTAATGTGTGACAAGTCGAAGTCGAGTTAATTGATTTATAACCTATTTAAACCCAAATAATTTTAACTTGTCTTATTTAACCCATAACCTGTCACAAACAAGTTCTAATGGGCTGAGCTGATGCATTTGACAGTCCTAGGTCTGGTAACGTTAAACCTAAAGTCTAAATCCCTTTATTTTTTGGTACATAAAAAAGAAAAAGAAAATTATGATCTAACAAAACTAATTCCCATGGAATTAGCAATAAGTAAGGGTCCCAAACTTGGAGGGGACAGGGACCAAAAGGAGTCACGAGCATCACCTTGGGCACCAAGCTTAGCAAAAAAATTTACACAAAAATTTGCCTCCTTTAAGACATGAACAATCTTCAAATCCTAAGCAAAACCAAGGCCATCTTTGATTTCTAACATGATAGACCCATATTTGTGGAAAGGAAGACTCAGTTTAGTGATTACGTGCACAACCTCCTGAGAGTTGGATTCACAAATCACCCTTCGAAAACCATTGTCCCAAGCACATCGAATACCTTTCAAAATAACCATTAATTCAACATGGAGGTTGTCTGAGAAACCAATGGAGCTAAAGAAGCCAGTAATCCAAGAACCATTCTCTCCCTTAAGCACCCCTCCAAAACTAGCTTCCCCTGGATTCCCAAAGGCACTATCATCCACATTCACTTTAGTAACCCCTAGTAACCCCTTAACTAGGATAAACACAGCCAACAAACTGAGGAGGGTGTATATTGCTGGAGGCAAAAAGAAAGTAGAGTAGCAAAAATCTTCTAGCTAAAGAATATTTAAGAGAAGCTCATTGATAGTGAAAGGTTTTAGCTGGATCACATGGCATTCCTATCCCTCCAAAACCACCAAATGGTGGACAAGAAAAGAATAACACCAGTGTAAGACACTAAGCAAGAGAGCCAATCATGTAAGTTATAGCTCCAAAAGGGTAAGTCCTGGGTGTAACCCAACTTGAGCCAAATGATCTGGGCGTGAGGGCAATCACGGAGGCAATAGAGAGTGTCTTTAAGAGGGTGTTGGCAACGCTCACAAACTAAGCTCGATGCCATGCCACGCGAAGCACACACACTATTAGTTGGGAGTGCATTCTTCATAAGAAGCCAAACAAAGAATTTGATCTTTTAGGGGTCTTCAGCTTCCAGATCCAATTCCAGCTGATGGAAGGAGTAAGGACCCTATGATGGCTTAACAACCAGTGATAGCTTGAGCGCTTAGTATACTTATCGTAATAGTTCTCATTCTAGATTAAGCAGTCTAAAAGTGAGGAGTCTTGAGTAAAAGGAGTTGCTAAAACGACAGGCAAGACCTTCATAGAGATAGGTGTTTGTAAACTATCCAAGCACCAATTATTGTGAACCCATAGGCCCTTGACACTAAGGCCAGAATCAATGATGTGGACCAAGTCAACTAAGTTGCAAAAGGGGCTAAGAGGGAGCCAATGGTCATACTAGAAAGAAACCTCTCCTGCGCCAATTCGATATCTGAAGCCAAATTTCAAGGTCAAAGCAGATTTTACAATGGACCTCCAAATGTACAAAGGTGTAGAAAGAGTGTTGCTAAAAAGCACATTAGCCCCACCACCATATTTATAGGAGAGAATTGAGACCCAAAACTTGTTCTTCTGGTGCATAAGATCCCAAACTAGCTTACCTAGTAAGGCAGTATTTGTGAAGTGAGCCACCCTAACCCTTAGCGCACCAAAACACCGTGGGCAGGCAATTGTGTCCCAATTAACAAGATGATGGCCCCTTGATTGGTAGTTTTTGGACCAAATGAATCTCCTGACCTCAACATCAATCTTCTTACAAACACTTTCGAGGACCCAAAGATTTTGCATCCCATGCTCCGGGATGGAGGTAATGATCGAGTTGGCCAAGGTTACTCTACTCGCTTTGTTCAGAAGTCTGCCCTTCCAACTAGTGAGCCTGTGTTGGATTTTCTCCAAAATAAAATGAAAGTCAGATCTCTTGACCCGTCCTTATAGCAGGGGGAAACCAAGATACTTCCCAAGATTCCTAGTAAAACGAATAGCTGAAAGACTAGTGAATTTCTCCTACTTACTCCAAAGCACCTGTTGGGAGCACATAGCTTTAGATTTGTCAATATTAACTTTGAGACCATAGGCTTTGCAGAAGTCATATAGGACAGAGGTAATGAGGCAGACTTGGCTTTAAAGAGAAGCACATCATCATCAAAGAACAAATGGGAGACCCCCATATCACCCTTGGAGATATGGACGGGTAACCAGTCCTTGGAGTAGACTTTCTCGGTGATCATAAGGGCTAATTTCTCTATGCAAATAACAAATAAATACGAGGAGAAGGGATCTCCCTGCCTAAGGCCCCTAACAGGAGAGAAGCTAGGCAATTTAACACCGTTCCACAGCAAAGACAACGAAGAGGAGGTAACACATGCACTGCATGATAAGCTTGATGGTTGGAGGAGGAAAGCCAAAGTCCACCAAACAAGTCTCTAGAAAATCTCAATCAACACGGTCATAGGCCTTCTCAAGATCCACTTTAAAGGCTTTTGCTTCTAGTGTCATGGCTCTCAGTAATGCTTGAAGAAGAACGGTTGAAAGCCATGAGGGTCCGGGGCTTTGAAAGGCTTCATGAATCCAAGTGCTTGTAATGTAAACCTCATCTTTGGTAACAGGTTTAGTGAGCTGGTGGCAGCCATCATGGTTTAGAGACAGGACAGGAGTGAGTCCAATTAGATAGCGTTGGGTTGAACTGCCTCTTTGGAACAAAAAAGAGTTTTGAAAAAAGTCAAAGCCTCTGCTCCCAGTCTAATACAATCCGTACACCACTCACCATCGTCCAATAGGATTCCATTAATTCTGTTGCGTTTCCTACAGATAATGGTTTGTTTGTGTGTGGAAGAAAGTAGAATTCTTATCTCCAAACTTCTCCCAATTCTCCTTAGATTTTTGGAACCAGTGGATTTCTTATTGGTGGAGGATGGTGTTATATTCACGCTGTAAGGATTGCTCAAGATTGACCAAGAAGATAGAATCAACAGCCTCTCAAGTCTGAACCCATTTTTAAGTCTCTACCAGCGATGACAAAATATTAAAACAGGGCACCACAAGAGATGGTGGCAAGATTGGTAATTCTAGACATTTTGCAGGCTATTTTCCAACGGGCTGTTTTACACTCTTGCTTGAGCTTTGGCTGTTAGCTAGCTAGTAAACTGTAGTATAGGACAGCTAGCTTGAAACAGTAGAGGGAATTATTGCAGAACTGAAACACCACATCACCAGATAGAATCCAGACATTACTTTTATCCAACACTTGAAGGAACCTCACATCAACCCTCCCATGTGTTAGTGTAAGTACCTCTTTGTTTTGTTGATCTCAACATCTGTTTGGGGGCTGAGAAAATGGTAGAAAATTGAGGAAAGGTTGGGGGGAAAAAGATGAGGCTGAAGCTCATTGTTTCACCGTCTCATCTCATAGCATGATCCTGGAATAGCTAAAACTAAATGACCTTGGTGGGTTTTTTATTTTTATTTAACTTATTTCTTGCAAGGGGCTATTGCTCTGTTTCTGAACTTCAAACCTTTTGTTTTTTGGTGCTAAAAGTCCTTGCTTTGCATGACTGTACTTTCTCCTGGTTTTCTCAAAACCAGGAAAGTTTGTTGGAAAGTGGGGCTTAATCCATTTCATCTCTTAACTTTTAAATGCCAGAGAAAGAAGGAAAAATCCTTGCCTTTTGCATAATGTGGCTTCGTTTTGTACACAAGGTCGTTAGCAGCTTCTTAAGTGATCACATTTATTGTTGGGATCATACTTGGGATCATACTTGGAATCATATTGCTAGGATGTTTGGATGCGTTCAGTTTTGTCTGTTTAGGCATGTTTATGATGTTTCTCTAGCTGATGTTAGACATGCCTGATATTCAAGGAGCTGGTGCTGTTAATATATATATATATTTGGCTGGAATTCGGCTTGATTTTAGATATGGACTTCCAAGATGCCTTGTGGTATAGCTCACCAGATTTTTTTTTAAAGAAAGGATGTTTTCCAGTCATAAATTTGGATAGATGTGTGTAACTTAGTTGGTAGTGTAATCCAGATTTTAGTGCATGAAAGATATAAAAAAAATGTTCTTGGGTTAAATGTATTCATGCTTGTGTACTCTCCATCTCAATCAATGATGTTATTATTATGATAGCAAAGCCATTTGATTTCTCCACAGTAAATCCCTTTGTTTGCATCCTAGGGAAACTATTTGATTTGCTTCTCTAAAACATGTTTGTACTCTGTAGTCTCCTGTCCCAGTGTAATACAATTGAAATATTTTAACCCAACAGAAAAAGAAAGATTACTCTGACATCCTTCCTGCTCATTGCAATATCCTTCCCTTCTCCATATAAAATATCATACATAGAAAGGTTGAATTTTCTTAAGAATGTAATTAATTACTCTGACCTTAATTTAATGGAATTTGTCCATTTGGGCTTAAATTGAAGTTATTGATGCGTATACGTTATAAGCATTGCTACCTATTCATCTGTTATGAGCTAATAAATTCGACATATATTCTTCTCCCCTAGTAGATATGCTTAGGCTTTCTTTCATGTAAATTTTCTTTCCTTCTATGCTTATATATTTTTGATGATACCTGATATCACTCAGTTCTTCCTGACTTTCTTCAGGGGTAAAGATATGGTGTCCTAAACTTTCTCCTAGGTACATTCATTTTGTGGCCAAACTTGTTAGAAATCCTTTCCTTATTGGGTTATCCAACTGCCAGAGTCCACTGATTTTCGGTCTGCATCAGTACAAGTAACCCAGCGGCAAGAGCATTTCTTTATAAAGACTTCCTGTTTTACCAACCCGGGCTTGTTAGTATCTTATATGACTTTAACAAGGAATAATTCTTTGTAAGTTGATTATTTCTGTTAACAATTCCTTGAGGAAGTAAATCTTGAAGAGGCAGTGTGGCTATTTTACTTTTGTAGTCTGTGATTGTTTTTTATAGCATATGGCGGTTCTTAAATCTGTAAGTTCAAATTTTGGAGCAAATAATCATGCACTAACTCCATTTAGAGTGTTAAGGGGTCTGGTTTGTCTACTAGTGTTGTTTTCAACAGCATTTATAATGTTAGTGTACTTTGGCTTTATTAGTGCTGTTATAGTGCGACTGTTCAGCATAAATTACAGCAGGAAAGCAACTTCCTTCTTCTTTGGTGCTTGGCTAGCTTTGTGGCCTTTTCTATTTGAAAAGATAAACAGGACTAAAGTTGTGTTTTCTGGAGACATTGTTCCTTCAAAAGAACGGATCTTGCTGATTGCAAATCATAGAACAGAGGTTGACTGGATGTATTTATGGGATCTTGCCTTGCGTAAGGGATGCCTTGGATACGTAAAATATATACTTAAGAGCAGCTTGATGAGACTACCAATTTTTGGTTGGGCATTTCATATACTAGAGTTCATCCCAGTGGAAAGGAAGTGGGAGGTTGATGAGTCAACTATGCGCCATATGCTTTCAACATTCAAGGATCCCCAAGATCCTCTCTGGCTTGCTCTTTTCCCAGAAGGCACAGATTTTACGTAAGCCACTTGTCCATGGTTCTTCTTTTTTTTACCCTTATGGTAATTAGCTACAACTTAGTACATATCTTTGCTTATGATCATCATGATACTGGAAAAAAAGTTTAGAATCATATGACTTTCTCATGAAACATCTATAAGAAGAAAAGTATAAGCAGTCGCTAGTCTTCAAATGGTGAGTTTGAAGGATAATTTTCTTCATCATCGGTTTGACTTGATATAGCATATGTAACTCAGTGTGTGTATTCTGTTAACAATTTCTCTTCACCTATCTCTTTCTTCGTGTAGTGAGCAGAAGTGCATTCGGAGTCAAAAATATGCTGCTGAACATGGGTTACCCATTTTGAAAAATGTTTTACTTCCAAAGACAAAGGGATTCTGCACCTGCATGCAAGAATTGAGGGGCTCTCTGAATGCAGGTTTTCCTGTCTTTCTTTATTTTATTTGTTTCTCTAATTATTAGTAAATGTATGCAACATTAGTTTTATTACTACTTAGTCCTTCTACTCATCCAAGAATTGTGTCACCCAGTCTCTTTTTGTTTTGACATGATTGATTGAGAAGTCTCCTCAAGCATTATCATCTGTCTAACATCATATAGCATGTGTCAAGGAAAAATACCAAGTGCTGTTACCTTGAGTTCATAAATATGCCACCTGATGGCTGGAGATCTTGAATTGTATTGTATGGAGTCTTTTTTTCTTTTTAGATAAAAGAATATATGGAGTCTTTTAATCGCAATGCTATCAAGTTAATGGAAGGTTGAGAGTGTAACTATTTTAAGTTGTTGATTCTAAGTTTCTAACATTACCTCCGATTGACTCTGTTTGATGAAGAAACATGCAAGCAAATGTATATATTTACCTTTTTGTGATTTTCATGAAGTTAGTTTAATTAAGTGGGATGCTTCTTGGTAGCCAATAATGATATTGATAACAGCAACAACAATAGTTTATCTGAAAAAAGCCAATAATAATATAGAGAATAAATGTTAGCGCTTTTAGTTGTTCCTTCTTGATGGCTTGCTAAGCTTGTTGGAGTCATTAACCTTGTGGTTTGAGTTTGGAGCTTCAGGTACTTCTGCAATTGTTACGTATATATTAAATTTTTATCTAATTTAGTGGGTTGTCGTCTAACTCTTTTATGGAATCCAAAATTTATTAATTTTTAACAGTCATATTGGTCATGCTCTTCAATTTCCAGACGTTGATGACAAAACATATTATACCTTGTTACATTTATATGTACTTCTCTCCACAATTCTTATTGTTTGCAAATTGCAAGAAGTGCTTCACTGCTTCTCTTGTCTGAGTTAATTCATATTATCCTACTTCTACCTCAGATTATTTTAACTTTTCATTGTCAGTTTATGATGTGACCATTGGCTACAAATACCGGTGTCCATCTTTCTTGGACAATGTCTTTGGGGTAGATCCTTCTGAAGTTCATATTGATATCCGACGCTTCCCCCTTGATTGTCTGCCAGTATCTGAAGATGAAATTTCCATGTGGTTGATAGATAGATTCCAGTTTAAGGACCAGTTGCTTTCCAATCTTCAATTTCAAGGTCAGTTTCCTGATCAAGCAACAGAAAGGGAGCTGTCTGCTGCGAAGAGCATTTTAAATTGTATGACAGTTATTATGTTGACCAGCACATGTTTGTACTACATTTGTTCCTCTGTCTGGTTTAAACTTTATGTGTCTTTAGTCTGTGCTTATTTGGCTCCGGCTACATATTTCAATGTTCGGCCGCGGCCAATTCTTGCCTTTTAAGATTATATCTAATTGTGACCTTTCAAAAACTTGACTAGACACTGTCAGTTTGAGATCCTGTCTGATTGTTGTTGCAATATTAGCATTGGACTTGCTATTACTGCAATTCCCTCCCTTGTTTGAAAAGTAGGTTGATTAATTTGATAGAATGATCAACCAAGATTCTTATGAATATGTTATACATGGCCAACCAACTTTCAGCTAAGATTTATTGTGTTTCTCATTGCTTTTCCTTAGGGGTACATGTGGATTGCAATATTGTTTTGCAAAACTTTGGCTCTGCCTCTAAGACAGGATTTTTGCTTCTCTTAGTTGTTGGAATAATACAATTTTTATCTCTCTATGCATCTGCCTTTTAATGATTAGCCTTTTGGGGGAGTTACGTGTCTCCGAACTTCCCACACCCAAGTTTCCTGAGCAACTTCTGCAAGCATGCAAATATTTGGGTAAAATGTATCATCAAGATTCTGTTCCTTCTGCAAGGATACAAACATGGTGTAAGTGCTCCTTGCAAAGGAAAGGAAAAGGAAATGGCTAGATTGAAGAGCTATGACAAGATGAGTCCACGGCTTATTTTTATGAAGCTTGTGGCCTACTTTTCTTGTAGTTCAACTAGAAAATCCCTCTACTCACCCTGGTGCTGGAGACTGCTTACTCAAATATTGTAAATCATAACAACCCTCCTTGAATTTGAGGTTAAGAATGCAAACATTTTGTTTTTGTCCTTGTAAAATTATAAGAAGCCTACAGTGAAAAGGTTGTTAACTACCACATTCCAATGTCAATTAGGCAGCACTCCTTCCATTCTGCTCCCATACTCTCAAATTTCCGTTTTCATTTTTCTTGGGAGATTGTTAATTATTGAAACTGTCCAATAAAGCAATGAAAATAGCTTAGGCACCGTCCCATTGTCTCCGGAATAGAATTTTTGGATCATGTGGTCCAAAGTTTTAGAGTACTTGAATGAAGAACATGTTAGATGAGAATCCAAAAAAAAAAAAAGTTTTCCTATTCCTATTGAATGAAAAAGTAGTAGATCATAATTGAAATTTGTAATTTTTATATCTGTATAGGGAATGTAGTCAATATCCACCCTAGATGGTTGACAAATTTTGCTCAAATATGTATTCCTCGTTATGGGTTCGTGGGAACCATTACACATGTTATCCAACTGCTGTATGCCCATTCTTCTCCTTCCAATCACATCAGGGTAACATATACATGTTATTACAACTGTAGTATCTTTGTAAATGTCCTATCTTTTTATTTTTCATGGAGTAGGAAGATGCATTGGTATACAGAAGCAACCTGCTTGGATCATTCTAAGAAGAAATTTTTTAAGTGAAGTTGAAGAATTTTTATTTCTGCACCAAATAGAGGAAGAAATTTTTAGTTTAGTAAAGAAGATTAAGTTCTTTTTATCTTTATCATTTTTCCTTTTATGTTTTATTGAAGAGTGAGCATTAGAATTTTATTGGAAGTTTGAAAAATTAATCAGAAAGGCCATGATACCCATAGAACACAACATTTCTCCTTACATGATTGACGACATCCACCTAATTTGCCATCTATTTTCAGTGCTTATGCTTTATCAACTTCATCATCAATCGCCTACTCCATGTCACTCCCTTTTCCCACTTTTTAAGCATTGCTATAAGATACAGCCCTAATTGGGATTTTTCATACAAATAGATAGTATAAGTTTTTCTTTTTTCCCCTTTTTTTCTTAACGATATAAATGGATGGAACAAGAATGCTTCATGCGGAAAAGACCATTACTGTAGATAGTGGTTCAGATATGCTGGTTCTTACAAGAGTTCGTTACAGGTAAAGTCTATCAGAATTTGACAATAATCAAAGCATTTAGATGATAGTCAATCAAGATTGGCTCAACTGATAAGATTAAAATATATCGATCAAAGGTTCGATTTTTGCTGGTGATCATTCATTAGTAGATTATCTGTAAGTTCTACTGTATAAGTCATCGTTGAAGATTGTGGCATGTGACATGTTCTAACTTTAGAATGGAACAACCTCACCTCCTCTAAACTTATTATTACCAAAAGAAAAAGAAAAAGCATTCAGATGATACCATACATTTCTCAATCACATCAATCACAATTCACAACCACCGAGGACTTCAGCACTTTCTACTTGAGGAGGGATCAGGGTTCCCTTAAACTACATTAATTAAAGACTCCCTCCCCTTATTTTTTAGTAATGCCACTCACATAATTAGGAAATAAAAAAATAATACTACTGTACATGTAAATCGTTAGATAGTTGACTCTATTAAATAACAGCTTGTAAAAAAAGTTATCTTTCTTTCTGTTATTTTGATTGCATGACTGTGAGTAGCTTCACACTAATTTTCTGTATGTGCGAAGTAAGCCAGATGGAAACCAATCAATCATTGAAGTATACCCTCCACAACATAGATATTTATCTTGGTTGTTTAATCAAGGTATAATTAACCTCTCAAGCTATTAATTTTACCTCAACAAACAAAATTCCACTAAAAACAAATTGAAATTGAAATCTTAGAAAGATATATTTACGTAAGTACTATATTGTCTGAAAATAATAAGAAATTTTAGCTGCCTAAGACACACCGAATGAATAAAATCCATGATATCTGAAAGTCAAGAAATTTCCTAAGTAACATCGTACAGATGAATTCTACAACAAACAACAGTTACTTGCTGGCAATGCAGAGGGACCATCTTCAGTTGTGGGGAAGCTTTATGATTCTCTGCAGAACAACCGTCCTAAATTTTCTACATTCTTCATAAACACTCACAGCTTCTACTTTATCTCCTCTATTGCAACCTTCACTGATTCTTCCTCAATGGAAAAATCCACATATAGAGACTCAATATCAACTTACAGCTGATGAGAACCCGGATGATGTCCAAGTCCTTTATATTGCATTGAGCTAATTACTTCCTTTTATCCTTTCAATGCATTTTCATAGTTCTTCCACAGCAGTCAATCCACTTTCCCATTGAACCAATTGTGAGCAGCTGCAACATGTGGAGAAGCAATAGTTTTTGTACAATTTACACTGGAACAAAGCCGTGGTCCATAGCTCTCTTATGTCTGTTTTGACTGTATTGCTTTATTATCTGATTCATCTTGTATCTTATATATTTTATCTTCTTTTTGTATCTTATTTGGATTCTGAATTATAATTTTCATTTATTAAAGGATTCATCAAACATTGCTTATATTTTTCATCGATGTCTAATTTATTTATCTTTTTCTTCATTTGACCTTGTTTAGTGTAATGACCAAATTGACCACATTTAAAACATTATATTTTTCTTAGAAAATTTTGGATTTTTACAGTTATTTCTTCACTTGTTGCGTTTATTGCTAATGGTAGATTTGTTGTTTTTGTTTTTGATGTTTTTAGGAGGGTAATTTCGACAAAAGCTTCTTAATTTTTTTTCTATTATTTCTGACTTAATTTTATTTTGAAGTTTCATATTTGTACATATACTTAAACCTTCATTTGTTATATAATTGATAATATGACCAAAAGTTAGTTGATCATAAATTGTTGTATCATCCTTTTGTTTTCTTATGGACTTCCTTATTTTTTTTCTGCAAATAGTTTTTTGGGAAGACAAAAGAATTCTTAAAAAATTTGTCTTACAATCAGCCCTTAAATATACTTCAGTGAGAAAAATATCTTTATAAAATCTGTCATCATTGGATAAGTTATATATAATAACTGTTCTGCTGATCTTTCTTCATATTGAATGGGATCTTGGGTGAAGTGTTCTGTTGGCAGTATAGTGACTATCCCATCTGGGGTTTGAACCAAGGTTCTGAAAATCGAACCGGTGATTGAACTGGTCAGGGGACTGATTTAAGGTTTAATGATCCAACCGTAGTTGAACTGTGGTCGAACCGGAGTATAATTAAATAAATTAAATATATTTATATATATATAAATATATATTATATACTAATTAAACAAATTAAAAATTATAAAAAACAACACAAATGATAAAAAATAGTTTACAGTTTATTTTTTGAGAGTCCAAAGCATTCTGTAACAGTATTATAGCCTATTTTTGTTTAAAAAAATTTCAGTTTCAGTTCAAAGAGATATATAATCAATTATACATTCAGTTTTTAAGCTTTTATATAATTTAAGTTTAAATATTTCATATAAAATTCTTTTTAGATTGACTTACATTCAATTTTTAGATCAAAATGACATTATTTGAATTAGCAATTTTTAGGTTGAACCTAATTGGACCGGTCTGGGTCGATCGGTTGAACCTAATTGGATCGGTCTGGGTCGACCGGTTCACCTGTTTTTGATCGATTCACCTGTTTTTGACTGGTTCACCGGTTTTTGACCTGGGCGGTTTTTTGGGTGGACCGGACCGGTTGGGTGACTGGTTCCCGGTCGAACCGGTCTGACTGGCCGGTCTGGTCCGGTTTTCAGAACACTGGTTTGAACTAGTTGAACTTGTTGTTCTTTATGTTTAACAGTGTTTGTTGTTGTGTATATCTTTCAAGTTTCAACATCTGTTAGGTAATTATGCTACCAGTCTTTTAATTGACCAGTAATTCCTGTTGTTAGCAGTCAGAACCATTCCGATAAATATTGGGCGTCAAAAAATTTGTGCCCCTTGTTTTCAGAGCTAGGCATAATCCTTTGTTTTATTGCACTTTTATTTGTTCTAAGGTTTCTTGGTACCTCCCACTATCAATCGTGTCATAGAATACAGATGTCAATGAATTGAATACTTTCTCAATGGAAAGAAATGATTTGATCGACATTGAGATTACCATGCCGGGTGAATGATAGTACATATAAGTAGTCTTTTGCTATCATTTTTTCCCTTTATTCCAATATTGGTTTTTATGAACTGTAAACTTCATTTTGATGGAAATGTCTACCATCATGATATTGATTTGTGAGGAAATGCAAATCTCATACCTCCGAAGAGAATATTAAAACCTGTTTAAAATTAAATATACACACTGTCATCTCATCTGTAGACTATTTCATGTTTTCACTTATCAGCTTCTGTTTCACTACAGGATTCTCACAGCTCTTTTGCTTGTTGAGGCACTAGCATACTGTATTTTTATGTTTCAATCCATTGCAAAACAACCATGGCAGGCACGTTTGTCTGAATTTTCTTTCCACCTTGAAAGTAGCAGCTGTCTTTGTTGGTAAGTACCAAATATACTAAAGTTTCAAAGACAGTGACTATGCTATTGCTAATGCTGGCAAGCCAAACGGCTTTTGAAATGACCTGTTGAGCAGGAAGCTTTGCTAAATGCGTATACATAACAATTGTAACCTTGGTTGGGGATGTCACATCCAATTCCTTCATTTTTCTGGGAGTCAGATGGAGAAAGAGCACTAAGCGCTTTCTTTACTTAGGGAAAGAGAGCAACTTATTATCTCAATGAGATTGGTTAACATGTGCATCAGTCCTTTTCTACTTATTCTGGGAAGATATTACTGATCCGTTAATCCTTATGAAAATATTTCAGTCATAAATTTATTAAGAACATAGAATCACAGAGTATGAGGTTTACAATGTGTACAGTATTTTTTTCAACAGAGAGGACAGTGTTCTTGCTCATCATAGATCAATAAACAACATTTGAAGACCATCATAACATTGAAAATTTTATTTGAGATGTTGGGACAGACTAGAATGCTGGCCTAGCACGGCTTAATAAGGTTTTAATCACAATGAAGCTAGCTTTTCTGGGCTAACTTCTTGACTGTTGTAGCCATGTACTTGCCTTGATACTCTGCAAGGGCCAGCTCTGTTTCACTTGCTTGCCTTGTTCCATCGCCAGCAAAAACTCCAGCACCATATGGAGATCCTCCTCTAATGGAATCCATGTTGAACATTCCAGCACCAAAGGAATAACCAATAGGAACATAGAGCATCCCATGGTGGACTAATTGTGTGATTGCTGTCCAACTACAATAATTGTTATATAAGGCATGTTATTGGTTGCAGGTTTATCTCCCAAAATCATGACACTGACTATTATTATAATACATGACAATCAGAATAACAATTCCTTCAACCCCCCCTCCCTCCTTTTGATTAAAACTAGACTACCAATCCCAGCTCCAAGATCAAACAATTCATGCACTGGAGATCATTTACCAAACTAACTAAAACTTTGAACCTCCACCAATGCTAAAGATGCACTGACTTGCACAGATCAACAGCGCATGAGGTGAAATACATATGTACTCTCCCTGTTTAGATGAACTATTTTAGTTGCTTATGAAATAAGTACCTTTTGAAACTAGTGTTGCGCAAATTCAAAGTAGTTTGGCAGTAGTTTATTCTAAATAACTTATCATATAGATATGATATGCATCATCTCGGCTCCTCTATCAACATATCAAGTTATGCAAAAGCTACTTTAGAACCCATTTTCAATCATAATAGTTATTAGTTCTTAAGCTGATAAAACTTGCACTATGAAGTATCAATTATAAACAGATAAACTTTTGAACTTGCATCAGCCAAGGCAGAAAATAAAAGGCTTACTTACGCTGTGGTTTCTTGGCCACCACCCTGAGTGCTAGTACTGACAAAAAACCCTGCAGGCACACCTGCCAGCTTCTGCTCCCTCCACAACTGTCCTGTTGAATCGAAAAAAGCTTTCATCTGTGCCGCCATGCTCCCATACCTTGTTGGAAACCCGAACAACAACCCATCAGCTTCAACCAACTTCTCTGCAGATATCAATGGCAGCTGATCATCCTTCTGGGGTGCCTTCATGAGTTGCAAGACCTTCTCAGGCAGTGTCTCCAGTACCCGGTACAAGACCCCTTCAACTCCTTCAATGGAATCAACCCCTTTCTTCAATGATCTTGCCAATGACTCCACATGGCCATACATTGTGTAGAATACAATGAAAACTTTCAGCTTTCTCACTTCCTGGACGGTCCCCTCTTGGCTAGCAGTTTTTGTATCATTTTTTGGGATTAGGCTTTCAATGCTAACAGGATCATTCTTTTCTGGTTCAAAAATTGGTGACTTTTTCTTGCTTGGTATGCAACCCCCTCCTTTCCCCATTGAAATCCAAATGGGTGTGTGTGAATACTAGCAAATATGTTAGCTAAGATAGTTTCTAAACGATGTACAGGCAATTATTGTCTTACTTGCAAAACAAGATACAAAGAGACAAATTGGAAGGAAACAAAAATATTAATTTTATGAATCAAATGTTGGTATCTGAAACTTTATGTAACCTCTGCTATAGGCTATAGAAGCTTGGGTTTGACTTCCCTTATGAGCTGTTTTTATCAGTAAGATAAGATGAATTAGATAATGGCCATTGACTGACATGCTGGCTCTTGAATTATAACGACAACTTCATACCTTTTATTTATTTATTTTAAACGAGCGCGAAACGTGGCATGTGCAGCTAGAGGAGACAAAGGAAATTGGCATAGAATCATGTTGATATGAAACTAGTTTTATCACTTGCGCGATATATTGGTGTGTTTATTAGATGTGTTTAGGTTTTTTGCATTATAATGTATTGTTTATTTTGACATTTATTATAACAATTTTTTAATCAAATTTATGCGCAAAAAATAAACGTAATCACTTTTTGATTTTATTATCTCAAAAGAAAAATAAAAAAACTCATAAAAATTAACATGATCACAAAGCATTTAATATATTTAGTGTCTAGCTAGAAGTAAAAAATAAAAATAATAACTATAAAAATAGAAAATTTGAAGTATTTGATTAAGGTTAAAAATATTTCAAATTAATCGTTTATTAGAGTATTTGTTTATTATAATAGGTATATAAGTATAATTGATATTTAATTATTTAAAAAATATTAACAATTTAAATATGTTATGATATAAGATATATGATCTTCCTTAATCATACTTCTTAGTAGGTAAATAAGTAATTATTATTTAAATTAATATAAAATATAAAAAGTTAAAGTAATTAAATTTATCACTTAAATAAAATCAAATCAAATATATTTAAAATTTGAATTGAATTTGAACTTTTTTAAATAAATTTTGCATACATAAAAAATAAGACTATATCAAAAAAGTAAAAATTTAAGGAAAAAAAAACTCATATATGAGTAACACGTGACATTGACCTACTTGTATAAACTTTATTTTATATAATAGTATATAGATGATATCATTAATCTTTATGAATTAATCAACAAAAACGCATATCACATAACACCAGTCATCGATGCAAAGCATTATAAATTCGTACGATAGAGTGATTAAGTTTTGAGTTTAAATCTTAACTAGTGCAGTCATACTTTTTTTTTATAGTAAAGTTCAATCAGAATTTAATTAGATTTAAGGATAATTGTTGGATAAGAGAAAATGATAAGAGTTATTTATTCATGAAAGACACCATAAACATGTCAACTCTCATTATGTCAAATTAATTTCAGTTAAGTAGCACTTTACTAAAATCATTTTCCTTGTTTAATCTGTAACATAAATAAATAATTTGGACAAAATAACAAATTAGTATTTTTCAAATGAATATATAATATCCAGTTTGACCAAATTTAATTATCTTTCCTGTGTTAATTAATGACGAGATGAGATCACCCAAGAAAACTCCAACATTATTGAAGACAAAGAAGTGGAGTGAATCAAAATCGTAGTGTTTTTATTTTTGTTGTTGTTACGGGTAGGCTATTCTTAGGTAAATTTTCACGTCAAATATATTCATTGCGTAGAAGTAAACTGAGTCAAAATCATAGTTAATGTGTCAGTCAATCCTGTCATTTTATTGTAAGTGTATATATACATAAACTGTAAGCGCAAGTCTCTAAGAAAGGAATGAGGGAAGTGACTTGTAGATGATCGAACCTTCGACATTTTAAAAACTTGAACTAATTATAACAATTAAGCTACAAGCTCGTTTCTTTAACAAAACTCAGCTTTCTTTCTTATTTCTACATTATATGGTTAAGATTAAGTGAGTCTTCTCATGTCTTTAAACACTAATATATATAAAGTGAAGACTATGATAGATTTTTTTGATAAATATTACCTGTAAAGATTTAAAATCTTAGCAAGTGTCTCATCTAAAATTTTAACAAGTGTAATTTAAATTTGAACTTAAATTTTATATTAGTAACACTTAAATATTGTAGAATGTACATAATTCATTTTTTTAATTGGATGTAATTAGTTGTTAGCTACAGCTGTCATTTATTCACATAGTTAGATAGTTAGTTAGCAATCGTTAGTTGCTTGCTGTATATATATATAACAGTGACTCTGTAGAATTAGTTAGTTAATTCATTTTCTGTATTTCTCAATATTGATCAATGAAAATGAGCTGAATGCTCTTTCTTCTCTCGATTCTCTCTGCCCCTATGTATTTCAACATGGTATCAGATGATTACTCCTAGGGGCAACGTTCTTCACGATGAACTCTGATTGAATCGATCGTCACGATCTTCATCGTGAGTTTCATTTTCAATTTCTCTTTTCTTTCTCATCGACACCTCATTTTGAAACCTAATCTCCATTTGTTTGATTCGCGATTTCTGTGCATTTCAATATTTCTGTTTGATTCGCGATCTCTGTTCGATTCTTGATTCTTGATTCTTGTTTCTTGCTTGATTCACGTTCTGTTTCGCGATCTCTCTTTTGCATTCTCTTTTTCCGTCTTGTTTTCTATCTTGCATTTACTCATGGCTATTGTGAACGATGAGAACGATAATGTCATACCTATTCCTAACGCCATACCTATTCCTCCTCAACTTCTTGGTGGAATCAACAATAATAACCCTAATCGTGGTTATCAACAAGATATGTTGGATCCATACTTCATGCATCCCAGTGATAATCCTGGAACTGCACTTGTATCTCCACCATTGACAAATCAGAACTATCATTCTTGGTCTCGCATGATGCTTGTTGCTCTGCAGTCCAAGAACAAATTGCGTTTCATCGATGGAACATTGCCTCACCCTGTTGGTGATGATAGGCAGACATTGGCTTGGGATCGTTGCAACACCATGATTCTATCCTGGATTGCTCATTCGGTTGATCCAGAAATCTCTCAAATTGTCATGTATATGAGCACAGCTGCTGAGGTATGGCAAGACCTGAAGGATAGGTATTACCAAGGAGACATTTTCAGAATCTCTGATTTGAAAGAGGAAATTTACAACCTCAAGCAGGGTGATTCCTCTATTAATGCATATTTTGGAAAATTAAAGAAACTATGGTTTGAGTTGGAAAATTTTCACCCCCTTCCTACTTGTGTTTGTGCTGTTAAATGCATTTGTGTTCTTCTTCCCAAGATTAAGCAATATAGGGAAGAAAATTATGTGATTCGATTCTTGAAGGGGCTTAATGAGCAGTATGCACCTGTCAAATCGCAAATCATGTTGATGGATCCTTTTCCAAACATCAACAAGACATTTTCTCTATTACTACAGCAAGAGAGACAGATTTCTGTCCCACAACTTACTCATGGAGTTTTAGCTCAATTTTCCAATTCTGGCCGAGGCAATTCTGGTAATGGCAGGGGATCTTCTAACAGAGGTGGTAGAACTTCTACTGGCCGAGGCAGAGGCACTAGAGTCTGCACATTTTGTCATAAAATAGGTCACATGATTGACACTTGCTACAAGAAACATGGATTCCCCCCACATTATTTTCAGAAATCTGCTGCTGTTAATAATTGTGCTGTTGAATATGATGAAGCTGAAGAAGATGCTAAGTCTCTTAAGTCAGCTTGTCATGAGGAAGATGGTGAGGATTCCAAGCAATTTGGTTTTACTCAAGAATAACATCAGGCATTGCTAGCCCTTCTCCAAGGCAGTAACACATCTCAGTCTCACTCCCTCAATCACATCACTTCGGGTTCAGCTCCTACCATGGGTAAAATCTGCCCTTCTACCACACAAAAACATGATCATTGGCTTTTAAACACTGGTGCAACAGATCACATCTGTTACTCCAGGTCTTCTTTTCAGTTTCTTAAAGCAATTAACCCAATTTCAATCAAACTTCCCAATGGCAATTCTATAATTGCCAATGCTGCAGGAACTGTTTTCTTCACAAATAACTTTTATCTTACAAATGTCTTGTTCATTCCTCATTTTTCTTTTAACATCTTATCAGTTCCTAGATTAACTTCTACCATTCATTGTGATCTTACATTTGATTCTGAAAAGTGTGTGATACAGGATGTGTGTACCTGGAAGATGATTGGAGCAGCTAAGTTGAAGCATGGACTTTACTTCTTGAAGTATCCATCTGTTCAGAAATCAAGTTTTCCTAAACCTTTTCATTTTGTAAATAGTCTTGTGGATACCAATTTTCATTTTCCCTGTATCAAACTTGTGACATTTGGCATATGCGTTTTGGTCATCCCTCTTATGAAACCCTTATGCACATTAATAAAGATTTTCCTTCCATAAAAGCTGTGAAATCTTCTATTCCTTGTGATACTTGTTTTTATGCAAAGCAAAAAATATTATCTTTCCCTCTTAGTTCCAATGTTTCTAGCCAATGTTTTGATTTAGTTCACATGGATATTTGGGGACCCTTTTCCATTCCTTCTATGCTTGGTCATAAATATTTCCTCACTGTTGTGGATGATAAGCGTAGGTTTACATGGATATTTTTAATGAAATTGAAATCTGAAACATCGATTCTTGTTAAGAATTTTGTTTCCATGGTACAAACTCAATTTCATACCACAATCAAGTGCATAAGGTCCGACAATGGTCATGAATTTCTTTTAAAGCAATTCTATGCTGAAAAAGGAATACAACACCAAACTTCATGTGTTGGTACCCCTCAACAAAATGGAATTGTTGAGAGGAAACATCAACATCTCTTAGGTGTTGCTAGGGCCATTTTGTTTCAAGCAAATTTACCATCTTGTTTTTGGGCACATGCCATCAATCATGTTGTTTTTATCATAAATAGGCTTCCAACCAAATATCTTTTTTTTAAGTCTCCTTTTTAGGTTTTAAATCATTCATTACTTGATTTTTCATCTTTAAAAGTCTTTGGTTCCTTGTGTTTTGCTTCCACATTGCAAGCCAATAGAAAGAAATTTGATCCTAGATCAAAGAAATATGTTTATCTTGGATTTCAAAATGGAGTTAAAGGCCATATTCTATTTGATTTGCATTCTAGAAATTTGTTTATTTCTAGAGATACTGTTTTCTTTGAAACCATTTTCCCATTTGCATCCTCACAAGAACCCACTTCTCTTCCATCACCTTCCAATTCATGTTTTCCTAATTCCACACCTTTTTATGACTTTCTTGATTTCCATTCCTCTTTTCCTGCAACTGTTACCTCTTCTTCAGTTCCAGAACAGCAACATTTTGTCCCCTCTGTTACTTTTATTTCAGAATAGCGACCATCTCCCATGCCCATTGCTGTTCCTTCCTCCTCTTCACTTCCTCCACCATAGCAGCCAACCATTTCCCCTACTTTGCCTCCTACTCGCAAATCAACAAGGCAAACTAAACCTCCCACCTATCTTCAAGATTACCATTGTTCTATGCTCAAAAGTGAAGTCCACAACTCAAAAACTCAACCTTCATCATCTTCCAGCAGTAAGTATCCTTTATCACATGTTATTTCATATGATTCCTTGTCTCCATCTTTTAAACATTTTTGCCTCACCATTTCCTCCATTACTGAACCTCACCATTATGAGACTGCCATGTGTGATGCTAATTGGAGAAAGGCTGTGCAATCTGAGTTAGATTCTTTAACAAAGACTAACACTTGGGAACTCACCACTCTACCTCCTCACAAGAGAGCAATAGGTTGCAAATGGGTGTTTAAACTTAAATACCATGTTGATGGCACTATAGAGAGATACAAAGCCAGATTAGTGGCCAAGGGATTCACTCAAACAGCTGGTATTGACTATTTGGAGACATTCAGCCCTGTTGTAAAAATGACCACCATTCGGCTCCTTCTAGCTCTAGCGGATTCTCAGAACTGGTTTCTGTTTCAATGTGATGTTAATACTGCATTTCTTCATGGTGATTTGCATGAAGAAGTGTATATGAAAGCACCTCCAGGGCTGGTTGTTCCCAGCAATCGCATAGTCTGCAAATTAAAACGTTCCCTATATGGCCTTAAACAGGCCAACAGACAATGGAATGCTAAATTGACAAGTACTTTGCTGGATTCTGGTTATTCACAGTCCAAAGCCGATTACTCTCTCTTTACCAAATCATCCTCCACTGGTTTCATTGCTATACTAGTTTATGTTGATGACTTAGTACTTACTGAACCGATATTAAAGAAATTGAAAGTATCAAATGTAAATCGAATCGCAAGTTCAGTATCAAAGACTTGGGACCTTTGAAATACTTCTTAGGCTTTGAAGTTGCTCGATCCAGCAAGGGCATTTCCATATGTCAGAGGAAATACACTTTAGATTTGATACAAGAAACTGGTTTATTGGGTGCTAAACCATGTACTACTCCTATGGAACCCAACCAGAAAATTCATGCAACCTCTGGCACTTCTCTTACTGATGTTTCACAATATAGAAGACTCATTGGTAGACTTCTTTACCTCACTCATACCAGGCCTGAAATATCATATGCAGTGAGTAGATTAAGCCAATTTTTGGCTTCCCCCACTGATATACACCTCCAAGCTGCCCTGCGAGTTATTAGATATATCAAATCCGACCCTGGCAGAGGTTTACTATTTTCTGCAGCATCAACTACTTCTCTGAAAGGGTTCTGTGATTCTGACTGGGCTTCTTGCCTAGACACAAGGCGATCAACAACAGGATTTTGCTTCTTCCTTGGATCATCTTTAGTCTCTTGGAAAAGTAAAAAGCAGTCTATTGTTTCCCGTTCTTCTTCCGAGGCAAAATATCGAGCTTTAGCGCTTGCAACTTGTGAAGCTCAGTGGCTGATTTATCTTCTTCGTGACTTTCATATTGGTCACTCTTCCCCTGTTGTGTTATATTGTGATAATAAATCTGCCTTACACATCGCTGCAAATCCGGTTTTTCATGAACGTACGAAGCATATAGAGATCGATTGCCATATGGTCTGTGATAAAGTACAATCTGGTTTACTGCATCTCCTTCCTATTACTTCTAAAGAACAAGTTGCGGACATATTCACTAAAGCTTTACATCCAGGGCCATTCTCTGCATTAGATTCCTAGCTTGGACTGTTTTCTCTCCATTCCAGCTTGAAGGGGGTGTAGAATGTACATAATTCATTTTTTTAATTGGATGTAATTAGTTGTTAGCTCCAGCTGTCATTTATTCACATAGTTAGATAGTTAGTTAGCAATCGTTAGTTGCTTGCTGTATATATATATAACAGTGACTCTGTAGAATTAGTTAGTTAATTCATTTTCTGTATTTCTCAATATTGATCAATGAAAATGAGCTCAATGCTCTTTCTTCTCTCGATTCTCTCTACCCCTATGTATTTCAACAAATATAGAGATTAATGCATTGAAGAGGTATATTAATTGATAATAATAATAAAAATTCATATCACTATTAACTGAATTAATTTATTAGTAACAAAAATATAAAATGAATTCATAACTAACACATAAATTTCAAAAAGAATATGCACTCATCCTTTGACATCACTGTTCAAGCTCGAACAAATCAGGTTATCAATACTCATGTAGTTGGTGTTGATATTTAATCCCTTTCCTTTGATTCTCTTAAACAAGTCACGGAATGCCTTCTGGAGATGAATCAAAGAAGTTGCCAAAGTAATCTTAGACTGCAAGAAAGACATATGGAAGAGCCAAGAACTGTTTGAACTCGTTGAGGAATACTTTGATAATAGCTTGCAGACTTTAGATTTCTGTACTGCATTACAGAAGTGCCTAAAGTGAGCTCGGGATAGCCAATTGTTTATCCTTGTGGCCCTTCAACAATTTGAGAAGGAAAAGTAGTTGAGTGACAACCGCTTTGCGAGGACATCACAGGAACTGAAGAATTTCAAGGCAGCTAGTGACCCTTTCATTGAAAAATTCTACAAAATTTATCAATCTGTTTATAAGTAGCGGATACTCATGCTTGAGAAGTTGCAACTCAAAAAGAACAAACTTGATAAAAAATTAAAATATTGATCTGCTCGGTTGTAGCACCAGCCACTGCTTCTCCTCATGTTGCCTCTGGTTGCTTGGTTCAATCAGAAGGTGAATCTTTGAGAGAGAACTATGAAAATGCATTCTAAGGACCGAAGGAAGTAATTAGCTCAAGATGGCACGTATGTTGTTATAAACTCAAGATATGATCCTGTTGTTTGTTGTTGAATTCATTTGTTCTTTACGTTTCTTAGGAAATCTCGAGTTTCTTTTATCATGGATCCACGCACACTTGGGTTCATGTGCTAGATAATAACTAGCATATTCAACGGTCATGGGCCACTTGCTACTTTGTTCGTTGTATCGACAATTCTTTTGTTTAGAAGAAAAAATTTGAAAAAAAAATTGGCTTTCAATACTGACAGGATCATTCTTTTCTGGGTTACTGCCTTTTCCTTGCTTACTATAAACCTGTCATAGTCTTGAACACACTCCAACGCAACCGTGCTAGGACTTGCAACTTTCTCAAGCTTTTAAACATAAACCAAGTCAGTCTCACTCACAATAAGTAAGAATTTGTAACTAAGAGAAACAAGATATGCAAGAAGTACTTGAAAGAGAATGTATTACTTAAGGAATATTTTGTACAAGAATTTGTCATAAGCTCTCTATATCTTTCTCTATCTCATCAATTCTCTCTATATCTCTATAGTTCTACACCCTCAATAAACGGTAGAGATGATGTCAAATGCATGGTGGGAATGAGATTCTAAAACCTTCACACCTTCTTACTCTAAACTATCTAAGATATTTATATAAAACCTTTACATAGAACTTTACTCTAAGATATTTTACATAAAACCTTCTAAAGTTCTCTCCAAGAGTCTAGAGATTTCTTAGTCCTTCAGAGTGCCTAGAGTTATCTAGAAACTTTTCCAAGGTTCTAGAATCTTCTAGTGAGTTCTAGAATACTCTTTAAGGTTTTAGAACATTTTAAAGAATCCTATATTCTTCTTCAAAGAACTAAAATTCTCTTAGCAGTGAACCTTTTTTTAAAAAATTCACATCACATCTAAGAAAGTCATGTCGTGACAAACTGCATCCTTTCCCCATTGAAATCCAAATAGGTGTGAATACTACCAAATATGTTAAGATAGTTTCTAAACGATGTACAGTTGTACACAATAAGCCAATTCTTGTCTTACTTGCAAAACAAGATACAAAGAGATAAATTGGTAGAAGGAAACAAAAATATTAATTTTATGAACCAAATGTTGGTATCTGAAACTTTGATGTAAGCTACGCTATAGGCTATAGAACTTGGCAAAAGAAAACACACACACAGAGGAAGAAGGAACAGTGTAACATGAGCAATCTTGGGTTTGACTTCCCTTCTGAGCTGTTTCCATCAGTAAGATAAGATGAATTAGATAATGGCTATTGACTGGCATGCTGGCTGTTGAATTATAACGACAACTTCATACCTTTTATTTATTTATTTTAAACAAGCGCGCAACGTGGCATGAGCAGCCAGAAGAGACAAAGGAAATTGGCAAAGAATCAAACAACATGGGGTCTGAAGCATGGACTGAATAGAGTTAGTTGATGCCTCTTACAAAATATAAAGTAAATGAAAATTTCCTTTTCATTAACAATAACAGATTCCAACTAATATATATATATATATTGTAAGAAATTGAAAATCCAGATTGTCCTTTCCATTGAAAGATTCCAATTAATTTATGTGAAAAGAAAATATGATATTTTTATTAATTTTGTAAACCATTTCCATGCAATTATTGGTAAGTTATGGCTATCTAATTCAGAGTGGTAATGATTCCTGGTAGAAATACAAATACACAACCTTCTTGCAAATTCTTCAATTCAATATATATATATATAGTGTGTGTGTGTGTGTGTGAAAGATACTTGCGTGTGTTCGTAAAATTGGAGGATAACCTTTCTAAAGCAAATAGATTAGGAGCACCATCATCGTGAATGCCATCAGTAGACAACAAAACTTGGAATACCTATCCGTATATCAAATTACCAGATTAACATCTGATATAAAAAACTGAATATTCCGTTTTCCTCCTAAAATAGTGACACACACACATATAATAACCTAAATGGAATATCAGAGGGAGACTCATTGGTTAACACTTAACAGCCACACTTCCCTGATTTTCCCCCCCATTTATACAGGTCTCTTACCATTGTTGTGTTTGTTTGACATACAAATCACTACAAGCTCCCTACCTGAATAACTAGTAAGAAAATCCTGACTATTCTTGATGATATAGATGGCCTGTTTGCTTTGTGTTTTCCAAATTTATATCAGAAAGGCTTAACTTTTAAGAGGCTAAGATAGTCTTGAGAGCAGTTTAGTAAAAGACAGTTTTTTTCCACCCGTGAAATTTAGCTGGCACAGCAATATATCTGACATAAATTCACAATCAGACAAAGATTACAAGCAAAAACTAGACAACAGAAAGAAATCAGAAAAAAAAAATGAACCACCAAAGCCCGGTGCTTGAATATTCAAAATAAATATGGACAGAAAATTTTGCACTTCTAGAGGAGCATAGATGACTTAAAGCAATAATTTCTTCTCCAGTGACTCAGTTACCAGAAAGACAATTGGTAATCTACAGCAGAGAAGGGTTACTGAGAAATAAAGCAGTCTTCTCATTTTCTCATTTTTGCTTTAGTGAGTCTTTTCTAGATCTCTTTAACTCCCACGGTGGTAGACAACCTTTATAGTGAGAGTGCAGAAATAATGAAGACATTGATACTTCCCTCTGGGGCATTGAGATTGATGACAAGCAACTGAAGGCAGTTCGCAGTCTCCTTTTTTCACTATCACACCCTTGAAAGTTGGGATCATGTTGAGCAGTGGAAGTTTTAAGGGCATCAGGGAGTATGCAATTGCACAAGGAACCTACAAGGAAGACAAGAAATGATAAGTCAGCGAAGCATGACTAAGAATTTTGAGTGTGTGGGCGGATGAGATAGATAATGAGAGAACAAATTAGGGCATTTGACTCCAAAAAATAGTTTAATATGTAATTTGCTTGTTCTAAAGCTCCTTTAATATGAAATGATAATAAATAGTTTAAGCACATTTTTTTTGTAAGTCAATCATAATAAGGCTATGCTTGTATAAGTAGGTGGAAAATAGGGAGGGGAGTGAAAGTGGAACGGGATGGAAAGGTTTTGATTCTCACTCATTGTTGCTTGGTAGATAGGGTGGAAAATCACTTTCAACTCACTTTGATGCTATAAGAGTGGCCAAAGTTTGTGGGGTGGGATTGAGTGCAAGTGAGTTGCACTCCACTTTCAACCAACCCATTGTTGAACCAAGCAAATGTAAAGTCATTCTCACTCCAAATTTTCTACCTACTCAAACAAGCATAGCCTAAAAGTTGAGCCTGCAAGTGATGTCAGGTATTGCATTAGTGGCAGATACTCCATGTCAGCCAAAAAGGAGGAGCAAAAGAATTTCTGGGGAAAGTGCCATCTGTTACATTGTCCATGGAGGACTATCTATGCACTGCATGAAATAATTGAACCAAATCTTTCACCAAGCTGTGAAACCAGAATTTAAAATCATTTTTAACTTTCAATTGTTCATTATTTGCTTGTACATTCAGGAAGAACTAAGTTCTGATCTGATGCATCTGCTGTGTTTACTGACTCAAAAATCATGCAATTTAAACATGAAAGAATGGACCCGGTGTGTGAAAACATGTCATATACCTATTCTTGCAAGACGATTGACCCATTTTGGTATTGAATTCCCCGTCAGCTTGTAACAAATATCCTCACAGAAATGGTTGCAATTCTTCACAATCAAGTGATAAGTATCACCATTGTAATTTGCAGACTGACGCTCCATGAACTCTCTAATCTGGAGAGGATCTAAGCTTGTTGTTCCCATGAATATTGACTTCCTAAACTTAAAGCCAGGGCACTGCCGAGGTTCAACCTCAAAGACGCCACTTGTTGGATAGTCATGGGCTCCAAACGCATATTCTACTCCATAAACTGTCAGTATAATAACTCCATCTCAGAAAATATTCATGGAATCCAGAGTTCTAATTTTTTCTCCATATAAAGCAAAAGAGAAAGTAATACTCACAGACATAAGTGATATGTACATGCATAATACATAGTCCCTTTCTCTAAAATATGAAGGTATATCAGTTTTTACACCTATGTCGATGCATGTGATGCATGTGCAAACATTCATCTAATCTAAATCTTGAAAGTGAGGGTAAATTAAATCTGTCAAATGATTTTTCAGATGTAGGTAGCACAAAATGTTACTTTTGTCTCCATGATAATTACAGGTAGAGATAAGCTATTATAAATTTGAAGTAAGAACTATAAGAGCGTACAACAACAACAACAACAAAGCCTTATCCCACTAGGTGGGGTGGGCTACATGAATCAAATGATGCCATTGTGCTTAATCAAAAACCAAATTTTATGTAATATAGAATGTAAATTCCATGGAAAGGGGGGAGTTGGTGGCAATGGAAATAATACCACAGAAATGAAATCTGAAACAAAACTTTTGGCACATACTTTTGTCTCAAAAAATAGTTTGGATATAATTTTAACAGGTTTTAATTGTCAACTGACCTTCAAACCCTGAGTGGAAAATACCAAGGCCTGCCCAATACATATAGCCATTTACTGTGGTCAAATCATACACATTGAGATAGACAGGTGTATTCCCAGGATTGTTACCAGCTGATTTCACTTTAGAGAATATGCAAAAGGGGGTGGCTGATTTGTCTTTGAGACGAAGACGCACAACAGAGGGCCAGCCACTAGTAAATCCTGATTTCATTTTATGAGTGAACCCAAGTAGCATTCAATATCTATTTCCAACCTGCATGTATATCAAGACAGAAAAAAAAAATCATTTGCACAAAATACCATGTAACAGACAAAACATCAAAATTGAAAGCATGTGATTTTACTCTAGAAGGAATGTTCTTTACCATTGACCTGGGTATTCAACTGATAATCATGTATTACAATAAATAAAAAATAATGGCCAACACTTGTTTGTACTTGAACACATTAACTGTGAAAGAAAATGATATCTCTTCAGTCATGTAGTTTTCTCCAGATGACATGATTACCAATTTTATATATCTCAACATGAAACCACATGACATGCATACAACCCACATATTTATTGTAATAATACTTCCATAATTGGACACTACATGCCTGCCATTCATGACTAGTGTTCACAACACTTTATATGCAATATAGGGTCAGCATGGAATATTTATGAATGGCTATTACTTTTTCATATATACCTTGTTTCAATCTTGGAAGGCAAGAAATGCAGTACTCTCTGGAATTAATTGATGACAGACCAGACTCATTTTTCTTCCAGAATCAGTCTAGGCTTAGTAGAAAATGCAGCAGCAGCAGCATCAGCCTAGTTCCCATGTTTATTTTTGTTAGGTCATCTAGTTTAAGGATTGTTCTACATATATCGTTTAAGCTATGTTGCAAGACGCAGGATGCAGTCCAAGAGACCCAATATGGCTTTCAAACAATGAAATATGCATTATAATGAATAGAAATCATTTGTATCAGGACCTTGTTGCATATTCGAGGATCAGTTAACCATGAAGTTCATATCTGTTTCTGTTTACAGATAATATAGAGATATGAGGTTACAAGTGAAATAATTTAGAGGATATTAAAAAGAAAAAAGGAGTCAATTCCAAGTTTATTAGCCTAGTTGTGACATGTACATAAGAGTATTAATTATCAGGGAAGCCATAAAGGGGATAGCCAAATTGATGGTAAATCATCTTCCTGATTGTCCTGATTGATTTGAGCCTTTCCTTGTCCGGATGATGGTGAATCATCTTCCTAGTTTCATTTAGAATGTGGTTCTGGTCCCTCCATGCATGCTTTTAACAGATGATATTATTGAAGCTAATAACACTGACAAGAAAGTTGATTTTAAGTTTAGTTGAATGCGAATAAAAGAAGATCTATGAAGTATAGATCAAAGTATGAGAAGTATGAGTCTGGTAGATGGGCAAGACTCCCAAAGTGGAGAAATTCTTAGGTACTCTCATAGTAATACTCTCAGCAGTTTTTTAACCGTTAGATTTGATTTAAATTTTATTATATAATATTTTAGGGAGTTGCTATGGTACCCTGATGGGTTTGGTACTCAGGGTGAGTTGTTAATCATTTATTGACTGTTGGTTTCATAATAAATGTTAGAAAGTCTATTAAATATAAATAACTACTAATGAATGTTAGACAACTCACCCTGGGTATGGGTACCTTGGAAAAAAAGATGGGTACCGGAGTAATCCCCAATATTTTATATTCAATCCAATGGCATGTATGGTTATATGGGGCCACGTGTTATGTTTTTAGTGGAGCGATGTAACACTCTCAGAGTACATCAAAATTTCTCCCCAAATTGAGCAATTTCAATATCTTGGTCAATAATTTAAAATTAAGTTGAAGAGATGTGTATAACAGAATTCATTCTAGCCAATGAAAAATAGAGTACATGGAATTTTGTGGGTTGACAAATGCCCATGAATCTAATTATCTAAAAGGTCTATTTTATAGATCTTCCATATCTTGCCATACTTTATGAATATTATAAGGATGTTGAAATGTAGCTCTGTTATGACCAGCAGAAAATTTTCTAATAGAACCAACACATGCAATATTAATTCAGAAGAGTAATCAACTTTAGAGATCCTGTAATGTTTTGCTTCTTTACACACAGAAACACTTTCTTTGTTTTTTTGGGCACTCATTTAGAAGTTAGAACATAGGCATAGCTTTTTCTTTAATCCTAGTATATTTGGCTAGAGCAATTTTCCTGAATTGTAGGCCAGTATCCACAGGATATGCAGTGCCCACAATACTTGACATTTCACATTTTTCTGGCCCCAAATCATTAGTACATAAACTCACTTTTAGCTACTGTAATGTAACCCAAACCACCTATTGCCTCGTTATCTCTTGACTCTCTGCCCTGTGTTTCAATCCTCAGTTAATCTAGTACCAAACCTTACAATCATCCATTTGTTACTTCCACGTCTTAAAGTGAAGCTATGAGTCCTCAGGCATGCTTCAACTTAAACCATGATAGTGAAGCTATAAGTCCTCAGACATGCTTCAACTTAAACCATGATAGTTAGACTCACATATGCCTTTTTGGCTACCAATAACAAAAAAAATTATGTATGCAGAATACAAACAAAGAAGCCAAAAAAGAAAAAAATTCAAGTTTTGCAGTTTCATAGGGTATTCTTCCTCTTAAAGTGAATTTGGAGCATTAAGCATCAAGCCGTTGCCAAATGACAATGAATGATTGCCATGTTGTACTATTTGAAATATAAAGAACTAGTAATCTTAAAATCCCACTCTAATCAGACAATCCATGTAACACAAACACTGATAATCTCATTAACCCCCGAGATTCCACAATAAAATACCCATAACCATATTTTCTTTTAAAGGAAGCCAAAATTCAATTAGTAAAGAGATGGATTCATAACATGTTAAGTTCCAACTTCCAAGCAAAAAAAAAGTGAAAAAATTAGTAAATTTTACAGCTTGGAATAGTATGAGAGGTTTAATAACATAAATGAAGATCTAACTGATGTCTGTGCTCAGCTTCTGGGACAGGAAAGTGGGGTAAGATGGTTGAAAAATCAGCAAAATAAGAGGGGAGGGAAAAGAAAAACTTTCTAGGCCATAGATCAGATTGGAAAACCAATAATATATATATATATATATATATTAGATATATATTTTAGAGAAGGATAACAAGCAATGGAGTAGCCGATCTTCCACAAGCAAAGCAACAATGAGAAAAAAAAAAATACGTATGAAAGATTCAGCTAAATGAAAAACAAGAGTAAGCAAAGTAAACCAATGCAAGAAAAATGGAAATCAGAAAAACCCACCAACCTTTTGTTGCAGAGAGCAGCCAGAAGAGAGTGTGAAGTGAAAAACTCCTCCAAAATGTGAGACAGCCATTGTCTCAAGACAGAGAAAGCATTCGAGAATGGAATAATGGGTGTGCCTGAAACTCACACATTGTCTTAGCTCCTCTGACACAAGTGTAGGCTGTAGGCTGTAGCATTAGCTAGTAAGAGTGCAGACACAAACTGTTTTTGTCGTTTGTGGGAGCCCAATGAGGAAAGATAAATAAGCCATTTCTTGAGGTAAAAGATAAAATGGAGAATTTAGTTCTGCTTAAAGATGTTTTATTTTAATTTAATTATTAAATTAATTAAATATTTATATACAGTAAAATAATAATTTATTTTATTTTAATATAAAATATGTAATTAATTATAAATAAATTATTAATTTAATATTTAATTAATTCAATTTAAAATAAAAATAAAAAAAATTTATAAGTCACACTAAATTATCATTCTTTCACTTATAAATAAAAAAAAAGTTAAAATAAACGTATATTTAAATTTTTAAAAATATAATTATCATTAGTTAAATTTAATGATAAATATATTAAAATAATTTTTAAAAATAAAAAGTAAAAAAACAAATCCAAAATTTTGCAACTAAAAGTAAAAACCGTGACAGAAATTCTATCCAGATTTGACACTTTGACATTGACTGACATCATGGCTTTGCGTTGAATGATGACTCTCTTTTTTTTCTTTTTTGAAATCTGGTGTGTTATCATTCATTAAACATTACTCATTGCTCATCAGATAGGGACTTGCTTAAGTTGCTTTGGCCTTCAAAGTGCTACTGCTACGTCTACGTCTATCTTCAAAACAAAAACCAGCTTTCTTCAAACATAATTTTTAGAGTGGGAAAAAGATAAAGTTAATTCAACCACAAAATAATTAATATTTTCCTCTGAAAGCTAAAGTTTAAAAAGTTAAAATATGATGAGTATCAGCCACTATTTTTGGTGAGTTTTTGTTTTCTTTCACAGAAGAGATTTAAGACAATGTAAAAGGAAGAAGAATATGTTAAAATACAGACAAAAATTTACTGAGCGAGATTGAATTCCGAAATTAAACGATCTTAAACAAATTTAATGTCATTTAACTACGAGTCTTGAACTTTTATGTGATTGGAAAAAAAATTACATCATTGTGGAAAATATATATTTAAAATAATTAATTCGTATATGGTTTTGTTAAAAATAATAATATTAGATCAATAAAAAAAGTATTAGTACAATATGTTTTTCTAATAATTTGATTTTTTTCCCTCTTAAGTTTCTCGTCTTATGTCTTTAGTTGCCTATTTTTTTCTTAATAAAAAAATAACAATATTTTTGCATTTACTCGCTGCTTTTTGTTTGCATGCACAAGTTGTAACAAAAAGTAAGGATCCCACACGTTCAAGAAACAGCTGGAATATGATTATAATATATAATATCTGCAATTGTTTGTCCTTTAATAATATATTATTCTTCTATCCTCCAGATGTTCCAGGGAATCCGATGATGGAAAAGCCAACTAAATTCAAATGCTAACAACCAATCAACCTTTTGATTTTAAATAAAATTATGCTCTTTCATTAATTTAACATTAAAATGCATTATTCTCTTCTGTTTTTAACCATAAATTTTATGTTATTTCATTATTATTTTTATATTTTATTTATAACCTATATATATATACATATATGTATATATATATATATATATATAGCAACGTGAAGTACCGGCGGATTTCTTGTATTTCAAAAGGGAAAGTTTTATATGAATGCTACTATGAAAACAAATACCAAAAAATAAATTCAAAAGTGGTTCTCAATATTTTTAGTTCTTTACTTATGAATAACATACTGGAAAATAATTAAGTGATAATTTTCAAGCCATGTATGTGAATTGCTTTCGTGTTTAGTAAAAACAAACATTTACAATTATGACAACGAATTTATCAATTAGCCAACTTAAATATTGTTTCTTAATTCCTTGCAGTGTTAGCATTCAGTATGTAATTGTGAAAGTTTTCTAGTTGAGTTTAATTTTGATTTATTGTTAGTGTAAAAAAAATTATATTATCATCTAATCATGTATTATCAAATTATTAAAAAGATTAATTATTATAACAACTACTTTAAAAGTATAAATATTTTAATGATATGTCAATATATAATTAAATAATAGTGTAATTTTTTTTATACTGACAATAAATTAAAATTAAATCCTTTTTTATTTTAATCTTAAATTTCTTTATTTTTAACACACACATAAATTCCTTTATTTTTAAAACACACACACACATATATATATATTATCTCATACTTTTAAGAGCATAATAATGTCTTGTTGTATAATTTTTTTTAGAGATCTTCCAATCTTTCACAAAAATAATTTGTATTTTTTTCTGTCAAAATACAATACTGTCATTTGAAAAAAAAGAGTACATTAATCCATATAATAAAAGGAAATTGATTGTTTAATTTTTAAGCTTGGTTTCTTAAGATTAACTTTTCTTCTTTACGCTGCCAACTTTTAGAAGTAATTTTTATAACATAGATGGAGTGAAAATTATAAATTCAAATAATAATTTTTAATAATTTTTTTTAAATATTTAAAATAAGTTGAAATTATTAGGAAATATCTAAACAACAAAATTTATTGCATTTTAATGTTTTCTTATTAATAAAATTTAAAGAAAAAACAACAATTAATTAGATAAAAGACAAGACTTGGATTGATTGTTTTTTGTAAGTCTCATGTATTTTGTATCCGTCCCTTTGTGAGCTGATTGGGGAGGAAAATTTAATTTTTACTTTTTAACTTTATGTGGGCTTCACATATTGTCAACTTTTTCAGTATTTATTTGTCTTTTTTTCTTTGGTGTGTAGTTTGTTACTTACGTTTGTGAACAATTGTAAGGTTAATGTATTATAAAAGGATAATAAAATAATTTAACATTTGTTTATATATATTTTTAATTTTTTTCAAAATTATTAAAAAAAGAGAAACATTTCTTCTTTATTATTAAGTGATATCAAATAAGGTAAGTGATAACTATTTAACTTTTTTATTTATTTCATTTTATTTCATTTCTATTATATTATCTTATTTTCCTTTCCCTCCATGATGTTAAACAAAACCTTAGAGATACTATTTCAAGAAGTATATGAAGAGAAAGCAAAGTTATGAAAGTGCAATGGTAAATAAAGAGAAAATAAGAGGTTTGAGTCACTATTAAATTGAAATCTATATGGGTAGAATTTACCTACCATGTTAGTATTTAAATTCTATTGAAAGTATCTTATAATTAAGGTAAATTTATCTTCCAAGTAAAAATTAATCTTATATCTAAAGAGTAAAAATACTTTGTAGTCTTACTAAGACAAGATAGTATATGAAGATAAATGCTAAATTCTTTATAAAATATTAAGTTAGTATAATTCTCCTAATTATATAAAAATATATAAAAATCTGAAAATTCATAAATATTTAGTACCTTTTCGAGAGTCATAAAATTTGCCTTTCAAATATTTTCTCTCCTCATTAAGTAATTAGAAACATTTCTCCTACATGAATTCTTGGTATTGTCAATTAAGTATTGATATTTTTTTATTATTATTATAGAATATATTATTGAGGAAAAATATTAAAGAATAAATAGGTAAGAATATTTGCATCCAAGTAATAAATAATAATCCGATTTTATCGTGATATGGTATATCTACAATGCAAGCTCCATTAATAATAATAATAATAATAATAAAAACAATAGAAGAAAAATAAAATGTGATACATACATAGTTATATATATACCTTGACTTCTCTTTCGCGCCACTCAGCGTTCTTTGCTTTCCCTTCTTCTTCTTCTTCTTCTTCTTCTCCTTCTTCTTCAGCTTCTCTCTCTGTTACGTTAACTTCACAATTGGCCCTAGATTCCCTACTTTCTCTGTTTCGGTAAATTTGAAGCTTTTCTTCACTTTCTTATTGCTATTTGCTTCAAATTTTTGCTTTTTCCCTTTTTTCTTTTCCCTGTTTCACTGATTCACACATGTTCGTTCATATTGGTCCTTTTGAGATTTACCCATATTCTGTATGTTACCTTTTGAGATTATTTTTTTTATTCGTAGCAGTATTATATGTCAAAAAAAAGTTAATTTTTTTTTTGAAATTTTCTGACAATGCAATATTCGTTCTGGGTACTTTTTTGAATTTTCTATTGGGGTTGGATTATGATGGTTTTTCTTTTTTTAAATCGTGGATTCTAGAACTGCAAAGAGGTTTCACCTTAAATTTTATGGCTTTCAAGAATAAATTGAAAGGAAAAAATTGGGGGCAAGGAAGAGAAGAAGATTTGTATTAAGTTGAATACAAATAAGTAATACTAATAATTGGATATATCTATTTAATCTCATTGTTTCAGAGTTTGCATCTACCAAACTTGATCAACCATTAACAAGTAATGCTAATGTGGGTGGGTTTGATGATGAACTTCTAATGCAATATTTTAGCTAGTCTAACAAATTTTTGCCCAAGAGAAAACGCATGGAAAGTAAAGTAAAGGATGTTGTGCTCAAATATTGTTTGTATGTTTTTGGCTTCGTTTACTTTGTTCTCTTTATCTCTCATTCTCTGGGTATTTGATTTAAAAGCAATTATTCATTTAGGCAGCTACTGAGCTCTTAAGTTTCTCAAGCTTGATGGGGACAGAAGAATCCAATAGATTTGCTACACCTCACAAATTTTTGGTGCCTCAAGATGTCAGTAAACATGCTATGTACCATCTCAATTAATTTTTTCTTCCGGTAATCTGGCCATAGCTGATATTCTCTAGTTTTTATTTTTTATTTTTTATTTTTTTTCTAACAGGAAACTCTAAACAAACCTTTGCCACCACATTGGTCTACTTCTATGCAGGTGTAAATGATTTTTTTGTTTGAACCAATTTGTATTGGTACCTGGGTCATGTATACTTGTGTTTCTCATACATTCAGAAACAACTAACTATTTACATCTTTTTTAAATAGGCATATCATAATTCTGGGTCTACTCCAACTCCCTTTTTAAATTCATATGCAGCTGGTTCTTACTTCTGCCACTACAGGTGGCCAAACGAGGTAGTGATATACATATATTTGCATCTTGTAGAACATTGCTTGCTTTGACTATGACAAAGGGACGACTCATGTGCTTCATTTTCACATTCTTTGTCGTTTGGTCCAGGCAAATAGCACATCACTTCAATATGATTCTCTGCATGACCCAAGGAGGCTCTCCAATTATCCTACAGTATCTGGGGTAATCCTAAATCGTTTAATAAATTCATAGTACTATCTTAATTTATTTTTTTTCCCATAATTTCTCTAAAATTCAAGTTTCCAGTTGGTTTAGATTTAATGGAATGTTCATATTCTTTTAGGGGGTGGGGTGGGGTTAGCAATTACTAATGGATTCAATCTAAGTTTCTTCCTCTTAGGGCTATTTCCATGATGAATAAGTGTATGAGTTCGTATATTCAATAATGCATATGATACAACTGCTTTTGAATTTTGGTCAGGGTGCTGCATTGACTTTTTCAGAAAAAGTACAAAGGAGTTTTGGTGAAAAGAACCTGGAATTAATGAAAAAATGTGACAGAAACTTACAACCTAAAAGTTTAATAATTAAGGAATCAATAGAAAACGGGAACAGATCTTCAATACCCAAAAACGACAGGGAGGGAGTATCTTGGAGGTACATTTTGATCTTCTGGTTAACATCTTGATCACATTTTTCCAAACTTAAATCACAAATTATCTGTGCACAGTGCAGCAAGTGGAAGCAAGGGATCACCGGATGAAGGCGATGACGCTAACAATGTATGTTGATCTATTAAATTTTTATTTTGAGGTGCATATACGGCTGAGCAATGTAATATATGTTCTGCCACCACTTATGTTTAGAACGCTTAGTAACTGATGATTTATTAAGGCATTAAGATGCACTAATTTATTCTGCTGTATAGTTCAGGAGGCTTAGAATCTTTGATAATAAGGTTTGATGTTATCCTTTCTGTTGCAGGATTTTTCTTCAACTAAGAATCAGCAATGTAATATGATTCTTGGAAATGGTATATTTTAACTTTAAGTTAACTGATTTGTATTTGGTTATCTGAAATATGTAAATTCAAGTTTTATGATCAATGAGATTTGAGCAGGGGAAGATGCGCAGAAGGTGACTGGTATAGAAAATTGTAGTGCAGTTCGTGCGAATAGAAATCTTGCATCTCACCACTTTGCGGCAAATTCAACTAAGCTGAATCAGAATTTGGGGACAGGCCTCAATGCATCTGGTGCTAATGCTCAACTTGCACTGCTGGTACTGTTAGTATGCTGAACATATATCTAAGGCTTCGATGATGTGGTTGTACTTTTGGACTTTTATATCTTAAAACTACAAGCATTTAATGCTAGTGATCAACTGCATATTCTATGTTGAAATTTATTAACAAAGCAACCAAAAGAAAGAAAATATGATATTGACTAGCTCCCCCTTTTTCTATTATACATATATTCCTTAAAGGAAAAATATCTTTTATATAGACCATTTATAATTACCATAAAAGAAAATATAGACTCGCCAATTCATCTGTAGAGTCAAAAAGGGATGTAATGTTGTTATTCAAATAACACTGGTTTAGAACTTCACATGAGATATTCCTTAGACACATTATATGGGTTGAGATTAAACTCATTGATTTTCCATCTTTAATTTTGTTAAATATACTTGAATTAAATTTTTGGTGGACAATTATAGTTACACATCTATCTTGTCCTATCATTAATCTACGTGATCCATGCCATTCCAATGCTCCTACTATGTTTTCTTCTTGCATTGAAAGTGATCTTGTAAGAAGTTACATCTTCAACTTCTCTTAATTTTTCTTGTGTAAAGCATTTGCTTTTTCTCTTTCCACGCTTCATTCCTGTCAATTATGAGCATTTCGTATGAAATGCTACCACCATTTTATAATTAGTGTTCTAGCTACAGAGATGTGGACTGCATTGAAAATATGGTTCTCTGGTGAATACTTTTCAGAATGTAAATCCCTCCGTAAGGTTGCTTCATTTAATTCTTACCCATGTCAACTATTTCCTGCTTAGCTGCATTTATTTTGACAGGAAGAGGATGAAATAAGAAAAGAAAGAAAAAGGCAGTCAAATAGGGAATCAGCCAAGAGATCAAGGATACGGAAACAGGTATACAATACATACTAGTTCAATGACCATGCATGCAGCAGGTTTTTGTGGATCTGTTGTAATTATATATCTTCAAAATTACAGTTAAATATTAAAATGTTTTATGAATTCAACAATGATTGTATATATGAAAGCTAAAATGAAGTTGCTGGTTCATTATCTATACTGTTGATAAAAAGAATTGTTGGAAAGCTTTTCATCTTCTCTTTTTGGCTCAAAAGTTTCAAAAAAGTCCTTCTTTTATTTAATATTTATTTAATAAATTAATAAAATTTATAATGTTATAAGTATAATTAAATAATTGAAATAACATAAAAGTGATTGTTTTAAAAAAATTATACTTTATATTTTCTCATCACTTTTCTTATTTTTGTCCCATTCTTTTTCCTACTTCACATTTTATCACTTTCTAGTTTCTATTTTTCTTCAGTTTTTCTGATGATCTTAGAGAAAAGGAATCATAAACATGTATTTAAACGGCAGTCACAAAATTACAAAATGAACCACACATCTACACAACCTACTTAGACTATTTTGTAATTTTACAACCACCCATTCATTAAAGCACTGAATTTTCGTTTCCCTCTACCTTGCTACTGGTACGTGCCATTACCAATGCATGGCACTTTTCCAACCTTGGCTGCATTTTATTAGATAGTGTAGATAGATATGTGAAATATTGCCGGAAATGTATCAAGTTTTTTTTATAAACCAAAAAAAAAAAAAAAACATTTTAAATAGTTTTATTATGATCTGTTTATAGAAGATTATTCTGTTCTGATTGTTCTGCTTGTCTTCTGCTATTTCGATATGTTCTAGATCATATAGTTGATCAAAACGACACATTAAATCTTATTTTCCTTTATCGATGATCACTCTCATAGAACATGCCTAAACTTCTAACCACAGCAATGAAAATTTCTCAATATTGAACAACGGATGCAGGGGCTAATTTTTCAAAAGAGTGAGCCAATAAATTCATCGTAGTAAACTTGGTACATGCTTAAAACCACCTACCCCTGTTTGTGGAACATGATGGTAGGAACTTGGCTTGCCAAACAGCCAAATCATGTCTCTGATGACCAATAAGGAAGTAGCAAATTTTACTTGTGCTTCTCTCTGACTTCTGTCACTTGGCTTGTGATAGTTTCCTTCTGGAAACAGATTATATATATATATATATATATATTGAAACCTTGGTCATTTTCTTAAAGTTTGTCTTCTATATGATGTTTTCATTATTTGTGCCTTACCTTGGCAGCAAGAATGTGAAGAGCTACGTATAAACATGGACATTCTTAGGGATGAAAATTCCTCGCTCACGCATAGGCTTAAAAGGATTTCTGAGGACTGTCTGAAGCTCAACATTGAAAACGAGTCTATAGAGGTACGCCGTGTAAATCCCTATTTGTTTACTTAGATGCAGAACGAAGAACCATGGGTTGTCCCCATGCTATGTTCTTTCTTTAGAGCAGTTTGCAATTAGGGTGATGCTATTGGTACTCTCAATTGTCTATTCATACTCCCCACTAATTACTTAATTATAATTTCTAAAATTACCCTAACCACTTGGGCGTAGTTAATTGAAAATATGAATAGATAATTAGAATTGCCAATAGCATCATCCTTAAAATCACTATTAAGAAACCATAATGTGCTTTCCAAATGTTGCTCTCTTGATGATACCAACGTTTAGTTTCTTAGATAACAATTATCTATTCACCAGCTTTTGATGATGGTTTACTGAGATGTTAATTTTGAGTCTTGAGCTGGAAAATGAGCTGCTGATGAATGATGGGGAAGAGTTGTCTTGTGTAGTTTGTGCTTTCTTTTCCAAGATTACTACTAATTTTTTAGTGTCTGATTTGGTGGGGGGACAGGAAGAGATGGTTAAGATGTATGGTCCAGATTCAATAGCCGATCTTATGCCCGTGAAGCCTTCCGGTGGAAGAAAGGAGGCAACTTACAACTGATCAGAATCTGTCATTTCACACTAGAGCCAGTTTTGACACTTCTTTTTTTGGTTTTTGGTACAAGTTTTGACTCTACTTAAGTCGGCATAGGTTATATATGCATGTTTAGAAGTAAATGAAAAGCGCATGATAATGATATTCTCTTGCGGCTTTCAAATATTTACATGCATAATAATAATAATATAAATACTTCACAGTCTGCTGGAGTATTCCAACTGTTTGAAACTTCACTGTGGAGCTTTGAGGAATTCGTTGTGCAAATTTTTGTTTATATGTGGCTTATAAATAAGTCCCTACTTTATCTTCCCCTCGTTTCTCTGCTTTTATCTTCACAGGAAAAAAAAAACTGCATTTTAATAAACATTTAATCATTTAATTTTGGAAAGGAAGAAAATGAGGCTATGAAAAATAGGAATTATTATAATAAAGGACCAGTTGTTGAGAATGAAAATTATAGTTAAGGACGCAATAAGGCATTAGCTATTCTTGAATTAACTACATGTAAATATCTTGTTAAACCAGTTACCGGGCCTTTTTATCATGGAAGTATGTATAGTTGCAGAGTTATCAAGAGCAATGCTGTCCAAGAAACTTCTTATGGTCATGCAAGAAGTCAAATCTATTGTGCATGATTATTGGACTTTTATTTTTTTAATGGGAGTCCTTTTTTCCATCATGTGAGACTAATAAACTTTTAGCAAAATATACTTTCAAATTTTACTGGTGAATATATATAGAAATAAATTAGTGGTAAAATTGTTTATGTTTTTGTTAAAATTATGTAATTTTGTCATTGCAAATTTTCCATATACAAACTAGCCGCATGTAAGCAAGACTTTTCTGATACGGTGTTAAATCAATGATATGTAAACAGTTTGCCCAATAGAAGTCATTTTGCATGACCAAAATTTTAATTGGGTAGGATCTTTCTCCATGTGTACTTGTAGTGAGAATGGCTTGCATAATTTTAACATAGTAATGTATACCGAAATTGGAACGATAGTATTCATATATCTTTAGGGATTGATTTTAGAATTGAATCCCACCCAAGTAGCCTTCTCCACATTTTAGCTTACCTTTCCTCTCCTTTTACCAAGTCTTCGGATCTTCTCTTATTTAAAAAAATAAAATAAAAATAAAAACTGTTTTTGATGTTGGTGAAAGGCTTCCACAGATGTCTCAAACAATTTTTGAAAAAAAAACCCCATGATGAATTTAAGTTTTAGATGTATCAATACATATGTATGATTTTATGTATTTTTTTTAAATTAATCATTATTTTAATAATAAAATATATATTATTTAATTATTTAAACTTTAAATTAAAATATTGTGATTAATGAAACTGAGATTAAAGAACTCTTTCAAATTGAACATGCACAATTTTGTAGTTATTATTGAATTTCAATAATAGCAATTAGAATTATAATACCGATTATTATTATTATTATATTTTTATTTAAGGATATGCTCCGATAAAATTTATAAAAAGTAAAATAAAAAAATCATGCATTGCACGGGTAGCATCTAGCATTCTAGTGTGACGTGTACTGTAGCCTAGACAAATAGCCTAGCCCAATATTAGATATCGTGACATATCAGTTGAAGATCCACGTTTAGGGGTAGAAATATGTAGAGTTATGTTAAGCTTTATCCATTTACCTTAAATACGCCAAGCTTGTTGTGCAAAACAATAATTTTAGCTTGATTTATTACTTGACATATACTCCTTTTTTTTTCTTTGGCTCCGCTTAATCTTTTTATAAAAATATAAACATCTAATATGATTTGAAAATCTATTTAAAACATACATCACAAAAATGCGTCTTTAAAAAGACTAATAGTCTTAGACTTACTAGATTTTAAATAAACGTAAGCTTTAAATAAAATTATTATATTATGTATAAAAAAAATAACTATAGAAATATATAATTAATTAATTATATAAGTATTATAATTTTTAATTATATACAAATAAATAAATAAATAAGTTAATCTCTTATATCAAATAAACCTTTTTAAAGAATTAGGTCTAGCTATAATAAATAAACTATACTACAATAGGCCGAAAGCAACATAGGCAGAGGGAAAGGTTGAAAAGAAAGCCGCATACCTTAACAGAAAATGAGGTTGAGATAAAATCAACAAAAGCCCTCGATTAGCAAGCAACAAATATTACATAAGAAGGCTTATGTAAGCTGGGTTAAAGCAAGCGCACAAAAAAAAAAAAGAATGAAAAGAAAACTCAACCATCTCAGAATAGGGCAAAAAGCAAAACTCAATGTGCCAATAAAATGAATTTTTTTTTTTAACATACACGTATGCTTTATAACTTATAAAATCTACTGTACAATTGTTTTGAACAATGAGACCTGGAAAGCAAATGAAGAGGCCAAAAGAATACCTCAGCTGCAGAAGTAAGTTTACCAATCTGAGACATCAGGGAATGGCTTGAGAGCATCCTGCTTCCCATTAACGTGGTATTCAACAATTGCTTTCATTCTTGGAAGCTTATCAGGATGGTAATTCACGTGAATAATTACTGGTTTCAATTTGCTGAGGTTATTAGCATCATTCCTCACTCTCTTGAACAGAACCTTGCTGCTCATGAAGAGATAGAAATCCATAGTTCTTATGGCAGCATGAAGCCCATCATAGCCAGGATGTGAGGGGTAAAAGAGTTCCTCATTGAAAACAGCTTGGTCCCATGCCTTCTCATTTGAAAGTGAAGTGGCCACACGATCCAAAAGCTCAATTGAAGGGATTGTTGGTCTTATATAGAAGAAACCAGAGTTGTAAACCCATATCCTCATCATAGTATGAGCAAATCGAGCCCAACCCATCTCAGCATTTTTCTCTGACACAGCCACAAACTCTGATTTCAACATGTTAACCCGATCTGAGGATTCACATTCAGCTGAATTTGCCTGCCAAAAAAGGCGTAGTAAAAATGAAGCTCATTATGCCATGGGGCCCTTCTTTGAGTCTTAGAAATAGAAATGATAGAAAAATCTAATATAGTCTATAACCCCAGAAAGACCATGTGGAAACCAATTAAATACAAACAAAAGAGAGCCTATATAAACCAAGACAGAAGACAGCCTATGCAAGGAAACCACTGATAACCTCAACTTTTAAGCATGTGTGAGAAACTTAACAAGATCAAACCCATCTAATTAATCTACTCATCATACAAACTAAATTCCAGTTTGACAAGGTCAGGAGAGTGGTTTATCTCTAGGCAGATAAATGGATAAAATCTTGGCATTTTTCTTCAAGGTCAACCAATCTAGCCAAAAATTAAAAAAAAAAGCCATATCCTTTAAACCTCACATTGAAAACTAGCATAACAACAAGCCCTATTTTTAATATGACTTGCAAAGTGATTCCATTTCCAGATATGGAAAGTATTAAAATGATCCATCCGGGGTCATCAACTAACTTTGCAAATCCTAAACTACACAATAAGCTTACTTTTTTTTTTCTTCCTTCAGGGGTACAATGAGTATATATGGAACCAAAATTAGTAGAACCAACAAGATCAAACACAATTCCACAATGATACAAGAGAAACAGTTAGTCAGAACAGAGGAATTCACAGTCATCCAAACGGTCTCAGTCTCACAGCATGGCCATACCCCAAATGCCAACTCAATGAGAAATTGAGAATCATCAATCAAATACACTACAATTCAGAAAGAAATAATCTTTTTTGAAAAATGGAACCTGGGTCTTGGATCCCGCGAGGCTGTGATTGTGATTAGGGGTGGCAGTGTCAGAAAGGAAGACGAAGCCATTGGGGAACAAGAAAGCAAAGAAGCATCCAATAAGGACCCCAATTGCTATGGAGAACACGACCCTTGATATGCGTAGAGAGTGGGTGTTGTTCCTCATCAAGGGTCCTTTTCTGCTGCCAATCATCTTGTTTCTTGTTTTGGTGGTTAAGGCCTTAAGGGGTGAAGAACAAGAGAAGAATCAAGGTTGTGAATTGTGATGTGAGCAAAGGCATTGCTCACACAGTCACAGTCACAGTCACAGGTTTTATTAGTTCACATGATTCATTCAATTCTTATTATACACATGACATCTATAGACATAAAACAAAAATGGAGGAGGAATGATTGAGGCTTCACAGTGATTGAAATTCAAGAACAATACTGGTTAAGTTAGCTGTAGAGTGAGTGGAACAAATACAAATAAATGCTCTTCAATGTTGAAATATTAAATAAATACAATGAGGAAGAGGTATCAAAAGTTGAAATCTCAAGTCCAATATTATTGTTCTGATAAGGTGGCATAGATTTAATATTTTTGTAAATAAAAAATAAAATTTCATAATATTTTTAAATATCATCCTCCCACCAACCAAAATACATACAAAGAGATGAGTTGTAACTTACCCAGAAAAAGAAGAGAGGAGGTGTCAAAATTGCTAATTTTTAGCTTAAAAATAAGAAAATTAAAAAAAATAAACTTTTTCGGTAGAAATAATAGTATTACAAATTGTTGGGAAAAATGTCACATAATATAGATAAATGAAAAATTGAGAATAAAGAACACAGTAACACAACACAAGGATTATAATAGAAAACTCCCAAACTGGAGAACTACCACTTCAGTTGTCAAAGACAATAAGAGGTTTCACTATGAAAAAATTTGTATAACTCACGGTGTTTTTCATAGATGCACATACCCTAAAAAATATACCCTATCAAAAAAAGAGTCTTGCACACTCTCAATTACAAAAAACAAAATGTTGCTCTGTAAATTTTCTCATCCTCTACAAAGGTATCTCACCAGCTCCCCTTCCCAATCTATGCCTGTCAGTAAGTCTTAACTTTATTAGGGAATTCAACATACATGTAATGACCACAACTTTTGGGTCCCGCCACTTTTGACCGGACCCCAACAGAAATATCATCTCAATTTAAATATTTTATTTTGCCTTAAAAAATTAAAAGTTGAAATTGATGAAGATGCTAAAATATTTTAAGATTGCATGGGGTGAGACTTAGGTAGAGATGGAGTTCGAAGATTTTATTTTTTAGAGCCAAAGAGAAAAGATATTTTATTTAAAGGGATCGAATTAAAAAATAACTTTTTAAAAAATTACATATAAGAGCAAATTTTTTTAAAAAATTAAGATTTATGACTCTTCATAATCATGCCAAAAAGTCATGCCAAGAACATCAACTCGGTTAAAACCGTCTTAAAAATTAAAGAGAATTAGATTGCTATGGTTCTTAATCTATACATATATAGTATTAATTTGAGTTCAATAAATGTCATTAATTAATATCTTTTAAGTAGTTCAAATTCTATCAAGTTTGATGAATTAATCATGACCAATAATGACATAGTACTATTTTACATGAATAACAATTCTAAATGAATTGATCACAAGCCATGAGTTGATAATCATGATCACTAATGACATATTAATATATTAATATTCTACATGAATGATAATACTAAATGAATTGGATTAAATTCAACCAAACCTATTAAACTACTTCATTCCATTATTAACAAAACTTCATAACAAACATTAAGAAGCAAAAGATACTTAAACTCAAATTTATCAAGTGTACAAAAAATTCAAAAGATGCATAACCAAGTCATACCCAAACATAGCCCACAACAATTTTTTTTTTTATAAAAAAAAGCTTAAATGTACTAGAGTATCCATACGTACTCAATAAATGCATGTGTCATATAGTCATATAGATACTCTATACGGGTGCGACACTGATACAAGAGAAGCGTGAGTGCCACATGCTCAATATTAGACTTTTTTTTTTCTAATTTTTTTGTATCGGTTCCCATTTGATAGAGTTTCTCTTAAAGTGTGTTTGGAATGTTAAAAAATAAGAATTGATTTGATTTGTAAATCAAATTTTATGTTTGGAATGTTAAAAAATATGAATTGATTTGATTTTGAAACCTTTTTTATTTAAGTTGTGTGTATTTAGAAATCCAATCAAATTTAATTGGATTTGAGTAGTTTAATTTAATTTTAAATTTAATTATTTAAATCAACTATTTTACCCTTACTAAATTTTTAATTTTATTTCATTAACCGAGCAATATCATTCACAATTATATATGTTTAAAAAAATAAAATAATCAAATTAAATCAAATCAAATCAATTTCATTTTTAATGAGTTCCAAAGATAAGAATTGATTTCCAAATCAATTCAAATTTAATTTTTTATAATGAATTCCAAACATAAAATTTAATTTTTAAATCAAATCAAATCAATTCAATTTAAATCAAATCAAATCAATTTTTAATTGATTCCAAACACAATCTAAAGGTATGTTTGGATTGGAAGAGTTTGAAAAAAAAAAGAAAAATATTTTATTTTTAAATTAAAAAAATTATAAAATATTTATAAAAAAACATTATTAAAATATTACATTTAAAAGAATTTGGAGAGAAAAAAAGAATAATATTTCATTTTTAAATTAAAAGAATTATAAAATATTTATTAAAAAAACCATTAGTAAAATATTACATAATACTCTCTCATTTTATTTCTCTCATTTAAAAAATTTACTAAAATTAATATAAATTTAAAATAAAAAATTACACGTTCCCTTCCCACCCTTCCCTTCTACTCCACCCCTCTCCTCCACATATTTTGCACCGCACACGTTCCACGAACGGATAAATGCCGAAAAGGCTTACACGTAACACGTTTGTACGCTATTTGCGTCTATAACTTTCATAGATTTCACTCTCTGTCTGTGTTTTGTCTCTAGTTTTCTATTTGTAAGAGACACAACTCGCCTTCTTTGTTCATGCACCTTTTTTATCCACATATTTATTATATTCAGGATCTTCATTACCGTTATTTTTATTTTTTTCCAGGTAATGGACACAATACTAACCATTAATTTTTAATGTTTATTCCTAGTTCAGGTTGTGTAGTAATGTTGTTACTAACAACCAGTTCAATGAGTAAAGCGGAGTTGTTTGATTTGTTTTTTATTTTTAAAATTTTGTGAAAAAAATGATAAAATTTTTAAAAATTATTTTCATCATATTTTTTACAAAATTTTGAACACAATAAATAAATAAATAAGATAATATTTTTAAAATTATAATAAAAAAATATCGATCAAAAATAAAAATAAAAAACAAACAAAACACTCTTCAAAGGGATATTCAAATTTCACCCACAATAGTATTTGTTTTTGGGTGGAAATATAATGGGCAGAGTACACCCATTGTTGTGATAGGATTAGAATTTTTGAATTGAATTAAGTATAGGATTAGAATTTAATTACTTACATAAGCTACAATAACTGATGACTTGACAATAAAATATTATTAATGTGATGAAGATTGGGTGAAGTGATCTACGAGAATATAAAGGACATAAGAAGAGCAAACTGATGCAATTGTAGAAGGAGCTTGGTCATCTTAAGTATTTTATATTAGATTCAATTTTTGGGGCAGTGTGTATAGAGAAAATGTAATTAGGAGGAGGTAATTAAGAGGAGTTCTCACTTCACGCACCTTATCATACCCTGTGAGATTAGTCTCTCATTTTCCAAATAAAGAGAATTGTTTATCTGATGAAGGAGTCTAGTAGCTACTAATTTCTTGGGTACCTTGGAGTTGTAGTTGTACCCATTGAAGTGGAAACTCAATCTATAATGATAAGAGGAGATTACTTTGGTATTTTTTTTTTTTTGTATCAGTATTCAAGTAAATTATTAAACACTTATTAATTATTGTTTATATTTAATAAACTTGCAAATATTTATTATGAAATTAATAATTAATAAATAATTGACAACTCATTTTGAATATCATACTTATTAGAGTATCATAACAACTCTCATTATTAAAATTTGACAATTTGGTGTGGAGAGATTCTCATATACTCATAACAAGTGGCACAATATAAGAATTCTTGTCATTATATTAAATATAAAATATTTATATAATAAATTTTAAGTAAAATATAAACAGTTGAAAAGATTATTCTGATAGCACATAAAAATTTTCTTCTGTACACAGATGATGATGGGTCCTACCCATAGGAGTGTAGGGCCTACCCTGTTTGTCTTCAAAATAGACCCAAGAGAGTAGAGAGTACAGACCAATGATCTTGGCAGGTAGAGCAGAAGTTGAAGGCTAGGAGCGCACGCGGAAATTAATGTATTTTCATTTAAACCTTTTACCTTTCAACTTGTGGATGTTAATATTATACAATAGATATGTTTCAATATATATAAACAAAATATAGAAATGTTTACAATATAGGTATTTCTCTTGAAATTTTATTATAAATAAAAAACAAAGGAAGACACACAGTCTAATGGATATATAGCCGTCAGCTGAGAGCCTGAGACTGAGGACAAAAACCATCCACTAATGCACATAAGGTTGGTATTGGCGGGAACTGGAATGTTCGTACCACAAAATGTAGAGTTTGCACCTTTCCTTTATGATAAGAGGTTTATATATACTTGTAGATGATATAGAAGGAAAAAGCATTGGGGTAAGTACTAAGCAGCAAACAAGCAAACTACAGACAATGTTTTAAGTACAAGGATTCAGAATCGGGAAGAGCTAGCAATAGGTCTGTCCAAGAAAAATTTCTATGGATGTTATTTTATACCTGTTTCAATAGTGCCCGCATCAGCATGTTTAATCTCGTCTATATATTGCCACACGTGGTTGTGAACTATATATATTTAATATTTCATTCTTCTTCTTCTTCTTCTTCAGCTTCTTGTGCTGAGGTTGTCATCTTTGTTTTTGGTCGTTCGGATTGGGAGGTAATGTTATCTGATTCCCGATCCAGTGCTGTTGTCATACTGAATAAGCAAGTTGAGCAAGATTATATTTGTAACACACAGGAGCATGCAATTAAGAAATTAACTACGTACCTTCTTCTGTTTTATGCATGTTCATCATTATATATTTGATAAAATGAAATCTCCTTGTTTGAAACGTGTCTTGACTTTTGTGACACATTAGTTTTGATAAAAATGGACATAGTCCATATTTGTTGAAAGATGGCTTGAGTTTTCTGCACCGCATATAGCTGAAGATCAGGTGTGGTTGTTGTGAAATGAAGTGGACAAATTTGTCCACAGAGTCTTTCACGTGGATAAACTTCAAGCATTTGAACAAACCATCATTCGGTGCATTAGTTGTGTTTGTTGCCTTTGCCCATGGACGTAGTCTATAAGCCGATCCTCGTTAATTTCTTGTGTCATTTATTCTTACACTTGGGCACCGTTTTGTTTGTACTACGTTATTTATTGTTTGGTTTGGGCCCACCGCCTTCCGCTGCCAACAAACTGGTATCAAAGCTCTTATAGGGTTCTGGGAAATTTGGTAGCACAATCCGGCAAGGAAAAGATGCGACACAATGGAAGATTCTGAGTGGAGAAATTAAGCAAGTGTGGCTTGCTAAGTGATTTGAAAATTTTGCAGCTTGACTTTTGTGAACACTGTGTCAAGTTTAGTACTGCCGTTTACAGGACTAAGGCACAGTCATATGTATTTAATTTATTCTGACTTGTAGGGCCCACTCCTGACTCCAGGCATATAGGAACTGGCATTTAGACCATTCCTGAAATTGATTGAGGCTTCCAAAATGGGGCTTATAGATATCTTCATTGCTGCATCGATGCCGGTCTTGAAAGTACTACTGGTTACAGCACTTGGGCTATTTCTTGCTTTAGATCGTATTGATATCATGGGGACAGATGCTAGGAAGCACTTGAATATTGTGAGTTGTCTATTCTTCATGCATTTTTATGTCTGTTTCTATATATATATATATATATAGTTATGTCCTACACTTGTTTATTTGCTTACTGCCATATTTTTCTTTGCATCAACAGCTAGCATTTTATGTATTAAATCCGGCCCTTGTAGCGGCCAATCTAGCCAGAACAATTACATACGATAGTATGGTGAAATTGTGAGTTAAATTCTGTTTTATGAGCCTTTTGTCAAATCAAAAGGAGAACAAAAAAAAAAAAAGTATCTTAAAGATTCATTTTGTGTTTCTTATTTTCTAGCATTTTCTCATGATGTTGTATTTTGAGGCACTTACCTTCATATGTGTTCTGTAGGTGGTTCATGCCGCTTAATATCCTTATCACATTTGTTATTGGTTCAATCCTTGGATTGTTGGTTATCCACTTAACCAGTGCACCTAAACATCTGCGAGGCCTCATATTGGGTTGCTCTGCTGCAGGTATTATTCATTCAGATTACACCTCCATATAAAAAAATAATAAAATAAAAAGTTCTGTTAATTATGTATGGTTGTGGGCATAAAAATCATAAATTTTCATAGGATTTCTGCTTTTTTCCATTTTTCTATAAACAGGTAATTTGGGGAGCATGCCTCTCATTTTAGTCCCAGCAGTATGTAAAGAAAAAGGAAGCCCATTTGGGGCTCCTGATGCTTGTAGTACGTATGGACTAGCTTATGCTTCACTTTCAATGGCGGTATATATGTTTATTACGTGTGTGACATTGTGATTTTCCAATCCTTCATGGACTACAACTCACTCTAATCTTTTCTTTTCCTTAATGTGCTTAATGTGACACTTCAGATAGGAAACATTTACTTGTGGACCTATGTGTATAATATTGTGCGGGTCTCTTCAAGAGGCAGCAGCAATTGCTCCAATTCTGTAAATGACACAGTCAACGAGTCATGCAGAAAATCCTCTGAATCAGACCTGACAATTTGTTCAGAACCTTTACTTGTATCCGAGGAATTGATCAGCGAGGATGATGCAGATCAATATGTACTACCCTGCACAACATCTGAAGGAAAATCTCAGGTTTTTTACTGCATGAACCAACTATGAAATTTTAATCTCCTTCTTTGTACATCTAAAGCAAGAGAGAGGAGGAAAGAGGCCACATTTTTTCCTTCAAGTTTAATTTTAATCCACTGTGTAAAATTATTTTATACTATAATCTACTCATTAAAAGTTGACTTTTCAAGTAGGTGTTATTATAGTCAAATACTTTTAATGATGTGGCAACACATCAGTGGATGATAGGGTATTTACACAGTAGATCAAAATTGAATTCTTTTCCTTATTATTTTCATATCTATAATTGTTAGATGCTGATAAATAAAGCTTCTTCAACTTATACGTTACACCATTAGTTGGCTGCGTTATATATGCAAGTCATAATGTTGATTAATTGAATGGCAGGTGGCAGCCACAATTAACATAAAGCAGCGTTTACAGATGTTTCTCAGAAAAACTAATCTGAAGAAATCATTTGCTCCCTCGACTATTGGAACGGTATGGCTTTTATAGCCCATGATTTTCTGCATTAAAGCCTTGACATTTCCCCCTCATAGAAAACCAATAATAAGATCTTCCATGGCCTTATCAAATGAATAAGACAATAGTCAAAACTAGATATAAAAAGCTTCATATGGTATAAATTTATCGGACCTTAATATGTACACATCACCCTTTTATGGTGTAAATTTTACACCATTCTAATCCTAATATCCTAATATAGGATTAATTCAACCATTGATTCATTGTCACTCGTTGACTAAACTGCAGCCTTTCTTTCTTTCTTTTATTCATTTTGTGTAGATTATTGGGTTTATAGTTGGGTTGGTCCCTCAGACGCGAAAGTTATTGATTGGCGATGAAGCTCCACTACGTGTGATTCAGGACTCTGCTTCCTTCTTAGGGTACAAAACTTTTTTCTTTTCTTTGTTATATATATGGGGTGTAAATGGCAATGAGAAATTGGCAATGAGAAATTGGCAATGATAGATATCATATCTGTTTCTATTTGAGTAGTGGCTCCATTCACTTCTCTTTTTTTTTTTCCTTTTTTTTTTTGGAATATCAAAAGTATCCTCACATCTCGAGTGTGAGACTAATCCCTTTTAAACCGTAGAGTGATTACGATTATTAGTCCTTCACACAATTGCATCTACTAGGATCCAAACCTTTAGTTCTGTCTTGCTGATAATTTTGATAAATATCTAGGTACTCCTTTTAATAAATGTCTCGTTATGACTGCAGAGACGCAGCCATTCCTTCTCTCACTTTGATAGTTGGGGGAAATCTCCTTGAAGGTGATAATTGACAGCAGGTCCTCTTTTCCATGTTTGAACTCCTCTTCATACATACCATTGTAAGAAGCTAACACAGGCTGGTTTTGTGTCAGGTTTGCGAGGATCAGGAATCCAGAAATCCATCATTATTGGCATTATCATTTCAAGATATATTATCCTTCCTGTGTCAGGAATCTTCATTGTTAAATGGGCAGTTCAACTAGGTTTGGTACAGTCAGATTCATTGTATCAGTTTGTTCTTCTGATTCAGTATGCAGTTCCACCTGCCATGAACATAGGTGCTTGTTTTTCTCACGCAGAAATATTTGTTGTGCTTTTTCTCCAAAAAAGACACTCTTGGCATTTAACACTGAAGTTTAATTTCATCTGGCAGTAAATTTTTCATTCTATTTTGTGCAGGAGCTATCACTCAATTGTTTGGGACAGGAGAGAATGAATGTTCAGTCATCCTGCTGTGGACTTACGCCTTGGCTTCAATCTCACTAACATTTTGGTCAACTTATTTCATGTGGCTTGTGTCATGAACTTCAGGACAACACTAGTTGGGTTCGAGTCTCGAACTTATTTACTACGTGTTTCGACTAACTTATTTTGCTTTCAGGAAAAGCTTATACTTAAGCACAAAATAAGTTAATTCAAACATGCATATATTGTTGTTTTATCAAAAATATGATCAAGTCTGGCTACAGGTATTTGCTCTATTTCAGTTGTATAGTTTCAAGTGAATTCATCATTTAATATTACTACTTATTAAATTGTATATAAAATTAGAAATATTAAGGAGTGGAACAATAATAAAAACAATTTACAATATATTTTCAATCTTATTTTTTACATCAAGTATCTTTTAGACTGTAAATTTCGAAGATACATCATTATGCAACGAGGATAATGACAGTGAAAGATGTCCGAATTTCCTAACAGGGCATTCATCCATAATTCCTTGAATATGAAAATAAAGTGGCAAAATTTATCATCTTAAATCAGATTATGATATGAATCGAGTATGTGCTTAAGGGAAGCAAGCAAATCGGTAATCATCAATAGATGATTCCTGCCATCAACATGTAAATTGTTCAACTAGTTCTTCCTAAAGATAGGTCCTGTCCAGGTCATCAAAGTAAGAGTGTTCCATAGCTTTCTTTGCACTTATTTAAGCTTTCTACTCAATAAACACTTATTTAAGCTATTGTTCCAAACAAAGCAATTTGACTCATGAGGCTTGGCTCGGAGAAAAAATGGGTCAAAACTTAACACAGCCGACAATAAGTCAAACTGTTAGCAGTCTTACAGATCAGCAGCTGACACTTGAAGCAGCAGGATTCATGTGAATTGTGTTGGTGGCTTAAGAAGGCTCCCAACCTTAAACTCATCCTCTATCATTCCAGTGCAACTGAAAAAAGGCACAGCCAGGACGAGTTGTTTTCCCTTCTGAAAAAAGTTCTTCCTTTGGTTATAGTTTGTTCAACCTCAAAAGTAACTTCCACGAAAGTGGAATGTCTCCCAGGAAGCATGTCACGATAAACGTCCTTAATGCAGGTCACCACGAAAGTGGATGTGCACAAAAAAAGCAACCTTACTCTCAATGATCAAAAAAATCTTCAGGAAAGTAAATATTATCATTCCAGCAGTCAGCTCCAACCAAAAATACTCAATGGGTGACGACTGCACCAAGGGATTGCAAAATTTGTATTAGAATCAATTGTTGATGGCGAACAGAAGAACCATGACTTTACACCTCTATCCCCAAATTCACCTCCTAACCTTTCTGTACAATTTAAGCTCTTGTATGGTTACACAAATTGTGCACAGTGTATCACTACTTCCTATGCAGGAAATATCCATATCATCTTTCAACATATATGGAACAATGGAGGATAGAGAGAAATCCAAGTATGGATACTATGATTTTATTTTCAAAATATTTATAGATGACACATAAAATATAGACAATTTATGTTTAAAAATGAGATAAGCTAACAGTATCCACAGTTTAAAGCAATCAAACTGCATGCCTGCATATCTGCATGCAATAATGAACTAGTTCTGTATAAGCTCAAACTAGAGTAAACGTCCATTTCAATCCTGCAAAGATATATTCGACATCACATTAGTCCTCTATTTATCAGTAACATCAAATTGGTCCTTCAATAAATATTAATGCCATCAGTTTCGTCCTTCAAAGACCAGCTTGATGTATTTATAAATGGAGAATCAATGTGATGTCACGTATATATTTGGAGGACTAAAATGAGTGTTTACTCCTCAAAGTATGACAATGAATGCATGTATTATGAACGAAACTACATATTGATGGCATGATAATGAAGGGAACAGAAAATATTCTTTTAAAAGGGGAAAAGAACTGACTGTAGAGCAAGACTGAATCTCATGTATGTCATTATCTGAAATATTTTGTACAAGTCCGGGACCAAGGTTCTTTGCAGCAGCAACCTTCTTTGCAGCCTCATGTAGAGCATCCATTGCCACACTACACGTATGCATGGATTCTGCCCCCTTTTCTACATATCTGATAACTTCTTGGCGTAGACTATCATAACGAGCATCAAAAGACTCCTGAGAATTATTTTGCAATCCAAGAGTGTGTTCATCCAGCTAGAACCCACTTTTAGCATTTCTTGTCCACCGTTTTAAGATGTAATGTGATGAGAGAGTTAGAACATTGGTGACTCTAAAAACTGCTAATATGTGCCTACAGATGATACCTGCAAATTCAAACATTTGGCAGCTGCAACTAGCTTTCTTTTCGAAAACATTGAACCTAACAAAATGTGTCTTATGATCCTCCCCAAAATTTTCCACCCAATACGTAGTTTCTGATCTTGTATCGTCAATGATGGTTGCTGGATACGCAAGGGTCTCAACCAATTCCTCTTGAAATTTTGTGAATAAACTAGCTGCTTGTTTTTCCATAGGAGAAGGAGTTTTCAAAACAGGTGTGGTGTTCAGGGTATCATAATCTGCCTTCACTTCTTTTTCATATTGACTGGCAATTGCTTTTTTATACTGCTTAATCAGCACCTGAACATTAGTTGATGAATTTATATACTCATCAAAGTATGAGTTTATACTAGTATGATAGTATCACTTCCTTGTGTTGCAGACATTTCTCCAAAAAATGTATCCTGAAGGTACACAGGCACCCATTGTTGACGAGCCTTGTACATCAAATGAAGCCATTCACTGTCCATGAGTTCATATCTTCGAAGAAGTAACTCCCAGCAAGACTCAAACTCATCAATTGTCTCTGTCCCATTGATGCATCTCTGGAACTCTGGTTCAAAACTTGGGTGCAAATGATACACATCAGACAACCTCTCCTGAGCTTCCCCAAATACATTCCTTTTACAAAACCGATGTCGAGTCCTAGGAAACACTTGCAAAACAGCAGCATGTATGATCCTATCCTGGTCAGTAGTGATGGAGACAGGATGCTGACCAGACATGGCATCAAGCCAAGTCTGAAACAGCCAAATAAACGAAGTCTCTGACTCACTGAGCAACAAAGCACAACCAAACAGCACCGGTTGCATATGATGGTTCCATCCGGTAAACAAAGCAAACGGAACCCTACAATTGTTTCTTCTATAATAAGTATCAAAAGTAACAGCATCACCAAAGTGTTCATAATTCATTCTCGCATTGGAATCAGCCCACAAAACATTCCCTGAAGAATGAACATCAAAAAAGAATGCAGGATCATCATCCTGCATCTTCTTAAGATACTCAAAAACAAATTGACTCCCATTCCCAAGGCTCCTCTGTCTGCTGCTCATATAATTCTGGCAATCAACTTTGGTGAAACCAACATGATGGAGCCCACCTGATTCCTTCATCAACACAGACATCACTCCAGTGGGTCCCATGCCGGAGGCCTGAAGGGTATCGATGATAATATATAACCGGTAATAATATAAATTTTTTTTATAATAAGAGTACATCAAAATTAAACTCTAAAAGAAGATACTTTTACTTGATTGAGTTAGCCCCCACTTAATATTCAATTTTTCTTCTTATATTTTAGTTTTTTAGAATAAAAATTATTTTGAATTTCTTAAAATATATGCTACATCATATGACATCAATCTAATCTGAAATTTGAAACTTCAAGAGTTTTGGTCAAATCTGTCGTTGCTTCTGAAACTGACAGTATTGTTTCATTGGCAAGTGAGATTTTCTATTCGTTCGTCCGATACTGATTTTGCATGCGTTTTGGATGAGAGAATGAAGGAACACCTTTGACTTGATTTCTTAGCATCTATTATCAAAATCGGTAATTCTTGCAATCCATCTTCATATTTTTAGCTTGATGATATCAACAATGAGATTTTCATTTATTTTCTTTCTGTACTGTAACAATGTGCTTCCTTGGTTTTATCTTGTTTGTGTTCACTATCATCTGGCATCTGCTCTACCACTGCAAAACAACTCCTTCATGCTTTAGGTCCAGTCTAGAGAACTACTTTTTTTCATACCACCACCAACTAGTTATAACTTATAAGTGTCTCAGTATTCTCCTTGGAAAACGGACGCCAATTTCCACTGTTTCTGATTGCAAATGCTCAGTTTTATATGCTTAGCTTACTATTGTTTCTACAAGTTGAAACACATCTTAGTTCTAATTGCTAGAATTTGAAGGGTTGGAATTTCATTCTAGGAAACCGTGTTTAACATTTACTGCTGTAACTTGTAATATAAAAGTTCGGAATATCAAAGCAAAGCTAGCCAGATAAGAACAGGAATAATCTCAAGCACCAAGCTAAATTGTTCAACAATGCCACACGGAAGCCTCATGTCTCAAAAAATGAGACAATTATAGTTACGGATAGAGCCAAAACTTTGAATACAGTAATCTCATGTTGACATGCACCATGTCAGATCTAACTCTTTATTTCCAATCATCTACTTTCATGGCTATAAAGGGGCAAAAAGGAAAAATGCTACGCCACAAAATTTTAGCAAAAAATATATATTACTCTTAAAGGGACGAAAGATTGTTGCTAGAAGATGAGGACATCGCAGTTAGAACTTCGGTAACAGACCCCATGACACTCAGAGCTGCTTTCAAAACATCTTGAGGACATCCTGGCTTTACAATGGTTCGAATCTGAAACAAGGAGAAATTTCATGAGAAGCACAATATTGATTGAGGATATGGTAAAGATTAAACAATATTACACCCGCTAACCATTTTAGACACAAGGATCAAGAGTTAACTTGGTCCTCTAGAACTTGGTACTGATACCATCATGCCAAAAAGGAAGTAATGATCATTGATAAGAAAATAAATATATAAGCTCCTCCTAATCCAGCACAACATAACTAGGATGAGCAGTCATTGGTTTTAGGTCTTGTACAAGAGGAACTCAACACCAGCAAGTGAGCATATATATTTATCATATTATTATTATTATCTAGTTGATTCAGTCTAACAGATTGCTATTTAGAATGGTTTGGTATACCATAAGATTTGAATCGTTCAACATGAATCGTTAAATAAGAAAGTTTCGTCTTATGGGCTCTTGTACCGTCAAAATATCAAACAATCGTTACCTTATCAAGGTACTCCTGAAGTTTCTTAATGCGACCCATGTAGTCCTGGTCTTCAACAGAAAGAGTTAAAGCCTTGGCATCTGCACCAGGACCATCAAACTGAAGCGGACCTGGATTTCTATAAATATCATCCATAAGAAAGCTCACTGCGTTTTGTCTCAACAGCCTGCAACCAAGATCATGCATCAGAGCAGACCCTGAATTGACTACCAAGAAATTAGACCAAGCAAGCTAAGATGCTGAGGTAAAAAACAAGTGTGCATATATAGTGCGAGGAAAGGAGCAAGTATGGGACAAAACTTCCCATTTCCAAACACAGTCCACCAAACTGCACAGAGAATTATAAAATCAAGTGAAGTACACAAACTAACTAACCCATAGGAGTTGCAAATGAAAACTTATAGTTCATCTTTTATTCAATATAGAGGCATACACACAGACATGATACACCCTGACAAAGAGCCTTACTCATATGCTTTGCCTCTCAAATCCACAGTAGCTGGATGAATAGCAGGTTTTCCAATTGATGTGGCTCCTGGATTTGGAGACCAGCGCTTCACTGTCATCATAGCCTATAGTTCATCACAAACAGAAAAAATAAGTGAACATTCTCTACCACAGAAAGCATTGACATATGATTCAAAACCATTTAGATAGGGCATACAAGCAAGGATATGAAAAGAACAAAGACATACTGTGATTGGAGCAGCCCCACAACGCCACTTGGTTACAGGATTCTTCAGGTTAGTTACAGTTGCCATGTAACCATTTAAACCAGCAGCCAGTATATGGTAGCAGATGTGTCCGAGAACCTGCAATAACATCAAATGGTTATTAGCAAAAGAGGGAAAGACTTAACAGATCATGCTGCTAAGAGGGGCTAATGAAAGGCAACCAAATCAACATACGTATGCATAGTCACAGTCAAATTTTGATGGCAGAGATCCACGAGCTTGATAACCAAAAAAGTGGCAAATGGCATTGAATTTCTTTCCCTTGTATGTGCCTTCTTTCTGTCAAAGGAACAACAAAGTAATATTAAACATCTAACCAGAAGAGGGCTATAATTATGATTTTTGGACCATCAAGCATCAAATTAGTATCAGACTGGATTGCAATTATATAAGAAATGTCATTCAATATTATAGATGCATAACTAACACGTCCTTCATAATGATGCCAAAACAATACTAATCTATTACAAAAGCTTCCACCATTTTTGTTACAAAGAAAATGTTCAATTTTTCACAAGGAATGTAAAAAGAATGAAAAAGTCAGTGGTAGATTGTGAAGTAGCACAAGAATAACAGCAAGATTGGGCTAACTGAGTAATAATCCGCATTGCTAGCCATTAAAAAAAATTCCATGCATTCAATGCATAATAATCTGTAGAAGTACAAAGAAAATGGTGCAGAATCCAGTTAAGTCATTATCCAGTAAAATGAATATAGGGGAGAGAATGGAACAGAGATCCAGTGACCATACCAGACGCTTGTTTAGCTCTACCTCCACACGGTATGCTAGTAGCTTCTCTGTCTCAATCTGCAAGTCATTGAAAAGAGGGGAGAACAAAGACATGAAGGAACTGAAATTCTAGCAATTCATATGAACAGTAAAGCATCTGATGATTATTACCTGAGATAACTGTGCTGAGTCATCTGATTCAGGGTAAAGGAGCAGCTGCAGCATTGAAGATTATGTTAGATTTTTGGTTATTACTCATTAGAATTGAATTGACTCAAGGCCAGTTCTCAACATGATAAATATGAGTAAACCTGTTTCCTAATAAAGGGTGGCAGAAATTCAAATAAAGCAGATGCCCATGGTGAAAGCTGAGAAGATATGTTGTCAACAGCAACACCTTGTCTGAGTAAACCATGAATTTCCTGAGGTACAAAAACATATTGGCAAGAACTGATTAAGGTTTATCCTCCATCATACGAGGCAAAGAAAAACTGTAATGCAAACTTCAATTGTGAAGCTTCAACAGTCTACAAGTGGCTTGAAGACACATACAGATGCATGAATACTTCTATCACAAGAGTTTCTATATGCTTCATGCTTGGGTGGGCCCGTGGAAGCGGAGAATTACCTTTAAGAGTGCATAAACTTCAGGAATGCTCTCTATCAGCCCTTCTGGCAGGAGGATTACTCCATGGTATTTGTCTGAGCAAAACATAGAAATGTGATACTCTATATCTCAAAACACCAAAAATTGAAGACTGAAGAGAGGCAATTCAGATCATTCAAACCTTGCTCTGCTCTAGCCTGAACCGCATCACAAATCTGTTTTGTAATGTCAAAAAGGGTAAGCTTTGATGCAGCAACCTCCTCTCCAAGAATTACCTGCATAGAGCATATCAAAGAATAATTTGTCAGCATGGAACTATAGCACAATCAGGCATAAATGATGCCAGACAATAATACTGACCATGTTTGGATGGGACTGGAGGGTGCATTCCAAAGCAACATGTGAGGCCTTTCGACCCATAAGACGGATGAAATAATAATACTGGAAAGGAAAACTCAGTCAGAAAGGTACTTGCAAAGAAAATAAATAGCTTACTTGAACAAGCAAGTAATGATATCAGATAGGATAGATTAGTTAGGTCCATTACCTTCTCTGCAGAGAGAGCATCAGTGCAGACATTGCTGATGAGCTGAGAATTCACCTGAGCATACAAAAGGCAAATTTTACAGGTACTTCAATAGCTAGTTATTTCATAGCACAATCTTGCAGGCTGACATGGCCCCAAAAGTCCCAAACTTCCTTTCTTTTTGGTTGGGAGAAGGGCACTTAGTAGGCTCTAGTGAGAATATGCAATCATTTCATGAAACATGATGTGCAGAAGAAAGATAAAATACCTAAATAGACACTGCGTCAATCATAATGAAAACAAATTGTCCATTATAGCATTTTCTAACAGGTGTAGGCGATATAATGCCAAAATTACCCGCTTCATAATAATCTCATATTTCCTATATAAGGTATCAAGAGGAAACATAATAGGGCATGATGAGGAGAATATACAATCATTTCATAAAACATGGTGTGAAAAAGAAAGAAAGATTTAAAAACTAAATACACACAGATCCAATCATATTGAAAACAAATCCCCCATTTCCACACGTTTCTCTCCATAGCATTTTCTAATAGGCACCATAATGCCAAAAATTACCAGCTTTGTTATAATCTAGTGTTTCACATATAAAGCACAAAGAGGAAACATAACAGGGTATGGTAAGAATATACAATCATTTCATAAGATATGATGGACAAAGACTGTAAGACAAAATCTCAATACACACTGGTCCAAACATATTGAAAACAAATTGCCCATTTCTGCACAGGCTTCTCTATAATGTGAAAAACTAACAGCTTCATATCCTCCTCATGTTTCACATACAAACTATATAGCATGAAGCAGAAACATAATAACTAATAAGGTCTTATATGGGGACATTACTACAGTAAAAACAAAAAGAAGCCAGAATTAACACAAAAGACTATTGCATGGATACAGGTACCAATACCAATACAATACAGGCATGGAATACGGAAATTTTTTATTTTAAAAAATATTGGATACAGGTAGAGCAAGAGGTATATAATATATAAAATATTTAAAATATACCAAAATCAAAAAAGTCTGAAAAAAGTGGAAGCATTATACCAGAATGTGTACTGCAAAGCAATAAATAGCTAACTGCCAGCAAGGTAAAGGCCATTTTGAGACAGAAACAAGAGAGGGGATGATCAAACTATAAGGGCAGACAACATGAGTGATTTTTTCCCCTGTTTAGGACCGCGCACAGGGGAATTGTGACTTGTGCCATGCCCATATCCAAGCTGAACCCCAATGTACCCAACCCATACAAGTATATTATACATAATAGGTAAGGATATGGCATGATTTCTGGAGTGCATCAATAAAAGACAACATATTCTGCTCAGAGGAGCAAATTTATTGAGATCCAATCTCCATCACATGTTAATCATCAGAATATGTTTAAACTAATTCTCTCAGAGTCATTGGACAAATACCTTACAAATTGTATCAAAACCAACATTAGTTTCAACAAACTGGTTTTTAAGATCTCCATTCAAAGTCACAGGAACACCAACCACCTGCAGAATCCCAACTACCATAATCAATAAATTATTGTAGAAATTGTACACTCAAATTAAACTGCAGAATATAAAGAACAGATAAACTTTAAACCAAATTAATTATGAAAACAAAAAGATAATCCCAATTATAGAGCTTCAAACACAGCCTCAGTTTTGCATCTATGTGGATGGAATGAAAAATCCAGAATGACCACTAAATATACCTTAGTGGGACATTTTGCTTCAGCAAATGTTTCTGCAAGCTGTGCAGCATCTGTGTTTGATGTCACCCCTAAAAATCATGAATTTCAACATTTAGAAACCTGTTTTCAAGATGTAAAGGTAACCATGTATGAAGGTCCGGGAAAATTAAGTTTACCCCCAATAATGACAAGGCCATCAAGTTTCAAACTGTTGCATGCAGCAAGTGCAGCATTAACTTGTTCTGTGGTCCTAATTTGATCCTTTGTCCGCCCAAGCAAATCATAACCACCTAAGAAAAATAACAGCCATAGTAAGGAGTTAATAATTTTCTGAAAGATAATTGACTAACTAATAACAACAACTTCACTTTGGCACAACCAACCTTGATTTTTATATGTGGAAAGAATGCTGTCAGTAATCTCCAGAGTTTTCTGGGCAAATAGGCCGTCTGAACCACCTGCATAAAGAAATAAGTGTATGCTGACCTAGTTACTCAATTGTCTAACAGATATCAGTATTTTAGGGTGAAAATAAATACTTACACAATATATTGCATAAGAAACAGGAATACCAAAATAACTAGAACATGAAAGTTAAGATATTAAGCTGCAAAGTAAAAAGTTAACGACCCATTATGAAACTTACCGAGAAATCCAAGTAAAACACTGTTAGGATTGTGAATTTTGAGAGCATTGTGAAGACCCCAAATAACATTGTGTCCTCCAGGAGATTGTCTCCCACAAAAAACAACTCCCACCCTGTAACAACAGAATTTGCAAGATTCAAAACAGATAAGCACCATGAACAGATTCACAACAGTGCCTAGGTAATATCAACATAATGAACAGATGTTGACCTAATAGCTGGATGCTCAGTGATAATCTGAGCATCAGGGACTTTAGCTGTGGCCCTGAGAAAGTGAGCCAAAGGGTGTCCATAAGTGTGTGGAAATGACCGGCTCATGGTGGGAGCATCAGCAGGGTCAGCAGTTGTGGTTGCATCACCAAATTCAACCCTCACAGTGGTTCCCTGCACAAAAAAATCAAATGGGTCAATCCCATTTTATGCAAGTTTATCACCCAAATCAAAAAGATCACAACTTTGGAAATTCTTATTGCTCCCCACAAACACTAACAAAATGAGATCTAATCATAAAAGATAGTAGTAGTAGTAGTAGTAGTAAGTACCTGGAGGCAAGGAGGGAGCAGTGGCTGGTACAAAGATCGAAGCTTTTGAAGATCTGAGAGTTCTCTGGGAATACCATAATCAGAATCCATGGATTCAACCTCTTCTTTTGCTTTGCTTAGCTTAGAGAATTGTGAAGAGAAATAGAATAGAAAATGTTGTTGACTGCTGCTGCTATGCTAGTGTCACTGTTGTGTTTATGTTTTATTTTGAGTGTTGGCTACCCTTTTAGTTTTACCTACCTACCCACCCTCCGTTTCCTTCTTCAAAACCAAGCCCACCGGATTCGGGTCCTTTTTCTATTATTCGAATATTCGCCCTTTGTTTTCTCATTCTCACCCTTTTTCCATGGCTCTATTCACGCCACTGGTTTTTATTATTATTATTATTATTCATAATCTACCACCTGCTTTTGTCATATTCAAAGCTAGAACAAAAAGTAGGGGAAAAGAAAGTGAATTTACTTCTTTTTTTTACAATAATGTATAAATTTTGAGTTGATAGACAATTTTTTTTGGTCTAAAAGTTATACTTGGATTGAGATTCCTTACCTTAGGAATAATGAGTGTGGCCAAAATTTGGTGTTGAATGATATGTCACACCAAATTTAATGTGTATGGGTGTCACATGCAAAACTAATGAATTGATGAGAGTGACTCAAGGGTTGGTATTTTGATAAATGAAATTTATTTTAAGATGGATAAGTGAATTTAAAAAAAAATTATAATCAGTTATAAAAATAATTTTAACAAGGGAGAATTAATCATTTTTGTAAAATGGCTTTACAAATACACTTTAAATATGATTCTACTTTAAATTACATAAACAAACTCTTCTTCTAAAAATTTTCTTCTAATATGAATTCTTCTAGCATTAAATATTTTACAATCTAAATCTGTTGGTAGAGATTTGAATGGAAGAAGAAAAAAGCTTCTTCTAAAATGAAGCAAGAATTTCTCTTAACTTAAACGGACACTTTTTTTTACTAATTTTTTACATTAACCAATAACTTCAATCATCAAATTTGAGTCAATTATATTCTTCAGTAAGTTAAGGATATTTTGAAATGATTAATTATTTTTAATAACAGGTTTTTTAATGATAAAAGATGTTTTTGTCAAATCATAATATGTTTATTATCAGTGTTTAAAATTGATTATAATCAATGATTATTTATGATACATTGAAAAAATACTTATTTTTTTAAGTTGGGATTTGAGCATTTTGATTAAAAGTTATTGTGATTATTTTACAGTTATAAGAGATAAATATCATTTTATCCTCAATTCAATAATTTTTTCAATTTTATTTATTAATTTAGTAATTTAATATATATAAATAATTCTTTTAATACAATTCAAATAAAAAAATTTATCTTAAAATTAATTATAAATTAATATATCTAAATATAAATTAATTTTTTTAAAAATTAATTATACACAAAATTAATTTTTAATATAATTTTTTTACGGTCAATCTAAACACATACTAAATGTCTGAATTGACAAGTTAATTGTACATTTGTGTTTTTCTTATTTACTGGTGTGTGACAACATGTTCTTCATTCTAAAAGAGGACACGAAACTCATCTGCCCTCTCTCTCTCATGCTTGTAGTTGTCAAGCATCTAGAACTAGAGAAGAGATTAATTGTCGGTCCAATTGCAAAATTTATTCCTCCCCTTTCTTTATGCTTGCAATTGTCAAGCATCTAGAATTAGAGAAGAGAAATTGTGTGTCTAACACAACAAAAAATATTCCATCTTCTCTCTCTTGCTTGAAATTTTCCAGCACTTAGAACAAGAGAAGAGATAAATTGTACGTCCAACAGCAAAAAAGAAAAAAAATATCTCATGCTTGAAATTGTCAAGCACCTAGAACTAGAGAGGAGAGAAGAAATTGTGTGTCCAACAGTAAAATTTATTCCATCTCCTTGATGTCTAGAATATATTTTCTTAAACTACTAACTACAGATCAGACAAAAAGATAAAGTGTTTCGCAGATTAGTCCTTCAATTGTAAAGTTCATAAATCTAGTCAAAATTTTGACTGTGTAGAAGGATGAGAAGGGTGAATAGAGACTAAGAGAGCAAATTGGTCTCCCTTGGCATTCGAGACATACCATAGCCATCGCCATACGTGGGGAGACAAAAGAAAGGGAATAAGATGAGTTGTTGTATTTGGAAAGAAAACATTGTAGTTTCAATACTTTGATTAAAAAGAATAATTAAGGTTGTACAATTAACTTGGCAAGTCAAATATTTAACTAGCCAACTAAATAAACAATATATATAACATCACGTGAGTAGCTATATAGGGAACACCTTGAGTAATAACTGACGATAATCTTTTAAGTTAGGCCTCTCAACCTCTCCAATAAATCAATGGAGTCTTGCCTAATTAGTTTGAGGAAACTTTTAACTATTCACTTTTAATCATCCAAAAAAAAAAACAATAACAAAAGATAAAATCTACTCAAATTTAACATTTGAGGTTGCCGATTGATGTAAAAATATAAGAGACCAAATTATCTATTTATGTTATAAATTTTAATTATATCACTTAAATAGCATTAATAATCGGTAATAATGCAAGTTAGAGAAATCATCTCTATTAGTGGTTTAGCCCGTGTTTAGCGGATACTTGCATTTTTATATTTTAGTGAGTACTTTATAAATTAAATTTACAAATTTTGGTGTGATATACATAAACTATAAAGTGGAGCTGACAATATATTAAAAGATGAAAAATGTTAGATCGTACGAACTTTTTTTCTTTGTAAAATGACGTCCGAATGAAAAGTAAAAAAGTGGATGCGTTGCGTTTAAAAATGTATAATTTTCTATTTTAATTCTGTTTATTTCTCTTTATTTCTCTCTCCAACCATGATTGGTTGTTAACTGTTTGTGAAAGATTTCGTAAAATAATTTCGTACTCAATACTATTATTGAGCAGTAACTCTTAATGTCATTTTTAAATTCATGTATAATAATTTATGTAAATTTATATATTTATTAATAAGTAAAGATTTAAAAGTCAATTTATTTCGAGCTAAAAAATTGCTTAAAATAACAATTTGAAAGGTCCTCATTACAGAAGCTAACTTTAATATATAGTTAGTATATAGATATATAACATTTGTTAACGAATACCTTAAAGCCAATTGTTAAGAAATTAAAATATTAAATATTAAATGCGCAGAGCATTTGATATTTTAGATCCAAAAATATTTACTATTTTCTTCATTAATAAATTTAGAGAATTTATTAAAAGGTATTATGCCTTAAGTTAGCAAGACCCTATATATATATATATATATAAATTATAAATATAAATATAGATTTTTCTTGTTCTATCTACTACGAGCCAAATAGGAAAATTGTTGATTCATAAAAAAATATAGTAAAATTGTTGAAACAATTACATAGTTTGGAGGATTCGAATGAAAAATTAATATGTACACAATTTGAAATTAAAGTAGGATTTCAAAATATGATGCTTGAAATCAATGTAATGCAAGGAAGTGGATAAGATAAACTTGTGAATATTGAGTGAAAAAGAAAATTAAACAAGCTTTCATCACATTTGAGAATTAAGTTCTTACACAATCAAAGGGCCAATATATATATATATATATATGAGAAATAAATATTAACCATTAAATCATGCATATATGATCAAGATTAGAATAGAAAGTCATGACATTTTTAAGTAGTCATGTGACATTTAAGTAACTTCTAATCTTGATTATTTATATATGATTAATTAATAGTTAACATTGACTCCTCTCATCTCTTATAATAAGATAGTACTCTCACTAGATATGGTGATTATATATATATATATATATAAGGGAGGGATCAACTTACACCGGTGTAAGACTTGATCTACATACACCACTCAATAATTTTTTATTAAATATATTTTTTTATTGATCCAACCGTTAAATTATAACTATTTATCATGTTGATCATTTATGTCAATTTTTTAAAGAAAATATATCAAAAATAATGAAATCAAATAGTTCATATTTTCATATATTTTAAAAGTTTATATTACGTTAATCTTGATGTATATTAATATTAAATCACAAAATAATTTTGAATTAATGTGAAAATTTATAAATATGATTTACATGATAAGAACTTTCAATCTAATAGTGTATTTTGTGATAAAGTTTTTTAATAAAAAAATTATTAAGTGGTGTAAGAGTGACAAAGTCTTACATTGGAGTAAGTTGACCTCTCCCTATATATATATATATATATATATATATATATATATAATGGTCAGATTAAAATAAGTTCTTCATCTTTTAGTTTCCCTTTTATTTAGCTACATCTATTTCATACACTGGAAAATATGAAGGAAATTACCTCAGCTACGTTTCTTTGGCATCCTTTGGTTATCTTGAGTTGAAGTTTTCCCTTTTATATTTTATACGATGATTCAAATACTGAAAAGTTTAAAAATTGAAATCGTTTTCGTGTGTTTCCTCTGCATTCATTTTGGGATCCCTTTAACTCTAGGTACTTATTTATTTTACTCTTTCAAATAATTGATATATTATATATGTTTATTATATAAAAATAATATGTTCTCTCATTTTCTCTCCTTTTTTTTAATTGAATCCTCTAGATGAATTGTTTTTAAGGAATAACCATACTTTAATTATTTTGACATTGCAAGACATGAATTATTATAATATATTGTTATTAAAAATAATAATAATAAATGTTTAAATAGATATTTATAGAGATCTTTCGCAATGTATGAAGACAAATTTCTCCACATAAAAATAGGGATAAATAAAAATTTATTTCTATTTAATAAACAGGAACACAGATGGGATATAACAATATCTATTTAAGGGAGTTTTTGCAAAGAAATTCCGCCACCCGAGGTAGACCCACGTTATGCCTCAGGGGGGCCATCGTACCCCCACAACTCAAGTGTACTAATGTTAATTATGTATGATATTGCCATTGTTTGAACTTGCATTGGTTACATTGGTTAATTTCCTTACTGTTGCTTTTGGTTCCGCCCATATCCGCGATGAGGCAGATATGGAGATTTTTTTTTACTGTGGGATAGGAACGGGGAGAATTTCGTCTCCATCAAATGAACAGGGGAAAGTTTGTAGGTATATAAGTAATTGTAAAATATATATATATATGTACAACATATTTTATATCTTGCTTATTATTTTTTTTTACTAAAAAAAATATTCATTTATTTAAATTAGTAAAATACATTGAGAATAACACAAATTCAACATCGTTAAAAATTGAAAAAGATGAATTTACGAATAAACTCACAACACTTAGGTTAATAGCATAACACGGTAAAATGCCTACAAATGTGCAAAATTAAAGTAACCGGAATACCCATACTTCCAAATCTGTAACATTGATGCCGAAGTCTTGATTGAATCTGTGATAAATCAAAGCTGATCTACTAATCTGAATCAAATGAACACCGTAACAAAACGGGAAATCAAACGACGCCGCATCAAGATGACGAACAAAACACCGTCACACTCAGATGACGAAAATACGGAAAAACCAGAAAGAAAAATCAGATCTATGTGAAAAAATCACTTATTTAAATAAATAAAAAAGAGAAAAAACAATGTAGAAGGATGATTCCGCGTCAAAAAAATGGCCCAAACCACCCTTCTCCGGTGGATGAGAAAAAAGGAAACGATATCTACGAGAATGGCTGCCATATCTTGCTTATGTTTAAAAACACCAAAATAAGTAATAAACATGATATTAGTTTAATATTTGAATTTAATTTATTAAACAATATTATCTAATTTAAGAATTTTTTGTTACAATGGCCACACAAATGTATGTATTTACATTAAACTACAACTGTCAGTGTAAAAGTTTTTAACGTTACCACTCAATCATCAATCATATAACCATGTCATTAAAAAAAGTTTAAATCTCACACTAATTATCTCAAAAGTCACACTTTTTTTAATAATGTGACAATACATGACTGAGTGATAGTGCATAAAATTTTACTTCGATAATGAATCAAAATTAAACTCTTCTTTATATACCTTAGTAATGTCTTACAAAAACATAACACAAAGGTAATTTAGATGATTGATGCAAAAGAAATTGCTAAAACTGGAATAAGTTTATGCAAAACACATTTTATTACCATATGCAGAACCCAAGAAACATTATAGCTATTGGGAGCAATTTAGACAATGTTATCATTGTGAACACTAGTTCTTAGAGTGCTTCTATCATTACACGAACTTTACGTGCTTATGGGTTCTGTTGCGTGACTTTCTATCATTTCTTCAACAGAGCATGAGACAGTTGATGATTGGCTTCCCATCATTTTTTCAAGTAACGCAAAATGGTGGTATTTGGCTCTTCACAGCATCACTACAATTGTTAAAGGTGGTGCTTGACTCTTTCATCTGCCACATCAAATTATTCGATGGCTTGAAGCTTGAAGCCTGATGGCAGTTACTTGTAGTAGCTTCGTGCTTTCATTTATGTTTTGATGAAAATCATCTATCTTTTGATAAAAATTCTTCAAAGGCTTGAACGATGGAAATTAATTTTTATTTTTGTTGCTATATTATATTTTGAAAAACAAAGTGTCATGTCATTTATAGAATTTCGTTAAAATTAATTTCCTATATCCACGTACAAACATATACAATTCTTCATATATGCGCATCTATATTAATTTATAATAAAAGGATTCTATATTGATATGTAAATTTAATTGGTATGGATAATAATTTTTTATTTTGATTTCTTCCAATATTCTAATACTCACTATTTTTTATCAAATTTGCAAAACAAAGATTTTGTATTACTTAAATCCTTAATTCATACCAAAATGATGACTTAGTTTGTCATGTATTATGATTGATACATACACATCAGTTTAGTTTTATAAAAAAAAAATGTATTACATATGTAGAATATCTTGGGTCATGATAACGAAAACAAAAAAGAATATTTACATTTTTCTTAAGTCTTGATTTAATCAATCAAGAAAATATATGATTAATTTGAAATACAACAAACTATTATCTAAATTTTGTATACCAAATTTTAGAAAGTTTAAACAAAACAAGTATATAATCAACCGGTTGATATTTTAGTTTGTTTAAAAGTATATTATATGTTATTTTTAAATGTATATTTTAGTTTGTTACATTAATTAATAGAACTAGTGAATGGATATTCTTCTCCTCAATCTTTTGCTCAAGCTTCAATCAATCAAAGAATGGAATATTCATTTCTACTTAGCGTAATAGTGTTCTTGGACTTTTGATCTTTGGTTTGGATGTATGTTTCGAGAAACCATTTTCGAACTATATTATGTTGTTGGGAATAAAAATTTCTTTGAGGAATTCTTTGTCTATTTGAAAACAGTTTTGATAACATTCAATTCATATGCTTCATTTAGGTAATGCTTGATAATACAAGGTAGTTTTGATAGTATAAAAAAGTTGATAAATTCTTGTATTATATATAAATATTTACTATGATAAAATTATCTTTTTATATAAAAAATTTTAAAAAATTAAAATAAAAGACTATCATTTCACGGAAGAGGAAGAAATCTTCCTTCCCTGCAAAATGACAGTAGTCTTAATCCAGCAATATTTTCAATAAAAAAAGCAAAAGCAAAAGTTCACAATTTTTAGACAACTTCATTTGAAAAAAATCCATGAAACACTCTCTCCAATCTTTTAAATCCTTTAAAGAGCTATGCCAAGTATTTTCCCCTGATGTTTGGAATCCTTGAATCCTTGAGAGTGTTGGAACTGAATCACAGTCTCTCAATTCACCCACAAAGCAGTTGAGCAGGAAGGAGGAAACGTAGAGAAAAAGAAAGAGACTTACGATGGTAAAAATGCACTTATTTTTATTATTACTCAACGAATCAGCTATTTATACACTATGAATAAATCCCACATAGACCAGGCTTACTCATTTTATTCTGTTACACAACACAGGTAACAATCACTCATTTCTAACTAACACTAACTACCATGACGCCTGAATTAACTAACTCTTAACAGAGAGCAGTTGAGGCAGAAGAAGACAAACAATCCAAGCAGCAAGTTGATATGAAGATTTCACCCGAAAGTCAAAAGAAGCTCCGAGATCCAAACCAAAAGCATAAGAATCTGATTCGCAAGTTACATCATTGTCGAAGGCAGGTTATGCAGCTGCTGATCCATAGGTTATCTCTCATATGTTTGGACAAGAAGGTGGCTGCTACTAACAATCGATCAACGATGTTGTTCCTCCAATTTCAACAACCATAGTTCTTCCAATTCCAGCAACGGTAGTGGTTGTCGAAAAAGTTGGCCACCACCGTTGATGGTGTTCTTCGGGTGGTGGTTGGAAAAGATGGCTACGAAAAGTAAGAAAGAGTGAGAGGGTAATGATATTCTATGTGCATACTATTTTTTTCACACCATTTTTACACTTAGTTAATAATAAGTAAATGTTTAGTTAATACAACATATTATTTGGTTAATGAATTTTACTAACTTATAAGTGATTGGTTACCAAAACTTATTAACCAAACAATATACTATATTAACCAAAAATTTACTCATCATTAACCAAGAGTAAAAATAGTGTAAGAAAAATGGTGTGCAAGAAACATTATTGATATTCTATAGGGATTAAATTTTCTTTATACTCTCACATACTCACTCACTATTAAACGAGGCCCTATAGATGAAACGTTAGCGATAGGACTGATTTTTGTCAATATCTTCCTTTTGGTACACTGCTCTATAGATATTTGAAGAATTGTCGAGACATTGGAGATGCATTGTAATTAGCATTGAAGAGAAATAATTTCCTGAAGATTCTATGCGAGATTGGGCGTATGTAGAACCCATGCTATAATGTAGAACTCGAGCTATTTGTTCCGGAAAATGTTATTTGAACTTGCTCTCTTGGTTGTTTCACAATTTGAGATATGGTGTTTACTTTGGGTTGGTTTGGGTGGAATAGCGTCTTCTAGGGTCCAATTTTTTGGGTGAGCAATTTCATCCCAGGTGATTGTTTTTGGTATAGAAATGTTTATTTTGGAGAAATCATCCAAGGAATACATCGTCTCTCCTTTTTTATCTCTTTTTTTAATTTCCTTTATAATAGGCATGGTTCATGACTTTAATGTTTCATTTGGTACGGGGAATGCTAATACCATTCCATGCTTTATTCAATAGAATAAACATTCTCATGTTTGTTAATAAAAAAAATGGAATGATGATTATATTTCATACCTCATTCTACTAGAAATCGAGATTTAACATTCTCTCATCCAGGGATGATATTAGGTCTCGTTTGACGAACAAAATTAGACTTAGAATTAAGCATTGAAATTGAAATTGAAATTGGACATCTCAATTCTAATTATTCTGTTTGGTGTGTATATTAGAATTAGAATTGTAATTTTGAATCCAATTCCATAGAATTGAAAAATAATTACTTTATATTATTCTCAATTCTTAAGTTAAACCTTAAAAATTTAAATTCTAAGTACCAATATATTTTATTTTTTAAATATTAAAAGGTAAAAGTTAAAAATTATCCAACAACCATTGCCGCTCGCAACACTGACATAGTCCGACAATGTCGCCGCTGGCATGCTCTGGCAACATTGTCACTGGCATACTCAATACTTAGACCATGTCGTCCACTGCACGTGCTAGTCATCGACAACCTTCAATCACTGTGGTGGTCTTACATGCAATGACCAAATCATCGCGTTTTGTTCGATCACTGACATTGGTATCCTATCCTGCAATCACTTTCGCCATTATCAATAACATCCTTTAATTTGACATCTATTGCAACTACTGTAATCCAGCAACACAATCTTTATTAATTTTTTAAATGTAATTTTAAATTATTATTTATTAATTTAAATTTTTTAGTTATATCTTTATAAATTTTTGATAAATTGAATTACAATTCTAAGGTATCAATTATTTAATTATCTCAAACATAAAAATTAAGATTCTTGTCAATTCCAATTCTAACATATATGGAATTGACATTAGAATTCTAAATTATAATTTCAATTCCATCATTCAAACAATCCCTTAGTGATTTCATGTTCCATGAAATGAGATTTAAATTTTTTTTAATCTTAACCTACATAAATTTTAATTTTATTTCAACATGTCCTAACCTACCATTTATGTTTTGTAATTAATTTTAAATACTCATTATAAATTTAAAAGAAAATGATAATTATGAAAATATATGAAAAATAAAATAAAAAAGTATAATAATATAATGAAACACAATTATTATCCAAAATATTACTAAATATTATTTAAAAAAATTATGAATAATCTTATCCAAAAATTTATACACTTCCCAATTCTTTCTCATAAATGTAATAGTGTTTCCTCATTTTTAAAATGCTATCGTTATAAAGTTAACCTTTCTCATGAGGGGTATATATGTCAGTTAGATCAACTTTCATTTCGCTTCGCATTAATTTCATGTAACAAATAATGGAATGGCAGAAAAGCAACTCATTTTTCCTATAATGATACTTTCCTTAGAGAAGCCTATAACAAACCTGGGTATAACACTGCCTACCTAAATGACCTAAATAGCATAAATTGATAGGAAGTCTAAGCCAGATTCTCGGCCTAAGAATCTGGAGAGCTCAAACAACACTATAACCTAAACGGCCGAACCCAATATGATAACAAACCAGAAGTTGCCCATCTCCGTTGTCTCATATTTTGTACAGTATTTAGCACTTGGATTCAGGGGTGGCGCCTCTTGAATCCAAAGGGGAGCATTGGCCCCAAATTTTTTTTCAAGCTCCATTACTCTTACACAATCTTTTACTTTTTTTTTTTCTTAAGCTAGCTCCGCCACTGCTTGGATTTATCAAAAATATTTCTCCGAAACATGCTCGTACATACCTATAGTGCTGAAAAGTCAGCAAAGAAAGCATGTTATAAAATTTAAGGACCAACCTGACTTGGCGAAGGATTTCAATCTCACATGTAAACATTAGACCTTGTATAGATTGATGGTGAAGGAGGAGAAAGGAGGGGAATGAAATGAGATCGCAAAGGATGTCATTGTTTTGATGTGTAGAAAGGAGATGGAAAAAAATGGAACTAAGGGACTCCATCCCCTCCATACCTCACTATTCTCCCATTTTTCTTTCCCTCCAAATTGGGATGCAAGATATGAAACCAGCTTATATTTTAGGTAGATAATTATGAAATTACATTTTTTTGCTTTGATCCTAAACAGACTTGGTAAGATATAAAGGCATGAAAATAATAAACCTATAATTTTTGTTATTCCAATAACTTTCACTAGAACTTTCTAAGGAAATGAAAACTTTCATCCATTCCACCATTAAACATCTAAACAATGGTATGAAAATTTTATTTCATTCCATCTCTTTCCATTCCATTATATACCGTTCCCTTCCACCAACCATAAAATATCCAAACACAGCCTCAATGTTTAAATAAAAATAAGAAGAAGAGGAGAAACATGCAGTCTTACAAGAGACAATTCAACCCCAACCTCGTTAATCTTTGAAGTGCAATTCCTACATCCCAAGAAAACCAGCTGCACAACCAATCCCCCTAGCACCTAGCCTACAGGGGAAAGACATGCATGTAAACTTATCGATATCATACAGCAGAACAAAACCGGATAAAAAAAAAAGAAGACAAAAAAATAAAGAACAAAAGCGATAAGATGAAACTGATAAACATATAACTGCCACCTGCCAGTAGTTTAAAAAGAAAAACAGACATATTATATAAAAACAGCCACCTGCCAATAGTATAACAGCGAGTAGCCCACTTGTAGTGATAGGTGGCTTGCAGGGCTATAGCAAATAGCAAATAGCATAGTGCAGCTTTTTTTAAAATATGCGCATATTATATAAAATTTTATATATGTAATACTATTCAAAATTAAAACAATATACTCATCTTTTAAACCACCTCAGAAGAGAGGTAGATGTAAAGGATGAACAGAACATCAGAGGTCACAGCATAACAGGAAAATGAGTGTCTTGGGCCTCTTAGTCTTAGAATGACAAAGAGAGAAGGAAAATTAAATCTAAAAACAACTAGAAGAATATCCAATCTAGTGACAGATGGAACACACATTAACAGAGAAGCAGAAAATCACCCATTATCACGTATTCACTTAGACACATGCAGCAGAAAAATCAACATGCAGTATAGCTCTGCAGAAAAACCAAACAGGAAGCAGTAACCAGAAGGACAGAATAGAGATACAGAAAAGAGAGTTGCGGTATCACACAAAAAGATGCCGCAAAAGAGTTTCAACAAACAGATGTAGTGACAAGAGGACTAGAACAGAGAAGAGAATATAGGGAGAGCAAGAGAAAAGAAGAGAAATCAGAACAGAGAATCCTCCCCCAGCAAAACCCAGAGGCTGTCAGCAAACCCAGACAGTGTCAATGAATGAAGTTGAGGGGAATTTGGGACTTTTCAGTTTGATTAAGGACTGGCTGGAACCAAAAATTCGATGGGTTGCTCTGTTTTTCCTTTTTTTTTGGGTGGCCTAGGTATCCACTGTCAGAAACAGTGACTAATCCCTTCGCAGCGGGAGCTCCCATTAAGGGATTAACTGCTGGCTACAAAGCGTCTTTATATTTCCATGGGTGAGAATCGAACCTTCACACACATGGTTAAATGATGAGGTGAGCTACCACCATGCCACACCTTGTGGTTGCTTTGTTTCTCCTTAGTGCTGATGGCTGACGCTATTTTGCCATAGCCATAGACAAGAATAAGATGGCGGTGCTATACACAAGCCATATGAAAATAAAATCGGCATGCTAAGCATGTAGTGTAGCTGTAGCATAAGAGGGGCTAGTGCATTGTTAAACGCTATAGTGGTCGCTATAGCCCACGACTAACAATTATGAAAAGAGTAATTGTTAGTACTTAGTTCTGGAGCTAAATGCCATAACCATCCCGAGAGCAAGTCTCATGAAGGTAGAGTACTAGACCCAACCTAAAAGGAAAGACCACTTTCTTCAAGCTTGTTTCCTACTTGACACAGCACGTAAATGCAGAGTGAAAAACATCGTGGGATGCGTTGTTTGACAAAATAAATAACAAGAAACCAAAGCTAAAAGCTAACTCTTACTGAAATATATAATGAATAAACATGATAATATCATAGCCACACTCCCAACTGTTCTAACTGCATAACTGAAAAGAAAATGCAAGGTAAAAGTCAGGTCTATAGAGGATGTCAAAATTTACTTCTATACCCAGTAGTGGGAAGTAGTGCGCCATTGAAATTTATGCCATAGCCCAGCAGCAAAGCTCACCCTAGCTTGCCATCAAAACATAAGGATACATTGCATCTTAGTTAGCTTTGCATTAGTCATAATAACATGGGCAACAACAAACTAAAATGACAGAATGTAAGCAGCGCTGCAACTCATACTCAAAATATATCAATCAGGGCTGCATGAACTAATTTTCTGGATAATGGAATTTCCATAAAATGAATGCAACCATATGTATTTTAATTTGAAAAACCCTTGATTTGTAACCCAAACTGGCAAATAATTTATAGAAGGCTCTGACAATTTCGCCTGTCATCTTCAACAAAAGCTCTATTTCCATTATATTTGATTCAAAACTATTTATCCAATCAACAGAACTGATTTTACCAGCTGACCTTAGATTATGAGCACGAATACCCAAAAGCATCACAGAGATCGTGTTTAAGCTGCAAAATAATTGTCCCTCACAAGTCAAAATATTAATTATGAGATCATCAGCAGAAGAGAACTAATTAATTCCCGTTCAAGACTGCAAATTTGTGATAAGTTAACTATCTAACAATGAACACAGTATAATAGAACATAGGTCCTGACTTTATGAATTTCATTGTTAAGGTTCCTACTCTGCCGGTTGTTTTCTTCATATATATACCAGTGTATAACTAACCAGTACACAAAGCTCACCATTACCTTACCCAATTCGTGGTCAAACCAATTGCTCCTCTTACAAAAGTAGCTACGATAAAACCACCAAAAGTTCAGCAGAACCAGCCACAAGCTAGCATATTCAATAGCTAGTGCCCAATTTAGCATACTCAAAAGTTCAAATGGAACAAAAAACCTAAAAGAAACTAAACCCCTAAAAAATTGATTATCAAGATATTATTCCCCATAGTAATGACATGATACAGTACAAAATACTACACCTCCAAGTCCAAACTAAGTAAAAGTTCACTACAGCTGCAATTCTGATTGAACTAACTCCACAAACATACATAAACATCATAATCATAAAAATAAAAATAAAAAGCTTTAAAATGTTCCATTGTGTGCCATGAAAGAAAGAGATAAGCCTAGAATAATTACTAGAAGTAACAAGTAAAATAATGTTAGGTTCATGACTCATTAAGGCAAATCACTGTTTCTCCTCTCTTTCTCTATTCCATTGTTCAATCCTAGCTCGACGTTCCTCACTCCCTTCCCTCACGGGGCTACTCGAACTCCCCCCATGTCTTCTTCGCCTACCACTCTCTCTCCCTCTATCACGCTCATACCTATCATACCTATCCCTACTCCCTCGCCCATTCCCACGATAATTATCCCTTTCCCTATCCCTATCCCTCCTCTGCCGTGGGCTCAAGCTTCTGCTCCTGCTCCTGCTCCTATACCCACGGTACCTTCCATACAGCTTCCTCCTCAAATCCCTCCCAATCAACTTCACGTGCATGAAATTGCAATAACCACCACGATTACAACTGTTCTCTTCGAATTGCCGACACGTGGCTTCACGAAAATCGGTGACCGGAGAGAAATCGGCGAGGATCGGTCTGCCGGAATAGAAACGGCCTTGCAGTGCCTGCAGCGCCGCGGCGGCATGGTCCTCCTCGCGAAACTGGACGTAGACGTTGCCGATCATGTGGTCGGCGAGGTTGTCGCAGATATTTAGGGTTTCGATTTCGCCGAACTTGGTGAGTTCTTCGAAGATGTCCTCGTAGAAGTCCTCGAAGTGTTGCTGGATGTTGCGAGGGTCGATGGGGAGGCCCTGGGGGTCGACGCCTGGGGTGATCATGTCGGGGCGCTGGTACATGTTGGAGAGGAGGAGGGTTGGTGAGATGGTGGGGCGGTTATGGAGACGAGAACAACGATCGCCGTGGCGGCATGCGCCGATCTTGAAGTAGAAGGGGCAGTTCACGCGGTCTTTCTCGGTTCCGAAGATTGAAGCGAGGTGCTCTGCCATTGTTGGTTGATGAGGTTCTTGTTCTTTTGAGTCTCTTTCTGTGTCTGCTACTTGGATTTGGAATTGGATTTGGATTTGGGAAGAGGAAGATTTCACAGGCCTAATTCATTTATCTATTTGTTAAATTGTCTAGGGTTTTGCAAACCCTGATTGCTGGAACGGATCTGATGGTGGAGAAGGACTCGAATTTATGACAAACTCGAAGGATGCAGTGCTGTGCATTCGCAGCTTAGCATTCGCCAGGGCAGTCTATTGCCAGGCATAATTATTATGCCATCTAAGATTAATAATTAATTATAAACTATCATTCTAACTTTATAATTAAAGTTTTTTTATCTTATTATTTAATTATATATTCTTAAATCATTAAAAAAAATTTAACTAACATAATTTTTATTATTTAATTATATATTTTTAAATCATTAAAAAAATTTAATTAACATATTAGAAAGTTTAAATTTTTTAATAATATATCCGTATATGATTGACAATGTAAATTATAATTAAATCTTTATAATATTCTATAAGATTAAATTTTTATCTACTCTTAATATAAAACTTTTGAATCAAAATTAAATCTAAAATTAAAAATTGTTTTATAATAGAATTTAAGTTTAGATATATTTAACTATGGAGCTATGATAAGATGAAATTCAGTTTAGAGATTACAAAAAATGGACATGTTTTACTTTATGATTGTGGAACATTACAATCATTGTTTTAAAAGCCGGTTCAACCGGTTGGACCGGGGACCGGAAGCTCTACCGGTTCTGGTTCAACCAAAGAACCGCCCAAGCGGTTAAATCGCAAAAAATTATTAAAAAAATCGGTTGAACCGGTTAAACCGGTAAAAAAATCGAAAATAAAAAATTAGTTGGACCGGTCATTAACTTTTAAATTCAATTTTTATTAAAAAAGAAAGAAGAAAATGGTTCTTTTTTAAAAAAAAACTTAGGATTTAGCTTTTTTAGGAGTTGGGTTGGGGGTTTACACAATTCTAATCCTTCTTTTTCACAAAATAGATGACGACACTACAAAGCCGTTTATGATTTTTCTGATTAGTTATATATATATATAGTATATAGTATACCGGATCAAACCGATCAAACCTTAAACCACTCTCCTTTCCGGTTATCCGGTTCAACCGGTTTTTAAAACATTGATTACAATAGGAGTGTGTTTAAATTAGTTGTGAACAAAAGATTATGTTAAAAATTAATTATGTATATAATTAGTTTTTAAAAATATTAATTTTGAGAAAATTAATTTAGATTTGATATGTTAGATCACAATCAATTTTAAGATAATTTTTTATTTAGAATGTATAAAAAGAATTATTTTTATATATTAAATTATTAAAATATATATAAAATAATTGAAAAAGTTATTTAATCGAAAATAAAAGAGTATTTATCTATCAAAACTTTTAAAATAAACTAAAATCACTTAATCAAAAGCACAAAATAAAATTTTTCTAAAAAAATTATTTTGAGTTAATGAAAATATAATATTAACTTATAATTAATTTTATATACAAAAATAACTTTTAGATAAAACAACTTTTAATTAAAAAATTATTTTAAAAAAGAATTAATATTTATCAAATATGCTCTATGACCCACTACCTCATGTATCGGGTGAAGTCCAATATTTATAATTTTGAGCTCTTTAGTATTTATTTTAACTATTTCTATGACATGAAAATACTATTTTATGATTTTTTTTTACTAAATACATGAATGTTCATTTTATATTATTTTGTATACCAAACATGATGTGCGGATACTGTTACTAAGCATGGCTATGAGCTAGGGTTAGGTCTAAAGGTCTTTCCTCAGATGCCGTCTTTCTTTCAAATCCCTTGGGTAGCTGATTTGTCTGGACCTCTGGTACTCTATTTGTGAGTGGTTTCCATATTAGTTTTCTCTTTGTTTTTTCAACGAAATAGATTATGACATGTTTGATTGGTAGACTTGCATTATCTTTTATGTTTACTGACGATAGCACATATGTAGTATTTATTTTTGTCCTTATGGTATAATTAAATTTTCAATTTTATTTAGATTTTACTAATTTATTTTTCCATATTATTATGTTATTATTTTTAAATTTATTATGCATGCAAAACTCTATTAATGAATTTTGACAAAATTTTGAAATGAACTTCTAATTTTACAAATAATAATCCAAACAGATCTTTTTTGTTTAAGTTCTAGGGAGATTCTATTGTGCATGAGAAAAATGAGAAACGGTATCACATAACCAAAGTTATCCTCGTAACGAGATACTAGCTCAACCTATAAACAAAGAGTTCTACAAATCAAGATTGTGAAGCACTTTAATTCTCTTGGATTTCAAATTCCTTAAAATTCTCCATCCAAAACACAACATTTGTGCATTCTCATTTTCAAATAACCAAACAACCCCGAAATTCCAGTACCAACTTGAACAAACAGTTAAATGTGGGTCAAGCTTACAAGAAAAAAGCTGACCCGCAAATTGTTGAAGAAAAGATAACATAATGCTGCAACAGGCATGACTTTCAATGGTTTCAAATTCAATTATCTGGGGAGGCTGTTTTGAGGGAAGTTGCGCAATGGATTCTTCCTTAGCAACTCTGTTTCCCTGCAGGGAACAATACACGTGTCAAGTTACCAGGGTATCCTTGATTTATTAGTTGCGGAGGGCAAAATTCTCAGGTGAATCAGGATTACCTTTTCAAATCCCTGTCGTCCTCCTGCCTAATCTGCAAAGTTGAGGACTTGCCACCCTCTGCTTTCACACTTTGTGCTCTGTAAAACATCCAATTGCTTAACCAATACAATCTAGAAAAGAAAGCCAACAACGAAGGCAAAGGCCGTATGCAATGCTTTCTAATGGAGTAATTACAAACAGCTATCATCTGGCAGGATCTATGTTGATCCACATAATCACTCTTGACAGTATTCATTTAAAACAGAAAAGGTTAAGCTTTTCTCTTGCTCTAAAATCTAAATTGTTATGCAAATTCTTCTTTAGTGATAATTCCAACGGTGAGTTTGATGTATACTACAAAATGAGTGAAAATTTCAGGGATAAAAGTTTTATCAAAAACTCGGACTTGAATTTTTTAACCCATTTTTAAGGTGATACCAAACCAAGTTCAAAAGACCAAAAATAGATGATGCAGGCAGAAAGTGAAACAAAGTCCAAATTTTACTAGGGTCTAGGGTGCAATGGAGGTTGTGATTTGGTGAACATCTCTAAACCTGGCAACCAAACTGACGAGGAAAAGTGATTCCACTTACTCTTGACATTCTTCATCAACAAACACCGGGATACAGGCACTTGCAGTAGCCCCTCCAGTTCTAGTCCCAGGTCGCTGTGGAATCTGAAACCATTCAGCAACTTGGACATTAAACGAATGTAGAACTCGAGCACAAATAGAAAGTATAGTATTGTAAGATACAATATGATCAATCATGAAAAAGAAGAGGTCTCGGTAAATAGGTACCTTGTAGGATTTCCATTTGCCAGGGATTGCATTATTTTCCTTATTTCTTTCAGCTCGAGCTCCAAGCGTGTGCCAAGAGTGTGACACATCTGGCTGATGAGGGCAGGTATCAACACTGGCAATTGAATCTTTATAAATCGTAAGCGGAGTTGCTCGAGTCCTACCATGAAGAGAATACCATATGATGGAGTGAGTCAGTGAGTGTCATCAATTCACTATATATTTTTCTACAACTATGTACACACAGTGTGCAATTCGAAAAAGAAGTACACAGGATCCAGAAAAGAAGCAATATACAAGGCAAGAACCACTGGGTAACCAACTCCAACTTAATAAAACCAAAGAAATAACACTGTTATTACCCATCTGGCCTTAAATTATTGGCAGAAGGATCACAGTTCAAAGAGGGGCGCACACCTGCAACACAAACACAGGGAAGCTTTTCAGAATTCATGAATTTGAGACAAAGGGTAATGTACAGTAAAAGGACTCACGATTTTCTCCCTTGGCAATGACAGTTCCAAAGCTACGCACAGGTGCCAGTTTTTCCATTGAATCCTAGAATAAATGCGGGGTTAGACAGTAATAGATAGATCATAGGTCATAGAATAGTTCTATTAGACTAGAAGAGGTACTCAAAACAGAACACCACGTACATCTGTAGCTTTTGGCCTTGCCATTGAGCGTGCAAGAAATTTTCTATAAGCATCCTTCAATTTACCAACTGGTTTAGCATTCCTGCAAAAAAGGGTAACCTAATGAGGGATGACATTTGCAACTCATAAAAAAAAGACAACCACTTTGAGCAATTAAAATGGTGTACACGCTAACAGATATCAAATTAACAACAAAATTCATTCATTCCCACGATGAAGCTCAGCTCAGCTCACTACCTAGATATGCCAAGATCGAATATCTGGTTTGCAGCTTTAACTTTGTTCTTAGATTCCAAGTGCAAAGCATAAGATATGTAGAACGTGGAATGAGTTTTTCCAATTCCATTTACATCCAGAAAGGTATATATAACGTCCGCATCCAAGCAATTATCTGCCTGCAATATCATAAATTTCTTAAGAAGGCAAGTTTTCATGAATAATTGAATTCAAAGTTACCATGTTCTCAATACTCTCTAGTACCCGGTACATCATTATTGCGTAGTACCAGGAATTGGTATCCAGGAATTGATTCACGGTTCGTAGGGTTGCTGAGCGAACCAGAAAACTATGAATTGAAGTAATAAACAGTGCGAGTGTGAGAAGAATTGAACCCACATATTCAAGCCAGACTTTGAGGTAGCGCAGGTCATCCTTATAACGTTCGGAATGCCAAAAAGCGCGTACGCATTGTTCGTAAATCACAACCAACCCAGAGCAGTCTCCACCTGGAGGGAACGCCTCCTGAACCCACTTGATACACCTTCCAAGTTCAAGACGATGAAAATGTCAAATTGAAAACAATGCCATGCCAATAATCTCATAGAAGCTTTATATTCCAACTCAAGTCATACAGTTTATTAGAGGTCTCCAAACTTTATAAGTTCTTATTAGGCACTATATCTAGTAAATGTGGGACTTGGGTTTTTCCTAATACATCTCTCACGCCTAGCACTATTGGGTTTGGTGCATGGATAACATGGTAGGTAGTTTATAATGGATCTAAAATAGCTCTAATACTATATTTGATTTTGGGCCTATAACCTCTTATTAAGCACTATCTTAACCGAGACTGGGTTTTTCCAATACAGTTATCAATAACAGAAGGTAGACCATGTGAATCAACCCTCGTTAAAAAAAGAAAAAAAAAAAAAGAAAAGGTTTAGTTATACTCACTGCAGCCATGGGAGGAGAGGATCGTCACCTTGGTATTCATCGATGGCTTCAATCAACCTCCTGAGATGGAAGAAACGAGTAACTGAGATAAAAGAGAATAACAATAACGAAAAAGGGGTGTGCGAGAGAAGAAATTGGGAGTGAAGAAGACCTACCTTCGATGTTGGAGGAGGGATTTCTTGAGTTGGTTATTGGTGTGGGATTTGAGGGCGTTGTTCAAGAGGTTGACGTTGCGGCCTCTCTTCAATGGCCTAACGTTCTCTTTGAAGATTTCCCACTCGTTCCCTGTCTTTCTCTTCGACGCCAGAAACTCTGTCTCTGGATCCACCTTCTCCATCTCACCATCCGCCATTGTCGTTCCTTGCAGTGAAACTTCTTCTTCTTCTTCTTCTTCTTCTTCACAACCTTTTCAGTTACACGGTTTCACCTGAGAGAGAGAAAGAGGGACTTGTGGGGGGAAAGGGGAGCCTTGGGTTTTGTGATTCAAATTTTCAAAATAGCAATGATATTTTTTATTTTTATTTTTTTTGGAACAAACAATGATATTATTATATGCTAAATGCTTTGCTAGCCGTTATTTCTTCTCCACAGGGAAGAGATAACACTCACTTTCCGTTTTTGTGCAGTCTGTCCAGGGAGTCTGTACCCACTTATATTCATTTCTTTTTAAATTTTTTAATACATAATATTTCCATTATCATTTTAAAATTGTTAAATTATTTATAAAGTTTATATTAGAAATAAAAGTAATCACATAAATAAAATAAATAAGTCTATACTATATAGTATCAAGGAATTTAATTTTCACTCTAAGTACGTGTAAATATGTTTTTACTATGAAAAAGTTTGACTTTTTATGTAGTTATTATTATGGTCAAATTCTTTAAATAATGTAACAACATATTATTATATAATAATTAAAAAAATATTATTTTTTAAAATAATTATTATCATAGTCAAATATTTTAAATAACTATTATTAAAGTCAAACTCATTATATAATTATGATAACTCATAATTTGATGAAATAATGTATCCCTCTGCCTCGTTACCATATATACTACTAATATAAAAGGAATGCCCTCTACCTCATTACCATATATACTACTAATATAGAAGGAATGCCACTGAAGACCTGTGACTCCTCCACAAATCCAGAAACAGAGAGTAGTGAGAGCGCAAAAGTAACACATGCACGTGTAAAATTGTAGGGAAATGTCACCATAATTTTTTTCTTATGTGAAATCAAAAAATAGGCATTATGCAAAAGTATAAAATAAGTGTAATAACAACATTAGAAAATTTAGCGTGAAAAATATTCTTAATGTGAGTAAGAAAAAAAAATCATGGAGCTCGTAAGCAGCTTAAAATTCCACTATAAAAATAATGGAAATATAAAAAATACAATAATAATGTATCTTCAATTTGTGAATATAACTCTCACAAATTAGTTTACTATTTTTCTCTCTTAGAAAATACTCTCTAAGGTTCTCTTTATTTTTCTCTCACTCTCTTGTGAGGATCTCTATCTTTTTCTCTCACTCTCTTATGAGGATATTCTCACTATACCTTGTTAATGTGTGGATTTGATGCATATTGTTTGATGAGGGAGCTTATATTTATAGATAAAGCATCCCCCTTGTTGTGCGCAAAACGCGTACAAAATGCGTTGTCAGCATGCACCATTCGGTGCCTAATTTTTTATCCATTAGCAGCCAACAATTGTTGACTTTCGGTGCACATGTTTGGCTAGACTTCAACAATTCTCCCCCCTCCAGCCAAAAGGAAATATCCTTAGTTTAGGGTTGATGTTAAGCCTACAACTTTTTTATAGACTTCTAACTTCTCTTTGGGTAGCACTTTTGTCATCATATATGCACCATTTCCTTTGGTGTGAATTTTCTCAATTTTCAACAATTTACTTTCCAACACATCACGTATCTTGTGATACCTCACATTGATGTGTTTCGACCTTGAATGAAATGTCGAATTCTTGCTGAGATATATTGCGTTGTGACTGTCGCAATAGAGAACATAGCTTTCCTGATTCTGGCCTAACTCTTGTAGAAACTTCTTCATCCATATGATCTCCTTGCAACCTTCAGTGATTGCGATGAATACAGCTTTTGTGGTGCTTAAAGCAATGCACTTTTGTAGTCGTGATTGCCATGAGATAACTCCTTTACAAAAGTAATCAAATATCCTGGTGTAGACTTTCTTGAATCCACATCTCCTACCATGTCTGTATCTGAATAGCCAGTGAGCATTAGATTTCCATTGCCAAAGCACAAACACTTTTTGGCAGTTCCTCTCAAATACCTTAGTATTCATTTCACAGCATTTCAATGCTCTTTCCTGGATTTGATAGGAATCTACTCACAACTCCTACAGCATAAGCAATATCTGGTCTTGTACAGACCATTGCATACATAAGACTACCAACATCAAAAGAATAGCGCACCTTGTTCATTTCTTCTTTTTCTTCTTCATTCCTTGGACATTGTGTCTTACTAAGTTTAAGATGACTAGGTAATGTAACATGCACTTTTTTGACATTATGCATGCTGAACCTTTCAAGTACTTTCTTAATGTAGGCTTCTTGTGACATCCACAACATTCTTCTAGAAAGATCTCTAGTGATCTTCATTTCAAGAATCTTCTTCACTGCACCCAGATCTTTCATGGCGAATGATTTGCTCAATGCCTTCTTGAGAGCAGCTATCTTTGTCTTATATTTCCCAACAATCAGTATATCATCAACATACAACAATAGTATGATGAATTCATCATTTTCATAATTCTTCACAAACACACAATGGTATGCAGAGGTCTTCTTAAAATTGTATTGGGTCATGAAGAGATCAAACTTCTTATACAATTATCTTGGAACTTGCTTCAGACCATAAAGATTTTTCTTCAAACAACACACTAGGTGTTCTTTTCCTGGTTCTTTGAAACCTTCTGGTTGCTCCATATAAATTTCTTCCTCTAAGTCTCCATGCAAGAATGTTGTTTTAACATCAAGTTGTTCTATCTCCAAGTTTAGTTTTGCAGCTAGGCTGATAATTGCTCTAATAGATGTCATCTTCACCACTGGTGAGAAGATTTCTTCAAAATCTATGTCTTTCTTTTGGTTGCACCCCTTCACAACAATCCATGCTTTGTACCTGGATTTTGCGTTGTTCTCTTCAGTCTTGAGCTTGAACACCCACTTATTTTTCAGTGTCTTTCGTCTATCTGGTAATCTCATTAGGTCATACGTCTGATTTTCTTTCAGAGACTGTATTTCTTCTTGCATGGCTTGCATCCATTTCTCTTTATCATTCGTCTCAATGGCTTCCATGAAACTTTGAGGTTCCCCTTCATCAGTGAGAGTGACATAATCATCTGAGAAATACCTTTTTGATGGTTGTTTGACTCTCGTTGATCTTCTCACTTGAGGTTCTTGTTCTACTTGATCAGTCTCCATCTGTTCTCCTTGCATTGCCTGACTTTATTTTGTCTGGTTAGGTTGTTTCGTCTGATCAGGTTGCTCCATCTGATGGGGTTGTATTGTCTGATCAGATTGCTCATTCATTTGAGGAATCTCTCCCCCTAAATTGTGTACCATAATGGTCTTTAGTTTCTTAGATTGCTGACTATCCTGAATTGTCTGATCTTCATAGAATACCACGTCTCTACTTTGAACAATCCTCTTGTTTACAGGATCTCATAATCTGAAGCCAAGTTCATCTCTTGGTGAACCAAAGTATATGCATTCCTTCGTCTTTGCATCAAGCTTTGCTCTTTCATCATTAGGAATATGGACAAATGCCCTGCACCCAAAGACTCTCAAGTGACCATAAGAGGCTTTCTTTCTAGACCATACTTCTTGTGGAATCTCTCCATTTAAAAGTCTTGAAGGAGACAAATTGATCAAATCAACTGTAGTTTTTACTATCTCACCCCAGAATGACTTAGGAAGTTTTGCATGAGAAAACATACTTTTGACTTTCTCTGTAATCGTTATATTCATTTTTTCAACTAGTCCATTCATTTGAGGTGTCTTGGGAGGTACTTTCTCATGTCTTATCCCATGAGTCTTGCAATAATCCTCAAATGGACCTCTATACTCTCCGCCATTGTCAGTTCTCAAGCATTTCAGCTTTCTTCTAGATGATCATTCTACAGAAGCATGAAACTCCTTGAAAGCTTGAAGAACTTGATCTTTCGTCTTCAATAGATACACCCACACTTTCCTAGAGTGATTATCAATGAAGGTAACAAAGTATTGGGCATCGCCAAAGGACCTTTCAGATGTTGAGCAAACATCTGAGTGAACAAGATCCAGAATCTGCTTTTTTCTTCTTGCATCATCTGATCTTTTGAAAGATACTATGTGTTGTTTGCCTGCTAGGCAGTCTTCACAATATTCAAGTGGCTGCCCTTTTATGTTTGGAAGATGGTATTTTGCTAGGATCTCCAAACCCTTCTCGCTCATGTGGCCCAATCGTTTGTGCCACAATTCCTTACTTGTGTCTTGAGCAACATTCATCTCCCCCTTGCATATCTTTCCATGCATAATGTACAGAGAGCCTTCCTTTCTACCGTGAGCAATAATAATGCTTCCTCGGCTAAGTTTCCATCTGTTGGCACCAAACTGGTCTATCATTCTGGCTTCATCTAACTTTCTTACTGAAATAAGGTTCAAGCGCATCTCTGGAACATGTCTTACCTCCTTCAACACAAGCTTGTTTCAATTCTCACTTATCAAAGTTACTTCACCAATGCTAACGATTTTACTCGTGACATGGTTACCCATCTTCACCGTACCAAAGTCTCCTTTTTGGTATGATGAGAAAAATTCTTCATGAGGTGTGACGTGAAAGGATGCTCCTGAGTAAATTATCCAAATGCAGTCATCAGATGCAACATTCAGATAATTTTCTTCTCCGACAAGGAATATATTCTCATCATTCGAGGCTACTGCAGTGGTTGTTCCATCTTCCTTGTTCTTCTTTGGGTTAATTTGGTCAAAGTGGACTGTTCCAACCTGTTGGTCTCTCTTCAAGAATCTGCACTCATACTTTGTGTGGCCTGGTTTACCACGGTAATAACAACTTAGTCTAGTGCGAAATTTGGATCTGCCTTATGATTTTCCACAACCTCCTTTTTCACGATTCTTACTCCTTCCCCTGTTGTCAATAACATTGGCTTCGAACTGGTTGTTCAAGCCCTTTTCTCTCAGTCTTAACTTTTCATTTAGCAAACTGTCTGTAACAGAATCCATGCTAAGCTTTCCGTTTGGAGCAGAATTGCTGAGAGTGACAACTAGAGTGTCTCAACTCTCAGGCAAGGAATTGAGGAGTAGAAGAGTTTACAACTCATCATCTATCTTCATTTCTGTTTTCACCAGTTGATTCGCAATACCTTTAAAAGTATTCAAATGTTCGATCATGTTCTGACCTCCTGAGTACTCCAACATCACCAGTCGTCTGACAAGGTGGGCTTTATTCCTGAGCGTCTTCTTTTGAATCAAGGATTCAAGTTTCGTCCACAACTCATACGCATTGGTATAAGTTGATACATGCTCAAACAAACTTCTCTCAATATATTTTCGGATCATAGCTACTGCTTTTCGATTCTAGAGCTCCCATTCTTTGTTGGTCTTCCCCTCCAGTTTATCTTTCTCGGTGATTGGTTCATGCAAATCTTTGCACTATAAGTGATCTCCCATCATCGACTTTCAATAGGAGTAGTTATTTGCAGTTAGCTTAAACATATCTCCATCATGAGTGACAGCTCCCTCCATCTTGAGTTACACATGCCAATATCGTATACGTGAATAGTACCATATATATGAATGATGTTGTATAGGTGAATAGTACTCTATGTGTGAAACAATAACTGTAGTATGTAAATAGTGCATCAGGTAAGTTCCCAGGAATGAGAGGTGGGTCACTAATGAACACACTTAAAAATCAAGTCTTTCCTAGACAACACTTTCACACCACCACACGTTATTCCCAGCAACAAGAATAATTCTTTTCTGATGTGGAAGATCAAACAATACTGCAATCACAGAGCATATTAAGAATTTTCTTATGAATCCGGCACCTAGTATCCAAGAGCTATGAGAGCTCTGATACCACTGTTGGGAAATGTCACCATAATTTCTCTCCTCTGTAAACTCAAAAAATAAGCAATGTGCGGAAGCGTAAAATAAGTGCAATAACAACACAAAAAATTTTAGTGTGGAAAACCTTCTCAATGTGAGCAAGGGAAAAACCATGGGACCTGTACACCGCTTAAACCTCCACTATAAAAATAATGGGAATACAAAAAATACAATAATAATGTATCTTCAATTTGTGAATACAACTTTCATAAATTAGCTTACTATTTTTCTCTCTTAGAGAACACTCTCTAAGGTTCTCTCTATTTTTCTTTCACTCTCTTGTGTGGAGGATCTCTCTCTTTTTCTCTCACTCTCTTGTGAGGATGTTCTCACTACACATTGTTGATGTGTAGATCTGATACATATTGTTTGATGAAGGAGCTTCTATTTATAGATGAAGCATCCCTTTACTGTGCGCAAAATACGTACAAAATGAGTTGTCAGCATGCACCATTCGGTACCTAATTTTTTATCCATGTGCAGCTAACAATTGTTGACTTTTGGTGCACATGCTTAGTTGGACTTCAACAAAAAAATAAAATTTTAAATAATTATATTTACATATAAAAATATAATAATGTAGAATAATAAAAGGTAAATTTTTATAACTGTTATTCAAAATTTTACCATTTCATTTTTACCTCACATGTTTGAAATGAAAGAATAAAAGTTGGAGTTTAATATGTTTCTAAAGTATTAAAGACTGGTTTGTATTAATTTTTTTAAGAATAGAAGTATTTTTTTGAAGTAATAAAAATATTTTTTTAAAAGTTAAATAATTCAAACTGTTAAAAAAAACACTTCATGTGTTTTTTTATTTTACATGAAATATTTTTTTTAAAAATTTGAACTCTTTAACTTTTAAAGAAAATACTTTTATTATTTCAAAAAAAACACCTTTTTTTTTCTGAAAAAACTAATACGGACCCTAAATACATAATTAATCCTTCCTTTTGATTGGTATTGCGGCAAACGTCTTTAAAATGTGAGGTAGCCATGAAATCATCTTCATATGCTTATACAAATATTTTTTATGGTAGAGGAGGCATATGCCCTACAACCACTAATGTAGGTCCGCTACTGCTCCTTTATATTTGTTGTTTCTATTGCCTAAACTTTGTTTTTTGTACAATAGAAAAGGAAAGGAAACAACAAAGCCCTCCCCAACAAAATTCAAGAAAAATTAACAAGGAGAAGAGTGATAATATCGAGGAGGGTCATGATTGGATTTTCATTTGGCAAAGATAGTCTGCAAACTGATAAGCCTCGCAAAGAGTATATTTGATAGAAATATTCCAGTCATTGTAAGCAACAAATGGATGTATACTTGTGTGTATCCACAGAGTTGGCGTTAATCAAATGAGAGATTTTAAAGAATATATTTCAACCACAATTTTCCTAAATCCCCTGGTTTAGCATAACTCAATGCCAATAAGAAAAGCAATTAGTTCATCGTGGACATTTGTTACATAACCAACAAATCCAGAAAATCCCATAACCAAATGCTTATCATTAGATCGGTTTAAGGCTCCTACACCACCTGGACTTCTGAACAACTGTTAAACATTAAGCTTTAACAAAACCATCTGTAGGAGGAGGCCTCTAGGAAACCCAATGAATCCTATGCTCATTATGAGAGTTGTGATCTGTAAGGTCAAAGAGGGCAAATAACATAACTTGTGAATACTCTATTTTATTCAGGTAATCTTTAAAATTAAAAAAATAAAATAAATAAACATTTAAAAAATTGAATTAATTAATTAACCTAATTTTTTTAAAAGTTAACTAACATTAAAATTCTGGAAAAAAAAAACTATTTTTTTAAAAAAGAAAAAAAAACTCGTTAGCTTTAAAAGGACTTGGCCCAAACCCATTCTCACACATCTACCCAGTACCCACCTTTCAAAACCCAAATGAGCTGACACCCAAGTCCATGACCCAAGCTCGAAAGAGAACATCCCTCGGTAACTTTCATATTCTTTTGCTACCCCGTGTATAAAGACATTATATTTCATTTAATTGATTGTATCTGCTGATTTTAATTATGGCAATTTTTGGAATTGAATTTCCAGAATTTGTGGATCTAGTTTTGAGTAGTGTGGATTTAATGGTGTTGATTATTAATTAGATATGCTTCGGTAGTTTTGTTTTTTTTAATGGAATGCCAATTCAGTTGGGGTTTTGAATTTTTGTTAGCAAGGTAACATTTGCTTTTCTTTCCTCTGAATGTGTTGTTCGTTTCTGGAATTTAGGGTACAGAAATCTGCTTGGGTCTGTGTTGATGTTTTGGATATCTGATTATGGAAAAGTCTTGGGAGTTTTATGTTTGCTTTTAGGAAGTACTGATGAGTGGTTCATAGCATAGGTATTAGGTTCTTAAAATATGAACATTGATTTGGTTGATTGTTTGTGCTGAATGGGGAGTAAAACAATTTAAGTTTTTGGTATTAGGAACCACTGATTGGGGAGAGGGTTTTGTGATTTGCTAATATCTGCATTCAGCTCAGTTGTACCATCCAGAGATTTATCTGAGTAATGATAGTAGAATTCTTTGGTGTTTTGGTGTTATCACTTTCATTTGATTTCTTGATGAATGGTTGCTCGTATGATGTATAGTGCTTGAGCTATCAGATCTCCTTGAAATATACCCAACGAATGAAATTGTTAATAATTGAGTTTGTTTTCAGTTGAACCTGTGCATTCTGAGATATTAGTACTGCAACTTCCTTCTTCAAATATTTACATGTTCCTGAAGTCATTAGTACTGATTGTGTGTGATTAGCTCGTTCCAAATTTGCAGATCCATCTCCATGATTTTGCTTGTGGAATTCCAAGCATGTCTTTTCTTCTTGTTAAACTTTGCTCATAAAAAACGAATAAGCATGCTCCTTTTTTTTTTTGGTCTAAAATCCGGGTGCCAAATGACTATAGTTTTTGACTCAAAGAAACCTAAAACAGATTGCCTATACGCTGCTGATTGCTTGTTTTGTTGGTTAATGGTTCTCAATGCTGCGGATGTTAAATCCAATCAAAGTGACAATTCTTTTAGATTTTACTGTGTGTTGGGATTTGTTGCTGCCTAGTACTTTTCTTTAGGCTGAATGTTGCATTTTCATGTCGGCCAGTTTATTTATTTATTTGTGTGCTTCTGTTATCATGATTTCCTTTAGATTCTAGGTCTGTGCAGGTAATTTGTTTAAATGCCAATTGCTGTCATGTCCTATTTTAGAATTTGTTAATCAGTGAATGAGTTAATATGGCAAGTGATTTAGTTTGCATATGTGTTGCTTGACAAAGTGCTTAATGTACTTGAATTCGTAAGAGTTTAGTTGGTCCATGTCATCTCTTGCACCTTGACCGAAGCTTGTGGTAATTTGTCTGATCCCTAGTTTCATGACTAACTTTATGATGCCTAATCTCTATCATGAATATGGCACTTTCACTCTGTTGGTTACTTTGGAATGATGTGTAAGATGGACTCTTGAACTGCATATGCTATGTTAAGATCTATGTTATAGGATTTGGATGGCAGTTCCATAATGTAGTTTAATGGGTTTTAACTCATTCTGAAATCTACTGCTTGTGTGTGGGATTTTGATAATCTGTGCTTAATGTTATATGGATTAAACATGCTCTTGCTAAAATAGAGAATTAGTCATTTGATGAATGACAATTTATAGGCAAGATGTTTGTTGTGAATTCATGGAATCTCAAAATCTGTTGGATCTGTGTTTAATGATGGAGATTTGTTTCTGTTTTTCTGTCTAGCATGGCTGTTAGTGATATGAGGTCTCCTTGCTTAGAGTTTGGTTGATAGGCTTATGATTGGTATAAGGAAAATACTAGAATTTCTGATTCTTTTGGCAAAATGTTCTCTGTTTTCCTTCAAGATAAGTTGATAATCATTTGGCTGGAGATTCATTTGCTAAAAATTGTTGGTGGGTTGGTAAATTCTGTGCTTTCATGTGAGATTGAAATCTCTATGCCTTCCGGTAGAGCAATTTTGCTGCGAAATCAGTGGTTAATCACATAGCAGTTCAGCCTCATATGATTTTGCATGTGTGGGTCTAGCCTGGTTTAAATGGACTTTCCCTTTGCTGCCTACGACTGTCTCTGCTTGGTTGAATGTTTTAATTCAAGTGTTTGCACTTCCGGGAAGTTGTTTTGACTTGCATTTTTATGAATGATCTGAATCCCTTGCAATTCAAACACTGCTGTGCCCGAATCTGTGCTAGATTCGTAAGTGATTAATTGGATGCTCAATATATCTTAATATCTGTCATGTCTTCGTTTCAAAATTCATAATTTTGAGCTCGGGTTAGGAATGGATGAATTTGCCTTGTTTTCTTAAGTCTCGATTCTGTTTTAGTGTGTTTTGTTTCTCAGGTTTTGGTTTAACAATTCCATATTCTATTCACTGTTTGTTTATATATGCTGGATATTTCTTTATGTCTTGGAATGAAAGGATTATATATATGTATTCTATCAGTTGCTTGCAAAATGTTCTGATTCTGGTCCCCCTACCATGATAATTCTATGAATTTAGCTGTTTTAAGTCACGGTTTAGATGAACTTCGAAAAAGATTTTTAATGGAAAAGAGGCAATGAGTCATTTTGTCTGAATCTGGGATCTTGCAGAACGCAGAGTTGGGGATGATTGGTATAAGATGGGCTTGATGTAGTTAGAGTATTTTTAAAAAGAGAAAATTATTAATTTGAGCATTTAGCAAGAGAATTGTTACTAAAAAGGGAAGAGGAAAGAAAAGGAAAAAGGATTAACAACTCAGATTAGGACTTTTTGGCTTCATTTCATTTTGATCATCCAGCATTTGGGATTTTCTTTTTTTTCGGTTTTGGGCCCTTGTGTTTCATCTGCAAGGTTCATTTTTTTTTTCTTTTTTATTCTGGGTTGGCTTGGCTTGGCTTATTCGTAATTTGAGCATTTTGGTTTGGTGAATTAATATGTGTCTATTTTTTATGTTTTCATTTATAAAATGTGCTCTATTTGTGTTTAATAATATCTGTTAAATATATTGAAACTGAGGAATTTCTACGGATGCATGGATGAGAGGCAAGGGAGGGAGCTATTTATGACTATAACTTCTGAGGATAATATATTGAAATGATACCTATATTGTAGAAATGTGCACGATTCAAATATGATGTTGACTTTTCTTTTTGCTTAATTAAGAGTAAAAGTTCAGTAGTTGTAAAAATTTCCATTCTTTTCTCATAATTATCACTGTAGTTGGTTATAGTTTCAAGATTGAAATAAAGAAGATAATAACATACACACCCTACTAGAATATTCATAATATAGTACTAAGTCAAAAAAATATAATTTATAATGATAATTTACTATTTTTCTCTTTTACTATCCCAACAAATAAAGCAATTATCGTTGGAGGGAACAATACTCTAATAGAAGTAATTTTTAATGGATAATCATATAATTTGTGTGTTCTCACTTGGTTGGTTATCAGTGTGTCTTTGAAGAGATAAATTAGTTGGGATAATCAAGAGTAAATTTGTTAGAAGAAAAATGTTGATGCTCATGAGTATATTTTCATGATTTAATTTTCATTAACTGATAGTGTAACTATTATTTATTTATATATTGTTAAATTATTAAAGGAGTTTAATTATTATAATAACTATATAAGAAAACTAACTTTTTTAATGATGTGTAACATATCATTAGATGATAGTGTAAAAAATTTTACATTGATAGTGGATTAAATTCAAATTCATATTTTCATGTGTGGTAGTTAGTGTTTTAAATTGTGGTCCGCAACGGCTGCAATATTGCGGTTTTGGAAGTCTCCGCAACCGCAACGCAGTCGCAATTGTGGCTGCATCAACCGTATTTTTTCGCAATTGTCCGCAATTTATACAATCGCAATGTAACTGCAATCGCAACCGCAATTTAAAACACTAGTGGTAGTATATTGCTTCTTACCCTATAATTTAAAAGGTTATTAAGATTGAATCATAATCGCTTAAATATCTAATTCATGGCCAAACTAATTGAACCATTTGGTGTGATTCTAATAACATTGTGTTAAAGCAATTCTATCAAAAAGCAAATGCAAGATGTAAAGTTTAGCAAGCATGCTAAGAATAAAGATATTATGTCAAAATTTGAAATTATTGAGATAAAGTTGGTAAATTTCTTCCACTTGTACAAAGTGAAACATTTGCATTTTAATGAAAATATTTATAATTTAATTTTGATCTATTGTCAATATAAATCTTCATAACACTATTTTAATTATTTAAAGAATAAAATATTAAATGAAAAATTATAAGCATTTAATATTTTGATAACTTAAAAAATATTTAATCATTTCTTCTTTAAGTAATGAGTAATGTTATATTCTCTTAACTACTTAAATCAATCAATATTATATGAAAAAGCTTAATTTTGATCTACTATGAGCGTTTTTATACTATTACTCGATCACATATTGTCGCATTATTAAAAGAGTGTGACTTGTGAGATGATTGATGTTAGATTTAAACATTTTTAATGATGTGATAATATATGATTGAGTGATAGTATAAAAAACTTACATTAACAATTAAATAAAATTAAATCTTAAATGAAAAAGTAGAAGCATTTAATATCTTGAGAACTCAGAAATATTTAATATTTTTTTAAGTCATTAGGAGAATTATTAGGCTCAATTCAAAAGAAGAATATAGAATTATTTTTAAGTAATTAAGAGGATTGTTATGCTGATTCATAAAGAGGATTTAGAATTTTTCATAGTCTAATTATGTGTTGTAATATCATTAAAATAGTTTGACTATTTTAACAATTATTTGAAAAGTCAAACTTTTTTAATGATGTGACAACCATAATTGAATGAAATTGTAAAAAAAATTCACTTGCAGTAAGATTACATCTTTATGTTTTTAATTAGTATTTTGCAAATTGAAATTACAAATTTTAGTATGATATACTTAAGAAATAAAATAAAATGGTATGATAATATGTTAAAGCTTTTAATTTTGGAGGAAATATTCTTTAAAGCTTTTGCATATTAATTTTTTTAATCATGAATGTGTAGCTTAAATTGAAAGTATGGATCTTTTATTATGATCGTGTAGTATAAAAGATCATGCATGTCCAAGTTTATGTACCTATATTTGGGTAATTATATAAATCTATTAATGGTTGAATACTCAAAGAATCAATTGGCCAAGTCTAAGTTTATACATAAGAATTTGTGTAAATTTTGTATCTATTAATGGTCGGGTGTTCAAAGGTCAATAGATCACAAGTTGAGTTGGAAGGCACTCGTAGCATAAGCCAACTTTAATATATGAAGATATATAAATATATAGATAATATTTAATTTTAATACATAATCAATGTATATAATCTAATTATGTATTAATATGTCATTAAAAGAGTTTGATGATTTATCAACACATGATTAAGTAATAATGTATACAAAAAACCAAAAGTAAACTCATATATATATGGAGATGGATCAATTTATACTAGTATAAGACTTGACACACTTAAAATCCAATAACTTTTTATAAAATGTAATTTTTATCAATCTAACCGTTAAATTATAACTATCCATCATGTTGATCTTTTATGTCAAATTTCAGAAAAATTAAGCATCAATAAGAATGTAATCAAATAAGTCATATTCTCATATATTTTAAAAGTATATATTACGTTAATCTTGATATATATTAATGAAATATTAAATAATTTTAAATTAATGTGAAATTTTATAAATATGATTTAATGATAAAAATTTCAATTCAATGGTTGATTGTGAAAAAATTATTTAATAAAAATTTATTAAATTGTAAAACATTTTTAATATTATCATTCACTTATGTATTGATACATTACTAAAATATTTTAACTTTTCAAATATTTGTTGTCATAATTAAATATTTTTAATGATATGTCAATATATAATTAAATAATATTATTAAAAAATTACATTGATACATCAAAATTACAATCTTTTATAGATAGGGATGGCAATGGGGCAGGGCAGGGGCGGGTTGTAGCCCCCGTCCCCCGCCCTGTACTTGTGCAAGTATCCTTTTTTGATTCCTCCGCGGGTAGATGGGTACCCATGGATATCCGTGGATACCCATTAAATCATTAAAATTGAAAAAAGAATGAGAAAAATTGAAAAAAGAAGAAGAATAAATTAAATAAATTTTAATATCATAATTTATTGTAATTTATCCACTACATACTAATTTAATTCAACAACTTTAAATACTTAAAATCAAAATAATAATATAATTTTCTTGAAAAACATATATATACATAATAATAATACAACTTTAAATATTTAAAATTATATATCGGGTACCCACGGGGCCACGGGTATGGGGAAACAACCCCCTCCCCCGTCCCGTTTAACAAACGGGTGTTAAACTCTCATCCCCCAACGGGTATTACCCGTGATTACCCGTGGGGGATGGGAGAAATTGTCATCCCTATTTATAGAGGTGGAACCACTCATATAGTGGCAAGGGGCTGTGGCACCCCCATACAAAATTATTTTCCTCAAGTACTAAGTCCCCCTAGTAGATAAAATATGCACCTCTTCTAAAATTTTATGGTGTATGTGTGAGTGAATATGTATTTAGCACCCACAAAAAAAAAATCCTTATGTCTGCCTTTCCTCTTTTAGTATTTAGTAAGGCTTCTCTTTTGCTGCAAACACTCACACTTATTAGTTATAGTTATTATTTCTTTTTGATAAGGATATATTATTTTCATACTATTGGTCAAGGCACTAGTGATATATCTAGAATAACGAAGGGCAAGCAAAAATTCACTTAGACTAACATCGTTCCCTCAAAGGAATTTCACACAAAAGCTACTTACACTTAGTTTCAAGACACATCTTCCTAGTGAGTGTTGACTACCAAGCGAGATTGTTGATAGTGGGAGATTCGAACCTGTACACTTAAAGATTGCATAGCCTTATTTGAAATCATCCAACTAATTGAGTCAATCCACATTGACTAATTAAGCCTTTATTTGGTATGAGAGAATTAGAGAAAAGAGAAATAGAAGAGAAATAGATAAGTTCTCTTGTTTGGTTAGAGGAGAAATAGAGAAGAAAGAAAAAAAAATAGTGGGTCCCACAACTTTTTCATTTCTCTCCTAAAATGAGAAGAAATAAAGAAGAAATGGATAGAGATAGAAATTTGACTAATATACCCTTTTTTTTATTTCATAAATAAATAAATAGGGGCAAATAATTTACAATAAAATTTAATTTTCTTTCTTTCCTATTTTTCTCATAATTCTCTTAATCCAAACAACTTAAAAATCTACTCATTTTCTACTCTATTTCTTTCTACTCTATTTCTTTCCACTCTATTTCTCTCATAATCCAAACAAAGCCTAAAAGTAATGTGTACCAACATCAGCCAATATTTTCCAATAGGATTCAACCTAAAAGAAAGAAAGTGTTATAATTTTAGGTATTATATATATTTTGCACTATTTAATATTGCTTATTTTTTAAAAAAAATTAGTCAAAATATTTTTCTGTAACATTTTAATTATAAATTTGTCTAAACAAAAAATAAATTAATTCAAAAAAACAAGTAAACTTGAAAAAAAAAGTATGAGATGTTAAAGAGTTTTTATTTGTTTTGAGAGACCGAGTGATGTTAAAGAGTTTTGACATGAAAGATAGAGTTTTTGCACAATAGAATGATATAAAATTTAAAAGTTGTTGTGCTCCATACTTTTATCTATGGTATGAGGCCATTTATATGGAACCCAAGCACAAGTTTGGGTTTCAAAACCCATGCTTATGTGGACGAATAATAAATAGCCATTTGGAATAATGAGATGATATCTAAAGTGAATGATTCTAGATAACATGTAAAGTGTTTATTAATTATTTTTTCAAAATAACCCTTAAAGAAATGGAATTTGTACCCTTGTATATATATATTTTTTAAAAAAACATAATCTAGTTTTCATTCTTGTTTATGTCCTTTTCTCACTATTCATCATCTTTGGTGAACCCTAATTTTTTTTAAAAAAATTGATTTTCGTTCTTGTTCTCCTATTGTTTATTATCTTTGAAGATGAACCTAATATTTTTATATATATAATCTAATTTTTTTTCTTGTTCCCTTTTCATTTCTTACTATTCATTGTCTTCGCTTTTTTGTCTTTTCTTAGGCTTTTGAAGATGCATTTCACCACTTGAATCACCTTTCCCAAGACCATTAACCTTGCTTGGAGAAATCGAGAGAGAAGCATAATTAGAGGCATCATTTACTTGGTGATAGAATTAGAAGTGGATGGTCAATAACCATGAGAACACTAGTTGTTTTAGAATAGAAGTTTTGGGACCTGGCCTTTAAATATGAACACCCTAGTGGTCGTTGAAGTAGCCAATTGTGGTATTGGCAGTGAGATTCTTTTTTTATTGTTGTTCCAGTCTCTGATTGTCAGTTTAACATTCGCTATAATAGTGAAAGGTGTCATGTTGCGTTGTCGACGGTGGAGGAAGCTTTGGCTTGCTTCATTTATAGAGAGTTTTTTTTTAATAATTCTTTATTTTAATTTTAGATTCAAAAATGCCATTTCACAAAATTTTAAATAATTTTTAATTTTTATTTTGCCCCTAACAAATTTTATATTACACTTTTTACCCTGTGAGACTATGAGTCCTGTAAGGTAGCATTAATAATTTTTTTTATTACACTTTAGCCCCTTGTGGAACTATGAGTCTCACAAGGTAGCATTAACAAATTTTTATTACACTTTGACCCCTTATGGAACTATGAGTCCCGTAAGGTGTTAAATTGCAAATATTAAACATACTTTATTAATTTCATATAGGATGTTGAAATAGAGTAAACAACAAAAAATGTTATTTTAAACTAATTTAATTATAACTTATTATGTTATCACAAATTTTATTTTTTATATAAATAGTATATTATATATATATATACATAAATTTATATACATATTTTATATGTTTTCAAATTTGAGAATTTTTTTATTTCTAATTAAAATTAATTAAAAACTACAATTTATATTTATAAATAATTTTTATTTATAATAATATTTATATATCATAATAATTATAATAGAATTATTAAAAATATTTAATATTTACTAAAAAAATATTACATTTGAATTGACTTTTTCAATCTTTACGATTGACTAAAAATCCAATCCATGTTCATTACTTATTATATAGGAGGAAATATGACTTATAACAAAATAAATTATGCATTTCTATATATGATTTAAAACTAACTTGTATAGGCATTGATACATTGAATTTCTTTTATGCTTATTCTATTTCAACAATGTGAGAAAGAAAGAAATTTTATTTGACAAAAGAATGAACTATCTTGTAATTTTCTTTTTAAGGAAAAAGTCACCTTAATTCATTTAATTTACTCACATCAGCATAGGTTTTGGAACCCATTATTTTTCATGGGTGCAATAGCAGTCCTTATTGTACGGATATAAAATAGACAAACTTAAATAAATAGTTTTAATTTTTATCTTACACATTTAAGTAAACTAGTTATTTAAGAATAATAAACAACTGAAAATTATGTTATATTTATTTATCTATTTTCAAATTAAAATTCTCATCAACTAAACCATTTGAATCGATGACATTCAAAATATAGATGATTGCATTTGATTTCAAAAATCTATCTTTGTCTTATATTCAAATTCGAATTCGAATTCGAATTCATATGAGATAAAACATTGGTTAGTATACTTTCTATTCATGATTATCATTAAAAAAATGAATAGATAAAATATATTTGGCATCTAAATTAGTTTAAAATTTCAAATGCAAAGACAAAACTACGTACACCATAAAGAAACAAAAAAAGGAAACCAAGTAAAATGACACCATTGCCTTTCTCTCCTTCTTCTTCTTCCCCTCTCCTCCTCTGTCGGCTATTTATCTGCACCTCTCTCTCTCTATCTCTTTCTATCTCTTTCTTTTTCAACCCAAACAGCGCACATTTCGCATTCTCTCTCTCTCGCTTCCAATTCTCTCTCTGATTCGCTGATCTGCGCTTCGATCTGCTCCGACGCCTGATCCGACTCTGCATCTCTGTAAGCAAATCTGATCTTCTTCTTCGCGCTCGCATTGTGATTCTTCTTCTTTTTTGATTTGATCTCGTGCTTGTGCTTGTGTTTGATCCATTGATGTGATGTGCTTTTGCGCGATCTGATCCCGTTGTCGGTTTAAATTTTGCGTGTGTTTGGATTCGTCTTTGTAGGAACACAATGACGGAGGAGGAGGTGGTGGTGAACGTGCGCGGCGAAATCTCCGAGGGCGGCGCGGAGAACGATGATGATCAGCACAAGATCAAAGGTGAGTACTGCAATGTTGTTGTTGCTCATACGGTGGAGAAGGAGAAGGAGAAGGCAAAGGAGGAGGTGGTGATTGCTAATTGCGGTGGCGAGGTCGATGGCGACAGCTCCGGCGAGAACGAGGCTGTTGCTGATGGTGATGATTCCGGTGTATCGGATCTCGTTGTCGTTGTTGATGACAATGGTGGTGGTGGTGGTCCTGCATCGGAGGACTTGCAGTTGCAATTCGACCTTGAGCGCAAGGTGGATGATGATGAGGCTCTTGATGAATCTCATGTGACGGTTTTGGAGGCTGCTGAAGCTGAACGTGAGTGCGAAATGCAACAGCTTAACAACACAGAGAGAGATCGCACGGATGCTTCTGCTGTGTCTGGCGATCTGCTAGAAGAAATCTGCGAAACGGAAATAGATAATAGTACGGTTTCTGTTGATGCTGATGTTGATGTTGATGTTGGTGGTGGAGAGAATGTAGTCTCTGCGGAAGAAAGTCAAAACAAGGCTGAGATTGATAGCGTCGTTGACAATATTGAATCTGTTCCCGATGTGGATGAAAGTCAGGAATGCGGAAATATAATTGCTGCTGCAGATGCAGATGTTTCGGGAGATGAGAAGGATGTTATGAATGTTGTGGAGGGAGTTACAGATGTGAACAAAAGTGCCGATCGCGAATTCAAAAGTGTAGATGTTGAAAACGGTTTGGCGGATACGGAACTGAGTGAATGCACTGTGGAGAATGAGATTCCTGTTGTTGTCGATGGAGTCTCTGCTACAGTTGTGGAAGAATGTGCTGATGAAGTTGCTCCATACAGTTCTGAGGAGAAGGCACAGGTTGAGTCTGTCTCCGTTACATATCACGGTTGCAATGGAGATGTGAAGGAGAGCGAGCCTGTCTCTGCTACAGTTGTGGAAGAATGTGCTGATGAAGTTGCTCCAAACAGTTCTGAGGAGAAGGCACAGGCTGAGTCTGTCTCCGTTACAGATCACGATTGCAATGGAGATGTGAAGGAGAGCGAGCCTGTCTCTGCTACAGATGTTGAAGAATGTGCAGATGAAGTTGCTCAAAACAGTTCAGAGGCAGAGGTTGAGTCTGTCTCTGTTACAGATCACAATTGCAATGGAGATGAGAAGGAGAAGGGCGTTGGGGCTGTTGTGTTGGGAATAAGCGAGTCTGTCTCTGCTACAGACGTTGAAGAATTTTCAGAGATGAAGGCACAGATTGAGTCTGTCACCATTACGGATCACGATCTCAATGGAGATGAGAAGGAGAAGGAGAAGGACGTTGGGACTGTTGATACTGATGTGGATAAAAGTATAGTTGGTGCAGATGTTCAAAACGGTTTGGCAGAGACGGAGCTAGGTGAATGCACTGAGGAGAATGGGATTCCTATTGAAGGTGAACCAGACAGCAAACTGGAGAGGTTTGAGGAGGATTCAGGACATGAACTAGTTCCTGAAGGAGAAGATTTATCAGCCTTAAATAGCAAAGATATGCCTGAAGATGGTAATGTCGTGTCTGACATGAATGACAATGGAGTGCAGAGCGAAGGTGAACCTTCTGTTGATATGTCTGGCATGAATGACAATGGAGTGGAGAGCGAAGGTGAACCTTCTTCTGTTGATACGTCTGGCATGAATGACAATGCAATGGAGAGTGAAGGTGAACCTTCTGCTGACATTAAAAACAAAGCAGTAGAGATTGAAGGTGAAGGTGAAGGTGGCAACCGTGGAGACGAAGACTCGAGACCCACCCAAGAAGGATCTACCACTGATATTTTGGATGGACAGAATATGGCTACAGAAGTAGTGAAAAGGCCATTCTACTATTTGATCAGGCTTCCAAGATATGAAGATCATGAAAATATAAAAGAGCAGATAAAAAATGCTCTTCACCACGTAGAGGAGAAGACTAAAAGTCGAGATGCAATTCGAGCTGAAAGCCAGATTAAAAAGGTCAGCAATGAGCACAGCATAGTTTACTATTATTTTGATGGCAAATAGATATATATATATATATATATATATATATAATTTAATTTTGAGACCAATATTTGATGTTAGATTATTGTTTGAATGATACTATGATCAGGCCAGTTGTAAGGAGTGTGCTCAAGATGTTAGAGCTGCAATATCAGATGAGAGAGCTGCTCGGGACTTGCTCAAATCCAAACGCCAGGAAATGGATTCTGTTCAATCCACAATGAACAGATTAAACAATGCAATTTCTGTTGAGGATATAGATAACAGGGTATGCTTTCAATTTTCTTCTAGAGATATTTATAAGAATTTGATTCTGCTGTCTGTTTTGTTGTGTTTACTTCTTTAGATATATCATTTATTGGCAGATAAGAAACATGGAACACATGATCGAGCATGAAACTCTGCCTCTAAAGGAAGAAAAGCAATTGCTACGTCAAATCAAACAATTGAAGCAGAATCGTGAGGAGTTGTCTTCTCATATAGGAAAGCAGGATCAATCACAGCAATCTCTAGACCACAAAGACAGTATTGAAGAGCACTTTAAGGTACCGTAGCAGGTTGCTCTTATTATGTTTTCCTGAGTTAACTACATGATTGCGTCTCCCAAGCCCCTGACCATTTGAATTTTTATGAGTTGTTTAATTTATGTATACTTATTTTTAGGGGATTTCTGATGTCTTTTGAGAATGATATCGTTATTTCAATATTTTCAGCATTTACAGCTTTTGAAGAAGGAAGTGGAATCACTTAGAAATAATGTTCTGAAGACAGAAGCAGCAACTAAAGCTGCAAAGAAGAAATATGATGATGAATACAATAAACTGAGTGAGTTGCTAGCTCGGTTTAAGGCTGCTGATGACATTCGTCAAGAGGCATATGCAAAGCTACATGCTCTGAAAAAACAATTACATGAGAAGGTGTGCTTTTTCTTTCCTTTTCATTCCTTTTCTTTTTTGTATTTTCTCTTTGAGAAAACAATTGTATGAAAGGTATGTGTTGGATCGTTTTGCTTTAGCTATTGAAGCTTAGGACCTGTTTATTTACAACAAGGGTAGACAATAGATTCATTTATTTAGGGGTAATTCTGCATGAGTTCCATTACTAGCTTATAGGAATCTAGTTGTTCACTGAAAATACACCGAAGGGTTTTTATTAGAACCATAAAGTAATAACAATTCACTGAGGGGACGTCATTATGCTTGCTAGTACACAAGGAATATGCTCTTGTGTGGTTTGCTATTTTAAATTGCCCAGCATATGGCACACAACTTTGCGGATTTAATGCTTAGGCCGGGCTATTTGGGGAATGAATTTCTCTTGTTTACAAGATTAGCATATTATCTAGGAAAACTGACAACAATTACTATAATGTCTGGAAACTAATGAGGGTAGGCATACATATCTCTATTATGAGCTCAACCTTTTGTTTTGCTCTTCCTAAAATGCTATTGGGCTGAACTTAGGGCTGGTTTGGATGACCTTTTAAGAAAAGGTCTTTTTCTATATGAACTTTTTTCAAAAAATCTTTTGTAAAAGTAAAAGCCATTTTATCTTTGGATGCAATATTTGAGAAGTACTTTTTATGTTTGAACAGCTTCTCCATGTTCTAAAAAAGTTATTTTTTTCAGAAGCACAAAAGTTTAGCTAGAAAATAAATGCACAATTTAGCTTTCTTTAGTGCTTCAGTTTTTTTCTTTTTTTAAGAAAATTCATCCAAACATAATAAAATATAAAAAGGACTTTCTTAACATGAAAAATGAGCTCTTAGTTGTTCTGCAGGATGATGTATTTTTAGTGATGCTTCATCTTGATTCATTTCTCTCTGTTCTAGAAGCAAAACATTAGACTCTTTTCAGATAGTGGCAAATGCTTTACAAACACTGAGCCTACTTTTGTTCCGATACTGCAGAGCCAATATTTTTGGGATTACAGAAATGCTGCAAATAAAGGGAAAGAACTAGCAGCAGAAGGGAAGAGAGAGGAGCTGCAATGCTTCTGTGTTAATCAGGTGATCTTTTTACACTAAGAACAAGTAGAGAGATTATCTTTTCTTTCTTGCACTCTGTTCGGCAAATAAACTTGAATTCAGCACTTACTAATGAGCAATTTAGGTTGAGAGAATAATGGAGCTGTGGAACAAAAATGACGAGTTCCGAAGGGACTATGTCCGGTGCAACACCAGGAGTACACTGAGGAGACTGACAACCCTGGATGGCCGTTCACTTGGTCCTGATGAAGAGCCACCAGTAATTCCTAATGCCTTAACTGAAAGAACTAACAAAAATAATTCGTCGTTCTCGCAATCAACTCTGGAACAAGAAAAGAAATCACTATCACCAGAAACTGTTAATATAAAGGATGAACCTGTTTCAAATGTTGTCGTACAAACAACTGAAAGAAGTCAGACAACTAAAGCTAAAAAGCCTGTAACACCTGCTCCCTTGGAGAAGTCATTGGTGGTGGTTTCTAGATGGGGGGATGAGGCTGAAGATGCGAGAGAAGAACCTGTGAGAACAAAGGAGGAAGAGGAGATGATCTTAAAGGCTGAAAAAGTGAGAAAGGAAGAGGAAGAAGCAAAGTTGAAGGAGAAGCGGAGGCTAGAGGAGATAGAGAAAGCTAAGGAGGCAATGCAGAGGAAAAAGCGTAATGCAGAGAAGGCCCAACAAAGAGCTGCCTTAAAGGCACAAAAAGAAGCTGAACAGAAAGAGAAGGTAATAGCATACCTTCAAATAGCACTCGGTACAATGAAAAATATGACTTGGACTCTTTTAGCTATTTATCTATTTTTCTTCAACTATATATCCATGCATGTATTTTGGTGCAGGAACGGGAGAAGAAAGCAAGGAAGAAGGAGAGAAGAAAGGCAGCTTCTACTGACACTGCAGACATTACAGAACAAGAATCTGCTCCTAGCTCTGAAACCCTAACAAGAAGTACGGAAGAATGTGATCAGAGTGAGAAACCAGTTGAGGTAACAAGAAGGCCGCAGAAACCAACTCAATTCACGAGGCAGACCAAGGCAAAATCTTTACCCCTGCCTCTTCGCAACCGGGGGAAGAGACGAATTCAATCATGGATGTGGTGGGTTCTAATTACAATTCTGGTTGCTGCCTTGTTTTATATCGGGAATTACAGCTCTTTGAGATCTGTGCTGCGAGGCTTTGGTTTCTGAGTACGCTCATCTGCTTTCAGACTAAGCAGTGAGCAATCAATAGGTGTTTGTCGGGGGATGTTACCCTTATATTTATTACATACATAACGTATAGAAACAATTCTTTCGTGCCGTTCCCATTTTTTTCCTGCTAGTTTTGGTCTCCAGTCATGATATTTCATTCAAACCAAGATTTGTTACTTTGCGATGTGATCTGAGTTTAACTGCTGAGTGCTTGTCACAAATTATGTAATAAATTATTGTGATTGTGCATTTTTATATTCACTGTTATTTATTTTTTATTTTTTTTCCTTATTGCTGTCGTTGCTACTTTTAATAACAAGCATAGAAGTTACTGTATACTTTTCTTCTCTTCCTCCTCCTCTCGTATGTTTTCGTTTGGATACCATAAAACGCAGAAGTCGGGTAGTGCTTAATTTTGACCGTAAGCACATGCATTTTGCTTAATGGTATATTTGGTTCAAAGAAAGAGAAAGGAGGAGAAAGATTTTAATGGAAGAAAGAGGATGAGAGGGGAAAAGAGGGGAGAGATTTTAATTTTATGTGTCTTTAATTAAAGAAGAAGAAGAGATTTTAATAAAAGAAAAGTATAAATTTATTTTTTTACATAATTATAATATTTAATGTAGTATTTAATTTAAAGATATTTTAGTTTATTTTTAAATATATATTCTCTCTTCTCCTAATCTCTTCACTTTTAGAGAGAAATTAAAATTAACTTAAAAAAGAATTTTGCTCTCTTTCTTAAAAAATTAAACCAAACACATAAAATTTAAAATAATTTCTCCTCTCCTCTCCCATTCTCTTCATTTCATTCCAACTAAACATTATGTAACAGTATAGTGGGTTTCACATGTTAAATCTTTAAAGCCTTCATTAGGTCGTGTTTTCACTTATTAAAATAAATTCTTTAACGTTGGGGACGTTTTATTAGCTTGTTGTGGTGACTTTTAGAAAAATAAGATTAAAAATGGTGATTAGGGATGAAAATAGACTAATTTTAAATAGCCCAAAGTCTATTTTGTAAAATATTATATATTATTTATTATAGGCTACTTTTTAAAGCTTGACTTGTTCTTTTATGTAAAAATATAAAAATAAAGTTTAGCTTGGAAGGCCAATAGTAAGGCATTATAGGTTTTAAGTAAACTTAACTTTTAATAAAATTATTATATTATGTATAAAATAAATTAATTATGTTAATATATAAGTATAAAGTATATAAGTAGTATAACTTTTTAATTATATATAAGTAATAAATAAATAGGCTGACATGATAGGTTAAATAATTTTTTTTCAAAGCTTAGGCGTGTCTACTTATTTAAATAGACTTTTTTTTTAAAGCCTAAGCCTAGGTTGTTTTATAAATAGATTAGGACAAATTAAACCAAAATAAGTTAAGTCATAGGTCCTTGATAGGCCACTTGACCTATTCTCACCTATAGTAATGACTGATCCACACATGTTGCATTAGTTGAGTCTCCTAAATATTTACTCTGCTATAAAATGTTATTAAATGTAATGAGTGTCTATTGTTTAAGTTTATGTATTTTATCATAATATAAATTGTTATTTTTTAAATAATGACACTGCACTTAATTTACTCTCTAAAATGTACCCATAATTTCTTATATTTCATTTTATAGTTAATTTTATGTAGGGATGCTCATGAGTCGAGTTTGACTTGGCCCGGTCCCAGCCTGAGGTTTTGAACAGATCAATTTTTAAGTCCTAAACTTGACCTTAAACTTGAGTAGACTCGAGCATGGTCGGGTCTGTGATTGACCAGGCCTAGACTGGGTCTGCTCAAAGTTTGTCAAAATTTAGACTGTAATGTAGTTATATATATATAGTATGTTATATTATGTGATATATTTGAAAACTAACATTATATATTAATATTTCTATGACTAGCAAGCTCTTAATAAATATATATAATTAAATATATACATTTAAAATTAATGTTTAATCTACGTGACTTGAATTTTTCATGTCAAGAAATATAAATATTTATATACCTTGGGCCGAATCAAATGGCAAGAGGGATAGCCCGGAGCCAATCCGAAAAATATATATCGTGCCAAAACTATTTGGCCTGGTGCTGACCTAATTATTTCATTGAAACCGAGTCCAACCAAACCCCAATAGCTTGGGTCGGACCGGACTAGGTCTTAAGCACTCCTAATTTTACTCTGATCCGCTTTCATTGTTTATCACCTACTTTTGCATTTTAAGAATTTTAAAAAATTATAGTTAAGTTAATTTTATTAAAATTTAAAAGAATAAATTATCATACAATTATATATTAAAATAAAATTTTAAATTTTAAATACACCTGCATGCATATGCCACTTCTAATATAAGAAAAACAATGAACAAAAAAAGGACATGATTTTTATCATTAGAGTAAATGTTCAATTTGATCCTCTAATGATACTCTGGATATCAAGTTGATCCTTCAATGATTGTGGGCATCAATTTAGTCATTCAATATTTAAAATGGACATCAATCGAGTCTAGGGGTGTTCATTGGTTCGGGTTGACCCAATTAACTCGACAAACCAACCCAAACCAATTAAAAAAAATCGGTTCGGTTCGGGTCATCGGGTCTAATCAGTTCCAATTCGGTCAAAACTGATCATGATTAGTTCGGTTCACGGATTTTGTATTTTATAACCCGATGACCTGATGACCCGATGAAATGACCCGAAGAGTAATAGAAATTTATATATTATCTTCTTGTCATTTAGCTTTTCATTCATTTAAAAGCTTAAGATACAATGATATATCTTTAATTTCTATTTTCAAGCCTCAATCATTTAATTATATATCTATATATATATATATATATAACCTTCTTTGTGAAGCAGAATATATTTAATGTCATACATTTATATTATAAATGAAACTTATGATAATTTTGGGACGTTGAAATATTTATTCTCATACTTGATTTTACTTTTATCTTAATACTTGTATTATACTGAAAGACTTGTATGCTTAAAATTCATATGTAATTGTCTAATTGAGTTTAAAGTATTTAGCAATAGTAGGTTTGTAATTTTTCTATGTGAAAAAATGATCAGATAACTCGATGACCCGAATCAAACCAACCTAACCTTAATCAGGTTAGTTTGGTTCGGATTGCTCGAAAATTTTTTCAAAAACCAAACCAAATCAACCCGATCAAAGTTGATCGATTTTGACTTTTTTTTCCCAAAACTCGAACCAACCCAACCCATGAACACCTCTAATCCAGTCCAACCATTACATTCTTTCTTGCCACTATTACAATCCATCCGATGTTACACGATATCATCATTGTTGTATCATCATTGTTGTGCTGTTTTCTATGCAAGTGGCTATCCTACCATTACATTCTTTCTTGCCACTATTACAATCCATCCGATGTTACACGATATCATCATTGTTGTATCATCATTGTTGTGCTGTTTTCTATGCAAGTGGCTATCCTACGTGAAAAAATGGTGCTGAGGTGGGGTAAATGTGGGTGTGACCTGGATTAAAGACATATGAAACCTAAATTAAGAACCCTAAAACCCCAAACTTCATAAATCCAGTATCATTGCTCTTGTCATCTTTCTTGCACAAGTAGTATCCAACTCCACCCGAAACCAGCCTTTGTGCTATAGCGAAAATGCTCGAAAGCCCACATGCCTAATTAGTGAAAATGTAGACTTGATGCAAGAAACTTGGAACTGAGCTACTTGCTGCTGGTTTTCAACACAACAACAGGGTACAGAGTTGCCAAAAACCCAAAAAAATGGGCAATACCAAGGAAGAAAATTTTGGATTTATCAAGCAATTGCCAATCAATTTTGGTCAGGACATGAACCTCTTGAGCTAATTCTTCCTCGACTGCACTCAAGCTCATTTCCATCACTTTCACAAACCCCACCCAGTAAAAATTCACTAGAAATTACCCAAAAGCAAAATATGATTTTCCTTAAAAATCCACCAATAGTCATCTTCTAAAACCCTAACTGTACAACCTTAGCAACCTAGCAGAGGAAAATGAAAAATCAATGAAAGAAAAAAGAAGAAAAAAATTTGAGCTATACAATTTGCAAACACAATCACATATGGTATGAAATTGAAAGGGAAACATCACAAGGAATTAAAGGAATGAACTGTTTTTTCTCCTTTTGTGGAACTAGTTTTTGGATTGAGCATGAGCTATGATGAATATATCTAGCATTTCTATATCAACAAACAAGGTACTGCAACTGGATCATACTGAAAAATCCATCATCTTGGGCGCTCGATGGAAAGTTTGAACCTTGACAAAAAATTGAAACCACCTATCAAAGTCAGAGAAGTATATACAGAGAGAGTTCAAAGCATTGACACAAGTATTAGAGAGAGAGAAAGAGAGAAAGGTAATCAGAATCAAAGAGAATTTTTTTTAAGGTGATAATGGAGGTGGGAGAAGGAGGGGGAGTTCTGGGAATTCAGGTCATTTGGGGCTATAGAATTCTTAATTTAGGGATTTCATGTCCTTAATCCAAGTTACACCCATATTTACCCACCACCATTTTCTCATGTACAACAATCACTTACGTAGAAAACGTTCAATGACAATGTGCCACATCGGGCGAATTGTAATGGTGATACGGTTAGACTAGATTGATGCCTGTTTTAAACATTGAGAAACTAAATTTATATACATAATCATTGGAGAATTTAACTTAGTAGACGTCTCTGACTTTTTAGGCTTTCAATAATATTGTTAGATTGATTTACGATTATGTTTCAACTATTTCGTGTAATGGCAAAGAAACTTATTCTTTTTGTTCCTTGGCAAGGTTTCAAGACAAGTGGATCGTATTTTCTGGTAACTTTTTTTTGTTTTGTGACTTGTATAAAATGGCTCTCCTTTTTCATTCAGAAAAAAGATAGAAAAAAAATTCAATTTAAGCTCCATCTCTTACATTTTCTTTGCTGGATGATGTGTTAGATGTTTAAAATGAGCCATAAAAATCAAAGACAATCAGTAAATCTCCCTTTTGTAAAATATTTTTAGCATAATTTTCAAGTCCAATATAGTCATGAAAAAACTTAATAGCTAGAACTAATTAATAGTTATATCATCATAAGCAGCATCACAATAATATTAATATGATTTGAATTATTTATCTCTTCCTCTTTTTTGTCACATCTCCTGGTGGCCAGCTAGCTGGTGAGGTGGAAAGTCAAAATGAATCCTAGGGGCGGTCCCCAATTTTTTTAATTACTTTTCAATATTTGTATGATTTTAAAATGTTAATTTTATAATCAGAATTTTTAATCTGAAAGTCATGAAATTATATTTTATTTTTTGAAAAGCACTCAAATCTTAAGATGGACTTTAACAAGAGAGAGAATTGAAATTTGACTTAAATTAATAAAGATTATTATTTTCTCTCTCTTGTTAAAAAAACGGCAACCAAATATTGGTGTTATCTCTCTCCCTTATTTTATCTGCTCCTTCTCTTCTCTCTCACATACGTATTCGTACTTTTTCAATAGAGTAATTGTTATTCGTACATTTTGTATTTGCACATTTGTCTTATACGACTGCATTATTACATATTGTTAAAATTATTATTAATTATTTTATAAAATTTATCATTTAAACAACGATACTTATGAGGCAAAATTGTTATTGGGTATACATGATTTTTATAAAATAATTTATAACAATTTTAATAATATTTAATAGCACAATGATGTAGGAAAGATGTGTAAAAAAATATAGGTTTTCTATATTAACATTTTGGTAGACTTTATTTTCGCAAAGATGTTTCAATCTCCAATTCTCAATTCCATAATATAAATTTAAATTGGTCTTTGTCCAACCTCGTTTATCATTATCTTAGCATTAAGCCGATCTGGTCATGGGAGACAATTGGGTAACAAGATCTATCACAGTTTTGTCTTTTCCTTCACCACTTGTTAGTTTATTATATTATAGAGTTTTTTTTTTTTGATACATTACTATATTATAGAGTAATGATAGTTGGGATTTTTTTTACTGTATTTCAGGAGTGTTTCCAAAATTATTTATAAATTTGTCGTTGTTTTAAAATTTATTATTAAAATATTGTTATTTTTATCATGTAAATAATTTTTTTGTGTCATGTAAGAGACGTTAATACATTTAGAACCTTTAAGAGAGAGGTGCCAACATATTTGGAACCTCTAATGTAAAGGTGTCAGCACATTTTACACCTTCACATTAGAGGCTCCAAATGCATTAGAGCCTCTCAAGTGATACAAAAAGAAAAAATGCATTCATAAAGATAATTGATGGTGACATCCTATTAAGAATTAACTATTCTGGCTACGAATTCAATATACCAAATTGGTGTCTGGTATTGATTTGCATCAAGCACATAGTAAACCAAAACCAACTAGAATTAAAAATGAGATGGATTATATTGAATTAAGATCAGGGTAAAGATGTAAATTATGTAATAATAAGTGTCAAGCCCATACATTTTAATTAATATGTAATTCACAATATTTTTTATTACGCTCTCATCTAACAAAAACTTAAATCGACTAATTTTTTTATTACACCTACAACTTAGTATCATGAAATGAAGGCTTGTATTTGGTTAACGTGCTTCATTTAACTAGATAAATAATTTTTTAATTATCCTTAAGAAAATTATAAATAATAATATAATAATTACAATAAAATAACGTATTTATTATACTTAAAAATGTCTTTTTAGTATAATGAGGTGCTTACAAGCTAAAATGGATAGTCCCTAATAGAGTCACTTGTCCATATGAATATCTTTTTCTTTTTTGTACCGAGAGTGGTGGTGTTAATGCATGAAGGTGCTAAGTGTATTGGTGCTTCCACTCGGCTTCAAGCATGTTGATGCTTCTCACGTGGTATAAAAAAAATTAAAATTAAAATTATTTATGTGACAAAAATAATAATATTTTAATAATAAGTTGTAAAATAGTGACAAATTGATAAATAATTTTGAGAACACTTGTTGTACTGTCAAAAAGTCATGATAGTTACATATAATGTTAGACTCATATACTCAACATTTACTAATTTAAAGATTATTTATTCGTCACTTAATTATTAAGTCAGTTAATATCACCTAAAATAAGTCTTTACCTATATGTAAGATATGTAAGAGGAAGAAATTGAGTCAGTTAATTTCTCTTTATTATATTACCTTATGTAGTTACAGTGTGCCTCTTGCTACACCAATTAAGTTTTCTGCGATTTTTTACCCTAGAATCACAGGCTCAGACTTCTCAATCACCATGAAGAAACAACTGCCAACAAAAAAAAAAAAAACTATCAAAACCAATTAAACCTTCTAACATCAAAAGTTAAGATTGAGCGCCCAGAGCATATTCTCCCTTTTTGGAAATCCTCCACCACTGGTACTATTAGAAATATAACTAGTAACAAATTCAATTTCGCATTTCGATCGGGTTTTCATCCTCTTTTGCCATGAAGAGGTCATTTCCATGGGATGCGCAAGTTGATGTCTCATCATATGAATCTTCTTTCTCAAACTCGACCATGGAGCCCAGTAATGGCCCTCATGCCAACCATCCAATTAATGACATTCCAATCCCAAATCCCTCCACTCATACCAAGGATTCGTTTAGATAAGTTTTTAAAAAATAATTTTTTTTTGGAGAGTTTTTTTTTTTAAAATTATTTTGTATTTAGATATAATGTTTGTAAAGTATTTTTAAATAATAAAAGAACTTATAAATTTGTTTAGATAAAAAAAAAAAAAAGATTTTTTTCTAATAAAATTACTAAAAATGTAAGGTATTCAGAATAATGGAAGTAAGATTTACAAAAGGAAAAAAATAGAGGACAAGAGATGTAATTTTTAATAAAAAAAAGAGTATTTTTGTCAATAAATTATATTAAAAACTATTTTTCCTTTTCCATTTTTCAGAAATTAGAAATTATTAGTTTTTAAAAAAAGTGATAATTGAATTTTTTTTTAACTTCTATTTTCTTAAAAGTTTCATTCAAACATACATGGAAGTACTTTTTTAAAAAAAAAATGCTTTACTTAAAAAAAAGTCTATCCAAACACACACTAAGTTCGAAGATGTACTCATCAGACAGGCAAAAATGTATCAGGATTACATGAATCAGATCCCAACCCAGGACATCGAGGCTGTGTCATCCCGTATACCTCATGGATGGGATTAGGCAGATCCATTAAGCAGTTATATGGGCAGCCCCTTCATTACTTCACTAATGTTCTCCTTAGCAGTGGGACCAATTGAGATTTGGCAGTGAGGATGAATATAAGCCCTTAGATAACATAATTCATCCATGCAAAGCTGAAGCCACCATCTCGCTCACTGAAGAAGTTCATCGCCAAACTTCATCGCATCTTCATATCGCTAAACGCTGGCAGGCGGACCCAATGTACAATGCTTATGTTGATTCCATTTTCCCAACATTAGAGAACACATCATGAAGTCATTTAGTTCACAGGCTTTGTACTGTATCCCGCAAATTGTTTCAGAGTTATATTTTCCCTTTGGTAAAGCAAAATTAGAACCCCTTCCACGACCCTTTCTTCCTTACTTTTCCATGTGTAACTATTTTTCATTTCAATGCATGGCTGCATCTCATTATTTGTCTCTTATGACATGACAAATTATATGTTAGTCTTATCTACAGTGAACTCATGTAGTGGAAATGAAAGCAAATCTTTAAATTAGGTGATATGATTCTGATACCATATTAAGAATTATGATTTGAAAAAGAAGAAAAGAGAGAATTGAGAAAAAATTAAAAACTGATATTGATTGAAATAAATAAAATATCTACAAAGTAATTATATCAAATTTTTATATAAATTAATAAATTAATAACAAATTAACTATAAATCCCTAACTAATTATATTTAGAGGCTTTACAAACCAAGTTAATTAGAACTACGAATCATATATGTACTGAAAGTTTCGCAGTGCTCAAAACAATTTCAGAACCACAATGAATATGCTTAAGACAACCCCGTCTATAATGTATAAACAAAAGAGCATTATTGTTGTAGTACCAAAAAAAAGTCACATTGTTGTCAGTTAATTATCGGCCATTTCCTTTATATATTGATGCAGTGATGTTTATGTCTGATAATTAGTAACTTTTTCATCGTCCAATTTTTATTGATAGAATAGGTAGGAGGAAAAATGACCTCATGAAGCATAGCATATACGTGCGTACTGGTTTTTCTTCCAACTTCTATCCAGATGTATGAAAAAAGGGTTCTACAATTGTACTATTATTAAATAATTGGATTATTTTATTGTCTATTTTTTTCTTCCTTTTGAGCATTGATATTTAAGATAAATAATCAAATTTTATTAATTATTAATTATTAATTATATTTAATAAATATTTAAATAATAATAATAATAATAATAATAAATATTTAATAACTGTAGCAACTCCCTTAAACAATTCGTTGCAGAAACTTGACTTGTGAATAGCTAATTTGATTATGAAGATAAAGTAGACTACCGCCATAAAACTGCAAGGGAATTTACAAAGATAAAGAGAGAATTTAAAATGAAAAAATGAAGAGTCAAAATAACTTTTAAGAGTGTGTTTCAAGGCTAGGTTTATTTTAGGGATGTATCACTATCACACAACATCGACCGTTGCATTATATTTTAGAGAAAACATTTATTTTGATCACCCACACATCCTTTCAGTTTTAATTTGATTTTTCTTAGATAAATTTTATCAATTTAAGACCTGACAAGAGTTTAAACTTTCTCTAACGTTGTTCTTTCATCCAATAGTCACTAAATTTGTCTAATTTTCAGCCAACGTGGAATTGACATGTTCTTCTTTCTATCAACACGGTGATGATGTGTTATTTAAAAAACTTTAAAAATAAAAAATATCTTTTACAAAAAAAAAATTAGCAAGAGATTAAAATAAAAATTCTAAAACAATATTATTTTTTATAGTAAAAAATGGCGGGTACACTGACCATTTCTAATGTCGATAACTCGCAATGAGCAGCCAATCAAACCAATTCAACAAAAGATCTGTGCAACCTCTCCCACACCATCAACGAGCAATGTAGTCGAAAGAATTAAAGAACCTATATGAAATGCAGCAATTGAATGCCAATCATAGATCAAATGCAGAGCTTCTCAAATCAAGCTCCTCCTCATGCTCAAGAAAAATCAAAGCATTCAATGCCAGCTTCCTTGCAACCAAAGCCTTAGAAATATACTCGCGGTGTTTGAAATTTGAATCCATTGCAAACCAAAATTGAATCCATTGCAAACCAAAAGGGCTTCATAAAAAAAAATATTTATTTATTATTTGAGATGTATTAAAAAAAATTTAAAATTTCTGCTATTACAAAAAAATAGTTTCAAAAAAAAGTATTTTTGAAAACTTTAAAATGACACATCATCGTCACTATGATGGCAGAAAGCAGAATATGTCAGCGCCACCTTAGTTGAAAACAAGATACGCCAACATATATGATAAGAGTGTTAACAATTATTGGATGGAAAGACAATATTGATAAGATTTTAAACTAATAGGTTCTCAATTGAAAAAATTAATATAAGAAGGACAAAATTAGAACTAAGAACATATGTACAAAATTAAAATAAGTGTTTATTGTAAAAATTATAAAAATGTAGGACTGTGATTGTGAAGCCTATGAAGGAGTTCATCTTTGACAAAAGTCCTTATTTTGACCCCTGACAAATATGTCGTTATTAATTTAGTCTTACAAATGTTAATTTTTGTAATTTAGTCCATTATTAATTTAGTCTTTTTATAATTAAAACTTCTTTCAAATTCACTTTATAATAGACTATATTAATGTAGATTTTGATCAATAAAAAATTAAATTTTAAAAATTAATTCACGAGAGAGTAAATTGAGAATGAAAATATTAATTAGAATAAAATAAAGTTTTTGTCTCTTTCTTTTGCATGGTAAGCAGTATTGCTTTTTTTAATGTTTTAAAAATTAGTTGAACTGGATAACTAAAGAGAAGAGTGGTTCAAAGTTTAATCGATTTGATCGGTTGAATCGGTGGTTGAACCGGTATACATATATATATATATATATATATATATATATAACAGATCACAAAAATTATAAATCACTTTGTTGTGTCGCCACCTATTTTGTGAAAAAAAAAGAGACTAAAACTGTAGAAACCTTAAACCCAACTCCTAAAAGAACTAAATCCTAAGTTTTTTTTTTAATAAAAAAGAACTATTTTCTTATTTATTTTTTAATAAAAATTTAATTTAAAAGTTGATAAATGAACCGACAGATTTTTTATTTTCAATTTAACTGGTTTAACTGATTTTTTTATGATTTTTTGTGATTTAATCGCTTGAGTGATTCTTTAATTGAACCAGAACCGATAGAACTTTCAATCCACAATTTAATTGGTTGGACCGATTTTTAAAACACTGCTCCCCCTCTCTCATTGTACGTTTGTAACCCACCAAACCACTGGTCCACTACTTGGACTTGAGTTGAGGTATGGTCCAATTTGATTTTAAGATGTGTTATAGTATGTTTGACTTGAGTTTTAGAAACTTTAAAATTATGGTTTGCCTAAAAGTAATAAAAGATAAATTTTTGCTAAAATTATGATTCTAAAAACCAATTCAAACATATAGTGAAATTTGAAATCTCTCAAATTATAATTTTGACAAAAATTTATATTTTATTACTTTTACTTAAATCATAATTTTAAACTTCCAAATTTTAACCCAAACAAGGATTGCGAGTTAGCTTGGATTGCGAGCTTCTGTTTTCAATGAAAGAAAAAGACAATGGTTGATGGATGATCCTGCAGGTTAAAGAAAAAACAAAAGAACATTAGGAGCACGGGTGGGCGGGCAAATACCCACGTTTGAAATGTCAAACGAGATTTTGAGATATTACTAATATGTCTGGGAGAAATTTTACCAAAAAAATGAAAGAGATTTTTTTTTTATTTGTATATGTATTGATAAAAATATTTAAAATTTGATATTATATTATTATTTTAATAATATTTAAATAAATATAATCTAATAATTTTTTAAAATATTATTATACTTATACATAAAGTGATTTTATTTTATAATACTGTAAATAAATTTAATTTTTAAAATAATTTCTTTTGTCATTAATTTATTTATAATAAATATTTTTATCATTAATTTTTAACAATTTAAGTTAAAATAATTTATATTTTTTTATAATTACTCATCAAAAAATAATTTTTATCAATATTATTTAAATAACATTTATTTAACAAAATTAATTTTTAAATAAAAATTTTTAAACATAAATTATTTATTAAAATTGATTTTTAATTAAAATTAAATTTACAAAATCAAGTTTATTTAAAATTATATTTATAAAACATAATACAAAATTTAATGTAAACACATTAATTTTGGGGTGTGGTTTGCCACACATGGTAAAATCATTTTCTTTCATCACAACAGGTCATTTTCATAATTTCATTCCAACCTTTTATGTTATGTGGTGCATCGGATTTGACCATGTTTCAATAGTTTCTTTTTCCTAAGAGCCAGCCTCTTACCAGCCCAAACTCCAAAAACAAAAAATCATAACCAATTTTTTTTTTTTTTTTTAAAGTTAAAGATTATGCTCAATCCCGTATTAAGGTTAAAGTAACAATATTTATATAAACTTTATTCATATACTTCTCATGCACTCTTCAGTAAGGTATTAGATAACATATTGATTGCATTGTAACTTTTTTTAATGATTTAGATTATATATATATATATATATATCTCATAAAAAATTTATTTAAATATGTTTGATTGAAAGAGTTAAAAAAAAATATAAAGATAATTTTTTATTTTAAGTAAATATTTTTTTATTGCAAAATGTTTTAAAATAAGATAAATAAAATAAAAAATTAGTATATAACTTTTGAATTATCTCTTATTTATTTTGATAAATATCTTATAATATTAAAAATTTATAAATAACAAATTAATCTTTTTTTTAAAACTCTTCTACCCAAATTAAAATAATGACACAAGTTATATCAAAAAGTTATAGTAACACTTAGACATCCGGAAATTACTTACTTTACAAACGAAATACTTTCATCATTACCGTTAAACCATCATTCGTAAATCACATTCAATTTTTTAATCAGATAAAATCAAACCCGTAAATTTACTTCATGCGAAGTACGATTGTAAACTTAGAGCGTAGAAGAGATTATTTTTTTCTTTTCAAAATAATTTTTTTAATAAAGAATTTTTTTATCTAAAATTTATCTTATTTATTTAAAATATATAAAATTAATTATAAATTAAAATTTTTGTTATAACTTAAAATAATTTTTTTTAGAAAAAATTTATATTTAGAGCTTTTATTATATGATTATAGATAATTTTAAAATTTTTAATAAATAAATATTATTTTATTTTCAATTAAATAAAATTTTCAATTATTTTATATATTTTTTAATAATTTAATACATAAAAATAATTTTTTTATATCATTTAAATAAAAATATTTATTTTAAAATAAATTATAAAATTAAACATTTAAATATAAATTAATTTTTTTGATAAATAATATTTTAAAAATTATTTATACATATAATTAATTTTTAATATAATCTTTTCCCACTTAATCAAAACACAAACTTAATATAGGTAACTTGCGCTCTCTCAAAATAAACTCGTGATTGTGAATGGTATACGACAATATCGGTTCAATTCACATCCCATCCCATCCTATTCCTATCCTTACTGTTATGTTACAGTTCCCTAAAGTAAAGTAATAGAAAGCACTAGTACGGAAAAAAGATGATGATGAGAATTAAGTAGTGGGACTGGGAAAGGTCTTGGATTCTTCCTTTGCCCTCGTGGTCGTCTCCTACTCAACCCAAAACCCCTCAAACTTGCTTCAATTTACAATTTTTGCCAACAAAAAAAGGTGTTTGTCATGGTTTGTTTTCAACTTTCAAGTTGAGGACAGCAGGACTTGGCACAAGTTGAAGAACACAAAAGAAACTCTCCTCAAATAAAATAAAAAATAAAAAAAATAAAACTCAAAATATGCATCTCACTCCTCTCTTAGATCTCATTTCTGTAACAAACACTTTGCTCATGGATTTTCATTAGTCCCTTCCTTCCTCTACAAAATTCCAAATTTCCAGCAAAAAAAAAAAGAAAAAAACCAAACAGGTATGTAACTATGAGATGCTTGCTGACTTACTCTTTCTCTTTTTCTTCAATTTGGTATCTTCTTCCATAATCAATCAATCAAACCCTTTTCATTTCTTTGACTTCTAGAAATGGAAAAGGTAGCTGCTGCTCCAATCTTCATGCACCAAACACTGTCTAATCGATTTTGCGAGTCACCTTCTTCCATGTCGAAGAAGAAGAAGCGCGATCTGAACTTCGTTGATCAAAACCCTAGCGCCTCCGAAAATTGGAACCCAAAGGGTTGGAATTGGGACAGCGTGAGATTCGTCGGCAAACCCTCGAACGCCGACACGCTCCGATTGGGGACAGTTGTGACCGATTCGAACAACAACAGCAGCAGCAATGAAGACGAAGACGAAACCCTAAGGTTGAATCTCGGTGGTGGCGGCATCGTGTCTCGCCCTAACAAAAGGGTGCGTTCTGGGTCACCGGCTGCACCGGTCACATATCCGATGTGTCAGGTTGATAACTGTAAAGAAGATCTCTCAAACGCCAAAGACTATCATCGCCGCCATAAGGTCTGTGAGCTTCACAGCAAATCTTCTAAAGCACTCCTCGCTAACCAAATGCAAAGGTTCTGCCAACAGTGTAGCAGGTTACTTTGCCAATTTACCCAAATTGATGGATTTGCAATTTATTTTTAATTGGTTTTGCTGTGACAATGCTAAATTTTCAATTTTTTATTTTTGTTTTTTAGATTTCACCCTCTGTCGGAGTTTGATGAAGGGAAGCGAAGTTGTAGGCGGAGACTTGCGGGGCATAACCGGAGAAGGCGAAAAACGCAACCGGAAGATGTTACTTCCCGGCCGGAGAATGTGACAACTGGGAATATGGAGATTTTTAACTTGTTGACTGCAATAGCTCGTTCCCAAGGTAAGAGAGACTTTGCCTAGAGGATGGTTTTTTTTGTTTTTTGTTTCTTAATCTTTACCTTGCTATAAGTTTGTTTGTGATGATGTATAGGAAAATTTGAGGAAAGAATCAAGATTGGGTCACAACTTCCAGATAGAGACCAGCTTGTTCAGATTCTTAATAGAATACCTTTGCCTGCTGATCTTGCAGCAAAGTTGCTCAATGTTGGTAATTTCAATGGGAAAGGTCATGTGCAAAATTCGTCCTATCATCATGACAAAATGAACCAGAGCACCTCTGGCCCCTTAACTAAGGACTTGCTTGCTGTTCTTTCAACCACTCCGTCGGCATCTGCTCCTGATGCCATTGCATTACTCTCTCAAAAACGCAGCCAGAGTAGTGACAGTGAGAAGTCTAGGACTAGTGCTGATCAAACTTCTGCGCCAAGTTTACAAACGAGACGACCGCCACTAGAATTCACTTCAGTTGGAGGAGAAAGAAGTAGTGGCAGTTCCCAGTCTCCTGTTGAAGATTCAGACTGCCAGGAAATTCGAGTTAATTTACCACTGCAACTTTTTAGCTCCTCTCCAGAAAATGAAAGCCTGCCAAAAGTGGCATCTTTGCGAAAGTATTTCTCATCTGACAGTAGTAACCCTGTGGAAGAAAGGTCACCATCATCTTCTCCTCCCGTTGTGGAGAAGCAGTTTGATTTGCAGGGTATGAATAGAGGTCTCAAGCCTGAGAGCATTTCAATTGGAAGACAAGTCAATGCAAATAAGGAAGCTAGCCAAATTCTTAGTTGTAATATCTCTCTTGATCTCTTTAGAGGATCAAATAGCAGAGTCCAACCTAGTTCACTTCAAAGTGTTCCATTTCAAGCTGGATATACATCTTCAGTCTCTGATCATTCACCTCCCAGTTTGAATTCAGATGCTCAGGTAGTTTGGGATTTTACAATTCCTAGTTGTTGACTTAAAATTTGTACTTTGCTTTATCTGTTTTATATTTAAGCAAGCTTAGGTAATTAAATCTTTTGGGATTGGATCTATTTGTGGTATTCCAACAGGATCGTACTGGGAGAATAATGTTTAAACTATTTGACAAGGATCCTAGCCATTTACCGGGAACAATGCGAACACAGGTGAAACTATTGTGGCACTGTCCTGTAAATTTTTTTTTTTCTGATGATGCTATTTTTATTGGATGTGACACAATATCCATTGGCAAACGTGATAATGTTAATAACTTTTTTTTTCTTTCTAGATCTACAATTGGCTTTCTAATAGCCCATCAGACATGGAGAGCTACATAAGGCCTGGCTGTGTGGTCCTATCAGTTTATGCTTCGATGTCTTCTGCTGCCTGGGAGCATGTGAGTTTACTGCTGTGATGCACGATTGCAGCTTTTATGATTCTGTCTTGCTGATTACTTGCATATTGTGTATTTGCAGCTAGAAGAAAACTTCCTTCAACGTGTTCATTCTTTAATTCAAAATTCAGATTCTGAATTTTGGAGAAATGGAAGGTTTCTAGTTCATTCTGGCAGTCGGTTAGCATCGCATAAAGATGGTGAGTACCGTAACTGGTATTGATCTGTAGTCTTTATCTCTCTTTTTTTGATTTAGACTGCACATTTTTATATTCAAGCTTTACTCTATGGACTAGACACTAGTATTTTTTTTTTTTTGTTGATAAATTGGATTAGTTATTTCTAATCAAACTTTAGAAGATTAAATGCACACTCCTAGATGGATTTTTCTCATCAAGGAGTTGAATTAGATCCATTTGAACTGAAATTCCAGGGAAGATTCGCTTATGCAAACCATGGAGAACATGGAGGTCTCCAGAGTTGATATCAGTATCCCCTCTGGCAATTGTTAGTGGACAAGAAACCTCTATTTCATTGAAGGGTAGAAACTTGTCAACTCCTGGCACCAAGTCAGTACTGATTTTCCCTTATTTGGATGTTGTGTTACGCTTCTTTCAGGTCTGTTTTCCTAATGTTTGTCCCTAAATTTTGCAGGATTTACTGCACAGGTACTGGCTGTTACACATCGGAGGAAGTTATAGGACCTACATATCCTGGTATGACCTATGATAAGATAAAATTGGGTGGTTTTAAAGTTAACAATGCATCTCCTGGTGTTCTGGGTCGCTGTTTCATTGAGGTAGATCTCTTCATTCTATTCTCTTGCATTTTATTACTGTAGAGAAATCTGTGTGTGCTTGCAGACGCATGCAGCACGTCTCTTGAAATTTTAGTATGTCTGAAGTATATTTTTAAGAAATGTGACTTATATTTATGAACAGGTTGAAAATGGTTACAAGGGTAACAGTTTTCCAGTGATAATAGCTGATGCAACCATTTGTAAGGAATTGAGACCGCTTGAATCTGAATTTGATATGGAGGACAAAATATGTGATGCCATTTCAGAGGAGCATGCATATGATTTTGGAAGGCCTAGGTCAAGGGAGGAGGCTTTGCACTTTTTGAATGAGCTTGGCTGGCTGTTCCAAAGAGAAAGGTTCTCATATATGCATGAGGTTCCAGATTATTCGCTTGACAGGTTCAAATTTTTACTCACATTTGCTGTGGAAAGAAACTGTTGCATGTTAGTCAAAACCCTTCTGGATATGCTTGTTGATAAACACTTGGAAGGGGAATGGTTGTCAACGGGGTCAATGGAGATGCTGAATGTGATCCAACTCTTAAATAGAGCAGTGAAAAGAAGGTACTTGAACATGGTTGATTCGCTCATCCACTATTCTATACCTAGCAGAAATGATACGTCCAGGAAATATGTATTTCTGCCAAATCTTGAGGGCCCTGATGGTATTACACCCTTGCACTTGGCAGCTTGCACAACGAGTTGTGAGGGTGTAATTGACTCTTTGACAAATGACCCACAGGAGGTAAACTTTTTCCCCTACTTTAGTAGTGAGGTTTATAGAGGAAATTATCTTCCTAATTTGGGCTTACTGATTTTTTGTTTCCCATAGAAGGAAAATAATCTAATTTGGGTTACACAGAAACAGAGCTTGCCTAAGGTAGTTGTTGTTGTGGGTAAATATCACTTGCTTCTTTCCTGGCTCGTAGTGGAACTGGAGTTTTTCCATTTTAGACCTTATTCACAAGTAGATAGCATATTTCTCTTGCTTTTCTCTCTGACTCCTTGCCTTGTGTTTGTTGCCTTTTCTTTTTTTTTTGTTGGGGGGGGGGGGGGAGGGGCTCTATGTGATGAATCATAATGACAAGCTGAGTCTCCTCGAATGATTGATAGCTTTACACATGCTTCTAGGAGTGAAAACTAGGATATAGAATAGTAGAATCATCGTGGTGGTGTTGTTTGGACAAGATTTATAATTAGTCCCAATTTCAACTAACTTCTTAACAAGCATCAGAAATGCCTGCATGCTTCTCTTTTATTGAGTTCTTAACTCGTGTTTTTTGTGCTTGTGTAGATTGGGTTGAAGTGCTGGGAATCTCTTGTGGATGCAAATGGGCAGACTCCGCATGCCTATGCCGCGATGAGGAATAATCACTCTTATAATGTGCTGGTTGCTCATAAACTTGCTGAAAGACGAAGAGGTCAAGTTTCAGTAACAATTGACAATGAGATAGAGCAACCATCACTGAGAATTGAGCTTAAGCAAAGGGCAAGTAACCAAGTCAAACGAGGTCAGAATTCTTGTGCTAAGTGTGCGATTGCAGGAATTCACTTCAACAGGAGAGTTCCAGGTTCACAGGGCTTGCTTCACCGCCCCTTTATTCATTCAATGCTAGCTATTGCTGCAGTATGTGTATGTGTTTGTCTATTCTTGCGTGGAACCCCTTACGTAGGCTCAGTTGCTCCCTTCAGGTGGGAAAATTTGCATTATGGCACAATGTAGTGCTATTGGTAAATGAAATTTAGATAATGGGAATGGAAGGCATAAACTAGGGCAAACCCAATTGTTGCTTTTTTCCTCACATGGAAAAACTGCTTCTGTGGGAAGAAGGGGCATTTTGTGATGAGAGCCCAATGTAAACATATCATATGTTGATGTGGAGCTATGTATGGCAGATCCAGGAGAAACAAGGAAGTAGAGCTGGCTTGTGTACAGATTCTGACTTAAATGCTGCATATTTCTCTGTAACGCTGGAGTTTAAGGACATTATAAGTTATGCCCGAATGTTTATCGATTGGTGTTGGAATTTCAGTAAAAAAAATCTTTAGATTTTTATTCCAGATAAGACCTCCCAATTTAAGTTGGAATGGTGAAGTATAGCACAAGCACAAACAATTATGAGAGCAGTGAGCATTCGGAATGAAGAGAACTGAGGCGAGTAAATGTTGGTTATTATTGTTGATGTGGTCAATACTCGGCCCATTGCCTCCTAAATTCCCAACAGTCAACCAGAAAAAAAATGCTCTGCTTTATTTCCCCCCCTATAATTGTTCTGTTCCAAGTAGAAATTACAAGTCTGGGTTATCCTGATGCATGGATTTCTTTACTGTGAAGTTGATTTGAGGATACTGATCATAGATCTGACCAACCTATATGATTAGAAAGTGTAATATATTTTCAATTATATCTAATTTAATTCATGTTTCCCTTTCTCCTTCTCACGCAGTCCCCTTCTTAATTGCATGTGATTTTCTGACATCTTTTTCCATTATGAATTCTTCTGTTGTACCACTAAAATTATGCTCGTGATGAGATAAATGCTACAGGAGGTTCTGAGAACTATTGATATTTGCTTGGATACAGTTCTACCACGCTCTTATTATCATTATTTTGTAGTTTTTCAGTGATACTTTAATAATTTTAAACATATGATCAATTTGGTATAAAAAGGGACATTGAAAGATTAACTTGAAAAAATAACATTGATCTATTAAAAATTGACATGGAATAATTATTTTTAATATATGTTATTGAAGAATTTAATAGATAATACATGTATTTTTCGGGAATAAAATAAGTATTTGTTGTTATTATTTTTTTGTTGTTGTTGGGTTATTTTATTTAAATTTTTTGGCCAAAGGAAATTTTAGATATTTTCCGTACTTCGTAAATTTTTAATTGAATATACAATGTTGGTTGTACCTAGCCCATACCTATTTATGCGAGATAGTAGGTCTAGGCCGAAGAGAGATTTTTATGTAGAGTGAACTATATAATTTGTGTAGATTAAATTAATAAAAAAATTAATACATAAAAAAATTTGTATAAATTTCTATTGCGAATAGCTGTTTTACATTTTAAAGGCCTCTAGTTTATTTGTGGAAAGCTTAAGCCGGTCTTTGTGTATAAAAGGATTCTATGTAGACGAGTGGTAGAACATAAATATAATTATACCTAGACATGTACAAGAAATATTAGAAGCAACAAAATAAAATGTCGTAGAACAATTTTGTATTAAGTACTTAATAATGAAAAACAAGTTCAAGTTTCGCAATCTCATCCACAAGTTCTTCAACCTTCAAACTTAATGTCTTAAATCAGAACCAATTTTGAGCATAAATAAAGGCATCCATTAATTTTGGAGTCAATGAGCTTCTGTATTAATCAATGAGACACCTCTCACAACTAATGGTTGATTCAGAAGCAGCTGTGGAAATTAGTATAACCAAACTCAAAAGCAAATGAATCCTTTTCATTTTCATCTATTGCTATTTTTGGTCCACCTCCATAGATTGGGAGATTTTACTTGGAACATATCCTAGGCCCACCCATTAAACAACCTATAATAATTGTACATTCTATCAAATGTATTCTTCACCTTCCAAGCTATTAAATCAGCCAGGTCACACCATAAAGTTTTTTAAAACTCACTTCACAAACTTGAATTTGTACCGGGGATCAATCATCACTGCAACAAAAATTAGCCTATTGATATTTTCAGGCTTTCTCCAATATTTATCATGTTTCTGTTTCATCTTTTTCGCCATCTTTCTCAATTGTGGGTCTTCACCTTTCACACCAACCTTTCAAAGTTTTTAAAGTAAGATAGAAATCTTGAAAATAAGTGGATGAAGCTAAATACAACCTCCCAGAAGCAACATTACTCACATCATTAAAAACCTTCAAAATTTTCATAAAACATTTCGCATTATCCCAATTATGGTTTAAAAAATCAGACCAAATCGGCCAGTCCAACTGGTTGAATAGTGATATACGTGTCTAGCAGGTCCGATCCATCTAAAAAACCGTTTTGGCCATTGAATCAGGAATAACCGGATTGAATCAGGAAGAATCGGTGACCTGAATGAACCAGGCTTGGTTCTTGAAAACTGGTCGGTTCAATTTTTTTTTAAATTTTTTTTGAATTTTTTTATTACTTTTTCATATTTTTTAATTACTCTTTTAGGTTTTTTTTTCATATTTATCTTCCAAAAGTCATAACTTTTTATTCGTTTGTTTGATTTGAATGCATTTTATATTGATTTCACGTAATTTTTTAATATCTATGCAATGAAAAATGAACTAATGAAGTTGGACTAACTGATTTTCAAAAAAATTAATAATTATTTTCATTGTAATGAATATTTTTAAAAGAAATAATAATAATTATTTTTTCAAATAAAAATTAAACCATAATTTTTTTCTTAAATTCCTGTTACTCTTAAAATAAGACTATTTTAATTGAATATGTATATAAATAATTATTTATATAATTATAATTATTACGTTATCCGATTCAACCACCGGTTCGACCGGTTTGACCATTCGAACCATGACCTGAAGGTCTTATCGGTTCGATTTCCGGTCTGGTTCTTAAAACATTGATCCCAATCTTCGTTATTTGGGACATCTCTTATTGTTCCCTCTTCCATATTATCAGAGGCATACTGTGCATCTTGGATTTCAAACCTACCAAATATCTTTTCAGATTTTAAGGAACTATCTTGCATAAGGTAAGTGGAGTTCCTCCCAAATACTTTCCATTTGAGCTGCACTTGATTCATTCCCTTTCTTAAGTTCTCTTTCACCATCAATTAACAAAAATACATAAACAATAATGATGGAGTACTTGTGCATGGATAATCTGTTAGCAAAAATTTTCTGATTAATTTTTTAATATTTGCTCAAGGTTAAAAAATTCTATGATATGGATATAATATATATATATATATATATATATATATATATGAGTTTGAAAAAAAAAATTCAAATGAAAAGATATTGTTATAAACTTATAGAGCATGCTTATATGTACATAGTTTATGTTAATGTATTTTTTTTTGTAAATAGAATTACTCATTATAAAAAAATAGACAAGTCACTTTAAATACTAGAATTTTCAAGTTAATATTTTATATGTTATCCTTTTCATTATACTGTTTCATATTATTTTACATTATTTTTAAAATTTGAAATTTCTTAAAATTTAAAATTAAATGCTGGAAGAATATTTACTTATTTATTTTTTGTTTCAATATATTCATTTATTTTAGTTGTATACAGCTCTTTACTTAAAATAACTCCGATTCGTCTAAACATCACTCTTTATGTATATACAATATAAGGGAGCATATCAAGTGAAAGGAGTAGTTTATTATGAGAGTGAGAAGAGCAAATCTTGACCATTGGATCATCTATGTATGGTCAAGATTAGATGTTACTCAAAGGTCACATGACCACTTAAAAAAGTCACATGACTTTATGTTTTAATCTTGACCATACATAGATGATCCAATGGTCAAGATTTACTCCCCTCAATCTCACAATAAACCACTCCTCTCACTAGATATGTCCCCTACAATATAAATAGTGATGGAAATATAGGGTTAGTTGTAGAGCCCATCCCCACGTACTCAAGTGTCAAGAGTCAATACCAGTACAAAAGAAATCTCTATTTAGAACAAAAGCAGATAAATACAATATCTATAATAAATTTACACACGAATATAACAAACACTTTAGCAGGAAAATAATAATAATAATAATACGAAGCACTAGCTAGCCACCTTTTTTTTTTAATCCCCTGCCCAACCACAACAAAATATTTACGAAAATCAAAGATATAAATAGTTGCATAAATAATGATATACAATTATTCAACACCCCCCCCCCTCTTTTATTAGGTAGGGACAATATACGTGCAAATTTAATGGAGGTAGAGCAGAGACCAGCAATCCAGCATTGCAGTTGCAGAGGCAGCTATAAATGATTATTTACTGAGGTCTTGTTCTTGTACTAGTATTAGTGTCACTGCTATTTCCTTTGGCAATGTTTTGTAGAAGCGCTTCTCCCATGCCCTCCCCAAGACCCTCGATCAACCCTCCTATGAATTCTTTCACCACTTGGGAAGCAACTTGTGCTGCAGCACTAAGCATGTTGGGATTTCGTGGGGGCTTGATGCCATTGGCTCGGAGCCCATTAACCTTGCTCTTGGCACACACTGCATGAAGATGGTAATCACACACGTTGCAGTGATACACTCTCCCTGATCTTCTCCTCTTGCACTCACCGCAAACAAAGCCAACAGAATCGTTGTTTGAAGCGGTGGCTGGCAGGACTTTGAGGGTGTGAAGATGGGAAGGGTAGTCGATTTCGGTGTTGAGCATAGCGCAGCAGGGATGCATCTGAAACCCACATGCACTGCATACGAAGGCATAACCTTTGGTGGGTTTGCCACAAACATCGCATTTCGTTTTTTTGACTGAAACCCATAATAAATAAATTAATGGACATACAGAAAGAGTTATTAAACTTTGAGGACACAACCATAAATAAGTGATTTATTATTTATGGTCAAAATGAAAAGATTTCACATGAATCGTGATAGTTAGATTTATCATGAATGATCAAAATAAAAAGATTTATGTGAACTTTTAAAATAGTCACATGACTCGTATAAAAAAAAATAGTCACATGATCAGTGATAGTTAGATCTCACATGAATGATCAAAATTAAAAGATCAATTTATGTGAACTTTTAAAATAGTCACATGACTGGTACCAAAAAAAAAATAGTCACATGGCTTTTTAAATGATCAAGTGATAGGTTAGACTTAACTGTCATGATTCATTCATCTTATTTCTCACAATAAACAATTTCTCTCATTTGATGACTTATTATGAGAGTGAGAAGAGTTAATATTGACTATTAGATTATACAAGTAAAATTAAGATTAAGACATAAAGTCATGTGACTTTTTAAAATAAACTCGTGACATTTAAGTAACTTCTAATCTTGATCGTCCATAGGAGATTCAATGGTCAAAATTAACTTATCTCACTTCTCGTAATAAGATAATGCTTTCACTTGATATATATATATATATATATATATATATATATATATAGAGAGAGAGAGAGAGAGAGAGAGAGAGAGAGAGAGAGAGAGAGAGAGAGAGAGAGAGAGAGAGAGTTATATTAATTAGTGACCTGGTTTTGAATGGAACAGGATCAAGTGTTGGGAGTGCAAGGGATGGGCCTTGAGGGCTGGAGGAGCAAAGGCACAGAAGTCATGCATCTGAAAATCACATTGACGACAAACGAACCTCTTGCCAGAGCCATGCTCCTTGCAGCCTGCGCAAGTAAAGAGGTCTGAGATGTCTACCTGCGACAGAGGGTGCTGTGGATGACTGAAGTGAAGCATTTCTTCCCCAAAGATGAGTTGTGGGGAGGTAGGGAATTCCACCGGAAGAGGGGACCTTTTGGGGACAAAAGTGGTTGTGGAATATTGATCGGTAGGGGCTGAGAATGGGTGCTCCATGGATGTGGATTTTTTCAGTAGGAAGGTTCTTGTTTTCTTCAGTTGTTTTTGGCTCATCACTTATTGGTTTCACCGCTGTGCCTCCCCCTAGCTAGTACAACTCTATTTTTTTGGTGTAGCAAATGGCTAGACACGATGGAGAATATATTGTGCTACAAAAGTTGACACTATTCATTATTCAAAGTTCGAACACCTTGTAGAAAGAGGATGCCATGCATCAAGGCATCTTGCATGTGCATGCGGCACAGTTGGTAGTAACCTTTTTGGGCATTTCTTTACATTGGTTCTGGCTTGTGCCACCTCGTGCCTCCTCGTGTTACGCTGTGACTTGTCCTCCTCCTTGTGTCTTTGGACCCCGTCCAATCCTTCTGGATTGAAGGAAAATTCTTAGCTAGTCACATAATAGTTTTGACATATGTAAGATTATGTAAGCTATATTACAAATACATTTATCTTTATAAGTTTAATTTTGATTTACTATTAATGTAAAGTTTTTTTTATACTATCATCTAATCATGTGTTGTCAAATCATTAAAAGAGTTTGACTATCACAACAACTACTTAAAAAGTCTAACTCTTTTAATAATGTGTCAGCACATGATTGAATGACAATGTAAAGAAACTTTACACTGAAAATGAATTGAAATTAAATTCTATCTTTATATAAGAAAGTTTTATATATTCTGAGAGTATTATACAACTCCCTTAAAAACATAATACGTGACATTACATAATCATACATATTGTTGGGTTAAATTTAAAATATTATATAATAAAATTTAAAGTAAATATGACTGTTACTTTCAGAATATTTAAGAATTTTTTTTAAAAAATATATTTACACATGTTAATTATTAAATAAAATACTTATGTAACATGCGCCGACATAAAAATTTCTATTGAATTCAAATCATCAAGAGATTCAATTTCATTTTTTTTTTAAATCATCCAATCACGTCTCTTTAATAAAATAGTTCTGTGAATTAAGAAGAAAAATTACATTTCTCTTAATTGAAAATATCCTCTCTCTTAATTGATAGTATATTTTCCACTTAATTTATAATATTTTATTAAAGAAACATGATTGATAGCAGAGAAGGAATATTTGAGTTTCTCGCCTTAAAAAAACGCTAAAATCACTTAGCACATTATCTTGCCTTCTACTGTTTAGTTTTTGGTCTCCTGATTATTTTGTGGAAAATTGTTCGGTATTTTAAGAATATTCTTTAATTAACTCAAAAAAAATCCAAATAAATAAATTTAATTATCACTTACGCTTAATTCAAATGTTTAAAATATATTGGTGGAGATTCATAATATAAATTCTAAATAAATTCTAAGTTTAGGTTATAGAAATATTTTTTTTTAATATATTTACCCAGACAATATATTAGCTTTTAAACTCTCACATAATTAATGTACTTGGTTTCTTTCCAACCCGAAAACGTGTATTTTTTTATCGTGTTTAAACATTGAGTTTAATTTTAATCCAGTGTCAATGTAAAATTTTTTTTACACTGTCATCTAATAATATATTATTAAATCATTAAAAGAATTTTACTATCACGACAACTATTTTAAAAATCTAACAGTTTTAATAGTATGTCAGTACATAATTGAATAATAGTATAAAAAAAACTTTACACTGACAATGGATTAAAATTAAATCCTTAAACATTCAACAAACTTATTGAACACTTAAATGACATTGGATGTATCAAAGGTCGTCATCATCACCATCCATTCGCCATGCAAGGAAGCAGGGACAGATCCAGAAATTACTTGCTGAGGGAACTAATTATAAAAGTTAAGATATTAAATAAATTTTTTATAATTTAAAAATTTAATGTATCCTAATTTTATTAAAGTTGAGCATGACATTATTAATTTGTGTGTCTATTTTAATAAAAATTTATTTTATTTGCTTGTTTATTGAGTTAGTTGACTAAACAATTTATAAAATATACACACTAATTAACTTATAATAATGACTATTTTTATTTTTTAAGTATAACAGAGGTCAATTATAAATTAATTTAGGGGCTTATACATATTTTAGTATAAAAATCTTATTACATATAATAGAAAAATAAAATTTGTGAAATGGGGAAGGGGGGCTAGGACCTTTGCTCACCCTCTAGATCCATCTCTGCAAGGAAGCTCTCTCAATGCGTGGAGAAATTCTTAGGTACATGCTTGCATAAATACTCGATTTAATAGTTAATATGTATAAATATATTCATTAAAAATAAATGTATTTATAACATGGTATATATAATTTTACACATATTAACTATTAAGATCTCATTTGAATAGGCTTATATAAAGTTTATTTGGGTTTATCTACTACAATAAATGCTTGTGAAATATTTTTATTTTATTTGGATTAACTTATTAAAACAGCATATGAAATCTCTATAAGCTGTTTTGAGTTTATTTTCATAAGCTAAAAATTTAAGCTTATGAAAATAAGCTTTTGTAAAAGTTAAAAATATCTTAGGTACTAGTTGTTTTTATAATAGTTTTTGAAAAAAATTAAATTTTAAGATATTGACAAAATTCATATCATATCCCTAAAATGCTCAATATTTATTTTAAATGGTTTATTAAAAATATTTTTTAAATTATTTATTTAAATATTATTTAATTTATTTTAGACAACAATTATAATAATAAAACTTATTAAATAAGATTACTTTAATAAGTACTTATATAAATTATTTATCTAAACGGAATTAAATGGAGTGCATATAAGCACTTACCTACCTATGAGTTTTCCATGTGTATGAGAGTAATTATCTACTCTTAGTTCCTACAAGCAGGACACGTAGTAGAACCACTTCTCTCAAGTTAATTATAACATACCGGGCTATGTCCATTGGAAAGCCAGCATGAGAATAATTTAATAGGGGCCAATACATAGTTTTGATTCCCAATGGGGCCAGCAATTTCAAATTTCTGCGAAGATGGAGTCAGATAAAATAAAATGAGATACCAATGCCACCAAAGTCAAGGTTTTCCTTAGAGCAAAAGTCATGGGCAATATATGCGTTGGGATAAAAATAAGAAGGCTTTTGATAAACTGAACTCGCCAGATTCATGAAAGATATGTGAATTTGCATTCCAATTTTATTTAATACAGTTTGTTTTATGAGTTGGAAAGCATATATTTTGACGAAAGAGGTTTTAATTGGATGCCTTTTCTCAATCACTTGACTAAGTGACATTGATGCCCAATTATTAGTTTTTGTGTTGCAATTGGGATTCCCATTGTTCGTATATTTGCTTTAATTTATCCCATTTTTGCATGAGGAAATACACAAATTGAACTGCAAAAAGGAAAAAGGTACATATTCCTATCTTTAATCTTTAAGACTTTTAGCAGCTCTTATAAAACTTTTCCGCCATCTTATTGTTTTGTTGTCACTTTTTGTTATATATAGTTAAGACTTGCCCAACAAGTAAACTAATATTTCTTCACCAGAAAAATCTTTAAGTAGGAGACTTCAAACGTTTGTGGTGTGCCAAACAAAATCCCTGCTACTGCTACTAAATCCGAAGCTCAACAATACAATGTTTAATAAAGAGAAGAAGATGCAGGTTGAAAGAGCACGGAGATACTTCCTTTATCTAGCCTAACCTGGATTCGTCTACCTTATCTTACCAACGTGTCAAATTTTATTTTTTACCATAGCTTGTTGTTCATTTATTAGATTTTGAAACATTTCAGCATAAATCACAGAAATCAATTGTGCTAGAGCGGAATATTTTTTCTGTAGAATAGATACGGCATCATATAAGACGTATGGCTAACATTAAATAACTGAAAACCACTGCTGACAAAAGTTCAAACTAATTTGCAGGTAAAATAAAAATTGGAATGATCTCTTGCCTATGAGTTATAATTCAAGTGACATTAAATATTTTTAAGAATTATTTAATTCCAGGATTGAATTTCTTACTTTGCTTATATTTTAACCTACTTTCTTCCTCAGTATAAAAAAAATTGAAATAATCTCTTTACTTTAAACTAAGAGCATGTTTGGAAAAGATTAATTCTTTCTCAAAACAGCTTCTTTTTGAAAAAAAAGTTGTTTTATTTCAAATTTATCTTATTTGTTTAAAGTGTGTAAAATTGATTATAAGTTAAGATTATTTTTCTATAACTAAAAATATTTTTTTAAAAAAAGCTGTTATTTTAAGCTTTTAATTATTTGATTTTAGATAAACAACTTCTTTTTGAAAAAAAGTTATTTTATCTAAAATTTATCTTGTTTGTTTAAAGTGTGTAAAATTGATTATAAGTTAATATTATTTTTCTATAACTAAAAATAGCTTTTTTAAAAAACTGTTATTTTAAGCTTTTAATTATTTGATTTCATATTATTTCAAAAGTTTTAAGAGAGAAATACCTATTTGCCCTCAATCAAATAACTTTTTCAATCATTTCATACACCTTTTGGTAATTTCATACATAAAAGTGATTTTTTTATACAATCCAAACAAAACTCTTTATCATAAAAGCGATTATGAATTAACATATCCAAACATAAATTAATTTTCTCATAATCGATTTTCTTGAAAATTGATTATACACATAATCGATTTTTTACATAATTTTTTTTCACAGCTAATCTAAACACATCCTAAGACTTGGATAAGCAAATGTATAATTGATAAATTATGTAAAGATTTGATTTCAAAGGTTACTTATTGGAATTTATTTTACTTTCTTCTTATAAATTATCATGCTTTTGTATATTATTCATTGCCTAAAGAAACTTAAGTTTAAAATAGTTAATATGAGATGCAGTTGTTAGGAGATGCAACGTAACAGGTAGTAAATAATAGGAAACACTTACATAGATTGATTGGGGGGAATTTAAATATAGTGTGTCACAACTGGAATTGCAATGGAATGACAAGACAAAAATAATTTAAAAAAATAAAGTCATCGCTAATTGTTTATTAAGTAAGGATAGTGACTAACAAAATATGATGTTCACATTGTGTATAAAACATATACATCCCTCAAATTTTTAAAACTAATACATTTAATTCCTTTAATTTTAAGAGTTTAATTTTGATCCATTGTCAGTGTAAAATTTTTTTACAATATCACTTAATCATGGATTGCCAACTCATTAAGAGAGTTTGACTCATAGTTATAAAGATTGGACCAGTCGGTCCAGCTCGTGGGCCGGTGAACCGACCAAGTAACCGGTCTGGATGACTAGTTAGATCGGGTATGTTTTAGACCCGATTCAACTAGGTTGGTTTTTGATAAAAACCGGTGACCTGATTAGTTGAATCGGAACCGGCGGGGTCACTAAATTAAAAAAAAAAAATTTTAACTTTGAAAAATCATAACTTTTGACTCGTTTGTCCGATTTAAACTAATTATATGTCAATTTCATATAACTTTTCGAGATCTACGCCATGGTAGTCCTAATTTTAAAAAAAAAAAATTATGAGTTATAAGCATTTTATTGAAAATATTAGGGTTTTTTTTATGAATTAAGAGTTAAACTATTTTTTTCTTATAAGTCATCTTTTTTCTCAAAATAAATATATTTTAGTTATTTATAATGATAAATATCATCATATGTAGCGTGTATTTATATATATATATATTTAAATATTTATTTAATTTTATGTGGTTCGACTAGTGACCCATTGACCTAATACCCTGACCGAGTCGACTACCGGTCTGATTTTTATAACTATGGTTTGACTATTATAACAACTACCTCAAAAGTCTAACATTTTAATGATATGTCAATATATGATTAAATTTTACACTGTTAGTAGATTAAAATTAAATCCTAATTTCAAATTGTAACCACATCTCCTTATTTAAATTTTCATGTAACATAGAACCACTCCGTTTCTTTTCTGTTTAAAATTAAGATTTAGCAGAATGCTAAGATAAGCACAATATTTAAAAATAAAATGTCAAAATTTCCCTTTTATAATATAATTTTACTCTTTAAAAAACAATATTGCTTGTGAGAAAAAAGCTTCAATTCTGCAGTAAATGAGTGCAGTGATAGTGGTTAGGTGCTTCTTCATGCCAACTAAGAAAATAAAACATTAGACGGGTTGTGCCTTAATTGTTTTATAATCCGTCAAACTCTCAAACAATTTATTGGTCTTAATGTAAGATTGTCTAATTTGGTTTTTATTTATTTATATCACATAACGATCACACTCTCAAATCTAAATAAGATTAATCTCATACCCTTTAAGTATGAAGATACTTGTGTTTTAAACCCAAAAAATAATAAAATAAAAGGTATAATGCATTATATTTATATATGAATTTAGGTGTCTTTAATCCTTCCCTAGCAGCGAATTGGTTTGTTGGTTCATTGGGAAGGTTCTGTTTTGGTGTTTCTAATTTATAGCATATAATATGACTCTGCATAGACGATTTACTCGATAAAATGTCACACTCATTTTTTTTTTCAAGCAGGTAATATGGTGTGCGCTTGTTGGACACGTGGAGTGAACGAGAATAGGAGTGAAGGATAGAATACGTGGAAACATAGAGGAGCTGAAGAAGGAACATAGGATACACTTTAACCATTGTTTTGGTTGCTATTGTAATAATTAGGTGACTTATAAGTATGAAAATTAGTAATGTAATTTAAGAAGTATTTACTTGTGTTTATTAATGTAAGATGTTAATCTTGAGTAAGAATAGATGGCATGGAGCTTTGGTCATGTCTGTCACGACCCAAACTAGAGGGCCCTGACTGGCGCATAGGAAGGACTAGTCAACCTAGCAAGCCTAACGGGCCAAAGGCCATAATAAGACAATATACTAAATTTATCAAAATTTCAGCAGAATAACCTCTAAAAGATAGATATCCCAATTTAACAATTCACAACCTGTTCACTTACAAGCATCACTAAACATAATCTCACTAACAGTATATCATAAGACCAGACAAAGATACAGTGGAAACTAGATCCTGCCTGTGAATAATGGAGCATATCTAAGATAATTACATATCCAAAAATGTATAAGAAACCAAACAACAGGAACAAAACAAACATGCCCACACGGACAAGGTGTTGGGCTCACCAAAACGACCAACTCCTAGTTATTGGAAGAACCCGGATCTGACTCAGTATTTGTATCTGAAATACATATAAGATAGAGGAGTGAGTCATAAAACCCAGTGAGAGATAACATAATCTATAATGAAACTGGGACAAGCATAAGCACAAGTTTTTCACGGAAAATACATCCACATATCAAAACATATGCGTTAGTTCAAATAATCATAAAACGAATACTAATAAGTAAGTCAATCATGAATTACCAAATCAACTATAACATATATCAATAGTCAAATGTCAAATGTCATATGGGAGGTTCCTAATCCAGAATTAATCAGAAATCTCACCAACGAACACATAGTTCGAAGGTTTGACAAACGCCCACCAACAGGGCACAGGGGTCAAATCCACCTGTCAAGTCAAACAGATCCGATCGTGTGGGCCAACACGTCGGGCTAGCAACACCCCTACTAGCTGAGGTTCGGACCAAGGTGCACCAAGGCTAACGTCTACTGCCGTTAGCTACAGTATTCTGTCAAAGTTTCCTCTCAACAAAACATAGTTGTATAAATCTAGATATACATATATTCATAATCCAAAATAATGTATCAGAAACACAACGATAGATATTTAGAATCATGAAAAAGTGTTTGTTCAAAGCTTTCTTATAATTTAACCACGAAGAAAAATAAATGACTTTGTGAAATCCTTCAATAAAGAACATTTTAAGAAAATGTACAAAAACATATTATAGATCATGTCATCAACTCACTCAAAGGACGAAACTTCATGAGTCCAAAAGCTATGTTGTCACAGACCAACCGGACGATCCTCCAAAGAATCTAGGATCACAACAACATAACCAAGATAACAATCAACATTTAAAATTAAGGATTCATCCACTTATGGGATAAGGAGTTCTTGAAGAATCTAGAAAAAAACATTCAAGTTAGTTTAGAAAGATGACATTTGTTTGACAGAAATTCTGTACTGATTCAGAAGCAAATAAATTGCAAATAATATATGGAATTGAAGCCCTATGTGTCTAGTTTCTAATGCAACTGAAATCACCTCAATACGATCTCCCAATCAAGAGTTATGATCAAATTACTACACATTGTTCAGTTTACACGAGAATACAATTTTTATCCCATCTAAGCATTTTATCAAACACTTAATGAGCAATCCTTTCTTTCTAAAGCTAGCACGAAAATTCTATGTTCTAACACCCTTCCTAGTAGTATCACTTCTCCATAACAACATTAAAACTCATCCAATTCATTCCAGATACTATCAATTTCCAAGAACTCCAAAATTCCCAAATCAAACCCTAGGTTCAATACCCATTATGCATCTTACAATTCAATCTACAATTCACCATAATCCATCCACTAACAACATATTTGAGCTAAGAGATTACCTAAATGAGTCACAAGGATGGAAGGATGAAGTTGATGACTTGGTTGCTCTACCAAACCATGCAACCCAACCCTTGGAAGATGAAGGCCAGTAGCTTGCAACGACCAAGAATGGTGGAATCCAGTGGATGGAAGAAGATGAGGAGGAGGAGGAAGATGACAGAGTAGAGAGGAATTGAGAGAATGCAGAGAATGAAAGAGCGCAAAGGCTGAGAGAAACGTGTTCTCTGCCACTGCTCGAACGAGATTATCAGGGGGTGAGGAAAAAGAGTGTTTGGTAGTGAGGATATATGGTGTTTGGAAGTGAGGATAGAGTATGCTATCCTATTCTGGTGCAATCTTATTTAACTTTAAAACATAAATGTAAATAAGGGAATACCCCCAATAAGGGAATACCCCCAATTTGGATTCAATAAAAATATCAAAAAAATTAAAATCCTTATAAATAAAAAGTCAACTCTTAAGTTTTAGTTCAAATTCCTAAAATTCGAAACTTTCAAAGATGTTTCCTTTCAAAACGAGTGAGTTAAAGGTTTCTAAAAATTCATTAAAAATCATTTTGTAGCTCTTTGATATCCAATTATCAATTACCGCCAATTTTGATTTCAAGAAAATACATATTTACTATAGCCCTCCATATAGGTGCCACTTCCCAGACTTAGCCAAATTTCAGGACCCGTATTAACAAGTAGTTATCTAATACACCCAAAATGGCTCTAAATAACTTTTATAAGGTAAATTTAATTCTAAGAATCACACTAATGAAGTAAAGTGACTCAAAAGGTTAATCCTTTGAACTCAAATTCATAAGAAAAAGACTATACATAATACGATTATCATACGCAAAAATTTCGAGTCATCACAATGTCCCTTTTAGTGTGAATATAGTAGTGGCTTAAAATAACGCAAATTCCTCTTCATACAGAATCTTTTTTGCCTTGGCTTTCTTCTTGAGGAACTTCTCAAATTTCTTAGACTAAAATTTTCTTCACTTCAATATAATGAAATGAGTCTTCATCATCATTAAAAATATCATATTGATTTAAAGTTGAGGATTCAAGGGCTATGCTCTTCTTTTAGTTTGACTCTTCACTTTGATTTATTATGTTAATGTAGTTTTTCAAATTGTGCAACAAGAGTCATGGTTGAGAAGTCTTTAGCTTCCTCAAAAGTTGTGACTTTGGGCTTCCAATCTCTACTTTCTACTCCTCAAAACTTTGCCCACAAGCTCCTCGTTATCATAATTTCTCCCAAAAGTTGTCACAGATTAATTCTAGCTCTTTATACCTCACTAGTATCCATCATGAGTTACTTCTAGGAAATCCTACCTTTTCTTTGCTCAAGTAACAACACACATACTATAATATTATGATAAATTCACAACACAAATTAACTAGTTACGAAGCAAGCATTAACAAAAAAACTGTACAAAATGTAAAGGGATATAAGGATAGAGAGTGAGAATGCAAGGAAGAATTATCTCAGTTCTGTCATCTCCTGTGTTTGAGTTTCATTCTTTAGGATGCCTCACTCTAGGTGTTTGCGCCTCATTACACATAACTAAAGAGATACATCACCCTTGCAACAAAGAACTCACAACAGGAATACTAATAAAATGGGTGTACTAGCTCTCTGCCTAACTATAATTAATTGTATTATTTTTTTCGGTTCTCAATTCTGTTACTCCCACTGCTATAAATAGCAGCAGTCCTTGTGTATTTTAAAAAGAGATCAATCAATGAAATACAGAGAGCATTATTCAATATTCAGAAATTCATTATGGCATCACAGCATGTTGACGATCTTGGGAATGAAAAGAAGCCATCAGGGAAGGAAGATGTTACCTCTGATGACGGCAAACCCTCAATCACTCCTTCACCAAATCCAGCATATTTTCTCAGCTCCTCTGATAACCCAGGAATTCCCCTTGTAGCTTCTGTTCTCAATGGTGACAATTACCGCACCTGGGCACGATCGATGAAGACGGCATTGCGTGCGAAGGCGAAATTAGGTTTCATCGATGGGAGCATCAAGAAACCAGCACCTCAAGCAGCAGATTACCAAAGCTGGGACAAGGCAGATTCAATGGTGTTGGCTTGGATATTGAATTCGGTAGATCCAATACTTCACGCAAGCATCTCACATGCGACCACCGCGAAGGAGATATGGGAAGATCTTGAAGAAAGATTCGCCCAAACTAATGCGCCTAGGGTTCATCAACTGTGGCGCACACTTTGCTTGATTCAACAAGAATCGGGTGTGAGTGTGAAAGACTTCTATACCCAATTCAAGAGCTACCTTGATGAACTCAGTGAGCTGCAACCCTTACCTGAATGCACATGTGGAGCGTCCAAAGCATTGATGAAAAGAGAGGAGGAGAATCAAGTCCATCTTTTCCTTGGTAGCCTAGACAGTGAGCAATTTGCTCATGTTAAAGCCACCATTCTCAATTCAGATCCTCTTCCTTCTCTACGCACCACATTTAATCATGTCTTGAGGGAAGAATCACGATTCTTGGCAGAGAAAGAAAGGAACTTCAAGGCTGAGTCAGCTTCAGCTTTCTATTCTAACAACAACAAACAAAAAGGGCGAGATGGACCAAAGCCAAAATGTGATCATTGTGGCAAGATTGGTCACATCAAGTCCAAGTGTTTTGAAATAGTAGGATACCCTCCAAATTGGGATATGCGCAGAACTCAACGCAACACCAACAGAACAGCGGGGCAGAACACAGCTCATCTTGCCTATGCTGAGGAGGAACAAAGAAGGGAATTAGATCAGAACACTACAGGACATGCCCTGCATGGAACCTATGTGAACCATGAGGATATGGCCGGTAATGTAGGCATGCTTAAAGGTCAAAATTGGGTCCTTGATAGTGGTGCTTCACACCACATGACCCACATGCTTACTCTTTTAGAGGAAGTAAAGAAGATTGATAAGCCTTTTCGCATTGTTGTGCCTACTGGAGACACAATTTTAGTAGAAAAGATGGGAAACATTCATCTTAACAAAGATATTAAATTGCACAATGTCTTGTTTGTGCCTAGATTCAATTGCAATTTGATTTCTATATATAGATTGACACATGATTTGAATTGTAAGGTTACTTATACTATAAACTCTTGTGAAATACAGGACCAGCACTCGAAGAAGATGATTGGATCAGGTGAGCTTCAAGATGGAGTTTATATGATCAAGAAAGTGGCAGCAGGGTCTTCTTTGGCTGTAGGGAAGGATCTCACCGCTTTGTGGCATGCAAGAATGGGACATCCTTCCAATAAGACTTTACAGTGTATCTCTCCTTTACTTAGAAGTAGTTTCAATTTCAATAAAGTTTCTTGCTGTGACATTTGTCACAAGTCAAAACAATGTAGACTTAGCTTTAATCAAAGTGATAATAAAGCCGAAGAACCCTTTAGTCTTATTCATTGTGATCTTTGGGGTAAGTATCACACTGCATCTCATAATGGTTCTCATTTTTTTCTCACTATTGTTGATGACTATACTCGTGGGATATGGGTATACTTAATGAAAGATAAAGTAGAAACTAGTGGCATTCTCATGAGTTTTCATAGTATGGTGAGAACTCAATTTAATAAAAGAATTAAGAGGGTTAGGAGTGACAATGGTACAGAGTTTATCAACTCTACTATTAGAGGATTCTTTCAACAAGAAGGAATTTCTCATGAGACTTCTTGTGTGGCCACACCTCAACAAAATGGTAGAGTAGAAAGGAAGCATAGGCATATTCTCAATGTGGCAAGAGCCTTAAGATTCCAAGGGAATCTCCCCTTAAAATTTTGGGGAGAATGTGTCCTTGCAGCCACATACATTATAAATAGAACACCATTAGAGAACATTAAATACGTCACCCTTCGAAATTAGAGTAAAAGATGGAAGCTATTCAAGAATCAAATCTCTCAAATTAAAGAATGAATATACAACTTAAAATAGTAGAGGTATAAATATTTTCTCAAATGAAGCTCAAGCATGTGAAGTTCAAGATAAAAGGTGTAAATTCACTTAAAGAATGTTTCTTGCAAGATTCATCCGAGGAATTGCATGTTGAGTATTTGAATATGGCCAAGAAACTTTCTCAATCGAAGAAAACAATATCCATTTTTAAAAAAATAAATTTAGTTATTAGAAAAGAAGATATGACTTGAATAAGAATAGATGTATCAAAGTGGACCACCCTAACCTTTGCCCATATGGAATGAGGTTTCGTGACATATCTATTATAGCTAGCACACATGGCCTAAGCACATTTTGACACCTCTAATTGATAAACATTGTCTCTAAACTCTTGTCTCATTCATTGTTTCACTAACTTAAAGCCATCACCTAAATGCGATGAATATAATCTTAACATTAACTATGTTAATATTGTTTAAAAAAACTGAATCTATAAACCCTAATCTCTCGAGACTTTTACCTTCTTGTAATCATCATAAAATTGTGTACAATCACGATATATAATTTTATAATATATGATATTAAATATCGGCTTTTTTATATTAAAATAGCAACAATTTTTTTTTTATCATAATCACATTTTTTGTAAATTAAGTACCTTTATGTTGAGAAGTTGACTTCAATGAAACTGACTTCTCAACGTGTTTAATTTTTTAAAAAAATCATGTTGGGAAGTCAGTTATAATGAAACCGACTTCTCAACGTCTTCCTATATATATATCATTTAAGTTGTTGAGTACTATAAGGCTTTAGTTGAGTGGTTTTGAGTTTTAATTTATTGATTTAAAGTTTTGGATGAGTGGTTTAAGGTTTTAGATGAGTAGTTTAGAGTTTTAAATGAGTAGTATAGGGTTTTTTATGAGTAGTATAAGATTTTGGATAAGTAATTTATGATTCATGTAAAAAAAATGATTAATCACGTTGAGAAATCGATTTCACAAAAACTGACTTCTCAACGTGTAATTAAAAAAAAACATATTGGGAAGTCAGTTTCCATGGTTTCATGAAAACCAACTTCTCAATATTAAAAAAAAATGTCTATTTTGGTACATAATCTTCAAAGAGCATAAAAAAAAAATTTATTTTTGGTATATAATTTTCAAAGAGCATGAAATTGGAAAATCAATTTTTTTTGTTATATCAATATAAAAAATCCATTAAATATCTCTAAAGTGAACTAATAATAAGAGGTAGAACTCTTAAAAAATGAAACTCTCCATAGTCTCACTCCTGTTTAAATTACAAAATGAAGTTTGATACGAGTCTTGGGTTATATATTGTGAATTTGTGTTTCACTATGTGCTCGTTTTGGATGAGCTTTTTTTATAAAAATATATTTTCTTTTAAAAAATATACTTTTTATATTTTTTTTAGTAAATTTGGATGAACTTTTTTTTAAAAAAAAAAGCTTAAACAATGCTTTTTTTAGTTAGATTTTTTAGCTTATGAAAAAAGATCTTTTTTGGAATATGGAGAAGTTGTTTAGAGATATTTTTTAGACAAAAATATTTCTGACTAATTTTAAAAATAATATTTCTTATCCTTCATTTTTTAAACTCTATCAATACTCTATTTTCTCATACGTTTCTATTTTTTCTTTGTTGTTGCAACACTACATACCTCACATCATTATCTTCTCTCGTTTCCTTTTATCAAGTATGTTCATTACCCGTTGTGGAACTCTCAATCATATTTTACAATATGTGATCAAATAAAAAAAATGACTTCAAAACTCTCAGGACATTTGTGGGTATTAGAATTAAATGAAAGGAATAACATGTAATTTTTTGAACAATTAAGAATGAGAACACCAGTATTTGAATAATTATGTAATGATTTGATCTAAAAGTATATATGGTTTGAAACCTATACAAAGTGTTAATATAGATCAGATGGTAACATTGTTCTTATACATGTTTGGACACTTAGTTTCTGGATACCCTTTTAAATAATTTCATCATTAAAAAAATACTTTTATATTTTTGCATCCAAATAATAATAAAATTAAAAAAAAATACTTTTTGAGTATTTCATCCAAACATAAAATAAATTTTACTTTTACAAAAAATATTTTAAAAAAATGATTAAAAAAATATTTTTTTTCAAAATCTCATCCAAACGAGTCATATATATATGAATTATCATGTAGCCTTTAGAAGATAATTTTAAGCAATAATGCTATTTAAATATTTACTGTTTATAAAATCTCTAAATAGCAAAATAATCAAATAAGTGCATCCATCAAGTATCCGTAGGTTAACGAAACACTAGAAATAATGGAAATAGGATCAAAAGCTAGTATAACTTCAAGAGATTCATAAAAATAAAAATAAAAAATATAACTTCAAGAGCATTTGGTATCTCCCTAAATTTTTACCAAATAGCTGTGGTTTGTGGTGCTTTAAATTCATATTGCAGTCCCAATAACATTCCCACTAAACAATATTTTAGTTGGTTCCCCCAAATACATATCATCCCCTCTGAGGAGAAAAAGGGTTGAGAGGTCAATTCAGTGTATAAGAAAATATGTGTCATTGATGCCCACTTATTAGTTTGTGTACCCAAAAAGAGTTTGTGCCTTGCAAGTGATTGTCATTGTTCGTACATTTGCTTTATCCCATTTTTGCATCAAGAAATCCACAAATGAAACTGCAAAATGGAAAAATGATACATATTCCCTATCTTTAATCTTTAAGACTTTCAGCAGCTCCTAAAAACTTTTTCCACCAGCTTATACTTCATTTGTGTTATGTTGTTACTTTTTGTTATATATAGTTAAGACTTACTTAACAAACAAACTAAAGGAGAAAAAAGAAAATTGGTGACCAGCCGCAGCCCACGTTTCTTCACTAGAAAAATCATTAAGTAGGAGATTTTAAACGTTTGTAGTGTTCCAACAAAATGCTTGCTACTGCTCCTAAATTCGGACCTTAACAATACGTTGTTTAATAAAGAGAAGAAGATGCAGGTTGAAAGAGCAAGTAGATACTTCCTTTATCTAGCCTAATTAACCTGGATTCGTCTACCTTATCTTACCAACGTGTCAATTTTTTCGTTTGACCATAGATTGTAGTTTATTTATTAGATTTTGAAACATTAATTTCAATAGAAATCACAGAAATCAATTGTGCTACGGAGGAATATTTTTACTGTAGAATAGATATGGCATCATAAATAAGGCGTGCGGCTGACACTAAATAGCTGAAAACCACTGCCGACAGAAGTAAACACCAATGTGCAGTAAAATAAAAATTGGCGTGAGCTACTGTCAATGTCGTGAGAAAGTTACACCGAATTTCTTTTAAAATTGTTTGATTTTAGGTCAAATCAAATGTCCCGGACCACTTTATTTGTATTTTAGCCAATATCATAGGCGGCTTCTTGTTAAGCTTGAAGTATTTTAGCCAATATCATAGGCGGCTTCTTGTTAAGCTTGAAGGGGCCAATTGCCAGCTTTTTGGTTAAGAGAGAAGTTATTGAAATGTCACTTATTTAAAGTATATTATTAGTATATTATTATTTTTGTTACGTTGATATATATATATATATTTAATATTTCACATGTATCACGCCAAAACAGTAGGCGTGATATACGTCATCACGCCAAGACGGGTAGTGTGACATACGTGGACATACTGAAAACACTAGCGTGATATACACAATCACGTTAAACTCACTGACGTGATAGTACATATCATGCTTAAGTCATTGCCGTGATAATGATAAACCGAGAAAAAAAATAGATTAAAGATAATCTTAGAATTTAATATAACAAAACCTATATAACCAAAGTCAAAACTTTGAAAAACTATAACTTTTGACTTGTTTATCCAATTTAGACGCATTTTATATCAATTCCATATAACTTTTCGAGGCCAGTGCAACACAAGAAAAAAAATGAAATAAAAAAAATTAAATTATTGTAAGGAAAAAATGAGTTTAACCTTGATTTCATGAAATACCCATATAATTTTCATAAAAAGCTTCATAACTTACAAAATAAAGGGTTTTTTGGAATTCCAGTGGACCAAACCTCCTATGGATGTTTGTGTTGCACTGACCTCGAAAAGTTATATAGAATCGATATAAAATGCGTCTAAATCGGACAAACGAGTCAAAAGTTATGGCTTTTCAAAGTTTTGACTTTATTTTATATAGGCTTTATTGTAATAAATTCTAGGATTATCTTTAATCTATTATTTTTTCTCCCGGTTTATCATTATCACGTCAATGACTTAAGCGTGATATGTACTATCACGTCAATGAGTTTAACGTGATTGTGTATATCACGCTAGTGCTTTCAGCATGTCCACATATGTCACGCCACCCGTGTTGGCGTGATGACGTGTATCACGCCTACCGCTTTGGCATGATACACGTGGAATATTAAAAATATATATATGCCAACGTGGCAAAAACGACAATATGCTGGTAATATGTTTCAAATGAGTGGCATTTCAGTAATTTGTCTCCTAATCTGTTGTACTTGGGCCAAATTGCTCCAATTGCCCCCCAATTTTTTATTTTTTATTTTTATTTACATATAGTTTTTTACAAAACTTTAATTTATCTCCTCACAAAGTGTTTATTTTTTTACTCCAAACAAATGCTTCTATTTTCGTCATTGCTCCTGCTTACTACCTCTCTTGTCATCAATCTTGTTAAAATTAGACTGAACAATAAAATAATAAGACATTTGATTTAAATTTAACTGTTTAAACTGGCTAATCAAATTAAATAACATCATAAAAATAATTCACACACAATAATAAAAAAATATAAAAACATTTTTTTAAAATATTAAGTTTTTTTAAAAAAAAACTTAATGGTTAGTCAGTTTAACCAAATTTTGATTAGTTTTAACCGATCCAAATGTTTTGACTATGAATTTGGTTATGAAACTAAATTATAATCATTTAAGTGTATGATTCAAAGTTAGATTGGTTGGACAGTTCGATTTGGTTCGATTCTAATAACATTGCTCCTCATACTAACTTTTAGACCTCTTTTGTAACAAAAGAAAAATTAAAATGATCTCTTTACTTTAAAATAAGACTTGGATAATTAAATGAATACTTGAGAAAGTGCATAAAGATTTAAATTTGAAGGTTATTTATTGCAATTTATTTTACTTCATTCTTCTTCTTCTTTTGTAATAAAATGTTTAAGGTAGAGGAGGTTGCTTTATTTCAAGGTTAAGGCATACCACAAATTTCAGCAAAAACTTACAATAGTACTTATAAATACTGGTAGAACTACTTAGGGGTGGGGAGGGGCTACATACCCCTCTAATTTTTTGGGTCACAAGCTGAATACACAATCCCTACAATCTCCTAAAATGATCTTGTTCTAGAAAACCTTAGCCCATCTAGTTTTGGAGAGGAATGACCCATCTAGTCTCTTACCTTTCATTCTCTGGATCAAACCTTCAACATCTTTGGACATATAGGCATCAATAAGAGTCATTGAGATGTCAAGTTCTTGCCCCATAAAATTTTGAGTGCTGACCTATTAATGAAGCATTATCAACAAGGATTGAATAAAAACTTTTTGTCAACGCAGTTCAATTCTACTAGTTAAACCAACCCTAATTGACATTTTATTTTATTCTTATAAATTTATCATGTTTTATATATTGTTCATTCCGAAATGAAACTTAAGTTGAAAATAGTTAATACTAGTTATCTTACTTGTATATTACATGGATTATTTTATATTTAACATTTATTATTTTTATTAAAAATAATTTGTTTTGCTATATATTATAGCCACTACTTGAATATTTGTTTTACCAGCACTTACCTCCTATATATACATTTAATAATATTATTATTAATTCTTTCTCAAGATAATAATAATAATAATAATAATAATAATAATAATAATAATATAGATATGCTATTAACACTTTATATATTTAATAATATATAAAAGAGATGCAGTTATAATAGGAACAGGCACTAATTAATGGGAAAAGGAAACACATTGGAGAATTTAAATAAAGATAAAAACAAATATCCCCCTCAAGTTTTTAAAACTTACGCATTAATTAATTCCTCTAATTTCAAATTGTATAATCTCATCCTCTCGTTTAAATTTTCATGTAACCCCTCAGTTTCTTTACTGTTTAAAAGATGTAAGAGAAGTACAAAAGTTAAAAATAAAATGTCAAAATTACCCTTTTAATATAATTTTACGCTTTTAAAAACAAGCTTGCTTGTGAGAAAAAGGCTTGGGTTGTGCCGTAAATGAGTGCAGTGACAGTGGTTAGGTGTTTCTTCATTTCAGCTAAAGAAAATCAAAGATTAGATGGGTTGTGCCTTGATTGTTTTCTAATCCTTCAAACTCTCACAGTTTTATTGGTTTTAATGTAAGATTGTCCTCTCTTTTTTTATGTGAGGGTTTTAATGTTAGATTGTCTAATTTGGTGTTTTTGATTTATATCACATAAGAAATTAAAGGATATTGGGTAAGACCATATCCCTTCACCCAAAGCCTTAGTCACAATGTGGTTTCAATGAGCTTTGAACTCTTACACTACAGATAAAGTCTCCTCACATAAAATTCAGTTTATCAACTTAATCACACCTTATGATTATAATGCATTATATATGAATTTAGGTGTATTTAACCATTCTCTACTTGGTTAACCCTAATGGTTACACTAGTGGTTAAGGAAATGTACTTTTTGTTTTGATTACTCAGATTCTAACATTAAACCAACACCTGAGGAAATTAATTAATTGTTCTAAATACATACACTAAGCTCATGTGAGAGTGCATCCTTAATATCGTTTAAGAAAAAACTTAAACTCGATTAACTCAAAAACTAACTTAAAAAAAATATTTTTACTGTACCAAAACAAATAAATTAGTTTCTAATTTATAGCATATAATATTTTTTTGGAACATATTTATGGCATATAATATGCTTTTGCTTACCATTTATTCGGTGGGAAAAAAATTCCACAAACAGATGATATGGTGTGCGCCACACGTGGGCGGGGTGTACGAGAGAAGGAGTGAAAGGATAGAATACGCGGGAACATAAAATACAATGTTTACGTGACTTATATGTTACGAAAAGTAATGTATTTTAAGATGTATTTGTTTGTGTGTTTTTATGTAAGATATTAATCTTGAGTAAGAATACATGGCGTGTACCTTTGGTCATGTTCCTTTTTTATGTTAATCTAGTGGTTTAAAAGACAAATTCTTCTTCATACAAATTCTTTTTGCATTCGCCTTATTTTGAGAAACTTCTCAAATTTATTAATAATGAAACTAAAATTTTCTTCATTCACTTTAATAGAATCAAATGAGTCTTCATCATCATTAACAACATCATATTGGTTTAAATTTGAGGCTTCTAGAGCTATGTTCTTCTTGTTTATCACCCTCCTGTAAAAAACTATTTGTAGAAATCATTTTTCCCTCAAAGTGGTTAAGCTCTCCATACAATAGTTAATTTTTCATACCACATGTTGACAAGTGGCTTCAAATTTTAAAAGTAAGGTGAATTGAGTTTTGGCTAAATTAATCTTTTTAAGTCACTATACTATTTGAAAATTTTTAAGTATGTCCTTATATTTTAAAAGTTTGTAACTAAATTCCTATAGTTCCAAAAAAAATTAATTGAGTCATTGTTATTAGAAATTTATAACAGTGTTCTAATGGCAGGTTAAATAAATCCAGGGACCTAATTAAATTTTATTTTGAAACTATAAATATCTAATTACAAACTTTTTGGGTCCTTATAATTTCAAAAGTTTCTTATTGGGTCATTGAGTCCAACTTACTGTTAAAAATTTAGAACCGTGCTTTAACAGCATAGACCTAGTTAGAAATTTTTAAAATTATAAGACTACAATTACAAACTTTTAAAATATAAAGACCTAATTAAAAATCCCCAAATAATATAAGAACTTACAGATTAATCTATCCTACAGTTTTCTAAAACTTTTCTTAAAAATGCTTTCAAAACTAGTTAACAATGACTTGTAGAAACTATTAGTTGAGATGAAGAGAGATTGCTGAAGTAACAACATACATACTAGAATATGATAAATTCACAACACAAACTAGTTCAAAGAGCACAAAGCAAGCATTAACAATAAATCTCTCAAAAGTAAGTAAAGGGATGGGGATAGAGGTGCAGGAAAGATTTGTCTTGGCTCAACAACCCTCTTTGATCTACGTGTAGTACTTAAGATGCTTCACTTGAAGTTTTTTCACTTGAAGTTTTTTCACTATTGATCTACCATTAACCAAGTGCTTGACAAACTCTTGAAAAAAAAAAAAAAAGAGCACTCTTCATACTTTAAGATGCCTCACTCTAGATGTCAATTTGAGCCTCGCCACACACAACTGAAGGGATAGCTTATCCTTGCAACAAGGAACTCACTAGAGGGATGCCCACCCTTAGAAATTAGAGTACAAGATGGAAGTGATTCAAGAATTAACCATCTCAAAATGAATATAAAAGTTAAAGTACTAGAGGTATAAAGATTTTCTAAATAAGTTCAAGCAAGTGAAATTCAAGATAAAACGAGTAAATTCAATTGAAGAATGTTTCTTGCAAGATTTCATTTGAGGAATTGCATGCTGAGTCTTTCACAATAGCCAGGAAACTTTCTCATTCAAAGAAAACAACATCCACTTTAGAGAAGGAAATTGAATTATTGAAAAAGAAATTCTCATTTTAAAATTAAAAAAAGAAAAGTGTCAAAGTGAGTCAATTCGGCCATCGCCAAAAAATCCACATGTTAAATGGGCTAAATGGACTAGTCAATGATTCAAATCTTATTTTGACATCTCTAATAAATATACATGTCTTTAAATTCCGTCTCATTCCTTGTTCCACTAACTAAAATGCGATGAATGTAATCTAAAGTTTACAATGTTAACATTGATTAAAAAATGAATCTATAAAAAGCTTAAACTCTAAAAACGTTCACCTTCTTATTCATTAAATCATTATAAAACTTTGTACGCTACTAGATATTTTATAAATATGATATTACATATTTCTAAAGTGAACTAATAAATAGATCGAACTCTTAAAAACTCAAAACTCTCTAGAGTCTCACTCCTGTTTAAATTACGAAAAGAAGTTTGATATGATTCTCAGGTTCTATATTGTGAATTAGTGTTTCACTATATGAATTACAGTGAAAGTATTGCCTCTAGAAGATAATTTTAATCTAATAAAGCAGCTCAGAATAATGCTATTTAAATATTTCTATTGAATAGAGAACCACTTACTTCAAAAATAAGCCTTAACATACTCTTAAATAACTTTTTATAAACATTAAATTTCATCAATTCAACCATTAAATTACGAGTTCTCATGAAGTGAATCAAACCAATTAAAACTTCTTAGAATTTAAAAACTAATCGATAATTAATTTTAACTACTTTGTTATAACTTATAATATACTTTCTAACATATAAGTAAATATCAATTAACATCTAAAAAAAATCTATTATAAGATTATATACTTGTGTCAGATTTATATTAATTTAATATGCATCACAATAATATATATAATTCAGCTGTGGAAATGATAAAATTAGAATTTTAGCAAAAATTATTCAATTACATACACACACACACAAGACTTAAAAATAAGCGAATTCCCAGCACTTACTATTTTATGAAATCTCTAAACAATAAAATAATAAATTAAGTACATACATCAAGTATCCATAGGTTAACTATCCTTAGGTTAACAATGCAATAGAAATCACCGAAATAGACGCAAAAGCAAGGTAATTGACCAAAGTTTTAAAAACTATTTATCATAATAGTATAGTTTTAAAACTATTTCTCAAAGTAGTATATTTTTTGCCACGTTGTATTTTTTTTCCCACATACGTGGCACTTGTGCCAGTCTACTCCAGTTGGGCAAGTGTTGAGCCACATGGACTGACACAAGTACTTCCTAGTTGACACATGTCAACGTTTAACTAGAGTTTTTACTAAAACCATAGTTAAACACCATTTGTATTTTTTCATTATCTAATTTAAAAGTGGACCACGTGGGTTCGAATGCAGGAACTCATATTCTAATGATAGTTACCTTCTTAACTAAATTATAATAAATTAATTATTATTAAATTATATTTGATCATTTAATAATATTAATTAACCATTAAATAACTATACTAATTTAAATAATTATTTAATATAGTCATCTCATTATATGTAAATTTTAATTTCAGATAGTCATTTAGTGGAACTATCTCGTTATATGCAAATTTCAAAAATTCAAATAGTCATTTAATAGTTATATTGATATCATTGAATGACTAAATATTATTTAATAATAATTAATATCTATAATAAAATTTACATTTATAATTCAACAAAGTCATTTGATGTAATGATAAAGATGGTATTCATCATTGGTACTTGAATTCAAGCTCATCTGGTCCACTTTTAAGATAGAAAATAAAAATTATAGAAAATGAAAATTTAAAAAATAGAAAAATAAAGGGGCGTTTAACCGCACATCACTTGCGCCAGCCATGTGGCGCAAGTGCCACATATGCAAAACAAAATTACAGAATGGACTACCCTATTATGAGACTTGCGCCAGCCATGTGGCGCAAGTGCCACATATGCAAAACAAAATTACAGAATGGACTACCCTATTATGAGAACTAGTTTCAAAACTGCACCAATTTCAAAACTGCACCAATTTCAAAACTGTGTCAATTACCAAGCAAAAGCAAGTATAACTTCAAAACTTGCGCCAACATTTCAACTTCCTACTTATCCATATTGCGGTCCCAATAACTTCCATATCGAAACAATATTTTAGCTGGTTCCCCTTACTACATACCATCCCCTGAGGATCATCAGGGTTGAAAGGCCAATTCAATTTGGCCAAAACCATTGACAGGTTGGATTCACCAACAGCCAAATTTATACACACAGTCATAGTTGAGTTACAGAGCAAAGAAAAGAAGCATAAGCAGTAGAAGAATTCAAGACAGAAATTCGTAAAACTAGCCCAGAAATCACCATTGTTTTCAATTGTTCACTTCCACCTCGTTATTATAATCAAATTCTAACTAGTTATAAACCCCGCTTGGATTTTCTGTGTTCTGTACTTCTTAATTGAGGGAGGACAGGATGGGCGTTGAGGATTGGGGATAAAAAATCAACAATAATACACCATAATTATGAAAATTCCACCAGGAGAACACTTCAAATTAATGAATTGAACAGCATGTTAGATCTTTCATATTGCCTAGGTGTACTTTTGAGTGTAAAAATACTTACTTCAAAAATTGGTTTAGCAAAATTGATTTTCCTCTTCAAACCTACGTCTGACAGAGCTGTCTTTAGCTACCAAGTCCAATTCTCATCGTTCAAGCTTGCCAAAATGCAGACAGTAGCAGAGCTGATAAAAAAGAACCTTTCAACATAGAGCATTTCAGTTGAACTTCAGCATTTACGTATGAGAAATTAACACATGCAATGAAAACTTTAATCTTCTTGAACGCTGTTCTCTGGTGAACCATGGTGCCTGAGAGAATCAAGGCTGAGAAGAAATTTCACCCCAATAAGAATTCATTAAAGAAATGAAAATGAATAAAAAGGTGATCAAGAAATGTAAACAAAAAACAAGAGTAAAATATATGAATGAAAATGCTTGAGTATATATGGCCAACCTGCATTTCTGTGGAACCCTCCAGGAAATAACTGACAATCTCTTCAAACTTGGAGGCATGGTCAAATAATGTTTCCAATCCTGAAGCATAATTCTAAGATCGTGAAGCTTGCTATCCATACCATAGCAACAATTTGCATGCATCGTACAAACTTGATTTAAATCCCTACTTGGTTCACAAAGCCCACCAAAATTAGCTGTATCCAAGAATCTCATCTTCAGTCCTATATCAGTAATGAAAGGGTGAACCTTGATAAAATTGAGGACATCCTGATCGTGGTATCCAGGATAGGTTTCTCGTGAAGAGTACCAGAATTTGTAAAACTCTATTGACCTATTATTGGACTTTACAAAGTTGAACCCTCCATTGGGTATGTTGTGTACATCATCAAAGCTCCCTGTGAAATGATCACACGCTATCTGGAAATCTGCATCAAGGTGAAACCGTGGAAATGGGTCCCTAAACCACATGATATCAGCATCCTGGAAGAGGAAGACAACAAAAGTATCCAATTTAGACACCTTAAAAATGTATCTAGCTTCTTATATAGATTTTTTAGAGTCTTCCTTTCCTTTCTAAATTTTTCTCTTTTCTGAAAAAGAAAATAAATGTACAAAGATACAATGATAAAAGCAACAATAAAATGCATAGCTATAAATTTGGCTGCAATGGAACCATGTACTGATACAGTTTATCCTACGAAATAGGATTACAATTAGGTAAATTTAAAGGATATTCATAAAAGCTTGATATTATTGTTACAAAAGTTCAACTACAATTCAGAAGTGGAAGTTACAGTCAGATCTTCAGGTTCAGCAAACAGTCAATTTTTAAAGCTTCTCTGACTGTGATGTCTGGAACAAAAGTTGAAATCATTGAGGAAAACTTAGAAGGTGGGAGGGGAAGCAGGGTATGTTCAATTTTCAATGACCATAATTAAAGAGTAATATTTCCCCAGGAATAATTGACAAGGAAAAAGAGCTGCTACTTTGTTAAGATCCACAGCTATCTAATTTTACATTCCCTTATCAAACTAAACAAATAAATGCTGCATGCTCCATACCTTAGCCTAAAAGATTAATCAAACAAGATGCCTTTATTATTACTACAGCCAATATATTATTTATTTTTAAAATGTCAATTAATTGATTCATTAATAGGAATATAGAATCAACTTATAAGTAACTCATTCCCTCACTCACATAACAGACAAATTTTCCCATCAAGCACTATTTTTCTACGAAAATCAATCACAAAAACAACAAACTTCACAACTTTTGAAAATGTACCCAGGTTGATAAAAATTAAAGACAACTTTAAGGATTACACAACTCAGTCCTAGTGAACTTGAAGATGTTAGTGATTAGAAATACTTACTGTGAACACAAAATTGTACCCCATCTCGAGAACAGAACATAGGAAATCAATCCTTCTCCACATCATCTTCAAGTAGCGAGGAGTCATAAAGTATGCCTCTTCATGAAAATCAGTTTCTTCACTAACGAGAGAAAAGCAATAGGTGTGTATAACCTGACAGCGTGCAAATGCTTTTTGGTCCAATGCAATAATTACTAAATGGTTCAAAAGCCTACGGGTACGATCTCCAATTCTAAAGCTCTCAAGGAAAAGATCAATGACTGAATTTGGAGCTGCCCATGCTTCATTTAACGTGGTCAAGATAACAGTTCTGTCTTCCATGGCAGCCTCATTCAGAATTTTTTCAAGTGGATGTTCATTGCCAGCCTGTAGAAGAGTCAATTAAAAAGGAATAAATAATGTGATTACCTCTTCCATTGACACATTACACAAATAAACCACAAGAGTAAAATAAGTAATCCTTCTGAGAGGAGTGGCAGATAAGCATCAGTATATGAACTATGAAGGCTGTAAAGCATAATCTTCATGGTAAATATTATAATTTCTTCAAGCATGCTATGCTTATGAAACTAATTTAAACAAGAAAGGATTGTGTTCAAAAATATTATTCATGGTTGAATTCACTTTATTCATAAGACCAAAGAGGACAATACAATCTATCCACTTTTTGCCATACTGGCCAACAATTCAATATTAACAGATGCTACAAGAATTCAATATTGGGAATCACCAGTTAAAATAAATGTATCTAATCTATTATAACAATAATTAAATAAGTAGTTAGTCTTCTTCAGTTTTCCAACAAAGAAATTAATCCGTGTCAAAGCATCAATCTGCCTTTAGCAACACTTGCGAGCACTCAAAATAGGGCTTTCGCGAATTTTAACAAAATCAGGATATCCATTTACCTTACCATGCACATCTGATGACATTTCAATTTTTTTCCTTAAATAGCTCGTCTTCTTCCTTCAACTTCAACTACTCCACAAACCAACTATTTTTGGAATTTTTTTTATTAAAAGAAAATAGAACATGATTTCATCTTCCTCCATTTCTCATCAATCTTTCTCGAGCGTCAAATACCCAAACAGAGGGACATACATAGCATTTTGCAGACATTGAATTTCGTTGACTATTATTATGTATCACTTTGTGAAATTTTACATCACATCAAAATGCTTCAAACAATCAAAGTAGCGTTCTAATTGACCCAATTTTACTTGCAATAACACCTCACAATTCACAAACAATGCCACGGAACATTCACACAAATCAAATACGCAAACTGAACAACACAAATTTCAGCTCAAAACCATCAAATAAGAAATCACTTCATAGCACGAAAAGAAAAAACATTGCATTCGAAAAGAAGAAGAGCGCGAAGCAACGTAACTCACCGCGACGGCGGAATCGTTGAACGCCGACGTGAAAACGTTGGGAAAATCGACGTCGGAATAAGAGGAAGGGAAGCGGGAGAGGAATCGGGCGTAATCGACGTCTGTGAAGAGGACTAAGCAGGAGAGAGAAACGGCGGCGAAGAGAAGCGCGGCGGTGAGGGTCGGTCGGAGATGGACTGCGGCGGAATCCGGCGACATGGAGTCGGCGGAGTTACCGGCGGCGTAGGGGTGCGCCGTCGCCGGGAATCGTCTCCGGTGAGGTGGGAGTGAGAGGGACATTCGGTGAGGTCATGTTGGGTGCTGCTGTGACGGTGAGTGAGGAAAACGACAGAGAATTTAAAATGTTTAATTAAGTTGTGGAGTGTGTGCTGTGTGTGGAAGTGTAAGAGAGAGAGTGAGTTGGAGTTTTTGGATTGGATGGGGGAAAAGAAAAAGTTGGAGATTTGGGACAAGTCAGTTATGAATGCATGATCATGTTAGGGATAGTGGGTGGCTTTATTTGGTAAGATTTTTAAAGAGTTGGGTGAGAAGTGAGATGGAATTTGACTTTTTTAAAGAAAATTAGTGAGTATTTAGGTTAGCTTATTTTGTGTTTTAAAAAGTTTATAATTAAAATGTTATTGAGAGAGGGTTTAGCCAAAAAAAAAACTTTATTTTTTGTGTACAAATTAAGTTTAAACAATTATGATCATGAGGCGTCTTTTTCTAACTTGGGAAAATAGTTTTTTGTGGAGGGTAAAAGATAAGAGTTTATTAGAAAAATTAGGATATTCTTCCTCTAAGGGAAGGGTTTTTTTTCCTCCCTTTAATTAAGGTATGCTTGATAGGAATAATAATTGGTGAAGTTTTAAGGAGATAAAATTTATTTAAAAAGATATCTTTGGTATATATGAAAAAAAAAGCTAAAATATAAAAAATTGTCTTTAATTATAGATTAAGTTTAGAAAAAAAAATTATACTTTTAAACTCACTAACACGATTCCCTAAATTAATAAAATAGTGTATAATAACATTTCTGTTAATTTTTCATTTAAATTACTAACGAAAAAATAGTCATGTGACTACACGTGTTAATTTATTTACGAATTTTATCTTAAATCATTAATATTTATTACTCAATCATTTTTAAGCTTTTTTTTTAATACTCATTAATCTCACATTACCGTTTAAGTGATTCTTAAAAATCTCAAATGATAATGTGAGGTTAACGAGTGTCCAAAAAAAGAAACATAGAAATGAATTGAGAAATAAATATTAATAATTTAAGGTAAGGTTTATAAAAGAAAAACTAACATATACAGTCACATGATTACTTTCTCACTAATAATTTAAATAGAAGATTAACAGAAAAATTATTATATATTATTTTATTAGTTTAAATAATTATGTTGGTGAGTTTAAAAGTATATGATATTTTATAAACTTGATCCATAATTAATCCTTTATTCGTTTTGAGAGAAAAGAGGAAGAGAGAAATAGAAGAAAAATGATTCTACTCTCTTGTTTAGTTAAAGGAGAAAAAGAGAAGAAAAAATAATAAGTCCCATAACTTTTTTCATTTCTTTCTTAAAATGAGAAGAAATAGAGAAAAAATAAATAGAGGTGAAAACTTATTTAATATATCATTTTTTTGTTGTTTTATAAATAAATAAATATAAACAAATATATATTTACAACAAAATTTAATTTTTTTCTTCTAATTTTCTTAATTCAAACAACTTAAAAATTTACTTATTTTTTACTCTACTTATTATTTATTTATTTATTTTTATTTTATTTCTTTCTCTTTTATTCCTCCTTAAATCCAAAGAAAGCATAAAAGAGTTTCTTTAAAAATTAGGAAATAATATTTTCTTCTCTTCTTGAGTTGAAATGTTCTTAAATAATGGTGGGACAGCAAGGGAGAAACACTCTCTTCAGTCTCTCTCGATACTGATTTCATTATTGTCACTAACTACCTAACAATAGTAATGAGATGACGTCAGTGACGATGGTAACATAGGCGGCGTCAACTATGATACAATTCCACCTCTGATCTTACGCCGCTGTCGTCTTCGAAGCCCAGCTACAACATTGTGTGCAGTCTGAAACTTAAGTACAAGGGCACTGAACCTTACTCATAATACTGTCATTGTTACCCTGTATAGTGGGGCTTGAGAGTGGGTACTAGGAGACAAAAACAATTGAGAGCATGAACTTGAAAAATGAAACCAACAATTGCTACACGGAAGAGTATATCTAGAAACTTCTCACTAACAACGACCTTCACCTCTTCGAGCTTTTGGAGTGGGTCTTTAATAGATGCTCTGATCTGAGCCCCCTTTCCTACCTCTTAGAAACATTTTCTTGTACAAGTTTGGGTACTTATCCACATTGATATCCCTTTCCCAATGATGCCCACGACATAGTTGTACGGGTGCTTGTTAACAGATATAGTAATTAGTTAATAATTAATATTTAACTAATTAATTATTAATTAATTATTATATTTGTTAACAGTGATAAACAGTATTAATGTCATTGCTTGATCTTCACACCCTACATGTTCAAGAAAGGTAATGAGAGAATGTTGAAAAATATTTAGCATTTCTCTTTGGAAACTTTTCTTCCTTGATTATTTTTAATACCAAACATAGTTAACTTTCTAGGAAGTAAAATGTTTTTATTTGAAATAGCAATTGCAGCAAATAACTCTTGGGAAAAGAGAAATTAAGATGCTATAGTATGTCAGAAACATTCTTGTCTAAATCATCCCTTCTTCTCTTGTGACACAACTTCTACTCAAAAATCAAGTACTTCTACTTCTAAGCAAGTATTTGCCCCAAAAATAATTATGGGTAATCGTCTATTCTCATAATCAATTATGAAATAAAAGAATAGAATGCACATGCTAGCAAAAGTCATTGGCAATAAAGTCTAGAGAGATTCCTAAATCGAATACTTCCCTAAATATGCAAATCTTTTAGATTTTCATGTAAGAAGGTTAGGATTTTATTTTACTTTTCTTTTCTATATTTTTTTATGTAAAAGGGTAGTTTTGCCATGGTAAACATTTATATATTCAATCAATTTATTTATTATAGTAATTCTTTTTTGTAATAACACGAGGTGTCTTTACACACTTTGGATGTGAAATAATTCTCATTCGAGCATCGACTTTACTTTAGCCATAAGGTGCTTTTAATGGAATTCAAACCCCTACGTTACGTTATAGATAAAACTTACTCACATAAAACTTAGTTTGCTAACTAAGCCATATCTCATAATTTTTATTTATACAATAATTAACAAACATTTGATATTATAAGCACTTATTAACTATTTTATACTATCAAGTGTTATTTTATTATCTTATACTATCATATGCATCAAATGTAGCTATAAATGCTTATGCTTTTTAGTTTTTTTTTCTTTTTAGATAATTAAGATAACTGTTAAATTGATTTTTAGAAGGATTTAACTTTCTTTTTAAGAAGTACTTACTATGGAAGTTTAACTTTTGGTGACTTTAAATACTTGCACTTAATTTATTAAAGAATTAATCTAAGGGTGTTGATTTAGTAGTTAAAGAGATGTGATCTTTGATTTGACTACTCAAGTTTTGAATCATGTGCCAACACCTAGAGAAATTAAATTTTCTAATTGTATTATGCTGATATAAGAGTGTACCTTTAAAATATTTTGAGTATGAACTTAGTCTTGATTGATGCAAAAGTTTATTTAAAAATACCCTTATTGTATACCAAAAAATTATTTAATAATTACAATGTTAGCTTAGACGAAGAATTGGCATAATAAAAAATAATGTATTTTCATTTTAATGAAAAAATAAATATTAATAAGTCTACAAACGAATATTATGAACCTTCAACCTTCATACCTCTTTCTCATGAGAGATTTTCAACATATAATCAAGACCAAAAGCCATTACAATTGTGACATAAGATTGCAAAAATCAGATATGAACAACAAACACAATAGATCTATAATGAGAATATGCGAAGAAATTTTAATGTACTGAACTTTAAAAACATACATCTATATATAACCATCGAAGAATTACATTTAGGGTTATAAACATATTGATGAGGACTGGTAATGCCATTTATGTGCAATTTGATTACATTTCTCATTCAAAGATATAGAGAAAATGTTGAGAAAAACATCATGAGGGATTGAGAAATGAAAACAGAGAGAGAATATAAGATCCTAAGACATTCAGAACACTTCAAATTGAAGAAGTGTGTTTTAAGAGGACGACCAACATGTAACAACTTCTGAGTGGGTGTGCCTTATTTTATTGTTTCTCGAAAATGCCCCTGCTTTAGGTGAGAAAACAACTCATGAAAAGTAGAAGATGTATAAATACATATACATAGAGATATTATGAAGCACTAACTCTGAATTAAAAAATGTATAGATACATATATATGGAGATATTAAGAAGCGCTCAATTTTTTTTAAAAGAAATGTTAAATATTTATAAAAAATCAACTTACAATTCTGCTAATTACTAAAAGAATTAAGAAGGCAAGTAAAAATAATTTGGAGCTACAGAATTCACTATCATAAAGAGAATTATATTAGAAGAAAAAATATAAAATCAAAATTAATAGACGCTTGAAATTCATATTAGTGAGTGACGTTAGAAGATTATATTATTTAAAAAACTTATACATAATTCTTATACCACGCATTTGACATATTTTACTTTATTTATGTTTTTTTTAATATTAATTTTTTTAATAAAATAAGATAGGTGAGATGAAACGGATGTGTAAGTACTAACATGGTATGATACAAGTGTTAGATATTTTGACCTCTTAAGTATATAGTCAAAGGTTCAATTCCTGACTCATGTGTATGAAAAAATATTTATTAAGAAATATCAACCTTTTAAATGAATCTTAACACATTAAGAGATTAATCCCCACAAATGTATGGAGAATAGTATGAAACCAAATAGAAGAAGAGTTTAATTTTGATCCACTGTCAGTATAAAATTTATTTACACTGTCATTTAATCATGTGTTGCCAAATTATTAAAAGAGTTTGACTATCACAACAACCACTTATAAAGTCTAATTCTTATAATAATGTGTCAATACATGATTAAATAACAGTGTAAATAAATTTTATACTAATGGTGTATTAAAATTAAATTCATAAAAGAACGGATGTGTATGTATTCTTTCTCTTATATTTTATATCGGACGTATACAATACAAGTACGAGAGGCGTTACTCTTTTGTTACCTGCTGTGACTGGAACAAGTGCTAACAATACAAGTTAATAATAATGTCTCTAAAACAGCGAAACCCCTCTTTTGAATCATCTCCGATCTGAGCTGAGCGATCTGATATCAGGTTTTGCCATTTTCTCTATCATCATTTCAATTTGCTTGTGCTGTTTTCTCTGAATATAGCAATGATTTAGTATATGGGTGGTTTCTTGTAGATTTGGATCCTTTTCCTTTTCTTGCATTTGTTTGATAACCTACTGTGTTGAAGAAGAACGAGGAATATATTTATTTGATTTGATTTGATTCGTCAATGGCTGCTCCTGTGCCTCCAGGGGCACCTAGACCTGGCAATTACCCACCACCACCACCACCCCATAATTACAACCCTAATATTAGAGGTGCCCCCGATTCCCTAGCTGATAATCTGCACAATTTGAATCTTAATCGCCCTCCTATGAACTCCAATCCTGCTTCTAGACCTCCCCCTTTTGCCCAATCCCCTCAGTTTTCGCGACCTGGTCCCTCACCTCCATTTTCACGACCTGGTCCACCTCCATTTTCACGACCTGGTCCACCTCCAGGTGCACAGGTCAGACCTGCAGTGTCTACATTGCCTCCAAATGTGGCCCCTGGAAGGCCTACTGGGCCACCTTCTGGTCAACCTTTGCCGTTTGGGTCGAGACCACACACTCCTAGTTATCTTTCGCCGTCTGTGGGTAGTCCTCCTGCTGCTCCGGTTTCTGGGGTACCTCACCCCGGCGGTTCTCCACCATCCCGTCCAGTTATGCCAAGTCCAAGTACTTTTACTTCGCCATCATTGAATACTCCACAGGGCATGCCCCCTTCCAGTGCATCGGGTAATTTGATGAGTAATGGGCCACCAGTATTTTCTGCCAGGACTTTGCCAGGTCCCCCACGCTTTCCTCCAGTTGGCAGTGCACCGCAACCGCCTTTTGCGCCTCCAACAATGAGAACTCCTCCAGGCTCTGCTGTGCAACCTCAGCCCCCGTATTCCATGGGACCTCAAGGCATAATGCCGCCTCCAAGTTCACCTTTTGGAGCACCTTCTTGGCCGATGCAAGCCCAGCAGGTTTCTCTTCTCTATATCTGCACTTTATTGGATTTGAAATACTTTTCTCTAAATTTTAACTACAAAATTTTGTTAAATGGGTTGATAACAATAATGTAACTTACTCTTGTACGATTTATTTGAAATAAGCTTTTTCTGCATGCGTAAAGAAAAGAAATTTGGTGGCTGCATGGTCTTACTCATGTAGGTGGTTATTTGGTTAGTAGAATGTATGGTTGAGCTATATTTTTGCTTCTGGTACCCTGAAAAAGATATTTTTTGCCAAAGAAGAAAGATAACTATGTAAGATTTTATTAATTTATGCAGTTATAAACAAGGGTGCTATGTATATGTGACCCAGCAAAGTTGTTAAGAGGTTGAAAGAGGCTTCAGAGGAGATGGAAATTTTCTCATGTTTGGTCTTAGAAGGGGAATTTTTAAATTGTGGTTCTTTAGTTGGTTTGTCAGTAAAATAGATGGTTCAGTGAATTATTTTATTTGATTCTAAAAGTAGAGTACTTTTAAGAGAATAAGGTTCCCTTTTTATCTTGTTTGAGTTGCTGAGAGACATGAAATTGCTTAAGAACAGGTCTTGGATATATAATACAACCAGAAAATTATAAACTTAAAGTAGACATAGTTAAAAGCAATGAAACTCTCTTGAACATACTGATCAAATTGTAGCACTAATTGCTACTTAAGTACGTATAGATACCACTCCTAACACAAACAAAAGAACATTTTACCTATGTAGTATCCATGGAGTGTAAGGTCTTCACTACTATGTAAAATTGTAATTATATGATTTAATTTTGTTAAAAGAAGTTAAAGAAGAAAGAACTAAAACATAGGAGAAGATAGTCTCTGATTACAGAAAATGATGAGCAATCCCCATACAAGTATTAATTACCCAAGCACCCTAATGCTATGTTTGGGATAGGGGAAGGGATGGAAAGGGATGGAGGGGAACTTCCTCCCCCTTGTTTGGATGTTTAAGTAAAAAAAAATGAGATGAACTCCTTTCCTCTTGTTTGGGAGTTAAAATTAAAGTAGAGGGAAATGATACATTTTAAAATTAAATTTCCAATATAGCCCTTATGTTCCCAATTTTATAACACAAACCTAGGGTTTTATGTAATTTTATAAAAATTTAATTAAAAGTAAATCCTTTTCCCCTCCTTACCCCTCAATTTGAGGGGGAAGAATTTGAGGGGGAAGAATTTTGGGGCTTTTCCCTCTCATTAAAAATCATCCAAACAAGAATTGGGGTCATTTTCCCCTTCCCTTTCCTTCCCCTCCCTCCCCCCTCCTTAAAACCATCCAAACAATACATAAGGATGCCAGAAAAAACTACACTGTCGCACATAAGCACAATGGCTGAAGTTATGCTTTAAAGTTCTTGCATTTGGCTTTAATAATTTACAGTAAACTATTCTAAATATTTGATTTTGCAAATGACTTTCACATAATATAGCTGAAACATCCAAAATTTTGGAATGTTTACGGGAGAAAGACATAACTTGGCTAACTAAGCTGTTTAATGAGATTTGAGGTCTAAAAGAATGCCGGATGCATGGAGAAGAAGCACTTTGGTCCCTATTTACAAGAACAAAGGAGATATACAAAATTGTGCTAATTATAGAGGGATAAAACTCATGAGCCACACTATGAAACTATGGAAAAGAGTAATTGTATGGAGATTAAGACAAGAGACTCACATTTCAGAGAATCAATTTGGTTTTATGCTAGGGAGGTCAACCATGGAGGTAATATGCCTTATGCGAGGTTTAATGGAAAGGTACCGAAGGAAACAGAAAGACCTTCACATGATTTTCATTGATCTAGAAAAGACTTATGATAGGGTGCCAAGAGAAGTCCTTTGGAAAGTACTAGAGAAGAAAGGAGTTCGTGTTGCTTATATTCAAGCTATCAAGGATATGTATGATGGGGTTACAACTTGTGTGAGAATGGATGGCGGGGTCACAGAAGATTTTCCGGTATCTGTAGGTTTACACCAAGGGTCAACTTTGAGTCCATATCTTTATACTTTGGTTTTGGACGTACTTCGTGAGCACATGCAGGATCCAGTGCCTCAATGCATGATTTTTGTAGATGACATAGTCTTAGTAGAAGAGTCGAGACAAGGAATAAATGATAAACTAGAGTTATGGAGAGAAGCTTTAGAATCACATGAGTTTTGACTAAGTAGGTAAAATAGAATATATGGAATGCAAGTTCAACAAAAGGCAATCTAACTCTGACTTGGAAATGAAAATTGGTAATCATATCATTCCACAAGTTGAATGGTTTAGGTATCTTGGATCTATTATACAAAATGACGGAGAGATTGCAGGAGATGTAACACATAGGATTCAGGCTGGATGGACAAAATGGAGAAATGCTTCGGGCGTAATTTGTGATCGCAAGATACCTCACAAGCTAAAGGGAAAATTTTATAGAATAGCTATCAGATCAGCAATGCTTTATGGTACCGAATGTTGGACGATAAAATGTTAACATGAGCATAAGTTAAGGGTTGTAAAGATGAGAATGTTGCGCTAAATGAGTGGACATACAAGAAAAGATAGAATTAGGAATGAGTGCATTCAAGAGAAAGTTGGAGTAGCACCCATTGATGAAAAGATAACAGAGTCTTGCCTAAGATAGTTTGGTCATGTGAGGAGAAGACCAATAGATGCTCCGGTGAGAAAAATTGATCATATGGAGGATAGTCCTTTAAATAGAGGTAGAGGTAGACCTTTGAAAACGCTAAGTGATATCATTAAGAAAGATATTGAAATAAATAGTCTATCTGAAAGTATGGTTTTTGACAGAGCACAATGGCGTCGTTTGATCCATGTAGCCGACCCCACCTAGTGGGAAAAGGCTTTGTTGTTGTTGTTATTGTTGTTTGAAGCACTAGTTACCATTTTTCCCCTTCTTGTATTGTTAATCATTATTTTCTTTGCTTATGAGTTTCCTTTGAATTTCTTATTTTTAATTCCTTTTGGAGTTCAAGCAGTGACAGGTTACATGTAGCAAGTCATTTTCCCCCTATTGGGCTTAATTGAGGATTTACATGTTTTCTCTGTAAGCAAATAATTTTTTTACAACAACAACAACAATGCATGTTTTCTCAGTAAGCAAATAATTTTTTTTAATGATATTGGACATGGAAGATTCTTAATGTCAACAACAACAACAACAACAACATTAGGTGGGGTTGGCTACAGGGATCAATGCCATTGGGCTCTATCAAAAACCAAAATTTCAGTAAAACTATTTAAGCAAGGTCTTTTTTAATGGTTTCTCCTAAAGTTTTTAGGTCTCCCTCTACCCATTTTAATTAGACTATATTCCATTTAATCCACCTTTGCTTTATACTAAAATCCCATAATGGCTGAGTGGGAGAACTCACTTTTATTGAAGGTGGGGTTGTAATGTTTGGGTAAAAGGTCATTGGTCTTAGATCTGAGAAACTTGGATTTCAATTTTATTGTTGCTGTTTACTGTTTACTGTTTCCCTTGTTGCTGAAAATTTTTCTTATAGCTTTTGAGGGTAAATTAGATTGGGGTTGTTGTTGTTCTCGTGTTTTAATGAATTTCACATATCAGAAAATACATTTGAAGGTGATGCTACTAGTAACCTCTATTGCAGCAAGGAGTGGGGAGTTCTAATTGTTATCTGAATACAAGGCCGATAAAACAGATATGCTATCCCAATAGACATTTTTTTTAAAGGCATTTTGGGCTAACCTCAATGGTTGGTGATAGAATATGCAAAAGGCCAAGTTGAGTGTGGCTCTGATGGCTTGCATTGTGTAGAACATGGGTGAGGGTATTGGTATCAATTATAAAGTGAGTGTTCTATGTCTGTGAATGCTTAAACTAAGCACTTGTTAATTATATAAATTTTCTGCTTTTGTATAAGCTCTTAATTTGAAACACAGACACAATATGTTAAGCTCTTTCTATTGTGTGACATATCTCTTTTAATATTTGCCTCAGACAGGGCTTGGTATCATGGTGTCTCAAAAGTATAAACCTTAACCTAAAATATGGGAAGCTATGGTTTAAGTAGTTATATGATTTTTCAAAACTCCTCTGTTCTCTCTATCAATTCTTTAACATGTGTGTCAAGCCACTATTGTATATTAAGCTGTAATTGTCATATGATATTTGAGAAATTGTTGTGTTGTTATCACGAGGATTTTTTTGGCAGTGGTAAACTTCTCATATGTATGGTTGTCAATGTGTATCTCTAATATCTTACCATATCTTGTACTAAAATTGTGTTGTAATATGATTTATTGGTCATTTTTGAAAATCAATCTGAATATTTGGAATTCCTTAGGTGGCACCACCTCCTCCAGTTCCTAGTCCTGCACAAACTCCTCAGATGTTTGGCATGCCACCCCCACTTCCAAATCAATCTATGACTACTACTATATCACCTACTGTTGGTCAAATTGGAGCCCCTATGGCAGGGCCTTCCAAAATTGATCCCAATCAAATTCCAAGGCCCACTCCAGGTTCCTCAGTGATCTTGCATGAAACTCGTCAAGGCAATCAGGCGACCATTCCTCCGGTATTCATCTGAAAATTCTAGAGAAATGACTTGTTTTTAGATAAAAGCTACAGAAAGAGGGACACGGCTCTATGTTCAATTTGAGGCTTGCTAAATGTGCTTGCATTTTCTTGGTCTTTGGTATCATTAGTTATCAGCTTCCATTTCCCCATTATTATTTTTTTCCTTTTTCAAAAACATTTTAAATCTCCAGGTTTTTTTTTTTTTTGATGAAAGAAGAAATTCATTAAGATGAAGAGAAGAAAGTTACAAGGAAATTGGATCCTCCATAATGAAAAAACGTTTTAAATCTGCAGTTTCATAACCAATTTGCATTAATCACCATTATGCTGTTTGTTCTTATGACTGTTTTTTTTTTAAAATTTGGTCCAGTCTACTACAAGTGATTACATTGTAAGAGATACGGGGAATTGCAGTCCACGTTACATGAGGTGCACGATTGATCAGGTTACTTTAAGATCTGCAATACCTTTTTAGCTTTGAATAAAGTCATGACAAATGCTAGGATTTTCAGGACAAGTTCTTGCCTATATCACTCGTTTGTATAGAGTTGTATTTATAGCTTCTATATGGTGGTTAGTTAATGGTTAATTTGTGGGTTTGATGGTCTCATATGCATAGGGATTGGAGGGTTTTATTCTTTTGATGTATTTGTTATGCTTTGACTTTTGAGTAGGTTTTATTTGTTTGCTTAAGAAGATGCCTCATTCTCTAGCATTGTATTCTTCTCTCTTTCTAATAAAATTTGCTTTTATGACAAATTTTAGCTTTACGGTAATTTTCAGAGGTTGGTTATCTAAATTTTGAAAATGTTGAGATTTCTGTCATGTTATTGATTTTCTTTCATTTGCTTTGTTCTTTTTGTTGAATGTAACAGATTCCTTTCACTGCCGACCTTTTGTCAACATCAGGAATGCAGTTGGCTATGTTAGTCCAACCTTTGGCCCTTCCTCACTCATCAGAGGATCCCATCCAAGTAACAATGATTATTTCTTTCTTTGAAGTTTCTGCATCTGTCATTATTTTTTTTATTGACGTGCTAGACTTCGAAGTTAATTTGTCATTTTTTTGAAGTGCTAGGTTTGGCTAACTTTTTTAATTAGAGAACCTATAGTTAGTGGGGGTAACTTGTATACATTTCACATGGTAGTATTATGTTAACAAAGTAAATGAAATGTAGGGATTTTGTTTTATCTTTGTTAAATGTTTGATGGCCTGCTAGCTGTTTGCTGCATATCTGCTTGAACTTCATGCTAGGTACTTTTGTTTATTGATTGGGGAAAACATTTCTTCAATTATTAAAGATTCATGAACTATCTTCCTTTGGGATTCTTTCTTCATATCGTAACTTGCTGTTTCTTTCTTCTGTTTGCTAGTTTTGGTTAGGGAATGATAAAAAGAAGGGAAATGCTATTGGCACTCCCAATTTGCCCATTAACACTCCCTACTAACTATTTTTAATTGCAATTTCCTAAATTACCTCCACTTAAATATATATATTTTTATCCAAGTCAAATCTTAATTGATTATATTGTTATTTGCTATCACATTTAATTGAGAGAAATTTAGAAAATTGAAATTAAAAATATTTGTGGAGAGTGTGAATAAGAGTGCCAATAGCCCCACCCAGAATTGGTCTCTTCTTTTGAAGGTTTTTCGATTGTTTATACTTTATACTAATAAGTTCAGTGACTGTTGAGCCCAATAACTGCTTTCTTCAAATCATATTTTGTAGTGTTGTCATGAGGTAAAAGGTGGGTTGAGTTCAGATCGCAACCCCAAAAATCACCTCATTTTGTGGTGGCGAGGCAAGAAGGCCTCCCCTTGAAGGTGAGGCGGCCAGATTAAAAAAACAAAAAGACTCGAAACCGACCTCAAACAGCCCTTTGACACTGTTTGTCCAGGAAAGAGAAGCTGCTGCTTGCTAAAATGCTCAAAAGTTCAACCTCTTGAATGTCATGAACGGCAGCAACAAAACTACCAATCGAAACCTAGATCTTTTTTTTGGCCTTTGTGTACCTCAGACATGATGGAATGTCCATATTACCCCCTTTAATTACATACCTAAGTAGATAGGAGTGTTGGAGTGAGTTTTTGATGGGAAATTTGGCCAAAAATGCATGAGGCAGCGCCTTATGGCTGCCTCTTCAATATTGAGGCCCCTCAGGCCATCTGAGGAACTTGCCCTCACTGCCTATGCGGCTGAGGCAGCCACAACTGATTTGGGATTGCTTTAGTTGTGGATATAAACTTTTATGATGTTCCTTAAGTTCACATTGTGCTATTTCTAACATGTTGCCTTCAATAAACTGAATCAAGAGTTAGTGTAAAGTTTTTAAATACATCTGTTGTCTTATTACCTAATCTTCTTATAGGTTGTTGATTTTGGGGAAAGTGGTCCTGTTCGTTGCTCACGTTGCAAGGGCTACATAAATCCTTTTATGAAATTCATTGATCAGGGAAGGCGTTTCATCTGCAACTTGTGTGGTTAGTACAAGTCAATTGCTCATCCTATTGATTAGTTTTCAGGTCGTTCAATTTTTTGTTGGCATGTAATTTGGAAGGTGCCAATGGTGTGGCCATGTGGGAGATCTTTTATACATTCCTTCCTCTTAGAAAAAAGAGGGGGGGGGGAGGGAAGAAGTCAAAACTTCATTTTGCTATTGTCTGGCAAAGTTAGTCTGCAGTTGGTTGACAATCATTAACCATGCACCTGTTATTTGCTACTTTCTATTTAATGTGATTTTAACGTTGTTATACATAGCTTGGTAATTTTTTTTTGGGGGTACCTGACCCGCTGGGGCCAGTGGAGGTCCCCACCACTAGGGTGGGGCCTAGGGGTACCCCTGAAGAGGGCCCACGGGAGGGGGGAGGGGGATGTGCTATCGCAGGGGATCGAATCCCTGCACCATGCACTGCACAGCAATGTCCCTACCAGGTGAGCTAAGTTCACGGGACATAGCTTGGTGAATTTAGTAGAGGTTTCTTATTCATTTGTAAACTGTCTTGCTTTTTGGAAATTTTTGCAACAGGCTTACTTATAAGTCCTTATTTTTCTAATGTATCTTGGCTTCTGTATGATGAGATTATTCAATATTTTACTTTCATGACATGGCCAACCATTTTGTTGTGACTGCATATTTGTTTTACAGGATATACTGATGAAACTCCAAGGGACTACCACTGCAATCTGGGTCCAGATGGTCGGCGTAGAGATGCTGATGAAAGACCTGAGCTGTGTAGAGGAACAGTTGAATTCGTTGCTACAAAAGAATTTATGGTTAGTTTGTTTGTAGAATATACAAGGCTTTATGAGCAACATGTCATCTGTGCTAATCTTATTAAGTACTGCTGTCCAAATGAAAGACTTGACTTTAGAGGGAGTTTTGGACTTCCAAATGGTTTTGTCAAGGAGAAACCACCGGTGATTAGGAGAGTGGGTTAGAAACTGAAAAAAAAAATACTTACAAAAAGAACACTAGAAGAATCCATAGTCCCAATTCTCTAGTTTGGATTAGGGGAGAGATGGATAGAATTAAGTAAACGCAGAAGGGACTCTAGTTAACTAGTTTCACTATCATGCAAGTTCCTCTTAAAGTGGAAATCCCAAGAATATTCCGCCCCCACTTCCCCAAGTTTCCTCAAAAAACTTAATGAGAACCATCATCACCTAAACCCAAAGAGGCAATTGGTCTTAAAGATGCATATCCTTGAGAAATAAAATTCCAGGGACTTGATTAGTTGGTTGAGTTGTAGTGATTGCTGGGTTGGCGTCCCACCCATTTTGGCCTAAACCATATGTTATCTAAATTACCTGGTGCCATAGGGTAGGGTCTGTAGCCATTTAGCCGCCAAAGCAATTTTTTCCGAGAGAAAGCATTATGTATGTATAATAGACTTTGTAATTTTTTTTCTCTTTTGATAAATAGACTTCATAATAATTTATTAGAACTAGTGGATGAAGTGGTAATCTTATCCATTCATCAAGTGGTTAATGGGTCCTTCAGAAATAAGATCATCTACTGGTCCTTTCCTATAAAAATCCCTAACTTATTTCCCATGTTTTGAGGACAAAATTGTAGTTCTTCTGGGATTTAGGCTTCCCACTTATAACAACCCAACAAGGGAGACCTAAATATGAAATTAAGACCCAATAACATCTAAATAGCCTAAAGCCCAAATGGAAACATTATAATTAATCCAGTATTTCAATTTTTACAAAGAAATACTCCTAGAGTGAAAATATGAAGTTAACTAAGATAGCAGCTTACTAAACCTAACAATTCTTAACCAATTTTGATTTAGTTGTCAAGAACCAACTCTCCCAAAAGCTCAAGTTGTTAGGTGAAAGGTGAAAGCACATGAATGGTTTTATATCTCTAACATGCTCCCTCACGCAAGAGCCTTTTGGGCTTGAAGCGTGGACAATGCACATGCTCACTTTACCTTGTGCTGAAATTTAACTTTTATTTAGAAGAATGGGGGCGGCAAGGATTGAACTCTTGACCACTTGGTCGTAGAGGCTACCATGTTGAAAGAGAGAAAACAGAGGCATGAGATGCTGAAACCGTGTGTCTCAATACACAATGGACGTTTGAATATATAGACATAAAGTAATAAATCCTAATTTCCGTAATCACAATAATTACATGATACTAATTGACAACTAATGGACAACTGTACATACTAATAAAGCACATGAAACATAATATTTTCAACATTAGTAATATAGGTTATGGAATATTACTCGGACCCAATGTCAAAACTAAACCAAAATATTGAGACAATTTTATCTTTATGCTTTCTTGACGTTATTACTACCTGCTGTATGAATATTTGTTTGCTCATAGCATCAAGTTTCCTTGGTCCTTTTGTATCCTGCATTAATAAAGAATGGTCAATTATATGGTTGGCTTCATTGGTGTTATGGCTCTAGGCTGAAATACAAAGTAAGCGGTTTATGCTTTGGTCTGGAATATGTTTTTTTTTTGTCTTTTCTCTCATTATTGTTTCTCTCACCTTTTAGTGTCCATGTTGACTGGTGTGTGGTACATTCTATTTTCTGTAGGTCCGTGAGCCAATGCCTGCTGTGTACTTCTTTCTAATTGATGTGTCCATGAATGCTGTTCAAACTGGTGCAACAGCTGCAGCTTGCAGTGCTATCATTCAAGTTATTGCAGACCTTCCTGTGAGTTCTATCTGCAGACAGCTTTAATATTGTATCAACCATTTATAACTGATAATTTTTGTGATGCTTAATGTCTTTGTTTGATTGGTTGGATTGAAACTCATATTGCTTCATCATACTCCATTTAGATTGGTACTTAAAATACCGAGACAAAACCTTCAAGATTCTTCAATCCTCCCTCCACGTGCTTCAAAACAAATAGTGGAAAAAAAACATTATAGTGAATTGTTGGAATTGAATGGGCAGTGATATGAAAAATCTATTTCTCACTATGTTGGACGTTACACTTAATTATAACAGCATAACTATCAATTCTGTAATTCAGTGATGTGTTTTGTTATTGTATGTGAGCTTTTTGTCTTTGGCCTTATTGTGAGTTTGTGATGCTTATATTTGATGGAGATCTGGCAACATACAGTTAATGCTGGAAGCTTTGTTTACTGTGCATTCCAGCTAGCTAAACTCCAAAGAGCACATTTGGCATGCAGGAATTACAATTCCATTCCATTGGAATGAGGATTCCTATGTTTGGTATGAAAAAAGACATGGAATGATGATTCCATTTTGAGCATTGGTTTTATAGGGTAAATAATGACCATTTCCTCCTAGAGAAGTGAGAATGGTGATTCCTGGCAACCAGGAATGAGTTAATTTTTTTTATTTCCTTATTTATCTTCATTATTTATTGTTATCGCTCCTTTCTGTGTTGATTCCATGCAGCAAACATGCTGTGCAATGTGGTACAGAGCTTATGATTAAATCCTTAACAGGTCAAAAGTTAAAACTGAGTGAGACTCAGAGGGTGTGGGACTTAAAAAGATAGAAATATATCATATTTTTGCTTTACCTTTCCTCATTCAATGAGTGAACCCATAATAACGGCTTTGCTTGGAGGTAGCAAATCTATATCAGATCTATTTCCCACAATTAGTTGGTGGATGAACATGTATTAATGAGTTATAGGACTCATTCTCAACCAATCTACTTTAATTTTTTTTTTAAACCAACTATAGGAGACTTATGAGATCAGAAATATTGAAATGATAGTACACATATATGTTTGTTTATATTGGACAAACAGATATTTATCGCTTTTGTGTTTATCTTTGTTGTTGACGTTGTTTTTCTGTTTTTTGTTTAACCACTCTTTTGTTTGTCTTGGTCATCAGGAATCTAACTGAATTTCTACGTAGGATGCTTGGTGGATTTTTGTTTTTTGTGTTTCAATCAGTGATTTTTACAAATATCTCATTTTCTTTGACATGCGCTTGCCACACATAAATATGAGAGACAGAACATTTTATAACTGGTTTGGTTGATCTTGTTGCTGCAGGAAGGTCCTCGTACACTGGTGGGAGTTGCAACATTTGACTCAACAATTCATTTTTACAACTTGAAACGTGCTTTGCTGCAGGTAAAATTAAATACATAACTACACATATATTGATTTTCCTTTTGGAAGTTTTTGTTGTGAATTCCTGTTTTCGTTCAGTTTAAATGTTTACTTAAGGCTATTTCCCCTGATATGTGTGTTATGTGTAGAGCAAGCTCAGAATCAGTACCTCATCTATTCTTACATTGTTCTGCTGCTGTTTCTTTATGGAATTCTTTGTTTGGCATTTTTGGTGAATGTTAGGTGTGCCATGGCCCCTGGGTCCCTGGACCAGTTTTTGATGATTAGCTTTAATGGTTTTGGTAGAAGTAAAGAAGCTAAATTTTTGTGGCAATGTGCAATCTATGCTACACTACACCTACACTTTGGTGCATTTGGTTGGAGCGTAGCTCTTATATCTTTAGGGAGGTTTCTTTGGATCAGCTGCTTATTTGGGATAAGATTAGGCTTTTGGCTTCTATATGGTGTAAAGAACATTGTCTTGTAAAGGGGGTTTCCCTTACAGATATGTTGAGGGATTGGGCAGCTATGCTTCATTGATGTTTTTCATTTTTCTTTGTTGTTTGTCTTTTCTTTTTACGTTAAGGAGGATCCCTTATCCTCCAAACTTTTTGTATTTATCTTCTCTTCGTCTTAATGAATTTCTTCTTTTATAAAAAAAAATCAATTTAAATGTTTAATTTGATATTTTTTTTTCAAGTTGAATATGTGGAGTCAATGAGGGATAGGTTAAAATTGTAATTTTTGTTTGTTGGCATATGTTGGGATTAAGCCCACAATTTTATTGCATACTTCAGCATTCTACAGACATTTGCATCAGTCTCTGCATATGTCTGCTAGGTTCTATTTATCATGTTCTTTTATTTTGATTATTAATTTTAAATGTCAAGAGTTTCTTAAAGGATCCTGGCATGATTGGCAAATCAATTAGAGTCTAATATTCATTATAATATTCCACCTTGCAATCTTGACTGAGGTCTCTATTCAACTTTTGGTGGCTGTGAACACCCATTTGTTTGGGTGGGGAATGTACCTTTTTTACAGGCCTTTCCTCGCCTTTATCATTTGTATTCTTTGCATAATTCACCCATCCAAAGTTTTTCCTCTATTCTTTTTAATCTTTCTTTGGTTTTTCACTTTAGAAGGATCCTGAATGATAGAGAGGGTAATGATGAGCTTCAATTCCTTCTGACTTTACTCAACTCTTTTTTTCATTCAAGATAGGGGGTTTGGACTATTGACTTTTCTGGATTACTTTTCTTATTTTCAGTTTCTAACTCATTCTCCTTATAGGGAGAATTTTTTTCTTGACAAACCCATTTGGAAATCTAGAACTCCCTTTAAGTTCAAGTCTTTTGTCTGGACAACAGTGTACTTGAGGATGAATACAAATGACACACTGAAGGTTAGTAGAGTTTCAAACTCACATATAGATTTCCTTTTAGTTAGGAAAACGGAAAGAAAGATTTGCAAGGATTGCAAAGTCATACCAAGAGAGAGCTTGACCACTCAGCATATGGTTTTGGATGTGCATGCTAAGAGGTGGGAAAGGAGAAATAATCAAGCTATAAACCCAAGGATTAAGAGTGGAAGCTAAGGAGGGAAACTAGTTGGTGTTTAAGAGAAATCTATTAGAAGAAGGGATTTGGAAGACATAAGGGAGTGCCAACCTTATGTGGGAAGAGATGGCTAGGGGGATTCTGAGGGTAGCGAAAGGAGTTCTTGGCGAATCAAAAGTGTTTGGACCTAAAAGTTAAGATTCATGATGGTTGGAAGAGTGTCAAGAAAAGGTTAAAATTAAAAGACAGTGCTTTAAACTTTTAAGCATTGCACCTTTGTAAAAGTTTTGAAAATTGTGAAAAATATCAAGTAGCTAAGAAAGGTACTAAGAAGGCAGTTAGCCAGGCAAAGCCAAAGCTTTTGTGCGGTTATATCAATCATTAGGCACCAAAAATGGGGAAAGACATATTCAAACTTGCCAAGGGAAGAGAAAGGAATGGAAAATATTTAGATAAGGTGAAATGCATTAAGAATGAAGATGGAAAAGTTTTGGTAATTCAAACCCAGAAAATTCAATATTAAGTTGATATAAATCTGCTCATATAATGTGATAAGAACTAGAAAATTGGAACTGAATTTCTGAATTGATTGAATCGTATTGAAGAATCCTCTGTGGGAAATGTTCCCAATTCAGAGAAAAAGATACAAGAATTGCATAAGAGAGAAAAAATGTGATAGAGAGAGAAAACAAGAATTGCCCTGCCAAGAATCAGAGAGCTTGGCCTCTCCCGGTCCAGTTCTAACTAACTACCTCATTTTCCCTCCATTTTCTCTATTTATTCAGTACTGTTACAATGGGTCCTAGCTAATACAACAGATCCTAATTAGTAGGATCAACTGGATCTGTATCCACCGGTCCATAGCCTAAAGCTGGCCCAATTGGCTTGGGTGGGCGTCTAACTCTTCGGATATAGGTTGATTGGATAGGAGGTCTAACATAATGTTTGTCTTTTTTTCATGTGTATGAGTTGGAGTAGAGGAAACTTTAGTTTTCTATTATTATTTATTTGCATTTTATGTTTGTTACCTGTGATTCTGTTAATGAAATATAAAACATGCAAATATTCCTTGACTACTAGTTTAGATAAATAGCTATGTGCAGTTCTAATTAATCGAGTCTCAGGCTGATTTTGAAATTTAACATTGGTAGCCGCTGATGCTCATTATTCCTGATGTACAAGATGTTTATACTCCCTTGCAAACGGATGTTATTGTTCCTCTGTCTGAGGTTAGTTTCAAATCTTTTCCTTGTAGACTTTTTGTAGTACATTGAGTTATCTTTAGAGAATGTATTTACATTGTTTTATTTTTCTTATTGTTGGTTTAGCCATTTGCGCTTTTACTAAATTGATTTGCTTCTCTCATGGTTAGTGTCGTCAACACTTGGAATTACTTCTGGAAAGCATTCCTACCATGTTCCAAAATAATAGAACCTCCGAGTCAGCCTTTGGTGCAGCTATTAAGGTATGGCATTTTGTTTTGAAGTAATTTATTTTTGGTTTGCACATGCAGATATATGAAATTGTCTTTGACTTTGGAATTTTATTTTGTGTATTTGGCCCTTGGGTGCTGAGATAGCTAAGAGATGGGATCAACCTTATATGTTTGTATAATTTCTTGCTTGTAAGATGTTCCCTACTTGTATACTTCCAGTGCTCCTAGGAATCCTTTTAATGATTTTTTTTTTATTAATCTCAAAAAGGAGGGAAGGAAAAATAAAGAAGTAACCAGTCCAGCAACCCTTAATTTCTTTTTCATCTTTTTTTTATAAATTTTTTTTTTGGTACACAAAATAAAATCTATTTTACTCATGCATGTAATTGTGTCGGATGCAAAAAGGCCATTATGGGTTTTTTCCCTCCCTTATCTGCTTCCCTTCTTCTTCTTCTTTTTCTTCTTCTTAAAAGCTGCTTGTAAGCAGCACTAAATATAATTGTCATAAGCTAAATGATGTTATGGGTAGTGGTATGAATACCAAAAGGTGTATAACACTTAAGTTCCATAGGGTGTCTTTATGTGGAATGCATGTAGGTTGGAGGGTTTTGTTATGTTATGTGGCTAGGTTTGTTTTTGTTTTTTGTTTGTTATTGTTTCTCTTTCTGGTCTTTGGGGACACCTTATCTTCTGCCTAGTTATCCCTTTTCTTCTTTTCTAATGGTGCTTTTCTTATCTTGTAAAAGCGCGTGTTGTTCTGTTGGACTATTGCTGGCATTTGTCATTATTTTACTATCATCTCACTGAGGTTTACAATTTGACATATGTTCCTCTAACCAAGACACATCATTATGTGCATATGAAAATGAGTTGATGCTTATACCAATGCTGTCTTCTTTTAGGCAGCTTTCCTTGCAATGAAGGACACTGGAGGAAAGCTGTTAGTTTTCCAGTCAGGTGAGCTTATAAGCTTGTATATTTCTTAAATTATTGACATTGATATTACATAATTGTTGCTTTCAACATGTTCAATTATTTGTGATTTCTTTTCCCTAAGTGGGGGGCTACGATGGAGGAATTGTCAAAATTCATTTGTTGATGTTCAGTTGTATGTTCAGTTGGGTCTTTCTTCTACTTATTTGTTCTCTTTCTTGTCATTCTTTCTTCCCATGATAAATGGCTCGTCTCCAGATTTTCTTTTCCTTTCCTGTCTTCATCCTCTTCTTTGTTTTTATCTTTTTTCATTTTTTGTTTCCCTCGTTTTCTCTGTAACAGTGCGTTTTATTATTCAATTCATCATTGAGTGTGTCTTGTGTTCATCATGATTGTGTTCTGTTGTTTTCAGTCTTGCCATCAATAGGCATCGGTGCCCTTTCTGCTCGGGAGGCCGAAGGTAGAACAAACATCTCTTCTGGGGAAAAGGTATTCATATCAATTTGGTTGTTGTTGTTGACTTGTTGGACTGATAGAATAAAATATATCAATTTGGTTGTTTTATCATTTATGGACATGTTTATAAAATTATGTTATGGCATTTCCTTTCTATAACCTTTAGCTTGATAGATGGTGACTTGTGATTAGTTCCTATATTTGCAAATCCCATAGAATTTAGTGGTAGAATGGGGACTGAATTTCATAGATGCTATATTAGATGCTTGATTTTATACAAATAATAAAGACATGTAAAATATATATTTTTATTGGTAAAACAACTGTTTTCGTTTCTAGGCAGAAGTTTGGGGCGGGGGGTTTCATGGATAACAACGAGTAGGAAAGATTTTGAGAGTTTCAGTTGAGTGTGATTTGGCGATTTCCCCCCCTCTTATGGTCAATTCACTTGGACAGTTTCTTTGGATAGAACTATGTTGTCCCATGTGGTACTGATAGGCTTTTGGTTTCCGGTGTCTAGGAGGAACCTTTTCCTACATGATAGTTCTCTCTTTCCCAGCTTCCGATCATTTTCCTATCATCTTGGAGTCCAGAAGAGTTTCTGTAAAACTAGAGAGAGAACCCAATTACCGTGAATGGACATAAGTAAGTAGCACTTATGTCTAAGTGTTATTTATAATTGAAGGGAGTGCATTCTTAGTTTCTATTTTTTAGTTTTAGTTTTTTTCCTGCTCGAGGGTACCTTGTCCTCATCCCTATTATACTTATTTCTCTTCTTTTTAATGTTACTTCTTTTTATATAAGAGAAAATAAATAGAAGGGACTATGTACAGCCTGTAGTACATATGTATAATGCAAGAGTACAGCTAGTATAGCTATGTATAATAAATACTAACAAGTAGAAATAAAAGATTTAGCTACTATTTCAACATCCCCTCAACTTGGAGCATATAGATCATATGTACCAAGCTTGTTACAAATGTAACTAATCCAAGAGCCTTTGAGGGACAAAGTAAATGCAATGTAGTTAATGGGGGAATGTAGTGCGTAGCGGCCACCCCAAAAAATGTTGTAGCGGCATAGCAGATTGCAAAGCGGGTGCTACAGCGAAGAAAGCGACTGCAATGAAAAAACTTCAAAAATTTGTAAAACACACATAATTGATGATCCTAGTAGTTTTAAAACTTTATACCATAGGAAGGGGGAAAAAAGTAGTAACAGGGGACTGTTGGAAGAGAAAAAAGAAGTTCAGGAATGACTAGAAAAAACAGATCAAGATTAACTAATTTATTATGAGCATAGCAGTAAAAACTAAACATATTTAGCAGTAATTATTACAATGACTCAGTGATCCACGAACACGAAGAGAGAAAGAATAGAACAAAACGGAGGACAAGTATACAGACAACTTTATTACAGAGCTGCAGGGGACTACTCCTTATTGGCTGAAGGAGAAGGAGTTGTGTGCGAAACTGGTTATAGAGCTGTGTGCGAAACAGTCACAGAGCTGTGTGCAAAGCTGATTGAAAGGTCGAAGGTCAGACCAACGTTGAAGGAGGGTCGAAGTGATGCCAAACAGTTACAGAGCAAGCCCTAAAATTGGTTTCAACAGAGAAAGCTGCTGTGTGAAACTGCATGCAGTGCTCTTTCTAAATGATTTCTGATCCCTAAATTAGTTTATGGGTGTCGGCGGACGTAAAAGTCCCTAATTTGTTGCAGCCCATTGGATGAAGGTGGGATTGTGAGGTTAAAACAGGGAATTTGGCTCCCTGTAGAATAGTGTCCCCTATTGCTGTTATTGCATCCCAGTGAAGCGGCCACAAGCATTCATGAGCGACCAAGAGCAGCTCTGCTCTGCCATGGCACGAAAGTGGCCGCTCCACTCTGCATCTGTATATCGATCACTTGTGTAGTTTCTTGTCCTCCACTATTGACTGCAAGCTGCTTCTGATTTTCCGCTCATATCAAACTTGTTATGAATTATGGGAAAAGGCTAATGTCTTGTACATTAATGATATTTAGTGTTTTCTATCTGTGACATGTTGCATCAATCGACTAGGTGAGGTTGGCTTCATGAATCAATCAATGGCCCTTGGGCTATATCAAAATCCAAATTTTCAATAAAACCATTTAGAGCAAGGTCTTTTTTTAGTGGTGTCTCCTAATGTTTTCTTAGGTCTTTCTCTACCCCTTTTAGTCGGACTATCTTTCATTTGATCCACTTTTCTCAGTGGAGTATCTGTTGGTCTTCATCTCACTTTACCAAACCACCTTAGGCGTGTTCTGTCATCTTTTTCTCAATAGGTGCTACTCCAACTTTCTCCCATTTACATTCATTCCTAATTTTATCTTTTTTTGTATGTCTATTCATCAACCTCATCATCTCATCTCTGCTACACTTATGTTTTTCTGTTGTTGGCACTTAAGTGTCCAACATTTACTACCATAGAGCCTCGCTGATCTTATAGATATACAACAACAACAACAACAAAAGCCTTTTCCCACTAGGTGGGGTCGGCTACATGGATCAAACGACGCCATTGTGCTCTGTCATAGACCATACTTTCAGATAAACCATTGATTTCAAGATCTTTTTTAATGATATCTTTTAGTGTTGTCAGTGGTCTACCTCTACCTCTCTTTAAGGGACTATCCTCCAACTTATCAATTCTTCTCACCGGAGCTTCTATTGGTCTTCTCCTCACATGACCAAACCATCTTAGGCGAGACTCTGTTATATTTTCATCAATGGGTGCTACTCCTACTTTCTTTCGAATGCACTCATTCCTAATTTTATCTCTTCTTGTATGTCCACTCATCCAGCGCAACATTCTCATCTCTGCAACCCTTAACTTATGCTCATGTTGACATTTTACCGTCCAACATTCGGTACCATAAAGCATTGCCGGTCTTATAGCTGTTCTATAAAATTTTCCTTTGAGTTTGATAGGCACTTTGCGATCACAAATTATGCCTGAAGCATTTCTCTATTTCATCCACCCAACTTGAATTCTATGTGTGACATCCCCATGAATCTTTTCATTACTTTGTAAGATGGATCCAATATACCTAAATTGATCCCCAATTTTCACCTCCAAAACATTGCTAACTTGCGTCTTACTGAACTTGCTTGCCAAAACCTTTAAACCTAACCAGCAAAAATTGTTCCAAAGTAGAAGGGCACACCCACTGCCCACGTAGCACCCTAAACAACTTGTTTGATAAGAAAGTGGCTGCCTTAAAGTGCAAGAACAAATGTCCGGTTGTTTCTGAATTAGCGCATCACATAATGCACATCAGGAGAAAGAGCAGTGTGAGGCGTATGAATTTGCAACACATTATTGGTATTAATCCTCTTTAGTGCCACTGTCTAGACAAATCCTCTAGGAACAGAACATTTCCTTCGTGCTCTTTTTTTAATTCTTCTTCTAGTTTCTTACAGAAGCTGAAATTTTTTGTTTCTCCAAAAGTACATTAACTTTAACTTATGCTGCTAACTCAACATTTCTCAAATATTAATTGTCATTCCTTTTTTTTTTCTAAATCTTTGGGTTGAAGAGAACTGTATCCTAGCTGCATAGCTCTGTGGTATGTTATGTGTTATTTAGTTTACATCTACATGTCCTGATATTGGCCATTGTTTTATCTGTTCTTCCTCCTAATAGAAAGGTGCAGATACTGATTTCTTCTGCAGATAATTTTAGGATATTCTTCGATCAAATTCATTCTTTTTGAATTTCAGGAAGCCCATAAACTACTTCAACCAGCAGATAAAGCATTCAAGGCACTGGCAATGGAACTTGCTGAGTATCAGGTGAATCTTGAGTATTTTTTCTTGGGATTCAGGCATTACTTTTATATCTAGTTGAGGTTACTGGTTGATTTTTCTTGTGAGCATGGTTAATGATCAGCTTGATATAGATGGGTTAAGTATTAGTATTTTGGAATATTGCAGGTCTGTGTTGATGTATTTCTCACTACCCAGACTTGTGTAGACATTGCTTCCATATCTGTCATCCCACGAACTACTGGTGGACAGGTATACATATACATAATTTGAATTGGTAGTGTTATCATTATTTGTGCTTAAAGAGATTGAAAAGAGCTGATTACTGTTTTTTGGATCTTTTCAGTGTTGATGAAAACGTAAATTAATTTTTTTAATCTGTTTTAATTCCTACATAAACCTGTCTGTCTGAAAATGCTGGAGATGGTTCAAACCACAAGCTGGAAAGCATGTTGTATGATAGGCTTCCTCACTTGCAGCTTTGATTTTTGTTGTTGTTGTTGTTTTAAATGTGGATTGAGGTGATGTGAAAAGAAAATAATGTATTACAAGTAGTGCCGCTTATAGGGAAGAAATAGGGACAAAAGGGAAAGGAATTGAAAAGTATATCATAATGACAAGCACTTATTGTATCTGAAGAAATTGGATGCATTAACTATAATCATAAAGGGTTTTGCAATGCCGCCATCTTCGTTAAAGCTTTTATGTTTTATCTTGAGTCAAAAGTTGATACCATATAATTCCTTTTAACTTACTAAATAGATTTATTTTAAGCTTTTATAGAATTTAACAAGTATTTATTTTGGGGAGGAGGGGGTGGGCGGCCATTATTTTGTCTAGTCATTTAAATTGTTTTTAATCTATTACACTTCAACTCTATTTAGAATACATTTATTGTCTGTCTTTCTTTCATAAAGCATTTTACATATAAGAGTTGCTATATGCTATACAAATAGAAGTTTAATGTGCTCCACACATCAGATTTTGAGATATTGAACTTCTTACCTTTTTCCAGGTCTATTACTACTACCCATTCTCAGCTCTTTCTGATTCTGCAAAGCTTTACAATGATCTTAGATGGAATATCACTAGGCCACAAGGTTTTGAGGCTGTAATGCGTGTGAGATGCAGCCAGGTAATCTGCTTGTTTCACTATTTTTGCTACCTCCTTCTCATGCAATATATAGACTTCAATTTTCATTTTATTTTTTGACAGGGTATCCAAGTACAGGAATACTATGGAAACTTCTGTAAACGCATTCCAACTGATGTCGACCTACCTGGGGTTTGTATATCTTTCTAGATGCTGGATATAACATGTATGGATATATGCAATCTTAAGCTTATGTTTAAAGTGTGTGAATATATGCTTGCACAAATGGATGTCTGAATGATATCAGGATCTGTTGGCTTTGTTAGCAGTTTAGAATTTAGATTGTATACTAACACAGACATGCTGACTGATGCTAAATCCATAGGTGAGATACAATTAAAGGTGTTGTTTAAATTCCTAGTCACAATTCTCTTGGGACAAAACAGTTAATATTTGGATTTTGTACAAAGGATTTGTAGTTGTGCAAGCTTGCTGCTACCAACTTTATATTGGGTAGATGCTATCAATGATTGTTGCTAATTATATTATGATGAGCTGTTTAGATTTAGTTAATATTTTGGGTCATAACTTATATGCATAAGATAAGTTAAGTAGAGAGATATTTACTTTAGAAAGAGAAAAAAAATCCATTCTTGATCCAATGTATTGACAGCCGTTTCTAGCAAAAATTTTGTCCATAGATTGTTCAAACTTGAGGGATAAATAGGGGAGTTGGCTTGAAGATTTCCACTTAATGAAGTTGGTTGATCTAAGGATTTGTAAAGTCATTGTTATTGATGGAGCCAGTTTTAGCAAAAGGTGTTAGATACCAGAAAACTGAGAACTGTTAAAGCTTTGAATTTTTTGTAATCTGTCATTTTTTTTTTTGGTTTGATAAAGTTTAGAGGGAAGGGAGGCTATCTGATTCCATGGTCAGGGCATGCTACAACCACAAGCCATAGCAAGGGCTTATAGTGGTACTTATCGATCGCCTACCAGGGTGGGATTGCTGGCAGCGAGAATCAAACCTAAACCTTACAAGCAAAGTTCTTTGATCATTTTCATACTACATTTAAGTGATCTGTTGGCCTATAATCAGGGTAGATATCATCAACCAACTTGCTAGGAAAGAAAAAAAGATAAAAGAAGGGGTGGGGAGAGTGCTATGGCTGGATTGGTTATCCCTAAAATAGATATAAACATGCTTTCATATGGTGTCTATATACTTACAGGTGTACGACATCATTCTTATTTTGTCCAGAACTAAAATTTCTCATGCATACTCCTGAACCAATATCTGTTGAGAACTTTCAGAATATTTGGGTTCTTGTTATGTTAGGAGTCTTATGATGTTAGTAGCCCTATTGGGTTTGGCTTGTACTAGTAGTACTATATATGTACTTGACCTAGAATATTAGTTTAAATAGGACGATTAGGTTAGTATTTTGAAACATCAGAATCCCATACTTCTGATGTGGGACTCAAGCCCATACCTTGCAATTGGGTTGTAACATTCCACCATGCACTGCAGCCCCAACACTCACGCGGGGTGGTTGTGCAGTAGCCCTTTGACTAGTCTCGGGGAACACTACAATGTGTCACCACTGGCGGCGCTGCACGTTTGCAACTGAGAGACGGTGGAAGGCTCTGATACCAATTGATATGAACCTTGGGAGAACCACACCCTTAAAGTTAGCTATTAAGGTTGGAAAACCCAAGGCCATATAAATCCCACATCAAAATCTCATACTTCCGCTATGGGACTTAAGTCCTATCGATAAGGTGTCAAAAGAGCATTAAATCTCTATTTGATAATCTGAGATTTATTCTGTAAATCAGTCTTATTGTATAGTTATTCTGTTTCCTTTTTTAGCTTAGTCTATTTTAGGTAGTTCCTTATTCTCATATATTCTTTCCTTAATTTAGGATGTTGACTTCCTTATTTTTAGTTGATCACCTGCTGTAATTTCCTATATAAAAATAGGAATCCCCGTACAGTTTTGATCATCAAATAATATTTCATATTTCAACTAGTCCCATACCTTGCAATTGGGTTGTGACAGATTCATACCAGCCCTCACTGCTAGCGGTGTCCAAAACATCTATACCAACCAAGAACCATACTAGTGGTGACCTCTATTGGTTGTGATTCTCACCAGCCCCTAGTCTCTAGTATTTAGACACTTTCCTCTCCAGCAGCACTGTGAACTATCATGTTTGGCTGTGCATCATTCCATCCCACATATGTTTAGTTTCTCTATGTTCCAGCCACAAGCCATTTTCAAGTTAGATTCAGTTTCCAAGAATTTTAGGTCTCTTGAATTCAAATTTGAGGTTATTCTTGCTGTTTGAAGCTTCCAAATGCTGTTTTTTTTTTTTTTTAATAATGAATTTGGAGAATATTGGGCCTTGTTGTATGATTGCTGGCCAGGAAATTACCACTGCATGTCTTTCCAGCGATGTATATTCCTCATTGGCCTTGCAACATTCCAACCAGTGTCTCCAGCGGTCCTGTGTTATCTTTCCAGCAATGTTTATGTGATTTATGGAGCCCACATTATATTTTTTTGTTATTTTCTTTAAGAGTGCTTATTTGTAACAAGCTGAGAGCTTAGTAATTTTCAACTTGAGGGGCAGTGCTAGAATATTAGGGTTCTTATTATGTTGGGAGTCTTATGATGTTAGTAATCCTATTTGGATGGGCTTGAACAAGGGTTACTAGTACACTTGTACTTAACCTAGAATATTAGTATAAATAGGACCATTAGGTTAGTATTTTGAAACATCATCTACGATACATTCAGAATATTATTGAGAGTCTCTTTTCCCTCTTTTCCTCCTTTTCCACCTAAACACGATATTTTCAACGTGAACAAAGTGTCTTATATACATCATGTATTAGGAATATTCTGGACAATGTATACCTAGTTCTGCACATACTAATGGACTGACAATGACATTTTTCATCTCATTTGTTTATAGTTTTGGAATCAACAATGGTTTGTTTTCCTTGATATAATTTTATCTTATTGTTTACTTTTACTTTAGCATCATGTTGGTTACATCAATTGTGTAAGAGTTAATAGATTGGAGTATTGTTTTTCTTGCATCAATTTCTTCTTAATATTGATCATTATTGGTCAGTATTTTTTAGTTAGTGATATTGTCAAGTCACTTGTGTTATTTAGTGCATTTTCTTTTACTACAATGGTACGTTCAACCTGTGGCCGGCTTTTTCTTTTTTGCAGATTGACTCTGACAAAACATTCATGGTAACTTTGAAACATGATGATAAGTTGCAGGATGGATCAGAATGTGCTTTTCAGGTATTAAACAATTTCTGTTTACCATCAGAAACTGTTTAGTTGCCGTGGGTTTAAAATTTCTATTCATTTTCTTCTGATTATATTATTATTTTTCATTATTCAGTGCGCTCTTCTTTACACAACTGTGTATGGCCAAAGAAGAATACGTGTCATAACCTTATCTCTGCCTGTCACTAGCATGCTCAGTAATCTATTCCGCGCAGCTGACTTGGACATTCAATTTTGTTGCTTCTTGAAGCAAGGTCTCTCATCTCCTCGATGTGCATCACCATTGTGATCTTTTTTTTTTACATGTGTAGCTGCTATATATTGACTGTTAACAGCTGTATATTTAATTTTGTTTGCTTTATATGTATATTGATTCCATGGTAGTGTCATCCTGTTCATATTTTGGAACATGTTGTGAGTAGAGTTTTTAGGTGGAATAATTTTAACACCTTTCCTCGTTTTTTCTGTAGCTGCAAGTGAAATTCCTTCAAAGCCACTCCCACTTGTCCGGGAACAAGTGACAAACCTTTGCATCAATGCACTATTTTCATACCGTAAATTTTGTGCTACAGTGTCCTCATCTGGACAACTTATTCTTCCAGAAGCGCTAAAGCTTTTACCTCTGTACACGCTTGGTATGCATTAATTCTCTTGCATTCTCTCATAATGTACTTTGTCTGAAGGATTGTACACACTATTTGTCATACTTCATTAATCTGTTACGTCTTTCGTTGAATGCTCTGAACAGATTGTTCTTTAAGCATCTTTTCTTTTTCTGTTTTGGTTTTTACTTTTCCACTTATGCACTAATAGTAATACACAGTCATGTGTGATCAAAATTCTTAAAATTAATAGCTACTCTCTTGAAGGAATTTTCCTGCATGTTATTAAATATATGTGGAGAGATTGCCACTTGTTTCTCCTTTAAAATGGTTATTGACTATGGATTATTTTCCTTTTTCTAATCATGTTTCAAGGAAGGATCTACTTGTTTTGGTTGTGAATTGAGGATGACTGTCAAAGTTGATAAACTTTTTTGCTTGATTTGTGATGATCAATCTTATTGGTCAAATTCAAAATGTTGATGATAGAGTCCGCTTGAGAAGGCCTGTACAAGTTGGTGATAATTTATTCTTCATTTCTTTTTCAGCATTAACTAAGAGTACAGGGTTGCGAACCGAGGGAAAGATTGATGAACGATCATTTTGGATAAATTATGTGTCCTCTCTCTCTACTCCTTTGGCCATACCACTTGTGTATCCAAGGATGGTGGCTATCCATGATCTTGACTCAAAGGTATATTGATTAATCATGTTCGAAAATATATAATTTGAGAAATTGTGATGTTGTTCCTATATTACAAATATTTTGATGAATTGCACATCAGTAAGTGCTTAATCAAAACTAGATAATGTTTCATATTTTGAAAATGATAATGAATTTAATTTTTCAAACTATGCATGAAGTACATGATGATATTTGATTAATATGGAATTTTTTGAGCATAATCTATACAATGAAAGCTTTAATGGTGGATTTTATGACAAATTCATCATATGTAGTGACTGAATTGTTTTTTCACTAGTGTCAATTAATCCTGACCTATATATAGATTACTTCTAGAGACACTTATAACTTGTTACAAATTTCAGGAAGATGAGGAATCGGTTATTCCTTCCTTTCTTCCTCTTTCTAGTGAACAAATCAGTGATGATGGAATATATCTTCTTGAGAATGGTCATGATTGCCTGATATATATTGGAGATTCTGTGAGTCCAGATATTGTGCGGAGACTGTTTGGTGTTGCCACTGTTGATGAAATTCCTACTTTGGTAATTCTATTTTATCCTGTTGTTTTTCCGTTCATCCGCTGTCTAATGACATATAATCTGTCAAATTGTACTACTAGCTGTAAATAAGCCTAATACTGGTTGATTCAAGGGAATTTTTATTACTACTATAAAAGGGGATTTTCTTTTTTGGTAGAAGAAGAAATTTAATTCAAGAGTGTTAGAATAGTTATGTATATTATACATGTGATAGATATATGTGTTTATTGTATTTAATGTACATCTATAATTAGTGCTGTAATTTAGGAATAGTCTTGGAGACTAAGCTATGTAATTAGTATTGTCAAGAACCAACTCTCTCAAAAGCTTAAGCTGATAGGTGGAGGCTCATGAATGATTTTATATCTCTAACACCCTCCCTAACGCAAGAGCCATATGGGCTTGAAGAGTGGACAATGCATAGGCCCACTATAAGAGTTAGGTAGATAGTATTCTCTTAATTTAAGTGATTTCGATTTAAACCTTTTTATTTATATTATTCTCTGAATCTCTAATAAATTAACATATCAACAATAAAAATAGTAGTGTGTTGCAGCAATTTGACGTCAAGAATGCTTTCCTACATGGCACCCTTGAAGAAGAAATTTACATGGAAGTCCCACCTGGGTTTAACTTTGAGGAAGGCAAGGTTTGTAAGCTAAGGAAGGCTCTCTATGGATTGAAACTGTCCCCTAGGGCCTGGTTTGGCAGGTTTGCTACGGTGATGAAGGCAATGGGGTATAAACAAAGTTCAGCAGATCACATTTTGTTCATTAAGCATTCAGCTTCAGGGGGAGTTACTGCACTAATTGTCTCTGTGGATGATATAGTTGTAACAGGAAATGATCAAGCAGAAATGGACATCCTAAAAGGGTGTTTGTTAAGAGAGTTTGAGATTAAAGAGCTAGGCAGATTGCCTTGAGGTGGCACATTCTCATCATGGTATTTTCATCTCTCAACAGAAATATGTGCTGGATTTATTATCTGAAACTGGTAAATTAGGATGCAAACCAGTTGAAACTCCTATTGAGAAGAATCACAGACAGTGAATCTGTTGAGGATGCAACCGTGGACAGAGAATCTGATAGGGTAACTAAAGATTACTAGCAAGAAAATATAGAACTGTAGTATTATTGATGAACCGAGCAGTATCAAGGAGATACAGAGTTTACGAGAAACAAAGAAAATGGCTACAATTGAATAACTAAGCAATTCGAGAGGCTTAGTTCTCTCCCAAGGTTCCCAAAGTCCAATTCCAGCCTGAAAAGTATTTCCCTCCAAAATGCTACTTATAACTCCCTCACCTCAGCAACCGTTTCCTCACTCCCCACTTGACTACTACTGCCAACTAGGCAGTGGTTAGTTACAATTTCTCTCTCATGGGGAATGATCCTGTGCATCACCTTTCTTGAGCCAATTAATGGGCTTCCACTTTCCTCTCTCGTAGAATTTAGTCTAAATGGGCCTAATGTCCGCATCAGAATCCTATCAAAAACTGGGTGGAAAATTAATCTTTTTGTCTCATACCAGGCCAGACATAGCTTATGCAGTGGGAGTGGTACGTCAGTTCATGCATAATCCCAAAGAAAATCATCTTAGAGCTGTTTACTGCATTCTGCAGTACTTGAAAGAAACTCTTGGAAAAGGAATTTTATTTACGAAAGGGGAGAAAATGACCTTGGAGACCTATACAGACGCTGACTATGCTGGATTCGTAGATGACACAAGATCCACCTCCGGATACTGCACTTTTCTTGGAGGAAACTTAGTAACTTGGAGGAGCAAAAAACATAACGTTGTTGCAAGGTCAAGTGCAGAAGCAGAATCCCAGGCTATGGCCTTAGGAATTTGTGAACTCCTATGGCTGAAAATAATTCTAGATGACCTAAAGATTGGGTGGAATGGACCTATGAAGCTATACTGTGATAACAAGTCAGCAATAAACATTGCACATAATCCAGTGCAACATGATAGGACCAAGCATGTTGAAGTAGACAGACACTTCATAAAGGAAAAGTTGGATAATGGGACAATCTGTACACCATTTGTATCCACAGGAAATCAGCTGGCAGATGTTCTAACAAAAGGATTAAGTGGCTCTACATTTCAATCTATTATTAGCAAGTTGGGAATGGATAACATCCACTGACCAACTTGAGGGGGAGTATCAGAATCCCACCGTTATATTATTTCCTTTTACATGGGGGTTTTGGTCTAGGAGAGTCTAATGAGGAGGGTAAAGCTATTCTAGATTTTTCAGTGGCTTTCAATTTGACGATAGCCAACACTTGTTTTAGAAAGCGGGAAGAGCACCTTATCACGTACAAAAGTGGGCTTTCTTGCTCACAAATTGACTACTTTTTGGTAAAGAAGAATGACAGAAAGATGTGTAAGGATTGTAAAGTCATACCTGGGGAGAGCTTGACCACTCAACATAGGTTGTTGGTTCTGGATGTAAGAGTTAAGGGAAGGGCTAGTAGAAGTCGTCATGACAAAAACCCAAGGATCAAATGGTGGCAGTTAAAAGAAGAAAAACAAATAGTATTTAAGAAAAATCTTTTAGATGAAGAAATTTGAGAGGCACAGGGAAATGTTGATGGTATGTGGGAAGATATGGCCAGGGGAATTCTTCGGAAGGTAGCAAAAGTAGTTCTAGGAGAATTAAAAGGCTTTGGACCTAAAGATAAAGAATCGTGGTGGTGGGAAACAAATGTTCAAGAGAAAGTTAAAACGAAAAGAGAGTGCTTTAAAGCATTGCACTCATGTAATAATAAAGAGAATCGGGAAAAATACAAAGTAGCAAAGAAAGAAACTAGGAAGGTGGTCAGTGAGGCGAAATCTAAGGCTTTTGAGGGGCTTTACCAATCTTTAGGTACCAAAAATGGGGAAAAACGCATTTATAGACTTGCTAAAGGTAGAGAAAAGAAGACAAGAGATTTAGATCAAGTGAAGTGTATAAAGAACGAAGAGGATAGAGTTTTAGTTACACAACAGGAGATCAAGGAAAGATGGAAAAGTTATTTTCACAAGTTATTAAATGAAGAATATAGAACAAGTGGAAACTCTGAGATTGTAAAAATTAGTGAGGAAGACCAAAATTTTACCTTTTATCGTAGGATTCGAGAATTTGAGGTAAGGGAAGCACTAAAGAGAATAGACAATGGGAGGGCGATTGGACCAGATGATATTCCCATTGAAGTTTGGAAGTGTTTAGGGGAGAAAGGCATAACCTGGCTAACTAAGCTGTTTAATGAGATTTTGAGGTCTAAAAGAATGCCGAATGCGTGGAGAAGAAGCACTTTGGTCCCTATCTACAAGAATAAAGGAGATATACAAAATTGTGCTAATTATAGAGGGATAAAGCTCATGAGCCACACTATGAAACTATGGGAAAGAGTAATCGAACGGAGATTAAGACAAGAGACTCACATTTCGGAGAATTAATTTGGTTTTATGCCAGGGAGGTCAACCATGGAGGCAATATACCTTATCACGGGGTGATGGAAAGGTACCGAAAGAAACAAAAAGGCCTCCACATGGTGTTTATTGATCTGGAAAAGGCTTATGATAGAGTGCCAAGAGAAGTTCTTTGGAAAGCACTAGAGAAGAAAGGAGTTCGTGTTGCTTATACTCGAGCTATCAAGGATATGTATGATAGGGTCACGACTTGTGTGCGAATGGATGGCGGGGTCATAGAAGATTTTCCGCTTATTGTAGGATTACACCAAGGGTTAACTTTGAATCCATATCTTTTCACCTTGATTTTGGACGTACTTAGTGGACACATCCAAGATCCAGTGCCTCAATGCATGATTTTCGCAGACGACATAGTCCTGGTGGAAGAGTCGAGACAAGGATTAAATGATAAAATAGAGCTATGGAGAGAAGCTTTAGAATCACATGAGTTTCGACTAAGTAGGAGTAAAACAGAATATATGAAATGTAAGTTTAACAAAAGGCGATCTAGCTCTGACTTGGAAGTGAAAATTAGTGATCATATTATTCCACAAGTTGAACGGTTTAGGTATCTTGGATCTATTATACAAAATGACGGAGAGATTACAGGAGATGTAACTCATAGGATTCAAGCTGGGTGGACAAAATGGAGAAATGCTTCGGGTGTTATTTGTGACCGCAAGATACCTCTCAAGCTAAAAGGAAAATTTTATAGAACAGCTATAAGACCGACAATGCTTTGTAATTAGAGAATGTTGGACGGTAAAATGTCAACATGAGCATAAGTTAAGGGTTTGAGAGATGAGAATGTTGCGCTGGATGAGTGGACATACAAGAAGAGATAGAATTAGGAATGAGTGCATTCGAAAGAAAGTTGGAGTAGCACCCATTGATGAAAAGATAACAGAGTCTTGCCTAAGATGGTTTGGTCATGTGAGAAGAAGACCAATAGAAGCCCCGGTGAGAAGGATTGATAAGTTGGAGGATAGTCCCTTAAAGAGAGGTAGAGGTAGACCACTGACAACACTAAGGGATATCATTAAAAAAGATCTTGAAATAAATGGTCTATCTGAATGTATGGTCTATGACAGAGCACAATGGCATCGTTTGATCCATGTAGCCGACCCCACCTAGTGGGAAAAGGCTTTTGTTGTTGTTGTTGTTGTTGTTGTTGAATAGGACTCATTGACCCTTAATTATAGGAATTGATAGTGGGTACAATGATGAGCATTAGTTTAGGAGTTTCCTTTTTTTAGATTACCTTGTATTCTATTTAAGAGCACATGCTTTTCTATCAATCATATCAGAAAATAATCTTCTGACACATCCAGTAAATCAAACCTCCTAACCCAGCTCTCATTTCCTGTAATATCATCATCCTTGAGGCATTGTTATAACCTCGTATTTTAGGTCACGCGACTTTTTATATTGTTGAAAGCAAGGGTTATTGTAATCATGTATGCAAAGTTTTTCTAGTACTTTATTTTCCAGAACTGGCAATGCAACGTTAACAATTTTATTTTATCAGTTTGTATTGCAGCAATATGATAATCCACTGTCAAAGAAGTTAAATGAAGTGGTAAATGAGATACGGCGGCAAAGATGTTCCTTCCTCCGGTAAGTTAATTCTTTTGACAATTATAGTATATTTGAGACCTTGGTGAATAACCTTTATATAATTTGGTGACTAAATGAAATTTAAATTTTAAATAAGTTTTTATCCTTTCTGGCAGGTTTAGGTTGTGCAAGAAAGGAGATTCATCAGGTCATATTTTTAAGCCATATTTTTAAGAATGCAGCTGAGTGCAAGCCATATTTTTAAGTATTAGCATGAACTGATGAAAGTTAATTGTGAAGATGAAACCACATGACATCATTCACTAACCCTATTGGCAATGTTTCAATTATTTTTGGGGTCTTTTGGAAAAGTTGACTGTTTCAAGTTGCGTTGTCTTTAAACATGTACTTTACTCTGTTCGGTAATATTTGCTTCTTGAATCAGAGCTCTATGTTTCATACTTCTTGGTACTTGATGTCCAAAAATTAAGGATCTCCACTAAATTATCTTAATATTCACACCACAAAGCAAGCTTTTTCATTAAAAAAAAATCATATAACCAAACACATCAGTGTGGTGGTTTTTTGTTTATTTATCTAAACCTTTTCTTTCACTTTCTCTTGTGACCCACTTGTTTTGACCCTAGCATTCTTCCAGATTTAGGAGACATTCTCAATGGTTCCCTTTTTCTTTTCATCATTTATTGTGGCAATTTCCAAGGAGGTTGCTTGGGTATGTGGACCTTTATTAGGTTGGTCCCATGGAACAATCCTTGTAATATAGGCTGTATATAATAGAATCAACTGATTAAGTTTATGCTCACCCCACCCCCTTTTTGTTGGTTTATTTTACCCAATGATTAGTGTAATCAAATGAGAGCAGTTTTGATTGCTAGGAATCTAGTGTCAATGCGAGTTACCTCTTTGTGCTATTTTGTTGTGATTAATTACCTGTCATGACCAAAACACCATTTCTTTTACGAAAAAAACAAATTGTTTGTGGTGGGAATTTTATTGGGAAGTGTTGAAATTATAGGGAAAAGATAGAAAAGGAGGAAAAGAGAAAAATAGTATATTTGATTTATAATGAGATGTGTGTTTAAGACACCTATTTCTACTAATTATCGAGGTCAAGCACTAGTGTAGTATAACAAGTACAAGCCCAACCAAATAAGACTATTAACATAATAAGACTTCTAAAACAATAAGAATCCTAATATTCTAACATTTCCTTGAAGCTAAAGCTTACTAAGCTTTCAGCTTGTTACAAATAAAAACACTTAAAATAAAAGCACTAACAATTAGGGATTTTTGTCAAAATTTTTGAGTTCAGAAGTAATATGGCATATTTTGACTTAATTAACAACTTGTATGCTTAATTGTTCCTAAAATGAAAATATTATTATGAAATCATAAACTTTAATTTTCCCTTTATATTACTTAGATGTTTAGATGCTGCCAGGTGTACATTGATCCGAATTAGGCTCATATCTAGAATCAACCATTGCATGCTATGCATAGTTCTCTGTTGGGTTGGTAACTTGGTATGGTATACTAGTTTAGAATAGGAAGTCTTCACATAGAAAAAAGAAATCTGTGTACAATTTTTATGGTTGATATTGTTCTTGTTTCTTTTAAACTGAAGCTATCTTGCTATGTATCAGGAATGTTATTCTTCTCATATTTGGTAGAAGACTAGTTTAGAATAGGAAGTCTTCACATAGAAAAAAGAAATCTGTGTACAATTTTTATGGTTGATATTGTTCTTGTTTCTTTTAAACTGAAGCTATCTTACTTGCTATGTATCAGGAATGTTATTCTTCTCATATTTGGTAGAAGACAAGAGCGCAGGTGGCTTCTCCTATGTAGAGTTTCTTATCCATGTCCATAGGCAAATCCAGAACAAAATGACATCATGAGGAATATATACCTGCTTCTTTTTAGAATGCTTTTACACCTAAATGATAGAGCGAACCCCAAGGCAGGTGAGATTCTGCCTATTTATGCGCATTCCCGGACAGCACAAGTTTTGCTATATAAGTTTTGTTAATGTTCATGTATAAAATTGATGTTGATAATAGTTGAATAGCTTATTTTTATTGCTTTTTTAGTTTGGTTCTTTCTTTTCTTTTTATTTATTTAAGAGTAAACACTTATTTTGAGCCTCTAAAGATACAAGTGACATCACTTTAGTCCTCTAATAATTGGTGACATCAAATTGATCTTTCAATGTTAATTTTTGACATCAAATTGGTCTTTCAATGTATTTTTTGACATCAAATTGATCCTTCAATGACATAAAACGGTCCTCTAAAAGGATCAATTGATGTCACATAATTATTAGAGAACTAAACTTATGTCATTTGTATTTTTGGAGGACTAAAATAAGTGTTTACTCTTTATTTAATATGTTCTTTACTTCCTTGTAAAACTTGTTTTACCGGCAATTATATGTTTTCATGGGAAACATTATTACATGTGTGTAATTTTTAATAAATTGATGTAAGGACAAAGAAAGGTAAAAGTATTAATAAAAGAATTGAATTGCAGTTTGTAAGAACATATTGTTTGACATGCATTTGCAATCATCTACGATTTATGGTTAAGGTGCATAATAAATTTTAGTATACATAGCCAGCCCCAGGATTCAGGAATTAATTTTAATGATTGTAACAAATTCCCATTTTATCATTAGACTTCCTATACCAGAAAGCCTACTAAAGCAAAAATAAATAAAAATTGTGCAACCTTGTTGGAATATAACGTGTGTAATTTTTAATAAATTGATGTAAGGACAAAGAAAGGTAAAAGTATTAATAAAAGAATTGAATTGCTCAACCAAAAAAAAAAAAAAAGAATTGAATTGTAGTTTGTAAGAACATATTGTTTGACATGCATTTGCAATCATCTACTTTATGGTTAAGGAGCATAATAAATTTTAGTATACATAAGCCAGCCCCAGGATTCAGGAATTAATTTTAATGATTGTAACAAATTCCCATTTTATCATTAGACTTCCTATACCAGAAAGCCTACTAAAGCGAAAAAAAAATTGTGCAACCTTGTTGGAATATAATTCTACCAAACGAACTGTTATGACCGTGTAAAGTTACACAGGCGATTAGGCGCAGATGCTGTTGCCATCAATCAGTGATATATATATTTTGTACAATCCCGGCACGGATGTTTGAACCAATGTTTGAAAAATCGGACCGGCTGGTCCGACCGTGACCCGCGTATCGTTTTGGCCATTGAATCGGGAAGAACCGACGACCCGGATGAATCGGATCCGGTTCTTGAAAATTGGCCAATTCAATCTATTTTTTTGAATTTTTTATTATTTTTTCAGATTTTTAAATTAGTTTTTTAGGATTTTTTTCACATCTATCTTCTAAAAGTCATAATTTTTTACTTATTCGTCCGATTTGAATGCATTTTATATCAATTTCATGTAGCTTTTTAAGATTTATGCGATGGAAAATGAACTAATAAAGTTAGACCAATTGATTTTTAAAAAAATTAATAATTATTTTCATAGTAATGAATATTTTTAAAAGAAATAATTATAATTATTTTTTTAAATAAAAATTAAACCCTAATTTTTTTTTCTTAAATTCCTGTTACTCTCAAAATAAGGCTATTTTAATTGAATATGTATATAAATAATTATTTATATAATTATAATTATAATTATAATTATAATTATTACATCATCCGGTTCGATTACCGGTTCAACTGGTTCGACCAATCGAACCATGATCCGGAGGTCTCGCCGGTTCGATCTCCGGTCCAGTTCTTAAAACATTGGTTTGAACCTTTGAATTTTTATTAAGTATTCAAACTCATTACTAGTCCACTCCAAGTGGCTTAGAAGATATTCTTCTTAGATCATAAACATTCTTCCCGCACAATATAAATATTTTGAGTGAATAATTTACATGAGTTTTGGGGATGTTGAACTTTATGAACTTTAAATCTTGCATAATATTCATTGAATGCGAATTCGTGACCAGTCAGGTAAATGGTTCGATATCATTGAAATTCTAGTTTATATTTTATCAACACGCCCAATTCACTTGATAATGTTCTGTATTTTTGTCTAAACATAATGTGAAAATCATGGTACAAGAAAAATACTATAAATAAAAATCTATTAGAATTTATATACAGAATGATGATTCATGATACAGTAGCCAATTATTGTTCATCCATAATTCTAGAATATGTAACTTAACATTTGTAGAATATACATGTTACATTTAGCTTTATCTAAAGAAGCAACATTATTTTGTAATAAATTATGTATATTATAAATTCGGTATAAATATTAGGGTAACTTTTTTTTTTTAAAAAAATATCTTCAACTCTACACCTTTGCAGTTTGCCTCCAGAATTTTCAATTGGTGTAATTTACATTGAATATCTATCTAAATGTGTAACTTCCAGACAAGTGTTTTCCTCCCCTTATGAGATCTCAAAGGATCCAAGACAAGCTGGGATTCCATATTCATTCCCCCTCAAGCTTGAGGAGACATGTTAAAGGAAAATTATCCCTCAATGTCTGAAGAAACAAATTCGTCGTAGTGTGGCGACATTGAAAATAAACTTGGGCACCAACAAATATGGAACTCGTGCTGCAAATGTTCCTCCTAATTTCTACTTAATTCCTTTTCCTGTAACTAGCACAATAATTACCCTTAATTCTTGCACTTCTGTACATATGCCCTGAGACAAAAAATGGAATACGGTCCTTTTTTTTTCTGTTCAAATCTTTAGCTTCCTTATGCACACGGTTTTAAATTATGCCAGTAATTAAGAAGACATTTCATTAGTTACATTTTACCTTTTTATTATTATTATTGGGTTGAGCTGACATCAAAGTTCAGCAAATTAGAACCATCTTGCAACTACTGTTCCAATAAATAGTGCCTTTCGCATAGTATGTTAGTACCAACATTCATTTGTGTATATTAATCATATCTAAGAATTCAAGGTGACACATTCAAATTAGAGTGAAAATTGTTTGAAATACTAAATTAATTGAGAAGGCACCCAGTAGAAACAAGAAGGTCACCAAAAATTATAAAACCAAGGGAATGACCTAGAGTGGATTATGCTTAAAGCAGATGATTTCTACAATGAGCATCAAATCAGTTGCCACATAGGACCAAAGATAGGTCTAAGTTAATTCTGTCTTGGACAGTGGAAGATCTAGAGCAGTCCTTGTAGTTGCTAAACCCAGGGCATGATGAGATTGCCTCACTGATCTCACTGGCTGAAGAAGCATTACTTCTGTGAGAGGAAGGATGGGGCAATGAGATCGACAATGACAACTCACAACCTCCTACATCTTCATCTTCTGCATGTGCCCTCTTATTAGTGTTCCCAAGTTCATTCAAGGGCTGTGAAATGGGCTTTCTATCATTTAATTTGGTAACCTGTCCAACGATGGGAAAAAGAACACCCATAAAAAACTGACATGGGTGTGTTTTTGCACAAAAAACATATATACGTATTAAATCGATTACTTCTTCTTAATCATATATACTGATATACAAGAAGAGGGAATATTAAGAGAGAAAAGCAAGTCGTTTTTGAAAACAAATCACCATACTTTAAATTGAGAATTTTCACTAAAGAAAAAAGCTCACATTTTAATAGAGTAAGCTCCTTTTCATTCTTGGCTTTTAGTAGAGGTGTTAATTTAGGTCTGCTTGCGTCGGGCTAAGCTTATTTCGGGCCGGCCTACAATGGATGTAGGCTAACAAATAGTCAGCCCAGTCCATGCGGGTTGCAGGCTAAATTTTTTTTTCTTTACTTTTTTCGTCTATATAATAATAAGTTATCAATAAATTAAATTTCTACATCAATCAAAGCTTACAAAAATCATGTACGCAAATTAGATACAAGTATAATATATTATATTAAGTGTCATCAACATAAACAGTGAAGATTTACTACATTGTTTTTGACATAAACGATTTAGGATATATCTATGAAACATTGCTTGAACCATAAATTAATCAATTTAAGGAATTAGCATAAATTAACATCATATTTCAAGTAGAGAAAAAAGAAAGGCTTATATGTACTCACTAAATTTGATTTTTTTAAAAATCTAAATAAAGCTAGTCAAATAAAAATATGAATAAAAAATAATAAAATTAAATATATAATAAAAAAATAACATTTCACATAGTCAGGCCAGTGGCTCCGGCCGATCCATTGCGAGCCGGCCCACATCGGGCCAGCTTATTTTCAGATTGGGCTAGGCCAGCCCATAATTAATTTGGACTAAAATTTTCTCAATCTAACTCATACTTATTATCTAGCTATTCAAGCTCCTCCAACTCAACCTATTTTAACAAATCTAGCTTTTATGGGGGAAGTTGAGGTAAGCCTTATTATTGAAAAGGTATTTTACGTATAAATGCAATGAACGGTCACTATGAATTTCCATTTGACCTGCCATAGCAAAAAGTTGAACCTGTGAATAAGTAAAAAGTTGGAGAATTTAAAAAAAAAAAGAAAAAAAGCAGAGACAGCTTAAAAACCAACAGAATCCCATTTAACAGAGAACGCGATCCCAAAAGTAGTGAATATTGAAGAGGCAAAAGGTAAGATCTTACTGGTCAAAAGTGAAGTGTATTGGACTTAAATGCCTAAATGGGCTCTCTCTCTCGTGGTAGTGAAATAAAACCCACAACCAACGTCACACTCTACCCAAGCAAAAAAGCTAGTAGGATAATAAAGCACCAAAAAGAGAGAGAAAGATAGTTTGCTTTTTGTATGGTATAGGTACCTGGAGCAAATCAGATTCTTGCTTTGGACATTTGAATGAACTGAGGTTGCCAAAATCTTGCAGCAGAGGGAATGCTATGGAATGGGGTTGGGTCTGCCTTCTTGAACCAAGACAAATCTCCTTTATTCCCTTCTGCTCAGCCATGGCCTGCAGGTAATCATAAAAGGAGTACGGATTTGAGTCTGTTTCACATATTCTTTGGCTACATTGCAGGCTCCCTGAGAGGCAACTCGTCTTCTCGATTCTAGCTCTGTGGAGAATCCAAACGAAAAGGAGTTTAAAAAAAAAAAAGCAAAAGTTGGTTCAGAAAAGCAAAAGATCAAGTAAAGACCAATCCTTTTTTGTTTCTTTCCCACACTATACCACTTTTTTTGTCGTTTGAAAAGTCTGATATTATTTCAAAGGAAAAATAAAGCGAAGCTGACCTTTTTTGGGAGAAATTGCTGTAGCTGAAGATGGAATCAGATTCTTTTCCAATTGGTTTTAAATAAGAGTGAACACCAACATCATTTATTTCATCAACACACCCATCATCATGCTCCTCAAAAGATTGTCTTCTATGTTGGGTGGAAGTCCTATCTGTCACAGATAAAGCAACAAATTGAGGAAATGAGATTGTTTGGTGGAACTGGAAGCAATAATTAAGAGTAGATGGGTCCATATCATTAACAGCACTTTGATTTGAACACAAGCCAATAATGAACTCATTTTAGATGAAGAAAACAGAAAAGTTGTGGGTTTCATCAAAATACCATTATAAGAAGATTTAAAAAGTATATATTGGTTTACGTTTATCATTCTTCCTTGTCTATTCTGGCATCAACTAGATACGAAAGGGACTAATAAATGAACAATGCAGATGCAGATTTCCCAAACTATGCATAAAGGCTAGCTCATAGGCTTTGATTTTGAACTACAAATAATTACCAATAAAGGAAACAACGATAGAGTCTGCATGCCTTCAATGCATAAAGCATCTACAGTATTCACTATTCAATGTACGACATGGATGATGGATAAATAGGACTTCTATTAGGCAGAAGCATAGGCAGACGAGAAAGGAAGAAGAGGAGTATAAAAGAGCCATGATCATCAAGAAAACTAAAGCTACTTATTGGACACGTGCTTTGCAGTAAAGAAGGTCAAACAACGTTTGGTACCTTGTCTGCTCAAGTCACCTCTCATGCTTCTGTACATCTGGTTTGGAAAAGTGAGAAACCCAATAAACAACACCAAATAATAAGAGACCCAGTAAAATAAAATGTAGTTTTGAAAGCAGATGGAGGAGGAAAAATAAATAAACTAAAAACAACCTGAAGATGGCTCTTGACATGTGAAATTGTGAGCCCTTTTACATCCATCAACTGAAGAACAAGCTTAGGGGTAGCCTCTGCAAAGGAAAAAAACACAAATGGCAAATCTTTCATCAGAAAATCATCATAGTAAAAACGAATGTAGACCTAATAAAACCGAAAACCTATACATAAGAAACAGGTCAGAAAAACAGTAAGAAAATGGGGAGCATAGTATACTTACTGTGATGACCTCCAAGACTCTCAATGGCATAAACAAAGCAACGATGGAGTTCAGGGGTCCATCTTAAACGAGGGACTTTCGATCTTATATACTGCCTCACTGCCCCTTCCCTTCCACAACTACCCATTTCCCCTTCTTATCTGCAACAAATATCCAAATGGGGTACGTACGTAGTGTCCGAAAGATCTTCACTTTCTTCTTCCAAAACCAACTGGGTCCTCCTAAAATCCCCTCAAAAGGCTATTCTTTCTCTAAAACAACTCCTTCATATATAACAGAGAAACAGAAAAACAGATGGACAAAAGAGAGAGAAGAACACAGAATCATCAGAGTGAGAAGGGAAAATCACGAGAGAAAAGGAAAAGACGAAGGGAAGAGGTTCTGCAAATTCCTTAACGTGTCACTGATAACACCTTATGGTAGGTGCTGTTGTTGCTTTCTCTGCTTCTGTTCCCACCTTGAGTTGCCAATAAAAAAAATATAGAAAAAACAAAAAACAACAAAGAAATTAGAAATTACAAAAATTGAAAACCCAAAATGCACAAAACTTTTTCTGAGATAAAAGTCACGAGGATGCTTTTGAATTCTGATCTTGTTTGCCCTGACCTTCCACGAATTAATCATTATGCCTATACCATTACCAACTGCCACGGTTTGACCTTTGTTTCTCTTTCTTCTACACTCTCTTTCTCTCTCTAGAAAAACTAGTAATATATGCGTCAACGTTGTCATTATCACTATCTAAGACTAAAGATCCCATGAAAATACTTTTGTTTTATTGGATTATTTCGGTATTTTCTTTTTGGATCGATAATACTTAAAGTAAATTGTCATATATTTATTAATGAATAAATATATTAATTATATTTAATAAATTTTTAAATATTTATTATAAAATTAATATTTAATAAATATTTAATAATTTATTTTAAAGAACAAACACTTAAAAATATTATGATAAGTTTCTTATTTTATTATTATTATATTTATTTGTATTAAATTATTAATATATTAAGTGAATGAGAAATCATCATACTATGAAAGGAATGTTCTTTCATATGACAGATTTGCCCTTCATCATAACCTTGCCGAAGGGTCCCAACTTAGGTTAGATGTGCATTTGAATGTGTATGGCATGTTAAAGTAAGAGAATATTGGTTCCAAGTTCCAACAAAAAAGATAAAAAAGGAAAAGATTATTGAAAAAGTATTATATTTACTTTTCTTATATTAATTGATTAAAAATTACTTTCAATTTTTTTTTTGCAGTAAAATAATTAACTTTGCTATTTATCTCGCTTCTAGATTTCATTTAATTATTTTTTAATAAAAAGCAAGGACAAAACTAAAAAATTAATTTGGGGTATGGCAGCATATAAACTATATTTTAAAAAAAAACTTTTTGCTGATTATTTAATAATATATAAACAGTTTTTTGGAGTGCATGTCCACTATTTTATGAAAGGCAAAACTTAGATAAAGCTTATTAAATGCTTGTGGTGTTTTTTTTTTTAATTAAAATATAATATATGTATTATTTTTTACACATTAATATTAAAAGTGAGGATGATGTGACACTAAGGTGTAAAAAGTAATATACATGTTTTATTTTAATAGAGAAACAACACTACAAACACCTAAGGAACTTTATATACCCTAAATGTAAAAGTAATATTTTGTTGCTTTTGCGGTGAAAGAAAACTTATTTGTGTGTATTGACAAAAATACCCTTGTAATTTGATATTATATTATTATTTTAATAATATTTAAATCAATATAACCTAATAGTTTTTTAAAATATTATTATAGTCATACTTAAAGTAATTTTATTTTACAATTCCCTAAACAAACTTACTTTTAAAAGAATTTTTTTTGTCATCAATTTATTTATAATTAATCTTTTTAATATCAATTTATGAACAATTTAATTCAAAATGACTCATACCCTTTTCGGTAATTACACATTTAAAAGTAATTTTTATTAATAGTATCCAAACATCATTTATTTTTACAAAATCAATTTTTAGATAAAGATTTCTAAATATAAATTATTTCTCTCAAACTCACTTTTAACTAAAATCAAGTTTACAAAATCAAGTTTATAAAATCTAATTCAAACACACACTAACTTATTGGCTCACCCTTTTGCTCATGTTTATCATGATTTGAGTTTAAATCTAAGGTATATATGCCTGTTGATAGACAATATATAATCCTACCATAAATCATTATTGAAATTAATGACTTGCCTTAAATCTTTCCCTCAACTAAATTTTTTTATCAACGAAAAGAAGACTAACTTATTGAGAAAAGGCACCATTTATTCAAACAAATAAAATTATATAAAGGTTTTCAAATAAATATTTTAAAATAGATAATTTATAACAATTTGAAATATGTATCACATCTCTGTGCCCTAAAATGGCCGGAGACTCAAAATGCCACATGCATTTCTGACTAGACATTTCGGTTAAGTCCTAGGGAATACCTTTCATGTCAAGAAAAAAGAAAAGGTGAAAAAAAGCATGCAAAATATTAGGATTATGCAATTGGTTGGTACATGAGACAACCAAGGAAATAAAAATAAAGGAGTTTTATACATATTTTCGAATTAAATCTTCTAAAATTAGTTATTTCCAAATTCAGTTCTTCCCCTCCTAACTCAAAGAACACTAATGGTACAGATGCAGATAGTTTTAGACTTTTAGTACTCCTATCTTATATGTTATGTGCTAATTGTTCCTGAGTCAACTGATTCTATAGGAAAAATTGTAAAAGCATATAGCTAGATTGGATTTTGATATTGAAACATCTAATTTTTTATTCACACTACTAATTAACTATTTAATTATAATATTTTCAATTACTCTTAATAAATTTAAATAGATAAATAGAAATATAATTAAAGTTTGACTAAAAGAAAAAATATTTAATTGAAAATAATTTCAAAAATTATAATTAAAATAATTAATAAAGAGTGTGAATAAATAATTAGAAATGAAAAATAGCTCCACCCAACTAATTTTCTCAAATTTGTTTTTCTTATTAAACACTTACATTGTTTGATCAAGTAAGCTTATAAATTATCAAAGAATTATTGTTGTAGTTTCTTCTGATGATGTTGACCAATTAAATCTCTTAATTTAATTTAGACTCTTTCTATATTCACATACTTTTTTTTTATCTCACACATCTTTTTTGTATAATTAAATTTTGTTTGTTTGTATAATTAATCTATTTTTAAATTTGTATGGTTAAATTTATTTTTAAATTTGAATAATTAGATTAAATTTAAAATTTATTAATTAAATTTATATTAATTGTGTATATTAAGTTTATTTTTAAATTTGTTTAACTTTCATCAAAACTTTTTTACTCATGTCTATATACATGTTAATGATTATAAAAGTATATAAAAACACATTTTTTATAAGATTATTATTTTTCTTGAATTTAGATTTATCTACATTAATAATTTATATTATGTATAAGCATTTGAATATTAGTAGTACTATATATAAGCTCTCATAAATTATGATGTGTGGCTCATTTGACAACCTTAACTCTAGGTAGGTGAACTTTACATATATTGCAAAGGTTTAAATTCAACTAGAAGCACCTTTTGACTTGAGCCACGTCATCAAACGCTTAAGTAAAAATTAATCTCACATTCAAAAAATAGGTTGACACTTCATGAGTGGAAAAAAAATAATCTGAGCTCTCATATTATGTGAAAAAAAACATACTTTTTTATACTATTTTTTACATATACTAATCTATAAGTCACAAAATAATAATTTCAATTTTAATATAATGTTTTTAATGCTTGACTAAATTATACTATATGAACATCTAAACTAAACAAAAAATAATAATAAAAGTATAAAGTTATTGAATTGTATGTCGTAAACAAAAATTTAATTTCAAACTTCATATACTCAAAAATAATTTCATAATATAAAACATAAATTTTCATATGTAATAGAGAATAAGTAATATTTAGATACTATTTCCTTTTAATTTTATAGGCATCCCTATATATTTATTTTGGGCTCTCAGCCAGTTGACCATTTACAGGAGAGGAAAGAAACAAAATAGTAATCTTAGCTAATGGGAAATTGTTATGATATTTTAATAAATTTGATAGTGAGTTATTAATTATTTATTGATTAATAATTTTATAATAAATATTTAAAATTTTATTAAATATAAATAAAAACTAATAAATAATAACAACTCATTTTAAGTATCACTTTCTAAAAAAAAAGGGAGAATGACCTCTAGGTGGACAGTTTGGTTCCTTTTAAAAATTAATCAAGTATTTAACTAATTTAACCAATAATTTATATACGGTTAACCATGTATCAAGTATTAAAAATGAAGATAAATTATTGGTTAACTGTATATAAATTATTAATTAAATTAATTGAATACTTAATTAATTTTTAAAAAGAACTAAAGTGTCCACCTTTGTAGTCAAACTGTACCTAAGGATCATTTTAAAAAAAAAAAATAGTAATCTCCTAATTAATGAGAATGAATTGTTCTAAAGATGCCAGAAACTGCATACTTGTCACTTGTGGGGCTAACAACCTTGATCGAAAGGCAAAAGGAATAGAGAGAAGGCTCAGCTGCTCGCTCAGCTTCTCAGGACTTTCTCTCTTCCCTCTATGGCTCTGTATATCTGAGTTTGTCAGACTGATAATGATGAAAATGGGAGAAGGTAAAGAAAGGGAATGATGAAAATTCCTGCACAAATGGCATGATGGGGTATGAAACAGTCCAAATCCCATTAAATTTAATGCCATCATTACCACTGTTCTCATATCCTAGGGTGGCATGCATGAAGCCATGAATTGCAACTTTGTGATTAGCATTAGCAGTGCCCACAGTAACAAAGATAATTACTTTTTCTTTTTTTCACCTGAGGTAAAAACAGTAAAGAAGCCATGACTTGCAACTTTGTGGGGGGCACTTCGATGCCGCCGGTAACTTTGGCTTGTGCAGGCAGGCAAATGGTAATGTGCCTCGGCAAATGTGTTTCTACCCTCTCCTTCCTATGGTTAACTTATTTTTTTGTAGCTACCGTTGCCGACTATTTATTGTTAGATTTTATAATAAATATTTAAAAATAGAAAACGTCAATGGGTAATGCTATTTAGCTAGCACCAACTTTTACAACTTAATGATATGGTAAAATCAATATCATATATACTCATACACTAATACGTCAATATACACTTATATATGCAGACCAAACCAGATTTTCGGAGGTATCATTCGCCTTAAATTAATCAAAGCCTATGATGTATGAGTATTTTTATATGACTGTCGTACTTATATCTGGTATGTATTTAGTATTGGTATTTATTGAATATACATAGGTACATACTTAACACACTTAAGTAATTTAAAAAAAAAAAAAGATTTAGCTATCCAGTACGATTCGATACAATTTAGTTACCATCACAATTAATGAATCAATATGTCTCAATTATAAGTCCGTCCATACAAAACACAACGTTTTGTTATTAAGTTTTTTTAGTTTGTTACTACATCTATCACATAACTACTTTATCCTTTCAAATATGAAGGCCTACTTCAGTGGCTTATCCTCTTTAGATATATTTTGTTTACTCAATGTATTTTATGAAATTTTATTAAAAACTTAAGAGTAAAATATTGTAGAAATGATATTTATCTCTTAATTAATTACTTGACTATTTATATTTTTTTATATAATATCTTCCTATATTGTATCCTAAATTTTAGAAATTTTGTCATACTCTGAATTTGTATCGGCACGGAAATACATACTCTTATCCACGCAACTTAGGTCCAAACTCATTTGATATTTTAATTTTCATAAAATCATCAATGCATTTAGAATATTTCAAATAGATAATTTAAATAAAAAATTTAACATAAATCATGAAAATAATTCATAACAAATATATATGAGATGCCCAAAGTTGGAGAGAAAGTGCAGCAAAGTGGCACCAAGGGGGAGAGCAATTACATAAATTAAGCAGTTTTGAACATATTCAAACAACAAGCATGCAATTGAAAGATATTAAGAATGATAAAATCTTTCTTTTTTAAAAAAAAATTAACGCAAACCGTTCTTCTTCTTCTTCTTTGAAAAATCACGCAAACCACACAAGTGACATTCTTCCATCCTAACCAGATGTTTTCAACAAAAAAGTATGCTTCTTTGAAAAATCACTCAAAATTCTTCTTCTTTGAAAAATCACACAAGTGACATTCTTCCATCATAACCAGATGTTTTCAACAAAAAAGTTACATACAAACCTAAGTTCTAGAGAATTGCATACCTCAACATAAGGTGATCGAGTGGTAACAGAGAAAGAAGAATGGATCACAACATAGGGATATTTATAATGTAAAATACTTGTATTATAATGTATAAATAGATTCAATGATTATTTTATTTAAAATATGTGTAAAAACAGTGATAGAGATAATGTATCACATATTAAACTCTTAAAAATATTATCTTAAATTTTCATTAAAACGAGCGAAAGTAAATTTTACGAGAAAAAGGGATACTCTATATTACAAAATGTGAATATATATATATATATATATATATATATATATATACAAACACACACACACACACAATTGGTATATAGACGTGTTGACACCCAAATTTGTCCTGAAATTCTAATTTTCACCAATGGGCATTATACCAATAAATTTGGATTTGATCCATTCACCAAGCTCAAACCCATTGCTTTAAAATGATTGATAAATAAAAAAGGAAAAATAATTTTTGGTCTAGCATGCAGAAGTGGAAAAAATCTCCACTGATCCAGTAAAATTTTAAAATAAGGAAAAATTTGATCAGTCATAAAATTAAATAGAAAACAAAAATAAAAAATGATTTCAGGAAATAAATTTGAATTCATAAATACATTTAATCCCTTATTAATGGTAATTTGGGGTTTAAATAATTAATTGATTTTGATTGATTCTGATTGCACAAATTGATCTTGATTGATAGGAGAAATTTATTCTAATTTACCCTAATTAATTGAGCTGATTGAGGTGATGAGAATAATTATTTGGGTTATAAATAACTAATGGTAGAAAAACCCTGGAGAGCCCTAGAAGGGAGGGAGGAGCCGTAACACAAAAAAGAAAGAGAGAAAAAAGTACAGAGAGAGGGAGAGCTACAACACTCAAAGTGAGATAATACACACAAAGAAAGAGAGAAAGAATGAGAAGATAGAAGAAACCTCTCCCCATTGCCCTTCCATCTGGGAATTCGACTCAAGGTATGACCTTAATCTTTTTCTATTCTTTGCTTCTTGCGTAAAATATTGGAGATATTTTGTATTCATGGTTGAAATTCCAATACAGCCACTATGAGTCCTCCTCCTCTACAATCAGAAACAAGTCATCATAAACCCTTGCTTCCACTAGCATATTGATATTTGTTCATGCTTTTTTTAAAATTATTAATAATGATGAATTAAGATTTCCGACGATGGAATAATTAAAATTAGCCGAAGTGACGGCGACATTTTGACTTTCCTGAGGTGAGGAGTTTCTCTTTAGTTTTGCCAGAAGTGCTGGCAGGGCTTTAGGCGATCTCCAATATAAATATCTCTCTTCATACATTAATCTCTTGTTATGATTACATGTTTGTCACTTCAGTCAAATATCAAACTAACCCTTAAACTTTGCCGACGATGGAAAATTTGGGAGGGGATCGAAGAGACGATCAACTAAACTCTTCCCAATATTCTTGAGGCTATTAATATTAGATTTTTCCAGAAGCGCTGGCGGGGTCTAATTTTCAAAATTAATTAAGTAAAATATTTTAAAATAAAAAACAAATGTGAACAAATTAATATAACCTTAACTTTGTGGTGGTGGTAAATTAAAATTTCATTTAATCACACATTCCAAAAATTTACATTTTTTTAAAATCATTTCACAAATCACTTTTTCTAAAAATTTCCTTTCATAAAAATCATTTAAAAATCTCATATTTTATTTAGAAATACTTTCTTAAAAATATGATTTTTTAATTTACCACCTTCACGTAATGTGTTATGGGCTTACATTTGTTTCATACAATAATGACTATTTAGCCACCCATTCTCTGTCTTAGTCATTTGTCATTTTTGATAATATGCCGACAAAATGGGACATGTCAAAATAAAATAAATAACATTTTTTTAAATAATAAAGGATCAATTTAATTAATTTGACAAGATAACAATAGATTATATAGGTAACCATTCTTAGAATGGACGATGTAGGGTGCTAACACCTTCCATACCCGTAATCAACCCCCAAACCTAAACTCTTAAGCGTAGACCATTTTTTTAGGGTGTCCAATCGCACCATTCCATTTTTAATGGAAGAACTGGTTGGTGGCGACTCCCAAATAATTAAATCTTAGTTGCCTTCTCCCATCGCGGCGCCCTTCGGGACGGTTACGCTATTTGGCGACTCAGGGATCAGAGGTTAAGCCATGTTTTAATCTTTAGTTATCTACCTTTTTAATTGTTTTGGTCCTTATTATTCTTTTTTTTTTTAATCTCTTATGTGCTTCATATCATGTTGCATTTGTTTGCTTCATATGCCTTTTGGGATTGTGAATATGAATATTTTCCCTCCCACACACTATGCACTACACTTACACACACAAGCCCTATACCCGGGCTCGTTACCTTGTAGGCTTAGATAGAGGGCAAAGTAGTGTTGCTTTGAGAGACCTACGTGTGAATGAACGCATACTCCTAGTTAGAATTGAACATGAAGCACAAAGTTTTGAAGATGACAAAGTGTGCCAAGTTAAGTAAAATTCAAGCTTGGAAGACTTAGATTTAGATTTTCTTAGTTTTTACAAAGGGTAGTTCTTAAGGTTTACACTTATTTTAGATCCCTTGTAAGATCACACAAGATGATTGAAAGAGACACTTAAAATGAATCTAAAATGAACTTAGGATGATATAATAGAATTGCATTCATGCATTCATCAATTTTCAATGATTTAGAGTCATTTTCAGCTTCTGTGAATCGATTCACTAAAGTTCACGATGTGAATCCATTCACAATAAGTGTGAATCGATTCATTGATCAATTCACAAAGGTGTGTGAATCGATTCAAGCATTCTAATTACGTGAATCGATTCATGAATAGTCATGTGAATCTATTCATAGAGATTTGTGAATCTATTCACAAGAATTTGTGAATCCATTCACGAGAGTGCATATATTGATTTGAATGGTCTGTGAATCCATTCACGAGTAAGTGTGAATCGATTCACACAAGCTCGAAAATCAGCCTTTTATGAACTTATCTCATCTAGTTAAAGTACATTCAATCTTACACACTTTCATATATACGAAAAGAAAGTATCTCAAAGTGAAACCATTGTCTCTTTCTCTCAATCTTTCTCGGGTGATCATAGAGCTTCAATTTGTGTAATCTTCACTTTCAAGAGTGATTCAATATCTTGCTATTATTCGTTCTCGCTAAGTGCGTTGGTTTAGAAGAAGTGGGAATCTTCTTAAGTTGATTCGGGTGAGGAATCCACACGATTTGTAAAGGTTGCGGAGTGAGGTATCTCCGGTGTAAAATTCTTGAACGTTGTAATCAAGATCCTACATAGTGAAAGAAAATCTCATACCGGTTGGTGGGGACTGGATGTAGATCACGGTGGTGGTGATCGAACCAGGATAAATCTCGGTTTGCAATTTTCTCTAACCTTACACTCTTTAATTTCGATCTTGTATTGCTTATTAGGGTTATCTTGAAATTAATTGAATTGATAGTGATTAAAGATTCATTATTTCGCTTTGATAATACAATATATCTTCACAAAGAAAATCTGTTTTAGAAAAGTTTGTGAAAATTTTAGAATCTTATTCACCCCCTCCAGGATTCAAACCCTTATTAGAGGCCACTTGGGCTAACAAGTGGTACCGTAGGCTGTATCTTTAAGAAAAGTTTTATTAACTTTAAGAGAGGATCCATGGCCTCTAGTAGTTTTCATCAAATTGATGGGTCATACAATAAGGCCCTGTTTTCCAATGGTGAAGGATATTCGTATTGGAAAGAACGAATGAGAATCTTTATTTGCTCTCATGATCTAGATGTTTGGAATACAATTGAAAATGGTCCCTTTATTCCTACATGCATAAGCGATGGAAAAATCGTAACAAAACCTAGGAATGAATGGAATGAAGATGAGAAAAAGAAAGTGCAGCTAGATTGGAGAGGAAAAATATTATAAGCTATTTGCTGCTATAGGACAAGATGAATTCTTTAGAATTTGTAGTTGTAAAACTGCACAAGAGATGTGGGATACCCTACAAGTTACCCATGAGGGTACGAGTGAGGTGAAGCGAGGTCGGGTTAATACCTTGACCCATGAGTATGAGCTCTTTCGTATGATTCCAAGTGAATCAATACAGGAAATGCAAAAACGTTTCACACACATAGTTAATCATCTTGCTACTTTAGGAAAAACTTTTACAAATGAAGATTTGATTAACAAAGTTTTGAGATGTTTAAGCAGAAATTGGCAGCCGAAGGTCACGGCAATTGCGGAGTCAAGGAACTTGGCTACAATGACCTTAGCCACACTGTTTGGAAAGCTCCAAGAGCACGAGTTGGAACTAAATCGCCTTACCGAGACCGAGGAAGTTGACAAAAAGAAGAAGAGCTTAGCCCTAATCTCCACATCCTCAAAATCAAAGAAAGATGAAAGTGATGGAAGTGATGAATCGGATGGATCAGAATCAAATGATGAAGATCTGAGTTTGTTTGTGAAGAAGTTCGGTCGATTCCTCAAAAAGAAAGGTGGAACTAGAAGACCTTTCAACCGAAATAAAAAGACCTTCAAGAAGGAGAATGACCTTTCAAGTATAAACTGTTATGAATGCGGAAAGAAGGGTCATATCAAAATGGAATGTCCTCAACTGAAGAAGAAAAATGAAAAGTTTGAAAAGAGGACTAAGAAGGACAAAAAGGCATACATAGCTTGGGAAGACAATGACACAACTTCATCCGATAGCTCCGATGAAGATGAGGTGGCCAATCTATGCCTAATGACAAATCATCAAGAGGAAGATGAGGTAATAAATAATGAACTTGACCTTTTACCTTCTTTTGATGAGTTACATGATGCTTATGAGGAACTTCATGATGAATCTTTAAGGATCATTAAACAAAACTCTTCTCAAAAGAAAGTAATTTGTGACTTAAAAGAACAACTTTCATTATGTAAAAAGGAATTTGAAAAAGTCACAAATGAAAATAAGTCATTAAAGGTGTTACGTGAAAAATCCTCATCAAATGTATGTTGCAAAAATAATACATGTAAACCATTTAGTTGTGGAAATTGTGCTAGATTGAGAAAAGAAATAGATGATATGAAAAACATTCTAGCTAAGTTTACTATGGGTAGAGACAACTTGAAAATGTTGCTTGGAAGTCAAAAAGTACTTTTGATAAAGCTAGATTAGGATATAATCCCTTTGAACAAAGGAAAACTCTTAAAAATTGCTTTGCCTATCCAAGCAAGACTAGTACCCCATTTACTACATGTTATTACTTGCAAAAAGGGACATACTGCATCTACATGTAATATTAGAAATAATGAATTTCATAGTGGTAAGAAAATATGGATTCCAAAGGGATTGATGCCCGAGACTAACCTTAAAGGACCCAAACAAGTTTGGGTACCTAAATCTCATCATTGATTGTGTTGTAGGAATGCTTGAAGCCCACTAGAAAAGATTGGTACCTTGATAGTGGATGCTCCAAGCATATGACCGGTGACAAGACAAAGTTCATAAGTCTAACCCCTAGAATTGGAGGTCATGTCACCTATGGAGACAACAACAAAGGGAAGATTCTTGGAATTGGTAATGTTGGTAATCCTTCTTCTACTATCATTGAAAATGTTTTATATGTAGAAGGCTTAAGACACAATTTGCTTAGCATTAGTCAACTATGTGACAAAGCCTATAGAATCATTTTTAATTCAAATTGTTGCATAATTGAAAATGTATGTGATAAGCAAATTAAGTTTATCGGTCATAGAGTAGGCAACATTTACATGATTAGCCTAGAAAATATACCTTCTAATAACACTCAATGTTTGTTGACAAAAGATGAGGATGCATGGTTATGGCATAGGAGAATAGCTCATATTCATATGGAGCATCTAAATAAGCTCATCTCTAAGGAGCTAGTAATTGGTCTACCAAAGATAAAATTTCAAAAGGACAAGTTGTGTGATGCTTGTCAAAAAGGGAAAGCAAGTCAAGGCCTCTTTTAAAGCAAAGAACATAATTTCAACAAATAGGCCTTTGCAACTATTGCACATGGATTTGTTTGGTCCCTCTAGAACCATGAGTCTTGGTGGCAATTACTATGCCCTAGTAATAGTAGATGACTTTTCTAGATTCACTTGGACCATGTTCATACCTCATAAAAACAAAGCATTTCATGTCTTTATCAAACTTGCTAAACGTATTCAAAATGAAAAAGATTTAAAGATTGCATCTATTAGAAGCGATCATGGAGGTGAGTTTGAAAATCATCTCTTTGAAAGCTATTGTGAAGAAAATGGAATTAATCATAATTTTTCTGCTCCTAGAACTCCTCAACAAAATGGAGTTGTGGAAAGAAAGAATCGTTCCTTAGAGGAACTAGCTAGAACTATGATTAATGAAACTAATTTACCTAAGTATTTTTGGCGGATGCGGTGAATACCGCTTGTTATGTTCTAAATAGGGTTTTGATAAGACCAATTTTGAAAAAGACCCCCTATGAATTGTACAAGGGTAGAAAACCTAATATTTCCCATTTTCGAGTCTTCGGATGTAAATGTTTCATTTTAAACAATGGTAAAGAAAATTTAGGCAAATTTGATGCTAAGGCAGATGAAGGCATTTTTGTAGGTTATGCTCTCTCTAGCAAAGCCTTTAGAGTTTATAATAAGAGGACTATGACTATTGAAGAGTCAATTCATATTGCATTTGATGAATCTAATCCCCAATTGGTGGGAAAGGATGTTGTTATTGAAAATGTTATGATTTGTGTCCAAAGCCAAGTGAGGAAACCAAACATTGAAAAGAAAGTTGAAGAAAATGAAGATGGATCTCCTCCAAATGAAGAAAAATCTCAACATCTAGAAGTGCCCCAAGAGTGGAGAACTTTAAAGGATCATCCTATCTATCAAGTGATAGGAGACAGATCAAAAGGGTAACTACTAGATCAAATCTTAGAAATATATGCAATTATTTAGCTTTTGTCTCTCAAATCGAACCTAAAACCTTTAGTGAGGCAATTCTTGATGAAAATTGGTTGATGGCCATGCATGATGAACTAAATCAATTTGAAAGGAATGAAGTATGGAAGCTAGTGCCAAGACCAAAAAATCATCAAGTAATTGGTACTAAGTGGGTTTTTAGGAATAAACTTGATGAAACCGGTATAATAACTAGAAATAAAGCTAGATTGGTAGCAAAAGGTTATAATCAAGAAGAGGGAATTGATTATGATGAGACATATGCTCCCGTAGCTAGGTTAGAAGCCATTAGATTACTTCTTGCATTTGCTTGCATTATGGATTTTAAACTATACCAAATGGATGTTAAAAGTGCCTTTCTTAATGGTTTCATACAAGAAGAGGTATATGTAGGTCAACCCCCCGGTTTTGAAAATTTTGAATTTCCCAACCATGTTTTTAAATTGAAAAAGGCTCTTTATGGGCTTAAGCAAGCTCCAAGAACTTGGTATGATAGGTTGAGTAAATTCCTTTTGGAAAAAGGATACAAAAGGGGAATGGTTGATACTACACTCTTTATCAAAAATAAAGGAAAGGATATTCTACTTGTTCAAATATATGTGGATGATATAATCTTTGGTTCAACTAACGAGTTTTTGTGTAGAGAATTCTCAAAGTTAATGCAGAGTGAGTTTGAAATGTCCTTGATGGGAGAGTTGAATTACTTTCTTGGACTACAAATAAAGCAAACACGGAATGGCATCTTCATAAATCAAGTCAAATATTGCAAGGAGCTTATCAAGAAATTTGGAATGGAGAATGCCAAAGAAATCAGCACACCAATGGGTACCTACATTACTTAGACAAAGACGAAGGTGGTAAGCCTATTGATCCTTCAAAATATAGAGGTATTATAGGTTCTCTCATTTATATTTGTGACTAGTAGGCCGGACATAATGTTTAGTGTGTACATGTGTGCTAGATTTCAAAGTAATCCTAAAGAATCACACCTCACTGTTTGTAAAACGAATTCTAAGATACCTAATAGGTACAACTAATATGGGTCTATGGTATCCTAAGGGTGGAATTTCTCGGTCTAGTTGGATACTCGGATTCGACTTTCTGGATGCAAGTTGGACCGAAAAAGCACTCGTGGTACTTGCCACATGTTTGGGAACTCCTTAATTTCATGGAATAGTAAGAAGCAAGTCAGTGTAGCTTTGTCCACGAGCCGAGTACATAGTCACAGGAGTTGTTGTGCACAAATTTTGTGGATGAAACAACAACTACTTGACTATGGCTTACAACTAAATAAAATTCCTATAAGGTGTGACAATACCAAAGGCCATAAACTTAACCAAAATCCCATACAACACTCTAGAACTAAGCATATTGATATTAGACATCATTTCTTAAGAGACCATGTTGAAAAAGGAGATTGTGTATTTGAATTTATAGAATCATCCAAACAATTAGTCGACATTTTACAAAACCATTACCTAAAGAAAGCTTTTTCTACATTCGGAGTGAATTAGGCATACTAGATGCATCCTGTATAGCATAGATGTGTGTATACTTGTTTATATTTGCATTACCTAACCAAATTATGCAGCAACCAATTATTACACCCACATTACTCAAGGTATGGCCTATATTCTTTCAAAACTTGTATTTGATCAACCTGCTATATGACTTTCTTGATTTGATTTCATTTGTTATTTAATTAATTGGAATTGTGTGTAACATGTGTGTTCTAATATGATCAAATTCTTAGAATAGGATATCTGTACTTAGATAATCTTCTTTAAAGCATACTTAGTAAGCCTTTAACTGATACATAAGCATTTTACTGGTTTTTCATTGGATCTTATGCCTCTGTGAATAGATTCATAAAGTTTTTGAATCCATTCACACTCCCTAAAACAATTAGTACACATTTCAATGTCTCTGTGAATCGATTCATAACCAGTTTTGAATCCATTCACAGCAACTAATACACATTTCACACATTACACATCTCTGTGAATCGATTCAATTCATTCTATGACTCGATTCACAGCAAATGATTCACTTCTCTTAAATTCAGGCTTCTGTGAATCGATTCACAAGCAAGATTGAATCGATTCACAAGCAAGATTGAATCGATTCACATCATCTAGTTCACATACTTAGCATTTACCTCTGATGATCACCCCTGACTTTACTTTCAGTTTCTTAGTTAATTTTGCTGTTATTTGCCATGTATTTGCATTTGGATTGTAATTTGTTTACTATCTGTTTTGACTTTCTGTTATTACTTCTGTTTATATGTTATGAACTTCATTGGATTATATTCTCATTAGAATGAACGCATATTATGTTCCATATATATATTTTTTTTGATAATGCCAAAAGGGGGAGAAAAGGTGTTCCTATCTATGTTTCAGGTTTCAATCTAAAATTAGGACGCCAAATTCAGGGGGAGCTTAGAAAGAAATAATTCAAGTCAAGTCTTCATGAGTTTGTCATCATCAAAAAGGGGGAGAATGTGAATGAACGCATACTCCTAGTTAGAATTGAACATGAAGCACAAAGTTTTGAAGATGACAAAGTGTGCCAAGTTAAGTAAAATTCAAGCTTGGAAGACTTAGATTTAGATTTTCTTAGTTTTTACAAAGGGTAGTTCTTAAGGTTTACACTTATTTTAGATCCCTTGTAAGATCACACAAGATGATTGAAAGAGACACTTAAAATGAATCTAAAATGAACTTAGGATGATATAATAGAATTGCATTCATGCATTCATCAATTTTCAATGATTTAGAGTCATTTTCAGCTTCTGTGAATCGATTCACTAAAGTTCACATTCTGTGAATCCATTCACAATAAGTGTGAATCGATTCATTGATCAATTCACAAAGGTGTGTGAATCGATTCAAGCATTCTAATGGTCTGTGAATCGATTCATGAATAGCTGTGAATCTATTCATAGAGATTTGTGAATCTATTCACAAGAATTTGTGAATCCATTCACAGAGTGCATATATTGATTTGAATGGCTGTGAATCCATTCACGAGTAAGTGTGAATCGATTCACACAACTGAAATCAGCTTTTAACTGAACTTATCTCATCTAGTTAAAGTACATTCAATCTTACACACTCATATATACGAAAAAGAAAGTATCTCAAAGTGAAACCATTGTCTCTTTCTCTCAATCTTTCTGGTGATCATAGAGCTTCAATTTGTGTAATCTTCACTTTCAAGAGTGATTCAATATCTTGCTATTATTCGTTTCTGCTGTGCGTTGGTTTAGAAGAAGTGGGGAATCTTCTTGCAGGGTTGATTCAGTGAGGAATCCACGATTTGTAAAGGTTTGGAGTGAGGTATCTCCTGTAAAAATTCTTGAACGTTGTAATCAAGATCCTACATAGTGAAAGAAAATCTCATACGGTTGGTGTGGGGACTGGATGTAGATCACAGTGGTGGTGATCGAACCAGGATAAATCTCGGTTTGCAATTTTCTCTAACCTTACACTCTTTAATTTCAGTCTTGTATTGCTTATTAGGGTTATCTTGAAATTAATTGAATTGATAGTGATTAAAGATTCATTATTTCGTTTGATAATACAATATATCTTCACAAAGAAAATCTGTTTTAGAAAAGTTTGTGAAAATTTTAGAATCCTATTCACCCCCCCTCTAGGATTCAAACCCTTATTAGAGGCCACTTGGGCTAACACTACGGTCTCCCTATAAGCACACGAAACCCCCTCACTCAAATTGAACCCTTTCCGCTTGTAGCCTGTCATGGGTGAGGATTGGGGATCCTACTAGCCAAAGTGTTGGCGACAGTAGGAGCAATTTGGGAACCTTTTGTCCCACAGATGTAAGGGAAAAGTACTGTTGCTTTGAGAGACCTACGGTCTCCGTATAGGCACACGAAACCCCCTTACTCGAATTGAACCCTTTCCATTTGTAACCTATCATGGGTGGGGATTGAGGACCCTGCTAGCCAAAGTGTTGGCGACAGTAGGGGCAATTTCGGGACCCACTGTCCAATAGAGGTCTAGAACTCAAACCATCACTAATTAGAATGACCTTAGAGCCACCATGGTTTATAGAACTTATCCTCTAGAATAGGGTATCAAGCTTAAAGAACTCCTTTTATAGGACACATGAGGGAACCTTTTCACTCTTCATTGTTTTTTTTTTTTTAAATCTTTCGAATAAATTTGACTATAAGTTTGTTTCCTAGATTGACTATTGGCCTTTTTTTCTCTAATAAATTTGAAAGATTGTGCAAATCCAATTGGCCTAATGGCATTTTTGTAAGCAAACCTAGATGACAATCATGTTCTTGTTTGTTGCATTTCATTAATTTTATTAACTTGTGAAAATAAAAAAGGTATCACATAAAGAGCAACCCTACTTCCACGGCACCCTTATAGGACTCGATCCCAAGTCAGGATCATGGATGAATTAGAGCAAGAAAGGACTCAAGAAGAGCTTAGAAGTGATGTCAACCAACTTAAAGATCAAATGGCTAAGGTTTTAGAGATTCTGCAAAGGAGGATTGACATGGATGGAATCCCTACAAGGAATAATGAAGAACCTCCGATAACACCTTTGCCACATGTGACCAATCCTCATGACAGCGGTGTGCCATTGGCTACATCAAACTGCAACCCACAGAATATCTTGAACCAACAAATTCCCCTTAGCTCCCCTGAGGCGGCGTATTTACAACCAGTGCAACAGTCTTACCCTTGTTTCATGCCGCAAGTTGAAAGTTTGAAATCCAATGAAAAGCTAGAGGTACTTGAAGAAAGATTACGGGTTATAGAAGGAGTGAACAATTATGGTATCATGGACGCTTCAGAGCTTTGTCTTGTTCCTAATGTGGTGATTCCTTCAAAGTTTAAAGTGCCAGATTTTGATAAATACAAGGGAACCACATGCCCAAAGAATCATTTGACAATGTATTGTCGAAAGATGGCTTCCTGTGCCCATGATGACAAGCTGCTTATCCATTTCTTTCAAGACAGTTTAACTGGGGCAGCCTTGAATTGGTATACCCACCTTGATCGAGCCCGTATTCGATGCTGGAAGGACCTTACTGATGCCCTCTTAAGGCAATACAAGTACAACATTGATATGGCTCCAGATAGGCTCCAGTTGCAAAATATGGAGAAGGAAGCTTTAGAAACTTTCAAAGAATACGCACAACGATAGAGATATATAGCTGTTGAAGTGGAGCCGCCATTATCTGATAAGGAGATGACTGCTATGTTCATCGATACTTTTCACTCACCTTTTTATGATCGGATGATTGGGAGTGTCTCTTCAAATTTCTCTAACATCGTCATCATAGGGGAAAGGAGAGAAAATGGAATAAGAAGTGGAAAGATTGCCGACAATTCAAGTAGGGCAGCCAGTGCAAGAAAACCCTGGGTAGGAAAGAAGGAAAGTGAGGTACAGGCTATGAATGATAAGAGTCATGGGGAAAGTCCAACTCAAGGAGAACCTATCCATTCGCCCGCAATACCTCAACAATCATTCCAAACACCTTACACACCTTACCCATACATCGCCGCCAATTCACTTGCTTCATACCCTCAACCTTACCAAGCACCCCCTTCTTTTCAGCACCAAACACCTACAGTGCCTCCCCAAACCACTCAATCTTGGACTCAAAATTTGAATGTTAATCAAAGAAAGACCCAGAATGACCAGGACAAGAAACTCATTCAACATTATCCTATTCCCATGTCCTATACTGAGTTGCTACCTCATCTATTGCATAATGGCTTGGTAGCTCTATGCCTGTGAAGCCAATAGAACCCCCATACCCAAAGTGGTATGATCCTAATGCACAATGTGATTATCATGCAGGAGCTATAGGCTATTCTACTGAAAAATGCACCACTTTAAAGAATAAGGTGCAAGGTCTTATAAAAGCCAAATGGTTGACCTTCGAGCAAGGAACTCCAAGCATAAGTCATAATTCTTTGCCTAATCATGGAAATCTTGGGGTTAATGCAGTTGAGTGAGTATCCACCTGTGACTCATGTTAAGACTTTTGAAGCTTATTGATGGCATTTCTAGTTCAAGTATCTGCAGTTGAAGATTACCCTTCACTAATCATAAGGCAAATTTGTCATCAAGCTCAGCAATTGAGAACTTATCAGGCTTCTTCCAACTCTAGAGTTTCATTATTAGTAATTCTTGATACTAATCCTATGGCTCTGCCCAAGGCTGTAGGGTGACATTTGTAGAATGGGCTCACATGTTTCCATTTCAGTATTGTTATCAATAAATGCATTTTCCATTCCAAAGATAAATGTTCATAACATCCTTTCTTTTATGAAATTATCCTTCATCCATATTCATTCCTTTGCCTTTATGCAATTTTCCTTCATTATTCATTACATGTGCCAATATAAACCAATGCTTGTTTGAAAGTGGTATTCTTGTAAATGACAATGGTATGAACCCAAGTTGGGATTTTGATCACCCCATTAATGGTGCTAACAAAGACAATGATGCGGATTGGGGGTCTTCTATTGAACTACTAAGGAGTTTGCGATATTTAGTCCTATAAAATGTTCATTGAAACAATTAATTCGAGGATTGAAAATTGGAAGGAAAGAGAAATCAAGATAAGTACCTTAATGAAGGAAGACAAGTGTGAAAAGGTAATCATATGGTACTATCCTTGTTGCTATAAAGAGGTGCCATGCTTCAAGTCTCACAAAGAAGAATGGTCAAGCGTTACTACTCATGTGTAGTGGTGTCATACATAAGCATCTTTCCAAGAAAAAAAAAAGCAAAAGCAAAAAGAGTAAGAAAAAAGAAAAAAAAAAAGAAAATGACTCACTAGGTCGAAAATCTAGAAAAATGGCGGCCTAGGCAAAAATCAGAGTGCAAAAAATAAATATAACGAAAAAAAAGAAATGAGAAATGACTCGCTAGGTTGAAAACCTAAAAAGGCGACCTAGGCAAAAATTAGAGTGCAAAGAAAAAATTAAATGACCTGGTAGGTTGAAAACTCGAAAAGAGCAACCTAGGCAAAAGTTAGGGTCAAACAAAAATAAGATGACGGCACCTGCTACATCAAGGAAGTGAGGACACCTACTATATCAACAAAAGTGCCATTTTTTCGAATAATTTGAAGACAAGGAGCCTGACTAAACCTCAAAGTTGGAGCAATCAAATTCTTGGGCGCCAATGAAGTTCACAAACTGGGGCATATAAACTCTTAGAGGATAATGATGCTCATAGACATCAAAACTATGACAATTAAGATTCTCGAAAGCCAACGATGATCACAAACTTCAAAGTTGTGGCAATCAAAATGTACTGAAGGTCAATCATAAAAAAGTACAAGAACTTCAAAGTTATCGTAAATCATATCCTTAGAAGATAATAATGCTCCTAGACATCAAAATTGGGGCAAATCAAATTCAAAGAATTCAACTATGAGGAGTGAACTGCTAACTGATCTTAAAACTTGGGCAAATCAAATTCCAAGAAATCAATTATGAGGAGTGATATGCTCACAGACCTTAAAGTTGGGGCAAGTCGAATTCATGGAAGCCAATAATGCTCACATACCAAAAATGGGGCAATTCAGATTCATGGAAGCTAATTATGTGGTGTTCAAGATGATACACAATGGTGACCAACATTGATCATTCTATAGAATACCACTGGAAGAAAAAACTCTCGTTTCATCATTTTCTCCTTTAACCCATTCTCCTTCAAATGACAAATTCCTGTCATGATTCCCTTTTTGTATCATTTTCATTCATTGTTTCTAATAATCTCACTTCTTTTTGCAACATATTGTCATGCATTTTTCATAGTAACATATACTGAAATGTGAAACTTGTATTAACACTATGAAGCGTATCAAGAATTACTTTGATGACCTCAAAAGGCCAAGAGGAGCACTGTGAGTTCCCGGTGAGTTGGTACTCAACAAGAAAAGGTAACCGAGTCACTATACTTGAGATGTGATCATCACAAGAACAACATGCTTATGAAACCATTTCAAGCAAGGCGTATGAATGCAGAGGTTGAATACACAAATCAAGAAGCTAATCAGCAAGTCTCGCTCTTGTTCATCCTTGAATCCATTTCAAGCAAGGCACATAAATGCAGAGGTTGAATATACAAATCGTGAAGCTAATCAGCAAGTCTCGCTCTTGTTCATCCTTGAATCCATTTCAAGCAAGGCATGTAAATGCAGAGGTTGAATACACAAATCGTGAAGCTAATCAGCAAGTCTTGCTCTTGTTCATCTTTGAATCCATTTCAAGCGAGGCATATAAATGCAGAGGTTGAATACACAAATCAAGAAGCTAATCAGCAAGTCTCGCTCTTGTTCATCCTTGAATCCATTTCAAGCAAGGCACATAAATGCAGAGGTTGAATACACAAATCATGAAGCTAATCAGCAAGTCTCGCTCTTGTTCATCCTTGAATCCATTTGGAAGAAAGTCCTTAAGGGTTGTAGAATTAAGGGTAACTCATTCTATTGTTTTAAAAGAGTTTTTACTCAAATTGATCATACAGATCCCCGTGTTGGGGGCATGCATTATATTATGCATCATTTCATCAATTAATCAAGAAAAAATTGCTTTCAAACTTGACCTTATGAGGTCCACTAATATTTTCAAATCTTAACCTATTAAGATCGCATTTACATTTCTCGTCATAACCAATTGAGGTTTAATTTTACATGCTGTTTTGACTTATTTCATTTTCGGGCCCTGCGCTCACTGCTTATAATTTTTGGGTCCCGCACCCACTGCCTTTTCATTTTTCGGATCCCGCACCCACTATCATTTGATTTTTGGGTCCTGCGCCCACTGTTTATAATTTTTGGGTCCCGCACCCACTGCCTTTTCATTTTTCGAGTCTCACACCCACTATCATTTCATTTTTGGGCCCTGCGCCCATTGCTTTTACCTTTTTAGGTCTCGCACCCACTGTCATTTAATTTTCAAGCCTCGCGCTCACTGTTTTTTTAATTTTTGGGTCCTGCACCCATTGCACTTTCAATGTTTGAGCCCTACGCCCACTGTCTTTTAATTTTTGGGCCACTTTGGTGCCCTTTAATTTTTCGTGCCCCGCCTAGCCGCATTTAATTTTCGGGTCCCGCACCCATCGTCATTTAATTTTGGGCGTCTTGCGCTCTTGTAGTTTTTTGGGTCCTGCACCCATTGCTTTAAATTTTTAGGCCCCGCGCCCACTGCCTTTAAATTTTTGGGTCCCGCACCCACTGCCTTTTAATTTTCGAGTCCCGCACCCACTACCTTTAAATTTTTGGATCCCGCACCCACTGCCTTTTAATTTTCGAGTCCCGCACCCACTGTCATTTAATTTTCGGGCCCCGCGCCCACTGCCTTGTAGTTTTTGGGTCTTGCACCCATTGCTTTAAATTCTCAGGCCCCGCGCCCACTGCCTTTTAATTTTTGAGTCCCGCACCCACTGCCTTTTAATTTTCGAGTCCCGCACCCACTGTCATTTAATTTTCGGGCCCCGCGCCTATTGCCTTTTAGTTTTTGGGTCCTGCACCCATTGCTTTAAATTTTCGGGCCCCGCGCCCACTGGCTTTTAATTTTTGGGTCCCGCACCCACTGCCTTTTAATTTTTGGGTCCCACACGCACTGCCTTTTAATTTTCAGGCCCCGTGCCCTTGCCTTTTAATTTTTGGGTCCTGCACCCATTGCACTTTCAATTCTTGGGCCCTGTGCCCACTGTCTTTTAATTTTTGGGCTCCGCGCCCGTTGCCTTTTAATTTCTTTTAAGGTCCTGCACCGACTGCCTTTTAATTTTTTTTTTGGGTATCGCACCCACTGCTTTTTAATTTTCGGGCTCTTCACCCACAATCTTCTTTTCTGGGTCCTGATACCCATTGCATTTATATTCCTAGTCCTAATACCCATTGCATTTTGTTTGGGTCCTGATACCCATTTCATTTATTTTTAGAGTCCTGAAACCCATCGTATATACTTTTTGGGTCCTTGTACCCACATCATTTGTATTTTTGGTCACGTACTCATGGTCATTTACCTTTTGGGTCTCATACCCCAGGTTATTTATTTTTAGGGTCTCTATATCCATTGCCACTTACTCTCTTGGGTCTCTGTACTCATTGCAATTTACTTGTCACAAATTTTATGGACAAATTTGAGTCAACACATTTGCTTTCCATTTATTTTATAAATGGAGAAGCAAATGGGGGCAAGATGCAATCCAGAATTTTCAAAGAAATTCAAAATCCAGTAAATTTTTCCATTTTCATATAGAACTTTTAGCTCTTTCAGTGTCCATATTTTCAAACTCTCCCTGAACCTCTTTTACCTTTCTCAATTTTTCTGCGTACCTAATTACCTTCTTTTAAGCCGTCCCATGCTCCCTGTCGATCGTTTGAGCCATGTTTCAAGAGTGTCTTTGGTTTGAGAAAATATTTTATTTTTATTTTCTATTTTCAGATTTATAAATTTTAGAAAACATATTTAATTGATATTATTTACATTATAATTACAAGTTGTTACTATGTTTTAGTTCTCCGTTTCTGAAAACGATGAAAACAATTATTATTATTTTTTTCAAATCCATTTTAAGGAATGTTTTTTAAGGAAAATTTTCATTAATACTCAACTAAGTACATTTTCAAATTTATTTATTTTTTATTAAAAATGAAAAGAAGAAACACATAAACTAAACACGAATAATCAATCATTTTCGGAAACTCACATTCCACGCACGTGTTATTCTTATCATAAGCTTATAATGCATAACCTGCTACGCTAAAACTGAGGTTTGGCATTCTTTGGCATAGCCAGGGTTTGTCAAAAAAGATGGTCAATACCTACAAAACAAACCCCATGTTCTTTCATATAATTCTTTTACCACATCTCTCTTGATTCAAGCTCGCCTAATCTAATAAAACATGCAATTTCCATCACATAATCCCTGAAATGAAAGAGACACTTAAATCAAAGCATGATATGTATCTTCCAAGATTCTATCTCGAATCTATGGGTTCAATACATTTATTCCCACATTTGTAAACGATATAAATATCATGTCTTCTACTTGGGACCCTCATAAAAACACGTCATATGTGTCTGATGTCTTGTTGTTATGAACATTTATGAAAACATTGCATGTTCTTGGGTGAGAATTCACTTATACCAAGTGTAAGTCTTGACACAGTTACACCACTTAATAATTTTTTTGTAAAATGTGAATTTAACAAATCTAACCGTTGAATCATATGCTATTATCTTAATGATCATGCATATCAAATTTTAAATAAATTGGACATATATAGTTATCTAATCTAATAGTAGACAATTTACTTACATTTTTAAACCATATTATACGTTAAAATAAAGTAATGCGATGAAGTATCAAATAACTTTTTAATTGTAAGAAATTTTATGGGGTTGATCTATCTTATGAAAACTTTCAATTCAATGATTGGATTGGTTAAATTCACATTCTATAAAAAAATTATTGAGTGGTGTAAGTGTGTCAAGATTTACACTTGGTGTAAATAAATCCCCACCCATATATATATATATATACCACACGTATAAAATTGTCTTATGTTTCTTTTTATTTTCTTGTATATTTGTGATTATCAGTGTAAAGTTTTTTTACATTGTCATCTAATCATGTATTAACACATCATTAAAATACTTATACTTTTAAGGTAGTTGTTGTAATAGTCAAATTATTTTAATGATTTGACAATACATGATTGAATAATAGTATAAAGAACATTTACAGTGACAGTGGATCAAAATTAAATTCTTTATGCAAACGTCATGCTTATTATAATTGTGACGCTTGTGAAATGTCAACGACGCAATTCTTCTTCTTCTTTATTTAATTTTAATTTATTGTTAGTGTAAAAAAAATCATACAGTCATTTAATTATGTATTAGTACATATCATTAAAAAAGTTAGACTTTCTAAGTAATTGTTGTGATAGTCAAACTCTTTTAATAATTTGACAATACATAATTTGATAATAGTGTAAAAAAAATTTATATTAACAGTGAATTAAAATTAAACTCTTTTTTTTTTACCAAATTAACGGCATTTCTAAATGTTGGCTAAACTTTCTTTGTGACCCTTGTTATACGTCTTTAAGTTACTATTATTTAATTATATATTATTATTTAAAGAGTTTGACTTGTTAATCATAATCTAAATATATTTAAAAATGTGATAATATATAAGTAAATGATAAAAAAAGGTATGCATTATAATTAATGTATATAAAAATTGAAAAATCTATTTTACCCGAAATTCTGTGCACGAATTTTCACCCAAATAAACACAAAGTGGTGGATCTCATCATTTTTGTGCACCGACTTTTATTCGAATATACACACAGTTGTGGGTCTCACCATTCTATTCTATTCGGACAAAAATTCGTCCAGAGTTTTTGAATGCAGGTTGCAATAAGTTTCATCTTCTGATGAACAAGTGGGCCATATATACCCATGATCCATCATTTTAGAATTTAATAAAATCCTTTTTTTTCACATTATTATATTATCCAAAAAAATTATTTAGAATAATACGTGTTTTATATCTGGTATCATTATAATTGAATTTCATTGATTTAAAATACATTTCAAACAATAAAATTTAACCGAATTTAATTCATTTTAAGTTTTGTTCCAATTAAGAGAATTCATTACGTAGAACATGTTTGGTTGGGTGGAATGGAATAGAACAAAGGGAATAGGAAATTTCCATTTTCATGTTTAGTTAGGTTATGTTTGAAATTAATTAAAAATTGAATTGAATTAATTTGATTTAAAAATTAAATTTTATATTTGGAACTCATTATAAAAAATTAAATTTGAATTGATTTTGAAATCAATTCTTATATTTGAATTTAAAAAAGAAATTTATTTGATTTATTTGATTTTTTTATTTTTTTACCCTTATATAATTGTAAATAATACTGTAACAAATCAAAAAATTAACAAAGATAAAATAGTTAATCTAAATAATTTAATTTAAAATCAAATCAAATCCTAACAAATATCACCATATTTGATAGAATTTCTAAATCTAAACTATTCAAATTCATGAGATTTTACAAATCAAATCATTTCTTATTTTTTAACATTCTAATTAAACACAAGATTTGATTTACAAATCAAATCTAATTTTTCAAAAAATACTCTTAGAGCATGTTTGGTTGGAAAGAATGGAATAGGAATGATAATTTCCATGTTTGATTAATTGATCAAAATGAGAATGATTATTTTCAAGAGAATAAGCACTCCTACAATTGTAAAAATAGGTATTCCATAACAAAAGTGATGGAATCCCCATTCCCTTTAACCAAAATATAGGTGTAGGAAATGTCCCAACCCATGCAGACCACCTTGTTCAATCCCAAAATCATTTTGGGTAAGGCCATGTTATCTTATACCCAAAAAAATTGGCCTAATGTGGTCCAATTCAGACCCACATCGGTCCAAAATTTTGGTTTGACCAAATCAAGCTAAGCAGAGTCTATTTAACCTACAAACTCAAAATAATTTCTAGTATATTATTTTTTTTTATCAATTATAGTATACCAAACATGAAAAAGGAATGAAGTCATCATTCCATTCCTATCTTCATGCCAAACAAAAATATAGGAATGAACATTTCATTTCATTTCATTCCAACTCTCATTTCCAGTCATATTCTCAATCCCTCAAAATCCTTTCATTCAATTGATTGGAATGGGAATAAATTCCCAAGGGTATGTCATTCTTTCAATTGTAAGAATAGGTATTCCATTACTTTTATCCCTCACTCAATTTCACTAAAATATAAGTGTAAAAAATAATTCAACTCATTTGTTACACCTATTCAGCTTGAAAATCCTTTAAGTCAAGTTGTGTTTTCTTAAGCCCAAATAAATTGACTTGGACTAACTAGGGCCTATCTCGCTCTAAAACTTTGATGGGCCAAAATTAAGCCAAGCTTATTTTACCTAAAAAAGGTCAAGACATATTTTTTTATTGTATCTTTTTATCAATTATAGCATAACAAACATAAAAATGAAATGAAGTCATCATTCCATTTATATTCATACTAAACAAAACATAAGAATGAAATATTTTATTTCCTCTTATTCCCATTCTCTCAAAATCATTCCATCCGAGCAAACATAACCTTAGAGAATTAAATTAAATTCATATCAATTTAATTCCAAATCTAATTGCGCTAGTTGTTTATGACACATCGTTGGGGCCTATAAACACGAGTGCTTTCTCAATTCTTAGGAAGTGCAGCTTGTTAGTTGTTTTTTCTTTAGTAATGGTATTTGCACAAATTTTCACCCATATATTTTTTTTATTCTTATGCAAATTATTAAATAACATCCTAACCGGACTGAATTACTTTTTGAATAGTTCTTATTGTGCAAATATCTTTTCTCTTTTTATTTACTTGTATGGGACTGGGTTCGGCTCGCACGTGTTCAAAGTTGTAAGAACTCTCGTTGCTCCTTTGGGTTTTTATCCTGATGTAATTACGATAGAAAAAACAAATCAAATAGTTAACCAATAGGCTAACGTAAGAAAAGCAAAATTCTCACCCCGAGTTGGACTTAGAGGTACTTAGGTACATATTTCGAGATGAGCTGTACTACTGTCATTTGCTGCAGTGGCAACTGCACACCAAGGCACACATGGCTCCAAGATAAATTAGAGGTAAGGAGAATGGTTATTTAATTCTTTTTGTAAAAGATAATACTAGTTTAATTCGTTTTGAAAATTAATCAAATATTCAACTATATTAACTAATAATATACATAAGGTTAATCAATAAATTATTTTCATTTTGATACTTGATACGTGGTTAACAATATATAAATTATTGATTAATGTAGTTAAATATTTGGTTAATTTTTCAAATCAAATTAAAGAATAATTATATCTCACAAGCTGCACTATTAAGTTATTTTTCTTTAGAGGTATTAGGTCCCCTTCAATACTTTTCTTATTAGACTCATGGTCATGGAGCAATGTGTAATAGTTGTGGACAAATTTCTTTTTTTTTTTTTTTGGTGAATACAGTTGAGGAAATTATTCAAATTAACATGTGTTGAATATATGAATTATCATGATTAATTATAATTGATTGATTATGATAATTAAAGCATATTTAGAAAAGATTAATTCTTTTTCAAAATAATTTTTTTTAAAAAAATTATTTTATATAAAATCTATCTTATTTGTTTAAAGTGTGTAAAATTGATTATAAGTTAAGATTATTTTTTTATAACTAAAAATAACTTTTTTAAAAAAACTGTTATTTTAAGCTTTTAATTATTTGATTTCAGATTATTTCAAAAAATTTAAGAGAGAAATACCTATTTATCTTCAATTAAATAACTTTTTCAATCATTTCATACATCTTTTAGTAATTTAATACATAAAAGTGATTTTTTTATACAATCAAAACAAAATTCTTTATCATAAAATCGATTATGAATTAACATATCCAAACATAAATTAATTTTCTCATAATCAATTTTCTTGAAAATCAATTATACACAATCGATTTTTCACATAATTTTTTTTTCACAACTAATCTAAATACACACTTAAAGTAATTATTTTGATTGACTCATTGCTTATTAGGCTCCTAACTTTAATGAGAATCAATTTGAATTTCAAATTGATAAAGATGCTAAGCTCTTCTCATACAAAGAATTGGAAATAAAAGAGCAACTATTTCGAACAACTTATTAGGTTGTTCTTTTGTTCTGTAAAGTTCTTCTTCTTTATCTCTCTTTCATTTGATTCATCCATGTTTTTTTGTTTGTAATTGCATTAATTTTTTTATTTGATAAAATCTGTTATTGATACTTATAACCAATTCACCTCTTGGTTCTATCATATACATTGTAGGGTACTTCTTGTCAATGAAATTTTACACCATATCAAGCATAAATCAGGTAAGATAAACTTGGGGGAAATGGCTATTAAACTTGGATTGTCGTATCCTTGAGTTTTCGATAACTAAAATTATGGCCTGCATTAAAACTGTTTCTTACAGGATTTTGATCAATGGAAAACTCGCTACTAGTTGTTTTAAATTTTGATCTTGGTTCGAAGCACACGATTCGATTCAAGTAATAATAATTCAAGAGAATGGATAACCCATTTGAAGGTTACCATTAATACCTTAATCAATCCTCTTATAATTAGGGATGTGAAAATGAGTTAAACTCGTCGGATAAGTTCATTTACTTGCATAAATTATGTGAGTCGGATTACAAAATTAGTAACCCTTAAAAGCACAATTAATTTTGGATCAACTCGTTTAACCCATGAGTTAAACGGGCCAACTCATAGGGCTCACGGGCAATCGATATAATTTTTTTTTTTAAGTTTCAATTTGATTGTACCAAAAAAAATTTAATTTTAATTTTAATTTTAATTAAACACTATTTTCTCATATAAAAGTACAAAATACACATACTATACAAGCTAGCAGTAACACAACTTACACAAACACATTCTTGAAATTTAATAAGTTTATGTTATTTATTTATTTGAATTTTTCCTTAACCCTTTAAATGAGATAAAAATATTTAATATTATATCTATGTAATAGAATATTTGATTTGAAATTATTAAATTTAAATTTATTTCAAATCTTACAAGTAAAAAACATGAAAATAAAAAAGTTTTGCGAGTCGGTCTGTTTAGGTTTGTGAGTTGATGCAAGGTGAATTAAACTGACTGATTTACAACATGTTTAAGCGCAGAAAATTTTGGCCCACCCCGTTTAACACGCAACCCATCGCGGTGCTGGCTTAAACAAACCAGGTCGGCCCGTTTAACAGCCCTACTTAAAAGTCATAATAGTGACCAACAAGCATTTTAAGGAGATACATCAACAATTAGTTCTACTGAACATTCATTTCATTTTAATATAAGGGTCTTATTAATAAGTGACTTAAGACACTGTTTAAAAATCATTTAATTCTCTTCAATAAATACTTTTAATTACTAAATAAAGTATTAAATATTTTTAATTTTTGTAAAATATTAAATATTTTACTTTTATATTTAATACTATCTATTTTAATTTCTTAACTAATATTCTCATAACATTTATTAGCAAATGTCTTAATCTAATAGTTTAAGATCACGCAATTTCATAAAAAAAAAAGAGAATATTGGTAGAATTTAATATAAATGACTAAATAGAATAGTGAAATCTATATTCAATGAAAAAGAAAAAAATTACTTTAATTATTAAAGAAAAGAATGAAAAAAGTAGAAAAAATAACATCACATTAATTTTTGTTTTTATAAAATGATAAAAGTTTCGTATTTTAAAAGAAGTAATATTTATTTTAAATTAAAATTTTAAATTTTGTAATTGAACAAATTTGTACTTTCTAAATCTTAATTAATTAAAAATAATTTAATAAAGTGTAATTAAACATAATTAATGAAAGGTAAATAGATAATTTAAATTATCAATAACCTTATTTTTTTAATTAAAAATATGTAATTTTTAGCATTTTATAAAACAAGTATGCCGTCTTTTTCTTCACCTTTTTTTTTAAAAAAATTTAAATGTGTAAATTCAAATTCTCTTCCTCCTTTGAATATAGCTTTCACTATTATCTCTCTTTATTTAAATTATGTTTTAATACTCTCTTCCTTCATTAAATTGGATGTTCTAACTTGACCCATTAGAATAAGATGAAAGTTATGGTGCTCATTACCCATCTTGACCTGAAAATTCAGCTTTGACTTGAAGTATTTAGGCTAAATTTAAGTTTTTCTTTTAGACCTGATGCATTTTTCTGGCTGGGTTTGGGTCACCTTCCGAACCACCAACCCAATTCGGCCTGGTATTAAATAAATTATTATTTTTAAATATTTTTTCTTATATATTTTTGTAATATTTTTCTAAATGTTAGACTTTGATTAAGTATTGTGACTTTTTGTAATTTTAGTTATTATGTCATTTACTTATTATGTAATTATCAATTATATTTGATCTTGACATGAACAAAAAGTAGTAGATTACAAGTAAATTTATATAAATAGAAGAAATATAATCAAAATATTACATAAAAATATATTTTATGTATCTTAATCGGCCTGACCCAACCCAACCTAAACTCCAATATAATCGAATTCGGGCCATGAAAATGACCTAATAAAAATTTTGAGTTAGGACCGAAAAAGTCATGTTCAACTCAACCCATAAACACTCATAATAAAAGGAATGGTTAGAAATTTCTGTAAAAGTTTTATTTTTCTTTTCACAACGGTGTGAGTTGACCAATTGAAACGAAGTAAAAGTGTAAAACTGTTACTATAATCTTTAATACTTAATTTTATTTTATTATAAATGATTTAAGATCACCCAATTTAATGAAAAAAATTAAGAAAAAAGTAAAATCTGAAAATCTGACTTCAACGAGAGAGAATTTGACTACATTAAACACTCAAATAATAAATATATTATAAAAAATTATTTATGAATAGATAATTTATAATGTTCATAAAAATAGTATCTTTAATATATATTTATAATTTAAAAAATGATATAAATTTATTTTTGTTTACAAATAAAAAGATTTTATAACTCTGTATATTAAATTTTGGTTGAAAACATACTTTTTGTCTTTTTAAGTTTCATTTTCGTCCTACAATTATATTTTGTTTTATTTTCATCTTAAATCTTTTCAAAACCTACCAAATTTATTCTAACTACTAACAAAGTTAAAAATATTAACAAAATTTGCTGACATGACATCTTATGTAAGCAAAAATGCTTAGTTGGTGTTATCCAGCTAGGATTATTTTTTTGAAATAGTGATTGGGGGCAAATTTAGTTAATTTTGAAAAAATTTGGGATGCAAATGAAATAATATAGTTGTGAAATGAAAATGAAACTTATAATAAAGTTAAGGGACAAAAAGTAAAATTTTCCTATAATAAATTTTATGCATAATTTTCTTTTAAAACTTCTATTTGTGCATTAAAAAGAATTATGATTTTCATAAAGGTTGATTATTGAAAATCACATTAAATTAAGCAAGTATTTCCACATAATTGGCTTTACTTAAAATTTATCAAATCTCTTCAATAAAATATTAAATTTATCAATATCAAATATTATCTTGCTCAACCATTGAATTATAGAGAGAAAAACATTGCTCTATTCCAAGCAATGTTATCGGACTCGGCTTGAGTTATTCGGTCAGATTAATGAACTAATCTCTTAGCTGTTCTGAGCCAATCATTAAATCAATTATGTTATCGACTCGATATGAATCAGGTTGAACTGCTAAGTGCTTATGTGACCTAAGTGACTAGGCTTTGTTGTTGACTTGGTTGATTCTCCAATTTTACACAAACTGGACTCCTTAAGAATAAATGTATTGTAGAAATTAATTACTTATGTTTGTGAATTTCATTAGTTTGGAATTAAATTATATTTTCAATAATTTTTACATTATCTTTTATGTATCTTTTAGTTTTATTAAATATTCATAATATTCATTTTATTTTATGTGATTCGACCAATGACTCACTGATTTAATCATTGACCTATTGACCAAGAACCTATTTTGAGTCAATGACCAATCTGAGTTTTATAACTATGAATACAAGTCAACTCAAAGATCAATATCAAATCTAAATTGTTTATTAAAGATTAATTTAATACGATTCAATATATATATGAGAAGCATGATTCTTGTTAATGTATAAATATAAAAGTTTGAAGAGAAAATTAGGAATAAAATTCATTGTAGGAAATTTTTTCACATTTCATGCCTTTCCTTTCAGAAGTTTCATTTTCATTTTCATCTAGGGATGACAATTTCTCTCATCCCTCATGGGTACCCCCGGGTAATACCCATCGCAAGGCGGTGGTTTAACATCCATTTATTAAACGGGGCGGGGGAGGGGGTTGTTTCCTTCGTACCTGTGGATATCCAATATATAATTTTAAGTATTTAAAGTTGTATTATTGTTATGTATATATATGTTCTTCAAGAAAATTGTATTGTTATTTTGATTTTAAGTATTTAAAGTTGTTGAACTAAATTAGTTTGTAGTGGATAAATTATGATATTAAAATTTATTTAATTTATTCTTGTTTATTTTTCAATTTTTCTTCTTCTTTTTTTCAATTTTAATAATTTTATGGGTATCTGCAGATATTCGTGGGTACTCGTCTACCCGCGAGAGAATTAAAAGTGAGTACCCGCACAAATAGGGGACGGGCTCCCATCCCCGCCCCCCGGTCCCATTGCCATCTCTATTTTCATCCTACAATTATATTGTTTCATTTTAGTCTCAAATTTTTTCAAAACTAATCAAATTCATCACCAACCACTTTTTTTCTATAAAAAAACCACTTTTTTTCTATAAAAAAAATCCTCGCTAGATAGCGCCAATTGTGTCAGCAAATTTCGTGAATATTTTTAATAATGTTAGTAGTTAGAATGAGTTTGGTGGATTTTAGAAAGATTGTGACAAAATATAGTTAAAAACGAAAATAAAACCTATAATAAAATTAAGGAATGAAAATTATATTTTTTCCTAAATTTTGTTACTATGTTGGTGAAAGAGGCTGCGGAAAGGAACTTCTTAATGTATAGAGTTACAAATTTTCTTAATTGTTAACGATAATTAAAGTTACATAAATTTTTAAATTTATACATATATATTAAATGTTAAATTTTTTAATGAATATTTTAAATTATCTATTCGTACATCATTTTTTTTTAATAATATACACTTTTTAATTTAATGAATAGAGTCAAAAAAATTTCATTAAATTTTTATTTCAATATTCTATTTCTTTATTAATTTTTTTTTGAATTAGTAGTTAGCACTAATTTAGTCAGTTTTAAAAATATTTAAGATAAAAATAAAATAAAATATATTTAGTACATGAGCCCCGACCACTTGTAGCTATAAGCATTTGTGCTTACATACAATGTTAATAAATTCTGTTAGCATTTTGAATGGAGTTTGTGGTTAGGATAAGTTTGTTGGGTTGTAATAAAAATGAGACTAAAATGAATCGAATTATAATTGTGAGACAAGATGAAACAGTAAAATTAAGAAGAAGAAAACTTCAACAATAAAAATTTAACAAAGAAAATTGAAAGGCGGTGATGAATATTTGCAGAACTACATTAACTTTTCTGTATGCTCTGTAATTTTTATTTGTCTGTATTAGCAAGGTTACAACAGTTCTAAACATAGTGTAAAGGAAGTAAAACAGAAATACAAATTCAGCGGTCACAACATCTAGACTCAGAATAGGATTCAAGTCTCACAATAAAACATCGTATCAAAGTAAAATAATAACATGAATGCGTAAGCATTTATAGTATTTGCCATGACAGACTTGTTTTTGTATTTTACCCATACCCTGGACAATAAGCTCCAAGACTTGGGGCAACTGATAAATAAAAGAATCTGGTAATTCTTATTCCACTAATAATATAGTGAGATTTAGAAACAAATCCCACATACACACCAAAAGAATACGTGAGAAGCAACTCTATATAACTGCAAAAGTGAAGGTTTGAATCAAAGAAACAAATTAAATATAAAATGGATGAATTTTGTTTTTGTAAAAATTTTAGGTGAGAGGAGTTTGTACCATTTTAAGGTCAGGACATGCTATAAGCCTCAGGATAACTTATGTTGATATTTACAGATGACTTACTAATGAAGGATTGTCAATAAGAATTGAACCCGAGAGACTTTTGCGACGTCACAGTTTGTCCTACCAATTGAATTAATCTTTATTAGCATATTGATAAATTACCTTTAAGCTAGGTTTTAAATTGCGATTGCAATCACGGTTTTGGTAACAGTTGCATTACAGCTAATGCAGCCCACAATTACAAAATGTTGCAGTTGCGGTTAAAACCTTGCCTTTAAGCAGTGAAAGAAATGCTGAATGAATAACTGCTTATCAATAAAAACAGCTGAAATAAAGATCACTGCATTGCAAAATCTTGACAAAATTAAATTAAAATGTGAATGAGTATTATCCAAAAATAGTTTATCTAGTAATATCTCATTCAGATAAGTCCTGGTGCCATATAACATTGCCATCCCTTATCACATAAACTGAGAGGGAAAAGGAACAAATGAACGGAAACATATCACGACATAAAATTCATGGATATAACCAAGTACTCAACATCTGTGTGAAGGGCCACACATCAATCTATCTTATTGTGATGAACTTGTTGGTGCCATGTCTAGCCCAGTGAGTCCTCAGATCAATTGGGTTAGCAAAATTATAACCTTCGATTATAAGTTTCTCTAAAACCTTTTTAAAAGCACCTTGACTCATTTTTCGTCCAGCTATCCTTGCACCACGCTTTTTTGTGCTCATTGGCAAAGGATACATTGAGACATTTGTAGTACAACAAGCTGATTGCCAACCTCCACAGCCCCATCGATAACACTGATGAGGAGTGCCAGTACATGAGCAAACTGGAATGGGTAGGCCAGAAATGTCCACATCAACTCCATTTATTACAAGCTCCATAGTCTTTTTTGGTGTCTTCCCACGTCGAACTGAAGCATTGCTATTATCCTTTGGCTTCTTAGGTTTTTTAGCTTTTGGAGTCTTTGAAGCACCCCCTCCATGCCTTTTTTTCAATTGGCCACCTTCCTCTGGTACACCATGGTCTTCGATTCTATTCATCCTCTCATCTCTTGATGTATTAGGTGGCTGTATAATGTGCAAGGAGGGAGCTCCTAATGTTTCTAGAAGAACATCATAATTAGGATTTGTGGTTGTGGGCAGCATATTAAGAAACCTGTGATCTCTCTGGCTTATCCAACTATCTCTCTCATAGTTCATTGGAATTGGTGCTTCTGGAACAACACTATCCTGAGGGTGAAAGGTTCCATTTGCACTAACTAACATAGTTGGGTCACGGCCAGGCAAAAATGATTTTGTGCCATGATCTGTCATACTAGGCATGAGCTGCATACCATGATGCCCCTCTTTGAAGGGTTCATAATAACCCCAATTGTGTATGTTCAACGCATCGTCGTCCATGAGAACTACAGAACATGCAACAAAAAATAATTTTTATTATTATTATTATTCTTCTTTCAGTGGCCATCATTAAAATCCTCACACAACACCATTAGAAGGAAACATATACAAGAGGTAAAACAGTCCGTCAACAGAATTGTGAAAATAAATTAAAAACTCAGAAAAAAAAACACAGTACATATTTCAAAAGGAAACAAGCTTGATAACCAATTAACAGGGGGGAAATTTTAGATAAACCAAAAATTAATTGGCTGAACAAATCTTCCCACGTAAATGAACTTCATTGCCATTCAATTGGCAGCTCAGAAAATATTATTAAAAAGTAAGATCTTTCAAATCTTCTACATTCAATAAAGGACATTAAAAAAATTGAAAAATTCTCAAATCATAAAATCCAAATTATTAAATCTGACCCTCATAAGTCTAGATTTACCATTTGAGTGAAGAAAAGAAAAACACTAAAATTTCTCGATTTAATCACCACAAAGTGAAAAGTCCACGATCCGGGTTTCCTTATGATTCCTACATTTTCCTTGGAACCCAACAAAGCACATACAAAAAGAAAGCAGTGCGTATGGATCCCCAATTCCCATTTAGGAATCAGCAAACGAAACCAGGGTTCCAAAATGGCAAAAGAAAAATAAATTAATCAAGAATTTAAATCGTGGTTACAATTTGGTTGCGGTCGTGATCATATATTATCACAGCCGCCACAACGGAGTGATGCGACCTTAAATTTAAAATTCTGAAATTAATATAACAAAAAAAATCTTTATAAGGATGCAAATGAGAGGTTTAACGTTAGAAGGAAGGACTCATCTATTCAAATTTTATAGGGGAGAGAGAGAGAGAGAGAAAGAGAAAGAGAAAGAGAAAGAGAAAGAGAAAGAGAGGGGGGAGAGAGAGGAAGGGAGGAGAGAGAAAACTTACTTTGGTGTGTGAAAACGCCTCTTTAGGGTTTTGCCCTTCTAGAGAGAGAGAGAGAGAGAGAGAGGAGAGAGACAGAGACACCTGAAGAAAGAGAAAGAGAAGAGAAATGAGGGACAAAACAAAGAGAGAGGAGAGAGAGGGCCCTGATAATGTGAATGTAAGAAAGAGAGAGCTAAAAAAAGGTAGGAAAAAGATAAAAGCATATTATTTTTTTAAATCATTTTTACACTTGGTTAACGATAAGTAAATTTTTGGTTAATATAATATATTGTTTGGTTAATGAGTTTTAGTAACCAATCACTTACAAGCTAGTAATTTATTATTGAAACAATTTATTTCATTAACCACCAATAATTTGTTCATCGTTAACCAAGTCCGTAAGTAATCGATTACCAAAACTTACCAACTAAATGATATACTTTATTAGCAAAAAATCAGGGAAGATAGTGGTTCAAGGTTTAACTAGTGGTTGAGCTGGTATATATATAATTACAAATATACATTAATAAAAAAATGCAAAATTACAATATTCAAGTCTAAACTTTAAATATCAAGTTTCAATCCAACTTCTAACTTTCAATATTGAGTTTAAATTGCTCAATAACAAGGAAACAAGCACACAACAACAAATCCAACTTACAAAGTTAAACTTACAACAACAAATCCAAATTACAAAGTTACACTATAAAGTAAAATGCAACAAATAGGATCTTGATAATAGTAAATTAATTAACAATCTACTATCATCGCCTCTCAAATTGTTGCAGGTTGTACTAGAGATCTAATCCAAAATTCAACCCACCCAAAAAGCTCAAATCAAATAAAACCACAACTTGGAAGTAATGATATTTCATAATTTTCACAATAAACACATTAGAATATTGAACTAGAAGCCTAATATAATTTCTTATAATTAAATACCATATTTAGAAGCTAACTACAAAAATAAAAAAGAAATGAAAACAAAATGGATGAACTACAAAAATGAACTAAAAATAAAAACATAATGGATGAGATGAATCGATGAAGGCTTGGCCTGCCTCAATAGTTGAGTCGTGTAACTCCCGTGAAGACGTGAAGGTATGGTGGAGCAGCGCCAACTGCCAGCTCCCATGCTCGCGAGAATGGGGCTCGTGCTTGCTGGAATAGAGTGAGATCGTGCAAAATGGAGCTCGTACTCATGCGCGCTTGTTCGTGCTAGAATGCTCATTGTCCTTGGTGTGCTTGTTGTTGCCGGAATGCTTGTGGTCGTCATACGGTTGTAACATTCGACCTCCAACTCTTTTGCTAAAAAATGTAGTGTGTGAGCCACCCAACCCCCAAAAGATTAGACCCCAAGTCTTTTCAACCTTTTTTCCTTTTCTTTGTAAAGAAAATCAATTAAAAATTAGTAATAGTGAATCGGAAGGTTTTCAATTTTTGGTTTTCAGTTTTTAATTGGTTTAATCGGTTTTGTGTGGTTAAACCGCTCTAATAGTTCTATGGTTGAAACAGAATCGGTGAGGCTTTTGGTCCATAGTCCAACCAGTTGAACTGGTATGGTTGGACCAGTTTTTAAAACATTGATACAGGCATATATTTGGAAGTAATTTTTTTTTCAAAAAGAAAAAAAGAAAAAAAAATCACATCCCTAATTTTTATTTGAGTTTAATTATTATTCGTTTTAAGTGTAAATTTTTTTACACTATTATCCAATAATATATTGACACATTATTAAAAGAGTTCGTCTTTTTATACGTGTATTGTCATAGTCAAACTATTTCAAAGATGTGACAAAAAATATTAGATGATAGTGTCAAAAAACTTTTATACTGACATTGAATCAATTTACATTCATTTTATTTTATTTTAAAGTAGTCATCATAAACTTTTATATTATGGTGAGAGATACTTAAACTTTTTAAAATATAAAAACAAATTCTTTTGTCCACTAATTAAGCAAAAATCATTCACCATGTGACTTACAAGTGAGTGTGTGTATATATATGTAGGATATTGTGCATTTCCTTTTGTAAGGATACCGATACTCCTTAATAATTAGTATTTAATATTTTTCTATGTATCTCACTTATTTGAAATATAAATAGATTAGAAAAATCTACATTTGTCCCAATCCCTTGAATCTGTAACGTCCAAATCTAATTCAATACTTTGTATGTTAGATGTCTTTATTAGAATGAATTTAAAATTGGATATACTAGAGGAAATAATTTAAATTTTTCAACTCGTATTTAAATTACATTGTACCAGATGTTATATTATATTTTTATATGAAATTTTGACTTCATTAAACAAAAGAGATAAGTGGGAACAATAAAATTAACGGGAAAGTCCAATTTACCCCCATGAACTATCTGTCATGTGCACTTTAGTTCCGAAACTTAAAAAATGTGCAAAACAATCTTTAAAGTTTCTAAATTGTGCTAAACAATCTTTCCGTCTAAGATCTGTTCACTTGCAAATGGAAAGCGCATGTGAGTGGTGTTTATGACCTTATTCCCCCTAAAACAACATCTGAATCCCATCATTTCCCTCCAAAAGACTGAAACGTGATATTTTTTTCTTTGGCTTAACACATGTTTATGTTGACCAAAATGTTAAACAAACATGCTTTTAATTAACTTGACCTATATTTGTTGATACTAAATACTCCAAAATTCATTGATTAATCTCACTCAATCCTAAAGGATTTATGCGTTATGCAAGCTAACTCATTCAATTTTTTTACTATATATTAAAAATAAAAATCATCAAACATTATAATTCATCAGCTTATTATATATATCATAATATATTTTGGACATTTGAGAGTTCTTCTTTCCACTTGGAGATAATTTGAAATTTTATAATTGTGTGTAAAATATTTTTCTTTAAATTCTCAACAAAATTTGGTGAGAATGAAGTTTTTTGAAACATTACTAAACTATCCTTTCATGAACAAAACTTATATACAATTATTATATATTTGTTATAAAGTTCCCCACTTATATGAGAACATGTATCTTATTCTTTTACAACTCATTCAAAGTTAGAATATTAACGCTTTTAATTGTTTATTCACACTCCTCATTAATTACTTTTAATTATAAATTCCTAAACTATTCTCACTTAAGTAATTTATTTATTTATTGAAGTCATCCCCTAACTAATTATATTAATGTTTGTCTTTTCACACTCTCACAATATTAATTAATTTCTTTTAATTGTAAATTCCTAAACTATTCTCATTTAAGTAATTTCTTTTTTTTTTTAATTGAAATCATCCCTTAACTAATTATATTAATATTTGTCTATTCACACTATCACAATATTAATTAATTACTTTTAATTGTAAATTCCTTAACTATTCTCATTTAAGTAATTTCTTTTTTTAAATTATTGAAGTCAGCCCTTAATTAATTATATTAATTTTTGTCTATTGATACTCTAACAATATAAATTATTTAAATTTCTACTTTTTTTTAACCAAACTTGCACGATTTTTTGTTATTTATATTTCTTGCTAAAAAAAAAGGTGCTATGTAGAGCGTTAACTAACAAAGGAAGTTTTGTGAAACAAGTAGGCAAACCACCCATGGACTAAATTTGGCTAAATTTAGAAAGAAAAGGGGGGGGGGGCAGCAAGAAGCAAGTGTAAAACACTAGGAGGCCTCTGATGTTGCATCAACCCAAGTTTAAAAAAGTAAGCTAATTTTGGCTAGCTAACCTATAACTTTCCCTCCACTACAACATAAATGACTTTTAAATTCGGCTATCAAAACACTTTTAATTCGGTTTTCACAATGGATTATGTCCGGTGGTAGTCTTTTGTGCTAACTTTTAAATTCGCGTAAAGAAACCGAATTCAAAAATAATTTTCCAATTCGGTTATTATAGTACCGAATCAAGAAGCACGTGATTTTAAATTCGATTAAACACCGAATTGAAAACTTGACATTAAATTCGGTTGTACGCAACCGAATTGGAAAACTACGAATGTCTATAAATCCAGTTAAACACCGGATTGATAACTTGACATTCAATTCGGTTATGCACAACCCAATTAGTAAACTATGTATTTATTTAATTTAAATTCGGATAACAGCCGAATTGCAAAGTGTATAACATATCCTTTTTATAGGGAAGGTTTGGAAACCATTACAGAATTTCAGATTTGTAATTTCCATAACCAAAAACTGTACAACATTTTATTTAAAGATAAATTTGCCTTGTGATAGTTGTTTTGCCTTTTTGTAACTCCTCAAAGCTCTTTTAAAAAATCAAATGAAACATTAAAGTTCTGTTTAACATTAAAAAAACAAGTTACACATGATGAAGGTTAGAATAACTTACATTCCAACCACCATCTTTATGTCCTCTCGAATAGGTTTTCCTACAGGGTCCATCCAAAACACAATGGTCTTGGACATCTTAATCACAATCAACATTCATTGTCAATGTTTAATGATAGTCTAATGAGAATGTCCAAACTAAGCATTACCCATGATAACCATGAAGTGAAAGTCAACAGTGATGATATCTATTGCAAATTTTATATAACAAGCATGCAAGGTCTTTACTTTATCCACATTTAGTCATTACATGTTATTAGCATTTAGATTCTTATCCCACTGAGGTTAACATGGCAACACAAAAGACAACATCAATCAAATTTAAGCCTACCTTAAGTTGGAAATTTGTAAGATGTGTGTAAACTAGTGGACAAACAAAATATGAAGTTAGAATAAGATGCACTCAAAGCACACCAAGACATTAACAAGAGTTGTAGCTTAAGTGGTACCAAATCTCTTAGGAAATTAAATCATAGCAAGGCCACTTTGCATGTATTCTAGCCTACTGTCTCCTGCCACATAACACGTCTTAGACCCCCCTTAAACCAAATAAAGCTAAAGTAACAAAGGTACACAGAAACACTAGTTGCAGACCCTAATCAGAATAATAGACTGAAATCACACCAATATTCAAGGTTGTTACCGTTTGATGAACGTTTGGTTTCCTATGCACTATTTGATATAATTCAGAAACACTCGTATAACCTGTCAAAAGACATTGCGGTTAGTAAACCCTTGTTTCCGTAGACATTAGGGCAAAAACTTTATCAGAATTGTAAAATGGAGTAAAAATGGTTGCCCCTGTTTAGTGTTCGACGATGATGAAGATGGAGTAACTTCTTGCTTACAGAAAACGTAAATGGTTGCATTTTTTGTGTAGGATCAGAAAGTCTTCTTTGATACGCAAAGACCAGAGAGAAAGCGAGGGAAAGAAGTGTAAAGGTTTTCAAACTTTGTTATTTTTTAAAAATATTCCAGTCTACCTTATCAAATCGGTAAACATATAACCGCATTGGAAATTACTTTCTAATCCGGTTAATGTGGTAGTGGATTTGAATATAAGCATTTCTCAATCTGGTACCTCATCAACCAGATTGGAAAGTCTTTTTTAAAAAAAAAAAATTATTTATGACTCACACTAGAATGACTTTCCAATCCGATTGATGTGTTAGCAGATTTAAATATATGCACTTCTCAATCCGGTACCTCATCAACCAGATTGGAAAGTCTTTTTTTTAAAAAAAAAAATTATGACTCACAGACTTTCCAATCAGGTTTATGTGTTAGCGGATTTGAATATATGCACTTCTCAATCTGGTAACTTATCAACCGAATTGGAAAGTATTTTTTATAAAAAAAAAATTTTATGATTCACTCTAGAATGACTTTTCAATCCGATTGATGTGTTAAAGGATTTGAATATATGCACTTCTCAATCTGGTACCTCATCAACCAGATTGGAAAGACTTCTTTTTTAAAAAAAAATTTATGACTCACAAACTTTCCATTCCGGTTGATGTGTTAGCGGATTTGAATATATGCACTTTTCAATCCGGTACCTCATCAACCGGATTGGAAAGTCTTTTTTTTTAATTTTTTTATGACTCACACTAGAATGACTTTCCAATCCGGTTGATGTGTTAGCGGATTTGAATATATGCACTTCTCAATCCGGTTCCTCATCAACTGGATTGGAAAGTCTTTTTAAAAAATATATCAACTTTTATGACTCACACTAGAATGACTTTCTAATCCGGTTAATGTGTTAGCGGATTTGAATATATGCATTTTGAATCCGGTGATATTAAAACGAATTTAAATGGCTTATATATGAATCTGGTTACTTGACATCCCATATTCGAAAATAACTTTTAAATCTGGTAATAATAAAACGAATTTAAATGTCTTATATATGAATCCGGTTACTTGACATACCGAATTCGAAAACAACTTTTGAATCCAGTGATATTAAAACGAATTTAAATGACTTATATATGAATCCGGTTACTTGACATCCCGGATTCAAAAATAACTTGTCAATCAGGTAATTATTTAACCGAATTAAACCTTGCGAATTTAAAAGTCATTTCTGTTGTAGTTCTCCCTATAGACGTGTAGGATTTCCACACCCTACTGCGAGCAAGTAATCCATTAGTTAGGCTTTGAGTTCAGGTATAACTTTTAATTTTTTATACAAAAAAATGACTTTAAACAGTTAATAAATAACAAAATTACTATGACTAATTAGAGGACAATTGATAATAGATCAAACACACTCATGAAACATTGCGTTAGTTATAAGTAACAAAGGAGAAACTGATAGCCAGACAACATGTTTTCCAATTATCTAGATGACAAAAGATCTCTCAATATATAGCCAAAATCATTCAACATCTTCCTGTCATTAATTAAAAAGTATCTAAGAGTATACTCATTAAAAAAAAAGTGAGATATCAAAATGTTTCCTTTCTTTAGACATCAAATAGAAGCCTGCAAAAAGGAACAAAAGATAACATGATATTGTTAGTGAAATATCACAATAAATTTTGTAACATATGAGATAACGAAGATTACCTGACATGATAGCTAAGAAACATCAAGATCAAATAGCAATTTATTGTAAAACTAACGAGGAAAAATATAGAAAAAATTTCACTCAACTACTTTGAGGTTTGAAAAAATGATAGCAAATTTTAAATTTAGCCATAAATTACACTCTACCCCATTTTTTGGTATTTGATTAACTGTTAACTAATACCGTTATGTATTTCAAAAAAATAAAAAATAAACTCACTTATTATTATTTATTAGTGAATTCTATATTACAACAAAGGTTTTTTAAGCTTAATTTTATGATATTTTTATATACAAAATCGAGTTGATGTTTTAATATAAAAGTGAAAAGGATATAATTTAACAAATGTTATGAAGAGAAATATAATTCATATATGTATTTATTTTACTCTAACAAATAATTGTTATACTATGTATGTCTATTATATACAATAAAATATTATACTATCATTTTCTCGTTTTGCTTCATTTATTGAGTCCTCTAACTCAATTGCTTTTAAACAAATATCATACTTCTAATTATTTATTCATTTATTTTTATGGTTTATAGAAAAAAAATTTCTTAATATACTTAGAAATTTTCCTAGTATCACAAACCACAACCTCTTTCTCAAGAAACATGAAATTTCAAAATTACACAATTTTATCCAACATGCAACAACATGAAAATCTAAAATTAAATAATATTGTTTAGAAAATTTAAATCAAAATATTCAACTAGTATCATGTATTGTACACATTTTGGTGTTTTTAAACACAAGCAAGATTTACATATGTTGCACATATATGTTTTACAATTGCTTTTAAACCTACAACTCAAGGGAAATGTCTTTGATGTGTTGTCACAATGCATATAATTAGTACTTGTTTCATTATGAACTTCGAGTTGTTTAAGAGAAATTCTATGTCTTTCCTGTTACATCTTGTTAGCTTCTCTTTTTCTTTATACTTTTTGTTTTCTATGATGTTTTCAGGTGCATGACTAAAGTTATGGATCGATTCCATAAAGGATTTGATGACCAAAGCTAAGAGAGTTGAGTTCGAGGAACCCCACATAGCCCAAAAAAAGAGAAAAAGGAACAACTAGACCATTACATGGCCTGGCCATGCATTCCAAGCCAAAAACATGGGTTGGTCGTGTAACTAATTGAAGTTAAGATAATGGGTAGAGAACTACGTGGTATGGTTGTGTAATATGACATGGTCATGTAATTGTGCGCAACAAAAAAAAAAGAAAAAGAAATTCAAGCCTCAATTGGGCTTGAGCTTTCCAATAATACATCTTTGGAGACCCCTAAACCTAATAATGAAGTGAGAAGCACACCAAGACCTTTGGAGAAATTTCTAGAGGACTTTAAGGAGCTAAAACTCTTAGGAGAAGATCATCAGCATAGAGATTCCTAGAAATCATCGTTGTTTATCTTCCATCCTTTCATACTCTTAGATTTCTCATGTTTCTAGGTTTTCTATTCATTTTATTCAAGACTAGGCTAGATTTTTCTCTTCGTTTAGGGTAACTTCAAAACCCTAGACATGACTTTGTGATTGATTGTCAGATATTATTCTTCAGTTTCCTAAATCGAAATTGATCATTTTCTTCCATAAAAATTGTCTATAATTCATCCTGATTTGTTTAGGAGCACAACTAAACGGAACTTGATAATTATCTACTACTAGATTAGGGAGCCAGATCTATAATTGTCTTATTTTCCTAACCAACAGTAATGATTATGGTCAAGTTTTTTTGATTGTGATGTTGAACACAACCTAAGTAAAATAATCTGAGCTAGTATATCTTTTGCTTAGATCATCCTATTTTTCTCCACTTAATGCTTCCATTAAGTTAAATCTGGAGAGCTTATTATAGGTTATTTGATAGTTAATGATTAAATAGAGAGCGTGTTCTATTTAACAATATACTAATTAAAGATTATGGTAGCAGAGCTTGTTGCTATCTACATGTAGTAATTTCAATAGGAAACTAGGAACAATACAGATATTAATTATCATTGTTAATGTTTAGTGGTGGAGAATTAACTTTAACCATTCTTTATCATCATTACTTTCATCTTCATTTTAATTTCGTGTCCTTTAACCTTAAAGTTTTTTTTCTATAATTATAGTCTACTTATTTTGGGTATTCCCAAACCCCATTTTTGTTTACTATTAGCATTTGATTTGCTGATTTTAAGTTTTGTGATTTACAGTCAGTAACCTATCAATTAAACTTAATCATCTGCCAGAATGACCTTTGCTTGCTACTATTAATGATAACTTATGTATAAGGATTAATTTGGTAACCCTTCCGAAACACACCAATTTTTGGCACCGTTGTAGCGGATTGATCATCTAATTGACTTGTTAGTAAGTTTTGTTTTAGTTTTCTTTTTATGAGTTTTAATTCCTGCATCTAAGGTTGCTAATATTCAGACAAAAATCTGTGGCATTCGACAATATAATAGAGAATCTTTGTACGAGTATTGGAAATGATTCAAGAAGCTATACGTGAGTTGTCCACATCATCATATTAGTGAACAACTTATAATCCAGTACTTTAATGAAGGTCTGATACCTATAGAGCAAAGCATGATTGATGTCTCGAGTATAGGAGCTTTGGTTGACAAGATTCCTGATGCAGCAAGGATTCTTATCTCAAACATGGAAACTAATTCTCAACAATTCAACACACGCCTTGATCCACCACTGTTAAGACTTTGGCAAGTATACCAAGTCGTGCAAGTAATAAAGTGGTGAGTGGGTTGTCGTTCCCAATGAGGATCGTGACAAGTACTAACACGTAACAAATCGATCGCTATCTAAATGATGTTTTTGGATAGAAGGGAGCTCTTTAGCTCTTCAACCACAACTAAAATTAAGACTAGAATTAAGAACAAGAAAAACAAAGGTTCGCTTCTTTTTGGATTTTTGACAAACACTTGGTGAGCACAAATGAAAGTGAATTCAATTAAGATGAGATGCTGGGGGTTAGACTCACTAATCTTCTCCCTATGGAATGAAATGACAACCAAAATAATCTCTAACTTCAATTATGAGAATCAATCCTCTAAAATACTGAAATCCTAATCCCTTAGATGAAATGAGCCTAAATCCTCAAATTAAACCCTAATTCCTTAGGTGGCTTAATAAGTGAATTTGCATTAAGAACAAGGATTAACAGATTACTAATAAACCAAGATCCATCCCTAGATTCAAGTTTTATTAGGTGATTAATTTCAGTTCTAGACCTAGTATCAACTTCCCAATTGTCTACCAAATCAAGAATCAAGTCATGGATGATCAAGCCATAGAAATAAATCACTCATAAAGAAGTAGAGATTAAATTGATGTATCAAGTCAAAAACATAGAGATTAAGAAATAACTACATCTAACCCCAACATGGGAGAGTTTAGCTAGACGTGGAAATCATATTAACAAAGCTCAAAATAAAAGAGAGAAAAGAGATAGAAGTCTTCATCTGTTGGGTATCCTCTCGTCTCCACCAGTTCTCCAGAACAGCCGTACTTTTTCCCCAAATTAGGTTTTTTTTTATGTCCTCACACATCTCCCTTTTAGATCGTTTTCAGATGTAAATGGCGCTAAGCCTCAATTCTATCGCGCTAAGCCCCAGTTAATGAATTAATTGAGTCTTCAGTAAATGGCGCTTAGCCCCACAAACTGGCGCTAAGCCCCACCCGCGCTAAAATGTGTAGCTTCATTCCTCAGTCAGGGTTTCTTCTGGTGGCTTCAGGCTAAGCCCCAGAACATGGGGCTAAGCCCCATCTTCAGGATGTGGTTTTCAACTTGGGCTTCAATGTTGGGCTTCACTCTTTTGCATCCAACTACACAAAAACACAACAAAAACACTACTAATTTAACCAAAACAACATTTAACACATTAAATCCTAAAGACTCACTAACACATACTAATCATGGGATAAAAACAACTTCTTAAGAATCAAAAGAGTAATAAATTACCTAAATGCACATTTAAAATATATTCATGTTGGCCACTTATCAACCACCACCCAAGCAAGTGCATGAGGCTAGTACATCTTCCATTGAACAACAACTAGCTCATCTTACTTCTCTTGTCCAACAAATAACTGTAGGAAATTCATAGTAGGTGAAGGTATATGAAATTTGCTATACAATAGGTCACATAATGATATGTGCCCAAACCTTCAAGATGACAACATGGAGCAAGCTAATGTCATAGGGGGATTCTCGAGACCACAACGAAAGAATGATCCCTACTCAAACACATACAACCTGCTATACAATGGAGCAAACAACACACATACAACCTGCTATACAATGGGCCACCTAATTGATATGTGCCCAACCTTTCAAGATGGCAACATGGAGCATGCTAATACCATGGGTGGATTCTTGAGACCACAACGAAAGAATAATCCCTACTCAAACACATAATTCAGGATGGAAGGATTATCCAAATTTTAGTTATACAAGGAATCAACCACAAGCAACTCTTAACCCCATTCCAAAACAACCATCAGGTTTTCAGCAAAGGATGTCACAACCATACCAAGCTTGACCCCAATAGGCTCCACATAAATATGGTTCATTTCTTGAATACAATGTTGAAGCCCTTACTACCTATACAATGTAATTTCAACATGAGGCTAAGAAATGTATTCCGAGTTTGGAGAATCAAATAAGACAATTGGCTACAACAGTGAGTCAATTTGAGGTACAAGGTTCAGGTAAATTGCCTTCTTAAATTATGGTAAACCCAAAGGATATGCAAGTTTTGTAACTCTCAGAAGTGGAAAGTGCTTGAGACACCACTTATTGCATTCCCAAGGGGTACCACCTAAGGAACCTATCCAACAAGATGTAGATGCTAAAGTACCATCTCCTAATGTAAGCCTTAAACCTTTTATTCCTTCCTATATTACTTTGCCCCTATTCCCAAGCAGCTTTGCAAGGTCTAAAAATGTGGAATAAGATATGGAAATTTTGGACACTTTGTGCAAGGTAGAGGTAAACATACCTCTCTTAGACACTATTAAGTAGGTGCCCAGGGCCAAATTTCTCAAATAATTGTGTACCTCTGAGCAGAAGTTAAAGGGTGATGAAAATGTTAGTGTGTGGGAGAATGTTTCTTTAGTACTTAAAGAAAACTCCCACCTAAGTGCAAAGATCCACACATCTTTACTATTCCTTGTACCATTGGAAACATCAGGTTTGAAAGAGTCATGTTAGATTTAGGAGCATCTATTAATGCAATGACATATTCTTTTTATGCTTCTTTGAACCTTGGTCCATTAGAGGACACTAGTGTTATTATACAACTTGTTGATTGTTTTAATGCTTATCTGAGAGGAGTTGTTAAGATTTTCTTGTACAGGTTAATTGATTGGTTTTTCCATCCGATTTTTATGTCCTTGAGATGGAGGATGAGATGTTTTCATTTAACTCCAATTTTATTAGGGAAACCCTTCTTAAAGACAGTTTGAACCAAGATTGATGTTCATGATGGTATTCTCACTATGAAATTTGATGGTGAGGTGATTCTTTTCAATATCTTTGAAGCCATAAGATACCCTAGTGAAGTACATTATGTTTTTACAATTGATGTTATTGATTATTTAGCACAAGTTTTGAGGTAACTAGCGAAGACGGTTTGGAAGTAGCCATTAGCAAGCACATGAACATCAATCTAACACATGAAGTTAAGGGCAATATAGATACTTGAGTCCAATAACATGAAAAAACATCAATGCAAAAGCTTATGGCATTTATCATTTATGAAACCAAAAACAATACATGAGAGGAAATACTAATTTTCTACAGGTAAAATATATTCCTGCCCCTTTCTCACTTCTTTAAATCTTTTAAGCCTTTCTGTCAGTAATACAATAGCTGATTGCTGATCAATCTAATGGTAGAATATATAATGGTCTTAAGGCAAAAAGCTTTAAGCCCATGAAGGCCTATATATTAAGAGCTCGTTTGTTACATATTATTTGATGAAAAAATCACTTTTTTTAAATAAAAAAATCATTTTTAATGATTTTGATTGTGTTTGTTTAAGCTTATTAAAAAATTATTTGTTTTAAAAAAAATCATTTTTATGGTTAAAATGAAAAGTTACTCTCATTAGCTTTTGAAAAAATCTCTTGCGATAAAAGAGAGAAAAGTTATTCTCATTTAAAAAATAATTTTTATGATTGTAAACAAACACAAAGTAGCTTATGCTTTTCTTTAAAATCTCTAAAAAATAATCTCTAAATTATTAAAAGTCAAAATCAATTGTTTTTTAATCTGTAACAAACGGGCAAAGCAAGTAGCCTTGGTTGCATGAGTATGTGAAGCCTCCAAGCATTATGTAGATGAGCATTATGTTGCAGCATTATTGAGAGTCAACAGTAAAGAAAAAGAATGCCTTGTACATAAAAGTAAGCATTTCATAAGATCTTCAATATTATACTGTAGACGAAGTTTTCTACTTTCAGATACTCTACTTGTAAACCCGAAAATTGCATCTAAGTAGGAAAGCAACCTCCACATACTACTGCAATAAAAAAATAGTTATTAGTTTCTTAGTAGCCCCCAAGATAAAATTCTAAAAATTAAAAAGGTTTGCCATTGTATACCATATCAATATCTGCCAAGCTAAAAGTTCTATCAGCAACTGATGAAAGCTTAGCAATACTAAGAAATTTCCCTTGGCTGCACTTTTCAATTGTTTGACAATATTGCAATACACCATCTTTGCTAACTTCACTTGAAGAGACAGAATTCTCCAAGCTGACAACAATTAGGAATAGAATCAAAATAGGGGAAATTAACCAAGAGATAAAGAAAATGGATAGACCGTGAGGCAAACCATGAAATTCTTTACTATCTCTTGGCCTCCAAAATTTTAAAAATTGAAAAGATGTTATCAATGACGATAGATGCTGTAGTACACCGGACGCAATGGCTGCCAAAGTACACTGTTGACAATACTTGTTGGAGTACCCAGACAGATGAGATTGAACAATGATATATAAAATATTATTTTTAACTTGTCTTTTGATATTCTAAACAAAAAATCACAGTGCATTAAATTATAATTTTTACGATTTAAGATAAGAATTGAGAGTTTTTTAAACTATGTATTTTTTAATATAATATAATTACTATTTATAATTGAAATTTTAAACCTAATGTATACACTAAACAAGATAATTAAAATTTGAAGGTTCATTATAATTCCAAAACTCAATTTCAGTATTAATTCTGTCTACCAAACGAACCAATATACTTGCTCACCAAGTAACACAAAACCACTAGTGCAAGACACTAAAACAAGATTTAATATCAATATCAACAAGAAGTTAGATATAGCTCTATTAACAATGCGCACAAATAAATAAGCCCGATCTATACGTACCAAGTAATTAACTAAAGAATTGGGCTCAAAATGGTCTTAATCCATGAATTGTGTGGGTCCTAAATCAATATGATAAGGTTGGTCCTAAATTCTAGTACGGAGCCAATTTCACAGTATTCATTTGTTTCTTCATTTTCCTTAGATGTTTCTGAGCATTAAGAAGACAAGTTGTCATACTAGAATTTGAGACATACTCAACAAATTAATTACTTTCATATGAGTTGTGTTTGCAATTGCATATTAATTGTTCAAATCGGAAAAAATGCTTTAGATATGAAAATTAAAACTTTTCTATGTACCCGAATTACTTAAGAGCCACATACATGAATTACTCAATTTTGATTAGGCCGGTACATTGTAGATGTCAAATTTTCAAATTTGGTAATATGCCATATGTGATGGTGAAAACGCTAAGTAAATTGCATTTTATTCAAGATGAGGATGATTACAACATGTTCATTCCAAATCAAACATTGTTTATTATCAATTAAATATATACATCCCAAATTAGGATTTCTCTATAATTGACTCTATTTTTTAAATAAATACTAAAAAATAAGATATATTTTAAAACTTAATTTCCTTTTCAATAATGTACATTTTCTGTGAAAAACCTTTGAGAAAAAATGATTTCACAATTGCATAAGGCGAGTAGAGTGTAAATTCATAAATACATATTATCTTTTTTGTGGGGAGCTAAAAAGTGATTGAGCTTAAACCTAATCAATCTTAAACTATACCTGCTTAATTTAACATACTCGAGTCAAGTTTTGCTGAGGAGCTTTAAAAGGAACGGATCGAGCTTCAAAGGTGTAACTATTAGTAGGTAAGATAATTTAGCACTGTTAGTTTAATTACTTGATCTATTCATTATTTAACATAGATGTTTTTCCACTTCTTTGATTTAGATTTTGTACTCCCTTAACTAAATTATAATGTCAGTCTCATCGATGTTTGTTTCAACACTAAATGTGAAAAACAAGAAGGTGGTGAATGATTGAACTCTAGTCTAAGGGCTAAGGACTTTCTTTTTTCTTTTTTCTTTTTTATTTAGTGTTTCAACAATATATTTTTTCTTTTTTTTTCTTTAAAATACATAACGATCTTTGGGCTGGGCTGGGCTGAGAATGGGGTTTGTTTTTTCTGCATTAGTTATGGTAGCCTTGAGATTAGAGACTTGCAACCAAAAAAAATAATAATAAAAGAAGAAAATTACTCTGATACTCAAATGAGTATGTGGCTAACTCAAAAGAGAATAAATAAAATTGTTATTGAATGTAACCAGATTGATTATATTTGAGGATTAGGCCTCCTATATATTATCCTAAGATGGTTAGGAGGTTGTGCTCAATGAGGATGAAATCATGAAGCTTTGTGGGTGAGTTAATGGGAATAGTAGATATTAGGAGTTATCTTTTAACTTGGTTTCGATAATCTATAGATAATTTTGTCTATTATTTCTTCTTAGATGGGCTAACCTTCTTGATGGACTCAGCTCAATATCATGGTGGACCGATATGTCGGTACGATACAGGGCTGAAGGTGAAATTGCCCCACCTAAAACCTTGGATGTCCTGTAAAACCAAAGCATCCTAATAAGTTAAAGGATTAAACGCTATTGAAAATTATATAAATAAAAAAAACAAGCTATTGAATTTTTTTTGGAAGGTATGGGTTTTGATTAAATGGAACTTGTTTGATTATAAAAGAGATCTTACAATGATCACATTTTTTTTAATAAAAAAATTAGTTATTTCATAAATTTTGAAGTCATTAATTGATTTTTTTTGGTAAAAAGACTTATAACTATTTAAGTCTCTGACAAATGGGAAAAAATTGATTATTTTCAATCTACTTTTAAGTTCGTGAATTTCCAATATAATTTCATATTTTTCAGTTTTTCTACCAAATTGAAAATATTATATTATTTATAGAGAAAAAGTCATACAAAACCATAACTAGTTAATTGATTGCATAATCACCAAAAAAAAAAATTAACTAGTTGCATTAAAAAAAACTGATAAAGTATTTAAACAGGACCCAAAAAAATCCCTGTAGTGATTCTAGGGAAGTCTAAAAACAAATTCTGACTTTGATCCCTTGAAACTGCTGAAACCTATGGTGAAGGAGAACGCTGTTGTCCAGCTGGATTTGGAGGACAATGTGTTCACCAAAACTAGTGAACCAATTTCTACAATGATAGCTTCATATTAATTTCAACTCATGTGACATGATCAGTTATTAGTTTGCTCTCCAAGGTATTCCAAGAAATCAGCAAAACACTTACGTTCATGATTTCTGAATAAACCTGCCGCAACGCCTTGCCTGGGTTACCATTAGAAGCCCCATAGGAGGAAGAACCCCATATTAACTTCAATACATGCTTTATAGGAGGAAGAACCCAATTAATGCTTAACTGTGATTTAGGTAGTGATGGATCTTGGAAGATTTTGATTGCAATGTAGTTTTAAGACATGATTTGACTTGTGCAAGCATCTGAGTTGGATCAACAAGTTGTTGAAAAAGAAACCCATTTCTAACCTTCCAAATATGGTTTATAGGTTAAGTTTTTGAGTTTAATTTTGATGCATTATCAGTGTATAAAAAATTTACAATGCTATCTAATCATGTATTGTTAAATTATTAAAAGAATTTGACTATCACAACAACTACTTAAAAAATCTAACTCTTTTAATGATGTGCCAGCACATAATTGGATGACAGTGTAAAGAAACTTTACACTGAATTAAAATTAAATCCTAAGTTTTTTAGACACTTTGGATTTCAAATTCATCCTAATTGACTTAGACATGGGGTTCCACGATACTTAGTTAATTTCTGACATAAAGGTATTTGCAAAGAATTGACTAGATTCTTTGATCAATTCTAGTAACATTAGGAGAAAAAAGTAATATTCGATTGATTTAGTGAAGTTTATAGATTTACCAGATAACTTAGTTTTTCTAGAATGTCTTTTAATTTAACCTATGAGAATTATGAACTACTTCAGCTTTTAGAAAGATAAAGCAGTAATCAACATAACAAATGCAGGGATATTGAAACTTTTCCTGGGAAGTGAGAAAGCAGTTAAGTGTTTGCTCTGAGAACAGAAAAATAGTTTTCTTAGTAGCACACCCATACACATTATGAAGATATAAGTTGAAAGTGGATCACCTTGTCTTATTCCACATGGGGGTTTAACTAAGCTTGTTAATCTACCATTAACTAAAATTCTATAAGACAGAGTAGTTATGAATGCATTCCATTATTCTATCAATCCAGAACTGAGAGTTTGAAAAGAGAAGCGTTTCCATGATAAAAGATCATTTTAATTTATCATAATCTTTCTCAATATTGATTATAATAGCCATAAGTTCCGATTAGCCATATTTTTTATTCTTGGAGTGCATAATTTCTTTAACCAACAACATATTTATTGGATACATCTCCCTGGTATAAAAGCATTTTGGTAAGGTGTTATTAGATTATTAAGAAAAAGACGTAGTCTTCTAATAACAATAATTAGTGAAAAGATATGAGTTCGTGACAGGATGGTTAATCGAAGACCAAAAATCAATAGAAATATTATTTGGAATAGGGGAAAAACCAGATAATGAGGTGTGGAAGATTGAAATAAAAGGTGAAATGATCAAAGATTAAATTTTCATTTTCGGTTTGATGTGTAATCCAATTCCCATATTCATATTCAAGGCTCGGAATAGCCTTTTTTTTTTTTTCCCCCCTTCTCCTTTGTGATACAAATTTGTGAAAAAGACTTGTATTCAAACGTCCAAATCTATACCACGATATTCTCATTCTTTGTTTCCAATAATCAGTACCCTGTTTTGGAAGTTTTGAATAAAGATTTTGTAGTTCATTTCATTCTTCAAGTTGCTGACTTGTACTAGATATATAAAACTATTATGTAACAATTATTGAACCTTATAATTTTTTTTGTAATGTTTCTTTTATCTGTTTTTTCTTTTCCCAAGATTTTGGCGCTTGTAGCAAGGAGTTTACTTGTTTTGTACAAATTGGAAAGCCTGAGAACCAGAAAAAGGAGTAGTCCACAAATTAGTGACAACTTCAACAGAAAGAGGTATGTTTAAGCCAGTAATTTTCTATTTTAAATCTTGACATAATCTTTTTCATATTTTTCATTTGCATTTCTCCCATTGCTCTCTACTGAGATGGGCTCGGGCCCACTAGTCCATTGACTCTATATAAGCCCTATCCTATTACCCTCAATAACTCATAGATTGATTAGGTCCTTTATTGTTCCCCAAAAAGATAAGAACAGAGGGTCCCAAAGTGAAAGTCCATTCCCCATTAATGCTTGTTCTGTAGCTCGATCTTGTAACGGTTTGACCAGGATGAGCAAAAAAAGTATTTGACCATTATCAATGCATGGGTATTGGGTACGTAACGTAAGGAATGTAATTTGGTGAGAGGACAGAGTGGGGATTATGAGAAAAGAGAAGGCTAGTTTCTGTAAGAAGAAAATGCCGCCGTTGTTGAAAGTTAGATAGGGGCGTGCGTGTCTTTCTTCTAACAGACCCTTGTCCTCTGTAGGAACTTGAACTATGAGTTGTCACTAAAACAGTGTCACCAGAGTCTTTTGATTGAAAAGATTTGTACATTTATGAGTAATGCTAGTCTGGGGTTCTGGTCCAAGCTGTTCACTTATTTGAATGCAAATTACAATTATTTAGAGAGTAATGATATTTGGATATAAACTTACACTTAAATACTATTTACATATATTCGTTTAAGTTATTAGATAATGTTTTAGTTTTATTGTAACTATTTTTTGGATGATTTGAATTATGCACCTATCTCACAAAAGTATGTGTTAATATATTTTTCCTTATTTTAATTTATTTGTGTGAGTCTTAGAAGTTTAACTCAAGTTGCATAAGGTCCTTTTTGGAACTACTTGATCCAAGGGATAAATTCCACTCCAGTTACTTCTGTTTGTTTTAATCTACCATCTTGTTTCCGTTACTAACTCTTCGAACCTTGTTTGTAACAAAAAAATGGTTGTTCTTAATTAATTATAAGTTTAATTTTGATTTATTGTCAAATAATTTTTTTTTACATTATCATCTAATTATTATTTAATCATGTGTTAGTACATCATTAAAAAAATTTGACCTTTTAAATTATTGTTATCATAGTCTAACTTTTTTAATAATGTAACAATATTTTTTATATTGATAATAGATCAAAATTAAATTTGTTAATGATATGTGTTTGTGTAACACAATGTTGTTAAAATCAGACTGGAAAGTAAACGGGAAAAGTTTTCGATTCAGGTTTAACTGATTCTACCGTCTGGTCAAACCGGATGATGTTATAATTACGTATTATATATATATGACTTATAACACACATTACCAATAATAAAATACATAATAAGGTTTTGATATCTCAATTCTCAAGTCTCATATCACTCTCAGTTGAGTAGTCAAGTGATTGGGAGATTAAAAAAAAAAGATGACCGGTTCACATAAAACTGAACGATTTTGTCCGATTTTGACTAGCTCAACTCAGTTAAATCATAAATCCGGTTATGACAGTGAATCATAATCGGATAAGGAACCGATTCACGGTCCTTCTAGCTGGTTCCGTCCGGTCCGGATAACATTGGTGTAATGTGAGTCTAATTTTGATCTATTGTTTTAAAGTTATTTTACACTATTATTTATTTGTGTTACTACATCATTAAAAAAACTTGACCTTTAATTCATTTTTTGTTCAATTTTTAATGATATAATAAACATGATTAAATAATAATGTATAAACACACTCACATTAGATAAAACTTAAACTCTAATGATATGATTATGTTTCTTCAATGTTTTTGTAACTGATAGTTTTACTTGCTATTGTTTTCCTAGGATTTGAAGTCTCATTATCTTTTTAACTCTATAAGATATAAGAATAAAATGTTTGACAAAATTTGATTAAGAAACTAGCATTAGTTATTTTCTTTGACTTGTGTATCCCTATGCTTGCATATTTTAAATTTTAAATAATGAAAACAGTACGGTTATGGATGCAAACTCTTATCCTATTATATTATATTACACAGGAGAATTATTTAAGTTTTTCCATTTGGTTTCTTGTACTTTGGAGCTTTGTGTAGAAGAATGACAACAGAGTATAAACCAACCGAGAAAACGATGATTGAGAATTCATTTGAGAAAATTGATCTTTTATTTGTTTTGGGCATTCTTTATCATTCAACTTGAGATTATATGTTCATTTCAGAAAACCAAAATAAAGAACGCTTGATTGATTTTAAGCAAATTAAATATGAACCACTCTCTAGCTAATAGCAAGTAGCAACACTATAACATTCACCAACTTCCATAGGGTCTTACATTATCCTAATTTAACGCACTGCCGTAATAAAAAGATTATTTAACTTTTAAATTATGAAATATTCTATGGTATAGCTCTAATCAATATTATCTTCTTTAGTTGGTAGTATATTTGTATGTTGAATAAAAAAGATCTTGTACAAATTTAACGAATTAATTATATATTTCCATCATGCGGAATGAATTTGAATTTGATGGAAAAATATTATACGACGAATGTCATTTATTACGTGTTTGGATTAACATATTTTAATTTTATAAAAAAATTCAAAATGCTAAAGAGAGAGCTTTAAAATTAATGAAAATAATTTTTTTGTTGGTTTGAGTAATTTATGCAAAAACCTGTCTTAAATTTGGATTAAGAAATCCAAAGATGAATAATATATATGCCAATATTCGTGATTAACTTTTAGTCAATTATACCAATAAGTATATTTGAATGCATTTGACCCTAATTACTGAGATAAACTCACGTCTGCAGTCATGTATAATTGTAAATGCATTATAATTATTTCAGTTAGTATGGATACTGCCATCAAAACATGTTATGGGTAGTGGATCAATCCATTTAAACCTAGAAAATAAGTGGGCTAGACGTCTATATTTTGTTGGCCTATTTAACAAACAGATTTTTAGTTCAGCCTTGTCTTTGGCTTTGTCCTTTTTAGAAAATATTTTCAAAAAGTAAAAAATGATAGATAAGCTGTAAAATAAAGAAAAAGGATAAGTTCATAAGAGAAATTTACTGCCCAACTTAGTTCTATGGAGAATAGGATGTTTAATTAATAATTTGAAATTTAATGTCACTTGAGGTACAATGTGTTATTTGTAAATTTGTTTGATCTAAACCAGCTCCACTGCATTAGATGTGGTTTTTGAAAGTTGTCAAACAACTCCTTTAGGATTTATGTAATGTGTTAAAACGGACGGGCTTGTTTAATTGACCAATCTTTTAAGAAAAGAAAATCACAAAAATTAAAGTAAAGAAAGTTTTAAAAAATGTAGAGAAATAATTAGATAATAAAGTTGTAGTAGAAAATATTTTAAATCCTTCCAGAAAATGGCATAACTTGACCAAAAATTCGGGGGAGGAAGGTGAGAAAGAAAAGCGGGGAGGGGAGGGGGGATGATGAGATCTGAATTAATAAGGTAAATGAAAAATAAAAAAATGAAGCCAGAGTTAATTTAACACGTTTAACAATGCTTAATTATGAAAGTCATGAGAGCATATCTTTTTCCCTTTTGTTTTGATAATTCTTTAAAATTTGATATGTACCTAAGCAAAAAGATTCCATAGATAAAAAAATATTTTTTTCATTTTTGACAACAATAAAAAGGTCCAATGTGAAGTTGTTAATTTAGTATTAGTTATAGCCACCATAAAAAAAACTATTAGTATCAAGTATGTAAAAGATCATTTTTTAAGATTCTAACTCTAACTTTTAATTTCTTCAAGCTAACTTGGGTTTGGACTTATGAAATAAGCATTATATTAGACAAAAGACTCTACAAGACTACTTCAAAGGAAAAGTAACATTGTTAATCTCAAAACAAAATAACAGCATAAATTATGAGTTATGGTGATATAATTCATCACAAGTTTCCTATATGTTAAAAAAAACTGCCCTTTCTACTCTAAAGAAGCTCCGCCACTGCTTGCAGACGTAAAGTCACAGAGTTTGAACCTAAATGTACGATCAAGCTTTGTGCCAATTGGCAATTAGTACTAAGATAGGGTCAATAACACAATAAACCTAGTGACTAAGACTATATAATTTGAATTCCAACCCTTAAATAGCTAAACCGTTTATATAACTTAAGCCCCTTACATGTAAATATGTAGCTAAAAACTCATCAAGACAAAACCCCTGCTAATAATAATTATAACGGTATAGAACCCTCGACAAGTAAACTAAAAGGATTTTTAATTTGCATTTCGGAGAGCTGGACACTGGCGTTGAAGATGCATGCATGTTGGAGCCGTTGCTAGTGCCAATATCGAGATAGAGGAATCACAGTCTCATGGAGTCGAGGAGAGAGAACAATGACTGGGGGTTGGCATCTACTACCAGTGCCAATCTTCTAGAGGTGGAACATCGAATTGCTCCTGGTGACTGAGGTGAGGCAGTGACTCACTAGCTCCTGAGAGACATAAGAGAGAAAGGGGCAAAGAGAGCTTATGAGTAGTGAGGCTAAACTGATACTAGTACTAGTACCTGAGTGCACTATTTTTGGTGCTGGTCAAGGTCATGGGGGATGACAGGACTGAGGCAGAGAAGGCAGGGAGGAGGTGGAGGAGAGATTGAGAGGAGGGTGTCTGTTCTGGTCTTCTTTGAACCGCTAAGTTCCTGTTTAGTTTTGTTTTAACTAGTTCAGAATTATCTAATCCGACCTGTGTTAACTTGCAGGTTAATATAGGTTGGACCAGTTTACTATAGGATTTGACAGTCCAATATAATTGAGGTTAAGAGAGATTGGTTTAGCTAGTAAGGATTAAAGTATATACTTCTCTTTGTAAGGCTTAAATTAAATTTTCGCTGCTAATAATTTCCTTTGTTAAACAATTTGTAAATATCACTGTAATTCCTGTTGCGATATTAGAATGGGGTAGCCTCAATGTCGATCTCTGTCATTGAAGTTTTACCCTCCTATTATGTCCTGTTATACCAGCTGATTCAGTAAGTCCCATAAGTCCAAAATGTTTTGACAGTGTTATTAGTATCTGACCAATCTATATTCGGCTGGATGGAGCCGTTTTACCAACGATAAGCATTACTCTTTCACAAATAGTTTAGTTAGAAGAAACAACTACACGTATATGGTGGTTAGAGGGCATGCTTAAAGGTGTAGTCATCTCTAATCTAAACTCACCCCATGCCATCCACATACAAAATTAGACCTTTATCTCATTATTTGTATCAACCTCAAAAATCTTATTTATGGTTAAGCTGTCATTGTTTCAAAGAATGACAGCTGCCCTAGCAACTATTGGTTGTTTCTTGAAAAGTTATCAATAAAATAAAATTTAAAAGGACAACGGGGCGCAAAAGTAGCTGAATATGAAGAAGTGGAATAAACTGTCTTCGTAAAAATAATTAAATTTTTTTGAGAATAATATTAATAACTATCCCTTTCATTCAAGACCTCATAATTCCCAAAAAGCACACATTTCACTTTATTCAGTTCCGTGGTAATATCTCAAGAAAAAATGCAGTTGACAATGATTATCTTCCAAAGAATCCACGGTCAGAATTCAGCTGTCTCTTGAAAGCAAGAGACAAGCTGTGAGCATAGCAAGTGCACTCTGATTCACAAAAAACTCTGTGATTTGTTTATCCATAGTGGTTGGATTAGGTCTTTTGTTGGGTCTTCTGATTGAGATTTGCCCCATTTTTTTACGAAAATGACCAAATTACCCATTTCCCTGTCCCTCCCTGATGTGACTTTGAGGAAGGACCAGCCAGCCATTGTATTGCATGCAACCCAAGGCAGCCAAACACAGCAAAGCCAGCTCCAGAAGCCTTTTTTGCCCTTTCCATGTCAGTGACCCAAACGGTAACAGCACAGTAGTGACAGTACACTGCCTCTGCTGAATTTCAGACAACAGTTTCGTTCAGCCCTGCCCAATCAACCCTCAGGTGTTTCCACTTCACAAAGCTAACTATATATAAACAAATCCTCCTAACAATTTATTTATTTATTTCCTTTGCTTAATTTAATTTCCTCTTCCTTTTTTTTTTTACCAATGCTTATTTTATTTCTGTTTTTGTATTTACGGTTTCAGTTTCATCTTCTTTTTTGTTTTCCTTTTGAATTTTTTGTGAGGTCCAGTGGGGCTAGGTGATGAGTGAAAGTTTGTCTGGGAGTGAGTCAGAAGATACGAAATAAGAGAGAGAGAGAGAGAGAGAATGGTGTAGCTGTTTCATGCTGCTTTCACACATCCTATGTCGTTATGTGACTAAGGATTGGGTCCACAGAGCCGTAGGCCTCACCCTCTCTCTCTCACACACACATTAATTTTTCATATTGTAAAATTTCATTATGGCAGGAAAGCAATGAGCAAAATCTGGAAACACTTTGAAGAGGGAAAAAAAAGGCAGAGAATAATAAAGAGGGGGGAAAAAGAAAAAGGAAGAAAGAAAATGGTATGTGTATATGTGTTGGTGTATCTGCATGACACCAAATCAGTGAATAACCTCAGAATATCTCCTACTCAAATTTCTCATTTAAAACAAGCCAACTTGGGAGGAAAATCATATCAAGTGGCCATGGGGGGTTGATTTACTTTTTCTTCCTCTTCAACTCACATATCTCTGCTTTAGCTTTCTCTTTTGAATGTTTTCCCCTATAGATTTTCCTCTATTAGTTTTCATAGCCCAAGAATTCAAATTACTTTGCTTTTGAGCTTTGAGATTGGGGATAAGAATTGAAGGACTCAAATTGCATGTGGGTTTTCCAGAATTCAGATTGAGTTGTAAGATTGAAGGAGGAAAAGAGTACTCCCAGTTGAAGCAGAAGATATATACTTGGAGAAGAAGGTTATATACAGGCTTTGCTATCAGATATGGCGGCATCTTCTTCGGCGGCATCGCTCTTTGGAATTAGAGAAGAGGATCAAAATCAGATGAAGCAACAGCATTCCTCAACACCATCATCATCAGCAACTCCAGCTGCACCACCCCAGAAGAAAAGGAGAAACCAACCTGGAACACCGAGCAAGTATCTCAAAAAATTTATCGGAAAGATCTATTCTCTAAATAATTTCTTATCAATGGATGCAAAAAAAGAAATAAATAAATCTTTCATATCTGCAAATATTTTTTTAGCTGCGCATTATTTTATTTTTTTTTTCATTGATATAATTCCCTAGCTAGGGAACCCTAATTTGGAAACATAAATGTGAAATGGATTGAAATTAAATGGCTATGTCTTGGTAATCTTTGTCTTCAAGCTTTCTCAATTTCATTGCCTTTTAAATTATTTTTTTCCAGGAGAATTTTCCAACATTTTGTTGTTTGGCATTTTTCCATGGCATAACAGATCCAGATGCGGAAGTAATAGCACTATCTCCCAAGACCCTAATGGCAACAAACAGGTTTATATGTGAGGTGTGCAACAAAGGGTTCCAAAGGGAGCAAAACCTACAGCTCCACAGAAGAGGACACAACCTGCCTTGGAAGCTAAAGCAGAAGACTACAAAAGAGCCAAAGAGAAAGGTTTATCTGTGTCCCGAGCCTACATGCGTCCACCATGACCCTTCAAGGGCTCTGGGAGACCTCACTGGGATTAAGAAGCACTACTCTCGCAAGCACGGCGAGAAGAAGTGGAAGTGTGAAAAGTGCTCAAAGAAGTATGCTGTTCAATCAGATTGGAAAGCCCATTCTAAGACTTGCGGCACCAGAGAATACAGATGTGATTGTGGCACTCTCTTCTCCAGGTAACAACCCAATTAACCTGTTGCCCATTTTCCATACAGTTCTTTTACTATGCATTTTTATTAATGCAATTCTAGTTTAGATAGGTTAACACAAAAATGGTCATGAGCAGTAGAGGGAAGAACTGTTTGGTTTGGTTTGGTTTTGGTTAGTTTGGTTTGGGTCAGGGCTTATTAGATTCTTCAAGTGGCTATAGTGAGGAAAAGGCCTTAGATGCTTTCTTTTTCTATTGAGTTTGGTTTCCTTCCGATGGATTATAAGATTCTGTCCTCTCTTTCCCAATCTCTCGTATGGTTTCCCTTGTCATCTTTCGTTTCTATTTGGTACGGTGGCCAAGTGAAATGGAAGGAAACATCCCCCACGTGAATGGAAACTGCCTTGGTTGTAGGGGTATCAGAAAAAACACACGGATGAACAGCACCCTATTCTCTCTCTTTCTCTCTCCTTCTAAAGAAAAACAAAAGTGAAAAAAAAAAAAAAACTCCACCTTTCTCATTTTACCTCGGAAACACCGCTGTTTTCGCCCATTTCTATTTTTCCTATTCACGTGTTGGTATGCCGTGAAGAAGGGAGAGGGCATAGTGTGGTGTGTTGTTACCAGGTTTGTTCTCTTGTGGGTTGGCTAGATGTGTTCAGTACTGTACTGTTGCAGGTGCTCCTTTTCATGATAACGTTAGGGACTAACAAACTCTCTCTCTCTCGTATGTACTATTTTTCTTTTTCGTCAACATTATTTGAAGTTAAATTTGGAGGAGAGAGTGGTCATGCTGTGTTCAGAACTTCAGTCTAATGAGTGTTCAGGATTACATACAAGCGGATAGATCCTTTTGACAATTTTGATGGCTTTGGAATTAGATTCGACATGAACAAAAAAAAAACATCTCAAGGAAATTTTCAATATTCAGCTTGACTGCTTGAGCACAATCCCCCAATCGTGTTCTTGATTGATCAATTTTCACAACGTTAAATATATTTTTCAGTTTCATTTATTGAACATCCACTTCTTGAAATGACACTTCTTAATTGATTGATTAATCTTTTTGTCAAGTTTTGGTGAAATTATTCCACCTACCATCCTTTATCTTAGTTATGTCTTTTTGGAATTTTTTAGTTATCTTCTTAATCACTTGTAGAGTTATTCACATTGTTCTTTTATCTAATATACTCGTTTCATAAATACACGCAAATATTTGTCCTCGTGCTAATTAAGATTTTTCTTGTCTTTTATTTGGGTGTTAAGAATATTTTTTTGTGGTTTTGGGTTAAGATTTTTATTGTCTTTTACTGGGAAAAGCCAGGTCCTACTTCTAGTAATCTATATATACTTCAGGGATCTGTGAACTGCTTTAATTATCACTGTTTTGATAGGTAACTTCTTTTTAGTATGAACCTTTTCATGTACTTTTTTCTATTTAATTAACTTTAAAAATATTCTAACAAAAAATCCTGATCGAGTTGCTGAATTGACCAAAACTGATAGTTGTAAGACCGTATCACATAATATAAATTATATATATATATTCAGTAATTAATATTCTTATAATACACAAATTTATTAGCTCCTAATATACTCTCTAATTATAGTAACTTTTGAAATAACTTGATATATTAAATAAAGTTATTTTTTTATCTAATTAATGATTTTCTACAATAAACTTCCATTTATTGGACAACCAGCTACGATAATTTAATAAAAAAAATTCAGTTACTTGGTACACACAGTAACTTTTTTTTTTTTTTTTATGTATGCAAATTGGTAAAACTGGCAAGTTATGAGTTCATTACCCAAACTCCTCTTCCGCTATTTGCTAATATATTTCCTTTCAGAATCTTGTATTTTAGGATAGTTACCTGACATATCTAAAGGATTCTTTGGAATATAATTACTGCAGACGAGACAGTTTCATCACCCACAGGGCCTTCTGTGATGCACTGGCTCAAGAAAGTTCAAGACAACCACCCAACCTGAGCAGTGCCATTGGCAGCCAACTATATGGAAATAGCAACATGGGCTTAGGCTTATCGCATGTGGGTCCACAGATCTCCCCCATCCATGACCAGAACAACCAATCTAGTGACCTATTGCGTGTTGGCAGTGCAAGGACTGGGCAATTCGACCACATTCTCCCACCATCCCTGGGCTCATCCTTTAGACCTTCGCAGCAAACCATGCATTCCCCTCCCTTCTTCATGCCAGAATCAAACCAAAACTACCATCACCATGACCAGCACCACCAGTCTCAACAAGGGTTGATGCAAAACAAGCCATTCCAGGGACTAATACAATTGTCTGACCTTAACAATCATCATAACACCACAAACAATTCCCCATCTGGAGCCAACCTCTTCAACCTTCCCTTCCTTTCCAGCAGCGGCACTAACAGCAGCAACAACTCCTTCTCTGAGCATTTCAACACTGACAGTGGCGGCGGTGGAGGAGGAGTCAATGAAGGGTCCAATTTCTTCTCTGCAGGCACTATAATGGGTGATCACCAAACAAGCTCCAGTGCCCCTTCTCTTTTCAGTACATCTCTCCAAAGTAACAGCGCCATCTCTCATATGTCCGCAACCGCACTGCTTCAGAAAGCTGCTCAAATGGGTGCAAGTTCCAGCAACAGTACCACCTCACTTCTGAGAAGCTTCGGAAGCACTTCCTCCAACAGCGGATCCAAATCTGATCACAGGCCACTCGTTGCTGCTAACTATGGCAGCATGTTCTGCGGAAACAATCAGAGCAACCTGCAAGACCTGATGAACTCATTTGCTGCTAGTGGAAATTCTTCCATTTTCGAAACTGGGTCTTCTGCAGCGCTTCATGGGTTTGAAGCATATGATCATAACATCAACAGAGACCCAAACCTGCAAACGGTGAGCATTGGAGGTTCTGATAGGCTCACTCGGGACTTTCTAGGAGTTGGTCAGATAGTGAGAAGCATGAGCGGAGCAGGGGTTTCACAAAGAGACCAGCAACAGCAGCAGCGGGGTTTCAACTTGAGCTCTTTGGAGGCACAGAGAAATGCTACGCCGTCAGCTCAATCTTTTGGAGGTGGAGGGAACTTTCAGTGAGTGAATCTTCAGCAGCAAAAGAAAGTACAACTACAAAAAGGTACGTTGACAAAAAGATTAGCTACCTAGTAAAATGATTTTTTTTATGAGTAGTAAAATGATTATCTATGATTAAAAGGATGATTTCGTTGGTAAATGTGTGTTGGGAGCACTTTTTACTGTTTATTGGTCAATGAGTTTTCGAAAAATGATCCTCAACATTTTTCAATTTTGTTGAGAAGGAGGAGTGTGCTTTGTCTCTGACAAGTTTTTTTGCATGGGGTGGACAGCGATGTGGTGCGGTACTTTGTTTCTTCTATTGTCCTCTCGTTTTTTTGTTTCCATTTTTTGGAGAGTTGCTATCTCATTTAAAATGGGTTGTCGTTGCATAATAAATATTTTAAAATATATTAAATATTTGATAATTTATCTTAAATATCAATAATAAATACCAAAATATTTTTCCATTTTTAGATATATTTAGGGTTGGCAGAGTCACGAGTGCCTATGCCTAACTGGATGAGTATGGCCGAACTCATAACTTTGATGCTCTTCCCACGACATACATTGTTAACCACCTCCTAGCACGACGCGTGTCTACATATATATCTGTCTCTCTGTGTGTGTGGTCCTATAGAAAATTATCTGTGAATTTGGTGATTTGTCTAACTTTAAATTAAGGAGAATATTTTTTTACCTTAAATTTTTATTTATAAAAAAAATAATATTAATAACTTGTTGTGAGAGTGAAAAAAATAAATATTAATAATTAGATGATGTATATATAGTGACCATTAGAATATATTAGAATATAAAATGCTGAGAAATTTAACTGATACCTCATTATTTATTTCCATATTACACAACCGTTTGAGATTTGCAGCAGCAACGTTACTCATATGTATATTGATCAACATGCTTACACTTTTTTTAATAATTTATTATAAAGAATATTTAAAATAAATCTAATCTTTTAATTATACAAATAATTAATTATCACGTAAATCTTACCCACTAAATTTCTTAAATTTAAACTAACTAAAATTAGGTGATCTAGTCATGAATATTTTCATTTGCTTAAAAATTAGATTATATGTTAATGTTAACATAAATGAATAGAGTAAAAAATATTTCTTAAATGTAAAATTTTTTTAGTATGCGATGCGTGATGTATATTTTTAATCAAGTAGTAGGATTTATAAAGTTTTCATCCTAAAAGAAAATTATGACTAGAATAAAAATATTTTTTATTCACATCAATGCCATTAATGTAACCACTTGAAAAGCAAAAGTCTCACCTAAATTTATTAGTCTAACTTAGACAAAAATAAATAAAATTTTCACCTTGATTTTTTTTTCGTTGCAGCCTTAGTTTAAACAAAATAATAATTTTTTTGTAAAGTTAAATATTTTAAAATTGTGTTGAACCTTTGGAGAACGTTTGATTATTGAAAAATTCGAGAAATTTATATAAGATATCTCAATTTTTAATGTCGTAACTTAGAATAGAGTGGGTAACTTTTAATGTGCGTGACAACAAATGTTAACTTTATTATCAAATCATGAATATTTTTAATGCATATGTTTCGTTTGATGAAATTGTCTAAATATTTTAGTTGTCGTATGATTGTACAAATGGATGCAAGTTTTGTGACAAGAATTAATGCTAAACACAATTTGAAGTGTAGTGAAAGTAATTTTAATTTTTTATTAATCTTTTTATTCCTAGTAAGCCGTGCTAGATTTGACTCAATAATAATCATAGTTTTCACTAATAGTGAGAGATGCATGTTAAATCCTACATCATCCTATATAATTCCTATATAATTCCTTAAGGTATGTTTAAGTTGGAGGAATTTGAAGAGAAAAGAAGGTAATGGGTACTTTTTTATTTTTAAATTGAGATAATTATAAAATATTTATAAAAATAAAAAATAAATGATTTGAAGGTTACATGATAATCTCTCATTTTAAAAAATTATCAAATAAAGGGAATGTAAACATGAAAAATTACCAATTTCTTCATTTCTCCTCCAAACTCCTTCATTCCAACAAACTCTAAGGCCGAAAAAATATATATTAATGTTTCATGGTTATATATATCATTCGGCATATTTTCACCTCATGTCTATATTCAATAGGAAGACTTGATTCAATGAAAGTGTACTTGGGCGATTGCGTAGATAGGTATTCTACTCCTCTGTTCTTAAGTTTTAACTTTCATCATTGCATCTTAATTACCAATATTGATCGAAGAAGGATTGGTTTGCTATAATCCTTTACTTTGTTATTGAGAGGGAGTATTTCTTAACATGGGTAAGAAACAAAGCTTTGAGAGGCTTTTGTTTTCTTTTTTTTCCTTTTCTGAAACCGAGGAGACTAAGAAATTAGGTTACGCAATATGCATGACATCTCTTAATTATCTGCTTAATTTTACTTTTTGAAACTTCGTTTTTTTTTTTATAAGACACTAGCATAATATTTGGACTAAGAATTACAATTATTAAAGTTTGTCTTTTTGCAGGGATTTCAACTTGTTCCATCGAAAGTTGATTATCTAGCTAGTTCATCTAATTCGGTTTTCGATCGGGAGCAACATTGTGGAAGCATATGGGAGTTTATGTACAAAGCTAGCTCCAAAATTTTCAAACAAATGAAAATTGTGGAAGCATGTGAAAATTGACTATATATCTAGCTTCAACATTGTGGAAGCATATGAAAATTGACTATCTAGTTTATCTATTTCTGTTACATGCATCTTTCCTCTTTTTTCTCCTTCCCTCAAGTGTATTCGGATTTTTCAAGTTTCATGGTTTTAACTAAATATATTTTGTTATTAGACAATGCATTGGTTATATTCAAGGTTTTAAATCCAGGTGATACAGCCACAACATTTTGATTGCAGCAGTCGTCGCAACTGTAATGATGCTCTGCAATTGCTAATTGCATCCGTCTACATCAGTTGCATCAGCCGCAATGCGATCAAGTCCGCAACTGAACCGCAACTGCACTTTCAAACATTGGTTATATTTAAATTGGAATACTAGTTATAAGTTTGTTCATATGCTTTTTAAGCATAAAATGGGAATGCACAGCTTCAGAGCACCATGGATTCCATAATACCATGTCGCAGGGGAAGTGCTGCTCATGGTATTTTGGGCGTTTGCATATTAGTGGGTCAGAACGTGTTTAGTTGGGGGATTTAATTTCTATCCACTGTCAGTGTAAAATTTCTTTACACTGTCATCTAATCATGTGTTGCCAAATCATTAAAATAGTTAGACTTTTTAAGTAATTGTTGTGATAGTCAACTTTTTTACTGATTTGGCAACACATGATTGGATGACAGTGTAAAGAAACTTTACACTGACAGTGGATAGAAATTAAACTCTTAGTTGGAACGTGTAAACAAAATTTAGTTCTTTTATAAATGAGTTTAATTTCTATCCACTGTCAATGTAAAATTTCTTTACATTGTCATCCAATCATATATTGCCAAATCATTAAAAGAATTTGACTATCACAACCACTACCTAGAAAGTCTAACTATTTTAATGATGCGTCAACACATAATTAAATGATAGTGTAAAGAAACTTTACATTGATAGTGGATAGAAATTAAATCCTTTATAAATTAAAAGCCACTTTATAACAAGTATATTATAAACTTGTAAAAACTAATTCTCTTAACTTTTTTCATTTATGGTCATTTATTTTCACTTTACTTTTTAAATTACATCTTACACTTACAATCAGTTAAATTCAAAATTATTTAATGGTTGAGATTAAAAAGAAGAGGATATATATATATATATATATATATATATATATATATATATATATAGGGAGCATATCAAGTGAGAGGAGTGGTTTATTGTGAGAGTGAGAGGAGTAAATCTTGACCATTGGATCATCCATGTATGGTCAAGATTAGATGTTACTTAAATGTCACATGACCACTTAAAAAAGTCACATGACTTTATGTTTTAATCTTGACCATACATGGATGATCTAATGGTCAAGATTTTCTCCTCTCACTCTCACAATAAACCACTCCTCTCACTATATATGTCTCCATATATATATATATATATATATATATATATATATCACATGAGATAGTTGGTTTATTGTAAGATACAAAAGGAGTCTTTAAAACCAACGGCTAAGATTAAAACACTCAAATTAATAAGTCACACTCAATTAATGAGTCACATGACCATCTTTTCAAGTCTCACCCTTTGCCTCCCTCTTCCTCGCCATTGTCATGTTTCATTCTTTTATTAAACTGTGAAGCAAATCAAAATGATTATTTGTGTTAATCTTTCAACCAAACCAAATAAGAATCAAGTGCTTGCCATTGTCATGTCACGACCTGATTTCATTGTGGGCTGTGAGATGCTAGAGAGGGCATTGAAGCTTTTGCAGGTGAATAGCTCTATTTCAAGCCTATTGGCTTGTACCATTTTCTTTTTCTTTTAAGAAACTTCACGCCTATTGCCTTTATTTGATTGCGGGCATTGAAGCTTTTGTAGGAGAATAACTTTTGTAGGCTGTGTTAATTTTTATATATCTATATTAGATCTACTTCTAGTTATATATGAATCATATACCTCCATCATTTTTTTAACGTATATGAATCAAGCTACGAAACTACCGAGGTAGATCACTACTGAGACGAGTCAGCGGCATTTGTGCTCAAGTTCGTGGCTATGGCATTGATTCTAATTGCGGGCATGAGCGGAATTGGTTTTACCCAAAATATTGTATGAGTGTTATGTATGCATCACATTCTAAGTGGGTGTAAGCTATTCGATAGTGGTGGGGTTTCCCCCATTATTAAAATAGTAAAAAAAAAGTTAGATGAACCTGGATGAAAGCAATTTGGATCGAAGTAACATACACCACTTCCAATACTCACAGAAGTCTCCCAGTATCGCAGAGCGTGGGCAGAAATAGGCGCAAAGAAACTCTCTGGGAAAAGAGAAAAGAATAGGTCACATGACTTATTAAGTGTTTTAATCTTAGTAGTTGGTTTTAATCCAATGGTTGTGAAAAACTCATTTCTCCTTTCACAATAAATCAGCCCTCTCATGCAATATGTCCCTCGAAACTCTATGGGCAAAGAGAAAAGAATAGGTCACATGACTTATTAAGTGTTTTAATCTTAGTACTTGGTTTTAATCCAATGGTTGTGAAAAACTCATCTCTCCTTTCACAATAGATCAGCCCTCTCATGCAATATGCCTCTCTCTCTCTCTCTCTCTCTCTCTCTCTCTCTCTCTCTCTCTCTCTCTCTCTCTCTCTCTCTATATATATATATATATATATATATATATATATATAGGTGTGTGTGTGTATATGTATGTATGTATGTATGAATGAATTAGAGAGAAGAGAATATATACTTATTTGTTCCTTAGTTTATGTAGTGTCACAACGTTCCTCTTAGCATAGCGTGGCTCAAAGCGGCAAAACCTCCTTTTTGAAAAAAAAAATTAATTGTATTGATGAAATGTATATGAATGCAAATTGATGTAAGAGATTGAGTCGTCACCAATCGATTTTTTCATTAAAATAGAACGGTGTGATTAAACACTTATGGACATGGTCTACGGTCTAAAGTTTAGGTTTTGGGAGTTAATAATGGGTAGGAAAGAAACTAGTATCCTACATTGTTAGTTTTAAATATGGTTACCTATTTAGTCTAATGTTAAAATTAATTAAATTAGTCCTTTACTATTTACAATATTTTGTCTTTTACTTTTAACATGTCCCACTTTGTCCTCTTATCAACGGTATTTAACTTAACAAAAATAAGTGGTGAAATAGTTATTATTGTGAAACAAAATTCAAACTCACAACATATTATGCAAAAGTGGTGAATTCATTGAAATTCTAATTTATGATAAAATGATTTTTAATGAAGAATTATTTTTTAAAATAAAAAAGAAATTATATAGAAATGAATGATTTTGAAAATTTGTTTTTTAAGAATGAATTATCAAACAGAATTTAAATTCACCACAATTAGAAATTTTGGTTAGACATCGCAAGCGCTCTAAGTAAAATGGTAGTAGAAATTTTGAGAAGAGTTTAATTGATCGGTAGGATAATCTTTTCCTAATTTTTTTCATCGTCGGCAAGTTTTAATTGTTTTAATTGTTTTAATTGAGGGAGCAAAGATATTGAGAATGAAATAATGCATATGGAAATAACACCATAAGTCATACGCAAACAATAAAAGAAAATAAAAAGTTATATATATGTAATAAGATTTTTATTAGAGACTTTTAAAGCCTCACCAGTACTCTCAACGAAACTAAAAAATTTATCTTTATTTTAAGAAAGTCAAAATGTCTAATTTTGATTATTCACTCGTTGAGATCTTAATCTATATAAAGAATATGAATATATATATATATATATGTAAAAATATTAATTCCAATAAAAATTACAATTTCATAAGAATAATATTTTTTTATACTGTCTAAGGCCTGCCAATACCCATGGCAAAACTATAAAGGGATTCCCTCACCTATGGAAAAATTAAAATGTTTCTAATATCATAATTAATTTTAATTGTTCATCATCAAATAATTTAAACAATAAATTAACTAGAAAACTCTGAATGAAGAGTTTCGAGACCCTTACCTTCAAACAAGAATGAAAACCTGGTTATCCTCCTCAATCTCATTTTTTCTACGATGCACTGTCTACCTCCCATTTTCTTATTTTGAGCACTCTCTCTTTTGTTATGTGTTTTTGTTGTTTCTTTTTTTTTCTCTTTCCAGAATAATGTCTTTCTACATGTATGTGTGAACCTTTTTTCTGTATGAATGATGTTCTTCTTCATTTTTCTCTATCTCCCTCTGATCATGTTGCTTGTGATGGTATCAAGACCCAAAAATTAAATCTAATGGGTGTTAAGACCCGAAAATTAAATGTTATGGGTATCAGGACCTAAAAAAATAAATGTGAAGGGAATCAAGACCTGGAAAATAAATACAATGGGTATCTGGACCCAAAATGAATGCAATGGTATTAGGACCCCAAAAATAAATACAATGAGTATCAGGACCTAAAATATAAATCCAATGAGTATTAGAACCCAGAAAATAAATGCAATGGGTATCATGACTCAAAATGTAAATACAATGGGTATCTGAATTCAAAAAAATAAATATAATGGGTATCAAGACCCAAAATGTAAATGCAATGTGTATCGTTACCCCGAAAAATAAATTATGATGGGTATAAGGTCCCAATAATAAATGATGGAGAAAACACTAATTAAATTGTATTTTTTTCAAGATGAGGATAATTACAACATGTTCATCCCAAATCAAATATCAATTTTAAACAATCCAAATTAGGCTTTCTCTATAATTGATTATATTTTTTAAATAAATACTAAAAATAATAAATATTTTAAAACTTAATTTCCTTTTCAATAATGTACATTTTCTGTGAAAAACCTTTGAGAAAAAACAATTTGACAATGGCATAAGGTGAGTAGAGCATAAAATTCACAAATATATATTATCTTTTCTTTGGGGGGCTAAAAAGTGATTGAGCTTAAGCCTAATCAATTTTAGGCTATACCTTCTTAATTTAACATACTCGAGCCAAGTTTTGTTGAAAAGCATTGAAAGAAATGGATCAAGCTTCAGAGGCCTAACTACTAGTAGGTAAAAGGATTTAGCATTGTTAGTTTAATTAATTGATCTGTTCATTATTTAAGATAAATGTTTTTCCATTTCTTTGATTTAGATTTTGTACTCCCTTTACTAAATTATAATGTCAATGTCTCATTGATGTTTGTTTCAACACTAAATGTGAAAAACAAGAAGGTGGTGAATGATTGAACTCTAGGCTAAGGGCTAAGGGATTTCTTTTTATTTTTCTTCAATGCTCCAACAATAAATTCTCTCTCTCTCTCTCTCTCTCTCTCTCTCTCTCTCTCTCTCTCTCTCTCTTTTCCTTTGAAATACATTACAAAAATATATTTCAAAGGAAAAATGGAATAGTAAGATAGACACTCATGGAAATTACGGTCCACAGTTAAGCTTCGGGGTTGATAACGGGTAAGGAATGTATTAACACCCTACACTGTCCGTTTTAAGAACCGATACCTATTTAATATAATGTTACCTGTTGAATTAATTTAATTGGCCCTTTATTATTTACAATATTTTTTTTTACTTTTATTTTTAACATATCCCTCTTTGTTGCGCATATTATCAACGATGATAAATGACTTGCCACCATCATAGCTAATTTTGATTATTCCCTCGAGATCTGAAGCTATAGAATGTCAAACTAAGTATAATTGATTAAATAAATGTAACCATCACAATATTTATTTGATCAAGTGTCATGTGATCTAGATGTTGTCAATATGTTCTAAAGTCATTATAAGGAGTGCCAACTTAACTCAATCGCCTGCCCCATCTATTGCAATCCAAATAAGCTCAAATTAATATAAAATAAATAATTGCAAGAAGCTGAGTTATAAATATATTAATTAACTTTGTTGTGAACACCTCATTTTGACCGAGTCATTTTAGAAATTTTCAACAAAAATGAAAATCAAATAAAAATCACTAACTTTTTATGTTTAGCTAAAATAAAGAAAATCAATACAAACATCAAAAAGAAGAAAAAGAATTAAAAGAGGAAGGGTTAAACCCGTAACCCAAGTAGCCCAACCAGGTGATCCATTCCATAATCCATTTGGCTTGGCCCATTTCAGCCCATCTGACCTGTTCAACCCGAGCCCATCATCTTTTGGCTTCTATCAACACGTGGAGATCCCCAAAATGAGGGAGGCAGTGAATGATCAGCAGGTGAGAGTTGGAAGGTGGTCAGCAGAGGAAAAAGATTTTGTTAGCAAACAGGGTATGGGTCAATTGATCAGACCTCAACCACCCTTTTTTTCCAAATGATGGTCACGTACATAGGGTGATATAAGGGGGAAAAAGATAGAAACAACGAACACTTTTGGTTGGACTGGGAAAAGAAACAGAGAGAGTAGAGGGAAAAGTTGAGAGAAGAGGAGTTATGATTATGGAAAAAGATTTTATTTTGCACCATCTGCTCTTCCAGTCTGCTCATCAAGAGGTAAGCTCCCTGTTTTTCCATGTATGTTGCCTTTGATATCCTCTGTTCATACTTTTAAATGTTGTTACATATACACAATGTGATTGTAAGACTTGTTGTGGTTTTGGTTCTGCTTGGTTTAAGCTAAATGTCTTTTCTCAGCCCCTTCACCACCATACAACCATCAGACCCGTATGTTTACAATCTTTGACCAACACCTCAGACTTCCATTAACCCGAAAAGCTTATTCGTACCCTCCAACCTCCATCATATCTCCCATACACCCAAAATAGCCATGTTCATCCACTCACACCTACACTTAGGAGTGTTCGTTGACTGGTTTGGATTGGTTTCGAGGGGAAAAGTCATTTGATCTAAACCAATCGATTCTCTTAGGTAAACAACTAATCGATTTGATTTAGATTTGGAAACCAAACCAATCTTAATCGATTTGGTTCAATTAGGTCTTTCGATTTTTGGCCTTTTTTTTTTTAAATTCAGACCTCATTTCTTGTTTTATGGGACTTAATGAACAATGGGAAGCTCAGACTCAGAAATGGAAGCCATAATCATACATAAGCTTCATCTATTTTTTCATAAACTAGTAAAAATCATCAATTTGGGAATTCAAAGGGAAGTAATTAAAAAACTTAAACTTATCCAAAGGGGGGAAAAACCCAGAGAAAACCTATTGTTGAGGAATTTACATACATCAACCTAATCCATTCAAATTCAAAACCAAAATCAAGTAGAAACTTTTGATGCATTTCTAATCAAAACCAAATTCAGAAACTTGGCAAAAAGAAAAAAGAACAGGAAGTGAGGATAAAGTCACTCATCTCTTGGCATGCTTGGGATCAATTGTGCAGACCTCAGCTAACTTATCAGGAGGCATAGCTTTCCTGGCTGAGCATCATCTAGGAGAGTGCGCGATGACCAGCGACGACGACGACGACGCTACAACAAGCTAGCGAGGTCCTTGGTGACAAGCTTTGTCCTTAGCACCATTTTCAACTTCATTGGTTGCAGGCTCAGTTACACTTCTGGACTTATACCATCCCTCAACATCGCCACTGGTTTGTTGGGGTTTGCAGTGCTCAACTCCTACATAGCACTTCCCAACACGTGTGGCCTCCTTAAGCATCCCTTCACTCGCCAAGAGAACACTGTAATCCAAACTTGCATCATTGCCTCCTCTGGAATCGCATTTAGCAGTGAGCTATGTTGCATGGGTACAGGTACGAGTATCCAATACGATACGTTATGATACGTAAATATGTCAATTTCGTAAAAAATTAGAATACGGGTACAACAATGTATATGAAATAAAATAAATTTATATTTATAGATGTATAAAAAATAAACTTTTAAAATCAGTGAAATTCTTTACCAATTTACTATAATTTTGAGAATGAGAAGATTGTAAGAGTGAGAATATGTTTTAAAGGAGGTAATCGGTAATGCATGAGTATTATACAAGTATCGGTATCAAATATGGGTACGATACGGATACGTCACTATTTTTGGAGTATCCGTGCATCATAGATACTGCCAGTGAGTTTTCGGCCATAACCTTGAGAAAGGTTATAAGGGATGATGTGAGAGTGCATTTGCTACTCTACTGCTCAGGACGAGGAAGATTTTTTCTAGTTATATGAGACATTCTTCACTTGGCGTGGCATTCAGCTCCTGTTCACCAATTTCTAGATCAGAGTTATGAACGAGTTGAGGGTGGCTCCTGAACAACTGAATACAAACAACTAGGTCCTTACTGTGGATACCTTCTTCTATTTCTTCCAGGTGCAGACACTAGGCAGAGATAAGAATGGGGTCAATTAATTACGGTTTGAAGACTCTTACAAGAACTTCAAGGATTGTTTCTTTCATATTATGATTAGGTCTGGTCTTCTCAAAACTTGCTTGATTGGCTGGTTAGCTTTTACAATCACCATATGTCCTTGAAAATATGATCTGAGCCTTCTAGCATAGGTTAGCAATGCTAAGGTTGCCTTTTCGATCCTTTGGTATATAGTTCCTAGAGGTTGTAGGACCCAGCATGTGAAATACACGGGCTTCTGTCCTTCCGGAGTTTCTCAAGTGAGTATCGAGCTTACTGCTTTTTCACTTACTACAAGGTACAGGAATAAGGGTTCACCTGGGTTAGGTATGGAAAGGATCAGTGTAGAGGCCAAAAAAACTTCCAGGTGCTGGAAAACTTGCTCGTGTTCAAGGTTTCGTAGCTTGAAGAATGGGATGGATATGTCAATAGATCAGCCATGAACTTGACAGGAAGGCTATTCTCTGTTGGGAATCAGGGACCTAACATATGTCCACATTAGTATGATATTGTCCACTTTGGGCTTAAACTCTCATGGATTTGCTTTTGGACATCACTCAAAAGGCTTCATACTAATGGAGATATTTTACATACTTATAAACCCATGACCCTCCCCTTGTTTAGGCAATGTGGGACTTGTTTGCACCTCAACAATCCTCCCCTCAAACAAAGGACTATGGTTCAGTCTCCCCTCCAGAGGAAGCTTCTTCGAGTATTCAACCTTATATTAATACCGTCGTTTACTCTCTAACAAAACCCGCTGCCTAACCAACCTGTTAGGAAGACTTTCGACACAAGACCATTTCCATCTTGCACCGCTGTACAGCAACCCAAGAGGACTTTCGACACAAGGAATCTTCGACTCAAATCCATCAACGGCTGTTCCAATATCCACCCTAACCGAAACCATCGGCTCTGCTACCACTTGTTGGGAATCGGACCTAACATATCTCCACATTAGTATGATATTGTCCACTTTAGGCTTAAACCCTCATGGATTTGACATCACCCAAAAGGCCTCATACCCACCCTAGCCGAAACCATCGGCTCTAATACCACTTGTTGGGAATCGGAGACCTAACATATCTCCACATTAGTATGATATTGTTCACTTTAGGCTTAAAGTCTCATGGATTTGCTTTTGGACATCACCCAAAAGGCCTCATACTAATGGAGACATTTTACATACTTATAAACCTATAACCCTCCTCTTATTTAAGCAATGTGGAACTTGTTTGCACCTCAACATTCTCTTGGTTAACCTATGAACTTGTTTGACTGTGGTTGGGCACTGCATCTCCATGATAGCTCTATACTTGTCAGGGTTCTCTTCTATTCCCTTGTCAGCATGAACCCGAGGGACTTTCTCACCTCCACCCCAAAGGTGCATTTTTTTTTGGGTTAAGCGTCATGTTGTGTTTTCTTACATTTGCAAACGTCTCTACCAAGGCGGCGACGTGGCAATCATCAGTGGAAGTCTTGACCAGCATGTCATTTACATATACTTCTGAGTTGTTTCTGCCAATTTGATCTGGGAACACCTTGTTCATTAGTCTTTGGTATGTGGTATGTGGCTCCACCATTCTCGAACAGCTATGATGCAGTAGCAAAAAATCTCTTTCAGGCGCACTCTGTCTACTAGCTTGTCTATGCTTTAGTTAGAGGTTTAAGTCTCAGGCAAGCTGTGTTTTTGAGTTACTTTTTTTATAAAATAAAATAAAAACATTACAAATTTAGAAAGCAGCTATTTTTTTAATTAAAAAAATCCAGAGAGCCTTTAACTTTTGCAACTATATGCATGAATATTGAAAATATTGAAACTGGATAATGAAAATTTAAAACTTGTAAACAAAATGCTAAAAACTTAAATAGCCGGCAAGAAGTTGAAATTGTAAAATTTGATAATTAGATGGCTAAACTTAAAAAAAAATAAATATCAATTTTGGTCTTCTAAAAAATATATGCAACATCACCTTAATCCTCCATTTATAAATATATTAAATTAATCTACCAAAAATATACACTATCAAATTTATCCTTCAGTATCATATTTTAATAATCAAATTAGTCATTAAAGGATAAAACTGATGATATTAATTATCACTGCAAGACCAATTTGATATCACTAATAAATAAATAATCTATGTGATATCGTGTATATCTTTAAAGGACTAAAATGAATGTTTCCTCTTAAAAAAAATTCAGATGCCTAGAAACTATACCACCACCCAACTCCTTATCATCACAAATACAAGAGAATATAACAGCACGTTACTCGTGAAGTTCTCAACCAGAGGAGTAATGTGTTGTAACTTTTCCCAATCATTGAATTCATTTAGTTCTTAACAATTTTCAATTAGACTGAATGAAGCAAATTTGACAGGAGCATCAATTAGAGTGTACAACCTCGCTACCATAACTGTAGCACTACATGTGGTACTATCCAACAAAAAAGTGTTTCCGCACAAAACTAATTAAATAGACAATCATAGGCGACTTATCACAGCTTCCACCTCAGAGGGGGTATATAGATGATATGTTGGAGCCACCTTGGCAATATCAACGTTATTGGGAGTGACCTAAGATCAATAATACAATATAAACAAGTTATAATTTATTTTCCATTCCATTTCAGAGGAAGGGGAGAAACAATCAGCAGTACATGTAATAAATTTTATACTTACCTTCTCTTCCATAACTTGCTTCAGAATGGATAAAGCAATAGTCTCAGCTTCTTGAAGAGTTAGCTCCTGCATAAAAACATAATATATTAACATCCATATTTTCGTGTCATTTGAATGTGGTTCTAGCATGAAAGATAATCCTTCAAAGTAACATTTGCCGGGGATAGGCAGAAACTCCAAAACAGTTGAGGAACTTGTCAATTTGGGTATGAATGGTGTACATTAATTTGACATCACCGTAACACTCGGCTGTTTTAACATTTTACAGACTAAAAACACACTTTCTAGTAAGTTGATGGACATAAAATGGGATAAAAATCATTATGCTTGGTAGACTAGAAATGTAAGTGGAGTAATGTCAAATGAACAGTTAGATGGAACAAAAATAGTTTATCAAGTTTTCTCATCATTGACAAGGTTTATTGATTTTCTCATGAATGAAATGAAAATTAGGTAAAATTTAAAGTACAATTTCATCTTTGGGATTTCAGACAAAATGAATACATCGTTTGAATAGTGCTACCTCTAAGAAATGTTATTTACTTATTTATAATGCAAATATGGTAATTATTGAATAACATGTTTCCATTCTTTTCTATCTTCACTCTTAAGGATCAAGACCAACAAAATCAATTCTCTAGACTTCCAACTCTCTACCTGCCCTAACAAGAATTACAAAACAAGTATAAAGTATCCTCATTTCTTTATGTTCTCACTCCTTTTTCCACTTTCCACCATATACCTTGTTGTATTGTTCTTGCAGAGAACTGTCTGCACCTTCCGACCCTGAACCAATAGCTTTTGCATTGCATTGCCAAAACGTGCCAGATGGATCAGTGTAATACCTGAAAATCAGAAACTTTCAATTCAGTAAGAATAAAATGCCCAAATTGAAAAAGGGTACCAACAAGACCAGCAGTAATAACTACGCATCATTTGGTGAATAAAGTAATGGACGTCACAACATAGTAGGCATAGCTATGCAGTTCATTTCTTTTCTGCTTAAACAATAATGCAGTGCATTACTGTGACACGCAAGAATATGAAAATTGTTTAGATGGATCCTTTATAAAGAGGTGAGGTACACAACTGCCCCCTTATTGTTTTCCCAATAAGTAAGGTGCATTATTAAGAAAAAGTGCTAAGTTGCAACCATGAACTAGTTTTGAAGGAGAAACTGAGATTTTACAGGTACAAAGGTCAATATATATTTTGCTGAGAGTTGAACTTTCAGTGTAGATAGTTGAACTACAAAAATGCTACTCTATTTACACCACAAACCAATCGTAAAACAAGGAGGCACATAGCTGAACCTAAAATGTTATTTTCTTTAAACCACAAAGAGAATGATAAGATAAAGTGAGGCAGTACCACGTGACTATGAAATAACTGCAAAGAACTATACAGTTCCTTTTTCTAAAAAAAGAAATTTAATAGAAAGAAAATAACAGATAACTTGAGGATAAGTTATACTCCAAGGACCAAAATAAACAAGAGCAAAAAATATGAAAAAATGAATTCTTGGTAAGTCAACATGTGGTTAGTTGGTTACTCATTAACCACTCTCTAGACATAGTAAAACAGATCTCAAGAACAAAGAATAAGATACAAGGAACGGAAAAACAAATTCAAATAGGACCATAGGTTCAGACATAAACCCCTTTATAGCAACCACTGGCTGAATACAGAAAACAAGCCAAAAAGACAACTCCATTACATGCAAGCTCAGTAAGGGATTCCCAAAAAATTCTTCCATTGCACTCCAACCAAATACACCAAATAGCTTGCATGCAATGCACAACACCATAAAATCTTTTTCTTTTCTTTTCTTTTGAGAAAATAAGACTTTATTGGAGGAGCAGGAAAGAACAGAACAGCAGTATCAGGAATCCTCCTAACAAAAGCCAAAACAGGAAAAAGAAACAAAAGAAAATACAGGCATCAGTTGATTCAGTTCAAAAGTGCTCTCCAGTCCCTCTGAATGTGCACCAAAGAAGCCCCTTTAAACAATCCATGTGCATAAACCCACAAGGAAGCATAAAAAAGAATTCTATCCCAAATAATTCACAGGTAAAGACCACTGACTGAAAATTCAGATATTTCAGTATTTCACTCTCGCCAAATACACAACATGCTTGCCAAATGCACAACATGCTTTGCCTTCTTCCTTCTCCCAAAGCCTTGATAAGCGATAGTGAAAAAACTCTCACGAGTGGCAGGACATATCCAATGCACCCTGTCACAATATGATATGGTCTGATTTGGTCCATTTAATGTTGCGATATTGTTCCCTTTTTCCTAGTTTACTGTTTTCCTATTTCCTTTCCTAGTTTCCTTTTTTTCTTTGCTTTAATTAGGATTGTAACAAATCTGCATCAGTATCAGATTGATATCTGATCAGATATTAAGTAATTAATTTCCCTGTAATCATGCAGATTGGTTTCCCTAAATAGGACCAATTCTGCCTTTAAATCATAGGCTGTACCAATCGATCAATATCAGAGAAATAAAATAATTCCTCTCTGTTCTTATATGGTATCAGAGCTTCGAGCTCTGAACCTTGTCCTCTCCAAATGGCTAAAACGGCGATGACCGGAGCTAGCACGAGATCCTCCACCAGCAAGGAAGAACACAGGGAGACCGAGGAGATTGTCCCGCTGAAGAATGACAGAGCGGAGTCCCAACCCTATGCGATTGATAACCTATCCCAAGCCCTGAACCTCCAACTGACAGTGCACAAACTGAATGGTAAAAATTACCTTGAATGGGCACAGTCCGTGAAGTTGACAATGGAAGGAAGAAGCAGGCTGGGCTATTTGATTGGAGAAATTAAGCAACCGTAAAAAGATGACTCCACATGGAAAAAGTGGAAGGTGAGAACTCTCTCATTATGTCATGGATGATTAATTCCATGGAACCCTCTATTGGAAAGCCTTATCTTTTCTTATCAAGCGCCCAGGATGTCCGGGAAGGCTGTGAAAGATTGCTACTCAGATTTAGAAAATTCATCTCGGATCTATGATTTGAAAACCCTACTGTGGCAGTCCAAGCAAGGAGGCCAGGATGTCACCACCTACTACAATCTGCTGCTAACCTTATGGCAAGAGTTAGATCAATGTTATGAAGAAGATTGGGAGAACCCCAAAGATGCCGCACGGTTCAAAAAAGGGAGGAGAATGACCGAGTGTATATGTTCCTTGGCGGCTTGGATCGAAGCTTGGATGAGGTAAGGGGAAGGATCCTTGCTCGAAGACCTCGCCTTCCATCCGAGAAGTATTTTCTGAAGTTAGACGTGAGGAGGCCGTAAGAAGGGTGATGCTACATGATCAGGAATCATCCTTCACACCACCAATGGAAGGATCAGCCCTTGCTACAAAAGGGTTTGAGTCGATGGAGATAGAAGGAAAAAACCATGGTGCGAACATTGTAAAAAGCCATGGCATACAAAAGAAACTTGGCTGGAAACTTCATGGAAAACCAGCAAACTTCAAGAAGAAATCCAACAGAGAGGGCAGCGCTTTTGGACTACTACCGAGGAGGCCAAGGAGTCTTCATGTTGGTGAGACATCCCCCTTCACTAAGGAACAATTGGAGCACCTACACAAGCTTCTTTCTCCCAAATTGACAACTAATCCTTCTTGCTCTTTGGCCCAAAAAGGTACTCACCCTATTGCTTCTCTCTGTCATAGTGACAATGCCTTAAAACCTCTTTGGATCATAGATTATGGTGCTACAGACCATATGACAGATTGTTCAAAACTCTTCTCTTCCTATAGTCCTTGTGCAGGTAACAAGAAAATCAAGGTTGCAGATGGTTCTTTTTCTGCAATTGCTGGCATAGGATCCATCCCTCTATCCTCCTCCTTAACTTTACATAATGTTCTTCATGTGCCTAGTTTGTCGTGCAATTTTCTCTCTGTGAGCAAAATCACTCTTGATTTAAATTGTCGTGCCATATTTGATTCTTCTAGTTGTAAATTTCAGGAATTGAATTCGGGGAGGATGATTGGCAATGCTAGAGAAATCGATGGACTCTATTTGTTTGAAGATGACAAGGACTTGGGAAGACAAAGTCGAGCTCTGCCTCTATTCTAGCCTTATTTCTAAAGAAAATGAAGTTATGTTATGGCACTATAGGTTAGGCCATCCTAGTTTCAACTATATGAAACATTTGTTTCCTAATTTTTTCAATAATAAGAATCTGTCTTCTTTTACTTGTGAAACATGTCAATTGGCTAAGCATCATCGTTCTCCTTACCTCTCTCAACCTTACAAATCATCCAGCCCCTTCTCAATCATCCATAGTGATGTTTGGGGTCCTAGCAAGCATCCAACACCTTCGGGTAAACGGTGGTTTGTCACCTTTATTGATGACCACACTAGGACTACATGGGTGTATTTGATGAAAGAAAAATCTGAAGTTGAGTCTATTTTAAAGGCTTTTTTTCAAATGGTGACAACACAATTTCAAAAAAGGGTTCAAATATTTCGAAGTGATAATGGAAAAGAATTTTTTAACAAGAACTTAAACAATTTTTTTCTAGAAAATGGTATTGTGCATCAAAGTTCTTGTGTACACACACCCCAACAAAATGGGGTGGCTGAAAGAAAAAATAAGCACTTATTGGAAGTGGCTCGGTCTCTTCTCTTTCAAAATTGTGTGCCTAAATACCTTTGGGGAGAAGCTGTCCTTACAGCTGCCTACTTAATTAACCGCATGCCAAGCAAAGTTTTGAGTTTCAAGACTCCTATAGAAGTTTTTTTGGAGAATTTTCCTCAAAATAGGCTGCTGTCCACTATTCCTCTAAAGGTATTCGGGTGTACTGTTTTTGTTCATAACCATGAACCCAACCAAAGCAAATTAAGTCCCCGAGCCACGAAATGTGTTTTTATTGGGTATTCCCCTACACAAAAAGGATACAAGTGTTTGGACCCGAGTTCTAACAAAATTTTTGTCACCATGGATGCAACCTTTTTTGAATCACACCCTTTCTTTAAGACTCATCTTCAGGGGGGGAACATAGGTGAAGATTCGGAACCAATTGACTGTATTTTATCTAAAAATGATTGTGAAAATATTTGTGAAAATCTGATATGTGAAAGTGGGAACAAAGGAGATGAGGCCAGCAATGACTCTCCCAGTAATGGCCATGAAACTGAATACTGTAATAAAAAAAATTGTGAAGACAACATTGGACAAGATGAAGGAAACAGTGAATCTTTAGAAACAGGCAGAATTGAGAAAAGAGCATCTTACAAAGGCATAAAATCCTTTGATATTGTCTTCTCAAGAAGAAAAAAGGACACGAACATTGAGTCCAAAGATCAACTCTTGCATCACCAAGAACCCGAGGACCCACAAGGTAAAACAATTCCTGAAATTATTGATAATGCTGAAACTGTTGATGATTCTAATCTTCCTATTGCCATTCGAAAAGGTGTAAGGTCATGTACCAAACACCCTCTATCTAACTTTGTGTCATATGAAAAACTCTCACCTTCCTTTCAAGCTTTTACCTCGCAGTTGTCATATAGGGAGATTCCAAACAATATACAGGATGCTCTAAAGGTTCCCGAGTGGAAGGGGGCTGTTTTAGAAGAAATGAAGGCTCTTGAAAAAAATCAGACATGGGAGATGGTAGAGCTACCAAAAGGAAAAAAAACAGTGGGATGCAAGTGGGTGTTCACCATCAAGTATAACTCTGACGGCACTCTTGAAAGATATAAAGCCCGGCTGGTTGCCAAGGGCTACACCCAAACTTATGGGATTGACTACTCTGAAACCTTCGCACCAGTGGCAAAGCTCAACACCATTAGAGTTCTCCTTTCTCTAGCTGCAAACCTTGACTGGCCCTTACAGCAGCTGGATGTGAAGAATGCTTTCCTGAATGGGAACTTGGAAGAAGAAGTTTACATGGATGCACCACCAGGTTTTGAACAAGGGTGCTATCCAAAGGTATGCAAGTTGAAGAAGGCCTTGTATGGACTAAAACAGTCCCCTAGGGCCTGGTTTGAGAGGTTCACTCAGTTTGTCAAGAGGCAAGGTTACTCCCAAGGACAGACAGATTATACAATGTTTGTGAAAAAATCAAATGAAGGAAAGATTGCAGTTCTTATTGTCTATGTGGATGATATTATCCTTACGGGAGATGACTTGCAAGAGATGAAGAAGCTCAAAGAAACTCTCTCTGCAGAATTTGAAATAAAAGATTTGGGGTCATTAAGGTATTTCCTTGGAATGGAAGTAGCAAGGTCAAGAAAAGGAATTGTCCTCTCACAAAGAAAATATATCCTGGACCTCCTGGAGGAGACTGGCATGAGTGGGTGTAGACCAGCCGAGACACCCATAGACCCAAATAAAAAACTTGGAGATGGCAAGGAAGGGGATCCTGTGGACACTACACGCTACCAAAGACTAGTTGGGAAACTAATTTACTTGTCTCACACAAGGCCAGATATTGCATTCTCAGTAAGTCTTGTAAGTCAATTTATGCACTCTCCCTATGAAGAACATCTTGATGCTGTTTATAGAATCCTAAGGTACTTGAAGAGTACTCCGGGGAAGGGGCTGTTGTTCAGTAAAAATACTCAGAAATCTATTGAAGCATACACTGATGCTGATTGGGCTGGCTCAATCACAGATAGGAGATCAACATCAGGATATTGCTCCTTTGTATGGGGTAATCTTGTTACTTGGCGAAGCAAAAAGCAAAGTGTGGTTGCTAGAAGCAGTGCAGAAGCAGAGTACAGGTCAATGGCACAAGGTATTTGTGAGATGGTGTGGTTAAAAAGTGTTCTTGAAGAGCTAGGAATGACTATCACTCTTCCAATGAAGCTGTACTGCGATAACAAGGCTGCAATCAGCATTGCTCAAAATCCAGTACAACATGACAGAACTAAGCATGTGGAGATTGATCGTCATTTCATCAAAGAAAGGATAGAAAATGGAACAGTTTGCATGCCATTTGTTCCCACCTCACAGCAAGTGGCAGATATTCTTACCAAAGGGCTGTTTAGAAACAACTTTGAATTCCTTGTAAGCAAGTTGGGCATGATAGATATCTATGCACCAACTTGAGGGGGGGTGTCGCAATATGATATGGTCTGATTTGGTCCATTTAATGTTGCGATATTGTTCCCTTTTTCCTAGTTTACTGTTTTCCTATTTCCTTTCCTAGTTTCCTTTTTTTCTTTGCTTTAATTAGGATTGTAACAAATCTGCATCAGTATCGGATTGATATCTGATCAGATATTAAGTAATTAATTTCCCTGTAATCATGCAGATTGGTTTCCCTAAATAGGACCAATTCTGCCTTTAAATCATAGGCTGTACCAATCGATCAATATCAGAGAAATAAAATAATTCCTCTCTGTTCTTATACACCCCAAACAACTGTAACCACAACTGTCTAGCAAATTCACAATGCTAAAAAAAGATGAGTAGCAAGTTCTGAACTCTTGTAACACATACACAAACATCTGGAAACAACACCTTATGTGGTCTTTGCACCTGCAACAGATCAATAGTATTAATCCTATTCAATACCGCTTTCCATACAAAAACCTTGACCTTAGAGTGAGCTTTAGAAAGTATTAAGGGCAGTATTATAGATGGAAGGACCTGATAAGAAAATGGTAGAAGGATTTGCCGGTGAAAGATCTGGAAGAATTCATGGTCCTAATACGCACATCAGAAGAATTAGAAGGCCTAAAGTGTCTAAAATACCAAGCATATAAACCATATGAGAAGTTTCTTGGTCAGTAAGATTTCTAAAGAAACGAAAATTCCAACAAACCTGAGAATGTTCTAGAGAAAATGAGGGATAATGTATTTGGGAGCCATCCCCCACTCAGAAAATAATGGAGAGAAAGAGGGATAAACTTTAGGCTATGTTTGGATTGGTGGTAAATGATGGAATGGAATGGAATGAAATGGGATGAGATGGTAAGAGATACCATTGTTTGGATGTTTTAAAAGAGGATGGAAAGGAATGGCATGAGGGGGTTTCCATTCCATTCCATACCATCTGTGATGCACGGATACTTCAAAATTGGTGACGTATTCGTATCGTACCCGTATCCGATACCGATACGCGTATTATACTCCTGCATCCATATTTTTATTGTATCCTTGTGTTTTTTGTTTCTTGAATACCTACCGCCCTAAAGATACTACTACTCGAAAAATCCTAGCTATAGATTCAAGCCCCGTTCTCATCAATTACCTTCCTTAAAACATATTCTTACTCTTGCAATCTTGCCCTCCTCAAAATCAAAGTAAATTGGTGAGGAATTTCACCAAATTTAAAGTCTATTTTTTTACATATATAAATATAAACTTATTTTATTCAATATGCATTATCGTACCCGTATTCTAATTTTTTATAAAACTATCGTATTTACGTATTGTATCGTATCGTATCGGATACTCGTATCCGTACCCGTGCAACATAGCATACCATCATATTCCCCTATTTTTCTTCCCCCCCCAAATTGGGGGGAATGGGATGGAATCAATTAGTGTTTATAAAATATAATATCAAAATTACAAATTTATCCTAACTTAAAATAAATTTAAAAAACTCTTTCACATTTCTCATTTCTATAAGAGTTTATGGAAAGGTACATAAAAATAAAATGTTCAAAAAATTAAATTTTATAAAATAAATAATTAAGATTAATATGTATGAAGTAAGGGTAATATACTAACTACAAATTTATAATTCTTACCATTCCATCCTATTCCATTAGAACTTTCAAACAATGGAATGGAAGCTTTCTTCCATTCCATCACTAAACATCCAAACAATGGTGTGGGGACTTTATTTCACTCCATCCCATTCCATTCCATTTCATTCCATTCCATTCCATCCATCATAAAACTTCCAAACATAGCCTTAGAAAAGAAATTCAAAGGACTCTGATACAAATCTTGGGAGAACCACACCTCAGAAGCTAGCTATTAATGTGGGAGAGCCCAAAGCCATATAAACCCCACATCTAAATCCCATTTTTTCGATGTGGGACTCAAATCTCATACCTTGCAATTAGATCCTAACATTCCACCATGCTTCCAAATCGGCCTCTTTACCCCAACACCCGTTGGTCAACCTGCCACGTAGGCATCGTCCACGTGGGCAAAGGATCATGCTCTGATACCAATTGATACAAACATTGGGAGAACCGCACCCCAAAAGCTAGCTATTAAAATGGGAGAGCCCAAGGCCATATAAACCCCACATCTGAATCTCATAATTCTGATGTGGGACTCAAGTCCTATACTTTGCAATTGGATCCTACCAAACTCGCATAAGTAGCATTGACCACCATCTTGCAATCCCAACCATTCTGATGAAGACCATATTTGCTCTTTATCACTCTACGCCAAAAGGTTACATGCCCTCCTAGATAAAAATAAGCCCACTTCCAATTAACGAGTCTTTTAGCAACTTTTGAACAACAGGGTTCCAAAAAGCACTGGATGAAGGATTTCCACCTAAAGAACACTCAAGATAGACCAAAGGCTAATGTAGGATCTCACAGCCAGCCAAAGCAGCTAAATTAACCAGAACAGCATCCAACGCACTAAACCTTCCAAGTCTTTTATCAACATTACTGCGTAGAACATAAATGTTCTCAAACTTTCAAAATGGTCGAGGCATTCAGGAACACGTCCTTATCTTCTGGCTGCAAAGAATAGTGCCAACTGCATATTGCAAATTTAGGCTCACCAATGACAATCACTAAAAAGTCACCGACAAAAGACACCCTATAATCCACTTCTACCAACGCTCCCCAAAACCCTTACGCCACACCATCAATTCAATAATGCACACTACCAAGCAATACCCGTTTTTTCCCCGAAGAGAAATGGAGAACAATGTTCTTTTATTTTTCTAAACATCTGTAAGTTGCTACCTTGTGTGAGTGGTCATCAGTTCTAGTCATGGAAATAACCACTCAGCTCACAGGGGTAAGGCTGGAGCCTCATGCACTAGGCCGTCCAAAGTCAACTTACATTAACCATCAAAATTTGCAGAAAGTTCCAGTTATGCCCCCAACCCATTATGTTCATAGACTTATAATTTAGTAAATGATTACTAAAAAAATAAAAACTAAATTGTTTGAATTTCACAATATGATAAACCATCAATGCAGAAATCAAACAAGACAGAAGAAAAATCCCTAATAGATAGCATCATAATACGGAAAAAAATAATATGCCATTTAATAAATCAAGCCCTAAAGCATCAAAGCTTGCAATATTTTTCAAATTGTAACAGATTTATTGACTTTAAAATAGAGAGCTTTTCAAATTAAAGTCGCCTCCTTTACTCTATGAGTTTATCCCAAGTCTTCATTTAATTAATTAACCACAAAATATAAGCAGAGTTCCTCTATGATTCCTTTCTTCTTCTTCTTTTCTGTTACACCCTGAGTAACGCATGACAAGAGAAATAGGGGAGAATGTAGGGGATTATTACTGGAAGAGTTAGTTAGAATGGATAAGAGGTGTGAAGGGCTGACTAGGAAACAAATGATTGTTGAGAGCAACTAACTGACAGCTGGGAGCTCCTGATTGGAGAAGATTATTCTAGAATCATGCCAGAAACATTAGGGGAAGTTGGATAAAAGCAGGAGGAGGGGACCATAGGAAGAGAAGAAAGAGAATTGAGTGAAAGGCTGGGAGGGTGGCTTCCTTGAAATGGCTGGGGTTCTAGAGACTTGAGTAGCTTCTGTTCCTTTCTGTTCTGTTTTGGAATTACAGAGGTCTACCTCTGCCCGTAAGGAGCTAGTCTCCATATTTTCCTATCAGTAAAACTAGGTTCCTAACAGATTCCTTTCTATTTTATCCATCAAAGTTATTCCTGAAACTTGAGCCATGAAACCTGCTCTCCATATTATAATACATTCCAAAGAAAAATATCTAAATTCCCTCTTACTGTACCTGATCACATAAGCAAAACCCAGGCAAACAAGGAATAGGTATCTTTAAAAAGCTTGTAACCCAAAAACCTTAGAGGCATAAAATATAAAGTGAAAAACAAAAATAGGAAAATAATTCTTCATGGAGTCCATACAACAGGGTAGTGGGGCAGGGGAGAAGGACACAGAGGAAGCCTAATGTTTGAGAGTAATTCTTAAAGTGACAAGCAGGAAAGCTAAGCAAAGAAAGAATGGAAAAGATGAGAGGATGGTGGATTAAGGAATCAAGAGCTGTAATAGTTCCAAAGAAACCTTAAAATGATTTTTCAGCACATATACTGCTTCAAGCCTGAAAAGAAAATAGCTGTTTTCCCACCATAATCCCCAAATAAAAAAACTATCTGCCTCATTCTCATATCCTCCTCATCAAATAATTTTCATGCATAATCATATAATGGTTGGTTTCTACAATTATGAAAATTGAATTAAGATTTAAGAATAAATGACAATTGCAGGATAGACATACACCCCACAAGAAGCCATTGCATAATAAAAAGAACAACACTTACAAACTGGGTCCATTCTCATCATGGCCAGCAATGAGGAGAGACACTCCAAATGGTCGAGACTGCCAAAAGGAAAACAAAATACCAGAAGTTAAAATGCATACATGATGACACAGGTGCACACTAATATCAAGTCACAATGATATTTAATATGAAAAGTTGAGTTATTAACTGCAAGATCAGAAGCAAACCCAAGCAAAGGTTTTGCTTCATTATTAATGCCAAAACTGCAAATTACTATATTTCATAGGCCAAATAAATGAAATTAAGGATTTTATTATAAAATGATTTCAGGGAGACCGGTCACGACACTATATGTTTTATAAAAATTCAACCTAAACTGAAATTTTCAAGGTTTCAAATCTTTCAGGTAACCATGGTATCCTGCTATAGTACTGCCACCATTTAGTAATTTGTACAAAAGAAAAAGGTTTATTGGCACATACAACAGAACCAGTCTGTCCCAAAAGCACCAAGCAAGAGGAATATGCCTTTAAATAAAAATGCAGTCTCTTCAAGAAAATTTTTTTTGTAAGATGTGGATATGTGTACATCACGAAATTTGAAGTGATACTAACTCTATTTTTAGACCTCCTATCAACATTCATGCAATATATAACTTCTAGTAAATTCAGACAAAGATATCTCACTGGAAAAAAAAACCCTTAATCTCATGCTGATTTAGTAATATTAATTGATAACTAAGCACTCAATCACCAAAATTGGATTTCACTAATAGATCAAGGTCTTTTTACTGGTTTTCCAAAAAAATTCTTAGGTCTACAAACATATATTTGGCTCCCAAGAAATACTCAAACATACTTTTTGTGGGTATCCAAACATGATCTAAAACACCACTTCAGCTTATTACAGACATGAAAAAATACCAATTCAACTTATCATTCAATTACACAGATTATAGTTGCACTCTCAATTCATCCAACCAACCAGCCATATTTATGATTTTAAGCTCAATGAAATGAAGTATAAATATTAAATCGAAATGAATACAGTGAACAATTTTTCTAGCAAATAAGTACATATGAATGAACCAACCTAGCAAGAACTGTTTATAAATTGGTGGGCCTATACATACCATTCTAGCACCATAAGCAAGCAAACAAAAGTAGACATGAATACCAAAGCTAACTAGTTCTTTACCATGGATTCTTCATCACCTTCACCAAAACGCAAGGCTAGATCACACAGAGCTTGGGTCGTAGACTCTACAGTCATGGGTTCACCATAAGAGAACCTATGATTCTGAGAACAATAAACCAAAAGGCAATATACATATCAATCATTAGCTAATGAACTAGCTACTACATCCTAAAAGATTAACAATACCTGAGTTTCCACTCGTGCATGCTCAACAAGTGTTCGGGCATCAGCAATCAATCCACTCATTGCACAGCCTATATGGTCATCAATTTCCATAATTTTCTCCACGCTGCTAGGCTCCTGAATTTTTAAACAAAACAATATAAAAGAAGTTGCATGCAAGGAAGTAAATCAAATTAGAGGCTTATTTCATGTAGAACCTAATAATAATTATGACCTAACTATCTAAGCCTGAAACCCCCAAAGAACACATACATCTCTTTTCACCTAAAAGAAAATGAAGAATGAAAAGAGAAAACAAGATCAAGGTTAACGGCATTATTATTCACAGTATATGACAATATGCACATAATGTATCAGTAGTACAATAATCTTAAAATGAGCATCATTTATTAAAATTCAGAACTACATCCAAACCACAGAATGTAACTAAATTCAATTTATGCAAAGCATGTCAGTCTCAACACTCAATAATTTGCATATGCATTTTCCTTAACATCATCTAATAGCACATTTCCGTGTAGAAGTGTCATAACAAGATGATAAAATTCACATTAAATGATTAAAGCAATTGAAAAGTAAATAAACGAAACCAAGCCAGACCAGCAGAGGTGAAGTGATACGCTTTTCAACTGCAAGGACAACACCCTCTTTTGTCTTCAACCCAATAGCAGTTGATCCCAGCTGCAATCCAATCAAAACCCATTTACAAACACAAACACAAACACATCAAAATAAATATGAAATTTTGATGTCAAAAAAAAAAAAAACAATACAGGGCAAAAAGGTAACAGTTTGCTCATTTCCAAATAACAGAAGTCCAAAAAAACAAAATTAAAAGGAAAAAAAATGGAACCCGAAATAAAATAATTTCCCAGTTCCACTATTACCAAAACAGCATCTTAAAGTGCTAAAAAAAAAAAAAAAACCTTTTTCTTATTTACTTCACAAAAACAACATGAAAATTTTCAAGGCACAGGAAGTGAGAGATCAGTGGCAAGAGGCATACCTTGATGGCCTCAATAGCATATTCAACCTGAAACAAACGGCCTTCAGGAGAAAAAGTGTTGACTCCTCGGTCATACTCAGTCCTTTTTTCCAAACCCCACACAAAACAAACCAAAAAAAAAAAACCCATTAATCAATTTGATGATAGAAAGCAGAAATCAAGCATGACAAGACCAAAGAATGCATTTTTGCATGAAAAAGAAAAATGGGGTTCACCTTGTGAGAAACATCTTGGATTCGATTCGATGAAATCACTGGATAAAACCAAAAAGAGATTAGAAGAATGCCACAAAAGAGAAGAAGAAGAAGAAGAAGATAGAAAAGAATGAGACACATTTGGATTGTGGAAAGTGAGTTACCCAAAAAGGGACTTGCTCCGACTCTGAACGAAAACGAAAATAGAGTAGAGAGGAGCAGAGGAGGGCTTTTGCTTCCTTGCTCCAGGGTCTTTGCCTTATTAAAAAAAAATGAAGAGAGAGAGAGAGAGACAACTACATGGTTTTTTTTTTTTTTTTAAATGACAAGGTGTCTTCACAGAAATAAGATAAATTCTCTTTCAGACATCAATTTATTTTAATTATAAGTCTGTCCACATGAATTTTTAGTTTTTACATGAGATCCTCTAATGGTATAATTCTGAGTAGATTTGCAAATATCAACTTTACAAGTGTCGTCTTCTCATACAATGTCCTTTGTTAGGTTACCCTAGAATAAAATATTTCATTTATTTTGTGTTATTTAATGTTAGTCATAATACTATAAGACCTCGTATGTCGCACGAAATATAAAAACATAAAATTAATAAAATATTATCTCATAAAATTTATAAATAAAAGAAATGTTTTTTATTAACCTCAAACCAAAGAAGTAAAAAAATAGAAAATAGTCAAAGTAAAAAAAAAAAAAGTTAAAGTAAGGCAAAGCATGACTTTACGTTTTTTCATTTTTAATTTTATATTCCTACTCAATGTTTTTTCAACTCTTTTCCTTTTAGAAAATGTAAGTAACTCTTTTATATTCGAAATTCGATTATTTTTTTCTTTTTTGTGTTTTCTATCTTCTCATAATTCATATAAAAATTAAGTGAAAAATAAATTTTTATTATTTAAATGTTTAGTTTCAAAAATAATATTAGAAATGACACATGAATATTTTGTGAAAAATAGTGTTTAATTTATAAGGATGAACATACACTAATCAATCCTACCCTAATATAGGAAAGGTTGTATTTGGGAAAGAAATGATGAATTATAGTAACCATTTTTATGTATTTAGATTTGTATTTATTTGAAAATTAGAAAAAGATTTTGTATAGTTTAAAATGAAACAACTAAAAATAAAAAAGTAAGTATCATTTGAACTTTGAAGAATAAGACATTGGAATTCTGATACTCTTGTCAAACTGATGAGGCATTAAAAAGTTAAAGACATTAAAACGATTAGCAGATTTTACACTAAAATTAGCTTTATCTTGTAATGAAATTTTCTTAATTTGATGATAATTGTTCTTATAAACTTAAAATTAGTATAATCACTGGGTTAGAAATTTGTCTTCTTCTTTTAAAAATAAATAGAGAATATAAAATAAATATTTAAATGAATTTTACAGTAAAAGTGACACATAAAAAACAAATGTCTCAATATAGCATTCCGTTATTTTAAATACATTTGGCTTTTTTATTTTTTTATATGTTGATAGAAAATAAATTATTTTGATAATTAAGTTGGCAACCAATTCAAAATTACTTTGAATGATAGTGTCTTTTTACTATTCATTCATTTTATTTTAACTTAAATATTTTCTCGCAATAGAAGAGAGAGACATTAATAGCAAAGTATGAATATTATATTAGAAGAGTTTAATTTTGATGCACTATCAATGTAAAGTTTATTTACATTGTTATCTAATCATGTTTTGCCACATCACTAAAGGAGTTTAACTATTATAACAACTATTTAAAAAATCTAACTCTTTAATTATGTGCTAAAACATCATTGGATGACAGTGTTAAATTTTTTTTACCATAACAGTTGATCAAATTTATTCAATTTAGATTCATACCACTTTACACATTTATAATTATTTTGTAATAGTGGCTTTTTGAATTAATGAATTTATTATTAATAATGAGATAAATTAATAATTATTATTATTATTATCAATTAATGCTTAATTTATTTAGTTTAAGTTTATGCCACTTACACTTGTTAAGATTTTAAAACATACATTTGTCAAAAATTAACATCTTTAAAGTGACACATGTTAAAATTTTGTGTCATGGTCTTAACTTTTATATATATAGATATAGATTATTTTTAAGTTAAGATTTTAAAACATACATTTGTCAAAAATTAACATCTTTAAAGTGACACATGTCAAAATTTTGTGTCATGGTCTTAACTTTTATATATATAGATATAGATTATTTTTAAGTTAAGATTTTAAAACATACATTTGTCAAAAATTAACATCTTTAAAGTGACACATATCAAAATTTTGTGCCATGGTCTTAACTTTTATATATATAGATATAGATTATTTTTGGGCTATTATTATCTACTTAAATAAAAAATTTAAGTTATGCTATAATGATCGCAGACTATAACTCGAATAATGACATGAATAATGTAATAGGTGAGGTAGGATTCACAAGTCACTCCACCTATTATACTATGAGTTTAATTTTGATTCACTCTCAGTGTAAAGTTTTTTTACACTGTCATCTAATAATGTATTGCCACATCATTAAAGAGTTTAACTATCATAAAAACTACTTAGAAAGTTTAACTCTTTCAATAAAATGTCAATACATGATTAGATAATAGCATAAAAAATTTTTACACTAACAATAAATTAAAATTAAATCCTTATACTATTCTGATTACCGTCTAAATTAAACTACAACGTCCAACGCAATTTAGGTTTTTCCAAAGCTTTTTGGAGAACACCAATGATCCACAAAGTTAATATAACTAATATTAAAGAGCACATAGTAAGAGAAATATTTTAATCTCTTAAAAAAAAAAAAAAGAGAAATATTTTATTCTGTTAGTATCTAAGAATTTCTCTTTAAACTGAGAATCACTCATGCTATTATTACCAATCCGTATTTCCTACATGTCTTCTTCCTTCCATGTCATCGCTTCAAAGCTTATTTACAAACAATCATATTAATATAATAATCCTCACCTGCTTTTTCTTTTGTTTTGGCGGAAACAATTTCAAACCTTTAGATACTTTCAAGTATTTAATTTATGGTCATTCAATTTTCTACCCATTTTCTTCATTTTTAGTTTAATATTTTTTTCTATCTTCATTAAACTGCATATAACATTGAACTGCATGTTACTTATTTTTTTCAGCCTTTCTTTTTGTCCATTTTTTTCACACACCGCTCGGTTATTACTACTTAGACTCGGTTACAATACGCTCAGACCATATTGCTCAAACTTGACCATCACTTAGATTTTTTTTCCTGAATTTCTTAACAATTGGACAATACTACTCGGATTCAGCCATCGATCAAATTTTTTTTCTTTATTTTTTCTTAAATTCCCATGCACAAAGAAATTCCTTACCGATCAGACAATACCACTCAGATTTGGCCACCAATCAAAAAAAATTCTTTGTTTTTTCTTAAATTCCTGTACATTGGGACCACATCATCGCTCAGACCACACCACGATCGGCAACACAACACTTGGCCACTACTGCTCGGACTCGGCCACAATCTAGAACCACATTGCCCGACCATGTTAGCCCAAGGTTCCCTAGAGAGCATATCTATATGATGATAACAAACATGCATTAATTCAATAACACACAATGTTAATGCTTGATCTTAGTCAAAAGACTAATGTATAGATTTCTCATTAATCAAAGATATTCTTAAGTACAAAAAGCTAATATTTCAAGAAGAATTGATATCCTAGGTTACATAAACATCACAATGATTCTCAAATGAAGATCACACATGTCTTACAAAAAGTTGATATTTCAAGAAGAATTGATACCCTGGGTTACATAAACATTACAAGGATTCTCAAATGAAGATCACACATGTCTTACAAATCTCAAAAATCAATGTACAAGTTGTTGTCCTAAGACTACAAGTTTCATAAATAAAACTTGGATTTTAAGCACTACTTATGAGAACTAGAAGGCTACTGTGAAGATGAAGAACAAGTCATAGACAAAGCCTTAGGAAGAGTAAAATGAGGATGCTTATGATTGAAGATAGGTTTACTCAAACTTATGCAAACTTTAAAAGTTTTGGATTCACGATGAGTTATTTCATGAATAAAAATGAGTTAGCTACTAGAAGGAATCTGTAACTGTTGCAAGGATAATGCAATTTCCAAGATGGTCATAAAGAAAATAAAATTTAATTTAATTTTCATAAAAAATAAATTATCAATAAACTAATCTTTTCATGACATAATAGAAAACATTTTATGCAAACAAAAAATAAATTTAATTTTCATGTATTAAACATTATAGGTGCATATAGAACACCCTGTATTGTGGTATTTTAGTAAGGTTATTGTCTTTTTTGTTATTATTTCTTACTCAGTTAAAGATAATTATGTCTCTGTTAGTTTGTTGTTATAGACATTTTCCTTCAAGTTTTATCTATATTTAAGTTACAAAAATGTCATATTATTTTTAAAGTTATCCTCCAATTTATCAGTCATCACAAAAAAATAAAAAAGCCAAAGTGCACGGGTCTCCTCCTAGTAATAAAATATACATGATGTCTTTCCGGATTGATTGTTTCTTGCCTTAACCCATCACCTTTCTTTCTCTCAATGTACTTTGATACGTGTCATCTTTATTTTGAATTTTAATTTTGAATCATTTGCCAGCCACCCACCATCATCAACCTCCCCAATGTAGGTTAGTTATTGTGTCTTTCTTTCCGATGTCCCTTCCTCTATCATTTCCCATTATCTTCCTTCTCCAAACCCTTCAACGATTGTTTTTCCATCCCAAAAATCTTCTTCTTCTCGTCTTTCTATCTTCTTCTTCATTGCCATTTTGATCATTACAAAACCTGCCACTTTTTGACCTTTTTGATATAAATTGGAATACAAATTCTCTCTCGAGTGCAGTTTTAGAAATAAATTTCATTGAAGTATAGTTTAAATAGTAAGTCGTTACTCGCGAATATAGATTCGTTTAGATAAGTTTTTAAAAATTTAACTTTTTTATAGACTTTTTTTAATAAATTTTTTTAAAGAAAAAGTTATTTTACATCTGAATACATTGTTTGTGAAGTACTTTTAAGTAATAGAATCACTTGTAAGTTTATTTAAATAAGAAAGAATAAAATAACTTTTTTATAGCAAAATTACTAAAAAAAATAGGATATTAAGAATAAATGAGGTAGAGTTTACAAGATGGAAAAAATAAAAATACAAGAGATGTAATTTTTAATAAAGGAAAATGTTATTTTTGTCAATAAATTATATTAAAAACCACTTCTTCTTCTCATTTTTTTCAGAAACTAAAGATTACTAATTTTTAAAAAAAGTAGTAATTGAGCCTTTTTTTTAACTTTTACTTTTTTTAAAAGTTTCATTCAAACATACATAAAAACTTATAGAAGTACTTTTCTTTTAAAGTGCTTTATTTATAAAAAAAAATTTTTATCCAAACACATTCCATAACTTATAACAAGTCTTGACCATAAGCCACGACTTAAATTGAAACTTTTTTTTTAATTAAAGCCGTGCATGCTGAAATTAAATTAATTACCTTCACAATACAAGAATTTGTTACTCCTGCATGCTGCATGCTGCATGCTTCAAACTTCTAACAACAAAAAAGCAAGTTAGGTATGACAACAATGCACAAAGGAAAACTGACACAGGAACGGAAGATATTGGATGATAACAATGCGCAAAGAAAAAATGAGAGAGGCCATATATATGATATGTTGTGCCAAGCAATGAGGTGTATATATAGACGTCCTAAGTCGTAGCTTTGAAATAAGACTCACATAAAATAACATTCAAAACCTTTAGTCGTGGCTGTGACATAGACTCTCATACAATAATATAAAAAAACAATATTTTAAGAACTTTGATTCTCTTTAAAAAAAAAAGAACTTTGATTAAAAAATTAAAAAACAAACAGACAAACTTAACCCTAAGTCATGCACCCGAAAATCTTAGGGCAACCACAAGTTGTGACTATAAGTCATAACTCATTGTTTAAACTACACCATAATGAGAGTTATTCCTAAAGTTGCACTAAAGAGGGAATTTGTATTTCCATTTATACCAAAAAGGTAAAAATAAAATAAAATAAAATAAATCCACAACCTGCTGAATTTTTTTTGACGATCAGTCTTTTCAGTGGAACCTATTATTTCTTTCTTTCTTTCTTTATCTATCTTATTCACCGCTATGAATGTGAATATTAGAATCTCGGCTTTCTTACTACACATTGCTTCATGGCAGAGTGTAATTTTGGAAATGAAGGCTCATCTTGTGGGCGTCGACTTCATTTTAAACTATCCCAAGAGGGACCTCACTACTAATACTATGCTTGTGTTGCAGCCGTGAAAGGCTTAGACTCCGATAGAGTGGCGCCGAATCAAGTGGGGGCTGGTAAATTCAAACTCGGAGATGAAGGAAGTTGATTTTGATGCAAAAGTGAGCAGCGTGATAATGGGTTTGGAGAATCATCTTTATTATCAGTAGCGTTTTCATATCCAAATTAATGTAGTTGTACGTAGTTGCACTTTTGTTCTGTTTCGTCGAATAAATGTTATATTTTTTCTTAAACTTGTTTTCTACCTATTTCTTTTTATTTCTTACTTTTTCTTTCCTTAAATTTCCCTCTCTGTGTTTTTTTGTCCAAAATACCATTTGGGTGCATGCTTTGAATTGCTCCAAGTGAAGATCTTTTGGTTTGAAAGCTTATATATTTAGTTCCCGTTATTGCTTCAGGAGTAATCGTTTTTCATTTTGAGCTACATTGTTGTTTCTTAGATAAATGAGGTGTTAAATTGATTCCTGGCTTCTAATGATTTTGTGTGCAGATAAAGCTGAGAGATAGCTGAAGCAGATAGCTATGGAACCCAATTCGTTTCGTTTTCTCACTCTTTTTAATCATTTCCTAGATAGCTAGAATATTAGGGTAATTTTATTTTATTTTTCCTTTTTCGTTTGGTAAAATTGGTTTGTTTACTTATTGAGGCTTTAATTTAATGATTTTTTTTGTATCCCTTCTGATTTAGGACTTCTGATATAGGATGGGTGTACAATCTCATTATTTTCAAATGTTTTTGCATATTGAGACACTAACAAGTGTTGTTAGAATCGGACCATACCAAATAGTCCGATTGTTTTGACCATGAACCGGACACTTAAACAGTTGTGGTTCAGTCTCATAATTAAATTCACGATAATACTATTTTGAATCGAGAGGCCATTATTTAAAAAAAAACCTCAATATTTTCAAAATTCATAAATATTTTTATATTATTCCATGTGGATTATTTTTATGACATCATCCAATTTGATCAACTGGTTCAAACGGTTGAACCCAAACCAGAAACCTCGTTGATGTTAGAAAATATGGGGGGAATGGTTCTGTAACAAAGAAGGAAGACAAAGAAAATGCGCAAATTTCCAAGGCGTGTATGGACACTAGGCTTTAGGTTCGATCGTCCCCACCAATCTCTATTTAGACTAGATGCAAGAAGTGTACTCTCGAATTCCCTTAGAATACAATGGAGAAACCTTGGCGTGGTTTGCACACCCACAGTCAAGCGTATCGTCAATGGTAGTTTATAGAATAATAGTCTCTTTAACTCTCTCTACGCACAAGGGAGAAAAAAAGGTGATTTAGATGCAGAAAAGTTCATCTATTCTACTTACATAGTGATTCTATTTATAAGCCAACTCATGTCTCTTGGTGAAAGAAAACAAACCCTTTATGGATTTGAATGAACCAATGCAACCGTTCATGATTGTACCCTTTGATATATGGACACAATTTATCATGAAACAACACAAATATTATGAAGGATTTGAAAATATAAAGAGTTTGAAACTATAAAGAGTCACATCCGTTAGACATTGTCAAAAGGCATTTTCTGCAAAATTTTGCAGATTCTGCATTGTTGGCGCTGAGCGCATCATTACCAATGCTTAGCACTGGTTCATTCCTAAAACTCGGTGTTCCTGGCGCTAAACGTCAATTTTCTGCACTAAGCATTAGCTTTAGATGTGCTCTCTGTGTACCTGACGTTGAGCGCTAGTTTTCCTGTGCTGAACACTAGATCCCTTTCAAACCTATTTTTTTGGGACTTCTATTATTTTGGAAATCTCTCACAATTGATTCATTGTCTAGTTCAGTTTTAACAACATTGACACTAACACTACTGTTCATCCATCACAATACTTCAACAAATACAAAACTATTTATAGACACACAGACAACCATTACAATAAACTTGGCCTCTAAACATTTAATGCACCTATTAACTAAGTACATAAATGGATAAATACTATGAACCAACATATACTCGAATGTGGAGATACATGAATAGTAAGTTAAGTGTATTGAGTTTATTTAATTTTCCAACAAGAACTTTCCACCCACATTTTTCTTCCCATGTCCTTCGTGACTTCATTGTTCTTTCCCTATTGAAATATTCATATCTAACTGCATTTTATCATTAAATTTGATAGATTTCTAATTCTTTTTTTATTAAATTTAATTAGAAGACTTGAAAAAATCTTACCCGGCCCTTTCCATGAAAATCTCCCTTTTTGTAAGGTTCTCGGTTAAATTTTAAAGTGATTATGCTCACAATAGATTTTCCCATTTGCATTCTTTTGAGCACTTGAAGCCGGTTTAAACTTGACTCAACTTGACTCAACTTTCTAGTTTTCTCATTCCAAGAATCCATCAAGCTATTCTCCTAAGAGAAGGGCTTCCCTTTATCCATCATTAAGAGTTTTAATAGGTTATTTTCAAAACAATGGACATGCCCTTGTCCTTGCTAACATTCTGGCATAGTTTATTACACTTGCATTGCTAAACTTGTCTGGAAAATTCACCACCTTGGACGATCTAATTTGAATCAAATAGTCAAGGACAAGTACTCAAATAGTACTCCTTCCAACTTACCCGTTCATCCAACCATGCTACATTTGGAAACATATTTCCAAAACGAACCCACTTATTAAGCAATACTTTATATGGAAAATATATAGGGAATCAGAATGATATAGTTATTGGAATGGAATGGAATGAATGTTAGATTCCTGACCTCATTGTATCAGAATTCTAGCCAGCCAATCCATGCAATTCCCTTAACTCAAACACCCAGAAGTATTCTCTATAACAGATGCTTTTCGCCCGATCGACTTCAATTTCAAATATGTATATTATAGGCTATTAGAACACTCTCTACATGAATACCTTCTCCAACATCTATGGCGCACTTTCCTTTGATATGTACATTTAGCTGCCAACTTGAGAGTCTTTCTCTGGAGGCTTGCACACCGTAGGTTTTGAAATAATGCTTCAAATTCCCATTAGTCTCCATTGGAATGATGACGTAAAAACAATTCTTCATGCTTTAGATAGGTAACTACAACCAAACCAAGGCCACTTGGTAAGCTGTGGGCATTCTTCCTCTTCAAGATAACCTTCAAATCATTTCATGCTTAAAGCAAAATGCCAATCTTAGATTTTCTTGTATTCTAATATTTTTTTTAAAATCATAGTATCCTGTATTGTACCGTATTGTACCGATTTCGTATCCGATACGCATTTGTGCATCATAGCAATCAACTTATCGGAGATGTGAGAAACAATTTATGAGAATAAGTGCGTGTTTGGATTAACTGTGAAAAAAAAATTATGTGAAAAATCGATTATGAAAAAATTAATTTGTGTTTAGATATGTTAATTCGTAATCGATTTAATGGGAGTTTTGTTTGGATTGTATAAAAAAAATCACTTTTATGTATTAAATTACCAAAAGATGTATGAAATGATTGAATAAGTTATTTGATTGAGGGCAAATAAATATTTCTCTCTTAAAACTTTTAAAATAATCTGAAATTAAATAATTAAAAGTTTAAAATAACTATTTTTTTAAAAAAGCTGTTTTTAGTTATAGAAAAATAATCTTAACTTATAATTAATTTTACACACTTTAAACAAATAAGATGATTTTATATAAAACAACTTTTTTTTTAGAAAGAATTAATCATTCTCAAACATACTTTAACTAGACAGTAGTGGTCTTAGTGGATACAAGAACCTTTCGGGGGGAGGGGGAGCTTTTGTTTATATATACTTCAATTTTTTAAATATTTATACTATAAGATATCATAATATCAATTCATTTATTAATGGCATCTTCATAGTTAATTTTAAAAAATTAAACATGATGGCTGTTTTCATTCTGAAAAGCTAAATTTTATAATTGATCATGGCACAATTTTTTTAAACCACTGGAACAAGATATATCTATACTGTCCTATACATTTTAAACTTTTTGTTGCCTTTGGTATTTTTAGATGTGTCTTATGTGGCACCAAGCCTCTTTGGGATATAGATATACTTGATTATGGAATCAAAATCCTCCAAAATCGTTTTACCTATACTTTAGCCTACCTACCCCCTATTCACACTACAAATTAGACCTCTTTTAAAAAAAGGGTCTTCAGAAATTTTAAATAAGATTTCATAAGAATTTTTTTTTTATCAATTTACATTAAAAATTCAAAATTTTATTCCTTTTTTACCATACCAGATAAAACTCATGGAAGTGGGTAGTCATTTATAAGTTGAAACCTAACCCACTTTCTTCAGCAAAATTGTTTAAAAGAGTGTATTAATTAACATGCAGGTTAGTGCATGTTAAAACCCTAATTTGTGATGGTACTTAGATGGATTTATCTCTCGCAATCAAGCGAAAAATATTCAATATTAGACACCACTATATTACATGAACCTCTTTTAATATAAGAAAAAAAATAGCCATCACTCCCCGTGCCAATCCAGAACAGCCGGATCTGACCATCAAAGTATAGAACTTTGATCTTCAAGTTATATATAGAGAAACAAATTTGGTAGAAATGATGTATTGGAAAAATTCTTCTCTGGATCAAGTTCACTACATTGCAGTTGATCAAACGAATTAAATATAGTAGACCCTACATAGATTCAACATTCAAAATAAATTTGGACCATTTAGTTTACATATGTAAACTTAGTCCATATAAGAATTTTGCTTGATATTTTCCAAGCATAAAGTAAAGACTTGAACAAGTAACCATATGTTTTTTATGGAAGCTCCGCCATCACTCATTAGAGCCATGGTGGGATAGAGCTTTCAGAGTGTACTCTTGTTTTTTTTTTTACCCCTGATTTTATCCAAGTGACTGAGTCGCGATGACCCATATATAGGGTTTAAGCACGTTTGTTAATCGATTATCTGTGGAATGAGGATGTATTTGAACCTTTTTTCCAAGTGACTGCATTGAATGGATTATTCCATTCATTAAAAAAAATGAATTATTCCAGTTGCTTAAAAAAAAAGAAATAAAAGAAAACGAAGTACACCATAAAGACGATATAGCATTACTCTCTTCGGTGGTCACGGACTAATGATTCCCATATGTAGTAACAAATGACACCACTTGGGACAAAAGTGTCACATCATGTTTACTCATAATTTCTATAACGAACATTGCAGATTACTTTTTCTGTTGGATGCTGAGCACGGTATGGTTATCCAGCACCGTCATTAAAGTCCCTAAAAATCATTCAGAAGTTGAATAATAACGACGTGAAAGCTAACCCTAACGAGGGCAGTACACCACAGTGCATGTAATCATGCAAGCAGTTGACACAGAGAGAATAAAGAGTGTAAGAGAATATAAATTTCAAAGGCAGTCAACATGGTGGTGACTGGTGAGGAATATTTAAATGAAAGGTTACAGAAGCAAAAGAATGTCAACAAAAGTACCTGAAAATGTGCAGGTTCTTTCACGTTGTAGTATTAGTTACAAAACCTTAATACCGTTCACTAAAAAATGGAATTATCCTTAATTCCTTATACATATAGTATTAGGTAGACAAGCAAAAATTCTTAGCTTTAGTTTTAAGTTCGAGTTGCTTTAGTTAATATATCATGAAAAGAGAATAATGAAACTGAACGGATCCAAAATCAGCCGCAAAAATTCTTAGCTTTAGTTTTAAGTTCGAGTTGCTTTAGTTAATATTATCATGGAAAGAGAATTATGAAACTGAACGGATCCGAAATCAGCCTTTGTCGCTTCCCTTGGAATATAGCCAACATGTGAAGATTCTGAGAAAGTGAGTGCCAGCTTCCTCGTTTGGTGGGCATTGTACAGAACCTGGCTTTACCACATGCTTTTTCTGTCGTTAAGTTTATCTCAGGGTCATGAAATTCAATGCAACATGCAGTAAATTTATTAGTTGTCTTTCACTGTCAAAGTGAGTGGAATTTCACTAGAGAAAGTGAGAGAAGGGAAAGGGACGTGTTCAAGAAAAATACAAGGATTGCAATTTTTAGAATCGAAACTCTAATATACCAAATAGACTTCGTTTGAGGAAAAGAAAAGAAAAAGAAAAAGAGTTTAAAACTAGTTCATAAGTAATAAACATTTTTTTTTTGCTAATTAATTTACCCAGCTTATTGAAGTGTTGAGCTTCCAAAAGGTTGGGTTGCCTGTGCTGATTCCAGTTTAGGATCCAAAGAACTCATAGTACCCATGGAATGCTGTTGATCTCTTTGTGAAAACCCACCACTCATGTTTCTCACCATTCCTCCAACACCCAGAAAGTCTAACGTCAACTTATCAGATCCTCCAAAGCATACACCCAGATTGTGGGGCAACTTATTAGACTCCTCAACGTTGTGAAACTGTATAAGGTTGTTTTCGTTCCCTTTCACATTTCCATATATGGAAGTGTTTCCGTTTGCTAGAGAGTTCATCAATCCACGGAGATGGTGGTGGTCATTTTCCATGCTTGATCTTATACCTTCTCCCCTACTATCACTTCCAAAAATAGCAAGATTATTGGACAGAAGTTTCCTGTCAGATTCGGCACCATTGGTTAAGGAACTACCTATTCCTCTTAGAAGAGAAGAACTGTTGGCGGTTGTGGTTGAACCCATTTGAGCAGCTTTCTGAAGCAACGCAGTGGCGGACATATGTGGGGACATGTTCTCTTGTTGCACTGAATTGCCAAAGAGTGAAGACAAACCTGACCCAAGTTGATTACTTACAGGGTTATTAGTGTAGAGTGTTGGTCCTTGGTTTCCTCCACTTATATTGTTAAATTGATCAGGGATTATGCTGCCACTGCTACTGCTATTTGGAAAGAAGCTGAGGTTAAACAGATTGGCAGGAGCAGATACTGAGGCAGAAGTGGAGTTATTGGTGTTCCCTTGAAGATCAGGAAGTTGCATAAGACCATGTAGTTGCTTGTTTGAGAATGGTCCTTGCTGAGATTGGAGCTCTTGAAATCCTTGATTTGGGTCAGTCATGAAGAAAGCTGAGGATGACATTGACTGTGGTGACTGTCCAAATGATGACTGATGCAAAGGTGAGATTAGGTGCTCAAACTTTGCTGCCCCAGAACTGCCAAGGCTCAACATACTGTTATTGGCTGCTTGGTTCTGATTTTGCAGTTGGGAAATTTGGGCACCCACTTGGGATAAGCCTAAGCTAATGTGGTTTGTGCCATACAAATGAGTTCCCAACGGGTTTAAGTTAGTTGGGTGTCTTGCACTCTCTTGCGCTAGTACATCACAAAAGGCCCTATGAGTGATAAAACTATCACGCCTGCAACAAAAATATTGAAGAAACATGTCATTGACAACATCTCCCATAAACACAATTATAGATATAGTCATAGAAATTGACACAAGGGAAATAACCGAAAACTAAATTTATCCCAGTATCATTGGAAACTGAATTAATCCCAGTATCAAGAAAGACCTTAATTATTGTAAGTATGTGGGTTACCGAGAGAAAATACAATAACCGAGTCTTATTACACAAAGTAGGGTCGGCTACATGCATTATCAATTCACGTACTTGGACTCTATAAAAAATTAAGAGAAAATAATCAAAATTTTCCTAATTAACAAACTCAAGAACCTAGCGACTATCCAACCACAACCACACCAAAAACTTCACTCTTGCCAAAAGAAGAATGAAATATATATAAAAGAAAGCCAGATCTTTGATTTTATATGAATGATGCCGGAATTAATTGTGGAACAACAATTGTTCCAAATAGCAATTATATAGCCGACCAAATCTATAGGGTCGTCATATATATTTCAAAATAAATTAAAAGAAAAGAAAAGAAATTAAGCATTGAATTAATTGGAATATTTTTTCGCTGAAATTCGATCTACTATTTTGAAATAAGAAAACTACAGCAGAAGGAGAGGGCCCAGAGGATTATGCCAAAATGTGATACACACCAATAACTCCAAATCGAACTGCCACTTTGAGGCCTCTCTTTGATCACTGAAAAGAGATAACTATTTGCAAATTTGATGAAAGTCAATAATCACAACGCCAGTATGGGACCAGCCTCAATAAATGCAAACTACCTCATGACTTGTCCATTTTCTACAATGAGAATTCTTTTGAAAACAATCGTACCAGCAAAGAGTTGCTAAATTCTGGGAAAATCTGTGAGAAAACATAGACTATAGATCTGCTAATTAATGCACAGAATTTGTTTAGTAATTGTATACATGAAGTAATAGGGAGCCAGTGACAATGAGGAATCTTAGGCCCATGTCAAGAAAGTACCTGAATATATATGAACCACGTATAAATATCCAACCCGAAAGAAAACAAAACCCAGCAACTGCGAGTCATGTGAGAACAAACCCAGTATCACTGTGCAGTGCCTGTGCCTGTGATCCTTACATTGTTGCTTAACTACACGTGAATGGGAATAAGGATAAGGGGCGTTGTTCCCGAGGAACAAAGTTGAACTTGCTTGTTTTTTCTTCTTAAAACATTTCAATTTTTGAACCCCATTTGTACAGTGTGCTCACGTGCGAGCAGTCTTCCGCCATCCCTCCACTAACACCCACACATAAACTAACACAAGGAAAGGGAGAACGGTCTTGCTCAAATTTTATCTTTTGTTTGGAGGGTTTTCTTCAGCTACCATGCTAAGTTGCTAACATTCTTTTTTCTTTTTATTTCAAAACTTACCCAAACCTACTAGTCTTAGTATCCATAAGAAACCCTTATTTTCATAAACTAGTTATGAGAAGAATGTATATATTACGATATCCCTAACAATCATTAAATATAAAGTTAATGGCCAAGACTAGCTAGAACTAAAAGTAATTGGGTACGCTGTTACCTGGAGAAGAGAGTGCCACAGTCACATCTGTATTCTCTGGTGCCGCAAGTTTTAGAATGGGCTTTCCAATCTGATTGAACAGCATACTTCTTTGAGCACTTTTCACACTTCCACTTCTTCTCGCCGTGCTTGCGAGAGTAGTGCTTCTTAATCCCAGTGAGGTCTCCCAGTGCCCTTAAAGGGTCATGGTGGACGCATGTGGGCTCGGGACATAGATAAACCTTTCTCTTTGGCTCTTTTGTAGTCTTCTGCTTTAGTTTCCAAGGCAGGTTGTGTCCTCTTCTGTGGAGCTGTAGGTTTTGCTCCCTTTGGAACCCTTTGTTGCACACCTCACATATAAACCTGTTTGTTGCCATTAGGGTCTTGGGAGATAGTGCTATCACCTCCGCATCTGGATCTGTTATACCGTGGAAAAATGCCAAACAACAAAATGTTGGAAAATTCAATGCTTCAATTACATGCTGAAATTGAATATGCACAAGGAACTGAATAATTAGGCTTTTTTTTTCAAAAGAAAATTCATTTTAATAGTAGTTAAAAAATCATCGAAAAATCTAAAACAGAAGTCTCATACTGTAGATAAACATAGAGGAAAGAATCCAGTAAAAGAACTCGAGAGCCCTACTAATATTCAGAATTTAGGGTTTTCTTGTTGTGTTTGTTCTTCAGAAGAAACCCAGCAACAAATTGCAAAAGGGGCATTTTCCATATATATATAATTATATATATACACATATAAATGCTTTAAGTAATCAAATAATGAAGAATGCATAGAGCTACTTGCATGGTGTTCCAGGCTGATTCCTCCTTTTCTTTTGAGGCACTGTGGTTGGAGTAGTTGAGGAAGCAGATGTGGAGGATTGGTGTTGTGTAATCTGACTTTGATTTTCTTGTCTGATTCCTAAGAATGGTGTAGATGAGGAAGCAGCCGCCATATTGTTTTGCAAAAGCGAGCAAATCTGGAATAGCTTAAATTTGGTAAAACCTATCAAGTGTTTGAATTCCTCAGCTGAAAGAAAAATTCAATTCCATGCTTTCTTGTCTCTTGGAAACCATAAAAAAAAGGGGAAACAGAAGGCATAAGAAAAAGAAGAAAGAAAGAAGGACCTGAAATATGTTCGACTTTCCCTGCTTTCTTGTCTCTTTGAAAGCTTTCAGATTAAACCCAGAAAACACCAAGAAGAAATTATCTAAGGAGACAGCAACAATCTGGAGACGAAGAGAAGAAAACAATCACTCTGTATACCTACTCATCTTCTCGCTATTGTTTTCTTATGCATAAAATTTAGCTACACCCTCTTCTTATTCCTCAATCATTTGATGTCTTCTACATAAATAATACCTAGCATACTTGTCCACCCATACGCATACCCATATCTCTTTCTCTCCCCCTTTTGTCTGTTTCTTTACCTCTTATTTTCCTCATCCTTGTTGTGCATTTTGTAATAGAAAATTAGAGTGGTGAAGTAGCAAACTAATGGGGTAATTTATGTCACTATTATGCAGCTCTTGCACAGCACAGGCTACTGTGTCCTTAGCAGATGATGGTTTGGGGCCACAGACCCGTAGGCCTTACAATCTCCTTATCTCTCCTTCTCTTGTTTTGTATCTTATTCCCAACAAGCACACAAGTTGTTCTTTCGTTATTTCCCTGCTCATCCATGGTCAATTATTATTATTATTATTATTATTATTATTATTATTATTATTATTATTATTCCCTCTCTCCACAAATATCAGTCACCAGAGTTTCGAGATCATCCTCTATTATAATAAGCTTTTGCTATGATGCATATTCTGCACCGATGCAGAAGTTTTTGTTTTGTATCAGGTAATTATGTATACGTTTAAAAAGTTAAATTTAAATTTTTTTATTGAAGTGTCATAATTTGTTCCTAAATCAAATGGCCCGAAATAATCTGTATGGATGCAGAATCTGCATTATAGTCTTACGCTTATAAATAATGCTTCTAAATCAAGCATTGGTTATATAAATGTTTAACGTATTGGGAATATGGCAATTGCTTTTTCGTAATATTATATATTAGGCATTGATCATGAGGATTGCTATTTACACTATGTTTAACAAATTTCTCATCACTTTTTCAAACCTTCAATGTGAGCCACTGGATATATAATAGCTTAACCCCACCTAGTGACTTTTTAAACAGTTTAAATTATGCACAATCTCCTCACATGTTTCTACAATAATCATTCTGATTCCGATTCTCTTTATTGCCAAAACAAAAATTTGTTTTTGTTACAATCCAAAGTTGTCATTGAAACTCAAACGTCTCCATTGTGAGTGAAAAATATAAAGGGTCTTCATTGAAAACTGGGGACTAAAGGTTTTCGTGACAAGGCGTTTGATCATTGAATCCAATTTTTAGTGACACTAATGTTGTCACTAGAAACATTTTTTATTTGACACGAATATACTCATTTTGTGACACCTAGAACTAGCACTAAACGTATCTTTTAGTGACAATTGACATTTTCATTAAAATGTAACAATAGCAATTGTAAATTTTTTATTAAAATAATCTTACTGTGACAAAATACATCGTTACTAAAATCTTTTTCTGGTACAATAGAGTACATCGTCACTTAAATGACTCTTCAGTGACAACAATAGTGGAGATTAAATATTTCAATGACAACAACCATCATTGTCGTTAGAAACATTTTTCAATGAGTGTTACCAATGGTGTCATTAATGAGATAAATTATTCTTAACCTGCCATAAGTAACTATGACATACTATAAAAATGAGTGTTATTAAACTTGGATTGGCCCGATGGACTAGTGAATTAGTCAAGTAACCAGTTAGAGTGATAATTTGGATTGGTCATGCATAAGAATTGGTAAAAATCGGTTTGACTCGGTCGATTTAATTTGGCTTAAATCGGTGACCTAACTGGGTTTATGTAACTTGGCCAGGTCCTTTTTTTTTTGTAAAGAAAAAAAAAACTCATGATGAAATGATGTCGTTTTAATCTATACCTTAAAAAAAGAATCTAAAATTGAAACAAAAGAAACCCTCGCAGAATGAAGGAAAGGGTGAAGGAGAACTCTGAAGTTTGAACTAAGCTGCCACCAATATCGTTGCCTTACTTGGATGAAGGAAGCTACTCGGATACCACCACCGTTGCACCTGCCACCACCTCGGTAAGTCTCTATTGTCTATTTTAGTGAGTAAGTCTCTGTTATGTTGTTGCACATTGGTGGCAGAAGTGTTGATAGCATCTGGCTTTGTGATAAAATAATAAATGTCACTAAACAAGCCTTGATATTGATAGCAGAAGTGTTGATAGTAGATGGTTATGTTTTCATTTTTTTTTGTTTACTTCAGACTTTACTAGACTGAAAAACATGAAAATTTCTTTCATTTTTAACTTTGATTTGTTGTCTCCTTTCTTCTGTGTTCTACGTTACCCAATCTAGTATTTACAGGCACAACCGCACACTTGATTTGTATGTAGCTTTGGACTATAGGTAGATAGCTTATTTGTCTTTTTAATTTCAATAGTTTTTCGTATTTATAGAGAATTTCTCTTTTGTTTTGGCCTTTGGGTCTGCTTATGGATGATACTTACACTGCACACCCTAGTGTGAATCTATGCTAGTAATTTTGTGTGATTAAATTTGGAAAACGATTTTTGCACACCATCTTGGATTGTCCTGTTTTTGGTATTTTCTTGTTATTGTGTTTTCCTCTTTTAGTTTGGCCAGACAAATAAATGTCATGTACTCTAACACTAGTGTCAACTGAAGCATCAAGTCAAAATACATCTCCCAAAAGAAATAATAGAAGAATAAGTGATCCAGCTTGGGGACATTGTAAGCAACTTGTTGAGGATAATGGAAAAATTGTTCTATTATGTCTCTATTGTGATAAAATTATTAAGGGAGGTGGCATCAATCAACAGATGTTTGCTTTCAAATGAAGCAAAACATTGATGAATGCAGGAGTAAGAAAAAAAAAGCTTAAGAGGAATATGTGCATAGTAATCCATAGGATGAAGAGCTAATGAGAATAGGCGATAATGAAGTGCAAGAGCCAATGAGAATGTCTAAGCCACCAAGGAAAGCACCTTCAGCATCTCAAAAAGGGAAAGACATTGGTTGTATAGATTCTTATTTTATGCATAGAACAACTCCTGAAACTTAGCCTTCCTTAAAAAGTCTATTGCAAAGTAAAGAAGTGGGAGAAGAGTGTGACCTTAATATTGCAAAATAGATTATTGATGCTTCTGTGCCATTTAATGCAGTTAATTCGACATATTATCAACCTATAATTGATGTTATTGTTAGCATGGGGTGCTAGGTATAAAGGTCCAACCTTTTATAGCATTTGCGGTTATTTGTTAAATAAGTGGGTTGATAAAATGAAAAAACTTGTTGAGGGTTATCGCGCTACTTGGAAGCAAATTGAGTGTACTATCATGGCAGATGAGTGGATTGATCGTAATCGGCGAACTCTCATTAATTTTCTGGTCTAGTGTCCTAAAGGAATTGTTTTTATAAAATTTGTTGATGTTTCCCATGTCTCCAAAACTACAGGTTTATTGTATAAGCTTTTCAGGGAGGTATTGTTATTTTGTTGGTCCTGAATATGTTGTTCACATGGTGACAGATGAGGCTGCAAATTATGTTGTTGTTAGAAGGTTATTGGAAGCTGAGTTTCCTAAACCGTATTGGTCTCCTTGTATAGCTCATTGTATCAATTTGATGTTGTAAGATATTGGCAAGTTAGAGGAAGTAAATGAGACTGTGTTACATGCTGCAAAAATTACCAAATACATATATAACCATTGTCATCCATTGTATTTGATGAGTAAGCATAAGTGGTGGAAGAGAGATACTTCATCTAGCTCCTACTCTCATTACGTAATGACCTTGGAAATATTTTCATCCAACCAAACATAAATGATATTGGTATATATCTTTATTGCATTATATGTTTTTGGTTATGAATATGGATTATTGTTTGATTTTAATTACTTCGTGAACGTATAAAATTATATTAAAAATTGCATGATTGTAGATAAATTAAATTTGGAAGACATTGGTGATGATGATGTAGAAGATAATGCTATGGAAAATTCAAACCAAAATGAAGGCAATGTTAGTCTTACTTTAGGTTTATTTGATAAAGAAAGAGAATCCAAATTTGACACAAATTTGACTCCTTGATATAATTATATTATATATTGTAGCGATATGAACTTGTAATGTGAAATTTGTTGTTTAATTTTGTTTTAAACTTGTAATTGTGAATTAATTGTTTATTTATGTTTTGAGTTTACAAAACTGTGTTGATTAATTACTTGTTCTGGGATTAGGAATCTATGAATTTTAATGTATATTTATTTTTATTAAATAATTATATTTATATTTAATTATATGTGAGTTAACCAATGACTCATTAATTGAATTAATCACCCAATAAGCCAAGTCAATGACTGGGTTGAGTTAATTTAATAATTGATAAAAGTATTCTTACACTAAACTATAGTTTTTGAAATCGAACGAAGCTAACTGGTCAAACCGGTCTGACCTATAGAACGGAATTAATCAAAATCAGTCAATAAACCAATGAACTGTAATGAGAATTCAAACCCCAAGCCTCTTTTGCAAAAAAAATAAAATGAAAGGGTTTTACTACTGGATCAACGGTGGTCATCAGTTATTAATTAAACCTAACTTTCATAATATATATCATTTTGTTTTTAGAGTGAAAATTTAAGAAATTAAAAATAATAAGAAATTATTTCCAATATTCTCTTATAATACTAAAAAAAATCCTTTTTGACTTTTTTTTCCAATACAGCTTTAATTTTTTTTTAATAATAATTTCTATGGTATTTCCCTTGAGCATAAGCTAAATTCAAATTAGTAAACAATCTTATATATTTTTAAATTAATTTAGATACATATTTTTATACAAAATTTAAAGTATGGAAGTATATATTATAAGGTATATTTAGATATAATTAGTGTAACATATATTTAGATATATTTTGTGTCTTATATAATATATTAATTTATTATATATGTGTGTCATGAGTCAATTTAATATGATAGAGATATACATTTCAATGTTTTTGGTTATGGTTTTACACTTCTACTTATATATTTAACATGACGGTATGTTTTTTTTTCTTTTCATATTGTCATATATTTATTAAATATATAAATGTACAAAATTTTGATTCGACCTCAAAATCATAAACATCTTCCCGCTAGTTCAATGACCAGTCCAATTGTCAAAACATTCTACAAAAACTTCAAACGTTGTCTAAACATTTCAAGCATCACGTTCGCAAGAGTCTGAACTACATAACTAATTAATATCCAACACAATCCAAACAGAACAATATACTGCATATGGATATATGTCCACAATCCATTTATAATTAAGAAACACGGTGCATCATTGTCCAACATTGTTCTTCATTGAGTAGTGTTCTTATCCTGCAAATAAATAAATTTTTGTTTATAAATTAAACAAAAAAATTGGTAAGGAGTAAGAGTGGACAAATGTCATCACATACCAAATTTTGTAAAAGAGCACAACCGACAATAAGTGATGTGCAATACTTACTCGAGTATTATATGAGGAAGATGGTGCCCCCTTTTGTGACAGTGGAGCAAATTTGGCAGCAAAGTGTGCTAGCTAGGATCATGGCATCAAACTCGAACTTTAACTGTAACACCCACTTGAACTTTTTCTCTTACTTCAGCTCTAATCCCATTTCCGATCTCTTCTCTAATAGTATCAACTCGTGATCTCATGAATAGGATAAAGTCATGAAGAATGCTAGGTGGGGTTTGAGATAAGAAGAAATTGTGTTTGTTTTTCTTAAATCCAATAAAGAAAGTGTACTTATCCTATTAATTAATTGAAATGAAACAATTAAAAGTTTTTACGAAATCTTGGAAAGTACTAACAGGTTCTGAAATAGTTTGAGTCTGGTGCCAAACATGAAAATAGCTATAGTTTTACAGATTTATGGTGGATTATATAAGTTAGAATTGCGACAGATTTTTTGATAGATAATCTATTGAAAACTGTAAAAGTAAATGAATAAATACATAAAAATTAATACTGGTTGGACATAAGGGGAACATTCGTCGATAAAACATTTCTCACAAATTATCCGTCAAAACAACTTTTATAAATATTTTAAAATATTTTTTTGGTGAATTACGTGCCAAAAATATTTTTTTTAAAAAAATAGAGAAATTTTGATTGAATTTTAAAGATAATTTAAGATTCAAAAACCGAAGCTTTACGAAGATTTTCCCTAAAAATTTATGTGAATGGATTTTAAATTTTATTTTTCAATTACCAACAAATATTCTATTAGAAATGAAGAAAATATAAGTTTTTAAAATAAAATTTCCATGTACATTTTAATAGATAATCCATTATTTTTTTTTTAAAATAGAAATAAATTTATGATGGATTATCCGTAGACTGATTTTCTTGATTAATCATTATGTAGAAAATAAATGGTCTTGGTTTAATGTAAAATGTTATTCAATTATGTAAGGTTAATTTTGATTTACAACTGTATTGATTACTATCCATTGAGATTCGTGTATATCAAAATAAGTCCGTTAGTTATAAATTAAAAAAATTAATTTTAATCTTTAATAATTTAGAGATTATTTTTTAAAAATTTAAAAAAAACAGAAATTATTTTGTATTTATTTATAATTATAAAAATTATTTTTTAAATGAGAGTAATTTCTCTCTTTTCTATCATAAAAGATTTTTTTAAAAGTCAATGAGAGTAATTTTTTATTTTAATCATAAAAATAATTGTTTTAAGCAAATAATTTTTTTAATAAGTTTAAACAAATACAATCAAAATCATTAAAAATAATTTTTTACTTAAAAAAATAATTTTTTCATCAAATAATCTGTAAGAAACGAATTTTTAACCTTATATACATGAGAGGAGCTATAGATTGATTTAGCTAGGGCAAAAGAAGGAAATAACATTATTATAGGAGGCCAAATTAAATATTTATATTTTTAAAAAATAAAATTACAACAAAAAAATAAAGTTTTTAAAAAAAATTAGCTCAAAGACAACGTATCGCCGTCCCTGCTCACGTCAATGAATAACTTTTATAGAATAAATATATTTAACAAACTGGGCCGTTGGATTAAAAGTATATGTAACATGCATATTATACTCATAATTTCATATTAATCCAAGTATTTTTTTCACTCCATCCATTTTTGGTTAAGTTAACATATAACAATTTTAAAATAAATAAAACATTCAATGCTTAATCACATACATATACTTGTTTAAATTTTATGAAATTACATGTATATATAAGATTAACATAATAACTATGTATTAGATTATGCAAGTGTGTCAATTCTTAGACTAACGTCAATAGATCATAGTAACTCTATAGTATCTGTGTGTGTGTATAGTATTAACGAAGAGAAATTGGATGAATTCTCATTTGACAAAATATATCATGTTATTTTCCAAATGAAATAAACATTTTATGTGAAAATGAATGTATGTAACTTAAATTATTTTTGAGAAAATAAATTATTGCTTCCATGACGATACTATTTTTGGAGAAAATGTTTTCATTTGTCATAAGTAAACTCCATTTGTCCTTCCTTTTCTTGAGTCACGGAATCCATGGAAAAAACCTAATTATACATAGTCGCCTTAACTTTTTTTCCCTTCCACAAAATAAAAGTTATTGTACCATTTTGTTAATATTTTTACATTTGAAAATTTTATTTTGATACATAAAAAAACTCTTGTTACAATTTAAACTTACGATTGATCCTAATTTATACTTATCGTAACCAGATGAGCTATATTTGAGTGACGCATATAGCAGTTTACGTTTTGTTTATGACATGTTATTTTTTAATTAATAACGATTTAAACAACATATAATGAACATTAGATTATTATCATCATTTTGATTTTTTAAAATATAATAATAATAATACTTCATTTGTGTAAAGCATGCATTTCACTCCATGAGCAGTGTGAGAAGATTAAAATTAAGATAAATTAACATTATTTTGAAAAGGAAAAAAAAAAACTAATGACACCAAACGGAAAATCACTACTCGTGTTAAATATGCTCAAGTATAAGGTGTACAATTGTACATGACTCATTAATTTCACTTTTAAAAACTCTTAAAATATAATTTGAGTAAAAACTTATTTTCTAAAATTTTTATTTTATAATTTTAAAACTTAAATCAAACACCCACGTACACGAAAAGAAAAAAACATACCCGTGAGGATTGGACAAAAGTATATGGTTCTGCCAATAGGAATTACAAAGGAAAAGAAGGAAGCGATAGAGAGCACACATGCAGACATGTGAATTGCCTGTTGTAGCCGACGCAGGCGAGTGATTTGACAATCGAAGGACACATGAAGTTGGGTCACCCTGTGGACCCTCTTCTGTGTGGTTTCCATTTCAGTGGAAGCTTAAAATTGAGACATGGTGTGGGGGGAAGTACCAGGAGGAGGACCCTCCCTTAAGAAAGGAAAATGATGGACCATAATATCGCATATATACGTACGGAAAGGGTAAGTGGTATTAATATCATTTTTTATTTTAACCAAAATTGAGGTCAGCTTGTAGGTCATGACTAAAGTTGGTCGGAGAGGGCCCAGTTGCACATTGTTAAAGAGATCATAATTTATTTAATAATTATATTTTAATTAAAGAAAAATTATAAAAATTTAATTTTAATTCATTATCTATACTAAAAACTTATATTGATATTTAATTATATGTAAATAAATTAATAAATGAGTTTTTGACATTTAATTATGTGTAAATAAATTAATAAATAAATTTAACCATCACAACAACTACTTAAGAATTTTAATTCTTTTAATAATGTGTTAGTATATTATTAAATGATTATGTAAAAAAATTTTATACTGACAATAAATTAAAATTAAATTCAAAACTTAAATGCTCAAATAATGTAATTTGGATAGTGACCGAAATAATGTAATGGTGAGACCATTTACTTATATTTTAGCTTTCTCTCTCTGCACAGTAAATTTTGAACATTTTTTATAAAAAAAAAATAAATAGAGATCATAATTTGTGAGATAGGAAAAAATGTGATAGATGATGTGTCTACATTGACGATTAAGTCAGTAACTCAGAATAAGAAAGTTAACTCGAGTAGAAGAGTAGTAAAAGTCGCATACCTCTGAGGCGAGGCCACTATTTATAAGCGTGGCGAGGTGACCTGCTACTACCAGTGTATTGATTTGATATAGTTGATCACTCATCATTAGGTCGATAAACTCTCACATTGGCTAAGTGAGGTTAAGCCAGTTTCACGAATTATGCTTGGAACTCATAGTGTCCTTAAGATATAAGGTTAATTAATGAAATATTAGTCTATTTTAACTTGTTAAAAGGAAACTTAATGCAATGAAAATTACTTTTAATATAGTTATTGTGAAATTATTTTTATTAAGTACATATCAATTGAATAAATTAGTTATTTTAACATGTTAAATTGGATTAAAATTTAATTATTTGAAAAAATTAATTAATAATATTGATAGTACCAATTATATGCATAGACGGAATTAGAAAATTTTAGGTGTGAATACTATAGAGTAGAATTTTAGAAGAGATGAAAATTTTAATTTTTATCGGGTGCCTATCTAAAAATTTATATATATATATATAAATTTTTGCCTTTTAGGGTGTTACCGGCCCTCACCCTACATACGTTGGACTGCAATGTACTTACGTACTCTTTACGAGAAAAAAAAGGAATGACCATCTTTTCATTGTAGTATCTTTCATGTGGTAATCTTCGATAGCCTGCCTTTCTGATTGAATCGACTAGAGAGACAGAGAGGGGTGCTCACGAGTTACAGGCTTTGATGATGCATGCACTTGCTTCCAAAGTAGAGAGAGAAATCGATGGTGATCTATGAGTAGCATCAAGCTGATGCAAACTGATATCTTGTACGTAGAACTTTAACAAGAATGACATAACAAGTAACAGCTTTTGGCTGCCTTCCTCTTTCTTTCGTTACTTGTCCTTTTACCAACACTTTGGACAATTGTTTTATGAAGAAAGCCTTCATGCAATTTGGCTTTGTCTATATACTATGTATTCAATGGGGGGGTTTCGTTTCCATTGGTTCGACTCTTAAGGTCTTGTTTGACATATATATATTATTCCACAAGTCAGCTACAGACAAATCAAAAGGGGATATTGGATATGAAGACATGAAGAACTAATTGTTTTGGCAGGAACAGCAACTTTCTTTCAAGCTCACCAGTTAGGTAAGAGCAGCTTTACCATATTCTCTCTCCAAATTAAAGTATCCGACATGGTAGAACAAACAATGAAGGATGTATGCTGCTTTGCTACTCCATTAACTAGCCAAGAAGAAAAGTACTATACTAATTAAAAGGCATGATAACAAGTAGATTCAGCAATAATGTCAGCATTTTGTAGCTTTTTGTTGTGCAAGTCTTGGACTCTAATGTCAGTTATTAGGAAAGTGCTTCAACATAAATTATTAAAGAGGTAAAAGACCCCTTAAACCGCTAATAGGAGTTAGTTCAACCGGTAATGATCAAGTAACTACGCACTTCACTTGAAATAATTAATTTTGATTCTAGCTATTAGTAATCCACCTTGATAGGCAATCTAAAAATATCACCCTCGTTGAGACCTGCAACATGTCTTGGCCTTAAAAATGGTAACCTCCCTTCTTCTTAAACCATTTTTTTACCCAAAAAAATTGCTTAATCTAGCTTGTGAAAAAGCTTTTCACTTCGGTTCATAGCCACATTTTTAAAATAAGATTAAGTAAGAGAATCAAAATCTTTGAGCTGAACCGAGTACTCCAATACAAAAAAAGGAAAAATGACCCAAAAAATTGATTTGATAGACAAATATTTTCATTTGATTCGTGAAAAAAATAACTAAATATTTAATTAATAATTTATATACAGTTAATTAATAATTTATTTTTATTTTAATACTTAATACGTAATTAATTATATATAAATTATTGATTAAATTAATTAAATATTTAATTAATTTTTTTCATAAATCAAACGAGAACCTTTCTCCAAACTAATCATATACGTCATCTTCCCTATAAAATAATACCCGAGACGAATAAGAGCCAATCAACAAAAGTAAGATAATACAAGTCAACATATAGGCCCCAAACAAATTCCATATGATCTCGAATATGATAATTTTCCATTTTAAGTGCAAGGAGCAAGCCACGGATGCCCTAGATTTGACTAGGCCCACATCAATTGTGGACCAGCTCACCACTAACGCGCGTTTCTAAAATAGGCTCAGACTCGTGGGCATTAGCCTGTTCAATCCATTAAAGCATGTTTGTTAGGACCAAGAAATTAGCAACCTATTTAATGCCCAAATGGGTCAAACATGCTTTCACACTATATTTTATGTTTGCGGTAAACATCACGTTGAAGGTTTTCTAACACCCGTTTTGCGCTGAAATCAGCGTCTGAACAAAGGTGTTTGAGACTTACTTCTACATTATAAATGTGGACATTAATGGAGAATTTTATGGCAAAAATTGAATGCCTTAACGATAAATCTTTCCATAATATCCTTCCCTTCTCTTCACTCACTGCCTACTCTTCCAGCTCAGTTTCACATTTGCATTCGTGCTGTTCTTGAAGGTCTCAAGACCACACGGAATTAAGTGTTGTCAGAGCCGCTTCAAGCATAAGACTAATGAAGTTCTTTTTTAAAGTATTTAAAATTTTAGGTTCATAATTTAATAATATTATATGTATAATTTATATGATTTAAGGGGGATTAATTTTTTTAATTTAATGCTTAATAAATTCCATTTTCTTTCATTTATATTAATATTAGTCGATTATCCTAATTACTTTCTCGTCATTCATTTTTTCATATTTTGTTTACTTTAATCAACTCTTTGAAGAGTTCATCAATCACTTATCTTTATTTCTCATCTTTTTAACAAAGTTACGTTCAATTCTTTTCTCATAAAATCGAATATTTTTATTTTTATTTTTTTACCCTCATTTTCTTGGTTGTTGTCAGCAGCCAAGAAACCCCTTGATCATGTTATGAAAACATAGATTTTGTATTTTTCTATGATCAAAATAACTTAAAAGTATGTGAAAATAATATGATAATTGTAAGTCAATGTGCCTTGAAAATATAATTATTCTGGTGACTTTGTGCATAAGAATTAAATGATAATAAACTGGTTAGGTAGTTAGGCTATGTCTAGACTTGGTTGTGTACTTGTGCATTGGATGAAAGATTCATCCATGGTTCTATAAATTCTATTGTTAGAGACTAGTATATGGTGAAAAGGTATGTCTCTAGACCATTTGAAAATGAATAACAAATAATGTTAAACTCGCAAGAGTTATTACAAGATATATACATTTGGCATATTAATTTGAGTTTTTATATGCAATAATTATGATATTTTGTTTAAGATGCTGTTAAAAAATAGAGTTAATACTTATTTTAATTTTTTATTAATATAAGTGTCATCAGTTAAGTCTTTCAATAATAAATATATTAAAATAATTTTTTAATGTCAATTTTTGACATTAAATTAGTCTTCTAAAAGAATTAATTTGATATAAAAAATTATTAGATGACCAATTAATAATATTTATATCTTTAAAAGATCAAAATAAGTATTTAGTTTTGAAAATATTATTACGGCTCTTTATATGGAATTCTATAAAAAATATAATTGTGGCTTGGAAACAAGTGTATATAAAGCGAACCTTTTTGAGATATAAATGTTTTCGATATTTTGTTTTGATGTGTAATTATTGCATTAATTTTTTATGGCTATCCAGATGCAAGATGAGACTTGTTTGCCAATAATTTTTTATATATATAAATTGTGCTTTTATATCATATGTGTCCAATTTTACGAAGCACATAGTACTTTTTAGCTATTAATTCCTTAAGTATTAAGTTATGTCATAATGTTTAAAATCTAAAATAAGGGAATACGAAATTGAAGTTGCCTATATTAGCAATTTATGGTTAGTATTTGTCTATGCAGATTAAGTAAATATATAGTAATTGCTCAAATCTTGTAAATGAATATCATAAATCGATAAATCACAAAGGTTTATTATTTGTTAATGTATTGTGTAATGATATAATTTTGTGCAAATTTACATTTTTTTTAAATGGTAGAGAATGACTATTATTGTTTGAGACTCTACTCCAGTTGAAGGGGGGGATTTGTGACATAGTTATGACGAATGCAAACTATTTTGTAAGTGGCAAAAAGGACAATTTACCTAATGTTCAACTCGGTCGACTTTAAAACTACGAAAATGGCAACTACTAGCACAGTAGCCCATTCATTAAGCTAATGAAAGCTTTTAAATTCTTTCATTTTGGTTGAATTCAACCTGTTTAGCTCTTTGTTTTTTGTTTTTTGAAATTGTGGTCTCATTATTATAATTTGCACATTTTACATATTTGATTTTTGATTTTGTATAAATGGAGACTTTCTTTATCACTTGTGTGACGTACTAAGTGAGCGCTTCATGAAGTGTTTCTTGAGAAATATGACTTTATGAAGCTTATATATTTAGTTGAAAATAGATTTTGGACATTAATTTCATCCCTTGTTTTTTTAGGCCTATTTATGGATGTGAGTGTAAGTCACCATAGTAACTCATTCATGAAGTTAATGAAGTTTCTTATCAATGTAATTTAAGAGTAGCTATGTTGTTTAAATCAATTAGTGCGTTTACCTTCCCACATGAGATTTATTGCATAAGTTGGTTCAAGTAACATGAAAATCTTGAAATAATGTGATAGTGAAATTTTTTTTGCCTACATGTGTTGAATTTTTGGAAACGGTTGTGTATGATAATATTCTCCACCCATAGGGAAATTTATATTCATATGTTTTGGATTCTTGTTATAGTTATAGTTGTCAATGACTTATCCATTAAATCAACTAAATATTGATTGTGATTTTTTTCTTTAGCTTTCAACTTTATATTATTTTTACATGAGTAAAATAATTAGACTATAATGTTTGAAACTTTGAGGAAATAGTTATAAAGGATGGAAAAATCATATATGTAGTGATAGTTTTTAGCCATGTTAATTGTGTATATTTATCTATGGAGACAAGCTTAAGTTCATACTTAAGTGAATTTTCTTCCATACAAGAAAATATCAATTATTTTGAAAATGGTGAGCTATAGTATGTGTTGCGCATTATATTCATAGATGATTGTACAATCATATGCTTAAACTTTTGTAAAGAATACGATTGTTTCCAATTAAAATTTATTTTGATCATTTTCTTGTATGTATTAATATTTGTTATGCAAGAAATTCAAATGAATGAAAATTGGGTGGGAGTCAATTGTTTTTATTCTAATACTTCTAAAAGTATTAATTTTTACGATATATTCTTGTATATATATTTGAGTCTGATGTTACTTTAATATTATTTACTTTATTGGTAAGTAGATTTTGTACTATTTAAAATTTTTAAAATTATAGAATTAAATTCGATGTATTTAATGTTTTTTTTATTAGAGCTAGTATCTTATGAAAGTATCACTTCGAATCTACTTTCAATCTGATTTTTTTTTTAATTTTTAAACAGGCAAATAGAAGTGATCCAAGGCATAATGGAATGTCAAAGAGCACGTATTTGTTTCTTATTATATTAAAATCCACTTACTGTACTTTGAGATTTTCTAACTAAGCTTTAATAAATTTGCACACTTGTCTTTAAACTAAGATCAAGTATAAGCAAAGAGTGCTACACGATTAGATAATGTTTGTAATAATCATAAAATCAATTCTGAAATAGGAAAGGAACCTTGAGCTAACAAGTGTTGGTAGGGTTGAAAAAAGTGTAGTTAATGAGCATGCATGATTTATTTTGGACTGGGAATGAGTCCAAAATTTTGTCCAGTCAAAACCTCAAGTTGAGATTAGATTAGTGAAAATCAGCCCATATACACCCTTAACTGCAACTTCACTACAAATTTAAATTATCATTTTAAATTATTATGATTATCCCATACTTTTAGATTTGGTAGAGTGTGTTAAGTAAAAGATTAAATTAATGTGGGTTTGTATACCTTTTGAAAATTTTCAAATAGATCCTATAGTCTAAAAACTATAAATTGAGTCCTTACAGTTTTAATTTTTTTTTTTTTACTAAAGTCTTGTATCAAGCCTATCATTAGAACTTTATTGGTGCCCAAATAATAAATCAAAATTAAAGTAGAAAAATAAATATTTTTCTTTTTTTATTCTAAATATTTATTTTTTGATTTTTTTATTTTCATCACAAATATTAAAGAGAAGAAAAGAAAACAGTTAAAGTTACAATAGCAAAATGCGCCTTAAACCTTAAACTTGCATATGAGCTTCTCTAGAGAAGAGGAGGAGGAGGAGGAGCAATGGCACTCCTAATGCTGTAGCTATGAAGGTTAAGGCCCTCAAGGCCAACCCTTTTGAGTCAATTTGGTTCACAAGGAAATTTGACGTTCTTGGTAAGAAGCACAAAGGTAAATTGAAGGTTAAGGCCCTCAAGGCCAACCCTTTTGAGTCAGTTTGGTCCACAAGGAAATTTGACGTACTTGGGAAGAAGCACAAAGGTGAATCGCGATGCATCTCAACCTCACTCATTCCCTCGCCATTTAGTAGGCAACATTATTCTACTTTTTCATTAAATTTCATTGTAAGCTTTGTTTTCATTATTATTTGGTTGTAAGGGATGTTGGTTTTGTAGGGGAAGAAGACATTGATGAAGGAGTACAAGTAAAGTGGCAAGTCGTCGGCATTCTTGGATGAGCAAATCAGGGAGAAAATGCAATGCTCAATGAGTTTGGCAAGGCTATTTTGAAATCCCAAAGTGAGTGCCAAGTTGTTATGCAACTAATTGTAGTTTTGATTGATTTTATGCAATGTATTTTGGTTGGATGGAAGTATAGGAAATTATACAGATAATGGAGAGATATAATTCAATTTTATATGTTATGAATGTATAGTGCCGATGTGATTTTAATATGTATGGATGCTTTACAATGGGTGGAATGGAATGATCTATAATGAAATGGAAATGGATGAAATGAAATAAAATTTTCATATCATTATTTGAAAGTGAACTATAACGATGGTTTGGACAAAGAAGGGAAGAAGGGAATGGTTGCTGGGAAGGCTGAGACGAAGGTTCTATAATAAAAGTAAAAGAATTAGGAATGAAAAATGTTATTGCTAGATGACGAAAGAGATTAAATCCATAATTTTCGATAGGACATTGTTCCACTTAAGTTTTCACTTAAGCCTTAAAAAAAAAAAAGAACTACCACTTGAATAATGTCATTTCAAGTAGAAGCTTATATATATATATATATGTGTGTGTGTGAGAGTTGGGTTGGTTTTGTGTGAGAACATAAAATCGACTCAAACCCTTACGAGTTGAATCATTTTGGACTCACTCAACCTGTAATTCCAACCTAATTCATCATGGGTAAAATTGTGTGAGTTCATGGGTTGGCACAACCCCAACCCCTAATTGAGAGTATAACTTAACCATGATTCATTGAAAAAAGAAATAACAAAATTTAACTTTAGTTCATTTCGAATGTAAGTTATTTTTTAATAGTATTTAATTAATTATTCTAATATGAAAAGACTTTGATTATAATAATAATTTAAAAATTAAACTTTTTAAAAATATAATAATATATAATTAAATAATATAATAATATTATTAGTTACATGAATTAAACAATGCTATTAAATTCTATAAAATTAAAATTTTATAGAAAATCATTATGAGTAAGAGAAAAGCTAGAATTTTTTTACGGAAAATCTACTTTATAATTTATATAAAAAAAACTTAAAGGGTGTTTATAAAATTTTTAGAAGTTTGGGGACTGTTCCACCCCTGCTTTTTAGTAAGCTTTTTTAAAAAAATATTTTCTATTAAAATCTTATTAAGTCTTTTTTGTCTTTTTTAATCAGTTATATATATGTTAGTATCTAGTCTTGTTAAGGTAAATAGAGACTTCATCTTTAGAGTGAGACTTAAGGTCTTAGGGACAATGCTTAAAAAAGACCCTAAAAGAGAAAAGGAAAGAAAGAAAAAAACAATGTATATTTACTAAAGATTAAACCTTACACTCATCAATAATATCAAGTATTCCTTGGCAAGTTAACGTTATTATATTTTAATCATAACAACTGTTAACAAAATTTAAATTTATGTCTTGTCCTATAAGGGCGAATTTGGTACTAACTAAGACCAATCCTCAATTAGTTATGACTCTTTATTTTATTCAGTTGAAGTAACAGAATGCGAGCGACTTAAACCCTAAACCTGCATGTGTGCTGCTCCAAAGTCCAAACTCCGAACCAACGCTCTGTGCAAAACCATGGCGAAATCATCAAAGCGTAGCAGCAACGATCCCAATAGCGAGAACAAGAACAAGAGCAAGAAGAAGAAGAAGAAGAGCAACAAGGGCGCTCCTGATGCTGTAGCTATGAAGGTGAAGGCTCCGAAGGCCAACCCTTTCGAGTCCATTTGGTCCCGAAGGAAATTCGACGTTCTCGGAAAGAAGCGCAAAGGCGAATCTCGAAGCATTGGCCTCGCTCGTTCCCTCGCCATTCACAAGGCAAGTATTGCATTTTTGTTTTTTTTTTTTTTGTTTTTTTTCCAATTAATTTCATTGTTTCGGTGTCTTTGAGCTTTGTTTTCATTATTATTTGGTGGTTTTGCAGAGGAAGAAGACGCTGCTGAAGGAGTACGAGCAAAGTGGCAAGTCTTCTGTGTTCTTGGATAATCGAATTGGGGAGAACGATGCAACGCTTGATGAGTTTGGCAAGGCTATTTTGAGATCACAGCGTGAACGCCAGGTTATTATGGAACTAATTTTGAGTTTTGATTGATTTTTGCATTTATTTTGGTTAGATGGAAACTATACAGATAATCGAAGATATAATTCAATTTTATATGTTATGATTGTAGTGCCATTGTCATTGTAGTGCTGCTGCCTATGTGAATTGCATTTCATTTTCTTGCAAATTATTATTGCATAGTATACTATTACCTCCTATACATGCGCTCCAAGGTTATTATGCAATTAATTTGAGTTTTGATTGACTTTTGCAATCTATTTTGAGAAATTTTTTCTTTTTGGGTTAGATGGAAGTATAGGAAATTATACAGATAATGGATGGTATAATTCAATTTTATATGTTATGATTGTAATGCCAGTGTGATTTTTTAAAAATCAATCGTGTTTTATGCAATTGAAGGCTAAATTGGAGGTGCTGTTTTTGGAAATCAATGTTATGGTCCTCTTATATAGTTTAGTAGTTTTTCTATCCCCTGTAGTTCCTTTTCTTCTCTAATATTTCTCCTTTCTTTTTCTTTGGGTCATCATAGTTGAACATGAAACTGAGCAAGAAAAGCAAGTATCACTTGTCGGATGGAGAAGAAGATTTTGAAGGACCTAATGTTCTGGAAAGAGATGATTTTGAGGATGAAATGCTTCCTGATGATGATGATGATGGTGCTGATGAGGCTGGTGAAACAGAGAGTATGTAGCTTTTGCATAGTTTTAGGCTTTTAGCAAGGCTTTGTTTACCTAATATTTATAATTATTTGGAAGTTCATAACAGCATGCAGTGGAGTATGTGCCCCATTTGGTCTCTGGCATTTGTATTGTGTTAGCATGGCTTTGTTTGCACTGTAATGCATGGTAATTAGACAAGATTACATACGTAAATTGATCGGCAGACTGCTAATTTGTGATCTTTCAGCAGTTTACTTCCAGCATAATAACTTCTAAATCTGCCTGTTATGCTATTTTTGTGTCTTTGGCTAGATATTTGTGGCATTCCTGTTGCTGAAGCGATGATTTTATTTCCTACTACTATAGCCTTCTGCAATTTACTTCAAGCATAACGAACTTCTTAGTATGCTTGTTGTGTTATTTTTATCTTGGGGTTATGTTGAATATTGATTTTGCAGGAGATTTGGTTCAGCATCTTAATACTTATAGCACACGGATTCCAGGAGAAATCAGTGTGATCGAGGGTGAGGAGAATGTAAGACCTGTTATGCTATTGTGCTCAGTATTTTTTCCACCCTCTTATGATGACATCGTGCATATAAGGGAGAACATATGTTTTGTGTAATCTGCCAGTTATTTCTCTTTAAGTGAGTATATGTAATCTTAATATCCCTTGGTAACCTCCTTCACAATTGTCATTTGATTTAAAATACTTTGTAGCTGTTTCATAATGATCACTTCTCCTGCAGAAGCATAAACGCAAGAAGGAAGTGATGGAGGAAATTATCTCTAAAAGCAAGTTTTACAAGGTGTGGGATTTTTGTTTAATCAGAGCTATGGTAGTTTATTTGTCTTCTACATTTGTTCACTTTTTTTTTTCACTCTAATATTTTTCAGGCTCAAAAAGCGAAAGATAAGGAAGAAAATGAACATTTGGTGGAAGAATTGGATAGGAACTTCACATCTTTGGTTCAGTCTGAGGCGTTATTATCTTTGACTGAACCCAACAAGATGAATGCTTTGATGGCTTTGGTGAACAAGAGTATTTCAAATGAACATAGCAATAAGGATCGTTTGTCTGCTAATCAGACAATGGATAATTCTGTGCAGGTACTTTTTATCCATGAGGGTTCTTCTTGGCCATGACAACTTCCACTTATTATAAGAAGATCCTACTTGCTCTTTATGGCAGGAAAAACCTGATGATTATGACAAACTTGTCAAACAAATGGCATTGGAAATCCGTGCTCGTCCTTCAGATAGGACAAAGACACCAGAAGAGATTGCTCAGGAGGAAAGAGAACGTTTAGAGCGATTAGAGGTTCGATTATATGACTTTTAACTATAAGTTTGTTATTATCCTATGAATAAATTACTCTTATGATATGAAGGAGCATTGTTCCATATGTTTAAGCATCAGTTGAGCTCCATTCTTGGTTGTATAGCTGAGCTACATTTTAAGACGGTTTAGGTTACTTGTTATGGCACAAGTGGAGGGTGGGGGGATGAACCCAAGACTGTCAAACCAAATTCAAGATTGATGTTCATATTTTAATATAATATAGTATCATGTTGTAGAGGGTGAGCCTTGGCGCAATGGTAAGGTTGCTGCCCTGTAACCTGGTGGGTCACAGGTTCTAGTCATAGAAGCAGGCTTTCAGCTCATGGGGGTAAAGTTGTGTACATCTTCATTTTTATAGAGTCAACTAATTAATCCTTTTGTCCATAATTTTAGGAAGAGCGACATAAGAGGATGATTGCTGCCGAAGATTTAAGTGATGAAGATGATGAAGATTCAGAAAAGGCATATAAACAGAAACCAAGATCACTTTCTGGTGATGATCTTGGCGATTCCTTCTCTGTCAGTGAAGAAACTATGACTAAGAAGGGTTGGATTGATGAGATTCTTGAAAGAAAAGATGAGGAAGATTCTGCCAGTGAGGATGGCAAAGATTCAGATGATTCGGAAAGCTCTGAAGATGATGATGAAGGATCAGATGAGGATCTTGATGAACATGAGAAGGATATTTCTTTGAAAGATTGGGAACAGAGTGATGATGATGATATTGGTACAGATTCGGAAGAGGAAGATGGTAATGATGAAGAAGGCAAAGAAAATGCTGCGGAAGAACTGGAAAGGAAGAAAGGATTGGATGCTGGGGTTCATATAAAGGGAAAGAGAAATGATTCTGTTGAAATTATAAAAAGAGATAGGGATTCTTCAGATGCCAAGAAGATGGATGTTGGAGGAAAACAGTCAAAAGAGTTGGACATTCCTTATATAATTCAAGCTCCCAAGACCTTTGAAGAATTATGTTCACTGCTGGATAACTGTTCAAATTCTGACACTATCATGGTTATTAATCGGATTCGGAAAAGCAATCCAATCACACTTGCAGCAGAAAATCGAAAGAAAATGCAAGTATGAGACTCTTTCCTTTCTATATACTTTTTCTTTAGATTAAGATATTCTCTTCATGCTTGTATATATGTGTACTGAATACACTGATCATGTAGTCTCTAAAATATTATCAGCTTAAGTGCAAGCTCCTGGAGTTTTTCAACTTGGGCAGAGTTTTTACTTTGTTATGAAATTTGATGTGGTATTGACAATTAATTAAAAAGCTATACTGCAATTACTAAAGTTGCTTCTCTCAACTGTTTTAATATAGGTTTCTACTGGTTTCATGCTTCATTGTTTGAGTGAAATCTAGCTGATGTATTTTAAACTATTCTATTTTATGCTTTTGCTGGTGCTGGCAGTTACTGCCTATAGTGGACTGACTACTGTTACTGCCTATAGTGTACACTGTGTACTGACTGAAAAGTTTTCCTGAATTGAATTGTTACAGATATTGCATGCTTTATTGAAGGAATCCTGTATCATCAGTCTGGTCAGATTAATGCTTTAATCAAACTAGCCAGCTGTGCCAGTGCATACATATTTTGATATATATTTTATGTTTGTATATGCATGTGCCTGTGCATGCATCTTCTATTATGACTTTTAATAATTCATTCATTTAAATATTTTGCTCTTGAAAGCTGTTATCCAGTATGAGAAAAGGCCAAATTATGAACTGATCACTATATTGATATACTCTCTATATTGTTTTGTTCCCCTAGGCGACACCCTGTGGTTGAGCATTGGGTGGTTCAACATGAGGTCCAGGTTCTAATTCCATTGGGATGAAATGGATAGGGGTTATGGGTAGCCCTTTCTGTAATTGAGATTTTGTGTAGGATAAAGGCCCTAGGATTAAATCTGTCGCACTTGCGAGAAATTGAGAGATAAAAGAATGGGAAAGAGATATGGTATACAGCCAATAGAGGGCTAGTGTCCTGATTAACAACCAGGAAAATAAAAGAAAAGCTTCTGTTATTAAGAAAATCTGAATAATTCCCTTAATATAAGATAAAAACCTAATTTAAAACAAATCCTAAGCGCCTAACCCTTCAAATGGATCTAATCCTAGTTATCTAAAGTAACTTGAATAAAAAGAATGTGAAAGATTGAAAAAATATAAAATAAGGATGAAGTAATTGTGCTACTGAAGAATGGACAGTTTGTAAGCTACAAAAGCGTAAACAGTAATGTACAGTAGCATGAACAGTAACACAATCCCCCCCCCCCCCCCAAACACCGAAACCACAACCCCCCACACAACAACAACAACAACAAAAAAAGGAAACACACAACGCCCCCTTTTTCCCCTTTTTAACTGCTCCTGCATCAAAGATAGTTAATTATGGCAGTTTAGGTTGTCATTGACGTATAGCATAATTTAGTTTTATATGTATGGGATGTGAAACATTATGTAAAACATTTTCCTGATGGTCGTTCTTGTTCAATTGTAGTCTAGTCTAGGTTGCACTATTTTCAGATGTAACATTTGACTTAGTTTTGTACACTTGGACAATGACAGACTCTCTCTGACATTCTGTTCCTAAATATTTTATCAGGAAATTGTGTTTCATGATTATTATATGTCTAATATGGGAGGCATTTGTAATAGGTTTTCTCTTTTCAGGTATTTTATGGAGTGTTATTGCAGTATTTTGCTGTTTTGGCAAATAAGAAACCATTGAATGTTGAGTTACTCAATATGCTGGTGAAACCATTGATAGAAATGAGTATGGAGATCCCGTACTTTGCTGCAATATGTGCTCGTCGCAGAATAGAAAGTACTAGAAAGCAATTTGTTGAGAATATCAAGAACCCAGGTCAGAATGAAATGTGTTGCATTCTCTGCATTACTTATTTCCAAGAACTATGAATTGATAAATGTCTTTGTAATGCATGGTCTGAAATCCTTCTGTTGTCACAGAAAGTAGCAGTTGGCCTTCTTCAAAGACATTGTTTCTCTTGCGCTTGTGGTCCATGATATTTCCATGCTCTGACTTCCGGCATCCAGTTATGACCCCAGTGATATTTTTGATGTGTGAATATCTGATGCGTTGCCCAATAGTATCTGGTCGGGATATTGCCACTGGCTCTTTCTTATGCTCTATGCTTCTCTCTGTAAGTACATTCTGAGGCAAGACACTTTGTTCTGTCTTGAAGTTGTACACTTTCCATATGGTAGCATCAATAAGGAGTCTGATGAAAAATGTTTGAACTCTATCAGGGAATGATGACAACTTTCCAAGTCTTAAAAGAAAAATTCCATATTTTGCATCTGTTCCACAAATTATCTTTGCTTTTGTACATTTGTTTTGCTTTCTAACATGATATTTACTACATCGTTGAACTTAATTTTGCCTGATGTTTTTCAATTATTAATATTGCATTTGCAGCTTGCTCATGTACTTAATATGAAATACAGGTATTTAGACAGTCTCAAAAGTTCTGTCCTGAAGCGATAATGTTTCTTCAAACATCGCTGATGGCAGCTACTGAAAGTAAATATCTTTCACATGAAGATTCCCAGGTATACTTATTCATTGATCATTTGCTGTTTGAATCATATTAGGGCCCCTCTCTCTCTCTCTATATATATATGCGTGTGTGAGTATCTGTATGTACGGATAATACTAACTAACTCACCTTATGTGGAGATTACCATCTTCCAGTCTTTTCTTTGGACAAAACAACTTTCCATCGTTTTAACAATCTTTTAGGATATTTAAGTACTTTCTAAATGGAAAGTTTTATGAAAGTACTTGAATATCCTAGAAGTTTATTAACTATATTGTTGTTTAATCTTTCCATTTAGACCACACCCTCCTTTCCGTGTAAACGCAGTTTATTTCTCTACTGCAAAATCCAGTTGGGAAAACAAATATTCAAGCAGTTGCTGGTCATAATTTTCTTGGGCATTTCTAACACATGCCCATAACAGTTTATTTTTTTCCAGAGTATTCTTGAGTCTACAATTGGCTTAATATGATAATATCTTTGGAAGAAAGTAATTCTAAGGCCTAATTATGTAGCTTTAGTACTCTCTAATATAAAAAAAAAGGTAAAAGCCATTTTACTATTTTTTATTTTATTAGTTCAATATCATACTATAAACATCATAAACAGCCAGTAGAGAGAGAAACATTGTTTGTAGAAGCAAATAATGAGAAAAAGTGAATGGTCTGGTCTTGGGAAAGATTTCCACTTCAATTTTCTTGCCGAATTCACATGCATAAGTTTTCTCTCGTCAGTACAGTATATAAGTCTACTTAGCCTATACTCTAATGGAAATTTTGCTAAGGAGAAACTAATTGCAGAAAGAAGGGAGCAGGGGCGGGGAGAGGAAGATATTAGGGTTCAGTCAAAAGGGAAAAGATCAGACACTTTAAATAGTGCTAGTTTTTAGGAATTTGGTTTTCTATAAAAGCACTTAAATATTCTCAGTTTATTTATACCGAAGTTAAAGAAGAGTTGATTTTAGTCTGAAGAGAAGTGTGGAGGATCTTAACATCCACATCTAGCATGCAATATATATATATAATCAAACCAACCATTGAATCATGAGCTATTATCTAGTTGATCATGAATGCTAAATATCAAACAAATCGGTGTTGATAAGAGGAAAATCCAGTAATCAATGATTTCTTATATTTCAGGTGTCGGAGTGTACCTAAAATCATGTGGAACACAAAACCAATAGAATCTAATTTCTAATTAACAGGATGTTTTATGAGCATAATCTACATAATATGAACTTTTGATCGAATGATGAATTTAATGAAAAGTTTATTCTATAAAAAGCTATTGAGTGGTGTAACTTCAATTTAACTTTTACAGTGTTAAGTGCATGTTTGTTTTTGAACATTTGATTATAAGTTTTTTTTAAAGCAAAATAAGTTAATCCAAACATTTATTAAATCTAAATTATTCGTACACCAATGAATTGCTTTTTAGAAGATGAAGTGATGAATGTTTCACAGAATCCATCATTGGATTAAAAGCTCTTAATGTATACATTATTCTTGTAAAATATAAAATTAATCAAACCCTAGTTTATACACCATTTATTATATATGACTATATATCTAAAATGTAAGTTTTCATTGTCATCTTCTGAATTAGTAGATTATCAAATGTACATTGCCATTTTCTTGATTTCTAGATTATCAAGTATTTGGTTAAGAGCTTATTGATGTTCAGTCGATATAAAATTTGGTATACAAGAAGAATATCACCAGTACTTATGAATCCAATGATCAGATCAATGAAAATATCATTTCATGTGAAGTAATCAATATGGTGTAAGAGTATATTGCATGCAAACTGTACTCGGAACTTATATGTTCAAGGAGGCTGGTCTCAGCATAAATGATTTTCCACTGTATTCTTTTAATGTTGTTTTGAAAAGTAGAAGACAGTCGATGCATTTTCCTTCAAATTATAGGTCAGTTATTTCTATGCTTGCAGTCCCAGCCTTAATAAGTTCTCAAAAAATTCCATTCATGATCTTGCATTTGAGATTCAGTTTAATTGAGTGAATTGCTTATCATGCAAGAGGACTTTTATGACATGCTGAAGGTTAGCACTTGATTAAATCCATAACCTAAGCTAGATCCTGCTTTCGGTGTACAATATCAGCTATTTGGTGCTGTACTTTACTTCATGATGGTTCTACAATTTTATGGTTGGATACTGAAATGATCATATTGTTTGTTTTCTGCCAGTTATATCATCTTATGGAACTGAAAGCTCTCAAGCCTCTCCTGTGCATACGTGAGGCAGTAGATGAGATTAGCCCTCTCAATTTCTTTAAGATAATAGACATGCCGGAAAACTGTTCTTTCTTCACTTCTGATAATTTCAGGTAAGCAGTCATTTGTTACCACCTTGTTGTTCTTATGTTGGACTCTGCCTTGGTTTTAAATGGGCTAATCTTCTTCATGGAAAAAAAAAAGGAGGGGAAGGGGGGAGGGGGTGGTTTGTTGTGTATCCAAATAATGCAATTATACACCTTTCCAAGAAGCTTGCAACTATATTTCCATGTTTATGGGCTTGTTGCATTTTCAAGGGATGGTCATTTAGATTTTGTATCACGGCTATTATCTCGAGAATGAAATGCTGGATCCAGTTAATGTTGAGTACCTCTATCTGCTGAGCATTGAACATTGACGTCTTTTTCAAGGTTTATGGATTGATTTATCTTGGCTAATCAAGATTCTTTGATTACAGGGCTAGTGTATTAGTTGCAGTTGTTGAAACTCTACAAGGATATATCAACGTCTATGAAGGCTTAAGTTCATTTCCAGAAATATTTTCACCAATTTTGAGATTATTACTTGAGATAGTAGAACAGAAAAATATGCCAAATGCACTACGAGATAAAATTAAAGATGTTGCTGAGCTCATTAAGTTGAAAGTGGATGAACATCACACTTTGAGGCGACCACTTCAAATGCGGAAACAAAAGCCAGTACCAATCAAATTACTTAATCCTAAATTTGAGGAAAAGTAAGTTGCCCTCCCTTTCCCATGCTTAAATTTGATAATACGTTTTCTTAGCCATGCAGATCAGAGGAGCTCAAATTAATCACTTAAATGTCATTTGTTTTGCAGCTTTGTCAAGGGTAGAGATTATGATCCAGACCGTGAACGAGCTGAAATGAGAAAATTGAAGAGACAGTTGAAGCGCGAAGCTAAAGGGGCTTCTCGTGAATTGCGTAAAGATAACTACTTCTTGCTTGAGGTGAAGGAAAAAGAGAGGTCTTTACGGGAAAAAGAAAGAGCAGAGAAGTATGGAAGAGCTAAAGCTTTCCTTCAAGAGCAAGAAAATGCTTTTAAATCTGGACAACTAGGAAAAGGGAGGAAGAGAAGGAGATAAAATTGACTTTAGGCTTCCAGTTGCTTGCAGATTTATTACCTTCATATTAAACAGCTCAAGGCGTCGTTTTTGTGCAGTCTAGGCCTGAGAGGACGAATGTAATCAAATAGGAGTGTTCATGGCCGGGTTAGAACGAGTTAAACTTCATACTAGTTGTGACTAGAAGTTTTGATCGAGTTAATTTTCATGATCCGGCCTGATATATTAGGGTTTGGGCCAACCCGATTTAAATACATAAAATACTTTTTATATAATATTTTGATTATTTTGTCTTTATTTGTAAAAAATTTCTTACTTTTTGCTCATGTCCCAATCTACTAGATAATTAGATAATAAGTGAAGAACATAATAGTTAAAATCATGAAAAGTCATAATACTTGATGGAAGTCTAATGTTTAAAAAAAAATGTCACAATATATAGAAAAAAAATATTGAATAATAATAATTTACATAATATTGAGACATGGTGGCTCGGAGGGTGACTTGTTTTGGCCTGAAAAATATAGAGTCTAAAAGTAGGATCAGTCCTGATCGCTGAGTTTTTAGGTTAAGTCGGGTCATGAAATTTCATCCATTATTTTAGAGTTGAAGCAGAGTTGATGAGACAATATAGAGATCTCTTATGAGTAGTATTATGCTTTTGCTTTTCCAACATATTCTAAATAGTGTTATTAGATTTTGTGCCTGGGAGAATTGTATGTAAGGAGATGCAAATTTTGTTTGTCTTAATATTTGTAAACATTCACAGGCATTTTGGTTGAACAATGTCAGAACTATGCAAATGAATTTATAATTTATATATACTCACGCACCTCATCTCCTCCTCCATCGATACATTCTTCAAGTGTTCATCAATTGTTAATTATATTTAATAAATTTTTAAATATTTATTGTAAAATTAACAGTCAATAAATGTTTAACAATTCACCATTGATACCGATAAGAGTATTATGACAACTCCCATTATGAAAAATTAATTTACTTTTAAAAAATTGATTTTTTAATATACTTAGGTGACAATTTTATTTTATTATATGTATGATTAGAGATTTGATGAAATTCGTTTGGTAAATAATAATATTAATAATCTGATTATATGATAACAACATGATAATATGTCCTGCTAGCCAAATACAATATAAGAGAATTACTTTGGTACTCATATTTTTTTTAGGGTACCGCTATTGAGGATGAGTTGTCAAATATTTATTAGTTGCTAATTACATTTAATAAACTTTTAAACATTTATTATAAAACTAACAATCAATAAATGTTTGACAATTCATCTAGTTACCATACTTGTAAAGATACTATAGCAACTCCTTATACCAACAATATGATGTCAATGATTTAGCCCTTTTGCTGGGAACATTGGATTGAGCTTCTTCATTGTCGACAACTTCCAAGTTTTCCACATAAACACAATTATTGATTGATTCCATTTTCTAGCAAACAAAAACCAAATAACACTACACTGCAAAACAAAAATTGCAACAAAACCAATCAAACTCAAAACCAAAACAAAGAAATAAAAATTTGAAGTTCACCCACACAGCCACACACAGTAACTCACCCACACTCATAATCACAATCACACTCACACCAATGACCTGCACACTCAAAATAACTCGCTCAAATCAAAATTACCCTCACAGTAATATGTTGGTGGTTGTAATTAGAATGAATAATATTTATAATTAAAGACAACTTTGTAGAAAGTAGAAATTATCTAATTCATAGGGTAACTCAACCTGTTTTTTGGTAGGTTAAACGAGTTGCCATGTTTTGACATTTCTATTCGCAAACAAATACTTAGGCACACACTATGATAATTTCTAGAAGTTATTTGCCCTAGTACTTTTTCTCCTTTGTCAAGCATTAGCGAGCCTGTTCTATCTTTGTCATTTTGCTCCTAAACCCATTCTTAGTTCCTAATCTATCGTAGGTTTCTATAATCCTCCTTGTAAGACAAAAGAACCTGAGAAAAGAATATTTTAGAGACTCCAATTGGTGTTTGGGGGGGGGGGGGGGGAGGGTGCTATGAAGAACACGGAGGATCTAGTAAGAAGTGATGGAAGTCTTAAAATGACTTTTAAAAGGTTTCAACAATTCCCCACAAATTAGTGGAGGCTCAGTATATGGTTCCTAAAGGTAATAAATTATGTTGGGAGGAAAACGTAAGGCTGCAGGGAAGAACAACATCTAAAGGCCTCAAAGTCAAAAGGATATATACTTCTTCCAAATCCATTGAATAAGGAGGTATCAAACAGGTCTATGATCAAAGACAAACGGTAAAAGTATATCAGGCAAGACCACTAGAGAATACTGGCTAATTTGAACTTTGGCCCTCCCTACCCAAATACTGTAGACCAAAAGACTATCAGCAACCCTTATGTCTCTCGTTCAATAAGAGAATTGAGAATGCAATTGAGCATGTCTATTGCTTCATTGATAATCTTGCCGTCTATCTCAAAGACGAGGTGCTCTGGCATAAGGAGTTTTGCTGATAGGTAGGACCTAGTCCTATATTCACATCAAGTTGAAACACGAGTCCATCAATACTTGGGAGGACATAGCTAAGGCATTCTATGCAAGTTCTTCGCGAAGGATCCTATTTGCTACAGTGAACATTATGTACCCGGGCACTTTTTGTAAATGAATGATCTTGTGAAGAAATCTTCAATTCATCAAACAATAAAATGAACCAAGCCCTGTTATGCAAGATTAAATATTGTTCCGTGATCTAAAATTGGGATTGATAGAAATGGTGTTTTCCACCTTTCAGCCCGAATCCATAATCGATGACTATGTTAGAACCCAATTCAATATAAAAGTTTGATTAGGTTTATAATTTTATAAAACCCCAATTACATTCCTAAGCATAGGCATTTATGCTCGGGCATTAAAAAAGCACTAGCTAATTAGAATGTGATGACAATTAAGTTCAATTTGAAGGAACATAATTACAAAGATTGAACTAAGATTATTTGGTCAAACAGCCTCCAATGTCGCAGCAATTACAATAGCCCCCACAATCGTATATGGGCTTACTTAGAATCTGACTTGATGACTTCAAATTAAACTAGGAATTGTATGCTGACTATTCAGAATTACCCCGTGATTGCAACGGAAGCGCTTTCTTCATTGAAGCTTCAAGATAAACGTGTAACAAATTTGTCAATTTCTACCATGACTTCTGTATACTCATTCTCCTACTGATACTGAATACAAATATTATTCAGTCACCAATACATGAATATAAGGCTAATGTACACCTGTAAGGCATTCTTACCAATTTCTAGCCCCTTTTCTCCCATCTCTTCGAATAGCTAATACAAGAATGGAACTATAGGAGAGGAAACCAAGGGAGAAGGAAAAGTACAAGGGAGTGGATGATAAATTAAGCTAAATACTTTCCTAGGCTCTATTTTAACTTAACAAAATTGCGGACAATATCTCTCCCATGGTCTTCTCAGGCATGTCACCTTCATTAACCACCTCCATGGACTCGAGGACAGCAGCATCCAATACTAGCTTTCTCTTCGCAATCTCATATACATTTTCATCAACTGTTCCCCTGGTCACCAGCCTGCAGTAGATTACGCCATAAAAAAACAGTTCACTAGAGCATTCAAATAGATCCAGTTTACAAGATTTAGTACTTTTGGTAATGATAATAGGAGTGAAGGAAAGGGATGGATAAATACCGATATATGGTTACAGGCTTCGTTTGACCAATTCGATGACAACGATCTTCTGCCTGTCTATCAATCTGTGGATTAAAATCCATGTCATGAATTACAACAGTATCAGCTCCTGTTAAGTTCAAGCCTTGTCCTCCAGCTCTCGTGGAAAGCAAGCATGCAAATATGGAGGTATCATTATTGAATGTATCAACTATTGTTTGCCTCTCCGCTACCTGTGTACTGGCAGTCAAAGAGTGGGATTCTAAAGAGTAAGAAGGGAAAGCACTGTCTGGTGAACAATACTTGAAAAATGGTGCACACTTTACATGCGCGCGCACATACTGACACAACTCTTCAATGGAGATCAAGAGTCAATAGCATACTCGTTTGTGCTCTTGGTAATTAATATTTCATTGCAGATGAAGAAGTTATTATATGAAAAGGAGGCATGACCTACTCAAGTAACTCAACATATAAAAAAAAGAAGGAAAAGGAGTAAAATTAAAAAGTCCATCTACTTACAAATAACTTGCTATCAGAGTTATATTTAACACTGTAAATTTTATAATTAATAGAAGTGCAATTACAAGTGAAATATTATATATAAAATTAAAAATTCTTTCTCACTTCACAAGGAGAATCTACAGTCAAAGCGCGGCTTTAGACAAGGGGACCCTTCATAACCACTCTTGTTTACTTTAGTAGCTGTTGATGTTCCAAGTCTGTTGATTACAAGAGCGGTGGAAAAAAGGAATCTCATTTAAGTGTTTTAGAGTTGGCACAAATGAAATTATGGTTTCTCACCTTCATTTTGCCGCTGATACCATTCTCTTTTTGGAGGAAGATAGTGAATTTTCGTGAATTTTCTCTCTATTTTAAAGTTCTGAGGCCTGCTCAGGTTTGAAGGTTAAGTTGGCTAATAGTGGTTTGGTGAGCTTAAATGGTGATTCTCAAATTCTCTCTTCCTATGCCTCTAAGGATGGCCGTCAAATATTTCAGTGGCCTTTTACTTGGGAGTCCCTTTGGGTTGTAATACTCGGGCTATCTGTTTATAGGATCCGGTCATTCACAAGGCTTCTACATGTCTGGATAGTTGGAAAGGTGCTTATTTCTCTCTAGGCGGTTGAATCACCCATCTAGGCTTATCTATCAAGAATTACCCACTACTATCTCTCACTTTTTCAGATCCCGGTAGGGGTGTTTGAAAGGACAGAGATCGCCAGGGACTTACTTTGGTATGATGTGGGTGATCAGAGAAAAGATCAGCTTTGTTAGCAGGGAAATCTGTTGCAACTTGCAAGCCTATCGTTGAAAGATGAGTGAGCCCTGGGAATTTGGTTTCCAAAAGCATTGCTCATGTGGCTAAATGGCTATGGTACTTTCCTTTATAGTCTTCTAATGTTAGTAGTCTTATTGGGCAGGGCTTGTATTAGCTGTACTACACTAGTACTTGACTTAAATAGGAGTGGTAGTGGTTTGCATTATACAAACATCATATCAAAGTATTCAGTCTCTTCCATCAAATCCCTATAATTTCAACAATCACCATTGGTGGCAGCCACAATTTATCTGCATTGGTTCATTCATGTGCGCATACCAAAGCCACACAGATATTCTAAGAAATGAAAATTAAAAAGGAAAAAAGAAAAAATATGTATACAGTTGGTATTTCACATTTCCTGTGCAGTACCCATACCTAATACTTACCACGTACCCATACAGCAAGGTTTTTAACGTACTAGTGCCTTGATTGAAACATATTATTTGAATTAACCATGTAAATACTGCGGTCAAAACTAAAAACTTGACCTTATAAGGAATTTGGATCCAAAGGGGTTTAGCAATAAGGAATTTGCTCGACTCAAAGATTGAGCTATGAAGTACAGGTATGCAAAATTCCTTAGTGTACATGTACCAACTACCAAGTAGAGAAGGAAAAAGGTTTCCCTAAATAATAAATGGATGATGAAGATTTGATTTTGAAATTACCCTAGATCCTATGGTACAAAATAATTGAACTTGTTATCTGATAAAAAGACTGATAGGGACTTGGTAGTATGGGATGCCAAAAAGTCCCACATTGGGTAGTATGGGCTGCCTAGTGGGGTATTTAAGTGGCTTGGTTCTTCCCCCTTAATAGCTAGCTTTTAAGGGAGGGTTCCCCAAGTTGCTTAGATGCTTATCAATTGGTATCATAGCTGGTTGTCGGCGGCATGGAAAGGGCTACCTGTGGAGGGGCTGACCGGTGGAGGGGCTGACCGGAAAAGTCGAGTGAAGCAACGCCGAGTGAAGCGTCACAGAGTGCAGCCCATTGGGGACGTCGGTGTCAGGGCGGTCTTTGTTGATAGGGACTTGGTAGTATGGGATGCCAAAAAGTCCCACATTGGGTAGTATGGGTTGCCTAGTGGGGTATTTAAGTGGCTTGGTTCTTCCCCCTTAATAGCTAGCTTTTAAGGGAGGGTTCCCCAAGTTGCTTAGATGCTTATCAAAGACTTTAAACTTTATTCGAAAAAGCTAAAGGCCTTCCCATCTTTCTTTTGGCCAAAAAACCCTTCCCATCTTAAAAACCAATAATTTTTAAAAATAATAGACTTTACATTGGGTACAAGAAAATTAACCCTTTTTGTGGACTAAAATGAACATTGGGCAGAAATTATAAACAGTTAACTCTATTATTAACTTTAACATTGTATACAAATATTTTTTTTTATGAACTATACAAAATGATCTATTGTATCAGTATTCTAAATTATTCAAAACTTGCCGTATCTTGTAACCGTATCATATTGGTGCAATATAGGCTGCAGATTTTTAAACCACAGTTATTTCAGCAACTTCTGCCCACTTGTAACACATTGTTCTGCAGACATTTCTTTGGAATAAGTAACTTGGAATTTTTGTTGAATGTGGGGCGTCTGTTGAGTTAACAGAAATTATTATAGATTAAGGGCCTGTTTGTTATAGATTAAAAAAAATGATTTTAATCTTCAATAATTTAGAGATTATTTTTTAGAGATTTTTAAGAAAAACAGAAGCAATTTTGTGTTTGTTTACAATCATAAAAATCATTTTTTTAAATGAGTAGCTTCTCTCTCTTCTACCACAAGATTTTTTTCAAAAGCTAATGAGAGTAGCTTTTCATTTTAACCATAAAAATGATTTCTTTAAACAAATATTTTTTTAATAAGCTTAAACAAACACAATCAAAATCATTAAAAATGGTTTTTTACTCAAAAAAAGTGATTTTTTCATCAAATAATCTGTAACAAACAGGTTCAAAATTTACAGAGTTTGGAAGGACCAGGGGCAAGGAGAGCAAAACATTATGGTGGTGTGCAGTTTTTGTAGCTCCAGTGTATTTGGGAGGAGCGAAAATATCATATTTCCTAGGCTATTTTGTGATCCTTAGAGCCGTTGTGGAAAGGATAGTTTACAGTTTCAATAGCTTCTCTTTGGTGCTTGACCCATGGCTTCTTTGAGGAAACCTCACTAACAGAAATGATGAGGGATTAGAGATCTTTACATACTGATGATCTTGTTTGTTTTAGCTGTTCTTTTTATTGTCATTGTTAGTTCTATGCAGTCTTTCCTCCTCTCTAGTAATATTTCTTCTTTTACTAGAGAGAGAGAGAGAATTGTTGCAGCTTGTATAGATCTTATAATAATTAGCTAAGATTTGCCAAATGCTTCACAGCTTTGCAATAATTGTGACCGTAGTTTCCACATTCTACCTAGCATAAACATGCATAATATTAATATATAATTAAAAGAAAACTAAAGGAGTGTCAGGTGAGTGTTTCATCTTCAGCTGGAAATAAACCACAAGCTTAATTACTGCCATTAGGCCGTTGGCCTAATGGTTCCCGCATCTCTCATCTTTGATGATGATGTGGGTTCAACACCTACCCCCCATGCGTTAACACCTGGTAGAAGCAGCTCAAAATGCGGGGAAAAAAGTTCACTCTTTCTAAGAAACTGTAAATCATACTTATCTTGTATCTGTTTCTACCTTAAAATATCCCCATTACATTACAAATATTCACATCCAACACAAATTTTAGCAACTTCACTTTTGTCAGACTGTCAAATTTGGAACAGCACAAAAAACCCTAGATTACTTGTGTCATATCATTCTCATAGATTACTTCCTTAACTTGCACCTAATTTAAGGGCTGAACAAAATGAGCCCAAAACATGCCATAAACCATATGTTATTTGGTTATAAAAGAAGTTTTAACATCAAAAACAGAAGTACCTTCCATCAAGCCGTTTGTAGGTCAACCCAATGACATCCAAAGTCCACTCCAATATGTCAAGCATTGATGTCCATTGACTAAAAATCAAGACACGATGACTACCCTTCTTTAGTGAAGGAAGAAGTTCTGCTAAGGCCTACATCATCAAGGGAGTAGCTCAATATCAGCATACCCAGCAAAAACTTATGCCAGCCACTGTATATTTCATAATTACAGAATTTTTAGAGTCACAAAAATCATACCCGACATTTTGCAGAAAGCATAACATGCTTATCTGGAAGGATCCCCTTTCTATCAGTGACATCATAATGAAGTAAAAGCTGCAAAGCAGAAATTTACAGCTTGAAACAACAATCATCAACAAAGTAAAATTCTTTAATTATACTGTCACCATAAAAGCTTGTATTACTGAAACAGTACTAAACTCTACCTTACTAGAATGATGAGAATGCACAGAGTGATGAACAACATAAGACGTATTATGCCAAAAATGAAACAATGGAATTGTCATATGCTGACAAAACAGTTATCAGCATACAACTACATGTTTAGTTTGTAAACAGCCAGAAAGAAATAATATAATACACTTAATGGGCAATCAAACAATTAAAAAAATTGATCAGCTTGCACAACTGGTTTGGTGCAAGTAAATAAAGGCAGTGTATCAGGTAGCATATCATGAGGTCTTCACATGACTGGAAGATGGAACCAATTGATTTATTTGTTTTATTTAAATACACAGTTATGGTTATTGATAACAGCAATTGAGGAGGATGGTTTAGTCTGCAAACTAATTATACATGGAAATTTTGATGTAATCAGTTAGCATAGGCAGCATCAGTATTTGGTCGGTCAAACTTGTTTGGGAATGAGTTCGTGGAATCCTGTCTTATGTCATTGATATAAGTATGGACAGATTTTTTGGAATTGATTCTAATAGCATAAATATTACAAAAACAACTCAGCAGTAATCTGGAAATGGAATCGCATGTGAAAATGGACTAGACAATGAAATAATAGTTGAAATGAAAAAATGCTTCAAGCATAATTTGTGATCGCAAAGTGGCTTATCAAACAAAGAAAAATCTATTGGATAGCAATAAGATTAGCGATGCTCTATAGTAGAGAATGTTGGGCAGTAAAGTGCCAACTAGAGCAAAAACATAAGTTTAGCGAGATGAGAATGTTGAGGTGGATGAGTCGAAATACAAGAAAAGATAAGATTAGGAATGAATGTATTCAAGAGAAAGTTGGAGTAGAACATATTGAGGAGAACATGACCAAAACTCGCCTAACGTGGTTTGGTCATGTGAGAAGATGACCAATAGAGGCTTCAATGAGAAAAGATGATCAAATGAAAGATAGTTTGGTTAAAAGGGGTAGAGGAAGGCTAAAGAAAACTTTAGAAACCATTAAAATATACCTTATCTAAATGGTTTTATTGAAAAAGTGGTTTTTTGATAGAGCCCAATGACTTCAATTGATCCATTTTGTTGCTGCTTTTTTTAAGTAGCTACGTAAGTGTTGGAGCTTGATGTTCTCCTTGTTTAGGGTGCCTAAAATATTACCAAAGTTGGTAAAAGACTCGATATACCGCAAGGAAGGAGAGTGGACTCATGGAAGAATCCAAGTTAATAGAAGCAATTGTTCGAGATAAAAAGCATTCTTGGACCTCCATCTAATGTCAAGGACCAACTCAATGGAAGAGCTTAAGCGATAAAGAGGAGGCCCAATGATGGTTTTTATCTCGTTGTCACAAGCAACTTGGAGTATTCACTAAAAGGAAATTGTTGTAGGATGTGATAGCATAAAAATGCTTAAATTTAAAGATCAAATCATCTCAATAATATGGTTTAGTTTTGATTTTAGGGCTGATAGTAATTTCTGTTTATCTTTTTAAATCATAGTTATATAGGGTTATTAGCATTAATATATTGTTACTTTTAATAATTTCATATTTTCAGTCCAATGGATATTTTAGGATTTTTATATTTTTTGGCCAAGAGTTATAATTGGGGTTGGATTTATGTTAGTTAGGTGCTAATGACTTTTATTTTAATTAGGTGCAAGGGTTCTCACATTTTCTAGGACGGAGGTGGGTAAAGAAGCTAGTCCATGAGAGAAGGATCCGATTAAAAGTGGTGGAGGAAGATCAAAGAAAACTTTAGGAGAAACTATTTTAAAAGACCTTATTCTAAATAAATTTATTGAAATTTTGGTTTTTGATAGAATCCAAATAGAATCCAATGGCATCGTTTGATCCATTGTAGCCGACCCCACATAGTGGGATAAGGCTTGGTTGCTGTTGTTATTGTTGTCCAAGTTCTCAATTCTATCCTTAATTCTTTTACGATAAGCAATAGGAGGTCTATTTTTTTTTTGATAGAATAAGAAATTTTATTGAGAGAGAAGAGAAATATACAAAAAACAGAAAAGAGGATAAGACATCCTCACGAGAAAACAGAAACCAAGAAACTAGGTGTTTACACCATGCAAAAGAGCAGGTAAGTCTCTTTGCATGTCTGACAAAGACACCCCTCTAAAACAACCATGCGCAGAACACCAAAGAGAAGCTAAAACCACAATCCTATCCCAAATACAATCCAAAGTAGCAAAAGAATCCTGAAGGATTCGAGCATTTCTCTCCAACCATAAACACCAAAGAATGGCAAAAACAAGACAAAGCCACAGAGTCCTTGCTTGCCCTGAAGTTCATAGCAAGAAACTGATTCAGACTTAAGGGACAAGCCCAAGACTCTCCAAAGATCCCGAACAACTTATTCCACATAAGTGTCGCTGTAGAACAGTGAAGGAAGAGATGATCTCCTGATTCTGAAGTAGATCGGCACATAATACACCAATTAGGGGACAAGGCAGTAAGAGGTCTGCGCTTCTGAAGCATGTCATTAGTATTAATCTTGTTAAGAACAGCAGTCCAAACAAAAGATTTGACCTTTAAAGGAGTTTTTGATTTCCAAATTAGCTTGTCCAAATGAAAATAAACTCTATTGGGGGAGTAAGTCAAGAATTGAAAATAGGATTTACAAGAGAAAACTCCCGAAGGGTCAAGCATCCAGATTCTTTTATCAACTTCGGAAGACAGATGAGTAGTATCAAGCACAGATAACAGAAATTGTAACTCACTAACCTCTCTATCAAGCAAATTTCGAAAGAAATGAAAATTCCAAGAACGGTTAAGATAAGAGTAAAACTGACAAACAGGAGTATTATGCAAGGAAGAAAGACGAAAAAGTCTAGGACAAGCCTCCAAAAGGGGGACATTACCCACCCACTTATCTTCCCAAAATCTAATCCTATGACCGTCTCCCAAACGAAGGGTCAAAAAAGAAGAGAAAGAAGGTAAACCTTGTGTTATGAATTTCCACAAACAAGCGTGAGAAGCTTTACTTGCAGAAATGGTGTCCCACCCATTTAATTGCATGCCATACTTGCTTTGAATGATTTTATGCCATAAAGAAGAAGAATGCGAAGGAAAACGCCAAAGCCACTTACCTTCCAAAGCAACATTCTTGGACACCAAATTACCAAGACCTAACCCTCCCTCTTTTTTAGGTCTACAACAAATCTCCCAACTGACAAGGTGATCTTTAACAGTATTCTCCGACCCTGACCAGAGGAAGTCCCTCATTATTCTCTCTATTTTCTTAGCCACAGCCACCGGGATGCGAAACAAGGATAGAAAATAAAGAGGGATGGAAGATAAACAAGATTGGACAAGGGTGATCCGACCTCCCAAAGAGAAAAAAGCACCTTTCCAGTTATCTAGACGCTTGGAAATTTTACTAACCACCGGATCCCAAAAGGACAAAGCACGAGGGTTCCCTCCTAAAGGAATGCCTAGATAGACCAAGGGCCAATGAAGGGATTGACACCCTGCCGAGATAGCAAAAGCAGTCAAAACCTGACTATCAACATTAATCCCCGCCAGACCACTTTTTGAGAGATTAATTTTAAGGCCAGAAGCGATCTCAAAGAACCTTAATAACGACAGAACATTCACAAAGGATTCCGCATCTGGTTCCAAAAAGAGGATAGTGTCATCGGCAAATTGAAGATGAGAAATCAGAATCCCTTCCGAGCCAACAAATAACCCCTTAACCAAACCATTACTCACGGCTCTAAACACCAAACGACTAAGAACATCCACCACTATAGTAAAGAGAAAGGGAGATAACGGATCACCTTGCCTAACTCCTCTTTCACCCTTAAACCAAGATTTAGGTTCACCGTTAACAATTACTGCAAAAGATTTATGAATTATGGCATCATATTGCTCACTTGTTGACTGTGTTATGCAATCAAACCCTAGGTGTGATGCCAAAGGGACCCTTTTTTCTTCAACTTCTCATCATCTACCTTATTTTCTTCAACTTTTTTACACTGGCTGACATCATTAAAAATTCACCCCATCAAAACCCTAGTTGATTATTAATTCAAATTTCTCTAAAACTGATCAGACCCCAAATCATAATTTCACAGGTTCTGTTCATAGCACCCAAACAGCAACCAATCAAACCCTAAAACCCCCTCCTATAGCCTGCAAAGGCCCCCTTCACATAAACACAATGACCTTCAGTCCGCCTCTGTTCTACAATTAATCCCACCCCCGCCCCTCAAAAACCCCAAAATGACCCATTAAATCCTAATGCTTCCACTGTCATACATAAAAAATGATCGCCTATTTTTCATAAAATCAAAACTTTTGTGCACCTCAGGAAAACAAATATGAAAAACCAGTCGCACTGCAGTTCGATTAACTTCTTTCTTTTCAATTCATTGATGCCATTTTTAGATTCTCAAATGTTCTAGAGGTAATTTACAACAATCAAGATGAAACCAAAGGGACAGTTATGTGCACTAGTGAAAACTAAAGGCTAACTAGACCTAAAAATAATCATCTTGTTAGTTGGGAGGTTAAATGTGGGCCAAAGAATGAAGGGGGATTGAGTCTTGGGAGATTTGTCTCCAAAATGTTGGGTCGTGGCTATGGTGTTTCGCTTCAGAGTCTACTTCATTATGGCACCATACAATTCAAAGTAGGTATGGTTTAGACCAGAATGGGTGGTATGCCAACCCAGCAATCACTACAACTCAAACAAGTCCTTTGAAGTTTATTTCTCAGGGATGTGCTTCTTTTAGACCTTTGGTTTCTCTCTGCTTCTTTTAGACCATTGGCTTCTCTAAGTTTTCGAAGAAACTAGCGTGACATATAGCCAACTTGGTCACATGCCTATGGATCCAAGTATCAAGCTTCTACTCAAAACGGGACAGCCATTATTAGACTCTGGTTTGTATTGGAGATTTGTTGGGAAACTAAATTATCTCGCCATCACTCAACCAGATATCTCTTTCATTGTAAGCGTTGTTAGTCAGTTTGTACAAGCTCAATGTGACAGTTATTGGAATGTTGTGGCTCCGATCCTCAGGTATATTAAAGTAGCTCTGGCCAAGGACTTCTATATGAAGATAAAGGACATACTCAAATAATTGGCTTCACAAATGCAGATTGGGCTATATCTCTTTCATACAGACATCTACTTCAGGGTATTGTGTTCCTATTGGAGGCAACTTAGTATACCAGAAGAGAGGCAGGATGCTGTTGCTAGTTGATGTGCAGAAGTAAAATATTTAGCCGTGGCATTGACAACCTATGAATTCATATGGCTGAAACAGTTGGTTCAGGAATGGAGACTTGGGAAAATAAAATATACGCAACAAATAAGTGATAATCAAGCAGCCTTACATGTTGCTTCCAACCTAGTCTTTCATGAGGACCAAACACATAAAAGTGGACTATCACTTATCTGAGAAAAGATTTTGTCTGGTTGTACTGCTACTAGTTTTGTCAACTCAAATGACCAACTAGAAAATGTATACTATTTACTGAATCTCTCAGGAGTCCTTGCATTAGCTACATTTGTAACAAGATTACAGTGTTGTTAAACAGCCACCATGGCAGATAGCAGTGGCGGATTTCTGCCAAACTGCCATTGAAATGCCACAGCGAGGCAGCTTCCTCATGGCAGCATTGGTCATGGAGGGATGGCACCACCAAAGCTGAAGTGGTGGAGGGCTAAGAAGTGGGTACCTTTGTTTAGGTATATTCCGGAGTTTTTGGTAACTCTATCACTTGAAAAAATTCAAAGAAACCCTAGATCGAAGCAGAGTGGAAAGAGACCCTCACTCACGTTTTTTTCTCTCGTCTCTAGCGGCTTCTCTCTGTCTCCGGCGACTTGTCTCTCTGTTTATGGTTTCTCCAGCAACTTCTCTCTGTTTCCACTGTCACGGCCCACTCTGCTTCTCAGGTATGGTTGCGAAAACCTTCTCTTCTTTCTGTGTCCGGATGTCCTCCTTCTTCCCCTCTCTCTCCAATCTCTCTCCATGTCTCCGGCCACCCTTCTTCCCCTCTCTTTCATTCACGCTAAAGGAGACTCTGTTTTATTTATTTATTTAGTTTAGGTTCTATAACCCACCCACCCAATTATCCCACTCACTGTTAATTCCTTAACCAACCCAGCCAGCCAGTACTCCAGCCACTGTATTTTTCTTTTTTCCCTTTCAATTTAGGTTTTGAAACTGAATAGGTTTTAAAATTTTTATTTGCTAGAAAATGTTTTAATCAAGTTTATTATTCTTGATATAAGTTGTTAGATTTTTATTACTTATCTTATGCAGGTCTTTTAGTATATTTATATGTTTTTTAACATGGCCAAATGCTTCTTCCATTTGCCGCAATGCCATCTGCCATAATTCTATGGCAGATTTTTGGCTTGCCGCCATCCGCCATCGACAAAAATGGGTGCACATAACTTATATGCTCCTGCTTGATGGAGAGTGTAGAAATAATAACTGTAGATAGTATTATTGTATATAGTGTACTACACATCTTAGTTTATTACTACAGTTGTATTACAATTGAACTACTTAGTACTTGTGCTACACCCTATACTAAAGGCTTATACTCTAATATAAATAAGATCAGAGTGTACAGTTTTATTCACTTACACTGTTACACATTCACACAAAAAAGAATCTCTCTCTAAGATCCTTCTCTCTCTACAGTTATGTTGGATCGAAGGTGGAAAATTATTGACGTTGGAAAGATCTATGTGATGGATATTGGTCAAAGTGAAGCAATAATTTTGAAGACCCAAGATTTTTTAAAATATCCCAGAATTGATCACATTCACCTCATTGGGTTTGGTCCATCGCATTCAGATTGTTTTAAAAAAATCTAATTGTTACAGCATAACACTTAAAGATGCTAGCAAAGTGGATCCCAATTGCTCAAAACTTAAGAGAACAAGTTGGGAAAGAATTTCAAGATATTCAAGTATTCAAAGTTTCTTTTTATACGGAGCAGCAGACCTCAAGATCAACCTAAGAACTCAAGGTCGAGTTTTCTTTTCAAGGGGAGGGGAATTGATGCAGGACAAAAGTTTCGTTTAATTAAAATCACTTTAGACAGCTAGGATTAGATCTATTCTTAGGGTTTCTATGCTACAAAAAGGGGTTTAATGGCGATAACAGGGAATAGTTCATAGTTCTGTTTATAACAGTTTCCTTATATTTTCGGTGGTTTCAAACCAGAAGATCAGCCCTCTTTGCCTGCTCTCCAGATTCCCCTGTCTATTGTTTCTCGCCCTATTTCTCTTTTGAGCTACAATTTAACCCTAGGGGTTTTGTCGTACATCAGCTAGGATCATGTTTATGACTTCTCTTGGTTCTCTGCTCATGGTTGTTTCAAGGAAAGTTCTATCATTGTATGCAAAGAGAGATTGGACATCCGCGATGCATTTTCTTTCCTTTTATGCTTATAATATTCTTTTATTTATGACAAAAAAAAGCTAGATCTCAAAGTACATTTTTTATAGAAACTGGAAATATAAGTACTGTTTTATTGAATTTTTAATGAAGAATCCTTATCTTGTCACTGATATCAAGATGATATCAGAAATCAGGGAAAGGATGTGAATACAAGATCACTCAAAAAAAGATAGCACAGGCAATTCGAGAGTTCCTGGTCTCTCCCTTTCCACGACCTTCACTCACTTCTTTTCTACCTCCTGTTTCCTTTCCCATTCTTATTCCCACACTTCCAACTGAATCTCCCACTTGCCTCCCATGTTCCCTGCTGCCACATGTGCAGCAGCTTGTTATATGAGGTCACACTTCCCACATTACCTACGTGGGAATCAAATTCCCTGCTACCTCCTCCCTTTTTCCTAAAATACACCTTAGTGAATAGTGACCTTAGGTGACTAACAATTTTCTGCTCGTTTTCAGCTCTCCTCTTGGAGTATTACCAAATATGCTTCATAACAATATCAAATCATTTATTATTTGAATCTTTATCATTACTTTCAGATTACTAATAGCAGAAAGCATGTTTTAACTCTGACATTTTATAATCCCAAACTACTTCCATTTTGCATTCAAACGATAAATTCTCTTTTCCAAACAGAAATAATGTTAAACAAACCTGCAACTTCAATCCAACACACAATCCTTACAGAAATTTTTTTCTAACACATTCAACTTGAGTTGAGCATATGGTGAAAACCAAACATGGGGATGGTCGGTGAGGAATTGCATTATCTTTGGTAGAAGATTTACCCGGTGAATAGAGAAGTCATTGTAACTTTTAAGTTCCTCTATAACTCTGTCCAAAGTACATTCAAAGCCAAAAGCACCTATCGGATGTAGCTTCCTAGCAAAGCGAATGACATCGTCATCATTATAGATTCGCCTTATCAACAAGGGATGGTTTGCAATCTGGAATAAGAATGCAAAAATAAATAACAGAACAAAAGAAAGCTATACGAATGCAATAGAAGTTGAAGAAAGCTGGATTTTATGTCAAAACATAAATATGTACAGCATTTAGAACCTTGCGGAACTGAACAAAATAGTTATTTATCTGTCGTCGAGGAAGAACTTCAAGAACACTTTTTGAGTTAAGCTCAGAACATTTTGCTATCCGAGCTTGTGAAACAGCACGATACTCCTCAATGGCTTCCTTATAGGCATTTTCCTGTTGCTTTTCCATTACAACATATTCAACCTGCAGTAACAAATATTAGCCTAATAGCCTTTAAAGTAAATAGCAAGCTGATCATAAAAGCAAGGATATATTGAAGAGTATAAAAACTCAATGAAATCAGCACTGAAGGTGACAGACATACCTGCTGTATTTTAGGAACAAGTTGCTGCATCACATCAGATTTTAGACGCCGCAAAATAAATGGCCCCAGGATGGACTTCATACGTCCAATTAAATCTCTATCTTCTGCATTTAGTAACTTTTTTAAGTCAACATCTTCAGTAGCAAAAATATCAGGCATCATAAACTCCAACAATGACCATAACTCCTGCAACAAATTCATGAATCAACCACAAGATTTACTTCAGGAAATAAATTTATAATAATAATAGCAAACCAAAAGATGAAGAGAGAGAGAGAGAGAGAGAGAGAGATTGTTCAAGACTGTTGAAATAGTGAGAATTAGGGAGAAAATGTAATTGTATCAATTGTGTGTGTTCAAGCCTCGGAAATAACTAAACTATAATAATGACATTTGACTACACAATTAACATGTGCTAAATGTGCTAGCTTATTAACTACAGTGTTGACTGGTATTCAACATGTGATTAATCCTAACAAAGACTAAAGTACATTAGTGGCACAAAATAACAGAGATAAGTTGTTTCTTTTTCTTCCTCCTGGCTGTAATTGTTTTTACATAAGCCCATATCAGACACTTTTAAATTGTTTCTTGTAAGTCATATATTTGCATATATTTTTTCAAAAGGAACAGTACAATATAAAAAAATTATGAAAATCAGGACTTTACAGTTTCCCCCAACCTTCATTCATCATTTGATAATACATTGACCTTGAGATTGGAAATCTTCAGTAGTAGTCAACAAGCACACAACAGCTTTGTGAACCTAAGTTCTAATATGTGAATGAATAAATTTCTATTTTCATAAAACTATCATGTTAATGAATGAATCACTCTAACCATTCAAACATATAATACAACTCAAAAACCCTCCAACTTTAAGCTAGTTTTCCATTTGAATATTGCAATAGCATGCAATATAAAAATAAATTATTGATAGATATAAAATATGACAGAAGGACTCCTTGTTAGAATTCAAGCATCATTTCTGAAGTGGTCAGCATAATTGTAGAATTGAAAGTTACAGATACAAGGGATGCCAACAAATGAATAAGCCAGCCATGGGAAGAGAAATTCAGCAGTGTTGACAGCACAAAGACTTTGCCACAAGGGCACACATATACCCATAACTACCAGAACCTGTTACAGTCACCACCAGCTCAAAACTTCAAATTTATAAGTTTTACACAATTGATGACCAAAATAAAAGTCCATATATCAATATCCAAATTACACATTGACGAAGGATAAAAAGGCCTAGGGTTAAATCTATAGCACTCGAGATATTGGAAGAGAAAGAATGGGAATGAGAAGAAAAGGATAAAAAGCAGGACACTTTCTTCCTTCCTCTTTTTGGTTAACAACCCAAGAAAGTTAATTAAGAAATAAGAGAAGAGAAGTACAATGGCTGAGAATAAGACATCCTTTTACATGAAACAAGAGAACATGAGAATCCAAAAGAAAGACAATAACACATCAGCAAAGCAAAGCTTGCCTATCCACTTGCATCAGACAAAGAGACCCCTCTAAAGAAGCCATTAGCTAAGCACCATAAAAAAAAAATAAAGAAAGTAAAGAAAACCCACTTTGTCCCCTAAAAGTGGAAGCAACAAAGGTTTAATAATCAAAAATCTAGGATCTCACTTCAACATTATCACTGAATTATATCACACACTGCACATCACCACAAAACCGTGTCCCCTTTACTTCCCCCAAAAGCCTCTGAAATGAAATTTTTGAGATCGCTGCAAACTAGCAGGATAGACTCAACATTCACCAAAAACACCATAACCACTACTCCAGTTGAACAGCGTTGGAATTAATGACTACTAGTCTCCGAATTAGGAAAGCACATAACAAAAATGTTGGGAGAAAGTGCTCCCTGTGGTTTGCAAACCTATCAGAATTCAGAAACCATTTGTATTAATTCCTTTATGTACTGTAGTCCAAATGAAAGACTACACCTTAGACGAGTCTTAGATTTCGAAAGAGGGTCAACAATAACGAATTTATCTGATGAGAAAGGAATTGGAAGGATTTACAAGAACAAAACCAAAACAATAACAATACAAAGTCAAATCCTTGAAGGTTGGACATAATTAAGTAAAACAATAAAGGATCCCAATACTAAAGTTTCTCTAACATTAAGATTTCAAAGAAAAGAATTCCAAAGAATGATAGGGTTCTAAAAAGAATAGAATCTGCAAATTGGGAGGTGATTGGTGAAACAGGGAGGGTTGGCAATATAGTCTGGCAGCAGTAAACTGTAAGAAACATGCCCAACCCATAAATATTCTCATAATTTTATTCAAGAACCATTCAAAAATCTGAAGGCAACCAAGGCAAGAAAAGAAAAGAAGCATACACCAACAAAATAAATTTTACGGGCTCGTGTGATTTGCAATTACTGCAGCCCTGCATCTTAATTCTTACAAAGACCATACTTGCTTGGAAGAACCTAATGCTAAAGAGAATTTGGGTCCAAACAAAAACAAAACTATTTGCTAGCTAAGGCAATATCCACAAAGACCAAGCTTCCATACCACAGGTCCACAACCCATGCACCCCCCACCCCGGCTGTGCACTCACACAAAGTCCTCTCCTTGTGCTCATAACAAACTTCTCAACTAACTAGATGATCCTTATCATCCTTGTATTGTATCCCTAATCCCTGAGTGAAGAAAGTCCTTTACACCCATCTCTAATCTGAAGAGAGCCAAACGAAATAGATGGGAATGCTAGATAAGGATGTGTGAATATGAGCTACGGAAAATAAAGCACCCTCCAAGCAATCCCACCTTTTAAAGATTATTTCATACCATTGGATCCAAAAATGAAGCCAACTGTGGGTTTCCACTTTCCACTCGGATAAAAAGACTCTAGAGAACCTGACAGCCAGGTGGAGAAGCCAAATAAGTGAGAATATTGCCATGCTAATCAAAACATGCTAAAAGAAATCCTTAAAGAGGTAGATATTCAAACCAGAGACAACTCCAAAATCCGCAGCAGAAAAATGCAGTAAATTTACCTCTTTGCTGTCAAAAAGAAAAAGGTGTCATCTGCAAAACCCTCTCTCAAACCTTCCCACTCTTCTCTCTCAAAATCACTCTACTCAGGACATCTTCTGCTATAGTACAGATGAAAGAAGACAAGGGACCATCCTGCCTCTCTCTCTTCAGACAACTAAACCAAGCTATGGGCTCTACATTAAGCACAACCAAGAATGTAGTAGAAAACAGCTACTTATCTGGCTCCTCCATTTTAACCAACGGATCATAACCCTTCCTCTCCATAACCTTGACAAGAAAACTCCCAATTCTCCTAAACATAGGCCTTCTCTTCTTCCTAAAAGTTCTTTTACTCACTCAGCTTTTGTTCTGCCTAATCCCATTCATTCATTGCTTTCATCAAAAGTAGTGTCAGTCTCTATGGTGATACTAACCACTTGAGAATTAGGATGAAACAAGGATACATCCAATTATACAAAGGACATATCAAACCATATTGGAAGCTTAACCTTTCAGCTGATAGTTATATTCAGTGCATCACTTAAAGCATTATGCAATGCATGGCATGTAAGATACTGAAGAGTTGAAGCTAAGAATTTGTAGCATGCTTCAGCAATGAATTGAGTTTACAAACATGCCCCGAGTATATATAAACTTAGCATTGTAATATTATCCAACCACAACATATACATCTTTTGTAAGAGAAGAAATAATTCCACTAATGTTTGTTTTGTTCAATAACGAGATAATTAAATGATAAACAAGCCACACTGTAGCATTGACATTCACTCGAACAGAAGTCATACATGTAGATCATTCTGAAGTGGTGTCCCCGTCAGCATCAAACGCTGGTTCGCATTTCGTGCAACAGACATCAGATTTTTCCACCTATAGCTACTTTTGTCCTTCAAAGCATGTGCCTCATCCATCAGCACACAGCTCCACTTCCAACGCTTCAGAATTTTACGATCATCTTTCTGCTGTGCACTAGAGTGAATATAAATTATAAAAATTTAATTAACATTTCAAAAAGTTATAGAAATGGCAGTGATGTATAGAGAAATGAACCTGTGCCGTTCAAAAAGTGAATAACACACAAGAAGAACGTTAAATGGAGGAGGCAATCCCGCCTTTGACAGGGAGTTCAACTCCTTGCAATATGCTGCTCGTCCAGCCCCATGATATTGGAGAACAGAAAAGGATGGGCACCACCTCTTTAGTTCCCTTTCCCAGTTTTCCAAAACAGAAGCAGGACATACTATAAGATGTGGACCAGGATCATTGTTCAAGTGATTCAACAAAGTTAAATACGTGATGGCCTGGAAGACAAGAACACATCTTACTCTAACAAGTCATGGATTAAAAACAAAATTAGAGACATAAGCAAACAAAAAGGAGGACAACATACCTGAATTGTTTTGCCAAGGCCCATTTCATCTGCCAATATGGCTGTGTGACACATGAAATCAAATGTCAATCATGACAATCATTCTAATCTCTAGTGCACAACCAAAATTACAACCAGAAATATTAAAAAATAATAATAATAACTTAAGACATGAAACAGATAAACTTAGTCACTTCAGCAATACAATTGATGTTTCAATAAGCACAAACTGAGCAGCTGTAAAAAGCCAAATACATAGCAAGCACGCTGTTCCACAACAAAGTATGCAATGCATGACCAAGAAACTGTCACAAGATTGAAAATCCATCCACTTGGGGTTTTCTGAGATGGTATAATGTCAGCATATTAGAAAGGACATAACCCCATATAGGACCACAACATAGCCACAAGCAAGCAAAAATCTATATAAATCACTAAACATACAATTCGTTGCCGCAATTATACATGCTATGTGGATTTAATCGCTAGATATACATGGGCAACAATAATTTAGATTATACATGATTTAATCGCTAGATATACATGGGCAACAATAATTTAAATTCAGTAGGGTATAAAAAGCTCCAAACCAATACATTCGTGATTTATATAGATTCCAAAATCCTAATAAATTACCTCCTCCAATACCCTTCCGATACAAGAGAAGCAGAAAGTTAACACCAACCAGCTGATACGGCTTCAGCAGTGGCTGAAAATCCGAATCCTCAGACCCGCACGCGACATCAATATCCTCCTATTGACATCACACAACACAAGACAACATGCCATTTTAGCTTCAATAATTTGCAATAACATTCTGAAATTTCAAATTTTGATCTAGCTATCACTGATCAAGCACCTGAGTTACGATTCTCAAGGACGAAGATTCCACCTCAGAATACCTTTCACAAGAAGTCCCCGAAGACCCAAACAAATCCCTTTTCAACTCCGCCGATATCGTAGCACACTTATGCAAAGCCCTACCAACCACATCATCATCCTCTTCTTCTTCTTCTTCTTCTTCTTCTTCTACTTCCTCCTCCTCCGTCGACCCGATTTCATACAATTCCGCAACATCCTTATCGCTATCACTATCCTCATCATCAATTACGAATCGACGGCCACGGTTCGGCACCACCGCCGCGGAATTGCCGTCGGCGTCGTCGTCCTCCAAATTTTCCCGATAATCTGTCAAATTTTCGGTGGTGATTTCGACGCAATCGTCGTCGCTGCTGTGGTCGGAAACCACGTGGGGCTTACGGGAAGTGTAAGCGAAGGACTCAATCGGAGGCGGAGAAGAAGAAGACGAAGAAGCGCGTGGTCTCTTGAGAACTCGAGAGGGTTTGAAGGAGTGGTTCTCCCATTCGTCGTCGGAGATTTCGTAGAACTCGCGCTTCATTGTTGAGAACGAAAGCTTATGTGTGTATATATATGATGATTATATATGTTCTGTGCCCTAGCTCGAGAGAAGAAGAGCACAGAGCGAGAACGAGAAGGAGAGAGAACGTTAAAAAGGTTTTTGAGTGAGAAAAGGGAAAGAATCAGAACTGAGGGGGGGAAATGCCGTGTACGAAAGCGACGAGCGCGGGCATTGTGAGCATACACATCTTCACTCGCTCACCAAAATTTAACTGGGATTATTAATATTATTATGAGAGATCTTAGGCATATAGTAGACTACAGAGAATATTCTATTTTGTAGCATTAGATGTATGTCGAGATACTTATATAAGACACAATTGTTGTTGACTATTACAACTATATGGAGCGTTTTGTTCAAGTTTTGAAAAAAAATTTTAAGAATAAAACTTTTTCAGGAATATCATTTCTAGGAATGATATTCTCAAAAATAGTATTCTCAGGAATGATTATTACTATGTTTGGTTAATCAAAAATATTTCTAGGAATGACTCTAACTGCTGGCGAGCCAATAGTGGTCTAAGTCAATGACTGTCAATTATCGACTGCGACAGGTGGCCGGATTCCGGTGGCTGGTGACAGGCCGAAGTCGCCGGCCATCGTCCGATAAGGGTAGCCAGATTCCAATGACTAGTCGTCAACTGCAGGCGGTGGTATAGGTGATCAGATTCCAATGACTGACGCGATGGTCAAGGTCACTGTCAATTGTTAGCGGAGACAAAGGTGGCCAAATTTCAGTGACCGGCACGGTGGTTGAAGTCACCGGCACTATCAACTGCTAGCGGCGACGAGGGTGACTGGACTCTGGTAAATGGCCGCCACGGACGATGGTCGGTGGTGGTGGATGGCGGTCGCCAACAATAACGTGGATATGGTTGGTTGATGGCATGATGATAGAAGGGTAGGTATTTTTGACATTTCACATGACAAAAATATTCCCATGTCATGGGAATGTTGCAAACCCACCTCCCCCCATGGAAATGAAAGTGTGGGAATATTGAGCAAAAATCATTCCCGGAATCATTCTTAGATGGGAATGTTTTTTCAAAACTTGTATCAAACATGGGAAACTAACATTCCCATGTAAAGATTCCCAGAAATGAAAAAATAATCCGTGTACCAAATACCACGATAAGGTATGATTTTAATTTTTTTTTTTTTTGAAGAGAGGTATGGTTTTAATTGAAATTTAATATTTTCAGTTAAATCAAAGGGAGAAGGTATGTATAGAGCACCTGTTTCTTTTTCTTTTTTATGCATTCTAATCCTTGTTTTTTTGCTTGATGGTTCTGTAATTGAGCATGTACAGATACGACATAAACAAGTACATTAATAGATTGTAATCAACAAAGGAACAAAGCAACTGAGTAATGAAGCTTTTTGCAGGTTTCTTAGTGTCTTGTAGCCGAGGTTTAGTATCTCCTCACGCACTACATTAGCATGTGATATTATGATGTTGTATGATAAAGAAATAATGAAGTTGAGAAAAGTTCTTTCGATCTAAGCATAGTCGAAGCATTTGCCTTACCATTGACACATGGACTTCATGTCAAAACTTGAGTTATATGTGTTTGGCTACCCACTTCGTTGATAATAATTGGAAGTTGCATAAGAAGATTCTGAATTTTTGTCATGTCACAGGCCATTCCGGAGAGGTTATGGCAAAGAGTGTTGAGATATGCTTGAATGGATGGGAGTTGAATAGAGTTTTTAGTCTGATAGTTGACAATGCTTCATCAAATTATCTCAAGATACAATACTTGAGAAACAAATTGATGTCTTGGACTAGTGTGATTCTCAAGGGAGAGTACATCCATATGGATTATTATGCGCACATTTTGAGTTTAATTGTGAATGGGGGATTAAAGGAGATCGATGATTCAATTTTAAGAATTCGAGGTGCAGTTAAGTACATCATGTCTTCTCCTTTAAGATTGTCCAGATTCAAAACATGTGCAGAATAAAAGAATGTTTCATATAAAGGTCTTATTTGCTTGGATGTTGAAACCAAGTGGAATTCGACGTATCTAATGTTGGAGGCAGCTTTGAAGCATCAAAGGCCTTTAAATTACTTGAAATGCAAGACAATAAGTATGTGAAGGAGTTAAGTAGAGAAAAGGGGGAAGGTGTTCCTTTAAAAGAAGATTGGGAGTATGCTTACTTAGTTCTACCCTTTCTAAAGATCTTTTATAATTCTACTATGCACATTTCTAGCACCTCTTATATTACCATCAATATGTATATGAAAGAGGTATTTGACATTGAAAAGAATATTTTCTAATATTGTGAGTCCAATGATACGAGTATGAGGATGATGGCGGGTCGGATGAAGAAAAAATATGAAAGTATTAGGGAAATCTCAATGGTATCAATATATTGTTGTTGATTGCTGTTGTACTTGATCCTAGGCACAAATTGGAATATGTCAATTGGTTTATTGACTATGTCTTTGATTCAGACAAGGCAACTAAATTGCAATCAAAGTTGTTTTCTTGTTTAAAGTCACTTTATGAGCAATATCAGGGTAATGAGGAGGGGTCTCAAAGTGATAAACAAGAAACACAAATGGATGAAGAAGATGATGATGATCCCTATTTTGTGGGCTTATATCTACAATCAATTGGGCGCAAATCAAATGCTAAATCCGAGCTTCAAAAGTATTTGAAGGAAGATTGTGAACCTTATAATAGATTTGCAGAGTTGGAAATTCTAAATTGGTGGAAGGCGAATTCAAATAAATTCCCTGTCCTTACAAATATAGCTTGGGAGGTGTTGGCCATACCTATCTCCAAAGTAACATCTGAGTCTGCTTTTAGTACAAGAGGAATGGTGTTTGATCCTTATCGTAGTTCCTTAACACCTAAAATGGTGGAAGCACTTGTCTATACACATGATTGGGTAAAAGCAACACCCTATTCGTTGCTTTCAAATGAGGACTTTGAGGATCTTGAGAAATTTGAGCAAGGCAAGTTAATGTTGATGTTTTACATATTTTGATTATGTTATTATATGATATTTTGATAAGTAATGAGATGCTTTTGTTCATTTTGCAGAGATGGTTTCTCAACAAGAAGTTGCATGTTCGACCATTATTACTCTTGAAGATTAAAGTTGCATGTCTCGCGCTATTAGCTTATTGGTTATATTTGTCTTCTCAATTTATTAGTAACTAATCCTTGAACCAACTGTTTAAATTGACAAGTTGAATATTATGTAGGTTCTGAGATGAATCTTTTGTTTGAGTTTCTCCTATTATATGTATAGGGACAAAATTTCCTTTGAAGCTATTTGTAATGGTTGTTGGTGCCAAGATTTTTATTTTGCCTTTGTTTTACACTATTCAATGTCAATATTGTACTGTTTTTGGCAAATTGGTCTCTGGTATTAGTTGTTTGATTTCAAATGTTCCACCATGTAGTAACTATAAAAGTAAAGTCACAGTCTATGTAGGTTGTAACAATATTACGAACAGGTGCTTAACACCGATGCACTAAAGGCTATGGTGACAGTGATAAGCGCATTCCTAACATGAGAATTATCACTAGGCAACTTAGTATTCAATCATTAACTCTTAGTAATGTATATGATATTCTTATGCAGAATTTCAACATTTTTCTTAATGTGTATTCTTTTGGGTTTTGGTTGGAAGCAATAGTCGTGCTGTGAAGTCACTTTACTGGGGGCATTGCTGTGAGACCAAGACAAAAATCAAGTTTGATGAAATCATGAGTATAGGATGTCACAACAAAACCTCCACTATGAGACTACATGATGTGATAAAGGATCCTTTAGGTTGCTGCCAAGCTTCCCAAGCAGTGTATGAGTGCATTGATTGGCTATTGTCTAAACATACAAAGCTAAGGTGAGTTTGGCTCCTCATGCTTCTGCATTGGAGAATGGCATTATCAAATTGTTCAGAATATGTATCAAATTTCATTATGCATTGATTAGTATTTAGCAGTAGAAGTTGCTAAGGTTGCATAGATGCAAACTCTTGAGCCACGGTTATAAGATATTAGATTTGAGTTTCTAATGAACTCTTGAGCCTTAAAGCTAGATAATTGATTGCTGAGTCACAAAAGTCAACTACATATACAATTAAGCATGATAAAAAATTTGATGTGTTGAGTTAGAACTTAAAAATTGTGATATGGTATGCTCCGACTTGCTTAATTTAAATGGATTTTCTTTAATGCAGGGGATATTGAGTCTAAGCTAAGTTACTAATTGTCAATAGCATTATAATAAAGTAAATCACAATTTCGTGTATTTCTAAGCCATGTGTGCATGTGCGGTATTATCAGACGTATATGGCATCCTTTCCATTTTGTCCCTACAAGTTGGAGGATGTTGAATATTATAACCTAGTTTCTTTTGCAATTTAGATTATAGTTGAGCATCTAAATTTCCATGTGAGATATGACTTTGGAAGGTTTTCAACAATAGCAAGGGATGACTAGTTCTAGTTCTTGACAAGTGAATCCTACTCCAAGTCGTCTTCCTGTGCCAAGGCATTGTTGTTGTCCCTCAGTCTGATGAAGGACCTCAAAACAAATAGATTTCCAGAGTTCCAGTTTCTTATATTTGATGGTTTGCTCTTTTTAAAAATTTTCCGACTAACATAAATATTGTTGTAGATTCTTGTTTTTTATTTTGATTGAAAAGTTTGTACATATTACCACTCTTTGGTATTTAGCAGTCTAGCACTCGGAGGGGTTTTTTATTTTATTTTGCTATCTGGTTGTATCTGATTAAAAATGTGCTGCAGTCATATACATAGGAACTATTGTAAAAAAAAAGTGATGCCTAGGAAATGGACATGTTCTATTTTGAACATAGGTTGTACTCCCTTTGTGTCTATATGTGTGAGATCAATTTTTTTAGATTATCTTATAATTTAACACTACTTCATGTATAATGCAGGGTTCTAAACTTGCCACATTGCCTCATTTAGAGAGTATCTTCGAAGTCTTCTTGATTAATTGTCAATATACATTATTGTATTGGAGTTGCTTAATGTTCTACATTTTATTTTATATATATGATATCATCATCTAGATATTCTAATATGAGAATCTGAATTTTGAATTCAATGTAACAGCTGGTTGCCCTGGCACAAGCAGGATATGAACTCAACTCAAATATCCTTAAAACTCAAAGTAAGTTGTCTTGTGTACTTTCATGCCACCTGCTCTTTCTCTTATTGTGCTTGTAGTATGCATCAATTATTTGTATTTGTTTATGGAACATAATGTATGTCCAGTTTATCATAATAAGAATGCACAAGTGAGATGAGATCTCATGACCTCCTTATTTGTTGATTGTAAATCATTTGGCATGATGCTAAGCATTATGCGCGTGACTTTGAGGCTTAATTAAATGATACATACATAAAAGAAAGTGCATTGAGGTTTTCTTTCTATACTTATAGAAATGGTTAACATATTGATGATCTTGAGCCGAATTATTCCTTTGAACATGAGTTTAGAATATTGATACTATTTGATACTTGTATTGTAAGTGTTATTTATTGGCTTCAAAGACACGAGTTTCTTGTCCGATGATCTTTCTTGTCATCATTATCAATACTTTTTTTATTCACTTGTTTCATTGCATTTCATTATTCTGTTTCTATTGATTACAATTAATATGGAAAATATTAAACCTCAAGTGATGGAAGGACTTGATGCTTTAGTAGCAATATACACTATTTGCTTTCATTTTTAAACTAAAAAAACTCCTTTCATCTTTTTGTTGTAATCTTGTTTTGGTGATGTAATTTGGAAATAGGGTTAGTGGTTGTAAGAATTTTAGCAATGTAAGAAGTGTAGTATGCATTCACCATCAGGCCACTATCGTGGCTTTATTGTTGATTTGCATTTTTAGTTTCAAGACGAGCTCTTTCTTACTGGAATAAACACCAGGAAAATGGGCACCAAAAAATGTGACCTTTCATGCTTTCTTATCTGTTAAAGTACTTTTAGTTTTATTGGACTTGGTTAGGAAACGGGGGCAAAGAAATGTAGCTTCAAATGAGTGTGTTATATGTTCTTTTGATCATATCCTTTAATGAGAGTGTTGTAACTGGTTTGATGTAATTGTATTTTGGTTTGATTTTGGTTTTATTGTCTGACTTCAATTTTATCATAACTTCATAACTAATTATGGTTGTATTGTTGATTTACATTCATCATCAAGCCTTGGTTTTAGATTATACTTCTGTATGTTAAATTGGATTCAAAATCATGTTTTTTAGTGTTTGAATGGTAAACTAGTTAACTGAACTGCAGAAATCAATTTATTGCAATTCGATATTTTCTTTCAAAATGAAAACAATTAAGTTCAATTTTTCGAACTATATTTTCAATTTAAAAATGGTCCGGTTCAAAATCGAACCATGCCCAATATATAGGGGTGGAGTGTGCCAACAAGTCGTGGTTATGGATCACAAAATGCCCCGAGTCGTAGATCTAAAGCGTGTCCTATGATATATATATATATACACACACACACACACACATGCCCTAGGTCGTGGCTTAGATACAATTAAAATATAAAAAAAAAATGCATGCCTTAGGAATTTAATAAAAAATTAGTTCACATAAGTGGAAATTAATCCAAGGAGCATTTGGTTTCCATTTGCACAAAAAAATATGTATATCAATTCACTATCGGAAAACTGGTTATTAAGCGCGGTTTATTAACCACGATTTACTAACCGCAATTGAAAACTAATATTTCCTATTTACTCACTCGCCATGCTATTTCTTCACCTCACTCTCAACATAAACTCTCTCATTTTCACAAACTCTCACCTTGTCCCTCCTGAAACCATCCCTCTCACAAACCCTCTCCCTCATGAAATCCTTTGCTATGCCAATGTTCTTCACAACTTTGCTCAGTTCATTTGGTAGGAAAAATTACAATTTGGTAATCTTTTTCTTTTGTTTAGTATGATTTTGTTTTTCTTTAATTTTGCTTTAGTTTTGGTTGGAATGCTTATCAGAATTTTTAATTCGATTCAATTTTGCTCAGGGTTCCTCTCATCGTGTCACTCTTATCTTCTTTCTCATTCAATGACAATGCTCAGTTGCTATGGATTTGATCCATGGTTTCTTCTTATTCCATTCAATTTGGTTCTTTCTCTATTCTCTTTCTCTGAATTTTTTATGTGATTTTTTTGTGCAAAGTTTGAATTGCAATCGTGTGATGAGAAAAAACTGCAACAATATGATTGGATTCATTCCATGATTTGTTGTATTTAAGTCTCTGATGATTTATTCATGTAATATTTTCTTGTTTAACTTTCTTTTCATTGTAGATGAGAGTTACTGCTACTTTTATTCTTCAATTTTTTTTATTTTAATTTTTTGGCAATTGAAAACGAAAAATTTTCTAATTTTTTTACATTTTGATTTTGTTTTTTTATTATTGCTTCATAAACATACTTTGATCAAATTAACCATTCTCTGGACTTTTGTGAATTTGAAATCTAAGTTGGTTTACTTTAATCTGGTCTTGATTATCTTGTTCAACACCTTTCAAGCAATGATTCAAAGTTTAAACTATTGGAGTGACAGATTCACATGTGTAATACGAATCAGAATTTAACTAATCAAAAGTTGAAAAAAAACCCATATGCAAGCAATCTTTCTCATTCCACATGTGTTGTCTATAAGTTATGATGGCAGGGCAAGGTGTCACAGGAAAACAAAGAGCCATGTTTAACAATATTTCTTTCATTCTTCAATCTAAGTTGCACATGATATATAGGAGACAAATCAAAATTGTCCCCTAGTGCATGCCTAACATGCCCATATCATCTAGAAATGTGTACTTATCTTAATTTTGTCTTCATGCAACTCTTATGTATGCATGAGACAATTGCATGTCAGTGTAAGGAGGTATATATGTTGATAAGCTGGTGTGTTGATATGGATAGTGCTGGCATGTTTCACCCAAATTTCTTAGATATATTTTACACGAATCTTACAATGAAACCTTGAATTCTACAGGATCTGAAGAAAAAGCCAAAGTCTTTAGTAACTTTCATTGTTGGTTATGATCAGAGGCATAATATTGATGTCTGTAGAAAAGGTTACAAAGATGGACTATGTTTATATATGTGGATTTATTTACCCTTTCATGTTTTCTTTAAAAGTGTTGACTATCATATTGTTTTGTAGTTTTCTGATGATTTTGTACTTTTGCTCTTTCATTATGATGGTTGGACTAGTGAATAACATCAATTTGAGTGGTCAAAGAATGTAATCCATGTTAGCCCAAGGAAACAAACAAAATGGTATATTTTGTCCTATCCTTTTTTCCATTTAACTGAAGAAATTCATAAGCAAAATATTGGGTTGTGGGAAGCCGATTAATTATGTTTACAGTTAACTTAGAAATTCATAAAATAACTTATCATCATTGGGAGTGGTGGTCTATTGTTGCACTCTTTGACTTTAATATTTGCGTGTTGATGTTATGTAGGTGGTATGCTAAAATGATTTTGCATCCTAATATTGTATCAACTTATGAATATATTTTTATTTGGGATAAAGATCTTGGAGTGGAACACTTCAATGGAGACAAGTATTATTTTATCTGTCTAGTCTGCTCAAATTTGACATCATATGCAACTTTTAGTTTTATTAACTGTATTTTACTCACTAGATATATTAAGTTAGTAAAAAAAAACATGGTTTGGAGATCTCTTAACCTGGTCTTGAGCCCAATAATGGATTGACATGGGAGATGACAAAGAAGAGGAGTGATAGAGAAGTTCACAAGTATTCATTTAATTTGACCTTTTTTTCTTTCTGACTTTAATCATTGTTGTAGTAAGGTGCTTTTTATCATGCCTTCAAATGTGTTCTTAACACATATTTAGGTATGTATTGGTGAATAGGGTTACATATGAGAAACTAGGCTAATAAGGTATGATTTAAGGAGAAATCCAAATATGAAAGGGTATATAAGGTTGATGAAAGTGTATGAATACTTTGGTAAATAGATGTATGTTTAATATTTATCCATGAAGATAATTAACAATTTATATTTCAAACACTTAGTTTTCTAACAACATTTCCATGTGCTTCTAAAACAAAGTCGCAATACAATGAGGATCCTGAGACAATTTGGTAATGACGAAATAAGTTAATAATGTAAAAAAACTGGCAGCACAACAAACACCTAAAGCAGTAAAACATTGAATTCAAAAGGATCCTGATTTCAAACATAAAAGATACTATGACAGGTTTCAGTGTTGGATATACAATACCAAATACTACCTAACATATTTTATGACACCCAAAAAGTAAAATATGCGTGAGCAGAAAGAAAGGTAGAAGACAATAGTTGCTTCTAGCAATTATAGAGCCACAACTAATTCTTATCACAGTCCCCTGGAATAAAATATTGACAATAGCCATATAAAGATAAAGATGTCAGGATAGTCTTAAATAATTTGGTGTAATGAACCTCTTATGCTCACATGATCTAATTTGTACCTTTTTTTTTAAATTCTAAGGTTGTAGAAATACCTCTTGATTTGGTTGAGTGAAGCAGCAGTTTAACTCAAGTTGAATAAAGTACAAAAGGAACTTCAGAGTAGAGAGAGAAAATATCCTTAATTAGCAATTGCGAAGTAGAATTAACATAGAGATCTAAAACAATTGAGAAGACTAAGATGATTAGTCTTGTGCCAAAACATGATTGGCAGCACAAAACAAGATAAAAATAGAATAGTTCAGCTTGCTGAAAGTATTCCCTCCTTCATGCAAATCCAACAGGACGAAAAGAGAAATTGTCTAGATATTTGAAGATATAACGAGTTACTTTGGAATTACTGCTAAGAAATTGCTTTGGTAACATTCATCAAATTAACTAAAATAAAAGCAAAACCAAAGTGAAACCCCAACAATCATTAACAGCAGGTTGACCAAAACTTAGTATCTTGTTGAACCAAAAAACAAAATATTTTATATGACATGTTATTGACTTAGTGACTTGTGAAAAAAAAATCCTAAGGTATGGACATTGAAAATTAAAAATTGTATATTAAAAATTGAGAATTTCTTCTTTAATGAAGCTTCGAGGAACTGTCTATAATGTAGTCTATATATCATTGTAGAAATGAGAGTAAACACATTTCGAGATTTGTGTTGGTGTATAAATAAACCATTTAATCAATTTTTTGAGTTATGAAAAAAAAATTCAACCAAACAAAACTCAACATCTATAAAGGTCCTCTTCTCAAGTAGAATTACTCAATACCAAAATAAGTCATTGAGGTTCTGATATCATCATTATCAAAATGCATCAAGTTATAAACGAACTGACAGTAGTTGAAATATATTCATACCCAAAACCAATTAACAATAGACATTCAACCAAAAAAAATTTAACAGCAGACAAAACATTCAAGCTCTTACTTCCAAGTTGAAGTCAAAGCAATAACAGCACAATGCCAGATGATTACAAACATCAGAATTATCACTATTAATTTTTTTTTTGTAAAAAAAAAGCTTCAATGATTCATGTTTATAAAGGAAAAAATTCAGCATAAAAAATGAAAAAACCAAAAGACAAAATCATTTAGAATAATAAATCATTGAACGTTAAAATTTGAATGCTGAATAAGATTAAAACAACATATTATGATGGTTGAAGAGAAGAATGGTACCAGAGAGGGAAGGATGTTCTCGATGTCATCGGCAGAACGGCTGGAGTTGCCTTCCAGAACGACATGAGAGTAAAGCTGAAATAAGCATAAATTAAAGACAAATTTGATATAGATGGAATTCCCAGTGGTTAACAATCCTTTAGGAGCAGGAAATTAAAAGCTTACCAATGAGAAAAATTGTCAACATTAGAGCTGCATGGGACTTTGAAATTGTCTCTGGAATAAACCAAGGCAACTGAAAAGCTGCAGAGTACGAAAGGCTCATTAATTCTTTTGGTAAATTCAGTGAGCAGTTTATTCTAGAAGCCAATCAAATCCAAAACTATAAAAACAAATGTTTAACCAATTCTTCAGATTGAATGCTTCAGCCACCGAATGTCTCACGATTCATGCTTAGCTCACTATGCAACTCATATTCAAATGGAAACATAAAATAGAATGATTGGCATGAAGGACCAGAAATTAGAATTCGTAAAATATGAAATTAGAAATTTGTATTTTCAAGCTTTCAAGCTTTTCATTGAGAATTCGCAACTTAATTTGCATTTTCTAACCATCCAATCAAATGAAATAGAGAGAATGTGTTGATGAAAACTTGAATTCCTAACAAAACATTTTGAGTGAGGGATTGTAAGTTGCAACTGTGAAACAAGTGTGTATGTGTGTGAGAGAGAGAAGGGAGAGAGAAGGGAGAGAGAGATTTTAAAGCATACCAATGAACTGCGATGACGAGTATAGGTTTTGAGTTTTCAAACCATGATCTCGTGCAAGGAATTATGAAGAATAGACGATGGTGACGAGTGGGGGGAAGTAGGGCACATAGAGAATGTGATTTTGGGGTAAATCACACGTTTGCAAGAGGAAATAACAAGTTAATGTCTGAACCGCCGCCAATCACTTCCATTTGGTGGCGGTTAAAAGAATCGCAACAAAAATAATTCAATTGTGGCAGTTTATCATAACTGCTACAAATTAACCGCTGCTAAATGTGCCTTTTTTTGTAGTGATGATGCTCTTGATACAGTTGTTGAGGACATCAAGACATTTGTTGATTCTGTGATGGTTGGAAAGGCATATGTTTTTCCTAAAACTTCACCCTTTCTAGTTAACTCTACAAGCACTATAACAAGGCTACAAATATTTAACCTCTTAGTTTATGTAGAAACTTTCATAAGGAATAATAATTTTTAACTCTACAAGCACTATAACAAGGCTTCACCCTTCCCCCTGTGCATTTAACAATAGGCTTTGGAAGTTTCTTATGCAACAAATAATAATTTTAGGCAAATAATAGGATGCACATAACAAAAAAATAAAATCAACTGGCACCAACATTTTAACGTAGGAAAACCCCAGGGAGAGGGAAAAACCCACGGGACCTAGTCTAGTAAAAATTCTCCACTAATAAAATTAATGGGTACACCAAAAGTTCTTCTGGAACCACCAAGGATCAATAGAAAATCAGTCTTTACCAATAGGGTGGATAACAACACAATAAACCCACTAATGAGTATCTAGTCAGGCAACAAAGAGAACCCAAAAAATAGAGAGATAATAGTACCAAAATAAAGCTCACATTACTAGGATCACCATATAAAAAATTCAGAAGGAATGAAACACAATTGCACTCCCAAACATCTAATAGAAGAGCATTCCTTATTTTTCTTCTCTTATTTTCTTCACTGTCGCCGCTACACTCAGCTTGCATCTAATTACAAGATGCTATATATATTGGGCCTTTTGGCCTTTACGAGACTTTTACCTTTTTTTTTATAAATTAAAGTCAGCGTATGCTCACTTTTTGGTGACCCACCTAACAATTCTCCCTTTCACAAATCAAGTGGGGCCATAGACAACCAAACTCGCTTTCTCTTTGCAAGTAGCAAACTTTCATGTGGGTAAACTCTTTGTCATCATATCTGAACCATTCTCATCAGTATGAATTTTCTCTAATGATAATTGCTTCATCTCCAACACATCCCATATCCAGTAATATCGAACCTTAATATGCTTAGACCTTGAATGAAAGGTCAAGTTTTTTGCTAAGATGGATTGCATTTTGACTATCACAGTATAAAACATATTTTTCTTGTGAAAGACCCAACTATTGTAGGAATTTCTGCGTCCACAAGAGCTCCTTAGCAACTTCTGTAATGGCAATATATTCTGCCTCTGTAGAGGACAGAGCAACACATTTCTGCAACCTGGACTGCCATGACACTGTTCCACCTGCAAAAGTTATCATATATCCAAAAGTAGACTTCCTGGAATCCACATCACCAGCCATATCTGCATTTGTGTAACCATTTAACACAGGCTTACCACTACCAAAGCATAAACAGACTTCAAAAGTACCTCTAAGATACCTAAGTATCAACTTCATAGCTTGCCAGTTCTCTTTACGAAGATTAGAGAGGAAACGACTAACAACACCAACAATATGAGCAATATCTTGCCTTGTACATACCATCACATACATCGAGCTACCAATCACATATGCATACAAAATTTTCTACATTTCTTCTTTATCTTTCTCACTTGTAGGACATTGCTGACGACTCAACTTGAAGTGACCTACTAGTGGAGTACTAACAGATTTGGAATTGCCCATATTAAATCTCTCCAATACCTTCTCAATATATTTTTGATGTGATAACCACAATTTACCATTCTTCCTGTCACGAACAATTTTCATGCCAAGGATTTTCTTTGCAGGACCCAAATCCTTCATTGCAAAGGACTTGTTCAGCTCCCTTTTAAGATTTTGAATATCTTTCATGTCATAACCAACAATCAACATGTCATCCACGTAAAGCAAGAGAATAATAAATTTTTCATTAGGAAATTTCTTCACAAATGCACAATGATCAGAAGAAGTTTTACTATACCCGTGATACACCATGAAGGAGTTAAATTTCTTATATCACTGTCTTAGAGCTTGTTTGAGCCCATACAAGATCTTCTTTAATCTGCAGACAAGCTTCTCTTTGCCTTTGACTGCAAAACCTTCAGGTTGCTCCATGTAAATCTCTTCCTCCAAATCACCATGAAGGAAAGTTGTCTTCAAATCAAGTTGCTCAACCTCCAAATTCAAATTGACTACCAAACCAAGCACAACTCGGGTTGAAGACATCTTGACCATAGGTAAAAATATTTCTTCAAAATCAACTCATTTCTTCTAACTGAAGCCTTTCACAACCAACCTTGCCTTATACCTTGGCTGTGAGCAATTCTCCTGTGATTTTAGCTTGAACACCCATTTATTCCTGAGTGCTCTCTTGCCTTGGGGCAACTTCACTAACTCAAACTTGTGGTTCTCATGTAAGGATTTCATCTCCTCTTGCATGGTTGTATACCACTTGTCCTTCTCCTCATGTAACATAGTTTCTTTATAGCTCTCTGGCTCTCCCCTATCAGTCAACAACACATACTCATGTGGAGGGTATCTCTGTGAGGGATGGTGCTCTCTGGAAAATCTTTTCACCTAAGGCTCTATAGGTGGTTTTGGTGGAATTTTCCTAGTTGGTTCATTGACTTGAGGCTCAGGCACATCAACAGTGTTCTCCACATCTGCATTCACATCTCCCCCGTTTTCAGTGACCCTGGTAGGAGGTTCTGGCTCAACATCAGTGTACCCACGAATAACCTGTTTTGGCTTCTCATTCCTATAAATATCTTCAATAATCTGGTCTTCAAGAAAGACAACATCTAGGCTTCTGATAACATTTTTCAAGTGCAGCTTGCATCCGGCATTAGTCTCTAACCATATTTCTCCAATACCAACAACCTTGCTTACCCCTTGATTTCCCATCTTCACTTGCCTGAAATTCCCAGCAGTGTAGGATGTAAAATACTCACAATGAGGTGTAACATGGAATGAGGCAGCAGAATCAACAACCCATTCATAGTCTTGGCATGTGAGATTAATGGAGTCATCATCATAAACAATGACAACTTCACCATCAGATACAACTGCAGCAGTGTCTTTGTCTTCTCTTTTATTATTGCCTCTAGTCCTTGATTTTTCCCGCTTAAGGAACCTGCATTCTTTCATCATGTGTCCCATTTTATTGCAATGAAAGCACTTGATGTCTTTGCTATTCTTTGACTTTCCTCTTGACTTGCTACGGTCTTCAGATCTTTGAGAATTTCTATGTTGGCTTCTCCCTCGTGACTCCACAACTAAAGCTTTATTCTGAGTCGACGAGCGAGCCATACCATGTCACTTCTTCCTAGTTTCTTCGTTCAAGAGACTATCTTTCACCATACTAAAGTCAACTTTCCATTAGGAACAGAGTTACTCAGAGATACCACCAATATTTCTCAGCTGTCTGGTAATGAGCTAAGCAACAACAGTGCGAGCAGCTCATCATCTAACACAATCTTCATAGTATTCAATTGATTCATAACATTCTAAAAACTACTTATATGCTCAGCCATCGAGGAACCATCCCTGTATTTCAAGTTTACTAACTTCCGAATAAAGAATGCCTTGTTCTGTAAATTTTTAGACTGAAACAAGTTGCTCAATTTCTTCCACAAGCTATGGGCACTAGTCTCACTAGATACATGGTGATAAATTCTCTGGTCTATCCATTGCCTAATCATGCCAATAGTCTTCTTGTTTATTTTCTTTCATTCTTCGTCAGATTTATCTGCTGGTGTAGTTTCAGTACCCTCAATGGGATCATACAGGTCTTTGCAAAATAGCAAGTCTTCCACTCGAGATTTCTAGATTGAATAATTGGTAGAATCCAATTTAATCATAGTACCGACAACATCTCCTTCTTCCATTTTAAGAGCACAAACCAGAGCCCTAACCAAGGAGCTCTGATACCAGTTATTGGGAATGATAACAAATATTAACAACAAGCGAAAGCAAACTGGATCACCTTTTCCCCCTATGCATTTAACAATTGGCTTTGGAAGTTTCTCAAGCAACAAATAATAATTTTAGGTAACTAATAGGATGCACAGAACAAAAAAATAAAATAAAATAAAATCAACAGACACCAACATTTTAATGTAAGAAAACCCCCAATGAGAGGGAAAAACTCATGGGATCTAGTCCAGTAAAAATTCTCCACTAATAAAATTAATGGGTACACCAAAAGTTCTTCTGGAACCACCAAGGATCAATAGAAAATCAGTCTTTACCAATAGAGTGGATAACAACACAATAAACCCACTAGTGGATATCTAGCCAAACAACCGAGAGAATCAAAAAAATAGAAAAATAATAGTACCAAAATAAAACACACACTACCAGGATCACCTTATAAAAAATTCAGAAGGAATGGAACACATTTGCACTCCCAAACATCTGATAGAAAGTTCACGAAAAAAAAAAAAACATCTGATAGAAAAGCACTCTATTTTTCTTCTCTTATTTTCACTGCCGCCGCTACACTCAGCGTGCAAGATGCCATCTATATTGGGCCTTTTGGCCTTTACGAGACTTTTATTCTTTTTTTTATATATATATAAATTAAAGTCAGCGTGGGCTCACTTTTGGTGACCCACGTTACCCACCTGACACATGTCAGTATTTTATTTAATGTACACAAATTGTATAAGTTAAGCTTACACAAAATTCTTTCAATATGAATATGCAAGGACATGAATATTGTTTACCCATACTCTGTTGTCCTGAACAAGACAAGTAAGTGAAAGAATGATATAATATTAATATCAACTGGATAAAATTATGTTAGTAATATATATTATGTCTAGTGTTGGAGAGGATATAAAAATAATTTCTCACATCAGAACTCATTCATCAACTGCTATCTGTTTTGATTTGATGGGCAATTTGTCCTTTACAGGTAATAGTTATGCGTCTAGATGTAATTTTACTTCTATACGCTGGAAGCACTTATTATTTCACGCATGACTACTCTAGGGTGTGTTTGGGTGGTCAATTTGGTGGTAAAATTTAGCAACCTCTAGGGGGTGTGTTTGGGTGGTCAATTTGGGGGTAAAATTTAGCAACCTTTAGGTAAGAATTACATTTGAGTACTAATATGATTTTAATATTTTAAACGTGAAAATAATATTTTATTATTTTTATAATAAATTAAAATTTATTGGTATATGTATTAATATAAATATTTTTATAATTTGATATTATATTATTATTTTAATAATATTTAAATAAATATAACTTAATAATTTTAAAAATATTTTTATAATTATACTTAAAGTAATTTTATTTTATAATATTTTAAATAAACTTAACATTTAAAAAAAAATTTGCCATCAATTTATTTATATTCAATCATTTTAACATTTATTTATGAACAATTTATTCAAAATAACTCATACCTTTTTTAATAATTACACATCTAAAAGCATATTTTATCAATATTATCAAAACAACATTCATTTTAATAAAATCAATTTTTAGATAAAGATTTTTAAACATAAATTACTTTACTCAAACTCACTTCTAACTAAAATCAACTTTATAAAATTAAGTTCATTTAAAATTAAATTTACAAAATCTAATTCAAACACACATTAGCCTTTCTTACCGCTCATTTCTATAATATTAATAGTATAAACATGTAATTAAAAAAAGCAAATGAAAACATGGGAAAAAAAAACTAAAAAGACATATGAAAAGTACCAATGCAACAACCCAATCCAATCCAACCATTTTCCTTGTACATCGTAGATACATATGTATCTAGTCTTGCTACAGCAAAATCAAGCAATTTTAAGTTTCAATATTGCTCAAATCAAGTACAGCGCGCTAATACTTCATTATAACTAAAACAGGATGCATTTCCATGTTATTATTATTATTATTATTATTATTATTTGATTATTTTTGTTATTATTAGATAATTGAGATAATTAATTAGTTTAAGTAAAATAGTCTAGTTAAATATAAATTAGTTATTTAACTGTTGAATTTAAGGTATAATTTATTCTAAATATTAGATAAGTAAACTAAGACCCTGTTTGATGAATGTAATTGAGCATTGTTGGAATTAAGCATTGAAATTGAAATTAAATCTTTCAATTCTAATTATCTTATTTAATGTATATAATATATTTAAAATTCTAATTCTAAGTAGCAATTTCATGGCATTAAAAAATATCTAGTTTGAATTACTTCCAATTTTTAACTTAAACTTTAAAAATTATAATTTCAAGCATCATTTTTTTTTTTAAAAAAAAGTTAAAAACAATGTTTCATATTTTTTTTTTATGCTTGTTTACACCGACAATCATGGTTACCCACCAGTATCTTCTAGCAACCTTTGTCGACGGCGTGTTTTGGCAAAACATCGATGGCAACATCCTTTAGCCACCCATTGGAGGCGACATACTTGGGCCACCGTCGACGATAGTATGCTCCGACTATTTTCTCGAGCGACATTCTCTAACAATCATAAAATTTAATTTAAAATTATAATTTTATGTATCAATTTTTTATTTGTCTCAAACATAAAATTTAAAATTCTTAATAAATTCTAATTCTGATAAAATTAGCATTAAAATTAGAATTATGAACTATAAATCTAATTTTTTCATTCAAACGGGCCTTAAGAAAAATGTTAATTCTTACGAACTTATTTATACAAAATATTATACGAATGACATGGCTTCGCAACATGTTATAAATTAGTTGTCTAAAAATTTGTAGTGTGCCAGAATTATGTTTTCATTTGTAGAAATGAAAAGCCACATTATTTGTTGACTAAACATATCGGTACTCTTAAAACTAATTTTAAGTTAAAGTGAAATTCAGTGAGAAATTCCAAGAGATATAAGTATCTCTCTTGTAAAATGTATGTGAAAAATATTACTGCTATCTCTTTATTTTTATGCACACACTAGTAACTAGTCTATGCCTTACTTATGAGAGCAGTGAATAGGGTTGGGGGATTTTTTTTCACTCAACCCAAAAATAGGCAAGTTGAGTTGGGTTAAACCCACGATTTTGCCTCATTTCACTCCAATTTTTTTCTCTTTGTTTTGCTTAAGTAGAATGACATTGTTCTACTTAAGTTTATTTCTTTCTTTCTTTTTTATTTTATTTTTTCAATTTTTGCAGTAGAACGACGTTGTTGCACCTAATCTTCTTTTTCTATTTTTTTTTTGCTTTATTAGAATGACGTTTCACTTAAGTGATTTTTTATTTTTTGGTTTTTGATAATTAGAACGAAATCGTTCCATTTGTTAAAAACAAAACAAACAACTTGTAAGTAAAACAATGTCATTTCATTTATGAGTCAAATATAAAAAAGGAATGCCATGAAATGATGCTGTTTCATTTGAAAATTATAAGAAAAATAGATTGGTTGGGTTAGTTTTGTGGGGTTTGGTTTTTTTTTTTTTTAAATTATAATTTTGCATAAGTAGAACGTCGTTATTATACTTAAGCTTCCTTTTGGTTTTTGTTAAATGAAATGACATTGTTTCACTTAAGCAAATTTATTTTAGTTTCTATTTAATGATTTTTCTATTAGAAATTTTAAGCTAATTTGGCGTTAATTGCACCATAGATAGGAAATATGAAATTGTGTATGACTTTTTTTTATGAAAAAAATGTTTACTTAAAAATTGACTGAACTAAACTAAACCATACAAATTGTGATTGGTTTGGTTTAGTTTGATTTTTAAATCAAAACCAAACCAATTAGTTCTCATTATAAAAAAATCGATTAATTCGGTTTGGATGATTTTTCCTGAACCAATCTAAATCGTGAATATTGCTACCATGTGGTGGTTTTGGTTAGGTTGAGTTGGATTATGTGAGTTCGCGAGTTGACCCAACTTGCTGCACACCCCTAGTTATACATGAATATTTTAGTGTTTTAATCCTATTGCTTATCATATAGAATGAAATAGCAGCTCCCAACTAAACCACAATTCTATCATACTTCATTGTCTATCTCCTCCACAAAACAACCATGAGAAAGATTGGTGGTTTTATGCTTGGTTCGTGATCAATTGGTGTGTTGCTAATGTTCGTGACTCAGATCAATGCATTGTTACCATTAAAGCACAAAGAGTTTGTAAAGAAATCGCAAAAGCTTTGGGAGTGAAGAAATTCAATTAAGGTATCCTTTTCACCTTTCACCAACTCAGACTGGTTTACGTTACTCATAATTTTGCGATGATTTGAGAAAAGCTATGCAAATAATATGCGGATAACGTCTTTAATATGTACACGATGTGTGTCTAGGTTCTCATTATATGAAGCACAAGTGGGTATCTCTGAGTGCACCACCAACCTTGGCTTTTGCAGTTTATGCTCATCCCCCCTTTGACCAATATTTCACCTGTGCACTTATTTTTGCCATCCATCAACTTTGCTTCTAGAATTGACACTATCTATACATGTATTGAGGATACTAAATCGTTCATCTTGTGAGTGGAGACATTGAAAATCATTCATGCTGCTCCACCATATTTTATATTCCACAGTTAAATGATAGTTCAACTGATTATATAGAAAAGAAGATACCATTTTACTAACGACTTGGTTGTTGGTGCTATCTGCGATTATAGGAAACGCAACAACTCTAATGAACATATTTAACGAGACCTAGGCGTAGGAAACTCAACAATCTAAAAGACCCATATCCATAAATACTCGTACCATATATATATAACTAAAATTTTAGAGATTACAAGGAAGCCTAAATTTGGCATCGATTACAAGGAAAGGATAGGGCCAACTCGGCCGGTTTAGGCACATAGGTTAAACAAGGCAGACTAAAATTGCCCGTGTTTAATTGAGTTGCAAATCAGTTAGCCTAACTTGTTTCACATCAACTCACGGGCTTTAAAGGGCTGGCCTCGCAAAACTTTTTTTTTACTTGTAAATTTTGAAAAAAAATTAAACTTAATAATCTCAAATCAAGTATTTAATTGCATAAATATAATGTTGAATACTTTTATCTCATCCAAAGGGTTAAAGTAGATTGAGAATAGTGTGTACAATGTATATATTTTGTACTTTTACTTGAGAAAAAAATATTTAATTAACTTTTAAAATTTTAAAATTGATTTCTTTAGTACAAACAAATGAAAACTTAAAAAATAAAATGAAATTATGCGGGCAGTGACTCGTTTAACTTCCAAGTTAATTGAGTCGATCCAAAATTACTCGTAGTTTTATGAGTTACTAAATTTGAAATCTGACTTGCATAATTTATGTTAATAAATAAACTAACCCAACGAGTTTGACCTATTTTGATGGCTCTAAGAAATGAGGATAATATCGATAGAAAATTAGTAATTTAGTGTCTTAGACATTTGATTAGATTTAAAAGAAATGATGTTAAAAAATTTGTTATAAAATAAATGTTAAAAGATATTGTAAAAGAATTGATGATAAAAAATTTAATTTTAAAATTTTAAGTTTGTTTAGATATTGTAAAGTAAAATTACTATGATATTTTTGAAAAGTAATGAGTCCTATTTATTTGAATATTTTAAAAATAATATTATGTCACTGTAAAAAAAAATAATATTATGTCAAATCGTTAAATATTGGCACAAACTTTAGGCATGTTTGGTGCCTTCAAACGGACTTTCAGCCCTTCAAAAGTCAATTCAAATTGGTTGGACAAGGAAGCAAGTATATACAAGAATTTGCAAGAAAGTCAGTTAGGAGAATATTTTTTGGGTAGAGTGAGGTGAAATTCTAACATAACTTTCGAAGTTTGTTGTAATTAATTTCGAATGGGCTTTCATTATTTTCCTTTTCTTTGGATGTGTCAGATTTCATCTATACAAAAATATTCTAAAGTGGCTTCAAACTAAGTTAGACCCTATTTTTTATGCATATCGATAAAGTAGTAAGGTATTCTTTTTTACCAAGACAGTCAAATGACTTTACCATAAAGAAAATATTCCTGTTGCGAATAGGTATCCCTACTTTCCAATTCATCAGAATGCATGCATGGCATAAAGTTTAACGTCCCTTATAAAGGAAGTACTCATCGGTATGTTAATGTGTACTTCAATATTAAGGCACTATAACTTTAGAAGAATATTGTTAGGAGTATAATTCTCAAAGAAATGAAAAAGATCAAAACTAGCATACAGAACTATTAGATTACATATGAATTCGTGAAAAATAAAAGCTTTAAATGTGATACTCCATAGATTCGAAGGTAAATTAATAGTGCACAAAATGGTGTGAGCTTTTTATGTGTAAAAATTTGTTTATATAGCATTACTCATAACTTTTCCATGATATATATATATATATATATATTTGATTCACTTAAACCTTTCTAAATTTCCCAGATGAGAGAAGCGTACATTCACATTATATTTTCCATGACTTTTTTCACCTATATAAACATCCCCTGCACGCTGGTGTACAGTACTCTGGTCCACTATTCTCTCTGTAAACTTGAGGGGTACATGAAATGGGAACTACACAAAGACCTCTGCTCCTAAGGTCTAGCTTTGCATCTCCCTTGTCTTTTCTATCCAAGCTTCCCCATGCATCCTGGATTGAATCCCAAGAAAGCCCTTCACTTAGTTTGATGATTGCTAATTAAAACTAAAAATATTGAAAGACTTTAATATGAATTGGAGACCTTTTTTACCTTGTGCGAGTTAGTCTTCAAGTAAGGGTTACTCAATAGCTGCAAAATATGTATGAATGTGGCTGTGAGAAACTAAGCTAAGGGAATAGCAGCTTAAACTAGGTTTACGGAATTATGAAACCAGAAATTCAATCCCTGTTATTAGTTAATTTTCCCAATACAAGCAAAGTAATTATATTAACTAGTTGCTAATTAAATTTTTTTGATGTTAACAACTGCATCTTTCTTCCACGTTGATTAAAAATGTAACTTTATTGCTTTAAGTTTAAAAATATAGAAATCGAGGAGCAGAAAGTAAAACAAGACTTAAAACACGAATATATGTAGGAGTAACCGAGGGGACACCTAGTGGTTGAGCATTAATTGAATACTCCAATTTGGGGATTTTATCCGATACCTTTATGGATTTGATGTCGGCTTAGTTATAAAGTATTTATTGACTATTAGTTTTATAATAAATATTTAAAAATTTATTAAATATAATCAGTAAGTAATTAATGAATGTTTGACAACTTATGTATCAATGTCAAGAAAAAAAAGTATTAGAATAATAATTTCCCCAATTTGGAGGTGTTTTTATTTAAAATTTCATAGGAGCATGATGCTTATGAGAGGTAAATGTGCTATCTCTCAGTCTAGCACTTTTTATTTATTATAAGAAGGAATTTATCTTAGAAGTCTAGTTTCATATTTGTATTAAAAAATTCAAGAACAAAAAGGACAACAATCACCACCATCATCATTATCGGTCATTGACTATAAGAAGAAGGAATGCAACACCAATAACAATTGTGTGTGTGTGCATGTGTGTGTATATATATATATATATAATTGCCTAATGTAGTGAATGGAAACTTATAGATACATAATGATACCACCTGGACTTGTTCTTGAAGAAACTTAATGTATCCAATTGCTTCAAACAGCACCGATGCGGTATCTGTCTGAAATTCAACAAAAAAAAATTGAGCATTAAGAAGCAAGAAGTGCAAAAGGTAGAGCACTATGAATTATTTATTATATATATAAAGGAGAGGAAATTAAAAGAAAAAAGGGGCTTAGTGCAATCTGTAATAACCTTTCCAAATGGAGACACAATTTGCTGAAGGGCCGTGATCCTGTCGCCTAGCTTGACTTTGGGTGCCTGCACCTTTCAAACAAAAAATAGTTTGTTCTTAACATTACACAAAAGGAGATCTTTCTAATTTATGCTTTTCTTTACACTCATGAATTCATGTTGGTATTTTATAGACCTTTGTAGAAGAATCTGTGGATGTATCATGCTTAGGCTTCTTCAAGATTGCATCTGAAGAGTCTTCAGATCTTTTCTTCTTTACTTCACTGGCCCTCCCCTCTCCTCTTCCATTATTAGTTCTTGTCTGGTCATTGTATATATTTAATTTATATAAATAAAATTCAGCTCAAGCATTGCTTTTTCAATAAAATTTGAACAACAAAAAGCAGTGAAAAACCATAATTGGTTTATAACCTCACCGGTGATGATGTCTGAAGACCTTGCTTCTTTGACTCAGATAAATTTAAGTTTTTCATACTAGGTTTTGGTGCATGAATTCCAATAACTGGCCTTCCTAGCCGACTTCTAAATGATATAACATCTGAACATTTTCTTGTGGATGAAGACAAATTGGGTATTCCATAGTAAAATTTGCCCTTGTCTCCCACCAGAAGGTTATTAAATTCATTCTGACATCCAATTGTATTGAATGACCTACCAAATACGGCTCCTGGAACTTCACTTGCATGATATTCTTGCTTGATCTTCATGTCCAGACCATAGCAAGGAAATACTCCAGAATTTCTACTTGCTCCTCCAATAGAACATGATGTGGAATCTCCAAAAGGTTGCTTGATATGACTAGGGTCTGATTGTGGGTAATGATCCATTGAAGAGCTTAAAGACATATTATATGTTTGTGGATCAAAGTGACCATTAACTTCTGGATCAGGAGGGGCAATAGACCAAGTGCTTACAAGATTAGATAACTTGTTCAGCCTTTCATTCTCAATCATTTCATCACTAAACTCATTTAAATGCTTCTCAAAGCTATTGAATGATGTTGAGCCACTATATTCCCAATTTGTATCAAGTTTCTTCAAGTAGTCGCACGCTGGTTCAAACATAGAGCTTGTCATGCTTTTAGATGACAGTGCATCGAGAAAGTTCTCTCCAATTTCTTGGTTGCTGTGCAACTCCCCATTATATCCAACGCCTCTATAAATGAAATTTTAAAAAAGTCAGATGTAATTTACCAAATACCAACTGAAAAATAGATGATAGGAACCTTAATTTTCTATATACACACCGAAAGCCAATTCATTAAAGTTTATTCTGCATATTTACAAAATAAAATATAGTTTATTCTGCATACAAGATTTGTCTGAGATTCAAATATAATAATTGAAAAAAACATTGAATTTATATACCTTAATAGTGTCCAAGAAGGGTTTTGTTGGTGTGGGTGATTAATACAAAGAATAATGAAAATAGGAGAGGTCTTAACTTTTTAGTATGAACTCATTGACGAAAGTATTGACTGTAGTATACATAACAGATGTTATGTTGTGGAAAGCAAAAACCTAAAGAATTATTTGTGCTCAAAGAAAAATATAGTGCCCAAACCGTTAGTACCTATATATATATCCATTACGTACAGCACCCTCTTCACCCATTTTCTAACGTAAAAAATTATTCTCTTATCTCCAGTTACCTCTATCAATGATATAGCAGTAAACATCAGTAAATATTCATTTTGCAGAAGTATAAATATCTTATATTAGCTATATGGTCATCTTTTTTATAGCAAAATCAATACTAACATACAAACTTACGATAGAACTTGGCTCCAAAGTTGATTATCTGAAGCATGTTCTCCCATGAACTCGTTGGAGGAAGGTGCAGGTGGCCCAACGAGTCTGCGAGAGGACTCAACGGTGAGGCTTGAATGGTTGGAGCCATTAGTGAAAGATGTAGAAACAGATATATCCTCCTCACAAGAAGAAGAAGAATTAGGGTTTGGTTGGTTGTTCCATGCGTTATTAGTATTATTCCAGGGAGAAAGAGAACTTGCATGGAGATCCCACCAGTTTAATGGGGAAGGATAAGAGGTTGCAACTGAGTTCTCAGAGCATTCTTCAGCCATCTGTCTCTTTTTCTATCTCTCTAGCTATCTCTCTTTGTACCTTCTTTCTCTCTCTTTGTTGGTGGAATGAACCTAGGGTTGGGTATATCACTCTCTTTGTTTCTTTGAAGTTGTGGGGTGGGGATTTAAGGAGGGGATTGATCCATTGTCAGTGACGTACGAGTTTGTAGAGGTTAAATCAATTGTAGGGGAGACAATAGAATATGCAACGTGAGTTTTTCCACTAACGTTCGTGGGCAATTATTATATAGCACGATGGTCCAGCACGAGTTTGGCTTAAGGTTGCTAATGTTGTTGGGTGAGTATGGTATTTTGTACCAAAAAAGTAAGTCTGGTATTTAGGGAGGGTTGCTAGTTTTATTGGCCACTTGACATTGTGGACTTAATTTCCTTGTAGATAAGGTGCATAGCGCATCTATTTTGTAATTCAAATTAAGAAGATCAAATGGTTTTCTTTTTTATGGTAGCTAAAAGTGTACGGGGAGGGGAAATTGTTTTTTTTATTTATGGTTTTCCAGGGTATTCCCCCCACCTTTAGGGTGGGAGACTAATCCCTCGAGCATAGTGGCCTTGCTCTTCTAACGGAGGTTCTCTCCAGGGCTCGAACCGCAGTCCTCCCCTGAGGCCGCAGCGTGACCTATCCACTGCGCCAACCCTATGTTGGTTAATTGTTTTATTCTAAGGTCATAACATGCTATAAATTAACCTGATTGAAGACTGACAATTATACATACAAATGACATATCAATAAATAATTATCAACAAAAATCAAACATAAGATTTTGATTTGACGTAATTCAATCGCCGAGTTGAGGCAACTTCATTCGCAAATAATTTTCTTTTTTAAATATAGAAATGCAACAATAAACGCATATGTAAAAAAATAAATAAAACATAAGCCACTTGAGTTAGTTGGGGTGGAGTAAAAATTTAAGGATATATATATATAAGGTTTAAATAATAGTAAGGAAATACTAAAAAGTATATAATATTTTTTTATTAGTGAAATAAAAGACATCAAGCTGATGTCGGGTGCGCAGTGAAATTTAATTTTGATGCAAAAGTTACACGAAAAATAAAAAATATCCTTATCATATATATATATATATATATATATATATATATTAATAACATCCCTGACCAATTTCCTTGCATCAGTATCACCGACTAAAGATCTCAAAACCTCATCATTTGAAAGCAATTGAAAATGAGAGACCAAACTAGTGCAATTGAAAATGGATGGACCAAAATTGTGCAATTGCATTACTACAGGGATAAAAAATGTAATTAAGTCTAATCTTTATTATTAGTAGAGATATTTGACAAGAACATATTTTTTCAAGGATAACAATGCTATATGAACAACATAGTAGAAACTAGAAACAAACAAAGACAACAACTGTGTAGAGCTACTTAATTGAATGTAGGTTTGTACAAAAAAATGTTAATGTGACACTACACAAATTTATAAATAAAGACAATTAATAATACAGAAATACTTTTCACTTTTTATAGAAACAAAGTTCTCTTTATATAGAATTGTCCTTTTACAATGCTTTACGAACTAAAATGGTCCTGGAATGAAATTTCATAAGAAATAAAAACATGATTGTGTAAGAATAAAAAACCAAACAAATAAAAGATGTCTGTGTACCAATTTTAGAATTTTTATGTGCCAAATTTATTTAAAACCTTTCTGACAGACGAATAAGTATATGACGAGCTGTACATAGATACACTTAGCAAGAGTGATATATAGAAGTTGTCAATAGATTTTGTATTAGAAGTGCTTTTTTATTAACAATAATGATTCTTATACACCATTTTTTTACACTACTTTTACACTTGGTTAACGATGAGTAAATTTTTGGGTAATACAGTATATTGTTTGGTTAATGAGTTTTGGTAACCAATCATTTACAAGCTAATAAAACTCATTAACCAAATGATACGCTGTATTAACTAAACATTTACTCATTGTTAACCAAGTGTAAAAATGGTGTGAAAAAAATGGTGTGCACATATCGTTACTCTTTTATTAAAGAAGCGCAAACCTAACCAAACAGACTCTTAATAAAATTTCTTATAATACTTGTGAGAATGCACGGGAGTCAATGTTTCCTTAACCAAAATTAAAAAAAAATATTTTTTCATAAGAAATCTGACCTCATTAAGTAGAAGGGTCAATAAACAAAGAAGATACAATAAAATCACAGTTGGATGGACGAGACTTCCAATCCCCTGTGTGGATAAATAACCCTTACATAATAAGCTAAGCTATTAGCTACCCGATTATAGTTTCTGTACACAAAACCACAAGTCAAGACATAAAAACAGGAGGAGAGCAGATTAATTTCACAAAGAATATGCCCAGTGGACCAATTAAACCCAACCTTTTTTATTTTTACGATAAGGGAGGCTACTTTTGTTCAATCGAAATTAATTCTGCCTAAGTAATTTTAAGAGTGCACTTCTACATCGGTCTAATACATTTATGAAATTAAATTAATTTTTCTAAATGTTAGCCAAAAGTTCGAATCCGAATAGTTAAGATAAGGAACATACCGCCTTAACCACTAGGCTAACTTTTTAAATTAACTCCCCCTTAGTCAGAAGAGCTTGGTAGACACCTACAAGTGGTTGGTTGGAGTAATAAGCGACTTACAATCCCAAAAAGAGGTCAAATGTTCAAATCACACTATTGTGGGGAGGGCTAATGAATGTAATCGTTTGACGACCTGAATAAAATTAATCTCACACTAAAAAGGTATGAGGTAGAGGTGTCATGAGTGATTCAAAACGCTACTATTATGGGGCTATTAGAGGCTTATAAAGTCGGACAAAATGAGGTGGAGGTGTCTCTGCTTCAATATGCAGATGACACTCTCTTGATTGGGAAGGCTACAAATAGGAATGCTTGGGCTTTGAAGTCAATTCTAAGGTGTTTTGAGCTTACTTCTAGTTTAAAAGTTAATTTTTCCAAAAGCAACCTTATTGAGATTAATGTTTGTGAGAAATATTTGCATGCTTTTTCAGAATTCTTGTGTTGTAATGTTGGTGGGCTACCTTTCTCTTATTTAGATCTTCCCATTGGGGCCAATTCGAGGAGGTTGCAGACTTGGCAACTAGTTATTGATGAAGTAAGGGCTAGATTATCCTCTTGGAAAGCCAAATACATCTCTTTGGGAGGGAGGATTATTTTGGTGAATTCATTGTTGTCAAGTCTACCTTTATATTTCATGTCTTTCCTTAAAATTCCTGTAAAATGCTTGAAAGTCCTAACTAGGCTACAAAGGGCTTTTTTTATGGGGGGTTCAGAAGGTAAAGAAAAAATTGCTTGAATGCGTTGAAAGGAGGTTTGTAAACCTAAGGATCAAGGTGGGTTAGGCATAAAAAATTTAAAATGCTTTAACTTGAGTCTTTTGGGTAAATGGAGGTGGAAAGTCTTAGGTGAAGCCGATTCTTTATTATGCAGGGTGCTACTTACAAGAGCTTGTCGAGACTCGTCAAATAATAAAAATTATCAGTTCACAAACTAATTTGTAGTGTAGAACATGACCCAAATCGTCTCTCAAGGATTCAAAAACAAAGATTTAATTAGATCAAGATAATTAGAAATGATGGGTTTTGTTGTTGATTAACAAGATTGACAAAAGTACGAGATTTAAAGTTGTAAACAAATCTAAAGAAGCAACCAATCCAAGGAAATTTACCGATCTTGAGTTTAACTCATCATTAATCACAAGGAATTCACTTAATTGCTAACCGTGTTCTTGGCCATAGATCACATCAAAACGCCTCAACATGATCCAAGAATCCTCTACTAGATAAGCATCTAGGATTTAATTAACCAATGTTAGATAAAGTAAGCACCATCCAAACATAGATTAACTTAAGATCAGGGATTTAACCAAGTTAAACAATCTATCAAAAAGCTTTGATATATTGTTTAGTCTTTGTGATTCTCTTTGAATAAATGATAATAAAGCTATTATCACATCAACATCTAAATCAAATTAAGCAATTCAATCTAGATAAAAATCAAAAGAGGAAGAAGAGAAACTTGAATAACAATTAAGCAATATGAACAAGCGAAACAAGATCTCCAAATTAAACATCAAGATGGCTAATCCCTTAGATTGATTATAAGAGCCTAACCTTCCATGGATGGGAAGGAAGAACTCAGAAATAAAAGAACAAAAATAAAATTCTAAAGATAATGAAGAATAAGATAAAGAAAACTCTCACAAATACTCAAACTTTCTTCAAACTTACTTCAAATTGAATGATGTATAATACAAAGAGATTGTCTCTATTTATATTAATCCTAGAAGCCAATTTATAATTAAAAATAATCTGAATGCAAGCTGTAAAACATAAAAATTGTCAAATATGGAAGCTTGATGCATGGTTGGTGGGTTGGTGCATGGTAGGTGGGTTGGTGTATGGTTGGTGGCTTCTAGTCAGCAACTCTTATCTGACTTCCAGTTTGATTTTCATGACCTAAACAGTACATTTTGGCTTGGAGGTCTTCATGAAAGTTGTAGCCAGTTGTCTCCTTGAAATTTTGGCTTTTGTTTCATGCCATTTGGACTTTCACAACTCTAGATATGCTAAAAAAACTGCACCTACCTCAAGTTAGGTTGACAGAACATGTTTCCAAATTCAAACCAACTTGTAGTTTCATAATCATACCTAAAACGACATCTATTGACTAAATGGTCTTCAGTGAAGTTGGAGATATGAGTCTTATCTTTCCAATGGCCGAGTTTTAGCTCCAAAGGAAGCCTATAGCCCACTATATAGTCCAATATGTGCACACTATCCAGATTCCAGTGGCAACAAACCCACTCTGCATTGCCGGACTATTTTGGACCCTTAGAAATCCGATCTAGCTCTTGAGTTCTTCATGAAAGTTGTAGAGCCTTGACTTAGCTTTCCAAAGATACCAAGATCACTTCAAATGGATCAACAAGTCCCAAGTTATGGCCTAATCAAGGAGGAAAGGTCAAAATATATCAAAATCCAAGAATTATTCACAATTTGCATTAAAGCTCAATGATGCCCAACAACATTAAACTTATCTAAAATACTAATATTGAGCACAATAAACATCTAATAAAGCCTAGTACAAAGCTAACGTAAGTGTCTCAAATTGATTGATCAGCTACGTGCAAGGTATGGGGACATGCAAAGAAGTTCTAGTTGTAATTGGAATTCTAAAAATTCATCCTTTTGGTGGAGAGACATAATTAGCCTTGACTGCAATGACTCTGAATTTCCAGGTTGGTTTTCTTAAGGTGAAACAAGGAGGGTAAGTGATGGAAAGTCTTTTTCTTTTTTTTTTCCTGGTTAGACCCTTGGTTTGGTGGGAGTAGTTTCAAGGATGCATACCCAAGACTCTTTAGTATTTGTGAAGACAAAGAGGCTGTTATAGCTGATGTGGGCGAATGGTGTAGTGGTAAATAGACTTGGAGGCTTAAATGGAGAAGGAATTTATTTGTGTGGGAAGAAGAGATGTTGGAAGATTTTGAAAAGCTAATAATTCAACATCTGTTTTTCAAGGTGGAAAGGATAAATGGTTTTGGAATGGTGAGTCTTTTGGCTTGTATTTAGTAAAATCAACGTATTCATTCCTTCAAGGTTTTGTTCCTTGTTCACCTATAGTGGTTCATGATAGCATTGTTTTTTGGAAGCTTTGGAAAGGTTTAGCTCCCCCAAAGGTTTTAGCATTCTCTTGGCAACTAATTACATATATCCTACCCATAAGACAAAATCTGTTCATTAAAAATGTGATTAAATGTCAGGAGGATTCACGTTGTGCTCTTTGCAATGAGCATCAGGAAACAAATTCTCATCTCTTTCTCTTGTGCTGCATTTCGAGCAATATGTGGTATAAGGTGTGTTTGTGGCTAGGCGTGCAATATGATCCTCCGTCTAATTGTACAGATCATTATCTGCAGTTCTATGGATTATTAAAAAGGGAGAAGCTCAAGCGTCTTTGGCAAATTTTGTGGCATGTAACTATTTGGTCAATATGGATGTACAAAAATGATTTCATTTTCAAAAAGGAAGAACATGATTTTATCAGGCTATTAGATTTAGTCAAAATCAGGTCCTGGGTTTGGTTCCACAGTAGGGTTGATAATTGCATAATTTCTTTTTCTGATTGGTGTATTTGTCCTTTGGAGTGCATTAACGCACATGTTTAGTGTTTCAGTTCCCTTTTGATGTAAGGGTTGAAGTACCCCTTATACTCCGTTCTATTAATAAATTTTAGCTTATAAAAAAAACACTCAAAAGGTATGAAGATATCTCTGCTATACGGGGAAAAAAAAAACAAGAGCTTGGTAGACAATCTTAGCATCACCATAAAGATCAACCTTTTGCAAACCCAGCTCATAAGAAAATAGAAGTCCCTCCTTTGTTGGCAAAAGCTCATCGCGATAAGGGTCTAAACATCCCTAAATTTTGCAGCAATCAGCAACATCCACATTGATAATGAAAAAGCAATTTGTTGGCTTACAACAAGACATTGTAGAAGCCCTTGAGTAGTCATCAGTACATGTCGTTACTTCACTTAGTTCCTCAAAGGAAAATTTGTGAACACTTAATTGCTTTCTAGATTTGATTCTTCTTGCCATATCCTTTGTGCTTGACTTTGTATAGGAAAAATCCAGCCACATGGACATTAAATCTATATTCACACATATTAACTCTCTTTCATGTGACATATTCTCCAGCCACCCAGCTGCGAGTCGTTTATGTTTATAGCCTTTTGGTTTTAAGCATTTTTGCATGTTTTGTGCTTAATTTTGCATTTGAAAGTTTTAATTTTTTGGTTGTTTGCTTCACTTTTAAGAGGAGATTGATTCGCGGAATATTTTTTCAATTGCAGAAATCCTTACATGAGAATTTATCATATTTAATAAAAGATTTTTTCAAAAAAATTCCCATATAAAATTGATTTATGTGAATGATTTTTGCTAAACATTGTTACATTTTCATTCCCATATCTCATGCCATAAAAATATTTTGCCTTATGAAATGCCCAAAACTTTTACTTTTCAATCGCCAAATCATCACCAATTATTGTCACGATTTTTATAGCGGCTGCCACCAACCACGTAAAGCTCATTGTTGGTATGTAGACAACGACCAATGTGGTCAACAGTGGCTAATAGAGTCATTCACAAAAATATTTTAGTGTAGACTAATGGTAATCATCATTTCCAGAAATATTTTTTCAAAATTTGAACCAAACTCCCCCTTGAGGATCATGTTTGTGTCTTGAGTCATCTTTTCTTCATTGGAAAATGGAAACCTATCCACTTGGCTGCCTGTTCTATGAACCTCTTGCAATATGTTTAGGCATGTTTTGGTATCTATCTTAAATGAAGTTCTTAGTTAATTCGTTGGATTATCTTGTGAGTTGTTTGGTTATAGTTTATTACAAGATTAAGCATGATTTTTCTGTATAAAAACTCCAGCAACCTTGCTGGAAAATTTGATAACTTGCTGCATCGTGTTTCTTGCATTCTTGAGTCTCCAATTTGCGTTGAAAACAATCCTTTGGTTGGAGATCTTTTATCATGCGTGTGCATTATATTATGAACCAGTCATTGAATGTATTTTTGGCATGATTTTTATGTGGTATTATGTGAATTACAGTATGTATGTTTGCTACACAATTTCACTTGTACATTTTTCTTTTCTTTCTGTAAGTGTTTGCTATGCGTGTGTGTGTGTATTGCATTTAAAACTCCTTCGCTAAAAGTGAGAGTTGATATCTTAGGAGTCTTCTATAGCTCAAAGGAATCTTAATGAACTTAGAGTACTTTCTGAAGCTCATTTTCTCAAATTATAAAAGGAAGTAAAATTTCATTTCAAATGCTTTCTAAAACTTTTTGTCTCTTCTTATCCTTGGGCCCTAGATAGAATCCTAACCTTGCCAACTTCCTAGTAAGAACAGTGTAGGCTTTGATTTTCAAGTGTGAAATGTGTAGGCCGCTTACTACTAGGAGTGTGGTCAATCCATTCATACATGCGCTTGTTTGTTTCAATATATTTTTTTAAGATCATGAGGCAGTTTTATACTTTTAGGGTGTAAGACTAATTTTCTAATGTTGACTTAACTATGACCACAAGATGCTTCTTGAGAGTTTCAAACTCCTACACTGTAAGTAAAACTTATTAACATAAACTCAGTTTATTAACTGAGTCACACCTCATAGTTTTTCTATATATGATTTACTTATCTTAATTCACGCTCTTTCATCATTTTCTCTGTTCTAGCCGATGCATGTGTATATTATGTGTAATTGAAATATCTAAATTGTGAGGCCCAATTTTGAGTCAATAGGACCGTTTAATGCGATTTTTTTTTCTATAGACAACCCATTTTTGAATGCTATTTTGCAAAGATAGTCTCTGTTGAAAGTAAGGAAATTCTACATTCTAAAGTCGAACTTTCTCCTTTAGGAGTTGGTTCTCCCTCTTCTGAAGCTGTCCAACAAAACATGCACTAATGATCCATGTGATGGTCCATGAGGTTAAGATGGAGATTGTTATGTTGCTAGTTCCAACGAGGAGGCATAAAGAATCAACAACATAAAGATGTGACTTTTGAATCCACGTAGCTGGTCATAATTGGTGTTGAGGTGATCGAATTATACCTTCTAAACACTTTTAACTTCAATAAATCAGAAATGAGAATGAAGAGATTAAAGTATCTCTTACTTATGGAGGGTGGGCTAGATTTATTCGCACAAAGTTGTTATGGCTCTAAATAAACATTTTCCCTAATCGAACACTAATTAAGTCTAAGGTTAATTAATCTAAGTACTATTGTCTATTATTTTTATGAATTTAATTTAATTCACTTATAGCCTTCGACTTGTAAGTGTAACATTCACCTCAAACATGGATCCTTAATTCCTTATAACTATCAACAATGGTGTTTGTTAACGAAATTGGCAAGTGTACCAATCTACAAGTAATAAAGTATGAATGAGTTATCGTTCTCAACGAAAAGTAAGTATAATTACCAACAAATACAATATAATCACTATTAATTAGGCTTAAAATTTGGAGAGAAATGAGCTTAAACAATCAAATAACAAAACTAGAATTAAAATGAACTAAAACTAAATGACAAATTCTTTTGGTAATTTTATCAAACACTTAGTAAACTAAAATGGAATTTACTTCAAATATGATGAGATGTTGAGTTCACTAATCTTCCCTTTAAATGCAACAAAATGATACTTAACATAGTTCCATACTTCAATTATGACAATCAACTCTCGAAATTACTGAAATCCTAATTCCTTAGGTGAAATGAGCCTAAATTCCCTAATTACTCCATAATTCCTTAGGTGAAATGATTAGTGAATCTGCATTATGAACAAGGATTCCAAGATTACTACTAAATCGAGACCTATTCCTAGATTCAAGATTCAATAGGTGATTGATTTCAGGTCTAGAGTTAATATCAATTTTCCAATTATCTATCAACTCAAGACTCAAGAATCAAATTATGGATGGTCAGCCATAACAAGCATTAAGAAAAGAGATCAATCACTCATAAAGAAATAGGAACTATATTAAATGATCAAATCAATTATATGAGAGTTCAAAATTAGCTACATCTAACCTCAACAAAGAGGATTTAGCTACTCATAGTAAGAGAATTAACAAAACAGGAAGAATTAACAAAGATGGAAGAGATAATGAAGATGGAAGAGTGGAGAGTCATTGGATTTTCAAGATTTGTCCCCAAGAGCTTGAATTTCCAATCGTCTTCAAGAGGTGCGTCAAAATTCGGATTATGATCCAAGATTTCCAAAATTTGAGTGAAATCTCCTATTTATAAGTGAGTCTAGCGCTTACCATAGACTTGCCAACGCTCAGCTCTGGCTGCTTTGACAAAATATTCATTCCAGTTGTTGTAAGGTGCTGAGCTCTGAGATTCCAGTAGCCTCACGCAATGTGAGCACTGAGCGTGAGTTTATAGTGCTGAGCTCTAGTGTTCCAAAGGCTTTAAGAATTTTGGGCGTTGAGCTTGGTCTTCCAACGTTGAGCTCTAGCAAGTCAGATGCCAACAATGGTTTCGGCATTGAGCTTCGACTCTTAGCACTAAGCTCTGGCAATACAGAAGCAAATGCCATTTTAGGCGTTGGGCTCTAGATCCTAGCATTGAGCTATGAGACCTTTTTCCTGCATATTTTTATAACTTTTAAAAGTATTTATTCACAAACAAAGCTAATGATCTTAAACTCTATTTAACAAGACAATGTACCAATTCTAAACAAAAAATCATTTAATTTCAAGCAATTATTTACAACTTGACTATATAAATCTACATGTGCTATAGATTTATCAGTGTTGAAAACAGATAACCATTATAAAGTCTTGTGCGAGTTACACGTTGCGGTTCCAAAATAAAGAGTTGTCACAAGCAAATGAAGCATATAATATGATTATATGAGTTTAGAAAGGTAAAAAGTGTGCGCATGTGCATGAGTTAAACAATAAAACATTCTAATGGATGAAACATTTTATTTCTGTAAACCTACCACCCCACATCCATGTAAGTAACGTAAGAGAACTGTTGTGGTAGGCATTATAATTTATTTCCACTTTTTTTAAGAAAGAAATTCAAAGGTTTGTCTTGTAACTGTGAAGGCCATTGGTTCGAAGATGAAGTACCCTTTTGGTTCCTGCACTAGCCGCCACTACAAGCAGATGTATGTTCTGAGTCACATAATCCATTCACTTTGCAAAATAAATAATTAATTAATTAAGATCGAAAGTGAGCCATAATAACTAAATAAATACGTATACTTAAATACATGAAAGCTTTTTGACAGATAAAAAGTTTCGATAGGGGTCATAAACATTTAGTTCATGGGTTAGGCGACTTTATTTTAACATTGATGTCCTTTTGTTAGTACTGATCAATTAGAAAACAATTAATAACCATGAAAGGGCTAGTTGAATTTTTTATGATTAAGATCTTAAAAGTGTAAATTGACAAAGAAGGAAACTGTAACCTATAGAAAGGGACAAAGATGCTGCAAATTTCCTTTTGCAAGATGTATTTGACACAATTTCTTCTATTGGATTGAAAGCTATCATCATAGAACATTTCATAAATTTATATATCAATCAGAGATTGGTTATTATTTGAAGCAGCGTATAAAAACAAATAATTTAGTATAATGAGTATTATAAGATAATTAATGATGGGATATTGTTTGAAACTGTACTCTGTACGTAGAAAGTTACTTCAAAAGGAAAATATGCGGTTTTTTTTTTTTGGTGTGTTTGTGTGTGCGCTTTTTTAACTGCAAAATAGTTTGTTTCCTATTATGAGAGGGAGAACAATAATGATTTCTTTTCGGTGAATAGGGAGAACAATTTTTTTTTTTTGGGTACAAGGAGAACAATAATTTTATCGCAGGGAATGTTAGAAGCAAGGTTCTGAAAACCGAACCGGTGATTGAACCGGTCAGGGGACTGATTCAAGGTTCAATGGTTCAACCGTAGTTGAACCGTGGTCGAACCGGAGTATAATTAAATATATTTATATATATATAAATATATATTATATACTAATTAAACAAATTAAAAATTATAAAAAACAACACAAATAATAAAAAATAGTTTACAATTTATTTTTTGAGAGTCCAAAGTATTATGTAACAGTATTATAACTTATTTTTGTTTAAAAAAATGTTAATTTCAGTTCAATGAGATATATAATCAATTATACATTCAGTTTATAAGCTTTTATACAATTTAAGTTTAAGTATTTTATATAAAATTCTTTTTAGATTGACTTATATTCAATTTTTAGATCAAAATGACATTATTTGAATTAACAAAATTTATTAAAAAAAAAAAAAAAGAGGACCGGTTGGACCGGTTCGGTCGACAGTTCACCGGTTTTTGACCGGTTCACCGGTTTTTGACCGGTTTTTGACCTGGACGGTTTTTGGAGGTGGACCGAACCGGTGGGGTGACCGGTTCCCGGTCGAACCGGTCCGACCGGCCGGTCCGGTCCAGTTTTCAGACCACTGGTTAGAAGTCGACCTCAATTTAGGTATTGTATATATTTAAAATTGTCAAATTGAGGACTACCGCTCTGCTTTCTTTCCGACATCCATTTCATTCCACATTCTGACATCAGGTTTTCAAATATTTTATGTAAGAATTTAAACTAAAGAGAACACATTGGCATTAGTTTTTTTTTTTGTTTTTCTTTTGTCATACAATGTTATGGTAGAATTTGAGGAATAATTTTGAGAAGCAGTTGCTGAATTACACCATTTAGTCATTGTCTATTATTGCAAATCTCCATTGTTTGTCCATGCCTATATGTGGTGGAACTTAGAATTTTGAGGGGAGACTACCACTTCCTAATCCTTAAAAGCTCCGTCAATGCGGTTATTATTTCTTTCTAGAGTGCATATAATTAATCCATCACACTTATTAAGTGTTGTTTTTGGTTTGATGTGATTGTAAAATATTTTATGGTAAAAGAATTTATTTTAAAATTTTAATTTTCTTTAATTAAGTATTTTAAAATTAAAGTTTTAAAGTATAATTATTAGAATATTTTTGAAAAAATATAAATCTCACTTGTTAAAGTAAATTTTATAGTGTTAATTATAAAGATCCTTTTAAAAAATTATTGTACTCCACTTCAAAATTATTATTACTATTATTACTGAAAAATTAAGTTTAGGTAATTTCTATTAGAATTAATTCTGAAAAGTATACCCAAACACGTTATTTTTGCTATTGCACAGCATTCAAAACAAAATTGCCTGAAAATGATATTCTAAATGACGTAGAAATTCATCTATGCATGTAAACTTTGCGAACGAATATAGCCATATGCAATGTTTATAATATTCTGTAGTGGCGCACAAAGTTTGTCATAGAAAATATAAAGTAATTGAAAGAAAATTTGACATAGTATTTGTCCACAGAAATCTGGTGGCAATCACATCAGGCGGAGCTAAACAAAGAAACTCTGGGGAAATTTAAAAATAAGAGACAATGCAATAGCTCTTGCACTGCTGATGCATTTGAAGATTAAACTTTTATTATGAAATTGAATCTAAGAACAGAGGGGGCAGAATAAGTGCATACAATGGTGAAGCCAAAATTGTATTCAAAGCAGCCATCAAAATGTAATAAAGCATGTGAAAAACAAAATGTTAATCCAGTTAAACATTTTTTAAGACCATTAAATAATTTAACAGTTTCTCGTTTTCCACAACATTTGGAATAGGAGATAAGCTTTTTATTTAGTTTTCTTAAGAGCATGTTTGGGAAAGTTTTTTTTTCTCAAAACAGATTTTTTTCAATAAAAATCTGTTTTATCTAAAATTTATTTTGCTTGTTTAAAGTATGTAAAATTAATTATAAGTTAAGATTATTTTTCTATAACTAAAAACAACTTTTTTTAAAAAAAACTTGTATTTAGAGCTTTTAATTATGTGATTATAGATTATTTCAAAAGTTTTGATAGATAAATACTCTTTTGTCCTCAACTAAATAAAATTTTCAATTATTTCATATCTCTTTTAGTAATTTAATACATAAAAGCGATTTTTTTATACAATCCAAACAAAATTCTTTATCTTAAAATCGATTATGAACTAACACATCTAAATATAAATTAATTTTCTCATAATTGATTCTTTTAAAAATCGATTATACATATAATTAATTTTTAACATAATCTTTTTTTTCATAACTAATCTAAACACACACTAACTTTTAAGAGATTTTGAATGATAAAATGTTAGAGATATAAATTATATTTATGCTTTCTCTATGCTGGGCAAGAATTTAGCTGTACAAACATTTGTGAGAGTTAGCTTTTGATAAAAATTGTGATAACTAATTTGTTTATTACAAATTTACAATATTGGATGAATAGTGAGTGAAACCTATGAGATTCAATACTTTTGAAACTTGTTTCCTCAGTTTTTTTTTTTTCTGTTGCCTTGGTTCATGGGCAACATCACTGGAGTGTATTTCTCAATAGCCCTTCCACTGATATTACGCCAAGTACTCCAATTGTTAGTCATCTAGATCATTCTTACTTCTTAGGTAAGGCAGATTTCATATACAATGACCTTCCTATATAAAGACCAAATTAGGTGAACATGGACAAAACACTTTGATTTTAGTGGCTAATTAAAACCAAATAAGATAAGGGTGTACAATAAGCCCAGTAATAGTGGCACCCCTTGTCCTATGTTGGACATGCTTTATAATCTTCCTTTTGAGGAAATTCAAATTCGAAGAGCTTCTTGACACCTGTGAGAAGAGAGAAGAATCCTCCACTTTTCAATTAAAAACAGATTTTGGATGGGACAAGTTAGGATTGTGACCATCGCACGCGACTCTTTGAAGTAATCATAAAAAAACATATGCATGACTTTTGTGAATAGAAAAATCCAACCCAATAAGAATTTTTGAACTAGAATAATTTGTGGTCTAGTGGAGCTTGCTTGTCTACATTATACAAGCACAACCTAAGATAAAGCATGTTGACCTATTTCTCTTTGTGAAGGAGTTATCTTCCCTTTGTCATATAGGACTTTCGATTAGTTTTTCTATTGTGATGTGTTTTCACTTTGGTGTGAGATTCCTCACACTTTTTTTCCAAGTCCAAATTCCACTAGGAGTTGGTTGTATTTTGGTGGAGGAGTGCTAATTAATAAATAAAATGGTTGCTATTCTTATTTAAAGTGATATTCAAAACCCTATCGGGCTGCCCCTATAATGTACTAAAATGTTCTACATGGGTGGCTTTTGCAATCGATCATATCAATGAAATAAACGTTCTGGACGTTGATGTTTCCTGGACATGATAATTTACATTTGTGCTTTGCCTAAAGCTTCAACCAGTGAAGCATTTATGAATAAATATATTATTCACGCAAGAAGTTATAAAGTTATGAAGCTTTATGCTATGTAGGTTACCAACAATCACGGAGGCAAAGGGACTAGGAGATGCCAAGGGCCTCCATGTTTTAGAAATTTATCTTTCAAGTCTTAAATTTGTTTTCTAAATATGAGTAATTTTATGTTTATCTTTTTAAAACTAAAATTTTATTAATTTTGAATCTGTTAGTCCTTTGGTCCCCAAAATAAAATTTTGGCTCTCCTAATTATCAAAACAAAAATGCAGAAAAGTATTTATTGATTTTTGGTTAGCCAATCTTAATAGTGTGAGAAGGAGTTCCTTTAAACATTTGAATTATAGAATTTGTTGTTCCAGTGGTTTTAATTAGTATATTGAGGCTTCGTGATGCATGTTTAACAAAAAAATAAACACTTTATTTAGTTTTTAAATTTTGAAAAACTCACTGTTTTATAAATGAAATGTAAAGAACTCACTCTTTATATGTAAAAATATAAAACGTTGGCTTGAAATACTGATATTATTTTTGGCGATGATATAAAAATATAAAAAGGCTTATTTAATTAAATAAACTTAAGCTTAGGCCTTAAAATGTCTATTTGGCCTAACACTAACAAGCAAGTCTATTTTTTTTGTTATATATACATATAATTAAAAATATATAATACTTCTATAATTTATTATATATATGTTAATATAATTTATTTATTTTATACATAATACAATAATTTTGTTAAATGCTAGCTATATTTGAAACTTATAAAGTTTGAGCTTATTGACCTATTTAAAGGCCTTCATACAACATAGGCATTTAAATAGGCTTTCAGGTCAGGTCATGCAAAAAAAAAAAAACCCTATAATATGTTATAGGTTAGGCTCAGGCCAAAGTTTTACAAAATAGACCAGGCATATTTAAGGTGAAACGTAGCTTAGCCTAGCTTATTTCTACCTTCACACCTAAGGCATGAGCAACTCACTTAAAAACATTGTTGAAAGAGAGGATGAATATAGCATGCATTCATAAGCATGGTAGTTAGAATTGCATGAATTGCGATTCAATTCATGCGATTTGATGCAAGTTAATTAGTTGTCGTTACAAATCGTATGGTAGTATCAGTTTGTTGTCGTTACAAATCGTATGGTAGTATCAGTTTGTTGCTGGAATCGCAGTTGACTTGTCAAAATCACTGTTGACTTGCCAAAATCCCAAGTCGCTAGAGTTTCACACGATTTTGTAGTAATCAGGTCGCGCAAAAATTTGGGTCGAATCCTGCACAACTCGGTTTGAAAAACCTTTTCTTTTGGTTTGTTTTTTGCAATTTTTTTTAGGAAAATAGAGGGAAAGTGACGAAAGTTCCCCCCAAATCTCTCCCCTACTCTAGGTGCATCTTGGGTGGTATCTTACGGGTTGAGATTTTGCTTCACTCCCTATTGCACCACGTGCGTCTTTTAGCTTTTAAGTTTGGGTGGTCTTCCATTGCTCTGGTCGAGATTTTGCCTCATTCCCTACGGCACCACACACGTTTTTTGGCTTTTGAGTTTGGGTGGTCTTTCATTGCTCTACTAGTTTGAGATTCCCTTGTCCCCTACCATCTCGCTAGTATTTTTTTTAAATTTGTTGTGTCTTTGTTGCTGTTGTGCTGTGTACAATGGGTAATATAAAAGAAAGAGAGAGTGATATTAGAGCACCCCTCCACAATAGGACTTGAGAATGAGATTGAAGATATTGTTGAGGAAGAACATTTGATATTGGAGGATGAGGATGAAATAAGCTACATTGATTTTGGCAAGATGATCATTAGACTATATATTAGAAAATTCAAAGTAATGATATGCTTTGTCTTTTTATTTTTAGTTTTTACGGAATGGCAAAGCCTATGTTGTCACCATATTAAATTCAAAATATTGATTTTTTGATCTTTTTGAATATATGACTTGAATCTTGATTTACTTTGAATATATATTTGACTTTAAAATGCTAATAATTGATGTTATGTTTAATAATTTGACTTTTTATATTATATTTAATAATAAATCGTAAATCTTATTATTGACGATACATTTCAATTCAGAATCAAAAAATAAGCCTTCTAATTCGTGATTCAATTTACGATTTGATAATCATGTTCACATGTACAAACAACAACAAAAATATTTCCCATTTGGTAAGATCAACTATATGGATCAAATGGCACCTTTATACTCTATAAAAAACTAGCATTCTCAAGTACGATATGACAATAAATATTATATATGGCCGCCCAAGAATTTTAGCCCAAGTAGCTTGCATGTTCTTTTCAGAATTTTTAGAATTACTTGATTCTTGGATCGAATTTCACTTACACCGCTTTGCTTGCCAACCATCCTCTTTCCCACACTAAGTCTTACATATACTTTGTAACTAAACATAAAATTTTATACATCCTGTTACAGGCATTTCTGATGAAATCATACAGCTTGTTGAAGGCATTTATGGACAAGAACGAATAGCAAGTAAAAAACTAAAACAAGGAACAAAGCTGCCAAAAGGAGTTTACATATATACAATTATACTTTGCAAGTTATGTTAGTTAAAATGGTATATACAAGAGAAAAGGAATAAAAATACATTTACACCCTTAAAAATGTGGTGAAAATTTCATGCATGAGTTTTATATGAAAAATTGTATGAAAAACCTGTCCCTCAATTTTCCACCCTCATTTTTAAGATTGTACCAAAGTTACTATAGTAGTCATAACGTATCAACAGAAGAAGCATTCTTTAAAGCCAGGCAAACAACACCCTTCATCAAGTCCTCCTTGGTAGTATATAGTTATATACCAACATGACAAAACTTCATAGAATCATCCCAAGGCTAACGCCTTCCCTTCCGCGTGGGTCTTAATTAAGAACCTAAATATTCTTCAATAGGGACTTGAACCTACTTGTTGGAGGTAAAATCCAACTCACAAATAGTACAGATTTTATATATAAAAGTTATGTGTTCTTTTTAGAACCTAAATATTCTTCAATAGGGACTTGAACCTACTTGTTGGAGGTAAAATCCAACTCACAAATAGTACAGATTTTATGTATAAAAGTTATGTATTCGTTTTTCATTTACAGTACGTAGGGGCACAAGTTTGAGCCTATAACCTAAGACCGCTTACCAGGCCCGATTAGATCATAAGGCCACTCAAGCAAGGCTTTGCTTGAGGTTTTCAAAAAGTTAGGCCCCATAGTTTAATAATATTATATTTATAATTTATATATTTATTATATTTATTTAAAATAAATTAAGGCTCTTAATTTTCTTAATTTAATAACTAATAAATCTCATTCTCTTTCATTCATATTAATTAGTTAACAATAATCTAATCACTTTATCATAATTTCTATTTTTTCTTCCTATTTTAAATTGTTCCTTAAGCACTTCACCACCTATTCCTCTTTATGTCTCATCTTTCCAACACAAGAATATTCAATTTTGTTTCCTCATAGAACCAAGTGTTTTTTTTTTAATTATCTTGTCCACTCTTATTTTCTTAGTTGTTGCCAATAACAAATACTGGTTTTTAGTTGAGTAGTAATTTTTTTTGGTATTTGTCAAACCAGAATATTTGAAAGATATGAGATTGTAGAGATTTTTACTCTCTCATACGACCTAAGTACAGTGGTTATCTTTTCTACCTCATGTATTGTTAACTTTGATTTTTTTCCACTCTTATTTTCAATAACACTTAAACTCATGTTGTATTTATTTCCTATTTAAGTCATAAAATAAAATTATTATACTTTTTTTTTTTTTTGAGAAATATTGAAGCAATAAAATTTCATTGAAAATTCTTATTAATTATGTATCTTAAAAAGCTAGAAAAATAAATTTCAAACAAAAATACATATTAATTTTATTAAATAAATTAAAGACCTCATTGCCTTTAGACAACCAACTCTCTTGAGGGGTGGTCCTTACCAAAGTTTTTTCCCTATGTTGCTTTCCCTTTGCACCATGTTACTAGCATTGTCAGAGACCCTTTGACTCTGATGAGTGTCTGTTGTATTAGTCATATGTTTGGACCATAATTTTCCCGATTCTAAATTCGGGATCATAAGAATGAGGATGCATCAACAAACCCTAGAGCCCAGAACAAACTGGCACCACCCTATTGCATTTGTGCCTACAATATCAAATATAACACATTTCTGCACCCATAGAATTATGGCACCTATAAGAATTTTCTCCAATCATTACTTTTCAGTATTCTCCCCTTATTGATTAAAGTGATATTTTAGCTTCCCTTAGGAGTGGGCAACTACCAAACCAAAAGCAGCTTTGTCTGCCCAATGTTAGTTGATCAAGTCACGATGTTAAGTGATAAGAACCTCCTAACAGAAGAGTATAGCTATTGGCACACACACTGAACTGACCTATGCAAGGTAAAGATTTTGATTTGTCATCATATGCAAGCCCACATTGATCTTAGCCGAAAGCACTATGTTTAAAGTTTTAAAAATCGGATTGGCCATTAAATTAGTAAAAAAATTTGATTTACAGTTTAATGATTTTAACAGTGATTAAATCAGAATATAATTATATATATATATATATATATATATGCGTGTGTGTTAAAAATTACTATACTATTTTTTATATCAATATCATTAATTTTAATAGATATGAATTTAATATTTTAAGTGCTTTTCTTTTTAAAAAATAAAACATTATTCTATTAATATGAAGAATATTGTTAAGTAATATTATAACATATGAAGTATTTAATAAATAAATAAATGAAAAGAAAGTGAAGAATTAGTAGAACTGTTTACAATATTATTAATAAAATTATTATATTAATTAAAATATATCTTAAAAAATATAAATAAATTTGAATATATCTTAAATTTTATTTTCATACAAAAACACAATGTAATATAATAAATCATCTAAGAACATTAACAAACAACCATCAATGGTTGCATGCTTCTTTCTCAAGCTTTGGAACGGTTTGATTGTTTAAAAGTACAGCGATTAAGAAGGATTGACTAAATTGGACAAAGGTAGGTCCGATTCACGATTGAACCCAAGTCCAAATCCTTGCTCTCGCAATTTGGAACATTTTGTGCTAATAAAGCCTTGAACCGGTTGTTAATACAACAATTCACAAGTGGCCAAATGTCTTGTGCACGATTGAACTGATTTAACCGGCCAGTCAAATTTTAGAACAATAGGTATGTCATGCCATTTGCACACAAATCAAAGTTTGCCACCATTCATTTTGTAAGATTTAGTCCTATCAAAATATTGAGTGTTTTAACTTTAGTTGCCAATTTCTTAGAACCTCAACAAAAATGACAATGAGTTGCTGTTATCAAGAAAATCGATCACCAATTGACTAAAGGAATACTCCGATCAGTGCTTTACTTTATGATATCCCTTGCTTATATAACCAAACGAAAATGTGACATGAGCATCATTACAGAATAGATTACAAAGCCAACCATTCTGGCTCACCACTAAAATGGCCACCAATTGAAACACAAGATACATGAACTGCATAGGCAGGTTTAAAAAAATAAAATAAAATAAAAACCCATTTTTGTGATCTCATCGTGCCCTTTTGAGGTTACAAATGAAGAATAATGCCAAAATACAAAAGAATAGTTGATATTACCAAACGTTACAAGCAAATAGCAAAGTGGAAAGAAAAGGAGACTGCATAATCCCTGCCTTAGCAACTAAAACATGCAGGAACTAAAACTGCATCAAGGCTCAAACACTTGATTGACGAACCCAAGGTAAAATCCTTGAGGTTCACCATCCATGTAGAAAAGATTTGGCTGGAGTACCAAAACAGGATATCAGCAAAGAAGTATGAGAAGTCATTATGCTATTGATCTGGAAGAGAGCCTTCAGATTGTCTGTTTAAGAGTCACATCAAGTATCCCAATAGAAATGTTAGGTTGGTAATGTTCATCTGTATCTACTTCTTCAATTTCCTGGCACAGGATTATGAAACTATCAATATCAACTTGTCAGAAATAAGAAAAATCATATATAAATGATATTCAAACAACTTGATGTATTTTCATTCCAAAGATTACTGTCTTTAACCAATTTATCCAGATGTCAAGATTAATATGGTATTGAATGTTGCATGGATATGCGTTTGAGTATTGTATCGGACATGATATGCCAATACGATAATTTTTTTAAAATTTAAGATATGGGTACAGCAAGGTATATTAAATGGAATATTTAAATGTAAAAAATAATGTATAATTCATAATCATTCCTACTGTCATAATTCAAAATCAGCAAAATATTGTCATTTATCATTTCTCCCTCCCTTGAAATTCCCTCTCCCCCTCCCCAGTTGAAATTCCCCTCCTTTCGTAGCTTGAAAAATATAGTAGCAGAACATTTTTGTGTAACTTCCAAAAAAATATTCACACATGTCCAAAAATAAGGTAACTGCTGTATGATGCGTGTATCTGTAGATGGATATGCAATATGATACGCGTATTCCACCAATTTGGAGTATCAGTACATCATTGGTATCTAACTCCTATAAGCTGTCTTTATTACTTTAGTTTCAAAAAAGTAATTATAAATACATGCAAAGTGATAAATAAACTAATAATGGCATTGAAAAACACATTTAACTTTGATTTCTTATGTTTGAAATTAGTAAGAATGATGAGCAATTAACAGCCAATACATGAAAAGATGTGCAGAAAGCCTTCTTAACTAACAGGAATAGGAAAAAATAAGCAACAAAAGGAAAGGGAAAACAAAATTCCACACACAACATCAGACATAATGATGGCAATAAAGCAAATTCAGTCACCTGAACAACATCCTCTCCCTTGATGACCCGGCCAAACACAATAAGCTTATCATTTAGATCTGGTATTGGTGCAGTTGTAATGAAAAGATCAAATCCTTTGTTGAAGTGTTTTCCCTTGGAAGTTCCAAGCATGAAAGCTTCATGTTTCATACTAGTTAATCATCACAATATTTATTAATTAGAAACATTATGCAATTCACAGGTGGATTATACTAGGATGGTCTATGGATATCAGAAACATCAAATTGTGAAAACCAAAAGAATAAGAAAACCTTGTATATTTCTTTCCTCTCAGGTTCCAATCTTCAGTAACTCCTGTTCCTTGGTCATGACCCGCCTGAATCACATAGTGCTTAATTACTCGGTGAAAAAGCATCCCCTTGAAGTGCCCTTTTTGACTGAAAAAACAATTGTAGTCTAGGTTGGAAGCATAAGCAGGGTAGATTCAAAGAAATTTCATGCAGAAACCACTTTTAAATAAAATTACATACTAACACAAATTGCTGCAAATAAAAGTCAGAGCAATACTACACCCATAGTCCATAGAGCTGTACAGCACTCAAAAGGTGTTACTCTTGTCTTTCATTTCATGCAAGTGGCCCCACAACCAGATGTGTTCTCTCTAGCCAAGAGAGAACACGTTCATTTTAGCATGCTATTACCTCCCACATATTCTCTGATACACAAGTTTACTTGCACCAAACTGTAAGTGGACAAATATTTGAGAAACAAAAGTATCTTTCATAAAAAATGACTAATTTATAAAACTTGTTAGCAAGTCTTATAGAACATTGTATACAGTTCCTGCCATATTTTAGAAGGAAAAGTTACTATGATTTCCAAAAGTTATTACAATATTTTTCAAAATTTTGACATGTTTTACCTTAGTATTGGACATACTTGTTGGGCACATCCAAAAGCCAAGGCCTCTGTGCTTTTTTCTGATGATATAATCCTACTTCATGAGTCAGGAGAATGAGTAAATTCTAAACTTGAGTCGTGGAGGGAAGCTTTGGAATCACAGGGTTTTCAGTAAAGTAGGAGTAAGACGGAGTATATGGAATGCAAGTTTAGCAAAACGCGAGTTAGCAATATTATGGAGGAGAAAATTGGGGATCATATCATACCACAAGTTGCATGGTTTAGGTATATTAGATCCATCTTACAAAGTGATGGGGAGATTGATGAGGATGTAACACATAGGATTCAAGCTGGGTAGATGAAATGGAGAAATGCTTCGGGCATAATTTATGAGCACAAAGTGCCTATCAAAATTAAAAGAAAATTCTACTAGACAGCAATGCTCTACGGTAGTAAATGTTGGGCAGTAAAGTGTCAATAAGAGTAAAAAATAAGTGTAGGGAGATGAGAATGTTGAGGTAGATGAGCAGAAATACAAAAAAAAAAAGAGATAAGATTAGCAACAAATGTATTCGGGAGAAAGTTGGAGTAGCACCTATTGAGGAGAAGATGACAAATACTAGTCTAAGGTGAGTGGTCATGTGAGGAGAAGACCAAGAGCGAAAACTGGAGCAAATGGAGGATAGTTTGATTAAAAGGGGTAGAGGAGGACTGAAGAAAACTTTAGAAGAAACCATCAAAGCTTACTCTAAAATGATTTATTGAAAATTAGGATTTTGATAGAACCCAATGGTGTTGTTTGATCCATGTAGCCGACGCCAACTAGTGGCAGAAGGCTTGAATGTTGTTCTTTTTGTTATTTTAGATTTTAGAATGTGGAATTTTTCTGGAACTATGGTTTGTACAATTAGACTTGCACTTCTCAGCTCCATCAATTTGTATCACTTTATGATGGATTTTGAAAGTTGAGAGAAACTAAAGCGTCTAGCTAACAGGTTTGTATGATGCTTAACATGTATCTGATTGAATTTCCATTGTTAAGAAATCTTATTTGCAGAGAAATGAATCTATAAAAGAAGAATGTATTAAGAGAGGAGAAAGAACAAGAAGGAAAGAAAAGAGAAAATACATTAGCTCAAAAGCGCAACCTAGTCTCTTTGCAAATCTGACCTAGGAACATCCTTGATAAACCCGTGAGCAGAAATCCATAAGGAGGCTAAGAAAACAAGCCCGTCCCATACAATATGTAGAGGAAGATAATTATTGCTAAAAAATATGGAAACTAATTTAGAAACATGGCACAACATGCTGCAATATAATCAATTGCTGTTTCTTCCTCACAGTCTAATCAGTCAACAAGCACTCAAGAGAAAACATCCAACTTGCAGGATAAAACAAAATACTGCTCAATCTTTATAGTAGCCGTGTCAACATAGTGCTTAATAGTTAATACTTAATAGGTCAAATGGTTTATTTGTTTTTTGATAGATAAAGAAATTTTATAAGAGAAACAAGGTGAAGTACGACTAGGAGGAGAATAAGGAGTCGTCAAAAACAAGAAAGTCTATATACAAAGAAAAATAAGAACACAAAGAAGCTGTACAATCTCTTTGCATATCCAAGCTAGCAATTCCCTTGAAGCAGCCATGAGCAGAACACCAAAGTCCCAAATCAAGTTTCAGGGAAAATAAACAACAATAAAGATACAACCATTCCACTCCAACTACACAAACCAAAAGACTGCAAAGACTAGAACATCAATCACTAAGGTGAATAACAGGAGCTATCAAGGGGCCCATTGCCTAACTCCCCATTGTCCTTTAAAATAAGACTTAGGTTCACCATTCACAGTCACAAAAAATGTAGCAGTTGAGAGACATCTAGAAATCCACCTTCTCCATCGAGCACCAAACCCCTTTCTCTCAAAAACATTGTCTAGGAAACCCCAACTCACTCAATCATATCTTTTCTCAAAGTCCAACTTGAAAACCAAACCACTATATGTTCATCTTCCTAACCTCATTCACTATAAGAGCAGCATCTAAAATTTGTCTACCACCAATAAAAGCACTCTGAATTTTTAAAAAGGTTTCTGACAAAACATCACTCAACCTTGTAGAAAGAACCTTGGTAATATTAATAAGCTTGTAAAAGCTAGTGACTAGGCTTATGGGTCTATAATCCTTAACCTTGAAAGACCTATCCTTCTTAGGGACTAGAGTGATGAAAGTAAAAGTCATAATTACCCCCAATCTTGCCATTGCAATGAAATTCAACATACACCTTCAGGATATCTTCAAACTTCCTCCTCTTCAAAGGGCCTTTCCAACCAACAACCCTTATCCTGAAAGATAGGACACCAACCCAAACCTTCAATGAACAGACTGTAGTGGTTTTCCTCTGTAAATAAAGCCATATAAAAATGGGTAATTCACTTGCAATCACTACAATATCTCTAATAAGACTCATCCTCAAGATCTAACTCAAGACATAGCTTTTCCTTCTTCCACCAGAAGCCACTCTGCAGAACAATCTAGACTTAGCATCTAAATCCCTTACCCAAATGAGCCTAGATTTCTGTCTCCTATTGATTTCCTCCCTGAGTAGCACCTCTTCAAAATCAATCCTCAACCTACCCTCTATCCTTTGTCCCAAAGAAAGAAGTCCCCCCAAATCTAATTTATCTAAAGAATCAATCTCTCTTAGGATCTCCTCTGTTCTAACCCTAAGGTCTCCAAAAACATGTAAATTCCAAACATTTAACCTTTCCCTAAGCAATTTCAATTCTGTCATAAACTTAGGACCTTCCCACCCCTCCACTCTAGAAGCTTCCCACACTTCCTTAACAAAAGGAAAGGAGGAAGGATGATTAATCCACATGTTCTCAAAGCGGAAAAGGGTGGACCCCATTGATCTTGCTAGAGTCCAAAATAATGGGGTGATAGAAAACAAGAGAGGTAAGGTCTCTTGCCAATGCTTGAATCTCAAATCCCATACACTTCTAACTTTTAACCAAGAAACCATCTACCTTCTCCAATTTAGTCTCTTGAAGCTGAACTATATATGGCATAGCCTTAGAGATTATCACCTTAACTTTCTTACATTTTCATGGGTCTCCCAAACCTCCAAACATTCCAACTTAGAATCTTCACAAGCACAGTCTATTGATAGCATTAAATTTTTTTAATCCATTTATTGTTTAGACAGAATTATTGTTACATATAATAGAAGTCCTTTGCTGAAGTACTTTAACAAGTAAAAAAGAAACAGAAATAGGTAAAATGGACCATTCGGCCAAATATTTGATACACGTTTTAGTTGGGTCATTCCATTATAATCTAAACCTTTTCAACTAAGTACTTTGAGTTCCTTCTTTTTATTCTCAGCTTTTCCAAATGGGTCCAATTCTATATAGAACTGCCTAATTGAAGACAGAAAAGGATAATGTTACATGTATTATGGAGAAGACTTTCAATCTTCAATGGCAGTTCCATAATGAATTGAAGATTAAAAAATTATAAAAATTCATTTAAAAATTGAATCAAATTTTGGGGACCAAAACATATAAGACTAAATTATCCAGATATGCACTAAATCCAATTAGAATGTCGACATTATCGAATCATGCTACAAACATAAGGCTTTATACCAATTCATTCATTTTTATGTTACTAAAGAGTACAGACACCAAAAAAGAGGTGTAAAAATAACTTGGAATACTCTAATACCCAAAAAAACATCAATTTTTTTCCTTCTTCAGCCTTTCACATAAAATCAATATTCAAACTTAACAATTTCCTCCCCAACTCCAATAACAACTCTAAAGAGTTTGCAACAATCAAACCCCAAATCATTCAGAAGCCTCCAAATTTTAAATTTGTGGAAGGGACAGACTGGATATATGTAAAACCAAGTACTCACCATAAGTCAATGAATTCATCAACAACTTCAGGAGCACTTTCCTTGTAAAGTTCTATTATTATAGACCCTTTAGAGGTATTTACAACCTACGATAAGGAAGAAAAAGGTAGCCATGTTATTAGATAAAACTTCATGTAATAATTTCAATTAACGAGCATTCTAAACTTCATTGAAAAATTAATCTAACTGGACCAGAAAATGTGCAAAAACAAGAGGAAGTAATGCAGCCTGGTGAATGAAAAACTTACAGCATATCCAGGTAGCTCAGATTTCTTCGAGTCCACGAAAGTATTTTCACCCTACCGAAAAAGTAGTTTCAATAAGAATATCTATAGATCATAAGAAAAATAAAGTATCCAAATAAATAATAAATATTCTATTAACAAATGAGAAAACCCTTGACCTTCCAGCAGCCTTATCTCAACAGGAAAACTAAAATACACGCATAATATAAACCTTTGAATAAAATAGAGTAAACAATTGGCAAGGGTGCCATGTAACATGAAAATGTAAAAGAGCCAAAGAGTTATGAAAACCCTTTATAATGCATTTAAGGCTGTACCTCGGAGACTGAGATGTGATTCTCTGGTTGAAATCTTGACCTGGATGCAGGTAAGATAATGAATTATTAGGTAACAGACTACGCTCTTCTGAAATTCCTATTCTATATGAGAAAATGGGACATATCCTGTTAAAAATCAGTACTCATCAGTCATCACTTACTATAATGACCTTCAAAGAAACCATATTACCAATTTTATTCTAATTAAACTCAGCTTATTAAGAATCAAAATTACTTAACAAATTCAAAGGAAAAATGGAAAAGCTTTCGTACATCTTCAACAAACAAAATTTTTCTTCTGCCCAAGACACAGCATAAACTAAAATGACATCAGAATGAAGATAAAGGTTCAAGCAGCACAAAATATGTGGAGGATTCAATCATCAACAACAACCAATAGTAAAATAAAGCCTGTAGCAACAAAGTGCAATTTTCAGGCACAATCCTCACATTCATGCTGAACAAGTCCAGACGACTCTCACACAAGCTAGAGCCAAATTTCACCAAGTATCAATTGTTATCACTTCTTTCATTGTTTTCTGTTTAGGAAACAAAATATATATTGAATGTCATTTCTCACACAATGAACCTGCCTTCACAACTAGAACAGAATTTTTTTTACTAACCTGTGGGACCAATGTCTGTACGTAGCAGACAGGAAAAACATAATCAAGACAAGAATCAATGTGTAAAATATAATAGTAGTGGCACTAATGCGAGAAGGCCCCTTCTTCCTTTTGCTTTGTTGTAGCAGAGTCTGAGGTTTGATCCTCCCCATTTAGCCTAATATTCATTTTTAAGGGACATCAATTTTCAGTCAACAAATCAAAAGCAAAACTTAGAAATGAAAAACTAATCAACCAAAAGAAAATAATAATAATAATAATTACAAAGACAACACTCAATTTATTGAATACTAATACCAGTCAATTCTTATTATCAACTAATACATGAAAAAGCAAACACCAACAAAAACCCCATGGCTTAAAGCTTGAAAAATTCAACATGGTTAAAAAGAATGAGAATTCCCATGTAAGAATTCCATCAAGAGAAACCATACAATCAAATACAAACTAAGATCCAACTAATGCAGAGACAGCTTCATCCACTAAGATTTGAGTTAAAAAAAAAAAGATAAAAAACAAAAAAGTCCAAAACACGAAGAAGTAAAAAAAATAAAAGATACCCAGGATTTGTTAAAACCCAAAAATGGCATAATCCATCTCCTTCTATAGTTTGAAAACAAAACAGTAACTAAAAATGAAACCTGAGAGAGAGGGAGAGAGAGAGCGTGTAGTGTATGTGTTTGCGGTGAATGGTGAAGGAAAGGAAGATGGAGTTGGATTTGTAGGAGGAATTGAAGGATGAGGAAAGCACGTCAATGAGAATGTGTGCTTCTTTTCAAACAAGACAGGATCATAGTTTGAAAGAGAAATTCGCTCTAGTTGATGAAAACAAAAACAGAGTTTGTATTTTGCTGTGTCGTTTTCATTTTATTTTATTTTATTTATATTTATATGGTTTCTCAAAAAGCGTAAAAATAAGATAATAAGAAATAATATAATATTATTATCTAATTACGGATTTTGGAGTTTATTTTTATTTTTACTTAACAACATAATGTTAAAAAAAAGACAAGAAATTTTTTTTTTTAGATGAGTACATCTGCACAAATAATGATGATTCTATTGATAAAAAGTTTGTCCTCTTAAAACAATTTTGTTCTTAAAAAAAAAAAGAGAATTCAAATTTGTCTTCTTAAAATAATTTTGTTCTTTAGAAAAAGATGTGTTCCTACACTTTTTGAATGTTTGACTAATCTCCGTATTAGCATCGATTTTGCTCTTACTTGTGACATGCTTTCAATAGGTTTTAAACTCCGACACTACAGGTAAGAGAGAAAATAAGTCAGAAAGACTATCAGGAACCTACGACTTGGCCTGTTTTAGGTCTAGTTTGGCATGACTTATTTAATATTCAAGTCAAGTCAAAGCCTTTTAAAAAGCCTTTTTTAATCAAAAAGGTCAAGCTTAGACCTTTAAAAATGTCTGTATTAATCTGATAGGCTAGCCTATATATATATATATATATATTAGATTAAAAGTTTATATCACGTAGATTATAATTATAAAATTTCACATTAATTTGAAATTATTTTATGATTTATTAATATACATCATGATTAAGGTAATATAAACTTTTAAAATATATGAAAATATGAACTACATGATTATATTTTTATTGTTATTCAATTTTTTCAAAATTTGACACAGCATAATAAATAATTGTGATTTAACGATTAAATCGATAAAAAGTTTACTCACTAAGTTTAATTGGTCACTTTAAGCATCTTGTTTCAGGTTCAATCCTTAGGGCGACAGTTGGGAAGAATATCCACTTCATGTGTCTGACCGTATTCCGTATGATTAGTTTCTTGTTTTCCGGACAAAAACATACTAGTTTTCACCAAAAACAATAAAAAAAAATTAAGTCTTAAGTCGGTCTCAATTGATCCCTTCTTCTTTCTCACAACTGAAAGGCCTTATTGCAACTGCCTCTCTCAGAGTAAAGCTTGCAGAGGAGAGCGCGGCAGCCATACCAAGCCACCAGGCACCAAGGCTTTGGCTTTAAGGTTAACATTTTGGGCTTCAAAAGTACTCCCGATCCAATTGATAGACATAGAGGTTTAAAAGTAAATCCTTTGTGTTGTGTTGTATTGGATTGGTTGCTTGAACATTAAAAAATATCTTTATTGGTACCATACTTGATACTACCATGTATTCAAGCATTGGCAGTATTCATTTGTGCTTAATTACATAGATATTGTTGAGTGTAATTCAATTTTTGTATTAGAAGATCAATTGTAATGCAGTACACTACCTAATCAGTGTGGGGCCTACATAAAGATTATAAAAGCAAGTTGCCATAATGAAATAAGTAGATGTAATAACTCCATTTTACTTTTATCTTTCTCCTTTTCTCTATTATTCCTCAACCTCTTTTCTGGTCAAAGTCGTGTGAGAGCAATTTTGCACTAACAGTGGTATCTAGAGATTTCTTCGATTTGGGACCTGTGCACGTGAGAAGGTGACATTGTGTGGAGCTTCAAGGCATCTAAGGAAGTGAGTCATGACTGGCTCTAGTGGTTCATTCCCAGCTAACCTGCCTGTTCTTGATGGCAAGAACTTTGAGAAGTAGTGCATTCAGATGAGGGTCATCTTTGGTTTCCAAGAGGTGCTGGAAATTGTAAAAGGTGGCATTCAAGAATTGGGGGAGAATTCAACTGAAGCACAAAAGTCAGCTTACAAGGAGGCAAAGAAGAAGGATTGTAAAGCCCTCTTCTTGATCCATCAATGTGTGGATCCAGCGAATTTTGAGAAGATAGTCGCTGCTAACTCGGCGAAGGAGGCCTGGGATATCTTAAATACATCCTATGCTGGTGCAGATAAAGTCAAGAAAGTGAGGTTGCAGTCCCTACACAGGCAGTAGGAATTGCTAGTGATGAATGATCAAGAAACCATAGCTGAGTATTTTACCTGTGTTCAAACTCTTGTCAATTTGATGAAGACATGTGGTGAAAAGCTTACAGATCAACAAATTGTAGAAAAGGTGTTGAGAACCTTGACACCTCGGTTTGATCACATAGTTGTAGCAATTGAAGAATCCAAAGATCTAGAAACCTTTAAGGTGGAGGAGTTGTAGAGTTCTCTTGAAGCTCATGAACAAAGACTCATTGAAAGAAATAGTGAGAGAGTTGCTAAACAAGCACTGCAGGCACAAAACCACTCGAAAGAATGATGGAGAAAGTAGCAAGAACAAGAAGGGCAAGGGAAAATGGAAGAACAACAAGTGGAAGAGTTCTAGAGCATGCCCAAGCAATGTCTTAGGGCAGAATAATAATGAAGGCAATTACAAGAAGAATGGAGGCCGCAACAAGTTTGCTAAGAAGAAATTCAACAAGAAAGGGATTCAGTGCTATAATTGTCAAAAGTGATGACATTTTGCTGATGAATGCAGAAGCAAGGGAGGGCAAGATAACGAAGATGAAGCTCAGCTTGCACATGATAAGGATTCTGATTCTGACCATCTGTTGTTGATGGCGACCACCAAATCTGAAGGTGATTCTTTTGATCATTGGTATTTAGACAGAGGTTGTTCAAACCACATGACTGGAAGAAAGGAATGGTTTATCGATCTCAATCAGAATGTAAAAAGCAAAGTGAGATTTGTTGATAATTTAGTGATCACAACTGAAGGTATTGGAAAGGTGATGATCAAGAGGAAGGATGGAGTGAAGGCCTGCATTACAAATGTTCTTTATGTTCCTAATATGAAGAACAATTTATTAAGTCTAGGACAATTGGTGAGTCTGCAACTCAATCAGATGAAGGTTTTTGATGCTCACAGGAGACTGATCCTGAAAGCTCCTTTGTCAAAGAATAAGACTTTCAAGATTGGGATCCAAGTACTTGAATAGAAGTGCTTTGGTGCTGTTCTAAGTTATGTGAACTGGATGTGGCACTATAGATTTGGGCATCTAAATTTCATAAGTCTTGACCTGCTGCAGTGTAAGAAGATGGTACAAGGCCTTCCTGAGATAAAACAATCACAGCAGGTGTGTGAGGATTGCTGTGTAAGTAAGCAGCCTCGAAATGCATTCAAGAATAAAGCTCATCTTAGATCAAATGACAAGCTAGATGTGATCTATTTTGATGTGTGTGGGCCATTTGAAACTCAGTCTCTTGGAGGTAACAATTATTTTGTTTATTTCATTTATGAATATACAAGGATGACGTGGATCTATTTGATAAGAAGGAAGAGTGAGGTGCTGACAGTATTCAAAAAGTTTAAATTGATGTGTGAAAAGCAAAGTGGCAAGGCAATTAAGGTGTTTAGAACTGATGGAGGAGGGGAATATCCTTCACATGATTTTCAGAGGTATTGTGATGAAGAAGGAATAATCCACGAGGTAACTGCTCCTTATACTCCCCAACACAATAGGGTTGCTAAAAGAAGAAATAGAACCATTCTAAACATGGCTAGAAGCATGCTGAAAGGTAGGAAATTGCCCAAGTATTTTTGGGGAGAAGTTGTGTCAACAGCTTGCTTCATTTTAAATAGGTGTCCTACAAATAGTTTGCAAGGGATCACACCAGAGGAAGTCTGGTCAGGAAGGAAGCCAGATGTGTCTCATTTCATAATTTTTGGCTCTCTGCTTCAAGCATATACCAAAACAAGTGAGGAAGAAGCTGGATGATAGGAGTGAACAAATGATTTTCCTCGAATATCACCCAACTAGAGCCTACAAATTGTATGATCCAAAAGCCAAGAAGGTTATAATAAGTAGGGATGTGATTGTGGATGAAACCAGATGGTGGATTTGGGAAGAGAGTGATGCCAAAACCAATGTAATGGTAGGACTGAATGATGATCAATCTTGTGAATCTGAACCAGTAACTGTGATTCAGCCCCAAAGACCACAAAGGAGCAGACAACTACCTCAAAGATTGAATGACTATGAGATCCTGCCTGGTACATCTATGACTGAAGAAGGGGATTTGATCCACTTGGCTTTATTTACAGAATTTGAACCTGTGACTTTCAAGGAAGCAATTAGAGATGAGAGATGGGTGGCTGCTATGAAAGAAGAGCTGGACTCAATTGAAAAAAATCATACTTGGGAGCTAGTTTCATTACCTCAAACAGAAGAGGCCTATTGCTGTGAAATGGGTTTACAAGATGAAAATGAAGCCGGATAGATCTATAGCAAAGTACAAGGCCAGATTAGTGGCCAAGGGTTTTCTACAAAAGGCAGGAGTAGATTATCAGGAAGTTTTTGCAACAGTAGCCAGATTGGAGACTATTCGATTGGTGATAGCAATTGCAAGTTACAAGAAATGGTTCCTTCACCAATTAGATGTCAAGTCAGCATTTTTGAATGGACCACTGGATGAAGAGGTCTATGTCAACCAGCCACCTCGATTTGAAGTAAATGGAGAGGATGAGAAAGTTTATAGACTCAAGAAAGCTTTATATGGTCCAAAGCAGGCTCCCAAGGCATGGAACAAGAGAATTGACTCTTTTCTAATGCAGCAAGGCTTTCTAAAGTGTACAAGTGAGTATGGAGTCTATACTCGAGCTTCTCACACTGCTGATATGATAATTGTGTGCCTGTATGTTGATGATTTGTTGATAACAGGAAGTAATGAGGAAGAAATCGCTGACTTTAAAGGTAGTATTTGAAATGTCTGATTTAGGGAAGCTATCCTATTTTCTGGGAATGGAATTTGTTCCAACAAGTAAGGGAATTTTCATGCACCAGAAAAAGTATGCTACTGACATTTTGAAGAGGTTTAATATGTTCAATTGTAATCCAGTATCAACTCCTGCTGAAATTGGTACAAAGCTGATCAGAGATGAAAATGAAGACTTTGTAGATGAAACAAAGTATAGACAAATGGTTGGATCACTGAGATTCTTGTGTAACACTAGACCAGACTTGGCTTATGGAGCTGGCTTAATAAGCAGATTCATGGAGAAGCCAAGAACATTTCACTATGCAGCAGCTAAGCAGATACTGAGCTATATCAAAGGGACAATTGATTTTGGACTGTTATTTCCAAATAATTTGCAGTGTAAAAATGCAGAAATGGTTGGATACACAGACTCTGATTGGTGTGGAGATAAAGAGGACCGAAAGAGTACAACTGGTTATGTTTTTATGTGCTGCAATGGATCGATTTCATGGTGTTCCAAGAAGCAGAATGTGGTGGCACTGTCTTCTGGCGAAGCTGAATACATAGCTGCATCTTTGGGAGCTTGTCAAGCACTGTGGCTTGAAACTTTGTTGAAAGAGATGAACCTGAAAGCAGCTAGACCTATGAAGTTACGGATTGACAACAAGTCAGCAATCAATTTGGCAAAGAATCCAGTTGCTCAAGGGAGGAGTAAACATATAGAGACCCGATTTCATTTCTTGAGAGATCAAGTAAATAAAAGGAATTTGGAGCTGGAGTACTGCAACACTGAAGACCAAATCGCATACATATTCACAAAACCGTTGAAGGCAGACAGATTTCGAAGTCTGAGAGACAAATTAGGAATATTATCTTTAGCTAATCTGAATTAAGGGGGTGTGTTGAGTGTAATTCAGTTTTTGTATTAGAAGATCAGTTGTAATGCATTACGCTACCTAATCGGTGTGGGACCTACATAAAGCCTATAAAAGTAAGTCGTCATAATGAAATAAGTAGATGTAATAATTCCATTCTGCTTTTATCTTTCCCCTTTTCTCTATTATTCCTCATCGGCTTTTCTGGTCAAAGCCGTGTGAAAGCAATTTTGCACTAACAGATATTGTATACCCAATACTCATTTCAAAGCCTATTCTATTGCTTGACAGAGATGCCATGCCAAGCACCTGTGAACTTAATTAGATGCATTATTTTATTTATTTTATCTATTTATTTACTTGTTTGCTTGCTTTAATTGTTCAATGAAAAGAATCTATTCATTGGCGATCATTAGCTGGTTGAATGACAAACGATTTTTAATTCGCTTGAGTTGTTGTTGCTGATCAAGGTTTTATGTTGAAAACAATTTTTCCAGTCATATAATTTGGAGTAATGTTAGTGTCACAAATTACAATTACAATGGTGGAGTCACGAAAAATCACAACCACCTTTTGCATATCTAATTGCTAGAAAGTACGGACACTTCAAAATAGTCACCGTGTCGGTGTTCGATACTTTTCGGATACTTTTGGATACTCCTAATTTACATTCTTCAATTTTTAACTTTTATTTTTTGAATTTTTGTACTAATACAAGTGAGATACTACAATAATTACATGTTCTCATTGAGAGAGTATTCCAATAGCTGATGGTGATTTATAGAAACGTAATCTTTTGTCCTGTAAAAATCTACTAATGATTTTCCAACAGGTAAAACAATAAAATACTAACAAAGTCAGCTTGGCACCTATGCGATCAATAGTACAATAGAGTGAGAACTGGGAAATATGTTTCAAAATTGAGAAACTGTAACGCATGGTACTAGCCAGCAAATCACTTAGTTTTAGGATAATGATCGAGTTTATAGCGTAAACAAGGTGCATGCATCTTAATGTTTCATCAACACATTAATATGGAAAAGTGTTATAATATTAATGTGAAAAGCAGTGATAATAGCTTAAACCATTTAGTCATCAAGTTTGGACACGTTCTGTGGCTTTCGAGCGGGATTGTGGTCATGTTCAGGTGTTGAGCTTGATCTAAATGGATGTGAAAAACTCCCACTTCCCAGTGATGTGATAGCTATTTGTGCCAATAAAGCAAGAACAAAATAGTTTATTTTCTATCTGCATATGCCAAATAGGAATGATAAGCCGCAAGAAGCATGTAAACGAACTTGGTATAATGCTTATGAGTATTGTGGCATTAGCAACTAAGTTGATTATTTTCATCATAGTCCATAATCTTATAGTTCAAGTCATGATATAATGCCCCTGTTTCTATTGTAAATATTGGAATGCCATGTATGATACATATCAGTAATTAAATAATATTTAAGATATGTAGCTGATTGACACTTTAGATTCCATATCTGGGTCTGGCATATAAATTTAAATGTGTTAATGAGGGAATGCATTCTATATTATGTATATTTTCAATTTTGGTTCAGCATATCTGAGGGCGTTTCCACTTTACTGGTTCAGCACCTTCTATATTCTATATATCTGTGTTGCCACTCACTATTGATTATGGTTAGAAGCATCTGTGTAATACAACCTATATTTATTGTGCAGAAAACTGCAAGAAGTGGTCTTCATATCCTACTTGGAGACGTTTGTGCTTTAACAGTTGTGGTTTTCTTCCACTTTGTAAGTACATCATGTATCTTCCTTTTGGTCACTAGGATATGTTTGAGAGATTTGATTCAGTTTTGATTAGCATGTGGCTTGATTAAGCTTTTGAAATGAGTGAAAATAAAATAGGATTCTGACTGTATCTTTCGGTTTAAGTTCAATCACCTAGGGACTTTGAATAAGTGAATGAATGCTAAAGCTTGTACGAACAGGAATGAAAGTTCCACTTCTTCCACACGGACCTCTAAGCTGCTTCACCCAGATAATGAAATAAAACTCCAATTTGCATTGATATTCCTAGATGAGATATCTACCAGTACTTGTGACTGTATATTTTTAAACCATTGTTGTGTTAATTCACAACAGTTTTGTTTCCAAAATTTCCCCAATCCCTACCCTACCCTACCCTCATTAAGATGGTAGAAAGCTTTGCTCTACAAACCTTAAAACAAACATACCAGTCAACTGAAACAGAAATTTTACAGCAGCAAGTATGACATCAGCCACAGTGGCCCAACTAAGAAGATTCCTAAGCCACTGCGTTTGCACTCTGCAGATCGTAGAGTTGGAATATTATTATTTGTGAACAAGTCTCTTGCTTGATTCACTGCTCATGAATTGTACATTAGTAGCAGTAGGATAATCATTCGGTAGTATAATCATCTTGTGGATACTAAAAGCAGAGAGTAATACAGGTACTACTATTCAGGTTGAATTATTTAATATATTTAATAGATTTTTAAATATTTATTATAAAATTAACAATTAATAAATAATTCACAACTTACTTTAAATACTAAACTCATCAACTCCCTTCAATCTTTCATGAAGCAAAGTTATTTTAGTTTTCATTTCTTTTTTTATTTTATTTTTATTCACCGTGATCCTTGATTTCATGACTAGCAAAGTAGCAATGGATGTTGACATGTTGTGGAATCTGGAGCTGTTGAAAAATATGGATGAAGCAGGGGAAAGCAGAGAAAGGTCTATTTTCAAAGATATTAGACGTTATTTCTGTGAATACTGTGGCATCTGTAGGTCCAAGAAGACCCTAATTACCTCCCATATCAATTCTCACCACAAGGTCTGTCCTGAAAAATCTAATCTTGTTCAAGCAAAGTTATGTAGTTTGATGGGTATTTGGTTTTTCTGTTGGAATTGAATTGCTCTGTTTTAGATCAAGCCTAACGGGTTTCATAGTTTTTGATGGGATGTGATATGATGCTACTCTAAAAGGAATTATGTCAAAGAGAAAACTTTATAAGCATGAATCTCTTTAAGTTAGATGGTATTGAGCATTTTTAGGTTTAAGAGCACCCACACATCCCAAATCGTTTGGCTCCAATTTTACCTTCCTCTCTCTAACTTAAATATGTAATTATATGTGGTTATGTTGTTGACTTTTTGTGTCTTTTAGGAGGAAGTGGAAAAAGCAATAATTGAAAGAGATCATGAAGCAGAGGGTATAAAGCCCAACACTTGCGAGCAATGTGGTGCTAGTTTCAAAAAACATGCCTACTTGTTGCAGCACATGCAAAGCCATTTGCTTGAGGTATTTACTGAATTATAAACATGATTGGATTTCCTGTATATTAGGGCTTTTGAATTTGTGTGGTTTAAAATTTATTTGTATAGATTTTGTTCAATAGGATATTTTTGTTTGGATGGTCCATTGCACGAGGCTTCCACCATTGCGGGGTCTGGGAGGGTCAAATGTATGCAGCCTTATCCCTGTGAACGGAGCTGAATAGGATGTTTCCTTGATCAGAACGGGTGAAATATGGAACAAAATATGTGGAAATTATCTGCTTTATGTTTGAACGGGTCCCATAAACTGTGAACAATATTAGTTTGCTGAAAGAAATAGCTATGTCTTAAGACTTGATGATATTAGTTGTTGCATCAACTGAAGATATATATTTTTGCAGGAAAGTAATTTGTAAGATACTAAAATCAATGGAAAATTAATGATGTTATTGTGTGAAGCATTGGATCCCAGACAAAGAACTCCAAAATGCGTGAGGCAGCATGTTGGGACTTGATGGATCGGTAATTCAGTATCAAGTAGGGAGACCTCCTGTGAAGCTCCATCAAGGATGCCTCATTCACGCTCTGTTCAAAATGAGGCTGGCAGTTTGTTCACCTAGGTCTTGTTCTTGTTAATGCAAATTGATACTCATTAGTTTTTTGGTTTCTAGCTTTAACACTTTTTTTAATGGTTCCAGAGGTCATATGTGTGCATTGTTGATGATTGTCAGGCAAGTTACAGAAGAAAGGATCACTTGACTCGTCACCTTCTACAGCATGAAAGGAAAACTTTTCAATGTCCAATTGAGAACTGGAACCTTGACTTCTCTTTCCAATGCAAAATGACCAGACATGTCAAGGAATTTCTTGATGAGAATTCTCCCTCTTAAGTGTTGAAAGTCAGAAGCAGTATGTGTGCCCAGAAATTGGCTGTGGAAAGGTTTTCAAATTTGCATCAAAGCTACAAAAGCATAAAGATTCTCATGGCAAGTTTCCGTCCTTTTGATTTTCTGTATTAGTTACCAAATTTTCCATGTGATGTTTGTAAAGTGGTCCTTTATTGAGAGTTCTGAAAAGATGTTGTGCACAATTTTGAAGAAAGCTTTTATTCTGCAGTTAAGCTGGAGTCTGTGGATGTAGTGTGCTTAGAGTCAGGTTGTATGAAACACTTCACTAATGTCCAGTGCCTTAAAGCCCATATTAAATCCTGCCATCAATATGTGACCTGTGACACTTGTGGGACTATGCAACTGAAGAAGAATATTAAGCACCACCTCCGCATGCATGAAACCAGCAGTTCTTCAGAGGCGTTTCAATGTGAATTTAAGGGTTGTGGCCACAGATTCTCAAGTGTAAGACACCCTTAGTCTTAAAACTGTTTAATGAACATTCTAACTGAATTCCCAATTTAGTTACAATTTGAACTTGCTTTTAATTTACTCTCTTGTGGTTATGCATCAACAGAAATCTAATCATTGTAAGCATGTTAAGGTTGTGCACTTTGAAGACAAACCTCTTGTGTGTAGCTTTCCTGATTGTGGCATGAGATTTGCTTACAAACACGTTAGAGATAAACATGAAAAAACTGGGACACATGTTTTTACCATTGTAAGTTCTTTTGCCTTTCTATTCTAGTGGTTTAAAAAAATCCCTGATAGCTTAACATTTGCATTAATATACTCATTAAAATTTCCTTGGTACAGGGGGATTTTGAAAAAGCTGATGAACAGTTCAGGTCAAGGCCACGGGGAGGGAAGAAGAGAAAGTGTCCTACAGTTGAAATGTTAGTTAGGAAGAGAGTTTCCCCACCTAGTCAATTGGAGAACTGGTTACTTATGCAGGATACTGAGAATAGTGAGAAGTTGCATTGAGCTTTGAGTGCCCTTACCCTGCCCCTAAATAAAAAGTAGATAAAAGCTAGATTTAATGCGTTGACATGTTTCCACTGTGCATTGAGTAGAATTTATATTATATTTAGGATTAGCGATATAAGATTAGGACAATAATGTATAGTGATGATTGCTACACCTCGTATATATGTATAAAAAATCATATGAAGTTATGTGTTTACAAGGGAGCCTTCTACTTTGCACTTAAAACATTATTTTCATCCATATTTCTAATTTACCGGTTAATTTACTGCATATAACCGGTGTTTGTCCTTTTAACTTAATTATTTTTAAACCCTTATATATCAATTTATTTACATTTTAGTGCCAGTTTCTAAGTTTAAAATTCTAACTATTTTTTTTTCCATTAATGAAAGAGATAATTTATAATTTGTAATTTTATATTTTTTTATCAAGATTCCTATTTTCATAATTTTATATTTTTACATTAATAATTTAAAATAATTTAATATATATATGATTTCTTTTTGTAATAATTTTCAAATATTAATATTTCATTACTGCTTGGTTTTTTTAATAATTTTAAATTTTGCTCCATTTATAATTTTAAATTTATTTCTTGATCCCTTTTGGGACTCGTAATCCCATAAAGGACTAGTTAGCAAAAACATTTAAAAATAAATAAATTTCTAATGAAGACGGGCTATAATTGTAGTTAATTCCTTTTTTAGGTTCATCTTCAATGCTGGAAATTCCACACAGATGAGTTGTTTGTTGTTTTTTTTTGTTGGTTGTTGATGTTGGAAAATGAACGTCTTCAATAGAAGTCTCTGGAATTTCTCTTGTGCTTCGTCTCTTTCTTTTATGACTTTGTTAAGCAAATTCTTATTCTCACTCATTCTCCACACCATTCCCTCTCTCTCCCTCTGCGCTATTAGATCACGTGTCCCTGCACTCGATGCCTTCTATTTCTCATATCCTCCCCACCAATGCCTGATCTGAGCCATTTCCCTCCATCATTTCTTTTGGTAATACTCACTTGCCCTTTGACTTCGTCGGTCTCTGTTGCAAATCCAAGCGGCACAAGCGAATAATGAGGACCTCTTCTATGGGTTTAGATATCAAATAATATTTGCAACTTAATGGGTTTAGATATAAATAAAATCAATATGTGGACTAAAAGAATTTACAAAAATTTGAGGATTTTTTTGCAAATAAGTTTAACTGGCTCATCAACCGATTTGGTATCAAATTTCAACCATCAAATTATTATCATTATTTGATTATTCTTAATCAATGATTTATATTAACCGGTACCTATTTTTTTTAAGTGTATATTAGACAAATCCGTCTACAACAGATTCAATAGTAGCCAATCTAGGCGTACTGGTGTCACCAATTTTAACACCACTGCTCATGCTTACCAACTAGTTTCGGAAGGGATAGAGATGCTCTCCGTGATACTTTGACTTTGGTTTACCTGATGTTATCCAAGTAATCAAAGGCGAAGGGTATCATTTTACTTAAAGAAAGGCACTAACAATAAAAAAATAGAAAAATATATTATTAGCTTACAAGAAATTCTCATATAAATTAACCATTTCATATTAAAAATAAAACATTAAAATGTTAAGTAATATAGCATGATAATAAGTTTTAAACTTGCCAAAATATTATATTAATATAAATTTTAATTGCCAAAGGTAGATAGAATAAAAACAAAAAAAGTTTAAGTGTTTTCAGTGACATAGAATTCTATGACAGGAAATTAAAACAGAACATCCAACAGATATATTATAGACAAAATACAAAGCATTGAGAACCAAAATAAAATCAATAAAAAAAAACCCAGTTAAAGTGGTATGGAAACTACAGAACAATAAAACAGAAATAAAAAAACAAGTTTATTGATAAGAAGTACAAAAAAGATGAAGAAAACAAATTGAAAATAAAGTAAGACTAAAAAAACAAAGCACATGCTTATCTGTAGTGGAAAAAAAAAACTCATAAATAAGAGTGTTTCTATCCCAGACAAAACCAAAACATCTTAAAAATAGTAGAAAGAACACAACAAAAAAGAAGGTACTTTCTCTTGGCAGTAGCTGAATTAGCTTGAGAGGTGACTTTTATCTCCTTGTTTTTGACTTTTTGCAAAACTCTAATATTTTAATTAAATTTTAATTATCTCTTTGTTTTATATGAAACCTGAAGTTTTCATGGGCTAGGTTTGGCAAACCTACTTTCCATTAGCCAAGCACTCGTATGGAAGGCCTCTGCATATAGAAGAAGCATTGTTAAGGCAAGAGAGGGTCTTAAAGCGTGCTTCTTAGGGTCTTTAACTACACTGGTTTGATGGCTGATTCTCTCCAGTCTTCACTCCCCTTCCCTTCTTACCCCAAAACTTCTTGACAGTAATTATAGAAAAATTCTACATACCATGTATACAAGGCCATGTAAAACCCCTGGCTTTTCGAACTTTGCATTCAGAAACAGCCAAAACTAGCCTAGATTAGAGATGTTGCTCATCTCTGTGCTTGCATAACGTTCGATGGCTATAACAGATGTTTCCCAACTTATTACAGTTTTTTTATTCATTACTTTAATATATAATTTTTTGTTTTAAAAAACTTTCTGCCTTGGGTGTATGTATATTTTATCCAAAAACTTACTTATGGGCTTTAGTTATCAAAATAAGACAATTTGACTCGTCATGGATAGACATGTTACAGGTTAGGCTGGATAAATTTTGTTTTATCAGTGGCTGTCACTTTACGAGTTTGTTTGGATTAAGAGAAAAATAAAAGGAAGTAGGAAAAACAGAAGTAGAATAGAAAATAAGTAAATTTTTAAATTGTTTGGATTAAGAGAATTATGAGAGAAATAGAAAAAAAAAGAAAATTAAATTTTATTGTAAATACATATTTGTCTTTATTTATTTATTTATAAAACAATAAAGAAATGATATATTAGACAAATTTCTATCTCTACTCATTTCTTCTCACTTTTGGTTTGTTTGTTTTGAGAGAAATAGAGAAAAAAGAATTATAAGAGAAATTGGAAAGTTCTCTTGTTCATTTAAAGGAGAAATAGAGAAGAAAAAAAATAATAGTCCTACAACTTTTTCATTTTCTCTCCTAAAGTGAAAAGAAATAGAGAAGAAATGGGTAGGGGTGAAAATTTGACTAATATACCCTTCTTTTTGTTGTTTTATAAATAAATAAATATGGACAAATATGTATTTACAACAAAATTTAATTTTCTTTTTTTCTTAATTCTCTTAATCCAAACAACTTAAAAATCTACTCATTTTTTGCTCTATTTTTCTTTTTTCTGTTTCTTTCTACTCTATTTCTTTCCACTCTATTTCTTTCCTAATCTAAACAAAGCCTTTATGAGAGAAATAAAAAAGTTAAGGGACCCATTACTTTTTTTCTTTCTTCTCTATTTCTCTTCTAACCAAACAAGATACTAGAACTATTTCTTTTCTATTTCTCTCTTCTTTAACTCTCTCTTCCTCATTTCTCTAAAAAAAACAAAGCCTAAAAGTTAGGATGGTCTTCTAAAGTTAAGAGTGTATTTTAAAAAATAAAATATATAATGATAATCGTTAATATAAAAAATTAATGAGTTAGATTATTGTATATGTATAATTTATTATACATGTATTTATATTTTATAAAATTATTAATTATTAATTTTTTATTAATGATTATTATTTTATACTTTAACTTTTAAAGTATACTTAAAATATAAATAGTCGAGAAGTTGAATGAGTAGTATATCTAACTAGTTAAAAAATAAGAAATATAAAGCACAAGTAAAATTGATCAGCTTGCGTGATGGGTTCTTTTTATTTTATTTATTTTTTAATACGGGATCGGTTCATTTAATCTATATATTGCCTTGTTTATATATATATATATATAGATATATATATATATATATAATTTAAATAGGGATGCAAAGCTAATATATTCTAATAATGTTAACTTACATTTCAATATGATGAGTGGTAATTAAGTGATTCTAATTTTAAATATCAGGTTAAATATTTGATTTTTAGAGTCATTATTGTTAGGAATGTTTATAACTATTATATTATAAAATATAAACAAGATTAATCTCATATATAATTACGTTTGTGCTTCAAACTAAAAATAAATAAATAATGGGACAAGTGTAAAAGGAAATTCCAATTCTTAATGACCTATCAACTGTGACAATTTTTTTTAAAGTTACAAAGAAGGTTCAAAGATTTCGTGTGTATGTTTGAAAAAGATTAATTTTTTTTATAATAAATTTTTTTCTTATAAAGTTGTTTTGTGTAAAATTTGTCATATTTAGTTAAAATGTGTAAAATTAATTATAAATATATTTTTTCATACATTAAAAATCATTTTTAAAAAAAAATTTTATTTTGAGTATTTTTATTATGTGATTTTAATTTATTTAAAAAGTTTTAGTTAATAAATATTCTTTTACACTTAATTAAATAATTTTTTTAATTATTTCATACATTTTTTAATAATTTAATACATAAAAATAATTTTTTATATAATTTAAATAAAAAAATTATTTTAAAATCGATTACCTTAATATATTTAAACATAAATTAATAAGTTGTTTTGGAAGTCATTTTCATAAAAAAAAATTACATATAAATTATTAAGTTTAAAAAAAATGGGATCCAAGCCCCTCACCTCGTATGAGGAATATGAAATCCAAGTCGAGGCGTCACCTCTTATGACGTGCCGCCCTTGATTAAAGAAAAATTCTTATGTACTTTAAATATTAACTATATTATTTTAATAGAAATATAATTGTAAATACTACATAAATACACATGTAATTAAATTAAATTTAAAATATTATATAGCAACATTTAAATTAAATCTAACTCTTAAAAAATTGTTAGAATACTTAAATATTTTTCTTAAGAATTTAATTTCAATTTACTGTAATTTTACATTGTCATTCAATCATGTGCTGACATATCATTTAAAGAGTTAGACTTTTTAAGTATTTGTTGTAATAGTCAAACTCTTTTAATGATTTGGCAACACATAATTGAATAATAGTGTATTTTACAGTAAAGATAAATCAAAATTAAACTCTTTCCCTAATTAATGGACGTCCAAGCATACCATTACCAGGTCAAGTGCTCATGAAGTTTTAAAATATTTTTGACTGTAGAATTCCCAACTTGACTACTTAACCATGGCTTTTTTTTCCTCGTTGGTGCAAATGGAACGTAAATTCCTTCTTTTGTGCAGTTCTTAAATTATTTTTCAATTTAATGTAAAATGTACAATATTTTGTAAAAAAATCGTGGCTAAGAACTACAATTACGACAGGTAATGATTAAAAGTACACGACTTAAAGGAGTCACTGAAACTCATTTTTTTTTTTAAATATAAAAATTTAAACGAGTCATAGCAATTTAAATAAATTAATAAATAATAAATAACTCTACAAAGAAAGGCAAACACCATCAAATGCTAATCTTTTTCTTTTTTTTTTGTCTTTTTATCTCTTTAATCTTATCATCCTAATAAAATTATGACAACTAAACAAAAAATAAGAAAATTGTGTAATATTTTTATATAATTATCAGTATTTTATCAAGGAAACCATAAAAATTTAAAAAATGGGGAAGATTTAAATCCTTTTTTTTTTGGGGTGATAAAGATTTAAATCCTCTTATCAAGACTGTAACCCGTTCTCTTTTCTTCAATGTGTTAATTTGTATTTTTCTTTTTACTCATTTTTCCTCTTTCTTTGATATACTCTCTTCCAATGCCTCTATTTTTTTGGCCCCCGGTCTACTAATTATTTAAGGCCTCCCTGGCTACTCTGTAGGCTTAACGTGTTCTTCCCTATTTACAATTTTATTATTGCGTAGTCTTAACAGATATACTATCAATAGTATCGAAGATGTATTGTTCTCCAGATAACAGAAAATAGAACTGCTACATATACGTCCTCCAATAAATAATATTATAGGTGGGTATTGCAAGGCCAAATTTCTTGTAATGTAACATTGATGATTTGTTATATGACATATCCATTCCTTATTATCCTGTCCTTCAAATTCAAAGTAAAAAAATACGAGTACCATTAAAACTTAAAAAATGAATGAATAGGCATATTAATTCATAGATATTACTTCTAATTTTCATTTTAAAAATACCCATGAAGCACAACATTCAAACTACCATCCGAACTTCTCACTAGATAATAATAATAATAATAATAATACTTTTAATCCAAGTCCAATGAAAATACTTTCTTCAATCCTAGTTAAACTAAAAATTATGCATGGTTATTTAAAGAAAAACAATAAGTTAAAAATAGCTTTATCTATTTCATTTAGAAGCACAATGTTCCACCATAAATTGCTTTTTAATCCAAGTCAAATGAAAATATTTTCTTCAATTTCTAATTCTTTTTTTCAGTTTTAAATTTATGGACAGGCGTGCTTTTTTTAATTTTATTTTAAGGAGAAAGGCTATTTCAATAAATGTGAACAATTGCATTTAGATTCAGCAGTTGTGCATTTAGCTTTTCTTCAAATAGACACACATAGAGAGAAAGGGGAAATGAGAGAGAGACACACAAATACAAAACCAATTGCACCCATTTGTACCATGCATCACACTATACACAATGCCATGCTACTATATGTGACTGTTCACATACAACAAACAACCCCAAAAGGCATTACCCCATCCAAAGAAGAAAAACAAAGAGCAAAGAAACATAGTCCCAACAAGGAAACTAGAACTTCATGACATTTAAGGAAGACAACAAGAACAAGTGCAGTGAACAAAAAATTAAGGATTATCAGACATGAGTCCCATGAGCACCACCCTTGTGCATTGGTTCTCCGGTGGTTGCCCCTCCCACACCGTAGTCAGTTTCACGGTACCCAGGACCGTACCTGCTGCTGTAGAGCCCTGCATGGATCAGCAACAGGTACAGAAGCTGTGTGAATGTGAGGATGAATATGAAGGCCTCCACTACCCTTAGCCTCCACCCTCTATGCCCTCCAATGTTTATCTGCTTGCAAGCCAATCTGTGTCATTTACACAGAGATAGAGTATTAGTCATTCACCCTCATTAAAAAAAGAAAAAAGAAAAAAGAAAAAAATGGCTCTACAAATTAAGTGCTTAATTATTCTTTGTTTACCCAAAGGCTAGAGCAGTCACAGCCCAAGCAATGATTGATGTAACTCCTGCAGCTGCTAAACTGTCACTCCTCCACGTCCTGAGGTGGTTGCCACCGAAAATTTTCGATACGATGCCGAGAACGGCTGCTAGTATGGAGAAGATCAAGAAGAACATGGTCGCACCATTTCCTCCAAAACCTGAAAAAAAAAAGGGTCATTTTATAGTGTGATAACTTGTATTGTTTACAATCATTTTTTCAAATTTTGAATGTGTAAGGTGCTCTTTTGTTACTAAATCAAACCACTGTTATTTTTGCAAATTCTTGAGTTAAAAAATGAGGTTAGAAAAAGGAAGAGCTATTACTTTCCTTTAGATGAATCAATCAATTAGTAAATGTGTATGATAGAGAGTATAAAGGGTGAAGGAGAGATAGAGAGGGAAAGGGGACTTACTGGGATGATGGGTTTGGCCATTGATGAACCTGTTGAGACACCAACTAGCAAAACCAAGAACAATGAAATACATGAGCAAGTTAAGAAACAGCAATGGACCTGCTACGTTCCTTCCCACTGTAGCCATACTTCGCTATTACTTTTTGCCTTCACAAACCCACCGAATTTTCTCCAAGATAAAGCAGAGAATTGAACCGATTTCCACTTCACAATCTGTGTTCTTCTACAACTCCTTCACTGTTTGGTGAAGCTGGTATTATATGAACCGATTTATACAGACCCCAAAGGTACCTTGATGATACGTGTCAAGCAACAACGTTTTGCATGTGTGCTCTCGGGTACAGGTGGTAGGACACTTGTCATGCTTTGTCTCTATGTTTCCCATAAATCTCTCTCGAAGTTTAATCAAACGGTGCATTACCCTGAAAAAGGAAACAAAAAATTAACATTCAAGTATTCAACGCTTAGCTTTGATGAATCGAGGCTTAGAGAATCGACTCATTCACTTTTAAGCTGTAAAAAATATTTCAAGTAAGTTTAACTAAAATTTAAATTATTGTAATTCAAATTCAGTTGAATTTATATGCTACTATGGTACAAATTATTCTTTTATTAATTGAAGTCTAAGTCTTATGATGCAAATAATAATTAATACTTATTAATCAAACTCCTAAAATCTCACTTTACCATTGCTGGTTCTTGAAAGATTGTTGTTGTTGAGTGGACCAGTGTGAATTTATTAAATTGAACGGTTCTGATAAGCTTATTTTGATTTGGGTATGACTTTGTTGCAGGATGGAATATCTCTTGGCTTGGACACTTTTGTGTAGAAGTTTTGTTTTTTGTTTTTTTATCTCTTTCTTTTTGTAAGATTACGAGGTGGTATTAATTTTTAATTGGGCAAAAGCTTTGTTTTGGCCCAAAAAAATGCTTTTAATGAGATTTAATCCCTTACACTTTAAATAAAATTCACGTACATAAAATTTAATTTGCCAATTAAGTCACATATTATTATTTGTAAGAATTTCGTTATAAAAATATCATTCTAATACAAATCCAATAAGTCATATTTTATGAGAGTTCAGAGTTATATGTTTTAAATTCATCTACCATCTTCGCAGCTCAGCGCAAGCATTGATGTTTCAGTAATATATTAAATTCAGAAAGTTATTCTAATAAATCAAGGTGCTACAGATTGCAGCCATTTGCAGACCGAAAGATAGATGCCTACTTCATCTCAGCTTTTTCTTTTATATGTTACTACATATGCACCTATCGCTCAGATATTTCATTTAACTACTTTATTTTAATATATAATATATTTTTCAAAGTATAAATAAATATCGGCTATAAGATTAATTAGATATTTATGCATGTCCAATTTATCTTATTTTTAGTATGCATAATTTTTATGATAATATTATATGATTCAACGGTTAGATTGGAAAAATAATAATTCTCTGAAAAGTTATTCAATGGAGTAAGTGTGCCAAGACTTACTCTTGGAGTAAGTGGATCCCACCTTATATAACATTACATATATTTATTAAAATTAATTTTTAAATAAATCATTTGCAAAACAACATTTCGGTTGAGTTGATGCATTGAAAGGTAAGTCCGATTCTAAAAAAATAGTTTAAAGTGAGAGTGAAGGAAACTAGGCTTTGAAGAGTTTCAATGGGAAGTCATGGTAATCAGAACTAAGTTATAAATAATAACGTTTAAAACAAGGACCATAGTGAGATGAAACGCACCAGAAGAGAGAATGAGATGAACCGACAGTGGGCGGCACGTCGTGAATTTCACAAGGCTGCAAGTTATGTAATGGTATGAAGAGGTAGTTGCATGATGTAGGATCAAACGCTTATATATAACAAGGGTGTACATATTATAGGCACCATTGGTAAGATTCTTAAGGGAGACGGTCACTAAATATAGTCAACAATCTCCCCTTAGTGTCACTCGGAAGATTTGAACTCATAATCTTGGTTTGATACTAATTATAGGATTAAGCACTTTTCACTAAACCAAAAATTATAACTTATGAAAATGATACAATTTTATTTGATTATAGTTTTTTAGAATCACATCAAACATTAAGGACTACACCTATTATAAGTGTCATGAGCTAAGATGTTAAGCCTAAGAATTTTAAGAGAGACGCTCATCAAATAAAACTAACACATGATATCTTTTCTTTTTAGTACATGAGAAAACAAAGAACAAAGTAACAAATAAGTCTGCCATTAAAGCTAAACTAACACCAGAAGGAAGAATCACCCAATAAGTCCAGGCTTCATCATGTTTGGCTCTCCATTTTAAGAAAATCAGCACATGATTGTATAGTAGATTTGAGAAGTAGTCTAGGTGCCTTAAGATTAGATTTATCTACTCGAAAAAACAAATAAAGCAAGTATTATTAAAGGCAAGTAGAGAAACGAAGGAAGAAAAAAAAACCAGAGCTTTGATCAAAATGGGCATCCTTTCCTACATTGGTAAAACTAACGAGCCTCAGCAGATTATTTGTCATTTTTTATTTATTTTTTTATAAAAAATAAAAATATAATTTTCACCTCAAAATATTAGATCAAGTTATGCCACTGGCGGTGGGCATGCGGTTAGGGAGGAAAAATCTAAGGAGAAGAGATGTTGGAAAAATATATGGGTAGGCAGAAACAAAATTAGAAACCTAGTTTTCAAGGGGCAAGAAATCACTCTCTTTGGAGAGTTATTTGCTCCCGCTCAAGGTTTATTAACGAGTCTAGACAATAACAATCCCAAGATACAACGAAGTCTTGTGAGGTTTTGCGATTAGCAATGTCGAAGAACTTCATCATCTATTCTTGTGTTTCTAGAATTAGAGATATTTGACAAGGAGTATGCTATTTATAAATCATCAAAAGACACCATCAAAAGAATATGTTTCAATTAAGATGTACTTTCATGAAAAGTCTTGTTCTTTTAAGAGGTATTATAACCATTAAAGAGATATGTCTTAATTAAGACACATTTTTATAAAAAGTCATATCTTAATTAAAATATACTTTTATGAAAAGTCATATTTCAATTAAAATACACTTTTATAAAGAGTCATGTCTTAAAAGTCACGTTTCTATTAAGACACGATTTCGTGAAAAATCATATTATTAAATCCATCAATAGGTGACATTGTCTCATTATTTTGATTGGACGATTGTTAAAAAATTTGCAAGAAGCTACCTTTTTATAGCAAGAGAAAGGGAAGGAAAAAGAGGAGGAAAGAGATGAAAAAGAGAAAGAGATGAAAAAAGATGAGCAACAAGATGGAGAGGAGGATGAAAGAGATGAAGAAAGATGAAGAGGAGAAAGAATGGTGTGGCATCAAGAAAAATGAGGGAGATGAAGAGAATAGAAAAAAAATGTAAAATGTGGACCTTATTAAGTGACAAATTCGAGCCTAATTCATTGTCTTACTCATTGAATTTAAAAGAATTTATTAGCAATGAATTTAAGCTTAACTCATTTATCTCAAGTTATATCTCAAATAACTTGTGAGCTTAAAGTGAGTCGAATTTGAGTAAAAAAAATATACTCGATCAAGCCTGAACTCTATATATTATATGTGAGTTGAGCCTAAATTAAGCTTGACTTGGCTCATTACAACTTGTATTGTAGAACTATAGTATAAAGCCTTGAGTCAGAGCTTGCTTATATTCAACGAACCATGGGTCCTCTTTTATAAGGGATGCTTTGGTGAGGAAGATGCATTAGGGAACTGATGTGGTAAGCTATTGTTGGTATGATTGTTAGCCTGCGTGTGCGTAGTAGTCTAGTGGCAAAGAATTCAGGAAATGGATAAGAGATTCTTGTAAATTGTTATGCCTTATGCAGATCATACACAGATTGTAAGATATGGAAGGTTGCTTGTAGAAGTTTCATTGGCGATATTGAAGACATGGGTTATGCTTTATTGTTGAAAACTTGCATATTGGGTTTGACTCTTGTCCATCCATTTGGAATATGTGTAGATCCAATTTCGATACATTTTCTTTTTATTACCAGCCATATGTGCGAGGCTGTTGAATATATGAAAGTTTCAATGTCTTCTTCTCCTTTTGAAGTTTGACGCCACTGCATGTTTGCCCATCGTTTCTTAGGGCAGGGAGCCCAAAATACCAAAAATGATATCTTTTCATGGGCTTAGATACGAACCATACTTATAAATTTCATGTCTTGACTAAAAACCTTTAAAGCATTAGATCTTTGTGTCATTCCACTTCGTTTACTACTTTTAGATGTAGGATTCTTCACTTATATTTAAATTCTCAACAATTTTTCCTCGTGTCATGTGCATGAATGTTTTGATGTCGTCTTCTTATTTCTATGTTTGATGCTACTGCGTGTCTGTGAACCATTTGTTAGGTTAGGGGGCCCAAAACATCATAAATATCTTCTTTCATGGACTTAGAGATGAAACATACTAATGAATACATTACTTTTTAACCAAAAATCTTAATGCATTGGGCCAATAGGTCATTCTACTCATGATCCCCACTTAATTAATTTATTTTAGATGTGGACTTCTTTGCTTTTCCTTAAATTCTCAACACAATTGTTGTTTCGCTTGTTGTACCTTTCTCAGCAGATCCATAAATCTGTCATGGTTAGATTGGAACCCCAATTATATTTTTTGCTTCCATTATAAAAAAATACAAATATTAAAATTCTTAACAAAATTTTAGAAACTGATTGAATATAATTATTTGTCCGGTCAAATTCTCAAAACCTGTAATATGTATTATAAATTAATTAATCTTCAAATTTTATGCTAGAATGATAATTTTGTTCTTGCCTTAATTTTAGGGGAATGAGAATTCCTTTATTTGGTACAAAAATGGTCATAGAATGATCATTCCATTTAAAACCATGATTCTACAGAAATAGGAATCGTCATTTCTCTCTTAAAGGCGAGAATGACTATTCCTAACAGGTTAGAATGATGAAATTTTTTTCATTTCCTAACTTAGTATCAAACATCCTTTTTTTTGTTTGATAAACATTTGTGCCTCTTTTGAAAAAAAATGTAATTTCTTTTGTCTACTCTAATTTTAATACAAAAAAAGTATTTTTTTTTATCAATTCACTTAATTAGTTAATTCATTTCAAGGAATGTGAATTTTATGGCACAGATTATCATTGTACTTTATTTGCACAATTTTATAAAGTATAATTTTTTGTATTTTTTTAACAAAATTATTTATGTCATTTTGTTATGATTTTTATTCAATTCTATAGTGATTTTGTGTACTATACATAATATGAAAAAATTGTTATTTTATTCTAAAAACAGTTAAACAATGAAAAAAAAATTCATTCAATTTACCCTATTGCATTTTTATTACTATTTTTTGTTGATAATCGAGGCTCCTATTTTTAAAAATTAATTATGTATATGAAGCTTATTACAATTTACCCTTGAGAATGGCTGACCTCATTTTTTTTCTTTATTTTTAGACAAGTTTTACAAATTATGCTTAGTTAGAAACAACTTTTTTTTTCTTTTCAATTGCTAAACTGGTAAAACAGCAATTATTATTCCATGTGATGAGGTAATCGGGAAAAAAAATGTCCCAATTTGTATAGAGTCATAAAAGATTTTTCCTCTTAAAGTGAAAATATTAGTCATGAACATAATTGTATGAACTGGACCAACTTAGCTGGCAGGACATGGAAATAGGTGACCGACTTCTTTACTGTCGTCGATTTATTTTATTTTATTTTTTGTAAAAAGCCAATCAAAATTTGATTAAATTGGCATAAAATTGAAAAGTTGATCGATCAAGTGAAACCTAATTAGGAAGTCATGAAAGGGGACAAGTAGGGGCTTTGGTTCTACAACCACCGTTCTATTTTCAAATATAGCTATAGTTTTAATATAAAAGAAAAATAGGCCTTTACAATCACTATCTTTTTATTGGCTCGTATTGTACTAAAAATCAAAATAGTAATTGGGCTGATAAGTTTATATTTTATAGGTTCATCTACTAATTTAGAAATGAGTTTTTATGCTAAAAGTAAGACACACACATAAATAAAGAGAGAAAATTTAAAAAAGAAGTTGCAGCAAACTCACATTAGTGAAAAAGAGAGATTGATTTAATCATAGATGAATTTTATGATATTAAATAACTATAGTACAAAATCATCTTCCATATCTTTGAGGAAAATTTTGGCATTGATTGAATCATAAATAAATTTATTATATTAAATAGCATCGTGCTCAGCTTCAATAAATAGATGATATATTTAATCTTGAAATTAATTTTTTTATTTAAACATCTTGACTTATATAATTTTGACCAAGTTAGTAATTAATTTCTAGATCCATCCCTGAATGTAAGTGCCATTATTTGATCTCATCATAAGCCTAAGGAAGAAAAATCAAAACAAAAACTTAGAAAAGTACTGAAAGATATGGAAGCTTCGTGTTTTTCTAAAATAGAAGTACCTAATAAAATCGGAGGTTTTTAACATCCTCTAACATAATGTTGGTGTTTCATTCACTAGCAATTGTAATTGGCTATCACAAGTATGAAATGATGAAAATATATTTTAATTTCAAAGTGTATGGCGTTATCCTCTTTAGTTGGATTAGTACGTTGGTTTTTAACTAAAACATGCATGTCGATGAAGTAATATGAGTAATAAATTTAATATTTAAAAATTTAAATAATTTAAATGATTTAAATAATTAACAAATCTATGAATTAAGTATTCACTTAACTTATGTAAAATAATAATTATGCATATAGTCTCATAACAATAAATAATTATTTTATTTTTAAAACATTAAAACATTAATTTAATTTAATTTAATAAAATTCAATTTTTTTCTTAATTAGTCAATATTAAAATTTCAAATTTATTATTATATTATACTATTAAATTATTTAAAGCCAAATGTACACACTATTCACAATAATAAATTGCTCCACTTAATCATACATTTAATCACGTTGTCTAAGAATCTTATACCTTTAAAGGGTGAAATACTAGGGTATATGCTGACTCAATGTGTAGGCCAACACGCGTGGGTTGGTTATGACTCCGAGCTTAATGCTCATTGATTCAAGCCTTAAGCTTGTCAGATTAATAATATGCCCACAAGGTGGGTGCTCGTTTTGTTTTAGTTCTGCCTAGTGAGTTCTCCCTTATGAGTTGCCTTTTTTTTTTAATGAATTATGTTATGTTCTGAATTGCTATAAATTGTCCAGTTTATCTGTCTTACTTGAAAAGATATTATTTTTACATATGATATTTTTATTTGTATATGAAACATTTGTGTGTTGCTTGTCCTATTTATGTTATAGTAAGTAGTAATTGGTTACTAAGTTGTAAACTTACCCAAATTGTTGTTATATCTTTTTCAGATAAGGGAAAAGATATAGCATCTAGTTCAAACCCATTTTCAGTAAAGTGACATCTTCTTTTGGTGTCCCCACACTTGTCCTGTGGATGAGTTCTGTTGATGTTATTTTTAATTTGACTTGATTTTATAGTGGTGCTCTATTATTTACAAGCAGGATCTCCTCCTGTTACTAAGCTCATTTTGCTTATAATTATTTTTAGCATTTGAGAATAGTATGCTTAAACCACATATTGTTGTTTTGAGTTGATATTGCTACTATCAGGTCTGATTTGAATTTTAATGAAATCCATTTGATTTTTTTTTTATCATAGTGAACTTGGAATTTGGACTCTGGCTTATTGTTGGGATGTTCTAGTTTTAAGAGAGACTCTGCCCAATTTTTCATAATTTTTTTTATATGTCTTCCTTTGAGTATGATATATAATCTATAGGCTTCCTATGTTGGCTAATCAATTACTAAGCTATAACATGGGTAGTAAAGTACATCAAAGGGGCAGCAGGCAAAGTTCTATTCTTCCTACTAGATCTGATTTCTATCTCAAGGCATTCACTAACTTTGATTGGGCAGGATGTGTGGACTCAAGGAGGTCTATAACTGGGTTTTGTGTATTCCTTGAGAAATCTCTCTTCTATTGGAAATTTTAAAAAAGCAAATCACAATGTTTAAGTCCCCTTTTGGGGTTGAATACAGGGTCATGGCCAACACTACTTGTGAGTTGGAATGACTCACATACATCCTTAATGACCTTTAAGTTCTCTTTACTCAACCAACTCTTCTTTACTATGATAGCCGGTTAGTCATGCACATTGCATCCAATCCAACCTTTCACGAAAGAGCCAAACACATTGAATTGGATTGCCATCTTGTTTGTGAAAAACTTCACAATGGCTCAATCCATTTACTGCCTATCTCCACCACCAATCAGCTAGCTGATATTTTTATGAAGCCTCATTAGGACTTCTCCTTTTCATCATATAAACTCCAAGCTGGGTCTTGTGGATATCCATTCCCCAACTTGCGGGAGGCTAATACATATGTCAAGCAATCACATTAATTACAACGTTGAAGATCACACTCCACATGTAGAAGGTCCTACTTGAAGCTGAGTTGCTTAGTTTAATAGCTAATCTGATGTATCAGTTAATAGATATTGGTAGTTAGTAGTTAGCTTTTAGCTAGTCAATTTGTTTGTTATGCTGAGCTGGCAATTAGTTTGCTGAGTTGTCAAGTAGTTGTAACTAACTGATACTTCATCAATGTGTATAAATTATCAGTTTCAATCATCAATGAAACATAACACAAATTTCCAAATTCATTTCTTCATACATGGTTTCAAAGCCAGAGCAAGAGAGGATCTCAACAGCGTCGAGGATGGTAGAAAATGAGAAGGAAGACATAGAGAGAGATGGTGATGATTTGAGTTTCTAACACGATGGTAGAAAATGAGAAGGAAGACAGAGAGAGATAGTGATGATTTGAGTTTCTAACACGAGAGTAATGCTCCAAGCAATTAAAGGTAACGAGTGAGGAAGGTAAATCTAAAATCCGCCATCTAAATTGCTTCAAGCATCAATTAACGACAACGAATACGTGTTATACGATAGGTGATGATGACTGAAAATTAAAATATAAAAATCAAAGCGATTGAATTTGTCCACATGAGAAAAATTTTAAAATTAAAAATTCAAATAAAAATATTTAGATATTAAAAAAAATGAAATACAAATACGAAATGTGGAATAGTGACTTAGTTAAAATAATAAAAACAATAAAACAATAAATTTTATAAAAAAAAAACCTTGGAAAATTAGAACAAAAGAAAATACTAAAACAACTAAAATAAAAGAATAAAAAAGTGAACATAAAAACTTAAAATATATAATTGAATATAAAATCTAAAAATAAAATGATTCCATTAAAAATGTAAAATAACAAATAAAAATAATGGAATTCATGAAAAAAATCATTTTTTTAATATTTGGTCTAATTTAAAAATCATAACAAGTTTTCATTTTATAATTCTTAAAAAATATTTCATGTTTTTTGAGTGACTTTTAAATAATCCATTATATCAAAAATTATTTAGCAAAAATTACACATTAGTTTCAAATAAATTTAGGATATTGTAACAAAGTCAAACTTTTGTCTTTTAACTTATAATACAAGTATCACTTAAAAAAATTTAATCATAAATTAATTTTTATACAAAATGAATGGTGCATAGAAAATGGTGAATCCTTTTCCTTAATTGGTGAATGGAAAACGTTGCCAGTAAAATTTCTTTCTTTCAAATTTGTGTTTCTTTATCTTCTTCTCCACCAACTTGTTGTTCTTCTTCCTATATTGATCGTGTTCGTGATCTTTGTCTTCTTAAACGTTGGAAGGTTTGAACTTGGAAACAGGGACCCTATATTGTACTAAGAATTCAAAAAATGTCTTCATTGGCTTTTTCTCTTTTGACTTTCGACTCACCTTTTGCTTTATTGTCCTTCGTTTTTTTTGTTTTTTGTTTTTTTCCTCTTGTCTTTTGCTTTCATATGATTTTTAACTTTTTCCTCTTATGTTACGAACATGTTAGACTTAAACTAATTGGGTTTACGTTGTCTTTTGCCTTTCTCCCGATCAAACCGTTGAATCGGTGACCTGTTTCTTTGATTGGTTTGACGTCTTGTTAGGATTATATAATTATGGTCACGAGAGAGGAAAAAAATGAAATAATTTTAAGATTTAATTTTAATTCACTATCAGTGTAAAAAAATTTTATACTGTCATCTAATCATGTGTTGATATATTATTAAAAGAGTTAGACTTTTTAGGTGATTGTTGTGATAATCAAACTTTTTTAATGATTTGATAATACATAATTAGATGACAGTGTAAATTTTTTTTATACCGACGATAAATCAAAATTAAACTCATAATTTTAAAGAAGATTTAAAAAAAAACTTTGAAATTACTATCATTTAAGAATTATTTACTAAAATACGTTAATTTAAAATGATTGTGCCTTTACCAAAGGCAACTTCTGACTAGATAAAGCTATTTTTTTAAAAGGAAGTTCAGGAGTCTCCTAGGCCAGTTATGAGTTCTCACATAAAATTATTAACTAATTTTATTTTTAAAATTTAATTAAAAAACAAAGAATCCAAAATTGTACTCGTGGATTTGAACAGGTGGTTTCAACCTTCGACCTCTGTGGTGCACTAAATATACAATTTATTTTCAAAAACATTCAACCGATTCTATCTATTGCACTTACACGCTTACACATTGTTTTCAATGATAAAACATGTTAAAAATGGAACCTTAGCCCTTATTTTCATGCACATTTAATCATAATGCATTTGAGTGAAAAAATCATGATTTTCTATTCATAGAACTTATTGTCATTTCATTTGTGGGTCTATTTTTTTTAGTACATTTGTGGGTCTATTTAAAATCATGTAGGGTGCCATCATTTTAAATTAGCATTAATCATAGTTTAACATAATCTTCTTGACTTACGTAACTTTCAAATCTATGCCATTTTATACATACAATCATAATACATCCATTGTTCAATATAATCAAATCTCAGAGGAGAATTTTGTCCTTTGGTCCTCTATTAAACCTCAATAAATAATTGAATTCACAACATTCAACTATTTAAACTCAATCAATGAACAATCATCAAGTTTAATATAAGATAGTTAGGTGCCTTTGCTCATCGTGAAATTTTACACAATGTAACATAACGTACATTCCCATAAACAACATACTACATTTTCATATTGAAAGACAAAGATTTAGTCCATCAAAACCAATTAAAATAGTAGCTAACTTACCACAATTATGTTTCTTGCTCAATTTGATTATATGATATCTTGAGGCTTGTTATGATGAAATTGTGTTTTATATGAGGTTTCGCCTTTTTTTTTTTTTGTAGTTGTAAATTGTATTTCTTTTAAAAGTATCAGTAAACTAATTCTATCAAATTAGCACATTTGTAAGTATTGTATCTAATGAATAACAACATTTAAAAAGCAATGGTTTCATATTAATGTTACATCACAACCAAATTTGATATTGTTAACACCCTAAGACAGACACAAAAGGCACGCTATAGGCACGAATAGCTAACATCAGCCATATACTTGACATCATCTTCATCTTGAAGTTTGAAAGTTCTATACTTGATATGATGAACTACAGATATAAGAAATATATACTTAACGTCATCCCTTCTTTAATTTCTTTCTCCCAATTCGACTCTTACATGTATCTTTGCTTTCAAACTCTCTAATGTAATGTTTTAATGCCCATGAAAGTTCTAAGGTCAAAACTAAGGAAACTCATTTATCACTTCTAATATTTTGGTCATTATGAGTGTTCTGCCACAAGTTTCGACTTACTGATCCCGTGTTTCAAGTACAAATTTTTTAGAATGAATTTGATTTATAAATGAAATTCTTTTTTGGAGAGTTATAAAATAAGAATTTATTGGATTTTAAAATTTTTTTTATTTAAGTTGTGTCTTTTTATAAATCCATTCAAATTTGATTGAATTTGATTTGATTTTCATTTTAATTGTTAGAATTGTTAATTTTGTCCTTATTTGTTCACCCATTCTACCTTTTCTAATTAAGTTTAATAAAGTAAAACTATTAAAACAAAATGAATTTTATTATTTTTAAGATATTCTAAACATAAAAATTGACTTACAAATCAATTCAAACACTATTATATAATGATTTTGAAATATGAGAATTGATTTCTAAATCAAATCAAATACAATTCATTTTTAATGACACAATGTATAATAAATAAACACGAACAATTTCTTTCTCATCCTAAGTAACAAAGTTGAAAATTAATATTGTTTGATATAAGCTATTATGAAAATTACCACACGACAATATCTTAAATATATTTGACACATAAAAGTCAAACAAATTATATTAAAATCTTTTCAAAAGTTTGAAGTAGAGAAACATGGTACCTTTAGTTACCAAATATCCATATTGACTTGCAAACTTTTACGCATTATGATATTCACACTGAGTTTTTTCTCCATCTAACAAAATTAAAACACAAATAAAATTAATAAAAATGAATGAATGAATGAGAGTGAGACTGATGAAAATGTTTCCCTCTGCCCTCTCTTATATAGACAAAAAGAGAGTCACTGATACCTACAGCTAATTTTTTTTTTAAATAATAAAAATTATAATCAAAAGCCACTTTCAATAAAAACGACTTCTAATTATAAAATGCAATATTCTTAAAAACAAGTCTAAAAAGTTGCTTTTGCTAAATACATTTTACTTATTAAATAAAATTTTTTAAAATTTATTTGGAAATTATTTTTATTGAAAATTACATTTGAATCTTTTTAATTTTTAGAGATACTTTCATGTTATGAGAAGTTGCCTTAAAACAAAGGTGACTTCTGACAAAATTTATAATCAGCTTATTTATGTAAGACTCGTAACTTAAGTGACATCAAGGTTGTCAAAATGGGCCAATTGATTCAGCCCTGCATATAGAGTTGGGCTTCAGTTTCAAACAGAAATAAATAAATAAAAAAGAAAATTTATCTGAATTTAAAAGTTAAAACTAATACATTCGTGGTCTGATTTCACGAAAATGCTTTGCTTTCGTGATATTTTATTTTATTTACTACAATTTCCCTAAATAAAAACCCAGATTAGGTAAGACACACCCTGGCTTCCTTTCTTGCACTTTTTCACCTTTCTTACAAAAACAAAGATGCACTTTCAGTTCTACTACTTCAAAACACCAAATTAATTCAAACCAAGATTCTTCTTTTGTCTCTCTCCTCCTTCTCCCTCACCTCTCTTCTTCACCACCTCCAAGTCCAATCCCTCCAATGTAATAATAAACCATACCCAACCCTCTCTTTCCCTTCCCTTCCCTTCCCTCCCCTCCCTTCCCTTTCCTTTCTCATGGATTCTCTCCTCTCATCTCAAAACCCCAACAATCTCTTCCCTCCCCCACCCCCCGGCATCACCACCACCACCACCACCACCACCAATGCTACAACCACAACCCCCAAAACCCCATTCTCATTCCCATTCCCAACCCCAATATTAGTACCCAAGCTCGAACCTTTTGACGAATGGCTCGCGACCCAGAACCCCCAAAACCACCAACAACCCAACAACCCCATTTTTTCAACTCCTCCACCCGATTCCTTATCTGGGTCTCCCTCTCACCACACCCTTTTCCTTCAAACCCCACCTGCAGGTCCACCTGCACCCGCAGGTGCCTCCTCCGACGAAAACAACTTGTACTCCGAGTTCAACCGTGTCTCCGACCTCGTCCGCGCCGCCTTGGCGCAGCGATTCGCGGCGCAGCAATTCGCCGACGCCATTTCCGACCCCAATTCGCTCGCCATTGTCGCCGTGCCGGAGCACGGCGACCAGGTTTCTCCCCCGCCGCCTCGCCGGAGCCGCCTCAAGGAGCTGGTTCGTGTCACCGATCTCGCCGTCAAGGACCGGCGGCATTTTCGCGACGTGGTGAGGAGGACGAGGATGATCTACGATTCGTTACGTGTGTTAGCAACTGCGGAGGAAGAGAAGAGAGGTGATTTGGTGAATGGGAGAAGGCTGAGAGGTGATTTGAGGGCTTCCACTTTGATGAGAAATTGTGGTTTGTGGCTGAATCGTGATAAGAGGATAGTTGGTGCTGTTCCTGGGGTTTGCATTGGTGATGTGTTCCTTTATAGGATGGAATTGTGTGTGGTTGGTTTGCATGGTCAGACACAAGCTGGAATTGATTATCTTCCTGCTAGCATGAGCTCAAATGGGGAGCCAGTAGCTACTAGTGTTATAGTTTCTGGTGGGTATGAGGATGATAAGGATGAAGGTGATGTGATAATATACTCTGGTCATGGTGGGCAAGATAAGCATTCAAGGCAAGTTTTTCATCAGAAGTTGGAAGGAGGGAACCTTGCTATGGAAAGAAGTATGCATTATGGGATTGAAGTTAGGGTTATTAGAGGGATTAGGTGTGAGGGAACTTCTTCGACTTCGGGTAAGGTTTATGTTTATGATGGATTGTATAGAATTCTTGATTGTTGGTTTGATGTGGGTAAGTCTGGTTTTGGTGTTTATAAGTATAAACTTTGGAGAATTGATGGGCAAGCGAAAATGGGTAGTTTGATTCTTAAGGAAGCTCATATGCTTAGGAAAGATCCTTTGAGTTTTAAACCCATGTGCTGTTTGTCTCTTGATATTTCAAACAAGAAGGAGAGTGTTGCTGTTCGGCTTTTTAATGACATAGATCGAAATCACGATCCTCTTTGTTATGAGTATCTTACAAGGACTAATTTTCCGCAATTTGTATTTCATCAAAGTGGGAAAGCTACGGGTTGTGATTGCGTAGACGGTTGTGTTGATGGCTGCTTTTGTGCTATGAAAAATGGAGGCGAGTTTCCTTATAATCAAAATGGGATTCTCTTGAGAGGGAAGCCTATAATTTTTGAATGTGGCCCTTTTTGCCGTTGTCCTCCTCATTGTCGGAATCGTGTTACACAAAAGGGGTTGAAAAATACGTTGGAAGTGTTTAGGTCTAGGGAAACAGGCTGGGGAGTTAGGTCCTTGGACCTTATTAGTGCTGGTGCTTTTATATGTGAGTATACGGGGGTTGTTCTGACTAGGGAGCAAGCGCAAATTTTGACAATGAACGGTGATACATTGATATATCCAAGTCGGTTTTCTGACAGGTGGACAGAATGGGGGGATTTATCTCTGATAGACTCTAATTATGTGCGTCCATCATATCCATCAATTCCTCCTTTAGATTTTTCTATGGATGTGTCAAGAATGAGGAATGTTGCTTGCTATATGAGTCATAGTTCAACTCCAAATGTGTTGGTTCAGTTTGTTCTGTATGATCACAATAATTTGATGTTCCCTCACCTTATGCTATTTGCAATGGAGAACATCCCTCCAATGAGAGAGCTCAGTCTTGATTATGGGGTAGCTGATGAGTGGACAGGCAAGCTCTCTATATGTAACTGAATGATTTTGACAGGTTCATACACATTATAATATGCTGAAGCTGAGTTTTGGGCATGATTCACTGAGGTAAAGCCAAGGTCTTTCATTTAACTTATTTGTATTCACCATTTTCTTCCATTTAATTACATCTTGCTTTTCTCTGGTACTTTGTCCAATCTCCAATGTAAACCCTGTTGATTATATGAGTTCTAGGCATATTATTTCTTGTAAACTACTAAATATTGTGGTCTTTCTAACATCCACGTGTACTTTAGATGATGGAAAGTTTAATATTTATAACGAGGTTGAGGATGGACATACTGTGTTTTAATATCTTATTATAGTCTGCTTTGCAAACTGATTAGTATCATGGTTGCTCTGATATATGAGCCTTCTATGTAGTTTCTGCTAGCTCCAGCAGTCCAGATCTGTTTGTCTGTATCTGTTTTCTCTGTTTACATTCCATCTGTCATTTTTTGCTGCTATTTTTGTTGAACATATACTCTTAAAACTTGTCTTGCATAACTAAATATTCCCTTACTGAGGTTCATCCTTTCCAAGTTCAGTTTCTTCGCCAAATGAATCATGTTATTTACAGTCATATCATATTATGCATTATGAATTACTCAATTCTAATACCTGTAATCACTACTTTAATTTTGAATTGCCTCTAACAACAGAGACTGTGCGCTGATTTGGCGATCATTATGGGGGAAGTGTATTTAACTGTTGAACTTGGTTCTTTGTTAATTGTTTGTGGAATAATGAGTCCAACCTTTTCTTTGTACTCATTATAGAAATAAAATGAAGTGTCAAAAGAATTTTTTTGGCAATGACAAAGGGATGATTTGTAAATTTGCAATAACAAAAAATGTGTCTTGATAAGGTAAACTGTAAACTGTAAACTGTAAACTGCAAACCTAAAGCTTTTGCTTTGTGGTTATTCTAATTTCCCATTTACGTAGAAGCTTAATTATATGGTATGTGGGTATTAGATATATGGAAAATTTGTAGTCTCGATGTTGATTTATCTAAACCAGCATTGGGAGTTTGAGTTTTTCTACACATATATCATACCCAAATATCATATAAATAAATTTGTAAGTACTTGAGAAATTAGAATGACCACATACCAAACAGCTTATGGGGTTTGATTTTCAATTCATAGGCTTTGGATACATTATGGGCTTTTTTATTTGATTCTTACTTTTTATTTTTTTTTCCTATTTTTCAAAATTATGTACTAGAATACGCTTATTTTGGTACACAGCGGGAAGTCGCCTTGGGTGGGGATGACTTCCCACCATAATTTTTCAAATTTTTAAAACTCTAGATGTTGGGCGACTTCCCAACACAATTATTTTTAAAAAACCTAATAAACTATTATGCACTATAAGTGAATGGTGCATATAAGTGCCAGCACGCGCCTTGCGCGCACCACACTGCTTGCATGAGAGCCCTGCACGCAACATTATCCCATTAGGTGGGTCGGCTACATGGATTAATCGGCACCAATGGGCTCTATCAAAGACCAAAATATTCAGTAAAACCATTTAGAACAAGGTCTTTTTTATTGGCTTATGTTAGAGATAAAAATCCCTAAACCTTAATAGCTTAATTAGGTGGATGCCTAAGAGGCTAAGAATGATTTTATATCTCTAACAATGTTTCCTAATGTTTCCATAGGTCTTCCTCTACCCCTTTTAATTGGACTATCTTCCATCTAATCCACTTTTCTCATTGGAGACTTTATTGGTCTTCTTCTTACATGACAAAACCACCTTAGGTGAGTTTTTTGTCGTCTTCTACTCAATAGGTGCTACTCCAACTTTCTCTCGGATACATTTGTTCCTAATCTTATCTTTTTCTTGTATGCCCACTCACCACATCACCATCCTCATCTCTGCTACACTTATTTTTTTTATCTTGCTGGCACTTCAATGCTCAACATTGACTACCGTAGAGCATCGCTGCTCTTATATCTATTTGGTAGAGTTTTTCTTCGAGTTTAATAGGCCCTATGCGATGAAAAATTATGCCTGAACCGTTTTTCTATTTCATCCCCCCAACTTGAATTCTATGGGTGACATCCCTATCAATCTCCCTATCATTTTGTAAAAATGGATCCAATATGCCTAAATCTTGTAACTTGTGGTATGATGTGATCTCCAATTTTCACTTCCAAAACATTGCTAACTCATGTCTTATTATAATAGTTACGTTGACTATGTTCAATTCCACCTCAGATTCCTGCATTAAATGGAAATGTGGAATTAAGTATTTTACAGTAGCCATATTTTGTCCATGCCTGCTTAAATGTGTATACTAGTAGAATAAGTTATACATTCTGTTTTTATATTGGATTTAATATTTAGCTTACTGATGAGAGTCTGTATCATATTTTTTCATATCTTTGTAAGCGCTCCAATTATGAACTCTTTGATGACCATAATGTGAAGCTTCGGCTTGCATAAAAAGCGCATTTGTTGCCATATTCCACAACAGCTGAAGGATGGCCATTAGGTTCAAGTAATTTTCAGAAACAGTTAATTTATGGTCTTGAAATGTGCTTTGATAGCTGTTGGATTTCATCCTGCCCCACTTCCCATTGGTTTTCTTTCGTAGGTTGTCTTGATCTGGGATTTTGCAGTTTCTTTTACGTTTGCTCCTTTCAAGCTAGATCAATGCTTTTAATAAGTACTAAACTAATTAATAGCATTAAATATTGATATGGATCTGTAAAAGATCAACATAGAAATTAATTGTTAGTTTATGTCATGGTCTGATATATTTTCTTTTATGTTTTGCTGAACAGATAACATTATGCACTAGTTAATTGAAAATGTTTCCAGTTTGTATTAAGGGAAAATGCATACTTTGGGCTTTTGGAAAATAGGCGCCTTAACTTTCAATTTTGGCAATTATAACCCAGTTGAATTTTGAAAAATGTTTCAATAGCCATTTTTATCTATTTTTTTTCGTCAATTCATATTCGAACCACCCATAACGTGACTACTTTCAAACACCAATTCTTTCATTGTTTATTAAAAAAATATACATACTTAGTGTTATGAACTATGTTTTAGGTTATAAGTGTTAAGGGTAGTTTAGTCATTTTCCTTTTTATTATGTAATAATTTGTTACTTATAAGTGTAGCCATTATCTCCTCTCTCTCTCTCCCTTGTGCGCATCCCTCCTTTTTCAACACTTAGAAACTATATTTTGGTTATAATAATCCCCCTTTATATTATGTATGAAATATGGGGTGGGCTTAGTAATATATGTAATTAACCTAGTATAAATGGCTCTTAGGACTTTGTATTAAGCTGTTTTATGTTATATTTTCAGATTTGGAGTGGTTTCTAACCCTAGATCACTAATTCTCTTGTTCCAATTTTAATTTTCCCTACTCTTAACCAAACCACCTTAGGCAAGTTTCTGCCATCTTCTACTCAATAGGTGTTACTCCAACTTTCTCTCAGATACAGTTGTTCCTTATCTTATCTTTTTCTTGTATGTCCACTCACCACATCAGCATTCTCATTTCCGCTACACTTATTTTTTGATCTTGCTGGCACTTCATTGCTCAGCATTCACCACTGTAGAGCATTGCTGCTCTTATAGCTATTTGGTAGAGTTTTTCTTTAATAGGCCCTTTGCGATGAAAATTTATGCCTGAAGCATTTTTATATTTCATCCCCCCAGCTTGAATTCTATGTGTGACATCCTTATCAGTCTCCCTATCATTTCGTAATATGGATCCAATATGCCTAAATCTTGTAACTTGTGGTATGATGTGATCTCCAATTTTCACTTCCAAAACATTGCTAACTAAGTAAAATACCTTTTGTTTTAAGTATTATTGTTTTTTGTGAATATGATAAGAGTTTTATGGGTCAAAATCATTGATTTATTATATCTGTTTATTAGGGGAAGTTTGTTGAACATATGTCACGGAAGCAAGCTAGTACTTGAGAAAGTTACAAATACGATATATCACCAAAATACCTATTATCTTTAACAACTTCCCCCAATAAACAGATATAATAACTCTCTATCAGCCCAGTGCACGAGGATATTTCTATAAGCTTACATTAAATAATTTTTTGTTATGAAATAATTGACTAAATATCTTAGAAATATAGATGGCAATTTACTAATTATGTCTTTCTGCTACAAGATGTGCAATTTAAGGTGTTAATGACCAAAATCTTACCTCCAATAATGTGGGTAGTCAACAGAGAAGATCAAGTAAGGGTGGAACAAGAACAAAATTAAAATAATTGAAATTGAACAAGCATACATAAATTTAAATTATCATGTAAGATATTCAAAAGATTAAGGTCATTGAGATTATTGCTAAATAGATTCATTTGTCTAATATGATACGGATTCCTTAGATGATGGGGCAGACTAATGGAAGGTGCCATTACATGTTCCCTCTTTTTAATCTCATTTTGATCGTTAGCAACATCATAGTCCATTTGCCTCCATTTTTGCTTGGTACAAAATCAATCATCTGTATAATTTGAGAGACAGTTACAAATGGTAGTGTTAGAATATCTCAGAATATTTTCAGTGTATCTTAGAATATTTTAGAATATCTTTAAAATATCTTAGAAGATATTTAGAATATATTGTGGAATCAATTAGTCCTCTAATTGAGGAAGCAATCTTAGGAGTTGTTTCCTAATTTCATTATGTTTCCTTATTTGATTAAGGTTAGGAGTTTATTTTATTAGTGGGCTTGGGCATACACTAGTACTTGACCTAATTATTAGTATAAATAGGTGGTAATGCTTTGTACATACCATCTCAATCAATCTCATATTATTCATTAGCCTCCTTTCTCTCTTTCCCTCCTTCCCTACCTAAACCTTATAATTTCAACGGGTAGCATTCTTGTTCTGATTAAATGACTATTAAATATATAGTTCTTTTCACTCAAGTTAGTACTTAATAATGACAAAAGAGGCTACTAATCACTATCTCCTATTGAATTTTCACATTTACTTTTCCTCCTTTACTAGAACTAAAGCTTATCTGCTCTAGCATTCTGTATCTAATCATTCAGTGTCTTCATTAAGTGCATTTCCTATTATGTTAAGTATTAAGTTTGATTTCATATGCAGTTCAAGGCTACTGAGGTGGGTAGCTCTTATTTCTTTTATGTTGTGTAGTCATTAAGTTGTATATTTTTTATTGTTGCAGACTTGCAGTACAATTATTTGCAAATTTATGAATTATGTTTAATACAATTCTTCATAGATTGTCTTTTAGATTTATATAAGTTCTAGATAAGATACCTTTGGTCCAGAATCACGGCTTGTAGTTGCGTTTTCCTAGTTTTCCTCAAGGTTGCTAGGTTATTATAACACTTACGTTGACTATATTGAGTTCCACCTCAGATTCCTGCATTTAATGCAAATGTGGAATTAAGTTTTTTAGAGTAGCCAGTATTTTGTCCATGCCTACTTAAATGTGTATACTAGTAGAATAAGTTCTACATTCTGCTCTTATTTTGGATTTAATATTTAGCTTACTGATGAGAGCAAGTCTGTATCATTATTTTCATATCTTCGTAATCGCTCCAATTATGAGCTCTTTGATGACCATAATGTGAATCTTCAACTTGCATAAAAAGCGCATTTGTCGCCATATACCACAACAGCTAAGGATGGCCACTAGGTTCAAGTAATTTTCAGTAACAGTTAATTAATGTTCTTGAAATGTCATCCTGCCCCACTTCCCATCGGTTTTCTTTATTAGGTTTTCTTGATCTGGGATTTTGCAGCCTCTTTTAGGCAGGGTTGTCAATAGCGGCCGTAGCGGCCGCTATTGCGGCATAGCGGAGCGGAGCGGAGCTTGGCCGCTCCAGAATGCTCATAGCGGAGCGCTTCAATGTAGCGGCCTGGAGCGCCACAATAGCGGGCAATAGCGGACCCAATAGCGGCCATAGCGGCCGCTATTCTCCTTTTTTTTAAAAAAAAAAGGAAAAATGCCCCAAACTCCCTTTCACCATGTCTATTGGCTCTTTCAAACTAGATTGGAGCCTTATGACATTGATGACAGCAAATCATGGCTCTCTATTCTCTCCCTCTTTGCTGGTAGCAACTCCTGGAATGGCTCTATGCCTTTCTGTTCTTTGACTCACCGTCTACAGCAACTCATCGTGTGGTTCTCTGTTTTCTCTCTTGGCAGCAGCAGCAAGACATTTGAATGTCTATGGGGTCCTATGTACTCTATATCACTGTGTGCATACTCATTATATGTCTATGTTGTTCTATTGCACTTGTCTATTTTTTTTGGGTTCTAATTCTATACTCTATATCTCTCTTGCATACTTCTTTTAGATAGTCCCTTGTTTTTTCTTCCTATGTCCTACTTGTCCGCTTTCTTCGCTATAGCGGCCGCTCCGCGATCCGCTATGCCGCTATATCATTTTTGGGAGTGGCCGCTCCGCGCCGCGTTCCGCCATTAACTACTTTGCTTTTAGGTTTGCTCCTTTCAAGCTAGATCAATGCTTTTAATACCTATTAAACTAATTAACAGCATTAAATATTGATATGGATCTGTAAAATATCAACATAGAAATTTATTGTTAGTTTTTGCCATGGTCTGATATTTTTTTCTTTATGTTTTGCTGAACAGATAATATTATGAACTAGTTAATTGAAAGTGTTTCCAGTTTATATTAGGGGAAAATGCATACTTTGGGCTTTTGGTAAATAGACGCCATAACTTTCAATTTTGGCAATTAATCCTCTTGAATCTTGAAAAATGTTTCAGTAGCCACTTTTATCTTTCTTTTTTTGTCATTTCATCTTCCATTGCTTATTATGAACTATGTTTTAGGTTATAAGTATTAAGCGTAGTTTAGTCATTTTCTTTTTATTATGTACACTTGTTACTTGTTAGTATAAATATATGCAGCTTGGCCAAATCTGGCCAAGCTGCCATTCTCTCCTCACTCTCTTTCCTTGTGAGGATCCCTCCTTTTTTAACACTTAGAAATTAAATTTTGGTTACAATGATGGCGCTGAGGTTTGAACCTATGACTTCCTGCAAACTACCCAAACCCCTCACCACTAGCCCACTACTAGTAGCTTTTAGTACAAATTAGTCACAGATGTTTTTAAAAGTTGAAGGAGGTTAATTGTCAAAATTAAAAGTTGAGGGGTCTATTTGCCAAAGCCCTAAAGTTGAAGGAGGTAGTGTGGCTTTTTCCCTTTATATTATGTATGAAATATGGGGTGGGCTTAGGAAAATATATACTTAACCTAATATAAATAGCCCTTAGGACTTTGTATTCAGCTGTCTTATGTCATATTTTCAGATTTGGAGTGGTTTTTAACTCTAGATCACTAATCCTCTTGTTCCAATTTCAATTTTCCTTACTCTTAACCTTAATTCTGTAAGAAGTTGCTGCCTATCTACTTTCTCTGCTTAATGCACTTTGCCCACTAACCCACATCTGCGTTTAATTTGTATAGAACTGGCTTTTATCATAAAGCAGAGGCTTAAATGAATGATCAAGGCCATCTGCAGAAATAACAGTTCTTCTGAGATACAATCATAATGTGAACATTGCTGGTTTGAGATATTTTATCATAGATTTAAGACAAAGACACCACTAGTCTAAACTTTTGTTCATCCTACTTTGAAATTTTTACATTTGTTTTTACCACAACCGGGCCCCCAACTGAGCAGTTGGTTTTAGGTGCAGATGGTAACTACTCTATATTCTTACTAGGTAATATATGAAAACTTTTAGACTATCTTTGAAACTATGTTTAGTTGAATCATATTTGTCTTTCATCATCAGCATTGTTATTATTTTGAATTGGACCTGGATTTTACAATTTTTACTGTTTAATTTATTGTTCAAATTATTTATCCATTTATCCAGATAGTTGTGCTATTATATTCAGGCATACTGATTTGTGTTGATATTTATTTGCAGAATTTCAAAGTGATGCAGCATGACTTTTTAGAAGGTTTCAACCCCACCAATTTCCGTGGATCTGCGGAATTGCTTGCGATATGAACTCTATGTCAGGGTATCAAATTTGTTGACTTGATGTCTATTATATTGTGCTGGTTTTATCTAACTCTCGTTGGCTAGTACATGGCGCTCCTGTGTGGTGAAGAAGATGAGGAAATGGAGTTCCATGTCTGTTTACCGCAATTATTTTCTCATTTGCTGATGTCATTTGTTTGTTCATTCCTGCTATTGGGGAAGCATTTTCAATTCTTATCACCAAATGTTTTTCTTAGCAAGTAGCGCAGCTGTATTATCTTTTTTAGTTTTTGTTTTTTTGTACTTGTATATAATGTAAGTTCAAAGCTTGTACAGGGATGATATTAGTTGTTGGCAATGATATAGAATGCAGCATTTTCATTTGTTTAGAAGCAAATAAGTTAGACATCTTGTTATCCAGATTCCAAGGAATAGCCAATGCTGCTAATGGCCTTGTATGATGAAACCTATATTCCATGCATTCTTAGGAAATGATTCTGCTGAAATGGACAAGTTGGTTGTTGTAGATGACCCAATAATAGTAGCAGAACATCGCTAAAATAAGACATTGGTTTGCAATTTGCTTGAGCAGGATATCATTCATGGACAGCAGTCACAGGACAAAGCTTAGCATTTGAGTTAAAATTTGCTGAATTTGGCTGGGGGTGGAAAATAGCAAGGGTGTAAAGTATTATCATATACGTATGCAGCACAGTTCAATCACGTAGATGGATGCTTGTGATCCGTGTGTATTGCTTTTGCCACATGCCTTTGAATTTTGATCATGTTATAGTGAGTTGCCCCCTTTCTCATTGCTGAATCTATGTTCAAGGAAAAAAAATATTAGTTATTAAATCTCTGCTCTTTACATGTAAGGCACTAGTTTATGGAGCGCTAAATTATGAGTTTATTTTATTTTATTTGGTATTCATGAATTTTTATTTTATCATAATAAAGTAATATTATAATTCAGAAAATTTAGATTGACAAGACATGAACTTGGTAATTTTAGATGTTGAATTTTAGGATGAGTTTCATGGATGTCAATTTTCCTCGGGAGGAGAGCAAATGGAAGGGCGAGAGCATATGCTTTTAATGAACATGATCTTAAAGAGCTTATGCTTTCTTTGAAACTACGGTTGATTGAATCATATGAAAACTTTTATACTTTCTTTGAAACCTTTTGGTTTTATCATGTTTTCTTTTCAACTTTTCCATATATATATATATAAGTTTTCTTTGAAACTTCTTTTTGTTTTATCATATTTTCTTTTCAACTTTTCCATATATATATATATATATATTCATCAAGTGAAAAAATATTTAGGTGCTTTTCTGATCGATATCTAACTTCACAAATTCAAGTGTTTGCCATAAGGATTTTCGACAAAATCAATGGTTTAAATTTTACATAAGTGCTAATTGATACTATTTTTTTTTATCTATATCGAAAATGCATATTAATAATAGCCTAAATATAAATATTATTCATATAAAAAGTAGGTTTTTATATATTATGATGCAAGTTAACTAGAATAATTTTGTGACATTATTGATAATTTGTAAAGAGAAATTAATTAATTTGTTAATTATGATAAGCTGCAGGGTATACACTAAGGTTGTGTTTGGAATCAATTAAAAATGTATTTGAATTGAATTGAATTGATTTGATTTGATTTGATTTAAAAATCAAATTTTATGTTTGGAACTCATTATAAAAAATTGGATTTAAATTGATTTGAAAATCAATTCTTATGTTTGGAACTCATTAAAAATGAAACTGATTGGATTATTTTACTTTTTTAACCTTATATAATTGTGAATAACATTGTTAAGTTAGTTAGGTAAAATTAAAAAGTTAGTAAGGGTAAAATAGTTAATCTAAATAATTAAATTTAAAATCAAATCAAATCCACTCAAATTCAACCACATTTAATTGGATTTCTAAATACACATAACTTAAATAAAAAGAATTTCAAAATCAAATTAATTTTTATTTTTTTAACATTCCAAACACAAATTTGATTTGTAAATCAAATCAATTCTCATTTTTTTAACATTTCAAACACACTCTAAAAGGAGCAGTTATTATCATGGATATTAGAGTCATTGTGGCAGGAATTAATTGGAAAATGCCTGCAAATCAAACCGCCAGAGCAAGAGAATTGATAAAAAAAACTGAAGTAGTGAAGAGTTGGCTCAGAAAACAATGAAACCACCAATGAAATTATCCCATTTTTTTGCTTAAAAGCTTGCCATTGGATGAGCAACTCAGCAGCTCCTTACCAATACTAGGAAGTAGGAACAATCATGCGTATGTTCTCTTTTGCAATTGAAAGCTAAAAGGGTCCTCATAAGCTTAGTTGGGCCATGAAGCAAAAGAGAGGCCTATGGGCTGAAGGCAAGTCAAATTGAAGCATTTGGGCCGCATGGCTAGAGTTATGTGGCTTAAATAATTTTTCAGAAGTTTTTTTCCCCCAAAATTTCTAATTGAACAAGGATATTAGATGAGTTAGTTTTCTAGTTTAAGGTGAATTCTAATAATTGGCACAGAATCCTAGGTTGGTTGGGTTTTTATTTGAGGTAAAATTCTAATTAAGAGAGCAAGAATTCTAAAAGGAATTGAACTTTCAACTTCAATTCTAATCTCTTTTTGAAAAATTTTAGGCTTAAATAAAATATTAAGTTGAAGGATTATTAATTTGATCGCTATAAATACAGATTTGAAGTAAGGGAGCTTTTTAGAGGATTGAGAATGGGGATACGTTTTCTATTTGGAATGACCCCGGCTCCCAATGCAGAATGGGCACAAGTTTGAGAGAAATTATAACCACTGCATACATAAATACTTCATTTAATAATTAATATGTGTAAACACCTCGTACATATTGGTATATTTGCCCTATTTTACATAGGTTTCTACTGTTGTTGATAAAGAATCCAAGAACACTTGTGGAATTGATCTTTCTCACTTTTTGAAGCTACCAGATTTTGAGCCTACAGTAGCCTTTATTTCCACAATAAATACACTGGTCTGGGATCTGGGAGAGAGAACTGAGTGACAACCCTTCTCTATCTTTGGGCTATTCCAGAGGAAATTGGAGTAAAGTATGAAAAAATCTTTTTCACTTTTTGAAGCTACCAGATTTTCAGCCTACAGTAGCCTTTATTTCCACAATAAATACACTGGTCTGGGATCTGGAAGAGAGAACTGAGTGACAACCCTTCACCATCTTTGGGCTATTCCAGAGGAAATTGGAGTAAAGTATGGAAAAGGGGTTAATTCCTATTGTGAAACAGTAGTTCATTCTCTTCTAGTTGCCCCTGGGTTCAAAGGGTGTGGTTTTTTTACTTTTTATGAATGAATAAACACTTAATTTGGTACTCTAAAGATATAAGTGACATTAGTTTAATCTTTTAATAATTAGTGACATTAAATTAGTCTTTTAATGTTAATTTTTTATATTAAATTAGTATTTTTTAACATCAAATTGGTGTTTATGATATAAAATAGTCCTTTAAAAAGACTAATGTGATATCACACAATTATTAAAAGACTAAAATAATATCACTTATACCTTTAAAGAAATAATCGGTGGTACTAGACTAATGTTTTTTGGTATGTGGTTCTTTTCTATACTGATCAAGTTTGTGAAGAAACAGCTGTAGTGGCTTGCCTGATCGATGTGGAGCGCCAGGAACAAACCATGCTTTGACGGCATAGAAAGTCGTCACATGCAGCCTGTCCAGAATCCTAAACTGTGATGCTTTTATGAAACTAGATGTTGGTTGCGGATTTGATGTTGGTCATAAGTGATGGGGAAGGTTGTATCATGATGGCCACTACTGGTAGAGGTACATGTCGCAGATAATGCTCCTCAAGTGTTACTTTTCCATTGCTCTTAATGATGTTATATGGCTTTGCCAAATGATATTCTCTAATGGCTTTCTCAAGAAAAAGAAATATGAAGTAAATTTTTATGTTTATTGATATTTTGGGCCAAGTGACAATTTTTTTTTTATAAATTTTCTATTTTAAATGTGATGTGATTTTTAATCTTAAAATGTAAATTAATTGAGGTTCACACAAGCTTGTCTAGATATAATTTAATGTCAATAAAATATACAAATGTATGTACCAAAAAAATATATACAAATGTATTGATGTTATTTTTATTTTTATTTAGATAATAAAAATTAAAAGAACTTGGCCTAAAAATATTAAAAGAACTTGAAAGGTATTTTTAGATGAAAGAGTTTAGAAGGAAGGGGAGGACATAAGTAATTTTTTATTTTAAGTAAATATTCTTTTTATTTGAGAAATTTTTAAATTGAGAAAAATAAAATAAGAAATTTTCATGTACCCTTTTAATCATCCTTTATTTAATTTTATAAACATTTTAAAATTATCTCAATATAAAAATAACAAACTACTTCTTTCTTGTCTTCCCCTTAAAACTTCTCCATCCCAAACGTACTTTAAAGGAAAAGCAAAGATTGAGATAAATCTCACTAATTGTAACTTTATATTTTTGAGATAAAGTCTATTTCTATTCTAAAAAGAGACTAAATGCAAAAAATTAAAATTTGACATTATATATTAGTATAGATAAGAAAAATCAAGGCAATAAACTGATATCCATGGAGTAGAATAAACTGATATATCCTAACAATATTATGTCATGAACATACACAAGAATGTGCTGAATCTTCCGATTACATCCGATCAATATTATTTATTCTGTTAAATTTCAATTATTTTATAAAAAATTAACACTTATCCATTTATTTTGTCTCAGGGGAGATGTAGAGGCATCTCAAGCCTAGTTGCAACCGTTCAGTCAGAAAGCGTAGCAGAGAGACAGAGCCTCTAAGTGTCAACAATACATCCATGACTTCCCGTTGCAACCAGCAAAATAAGCATCCTCCAGCCACTGCAATCCGTTTCTTTAAGATTATTCTCAGAAAGAGTCTTGGAGATGGAAATCTTGTAAGCCATTAATCTTACCTTCATCTCCTTTTCTCACTGTGTTTCTCTCTCTATTCCATTAGGAAATATTAGCTAATACATCAAATATCTGGACCTTTGGCTCTATGATTTTTCTTTTTTACTTTGGGATTTTTAATGTGAGGGAGAGAATGCTGTTACATGACACTACAGAGCCATGCACATGCATGGATTGTTTTTACCTTTCCTATTTCTTCTTAGGGTAAGTGGGGAATGGAAGTTGGTTTTTCTAGCAGCATAGTTGTCTCATCAAGTGAATCTAAAGGAGCTCCATCTGTATAGGTGATTGATTATAATATGTAAGGCCAAGTGTTTGTCCATCAGTGATTATGATTAGGAAATATAAGAGAGCCATGTGTATCAGTGATTAGGAAGGGACAAGTGGAGCTTATGTCAATACATGTTAAATATCTGTTATGCTTGTGAATTTCATGATGCATTCTAATAGCATGTTCTTTACAGAAGATCCCAAACAATTTCACAAGGAAATATGGAGGTGGTCTGTCAAACCCAGTGTTTCTAAAGCCTCCAGATGGAACTGAATGGAGAGTATATTGGACTAAACATGATGGAGGGATTTGGTTTCAAAAGGGCTGGAAAGAATTTTCTAGATATTACTCTCTAGATGATGGGCATTTGGTGTTGTTTGAATACGAGGGAACTTCTCATTTTGAGGTACACATATTTGACCACATATTTGACATGAGTGCCCTTGAAATAGACTATCCTTTCCATGTTACTCAAGATGAAAAGGACAACCATGAGGAGATCAGTGATGATTCAGTTGAAATTTTAGATGAGCTACCTCCATGCCAGAAGACCAGACCGAAACCACCAATGTCATCTCCTCAACCACGTAAGAAATTGAGCACTGGCAGAACTAGAGATGTTGAAAGAAGCTCCAATCCGCAAAACTTGCCTCAGCATTCTGAAGGGACAAACTTTGAGATGCCAATAATTTCATCTGTCAAGCAAGAATTGGATGGTATGCGTTTCACGATCATTTTGTGGATTGACATTTTGAGGTCAAATGCACAACATACCCATGTTGTTCTTAAGCTGTGTTCAATTTTTCAGAGAATATGCATGGAGGAATTTTTACCACTCTATGCCCAAAAGTGGAACAGATAACTTCTACCAAAATTACTTAAGCTTTAGACAGATCCACAACTTTCTGATATAAAAATCCATCTTTTAAGCTTGTAATCTAGTCTTACTATGTTAATGGGTATTCCTTGGTGAGCTTTTGATATATATATGCATAGTTATGAATTAGCTTTTTTTTTGTTTTTCTTTTTTAAATTTTGAGTAGATAGTTTCTTATCTTGTGGTTGAAACAGAAATTTCAAATCTTGGTTCTTGGATTTTAAACCTTGTAAAAAAAGTCCAGAACATAATACCATCACAATTTTCAGAAAAATATTTGAAGAAAACGGAAGAGGTCAACCTCAAAATGCTGCAGACTGAATCCTTAAACTAACTGGTTTTGTTGACATGCCACAGATGGGAAGGCAACTCAAAGAACTTCACGGTTGATTAGTCCCCGCCCTCGCCTGGGGACAACTGGAACTCTGAAAGGAGCTAAGAAATTCACCTCAGAAAATCCCTTTTTCATAATCAATATAAAGCAAAAGTATCTGGGGAGAACCAGACCGGTAAGGTATTATTATACTTTCACCAACTGTTAGGTTCTGTTTCTGAACTTCTGATGGTGATGAAAATATAACTTGATTATGATGCAGAACTTATCAACTGTCTTCCTCAGAAAGTATTTTAATAAGAAGAAGCAGAATGTGAGGATTCAGTTTGGAGAGAAGTTGTGGCCTGTAAAGTTGCTCTATTATCCATCCAAATATACATGCATGTTCGCAGCTGGTTGGACCCTATTTGCAAAAGAAAGTAAACTGCAAGCTGGAGATGTTTGTATCTTTGAGCTCATTAACAAAGAAGATGCAGTGCTTGATGTTCATATTTTCAGAGGCCACAGTTAGGCAATCCATTAAGAGATGTTGCTTTCTGTTATTTTGTGAAGATCTATCACTTCTCTCCAATGGAATGGGTAAAATTGACCCCTTTATTCTATAGTTAATCTTTAAATATGTGAACCAAGAATGTATGTCCAGGGATTCGTAGTTATAGTATTGTTGCATGTGTTATCATTTTATGGATATAGTGTTATGTATTAATGTGTTGACTTCTTGTATCAGTCATGAAGCAATTTGATTGTTCGAGATATATTTCATTGAAACTTTTTATGCTTTACTTATATACTAACTTATTTATAATATATATATATATATATAATAAATCTACATTCTTAAAATAATAATGAAAGATAGTTATTAATAAACAATTGTTATTTTAAAGTTGTACTAACTAACAACTTGTGGCATGCATAGAATTTGTGATATTATAAACTTATTCCTTTACTTTTGGTTTCAAAAAATCCTTTCAGCTTTCTTCTTTCTCATGAACCACTGGTTGTCTATGTTAGTAAAAATATTATATATATATATATATATATATATATATATATATAAAATTTTAAAATTTATAAATTAATAAGAAAATAAAATTGATAAAGATGAATAGATATTTATATAAAAAAGAAATTAATGTGAAGATAAATTTAACAATTCATAAAAAGTTGTTAAGTTTTATATCTATGATATAAATTTTTAGGATAAAATACACATTGTCTCCTTATTTCTAGACTGTGGTATAAATCTTTCTCAATTTACTCTATTAAACTATTTTTTTGTCACTAAACTCCTTTAATATGGTTGACGTTAAATCAAACAGAAGTTAAAGTCTCTTTGAATGTAATCACTTAAGAACTCTATTTACTATTAGAAAATAAGGAGTATTGGTGGTCAAGTTGCAACGTTAACTGAGTGGGTGAGTATGTTAGGACTATTGACAGTGATTGAGTTGAAATTACTTGAAAACATGAATCAATTTTTAAGATATACGAATTGATGTTTGGTGCATGATGGAGGTTTAATAAGTGATTAAGGTGTATGCACAAGTGATTATTTACTTTTGGGCTAAGAAAACAAGAATTGGAACATAGATGACACTCAAGAAAAGAGTTCTCTGTTTGTTTTAACAGATAAAGTAACTTTTTCAACGTGAACCAAATTAAATAAGGGTTTAGTGATAAAAAAATACTTTAAGGAAATAAGTTAAGAAAGACTTATATTACAATGAGATTGTGAACATCTAAATTTGTTCGGGTCCTTTTCTTTTTTTTCTCTCTTGTAGCAAAAAAGTAAAAAAAAAATCAAATTTATTTTAGTTAATGACCAAAAATCCAAAAAAAAGCAAAAAAATAAAAAAATTGAAAAAAAAAGAGAAATTCCTTTTAGCCAAAAAAAAAGAAGAAAGAAAAGAAAAGCTTTAATCTAATTTATTGCAAAAATCAAAAAAATTAAAAATTAAAAAAAAATGATAAAAAAAAGAAAAAATCATTTAATTTTTATCTTACCCATCTTCCTTAACCCAAACCCAAAGTCAATTTCCCTAACCCATACACTACCCGGTCCAACCCAAACCCCAACTCGGTCCGGTTCTTCAACTCGACCCAACTCCTCTTTTCTCATCCAAACCCTAGCTGCCCCCTTTCCTCCTTCCTTTTTTTTTTCTTTTTTTCTTTTTCTTTTCTCTCTTTCTCTTCTCTTCCCGCAACTTCCTCCTTTCTTTTTTTCCCCATCATTCCTCTACCTCACGCCCCCACCTTTCCCCCTTCTTCCTTCCTTTTTTTTCTCTTCTTTTTTTTTTCTTTTCTCTCCTTCTCTTCTCTTCCCGCTCTTTCCCCCTTTCTTTTCCCTTTCTTTTTTTCTCCATCATTCCTCTACCCCACACCCCTACCTTTCCCCCTTCCCCCTTCTTTCTTTCTCTTCTTTTCTTTTTCTTTTCTCTTTTTCTATTCTCTTCCCGCTCCTTCCCCCCTTCTTTTCTCCTTTCTTTTTTCTTCCCATCATCTCTACCCCACGCCCCCACCTTTCCCCCTTCCCCCTTCTTTTTTTCTCTTCTTTTCTTTTTCTTTTCTCTCTTTCTCTTCTCTTCCCACTCCTTCCCCCTTTCTTTTCTCCTTTCTTTTTTCTTCCCATCATTTCTACCCCAACGGCAAACACCTTTCCCCCTTCTCCCTTTCTTTTTTTTTCTTTTCTTTTTCTTTCCTCTCCTTCCCTTCTTCCTCCCAACGCCAGACCCACCTTTCCCCCTGCTCCCTTCCTTTTTTTTCTCTTCTTTTCTTTTTTTCTCCTTCCCTTCCTCCCCTCTCGGCGAGACCCAATTTTTTTCACTTGTCTTTGCTCCCATGCCGCAGAGCCGGCTGCATCTCGGTTGCACCCTTCATGAGATCAAGACACACGGCCCCTGCAGGATCGTGCACAAAGAATAAGAAGTATAGGACTAAGAGAGAAAGAGATTCTCCGCAAGGGCGCACGTCTGTGGGTAACTCTATTTTATTTTATGTGTATTAAATTGGCTAAAATGTTTGAGATATCAGTATTTTGATTGATTGTTGTTATTGTGTTTCGATTGCCCTACTGGAATGTATAAGAAATCCTGTTGCGTTTGGTGTTCAAATTTGTTTGAACTTGTGTTCTGTTGGATGACATTAACTGGACCCTGATGGTGTTAATTTTGTTTGTTGCCGTGTGTGGTGCATTGCTGTTTGCATGATAACTAAGTGCTTATTATTACATAGATTACTTGCATTCTGTGTTTATAGGTTTTGATTGAATCCGAGGTTTCATTCATTTTTTCCTTTGGGTTGATTGAGAGCATTCTGGAAGAGGAATAAAAAAAATTAAAATAAAAAAAAAAGAAAAAGAAAAAGATGCTGTTTAGTTTACGTTGGAATTGGTAGGGTGGAGGAAAGTAGAGAAAAAGTTTTAAAAAAATAATAAAAAACAAAAAAATAATTAAAAAAAATAAAAAAATTATTATTAAAAAAAGAAAAGAAAAAAATGATGTTTAGTTTAAGTTGGAATTGATAGGGTGGGGGAAAGTAAAAAAAAAGTTAAAAAATAAAAATAAAAATAAAAAAATAAAAAAAAATAAAAAAAATAAAAAAAATAAGAATTAAAAAAAAAGAAAAAGATGCTATTTAATTTACGTAGGAATTGGTAGGATGGGAGAAAGTAGAGAAAAAGTAAAAAAGTAAAGAAAAAGAGAGTAAAAAAAACACGTAATAAGAAGAAAAGAAATGAAATAAGGATTAAATTGAAAAGTTGAAGTAAAAAATTATGAGAACAATATTTTCTTCGAGTCACTGATTATTTTATGGTTTTACAGTTCTTATTTTATTCCCTCTTAAATACGTTGCTTGTCTTTTTTATTTTGGTTTATTTTATTTGCTTCATTAATTGATTTGATATTATTTCGTTTGAATTTTTTTCGATTTTAGTATTATTTGTTTGATTTTTTTTTATATAAGAAAAGGAGAGTAGAATATTAATCAAATAAACAACCCGATGTCGTAATATTTGCATTTGGTTATCTTCAAGGGTCAGGTACCCACTAAACAATATTTTGGGGTGAATCAGTGAGCTTAGTATCACCTTTCACCCCCACTTATAGCAAACCAATAAATTATTTTTCTCTAAGTGGTCCAATGCCGCTAATAACGTGCCAACACATTGTCTTGAGGATCAGTATCCATTAGACAAATATTTTAGGGTGAATCGGTGAGCTTAGTATCACTTTCACCCTACTTAGTACAAATTAATATAAGGTTTTTAAGTGATCCAACGCCATAACAATTTGCGATGTCGTGCTTGAGTCAACCCCTAGGCGTTGCTTAGGGTGAATCAGTGAGTTTAATACCACTTTTCATCCCATTTAGGACGCGTTAAAAATTTTTTATTTTTCTAATCAAATCCTTTTATCCAATCAATTCTCTTTCTTTTAATCAACTAAAACAATACTTTTCACAATTAAAATTAATCAATGTATAATTTTTTTTTAAGAGAACTATGTGGCTTTGAGTTCCCCATTGCACCAGTGAATGTGTAGGCCCGCAAGTCAAGCAAAACTTGTAAATTTTTATAATTTAATTTAATTCTTAATTTATAAGTTCTTGTTTTAATTTGTAAATTTTTCTTTTACTCACTTTTTCTTACGTCGTTTTAAAAGGGGTAAAATAGACATCATTTAGGTTATTAAAATTCGCACAACTAGCTTAAGGTAACCGTTTTATAACGGATGTATCGAAGTCTTGTGGGATTAAGTTTCCACCTTTCACTTGTCGCATAATCGATTCCCGAACCCTACTTGGTTTTATGAGACCTTTTGTTTTTATTTTATTTTAAATCCATTTTTTAAAAGGGTTTTGCCAATCATTTTTCCTACCCAATAAAAGATTAGTGACGACTCCATTGTTTTGTTGTTTTATAAAACAACTACTATTTTTGCTTTCGCCGACGGATTTTTTCCGATCGTGACAAAGATAATGTGTATTTTACCCAAATTTTTATATACTTAAAAGGGCATCACATCTTTATATATATAATAAGTATAAGTATATCTTTTTCTGAACAAAAGAAATTTAAAATACATATAACATATATAAAATATAGAATATAAGCATATTGTGTAACAATGTAAAACGCAAAACTTGTTAAATGACTAATTTCAGAAATCAAACCAAAGCTCATAAGTAAGGGTGGCTTCTACCGTGGAGAATTATAACATGTGATTCACCTATGAATCAGTAAAATAACAAGTAATAGTAGGTTGCCATCTCTTTATATATTTTTAGAAAAAGACTTTTATATTTACAAATTAGACTCTTAAACCTTAGTAATTGTTAAATAGTTAACCACCTGAATTACTTTTAAGATATAAATTTCCAAACATAAATCACGGACAAATTCATTTTTTACCAAAATCAAGTTTGCAAAATCATGTTTATCTAAAATCAAGTTTACAAAATCTAAACCAAACACATTAAATTAATGCTCCAACCCATAGTATTTTATTCATATGTAACCAAAATTTATTTCTTACATAGTAACTTATTCCATAATATAAATTTATTTTTTTATTAAATAATATGAAATAAAATAATTCTAAAAAAATATAACGACAATTGTTTAGAAAATTATTTTCATAAGACATTTTATATTTTTTAATATTTAGATATTTTTGAATTTCGAGAGATTTAAAATAATAAAAAATTAATGTTATAAATTAATCTATAATATTAATATTTAAAATTTTAAAATACTAATTATTAAAATAATCAAATAAATCTCTCATTGATCCTGAAAGCGACCTAATATTTATGTTTTTGTAAACCAACATTTTAAATATGTTTGATTAGATTTCTTACTATATGGTTTTGGCTAAATAAATAATAATTTAAAATTAATTATACACATAATTAATTTTATTTTTTAATTTAATAGAATGCATAAATTTTAAATTAATACAAAGATAAGATTTTGAAAAATGTTAATAAATTGTGTAAAATAGTATTCATTTTATGCAACAGCAAAAATAATGTTTGCTATAATTTCGACAATTTTTATTTTTTTTTCAAAAATGACTACGACATCAAAACTTTTTCACACGAGAAAGAAGAATAAAAAATAACAATCTTTTATTAGGGACAAACTTGTAATATTTCACAAAAAAAATAACAAACTTTATTATGGTTTAACTTATAATTTTTTTATTATAGGTAACCTATACTAATGGTATTTGATTTGGTCTAATTTAAATTATTTATTTATTTTATATTAAATCTAATAATTTATAATCAATTATCCAAAAATTAACCATTTAATTGCCACCCGTAAGATATTGTGTTGAAGGCATAAAACAAAAAGGATATTTGTGCCCATGCCCAATATCCAATGCCACCTTCTTATAACATGGTTGAGTGAAGTTTTGTCGCATGGCTGTAGGTCTCGCTTTCCAAGACTATGCTTCAACAATTGTTCATTTTCTAAGCCAAACCTACCCCACAGCTAACATTTCACCGCATTGAAGTGAATTGTAGAAAGTAACACCTGACATTTCACCGCATTGAAGTGAATTGAAGAAAGTAACACCTAACATTTCACCGCATTGAAATGAACTGAAGGAAGTAATTTGAAGCATGAGATTAATTAATTATATTATTACTTAATTATGTATTGAAAAATTATTAAAAGTATTTAATTTTTTAGTTAATTATTGTTAAAGTAAAATTCTTTTAATAATGTAGTAATTGATAAGATAAAATTTTTAAGTAAATTATATTTATCCTTTATGATTTGACTCAAAATTATTTTGATTATTGTAATTTATAGAGTAACACTTTTCTTCTTTGTGGTTTGATCTGTTATTACTTAATCACTCTGATTTTTTTTTTCCATCCATTTTTTAAAAGAAAACAAATATTAGAATTTAAAATTTTGGTATTAGTAAAATTTCAAGTGTAATTATGCTTATCACTCATTTGTTTTATAATAAAATTGAAGTATTGTTATTTTGTAATATTAAGAAATTATTGATAATTTGTTTATCCTCATTTTTATGTAGGATATGATTTTTTTCCCTTGATTTTTTTAGTAATTGAATGTTTCATGTTTTATGTAATAGTTTTTAAACCATTTATATAGTTTTTATTTTTACAAATCTAACACATGTTTTCTGTTTATTTTATGAAAAAAGGATAAAAACAAAACACAGGGTGAATATGTAACAACATAATAAATTACAAGAGGAAAGTGTGACTTTTTAAATCATATAGAAAGTAACTTTGAGTCAAATCACTTAGTTTACCCTAAAAAAAAATTTAGACGAAGAATGGATTAAAATTAAAATTAAATTTATATCTTTTGCCATTTCATTCATTTTCAGCGAACTTACATGCATGGGAAAGGGAATGTTTCTTGATTGCAATTGCTGAGTCAGAAAGCGTAGCTGAGACAGAGCCTCTCAAAGTCCCAACATCCATGGCTTCCCCTTGTCACTGGCGAAATAAGCATCCTCGGCCCTCTGCAATCCGTTTCTTTAAGATTATTCTTCGAGAAAGTCTTAGAGAGGGAAAGCTTGTAAGCATTCTTACCTTCATCTCCACTTTCCACTGTGTTTCTCTCTGCCTTTTTTTTTTTTTTTCTTTGGGATTTTTACTGTGAGGAAGAGAATGCTGTCAAGGACACTATAGAGCAATGCACATGCATGGTTAGTTTTTACCTTTCTTACTTCTTTTTAGTAGGGTAAGTGCCTAAGTGAGGAGTGGAAATTGGTTTTTAGCTGCATAGTTGGCTCCTCAAGTGAGTGTAAAGGAGCTTTGTCTATAGGTGATAATATTATATAAGACCAACTTGACCAAGTGTTCGCAACAATCACTGATGGGTCATGCATGGTCCTGAATATCCCCACATTTCTCTCTTTCATGAATTTGAATTGATTAGGAAATATAGAGAGCTATGTTTATAAGTGATTAGGAGAAAGACAAGTGAAGCTTATTTTAGTACATAATAAATCTCTGTTATGCTTGTGGATTTCATGATTCATACTAAGATCAGCTTCTTTGCAGAGGATCCCAAACAATTTTGCAAGGAAATATGGAGGTGGTCTGTCAAACCCAATGTTTCTCAAGCCTCCAGATGGCACTGAATGGAAAGTATATTGGACTAAACATGATGGTGAGATTTGGTTTCAAAAGGGTTGGAAAGAATTTGCTAGATATTATTCTCTAGGTCATGGGCATTTGGTGTTGTTTGAATATGAGGGAACTTCTCATTTGGAGGTACACATATTTGACATGAGTGCCCTTGAAATAGACTATCCTAATTCCATGGCCGCAGATAATAAAAAGGACAACCATGAGGAGATCAGAGATGATTCAGTTGAAATTTTAGATGAGCTACCTCCATGCCAGAAGACTAGACCGAAACCACCAATGTCATCTCCTCAACCACAGAAGAAATTGAGAACTGGCACAACTGGAGATGTTGAAAAAAGCTCCAATTCGCAAAACTTGCCTCAGCATGTCCAAACTAATGGTATTCAGTCTCCAGTGACAAACTTTGAGAAGTCAACAATTGCATCTGTCAAGCAAGAATTGGATGGTACGTATTTCATGATCAGACTATCCTTTTCATTTCGTGGATCCAATTGAGTTTTTGAGGTCAAATTTGCATAACATACCCTTGTTGTTCTTAGACTGCAATGAATTTTTCAGATGATATGGGTGGAAGAACTTTTACCACTGGATGCCCAAAAGTGGAACAGTTAACTTCTACTAAAATTAATGAAGCTTTAAACAGAGCCACAACTTTCAGATCCAAAAATCCCTCTTTCATGCTTGTCATGAAGCGATCCTATGCTGATGGATACTCCTTGGTGAGCTTTTGATTAGATACATGCATCTTCATGAATTAGCTTCTTTTGCAACTGTTAAAGATAGTTTCTTATCTTCTGTTTGAAGCAGAAATTTAACTTCTTGGTTCCTAGATTTTCTAACTTCTAAAAAGAATCCAGAATATCCCATCACAATTTGTAGAAAAATATTTGAAGACAAAGCAAGGTGTTATCCTCCTTCAGGTCTTGGATGGGAGAACTTGGTCTGCTATTTATGATTTAGGAAAAATTAATGCTGGATGGAAGAAATTTGCATCAGATAATAATTTGAGAATGGGGGATGTTTGTGTTTTTGAGCTGACCAAGAGCCGAGGCCTCTCTTTCAAAGTATTCATCTTTCAAGTTGCGGAAGAACCAAGTTGGCCTCTGTCACAAGGTAAATCAAGTTGGTCTTTCTTTCAAAGTTTTATTCTGTTCTATCTGCATAGCAATGATTGTAATTTTCATCCCAAGAATCAAGTCAAGGAGATGGAGTTAATTACTTAGACCCTGAGAGAATCCTGGATGTTGAATGGAAAACTGTTTCTAACAGTAAAGATAAATCTTACATTTTCCTGTGTGACAAATTTGGTATCTAATATCTGATTACTCCCTATGAAAAGCTAAAGTTGAATCCAGTAAAAATGCAAATGAAGATATATATTTCAAAGTGTTGCAAAGTGTATCCTTGAACTAACTGTTTTTGCTGGCATACCACAGGTGGGGATGCAAGTCAAAGAACTTCACTGTTGATTAGTCCCCACCCCGGCACAACTGGAGCTCTGAAAGGAGCTAAGAAATTCACCTCAGAAAATCCCTTTTTCATTATCAATATAAGGCAAAGTCATCTGGGGACAACCAGACCGGTAAGGTTAAGTTAAGCAGCAAAATACATTTATCTTTGTGAAAACTTCTATATCATGCTAGGCTGCAGGTATTATTATACTCTCATGAACTGTTAGGCTTTGTTCTGATGGTGATGAAAATATAACTTGATGCAGCGTGTACCAAGTGTCTTCGTCAGAAAGTATTTTGAAAACAAGAGGCGGAATTTGATGATACAGTTTGGAAATAAATTGTGGCCTGTAAAGTTGGTCTATGATGGACACAAAGCATCAGGCAAGTTCTCTGCTGGTTGGTCACAATTTAGGGAAGAAAGTAAATACCAAGCTGGAGATGTTTGTATCTTTGAGCTCATTAATAGAGAAGATGCAGTGCTTGATGTTCATCTTTTCAGAGGCCACAGTTAGGCAATCCATTAGGAGCTGTTGGTTTCTGTAATCTTGTGAACATTTATCACTCCTCTTCAATGGAATGGTAAAAATTGACATTTTATTTTAGTTAGTCCTTAAATATGATGTGAACCAAGAATGTATGTCTATGGATCCTTAAATATGTGAACCAAGAATGTATGTCTATGGATTCAGTTTTAATAATGTTGGACTTGGATGTTTGTAGTGTTGTGTGTTTCTGTAACGTGTTGATCAACGGTACGAGTCAAGAAGTAATTTGATCATATTAGACATATATCCGAATGTTTTTTTTTCCAATGATTTTACTTATATATGCTCAAGTCTTAACATATGTATGTTATATTTTTGACATATTATCATTTGTTTATAGAATATGTTGTATTTACAAAATGTTGGTTCGTTTCTGGTTGAATCTCAAATGTTGAATCTCTCCTTTAATCGGTTGAATGTTTGGTTTGTAAATATTATCATTTAATGGTAATCAAATAGATTAGCTTCTTGACGTCTTTTGTTTTCTATTTAAAGTAATAAAAATTAAAAGAATTTTAAAGAAACCAGAAAGGTTGAAATAACTATTTCACTAATTGTAGCTTTTTTTACTTTTGAGATGTAGTGTATTTCAAAAAGAGGATAACACCAAAACTAAGTTTTGACATTATATATTATTGTAGATAAAAGAATCAAGGCAATAAGCTGGTATCCTTACAATATTATGTCAAACATTATTGTGTCCAACATTATTGCATATAAAACTTCGAAATCATTTTATAATATTACATGTTGGATGCATGTCATGTGTAATTTGTGATATTATAGATTCGTTCCTTTACTTTTGGCAACAAAAAATCCTTTCAACTTTTTTCTTTCCGATCCACTCACTTGATTCTCCTTTTGATTCGAAAGCTCTTTAAAACCACAGCATATCTTCAATTATAGGATGATATCTCGTAAACAATAAAAATATCATATGTCTATCCATTTTGATTTATAAAATAGTTAGATATAGAAACATTTGGGTATTTAAAAGTTTTATATTTAATGTGATACTTTTTATGAATATTTAATTTGATATTTTAAATGTCTAAGAATGTGATGCTACTATTTTAGATATATAATTTTATCTACCTATCTTTAAATTTATTAAAAAATATCCTTTAATTATATATATATATATATATATATTATACTAATAAATAGTTACATTTATATAACAATTTATTATACAATATAATTAGAATTTTTAATAACTTCTTTTCTTGTCTTCAGCATATATATATATATGCTGAAGAAAAGAAATTTAAATACTTATAATAATATAATATCTCATAAATATAACTGCGTATATATCAAATATAAAATATAAGCATATTGTGTAACAATGTAAAATGCATAACGTTCTTAAATGACTAATTTCAGATATCAATGTTCATAAGATATTGTGTTAGTGGCATAACCTTCTTAAATGACTAATTTCAGGATCAATGTTCATTGTTCAGTGAAGTTGGTCGCGTGACTGTAGTGTCCGTAGGTCTCGTAGTCCAAGACTATGCTTAATTGTCCATTTTCCAAGCCAAACATACCTGTTACTCCTAACATCTCATGGCATTGAAGTGAGAACCGAAGAAAATAATTTCAAACATTTTTTGTTGTTGAACAATTATCTGAAAATTGATACTAGCTTAATTATCTTGATATAAATTATACATAATTATCTTGACATCAACTTTAATGTCATTTGACTAATTTATTTTTTAAAATTTTAATTAAAGATAATTTAAATTGAGATTAGAGGATTCTTGATAAATTTTTTACCATCTGGTGATGACAAAACAAAATAGTTCGAATTTGAACTTGTCATAATGCATCTAAATATACATTATGACCTCATCTTCAACACTTGATGTTATACACATATATAGTTGGGATTATATCTGATTGATATTATTTATTAGGTTAAGTTTAAATTTATCAAATTAAGATACAACCATATCAATAAAATAGAAAAATTATGCTTAAGAGACATATTTGCAAATAGCATATCTCAATTTGATAATACTTCATTTCATTTAACATGAAGAAAATGTTAAACGAGGCAATTTAGTGAACAAATTTAAGGAATGTGACTAAACTACTAACATATTGAACTAAATTGGCAAACTTGGAAGTCTTTTTTGTTTGAATTAATGGTATGAGTTAAAAAGAAAGGGAATAGAGTGGGATGGTAATAATCTCATCGCTTGGATGCCTTTTTTACTTTATAGGTGAGGAATGAAATGGTGTTTGGAGGGGGCAGCGGAGCATTTAATCAAATAAATGCAATATTGCTGGTATTTTCATGTTCATGGTGTTGTTTTGGAACATAGACTTGAGGTTGAGGGGTAGCTTAGGTTTGGGGTTATTGTCCTTTATGGCATTCAGTGGACAAGACATGTGATATAATGCCTCTGTTTTGTTATTTGCTATTTCTCAAACTCTAGCAGTGCGGTAAAGATAAAAGGACAACATGCAAAAATGATATGATTTTGAATTTTGAGGTAAGTGCAACAAAGGAGAAATAAATTTATACCTTTTGCCAATTTCATTCTCAGTGATGTTCCATATAAGAGAAAGGAAAAGTTCCATTCCACCTCAAGCAGGTTAGTTTCTTAGTTGCAATTGCTGATTGACGTGAGACACAGCTTCTTAAGTCTCAACATCCATGACTTCCCCTTGTCACCAGCCGAAAAACCATCCTCAGGCTACCACTGCAATCCATTTCAATAAGATTATTCTTGGAAAAAGTATTGGAAATGGAAAGCTTGTAAGCATTCTTATCTTCATCACCTCTTTCCACTGTATTTCTCTTTGCTTTTTCATTTATATTTAGGAATTTTACTGTGAGGAAGAGAATGTTGTCACAGGACACTGCAGAGCCATACACATGCATGGTTAGTTTTTACCTTTCCCACTTCTTCTTAGGGTAATTGGGGAGTGGAAGTAGGTTTTTTGCAGCATTGGCTCCTAAAGTGAGTCTAGAGGAGTTCTGTCTGCAGTTCATTGTATTATATAAGATCAAGTGTTTGCAACAAGCACTGCTGGGTCAGCATGCATGGTACTGAATATACACACAGTTCTCTCTTTCATGAATTTGAATTTATTAGGGAATAGCATGTTAGCCCAAGGTTCCCTAGAAAGCATATTTATATGATGATAACAAACATGTATTTAATAACACACAAAGCTAATGCTTGATCTTAGTCAAAAGACTAATATGCAGATTTCTCATTAAAGACATTCTCAAGTATAAAAAGTTGATCTTTCAAGAAGAGCTGATATCATGGGTTACATAAACATTACAAGAATTCTCAAATGAAATCACACAAGATGAGCTAGCTACTGGAAGGAATCTGCAACTACTGCAAGGACAATACAACTTCCAAGATTGATATTGCTTGATCCTATAGGACTGCCAACGGTTCAAAATCCCTCTGCATAGCTGAAACTCAAAGTCAAAAGGTTGTTTGCATGCTGACATACACCCAACAACCCTACAAGCAAAAGGAACTTTTCAGAAAAGGTGTTGTACTTGCTGTACTTTCTGAAAAAGTGTGAGGACCACCTTCAAACGGTCAAATCTCCCTCTTTGCTATGAAGTCTTTGTTGCATGAAGGATTGGACATCGAAACACATCATCATACAATCAAAAAACAAAAGTCATAGTGTTTTCATTTTGTAATATTCTCTTGTACTCTGTTTATGAGCTAATCTGTGAGATATCTACTCTTAGTGAGTTGATTTTATACTTTACTCTTTTGAGAGAGCTCTGCGTGGCTGAAAGGAAATCTAGTTAGGAGAGCTAGTAGTTAGGTCTGTGAGTGACCTGTGAAACAGTGTAGAGGTGCTACTTGCTTGCTATTAGCTTGGAGAGGCTAAGGTTGATCAAAGAACACTCAAGTTGATAGTGGAAAATCTCAGCTTGGCTAGGGACTGGATGTAGGTTCCACATTGTGGCTGAACCAGTAGAAATTCTCTTGTGCAATCTCTCTTAACCCTACTCTTTTACATTACTTTGTTTAACTGTTGTGTGTGTTAAGTTTTGATTGCTTGAACAAGTTTTTAAGTTACTGTTTTATTAAGTTTCCACTGACCTAAGCTACACAATGAGCTATCTTATCTCTGCACCGGTTTCTTTGTTTAAAGTGTTTTTGTAGAAACTGAAATAGTGGGTGACTTGATTTAACCCCCCTTCTCAAGTCTTCTTTTACCTTCATAGCAGAGAGCCATTTGTTGTATCATTGATTAGGAAAAGACAAGTGGAGTTTATGCCAGTACATAATAATTCTCTGTTATGCTTGTGAATTTTGTGATGCTTACTAACAGCAGGTTCTTTGCAGAAGATGCCAAACAATTTCACGAGGAAATATGGAGCTGGTCTGCCAAACCCAGTGTTTCTCAAACCTCTAGATGGCACTGAATGGAAAATATATTGGACTAAACATGATGATGAGATATGGTTTCAAAAGGCTTGGAAAGAATTTGCTAGATACTATTGTCTAGATCATGGGCATTTGGTGTTGTTTGAATACGAGGGAACTTCTCACTTTGAGGTACACATATTTGACATGAGTGCCCTTGAAATAGACTATCCTTTCCGTGGCACTCATGATGAAAAGGACAAACTTGACAAGATCAGCTCCATGCCAGAAGACTAGACTGAAATCACCAATGTCATCTCCTCAGCCACTTAAGAAATTGAGAACTTGCACAACTGGAGATGTTGAAAAAAGATCCAATATTCCAATTCGTAAAACTTGCCTCAGCATGTCCAAACTAAAGGTATTCAGTCTCAAGTGACAAACTTTGAGAAGTCAACAATTGCATCTGTCAACCAAGAATTGGATGATACGTATTTCATGATCAGATTATCCTTTTCATTTCGTGGATCCAATTGAGTTTTTGAGGTCAAATTTGCGTAACATACCCTTGTTGTACTGCAACGAATTTTTCATATGATATGGGTGGAGGAATTTTTACCACTGAATGCCCAAAAGTGGAACAGTTAACTTCTACTAAAATTAATGAAGCTTTAAGCAGAGCCACAACTTTCAGATATAAAAATCCCTCTTTCATGGTTGTCGTGAGGCCTTCCTATGCTGATGGATATTCCTTGGTGAGCTTTTGATTAGATACATGCATGGTCATGAATTAGCTTCTTTTGCAACTGTTAAGATAGTTTCTTATCTTTTGTTTGAAGCAGAAATTTAACTTCTTGGTTCCTAGATTTCTATTTTGTAAAAAGAATCCAGAATATCCCATTAAGATTTGCTGAAAAATATTTGAAGAAAAAGCAAGGGGTTATCCTCCTTCAGGTATTGGATGGTAGAACTTTGTCTGTTATTTATGGTGCCCGCAAAATTACTGCTGGATGGAAGAAATATGCATTAGATAATAATTTGATTGTGGGGAATACTTTCTTTCAAAGGATTCATCTTTCGAGTTGAGGAAGAACCATGTTTCCCTGTATCACAAGGTAATCCAAGTTGGTCATTCTTTCAAATCATTGTTCCGTTTGATCTGCATTGCAACTATTGTAATTTTCTTCCCTAGAATCAGTTCAAGGTGATGGAGTTAGTTGCTTAGACCCTGAGTGAAAGTAAACCCGCTTTTACAAGTGAAGGTATTTCTTAGACCTCTATCCTGTGTTACCAATTGGTATCTAATATCTTATAACTCCCTATGATAAGCTAAAGTTGAATCCAATAAAAATGCAAGTACAGATATTTCAAAATGCTGCAGAGTGCATCCGTAAGCTAATTTGTTTTGATGGCATGCCACAGGTGTGAAGGCTACTCAAAGTACTTCACTGTTGATTAGGCCCCACCCTGGGACGACTGGAGCTCTGAAAGAAGCTAAGAAATTCACCTCAGAAAATCCCTTTTTCATACTCAATATAAGGGAAAGTGATCTGGTGGCTACCAGACCGGTAAGGTTAAGTTAAGCAGCAAAGTAAGTACATTTATCTGTATGGAAAATTTTATATTATGGAAGCCTGCAGGTATTTGTATACTTTCATGAAGTGTTAGGCTTTGTTTTGATGGTGATGAGAATATAACTTGGTGCAGAATGTATCAAGACACTTCCTCAGAAAGTATTTTCAAAACAAGGAGCAGAATTTAATGATACAGTCTGGAAAGAAATCGTGGCCTGTAAAGTTGCTTTATTATCCCTACAAAGCTTCAGGCAATTTCTCTGCTGGATGGTCCCTATCATGTGAAAGAAGGTAAATTGCAAGCTGGAGATGTTTGTATCTTTGAGCTCATTAATAGAGAAGATGCAGTACTTCATGTTCCTATTTTCATAGGCCACAGTTAGGCAATCCATTAGGAGCTGTTGGTTTCTGTAATCTTGTGAAGATTTATCACTCCTCTTCAATGGAATGGTAAAAATTGACATTTTGTTGTAGTTAATCCTTAAAATATGTGAACCAAGTTTGTGTATTTCCATGGATTCATAGTTGTACAAGTTGTTTTATGCTGAAGTTAATTTATATATGTAGCATAGATTTTGTGTTTCCTGATGAACAGAATGAATCAAACCAAACACGAAGATACCTAATCAAAGTTACTAAATAGCATCTGCAAATGGGAGTAAAAGTAAAGAACTCAGAAAGATCAGCACTGACCACTGGCTTACTGAAGAGCAAAAACTTTTGCTATCAGGTCCTTTATAAAATCAAATACAGGTTAAAAGCTAGAATGTCTACTGGCACATGTAAATACAAACTAGTTTCGAAAATCAGAAGACAGCATGTCCAAAGATGAACTCTTAGGCATCACTTCAGTATGCATAACACAAATATACTTTGGCGAAATTAAATGAATATCCATTAGTAAATAACCAATAATGTCTATTTCAGCTATCCAAATCCGCAAATAAAACCTATATCATTCTGCTGTTCCTTAGTTCTCAGCAATAATCCAAACGAAGGACACAAGTCAACATCAAAGGGACTATTTAGTGCATTTGAGAAGCAGTCCTGGTGCCTTGTAAGACTAGAAATATATTCTGGTAGAAGCAAAGTTTCATTTAAAGCCAGCAAGAGAAATGAAGGAAGAAGAAAAAGGAGCTTTGATCAAGTACCGGCATGCTTTACTATAATGGTGAAAGTCATAAAGAGCATCAAACATCTTGCCTGTTAAGTGTCAGCATGTGGTACTCATTCAAAAAGCACTAGGAAGAGAGAGAATCTTTAGTCAACAAAACTAAAACAAAGATAGTAAGATACACAGACATAAATTAATTATGTTATAACAGTTACTTTTAATAGAAAAGGAAATAATTCTGGAACAAAAAGATATTTATTACCTTAAAAATCTGTCAGCCTATTATTATATTGCTGCCAAGGCTGTGGAAACATGCAATAAGGATAGTTGTGTTCATTTACATCGAGTCCTGGCTTTTTAATGATAAATCTTTGCACTAAAATCATAGCAAATGTAAAATTAGCACAAGACTTTTAAGAGTTAAAGTACTCGTATACTCTGTACCATTACTATGTAATATAGAGATTATAGATTACTATATCTGATAAAGTTCACTGTCTTCAAAATAAATTCATGTTTCCACTCTACTAAGGCCCTATGTAGATGAGTTTATTTAGGCTTATATACTGCTATAAGCACTTGTGAATTCTGTAAACTGTTTTATAAATTTAGTCGATACTTATTTTATGGAGTCAAAGATTTAAATTTGTTTGTGTAGTGTAATTAATTTAATGAATTTTATATAAGATTCAGAACAAATCCCGATCATTAAACTCACAAAATAAATATAGATTGAGTCCAAATTCTAAAGAAACCCTGATTGCTTACAATAAGGAAGGAAGAAGCTATCCACTGTAGAGATGTAGTACATGAACTCTATTAATTTAACTCTTTGGATGAGTAGAAAAGTAGAAGGAAAGAAAATATAGTTCAAAAAGTTAATAAGAAGAAATAAAAACAAGTGAGAAAAAACATATGTAGGTGGAAAGGAATCTGGTTCCGACTAAAAAAATTTCTCTCCACATCTGGGAGAAAATGAAGGGGAAAACTTCTACATTTATTAATTTTCATTATGGCCTTCTCTTAAAATCAAATTTCATATATGTTAATAATTTGAATTGAGGGAACAATTATAATTTTACAATATCAGGTTTTCTTTCCTCTCACCTTTTTTACACAAATACACACAGAAAATAATTTTCTCTTATGTTTTCTTTCCTCTTATTTTTCTCTTCATCCAAACAAAATAAGAGAACATATTCTTTTCTTTTTTTCTCTTTTTCTATTTTCTCTTAACATCCGTGGTACGGTTACAAAGTGAAAGGCTGTTCATACTTCATATTCACATTTGTCTCTATTCACTCACTGAATCACTCACATCTAGTTTCTTTGCATTTTTGCTCAGTTAACACAGGCAGAGCTTCCCCATTTCTCATTTTCACCATCCATGGCTGCTCACCATCGTCCATCCAATGCTGTCCATTTCTTTAAGATCATGCCTAAATGTATTCTTAGAGAGGGAAAGCTTGTAAGTTATTCATATCCATCTCTTTCATTATCTGTTTCCCTTTCTTTTCATTCTATGTTCCAAAGTTAGATATTATATCAAGTACATGGACCTCTTGTTCCCACATTTTTCATTGTTCTTTTGGTTCTATTTTACTGTTATAAAGAGATTGCTTTCATTAGACTGTGTACAGAACCAAAACCATGCTTTCATTGTTCTTTAGGTTAGTTCATGCATCTTTTATACTTACACTACGGTGAACTTATATGGAACTGTATCTTTAAATGATTAAGTTGTAAAAGGCTCTGTGTTTGAAATAACTACGGGGTCAACATGTTCCTACACACAAATACAACTGAAATTTTATTTCATATCCTTCGTTTTTTCAGTCTATATAGTCTAAAGATGGAAATAGCTGAAAACCGTATATTACCTTTATGGACTTCATATTGCACACTAAAAATAGATTCTTTACAGAGAATTCCAAACAATTTCATGAGGATATATGGAGGGGGACTGCCAAATCCTGTGTTTCTCAAGCCTCCAGATGGCACTGAATGGAAAGTATATTGGAAAAAACATGATGGTGAGGCTTGGTTTGAAAAGGGTTGGAAAGAATTTGCTAAGCATTACTCCTTAGATCATGGGCATTTGCTGGTGTTTAAATATGAGTTAACTTCTCATTTTGAGGTCCTAATATTTGACAAGAGTACCCTAGAAATAGATTACCCCTCCCATAGCACTCATGATGAAAATGAGAATTCTGATCAGATCACTGATGATTCTGCTGAAATTTTGGATGAGCTACTTCCATGTCAGAAGGCAAGACCAAAATCACCATCATCATCTCCTCAACCCCATAAGAAAATTAGATCTTGCACTAGCGGAGAGCTTGAAAGAGTCTCCAATCTTCGAAAGTCCTATCTGAATTCGGCTGGAAAGAATAAACTTAACCACAGTGATCATTCTGTTGAATTTTTGGGTGAAGTACACTCAAACCAGAAGGCAAGACCCAAAATGTCAATCAATGCAGAAATGGATTCTTCCAGGAAAGAATTGCAAGGTATTTTATATTCATATAGTTCAAAATGTCATGTTCTAATGTTCTATTAACATTATTCTTAATACTGATCTAAGATTTGACATAACACATGGGTAGAAGAAATTTTACCACTAGAAAATGCTCACATTCTGAAGCTACAGGTAGGAAGAAACCATTAACTGATACTGAAAAGGCCAGAGCTGTACATTTCAGATATGAGAATCCTAGTTTCCAGCTTCGCATGCAGCCAACATATGTTAATGGAAGGTGCATGGTACGTTTTCAATTAGACACATGAGGACAATAAATCTAGCTTCCTTTGTAATTGCTAACAATTTTCTCATTAGCTCAAAACAAAAATTAACTCCTTCTTGCTCCTTGGATTTTTTTATCTTGTCAAAAAAATTCCAGGCCATACCAGTAGAGTTTGCCAAACAATATTTGACAAAGAAGCAAGGACTGGTCCTCCTCCGGGTATTGGATGGGAGAACTTGGTCAATGAAATACTGTGTTTGGTCAGCTGCTAACATAAGAAAGTATAAAATCCAAAATGGCTGGAGCTCATTTGCAAAAGACAATAATTTGAAAGTGGGTGATGTTTGTGATTTTGTGCTGACTAATAGCATTGACATCTCATTCACAGTTCTTATTTCCCGAGCTGCTGAGAATCCAAGTTGCTCACAATCACAGATTATGTAAACTGATTATCTAGATGTGACCCTTTTGCTTCACATTTTCTTTCTTTTCTTTCTGATTTCTAATATGCAAGTACAATTTTCGATGAACTAGCTCTGTTAATTAATTTTGCCATAGTATGTGTTGCATGAAGACATCCATGTCCCTCTTGAACCTCAAATCCCTATGGTTTCAATGGTTAGATATTTTGATGTTGATAATAAACACACTCTAAAAATGTACTGTGTAATAATTTTGAAGGCCTCAAGCCAATTTTTTTGCTTATGTGTAATATTTTGAATGCCTTGTGATATATATATTTTATTTTTTTTCATATACTTGAGCCTTTGATATGATTTGATAATTTCCGTATACTATTTATGATTAACGTCCTCTTTAAGTTTATTTTGATGAGTATAGTATGTACATGTTACAAATGAAAGGGTACAAATGTGTTATAATGTGAAAACCAAAAGAGTTTTAAGTCAATTGAAGCTGAACTGCGTTAACTGAAGTTCTAACAAACTTATTATAAGACGCTAATGTTATATTTGTTACATTAAATGGTATAGAATCAGAATAGGAATGGTAATTCCCAGTCAACTGTTTGATAACTTTCGGAAAAGAATGGGTCCATTAAAGGGGTACAAATGTGTTATATATATATATATATATTCTAACAAGTCAGATTTTACACTTAGAGGGGGAAAAATGGTGTCAATTGCCATCATCTACATACTTACTATTATAAAAGGGCGATTCTCACACTCAATGTCTTTAAACTGTCTAAATTTTAATTTTATTATAACTAAAAGCAGAAGAAATAATTGTCATTAGAAATTGAATGCAAAGTCCATCTACTAATACTCACTTCTACAACTTCAATGAAATTTTCTCATTAAATTATTACTTTTATATATCTCCATTTAAAATTAATTTACATTCAATTTTGAGATTTAAAAATAGAAAAACAATTCGTCATGCTTCGTAAAATTTTATTTTCTCTCAAAAATATTTTTAATGATCACCTCAATTTCATTTATAAGTTAATGACCTGTTTGAATTAGATTTTTCTTAACACTAACAAACATTAGAAGAAGAAAGTTTAAACTTCACAAAATATAAAACAAACATAGCCTTAGAATATCATGAAAGTTTTTATAAGAAGGTTGATGAAGGACTTTTTTTTTTTGAAAGAGTTGATGAAGGACTTAGGCATATTCAAAACATGTAATTTATATTTATACTAGTGTATTATACCCGTGCAACGCACGGGTTAATTCGATCATTTTAAAAGTATTTTCAATGATATAATTTTTCATGTGAAAAAAGTCTTTAAAGCTTACCGAAACTCATTTATAAATATCATATTATATTATTTATTAAAAAAGTCTTAACATAAAAATTAATATTACTATATGCCCTCGTTTTCATAGAATAAGTATCAACAACGATTAAATAACAAAGCTAATATATGAAAACGCTTTGACAATTACATCTTGTAGAACCTCACTAATTTAAATTCCATCATGCTGAACCCACCATAAATAACATCAACTTTTAAAAAAAAACTACCTAATAATTTTGCTTTTCACCTTAATTAAAATAGTTATCCACACGTTAGATGACAGGATATCAAATGTCGTTAGAATTACCATCCCTTCAATATTAAAGTTTACGTGAACTTATTCAGAGAGTAACAGGGATCTTCCTTCATTCCTATGATGAAAAACAAAATGCATTTTCAACTTCCCTATTGGGGAATAAATTCTATACTATGACTTGCATGGTATTTTCTAAAATTTTCAAACCTCTATATATCTAATCCACTTTAACAGACAGCACTACACATCTTTTTCCTTCAAAAATCTGATTGCTCCTTACTTGAATCTCCCTTGGAACCCATCAAGCATGAAACTACATTCTAGTACTTGTTCACATCAACCAAAGAATACCTAATTTCCCCCTAAAATCTCATCATCTTGCCTTAAAATTGCTCTTCCTTGACTTAAATAAATAGACCTTCAAATTCAATTCAATGCTTTTCCACCCTTTTTCTTTGCTACTTACCCATCTTCCTACCCTTAACTGACCTTAGAAAACCTAGTTTTCACCTACTAAATCCTTAATTCTATCCATGTCATTTAGCTAATCGACAACTCGGTCTAGCTAATCTTAATTTTAGATGCAATCTAGTTAGGATTAAAGTATGTCAAGTTATAGTAAAACCACAAAAGATATATAAAGCAGATAGTGAAATATGAGGACTAATATAGATTATGATTTATGAATATATGTTAGATAGAGTATATTATGATAACTCATTAGCATAATCTAAATAAAAAATTTCACTCAATTGACGCAAAACATGACTATTAGTTATAAAAGTGACACGACTCTGCACTATCAAGCATAGAAAAAAGAGCATCAAATTGTCAAATATTATCTTGCCTCTAAAATCAAAAGATAATCCCAATAAACATTTTGATGTACCTAGGAAGGCGATCCACGTGAGTAATATGAAAAGTTGTGTACTTCTCGTACAGTTTTTCCTTAGATGGAAGCTTTTTTTTTGCTCAAAATTGATGGTTTAATTACTTCTTTAATACCCTAATTTGCGCAAGTAGCATTCAGAGGAGGATGTGGACAAAAAAGAGCATAATATACAGCTCCAAATTGGATTAGATCTACAACAAACCTTCAAATAATGAAATAGGAAAATAAAATACCAATCCAAATGAAAAAGGGAGATTATTTCCCATCCACAATGGCACTATTGCATTTCAACTGAGCTGAGGTAATTTACAGTTTGATACCACACCAAGAAGCCGGCTGACCATCTCCACCGCAGCTTTGATTTTCTGGGAATATATTAGAGATAGAATGATTGGAGATCATTAGAGACTCAATATTGAAATATGAGTCTTGTTTCACACATTTGCTCGTGTAGGAACAAAAATATATTGGAATTAGAAAGTATGGCAATCAAATTACAACTATTTTCAATCTATTCTGAATTTAAGTAAATTATCTCCATTGTACTTGAGCATTTCTAAAGTAGCATAAAGGCGATGCGTGCAACATATTTGGAGCTTTTACTCCCAAATCAATAGCCTTGAAAATAATTTGCCTTAATATCAATCCGCCTTGTTATTGCCTTTCCATTAATATTTTTGAATACTACCTAAGGGATATCAATCCATTCGATCCATGTCGTTTCGAGTTGCGAAGGGATATCAATTTCATACAAAGATATTAGTTACTTGGGTTGGAAACTATAACTACTAAGTAGTATTGTCTAGTTATAAGATTTTTCATTTGAGGCCTTATGTTTAATCAAAAATCAAAATTCTTTTATACCAATTTTCAGAAATAACAAAAGGGAAGCCAATCAACTAAAGGAAGTTAAACAAAGAAAATGAAATGTGACTTTGAAATAAAAAATACAAAAGAAGAAAAGAAGCTTACTTTTGAGAAAAAAGATTCACACAGTTTAGGTGCAGTACTGCATCACCGAGTTGCAACATAGTCCTTAGTAAGAAGCAGTAAATTAATTCAAAGAAGAGGTTTAGAGGGATACCTTATTGCTTGCATTAATAAATGTAATGATTGCCACAATATAGCATGGAGCATCATTAAATGAAACTCATGCAAGTACAAAATCACATATCTTTAGTTTGCAATTAGCATTACAACTAAAGGAAGAAAAATATTTGTCATGAAGAAAAATATTATATTTGTTTAACAATCAACTAAAGAACAGACAATCAACTAAAGGAAGTTAAATAAAGAAAATGAAATATGCTTTTGAAGTAAAAATACAAAGAAGAGGAGGAAATGTGAGTAGGTGAACATTATACTTGTTCCTTATCATGAATTACATAGCATGATAAAGCAAGAATATTTTTAAAATTAATGACATCACAATGGCAATGGCAATAATAGAATACAAAGCTGTCAACACCGTCAAGGTTCGATTTAGTTTTAGAATCCAGTCTAAGATCTTACATTCATATTCTAAAATCTTTACCGATCTTCATTGTAGTGTCAATGCGGTAGGTGCGATATCTATGAATTTCCTATAGTTTTGATTATGATAAGTCATTGTTGAGCTCTTGCAACATATGTACCATCATTTTGATACCAATAATCTATACCATGGATCTTAGATCTTTCTTTTCATTTCATTAATAAGAAATTATATACAGTTGTTCGTATCACTACTTATAATCACAAAATATAAACAAAAAATGCTAGTTTCTTATGTTGAAATTTTTGTAAGTTTCATGAAACTAATTTGAGTACATTTAACTACTCTCTTCAAAGGTAACACAATGTTTTATGAAAGACATCATACTTTATTATTTCTCGATAGTCTGTAAGGATAATATTCAAGGAGTGTAAATATAGTATCACCTAAGCAATTATTAAGAGCAATATTTATATCTGCAAGTGGCTAGCAACATTTTCTCTAGTCAGCAATGCAACATTCATCATATCTAGTATTTTCTTGGGACCAACTTCAACCAAACAAAAATTCTATGTTACAAATATTCTTGTGCATGAAAGATATGATGATGGCCATATTAATAAAAGGATTGTGTCCTGACAAATGATGATTGAGACGGGATTCGGCATTTTTAAACCACGAAACACTCGGTTTCCATTTCGGTTGTAGGTGTAACCAGCCCGCTATTAAAGATATAGCAGAAAGAAATAATAGAAAAAGAGCTCCAGTATAAAGATCCCCATTAGTACGTAAACCGATTGTATACCACCACTGATCGGCAGTCACACTTTTGTTCATTGAGGCCATATATTCTACAACAAACAATTTTATTGAAGTCATAATGATGATTCAAAATCAGACTTTGTAGAGAACCTAGATAGGAAACTTACTATCAAATCCAATATGATTCACTGCTTTAACAAAATATTTCTCAAGTAATTTACACAGATAATGGCCTCTTAGACATTATATGTTACGCTTCAACTTTTCTTAAGATTAGGAAATTAATTCACCAAAGTTTGCTATATGTAATATAAGTCAAGGATGTAGTTTGAAATCCTATTTTAATGCTGCCATAGAGAAAATTTTCTATAGACAAACCAAATGCTTAATGTTTATATATAAACACAAAGAATAGTAGACAAAAAAGAATGGGTAAAAAGCAACTTGATAGAGATTTGGGTTAACTATGTACCTTACAACAAAGAGAGCGTAAGCTAAAGGAATCAAGGAGGCTGGACTCATAGACACAGCAGGAATTAGTGACCCTTTGCCGTGCCTAGGTCGAGGCCTTTCATTCAAGAATGCAATCTTGACACTACTATTTATAACGTAAGTCCGGACCCTGTTATGTCCAAAAATTTACGTAGCTCACAACCTTATCACATCATGGTACGAAGACCTCTTTATCTTTGAAAAATAATAAAAAGTAAAAGTAAAAAAAATCCATCAAAGAATATTAACCACATTATTTATTCTAGCTAAAAAAAATACGAATATTTTAAAATAATAAATCATCTATCACATAGGGTGAACCAATGGCCATTTATATTGGACCATAATCAATTCCTCAGAGGGAATAAAATTCAAAGTGCAAATTTGTAACTGGTCATCTATAGTTGACTTTGGAATTGCAACTTCAAAGAATGAATGTCATGTGTAACCGATAAAACCAATAAAAGAGACATATTTTTTAGGAACAATCAAAAGGGATTGGACCCTAACATTAACAATGCATGAAGGCTACACAATCAGATTACAGACACCAAAATCCTTCATTTTTTACCTTTTGGGTTCAAATCCCCACAAAATTAGATCAAATTGAGTCATAGAGCCACAATTAATTAATTCTTTAGCTAAAATTTTGTACCTGAATAGCTCTACCTTTTCTCCAACAGCATCTTCTTCATCAGACCTCCCACCCCAACTACACCTCTTCCACCTCCCTAATTCATCAAACACAGTAGTATATTGCATTGAATTGTTCCTATGACCCTTCACTTGAATATGAGAACAGAACAAAATGTTACCAAAAAAATGCTTTTAATTAACAAAAAATATTTTGACATCAATATATGATGCGTTAATAAAATATAATTGGTTAGTTTTCTCACCTTCAATTGTCTGTTAGCAACTCCTCAATGATATAGCATGCAACACTATTATAATCCTTAAACATACACCATAGGTGACAACCAAAGAAAACTTCTGAATACTTCAGATTCAATTAAAAAATTTATGAGTAGCAAGCAAAAAAGTAGTATCTAATGAAGTTTTAATAATAACGTTCAAATATCAGTAAAAAAAAAGTGGCATGTGATACAGTTTAAATAACAACCTTCCAATCTTTCCTCCACATTAGAAAGATATTTTATAGATTCTTGATTCTTCATATAACTTCATCTTGTATGTTTATATTATTTTACCATAATCTAAGTAAGCATTAACTAATCTAAAAAAATACCAAGCGAGGAATGGAATTTTAAAAAATTGCTCCAAAGTAGAAGAACACATCAAGGGCTCACCCATAAGAACCCCTTAAAGATAGGCCCATAGGAAAATAAGACTTATAGTACAAAAATAAGCAGCCTACTATTTTACGAACTTCAAACTGGACATAGCACATATCGTAGTCCTTAATATGTCTAATTTTATCAAATGAATAACGACAAAATCATACTTCACTAAGTCCGCAGGGTTACTTAACTTATCCAATTTTAGCTCTTATCTCCCTAATGAATCAATTAAAACTTCAATGCCTAGTCTATTCACCAACCCACATTTTAGTGAATTAGAGAAGTGAACAATATGAAAATAGGTTACCTTGTCTTCCACGGTAAGAAACTTGAACTAATTTGTCCACAAATTTTTCCAAGTCCGTAGTTGTTTATTTCCTATCAAAAACCCAACAAAAAAGGGGTAAATCTTTCCATAAGTTGCATATTGGAAGAAAGCCAGTTGTAGAGAAACTTACATGTCTCACTCAATTGGATTTGGACTTGCACTGCTTATGCTTCTGCTTCTTTTGCATTTGTTGAATCTAGCACTACTGGTTGGCTCCCTTCCAATCCTTGCCCATCAACAAAGCCACCATGTTCCACAAAAATGAGTACCAAAATCTTCTTGACATGAAGAAGGAATAAATTTTTTAAAATAAAATTAAAAAAATAAAAAGAACCCACATCACACCGGAGAGACAAAAAAGGCCAAAAAAAAATATTAGAGACTCATCGGAGAGATAGGGTATTTGGGGAAGGCCCAGAGAGTTTTTGTCTCATTTTTTTCAACATATCCCAAAATCGTTGGATGTAAGAACAATCGAATGGTTGAGAAAGGAATGGCTCCAAGCAGTGCCGGACTTGGTCTTATAGTCAACCTCGTCACCCTTGTCATCGGAAAACCTCTCGCTCAACCTTGTGCCTCATTCTTCCTCGCTATCCATCTTCCACGCTTCTACTACCACTTCGGCTATTCCTCTTCCTCTTCTGTAAAGATGGAGACGATACGCGATTAAGAATAAGAGAGAAAAGTTAGGCGATAGGATCAGGAAAGGTATTAAAATTTCAAAGTTTTAAAATTCAAACAATGCATTAAATGAAAAGGCATCTATTTTCAAATTCTCAAAAAGCAGGAGCTCATTGGTCATGCTAGAGCATGCTAGAGCAGAGCGTCCATTCAATAGAAAAAAATACCTAGGGTTTTTGTTATCAAGAAATCAATATTAAAAATCGTGTACCAAATCAATCAGTTGCAAGGCTCGAAACAGAGAAATTTACAACATCAACAACATGCATGGCGAAAAAAATCACTTACTCTGCTTAGAAATGGAGAATCGATGTTGGCGATTAATGGATGAGGAAGCATGCACATCGGAAGAATGAAAACTTACATCGAGTGGTGGAGACGAAGAGGTTTCGCAGATAAAGTAAGGGAAACTGAGCCATGTCTATTGTTTCTTGGATAAGGAGGCTAGCATTAGGATAGGTAAATGAATGCTGAAGCGTGTTGGAGAAGATGACTTCAGCGGACGGATGCAAAGCTCTCCCCTACACATTGAGGTATTTTTAAAAGGAGGATATAATTATACCTATTAAATTAAGCTAATACAACTGGCATCCACCGAGTAATAACAATTAAAAAATAAGAAATTCATTGTTTCTATTGATCCGGAAGGAAACAGGAAATTTACGAATCTGCCATCAATTTAGGCGAGAAAACGTTACATGAGAGTATGACACGTGTCCCTAAAAGGTTCTGCTTTATATAATATATATATATATATATATATATATATATATATAAAAAAGTGTAAAAAGAACACAGAAAACTCTGATATAAGAGAGAGAGAGAGGAAGAAAAACAAATCAGAATTGTTTTAATAGGAATCGATGCTTCTCTTCATTTCTGAGTGTGTCTTGGTCAGTTCTGAAACGACGCCGTATCATCCAGCAATGGCGGAAGCAGCAGCAACAGAAGCTATGGAATCCTCGTCGGCGTCGAACACAGAGAACGCCGAATCATCGGAAACTCCGAATAAGTATTTCGACTATTGCAAAATACTTATTCTTACGAATTTCAAGAAATAATAAGGAAATGATTTATGGTGAATGAAACTGTTATACTTTTTTTTTTTCATAGAAAATTTAATAAGGAAAAGTAGTGCAGAAATATTGTGAATGGTTTCAGTCATTTTATTGTTCTCTTAAAATTATGGAATAAATTAGTTTAAATAAATTTATTTTTTAATTTCTCTTAATTCCTTGGTTGCACAACGCAAGTATTCTGATAGGATTTTAATAACATATGATAAATAATAGGTTAATTAATCTTGAGGTTCCTTTTTTTTTTTTTTGAGAATTTTTAAATAAGTTGTTATTGTCTAAAAATTATAAATGGGTCTCTATAGCTTTAAAATAAATTTTAATGAAGTATTGAATTTAACTTACTGTTAGAGCCTTATTTATAGCAACCCCATTAAATTTTTTTTAAGAAATATAGGGATCTATTTATAGTTTTTAAACTATAAAGACTTATTTTAAATGGAGGGAAAAATGCCAGTAGAACCTTTTACTGAAGTTCCCATTTCCTGCATTTTCTGATCTTAAAATGATTTTAGTAGAGATTGTTGATTTAAAATCTGAAGTAAATCTTTTGAAGGTGGTGTGTCTCACAGGCTGGCGTCTGCGGGTTGCCACGTGAAAATATGGATTGCTGATTGGTTTGCTAAGCTAAGCAATAAAATGGGGGAGAGATTTGAAGAAAATTAAGACAGTTGGCTGTTATTTGATTGAAATTTGGAAAATTGTTGGGATGGATCTGGAAGGAGGAAAAGTTGAGTTTTTGTGGTCATTAAAGGAGATTAATGCAAGAGCTGATGAATACTGGCCTATTGTGTTGGATATAGCTCAGAAGAACAACCTTAAAAGGATAATCAGGTGCATGTCTGTTTGATGCTTTTATTAGATGCCTTACTGCTGCCTTAGTAAATGGTGAATTTGAACTTCAAAATTTTATTCCATATTTCTTTCTTTCATATTATAGGTGTAGCCAAAGAATGGGACGAAGTGAACAGGAAGAATTGACTGCTGCTCAGATATTCTATCCATGTATGCAGTGTGCTGACATATTTTTCCTCAAGGTGCATTTATTTTTTTGCTAAACATTGGTCCTTGTATATATTACTTTAATGTGTTCATAAATTGCATGTGCAAAATGTTCTTCTCCTAACTTCAACTTTTCTTTTCTAGCTTTTTTCCCTCTGCTTGCCTATGTGTAAACTAACTGATATTGAATTTGTCATGTTTGAGTATTAAGATATCATGTTGTTTTGTGTATATCCTCTGAAATTATAGTTGTCAATTTGCTTTAAACATGTTAGTGAATATTGCATGAATTTTGCACTCAATTATGTTGATCCAAACTGGGAGAGGAAACAAGACAGATGCCAGAGCTGCTACACTCCTGCTTAGGCTAATTTGGATATGGTATTTGTGCTAATAGCGTCTTGTGGTGACTATTATTGTGAGCTCGTCTGAAGAAAGTGTTGTGGTGCTTACAGCACATATATTTTGTGAGCTCAGGAATAAAGTTTTTCTTTTTGCTTATTTTAAATATATGGCATACGCTAAATATTATTTCTTCAAATATGCAGCCTGTAAGGGAACACTATAGAAAGGACAGCAATGCTAAAGATCTACTAAAAAGGGTCAAGGTGAGCCTCATGTATCTTGCTGGAATTAGTAAAATACATCAAACACATTTTGGTGTTGTATATATATGTATTTATCCAGCAATGTACAATAAACTGAGTTTGTCTTTTGGTTTGCAGGCTTACAGAGTCACCAAGTGATATGCATATGCTCATTAAAGACTCGAGGATAGTTCTATTATTTGCCACAGAGCCATAAAATTATCAGGTCACCAATGCTCTTTCTTATCAAATATGGCGGGGTTCTCTAGTATGTCAATTGTGATAAATACTGGTATGAGATTAATTTTGAATATTATGGTATGCATACTTGGGGTCTTTCAAACCCCGCGGGTAGGGTACTATCTAGAGACTCATCTCACATTCATTTTAAATGTGGCATCATTATAATAATAATAATAATCCATGAGGTATAGATACTGTTTTGGAAGCAATTTTCAGTTCCTACTGTTTTAGACTTTGTTAGAAGTTGGATCCTCTTCTCTTTGGAAGCCTTTATGCTGTTTTAGACTTAATGTAGATTCTTCAAACTTTGCTGTCAACTGCCTTTTCAGATTTCAAGTTATCTGGAATTCAGTTTGTTAAGCCCATCATTATTGGTGGCTAATTTCGTTCAAAAGTTCTCTTCCATATTTTACATATCGTTGATTTGTTGAGATAGTGCTATTGCAATCTAGGCATCAAAATTTCTCTTCTCTTGGCTGATAGGATATAGCAGATACAAGTAGTTTGCCTTTTTGCTCCTTTGGGGAAAAGGAAAAGGAGTCTGCCCTCCTAGTTAGTGTCAATTTATATTGCTAGAGTCTCCTAGCAGTTAGGGTAGTTGAACTTTCAGATGATGATCGATGTTCATGATGTTGTGATCCTTGGATCAATTTTTTTTGTGCTATTGGTGAAATAGTTATTAGGAAGAGAAGTGTGGAAGAAGAGTATGTAATGAAAGAATAATTAAGAAGGAGAAGAAATAGAAGTTATCTTCAGCTTTCTTTTCATTTCTAATTGGTGGTTTGTTTGTTGATTGGTCGAACTTCAGGATATATTACTGCACTTGTGCAACCCTGTTAGCTGCAAAAAAGAGTTTGGAAAAAAAAGGGAAGAGAAGAAGATAAAGGATAATGGCTCACATTTGTCGCCCAGACAGTTGCTAATTTTGAATCATATATGGAAGTGTCGTTGCAAACTAAGCAGTAGAACCTCAGCACTTGTTGATAGGATTCAAGATAGTACCCGTTAAGGGATAAAAGTTTGCTCTTGTTTCCAGGAAGAAAAAGGTTTGCTTCTGTAGTTACTGTCAAGTATAGCTTTTCCAGCTGGTGGGATGGTTGAAGTGTTAGAGGGTGATGATTGATGCCGTTGTTGTGAACCCTGTTCAACTTATGCTGTTCTATTGGTAGTTATGAGGAAGAGAAGTGTAGAATGTACTGAAAACAAAGAATAAGAAATAAAGAAAACATAACCAAAAGGTTGCATGGCCAAGAAACAGAAAACATAACACAGTTTAAATGGCCAAGACACCAAAAAACAAATGGATTGTGCTTGTTGATTGGCAAAACTTTATTCATCCTGTAGAAAAAAAAGGGGAAAAGACCTTTAGGAGGTTTAAGACCTAGTTTGATAGGTAAGTGCAAACAAAGCAGTTTGAGTGGAATTCAATTTCAAAATCAAACAGTCTTTGAAGGGAGTTAGTATCACTTGATCTGTTGAGTTAGTGAAGATATTTTATATTGTCTTTTTTGCTTCTTTGTTTTTTGCTTTTTTGGTGTATACCAAAGGTATCCCCACACTCTTTGGTTGTTAGACTAATACCTTTCAAGCCATTGAGCAATTATAGCTATTAGCCCTCCCTACAATGGCGTCTCCTAGGATTTTAACCTTGGGTTCGTAAGTCGCTTACTACTTCAACCAACTACTTATGCGTATATCGTTTCTTTTTAAATGAGGAAATGTTGCTCGCACAAGCGTCTAAACGTGGCGCTCTTGTTTATATCCAAGGTAGTCAATGGCGGAACGCGGGGCGTAGCGGCCGACCCAAGAAATGCTATTCCGGTATAGCGGATCGCAAAGCGGTCGCTACACCGAAGATAGCAGATATAATGTAAAAAACTCATAAATTTGTAATACATACATAATTGATACTCAAACTCAAAGTACTCAACTCAAGGACACATTCATCATTCACAAGTACCACTCTTCCTATTATTCATATCCTTCAAGCTATTCCACTGCCATCCTATATCAATATTATCACCCGTGACCTTTACAATAGGAATAGAAGATGAACTGCTTTGCATGGACTATGATGGGTAATTGACCCATTTGGTGCAGATTTTGAAACTATTTATCAAAATGGTGTAGTTTTGAAATTATTTCCCAAAATAGGATAGTTTCTGCCACGCGGGTTTTTCTTTTTGCTTATGTGGCACTTGCGCTAGTCAAACTAGAGCAAGTCATGCCACGTGGTGGCGTTTAGTCGTAGATTTTACAAAAACTGATTCTAAACGACTTTTTTTTTCTTAAATTTTCGTTTTCTCTCTTAAAAGTGATAAGGTAAGGATTTGAATCAAAGTACCATTGGTGCATGCCATCTTTACCACTACATCAAATGACTTTTTTGTATTATAAATGTAAATTATAATATATATATTAATTAGTATTAAACGATATTTGTATTGGCATAACCATTAAATAACAACCTAAAATTTTTATATAACTAGGGCTGTCAAAACGGGCCAAACTCGTCGGGTCGGCTCGTTTACCCACATAAATTATGCGAGTCAGGCTTCAAAATTGGTGACCCGTAAAAATGGGGATAATTTTGGATCGACTCGTTTAACCCGCGAGTTAAAAGAGCCAACCTGCAGGGGCTACGGGCTGCCTGCATAATTTTTTATTTTTTTAAAGGTCCAATTTGTTTGTACCCAAAGAAAAGGTTTTGCAGGCCGGCCCATTTAGGCTCGCGAGTTGATGCGTGCCGAGTCGGGCTGACAAATTTACAACTCGTATAAATGCGAGCAATTTTGGCCCGACCCGTTTAACTCGTGGCCCGTCGTTGGCGGGCTTAAACGGGCCGGACTAGCCCGTTTAACAGCCTTACATATAACGAGATAGTTACATTAAATAACTATTTAAAATTAAAATTTACATATAACGAGATGATTACATTAAATGATTATATGAATTAGTGTAGTCATTAAATGATTACATGATATTATTAAATGACCAAATATTATTTAATAATAATTAATATATATTATAATTTACATTTGTAACTCAAAAAAGTCATTTGGTGTAGTGGTAAAGATGGCATGCACCAATGGTATTTGGGTTCAAATCCTTACCTTGTCACTTTTAAGAGAGAACAAAAAATTTTAAAGGTTTTCATAAAAACCACGGCTAAACGCCGCCACGTGGCATGACTTGCGCTAGGTTGACTAGCGCAAGTGTCACATAAGCCCAAAAAAAAAAAAAACAGTGTGGCAGAAACTACCCTATTTTAGGAAATAGTTTCAAAACTATACCATTTTATGATAAGTAATTTCTAAATCTGCACCAAGGTGGTCAATTACCCGAACTGTGATTGTGATGATGCCATGACTACAAGGAACAAAAGTGCAAAAGAAAGGCTAGAAACAAAGGGAGACTAGAAACACAAGGAGGGCAAGGTGGCTGACAACAGTATGTTGTGCGCAACAGAGACCAGCAACTAAGAAGAATGGGCAGGTGAGAATTAGGGACGCAACATAGACCAGCGTGTGGCCAAGGTGTGCAGTGCAAACAAGGTGAGCAGTGTGAAGTGTGAAATGGGTGAGCAGTGCCAACTGGGTGCAATGTGCGACTAAACTAGGGGAGAAGCAACGTGCGACTGGTGTGCGAAAGAAAGAGGGAAAAGCATCCTAAAATCTACTCCTAGTGTGCAACAGAGGGAAAAGGCCTGGAAAAAAAACCCCAAACTGTGGAAGGAGGATGTTACAGTTGGGGTAAAATAAAAATTTGAACTTGTTCACAATAGCGGTCGCTATTTGGCCATGACACTAAAACGCACCATTACCGGCGTTTTGTGGCGGCCAAGCCATGTTCTGCGCCGCTCCATAGCTATAGGGGCCGCTATGCTTACTATTGACTACCCTGTTTATATCTATTACTATTTACTATGTATGTAAAAGGAACTAACAGGGTCAATCTTGTGATGTGTTCAAATTTGTTTTGCTATGTGTAACTTTTGCTTTGACATTTGTACCAAAAAAATTCTACTATTTGGACTTAACTTTAACTTCCCTTTACAAAGCCTTCATTTAATTTGCTTCTTCCAAATTTCCCATGTCTACATTAATTCTTCTATATTTATGCACTCAAAGTTACAATTTCCCATTACTTCCTTAATTCATCTTCATTTTATCTTGTCAGATGCTATTTTCCATTCCCATTGAGAGACCTTTCGGTTTTGTTTACTAATTTTCTCTTCCTTTTAATATATTGCTTTGGATGTATATCACTTTATCTGACTTTTCCTCTTCTGATGCCCCATTATTATCATTCCTTCAATTCAATTTTTTTCCTTAGTCTTATCGTCTTCTCTATCTCCTAGAAGACCTTTTATTCTCTCCATATTTCAAGCATCAGTCTCTCTTCCACACATTAATCTATCTCTCTTATCTCTCATTGAGGAGGTCTTTCTTGCTCAAGGTAATATTTCCTTCTTCTGTTTTTATATATTTTGTGTCGTTCACTTTTTCTTTTCTTTCTTTTTTTTTGAATCAGTACTTCAGCAGTGAGTAGCAATAATTGGTATTTATCAGGGTACCAAGGCCTAATATCCCTGAAGAACCCATAGTCGAGAGAGGCTAACCTATAATAGATATAATATACTTTCAGAAATTTTACTAATTTTTTATTATATAAGTTTTGTCTCAAATGCATATTTAATTTTACATGAATTTTCGAATGAATAATTTATATAAAATAGTTTTAAATTTTTACATATATAAAATTTGGCTAGAATAACAAGTGCATTAAGCGTTAGGTTCTTTGATAATTAGCACATTATTCTTTAATAACTTGCTATGAATAATATTCAGTTATGAATATTTATATATGACTGTATAATTATATTAAAAAAATAATTTTTTCAAGGTAGGGTTGGTTTATATCATGTGCTTTGATGCAACAAACCCCAGATTATACATTATAGGTTTTTTTTGGCATTCATATAGTGTAATGCTAATGCTTTATTGCTTCTGATGTTTATTTTTTCTTATAAATTACTCCTTTATTTTTTCTTAAACTATATATTAGGCAAAAATTAGGCACTGATATCTAAGAATATGAAATAATCAATGACAATCCTAGGAAGTATGATGTTGCTATTATTTGTACTTAAATAACTGGGAATTGTTGGTAAGTAATGCTTGATTGCAAAATTTTAGTATAATATCTACCAATACATTCTTTAATGTAAGATCCATTCTCTAAATATTGATCTAACATATGTGTATGCTTAACCTATTATAACTATAAAAAAAGGTTAAAGAAAATGAAATACAATCCTTATTAAATGATGTTTTATTTCTGTCTTTTGAGTTTTTTATTTTATTTTTGCATTTATAGCTGTTTATATATCTGATAATATTATATCTATAATGAATTGCTAGGAAATGCCAGAACTTAAAGTCCACTGTGTTTAACTTATATGCTGTTAATTTATGATCTCAAGAAATGCATTGCAAGAGGCAATATAAACAATTCGAACCAGCATTCAATAACTATTTCTCATTTTTGTATTTGCATTTCTTGGCTCTCCCCATGTTGTGTATGACATTTGTGGCTATTATAGCAGAAAGTAATCAGAGAGTTGTACATCTATTTGTAATTGTATCCCCAAAAGAGAGATGAAATTTGAGTAGTGCCAATTCTACAAATGTCTTTAGAAAATTTTTGGTAACTGTTTCAGTTCATCTTATTGACATATAATTATTGAAAATTTTAGGTAACTGTTTTATGTATGAGTCTATATAATTATGTAGAGGAAATTGACACTTTTAGAATGTTACGGTTTTTTTTTTTTTTAACTATGACTTGAAAATTTACTATTTTGTGGTTGCTATATTAAGAATATTTTGACTTGGAATAAAAGAATATTAGGACTGCTTAGTCTTGACTCGATCCATCTAATCTCAATCCTACTTTAGAATATTATGACTTGAAAATTTTCTATTTGAAACCTGCTTATTTTTTCAATAAGTTCATGTTGAGAGATTTATTAGAAATAATTTCTTGAGTTGACAAAGTTGCTTATGAGGTGTTTGAGTATACGCGATTTTAATTTTTTGATATTGAAATATATGATTGTTGGGAGTTGATATTTTATTTTGTATGATAATTTATGAGATGAATTTATATTTATATATATATATATATATATATACATATATAATTTAATAATATTCAAATATTTTAACATCTACAATCTATGGGTGTGAAAACTACAAATATAAACATAATAAAATTAAGAGTAAATACTCAAAATGGTTCTCCCAAAATACACATCATATCAGTTTGGTTCTTCAATCATTTTTGACATCAAAATAGTCATTTAATGTTAATTTTTTTTCACATTAAATTGATCATCCAATGTCATTTTTTACATTAAATTGGTCCTTCCAAAAGGACCAATTTGATGTCAAAAATGATAGGTAGACCAAATTGATGTCATGTATATCTTTGAAGGATCAAATTGAATATTTATTCTAAAATTAATAAAATATAATTTATGTTATTATAAATTTAAATGAATTAAATATTTTTACAACCAATAATGTTGTATGTAAGGAAATTTTTTAGAAAATATGATAGGTAGTTTTTATAATTGAAGAGAAATTATGATGCAGAATAAGCTCTTTTTTGTTTCTTTTATATTATAAAGGATTTTATTATGAGTTGGAGATTTATTTTTTTGTAGGTATTTTTTTCTTCATCAACAAATCCTTGCATTACCTTTACGGGGCGTTTGGTTCACAGATTATTTTTCATTCCTAGGAATATTTACATGAGAATGTTAGATTCTCATATTTGGTACAAGTTTTGAAAAAATATTCTCATTTAAAAATGATTCCTGAGAATGATTTTTAACAAACATTTCTACACTTTTATTTTCATGAGGGGAGATGAGTTTGCAACATTCTCATGACATGAAAATATTTTTGCCATGTGAAATATTTAAAATATTTATCCTTCTATTGTCATGTCATTAACCAACAACTATCATGTCATTGTCGGTGACCACTATCGGCCATCATAGACCATCGTCCGCGGCGGCCAATTACCGGAATCGACCAACCTCGTCACCGCCGCCAATTGACGGTGGCCAGCAACTTTGGCCACCGCACTAGTCACTAAAATCCAACTACCCTTGCCGCAGTTGGCGACTTCGACCACCACGATAGTCACCAGAATCTAGCCACTGCAAGCCAACGGCTGCAACTGACAATGACCGACGACTTTAGCCACCACACCGGTCACTGAAATTTGACAATTTCAGCCACCGCTTTGGTCATCGGAATCTAGCCGCCCCTACTGATGCTAGAGGTTGACAATTGTCGATTAGAGTCATTTTTTGGAAAGTTTTAGTTAACCAAATGTAGTAATCAATCATTCATGAGAATACCATTCTTGGGAATATCATTCCTGTATATGTTATTCCTGAAAATGTTTTTTCAAACCTTGAACCAAGCGCCCCCTTAAATTTGTTTTAATTGTTATAAGCTCTTTGCAGTTTGGTTAAATGTCTGATAAATTTTGATGTTATCTTTTTTATCTTCTTTTTCACTTTTTAATATTGTTTCGTGCATTGCAAGAGTGATAAATTAGTTGTATAAAGATTAATACTCCTGTTTTTATAATGAAGTTTCAGCATGTTACTCACGTTACTATTTTAATAAAGAAAAATAGGGAAAATTACACTTACTTAAGATTAGTGCTTATTACATTTGATGTGTCTTGTTTGAAAAATGACACAACATTTTTTTAATTTATGTGTTGTTGTTACAATTTCTTCCTTTGTAACTAACGTACGTTTAAAAATCAAGCAATTTTACTTAACTCCTCATATGAAATGATAATTTTGCCCATAATTAATTAAATAATATTATAACATCACATTTAAATTTTTCTTAGGAACGAAGCATCAATTCCTCCATATTTTGGTACTGTCATGTTGTAGCTTAGGTCTCCACGATCCGAGTGGCTCACATAAGGAAATCGTTGGTGCACAGAGACAAAAACAAAGGCTGCAGATAGTGAGCTTTAGACACCAAGGCGGATGGTGGCATCAACGACGCTGTGTTTGGCTATGATTCTTCTATACTAATGCTAGCCGATGAATAGTGACAATGAACAAGGAAGGTATGGTGAAATGATGGGCTTGTGGGAATATGATGAAACAATTGTCGGTGATGGGTTTTAGCATATGATGCCCAAATTTTTTCAATATTCAAGTCTCAGTGAGTTAATTCGTTTATAGTGGTAGATTTAAACATTGCTAAAGAGTAGTGGATAAGGAATGAGTTGGTATTTTATTGAATAAAATAAATAAATAAAATCACATGAAACATATATCACATGAAATGATAAAATAAATCAATAAATAGAAAACATATATCACATGAAATGATGAAATAAATAAATAAAATCGTATTAAAACATTAAAAAAGTAAAAATAAAATACAAACTTAAGGGGGGGCATGGCATTTCCTTGCCTCCTCCTCCCTTTGCCTCTGCCTATGGGTATATGCATGATTTTTTGGTAAAATTTTCTACAAAGTAACTACTTTTTTCTTTTGGTTGCATAGTAAATGCGTGTTTTGATTAATTATGAAAAAAATATTATGTTAAAAATTAATTATGTGTATAATAGATTTTGTAGAAAGTCGATTATGAGAAAAATAATTTATGTTTAGATATATTAATTCATAATCGATTTTATGATAAAGAGTTTTGTTTAAATTGTATTAAAAAATCGCTTTTATGTATTAAATTACCAAAATATGTATAAAATGATTGAAAAAGTTATTTGATTGAGGATAAATAGGTATTTCTCTCTAAAAGCTTTTGAAATAATCTGAAATCAAATAATTAAAAGCTTAAAATAATAGTTTTTTTTTTAAAAAAGTTATTTTTAATTATAGAAAAATAATTTTAACTTATAATTAATTTTACACACTTTAAACAAACAACATATATTTTTTATTGAAAAAAAGTTGTTTTGGAAAAGATTATTTGGGAAAAAATTAATCTTTCCCAAACATACTCTAAGTGTATTCTCAGGTCTGTTTTTATGTCAATTATGACTTAATTTGCCTAAATGTTTGGCCTAAGGTTTGAACCCAAATATTTAATGCAAAGGTCACACCTATCCTACCAAAGTGACTATAGGCATATTAAAACTAGAGGTAAGTTTTTTAGGTATAAAAAATGGTAGAAAGGATAAGTTGTTCCAATATTATCAATCAAAAGATGCTAATGGTATGCATGGGTCCCAAAGGCTAAAGGACCTCCTTAGGGAAGTAGTAATAAGGATAAGTTACTCAAACATTACTAATAAGGCTAGAAATGAGTCAAGTTGAGCTAGATCTAGCTTAGGTTCAGCTCAATAAGAAATCTAGCCCTTTTTTTTTTTTGGTTTGATCTCAGTTCACTTTAAGTTCACAAGCTACTCGCACTCTGAGCCAATATCGAGTATTGCATTAATTAATCCTCTTACGCTCAATGAGCTAGATTCAAATTTGTAACTCAATAATTTTTTTTTACATATATTTAGTTAAAAAGTAATTTAGTTAGATAAAAAATAAAACAAATCAAGCCGCAAGTAAACTCACAAGCTGGCTCAACTCTTTTCCAACCGTAATTATAGGTTAGGATGCATTGATCCCAAATGTTAAGGGATCTCCTTGGAGAAGGATGACCGTGAAGTGGGACTACCAATCAAAAGAGATTCAAGCGCAAGCACACGAAGATGTAGAGTCTTCTCTGGATACTTCAACCAGTTTAGCCAACCCACATTTGCTATAGGTAAATTATTTACATAAAGTTTTTGTCACACTACACATATGATAGTATCTTAATTGAGTTTAAATTTAATCAACTCTTAATGTAAAGTTTTTACACTATCATTTAATGATGTATTAGCACATTAGTAAAAGAGTTAGTTCTTTGATAGTTGTTGTGATAGTTAAACTCCTTTAAGAATTTGTCAATATATGATTAAATGACAATATAAAAAAATTTATATCGACAATCAATCAAAATTAAATTCATCTTAATTTTACGGAACCCACCTAATTAAATTTTAGCTAGACGCAACTGAAATGGTGTAAAGAAAAAGGTGTGTAACAAACATTTTCCTAAAAGTATTTCTCTTAAAATTAACCGAATATTAATAAAAATGTGATATGAGAAATATATTAACTAAAAATTACTAAAACATTTGTTAAAATGGAGACATTGCTAATATTTAGACTAAATTTGACACCAAATTATAAGATAAAATCCCTAGATTTAACCCTAAATCATGACATGTATAAATTATACATAACAATTTAGAGATTAGGATTTAAGGTTACCTAGATAAGGGGACGATGATGAATCCATAGTTATCCAAAGATCAAACAATAAATAATAATTGGAAGAAACATGGTAATCCTTTGTTAGTTCTTTGTGTGTGGGGAAGAAGAGAAACTATCTATATTCCACGATGTTTTTTTCTATATAATCTCAATGGGACAACTACACATAGTAATTAGGAATAGGGGTCTCTCCTTGTGTTATAAAAAAATGGACTAGCTTACCCATCATAGTAAGCTCATATACAAGACTCGCATATCATTACAGTCCACAATAAGTTTAAATACTTATAAAAGCTCAATAACAAAAGTGATAACAGTTGGGAGGATCTCCGTTTCATGTATTTGACCGCACCCTGGGAGATTAATCTCTTGCTTTCCAAGTGAGGGAATACCTTATTTTACATAAAAAAAAAAATTTAACAAACATGTGACATGGTGGAATTTTATTATTAAAAGAAAGTGCTAAACTCCACATAGATGTTAATCGCTCATAATAATGTTATAGTAAATGAGATTAATGCAATATAATTAATTAAATAGAATACTACTTGATTAAGTATAGTTTACGAAATTTAATATGATAAGTAGTCGAAGGAGTTAGTGAAACTTATCTTATTTCTATATCCTATAATCATCAATTTTTGATTATTCGGATGTATCTCGTTTCCGTGGAGGAAAATATTTTAAGGCGATTATTCCGGTACATAAGGTACATATTTTAAAGGTGTCTAAGGTAAATGGACTTGCATAATTAAAATTTAAACCAAAATATCTTCACTCCATAATCCTCGGTAACGTTTAGGATAACAAGGGATAGAATCCTGAGCACCAAATATTTAGCACTAATTTCATGCGTAATTAAACACTTTTTTAGTATTTTTATTAATGACGCATTGGTTTTGCATTTAAATCACACTTTTTTTTTTTACTGAAGCAAAGCACAGCGTCCATGTCTTCAAAATCTGCACTTTGAGGCATTGCACTTAGCTTAATCTTGGAACCATGTCTTCTCAAGGATGTGATAATCATGGCCATAGCGTACACTTTTTCAAAGTTATTCTGGAAAGCAGCCTTCGAGATGGAGAGCTGGTAACCATTTATTTTCCCTTCTTTGAGTTCTCTCTCCTCTCTCTCTCTCTCTCTCTCTCTCTCTCTCTATATATATATATATATATATATAATATGAATGACAAGTTTTTATTGATAACTTTTAGGAATCTAGAAATCACTTTCACTTTGGTATCAGTTAAAAATTTAGGTTATAATGAGTTTTTCATATAAATCTAGTTCTTTAATTTTCTAGTTTCACTTTTAAGGGTACACGAAACTCCAAAATAACATAGTAATTAATTATGCATAGCCATTTTGGTTTATTCTTCAAGATATTTATTTGATTTGGAGTTGTTTTTCCTTCTTATATTGATGTTGTTGATATGGCATGCTAATTTAGAAGAAATTTCTGACAGAGGATTCCCAGAAGCTTTGTGAGTAGATATTGGCAAGGAATATCAAACCCAGTGTTTCTAAGGCTTCCAAACGGTGATGAATGGAAAGTAAATTGGATAAAATGTGATGGTGAAGTTTGGTTTAGCAATGGTTGGAAACAATTTGCAGTGTACTTGTCTTTGGATGTGGGGCAGTTTGTGGTGTTTAGATATGAAGGAAAATCTCACTTTCAGGTGGTCATATTTCATACGAGTGCCTTAGAAATAGAATACCCTTTGCACAAAGGCAATGATGAATGTGAAGAGGTTGACGAGAGTGATTACTCTTTGGAAATTTGGGATGATTTTTCACCATTCCATGGTAAATGGCCAAAATCTCCATCACCCTTTTCTCAAACTCGTAAGAAGATGAAAACCAACCCAAAAGAAGGACCAGCTGAATGCTACCCCAGCCCACATGCTGAAACCAAAGGTGCTCAGTCCAAGATCACAATGCATGAGAAGAAGAAATCCCATGCAGGTTTTGATACTGCTGATCCTAAAAACAGTGGTGGGTTTTCTTCTTTCTTTTTGTTCTATTTCTTGTATTTTTGGATCAATGTTAAAGTTTGTTACCTTATGCTTTCTGGGTTACACAAAATTCGTAGCAGGTAGTAGCAGTGCTCTAGAGAGAGCGCAGAATTTCAGCTCTGAAAATCCCTTTTTCATATGTACTTTGGGCCTAACATACACTAACAGAGATCTCTTGGTAATAACATATTTTGCTTAATCACATTCATTATTGATTCTGATTTTTATTGATTATTATGATTGATATACGTTGCCAATCAGAAATTCTTTCTTTTTGAAACTTTAAATACTTTCAGCCACTTGTTTTTGTTGAGTTCTGTAACTGGGAATTTCATACCATGAATCGAAACAGGTCGTACCAACTGATTTTTCTAAAGCATATCTGCACAAGAAGCAAGGAAAAGCTACCCTTTGTGTTAACCATGAGAGACCCTGGAATGTCAAGTTAAAGCTGTTCTGCAATAGACAAACAGTAATTTCTGGTGGTTGGAGGAAATTTTTCCAGGGCAATAATTTGAAATTAGGTGATGTTTGTGTTTTTGTGCTAAACAAGTGCAAAGGAGTTTCATTCAGAGTTGTTATTTTCCGTGACAGAGAGGACTCAAGCACACCCCTCCTTGAAGGTAATTTATTTAATTACCATATTTTCTTGTATCAGCTTGTACTTTATCATAACAATTTTTACCTTTCACAAGAGGTACATTTTTGTAGAAAGAGGCAGTGAAGGAATTCCAAAGAATTTATTGCAAATGGAAGGGAAAGAGAAGGGAGGAGATGAAGGGGGAATTGGTTTCTCTTGTTTGGATTTATGTAGCGAAAGGAGAGGAATTTTTTTCTCCTTGTGTGGGAATTACAGTTAAAGTTGGGAGAATTAACTCTCGTTTTTTTTATTTAATTTAAAATAAACTATTTCTTCCTTTTTACCCCCTAATTTAAGGGTAAGAATTTTAGAGCTTTGAGGGAGAAGGAGAAAACCACTTCCCCCTCCTTCCTTCTTTGTCCCTCATTAAAAATCTTGTAAACAAGGGTATGGTCACTTTTTCCTTCCCTTATCTTTCTTTTCCCCTTGTTACCTCTAACCCAAACAAAACCAGGGGGAAGGGATGGGATGGGATGGGATGGGGAGGGAAGGGGAGGGAAGGAAGAGGATGGAGGTGGAGTTAATGTTAGATTTATAAATTAGGAACAATGCATTAATCTATGTTTGGAAGTTTTTAAGTGAAAGGGAAGAGATGGGATGGGAAGGAAACAAGAGGTAGGGAAGGAAAGAGATGGAGGGGGAGTTAATTCCCTTTGTTTGGATGTTTAAGAGGGAAAAAGAAAAAGATATTCTATTCCCCTTGTTAGGCGGAGTTAGTTCCCTTTGTTTGGATGTTTAAGAAGAAGAAAGAAGGGAATATTTTCTTCCCCTTGGAGTTACAGCTAAAGTAAGGGAATTAATTTTCATCCGCCTTATTTAATTTAAAATAAACCTTCTCACCCTCCATAATTCTCCTCATTAAAAATCTTTTAAATAAGGGTACATGTCACTTGTACGTTCCCTTTCCATTCCTACCATCTCCTTACCTTTGATCCAAACATAGATTTATGGCTTTTATAAAAATAATAAATCTAGATATGTAAGTTGAAGATTTATCTGAAACTCCTCATTCTCTATATATATGCTTTGAAGCTTACATCTCAATGGAAAAATCATAATCTATTTAGGATGAAAGTATGGGTCTTTCCGAGTGTTTACAATACGAGTTAACTAACCTACATAAGATTAAATCAATTAATGTTTCACAAAATTTGACATTCAATTAATTCAAAATTTAGCAAATATGTAACTTTATTAGTTCACATAATATTAAGTAATCTAATGGGAAGGAGGGGGATTCTTTTTCTCCTATTTGAGAGTTATAATTAACTCTGATTCACCCTTATTTAATTTAAAATAAACATTTTCTTCCTCCTTACCTCTAGATTTAAAGAGAAAGGAGAAGAAACAAGTTTCCCTCAATTCCCCTTAAAAATCTTTCAAAAAATGATGAGTCATTTTTCCTTTCTCTTCTCATATTTTACCCTTCCTTCTCTTTCATCTGAAAATATAGGAGAAGTCTTTTATGGTGTGCATTAAACATATACTTTTTCCCTTTTAGTTTTCATCTTTTCTAATGTGGACATTCTTAGATAACGTGTCTTGATTTTCTTTTTTCATTTTATTCAATACTTCAGACCAAGAAGGGTTATCTAATAGGCCTTCTTCATCCCTTAGAAACCCTGAAACTTTTAAAGCTAACAGCAGATTCATGTCGTCCAAGAATCACTTCTGCATCTTCATCAAGCATGCTCCATTGCATTTTGCGGTATGATAAATTAGAATAATGTATAAAAACTACTATATGCTGGAATGTTATTAACCATTCATGAACTAATTGAGGTCGTGTGATGTGCAGACAATACCAATTGACTTCTTCAGAAGTTATATTAAACATAATGGAAAATATGCGACCTTGCGAGTTGGGAAGAGATCATGGCCTGTAAAGGTGCTCTATTATCCAAATTATTCCTCTGGTAGATTCTCTCTTGGTTGGACTGATTTTTTGACGGATTGTACCTTGAAAGAAGGAGATGCTTGTCGCTTTCAGATGATAGATAAGGAGAATCTTGTGTTCAAAGTTCAAATTTTAAGAGACATCGACTAAATTAGAGTTATATGTCACTGCATGTAATACTTTTTTCTTCGTGTTCTTGTTACAGGTTGACATTGTTCTTGACATGGTTATCGGCAATTAGAGACATTTTCCGTATTATATTCATTTTTTTATATGAGTGTGTTAGATGTTGAAGTCAAGTGAAATGATTACATGAGTTTGTGTGTTGCTTTGGTTAAAATCAGAGTTTGAGTGTTGTTTTGGTTAAAAGCAACTGTAGTATGTTAATAGCAATAATTATCCTAATTTTGTAAAAAGTTGTGCTAGCATCCTCTCTCCTCTCTATTTTTTAGTCTGTTGGGATAAATATTTAATTTATTTTTTAAAAAATATATGTGGCATTAGTTTATTTTTTTAACTTTGATATTAATTTAATTTTTTTAAAAAATTAATTTGATATAAAAAATAATTTTGAATGACAAATTTGATGTATAAAAATTGACATTGAAAGATTATGTTGATGTCAAAAATAATTGAAAAATTAAATTAGGGATGACAATTTTTCTCATTTTTTACTTGTTGGGAGGCGGAGGTTTAACACCTGTTTATTAAACAGAGCAGGGGAGAGGGTTGTTTCCTCCATACCTATGAGTACTTGATATATAATTTTAAGTATTTAAAGTAATATTATTGTTATGTATATATATATTTTTTAATAAAATTGTATTGTTATTTTAATTTTAAGTATTTAAAATTGTTGAACTAAATTAGTTTGTAGTGAATAAATTATGATATTAAAATTTATTTAATTTATTCTTGTTCTTTTTTCAATTTTTTTTTTTTTAATTTTAATGATTTTATGAGTATTGCCGGATATTTGTGGGTACTGCATAAGTACGTCCTTCATCCTCATCCCACTTCATTGTCATTCTTAAATCAAAATGATGTCTTATATATATTTGAATGATCAATTTAAGTATTTAATCTATATTTTTTTAATAGGGTAAGATATTCCCAACATGCAATTTTTAAATTTTTAAGAACAACCCTTTCCACAAGTAAGCTACGATATTGCAGGATATTCATCATCTTAGTTAAGTGAATGAGGGAGCTTTTTCCATATTCACACCAGTGCGATCATCTTCAAGCAAAGCTAGGAGTTATCTCTTAACTTTTGTTGTTGATGTTTCTGGGAGTCATTTTGTGAGAGCTTAGCTTTGTTTCTTTCTTCGCTGTATAATTACCCAAAAAAAATAAAAAAATAAAAATAGATACATCCCAATGAATTCATATAATATAATATCCATTTGGGATTGGCTTGTTAATTTTCTTCCAATTTGACTTATTCTTTGTTGATTTCTGGTATTAGTATATTATCAGTTATAATATCATGTGTGTAAATTACACTATCCATCTTAAGCTTTGATAAACTTACATTAGCTTCTTCTTTGACTTCTGGAATTCATTTAATTTAAAATTTCACTAGACAATACCCCTGTTCTCAATAATGCATTATTGCATAGAGTTCTCAAGGAACCATCCCATATGTTTTGTTTTATGCTCTTATCCAAATTATGTGTGTAAAATGTAAATTGAGTAAGGCTACTTATGGTTTTAAAAATGTTAAAAAAAAAGTAAAAGAGAAGAGAGGATGTTTGGTAGCAAATGTTTAAATAAGAGTTTTATATTATAGTACAAAATTAGTTTTGGAGTGAACACAACTTACAAAATAGAGGTAATTATTGCTACTAATATACCAAAGTTGCCTTTTAACTAAAATTACACATAAACTTAACTTTTTAACAAAGCAACAATCAAACTTAGATATTAAATAAAGGCAACAAATAAGTTAAATATATAGAATTTTTCGTATACAATCAAACGTAGGTTTTAACTAAAGGCAACAAATGAGTTAAATAATATACAGAATTTTTCGTATACAATGACTTTTGGGGTCAGCAAAATATTTTATAAAATAAATGTAATCATTATTACTAAAAGTTATTTTTAACTAAAACTTCACACAAATTTATTTTTTTTTACAAAAGAAACACAGAAATTCATATTTTAAACAAAATAATACTTAAACGCGCGTAATCATTTTACGGTTAGAAAAGTCTCAAAACCTAAGGAAAAAAGCAAAAAGCAAAAAACAAAAAAACACCACCCTGCTTGGTTTCATTGGTTAGTTATGTTTCTTCGTCCTCTTGCATTTTTTTTAAGCTGAATTTAATTTTAATTTACTATTAATTTACCTGTCATCAAATAATATATTAACATATCATTAAATGAGTTTAAATATTACAATTACATTTAGTAAAAAAAAAAACTATTACAATTACATATAGTCAAAAAAAAAAACTATTACAATTACATAGAAATTTAACTCTTTTAATGATGTATTAACGTATTATTAGATGACAGTATAAAGTTTCTTTACACTGACAATAAATCAAAATTAAACTCTTTTTTTATTTAATTTTGATTCACTATTAGTATAAAAAAAAATTTATATTATTATCAAATTATGTATTAACAAATTATTAAAAGAGTTTGACTATCACAATAACTACTTAAAAAGTTTAACTATTTTGTCTAACTCTTTAAATAAAGTATTAACATATTATTGGATGACGTGTAAAGTTTATTTACACGGACAATTAATCAAAATTAAACTCTTTTTTTATTTAATTTTGATTTACAATTAGAAATTTTATATTATCATTCAATTATGTATTAAAAAATTATTAAAAAAATTTGATCATCACAACAATTACTTAAGAAGTCTAACTCTTTTAATAATGTGCGAATACATCATTATAAATGATGCATTAAACTTAAACTCTTTATTATAAATAAATATATATATATATATATATATATATATAAATGGATAGATAGATAGATTGAGAAAGAGAGAGAGAGATCTTTTAATGTCATGATCAGTTTCATTTCTCCTCTTCCATTTCTTCGTTCTTAAATTTGTAAAGCCTTTCCATTTAACAAAAAAAAAGTATACAGGCTTTATGTGCATTTATTTAGCCTAATCCCGTATATATCTAGCCTGAAATGACGCCATAAAGCAAGCCAGAAAGAATTTTGAGAAATTGACCCAAAAGTCAGTTTAAGAAAAATAATTTTTATTTAGTTTATATTAAAAATTAATTAAATATTCAATTAATTTAACTAATAATTTATATAAAATTAATTAATAATTTATTTTTATTTTAATACTTGATACGTAATTAACTATATGTAAATTATTAATTAAATTATTGAATACTTAATTAATTTTTAAAATGAACTAAATAAAAATTATCTTTCTTAATCTGACATTTGGATTATTTTCCTAAAAAAATTTCTATATTCATGATAAAGAAGAAAGTAGGGATTTGGGAATAACTTTAAAAAAATGTTAAATTCAGCTTTAGAAGTTGAGACTAAAAGAGGAATAAATAATTTCTATTTTTAAATTCTTTTATCAAGTGTTCAAATATTGAAGTCCATCATTTGTCCTATATTTATAAGATAACATAATTACAATTCATAAAAGACATAAATGGAAAATTAAACTTAAAATGCTAAATATTAAAAGTTATAACTTCCAAAACATAATTTTTATGGCATTACTTTGAAGCTTCACAATTCTCAAAATTCTTGGAACCTGAAAAGGAGTACTAAAAACTACAACTTCCAAAGCCTAGTTTTTAAGGCTTTTCTTTAAAGTTTCACGACTCTCAACATGCTTGGAATTTAAACAAGAAATATTCTTTATTGGAAAGATAAATGAGTCTAAATTTTAATATCACCAATCATGCATGAATTAATTTATTTTAAAACGAGTTATGGTTAAAACGTGTAACATTAGTGTAAAAAATTAATTATAAGTGAAGATTATTTTTGTATACATTAAAAATTACTTATTCAAAAAATTTTATTTTGAGTATTTTGATTAAGTAATTTTAGCTTATTTTAAAAGTTTTGATAGATAAATATTCTTTTGCTCTTAATTAAATAAATTTTTTAATTATTTTATATCTCTTTTGATAATTTAATACATAAAAATGATTCTTTTTATTCAATTCAAACAAAAAAATTTATCTTAAAATTGATTATGAACTAATATATTTAAAAATAAATTAATTTTGTATTATACATATAATCAATTTTTAACATAATTATTTTTTACCATTAATCTAAACACAATCTACATTAATTTATTAAAGTTAGGGCTTTTGAATAAACTTGAATATTGTAAATAAAAGAAAAACTAAATTTGCAGAGTACAGGTTGCGTTTGCACACAAACAATGAAAAAATAATATAGTAAAATTCGGGGGTGGTTTCTACGGTGCAACGTCTGAGAAGTCATTATTTTGGTGTTCAATGGGTGATGTAGCCATTTTACTGCTATTAGATTCTGAAACAAAAATCAGCCATTAATTTTATGAAATGAATAAGCTGTTAAAACTTAAAAGAAGTCACTTTTGGAGTTTAGTTACATTTGATAATTAGTTCATTTCATTGCGGCAAATTACGAAATGCACATACGCAAATTTATATATTATTATATAAAGGAGATTTTTTTATACCTTATTTTTATAAGGGTATTAATAGTTTTAATAATTAATAATTAATATTTAATTACATGAATCAAAAAATTAAAATATAAATATTAAAATATAAATAAAATAATTATATTTTAATTAAGTAAAATTCGTTATTAAATATTAACTATTAATTATAAAAAAATATTAATACTTACGTACACACAAAAGAAAAATACTGAAAAACCTCCTTATAGAAAACATAATTGGTACAAATGGAGCCGATACCACGTTACTAATTCGAGATATTTGAGAAACTTAAATGTATGCATTCATATGATTTGTATATTTTGAGGAATTTAAATGGATGTCTTTCTTAATATAAATAATAACATCATGTATGAAACTTAATTTAATTATGTTAGTTTATGGTCTAAAATCATTAAAAAAAAACTAATGAGAAGATTGTTGTTTATATTGGATCTCTTCCGTGAATACATATATTCATCATGGCAATATTTATTTAAGAAACAAACTGGTGGATAATTTTAATTAAGTAGAAATAATTTATTTTAATCAATAAAATATAAAACGTAGTAATAAACAATGTTAAAAAAGTTGTGCAAATGAATTGTTAATACAATAAATAAAATAAAAAGTAGCTAATGCAATCGCATGAGTAATACGCTAGTTAATTTTATGAAAGTATGAAACGGATACCTATTTGAAGAAGTCACTTTTGCTTATCAAAATTAAAAAAAAAAAATACATTTAAAAATCAGTTCATTTCGTTTTGAGAAATTACAAAATGCACCAACACAAATTCTAAGTACGAGTCACATGTTAGTGAAAGTGTGCCTTGAAAGAGGTGAATAAAAGTTAGAGATAAGACATAAAGGTGAAAAGACAAAAAGTAAAGAGAAATAAAAAAATTTTAAAAATAAACAAAAGATACAGTACTAATAATAAAAAAGGCATATGAGAAAAAAGAAAAAATTTAAGTAGAAATATGTCTATATAAATACGTAATATAATAACTAATATGAGTAATAATATTTTTTATAAATAAATATATTTATAAAGTGATTTATAAAATTTTACACATATTAACTCTTAAATAAAGTAATTACATGCTTATATAAAAATTTTCATGGGATAAGACCTTTAGTATGGCTTGTCTTCGGAGATAATACTCTTGGGTGACCAATGAATATTTCACTTGCACTTATATAAAAATCTTATTTTATATAAAATTAAAAATAAATAACCATGTTTTATATTAGAAAGAATCTCTAAAAACCAAATAGTGAGCTAAATTGTACGTAAAGAATGTGTTTCTTTAGGGGTTGAATTCGGAATCAAGTGATTCTAAAAGAAAATGAATTTTGTTACGCAGCGCTCTCGATCGATCTAATTTTGTATTGGGTATCATACAAATTTATGTAAGATTAATTTATTTTAACATAGATTGACGAAAAGAAAAATTTAGTCTAAACCAATGTATTTTTTTGTCTATAAAGTATTAAATTAATCTCACAAAATACGGTCAGGTATATGAAGCGAGAATTCTTTTCAATTATATTTTTTCTATACATATCACCTCAAAGATTAAACCTAAAATAAAATAAATATTTAAAATGAGTGAGTCTCTCTTTTATTCAAACTAAGACAAGTTGGTGTAAATTATCAAAAAATGACATTTATTGTGTTTGTCATTAAAATATTTGAGCGTTCAAAACGGTCGGGTGTCCCCTAAAAAAGATTGAATGTCATTAGATTATAACATCATTGACAATAATCGCATTTGTTTACATAAAATTATAATTATTTAAACCAAACTATTATTTTTATTCTCCATATTACATATTTTTATTACATTATTATTTTGCAATTTTTCTAAAATTAAATTATTGAATTTATGAATAACGCAGTAGTTTTCAAGTAACTCTCCATTTTGAGGCACTAGAACAAAAGGGAATTGTTTTATTACGGATTCGGATTCATGGTTAATCTTATACATGATAACATGTTTAGTTATTTTAAATAATTTAAGAGGTTCGTACTTCCCTAGCCCATCATGTATTTTTACCCTTAATTAAAAAATTACTTTTTATATTAAAATAATAACATAAATATTATTAAAAAATCATATAATATTCTTTTATTATGAAATTATGTGGGGGTAGAAATAGAAGGTGGGGGAAGGATAGATTTTCCCAATTCAAAATTATAAATATACGTAGTATAGACATTCAGTTTTCTGAGTCACACAGCAGTTGTTTCAACTTTCAACTTTCATCAACCATGTCTTCTGATCATGACCGTGGTCGTCAGGGCAATGCTATCCACTTTTTCAAGATAATTTGGGAGCGCAGCCTTCGAGATGGAGAGCTTGTAAGCATTCATCTTCTTCATTTTTATCTGTACAACACCAGTAGCTAGCATGCATGACCATCCCTTTGCACCCTTTCTCTTTTTTTTCTTGGTAGTTCTTTGACCCTTTCTCTTTTGCATTCTCTTTGAAAACAAGACTAATTTTACTATTCTTCCTTCCAAATATGTATTCTAGATGCATGGATGGCTTGCTATATCTTCATTACTTGTACTCATGGTGAAAAATAAAAATTAGAAATCTGATTTAAAACTCAGCGGGGGCTTAAAGATGCTAATATATCATATCAAGCATGGTATGCTTAATTGTGACACGACAAAATCACCAAGTTGGATTATCTGTTGATATATTATATACATGCTTACAAGATGTTTCTAACAGGTGATTCCTAGGAGGTTTGTGAAGAAATATGGGGAAGGATTATCAAACCCAGTACACCTTAGGCTCCCAAATGGTGCTGATTGGAAGGTGTTTTGGATAAAACGTGACAGTGATATTTTGTTTCAGAATGGTTGGATAAGATTTGCAGAATACTATTCTCTGAGTCATGGGCATTTCTTGGTATTTAGATATGAAGGAAGGTCTCAGTTTCAGGTTCGGATATTTGACATGAGTACTTTAGAAATAGACTATTCAAGTATAAGATGCACAGATGATGGTGAAAAGACCCGCAAGCGTTATGACGAATGTGAAGAGAGTGAAGAAATTAGTGAGGAGAGTGATCACTCTGTTGAGTTTCTTGGTGAGAGTGGAAGACCTAGATCTCCATTACCCTTTTCTCAACCTCATAAGAAGAAGAAATCAAACACAAATGGAAAGCCTAAAAGCTACTTCAACCCACATTTTGAAACTAAAGGTGCTCAATCTCAAAGGACAAAGCTTAGGAAAACAAAAATCAATGTGGGTTTGGATGCTACCCGACAAAAAGTCACAGGCGAGTTCCTTTTCTTTAGTTTTATATACTTTCTTGCTTTCATTTTTTCTTTTTTGGATTAAGGATCATGATGTTGAATTTGTGCCTTATAAATGCTCAAAGACTTTGACTAACTTTGCAGGTGCTAGCAGAAGAGGCTTGTTTAACGCTAAGAATTGCTCAAAAACTGAAGCTATTAAAAAGGAGACATTAGAGAGAGCCAAGACATTCAGCTCTGAGAAACCCTTTTTCATTCGTCCATTGCACCCGTCTTACCTCCAAAGAGATTCGTTGGTATTAATTTTTTTATGTTCTTTTTGGGGTTTGCACGTTTCCCAATCCAACACATGTTTTCTTAGAATTCATGAATTTAGATTTTTTTTTCCATTTTGGATAAGAACGTAATAGACCAACAGTATATTTGAATTAGATTTTGCAAACAAAATCAACTTAATTTTGATTAAAAATGAGTTTACAATGAAGTGATCAATTTATATTTAAAATTTTTTATCTAAAATAATTTTAACAGTATAAATATTATTTGGATAGTTTTAATCAAAACTACTTTTAGATGTGTAATTATATAAAAAAAAAATATTAGTCGGATATTTCTTTGACTATATTACCTTTTTATTTCTCTTCATTATTTTTTGTTGTGGAGGGTATAGTTGAAAAAATTAACATTGCATTAAAATTCACCATGAAATTCTCAACGCCAAAGTAAAATCCACGGGAGGTTTAGAGCTAAAAGTAATTGTGGTTATATACAACCAAACATAAAAATATTTGGTAGAATCACATTTTCTATGATAAACGGGAGTTTGGGTTGTTGAAAACGTGAACCCAAACATGCACTAACAGTCTCATGTTACGAAAATGTTATCGAATCAGGAAAAAGTTTTCTGATCAAAACATGTTTTCCTATAATGCATGAATTTTGATTTTGATTTTATTTTTTTCTTTAATAATATAACAGTATATACCATGTTACGAGAGAGGAACACATACTCTCATTATATATATGATACTATAATTTTAAGAAAAATGAAATAATCAAAATACTTTCTTATTCAAAATGTTAATAATTTCTGCCTTTTCTTTGTAAACCATGACTTGAAACAGGTTATAGAATCAGATTTTTCCAGAAAATATTTGGATGGGATGGAAGGGACTACTGCAACCATTGGGGTTTGTGAGGACAGAACATGGCCTGTTACGTTCAAGTTCAATATTTCCAGTAACCAAACTACTATGACCACTGGTTGGTTAGCGTTTGCAAAGGAATATAATTTAAAACATGTTGATGTTTGTGTATTTGAGATGACTGAACTTACACCAGTTTCATTCAAAGTTATTATTTTCCGAGCCAGAGAAGAACCAAGCTCTGAGCAGTTGCAAGGTTTTTCTTAATTGTTTTATCGTATACGTTCTTCTCAAATCATGTTACATCCAGAGTTTTCTTTTTCTATACATATTGCATCTTGACAGGCTACTTAAAAATCTTCATCTTTCTTCATGTGTTTCTGCAGATTCTGAAAGTCCCAAAAGTTCTAGCAAATTTATGGAAAAGAATAACTTCAAAGTTTTTGTAAAGGATTATCACCTGTCTACGACGCCGGTAGGATCAAGAAGAATGTTGTTAGTATAGTATAGTATAGTATATATATATATATATATATATATATATAGTTTACCTTTCATGATGTAATTCTAAGTTGAGGCCAAAAGAAAGAACTAATGAAGTTAAAAATTTTTTTGCTATTTGCAGTCCATACCATATGATTTCATGAAGAGATATACTAGATGTCATGGAAAATATGTGGAGTTGCAAGTTGGGGAAAAGTCATGGGATGTAAAAGTGATATATTATCCACATCGTTCGTGTGGCAGGTTCTCTGCAGGTTGGTCTACTTTCGTGAGGGAATGCCTCTTGAAGGTAGGAGACACTTGTCTGTTGGAGATGATTGATGAGGAAAATCTTGTGCTCAAAGTTTCAATTACAAGACACCACCACTAAGCTGTTGTTCATGTCACTCTGCCAATTAAGTACTCTCTGTATATAACTTTTCTGTACTGTTTTGTCATTTTATGTGAGTAACTATATTTTATCTGAACTCTGAACATTATCTTATCAGCTTCATGGGTTATATATAAATCTAAAATGTAACACATTTGGTACTGTTTTTAGCCTTCAATTTCTCTAATTATATTCTCTTGAAAATTAATTTTTATACATATTTCATGCGCTAAAGATGTTGTCTAGCCTAAGAAGTTACATCACGTTATTTGGGAACCATAAGAAATATAGGAGAATTGAGAGAATATTTAGCCCCAAAAAAAAAATCAAATTCTTCGAAATATGGAGAAAAAATTAAAATATATAGTCATAGTTTTCTAATTTTAGACAATGTGTTAATAAAAATTCTTAGTTTTGACTTTTGAGTGAATATATAATTTTAAAATTCTTTATTTTTCATTGAATTGAGAGTTCTTATTTGATTAATTTTAAAAATTAATTAATATTTCATTAAACGACTTTATTAGCTTTCCCTTACTGATTTTTCCACTCACTCTTATGCACATTCATTCTAAGATCATAAAGCTCTTGGCGTATGTTAAAAACATAAGGGAGAATGGCTTATTAGTATGATTTGGGAGAAAATTATTTTATTTTGATTCATGAGTAAAATTAATTAAATATTAAATTAATTTAATTAATAATTTATATATAATTAATTAATAATTTATTTTTATTTTAATACTTAATACTTAATAAATTATATATAAATTATTAATTAATTTAATTTAATACTTAATTAATTTTATCCATCAACCACAATAGAATAATTTTCTTTCAAATTACAGTAATAGTTCATTCTCTCAAAAAAAAATAAAAGACTAAAAAAATAAGGGAGAAGAGGTGATGTTTTGCAGCAAATAGGTTCGTACTTCTTCCATTGATTTTTGCTGCTTAAATATACGAAGAATTTAACAGTACACAATGGTTTTTGGGGCTAGCATAACTTTTTACAAAATAGAGGTAATTTTGCTACTAACCTATAAAGTTGCTTTTAATTAAAACTACACAAAAACTCAACTTTTTACTAAAGCAACACTCATACTTCGATTTCAATCAAAGGGAATAGCTATATTACTTATATACGTACAATAATTGTTAAATATTTATTAACTGATAATTTTATAATAAATATTTAAAATTTTGTTAAATATAGTTAGTTATTAGTAAATATTTCACAATTTATCAGGAATAATTTATGATACTCAAGGGAAAAAAATTAGTGCCACCCCTCAAATTCAATTAATCATTTCACTTTAAGAAAAGTCTTGACATCTGAAAACTAAAAGGGACACAACACCTGCATGATTTAAGAGGTTTGCTATTTTTCTTAATCATCTTATATTCTTGTATTAGTTTCAATGGAATACAAGATGTTGAATTGTCATGAATTCCTTGTTGGTTCTTATAATAAATGATTGAAGTTTATGACAATTAATAAATGAAGATATAGTACTTGAGAAGAACAAATATATAAGTACCAGACGTAATCTCCTCTTTGCAAGCAAGTCGGATAGTTCAATGTTCATTTTCCAACACCATCAAGAAGTGGCGGTTCTTCTGCTCTATTATTTCTGCTCTATTATGAATGGGTGACATTATTGACTACTGTAGAGTGAGTTTGTTGTTGCTTCAAGTCCAAATGACTATGGCAAGACTAGATGTACAAGAGATATATATAAACCACACTAACCTTCACCAAACAACTTAATTTTTAGAAGAGTTAGATCTTAACATATGGGGGACGGATTAAAACCTTCAAATTGCAAAGTGTATTCATTTTAAAATATTAAATGCAAATATTGAAGTCTTAATTGAAATAACAATTGTTGGACTTGCACAATCATTTTAAGTAGAACTTCCACATTTGTATTTTTAAAAATGTATATAATAAAAATACAGAGGTTTCTATGGTACCCCAGACGTATTATATTAGAACTCACTTAACAATATATTACCAAAAGAAAAATATCCTCGTTATTACCAAAATAAAAATAAAAATAAAAATGAATTCACCTAGCAATCAACCAACAGTTAATAATACTACTAATTAAGCAAAGTTGCTGCAATAAACAAGTAACACACAAAATTCTCCTAAAATCACCCTTCAACAAGGCTATTAGACAATTTTGGAGAGTATAAAAAAGTACTTACAATATGCATAATGACTTACATACAGCCTATTTGAACTTAATGTTAGGTACTTATAAACCATTTTAAGAATTAAACGTAGCTTATGACACATACATAAATTATTATTATTAATTTTTAAGATGAAATCAAATCTTTTAAAAATAAACGTGTGTTAGGCGAAAAGTTGTATTATGATTTTCTTGCACAAAAATTACCCAAGTAAATTTTAAAAATTCCAACCCGATATAAAAATAAAAATAAAAATCACAATCTTATATACGTAAGTTGCAAAATTCTATTTATAATATATAAATTTAGATTCAAAGGCTGTGAATAGGCACGTCAACAAGCCTGAGGTTTCTAAAACACCTACGTCAGCTTATTCTACTTATTTCATTCTATTCTCTAAATTCACCACATCAGCAATGGGTTTCCAATAATCTTGATTGTGAATGACTGGAAAAGGATTTCCAAAACAACAGGATATGGATTGGAAGACGGATGGGGAATTTAAGAAATTCATGGGCAATCCTTCAATCAAAGCAGGGATAAAGGTAGAGAATAAGAAGGTTGATAGGAAAGCTCAAGGAGTTTGATAGGGAGACCCATTGATGAGTTCATTCTCAAGTTGGAGAAGAAGTTATCTGAAGCATCAGGTTGGGATGTTGTATTATGGTTCTTGAAAGATAAAACAAATGACATTACCAACCAAGTGCTTTCATAGGAACTTTATCTAACTTTGCAATCCAAATCATTTTGTTTTGTGTATTATAATCTGAGTGCTAGAGATATCGTGTGCCAACTATATGAATGTTCAATTTTTTGGTTTCTTAATCAATTTTGTAGTTCTACGAAGTGCACTCTCATTCCTGTTGAGGATTGAATCAGTGAAATATTTAAATTTAAGCAATGAAAGAATATATTCGGAGAAAAATAAATAAATGACTACTCGATCAATAAGACTTTGAATGCATGGTGAATATTAAGCATGGAAAGATTTCTATTCGCAACCTTACCAACAATGTTTTGTATCATTATATAAGAGATGTTTTAAATGTTAGTATGAGACGTTATCTTACAAAAAATTCTATATTGCTAGCTTCTTCCTTTTCTCTTTTCCATAGATAGGCATAAGATTTTTTTTTTAAGGTTTTAGTTTCTAAGAAAATATAAAGGCAGAAGCAAACACCAAATCAAGAATTTAAATGTTAGTATCTACACCCACTTTTCATCGTAATTGTTTACAGGAAAAAAATTTAAAAAAAAAAAAAAAAGATCAAAGTGACATTAATTTGGATGATGACACTTGGCTGCATAAGTAGGCAAGCATACGCAAATGTTTATAGAAATTTTAATGTATTTGAGAAGAGCAGTTATTGTATATTATGTTTACTAATCTCTAATCGAATTAAACTTCTTAGGTGCCAACACTTGAGTGAGAATTGGTTGTGTTTGTCATCTAAGGACTACTCTGTAGTTATTTTGTGAACAAGCATATGCTTCAGCATTCTCATAAGACAAATCATAGTGTGGCCTTTGACTTGCAAATTTTCTCAACCAATCTATACTTGTGCTGCCTCATTAATGCACTTGCCAAATTGTGATCTGTCAGTCTAGTGTTTCTTCTGTGATATTTACTTGGATACTCAAGTGATTTTGCAATTGCGTCCTGTTTATGAAGTAGCCTATATATTGAAATTTGGTGAGGCTCCACCACTTTGAATAATTTGACATCCATAAGATGGAGACAACCAAGCAAAAGGTTTATCTAGGAGTTGAGTTTTGACAAGGTAGACCGTAGATTATTTGCTTATTTTGTGGTTTTGGAAGGGATCTACACAGTGGCATTAGGATATTTTAATTCCTACTTTTGGATAATTCATTTTTAAAGAGGAATGTAATATTTTAGAGTTTTTAAAGTAGTATCTCATAACATAATTTTTGTTGACATTTGATAAAAGAATTTTCAGTTTTCAGCAAATAGACTTAAATCACCTTGTAACTGAGTGCTCCTATACCATTCACTTTGAAGAAGCAATAAAATTGATCATTTATTCATTAGGCAAGGATTTTTAAATTAATTGAGTTATCAGGCAAACATTCATTTCCTTCCCCTAAATATAATAAAGGAGAGCTTGGTTTACCTACAAGTCGGTATTTCATAAGAAATACCTATAAATCAAGTCCTCCCTTTGTGAACCTTATTTAGGAATAGAATATTTCTCTCTTGATTCAATGCATCACTAACAATAAGGTCTCTAAAATCAGTATTCTAATTGTGCAACAATTAACAAGTTTAAAATACAATTTACAAAGTTACAAATCCCAGGACTAATTGTCTTTTGAATTTTATATTTATTAATTTCTTCTTTAATAATGAGGCTACCTAAAAAGCATATGCGCAACGCGCGAGTTGGTAACTAGTTTACACTTAACTTAATGATACTGTGTTCAATCCTCCACTACCAGACCACCTACAATCTTCCCTTACATAAGTACTTGCACCTTAGTGTATCAAAAAAATAAAATAAAAAATTAAACATTGGTAAATATTCATGTTCTAGTATCTTGGATTCTGGAAATATTAAAAGGCATCATATATATTAAACAGATATTTGCAATAACTTTTTTTTTATGTATGTACTAAACATAGACATCTTTTAATGTCATGATCAGTTTTATTTCACCTCTTCCATTTCTTTTTTCTTAAATTTGTAAAGCCTTCCTCTTTTTTTTGGGGCAAGACTCCATAAAGCCTTCTATTTAACCAAACCGAAAAGATAGGCTTTATTTAGCCTAATCGATCATGGAGTTAGAGAGCCTGAAATGACGCCATAAAACAGGAATGAAAGAACTTTTCTATCTTCTATCAAAATTAGAGTTTTCGAATAGACGTCAATTTTGTAAATAGAAAAAAGAAACTGGATTTGCAAAGAACTGGCCAATTAGTTACGTTGCCTTTGCACAAACTGAAAAAAAAAAAAAACAGAGAGAGAGAGAGAGAAATTCGGGACATCTTCCATTAATCTTAATTAGCACTATAGTAAATAGGATTTGACGTTTGGGGTTAGAGACTTGAAATCTGGTCACCTGCAATTAAACACTAAAAAAAAATATAGAAAAATTAAAAGGAAGTTAATAAAAAATATTTCATATAAAAATAAATAATTTTGTTTATAAAACGAAAAAGTGAACTAAATTGTATGTGAGAAATGTGGTTCATTAGGGGTTGCATTCGGAATCAAGTGTATCTTAAAGAAAATTGAGTGTCAATAGATTATAAAATTATTGAGAATATATAATCACATTTGGTTACATAGAATTATAATTATTTACACCAAACTATTATTTTTATTCTTCATATTACATATTTGTTTTTTGGTGCAACATATATTACATGTTTTTATTAATTATTCTTTTGCAATTTTCCCTAAAATTAAATTATTGAATTTATGAATAACGCGTTGGTTTTCAAGTAACCCCCCATTTTGAGGCACTGAAACGAAAAGAGCACTCCCACTGAATCAAACACATATTCAGTTTTCTGAGTCACAGCAGTTGTTTCAACTTTCATCTTCAAAGTCTAAAGAACCACATGTCTTCTGACACCAATGCTATCCACTTTTTCAAGATAATTCTGAAGTGCAACCTTCGAGACGGAGAGCTTGTAAGCATTCGTCTTTTTTCCTTTTTCTCTGTACAATACCAATAGCAGCATGCATGAGCATGACCATGACCATTCCGTTCTCCTTTGTTTTCTCTTTGAAAACAAGACTAACTTTCATATTCTTCCTTCAAAATTTGTAGTCAAGATGCATGGATGACTTGCTTAATCTTGATTAATTAATTGTAATCATGGTGAAAACAGAAATGAAAACTGAATTGAAACTCAAAGGGGCTTAAAAGATCCTACTCAAGCATGGTACATGCATAATTGTGACACAAAAATCACTAATTTGGACTAGGTAGTGGCAGTAATAGCTGTTTTTCATACATACATACATACATACATACATATATATATATATATATATATATATTGCTAAATTGCAGGCTTACATGATGTTTCTTACAGAGGATTCCAAGAAGTTTTGTGAAGAAATATGGGAAAGAATTATCAAACCCAGTACACCTTAGGCTCCCAAATGGTACTGATTGGGAAGTGTGTTGGATAAAACGTGACAGTGATATTTGGTTTCAGAAAGGTTGGAAAAGGTTTGCAGAGAACTATTCGCTGAGTCATGGGCATTTTTTGGTTTTTAGATATGAAGGAAGATCTCATTTTCAGGTTCTCATATTTGATATGAGTGCTTTAGAAATAGACTATTCAAGTATAGGATGCACAAATGAAGGTGAAAAAAACAGCAAACATTATGAAGAAGTTGAGGAGAGTGATGGCTCCGTTGAGATTCTTCATGAGAGTGAAAGACCAAGATCTCCATTACCCTATTCTCAATCTCGTAAGAAAATGAAAACCAACCCAAATGGGGAACCTATAAGCTACTTCAACCCACATTTTGAAACTGAAGATGGTCAATCTCAAAGGACAACGTTTGACAAGACAAAAACCAATGAGGGTTTTGATGCTACCCAGAAAAAAGTCACAGGCCGGTTCATTTTCTTTTTTAATTTTATTTTCATGGTTTCATTTTCATTTTCTTTTTTATTTTGGATCAAGGATCATGATGTTGAATTTGTACCATATAAATGCTGAAAGGCTTTTACTAAATTTGCAGGGACTAACAGAAGAGGCTTGTTTAACGCTAAGAATTGCTCAAAAACTGAAGCTATAAAAAAGAAGGAGGCATTAGAAGACACTGAAAGTAACAGAGCTTTACAGAGAGCCAGGAATTTCCGCTCTGAGAATCCAATTTTCATTCGTACATTACCCCCAACTTACCTCCAAAAGGATTTCTTGGTATTTTTTTTTAATATTCTTTTTGGGGTTTGCATGTTTCCCAATCAACACATGTTTTCCTACAATTCATGAATTTTTTTTTTTAAATTTTCGTTAAGAACATAAAGAGTTTTCGAATCAAAACAGGTTTTCCTATAATTCATGGATTTAAATTTTCTCATTTTCTTTAACAATATAACAGTATCTTAACGTTATGATAGAGAAACACATGCTCTCATAATATGACACTATAATTTTAAGAAAAACGAGATAACCCAAATACTTTCTTATCCAAAATGTTTAATATTTTTTTTTCCTTTTCTTTGTTAAACCATGACTTGAAACAGGTTATACCATCAAAGTTTTCAAGAAGATATTTGGATGGGTTGGAAGGGACTGCAAATATTTGGATTTCTGAGGACAGGACTTGGCCTGTTAGGTTCAAGTTCAGTATTTCTAGTAACCGAACTATTATGAGCACTGGTTGGATGTCATTTGCCCAGGAATATAATTTAAAAGATGGTGATGTTTGTGTATTTGAGATGACTGAATGTTCACCAGTTTCATTCAAAATTATTATTTTTCGAGACAGAGAAGAACCAAGCTCTGAGCAGTTGCAAGGTTTTTTTTAATTCTTTTATTATTATTAATATGTGTTGTTATTGATATGTTTTGCCATATTTCCTTAACATAAATTGATTTTTCCCCACTAATTATTCTGTCCCCTGACAAGGTTATGGGCATCAAACATACCAACTTAACCAAGAAAAACCAAATAGAGGCCCTATACAAAATATGGAATCAAGCAGTCTTTGGAATGGTCAATTTGGAGAAAGAAAAAGCAGTGAAGGAATTTCTAGAAGCTGCCCAAAATCTGATGTTCTTGGGAGTATTCTTCTAACTTAGTTTTTATTTATTTATTGTATACAATTAATCTCAGATCATGTTACATTCAGATTTTTCTTTTTTGCATCTTGACAGGCAACTTTAAAATCTTCATCTTTCTGTGTTCTGCAGATTCTGAAAGTCCCAAAGCTGCAAGCAAATGTATGGAAGAAAATAAGTTCATGATTTTTGTAAAGGATTTTCACCTGAAGAATACAACTCCGGTAAGATCAAGAAGAATGTTGTTAGTGTAGATATATATGTTTTACCTTTCATGAAGTAATTTTAATTTGAGGCCAAAAGAAAGAACTATTGAAGTTAATTTATTTATTTATTTTTGGTTATTTGCAGCACATACCAAATAAGTTTATGAAGAGATATATTAGATGTCATGCAAAAGAAGTGACGTTGAAAGTTGGAGAAATATTATGGCCTCTAAAAGTGATATATTATCCAGATTTTTCGAATGGCAGGTTCTCCGCAGGTTGGACTGCATTTGTTAGGGGATGCAACTTGAAACCAGGAGACATTTGTGTGTGTGAGATGATTGATGAGGAAAATCTTGTGCTCAATGTTTCAATTTCAAGACACCACCACTAAGGTGTCGTTCATGTCACGCTTTCTAGTACTATCTGTTTAGAACATTTCTGTGTTTTGTCATTTTATGTAAGTAACTATATTTGATATGAACTCTGAACATAATCTTATCAGCTCCATGGATTTTATATAGATCAAGTGTAACACATTCAGCACTGTTTTAGGCCTTCAATTTCTCCAATTAGATTCTCTTGAAAATTAATTTTGAAAAATATTTAATGCAATAAAGATGTTGTCAAGCCTAATAAAAGTTACACTATCTTACTTGGGAACAAGAAGAAATATGTGATAGAAATGAAAATTGAGAGAATACTTAGCCCAAAATTCAATTTCTTAAAAAATAGAGAAAATTAAAATATATAGTGATAGCATTATAAGTTTACAAAATATGTTATTCAAAAATTAATTATGAGTGTGTAATTTTAAATTTCATTCAAATAGAAGGAGAATATTATTTTCTACTTCACCATTTGCCTTTCTTCCACTTTTTTCCTCTCATTTTCTTTCTCCATTCATTTTATTCCTAAATAAAATGCTAAAAATTGTCTCCAGCAAAGGTGAAAGCACACTATGTTCTCTTTCAATTCCACCCTAAATCTTTTGGGTAACTCGATGGTGAGAAGAACATATGCATGGATGCATCTTGATTTTTATATATCATAAATCTTTACATAACTCCAATTTTTTTATAGTTACATAAGAGATTTACGATAATAAAAAAATTGTAATTAGTGACATGTGAATTATTACTTTATTGGGTATAACTTCAATCATGAAATAAAGATCGTCTAAGTGTATGTTTGGTTTTAATTATTTTATATTTTAATAAGTTATTCAAAATTTCTCTTTTAAATTTTTTTATTATAAATTTTTTTAAAAGTAAAATATGCCAATCTAAACACTCATTAATTCTTATACGAGATGTAAAAATCAATTTCTTTATAAGATTTTGGCATGAAATTAATATAAATAAGAAACAAGAAAGCATTCTAGGTTTGAATAATGGCGATATGTGGAAGAAGAAAAAAGTAGTTATACTCTCACTAGTCTTTCATTGGCATACTTGTGGTTTTATATGAGCTTGAGTGGTATCACCACAAATTTTTCTCAAGCATTTGCAAACAGGCGTGCAAGTCAGTGAAGGGAATGGACATGCTTAAACACGTACGTGGACAAAACCAACTTCGACATGACTTGATATTTCATTAATTTGGACAATATATTAAAGTTCCTTTAATAATCGGCTCGTTTAAAGAGGAAAATAATAAAATGAAAATAGCATTTGCTCCTTTAATCCTAAGGAACCGTTTAAGATTTTTTTTTCACTATTAGTTTTACTTTTAAGGACAGCCAGAGCAATCTTTCTCTAATTCAACCTTAAAGTAGAGTATTTAGTTGTGTTTTTACTTATAAAGACACAACAATCACCTTCCTCTACTTTAACCCAAATATAGTAAAACTTAGTTTAAAGAAAGTTCTTAAAATGCAATCCCACACTCTTTCTTTTGATATAACAAGAGATCAACTCTTTCATATATTTCAAATTCTCTTATTATATAGATTAGATACAACAATTTCACAACTCTCTTTATATTGTATTTGTAACTATATATAAGGACTACGGCAGAATAGAAGTCTGATTCTACATATATATATATATATATATATATATATATATATATATAAGGAGCATATCAAGTGAGAGGAGTAGTTTATTATGAGAGTGAGAGGAGTAAATCTTGATCATTGGATCATCTATGTATGGTCAAGATTAGATGTTACTTAAAGGTCACATGATCACTTAAAAAAGTCACATGACTTTATGTTTTAATTTTGACCATACATGGATGATCCAATGGTCAAGATTTGCTCCTCTCACTCTCACAATAAACCACTCCTCTCACTAGATATGCCCCCATATATATATATATATATATATATATATATATATATATATATATATGAAGCTTTCTTTTGGTTGTTCTCACTTTCTTTCACAAGTAGTGGTTTTGGCTGCCTTAACGTTTGGTGACCATTGGAGTGATTGAAACATATTAAATCTGACTTTTCAAGCTTTGACATGACCCATATGAAATTTTAAGTATGTACTCATTTGTTCCTTTTTTCCGACTGTTGCTCTTTTTTCTGGACTACTTCCAGTTGGTGATCCTTCTTCTTTCCAGTATGTGCTTACTCAAGAATTCTTGTGAAAATCATCTCCAAATTTGATCAATTTGTATCCAAATCATCACCATAATTTGTCTAATGGCTATTGAATTAATTTCATGGATAATTTCCAACACTCTTGATCACATAAAATCAATCTTTTTACAAACCATAACTGTAATATCTCTTTATTCCATTTAATAAAATACTTTGCTTATTTTATCAAGTCAAGTAATAAGATCCAAATCAAATTTGTCAATTAATAATAAATTCATTGAGTCACATAGCAATTGTAAACGAGATCATATTACTAATAAGATAATCGCATTCTCAATCAAATCAACCTATAACCTACATAATAGGCAAAATATAATAATCGAAGCCCGAGCATTCAACAAGTATAATCGAGTAAGTTTGCTTTTTTCCCCATAAAATTTAAATCAGTCACAACACATCAATTTATGATATATTATTAGGGGGTGTGTAAATAAGCTAGTGTACAGTATTGGGCCGTAAGGCCTAACCCGTGCCTGCAAAGCCCAAGACTTTTAGGGCTCAGCAAATAGCCCCCTTCCTTCCCAAGTGGGTCCTCCCTCAATGACACTCGCAGTCACCTTTGGCGTCTCAAAGACTGTCACACATCAGTAAGTGATTCACTACAGTAGACGGAGGTGACCACTTAGAAAAGACTTGGCCCCTAATATAAGGTATGGCTCCATCTAAGAAAACACACTTTGAGACCGAGATTAACTCAAGCTTTCGAATGCCTTCGCATGTACCCATCTTGGTTTGTGATTGGAGCACCAGTGTTTAGAGACCTACTATACTTGAACAACTAGGCTAGGTTAGATTTTTTCTTAAATAAGCTTGGCCTGTTTTGTAAAATTTTAGCTTTAATCTGACATATTACCTATCATAGGTTTTTTTTGGTAATCTGGCCTAACTTTTTTTGTAAAAATATAAAAGCATGACCTAGTCTGAAAGCCTACTTAAAAGCCTACATTACAGAAAGGCCTCAAATAGGCCACTAAACTCAAACTTTATAAGCTTTAAATATATCTAACTTGTAACAAAATTATTGTATTGTATGTAAAATAAATAAATAATATTAATATATAACTAATAAATTATATAAGTATTATAAATTTTTAATTATATGTATATATAATAAATATATAGGTCAGCCTATTAGGCCAAATAGGTTTTTTTAAATGCCTAAGTCTTTGCATATTTAACTAAATATGTATTTTTAAAAGCTTAAACTTGACTTATTTAATAAATAAATTGGATCAAAGTAGACCAAAAGTAAACTAGGCCGTAAGTCCCTGTTAAGCCGCTTGACCCATTTTCACCCCTATATATTATATATAAAAATAAAAAATAATGTATAAAAGTAATATAAAAATTGTGTAAAAAGTTAATAGCCAAAATAAAAATAGGAAAAAAAACGTTAAGATATCTACAACACTTCAATTAGGATATATTTTATGTTGACCAAGAATGATATTTATTATAAGTTATAGAGTAAACACTCAAATTGGTCATTCAAATATATATATAACATCAGTTTAGTCCTTCAATAATTTTTAACATTAAAATAATTTTCGAATGTTATTTTTTTCATATCAAATTGGTCTTTCAAAATTATTTTTTTTACGTCAAATTGGTCTCCGAAAATGATCAATTTGATGTAAAAAATAATTGGAGAACTAAACTGATGCTACATGTATCTTTGAAGGACCAAATTAGATATTTACTCCAAATTTTATATCCCATTCAGATATATTGTTTTCGATAAGTTATACAGAAAAACTGTTCATTATATATATTTTTACACGGTTTTTTTGTTTTTAAAAAAAGTGTGCAGTGATCAGGCCTCTTAAACTCTAATTGCAAGCATAATATTGAAATGTATAGAGGCTAAACTAGGAGTATATAGCATATAGATGAAAAAGACAAATTAAAAAAAAAAATTGAAACCTACCCAATTGTCAATAATTTCGATTGGTTGGCCTGGCAATTCTCATTTAGTTCCTAATTCTCTATTGTGCAAAGGCTAGTTTAATCCATTTGAAATTGTTTATTAGTTGAAACAAATTAAACAAATTCATATTATATATTAAATCTCTTAGAATTTGCTAAACGTGGATACAAAAGAATCGGGAACTTTTCTTAATTGAGAAAAAAAAAAGAATGGGAACTGGTTTCAAATTAACAATTAATCTTGGCCAATGAAATTAAATGTCATATCTTTCCATATAAAATTTATTATACGAAAAATAACTATTATTGTCTATTGATTTGTTTCATTATTCTTCCAATTAAATTATTAAATTGCTAATTTAATAAGATTCATGTCCATTATCATATTTCAAATTTGGTAATTTTCATGACGCAATTTTTTTTGTCTAAACCAATGTATCTCCTCTCCTAGAAGGCAAGTGACTAATTTCACGGGGTACGGTCAGGCGCTTGAAGTGAGAACTCCTCCCAACTGCATTTTCTCCATACACACTGTCTCAAAAATCAAACTCAAGATATATAAGATGTTTAAGGTGACCAAACCCCTTCCATTCGAACCAACGCAAGTTGGTTCATGGTTCAATTTATGAACCTAATCTACTCAATTAGTAGTGATAAAATCTAGAAACACATATTCAACCACAACATACAAGTGCAAAAATTAAGAACAATAAGGATGAATGATAGCTTTTTGTGTGTGTGTATGTGTAGGGATGTCAATTTCTACTCGTAAATGGGGATCCTCACGGGGACTGCCCCATTCGGGGCCCCGCAAACGGGAAATTTTTTCCCGCAGGGATGGGGATGGGGGACAAAATCCCTCCAAAGGTGATTCGGGGATGGGGATCATACCCCCCGCCCCCGAGTAGATTACATATATATCCCTTATTATGTGTATTATATATCATAAATACTAATAATGTTTTAGTCTTTTCATATTTTTTAATTTAATTTGAATATTGTGATTGTATTATTTCAGTTTAAACTTGTTATGATTTAACTTTAAATTTAATAATTTAATTATATATATATTTTAAATTTTATTGGATTTTAGTTTGTAATTTTTAATTTTTTTATGAACTTTTGTATCCCCGTGGGGACGGGGATGGGGGAGGAATGCTTCCGCGGCGGGGATTGGGGATGGGGATAGGGGAAAATTAGGGGGGGGGGGACGGGGACTTGGAGAGTACTCCCCGCCCTGTCCCATTGACATCCCTATGTGTGTGTTGGGGGTGGGGGGAATACGCACATATGGCATATAAGTACCTTCCATCCGTCGTAACGGTGGAGAAAGTGTAGAAGTGTAATATCCGAGACAAGAAAGAAAAACGGAAAGGCAAAAATGATTTTGGAGCTTCTATATTTCTTTTGGGCGTAAATCAATGTATCATTTTGCTTTAAATGTGAGAGACTACTCTTACTATTATACTCAGGCGCGTGAAGTGGAGATCTCTCTCAACTACGTTTTTTTTTTATATACATCTCCCTAAAGATCAATCTAGGACAAAATGTTTAATTTGACTGAACATTTTTCACTTGATCCAATTCTAATGTTAACGAGGAAGAAAAGGCTAAAAAGAAAATAGGAAAATAGAATTAATGAAACAATGACATTAAGTATAAGATAAAATCTAATATTTATAGCATTTCTATATCACTAAAATCATATTTAATATGAAAATCAAAACCAAGAGTCACATTTAATATTTGTTATTTAAAAATTAAAATATTAAGTTATTTGTGATATGATAAATTCCTGGCACAAATCTCTATTATCAACACTCCACCTTTCTTGTACCAAAAAAAACTAAACACTCCACCTCTCTATAGCATTCCTCAAAACAAAATATGTTAACTAGACATCTAGTGCTTTTCTTTTGTAAATACATTTGGTGCTTATTTGATCATTTGGTGAACTTAAATTTTACTAGCCCATCCAAACCCAAGTAGCATTTGTCCATATTGAGCTGATATGTTCTTTAGTCTTTGTTGTATATATACTATATGTAGATGCAAGTTGCATGTACACCATGGAAGCCAGACCAAGAGCATGATTCTTTTGTTTTATACACTAGCTACACAATCTCACTATACTGAGATGTATAGCTGCAGGACGCATGAGAAAGTTCGTCGCCTTCTTCCGCTTGGATATTAATTTATAGTAATAGTAGCTAGGGGTAACAAATATGTCAATACTCACTGAAGAGTGAATACCGATCAATGACTTTCAATAGTTCAATTCATTTGGCTATCCAAATGACATGCACAACAGATTCACCAACTAAATATCCCTCCAATTGCACCCATCAGCCCATGTGTCCTTACTTGTGAGTTATGGACACGAGATGCTTATCCCCTCTAGCATCAAACAATGAACCCCCATTATTTTCCTTTTAAATTTGAAACAATTTCCTATATCCGCAAGCGCAACGCTGGGGTCTTTATCCAGTATAAATAAGTAAAACAATGAATTTTCTGAATTTATTGTAAGCAATAAGTTTATTTATGCATGAACAAGTAACATAAATACATTAATCACTCTTCAATAAATTAACTAATAGGATTTAATCATTTCAATAATTATTAAAATATTAATTATCAAATAAAATATTATATCTGATAAAATAAAATATAAGTAACATATGTAACACAAATTCTTATATTTATTTGCCTTTATTATACTACTTCATATATTGAAAAGAGGTAGACATTTTGCTCTACTCGGGAGTAATTATCAGGCACAAGGCTAAGCTCTTACTTGCTTCTTCCTTGATACACATGATATGTAAGTGACAGTCAAAATCGCAATGGCATCCATCTGGAAAGCATTGTCCAACGTACAGGTGAGCTCTTAGCTAGCGTGCTTGTTGGTGCAGCCTTTCTGACAAGTTATGATATTACATTTCTGTGCATAGTACAGTAGTTCACTGCAAGTTTCTTGTGCAACCGTTTGATTTGCCATAAAAAAAACTGTAAAAGCAATAGGGGTCAAGGAAATATGATGAAGGGAAATACTTGAATATGACTCCAAAATATGAATTAAAACACATAAGGGCCAAAGAAAATAATTGAAACAACAAGCGCGAAGAGAAAACAATGTCTCAAAGAAAGCTTCATGATCTCCTTCAATTTGCCACAAGTCTGGTAATTGTTTTGTCTATGCAATAATATACGATGCAAGAGGAATTTATAGAAGCTTGTATGATACAAAAGGAGCAATTACTCTTTGAAATAACAATGTTTTAAATAATATGATCGTCTTAATCTGTCAAGTCATCAATTATTTTTTAAAGGCATTTGCTAATTTTTTATTTTAGGACTCTAATTACGGTGATATTAATCAATAGAGATACTCAATTAATGTTTAATACAGTATTAAAGAAAAACAAAAGACCAATAATATATTATACACTTTAATATGTCATTGATGAATCAATTAATCATATTTGTTTTGTTTAATAAACCCTTTTAGCATGTTTATTATGAGTTTAATTTTGATCTACCGTCAGTGTAAAGTTTTTTTACATTATCATCCAATCATGTGTTGTCAAATCATTAAAAAAGTTTAACTATCACCACAACTACCTAAAAAGTCTAACTTTTTTAATGATGTATCAGTACATAATTAAATGACAATATAAAAAAACTTTACACTAACAGTAGATTAAAATTAAATTAGTTTATTATATGTATAAATGGTGAGTTCATTTTAAACTTTCTCATTTTGCACCCTGCCCACTCAATGTCATATACATTTCGTCATCTTTTCTTTTTGCCATATATGACCTATATCACCTTTTTTAAGGTTACATGGGAGGTCCATGGCTGCAAGCGGAGGGGGAAAGTTGAAAACCAAAGCTCCAAGGGCCTGTTTGTATTAGCTTTTTTTAAAGTAGAAGTGCTTTTTTTAAGTAATAAAAGTACTTTTTTTAGAAGTTAAAGAGTTTAAGCATTTAAAAAAAGTACTTCATGTGCTTTTTTATTACACATGAAGTACTTTTTTTAAAAGTTTGAACTCTTTAACTTCTAAAAAATACTTTTATTACTTCAAAAAATAATTTTACTCCTAAAAAAGCTAATACAAACGGCCCTTAATCTTTAAAGACTTGGGCCGTATTTGTTGAACTTGGCCTCCCATATCACCTTTTCATTACCTTTCATCTTTAGAGTGATGTAAAAAAGAGAGTTATTTTTCTAACTTTAATCATTATATGCAATTCACTTTTCCCAATTTCTTAGGCTTATGCATTCCACTCTCACAATAATCTTACTCTGGAATGGGACGTGAGAAAACGATAGCTTGAAGTGCGCTTTTTGGAATAGCATCCTTGTTATTTCAGGCGTAATGAGCATATATATTTTTAAGGATGGAATTTTGAGTAAGGTTGAGTAAACTTGATCAAATAAAAAAATAATCCAATTAAAATAAGTAGAGAAAGACCGTAGACAACTTTAGTCCAAAAATTGAAAAAGACCTTCATTTAAATGAATTTTCTTTTTAAAAAAATTGATTTTTAATAGAGCACGGTAGCGTCTTTTATCTATGTATCCGATCACACTTAAATGAAATAAAGCTTGGTTTATGTTGCTATTGTTGACCCCGTCATTACAATCTCTTACACGTATTGGAGTTCATGGTACAGCGAACAACTGATTAAGTTGGCATGTGGGGGACTCTTACATGATGCGCTAGGCACTTTTCTAATGGAATTCTCATACAATATTGGTTCTATCAAGGTAAACACTCACTCAAAGAGGGTAATAGAAGTGTTGAAGAAGTGTTGAAGAAGTGTTGATGAAGTGTGTCATTTACACACCTATTAGTGCTTATTTTATTTTGAGTTAGAGTCAAGTTAGAGTAATTTATTATGTTCCTGTTGCTTCATTTTGATGTACTAGATATAAAAATTAATGTTTTAGATAGTTTTCATTAAATCCTGATTTGATTATGTGCATTTATTACATATCTTAGTTTGGATTTTCATGATATGCTTCCCTCAATTGAGATATTTAATATTGTCTATTTGAATTTAGTGTCTATTTGAATTTGAAATCAGGCAAGAAAGTTAAGGGAAGATTCTGGAAATCAAATCTCATCTATTTTAAGAAGGAATCTCAAAGTCAGCCAGACCCCTGAGCAATAAATTGGACATAACTCGAGCTACAAATATCGTATTGAAGTGATTTCGGTGGATATGAAAAGCTAAGACATAGGGCTACAACTTTCATATTTGGCACTTTTGCAAATTCTTCAAGCTACGCACACACAAAGGCAAACACAACCTAGCCATGTTTTGGAGCCAAATTACACGGCCTAGCCGTGTATTTAATCGTTGCCAACTCATAATGAAGCATGGCCATGTCATATAATATGACCATGTCGAGGCCTCAGTGAAGAAAAGTCAGAAAAAACCCAATTGAAGTGTTAAGCCTACTTAAGAAGAGTTAGGGGTCAAACCCTGGAGGAACAAATTCACTTGGACAAAATTGAGCAGCCGTCAAAAAGCAAAGGGGAGTTTTTTCTTAGGAGCAACTTTGAGTGAAGAAGATCAAGATCAATTGATTTGTTTCTTCTTCCCTTTTGTCTTTTGTCTTGACCACATGATATTTCTTTCTTATCTTTTGATGTTGTTCAAGAACATGGTAGGCTAGTTTTCCGATTTGGTTAAAGGTGATTCAAAGCTCTAGACATGATTTTGTAATTGGATCAATAATGTTATTCCTTTAGTTCTAATTGAAATTGCTTATGTTTCTTTTACTTGAACTATGTATGGTTGTTGTCTTGATCCATTTAGGTGCGCAACTAAATAGAACTTAATAATAATCTAATGATAGCTTAGGAGACGTGATCCGTAATTGTTATGCTTTTTTAATCCCATGTAGCACTTTGCAATTAATTATTGTAGTCAAATCCTTAGTTAATTGTGATGAAGAACATAACATATCCTAGATAACCAAAACTTGCGAGGATGTCACCTAAATCAACCTATCTTTCTCACCTTAATGCTTTCGTCCATTTGAATCTAAAGAACTTGTTCTAGGTTATCAAATTGTTATAGATTAATTAGAGAGCTTATTCTAATCAATGATGAATTAAGAAAAGATTGGAGTAGCAGAGCTTGTTACTTATCTACAGTTGATAGTTTTATTAGGAATAAGGAATAACATTGAAAATCTAATTCAAATTATCATAAATCTAGTGGTGGAGAAAATCTCTTAACCAAGCTTTATCTATTATTGAATCCATTTTGCTCACTGTGTTTGCTTGTTTCGTACTTTTTACTTTCATCTTCATAATTAAATTTAGTTTATTTTATTTTTATTTCATCACTCATAAACCCCCAGTTTAGCTATTGTTTCTTTTAGCTTTTAGTTTAGTAACACATTTTACATTTCAATTAGTATAATCCTCTACAAAAATGACCATTACTTACTATTTACTACAACATAGGTAGTTCCTTCAAATTTGTTTAAATCTTAGCTTAATTGGCATGATACATTTAGCACACACTAATTGACTGCTTGTTTAACATCGCCCATCATCTTTCTCATGGCTTGCAATTGCTGTTTTTAACTCCCCCGAATTGTCTTGTGTCCATCCTCAAAAATGACGTCTACGGTGTCAGTTACATACTATTCTCATTCCATTTTTTCACATTAATTTTCTGCCTACATATATGCCAGAATTTGTGTTTACCTTGACCCACTTAAGTCATTTTTTTAGACTTACCAAAGCTAAAACTGTACGATATAAAATTTCTGCATATCTCATCTATGAATTCCCTGTTTCGGTATTATATCACTCAAAGTCTCTTCTTTGTTTCGATGGATAAAGAAGTCAAAATCTGGGATATGTACAATAAACATCTCGTAAATTCAGTGGCTATAGGAGCTGAATCAAATCGGTTTAGTAGTACTCTAATAATTTATTGACCAATCAAAATTCTTGTATGAGATATTAACAGGACCACCATCACCTAAGAGATGTGTCAAAAGACCTGCTTTATTTGCATCCAAGTAATTAATTATCCACTTTAGTATGTCTCTCTCTTGTCCGAAATCCATAGTGTACCTGCCAGTAAATATTTTATAAGCAGAGTGCTAGATATTAAAAGTCAAAACCCGGGCTCCAGAAACTCTCAAACTCAAACTGCTTACCACTTGAAAATTGGAGTGAGATGAATGGTCCTCTTTTCCAGGTCCACTTCAATTGCATCTTTCTCAAAGAACTCTCTTGCAGCACATCTCAATTCATCTACAACTCTATGGGGGGAGAAGAACCTCACCTTTGGGCTCGACTTTGTGCCATTACAAAGTCCAAAGTGAATTAACGGATTCACTTTGACAAGAGCAAGCTGTAGTTTGGTAGGAACAAGTTAATCTTTCTTCATATCCAATCATTTTATATAAATGACAGGCAGTTATTGCTACCATAGGGGATACGAATTTACAGTTAGGGAATAAGGGGAAGAAATGAACGAAAAAGTAAAACACAAAAGTTGAGGCTGCAGGACTGGTTTAATTTTATTTAGTTGCAGACTCCATGTATATTATATATATCTCAAAGTTGAAGATTATGGCATTATCCAACCAAAATGTTATTATCCAAACTGTTTACCTCTAACCGCCTGTCTCCTGTGCTAAAAGGCTTGACTAAGGAATATGGTGACCTCCGATTGCTTCTGAGGATGCCATTTTTAATAGTAGTGAGAGAATAAGGATGCCCTCCAACCAAATACAGGAAATCAGAGAAGGATCTCCTATTAATTACACCTTCTTGACACCCTACCCTAATAACAGCATGGATGACCATGGCATTATACAAGTTTAAGAAGAAGGCTAGCTTCTCGTTTTCTGATAGCTCCGAGAGATTCACCCGCTGCAGATCCTGGGTCATATTTACATACCTGCAGTTCGAAGGGAAACAAGAAGAAAATAACTTCAGACACGTGAAGATGATGTAAGAAATTACAGTCACCCTATGTTTTTCCAGTTCTCACTATAAGCATATCAAAAGTATGTGTTTGGACAAAGATTTTTACTAGTATGTTCGACATGCACACTACATCCGATAAGTCATGGAAATGAACATTTTAGGTGTACCTAAATGCATGCACTTGATCAAAAGTTACCAACATTCTTACCAAGACAGTGGACACTGATGAAGGAAAAAAAAAATAATGTTTTGCAGAGACAAAAAGAAGTCATCTTGTTTGAGCCGTACTATTGGGAAGTATTCTTACCACCATTATTTATCACTGTATCTTAGTTTGTGATTATTATTACATTTCACAAAAGAAAATTTGGACACCACTGTCAGTAACAAAGTCCAGATTCCATTTGTGTCTGTTTTAAGTAATTTAGAAATCAAGTATCATATATAGCCAGGAAAGGGTTCAAAAGTAGGAAATAGGCACCAAAAATCACATTGCAAGTGCCACAAAATCCAGCCATTTTCCTAAAGGAGTTTAAAGTTTACTAGAAATGCAAACAGCACGAGACTGAAGGTGGAGGGAGAGCCAATTTCAAGTGGTAAGAAAGCACATACAGGACTCAGCAAGTTTCTGAAAATAGTCAAAATCAAACATAAATTGCCAAGTTGTTCAGTGATCAGCCAATTGAATTACATTAGCTTCAAAATTGATGAATTCACCATAAAGTTTGATTGCCAATTTATAAGATAATAAATACGTAACACAGTGAAAGCCAGGCGTTATATAATCTAAGTTTGTTAATCTGCACATGATCCATTCATAACTAACCCACAAGGATTGTAAACTCTGATAAAATTATGTATGACGAAGACACAACCTAAAGAATGAAGAGGAACCCATTGAGAAAATGATTAACCTGAACCTAGAGGGGCAAGGAATGAAGGAATATTCAATCAGGTATACAAGGAGAAAACGCTAGCCAAACTAGAAATGGAAGACCACAAGGGACCCATGGTGGCAAGCTGGGAACAATTGGCATGCAGCCTTCCAAGTTGACTCTCAAAACGTTTGCATTCACATTATGCACCAAAATAAACAACTAAATATAAGTTTATTATATTAAGTATTCCCATACCTCCGAAATTCTTCACTTTTGCTAATGGCTTCATAATCAACATGTCGCCTGTCATCAGAAGCATAAGACTCAAGAATGGCAGACATAATCTTGTTAAGCCTATCACAAACTGCAGCTGCAGTCTTCGGTTCACTATCATTTGTGGCACCACGGAAATTAAAGCATTTGGAGATAAACGGTTCGTGCTCAAGAAATCGATAGAAGTGGTTTCCCTCCTCAAAATCATTTTCCCTACAGAAGGAGTTGACAGTGTAAGAATAAAATCACTAACAGATTGTGGATCATATATTGAAATGAGCATCTCGTTTCATTAATTTCAAAAGCTCTTTTCTTACCCGAAAACATGATGGATGAAGTGCTTCTTGGATAACTGTTTTCCGATCTCAACAGCCTAAACATTTGTTTTAGAATGAAAAGTGAGAACCATTTAGGGGAAACATTACAGTTAGAGAAACAAAAGTTGAAAGTAATGCTTGAAAGTGCGACATTAAAAACAACATATCATATTCATAAACTATAAATTACTACGTACTGTTGCGTGTCAACCCTTAATCACGCAATATTAACAATTGCCATATACATACATACATATATATAGGGACATATCAAGTGAGAACATTTGTCTTACTTATGGTCACTTGTACTTGTGATCGACTTGTGCTAAATGTTGCACAGGCCAAAGCAGTTTGCTTTTCAAATGGCTTGTAGCATTTTGTTGAACTAGAAATGATGCAGCTACTAATTGTGTCCCAACTCCCAATAAAAAGCAATTTAATTTTTTTTTTAAAACTGGACAATAGGATGGTTAAAAAATATGGACAGTTAAGAAAGAGAAAAAATATTACTTTAATTATGTACCATAAAAGTATGACTTTAATTATCTTCATAATTTTTTATTTTATTTTTTAGTTACTAGAAGAGGCACATAAAATATATGTGAAAAGAGTGGTGCACTGTCAATGCAGATGTCATATATCATATTATGATTAGTTTTGTTTTTTTTCCTCACGTTATGATTAGTTTAGGTGCTGTGCACTACTCCCAAATGAATTAGAAGCCATTGCATTATTAATTAATTAATTAAAAATTTTAGGTGCTGTGCACTACTCCCAAATGAATTAGAAGCTATTGCATTATTAATTAAATAAAAATTCCCTAAGAGTTTAGCTACTGATGTAACCCAAGTGACTGAAACTAATTAATTTTGTTCCATCAAAAACAAAACTGATTAGCATTTATTCCCTAATATATTGTCCACATGTAGGTGATGGGTCCAATAAATCTCTAATAGTAATGTGGGAGGGATATGAAAAAGCAACCGACCGGGGAATAAAAGGAAGAAGAAGAAAATTTGAATATAGGGTAGAATTCAAGATATGAAAAAGGGAATTTGAATGGTTTCAAAGCATAACTTTTTTTCCCTCGTCTTTTCTATCTTTATAAAGGTAATCTATAAATTGGGGACTACAAATGGCTACAAATTCGCCAATAACATGGACACCGTTTTCCTGTTCCATGGAACAGGTGGGTAAGATTTAAGAAAAGTATGCAAATGCAAGGCAACACAGCTTTTCGTCCTGTGTTCAAAAATTATAAATTCCCTATTATTTTTTGAAAACAAAATTTTAACCTTTCAAGAACACACGAGGTTCAATTGATATCATACGCCCCCCATGTGTGTCATTATTCGGTGTTTCAGTTTCTTTGCCAAATCTAAAAGCTTGTCACTGCAAAAGGAAATGGGTCATTCTTTTCTTTTAAATTAATGAAATGCTCCATAAAGACACTCCCTTTACAAGGAAATGTAAAGTGTATCAGTAATTCAAACTTTTTAAAACAACATACGTAAGTTCTACTCTTTATTTTATAGAAACAAAATTAATGAAAAAAATGCATAAATCACAAGCATGTTTGATGACTTCAAAGTCACTAAAAAGCAAACATGTTATGTGTGCACAAAAGAAATATTAAAAACATTTTGCAAAATAAAAGGCAGCAAAGAAAAAAAAATAGAAAAATAAGTGAATAAAAAAAGTGTTGAATGGAGAACAAATAAGAGAAAATAAAAAAAATCTCAAACTTCATTATTTATAAATTATAGTTTTAAAAATAATAAATCATAAAATAATGCTTCTACCATTTTACATTTAATTTTAAAATATAATTTAAAAAAAAGAATCATTTTAGAATTTTCTTACCAAAATATTAATAATAATTAAAAATAAAAGAGCAGATACAGATACTCTTAAAAGTGAACGAACGAATATGCACAGAAAGGTATTCTGACAATACAATAATTCTTGTAAATTCTGTGACTAATATTTTTAAATCAAATTTTATTATATAATATTCAAAATTTAATCTAACGGTACAAATGGTATATTTTTAATATTCACAATACATAAGAATTTTTCAAGTAAGCATGCATGCATACAGTATAATAGTACCAACAAACAAACCAAAAAAAACAAAATACGTATTGAGATACGGTATGCGCAGGGCGTGCGTACCTTGGTACGACCACAGCGAAGGTGGTGAATGAGAAGGTCCACCAAGTGAGTCGCAGCAAAGCAATTCTTCACAATCTTCATCTTCATCAAACGGTCCTGAATAGGCATTCTCATTCTCATCACCCTCACAATCCGCACCATCTCGTCCGTCCGATCATCCTCCTCCTCCTCGTCCACGTCATCGAATCCATACACCGGCGGTGCAGGCGCATCACCGGAACATTTCTCCACCATTTCCATCAACCTCTCTTCGAATCCGCCATTGTTCCTGAGCGAGTTCAGCGCACCCAAACCTCCAACGAGGTTCCCATTGAAGAAGATCTGCGGCACCGTCGAAGTTCCCGTTCTCTCTCGCAGCTCCTTCTCTCGCTCGCAGAACACGTCCACGTTGATCTCCACGAACCGCGAACCTCTGATCTCTCTGAAGAATCTTCGAACCGCGGTGCAGTCTCTGCAATTGGACCTCGAGAAGAAGGTGATTCGACCCTTGGTGGTGGTTGGGTGAGGGTGCGATTGGACCACGACCTTGAGACCTGAGAGGTTGAACTCTGTTACTACGTCGTTTTGGTTCTGATTCTGAGTCTGAGTCTTCGACGATGACTTGTCGTTGAAAGAGGAAATTCCTCGTGAAATCGCAGACGACAAGTCGTTTTTTCGCTGGCGGAGGAACTTTACGATGGAGACGTCGTCGTTTTGGTGATGGAGGGGGTGAATTGTGATCGTACCCGGGGGCACTGGTTTGGGGAGAAGGGAATGTGGTTGAACGATTGTGAGAGTGGTGGTAATAGGTGAAGCAGTGTTGTGATGAGTTGTGTCACTTTTTTGAGTTGAGGATTCGTCGTTTATGGTTTGTGTTGGGTTTTTTGCAATGGGTTGGGGTTGTGGTTGTTGTTGAACTTGGGAACCCATTTTGTGTGGAGAAAGAAATGGAAGATGAAAATGGGGTGGGATTGGGAAAAGAGAGAGAGAAGGGTTTATGAATGAAGAAAACAAGGTTGATTTTGTTTTATAGGGAGGATTCAGGATTGGATAGAAAGATGGTAGTAGAATTTGGTTTGGATATTTTTTTGGTACAATTTGAATTTGGTTTGGAGATTGAGGACAAGTTTAGTGGAGTTGTACGTGGAAGGGGTCAGATAAGATACGGGGAAGAGACAGACGTGGTCTTTTTCCTTTCCCTTCTTCTTTCTTTTTGTTTTTAAATTTCTTTTTTTTTAGGGCAATTATTACAATGTATTAATAAATTAATAAATTTGGTATCAAAAATCTAACTGTTAATTTTATAATACATATTTTAAAAAATTAATAAATATTTAATAATTTATTTTAAATATTAATATTTAAAAATAAAAAAATAAGTATTAAAATATATATCTTTTCTTAAAAATTTTCAAATTTAAATTACTCAAATCAAATAGAATATATTAAATTGCTTGAATCGGAGAGCGTGTGTACTCGTGCGTGAAAGTTTAGTAACTTTATAATAATCTATTCATATGATTTATGAATGGAGTTCCATTCTTATTTATTTATTTTTATTATTAATTATTTTTTATGGTAACATTTATTATATTTAAATAAATGAGTTTTTAGTATTAATATAGTGTGGTACAAGTGGTAAATATTTAGACTTCTTAAGCATGTGGTTAGGGATTTAATTCTTGACTCATGTGTATGAAAAAATATCTGTTGAGAGAGATTAACTGTTTAAATGAATCTCAGTACCTTGAAAGATTAGTCATCACAGTCACGTAAGAAAATACTTTGAGAAACAAAAAAAAAAATGTCTTACTGAAGTTAAACATTACTTAATAATATCTTATTTAAATAAAGATGATTATTCATATTACAATATGTAATTTTAATAGTGCTACTAGCATTACCTATTATTCATATTATAAGATGTAATTTTAATTTAGTTAATAGAAAATATATTTATATTATCATTTAATCATATGTTGTTATATCAATAAATGAGTTTGACTATAATAACAATAACTTGAGAAATTTAAAAAATGTGACAATACATAATTTAATAATAATATAAGAAAAAATTACAATGACAATTTATCAAATTTAAATTCATTTATATTATAAAAAATGAGTAAACACTTATTTTGGTCTTCTAAAAATACAAGTGTCATCAGTTAGATTTTTCAATGATAAATACATTAAAATGATCCATTAATGTTAATTTTTTACATCAAATTAGTCCCTTAATATTATTTTTTGACATCAATTTGGTTCTTTAATGTCATTTTTTACATCAAAATAGTCCTTCAAATAGACTAATTTGATGTCAAAATTTATTAGAGGAGTAAGAGCATGTTTAGAAAAGATTAATTCTTTCGCAAAATAATTTTTTTTCAATAAAAAGTTATTTTATCTAAAATCTATCTTATTTGTTTAAAGTGTATAAAATTAATTATAAGTTAAGATTATTTTTCTATAACTAAAAACAATTTTTTTTAGAAAGCTGTTATTTTAAGCTTTTAATTATTTAATTTCAAATTATTTTAAAAGTTTTAAAAGATAAATACCTATTTGCCTTCAATCAAATAACTTTTTTAATCATTTCATACATTTTTTGGTAATTTAATACATAAAGCAACTTTTTTATACAATTTAAATAAAACTCCTTATCATAAAATTAATTATGAAGTAACATATCCAAACATAAATTATTTTTTTCATAATCGATTTTCTCAATTTTTCATATAATTTTTTTTACAGTTAATCTAAACACGTGCTAAATTTATGACACGTATATCTTTAGAAGGTTAAAATGGATATTTACTCTAAAAAAATTAATATACTTTTTCTTTAAATTATCAATAAATAACCGGACCTTCTTTAAAATATTTTTGGAACAGTTTAGATATATATGTACAACAATTGTTCTTAAAACTTTTATAATTGAGTAGAGTTTAATTATTTTTATTTAATAATTAATTTATAAAAAGAGAGGTAAAGAGTGTGAGTTAATAATTTTTTTCAAACAAACCATTAAAAGAAATTAAATAAACTAAAACTAAAAAACAAAACTAAGCATATGCATCTTTGTTAGTGTTAGTACATTCCAACGCGCAATTGGAATGATAAATCCAATGTGTAGAAAGAAAAATAAAATAAAAAAAGTCTCTTCCCAAAAGGGACGCAGCATAACGGAATCACCAACTGATGCTGGGGGAGACATCACCTAACTAAACAATATCAGGGCCCGTTGAGAACGATTTATGGCTGGGGTGACCGAGATGCCCTTTGGAATGTGGGTAAAACAAATGCAATGGTTATCACAAATGATAAATAAAAGCAGCAAGTGACTTTAATTCTAAAAAATTGTTAAAGGTTTGAATTTTAAGTGACGTCAATATAACAGTAACTAATAACCATAATTGTTTAGCTACACAAAAAGAAATTAATTTCTATAAAAAAAAAATGTAATGATATGTAAGAAGGGTATGTTTGTAATTGTGCTATCATGGAATGTGGCGGTAATCTAGGAGTAAGGGACTGGTTGATTGAGTTTGAGTGTTGAAAAGGGCAAAGAGTCAAATGGATAGATGCCAACATTACATGAATTTGGCTCCAAGTGTGGGCCTTATGTGAAATTAGGACTCTTTCCATCTTAATTATTATTTCTTGAGTCACAATCAAAGATCAACACAAGGTTTGGGAATTGGCACACCAAACCGTCTCAACTCAACTAATAATATCATAATGCGCGTTTATGTTTGCCCATTTGGTCGTGCTTTTCAAAAAGCCTCTTTTTAGTATAGTTTATTTTGATAAATTTTTTATGAAAACAAAAAGATGTTCTTTTGCGTTTGAATGTATTAATCAAGAAGTATTTTTAAATGAATTTAATTTTAATTTATTGTGAATGTATAATTTTTTAACTAAATTATATTAATATTAACCCCACCTGAGGTTTTCTTAAAAAAAACACTCTACCACAATTTTTAACTAAAATTACGCTCAACCACATTTGGTAACTCGAGCATACAAACGTTCGAGTTTTTGATAGCATTACTCAAAATTTTCTCATGTGTAATATGCATAATTCTTTAGACAGGAACCCCTATAAAAGTTCAATCTACCCCTCTTTTAAAATTTTATTGTATAGTACTCTCATCTAAAATTTTCTTGTTTCCACACTGAATATAAACTATTATGCTAATAAATATGAACTAATATTCTAACACTTCCTTTTAAGCTAAAACTTATTGAGCTCTCAACTAGCTATATTCCATTGTTTTAAGCCCCCTCGAACTTGGACCATATAGAATCATTCTAACCAACTTGTTTCCCAATGCCGCTGAATGATTCCTTCGCAATCAAAAGATGTGGAATTTACATCTTTTCAAATTGAAAAGGTCGTTCGCTACGCCTCTCAAACCATTTATTTCATTACTGACGGATAACACATGACATATCTAACTTGATGTTGTGTTTATTTTGGATGTAATATTCATAACACAGAGACTGGGCCTCCTGGTAGGCAATCCACTAAATTTATAAGACTCATTCCTTTGTTAACTTCTTGTCTCTTCAACAAGCTAGGGTGAAAATAGTGACTCCAACATAGAGCACCCTTCTACAATAAGTATTGAATATTAATATGGTCAAATTCATTGTATCGTGTATCATTTAGTTTTGTTACCAAGTCAAAAGTTGTATTTTGTACTTAAAATGAATAAATAATCAAAGGAGTGTTTTCCTACCGCTGCTTTCATTATATGTTATTGACTTATTGCCATTTAGTTTATACACAAGTGTCTAGTGGCTTCACAACTCTTCAATCCTATGTTGGCTACGAGTATAAAATAAATTGGACTAAATATTTATTTTGACATTCTAAATATACAAATGTTATTAATTTGGTCCACCAATAATAAATATATAAAAATAATCCTTCAACATTAATTTTTTACATCAAATATGTCCTTTTGGATGAGTAATTTAATGTTAAAAAATGACATTAAATCATCAATTTGATATCAAAAATTGACATTGACAAAAGACCATTTTTATGCATTTATTATTAGAAGGCCAAACTGATAATACTTATATCTTATGAAAAACAAAATATGTGTTTATTCAATAAATTATTATAATCAATATTTAACTTTTGAGTATTTCAAATATTGAATAGTAAATATTAATTGATAATAGATACCTTAAACCATCAAAAAAAAAAATTGGATATTGTTGTAAAACATGTATATTTTACATGTGATGAATGACTATATTGATTAGAAATTAATGGTGCTATTAATAAAGGTTTATTGTTATAACATTTGATTTCCCTAATGAATATGTAATCCCTACACATAATGGTATATCTTATTGAGATATGTAATCCATTTTTCTTACTTATGTTTGGGGTCCTATATAAGGGCATGCTTTGTTGAAGAAAAAAGACAATAAAGGTTTATGGTATAGCTAGTTCCTGAAGAACTAGACTTTTAGAGTTCATACTTGATTTTGTCTTTATTTCTCTTTCTCTCTTTATTTTATTTACAACACATTATCAGTGTGATCAAGTCTCTAACGGTAGAGCAAAATCATTCCAATTTCTTTTCATTATATCAAGGTAAGAATTTTGTTTTCTCAATAAATCTAAAATATTATCTTATTTGTGTGATTAAAGTATAGAACTTATTATTATTATTATTGGAATTCTTAATCATTTACCTAACTTTAGATTCTTTTTTTCAAGTGTCTTTACCATGTCAAATCTCACAAAGCTTGAATTCGTAATGTTAGATAAAGTAAACATTATCAAAACATAAATTAACTTAAGATCTGAAATTTAACCAAGCTAAACAATACATAAAAAAGTTTTGATATATTGTTTAGTCTTTATGATCCTCTTTGAATACATGATAATAAAGCTATTATCACATAAACATTTAAATCAAATTAAGCAATTCAATCTAGATTAAAATCAAAAGAGGAAGAAGAGAAACTTGAATAACAATTAAGTAATATAAACAAGCAAAACAAGATCTCCAAATTAAACATCAAGATAGTTAATCCCTTGGAATTGATTATAAGAATCTAGCTTTACATGGATGGGAAGGAAGAACTTAGAAAATAAAGAACAAAAACGAAATTCTAAAGAGAAAGGGAGAAGAAGAGAAAGAGAGATGCGAAAGCTTGAATTAATGACTAAAACTAACAAAATGCTACAACATTACATAATGGAATAACAAAGAGAAGAGGAGGAGAATAATATATTCCTCCCATTTATGATTTTTCAATTCTAAACTTCATCTCCCCTTAAATAGCTCAAGATAAGGACTCATGTTTACTACCAAATGATAAACAATTACAAAATAAAAACAAAGTTGATATTCTGCCAAATTTCGTATGCCTCTTTCATGATCTATATGACCCTCCAACTCATCAAATTAACTTTAGGTGTCTTCATGACAATTGTATACAATTGTCTCCTTAAACTTTTAGCATTTGTTTCATGTCAATTGAACTTTTACAACTCAAGATATTCTAAAAACACTGCACCTACCTCAAGTCACGTTGGCAGAACGTGTTTCCAAATTCAAACCAACTTGCAGCTTCATAATCATGCCGACAACGACATCTATTGACTAAATGGTCTTCAGTAAAGTTAGAGCTATGCGTTTTATCTTTCCAATGACACCATTTTCAGCTTAAAAGGATGCCTATAGCCCACATATGGTCCAATATGTTCACACTGCTCAAATTTCAGCTACAGCAAGCTCACTCTGACTTTCAAGCCTATTTTGGAACATTATAAGTCTGATTCAACTCTTGAGTGTTTCATGAAACTTGTAGATCTTTATCTTAGCTTTTCACAAACACCAAGAGCACCTCAAACGGATCACCGAAGCCCAAGTTATGGCCTAATCAATAAGGAAATATCAAAATGCATCAAAATATGATAGTTAATCACAATTTGTATTAAAACCCAATGAGACCCAATAATACAAAACTCAGCTAATATACTAATATTAAGCACAATAAACATCCAATAAATGCTAAGCACAAAGCTAATATAAGTGTCTCAAAATGATTGATCAACAATTGAATGGATTCTTAGTGATCAATGATGGATTAAATTCAAGATAAGTTAATTTCCTTGGATTGATTGTTTACCTAATTCTGTTACAAGTTTAATTTGAATTATGTTAATTGATCCTACGATCTTTCTCCCTCTATTAACCTCTTGATTTCATTGAATATACATCATTGATCTTTAGGAAACGACTTGGTTCATCCACTAATGCTACAAATTATGTAATGAGCCAATTCTTTTTATTTGATTGAGTTCAACACTCTGTTTATGATACTAAACTCAATAATAAGTGTAAACGTAATGCCACTAGGGGACACATTTCACTCATAAAACATTTTGCAATACATCTTATTTTCCCTAACCACTCTTATAATCTTGAATATGGTGAGAGTTGTGATGCAATTAATAATGGCTATGGCTCATGGGGACCTTTATTTCATAAATTATTCTTTGCCTTTTGGATCATTGTCTACCTATATCCTTTCCCCAAAGGTCTCATGGGAAGGCAAAAGAGGATTCCTACCATTGTAATCCTTTGGTCAATTCTTCTAGCATCAATTTTCATATTGATTTAGGTCAAGATTGATCCTTTCTTGCTCAAACATAGTAGAAATTATTGATTTTAATAATAAACAATGTCAAGTTTCTTCTCTAGGCAAGTGAATTGTTAATACAATAAACAAAATAACAAGTGGTCTATGCAATTGCATGGATATTAATCTTTGCATTGCTTATATATATGTATATATAATGCTTGCTTTATACACTTAAATTATTTTGTTACACGTTTCATTGTTTATTTTCACAAGTAAAATTCTATCATAAAAAAATGATATAATTATCCCACGTGTTGCACGTCGGGGTTGACATGGGTTGGGTTTGGGTAATTTTAGAGTCAATTCACTCATAAAAGTAGTAGATTAGGTTGAATTTGGAAATTTTTTTCCTCCAACCCAACCTGCTTATATGTGAGCTGGGTTGGGTTCAACCCGTGGGTTAAATTTGAACCTAAAAAGAAAATAACATGCTAAAATAAAAATCGAAATCTATTCTAAATAACATAGCATAAATTTTTAAATGACCTAACATAAGACATAAGTTCCAAAGTACATATAACTCTAGAATTATAATTATGATTAAAACAAACAAACAACTAAGACACATGTAACACAATTAACCAATGACACTATAACCAACGTATCATGTCCTCTTTGATTTCCTGTAAGTCAATAACACTATAACATGAACCACAATCAACACAATTGTCAAAATAAAGATAAGTTGAAACTAAGAATGAAATAATAAGTTAAAAAAAACTAGAATCCTAACCAGTTAAATGCAAAACATATAAAGATTAATTATTACGATCCACAACTTCATCTTTAGCAATAGGCACATCTAATAAATAAAGGAATCATAAAGCATTAGCGAGCATTAATGATTAAACTATTAGTAATTGACTAAACAAATTAAGCAAATTTTATATAGTACACTACCTGGATGAGTAAATTTCTCTGTTGCGACTCCTCGATTTAGCAGCCTGTAAGATTCCTTCTTTCACATGCTTATTCCTTCTTCGAGTGTTTTTTTTCCTAATCTTTTCTTCATCCCTATTCCTTCTTCCACTAATTATATTTCCCGTTTTTCACTCCTTACTGATCTGATTCAAATTTCAAACACGCTTCTTTTTTCTTCTTTCTCATCTACTCTAGATATGAGAAACGATGACATTTAGGATGAGGATTCTTTCTCGGTCCTAAACTAAGACGACAAATAACAAGGTTGTGATTTAGAGGCACTAACATCAATGTCTCCGAATATCAAGAGCCATTCATGGGTGTCAAGGTCATCAGAGGTAATCTCTCAAAAAACCCCTCTTCCCTGTGCCTACCCATTGCTCAACTCACCATGGCCACTGGAGTTGTCAGTGTTGCCAAGTAAATATTCATGTTTCTGTTTCCTTTGATTTTCTTTTTTGAGCTTTACCTTTTTTTTTCTTCTTCAAGTTAATTGAAATATTATGGAAATGAGTAATGAACGAACATGGACAACAACTTGGGCATGTGGAGCAGAGGACCCAATAGTGATGGTGAATGGTGATGAATACATGATTTTCTCCTTTAGTGATTTAAAATTTTAGATTGCTCTCATGATTTTTTCCTTTAGCGATTTATCATGTTGTCATTTATTTTGTGATCAAATGTTTTCTTTAGATGTATAGTCTTTCAGGACCCAACAATGATGGTGATGAATACATGATTTTCTCCTTTAGTGATTTAAAATTTTAGATTGCTCTCATGATTTTTTCCTTTAGTGATTTAACATGTTGTTTATTTTGTGATTAAACGTTTTCTTTAGATGTATACTCTTTCCTATGCTTTTACATTTGCATGTCCATTCAATTTTGCATTGCAAATTTCGTGGTCACACTCAATTTTAAATATAAGAGTAAAGGAAACAAATACATTAAGCTTAGGGTTTTGCAAAGGCCTGTGTCCAAATCCCACCAAGACCTGCATGTGATTTCCCATGCTTCACGGAGAGACCTCTATTTCCTTATCTACAACCCATATCATAGAGAAACATGAATATGGTAGTATGAAAAAATATGCAAAGAGGAGCAATGTAATGACTGAAGATTGCCTCCATGAATAAACAAAATTGGGAATGACATTTCCTAAGTTGCAAGTCCTTCATAATTATTGTTCTTTAAATTGTATTATATTATTGTATTTCTGCTTAAACATTTAGGCATCGGATGAATTATTGTCTACTTGCTTAGGAAGACCATTGTTCTTATAAGAAAGAAGTCCAACCAGAATAGCAAACTCAATTCATTAGAAATGGAAGGGCTTGATGATATTAGTTAATTTACAATAATGTCATAGAGTATTGCCACTGAGTTAGAAGGAAAATAATTATATTATTTGGCTCAATGGTATAGTTGTGAATTATTGGACACTATGGAAAGATTATAAAGAATGGATAGTCGTTTTGCTTATCCACTCTGTCATAGTCTTATTTCTCCACAAAATGACAATGCAACTTTTATGATGTTTGACAAAAATGGGTATTTAATATGATTATCATCCTTTTGTTTTACTTCAAATTTATCTGTTATTACTATAAAGGAGATTCCTAAGTATAAACATATCTTATAGCTGATGATAGGTATAAGCATAGTTTATGAGTATCATCTTCAGTCTTAGTAATTGCTTTTGTTTTTAATTTTTGTTGTGTTATTAATTTTTAATACAAAGTTAACCATGTCCTATTTCTAATGTTTTATATTGGTTCTTGCTTATATCCTGTTACAGATAAGCCCTACTTTTTTAGGCATTTGATCCCCTCATTCTACTTAAATATACTTTTAACTTTTACTGTTATAATGATGTAGTTCATAAAATTTTAAAAATTGCATTCTATATTTGATTATCAACTTCTTGAAAGGTGAATTTAAAAATGGCTTGACATCATCAAGAAATATTTATTGTTTTATATATTTGTATCATTAAAATGAAATGTTGTGATATAGTCGTAAGATTTTGTCTTTTGTATTAAAACTTAATTTTTTTTAAAAAATAAAACATTCTTACAAGGAAAATCTTTCTTTTTATGCAAGGAAGTTATCATTGTAGAAAGCTATATTGGTTAGTATATGAATTTAGCATGTATATATTGTTTTTTCCCCTAAATTTTTCATTTGAGCAGATATTGGCTTTGGCAATTGGAATGCAAGCTATATCAGATCATTGTAATCCTAGTGCATTCAAGAGATTACTATATCAATTACTTTAGTTCTAATTTTTGTAACATATTATTTTTAAAGGTATGCTATTTTACTAAATCTAAGTTTTGTTAGTCATTGCAATCAAATTCTGCTTAAGGAAACTATGATGTTTATGTTTTTTCAATTAAGGCAAAGTGGGATAGAAGTAGGGTGAATTGGGTAGATCTTTGATCAATTTTTGATTTAAAAATTGCATTTGAACAAGGGTGACTTGGGATCTAGAATGTGTACCAAGGTTCATTTTAAAAGGGTATTATGTTACAGTTTGAACTCTCATTGGGGTGAAAACTTAACAAGGAAATAAAATTATTGAACATAAAATTGCCATTATTCAGTTTTGTGAGTGTTATTGCTGCAACTAATATCTTTTCAGATGCAAATAAGATTGGTGAGGGTGGCTTTGGACCTGTTTACAAGGCATGTTTCAAAGCTCTTCTTCTCAATATTTAGGTTAAATTTAACCTCATTTTCATTTTGGATATTACACATGAATATGTTGACTTAAATATCTTATTTAAAGGTCATTTATCATTTATCCTTCTAATTTAGTAGATTTTATTCTCGGCATCTTTGAAGGCTGGAGACTTGGCAGACATGACCCTTACTGCTCTAATATAGCCAATGGCACTGAATTCTATCATTTCTTTAATATCTGTTTAAGATAAATATTGATCCATCATAGGTATTGTTTCTTTTTTCTACACACATTACTGCTTTTTAGCAAATAGTTAAGTTCTCTCATTTCTTTATCATCTGATGAAGGGAGGAATATTTACATAGATCATATATGAATTTCTACATGAAGGGCCATTGAGGCATATAGTCCCAATACATCTATCTTATACTTCTTTTTATTGTATTCCATTGTTTTCTTTGTTATTTAGGAAATGTAATTATTGGTATTGAAAAATGTGATCATATTATATGCTAAACTTCTTTTTCTTAAATCTTATGAATACTCTAAATGAGTCTATTTGTACTTATGGAAAGTGTACCTGTCCTAGACTCAGGGGACTTCAAATATGTTCAAGTAAGATAATGTAGTACAATTGTGCGCTAATCATTTCATGTATTATATTCTTAATCATTTATAATTTTCCAAGGCTTTATAAATGAATTTATTAACCTGCAAAGCAGTTATACTGTACATAATGACTCAGTGTTACTTTTTTTTTCTTTTACATTACAGCAGAGCCAGATATTAGACGAGATTCCTTAACATTATGAATTTGGTGCATTTTGCTTATATTTAGACTATATGATCATTGTAGTTTTTTTTTTCTTTTTCATTGTAGCAGATATATTAGATAGAGTTTCTCATTGTTGGGAACATGTTTCCTTTGACTTACATTTAGACTATAAGAGTTACTTATCATTATTTTTTTTTTTATCTTTGTGAGCATGGTTTGTTTGAAGCAGAAAAATTGGTGAATCCATAATGTTTAGAGATTTGAAGGGAAATCTATCTCCTTAGACTTGCTTTGGGATGAGATTGTTTTCATGGTAGCCTTTAGCACATGAATTCTTTCAAGGATTTATTTTATATAGATATTATTAAGTATTATTGAATAATTGGAGAGGTATTTTGTATTACAGTTTTATTTTATTTTGCTTTTTCTTCTACTATGTAAAAGTCCTATTGATGTGAATGGGCCTTTTGTTTATGTGTTTCTTTCTTCATTTTTCAATTGAGTTATTGATGTAAATACTAGAAAATTGAATAAGCAATGTTGTTATGTATTATATTTTTCAGAGTGTTTTAAGTTCTTTGAAAAAAGTGGGATCTCTTAGTCGTTTCGTTGTGTTTTAGGGGTTGATTATATTAGTTTCTTTATTGTTTTTATTTCCTGTAGAATTTTGACATTAGGGCCATGTTGTATTCCTTAAAAAATGGGGGTAAAAATTGAGGGATAAATTTTTAATATAATTTTACATATGAATGTCTTCTATGAAAATTTTCTCTTACATTTAGGATATGTTGGATGAAGGGGTTTGGAGAGGAATGGAGAAGAATGATAATTTTTTAGTTTAAATAATCGTTCTTTTTATTTGAGAATTTTTTAAGATTGAGAGAAATAAAATGAGAAATTATCATACAACTTTTCAATCATCTCTTATTCATTTCTATAAATATTTTATAGTTATTTTGATTTAGAAATGAAAAATTACCTCTCTTCTCACTTTCCCTTCAAATTCTTCTATCTCAAACATATTTTTAGTTGTATACCAAAGTAACTATAAATGATGAAAATTTACATGACAATATCTTAATATCTACGCAAGGGGTAGAAAGTTTTTATATTAAAACAAAATAAAATTATTTAAAATAAAATTTATTATAGAAAGCCAAATTAATTAATTGATTATATTTACAAAATGTTTTTTTATTAAGATATATTTTGTTCAATAAAATTTTAAAAATTTTATCGCACATGGTGCAAACTTTAAGTAAAAATATAGCAACATCAGACATGAAAATATAATTAAATTAATGAAATATAATTCATTATTAGAAAACTTAATTAATTAATTTTTATTTTTTAAAACAATTATTTTTGTTTAGATATATATTATTCTTTAATATTTAAATATTTAAATTTTAATATATCACACGGGGTTGAAATTTTTACATGAAAACATATTAATGTTATTGCATGGGGTAAAATTTTTACATGGAATTGAAATAAAATGTATTATTAGAAATAAAAAAATTACTAATATTTTAAATAGGTATTTTTATTCAGATGTAGTTTCTTCTATAATATTTGCATGTTTTAAGCTTATATATGATTTTTGTATTATAATTAATAGTGTTGATTTAGGTTACATATTAACCGTTGTATTAATGAGAATTTTGATTTTATTTGTCTTGAAAAATATTTTAAAATTTTTTTTCTTCATTTAAAATAATTTTTATTATTTTATAAAATTTAGCTAAATTTACCATATTTTCTGAATGTTAATGCTCATTGCAAATGATATAATACTGGCAATGTTTAAATTTATTTCTTACAATTATTATATATTATTTATACATGAACGATAAAAATTATTGCATATGAAATGAAGATACTTTATGACATTTCATGATCTTTTGAAAAACAATTTTTTTACAGCATAAAATTTTTGTACATCAAACTTTTGGTATATGATAGATATTAAGGTGCTACATTTAAGGTATAAAACTTAGAATTTAATTTTTATCAATCGTCAGTGTAAATTTTTTTTATATTTTTATCTAACTATGTATTGTCAAATTATTAAAAGAGTTTAACTGTTATAATAATAATTATTTAAAAAATCTAATTCTTTTAATAATATGTCAACACATAATTAAATGATAGTATAAAAAAAACTTTACACTAATAGTATATTAAAATTAAATTCTAAAACTTATATCAATGACTTATTCTAATGTTTAATTTCTTTTGTTATATATTATATATTTTTATTATTGATATTGATGCCATAAAAATAAATAAATAATTTAGGATTTAATTTTTATTTATTGTCAGTGTAAAGTTTTTTTTATACTGTCATTTAATTATGTATTGACATATCATTCAAATAGTTAAACTTTTTAGGTAGTAGTTATGATAGTCAAATTCTTTTAATGATTTAGTAACACATGATTAAATGACAATGTAAAAAAAACTTTACACTAATAATGAATAAAAATTAAACTCAATAATTTATTGTTTATAACTTCAATAGCTCTTTTAATAAATTTTTTAATAATTAGCCCGTGCATTATACGGATATAATACACTAGTATATTATAGAATAAAGAAGGGTGGCCACAATGATTAGAATAAATATAAAATGAAATGGTTATTGGGATTCGCACTTACAACTGTTGCTGAATTCCAAGATCCACAATCAACCATCCATCCATCCATTATGATTATATTTTTCTCAATTTTTTTAACACAACTTACCTTGTTTTTTAGCCTTTCTCTGCTCCCTTATTGGCGAAGCTATAGCCCATCTCTTGTCTCTCTCTCTCTATACTCTAGAGAGAAAAGATAGTGAGTGTTGTTGTAACTTGTTGTAACAAAGCAGAGAGAGAGAGAGAGTCCTGTAACGTAACCCAGAGAAAAAAAAGCAGCAAATGCGAAATGGTAGTGGCACTGCCACTGCAGTTACAACAACAACAACAACATTCAACATTGTAGTCAGAGAGAGAGAGAGAGAAACAGATACCACCGCCACCAAGTAAAGATTTTACCAAAAAAGGTAATTTTTTTCTCTCTCTTCACTCCCTGGTTTGTGCTCTTGTTAGGGCTTTCATCAATTTTTTTTCCTCCATAATTGACTGCTTTGAAGATGAACTTCATAACACTGATTTGGGTTTTGTTCAGGCCTCCTCTTGCAGGTTGTTCTCTCCATTCCTGAGCTAAAGTTTGGATTTTTTGTTGTTGTTTGCTGAATCTGTGATGTTTCTGGGGTGTGTATATGAACTGAGCAAGATTCCATTTTTTGACTATGGCAGCCTGATACAGTGCCTTCTCTGGGTATTTGGGGTTTAATTCCTGGTGGGTTTTCTTTTTTCTCTAAGGAATTTGAATGATTTTGGTGTTGGATGATGGGTACCCAGAATCAGTGAATTGGTGCAGGCTGGAAAAATGCTTGTTGCTTCAGTGCCAAAGTAAAGGCACTGTTTTTTTTGGATTCTTGGTCATTAGATACAACTAGGATAAAAGGATGGCGACAGAGTCAAACACTGGTTTTTACAATGAAGATATTGATTCTGCTTTGAACCGGCATGCAATTTCATTTCAGTCTGGTGCTGTTAATAGCCTGTCAGAGATGGTTCCAATGGGTAATTATTTTGGGTTGAATGGTACCTCTGGGATGATGTATTCTGGGAATTCAAGCATCATTTACAGCAACCCTGTCATATGCAAAGCTGGTAATGCATCCGTTTCTTCTCTCCTTCTTGATTCAGTCACTGGGCTGAAGAATGATGCTGGGTTGGCTGTTGAGTGGTCTGTTGATGAACAGTACAAATTGGAGGATGGCCTTGTCAAGTAAGTACTTTATTGTTTATTGTTAGTTTCAGCTCTTTTTATTTATTTATAATTTTTATTTTGGCATGTCTGTGTCACATTGGTGCATAGTAACTTGTTTGCAGTTTAGTATAGTGCTTTTACCTTCTTATAAAAATAATTTGTTGTTAGCTTGATCATGTTTTCACATCTTTCTGTTGTCGCCTAACTACAGTATCAGTAATTAGTAAATGTGTTTCTGTTTATGACTGCACATATATTTAAGAAAAACTGTATTAATGTTCAATAAACTTTTCTTTTTGATGAAACAAGAAATTTTATTAGAGAGAAAGGAGGAAAAGTACAGCTAGTGGGAGGATAAGGAATCCTCCATAAAAGAAAAACTAGATACAACCAGGAACATGAAAAAGCTCAAGAATGCAGCAATACTGCCTGGTCTCTTTGCATATTGGAAAGAGTAACTCTCTTGACACAGTCGTGGAACACCAAACATGGCCAAATCCCTTAAAGGTTAAGTGGCAAAGGGACAACCTTAAAGATTTGAGCATTTTGCTCCAATCAAATGCATCAACGGATTGCGTAAACTTCAAATTGCTGCAAAATTTTAGCCCCCATATTTTTACAAAACCTTTATCACGAATCATCAAAAACTGCTTCAAAGTAGGACACACCCTGTGCTCACCAAGAACCCCAAAATGGTTGTTCCATAGGAAAGTAGCTGCCTTAGAATGCAAACAGAAAATGGCTTATTGTTTTTGAACTAGTTCTGTATATAACAACATAATGGGAGAAAGAGCAGTGTGAGGCCTATGAATCTTGTCTGGAACCAACTCTCCCAATAGTTTAAGCTGTTAGGTGGAGGCTCACGAATGGCTTTATACTTCTAACAAATCTGTATTCTGTAACAAGTCATTTGTATTAATTCTATTAAGTACCACTGTCCAAACAAAGGACTGGGCCTTAGAGGGAGATTTGGATGTCCAAATATGTTTGTCAAGAATGAGGTTTTGATGCTTTGGAGAGTAAGTGAGAATAAATTGAAAGAAGGATTTACAAGAAAATTCACTCGAGCAGTCCTAGTTCCAAACTGTCCTATTTGAATTGGTGGAGAAATTAATAGAATCAAGTAAATGCAAAATGGTTGTAATTCACTAGTTTCTCTATCACTTAAACTTATATGAAAGTGAAAATCCCAAACTATGACTTTGAATATACTATTTCTAAGAAATAAACTTCTGTAGGGACTAGCATGAAATTTAGTGATCGCTGGGTTGGTATACCACCCATTTTGATCTAAATCATACTTAAACTGAATACTAGACAGACAAGTCTGAACAAGGTAATCCAACCACCCAAGGAGTAAACATCACCCTTCCAATGGTCAAAGTGCTTAGAAATCTTATGAATCACATGATCCCCAAAAGAAGTAGCTAGAGACGACCTAAAATATACTCAAGAATAGAGAGAACATTCACAAAGGTATCACTATCCCCTTCTAGAAATAGAATCATATCATCAGCAAACTGTAGGTGGGAGACCATAGCCTTCTTTGAACCAACTCTAATACCCTTAATTAATATCCCTATTGAAAGCATTTGACTAGAATATCAACCACTAAAGTGACAATAAAGGGGATAAAGGGTCCCCTTGCTTGAGTCCTAGTTGTCTCTTAAAAGAGTATAGAAATCGATTGAGGAAAGTCTTGTGAATTGAAGAAGTATTGACCCTAAAATCAAGGGTGATTAATTAGGTTGCATTTGACGCATCGTATAAGGAGGACATGATGGTATAAACAAATACTATCAGGCCTTAACATGTGTTTAGTACATCCATCTGATGTATAACCAAATCTGGTCAAAAAGTTTTATCCCACCATAATTGTGTAACTTTGTCTTCTCCTTGACCACCTGATATAACATGATAGGATATACATGACAATTCTACCCTCAGCTTTCATCTTTCACCCTGAAGTGTAAGTTCTTGCCATGGCCACGGTCCAATGCTTTCTGACCACCACTGTCATTTGATTTTTGCCTGAATTGTGAGGACTGACGTCATTGGCGAGACAGAGTTCTCTCTCCTTGGGTCTTTCTCTCTAAAAACGTCCATTGAAGCTTAGATTTGGCCATTGTCGAGAGAAAAATGACTCCACGCTTGCTTGCAATCATCGACACGGTGGTATGTGGTGCTGGTGAAGAATGCGATTGACTCAGGAATCAACAGTGACGGAGGCAAAGTATACTGCTCTGTTTAGGATTAGAATTTCTGGAAAACATGCTATCACCGAAGACGAGGAATTTGCCGCTTGTAGAAATTCATTCGACAAACAAGCTATGTTTGTGAGTTGAATTTCAGCAACTTACAAGTATTTTCTTTAGTTTTTCTAATCGTATCTTGTAGTATCATTTCCCTCTTTCTTTACTTGGAAATATTGTTCAAGCTTAGTAACCCCAATGGCTCTTCTAATCCCACGAGTGAATGTGTTCCAGGACAAAAGCTTCTCAAATCTCGTCCTCAAGCCTGCAAATTGGTTCATTTCGAATCTCACCATTGAACTGGTTAATTTCAAGTGACAGAATCTGCAAAAAAAAAAAAAATAGATTTCCATGCATGAAAGACTAGTTTATATTTTATTTTATTTTATTGATTTTTTTTAATATAAAGGGACAATTTTGTTATAAAAATATTTATCTATACAATCACTTCATTTATAGGGTAATAACCAAACTCTTGATAGTATAAGAACTTATCAACTCTTTTATACTATCAGGCCTTATCCTCCTACCTTATACTATCATTAGGTGCACCAAACGTGGCCTTAGGGATCTATTCTAGGTAGTGATTGACATCTATACAATTGTATACTCTTCCCTCTAGTATAAATGCAGGTGTGGGCTAGCCGGCTAGAGGCAATGTTTGCTTCATCCTACAGCCTTTTTGCATTGCTTCTCTTTCTCTGTCTCTCTCTCTTCCAAACCCTTCTTTTCTCTCTTTAATTTTTCAACACTGTCCTTTAAACCAAGAATTAGGCTCACCATTCATAATCACAGAAAATATACCAGCATCAAAATCCTTTGTCAGAACCTTTTCTACAATCCCTAACTAATGTGATCACAAGCTTTCTCAAAGTTCAACTTCAAAACTAAACCACACTTTCTTCCTCTTCTCATATCATCCACCACCTCATTTGCTATTAAAGCAGCATCTTGCATCTGTGTGCCTGCAATGAAAGGGCTATGAAATTAAACTTTATCGAATAAGAAGAGTACCTTTTGTAGAAAACTGATGGGCCTCTAACCCATGTATACCAGAGAGGAGGAAGGAAGCAAGGAGTTGGGCTGCAGGATTATGGGCCCAAGGGAGGGACCATGAAGGTTTATGAGAGAAGGAAGAGAGGGAAGCTCAAGGGCAGAAATGGGAATGAGCTGGAAGAGGTAGTGGAGGATTCTGTTGGGCAGACAGTAGAAGGGTCTAACGGAATGGACACTTGGTTGCAGAGGAATGGTGTGGGAGATACTGGAATCATAGAGGGGAACGTGAATATGGAGGGGGCGGTGGGTAGTGAGGGGGGCATTGGGTTATCTGGGCAGTGTGGGGTGGCTTAGGCCATTGGGCAGAGACAGCAACTTGCTTCTCTGTTTATTTCCTTCTGTTTTCCTATTCTAAATCTGTTTCTGCATATCTTGTTCTATCACTGTACTGGATCACCTACTATTTGCTCCATTAATAATACCATGGTCTATAAAAAACACAATCATAATCAATGATACTTGTGCGTATGTAACCTATCACATAGTTTTTAATTTCTTGACATGTTTATTCCAAAGTTAATAGAAATTCATTTCTTGTTTTATGGTAAATGTAGAAAAGGGAAGAGATCAAGAGAAAAGTTTGAATAGAAGATCATGAGTCTATAGTTCCTGTATATGTACAAACTGTCAGACTGCTTGTTGCATTTTTTTTATTTTTCTTTTTGTATGATCATAACTTCATATACCTGCAATTATGTTCTTAGCATCTTTCTGGTGTTCTGCCCACAGCTGTTTCAAGGTTGTTGCCTTCTAGGAAATGCAGAGAGATTGTGCATCCCTGCTGCGTTCCTAGTTCTCCTTTGATTTTATTGTATTTGTTTTGATTTTTTAAGCTCTTGAGGATACCTTATCCTTGACTGTGATGTACTTCTCTGTTTTAATAATACTTCTTTTTCTATCCAAAAAACAACTTTATATGCATGCAATGTACAATCTATTTTGTTTCTAGTGTGAACCTTAAGTTAGAGAATGCTTCAAATACAATAAGTTAAGTCTTGACAGATTCTACGGGCCATAGCCCATCCATCATGTGATTAACGGGTATCATGGGATTTCCATTCAAATTTCAGACCTTAGATGATCAGAATTTAAAAGTCTTAACAGGGAATAAAATAAATAATCTTGGCCTTTTGCTTGTTGTCTATCTTTGTATCTGGAATTGCATGCGTTCTTTTCCTTTTATCATGAACCTTTTAATTTCCAAATGTGATGTTCTAAAATTGATTTTTAAATTCCTACATAAAATGCTGCAATGTCATTGTTTCTTTGCTACCATTTGATTGGTAGTATGCTTTTCTCTTCTTCTAGAGTTACTTAGATTAGAGTGGCTATGCTAAATTTGTTTTTGCACAGTATGTTTGTATGCTGGTGCTGATATTGTCTTCCTCTTTCTATAGTATATATTGCATAACCCTTGTTTTCTTGTTTTTTCTCTTTCATGGCTAGATATGCTGATGTGCCAAGTATCATGAGGTACATCAAAATTGCTGCCACATTGCCTGATAAAACTGTTCGTGATGTTGCTTTGAGGTGTAGGTGGATGACAGTAAGCACTTTTTCTTTTAACAATATCTCAAATCTTCATATTTTAATACTGCGTATGAATGATACATATGCTGCACATGAACATCTATTATTGTATTAAACAAGTAGTCTTTGCAAGTCTAAGTTGTTTTCTAGTTTACAGTATAATTCTTATATTTTTAGATAAACCTTGGAGTATAGTGTTTGCATTTCCTTTTCTTAGTGAATAGTAAAGCATGGGTTTTTCTTCTAAATTGGGCATTGGATTTACTTTCTTCCTTTTAGACAAGGGAGGGTTGTTGATATGTGTTTATCTACATGTATATATGGTAGAAATAATAGTCTTTTAACCTAATTTTTCTTGAGAGTGAATTTTTTACACATAAAGTTTGAGCTGTTCTTAATTAGGTCCATTTCACAAGTTATATCTGTTGTAGATCTAATTTTTTGTTGAGATAAATAAAGTTTGACCTGTTGTGGTTTATAGCGTTGTAACTAAAACTCCCTGTGATTTCAAACGTAGTTATTCATAGCTAGCTATAGATCTATAGCACTCGCAGGGACTGGTTGCACTATGCAACTGGTGTAGCATTGCAATTTCCAAATTGTGTGGCTATGACGCACACTATCTGCACTATTTGCTCCATATCAGATCATACCCTATGTATTTCATTTCATCATCTCGAAATCCCTAAAAATCTCAATGTATTTATTGTCCTAAATCTATTTCTTTTGCCTGCGATGCTTCTCATCTGAGGATATTGGCATCCTCTGACTTGTCTAGGAGCCTCTGGACCGGCCCTCAGTTACCGAGTCTCTTTTTCTCTGCCTTTCGAATCCTGATTTCTTCTTGCACTCTTCTCTCTCTCTCTCTCTCTCTCTTCTAAGACACAACTTGCACAAGCCCAGTGGTGCCTGACTTGTCATTGGCACTTGGCAGAGTCTATGGCCTTTGACGAAGATAAGCTCACATGCTGTTTCTTTTTCTACATTCTCTATTCCCTGCTCTGTTTCTTCATCCTCTCTTCTCTGATTTAGGTTCCTCACTTCCATGCAAAATGAGTTGGAACATAAGGTTAGACCCTACTTGGAAGTACTGCCACTATGCATGCCCCCGCCCTGCCCTGCCCCGCACCTCAATGTTGACATATTTGATGTTGTGTTTTATGGTTAATTTCAGTTAGACTTTTGATGATTATTCAGTTATATGAGTTATATTTTCAATGAGTTTTAAGAAAAAAAAATTATTTTCAATATGAGTTTAGTTTTCCATTTACATTAGTGGTTTTGTTTGCATATTGCCTTGTCGTTTGAATTATATTAAATATTTCAAATATATTTAATATAATGTGCGGTATTTTCAAAATAGTGTTCACTATGCTATGTGCTATTCACTTTAGCACTAATAGCTCTTATCGCTATAAGTGCACTGTTGACTATTAATAACTATGATTTCAAAAGTAACCATCACTTCCGTGCTCTGTGAGAATCTGTGAAAGTGACATAATTAACAGAATAGTGACTTGAAATGACATACATCCCTGTTTTTGTTAATTCGCATTAAATCCGTCACTGTTCTGTATGTCATTTTAATTTACTATTCTGTTAACTCTCTCTTTTAGGGATTTTAATAAAGCACAAGGGAGCTTGGTGTTACTTTTGAAACTGCAGGAGGTCTTAGTTAAATAGAAACAAACTAAAAGGGGTCAAATACTCAAACAGTATTTATACTTTTTTTTTTATTAAAGAATTATATGTTTTTACTGGGGGTCTATTTTCTCTGTAAAAGAGGAGTACTTTTATCATTAGACATTTGATTATAAATATAAATATATGAAGCCATTATATTATCTTATGCTCTATCCAGCGCCCATCCCAAAACAAAGAAGTAGGACTAAAGTTGTAGGGCAAACTAAAGATGAACATTCTAGCTATAATTTTGGTAGATCTCATCCCATCCCATCAGATAGGATGGATGGTAGAAATTATAATTATGTCCTAACAATTTCTCTTGTATCTTTCCTTTTATTTTCTTTGGATAACTTTTAAGAGGCCAAAGGTTTTTGGTCCCTAACAAAAGTTTTTGTAACAAGGAGACCAAAATTCTGTGGCACAGTGGCAGTGTGCAGTTTATGTAATGCTTTGGTGCACCTAGTTGGAAAGGAGCACACTGAATTTTAAGGGTGTCACATTGGCGTTGAATCTACTTTTGGACAAGATTGTGTTTTTAGCTTCTCTGGTATTCAGGCAGCTGTTGTTTTTAAGGTTGTTTACAACTCTGACTTGCAGAGATTGGGCGGCCCTGCTGTATTTTTAGTTTTTCCCTTTCCTTTGGTATTCTCCCTTTTGTTTTTGTTTGCTTTTAGCGGAAGCCTTATCTGCACCCTGATGTAATTGTTTTCTTCTCTTCTCTCTAATAAAATTTCTTTCTATAAAAAGAAAACTCTGGTTAAGAGTAACCTAATTGTTGCTAAGCTCGTCTTTTTTTTTTGGGTACAAATTGTCTTTTCTTTTTCTGTTTGGATAAATAGTTTGTTTACATCTCATCCTTCTTCACCTTAATTTTCTATTCTTTATTAATTCCTTTTTTTCTCAGTCTAGTAATGATTGATATTTAACTTTCATAGTTATGCTTTGAATCTTCCCATCCTTTCCTGCCTCGCCTTTTGGATATTCTTCTTTTTCACACTTGGATTTTCATTGTTTGGCATTTTTATTTTATTTCCTTTTCCTTTATTCTCAATTATTGGTGTCTGCTGTTATAAGGATTATGTTTATGGCTTCTTTTGGTGTTTTGCTCATGGCTATTTCAAGGGAGTTGCCATTTATGATATGCAGAGTCATGACAGCTTTGCTTCATTCATTATGTTTTTAAGTTCCTTGTTGTTTCCTTTGTTATTTGTTTTGGAGGATGTCTTATCCTCCCCCTAGTTGTCTTTCCCTTGTTCCTCTCTAATAAAATTTCTCTTTCTATACAAGAAATAGTGTCTGATCAATCAAATCGTTTGTCCATGTCATAAAGATTCGACAAAGTTTTACATTGGTTGTCAACTACCTAACACAACCCTCCTCTTTTATCCGGACTTGGGACTGGCTATGTACAACATAGGCAGAGTTCGTATAAGTAGAAGTAAAACATAATATATGGAATGCAAGTTCAGTTAGAAACACGCTAACAATGAATTGGAGGTGAAAATTGAAGATTATACCATTCCACATGTTGAGCGATTTAAGTATCTTGGATCTATCAAAGTGATGGGGAGATTGCGGGAGATGTAACTCATAGGATCCAAGCTGGGTGGATGAAATGGAGAAATGCTCTGAGCATTATTTGTGATCGCAAGGTACCTCTGAAGCTCAAAGGAAAATTCTACAGAACTACCAGCAATGCTTAATAGTACTGAATGTCGGGTAGTAAAATGCCAACAAGAACATAAGTTAAGGGTTGCAGAGATGAGGATGTTGAGGTGGATGAGTGAACATACTAGAAAAGATCAAATAAGGAATGAATGCATTAGAGAGAAAGTTGGAGTAGCACCTATTGATGAAAAGATGATTGGATCTTGCTTGAGATGGTTTGGGCATATGAGGAGAAGACTAATAGAAGCCCAAGTGAGAAGAGTTGATCTTATGAGGGATAGTCCTAGAAATAGAGGTAGAGGAAGACCTGTGAAAACTCTTAAGAAAAACCAACCATTAATCCATTGTATTTGACATTACACAATGGCGTCGTTTAATCCATATAGCCGACCCCACCTAGTGGGCAAAGGATTTTGTTGTTGTTGTTGTTGTTGAGGTGTCTGATCTTTTGTCCAAGATGAAAAAAGAAAAGACCCTATTTAAAGGTTATGTTTCATCTCATGATCATATAGATGTCTCTTAATTAAATAAATGAAGTTAACTTTCCTTGCCCTTTCCCCCCATTTCAAAGTGGAAAAATTATTATATGCTGTATAAACTTTAATCCAGAAAATAATGTTATGCTCTGTATGAACATATTGTATTAAGCATTGAACTTGGGTACTTATGTAAATTGCACCGTCACATCTGTTTATAGGAGCTTAAAATACTGTTTAAACCATTTTGCAGAGAAAGCGAAGGAAACAAGAAGAACACAATCTGGTAAAGAAGGTCAACAATAATGGAAAGGTATTTGAAATTTATGAAGCTGGCGTTTGTATATATGTTTCTTATAATTTAGTGTTTCTTGAAGAACTGTCAAATCAATCTTGAGTAATTCTCACTAATTCTCTACTTGATGTTTTAAGTAGGTTTTTGAATTTCAGATATATTATACCTCAAATTTTGAAGATCTACTCGAGTAATTTTCACAGATTGAAACTCAATTTTATGACATTGTTTGGTTGAAGTAATTATATTCAGTTCGTGGTTTGACAATTTGTGGCAATAGGATGAATTTTCATTTTTTATTTTGATAAAAGAAGAATTCATTGGAAGAGGAAAAAGAAGTACACGGTAGAGGACAATGTATCTTCTTAAACGAACAGCATAGAAACAACACATGCAAGTCCATTGAAGAAATCCCTCTAAAGAGTCATGAGCAAATACCAATAGAGATGCCATAAAATTAAAAACTACCCTATAGCTAAAAATTCTATAATCTTGTTCTTACAGCAAATGCTTCTTAGGTTTATGTATTTATGCAATAATAATGGAAGGACTAGAATAAGCCAAAATTCTATTTGATCCTTCTGTTCCAGGCTAATGAATGATATGAGAACGGTACAACAACAACAACCGAGCCTTATCCCCTAGGGGTTGGTTACATGGATCAAAAGACGCCATTATTCTCTATTATAAACCAAATTTTCAGAAAGTCCATTTAGATGAAGGTCTTTTTTAATGTTTTTTTTTTTTAAAAAGTTTGCATTAGTCTTTTTAATGTTAACCATAAACTTGTGGAATTTTAGTTGTGCTCGACCAATTGATGGATGATAGGTTTAGAAGGTGAACAACATCACCCAAGTTGCACCTCCTTATAGTTTCCTTTGCTGGACCAAGGTAGAGAGCAGGGTTTGCACCTGGATGTGCATTGTGTCTTGGGCCTTTGGCACATGGCAGCCGTGCTGGTACTAGGTTAATAATCAAGAGTTGCTAAAATATTGTGAAATGAACATTTGCATGCTGATTGCAGCTATACTCTGATGCACCTTCATCTTGCCTTGCCACTTCTCCCAATAATTAAGAACAGGTATCCTAAGATTTGCCACCACATTTGGTGGAAAGATGGAGTTCATGTTTTAACCCTGTTCGGGAGGCTTCTATTATGTGAATTGACTTTGACATGAGAGAACTGGTTTGGCCCAATTGTACCTGTATTTACTTTAATGGTCAGGCTAAAAAATAATTGGACCATAATATTTGCATCTGGCCAGTATTTGCCTAGACATGGGCCAATATGCCAAATTCTGCACCATTTATTCCAAGGGTAACAATTTTAATTCCAATTTCATTTTCTTTGTCGAAGTATTGGGATAAAATTTCTGCTTCCAGATGAAAATATTTCTAAATTGCTTACTTCAAGTCCAAATGTTCAGTTTTTGGTTGGTATTTGTTTTCTCAAAACTTGGTTGGTTAAGCTATTTAGTAATCCTTAGTTCAGCTTTATCTTTTAAAAATTTGTGGGATCATCCTGTTTATGTACCGTTTTTGAGTAGTTAGAGAGGATGCCTAGCACTTTGGAATATCTTTACTTCCAAAAATGATTGACTTTGTCATGGTTGAGAAGGGTCCATGCACAGTTTTTGATATGATTGTGGAGAGGGAAATATAGCAGGCAGTCAACTATTTTGAGTGTTATCTCTATGCTGAATACTCTGATGTGATTCCAAATTGAAATGAAAGTTCAGATTCTGATGTATGAACAAAGAAGACATGATACTAGATCAAACAACCACTGGAAGGCATAAATGAGGGCCTACCAACCTAAAGAAACCACAACTTTAGAGATAGAAAGCAAGACACTTACCTCACTTCGGAATCTTCCAAATAAACATTGAAATGCTAGGGTTTTAGTTTACCACTAAATAGAATCCACCAAAGAGATACAGAATCAGAGAAGAAGACACAATAGACTCTTCCAATTCCTATGGATTTATTCATTCCAAAAGTCTTTTTTGTAGAACACATCAGAAACTGATTAATAAACAAGCTTGGAACATACCTCCAAGCATAGGGAATATGTAGAATTGAAGTCCTAATTTCGTCCTTAGCAAGCTGATACAAGTTTCAAGAGTGAAATGGCATTTGCTAGAATCACCTGACAGTCTATCATATTCATAACTAATTCTAGTAAGATTGAAATAAAGTTAAGTTTAATTCCTTTGAGACTAGACATCCATATTTAGGAAAGGACATTGGTATCACGCCAATAGATTAGATAATAATGTAGTCTTTCCATAATTTTTATTTTTGGTTTTTGTTCTACCTTTGTTCTATTATTATTATTATTCTTTTTGGCCTAACTGGGACTTAGTATAAATTCAAGTGCTTTGCATCCTCTCAACTTGCTTGACTATCTTGTCAAGGATGTTGGTGATACCTCAAAAAGTTATGTTAATAACAAAATATGCTTATGTTGCAACCCATAAATGGGATTCCTATTTTGATATATTGAATCAATTAGTGTCTTTAGGATCTAATGTTGATTGAAGAACCAGTATTCTAAATTCATGCTTCTTCAGGATAAGCCAGCGCAGTCATCATCAAAGCAATATTTGCATTTAACTCTGCCGCCAAGTATGGCCACATATTCTCGTATGTCATACCAAAAAGACAAAAGTCAAAGGATACTATATGATGGTTAGTATATTTCTTGTTTATAGTTATATAAATTACAACATAAGTTCTCATCATTTTCTCTTTACTTATGTGCAAGTCAACTCCATTATCTCTGATTCGTAAAGTTTCTGTTCTCTTTTGTCAAGGACCAACACTTCTAAAAGTGTAAGCTATTTAGTGGAATCCCATGAACGATTTTATATGTTTAACATGCTCCCTCACGCAAGAGTCCTTTGGGCTTGAAGCATGGACAACGCATAGGCCAACTTTACCTTGTGTTCAAATTTAATTTAATTATGAGGAACGAGAATGGTAAGGATCGAACTTTTGACTAGTCGGTCATAGAAGCTGTTAGAATATCTCAGAATATCTTTAGGGTATTTTAGTATATCTTTAAAATATCTTAGCATATCTTTAGAAGATCTTTATAATATATTGTGAAATCAATTAGTCATCTAATTGATGGAGCAATCTTAGGAGTTATTTCATAATTTCATTATGTTTCTTGATTTGTTTCTTTTTTCAATTAGGGTTAGGAGTTTTATTGTATTAGTGAGCTTGGGCTTGTACTAGTAGTACTACACTAGTACTTGACTTAATTATTAGTATAAATAGGGGTTAGTGCTTTGTATTTTACAACACATCAAATCAATCCAATCTCATATTATTCATTAGTATTTCTTCTCTCTTTTACTCATTCCCTACCTAAAACCATATAATTTCAACATGGTATTAGAGCCATAGAATTCTCCTTGAGGAGATTATCTCCTTCTGCTGTATTGAGTTCATAGAACTCGTTTTTGCTGCAACGTGGAGTGGCAGGTTGTGAAGAATTCCTCTCTTTTTTTTTGGTGACGTTGTGCAGAACTTACCTCCCTTCTTTGAGGTGGCTGATGGTAATTTCAGCAACCTTTGTAATGGTCTGTTGGTGGTGATTCCAACCTATTAGTGTAGGTGACAGGTTTTGGGTCAACTGGTGTTGGGTCTTCATTTGTCGCAAGTTTTGCTACTTCTTGTTGACGAATCATATCGGCTTCTCTTCTCGTCGTGGAATCATACCGACGGCAGGCTTATCAATAGCGCCTGGAGCGGCCGCTATCGCGGCGGAGCGGACCCAAAACGCTCCTGCTTGTCCGTCATGAGCGCTTCATCGCCGCTGGTGGAGCGCCGCTATCGCGCCTTCGCCGCGGATGAAATAGCGGCCATTGCCGCTTACATCAAACAGCAGTGAATCTCTTGCCCCCTACTTAATGGACCGCTTGAGGGAGATTTTTGTCTCCTGTGCCCATCGTGCAACACCAGTGATTAGGGGTACCCCAAAGAAAGCCTCTTCCTCATCTTTCTCTCTGCTCGATCCACCTACGTAAGAGGTCCTCTGACCATTTTCGCACCCATTGATCCATCCGAAGCTGGGATTTCTGCATCGATTAGCTCCACCATTTTCGCACCCACAGAAGGTCCTCTCACCATTTTCGCACCCCTCTGTCTCTTCCCCACTCTTGCTCTGTCTCCACTCTTTGCTTTTGCTCGCTTTCAAATCATTTTGAGCAAGCTCTTGCTCTTGCCGAGACGGCCCTGCACCAGCCCTTCTTCCACTCGCCAAGAAGGGATTCTTGGCCTAGCCCATCCATGGCATCATCCCAATCACCACTGCACAGCACTTCCTCTTCCTCATTGGTAAAGCCCACTGGTGAGCATGTTGATATTGGATGACAGTGGAATAGTTTGAGAGATATAAACAATAAAAAGGCTGTCACATGTGATTTTTGTCTTAAAGTGACCAATGGTGGGATTACTAGAGCAAAGAAACATCAACTTGGTGTGAAAGGTGATGTCAATGCTTGTAGAAAATGTCCACCTGAGGTTAAGCAATTGTTGTTGGATGCTAACAAAAAAAAGAGTGACAAAAGTGCATATAATGATGAGTTGCAAGAAGAGGAGGTCAAGAGAGGATGAGTTGCAACAAATTTGCAAAGATTAGAAGTGGAAAAAGAAAGGCATCATCATCAAGTGACACCCTTTCCACTACCAAGAAAGGAAAAATGTGAAAGGCCCCATGGATTTACTCCTCTTAAAAAGACTTAAGAATCTCTTAAATTATCAAAGGCTGAAAAGTTTGAGGCAAACAAGCATCAATGATGCATGTGATAAAGAAGCTAGGGCTAGAACTATTCAAGATTTAGCTGGTTTTTTAAGGCGGGAATATCATTCAATGTAGCCAATTTGAAATGCTTCAAGTTGATGGTTGAAGCTATTGGAAACTATGGCCGACACCTAAAACCTCCAAGTTATCATGAATTGAGGGTTCCACTCCTTAAAAAGGAATTGGAGCACACAAAGGAAATGTTGAAGGGTCACAAGGAAGAATAGGTAAAATTTGGTTGTTCAATTATGTCAGATGCGTGGACTGATAGGAAGAATAGGACCTTGATCAATTTCATGGTTAATTGTCCATCTGGGACTATGTTTGTAAAGACCATTGATGCTTCTGGATTTGTAAAGACTGGGGACAAGCTATATGAGTTGTTAGATGCTTTTGTAGAGGAAATTGGAGAGAAGAATGTTGTTCAAATTGTAATGGCATAATGGCGAACTATGTGTTGGCTGGTAAGGTTTTCATAATTACATTGCTTAAAAACATTTTATTTGCTTCAACCATTCACCATTCATTGAAGTTCCTCTAATTTGGTCTTAGGTAAATTATTACAAGCCAAGAGAAAGCATCGTTATTGGACTCCATGTGCTGCACATTGCGTGGACTTGATGTTAGAAGACATTGGAAAGCTTCCCCAAGTGAAAAAGACAATACAAAGAGGCATATCTCTTGTAGGATTCATTTACAACCATACATGGGCCTTAAATGCGATGAGAAAGTTCACAAACAAGACAAAATTGGTTAGGTATGGGGTCACAAGGTTTGCAACAACCTTCCTTACATTACAAAGGCTGCACAAACAAAAAAATAACCTTAGAAAGATGTTCACATCAGAAGAATGGTTGAGATCTAAGACATCTAAAGATGCTAAGGGAAAAAGGGCTACTGAGACTGTACTCATGACTTCATTTTGGAATCATGTTGTTTATACTCTCAAAGTCATGGGGCCTCTAGTGCGTGTTCTTAGACTTGCTGATAATGAAAAAAGGCCAGCAATGGGTTATATATATGAAGCAATGGATAGGGCAAAGGAAGCTATGCAAAGATCCTTCAATGGAAATGAAAGCAAGTACAAGGAGATATTTTCTATCATTGATACAAGATGGACTTGCCAGCTTCATCATCCATTGCATGCAGCGGGTCACTTCTTAAACCCAGAGTTCTTCTATGCAAATCCTCAAATTGAATTTGTTTCACAGGTGATGGAAGGACTTTATAAGAGCATTGAGAGGCTAATACCAACGGAAGAAGGGGTAGATAATGTTACAAAAGAGTTGCCATTATATAAGAGAGCTGCAGGCATCTTTGGTATGAAGGCTGCAGTAAGACAAAGGAAAGAGTTGGCTCCTGGTAAGTAAAAGTGAATTTCTAGATAAATTAAATTACATCAACAATTCATTTTATTAGTAATTGCTTATGGCATTGCAGCTGAGTGGTGGAGGATGTATGGATCAAGTACTCCAAATATGCAATACTTTGCTATAAAAGTATTGAGCTTGACTTGTTGTGCATGTGGATGTGAGCGTAATTGGAGTACTTTTGAGCATGTAAGTAGATGACTGAAATGATAGTATATTTTATTTAGTTTCATAATTCATTTCATGAAAATGAAACTAACACAATAGTTTATGTTTTAATTATACAATAGATTCACTCTAAGAAGAGAAGCAGCTTGAACATCGAGAAATTGCAAGACTTGGTTTTCATCAAGTATAATCAAGCTCTTAAAGAGCGTTTTGACAACCGCGGACGCGTGATTGATCCCATTGTCCTAAATGACATTGATGAAAGTAATGAGTGGTTAGTGGGAGAAATGGGTGGAGATGAAGTTGCTGCTGAAGAGTTGGTCTTTGATGATGATACTTTGACTTGGGGAGATGTTGCTAATGTAGTTGGGGTTGGAGAGCCTATAACATACACTAGGCAGCAAACAAGAATGAAGAAGAAAGCAACTTCAAGACCTTCAAGCTCTAGGATAAGGATTGAAGAGGAAGAGGAAGAGGAAGAAGAGATGGATGATGTAGAAACTGAAGAAGAAGTGGAAGAGGCCTACAAGTCTAGTAGTGATGAAAGCAATGATGATGAAGAGAACTTGGAGGACCAAGATGATGACTTTGATTGATATTGATTGCTTTCTTGTTTAATGCTTAGCTTATGCCTTAGAGGCTTAGACTTGTTTAGGATTTGGTGTTGTACCTTGTTTCTAATTGTATTTGATTTAGACTTGTTATTTGATTATGCTTATTAGACTTGTTATTATTGGTACTTTAAGTTTTAAGTATTAATTATATGTGTATTACAAATTTGTGAATTTTTTAAATTGCATCCGCTATCTTCGGTGTAGTAGCCGCTTCGCGATCCGCTATGCTGCGATAGCGTTTTTGGAGGTGGGCGCTCCGCGCCGCGTTCCGCCATTCACAACCTTGACCGACGGTGACTTTTCTTCTCACTGACAAGTCATATCAGTGGTAATTTCTCTTATCTCACCGATGAGTCATACCGGTGATGAAGTTTCTATTGGCTGTGTGTCACTCCAGCCGTCTTGTTGAGTTATTTTTCTAGCCAAAATAGTCAACCCCTTCCACTAGCCGTCCCGTCGTTCGGCAACCGTTCGGCCTGGAACGTCGGCCCTAGCTCCAGAAATCGTCGCCGGTCCCCGTCACCTCATCGGCACCTCCTCTGTCACTTTTGGGGGGTAGTCACTCAAGTCAGTCGTCCACTCACCTCGCCCATACAATGGCTTCCACGTTCGAATCTTCCGTTGCAACGTCCAATGCAGGTTTTGGTAATCGTCCACAGTGTTCTTACTATAATTGCATGGGTCATACTAAAGACAAATGTTCTCTCATTGGATTCCCTGAGAAATCAGCCCATGTGTCATAGTCACAGCCTCCGGCTTCAGACAAGCACGATGATAATTGGAATGATAATCAGAATGTCTTATCAAATGCTGAATTCAAGGAGTATTTACAGCTCAAAACAGTCCAACAAGGCAAATCTTCGGCCGTTGTAGCCCATACTGGACCGGAGTACGGGACAGATGATTGGCACAGGATTTGAGTCACATGACCTTTATTATTTCCAGCTTCTACCTTCGGTTACTTGCACCACTACTGAGTCCTCAGATCTCCTTCATCGTCGCCTTGGTCATCCCAGTCTTAAGAAAATGGTCCCTCATCTATCTCATGGTCTCTAAAGTGTGAGTGTCAGCTTGGTCATATCATATATTGTCTCTCCAAACGTCTTCAGCATCCTTGAGTTGTCTTTTGAGCTATCATTTATGGAGCCCACATTATTTTTAGATTAGTTTCTTTTAGCATGTTTATTTGTAACAAGCTTAAAGCTTAGTAAGCTTTAGCTTGAGGGGGAGTGTTAGAATATCTTCAGGGTATTTTAGTATATCTTTAGAATATCTTAGCATATCTTTAGAAGATCTTTATAATATATTATGAAATCAATTAGTCATCTAATTGAGGGAGCAATCTTAGGAGTTATTTCATAATTTCATTATTTTTCCTGATTTGTTTCCTTTTTTAATTAGGGTTAGGAATCTTATTGTATTAGTGAGCTTGGGCTTGTACTAATAGTACTACATTAGTACTTGACCTAATTATTAGTATAAATAGGGGTTATTGCTTTGTATTTTACAACACATCAAATCAATCCAATCTCATATTATTCATTAGTATTTCTTATCTCTTTTACTCCTTCCCTACCTAAAACCATATAATTTCAACAGAAGCTTTGATACCATGTCAAGGACCATTTCTCCTAAAATCTTAAACTATTAGTTGGAAGTGTGAATGATTTTATATGTCTAACAAGTTTCAAGTGAAATTTAGATCTCTTGACTGGAAGTTTAAGTATCTATTTGTAAGCAGTAAACAAATATCACTGCTGAGGAAGAACATGTTTGGTGCATTTTGTGATCCTGCTTTTTTCTTCTCTTTTCTTTTAATTTATTTGAAACTTGCTGAAAACATGAAAAAAATGGTGTAAGATACTGAAATATTTGGCACCAAGAATCTTATTGCACGCTGAACACAGAAAGTGGTCAGCACATTGGCTACTAAATTTGATTGTTTTTACTACTCTGCAATCATCCTTTGTCTTACTTCTAATTTTTGAAGAGGTTTGATAGATTTCTTCCTCAGCTGTTTAGCTCATCATACACTCTGCATTCTATTATAATGAAAGTGCTGATAAAATAGTTGGAAGAGGACCTGCTTGCTGATTTCCCTCTAAAATATGTGTGATCAGATTGGATTTATAGCTTTTCTGAAGTGGTAAGGAGAGACTAAAAGGAACTTATAGACTAAGGGGGCAAGGAACTATTTTATAATTATATTTTGATGCCTTGATGGGCAGGTGCTTGCCCTATATCAGCGTCCCCCCCCCCCCCCGGCGGCCGCGGACACAATCTGAGAGCTTTTTCAGGATGATGGTTTCATTTGATTTGATTTGATTTGATTAAAAAAAGAATTTCATTGAGATGAAGAGAGAAAAATACAAAAAAGATTGGAGGATAAGGAACCCTCAAACAAGCAAGACACTAGATAGAAGAGAACAAAGAAAATATAAAAAAAATAAGTAAAGCCGCCCAATCCCTAATCAAATATGTTAGTGAAATCCCCTTAAAAAGACCATGTGTTTTACACCAAATAGAGGCCAAATGCCAAATCTTATCCCAAATCAGATGACGTGCCAAAGAAACCTCCTTAAAAATACAAGAATTACGCGCCAACCAAATGCACCAAAGTGTAGCAAAGACTGTAGATTGCCACAGACATTTATCCTCTTTGCTTCTACCAAAACCATAAAAGCAATCGTCAAAAATTGGTCCAAGGACCTAGGGCACACCTAACATTTTCCAAAATGGTTGAACAAAGAATTCCACATAGAAACAACAACAGTACAATGTAAAAACAGGTGAGGAACTGATTCTAAGCAGACACCACACATAATACACATATCAGGGGAAAGTGCCTTATGCGGCCTATGAACCTGCAACATGTCGTTAGTGTTAATTCTATTAACCACCACTGTCCAAATAAAAGACTTGACCTTTGAGGGAGCTTTGGATTTCCAAAGTGGTTTATCAAGAGGGAACAACGTGACTCTATTCAAAGAACGTGACTTTTCTTTCCTCTGCTTTTCTTTTGAAGCTCTAGGAGGATTTCTTATTCTCCTTTTTGTATTGTACTTCTCTTCTTTCATTCAATGAATACTTGTGTTACTTTAAAAAAACCATAGTATTACTTTAAGTGTAGACAGTATCAGTATCACTAACATGTTAATTAACAAAGAGTAATTCACAGTTAGTTGCTTCAAAATTTTATCAGGGGTATTTGTTAAACTTATAAGCCCAAGTGCCCAATGTTGCATTGTTGAATTTTTTTATATAAAATATCCTTTCACAGTTTTCCTTTTTGTTAGACTTTAATTTTTTCTTTCTTGTTCTCTTTCTTTCCTCTTTAATTATTTGGTTTTAGAAACAACATTGTTTTGTGAGCAATATTGACTATTATTTTGCATTTTAAAAAATTAAAAGGAATGTGAACGCATAAGATTGTTTGAAATTTGTGACATGAAATGAAAATTTATTAAATAAGATGGTAACTCCTTAATCTCTATGTTAGTACCTTTATAATAAATTCCTTCCCATATTCATAGTATAAAATACCTCTAGCATGTTAGAATCTTATGTTTCATCTTGTCTTATTTTGACATGAACTGTGCAGAACTTCATTGAAGGTTGCTCTACTCAGCCACCTTGATACTAACTGTCTACTGTCATTATGGAAGTGCAATTCTGTGTTCAAAAGTATTGGATTGTAGGTCCAAGAAAATAATGGGATACTTTAGTACTCTTTTATATTTAACTGTTATACCTGCAATATGCAAAGTATGACACGTAATTTACCTGGTATTAATGTGTAATAAATATCCCTCAAAGTTCCAAATGGAGGGTATACATTTCTAGCAATTAAATTTGTTTATTTTGGTTTAAGTTCTAATTGATAGGGATGAGTGGGCACACGTTAGAGACAAACTGGTTATGGCATCATGTTTGGTCTCTCCCGTTGGAGACCTTAAATACGACGCAAGTTTAGATTATAGAGGTAGTATGGTTGTAGGAGATTGCTTGTCAGCGACAAAAATGGCGATTTCGGAAGATAAAGTAACCTTAGGGTTATATGGGTTTAATACGGTTGGGAACTAAAAATTAGGTTCAATTTAAGCCTCTGCCTGTCAAGTGTACAACAACTATAGAAAAGAACTTCTAACTTTTATTGATAAATTCCAATGATGAGATTGACAACTTAAAAAGTGATAAAGCTTCATCTAGTGACTTGAAAAATGCTATTTTTACTATGACGAACAACCCAAAAGTAAGACTTTGTTAGAGATAAAAATCAATCGAGGGCTTGCACCTAGCAACTTAAGTTTTTAGAAGAGTTGGTTTTCGATGTAGTATCATAAGCTCATTACCATGTAGTCAGGAGTTCAATCCTTTCCACCTTCATTCTTGTAATTAAAAAATAATTTCAGCACATAGTTTGAGTAGGCCTTTGCTTTTTCATTCTTGTAATTAAATTATAATTTCAGCACATGGTTTGTTGCTTTGTCCTTGCTTCAAACCCAAAATTTTTTTTGTGGGAAGGAGTGTGCTAGAGATAAAAACTATTCCTAGGCCTACACCTAAGAGGTTAGCTTTTATGAGAGTTAGTTCTTGGTCAGAGTCAACAATCCTAATTCAAAATAGATAATAGAATCCTAATTTAAGTGGTAATAAGATATCCGAAGACTGAAGTAATTCAACTCTAATTTCCCAAATTCCTATAATTAAACCCTAATCCTGCAGTTATCATCACTAACTCCCAAAATACAAATATATCAATATTAAATACAATAATTGCAAAGATTACTCATTCTTGATCAGTTGCATGTCTTTTGGATAGGCTATGGTGTAAATCAGTTTAGTTAAAGTTCTGTTATAGTTAGATGAATTACTCAGTTTTTTTTATTTTTCAGTTTACTAAGTTACCTAACTATTTTGGCATTTAACATTACTCCCAGAATCCCAGCCCCTTCCTATCTTTTGTCGTGTGTCTTTGTGTCACTGGCACCAGTGTTCTTATTTATCTGTTACTTTTTCCCTTTTTTACTATCAGGAATTTGTGCTCCTGTGAAGCAACTCTTGGAGCAAAATGCTCAAGCTTTTGGTCAAATCACTGCCAATTTAACTACTTGCAAGGTGAATATCTCAATCTTAATATTTATTGGTGTTGTTTGCAGGTTTATAAATTCTGGTGCAATGGATGATTTATAAGCCCTTTGAAAATATGGAAAATCTGCTTAACCATTTTTAACGAATGATTTAGAGGTTAAAAACTTAACTATATGTGGCATTGCACCTACCTTGTTGATTTCATGGATGATTAATTGATATCATATATAGGAAAAGAGAAAATGGTTAGACATAGAAGAAAGGTATCTTATTCACATATGGTTATCTGTCACTGTGTGTCCCTGGGCTCAAGGTGATTGAATTGTCTTTCTTTAATTGTTTTTAGCTAAATTTCTTTATGAATGTAATTACTCCTCTGATGCTTTATTGAATTTCCAAGTTTTCCTCTTTGATTATTGTGAGCAAGTATTGCACTGAATTCTCAATATCAGTTATGGACTCAGTTCCCCTTTCACTTAATATTATTCTGGAGTATACACTCATTTGGTCCTTCAAGATATAAGTGTCATCAGTTAGATCCTCCAATGGATGACTGTTTACTCTATTATTCTGCATTCTATGTTCTGAAAGAGTGTTGTAACACTCACTTTGTTTCCGTGGTCAAACCACCACCTGATCCGTTAATCAAGCTTTCTTTTCTAGACAAATTGATTGTAATTTACTACAGCAATATGATAAGCTTCAGTCTGTTAGAACTTAGCAGGGGAAAAACATTAAATGCTTTGCTGTTACTGATAATCTGAATTGAGCAACAATTTGTAGGTAAACAGATTTATACTTGCCTCCCCCCCCTCTTTTCACTGTTTTATAATATAAGTTCTTTCTGTGCATTCTTATGATTTCATGATATTATTCATATATAAATTAGTTTTTGATCTCTATGCTGCGATAATGATCATGTTCTTTGATAAACAGTTGCAGGATAACATTGACCTTTTTGGCCACACAAGGCACAATATTAGTACCATTCTTAATGAGTATGTGAATATTCTAAATAAGTTTACTTTTAATATCATACAAGTCCATTTTCATTTAGATTTGGATTTGGATTTGATGTCTATTGCTTTTTGAAGTTCACTAATTTAGTTTGTGCAGCATGAGTGAGATGCCTGGCATAATGAGCCAAATGCCACCACTGCCTGTTTCCATTAACGAGAATCTTGCAAGTAGAATTTTACCTAATAAAACTTAGGTAAGCTCTTGGTTAACTGAACTCATTTCTTGTATTCCTTAATTTAAGTTATACAATCATTCTTCTATTTGTTCTTTGTGTGCAACATGCTCCTCTAATTAATTGAAACTCATGTCCACGTACAAATAGGAATACGTTGAACATATAAAAGGAAGGAAATAAAGAAAGAAAAGAAAGTAAATCAACCATGACAGATTATAAGTTTCTAACCAAGTCCAAGAATCACAAATGGGGTGGATTCTTTACTCATGATCAGAAAGTCTCTATTTGCTAAACATGTACTAGAATTTTGAAAAGGGTTAGCTTTGGATGGAAACTTGATTATTAAATATACCCACCGTAGATCATATTTATGAAGCGAAAGCATTGACCTTCCTGTGTTAATGTGAAAATATACTTGATTAGTCTTTATAGTTAAAAAATACCTATAACTGCTGGTAATTATGATTGGGTTCTCACTTGCCCTTATTTCCCATATTGTACATAGCTCAATTTAAGATACAGGCACAGCCATAGTTATGGAAAGACACTATTATGTGTGGAATTTTAGCATGTAAATGGTTTTTTTTTTTTCTCTTGATAATTTGGCTAATCCTAATTAACAGTTGGAGCCAGATTTGACTCATCCGAGATTAATTACAAAGAAATCTTTTTCTGATATTTCCTCCATGTCTTCTCAATCCTTCAGTTGATAATCAATGGGATTGATGAGCACTATGAGGATGGCTGTCACTTGGGGTTTTTGTGGATCAGTCTAGTTTGGTTTGAGGCTCAACTTCAAACTAATCCAAATAAGTTGCTCTTGTTTGAAGGAAAACTTGTGCTCCTGTTGTATAAATGAAACATTTTCGTTGCAAAAAAAAGAAAAGGAAAGCGATTTGTAACAATGGTATGACCTTATTTCCCCTTTATTGGTAATTCTATCATGCCATAGGAACTATTGTAGATCTATGATGCTAGTTCGCCATGTTTATTGGCTGTTTTGCAATATGTAAAGGGAAATCATTATTTACATTATTTCTTGGTTGTACATGAGGGAAACAAATTCGTGTCATTTGCAGTTTGTCAAGCTACTTGGCAGCTAACATCTTATGGTTTGAGGGATCAACCATTTAATTGATACCTATTTTAGACTAGCACCCTACTATCCTTATTATGTTATATTTATGGTTTTGACATACTTATGTATGCTTTTAATTAATTTCAGACAACCATATGTGTGTATATGAAAATATGTCGAAAATCTTACATCAATATGCAAAGTGTACAGTTACAACATTTGTCCACATAAAACACAAAAATAACCAAAGGGGTAAATAAAACGATATTGTTGATGCTCTAAAGATCTCTACCACTGATGTGTTGAATCAATTATTATGATACACAATTGTGTTGTAATTCATTGGCGACGAAGCCAGTACTACATTGGACGTACCAGTCCAGTGGTTATTAAGGACAGTACATGAAAAAAAGAAGCAAATCTTGGTAGTAGATCAATTGGAATTAACTTTTACCTCAAATGGATGCAGAGCTCTTCTCTGAGAAACCAAAATCCAATGTAATGATAGAGTGACGAAGTGCAGGTTGGGATCAGTTGTGCATTCAGACACTGAATAAAGTGGTTCACTTCAGTTTCCTCCACTGAACCATAGGGAGCTTGTTTGGTCTGTTAAGAGCCTTTTTTTTTTTTGAATTATTTGTTGTTTTTTTTTTTGGAGAATTATTAAATTTGTAAAAAGAGATTGAAAAAAATTAATACGAAGGGTTATGATTGAGATAGATAGATGGTCAAGGATGTGTTACATCACTCTTCTGTTAGTGGCTTAACAAAAGGTGAATAGAATGATCTATTGAGTTAATTTAGGAATTAGATTAGAAGATTTTATAGCTAAGCATGTCTGATTGTAAATGGGTCAAAATTTAGGGGTTTGGATGTACTTTTTCCTTTGCTTTTAGCTAGAAATACAATAGTTGAATTGCCATAACATATCTTTAATGGCTTAGAGATGGAATCAACCACTTGAAACCATGCAATAAAAATCTTTTACCAAATTAATATCTTGTGATATTGCCCCAAAACAAAACATTAACTAAACTTCTATAGTAGAAATGGCAATCAATAACTGCTTAGCACTTTTCCAAAGTATACTCAATCAGCCAAGATGTTGACGTAGAGTCAATGCAATCAACAAAATCTGAATTATAGTAACCAACAACCTTCAAAATGTTAGATCGCATATACATAAGCATGTAGTCCTTGTCCCTTAAAGGTATTTTGACACTTTTATTTGCAGATCTGTAGTGATTAAGGCCTAGATTTTTTTGATATTTTAAAAGCATTCCAACAGCAAATGCAATGCTAAATATTGTACAAACATAAGCATGCCTGAGGTTTTCAAATGTGGAAACATATGGTTTATTAATTCTTCATTTGTTCCCTTTCAAGCCCATTTTTAGGGCATTGATTCAAATTGAATTTATCTCCCTTCATAATGGATATCTCACTTGGGGGACAATAACTTATCCTAAGTACGATAGAATGGGGCATCTTGATAGTTTTCACACTAGCCATTACAACATTAAGATAGGGCTTAGGTGTGCCTAATAATATCCCATATCAAGATGGTTATATTAGCGGACGAGGGCACATTGTCTAATAATATCACATATCAAAATATCAAAATTCATGAATTAACCGTGAGTATCACTTAGGAATGAAAACAAAAAGGGAATCATTTTGTACTACTAACAGCTTGTAAAACCTTAATGACTAAAGCATAATAATTTTATATTCTCTTACTCAATCAATTTAATAATCTTTCTAATTATTTAAAGAAAAAATATTAAATATTTTATGGGTTCTTAAAATATTGAATGTTCATGTTATTTCATTTAATACTTTTTTATTTTAAGAAATTAAAAAAAATATTAAGATAATTTGTTAAGAAAATATATTTTTACATTCCTCAAGTCATTTCCATGTTAAGTGGCATGTATGAAATTAGCACAATCACCTCACACAATTCTATGCATAAAGGCTTGTGGAATGTCTTATCAATACTTAAACTCCTCGCCACTACCATATCCATATGTAGATAGACCCATGCACTCATTCTCGTAATGGCCAGCCACGTTAGTGCTCCCATACATCATCTTCATAAGACCCCTACTATAAAGAATTTTTTTTAGGTACTCTAAAAATAATATTCTCATTAATTATTCAATCGTGAAATTTGATTTAAATGTTATTTTATAATATTTTAAATTTAATTCAAAAGAATGTATAATTATACGATGTCGAGTATTATGTTTTTAATGAAGCTATATAAGGACAAATTCATTCACCAAACACAGCGAACAATTTTGGATCTCAAGGCTATGAGACTTGAAGTCTCTCTAACTCTGAAAGTTGCTGAATATCCTTTTATTCTCTCTTGTACAATTTCTTGAGCCGTTAGCGTCCTATTCTATCTCACTTTGCATTTAGTAATAGCAAGAATTAATATAAACCAAACATGTGATTTATCCCTTATAATAATAAAAAAGTGTGCACATCCAAAACAAGTTGGAACTGTCAACTGTATTACATTAAACCGATCACACCTTTTCATCTACCTAAATCCTTTACTCATAAGTAATGAATCCTCGTCCTTTCTCGTGTTCTCCCTGTTTTTCTTAACCTTAGAGTAATTCTAACGTGGAAGAGTTTTTATAAATTTTCCAAAATGACTTACTATCTTATTGGTAATTTAACATCCTGTTTGCTCTTTTTAATTTCTTCTTTCTAGCTATTATTTGGAAAATGACCAAAACATAATATGGATCTTATGTCCGGCATATCATTAATTGCAAATGGATTAAAAAATAAAGAAATAAGAATCTAATTTTTATGATCAGTAAAAACTTTACCAAGTGTAACACACATTTTAATGTTAGAACATTTTTTATGAGCTAAATAAGAATCACCATATCTTCAACAAATAAGATCTAATTAGCATTCTATAAATATCATATGATTGATGAATATTATTCTACATTTATACCCATTATTTGTCTAGTTTGCAGAACCTCATCCGAGAATGTATGAAGTTGTTCAAGTGCTGCAATATTGAAGAAATCTTTTCTACTATAATGTTGAAACTTTAAACAACAAAAGAAAAAAAAATTACAGCTTTTTACAATTCAAGAAATATCAATGTATCTTGGATAGTGATAGACAGGTAAAGAGAGGTAGATATTCAACAAAATCTGGGCATGGCTCTAGCACAAGAAGGATTAAGCAAAACGTTATGACCAGCGAACCTTGACATCTGAACATTCATTTCCTTGCATAATTTCTCCAATTCTTTTACTCTCCATTGCATTATCTCTAGGTTTAGTTTCATATCTTCTTTCTCTTCGAAGAAGCTGCCTATGTTGCCTTCATTGTACAAAATGATTTGGGAAGGGTTCATGATTTGACTCTCATCTATTACAAAGTCGCTTGTTGGAATTTTTGTTTGTTGAGAAATAAGAGCCTGCATTGCAATCCTTGGAGGTATTCTGGGGTTCTTGGCCAGTTCCTTACAAGCTTCAAAGCTGAGTTTATTGTACTTAAGACATCTACACAATCTTGAGCTCTCCTCAAATGTGATCATTGGATGAGACTGCAATTCATTAGTTCCGGAAATGAGAGAATTTTATGTATAATTGTTGAAGACAAATACATGAAAGAAGCAACAAAACCTTACTCCTACGCTATAGGAAAAATGTTAAGATCAATTCAGTCGAAAACAAGAGATTAGACGGTATTTAAGACCAATGGCACTTATGAATGACAAGGTTTATTTATAGTAGTTTCCTCAGTGAAGATAACTCTAAATACTTGTTTCAACTTTATATTAATAGAAATGTGCTCATGTGAGAATTCCAATACACAGGGCACGTGCCTTGAGTTTAGGAAAAAAATACTTGCACAAACTATGTGAGGTATATGCACAATCTGAAACATTCAAAAAAAGATACATGGTGTTATCTAATGATTTGCTTGAGAGTATACGATGAATGTTTGAGTATAAGTTTGTGCAAGTATGTTCCTCTTAAGTTTAATAGAAGTTTCTCTCTCCCCATGCCATGTAATAAATCAAAACTATTATCAGAAAACAATAGGGATCTAATAAGGATCTAGATAACAAAAGACGGAAGAGTGGAAGCCAATAATAGGGAGCCAATACTAGGGAGAAAAATAAAGCTTAACTTCAAATTCTGATGCTAATATGCTAAAGCAACAAACCGAGAGACAAAAGATAACATGGGACTATCTTTTATTAGTATTATTATTATTACTTTGTGCTAAAATGAATGCAATAATATTATAAAACTCTCATAAATCATTTTAATAAGAATAATTCTAGAGAGAACTTTTAAAAATACAAAAAAAAAAAAATAGAACTAGTATATTCTGCATAAATTTAGTACGTAGTGTACACAAAAATTTTGATTTTTGATTTTTTTATAACTTTTTTTTTGTTATGTGTAGTATTATATTATAACAATACTGATATTTGGCAAAGTTCCCTTCCCATCTGGATAGGCACCTTCCTTATCCTCTCTTTTTGTTGCGTTCTTTGGCTGATTGCAGATGACACAATATGACAACGAAAGAGATACGTACCAAGAAAAAAAAAAGAAAGATAAAGAGATGGAAAGAAAGAAAGGTGAACCAAATTGGGAAATTTTAGGCTTTTCAACAGAATTTGCACCAACCATTTTCCTTATTTGGAAATCAGTTAAGAAGATATCTCATTACAAAATAATGTAGATTTCAAAAGGGAAAGAAACTAATTTCATCATCAATATAAAAATAAGAAAATTTTTGTGTTTGCTCTTTCCCATTTCTTATGATTCTTTAGGAAGATATATAATGCATAAGAAAAGCAATGGAAAAAGGGTATATTATATATTCACCTCAAGATAGATGTCAATGGCTATGTAGACCCCATCAAAGCAATCCCTGGCAAAGTCAGGCAAACATTCTGTAACTCCCAGAAATTTAGAGATCTTGAGGTTCTGATCAGGGGCTATCTCTCTCAAATATTTGTCAATTAATATAGCAACTTTTTTCAGTTTCTGTACAGACACCCCATCAGAGCCATTGATATTAACAAATAGTTTAATCAATCTTATCACAAAGTTTACATCATAACAAAGTCCCTTATGATGCCCAGAGACTAGCAGATCGTCCAAGGTTGCTTGCTCAAGCATCCCACCAATCAATTTCTCCATTTCAATTCTGCAATGTCTACTCAACCCAAACACAGATACAATCCTTAACACCCAAAAAAGGCCTCTGCAAGAAAAAGTTTTCTTACCAACAAATATGACCCCATAAGCAGCCATTTCTGCAAGACCAGCATACTCACTGCTGTTTCTGAAATTAACCTCTCTTGTTGGAGTCACTTTTTTCAGATAATGAAGAAGAAATCTTGTTAGGATTAAGTTGTTGTTGTCTGTTTTGTACGCCCCAATACTCTGAAGAAACTTCTCAATGATCTTTGGGGGTAAGGTGGCCAAATCCTCAAACCACCATGCTTTGCTGGGCAAAGTTGACTTGATTGTCTTTGGAGTAGTTTTGGTTGAAGAAGAGAATCTCTTGGCAGAATTGTTTTCTGGCGAAGATGAAGATGACGAAGTAGAGGGAGTGAGGAGGCTTACATCTGAATTTTGAGCAATCTTCGCTAAGAGTGCACAAATGATCTTCTCTAAGAGACCATAGCTATCTGCATATGTATAAAATAGATCACAACTCTTAAGACTTACAAGTATGTCATTCCATGTCCAGTAATAGATTCCCTCAAGAAACGTTTCAGTTTGTTGCAAGAGATTGTTTCTGAAGACCTCCTCAGTCATTCCAAGATAAAGGGCACAACAATGGAGGACAAGCACATTGGATACAGTGATTGGAATTTTGCCATTGTTGTAACAGAATCTTGAAACCAGCTCAAACCCATCTGGGCCTCCGGGGAAATCATTGATTTTACTCCCCAAGTTCTTGATATGACATCTTCTCTTTTGATGATTCAAGATTTTCTTCACCCTTCCACAGTATTTTGATATAATCTTCTGCAACATAAATGAGCTAGAGTCACCTTAGACATTCGATTTTTATTATTTTTCTTTGAATGTAGCAATTATTATAGAGAATAAATAAAGAAAAGTACTAATGAATTCCTAGCTAGAATACCTCGTTCAAAAGGAATATTTCCTGACCATTAATGTGGATTTGCAAGTCACAAAGCTTCGGCATAGCTACTTCTGCATTGAACAAAAACAGATAAAATTGTGTTTCTGGTGATGCAGCCTTTATGACAAATGGAAAAAGCTTATATATGCAGAGATATCCTATCTAGTATGGCCAGGTTATATGTAAATCTTCTACCCTATCTTGGCCTAGGTGGTGCTTCATTGTTTTATATGGCAGAGGGGTGCTACATTCCCAACTCAACCAATTATATTATGTACAAGGTTTCATCTAAAATTACCTATCAAATAATTATTCTGATCCCTCTCATTAGTTTTTCATCTCTCTTGGATAATATTTTGGTTTACTATTGAGCATGTTTTTCCACCGTGAATCTACAGTGTTAATTATGATGTTATAGTTTTGGCTATTTTAAGACAGATCTCATGTATTTGTCCCATCTATGACAAGTTTTGGTACATTAGTAAAAGTTGAGGCACAGTATATATATTTGGCTAAGTTGTCCTCTTGTCTCTCTAGCCGAACAAGTTGTTCTACCTCACGAAATAATATAGACTTCAAAACAAAATCGCAATGATCTTTTGCTTTTGAAAACAACATGTTGGTGCAACGAATAGCAAAGGCTTATGTGAGGATTTTGTCTGTCGCAGGAGACAGGGTCTGCAAGTCAAGAAGCGTAAACCCAAAGCACATTTGTCAATAATACATTTCAGTTCTGTCACGTAATACAAATAAGGTTGCCTGCCTTGGCTTTGGATTTACTTGAGTGATGTACTTTCTGAACATGTGAAGATAGACCCTACAGGACTCAGGGAACTATTAAGATTTAAGATTTCTAAACAAAAGAAAAATGAAAATAGTAGTTAAAATAAGTGAACGGAGTTGATTCAACTAGTAAGAATGGAAGCACTTCGCTTAAAAGATCTAAGTTAATTAAATACACGTGATTAGTAATTCTCCTTGACCTATGTTTGATTCCCGCGACTGACAATTTTCTTTGAGAGGCATTTTGTAGTACCATTATAAGCCCTCACCTATCCTTAAATGAGGTAGGCTCCTTTTCCTAAACTTTTATATAACCAAACAAAAATGTGTGGAAGTAATTATATATAACATGTACAAATGAGTTTATGGTGATTACTCTATTTGATTATGAATATAACATGATATCAATTTCAGATATTTTCTTAAATTTTTGTCCATTAAACTCAATAATGCAATATATTTAGTTATTTATAGTTGTGATTACAATAATTATGTAAACAATTATTAAAAAAAAATAAACATAATATTTTTAAGTCAAAAAACAAAAAGAAAAGAGAATTATGTGGGTAGGAATTTTGTCAAATAAATCAGTTGAAAAAGTAGTCATATATTGAAGACATATGTATTATTCATAGAATAATTCATATATTGCCCATAGAATAAGTCATATATTGCCCACATACATAGCATCTTCTTATATTCTTTTAATAATTTTTTTAATGGCTGTACACTTATGTAATATTCTTTTAATAACAAGCGCAGCATATTGCCCGCCAACAACAATGGACAACATTTCTATCCCTGTTAGCTTACACATGTGCTTCGAAACCTTATTTATTAATTAGTTTCTTTCTTTTGTTTCTTTTTTCTATATTGAACAATTCAAAGTATAAAACATACTGATATTTACATTTCAGTCTTCTACATATATAATTTTATTTTCATTTTCAAGTTAATTATTAATAACAAAGAACATTGCTTCCTGATAGATTTCACTGATCGTAGTTTCATTCTTCAAAAAAGTTTATGACGTTTCATTCGAGTCCTTTATTTTTTTTCTTCAATTTTGGGTTCAATTTGGTCTTACCAAGTAAGTTATCCTCTAAAGAGATTTGGCAGTGTTTTAGCTTCAATTCCAAGCTCGATGAATACATTTCGGTAGTTCTGAAGGAACACACTATTCTATGCTGTCTTCAAGGAAGATATAAACAATTACCGGGTACTATCCTAAATTTCAAAAGTTGATCATTGTTTTTAAGCAATTTAAACTCAATTATTGCCAACAGTCTTGACATACTCACCCATTTAGCCAACGTTACAACCTGACCACAAATATCTCTTGTTTTCTACTAGTAAATAAAGTTCTTAAGTGATTACTTTTAAACAGATTTTAACTTCTGTTTGATTTAACATCTAAAGTAACATTTTTAACTTGAACCATACTATAAGTAGGGGTGTTTATAATTGAACCAAACCGATCAAAACCGAAAAAACCGAACCGAAAAATCGAAAATCAAACAAAACTGATTAATTTTGGTTTTGTTTTATGCAAACCGATTGGTTTGGTTCGGTTTTCGATTTTCATTTATGAAACCAAACTGAACCAAACAAAATCGAATTCATATAATTATCTATATATTTTTTATAATTTACATACTTATAAATGATTATATTTAAATTTTTGGTTGTTTCTATAAATATTTTAGGCCTATTTATTGTTTATAATTATGTAATGATGTTTTTATTAGGATTTTATACCAACTTTTTTTAATTGGTCCATAAAAAAAACAAAGTGATGATGTGTATGAATTTTTTTTTAAAAAAATTGTTTAGTGAAAAACCGATTGGACCGAACCGAACCGAACCGATTTCGGTTCGGTTCTCCAATTTTAAAAAAATCGATTGGTTCTTAATATAGAAAAACCGATTAGTTTAGTTCGATGACTTTTCTCCCTAAAATCGAACCAATCGAAACCGCGAACACCTCTAACTATAAGGAAGTTTAGTGACAACAAAAAAAAGTTTAAAGGAGTAAGTTGAAAAAGGTATATAATACAATAAGTTAATATGTATTTTATCCTAAGAAATAACATTTACCAAAATGATCACCAAAAACTTTGCAGATCCCTTCTAGACACTTCTTGGTATGGTAAGCACACAAAAGGTTTGCTACCCTATTTTTCTTTGAACATTTTAGATCGACAAAATTTCGGAAGGGCCTAGTTTTGGCCCATTTTCAAGTTTAACAGCCTTTTGAGAAAGCTTATAAATACCTCGCTAAACCTTGGAGGGGGTTCCGATTCAGATTATTATACCACAAGGCTGTCAATTACATTCCTGATAGAAAGCCCAAGAGTTAGTGACCATCAGATTATTATACACAAGGCTGTCAATTACATTCTTGACAGAAAGCCCAAGAGTTAGTGACCAAAACTCTTGGGAGTTTTGTCAGAGAAAGAGAGGAATGTGAGCAGTTTCATATCTTTTCGCTTCCTGTATTTTCCAGTTAAATACCATCTCATGTGAGCAGTTTCATATCTTTTCGCTTCCTGTATTTTCTAGTTAAATACCATCTTTCTCTCTCTCTCTCTCTCTCTCTCTCTCTCTCTCTCTCTCTCTCTCTCTCTCTCTCTCTATATCTATATATATATATATATATATATAAGGTCATATCAAGTGAAAATATTATCTTATTATGAGATGTGAGAGGAGTTAATCTTAATCATTCAATCTTACATGAATGATCAAGATTATAAGTTATTTAAACGTCATATAACATTTTAAAAAAGTCAAATGACTTTATGTTTTAATCTTAATTATATATGAATAATCTAATGATCAATATCTGATTCTCTCACTCTTACAATAAACCATTTATCTCACTAAATATGGTCCCTATATATATATATATATTGGTTATGTTGTTGAGCTTCCTTGAAGGAAGCTTCTCTACCATTATCCTAGGTCAAAACCCAGGTGGAGGCCACTTTTCAACTGTTTCTTGGTTCCCTTGGAACATCCAGCATAGAGATTGAGAGGTTTATACAAAACAAATTGTGTGAAGATCGGTATTAGATGAAGAGAACAGTAAATAATATCTCTATTCCTTTTAGTTTTATTTATTTATTATTTTGCTTTATTTTCCAAGTTACAAGAACATGCTTTAGGATTTTTATATAGAAACATGCCCTAGGATTTTATCTTTTTGGTATGTTTATTATATCCTAGGCTAGAAATTTCAAATTTTATCGATATTATATATGATGTTTAACTTTATGCCCATATATGGATCTATATGAATTCTAAGTGCTTCATATGCTTTGGGAGATTTTGCATGGTTATAATGCCTAAGTTACTTTTGTGCTTTGTTTAGCAAGTTTATGGTTTAGTAAAATGTCTTAGGTCTTATATATCTATGGTATGTAATCTCTATTTTCGTATAGAAGCAGGTTTAGGTTCTGTTCTAGTATGATTTATATATATGTTTTATTTAATGTTTTAAAAACATGACGTAGCTCGATTTGTTGTGTTGTAATTTTGTACATATAGAATTCTCTCTCTTTAGGGAAGGGCTTATATATGCCATGAGCAAATAATGTCTCATGGCATATGGTCATTCAGTTGTTTACCTAAAATGTCATATCTTTCACACTACTAAAAAAAATGACTTAGAGACGGAAAATATCTGTCCCAAATGCTTAAAATTCCATCATTAACTATGTCAGCGACAAAATTAGAAACGGGATACAAACAGTCGCTGAAATTGGCATTGCTAAAATCATAGCGATTGAATTACAATTCCGTCTCTATAGAGAGATGGAAATTTTTGTCTCTTTAAAACTTCCGTCACTGAATGGGAAGGAAAACACATTGTTTCATTTTTTTAGTTGAAATTAGTGACAAAAAAATTCTGTCGCATTACAAACTTAAATATTTCATGTAATCGCTCATTTAGAGATGGAAGCATTATGTCGTTAAATTAATATATATATATATATATATATATATGTGTGTGTGTGTGTGTGTGTGTGTGTGTTTTTACATTATAATGAAATTATTTCGTCTCTAACTTTCTAATTTTTTTAAAACTTAATTAAAATAAATTTGCGATAAAATGTTTCGTCTTTATATTAGCATATTATTAAAACAAATTAAATTTATATCGTGACGGGATCATTCCTTTTTTATATTAATAATTATTTAAATATTTAATTTATTATCATATAAGGATGTAAAAGTTTCGTCTCTAAGCATATTTATTTTTATTTAAAATTATGTATTTAGCGACAGAATATGGGACGAAATATGTTAGTAACAGACTAGACTCATCTCTAGTTCTGTCACTAATATTATCAAATAAATTTTGTTGTTATTTTATCTTTCTTGTCTCTCTTTCCATCTCTAATCTCATTTGCTAATTCACCCTTTTATACTAGTATTAGGACATTACTATGATACTTATCTTTTTTCTCTCAGCACTTAGGGTAGTTGTCGAGTATTATATTTGATAGACTTTTAAATATTTATTTTAAAATCAATAGTCAATAAATACTTAACAACTCACCATAAGTATTATACCCAGAGTTAAGAAAATCAGACCGGACCGACCGGTTCGACTGGTTGGACCGGAAAGGTCACCCCACCGGTCTGGTCCACCCCAAAAAACCGCTCACCTTGAAAACTGGTCAAGAACCGGTGAACTGGTCGACCTGGACCGGTCCAATTAGGTTTAACCGGTCCTTTTTTTTTATAGAAATTTTGCTAATTCAAATGATGTCATTTTGATCTAAAAACTTAATGTAAGTCAATTTAAAAAGAAATTTATATGAAATACTTAAACTTAAATTGTATAGAAGCTTGGAAACTGAATGTATAATTGATTGTATATCTCCTTAAACTGAAATTAAAATTTTTTTAAACAAAAATAGGTTATAATACTATTACTGAATGCTTTGTGTCGCAACCGTCCCGAAGGGCGTCGCGGTAGGAGAATGCAACTAAGAATTAATTGTTTGGGAGTCGCCACCAACCGATTCTTCCATTAAAAATGGAATGGTGCGATTGGACACCTTAAAAAAATGGTCTGCGTTTAAGAGTTTAGGTTCGAGGGTTGATTACGAGTAGGAAATGTGTTAGCACCCTACACCGTCCATTCTAAGAATGGTTACCTATTTAATCTATTGTTATCTTGTCAAATTAATTAAATTGGTCCTTTAATATCTAAAAAAATGTTATTTATTTTATTTTGACATGTTCCATTTTGTCGGCATATTATCAAAAATGATAAATGACTAAGACAGAGAATGGGTGGCTAAATAGCCATTATTGTATGAAACAAATGTAAGCCCATAACACATTACGTGAATGTGGTAAATTAAAAAATCATATTTTTAAGAAAATATTTCTAAATAAAATATGAGATTTGTAAATGATTTTTATAAAAGGGAATTTTTAGAAAAAGTGATTTGTGAAATGATTTTGAAAAAATGAAAATTTTTGGAATGTGTGATTAAATGAAATTTTAATTTACCACCACCACAAAGTTAAGGCTATATTAATTTGTTCACATTTTTTTATTTTAAAATATTTTATTTAATTAATTGTGAAAATTAGACCCCACCAGCGCTCCTGGCAAAATCTAATATTAATAGCCTCAAGATATTGGGAAGAGTTTTAGTTGATCGTCTCTTCGATCCTCTCCCAAATTTTCCATCGTCGGCAAAGTTTAAGGGTTAATTTGATATTTGAATGAAGTGACAAACATGTAATCATAAGAAGATATTAATGTATGAAGAGAGATATTTATATTGGAGATCGCCTAAAGCCCTGCCAGCACTTCTAGCAAAACTAAAGAGAAACTTCTCACCTCAAGAAAGTCAAAATGTCACCGTCACTTCGGCTAATTTTGATTATTCCATCGTTGGAAATCTTAATTCATTATTATTAATAATTTTTTTTAAAAAAAAGCATGAACAAATATCAATATGCTAATGGAAGCAAGGGTTTATGATGACTTGTTTCTGTTAGTAGAGGAGGAGGGCTTACGGTGGCTGTCTTGGAATTTCAACCATGAATACAAGAGATCTCCAATATTTTATGCAAGAAGCAAAGAATAGAAAAAGATTAAGGTCATACATTGAGTCGAATTCCCAGATGGAAGGGCAATGCGGAGATGTTTCTTCTATCTTCTCATTCTTTCTTTCTTTCTTTGTGTGTATTATCTCACTTTGAGTGTTGTAGCTCTCCCTCTCTCTGTACTTTTTTCTCTCTTTCTTTTTTGTGTTACGGCTCCTCTCTCCCTTCTAGGGCTCCCCTAGGGTTTTTCTACCATTAGTTATTTATAACCCAAATAATTATTCTCATCACCTCAATTAGCTCAATTAATTATGGTAAATTAGAATAAATTTCTCCTATCAATCAAGATCAATTTGTGCGATCAGAATCAATCAAAATCAATTAATTATTTAAACCCCAAATTACCATTAATAAGGGATTAAATGTATTTATGAATTCAAATTTATTTCCTGAAATTATTTTTTATTTTTTTTCTATTTAATTTTATGACTGATCAGATTTTTCTTTATTTTAAAATTTTATTGGATCAGTGGAGATTTTTTTCCACTTCTGCATGCCAGACCAAAACTTATTTTTCTTTTTTTATTTATCAATCATTTTAAAGCAATGAGTTTGGGCTTGGTGAATGGATCAGATCCAAATTTATTGGTACAATGCCCATTGGTGAAAATTAGAATTTCAAGACAAATTTGGGTGTCAACATTTTGGATTTTAAAAAAATAAACTACAAGCTATTTTTTATCATTTGTATTGTTTTTTATTATTTTTAATTTATTTAATTAGTATATAATATATATATTTATATGTATATAAATATATTTAAATTATTTAATTATATTTGAGTTCGACTAAGGTTCAATCACAGTTGAACCATTGAACCTTGAATCAGTCCCCTGACCGGTTCAATCACCGATTCGATTTTCAAAAACTTCATTATACCCATAAGGGTGCCAAACAACTTCCTATCTTTTATTGTATCAATATATTTCTTTGAAAGGTTCATCTTTAGAACATTGTGAACTATGAAAGATTTTCATAGGTTCATAGGCTTCAGAGCATTGTGAACTAAGAAAGATTTGATATTTGGATTAGCCTAAGGTATATACGCATTGTGCATTGTTAAGCACGGTTTATGCAAAACCCAATAAAAGCATAATATATGTTTACTTCCAAGGTAGCAATTTTGTTTATTTTTCTATACGTGTTAGTGTTTGTTTTTATTGCCTTTTTATAAGTGTAAGGCCCAATGTAAACGAGGGTCCATTTAAGCAAATTACCGTTCCGTCACAATTTTCAAACAATTTCCCAATCTAATGTTGTTTTTTCCATGTTGAAATACTTTTTTTTATAACGTGGCATTCGCGCTCGTCTAAGAGGCACAACATTATGCCAATTGGACTTGCACAAATGGTTACATGGTTGCCACGTGACGGAGAGAGAGATTAAGAGATGGGATGTGCTGCGAGCCAATTAGGTCATTTGCAAAGCCTCATTAATTGGAGGTTCGTGGTTGGAAGTAGAAAGAGCATGATTGAATGCGATTAATTGACTAAATTACCTAGTTGTCCCACACCACACCCTATTTCATAGTCTCTCTCCGCCACGTAGTAGCCAAGTGCAGTATTTGCAAGTCTATGCAACACAATATTGGAGAAATGGCCTTCAAATTTAGTTTAGTAAGAAAATTAGATAATTTAATATTATTTAAAAATTAATTAAGTATTTAAATAATTTAATTAATAATTTACATATAATTAAATAATAATTTATTTTTATTTTAAATACTTAATATGTGATTAATTTAATATAAATTATTAATTTAATTAATTAATTAATTAATTTTTAAAAGAAACTAAACTGTTTAACTTTCTTACTAAGTCAAATTTAAGGGTCATTTCCCTCATAATATTTGCGTCACTTAGACCAGCGTAATGCCACATGACAGAGAAAATGAAAAAACAAATTGTAGTGACAAAAACAAAATTAAATTGGAAAAATATTTGAAAATTGAGGCTTATTTGAAAATCAGCCTTACATGGGTAAAAAACCCACGAGTTAAGGCATCTTAACTCTTAATAACATCCCCAAACTCAATTTTGTTAATTGAAAATCGTTTTTTCTTTCGTGATTTTTACCACGTTACTTTAATAATTTTTATAATCTAGGTGGCAACTCCTAATTAGATGAAAAGATAAGAATAGATGGTGTTAATTAAAATAAATGTAGAAATAATTTTCAGGCATGACTAGAAGTGAAAATATGTTAGGCTTTATTTTAAATAGGTTTGATATACTTTGCAAAACTTTGGTCTTAACCTGATTTATTACCTACCATAAGCCTTATTTTTATCGGACTTGAATTTTTTATGAAAACATAAAAGTTTAATTTGGTCAAAAAATTTATTTAAAGACCTACATTACATAAAGGTCGTCAAACACTAAAAAAAACATGTATTTTATGGTGGTTTTATTATGGCAGTTCTAAAATTGCCATATTATATAGTATACCTGCATTTTCAAACTTTATAAGTTTTAAATATACCTAACATTTAATAAAATTATTGTATTGTGTATAAAATTAATAAAATATATTAATATATAATTAATAAATTATATAATTATTATAAATTTTAAATTTTATGTATAATAAAATAAGTAGGTTAGCATGTTAGACCAAATAAGTCATTTTAAAGGCTTAGGCATTGACTTATTTAACTAAATAGGAATTTTTAAAAATATAAGTCTAGCTTGTTTGATAAATAGGCTACGCTAAAGTAAATCGAAAATAGGTTAGGTCGTAAGCCCCTATTAGGCTGCTGATCTATTTCCACCCTTAGGTGTGACAGTTGCTCCATGCATCCATCCCTTAGGATTCAATTCTTCTATCTCATTTTCTTGTCCCCCTAATTAAAAATTAACAAACTATAAAAAAAAATGCCAATTAAGAGAAAAGTTATTGCCAACTAAGATAGAGTTGTATTTTTTTCTTAGTTGTTAGTTTTTGATTGGGGGACAGGGAAAAGGGATATAAAAATTGATTTGGATTCAATTCTTCTTTCTCCTTTTCTTGTGCTCATTCATGTGTTTCCAATTAAAAATTGTTAATTAATAGAGAAGTTATTATCAACTAAAAGAGAGTTGTTTTTTTTTTTTTATTGAGTTGTGAGTCTCTGATTAGGGAAAAAGGTTGGGGACAAGGAAAGGGACAGAAGATTTCATTCTTCTATCTTTTTCCTCTCTACAATCATATCCCCCAATTAAAAGTTAACAATTATGCTAAAAAAAATAGCCAATTTAGAGAGAAGTTATTGTCAACTAAGAAAGAGTTTTGCTTTGCTACTTGTTTGTTAGCATTTGATTTGGGGGATAGGGAAAGGGGAAAGAAGATTTGATTATTCTATCTACTTTTCCTTGTCCCAAATCAGGTCCCCTAATTAAAAATTAATAACTAAGAAAATATTGTCAACTAAGAGAAGTTATTGCTAACTAAAAGAGAATTGTGTTTTTATGCTTAGTTGTCAATTTTTTATTCAAGTGACAAGGTTGAGGATAGGGAAAGAGAATAAAAGATTTGATCTAGATTTAGTTCTTCTATCTCCTTTTATTGTCCCCCTAATTAAAAATTAACAACTAAGCAAAAAAGATGACAACTAAGAGAAAGTTGTGTTTTTTTGCTTAGCTATCAATTTTTTTTATTGAGGAACAAGGTATTTTGTCCCTTTCCCTATTCCCAATTAAAAATTAACAACTAAGTTAAAAAAAATTTAATTGCAAAGTATGAAATTCTAATATGAGGTTTATATGACCTTAGACTCTCCCACCTTAATAGCTACCTTTTGGGAGTGTTATTCTCTCAAAGTTCGTATCAATTGGTATCAAATGCGCCTTCCATCATGTCTTTTAGTTACAAACAAGCAACATGAATAGTAACACCGACATTGCAGTGTTTGCCCTTAACTAGTCAAAGGGCTAGTGTACAGCCATCCCGCGTGAGCATTGGGGCTGCGAAACATAATGAAATGTGAGGACTCAATTGCAAGATATAAAACTTGAATTTCATATTAAAAAAATATGAGATTCAAATGTGCCATTTATATAATATTGGGCAATCTTTCTCTTTTTTTTCTAACTTAATTGTTAATTTTTAATTAGGAGAAATGATCGGAGACACAAAGAGAGAACATGGGTCTAAGTCCAGTCCACATTGCCTCACCTAAAATTGAGAGATTTTCTTTGAACCTTAGAATTTTTCCAAGACGCGGCTTAGGAACCCCATTCACCTAAACTTGACAAGTTATCCCAAAATCGCTCCATTGAGGAATATTGGAACCCAAAATATAGCGAACTTTTTTTCCCGATTTACTTTCCAGATTTGCTAGACTTTTCCAAATTCAATTTCATTATTTATTAAATTAGAAAATAATAAGGGTTTGTAAAGTAAGGGTTTGCTTCTCGTAGATAGGGGGCCAAATATTCGAACCTAAATAATTAAGGTATAGAGGGGTTGGGTTAATCATGAATATTATTAACAACTCTTTATATTGATACTTTCAAATATCTTCCAAACAATTTCGAGCAAAATCAAATCCAAAAATATATAGCTATTCACTTTTCTACTGCAGACATATAATCACACAACGGATTCAATTGAAAATTGTTGTTAAATCTCTGCGCTTCTCAAGCCCTGAATTTTGGCCTCAACGAGCGCAGAGAGTTGATCAAGTGCAACATCCACTGCATCCTTAAACCCAACATCACTCGCATTGGGATGCGCATAAGTAAGCCTCGGTATCAAGTTGATGACCACTTCACGCATCCTCTTCACCTCTTCACTCGAGATCTTCAACAACTCCTCCTCAATCCTCTTATTCCCACCACCCTCTTTCTCATCTATATACACCGAATACGTCTTTGCATCTTCTGGCAAATACCATGCATACTGCGTATACGCAGTGTGTGGCGAGAAGAAAACAGGGATGCAACCAGCCAGCACCGAATCAAACGTAGATCTTCGCGTGAACGAGTCACCCGGTGCCTGAAGACAGAACCGAGATTTTGTCATCACGTCAAGCACCACCATTGGCTCATGGCACTTGCTAGCACCACTCCCACATTTCACCAACATGCATTGTGCTGACTCGCTACATTGCTTCACAATCTGGTCACGAATCTTAGCCTTCTCCAACCCTTTACGTTTTCCACCCACAAAAGAAAACAAATGGGGTCTCTCTGATTCCCTCATTCTCTGTTGCCATGTGACCATTTCTGTGACCTTTGTGGGATGAAAATAAGAAGGGTATGGAACACCAAAGTGATTTGACCCTTTCCAAGGTTGTCTTTCCACTGTTAGCACCGACATGTTTCGGACAGGTGGTAGGTTCAGGAGTATGTTAGCTCCAAAGTCGGGCCCACCCTTTGTTCTCATGAAATCCCATGCGGTTCTCCCCAGGGCAAGAAAATGGTCCTTCCCATTGTGCCTATGCCACCATTGTTGACCTTGGAGGTAGTCAACTAGATCAACGGCTAATGCATCGCGTGTGGTGTGATTGGTCTCGCGGAACATGCTTGAAGCGTGGAGGCCACCGTAGAAGGGAACGTAGAACAAAAGTGCCTTATTGGGATCCCACGTGCGACACGGGTGGTTCTCTATGCGGGCATGGAAAATCATCTCTCCGATGAACTGGTGGGTGGAGAACCAACTGGCGGCGGCGGAGGTGGCGGCGGTGGCGGCGGAGAGAGGATGGCCGAGGCCGTGGTTGGCAACGTGGGGGCACATGTTGGTGTAGACGTTGAGGTTTTGGCAATTTGTGAGGAGGCCAAGGTTGAAGCGAGGTGGCAAGTCGTAGACATAGACTGGCCCTGATCCGTCGCATGTGGTGGCGAGTTTGGGGTGGTGTTGGGTGGCGTTGGAGGGTGGGAACCAAAGGAGAAGAACAAGAAACCATGAAGCAAGGAAGAGAAATGAGAAGAGAGTGTACCTTAATCGGTTATTGGTGAAAGTGGAGTAATTATTGTGGGTGTCGTCTTTGGTTTTTGAGAAGCTTTCTGATTTTGTTGTCCATGGTAGAGATGATGTTGGTGGTTGTTGCTTTCTGAAGAACATGGAGGAGGAGGAGGAGGAGGAGGAAAAGAGGCACTGAAAATGGTAGAGATGGTGGTGAGAGAGCAAGAAAAGTTGTGGTCTCCAGCTGGAGTAGACTATTCTATAATGTGAAAGAGAGGACTTTGGACAATAAATGACAAAGCAATTGAAAAAAATTACGTAACTGATATTGAGAAGGGAGCAGTTGTGGAATTCATTAATAGTGAGTGAGTGCTGGTCGAGAAGGAAGGTGGGGACGGCTTAAAAAGTATACAAAAGGGAAGGATTCTAAATCACATGCACTTAGCTTAGGTGTCGCAATTTTGTAGCAATTGTTAATTCATCTGCAACAATAATTAGGCAATAAATGCGTTACTATGATTTGCTATATATATATATATATATATATATATATCAAATTAAACGTGAGAAAGTTTCATTGTCGGCAAAATGTATCTTCAATGAGAGATTGGAATGATACAGCTCAGAATGAAGGGAACAATATGCATGATTCGTCTATCATGTGCTCCAAATTGGTTGTTATTGACCTTTCTTCCTCGTTTTTTTTTCTCTCAATGACAGACCCACTCCTAATTGTTTAATTGTTTTTTACCTTTCTTTTGCTTCATATATTAGTACATATTTGTGAATGATTCTCCCTTCTTATCATTTTTATTAAGCTTTGTTCCTTGGTACGATCGAACAGTGACAGTTAAAAAATATTAGATTTGATTGTTGTTAATGATCTTTTATCGATATATCATCTACCTATAGCAATTTTCTCTCTCTAAAACTTTTTTTACAAAAAAAAAAGAAGAGAGAGATGTGAATATGGATTAATCTCGGCAGTTAAGGTATAAGGTTGAAACCCTGCCTCAATCAGTCTCAAAGGAAGTCATTAATTTAGCAATTATAGGTTATCCTTTTAACTTTTAGTCAGCATTAGAGGTTGGACGAAGGGAAACGGATTCTCTATTAGTGTTAAAAGACTCGTAGAAATGTAAAATTCACATAATATGATCAATTGAGAAATTTTTCTACATTTTTAGTATTTTAAGGAATACAAGAAATATGAATTAAAAGAGAAAAGGAATACTAGAAATTAAATAAGATTAAATTTAAACTTTTAGTTAATAGGCCAAAATCAACAAACTTTCTTGTTATATATATAAATTTTCTATTAGTAAGATCACCACAGTCCAATTAACTAAATCGTATAGAAGGTTTACTCCTAACCGACGACTAAAACCTAATTGCGTAAAAGTTTTACCATTAACTAAAAATTAAGAAGTGGGTACATATTATTTGGTGGTGGTTGTTGGGGGGGGGGGGGGATAAAGAGATAAAAGAATGAAAAACGATACGAGCTAGCGTGAGTAGGAAAAAAAATGAAGGATTTTTACCATGTCTTAAATTAAAATTATACTTTTTCTTCATATATTTTCTTTTGTGAAAGTGGATTAAAAGGTGCTTTTTAATATTTTCTCATTAAATGAAATTAAAAAAAAATGATACACTCAATTTAGTGCTGAAACTATAATTTTAATATTGAAAATATTTTACAAATGGGATATCAATAAATGCTTTCACTGATTCAGCCGTTTTCTTATTTGAATTGTTTAGTGATAATAGGTTCTTTTTCATGAATTAAAAGAAAATCATTTCAAGCATTAAAAAACTTGATTTACATAGAAACAAGTATTAAATTTTGATTTACATAGAAACAAGTATTAAATTTTTTAACAATAAGGATACATTTAGTTTAGAATTTTTTTAGGGAAATGAGAAAGAAAAGAAAAGAAAAAAAGAAAAGCTTTCTAATTTTTCCCCTATTTCTAAAACATTGTTTTGGAATTTAAAAAATTTTATACTATTTTTTTTCCTGTTATAAGAGGAGGTCTATAACCTAGTATGAGCAAGAAGTGGAATTGGCATAACCAAAAACTGGAAGGATATGACTAACGTATAAGAAGGATTAGCTAATCTAGTAAGCCTAACAAAACTAATGAAAAAATCTTAGGTAGCCATAGACATTTTATTCAATAATTGACATGTGTAAAGGTAATATTTAGAGATAAATGCATTTATAACATGGCACACACAACATTACACATGTTTAATGGTGAATTCAATACCTACCTAACAATTTCTCCGTAACCAATAAACATAATAAAACAATATGTTAAATATACCAAAATTTCGAGAGAGAAACTCCTAAAAGTTGGATATCTAAAAAAAGTAGACCACAACATGTTCAACTAGAATATAACCAAACGTAATTTTAAACACCAAAAGAATATGAAGGATGTTCAACATAGATATATGTACCAATAAGTATCTTATAGCTAAATAAAATACAACGAAAACTAGATATCTAATGTCAAATACATGTCCAAATGTACAAAGAAATCAAATGACATGCAACAAAATGAAGATCCTCACATGAACGAAGTGTTGTGATCATCAAAATGGACAACTCCCTTTAACAAGCTAAAGAGCTGGACTTGGCTTAACACTGGTGTCTGAAAAACATAGAATTAATGGAGTGAGTCATAATAAGACCCTGTGAGAGATAATATAATCCATAAAATAAAGACTATTGAATAAATTAAATATTGAATTCTAAATTAATAGTAATTGCATATCAAATACTAAATGAGAAGTTTCTAAACCATAAATAAACAAACATCTCACCAACAAATTTAATACATTATCTTAACCATAAATTATCATTACTTCATCAAATTACACCATATCCATATCAATAATTCACATTTAGAACCATGAATTAACTCAATATAACTTCTATTTTAAAAATTCCCAATTCAAACCCTATTTTAATTCCCTAATTTATGCAAACTAGCATTTCAATCTGAAAATCATTATAATCCAACTTCTAACACCATATTTGAGTCAAGAGATTACTTAGGTGAGCCACAAAAATGAAAGGACAAGGTAGGTGGTCTGGTCTCAATCTACACAAAACCAAAGCAACACATCTTTGAAACTCGAACTGAGCATCCCACAAGTAGGAAGGAGGAAAAAGGAATAAATGAGATTAGTAATTGAAATCGAAGGAAAAAAAAACATGAAATCAGTGGCTAAAGGAGGTGGAATGTGTGGGAGAAGGAGAGAGAGCACAGTAGGAGAAAAAAAGCATATGAGAGCTCTCTCCCTACTGCTGCTTGAAATAATGAAGGGGAAGAGGGTGTTTGGCACAAATAATAGGTTGTGCTATCTTATGGGCCATTTGTATTAACTTTTTTAGTAGTAAAAGTATTTTTTTGAAGTAATAAAAGTGCTTTTTTAGAAGGTAAAGAGTTCAAACTTTTAAAAAAAACACTTCATGTGCTTTTTTGTTATACATGAAGTGATTTTTTTTTAAATCTTGAACTCTTTAGCTTCTAAAAAAAAGTATTTTTATTATTTTAAAAAAAGTACTTTTTCTCCTAAAAAACTAATACAAACAGGCCCTTAATTAGTCTGGGTGTGGATTAAGCCTATTCAACACTAATTTAATTTACTTTTTATTAACTTTAAAACATAAATGTAAATAAGGAAATACTCTCATTTGGATTCAATAATAGTATTTAGAAAATTAAAATCCTTATGATTAAAAAGTAAAGTCAAAAGTGGGGTTTTTGTTCAAATCTTCTAAATCTGCATCTTTTAAAACTCTCTCTTAATGAATTCTAAAAGTTCATTAAAAAAAAGCCATATCGTGAGTCTCTAACATTCAAACATCAATTATCAGCAATTTTAATTTCAAAAAAATACATATTTAAATTATATAGTCTTCCATATAGGTGATATTGTTTATACTTAAAAATTTTTTAGGACTCGTACTGAAAGATAGTCATCAACTATGCCCAATTGACTTTAAATAATTATGATAAGATAATTTTAACGCAAAGAATATCAGCAATGGAGTGTATTGGCTCAAAATGTTAATTCTAAAAGCTCAAATTCATGTGAAAAAGACTGTACGTGATATGAATGTCTTATACAAAAATTTGGATAATTACAGGACTTAACCTGAGGCAAAGCAACCTTAGTGGGATCGATCTCGTAATCAAGCAGTCTCTAGGAAAACTTGTTACCACTTTAGTTAAGGCTTTTGAAAACTAAAATTATAAACTTTGTTTATAAATGATAGACAACTTTCATTGATGAAAAATAGACTAAAATCCAATTTTGCTCCCTTCCATATATATATATATATATATTTCATTATATATATATATATATATTTAGGGTGAGGATCCACTTACATTAAGCGTAAATTTTGACACACTTACACCACTCAATAACTTTTTGTAAAATATGAATTTAACCAATTCAACTTTTAAATTGGAAGTTCTCATAAGATAGATTAACCTCATAAATTTTCTTACAATTAAAAAATTATTTGATACTTCATCGCATTACTTTTTTTTTAACGTATAATATAGTTTTAAAATATAAGTAAATTATCTACTATTAGATTAGATAACTATATATATCTGATTTATTTAAAATTTTATATACATGATCATTAAGATAATATCATATGATTTAACGGTTGGATTGGTTAAATTCACATTTTACACAAAATTATTGAGTGGTGTAAGTATATCAAGACTTACACTTGGTGTAAGTGAATACCCGCTCATATTATTTATATTTCATTAATTCTTTCCTTTAGATATTAATTTTATCAATCTTTAGAATTTCAAGAGTATAATTCCTTCATCCTTTTCGCTATAATTTTGTCGATTTTGAAACTGCTAATGAAATATCAGCTCGACCATGGGTCGACCTGGTCCAATTTAATGGGTCATTGAACCGTGTCTTACTAACAGACCATGGGTCTAAATAAAAACTGGCCCAATTAATACAAGGGCTGACCAGAGTGGTCGTGCCAGACCCAGGCATAGAACCCATTGTGGATTGTGCCCTATGTATTCACCTGCCTCTAGTTCTCTCTTCTACATAGTTGGTCTAAACATATTCAATTGATCAAAGTTGGTTCACAACCACAATGAAGCTATCTCCAAGGCCACCATGGAAGTGCTGTGAGCTGTGTGACTCTTGTGCCATTCAGGGTTCATAGTTGAACCAGAATTGAGGACATCCTAAATTCTGTTCTACTCACACAAAGGTAATCTTCCTTCCACCTTTGATTTTCAGCTTGCTTCTGTGTTCACAGTGCAAAAAATGGGTCTATTTGGAGACATCTTTAAAGGAAGGAGATTAACCCGTGGGTTTGCCTCCTGTTATACTTCGTGCTTAGTTTGATTAGTTGTTTGTGAATCCTACAAGCTTGATTTGACTTCTAGGTTTTATTAAGTTTTTTTCTTTTGTTTTTAAATGACAGTTTTACGAGTCACAATACAAATGTCATATACCAAAACTTTTATTAATAACAATATTATATTTTTCCTCCGTCTTGATAGTCAATAAACAGAATTCTCTTCAAATATTAAAAAAAAAAATAATTCAATAAAAGAGATTGTCACATAACATGTCTCGTTCTAAATGTTGTAAAAATTTTATTTGACTTCAAATTTTATGTGAAGATGTTTCAATTTACTACTTACACTTTCCTTTTAACTAGATATAATTATAATTTTTTTACATTAAAGATATCTTTGGGCCAATTTTACATTAAGATCTTACCAACCAGTATTTGATGGACATTGTTTAATGAGCATTTAATAACTCTCAATAAATTCTTTAAATTATTAAATAAAGAATATATTAAATGTATTTTGAATTCTCAATATATTAAATGGTCTATTTTTTCATTTAATACTTTTTATTTTAATATCTTAACTAGTATTTAAGGATACTCATTAACAAATACTTTTATATTAATTAGGACTAAGTCACTCTTCTAATAATTTTAAGACTACATCCTCATATTTACATATACATTTAGAATAATTAATTTTCTTAAATACTGACCCAAAATTTGAATCAAAGAAATCAAAGTAGGAACATACATCCTTAAATTAATACTCAATTGATGCAAAAGATGGTTTGAATGTACGTTTACCATACAACTAATTAAAAAATAGGTAACAAGAAGTGCTATTAACCCCACTTACTTTTTATTGTAACATTAGATTTATATTTTATTTTATGCATAATTATTTTATCTTTTTAAAATAAATTTACGTACAATTTAACGAAGTTTCACAATACACAGGGGTGGAGGGAGAGGGAGAAGGAGAGCTATTGTCCCCTCCAATTTTCTAGTTCAAATTAAATAAATAAAAATTTAAGATGTGCGCCCATAAATGAAACTAAAAGTTACATCACTCCAATACTTATTTTATTTAAGCTATTATGATCATTTTATATTATATTATATTATTATTATTATTATTATTATTATTATTATTATTATTATTATTATTACTTTAATACCTATTTTTCTTTACTGATTGTCAATAATTTGAATGAGTTAAAAAATTTATTAGCAAAGTTTAATTTCGTTTCATACTAGTTATCTTACCCGTGCTTTGCACGGGTTATTTTATAATTTATATTTTAATATTTTATTTAAAATTATATTTTTTATAATTATTATTTTAAATATGTTCAATTTATAAATTATTTTCAATAAAAATTCTTATAAACATATGAAAAAATGTTTTAAATTAATTTTTTGTCAAAATTTTTTATTTTATTTTACTTGTGTTTTTTCACATATTAATTTATATTTATATATATTTTTCCAAAATAATGTTTTTATATATAATTATGATTTCAGAGATGTTAAATTTACAAAGTAATTTTTAATAAAAATTCTTAAAAATAAATGAAAGAAAATTATAAATTAATTTTTTATGTTGGAGAGATTTTTTTTAATTTCACTATTTTATTCTTTAAATTTTAATTATATACTTTGACAACACTTTACCCCTTAAAATAATTTTCTTTTTTAATTTCATTCTTTTTTTAATGTTACTATGTATTTAATGATATAATTATATTTAATGATAGTATTAATTGTTTTAAAAGGTAATTTTACTTATATATATATATATATATAGAATTTATATATTTTTTCCAAAATAATATTTTTATATATAATTATGATTTCAGAGATGTTAAATTTACAAAGTATTTTTTTAATAAAATTTCTTGAAAATAAATGAAGGAAACATTATAAATTAAATTCTTATGTTGGAGAGATTTTTTTTAATTTTACTATTTAATTCTTTAAATTTTAATTATATACTTTGACAACACTTTACCCCCTAAAATAATTTTCTTTTTTAATTTCATTATTTCATTCTTTTTTTTTAATGTTACTATGCATTTAATGATAGTATTAATTGCTTTAAAAGGTAATTTTACTTATATATATAGATTATAAATTAATTTTTTATATTGGAAATGTTGTCTATTTTTTTATTTCACTATTTAATTCTTTAAATTTTAATTATATACTTTGATAACATTTTACTTCCTAATATAATTATCTTTTTAAATTTTATTATTTCATTTATGTTAATGTTACTATGTATTTAATGATATAATTATATTTAATGATACTATTAATTGCTTCAAAAGGTAATTTTACTTATATATATAGATATATATATATAGAATTTATATATTTTTTCCAAAATAATATTTTTATATATAATTATGATTTCAGAGATGTTAAATTTATAAAGTATTTTTTTAATAAAATTTCTTAAAAATAAATGAAGGAAACATTATAAATTAAATTCTTATGTTGGAGAGATTTTTTTTAATTTTACTATTTAATTCTTTAAATTTTAATTATATACTTTAACAACACTTTACCCCCTAAAATAATTTTATTTTTTAATTTTATTATTTCATTCTTTTTTTAATTTTACTATGCATTTAGTGATAGTATTAATTGCTTTAAAAGGTAATTTTACTTATATATATAGATTATAAATTAATTTTTTATATTAGAAAGGTTGTCTATTTTTTTATTTCACTATTTAATTCTTTAAATTTTAATTATATACTTTGATAACATTTTACTTCCTAATATAATTATCTTTTTAAATTTTATTATTTCATTTATATTAATGTTACCATGTATTTAATGATATAATTATATTTAATGATACTATTAATTGCTTCAAAAGATAATTTTAATTATATATATATATATATATATATATATATATATATATAGATAGTTTGCATTTGAAATACTTTTTCTTTAAAATAATTGTACTTTCGCCACTTTCTCCGGAACTAGAGATTTGTTGACAGAAAGTTCAATTATGTTTCAACACAAAATCCAAAATAACACACCAGCTTTTGAAGCCGCTAACTTGGAATCAAACATTTAAAACGTGGTTGCTTGGTGGGGTTATGTATTTTTTTAATTGTATATCTATATTTTTATTAATTATTTTTAAAATTAGCTTCAACTATATTGTGATTTCCTATATTTTAAGATTTGACTTCAATAAATTTTTATTTAAATATAAATAATTTAGAAAATTGTAATTATATAAAACTAAATAATAAATAATGTGATAATTAGAAGTGTCAATAAAACCATCTATAATTTTATGTATATTAAAAAACTTGACTTGTCTTGTTTTTTTTTTTTTAAATACTATACTTTTTTCCATGAAATGATGGATTATCTATGGTTCGGATTTCTCATTTAATTGTTATTAATTAGTTGTTTAAATGTGTGTTGCCTCTAAGGTTGAATACTTTCATTTTATAACCATATTTTTTTAAGTTTATATTTTTTTGTATATAAATATATATTGTAAAATTTCTATACATCATTTTAACTGTAAGTAATTATTTGTTAGAGAATTACATATAAAAACTGGTTTAAAATAGTGAAAAGGATTTAAAATAATTATTTATTTTTATCTAATAATAAAATTTTAATTAAGAAAATAATATAATAATATTATAAACATATTAAAAAATTAAAAATTTAATAGACCTATATGAAGCCAAATTAGTTCTATTATAATTATAAAACAACGATTATTTTCGTAAATAAAAAACACTTTAATAATTAAAAAAGTTATATAATAATTAAAAATATCTATAATTAATGATTTTACATAGTATAAACATAGATATAGATATAGATATATTTATAGATAGAATTGTAATAGAATATATCTTATGAAGTTATCACTTTTTATCTACTCCCATAACTGAATCACATTTTTGCCAAATTCTTTATGGCGATGTTGTTTCTTTCTTAAAATCCATTACACCATTTTTCTTACGCTACTTCCTATACAAGGACTGGACCTTGTGCAAGACCCACAAATATGTGTGTCCCTTGTCCAAAAAATGATAAATTCTTGAACAGAAATTGACGTAGTATAGAAATCACACCCATATTGTGATGCAGGAAGGTAATGAGTTGAGTCAGCTTATGATTCGGTTTGTTAACAATTTAATAAGTTGATAATTTTAACTCATTTGTTAAATGAGTTAAACTTAAATTTTCATATGTTCGGCTCATTAACTCGTGAGCCAGCTCGATATATGTATATAGTCATTTTTTATAAATAATAATAATGCTTTAATTTAATGTATATTAGTATTTTATTTTATTTTTTATCTGACTAAATTATTTTTTAAATAAATATATGTAAAAAATATAAATTTTGTTGAGTTACAAATTCGAGTTTAACTCATTGAGTAATACAAGCTTAATTAATACAATGCTCGATATTGACTCATTGAGCTCGAATAGCTCGTGAGCTTAAAGTGAGCCGAGCTCGAGCTAAGAAAATGAGTTCGATTTCTTCGTGAGCTGAACCAGAGCTAGGCCTGGCTCGGCTCAGCTCAACTCATTTCCAGTCCTAATTGTGATACGCAAAATAACATTATTTATGAATTGTTTATGATCATTAACAAACTTCTAATTGGTCATCCCAGTCATAATTTAAGATAAGAAAATTGTTGGTAGACATATATATAGGCATAGATAGACATACACGTTATTGTTGCATGTTGAGAGTCCCACATTGGATAATGATATGGCTTGAACAGTGTTTATAAGTGAGGGGCAACCCTCAATCCATGAGGTAGCTTTTGGGGTTGAGTTAAGTTCAAACCCAAATTCTAATATGGCATCAGAGCCTATCTAAGATCCGTTCGGTTACCCGCAGATGCTCAGTCATGCAAACTTCATGCTCCAGATGTCCAGTCCTTCATGCTCCAGATGTCCAGTCCTGAGCATGAGGTAGATGTCCAGTCCTGAGCATGAGGGGGTGTGTTTGATGGCATCAGAGCCTATATGCAAACTTCATGCTCCGGAGGAGGTGTGTTGAGAGTCTCACATTGAATACTAATATGACATGAACAATGTTTATGGTCAACCAACTTGTCAAGCTCTTTATGGTCATTAACGTATTTGTGGGTCTCTTTATGATCATTACCTAACTTGTCCTTCATTTACAGAATGTGTAATGTATGTATAAGTTTATGAGCAAATCCTATATCCATACATGCATCATAGACACAATTTGAAGCAAACTTCCGTCGACCTACAATGGCGATGCTCGGGTATATTGGAGTATTTGTAGCCATTCTCTTCTTCATATTCATCCACTATTGGAGGCGCAACAAAGATGCACCTATCCCAAATTGGCCCATAATTGGTATGCTACTGGCGGTTTTGCGTAATCAGTCCAATATCCATGATTATGCAACCTCAGTTTTGAAACATCATGGAGGCACTATACGGTTTGAAGGACTCTGGCTCACAAACATGAACTTTGTCCTTACCAGTGATCCCATGAACGTGCACCACATCACGAGCAAGAATTTTGGCAACTATGGGAAAGGGTCCGATTTCCATGAGATTTTTGAACTTCTGGGAGATGGGATTTTTAATTCTGATTCCCAGAAATGGAAGCAGAAGAGGGCCATACTTCATTCATTGTTCAAAAGGAGAAGTTTTGAGATCTTCTTTCAACAAACCGTTCAGAAGAAGCTGGAGAATTGCCTACTTCCGTTTCTTGATCATGCATCCAAAGCAGGAACCCAGGTAGACTTGCAAGATACCTTTCAGAGGTTCACCTTTGACAACATCTGCTCCATAGTATTAGGTACTGATCCTAATTGCCTTCCAAACAAGTTCGTTGAGTTCTCCGATATTGCTTATGAGAAGGCTTTCAACGAACTGGAGGAAGTATTAATGCACAGACACATCATTCCGAGATGTTTATGGAAGTTGCAGAAATGGCTCCAAATTGGACCAGAGAAGAAGTTCACTCAAGCCCTAAAAACATTTGAACAGTTCGTGTATGAATGTATAACATCCAAACGTGAAGAGCAAAGCAGATGTAGCAATTCCGAAGAAGTGGATGAATCACAATTTGACATGCTGAAAGCTCTTATGGAGGAAGAAGGAAAGGAACAAATAGATGACAAGTATATGAGAGACACTGCAATCAACCTCCTTGCAGCAGGAAGAGACACAATTAGTGCAGGACTCAGTTGGTTTTTCTGGCTTGTTGCTACTCATCCGCTTGTGGAAGCTAAAATTTTAAAAGAGATCAGAGATAACTTTGCAACGAAAGAAGAAATTTTGAGTATTTCAGGTGTGGAAGTGCTTAGTAAGCTAGTTTACCTCCATGGAGCTATATGTGAATCCTTGAGGCTTTTTCCTCCTGTGCCTTTCGAGCATAAGTGTGCAATCAAATCTGATACACTCCCTAGTGGAGACCGTATTAGTGCAAATACGATGGTATTGTACTCTCTGTACTCAATGGGAAGGATGGAACAAACATGGGGAGAAGATTGCTTGAAATTTAAGCCTGAAAGATGGATTTCTGAGAAAGGAGGTAATGTACACATACCATCTTACAAGTTCATAGCTTTCAATGCAGGGCCCAGAAGTTGTTTGGGTAAGGACATGAGCTTCATTGAAATGAAGATGGTTGCAGCTGCTTTACTGTGGAAGTTTCACATACAGGTGGTGGAAGGTCATCCTGTATCCCCAAGTGTTTCTATTGTGCTTCACATGAAACATGGCTTGAAGGTCAATGTTACAAAAAGATGCATTTGATGGAAGCATTCGGTTTTTAGACGTTCCAAATGATTGATTATGTTGTGTCTCCTATAAGCTATTTGTGATGATAGCTTTACTTATCACAGTTAAATAATGCTATGGTGCATTTTAATAATTTAGTCATTGATTGTGTTAGCACAATTAGTATGGCCATAAAATAAGATTGTGTTACTTAGCACAAGGATGCAGATCCTAAATGTTCGAAAATTCTCTGAATGTCAAATGTAATATATATTATGCCGTGATATCTTATTAAATGATGGGTTTCCAAGTTTAAGGCTTCATTGTATGAGTTTTTCATGGTGTGAAACAGAAAAAAATCAAGATATATATATGGGTCACCTTCTGTATTTTTAATGTAAGTTTTTGTCATAATTTATTTGCTATGTATTTTCCATTTACTCATTTTTAAGTATATCATTTTTTTGTCATTCTTAATTTCTTTGTAAATTTAAAAATGAGATAGGGGATTAAATAATTTGTGAGCTAAGTTTTTAATATTGGCAAGTCTCAAATGTGTACTTATTCAAATGAGAGAAAGCTTGAACTTGATTATTTTGAAAATCTATGTTCTAATATTAAAATGGTCATAGGCATCAATATATGAAACTTAAAGGTGGGGGCCGGTGCTATCCCAAGAATAAAAAATTTTCGTGTGTAGAATATATAATTCTTTGAGTAGGCACCCTATGAAGGTTCAATTTGCCTTCTCTAGCATCAATCATCTATTATACAGTGGGAAGAAAATTAAGAGCTCGTTTGATTTATTTTTTGTTTTTTTAGTTAGATATGTTTTTGTTTTTAATTAAATATATTTTTATCATAATTATAAGAATGTCACTTTATTTTTATTCTATTTCTTATTTTTAAAAATTTTGTAAAAAAAAAAATTATAAAAACAATAAAATGTTGTTTTCATCCTTTCTTTCACAGACTTTTGGTAGATAAATATTATTTTATCTTCAACTAAATAATTTTTTTAATTATTTTATATCTTTTTGATAATTTAATATATATGTCGCAACCGTCCCCAGAGGGAAAAAAATAAAATAAATTGCGAAATTAGGCAACCTCACAAAAAATGGATTTAAAGAGAAATGAGAAATCTTGGGAGTCGCCACCAATCGATTTTTCCATTGAAGAATAGAATGGTGCGATTGGACACCTACAGAGCAAATCTGCGTACCAGAGTTTGAGTTCGGGGGTTTGATTACGGGTAGGGAAGGTATTAGCACCCTACACCGTCCGTTCGGAGAACGGTTACCTATTTAATCTAAAGTTATTTGCTAAACTAATTGCGTTGGTCATTTACTAATTGAGAAAATATTTTTATTTTATTTTTTTTAATGTCCCATTTTGTCAAACATATTATCAAGGGTGATAAATGGCTGAGACAAAGAATGGGTGGCTTAAGAGCCATTATTGGAGAACAAATTGTAAGCCCGCAACTTATCAAGAGTGAATATAGTGAATTAAAAATTTTATTTTCAAAAAAATGTATATTTTCGAATAGGAAGATTCTTGAAAGTAGATTTCATAAAGAAAAATATTTTTGATTTCACAATGAAAAACTCTTTAGAAAAAAAAAATCATTTTTAAATGATTTTTTTGCAAAAGGTTATTATTTTATTTATTTTTAGTTCACCATTGTCACCAAGTGCGGGCTATGTGAATTCGTTCACAGTTATTTTTGTGTTTTTATTTATTTTTTGGAAAAATATTTTATTTTCATTGTTTTAAAAATATTTTATTTTTATTATTTATTTTGGGAATCAGACCCCGCCAGCGCTCCTGGCAAAATCAGATATAAATGCCTTAAGAATATCGGGAAGAGTTTAATTGATCAGACTCCCGATCCTATTCTTTATCGTGGTGATATTAATTGTGGCGTGAGGGACTAATGTTTCAAATGAATTATTGTGTAACAAATGAAATATGATTTTTATTGGGTATCATTTTTAAGTTACACAACTAAGATGGAAAAAAAAATAGATTGTAACAAGAATTAGATTATAATTAAAATGCAACAAAATTAATAATGAAATATGATTTTTATTGGAGGTTATTTATAACCTCGCCAGCGCTCCCGGCAAAACCATAAAATTTCTCCTCACCTTAAAAAAATTAAAATGTCACCGCCATCGCAGTTAATTTTAAATATCCTATCATTGAGACTTTATTCCACAAATTGATTTTGACATGAGTCGGATGAAAAAGCAAATTAGTAGAATTAACCAAGAAATAAGATTTTTGTGAAAAATTATTTATAACCTCGCCAGCGCTCCCGGCAAAACTATAAAAATTTCTTACCACATGAAGAATAAAAATTTCATCGCCATCGCAACTAATTTTGATTATTCCCGTTTTGAAATTTCATGCCATAATTAATGATAAAATGCCAAATAGTTGTAAAAAAGTTTTTTTTTTTTTAGAGCAAAGTCAAGTTCATGAAGTTTAATGTCAATTTAATCAAACAAAGGGAATCAAGAACGTGAATGTTAAAGCGTAATGAATGATATAAAATAAATGAAATAAACAATTAAACATACAAGTCAAACACCCCATTGCATTCTTTTGTTTTATATTCTTCACGAATCCCCATCTCTTTTTACGCAATGTAATGAGCAAAATTTGTTTTAAATAGAATCCAATGCCTCTTTTATTCTTTCCTGTTCCTACGTGACACATCCTTCTAATTTTATTCTTTTTTTTTTATTCTTTATATCTTGCTTTTACCAATCTGCACAACATATTCCTGTTTTGGTTTCTTTTTGTTTGCCCAAAAACAAAAGTTTTCCAAATCACCGCCGACAATCCCATTAGGAGATAGAATGAGGACTCAGCACATGCAGTATGAGCTAAATGATAATAAAAACAAACCAGAAATAAATGGGTAAAGGGAAGAGATAAGAGAAACCCACGTAGTATGAATGGCCAGAGCTAAATATTCAAACCTCAACTTCAAACCAACGCAGGGCAATTCAGTTACGTCATCCAAGAGGAAAAATGATCCAAGCTTTTCAACCGGCATATACAGTTAAACCAGCGAAATATAACTTGGCTGAAGAAGAAAGTCCCCTGTGCACTGTGATACCCTCTTCTCCGAATGTCCAAGAAAAACTCTCTCTTTTCTCTCTCACAGACGAACGAAACTTAAAGAAATCTCACCAAATCAATGCCTCCCCCACCAGAAAATCAAAAGAAAACCCCCCTAACAAAACCCTCTCTTATTTATACCAATTACAAAACCTAAAACCAAAAAATAAATAAACAACAGATTACAAAATAAATAAACTACAATAATAATAAAATAAAAAAAGAATAGAAAATCCCTTATATTGACTCCGCGGATCAGGAGCACAGGGAGACAAAGGCAAAGATCAGGCTTTGCTTTTTTGGTGCGTGGTCGTGCAGCGTGCCTGCAGAGGAGTGGTCAGTGGCCTGCGGCTTGTGGGTGCAGCAACGTGGCTGGTGCGCAGGCGTGAAATGGTGCGGCGGGAGAGAGGGGGTGAGGTTGCAGAGCAGGGTGTGGGGCGCGCTTGCCGGCGCGGGCGTGCAAGGGGGCTCAGGGCATGGTGCTGCTGCGAGCGTGCAGGTGTGCAGGTTGGAGGTATGGGGAAGACTGGGTTATGGGGAAGAGGGAGGCGCAGCGAAGGGTGGATGTGGCAGAGGCGTGGGCAAGAGCAAGGAAGAAAGGAAAGAAAAAAAAAGAAGAAGAAGGAGAAGGAGCGGCGGCTAGGGCTTCTCTTGTGGGGAGAGAACTGGACCGGGTTTGGCCCGGTTTGGGACCGGGTTGGACCGGGTTTGACCCGGTTTGGGGTAAGGAGTTGGGTAAGGGAAAATTGGTTTTTTTTTGGTTGATGGGTATGGGTTTGAACTTGGGTTTTTTCATTTTTTCATTTTGATTTTTATAATTAAATATACTGATTTGATTTTTTTCTTTTTTTTTTCTTTTTTTTTAAGGAATTAATAGGCTAATTAATCTATTTCTAAATTGTTATTTTTTTTTATTTTTTTATTTTTTTTTAAAAAAGGCTAATTAATTACTATTAAATCTTGAATTTTCATTTTAAGAATTAATTGGCTACTTAAAAAATGTAGCCCGGACAAAATACGGTGTTCACACATATAAGTGATTTTTTTATACAATTTAAACAAAATTCTTTATTATAATTTGATTATGAACTAACATAACCAAACATAAATTAATTTTATCATAATTAATTTTTTTAAAAATTAATTATACACATAATTAATTTTTTTAAAAAAAAATTGACAACTTATCTAAACACACTCTTAATTGAGATATGGTTAGAAATTATGGATTATATGGATATTAGCTATTCAAATTTATTGAAGATGGATGGGCACGAGGAAAGAAAATGTGAAGGGAAGTTTGTTGGGAGGAGGATAATTGTTATGCATAATTATTTTAACATTTTTCTTGAATAAATTTTCTTGAATAAATTTACATATCCTATTTAATGAAATTTCCTAATAAACACGTTAAAAAGGGGTATGGAGAGGGACAAGGAGAGCCATGGTTCCCCTCTTATTTGTAAGTTTCTTTTTTTGCCACAGTATCCCACATGTTACTATTACTGTGATCCTATTGTTAAGTTTCTCATTAAATATAAAATAATTTAATATGTGCTGCCATAAATGAAACTAAAAGGTAAATGACTCAATAATTATTTTATTTAGGCTATTATGATAATTTTTATATTATATTATTATTTGTCTAATACTTATTTTTCTTTCCCGGTTGTCATTAATTTGAATGAGTTAACAATATTATTAGCAAAATTTAATCTTCTTTCATAAAGTTTGCATATATTGTATAACAGTTACAAATACTGCCTTTAAAAATTGTTTTATAATCTTTAGTCCCAATATTCGAAGATAATTTTTTTGGCTCTGCAATGACACTATCTTTAATATTGAGTAAATTGTCATCTGGTCGTTTAAAAATATATGAGGCGTTATATTGATTTTTTATTTATAAATATATTAAATTATTTTTTAAAAATATATGTGTGACATTAAATTAATTATTTAATATTATATTTTTTAATATTTAATTAATTCTTAAAAAATATTAAATTATATTTTAAAAAATAAAAAAATTACATTAATTATTATTTTAAAATTAATTTAATATTACTAATAAATAAATAACTAACTTAACGTTATATATATGTCTAAAAAATTAAAATAGGTATTTACACATGACATGAGTGCTCTACAGTATACAGAGAGAGAGAGGGGTAGTTAACAATTAATTCATGCTAGTCACTTTATCAAGTACTATTTGTTTACTAAAGTACTATTTGTTGACTAAAGTTCAATTATGTTTGTGAGAGAGAGAGTTAGCAATTAATTCATGCTAGCCACTTTATCAAGAACTATTTGTTGACAAAACTTCAATTGTGTTTGTGAGAGAGGGAGAGAAGGTTAGCAATTAATTCACATTCGCCACTTTAGCAAGAAATAAAGATTTGTTGACAAATTCAAACCCAAAAAAAAATTTGTTGACAAAAGTTCAATTATGTTAGAGAGAGAAAAAGAGATGTTTAGCAATTAATTTACGTTCGCCACTTTATCAAATATTATATATTTCATGAGTTTAATTTTGATTTATTGTTAATGTAAAAATTTTTATATTATTATTTAATTATGTATTATTAAATTATTAAAAAAATTTAACTATTATAATAATTATCTAAAAAATTTAACTCATTTAATAATATATCATTATATAATTAAATAATAATATAAATTTTTTTTACACTCATAATGAATTAAAATTAAATTTATATTTTACTGACAAAAGTTTAATTATGTTTGAGAGAGAGAGAAGTGGTTTGCAATTAATTCACATTCGCCACTTTATGAAGAACTAAATATCTTTTGACCAAAGTTTAATTAAGTTTGATAGATTCTCCATTTTAATAAAATTTTAATTATGTTTGAGAGAAATAGAAAAAAAAAAGGTGATTAGCAATTAATTCATGTTCGCTATATTATTTTTATTTTGTTTTGTAATTTTAAAATTTTATAAAAAAAATAGTTATAAAAATAACAAAATATTATTTTTATCATAATTTTTATAAAATTTTAAAAACAAAAAATAAAATAAAAATAATTTAATATTTTTATAATTATAATAAAAATATATTTAATTAAAAATATAAAAATTGAAAAATACCAAATGAGCTCGTCCTTACTAAGCGAACCATGATTTGAAAAATTGGACTAGATCAGTCAATTGGATTACGACTCGTATGTTAGTCGGTTCGGTTAGTTTCAAAAACTGTTTTGGTCATTGAACCGAAAAAAATCAGATAGAACCAATGATCTGAATGAATCGGATTTGATTTTTGAAAATCGATTGATTCTTTTTTATTTTTTTACTTTTTTTAATTTTTATTACTTTTTCAGATTTTTAAATTATTTTTTAACATTTTAAATTAGTTTTTTATGGTCTTTTTTCATATCTATCTTTTAAAAATTATAACTTTTTATTCGTTCGTCTGATTTGAATGTATTTTATATTAATTTCACGTAACTTTTTAAAATCTATGTGATGGAAAATGAATTAATAAATTTAGACTAAGTGATTTATAAAAAAATTAATAATTATTTTTCATAATAATGAATATTTTTAAAAGAAATAATAATAATAATTTTTTAAAATAAGAATTAAACCTTAATTTTTTTTAAAATTTTTATTACTCTCAAAATAAAATTATTTTAATTAAATATGTATATAATTATAATTATTTGACCATTCAATTTGACCATCAATTTAACCAATTCAACTAACCGAACTATAATCTAAAAATCCTGCCGATTCAATCTCTAATTTAATTCTTTAAACATTGAGCGAAACAGTAACAGTAGGCATTGGCGTGTAAGCTGCCTCACTATATATTTTGTTTGCACGTGGCTGTCCAACGTATTATGGCCTTTGGTTGCTCGAAGAAAACACGTACAAGGCAAGGGACAGCGCGAGGCTGTTATTGCCGTAATGGTACATGAAATTGTTAATGTCACATCCCATCTTCCACTTCTTTTATCTATTTTTTATGGCACAAACGTGCTAGTTGTTACCAATTTATGGCGCTCACGTTAATATTATGAAAAATTACACTTTTACTATTTTCTCTTTTACATATGTTGAGGTAGAAGTAATTTATATACTATTATTACTATCTTTAACATATGAGTGACCTTCACTTTATTATATCTGAAATATATGATGGGAAAAAAATACAAGTTTTATAGGGATTATTTCAGTATCTATTTTTTTTAGGATACTAATATTACTTAGAATAAATTATCTATCATTTATTAGTTATTATTCATGTTTCATAGACTTTCAAATATTTATTATAAAACTAACCGTTAATAAATAATCGACAATTCATCTTAAGTACCAAACCTATCCAATACTATAAAAACTCTCAAATATCATTTCTCTAACATTAATGCTATGTTTGGTGTCCATTAGTTAGAAAAAATAAGATTTCTACTTTATTGGCTTTACACACTTTATTAGATAAAATATAATAAATTAATTTGACATTTCCACTTTTCCCTACATGAAACTAAATATCTTTTTTCTTTCTATTAAACTAATTTATTAAACTAGTTTTCTTGCTCGCGTTATGTCATGTTTGTTATATTTGATAGAGTAAACACTTATTTTAACTTTTAAAAATGTAAATGATATCAGTTTATTTTTTTTAACAATTGTTGACATAGGACCAATTTGATGTCAAAAAGTTGACATTGAATGACTAATTTGATGTCAAAAATTGACATTAAATGACCATTTTGATGTATTTATCATTAGATGACCTAATTGATGATACTTGTATCTTTGGATGATTAAAATACGTGTTTACTCTATTAGATATGTTTATGTTTTTTGAATTATAATGTGTTGTTTATTTTGATATTTTTATAAGAATTTTTTTAATTATATTTATGTAAGAATAATAGCTTAATCACTTTTTAATTTAATTATATCATAAGAAATTTTTTAAAAAACTCATAAAAATTACATTTATCAAGAATCATTTAATAAATCTAGTGTCTAGGAAGATGTAAAAAAAAATTACAAAAATATGAAATTTGAAGTATTTGATTAAGGTTAAAAATATTTTAAACTAAAGGTTTATTAGAATATTTGCTCATTAGAATAGGTAAATAAGTATAATTAATTTTAATTAATTTAAAAAATATTAACAATTTGAATATGCTATGATATATGATCTTCATTGATCACACTTATTAATAAATAAATAAGTAATTAGTATTTAGTTTAATATAAATTTGAAATGTTAGAGTAATTAAATTTATCATTTAAATAAAATTAAACCAAATATAATTTAAATTTAAATTGGATTTGAACTTTAGGAGTAAAATTTTGGGGGGAAAAACTCATGTATGAGTGACACGTGACACTTGCGTGGATTGTAGTTTATATAATAATATTAGATTAGATTAGATTAGATAGATAGATAAATAGATTAAATTATACTTATTAATAGGTAAATAAGTAATTAATATTTAGATTAATATAAAATTTGAAAAGTTATAGTAATTAAATTTATCACTTAAATAAAATAAAATCAAATATAATTTAAATTTAAATTAAACTTGAAATTTTTTAAATAAATTTTAAATACATAGAAAATAGAGTAAAAATTTAGAGGAAAAAAAGTTCATGTATGAGTGACACGTGATATTGACCTTACTTGTATAAATTGTGTTTTATAGAATAATATTATATTATATTTTTTCGGGTATAAATTAGGGTATAATCTCGCCCGAAATGCGATAGACTAATTCATGGAGTATGGTCATGTATGTAAAACAGGACCTCATAAAAAGGTGAGTGATAACCCACAAAAATATGTCAAACACAAAGTGTGTGATTGTTCCCAAGTTTGTTATCTTTGTACTACGTTAAACCTTTTCTATTGTGTATTTGGTTTCTTAATTTCTTGATATGTAAAGAGTTCCTTGAGCTTCTAGACCTTCTTAGTGTCACACCACTTTAATTAATTTATTTTATTTACCAAAACTTTTTTACTTTATAGCAGTCATTTGTTATGCAATGGAAGGAAAACAAAAATGTTTTCAAATCATCAAACCACAACGATTATAGAAAAGAAAACAAAAAAAAAAGTTGTTATTTTTGAGATAATTGTTGGGAAGTTAGGCCACAAGTGTTAAGCTTTAATTGGGATATGGTTCTAAATTATGGATTATATGAATTTGAGTGTATTGAAGTCTATTGAAGATGGAAGGGCAAGAAAGAAAATGTGAAGGGAAGTTAATTGGCAGAAAGACAATTAACATGTAGCAAAGGGCAGAATTAAATTGGCACAGTATTTACCAATTATTCCATTTAAGTTCCTCAATGAAAGGGTCATATAAGGAGCATTGGATGATTAGTTTGTATTCAATTATTCACAATTACTTTAATGCTCTATAATATGCACTCTGTACTTGTCTGGTGAAGATTTTCTGTTCAAGTTGGAGACTTTACATTTCCTTTACATTTATCTCCTGCTTTTCTTGGTAGCATGGTCTATTTATTTAAAATACCTGGGTCTTAATCTTTTGTACTGGAAATTGAGTATTGGCTTATGAAGGTAAGATGGAAACAAAACTAAATTTGATATTTTATTAAAAAAATGAAAATAAAAAACACAAAAATTTGACAATAGGCTTACATTTTCTCCTTTTTCCTTGGTTATCTTAGTCTTCAAGTAGAATAAGGGGGAAAACATACATGTAGCTTGGTGATATACTCCATGGAGTAGTATAGTTAGTTAACTTAGTTTTCAATTAATATATTTGTTGTATTATACCTTTGTTGAGCTTGAAAAATTATAAATGACCAGTAGTAATTGCCTACAAATATTTCCCATGACTTTTTGTTTCTATAATGGTATGTTTGTCTTATCCTTTTGTCTTTCTTGGGTTAAGAAAAAAGTTTTTCTGTTTTTTGGGTAGCTAGCAATGTTTCCTTGCATTTTGAATGACAAAATGCAGGATACAATGAACATTATGTCCTCCCAGTCCCACCATTGTAGTTTGGCCCTTAGAGTTTTGGATCTTGACAAAGGAAGCATTAACAAGGCTCCATTTTCAGGATATCCTAATCTTTATTCTCCCTCCAAAGGATTGAGTTTCTTTAATGTTGGATACCTTGCTCATAGATGTAACCAAAGTTCCAAGAAATGTGGACCCATCTTTTCCAGTACAGTAGGTGACAGTATGAATCTTAATGACCCATATGATGTTGATAAAAACAAATCTCATAATGGTGAAATCAGAGGAGTATGTTGACTTCTTAATTTCCTTATATCTATGTAATTCATTACATTGTAAAACATCATACCATGTGTTTCACTCTTTACATGTATAGCTTAAATAATGTTTGAAGTTATTTTCCAGTAGGATTATATCCATGCTCTATCTCTGTCCCAACCACAATAATAGAGAAGCGTATTACTTTTCCATTTCTATGCATACTTTTGAATATATTCTTTTCTAAAATATGCTTCAAGTGAAAGTAATATGCTAAGAGAGAATCTTGAGAAAATAATTGGTATGGGTGATTCTACATTTAGTGGATTTGACATTGCTACTCTTTTTAGGAACAAATATGGGAGGAGGTCTTATGATATTCAATTGATAAAGAAGGTATGTTTTTTAACAAGTGCAAATTACATGCAAGATTAACTTCCTAAGCTTTGCATGACAAATTTGGCCTATAATCTCAGGCATTGTTCTCCCAAACTATTATATATTAAGAAATGAGGGGAGTTGTTCAGCACTTTGCTGGAAACTGTTCATTGCTGATTCTTTTGAGATAGAATTGCTAACGACAGAGATTTCTTTATGCGGTAAAGCATTCATATGCTGATATGTAATCTTGTCAACTCTGACCAGATTGCACTTGTTCTTGAAACTTTCATGCTCTAGTTCATAGACTTCTAAAAAAAGTCATCAAATCACCAGTGCAGATTGTCATCTTTTTCCACCCTTGTGCATATATGACCATATTTAACATGATTTTGGTTAACAAAATACTAGATAGTAAATATATGAAGGTGCTGATTATATCCTACATTTTAGTTTAATAAACAATTAGGTTTGTCCTTTTGTTAACATGTTCCTACTATAATGGCATTGAAATTATTCACCGTACACAAAATAGTTTCTCTGATATAGTTTTTTCCTCACTTTTGGATGGGAAGGGAAAGGAAATGATACTAAACGTTGTCTATTAAAAGTGTTGGATTATGAAAGTCACTTAATAACCATGTTTGTGACATTGTAAACACATTACTTCCAATTTTGGCCCAATTTTTTTAAAATTTATAATGTCGTTGTTCTTGATTATTTATGCATTACTCATTTTCTTAAATATAACTTGAAACTTGATATGGGTATGATGTTAATTTCTTCTTTTCTTTAACACTTTACTTATGAATGCCTTGGAGCATTATATCATCTTGGAATATGGATGATTCTTTGAAATTGGATAGCTATTGAATTAGCACATTTGAGATGCAGTTTGATCTTCCTAGGACCTGAAATTGGAACCTATCTTATCTGTGTTTCTCTTTGTTTGTTTCTAGTTTGATTTTTCTCATTTTACTGTTGCATGCTTTGTGCTAGGAATTCATGGGAAGAAATCTCCTTGCTTTGAATGTCATGTGGAAGTACATGGAGCACGTATTTAAACTTTTGTGCTACATTTTGTGGTTTATTTGTTTTTAAGTATATTTGTTTTGATTGAAATGTGGAATTTAATGGGAGAATTATGGGACATAAGAAAAATGAAAACATCTTATGCCTTGGGTGAATTTAGAAAGGAGAGATCAACAAAAAAAGCAAAAAGCAAAGAACATGGTGTAAAATGCACAATTGCACATCTGTAGTGTGGGTATGTGTTAGGAAGTAAGCTAACAATAGTGGATAGAGATAACTTATGAACAAGCTAAAAGGAATAAGTGAAAAGATAATATTATAACTCGAATGTATAAATAGTCCAAGAAACATTCTCAATTGTCAAGTATGAGGACCTGCTTTGTTTTTATGCTCCTGTCTGATGAAAACAAATTTTTACCATGTTATATAAGGAGTAGCATGTTGATAGGGTTATCATGTTTGTTTGTTACCAAATTCATTGCCTCCTTACATTGGGTGGTTTCTAATTTGCTATGTCACCAACAAAAACTATTCCAATTCCCAATTATTTTATAAGAAGAAGCAAATTTTCCTTCGACACATGATGTGTGTGTGTGTGTGTATATATATATACACGCATCAATATTATATTTTTATTTACACCACATTTTCAAAGAGATTATGCAAGAAATTTCTAGAAAGATAACAATATAATAGGTCAAGATGTGTAGTAATTCATTATCTTTTCCCTTTTTGAAGGAAAAAGCTTATAGTAATTCATTTCACACAAGTGAACAATTTTCATAAAAAAAATTGAAGTAATCTCGTATGTCTGTAACATCCTTTTAGAATATAAATGCTCGACCTTGATATAGGAATCCTCCAGATTACTTGGTCAATATTGAAGTATGCAACAAGATTGAACAAATGATCAATATTCCCAAGGAGATGAATTTTCAGTAAATTCACACTATCATTTATTGGTTTGCACGAAAACAATGATATAAAATAACCAATATTATTTACAATCTTAGAAGATGAATGATAAGCTGATCCAAATAGAATAATTTTCATAGAATTCATGCTATGTAACTGCTTCATCATTTTTATTGTATTAATAATAGTAAGACAACATCAAGGCCTTCATGGCTTGGATGATTAAAAATAATTTTGATCTTCCAGAATTATTATTGAAAAAGTTGTCTACTATTCCAGTTCAAAGCAGTGATTCCTTAAAATTAGGTGCTATTTGACAAAGCATAGCATTCGATATAAAGTAGTTTTTAAGTACCTAAACCATGTATTTGGATGTACTTTCAAGTACATGGTTATTGTATGCTATTAGTAGTGGCTATGGAATTGTTTTATCCATGTAATTCTATTTTAGTGTGTCCAATGATTGTTTGCTTGCTTTCAGATATCCTTCCCATTGACTGAAGAAGAATATATTTTGAGGCTTGATGATGTGGTAAACACATTAAAATGTTGGGGAGTTGTCTCACACATTTGGAATAGCCTAGCAAAGTCAAAAGAAAGACCTCGGATAGGAAAGGTAAAATTATACTCTTCTATGTATGATTTATCTAGGTGCTATTCTTGAAATTCGGTTACTTGATCTGTACTTCAATTTGAATTTATGATGTAATCATGAAATTTAAATTGAAGATTATTTCTTTTTTGGATAATATTATTTCAAAGAAAGGAGTGCATGGGAAAATGAGGATAATATATCATTCTTAAATAAAACAGAACACACAAACTAGAAAAACAGGAAAACAAAGACTGCTTAATGTAAAACTGATTAATCAATTTGAGACACTTATGTTAGCTTTGTACTAGGCTTTATTAGATGTTTATTGTGCCAAATATTAGTATTTTAGTTGAGTTTAATGTTGTTGGGCCTTATTGGGCTTTAATGTAAATTGTGAATAATTCTTAGATTTTAATGCATTTTGACCTTTCCTCCTTGGTCAGGCCATAACTTGGGACTTGGTGATCCATTTGAGGTGATCTTAGTGTCTTTGGAAAGCTAAGACAAGGCTTTACAAGTTTCATGAGAACTCAAGAGCTATATCGAACTTCTAAGGGTTCATAATAGCCCTGCAATTCAGAGTGGGTTTGCTGTCACTGGAATCTGAGCAGTGTGCACATATTGAATCATATCGTGGGCTATAGGCCTTCTTTTGAGCTGAAACTCGGCCATTGGAAAGATAAGATCTCCAACTTCACTGAAGACCATTTAGCCAATAGATGTCGTTTTAGGCATGATTATGAAGCTATAAGTTGGTTTGAATTTGGAAACACGTTCTGCCAACCTAACTTGAGGTAGATGCAATGTTTTGGGATTATTTTGAGTTTTAAAAGTCCAAATGGCATGAAACTAACACTAAAATTTTAATGAGATAATGGTCTACAACTGTCATGAAGACTTCCAAGCCAAAATACATTGTTTAGGGCATGAAAAGCAGGCTGGAAGTCAGAGTAAAGTTGCTGAATTGAAGCCATCAACCATACACAAACCCACCTACCATGTATCAACTCACCAACCATGCATCAAGCTTCCATATTTGACAATTTCTATGTTTTTACAGCTTGCATTCAGATTATTTTCAATTACAAATTGGCTTATAGGATTAGTATAAATAGAGTCAATCTCTTTTGTATTATACATCATTCAATTTGAAGTAAGTTTGAAGAAAGTTTGAGTATTTGTGAGAATTTTCTTTCTCTTTTTCTCCATTCTCTTTAGAATTTTGTTTTTGTTCTTTATTTTATGAGTTCTTCCTTCCCATATATAGAAGACTAGACTCTTATAATCAATCCACGTGATTAGCCATCTTGATGTTTAATTTGGAGATCTTGTTTTGCTTGTTCATATTGCTTAATATTTATTCAAGTTTCTCTTCTTTCTCTTTTGATTTTTTTCTAAATTAAATTGCTTAATTTAATTTAGATGTTTATATGATAATAGCTTTATTATCATGTATTCAAAGAGAATCACAAAGAATAAACAATTTATTAAAGCTTTTTGATGGATTGTTTAGCTTGGTTAAATTCTGGATCTTAAGTTAATCTATGTTTGGATGGTGCTTACTTTATCTAACATTGGTTAATCAAATCCTAGATGCTTATCTAGTAGAGGATTCTTGGATCATGTTAAGGCTTTTTGATGTGATCTAAGACCAAGAATATAGTTAGCAATTAAGTAGATTCCTTGTAATCATGAGCTAAAGTATAATTTCAAAAAATTTAAGGATCAAATTGTAATTTCTAAATGATCAAAGGGAAAAAGTATAATTTTAAAAAATTTAGGAATCAACCTGTAATTTTTGAAAGATCAGGGACTAAAGTATAATTTCAAAAAATATAGGGGTCAACCTATAATTTTTGAAAGTTTGGGCTGGATGATGACATGGCTGTTGATGTGGCACTGACATTGCGTTGACTGGGTCGTCTTTAACCTTGGTTTGGAAAGTGGGGAGAGTGACGCCCACTCTAAGGCAAAGTTCCTCGAGAGTGCGAAGAATGTGGCTTCGTCCGGCGTCCGTTTGGCCTGCCGAAAATTTCGTTGTGCTTGTCTTGACACTAGAATCTGTTGGAGTGATCAAAACACCAAATGGAGGTGTTTGAAAAATTCAAATTTTAAGAGCAGAGACTCTGCTCTTTCAAGAAACCCTCCCAGCACTTAACTTAAGTTTTGATATCACTTGTTGGATATCCAAAACTCATTTAAACATGAAAATGAATAAGAATTGAGAGAAAAACCCACTCTATTTATCTGAATAAAATTTACAAGAGAATTACTCTCTATGCAAAAACTCTCAAAAATTCTCAAGCTCTCTGGCTTTTCTCACTCACTCTGGATACCCACACCTCTACTTGATGCATTTACAAGAGAGAAGGGATGTCTATTTATAGGATAAGAGTTGTTGCAAATGGACAAAGTTTGACAACCAAACTTTGGTAGTTACCTATTTTTGCTGACTTTGAGCTCCTACCAACCATGTTGTCATTGTTGACTTTGAGCTGGAGTGGATGACTGGTATTCTTACTAGCTGTGAGTAGCTGGAACTCTTCACCGGTTCCTGTCAGCAAGTATGTGATAGAGGTTTATGTAACTCATTAATGTATTAACGAGGTGATTTGTGCAGATGCTAATGTTAGGAAGTCTTATATTTATTGTAAAGAGAGCAGCCAAAGATGGTTTAGGTAGCATGTAATTGTAGTCGGAAATTACTGAAATGGATCATATATATAAATTTTTGCCATAATGCAGTTTTGTGTATAATGTGTTGCTTATGGTCTCTATGCTTTTATATGCGTCAACTGGAAGCTGTAAATAGGTACTGACTTGAAGAGAAAGTAGATCAGTGCATTACCAAAGAACAAAGCATCTGCATTTGTTCCTCTGGATGATGGAACATTGCAAATTTAAGATATGTGATATGTGATTTGCTTAGCATATCTCAATCTTATACAACAAGGTGGATTCATTACTTTTTATTATACCATCGACTGTTGATGTTAGAGGCGAGATACAAGCACGAGAATTTATTTTATGTGTTCAATAATCAATATAACATCCAAGAGCGATGACTAGTCATCAATATTTTGTATTTTTGTCCAAACTGAGGATTAAAAATTGAGTTATAAATTGACTTCAAACATTAATGCACCTGATACAAACCCAGGATTGACTCAAACTCTCAAATACAAATTAAAAATGGTAGGGATATAATTAGGGGTTGATTCTTGAGAATTTGTATTTTCTGCTTTACAGAGCATCAATGGCTTGTTTTCAATATGGCCGATTCAAAAGCTTGGTTAAGGGTGCGGGGGGTTTAAGCATCTTGACAATAGGTATTGATTTATCTTTTAGGCCACTTCTAAGCCTAGAGATGAAATGGGATTGAGAAATGGCAGGGTTATTGGACAACAGCAATGCTCTAAATTCCTTAAAATTTGATTCATGCTTATCTCATCTACAGAGCTTATTTGCTTTAATTTATTGAAAATTATCACTAGACCAAAGGAATTATTGTCTACAAATTGCAAGCATACTTCATGCCAAATTATACATCAGCCTTACCTTGAAGGTACACAGCAGCAAAATCATGCTTATGTGTTGCTAGAATCTGAAAAATCTTGAAGTACTTGTTACACCTTCAAATCTATGATCTAGGGTTGATTCCATCAAACATTGGAAATTCCAATCTTGGAATGGGGAAGTTATGAACTTATGATTGTTTCCTCATGGAGAAATTCTTATATATTCTAATAGGAAAAATGCTACATAGCCATATTTTTTTTTGGTCAAAAATTTTACAGTATGAGTTGGCATACTTATTGATTCTTTGATGGATGAGTAATTCCTACCATGTTATCTTATCCAACAACCGCACTTGAATCTGGCTGAATTATGTCAAAATTGTCTAATTTTGCTGGTTGTGTAGCACTACTCTTCTAATAGTAAACACACTAACTAATTCAATTAAAACATAACACATGATTAATTTTATAACTTTTTAAACAGCTGAGTGTATTACTATATCTCTCTTCCTTATGTTGTAGCTGCTCACTAAATTCATGTGCCATGGGTTGAGGCGGTATAGGCAGTATGCCTCTTTCAAATGACTGCAAATGTGTTTGATTACCATTCCCAGTTTGCCCAAATGGACTCCTAAGTAATTCAATACTTCTTCAAATTTTTGTTATGTACTCTCATGAAACCTTGTAGTTTTCCACCAATTTCTGGATTCAACAACTCTATCTTAATTGAGTTACTGTTAATTTTGTTATTGCGTTTGAACCATAAAGGATGGAAATTATTGATCCAGCACTTCGATTTTTCTTCACGGTTGATTCAATAACTCTAATACTAGTTGTCATGAATCAAGGAGTTCCTATTCTATAAATGTGAATATTGAGAGAAATACAGGGAGAGAGACAAAAAAGAAAAAAGAGAAAAGAGGGAGAGGTACTCACAGGTAAAGAGTAAAGAATATAAGAGAAGCAGAAATATATATTGGGAAATTGGAATTGCAAATTCTCATTGGTTTTGAACTAATTTTTGCATATAGGATTAACATAATATTTAATATAATTGGATGTAACAAAATATTATCAATTGGATGATAATCTTAAAAGGAAATTTGCTGTGATATTAAATCAAAATTAAACTATTTTAATGTGTAAGTTCTGTAAAATAACTAACCCTAATACAATTTGATAAAAGAAGTAATTGTTTAATTTTGAACTCTAGTAGTAATATGAACCATGCACAAAATTGTTTTCATTTATACAAATGAAAGATTCTAACTACCTCTAACTACCAAACGAGCTTAACATCTATATTACATCACACGATATAATAACCATCATTAACTAACTAATCAAAAAGCTTGAGAATTGATGATAAGAAAAAAATATGAGACCCATCTTTCATCTCACCATTTGTGTGTATGCGGTAGAATCAGAGCTTGTAGCTTACGCATATAAAGTAATTCTGTCAGAAAAATTGACCAAAACAGACCCGGTTTACTTCTGAGTCTTCTGACCCTATGAAGTCAAAGTCTAGCCATCTATTCTAAATATCTTATTCTTGGCAGATGTATGTGAGTTGTGAAGTGAAGCTCTAATAAGGTAAGACACAGAGAAGAACAAGAAGAAGCATAAGAAGAGCAAAGCAATCATGTCAGAGTCAAACGCAGTAGCAAATGGGCTTGCTGGTGCAGGTGGCGGTATTATTGCTCAAATAATAACTTATCCACTTCAAATGGTACCTGCACCTACTCTTTCTCTTCCTTGCTTCTCTCTTTGGCTCTATAACCAATTCCATTGCTATTTGCAGGTAAATACACGCCAGCAAACCGAGAGAACGCTCAAGAGGAACAAGCAAAGTTTGCTTCTTCACTCCCCCAACAGAACTGGCACACTTCTTCAGATCCTTCAGGTGCAAATTTTGCTCTTTTTTCAATCTCATCCTTTCTTTTCTGTTTGGTTTGGGGTTTTATGTCCTATTTTGACCCTTTATCAGGTCATTAGAAGTGAGGGCTGGGGTGGACTCTACAGCGGCCTCAAGCCTTCTCTTCTTGGAACTGCTGCTTCTCAGGTCATCAGAATTTTTAACTACACCCCATTATAACTTTTTGCTGATTCATTTATTATAAGATGCAATATTCAAGACTTTATAGATGATATGATATGTTTTATATTGGGTTGTTGGGTGTTGTCATCTGAATCCTGCTTTTTTCAATGCTGTCAGGGCATTTACTACTACTTCTATCAAGTTTTTAAGAACAAGGCTGTGGCCATTGCAGCTACCCGGAAAGTCAAAGGGCATGGAGATGGTACTGTTGGAATGTTTGGTTGGCTCGTTGTTGCTGCTATTGCTGGGTGATTATTGCTCCATCATGCCACTTCCATTTAAATGTTGCATTTCAGAATACTCACGTGTTGTGTGTGTGTGTGATAGTGAGCCCCACTTTGGCAAGAGGAAGGAGATTGAAGAGATATTATTTGATTGATATTCTTATTCCAATTGTCTGATTTTTCAGGTCCTTGAATGTATTGCTAACAATCCCAATATGGGTTCTAGTGACTCGTATGCAGGTGCTTTCAGATATTTCCACTTACTTCTCAAAGACTATTTTATTTCAATTTTTATAGCTTGTAAAATGTAATTATGGTTGCTTTGCATTTGAAATTATTTATGTATTCTTTGATTGTGGTCTGTACAAGTAAACACATTAACACTTGCAAATTCACATGAAAGGTATAAGTACAACTTATATAAAGGAGGGCAGTACCTGCTTGTGAAATGCTCCACTTTTACCTTAGATGATTTTCTATATTGAAATTTTCTGATTGGGGTTCTGCCAAGTTTCGAAACATATTTATACTTGGATTTGCATGGGTGCACAAGTTCTCAAGTCATTCTAATTCTATGTATTTCCTGGGTTATGTCTAAGTCTAACAGAAGTTCAATACTTTTTACATGGAAGTACCAGCATGTGGCATAGAGCCTAGCAATCCATAGCCTTTGAATGCTTAATACTAGCCGTTATCCAATTGCCCTGATGCTACCTTTAAACTATTTATCCATGTTTAAGGTCCAATGTCAATTATGTGTACATTTTATATTTGATTCTAGACACATACTCAAGCTGAAAGAAAAATCATGGAGGAAAAGAAAGAAGCTTTAAGGAGGGAAGCTTCTGAAAGCAGCTTAGCAAGCTCAACATTACAAGACAAATTGGCTGAACTGGATTCTATAAAACCTCAACCATATGGAACTTTACATGCAGTTAGTGTCTTGCTTCTTGTTCAACTTTCTTCCTTTGATTATTGCTTATTTTTACTTTGGTCAGTGCATGAGTGTGAATCTTCTTCATGTTCTTGTTCTTTTTCCTTTTCTTAATCACCATATTTACTGCAACAATAAAATTAATTATAAGAACTTCTTCTGTTGAGTTCTATCTTTTCACATTCTACATGCTCCATTATCCATGTCATAAACATAAAATTACTTGTAGTTACCTCCTGCAATTGCCATTCATGATCTCTCATGTTGAATTTTAGATTTATTACATTGTAAGAAAAGAATAGATTAATTTTAAGGTTATCATGGTACTTATAAGAATACTAGACCTAAGATTGTTATATTTCCTGTTACATAAGCACTCTCACTTTTGTTAATGCTGATAGTGAAATTTTGTTTTGAGTGAAAGGCTAATGAAGTCTATAATGAAGCGGGTATTGTTGGATTTTGGAAGGGTGTCATCCCTGCTCTTATTATGGTCAGCCTCATCATCTGTTTTAGTGATGTATTAAGTTCATGTATAATATTTCAATATTCTTTATATGATTGGGAATTTGCATTATAGGTGTGCAATCCATCAATCCAGTTCATGATTTACGAGAGCTCTTTAAAGCAGCTTAGGGAAAAACGCTCTGCTAAGAAGCAGGGGGATAAAAATGTAACTGCTTTGGAGGTATAGAGCACTTTTAAATGATAGAAGTGGAAAGCATGTTTGTAGGAGCACCTTTTAATTTGATGTATGTCACTTGTCTGTATATTTTCCCTTTCTGTGCATATCACTAAGCATCCTCTTGTCCTTTGAAAAGGTCTTTTTGCTGGGAGCATTAGCAAAACTTGGAGCAACTGTCTCAACATATCCCTTACTAGTTGTCAAGGTAAATTCATCATTAGTTCCTTCATTTTCTCCTCAACTATTATTTCTGTTGACAAGATAAAACCTTACCTAGGGATCATAAGTATAGGACGTCCTCTCAACCTCACTAAAGCAGATGTCCCATCAATCTTCCAATATTAGCCCACTTTTGTATTAAATAACTTTTCATATAAACAATTTTAGAATACTATTATCTTCAATTGTCCTGATTTTGGATGGTTGCTGACATTTATTCCTGCAACCAGAGTTTGTTCTCTTCTAGTCTTGCTTGCTGTAATCTGTATGCAAGTGACTTTTCAGCATGCACATGCACTAACAACTGACTAGAGTTTGTTCTCTTGCAGTCTTGCTTGCAATAATATGTATCTAAGTGACTATTCTGCACAGACTCAGGCACACATGCACCATAACCCCCTCTCTTATATATGATGCCTGGTGGCTCTTACTACTTCATGTTTCTTTACATACAGTCAAGGCTTCAAGCGAAACAGGAGATTGGCGGAAATAACTCGTTAAGATACTCAGGTTTGCTTTTAATAGATGCGGGCATAACTTAATTGTCCATTGTACTTTTTAATTATTTTCAATTGTTACCCCCATCCTTATCAGTATCTGGTTGATAGTCGTCATTAAGTTTCTACTTTCTACAATTTGTTGTATATTAAGGCTGTGGCACCACTACCATTGTAACTTGAACTTCATTAGTTGCTGTTGTTAGTGGCTTATATTCTGGCTACATAAAAGAGGAATAAAATGGGAGTTAAACTATGCTATTTTATTTTAAAATTCATGTGTTGTGTTTGAATATGTTTTTATTTTTACTTTATTGTTTCCTGAAGAGTTTTGAATTTATCATCATGACTGAAGAGTTAATTACTACACAGTTCTAGTGAATCCTGGTACAGTCAGTCAGTAGCAATTTTGCTTTCCTTTCTTATGATTCATATTTAATTAGAATTTTACATTTTCAAATATTGGTTTGCCAAGATTTTTCTTTTTTGTTGGTTGAAACAATGGTGTTTGATTTCACAATATGGTTTAACTGTGTTGTAGGAAACATTGACAATGCCCTTGAGAACCTCTTGATCTGTTTTCCTATTTTTTACGTGTGTCATTTTGCTTTGGAAAGTTATTTGGCTTAGAGTTTACTTCCTTGATTCTCTTCTGTTAATGAACATATAATTTTCAAAAATTAAGGTTTGGTTAGCATGCTTATTGAAGAAATATCTTGATTTGTCAACAAGATGAAAATGGCTTTAGGACTAAGAAGATTAGAACTATGTAATATACCCTTACATTTGAAGGCTTCTTGAATTCTTCAAATTCAACACGAAAAATGGATTATGGATCCATCCATAAGAGCCACTCATCTTCCTCCTCCCCGTTCCCACCCACACTTTTTCGCACGAGTCTTGAATAGTTGTAGATTTTCTTTCCCTTCTGATTGTGAGTACAGAGTTGGTTTTGTTCACTTTTCCTATGACTATTTTACAGTCTCAACTCCTGTTTGTTTCTTTTGCATATAATCTGCATATATCACGACAATCATATTGAACTATTTCTTCATTTTTAATCTCCAACTCAGTATCTTTGTGCCTTTCACTTGAATTCTTGAAATATCAAAACTAAGAGGAAAGCAACCATGTTGTTTGTCTTCCTCTTTGTCAAAGGATGTCTTTCTCTTTTCTAATGCTATGAATGCAGGTACTTTTGATGCAATACTTAAAATGATCCGTTATGAAGGATTGCCTGGTTTTTATAAGGGGATGAGCACAAAAATAGTACAGAGTGTTTTTGCAGCTTCTGTTCTATTCATGATTAAGGAGGAGCTTGTTAAGGCTTACATGGTGCTAGCAGATAAGAGCAAAAAAGCTCTGTTAAATTTGTAGTTGACTTTCCTTCTTTTAGCAAAAAATGAAAACGAGTAGCTGACTTCTTTACCATATGGAAGGGATAGCTCTGTCCTGGTTTGCCTCTGCCTATTGCTTATTCACAGCTTGTGGTGAGGGGATTATCAAGTCTTCTCCAAATAATGGATATAATTAACTCCAAAGGCCTGGATGAGCCAACCTCTGGACATTAGATGTTTGGAACAATCAATCATTGACATGTGTTGTGTATTTGTCACAAAGTGCTGCGGATCACTTGGAAAAATGTCACATAATTAGTGTTCAACTATGATGCACGGATACGGGTACAGGTATCGGATACGACACCGGTACGACACGGGGATACGTCATTTCTTAAAAAATTAAGATACGGGTACGGCATGATCCAACATAACATATATATCAAAGATGGAGAAAATAGTTGGGTCATTTCATGATTAAGGGAGAAAAGTGGATAAAATACTTTTTATTTTCAGCATTAGTCACTACAAACATAATAGAAGACTATAATTTATCAAATTCTTATGATATCCCGCTCATATTGGCACAAAATTCAAAATTCAAAAATAAAAATTATAGGAAATAGGCTTCAGTAGTGTATTTAGAGTATCTGGTATCGGATACCGGTACCTGATACAGGTACGTGTCCGACACGGGTACGACAGATATTTGGAAGTATCGGTGCTTCCTAGGTGTTCAAGATCCAGGGAACTGTCAACTTCTCAAACATGAAGATGGGTTCCTCCACAGCTCTTTGTTCTTGTTTTCAGTAACTGCACCCATTGTGTTATCAACCTTCATTGCTAATCAAATTTGCTGCATGTCCCAGTATGCGTGCGTGTGTGTGTATGCTTTTCTTTTCAAAGCATTGTGTTGCTAAGAATTGAAAAACAAAATGCTATATGTACAACTCTTAAAGAAATAAAGAGACAACCAGTGTCCTAAGCCATTGAATGCATGTATGTTGGTGCAGAAAAGTTATTATGTCATGACCCAACATAAATCCACAGGTAAATAAAGTTTTTTATTTGTAATGAGTTGATTATGTAGCAGTATTCTTAAGTGAGAGGAAAGTTAAGAGTATGTTTGGTTGAGTTGAAAATGTGCATGTTTTTAAATGAAGATTATTTCTACACTTTGAAATGAAAATAAACCTGCTTGATTGAAAGTGAGCTGAAAATAATGTTTTGCTCAGTTTCTACCTTCTGCTAAGTATTAAGGGGTGAAAATCAAAATATTTTTATTTTATTTTAATCCTTTTTCCCCCCTTTCATGTTTCACTTTCTGTGCTAAGCATAAAAGAAACTGGACAATGCATCCCTCATTTATATATATTTTCACCCTTCCATGCCTTGTATGTCTATAATGGAACTTGGAACTCAAGCGACAATAATATGTGGAATAGTCATGAACTGATTTCTTCCTATTATGTATGATATAACTGGGGTGTTCAACAGACTATGTTCACTTGTCAACGTGGTATTTTCTTAAGTATTTGTTTAGTTTTATTATTTTATAGCAACGCCATGCATTAAATCACTCTTGGTAGACTAACAGGTTTAGCTTATGAGGAGTTCGCCTTGTTATTATTTGCAGAGAAGATTGGTGTATAGAAGAAAGTGGGAAAATATTTACAGGATATAGTATTTGATATATATTGTGAGGGAATAGGAAATGTTTATATTAACGACATAAAAGCTTTATTTAAACAGAAAAATAATATAAAATTCTATATTGAGAAGAATTATAATCTTCATTCCTCGCAAGTATGTACTAAGTAGAAGTATAAAAATATTTTAAATTTAAAAACACAAAATATACTATATATATATATATATATTAGTAATTTTAAATAGGTATATAAACAACTATAAAATATTAGTATAAAAAATTATTATATGTTGCTTGTGTTTAGAAATACAAAATATATAATATATATGATATTAGTTAAATATTGAAGTTTAATTACACATCTTGATTATTTAAATTTAAGGTGAGACTATTAACACTCTTAATTATCTATTCACTTCTCCACAAATTAAATTGGCTGTAATTTCTTATATATAAAAAATGCAAGACTTATTTACCCAAACAAAATGTACATATTTATTTAAAAATAGTTAAAATTATAGGGAATAAATTTAAAGTAAAATATAAAAGCCCCATTTGTATAGATTTATATGCAGCTTATTTAGGTTTATCTATTACAATAAGAACTTATGAAGTATTTGTTGTTGGAACCAAAGAACCTTATGAAAATAAGTTTAGAACCATTCTTTCTAAAAAAAATTATTACCCCATAAGAGTTTTGAAAATAACGAAAGTTTTAATTCAGATTGAATATGTAAAAGACCCACGTAACTTGTTTCGTAACTTTTTAAGAAGAAAAGTGTTAACAAACAGTCACTTGTATGTGCGTCCATTCTCTTCTGAGCTAGAGGAAACTAATATGCGTCTAATACCTTTTAAACTACTTCACAAAGTTTCATTATATTTGGATCGTCCAATGTTTCTTTTACTAAGCTTAGGTTTCAAAGTATTCGTCCAATGTCAAATTTCAAATATGAAGAAACTGTTCTTCATTAAATGCTGAGAAGGATTCTGACAGCGCACGCTTCAAAAAGAAGTCAATTGAGCCGCTTAACTGACATTGCTAACAACTACAAAGACCTGCGAATAAGGAACTTTCTGTGCACTCAGACAAGTTAAGAGTAAGATATCATATTCTTGGACATTCATAATAATCAAAGTGTCTTTTCAGAAGAAGCTCTACACGTTTTCATATTAGGCATTTAATACCACTCAAAACGGTAATAAATGTTTCCATTGGACGAAGAAGCTTATGAAGTCTGTTATATTTGCTCTCACCTATAAATACAATTGTCTTCGAAGAAGATATAGCGACAACTTTATGAGAAAATCAAAAGTAAAAAGGATTATAGCTTTCATTCTTCTCTGTATTTAAACTCTTGAAAAGAGATTAAGTCTTGAGATTTATTTTTAAATCCTCATTTGTAGTGAGTTAAAAACTCAAACACTTCTATACCTTTTTCTAATTAGTGTTTAAGCCTGAAGAGGCTGTGTATAAAAGAATACTTGGTTAGTAGAACCTGAAGAGGTTGAGAATACTTGTATACCTGAAGAGGTGGACAATACTTGTAATCTTTGTACAAGATTAGTAGAAAATCCTTCTGGTTGAAGGGATTGGACGTAGCTCTCGCTTGATGGGAGTGAACCAGGATAAACATCTGGTGTACGCTTTTCTTTCCTCCTCTTGTGTTTTACTCTTTCACTAACTTCTGGAGATTGCCATTGTTTTCCTAATTAAAGAGTTGAGTTAAACCTTAGAACTTTTTCACTTCGTTTAAAGTTGTTTATCTCAAATTTGCTTTAGCGTCCAATTGGACTCAGAAGCTTTCTGTGTCTATTGCTTTTTGCTTCATGTGTAAAAGTTTTTTTTTAAAAAAGGTTAAGAAACACAATTTAACCCCCTTCTTGTGTTTCACTTGTTTACTTCATTTTTATTCTGTTTGGATAAACTTATTAAAACAATTTATTGTGAAAATTGAGAATATATTTTCTCATTATTTCTCATTGAAGTGTACACAAATAAATAGAAAAAAAAATAGAGATAAACTCTCCTCAAATTAAGGAGATAAGATAGGAATCGGATAAGGATAACCATATCCCTTTATTCTAAGAAACTAATCAAACTAAAACATAACAAATTAATCCCTAAAGATCAGAAAAATTTAATCCCTAAAAAACAACAAATAGATTATGGAAATCCACCTTCCCCCTCAAGCTAGGTTGTAGATGTTGAGTAAACTTAGCTTGGAGTTAAGTTCCTCAAATGACTTTTTGATTAATGCTTTAGTTAAGATATCTGTTGTTTGTTGGCTATTTGGGATGTAACTTAGTGATATCATGTTTGTCTCTATCTTTTCTTTGACAAAATGTCTATCAATCTCCACATACTTTGTCCTATCATGGTGTATTGGATCCTTAGCTATGTTGATTATAGATTGATTATCACAGAACAATTTCATAGGTCCGTGGTTTGAAATTTTAACTCATTGAGTATCCTTCTTAGCCATATTCCCTCACGTACGCCATGTTCCAATGCTCTGACTTTTTCCTCTACACTGCTTTGGGAAACCACTTGCTACTTCTTGCTTCGCCAAGTGACCAGGTTTCTCCAAACATATGAGCAGTACCTTGAGGTGGATCTCCTATCTATCATGGATCCAGGCCAATCCGCATTTGTATAGATCTTAACTTCCATGTTTGTTGTCTTTTTGAAGAATAGTCTCTAGCCTTGTGTCATTTTTAAGTACCATAAAATTATGTGTATTGCCTCCATGTGTTCTTCGATTGGGCTGTTCATGAATTGACTTACCACACTAACAGCAAAGCTAATATCAGGTCTGGTGTGTGAAAGATAAATGAGTTTTCCAACCAATCTTTGATACCTTCTTTTGTCAACAAGAGTACTATAATTTCTACTTCCCAATTTTGAGTTGAAGTCCATAAGAGTGTTGGTTGGCTTGCATTTAAGCATCCTAGTTTCCTTCAAGAGGTCCAGCACGTATTTTCATTGAGAGATAGAAATTCCTTTTCTTGACCTTGCCACCTCCATGCCAAGAAAGTAATTGAGATTTCCCAAGTTTTTTTATCTCAAATTCTTTGGCCAAAAGACCTTTTAGTTTAAGGAGTTCGTCGTCATAATCACCTGTTAAGATTATGTCACAACATACACGATGAGAATTGCCATTTTCTCGGAGAGAAAGTGTTTGACAAACATAGTGTGATCAGTTTGACACTGATCATACCCAAATCTCTTTACAACTTTGGTGATTTTGTCAAACCAAGATCTTGGAGACTGTTTGAGGCCATACAAGGACTTTTTCAGTTTGCAGACTCGGTTGGTAGTTGCTGGAGTATCAAGTCCATGAGGTATTTCCATGTAGACTTATTCTTTGAGATCCCCATTGAGAAAAGCATTCTTGACATCCAATTGATATAGTGGTCAGTCTAGGTTTGAAGCAAGTGAGAGCAAAACCCGAACTACATTGTGAGTTTGTCTTCTAAGAGATTCATCAACTTTTAAAAGGAAAAGTCTCAAGCATACCTTAGCACTGCCAATCATCCTCCCCGAATCCAAATCCTAAAATTTACATGAACTTGAGAAAAATTTAGCAACACAGTTATGTTCTTTAGTGAACTTGCTAACTGACAAAAGGTTACAAGTTAGAGTTGGGACATGAAGAACATAATTTAGGGTCAAATATTTTGAAATAATGATAGAACCTGTTCCACCAACTTTAGAGAGGGATCCATCAACCAATTGTACAACAATACTTTCTTGTGATGGATTGTAATTATCAAGGAGTGTAGAATCACCCGTCATATGATCAGATGCCCCTAAGTCTACAATCTATGGGGCTGTTTTTCCTGAGTTTACTATAAGTGCACTTAAGTAGTTACCTTTTTGTGCTAGAGATCCTGTCCCAATGTTACTAGGAGCAGGATTTTATTGTGAGAACATCTTCTGCAACGCTTCAAGTTGTTCTTTGGTGAATGGATTGGATCTGGTGAGAGGAGATCCTTCATCAATAAAGACATGGTTTCCACGACTCTCTTTTTCAGTTGCAAATTTGGAAGGCTTCCAATCTGCAGGTTTATCATGAATTTTCCAACAAGTATCTTTGGTCTGGCCTGGTTTTTTTGCAGTGATCACACCATGGCCTCCCCTTCTTTTGACAGGTATCATTGCTTTGTTGGATTTCTCAAGCAGTTAGGGCAGAGTTTTCATTGACAGAAGCGGTGTAATCTACAAGTATCACCTTCTTCCTACTTTCCTCTCTGCGTATTTCAAAGAACACATCTCGGATGCTTGGCAGGGGCTTCATTCCCAATATACGTCCTCGGACCTCATCAAGGTTTTTGTTAAGTCCCATTAAGAACTTGAATATCATTTTTTTTTCAATAATTTCCTTCAATTTCTTTGCATCGACTGGACAACTATATTAATGTTCTTCAAATGAGTCCAGTTGTTGCCAATGACAGGCGAGGATGTTGTAGTATTGGGTGACTGAAATATCACCCTATCTAAGGTCATAGAGAGTGAACTCAATTTCAAAGATTTCATATGTGTTTTCTTTACTGGAATAGAATTCTTTTGCTACTTCATATATTTCATGTGCCGTGCTATAAAAGCAAGAAATTCCCACTTATTTCGTTAGTCATTGAATTTACCAACCATGACATGACCATGTTGTTTTCGATCTTCCAATTTTTGAATCTTGGATCGTCAGCCTTTGGAGAGGCAAGTTTTCTAGTTAGATACTCATCTTTCCCTTTTCTGTAGATATACATTATAACGGATTGTGACAATGGAAGGTAGTTATTTCCATTCAACTTGTGTCTAGTAATGAGAAAGGTGATGCTATCTGGCCCGCCAAGGTTGCCAGTCGCAGTGACTTCAGATCTTGAAGTCACTTCTGATGATGATGAGGTTTGTTCCTTAGTAGCCATTGCGTACATGGTCATCAGAGAAAGTTGTAGAAGTTTAGAGAAGTGCTCTGATACTATGTGAAAATTGAGAATATATATTTTCTCATTATTTCTCATCGAAGTGTACACAAATAAATAGAAGAAAAAAAACAGAGATAAACTCTCCTCAAATTAAGGAGATAAGATATAAATCGGATAAGGATAACCATATCTCTTTATTCTAGGAAACTAATTAAACTAAAACATAGCAAACTAATCCCTAAAGATCAACAAAATCTAATCTCTAAAAAATAGCAAATAGATTATGGCAATTCATATTTATAAAACTCCTATAAGTTGTTATGGGCTTATTTTCATAAATTAAAAATTTAAGCTTATGAAAAAAAAATTTGTGAAAACTAAAAATACCATAAGTACTAGTTATTTTTATAATAATTTTTAATAAAATTAACTTAGAAATTGACACAATTCATAACATATCTCTCAAATATTTGATATTTATATTTTAAAGGATTTATAAAAAATATTTCTTAAAGTATTTATTTAAATATTATTTAACTTATTTTAAATAAATTTTATGATAATAAAATTTATTAAATAAATTATACTTTAATAAATATTTATATAAACTATTTATTTAAATGATACTAAAACTAATCTACATTGGTTAGCTTTTTCACGTGAATGTGATCACATAATAATAATAATAATAATTGTAATTTGATAGAAGCCCAGTTCCTCCCCCCTTCCCTTCTCAGCTCCTCGTTAGTTCCTACTCCACCTGCTAAAGAGAAGCGAGAAAGATAAAAAGGCAAAAAGGAAAATGTGACGTTGAAAAAGGAAATTCAAATAGCACGTGTTCATGGTGTCGTAGCAGCACGTGTGTAGGATGCGCCACGTGTACACCTCGTTTGGTTCATGCTCTCCCTCTTTCTTTCGAAAACCCTTCAATCGAACCACAATCAATTCAATTCCTCTTTCTCTGTTTCTTCTCACAAAAACCAATTACAACCTTCTCTCTCTCTCTCTCCTTTCTCTTATTCACACCCCAATCTCCGTTTATCACCGTCAACGACAGCGGCGCGTTTGGCCTCTTATTCACACCACAATCTCCGCCGTCGATCTCCGTTTATCACCGTCAACGATATCGGCGTGTTTGGCTGGGTTGAAATTCACCAGTTCATCATCGATCCCCGTATGCTTCCAACCATTTTTCTAATAAAAAAAATTCTTTGTTTTCTTTTTGCATTCTCAAATCTTTATTTATTGAATTTTTAGGTTTAAAAAATTTGCCAGAATTTGAAGGGAATATTGTAGAGAGAGATGAGTTCTCGGACAGGGAGGGGGAGTAGTGTGAGAAGTTACCGGCGGCGGAATACAACTTTGGACTTAGACCTTAACCGTGTCCCACCCAGTGAGAACAGGGAGCAGGTTTTGCAACCTACCACGATTGATGTGGAGGCAATTGATGATGACGTTGTTGAATCTTCACCTAGGGCTTTTGCTGAGGTTTACCTACATACCTACCTGCCTTACCATTCTATATGTTTTTCTTTTTTTTTTTTGCTTTTTTTGATTAGATGTCTTTACTGGAAACTAATCTTCTTTGTTTTTCTGTTTTTTTATATTTTATTTTATTTTTATCGTCTAGGCTAAAACCAATTCGAGAAGAAATCGTGGGAGGACTATAGTTGATGTGGATTTAGGTAACATCTTATTATTCCTTGTTTAGAAGCATCGTGAAATATTTGTGTTTTACTTTTGTGATGAATTTTTTATAATTACTTTTGTTGATATATTCACTTTTTTGCATTTAATTTTTAATTCTTTAACTTCGGTTATCTTTATATGTCCCTTATTTCTAATCTTTATATATGCATCTGGGTAGTTTGATGAGTTTGAATTATTATTACCATTTCATTATAAAATTCACTCAATATTTGGTCTGCTGACTCTACTCTTTGTAGTGCACTATGCTTTTTATTTTTCTCACTGTGTTGTTTTGGTGACCAAAATTGTGTTTTTGAAAGAAGACAACAATTTTCAGGTAAGGTAGCTTTATAAACAGTAGACTTGCCTCATCAAAAAACTAATTATCATTCACTAAGTTTTTTGGTTGAATTCATCACAAGGTCAGTTCTAAATTTTAATAACTAGCTTTGTTCCCAATGAAGCAAAACATTTTGTCTTTTGGATTTGAAGCTCTTGTCAATCTTTTAATTTATGGGAATATTCTTATTTTAGGAAAGATGAGTATGTTAGTTTTTTTTAGGATTTCACTTCCTTATTGTTGTTTTGGATTTTAAGGTGATGGATATTGTATGTTATAATCTACATTTTTAATAGTTTTGACAAAAGGTTATGCTATAGTTGAACCTGAGAATTTAGCCAATGAAGGTTTCTAGATGGATTGAGAACAAAATGAATGAAGTGAATATCTTTTCAATGTTGGTTTGAACTTTGAAGTTGACAAATATTGTGATTCAACAATTTGCACGTGACCTGAAGTAATTCACTTTAGTTTTCAATTCATTTGTCTTAACTCGTAAGTTGATAATATGGGTTGTTATCTGTGAGACATGGGCTGAGCCAACCTTAGAATTAACACAGAGAAGCCAGTTGTGACCTTAAATTTTTTATGACCAGGTTGGCTTGCTGTAAGTGGATTGCAAGATGCTTTTTGTAACGTGCCATAGATACTTGAAACATGATAGGAACCTTGTTTACTGATAAGAAAATGGAGCCAAGCTCCTTGCACCAGAGGATAATTCTCTGGAAATTACAACAGAAACAGAAAAAAGGACGAAATAGAAAAGATAGCCCAAGCTTTCAAGAGGCTTGGTGTCTCCCGCGCCAAACCTTTCCTCACCCAGTAATTTCCTGCCCCTCCCTTCCCATCCTTCCTTCTTTATATTGTTGCTCACTAACAGCTCTCCCTCATGTCACGCACCCTCCCAACAGTCCAGCTGCCAAGTGGGCAGTTGGTTACAAGGCACATTCCCTTTTATACCGCTCTAATATACCCCTTTAACTGCTGTCCTGACAATACTTCCTCCTAAAAGATTCACATTGTCCTCAAGGTGAAGGCCTAGAAAACAGCCCGTGGAAGGGCTTACCCCTGGATCCCACTGCTTCGAAACATATGAGTAGGGCTGTCAAACGGGCCGGCCCGGCCCGTTTAGGCCCGCCCGCGACGGGCCGCGGGTTAAACGGGCCGGGCCAAAATTGCTCGCGTTTAAACGGGTTGTAAATTAGTCAAACTGACTCGCCTCGCATCAACTCGCGGGCCTAAACGGGCAGGCCTGCAAAACTTTTTTTTTTTTTTAACTTTTAAACTTTGAAATAAATTTAAATTTAATAAAAATTTTAATTTAATAATCTCAAATTAAATATTACATTATATAGACATAGTATTTAATACTTTAATCTCATTTAAAGGGTTAAGGGATAATTTAAACAAATAAATAATATAAATTTATGGAGTTTGACGAATGTGTTTGTGTATAAGTTGTGTCATTACTAGTATGTACAATACATACATTTTGTATTTTTGTTTGTGAAAATGCTATTTAATTAACTTTTAAATTTTTAAATTGAAATTTTTTCTTTGGATACAAATAAATTGAGATTTAAAACAAAAAAAAAAGTTATGCGGGCGGCCCGCGGGCCCCGGCGGGTTGGCCCGTTTATCTCGCGGTTAAACGGGCCGATCCAAAATTACCCGCGTTTTTACGGGTCACTAATTTTGAAACCTGACTCGCATAATTTATGCGGGTAAACGGGCCGGCCCGACGAGTTTGACCCGTTTTGACGGCCCTACATATGAGCCCATTTGTACATGAAAACTGGACCAGCATTATTCCCTTCTGATATTGAAAGGCCCATTTCTCCTTTACAACATATTGGGCTTGGTCCATTTCAGAATATGGCTCAAGCAAATATCCTCTGCACTTTGCCATAGCTTCCTTATTGCAATAAAACAATACCCACACTGGTTTCGCGCAAGCATGGACCGAAACCTTTGTCGTGCATCCTCTTCGACCCCAACGTTTGCCCACCACCACGAAACACCAAAGCAATGTTGCAGGTCTGCAACCGCTCTGTTGCAGAGCCCCAAGTTTCTGCAATTCCTCTGACGTAGCAGCAGCTACAGTGCAAGTACCACTGCTCGGCAAGTCTGGCGGAGGAAGCTCCGTTAGCATATTTAAGACCCATAGTTTCATCCCTATTGTGGACCCATCTCCCTCAGAAATCGAGCTTGTTCTCACTGGTTCGGCCGGCGACGATAGATCATCCAGCTTGCCATCAACTTTTTCCTCTGACTCAATCATTCCCTTGTTACCCAGAAAATGGCTTTCGTAAGTTCTGTCTTGCATCATTTTGTTCCCGTCGAATTCTAATTCTGCCTCCGCCACTTTGCTGTCATCTTCTTTGCCCTTTGTCTTTTCATCTTTGTCTCTGTTTTCTTGCTGGAAATCAAATGAACCTTGAGCCGGCGGCTGCTCTGCCTCCAGTTCCGGCTCCTCTTCCTAGTATGATATCGGCAAAATATTCCGGTATTCCGGCTTAAAATGCCAAAGGAACGCAACTGAGAACGGTCGCCAATTCACCTGTGTATGACACAATTCCACCAGAGCCACCATTTGAAAGCACGACCTCTCATTGCATTCATAGCCTTCGTCAACTTCTCCTCCTCTGATGTTCCATTCACATCGAAATGTTCCTCAATGCAAAGCACCCACCAATAGGCGTCTTCTTCCCCATCAAATGCTCGAAACTCCATCTTCGGCATGATGTACCACAGCTCCAAGATCAGAGCTCTGATACCAATTGATAGGAACCTTGTTTACTGATAAGAAAATGGAGCCAAGCTCCTTGCACCAGAGGATAATTCTCTGGAAATTACAACAGAAACAGAAAAAAGAACGAAAGAAAAAAGATAGCCCAAGCTTTCTAGAGGCTTGGTGTCTCCCGCTCCAAACCTTTCCTCACCCAGTAATTTCCTGCCCCCTCCCTTCCCATCCTTCCTTCTTTATATTGTTGCTCACTAACAGCTCTCCCTCATGTCATGCACCCTCCCAACAGTCCAGCTGCCAAGTGGGCAGTTGGTTACAAGGCACATTCCCTATTATACCCCTGTAACTGCTGGCCTAACAGAACACTGCACCTCTATTTGAAACATTACCTGCGTCGTGACTTGTGTCCCAGATCATGGTGCTTTCATGTTGAACTTTAAATTAGAAACAAAGATTGTGTAGTGTGTGTCCTTATGCATTCTTTTTCTTTTTCTGTTGGATGTGAGTTGATAGGATCCCAAAAGTGTTTCTGATATGATATTATGAAAAATTTCCCTTCCCAAAGTTTCTGATAGATGGGGGGACTTTGTGTGCTTCTTACTTGTTTACTCAAGTTGTCTATTCCTGATATGGTCTTTAGTATTATTGCTGCCGTTAACGTATCTGTCATTCATGATTATTGCAGAAGATCGGACTAGGGTAACCAATAATAATTGCAACAAACGCAGAAGAGATTCCCCAAACCAAACAGTTATTAATTATGATCTTTATATAAATTTGGAAGGCAGTAGCAGTTCTATGGTAATAAAATCCCTTGCTACATGTCATATTGTTTTATGTACTGTGGTTCTTTTTCCTTTGCTTTGCTAAATGAATTAGCTGTCAGATATGTACTGTATTAATGTGTGGCCTTGTTTTATATTTGTTTTTTATGTGTAAATTTTATTATTACCTGTTTCTCATTTGTTTTTCATTTATTTTTGGGATAGACGGACATACTGTATAATTAAGTTGAAATGGCTGCATCAGAACCTGTAGTTGAGATTGCTTTGACTTATAACATAGTTGTATGTTATTAGTTCTGGGATTAAGTTATACCCTTTTTAACCTTTTTTTGGGGGTCCTAAGGAGCTAGGCAATATTGGATGGGGATGGGGGAATTGAGCCCGCATCCCTGACCTTTGGTGGGGACTCTGGCTGTCACTAAGCCAAAACTGAAGTGACATACCAATTTTAACATATCATAGTGATAACAGATTTTATAGTTGGATGGTTCATTGAAACGTTTTTAACTTGCGTGTAATGGAACTGATGCAAACTCTGTAGTTTGAGGTTGCTGCATGCTTTCATAAGTGTTGTTGGTACAGCAGTTCATTATTTCATCGTAACTGGATTTTTGCCATCCTTTTAATGTGTTGTTGGAACCTAGAGAATCAAGATATGCCAATGCTTTTCACTATGTCCTAGTTTTCATGTCTCTCTGTTTATTATCCTCATCCTTTGTGCTGCACTGCTTGAAAACTACCATTTTTCCAAGTAATTTATGATTAATAATATTTTACCTCGTCCTAGGAGATATCTATTTCTAGCCTATATTGAATGTAAATTTTATCAGTCATTGATTTTAGCACTGCCTCAAACAAATAAAGAACTTATAGTAGATTGTGAAGGTTTACTGGAGCTTAAATTGCTGACTTGAATATTCCTTTTGCAGAAGGTAAATGTTAGTAAGCCTCCTGAACCTCCAAAAGAGCCTGTCTTCAACTGTCCAATATGTATGGGGCCTTTGATAGAAGAAATGTCGACAAGGTGTGGTCATATTTTTTGCAAGAAATGCATTAGAGCTGCAATAACTGCACAGGGTAAATGCCCTACCTGTAGAAAAAAGGTTACTGTGAGAGAGCTTATAAGGGTGTTTCTCCCATCAACTAGTTGAAGGTATGGCCAAAATCACAGATTATATAAATAAGTTGGCTGAATCTTGACTTCGTAGATGTAATAAGTAGTAGGTCTAGAAAAGTCCACCATTACTTTCCAGTTAACTTTTGGCAACTAGTGGATTTTTTTGTGGAATTTAAGTAAACACAACTTAGCGTTTTCTTTGCTAATACCAGAAAAATGGACACACATACTTGTGTGCACTCAATTAAGGGGGTGCAGAGAAAAAATGAGATATTATAGTCAAAAGAAAAGGTGCTGAAGATATCAAAGGAGGAATGGAGGAAAAGAAGGGAAATATTGCAAGAAAATGGGGTGTAATTATTTGAAATGTTTGTTTTAATTTTATATTTGCATTTTATAATCATTTAATTCCCTGATTGGAAGATTGAGATAATCATTACTTCTAAACTTATTGATCTGCATCTTGACTGGTCGGAGAATTACCTTCAATGACGATGCACCATTGAGCGTTATTTAAAGAGTGTTGACAAGCTGAATCATCTTGTTGATGTGGCTCCCAGTGAAAAGGATGTTGAGGCTTGGCAGCATCAGCTTCTTGAGGTTTATAAGCTGTATAATCAAATTGAGAAAACGGTGCCTAAATCCGTGTGGGATGCAACTAATCATTTGGGCACTATTCGAGATTTGATGAAACTACATTGAATTCATGTATGGTAGCAAACAGGATCTGAGTCGTGTATATCCTGATACAAAATGTTTACCGCGCTACTCAAAAAGGCTGCTCTCTTTTTGAATATTATATGGAAGTCAAGAAGGTGTTTGAAGAGAAGTGCACAATGTTTCCTATTACTAGTGATGTGTAGAAAATGCAAGAATAGGAAGTCCCAAGTTGTCCAATGTTTCTTGGCTGGTTTGGATTCACTGTATGAGGTTGTCCGTACTCGGCTTCTTCTGGGCACTGAGCTTCCTACCTCCTTGAGTGACATGTATGTTCAACTCCTTTGGGTCAACAAGGATGTCACTAGTGATGACCCTTGCAGTTTTGAATCCTTTGCTTTGGTGAGTAATGCCTCAGGATCCCGAGGTGGCCAGGGGGGTATAAGGGGAGTTGTGGTACTAGTGGGTCTGGTCACGGAAATAATCAATCGCCTACTTGTTTTGGTTATGGTGAGTTTGGTCATATTCAAAGGTTTTTCCCCAAGGTTATTGGCACATCCTCACAGACATTTGGTATTCGTGCTACTCATGAGGCTGCCTAGGATGGTTTATTTCCTACCCCTCTGGCGTTATGTTTCCCGTTACCTACTCCATCCCTACCAAGCCACAGGTGACCTTATCTGCAGATGAGTGTTCTCATCTTACTCATCTACTTTAGTCCCAACCTTTGCTACTGCTACCCGAGTCCAAGCAGGTAATCTTACAGCTTGTCTTTTTACCACCTCTTGCCACTAGATCATTGATTTAGGAGCGATAGACCATATGGCTGGTGATATAGGTTTTCTTTCATCGTTGACTTCTTCCACGTAACTACCTAGTGTCATGTTAGCCGATGGTTCTACTACTACCGTTAGTGGCAATGGTATTGCTCACCCCCCTGAGTCTCTGACTTTGTCTTCAATCTTGTGTTTACTTAATTTTTCTTTTAATTTGTTATCTATCAGTAAACTTACTCATTCCCTTAACTGTGTTATTCATTTTTATCCTTCTCATTAGGTCTTTCAAGATCTTGGGACAACGTAGACTATTGGTAGGGGTTGTGAGTCTGATGGCTTATACATCTTGGATATCTCGTAGTCTGTGCCATGCTTTGTTGCTTGTATTGGTGCTCGTGACCCTTTCGTTGTTGAGCTTCACTCTCGTTTTGGTCATCTGTCTTTAGCAACCTTACAGAAATTGTGTCCATTTTTACATCTTTGTCCCACTTAGAATGTGAGTCATGTTAGTGTTTCAAACATCATAGGTTGCCGTATTTACCTAGGATCAATAAGCAGGTTGTGTCCCTTTAGAGTTAGTCCACTCTAATGTTTGGGGTTCATGTTCTATTTCTTCAACACTCGGTTTTAAATATTTTATTACACTTGTTGATTATTCTCGAGTAACTTGGCGTTACTTTATATAAAACATTGTTTTGAACTATTCTCTATTTTTTCTTCCTTTTGTATTGAGGTTAAAACACAACTTGGGTGTCCCATTTGTATCTTGCTCAGTGACAACACTGAAGAATATTTATCTATATTACCTTATCTACTTTTCTTTCACAGTAGGGTATCATTCATCAATCCTCCTACATTGTCAACAAAATGGGGTATCATTTGCTTGGGACTGCTCGAGCCTTGTTATTTAACATGCATGTTTCTAAGGTTTTTTGGTTTGAAGTTGTGGCAACTGTATGTTACTTGATTAATCGCTTGCCTTCCTCCATCCTAAATGATGATATTCCTTATTTCGTCTTGTTTCCTTCCCGCCTCTTGTTTCCCCTACCTCCTCATATTTTTGGCAGTACTTGTTTTGTTCAAGATGTTTGCCTTCATCTTACTAAACTTGATCCTCACTCACTGAAATGCATATTCCTTGGTTACTCTCACTATCAGAGTGGATAACAATGTTTTTCTCCTACTTTGGGTGAGTTCTTAGAATGTTACCTTCTTTGAATACACTTTTTTTGATGTCCCTCAAGATTCTCCTATTCCTGTTGAGTCTGAGTCTGATTTTCTTGTTTATGTCGAGTCCTATGCATCTTCTGTTTCACCTTTGTTGTTCCCGCTTGCCTTCCTATCACACAGGTCTATACAAGTTGTGTACAGGAATGAAATGTGGCACCCATTGCTTCCACTTGTTGCTTCATACATGTTTCTACATATCTTTCGTATAATGCCTTACGACTCTCTTCCTAGTTTTTTGTTTCCTCTTTGGGTCACCCTGGCTAGCGTGCTGGTATAGAGGATGAGATGCACGCTCTTGAGTAGAATCATACATGGGATCTAGTTTCTTTGCATGTTGGTTTCATGTGCCATTGATTCCAAATGGCCTTTGCTATTAAAATGAATCTTGATGGTTCTGTGGCTCTCTTGAAAGCTCGGTTGGGAGCTAAAGGGTATGCATAAACCTATGGGATTGACGATAGCGAGACTTTCTCTTTAGTGGCAAAACTCACCTTTGTTTGTCTGCTTGTTTCCCTTGTGGCAACTCATCATTGGTCCCTTCATCCATTGGATACGGAGAATGCCTTCATCCATTTCGACCTACATGAGGAGGTATATTTGAGGCAACCTCCCAGGTATGTTGCTTAGGGGAGTCTAGCTAGGTTTGCAAATCACACAAATCTTTGTATGGGTTGAAACAAAACAATCACCCCAAAGCCTGTTTTGGGCAGTTTAGTATAATCATGGTTGTCAAACTCGCGAGTTTACATAAACTCGTGAAAGCTCCGCAAACTCGACTCGTAAACTCATAAGAGTTTAGTTACTTCAATAAGAATACTTTTTAAAAAAAAATTATAGGCATAAACATAATAAAATAACATATCCATAATTAACATTTAATATTCTAATTTAATAATAAAGCAAACAAAAGTAATAAGATATGATAATACAAATTAAAATTATACACATGAGCAAATCAAAAGTTTTAAAAGTAGCAACTTTGTTGCTTGGGCACCTGAACTAGTTTCAGACATTCTAAAATGAGAGGAGCAAAAATAAAAAAATAAAGACAAACACACAAAGCTAAATACCTAGCAAAATGGAGAAAGGAAAACACAAATCAGAGAAGGGAAGAACCAAGTATGCCCAACACGCAGTTGAACAAAAAGTGGAGAGAAGACACAAACGCAGCTCAGTAGTACCACCAACATGCAGACGCACCACCATGCGGCTTAACAACAGTCGCGGCTGAGTAGTAGATGTGATGAGAAGAACAGTCAGACGCACGCGGCTGAGTGCAGTGGTGGAAAGTTGAAGTGCAGCAACCAGACGCTTTTTTGAATTGCGTCTGCATCTGCGGAGGAAGGGAAGAACTGCAATTTCGAACCTAGAGGATGGAAATCTATAGCGTTTTCATCTTCCAGTTGTTGTGCGCTTTGAGCTAGCAACAAAAACGGTGATTCTTGGGCATTTTTAAGACAAATATTCGAACTCGCTAACTCAAAACTGAACTCCCGAGTTTACACCGAGTTCATTGAGTTCACCTAGGGCGAGTTTTGAAGTGATTTGGCTCGATTTTGGAAGTGAGCTCATAAACTTGTTATGACGTAAACTCATAAAACTCGAGTTTGATAATCTTGAGTATAGCGATGACTGAATTTGGCTTGCAGAGGAGTGCATATGACCATTCAATGTTTTACCGACAGACTAGATCTGGGTGCATTCTTCTGGTGGTGTATGTTGATGATATTGTGATAATTGGCAATGATAGTTTGGGTCTTGACACTCTTAAAACTTCATAATCAATATCAAACAAAAGACATGGGGGAGATGAAATACTTTCTTGGGATCGCAGTGTATAGAAGCAAGAAGGGAATTTTCCTTTCTCAGAAAAAGCATGTACTAGGCTTGCTAACAGATACTAGATTTATAGTGTGTAAACCTTCTGATAATCCTATGATAGCTAATGTGAAGTTGAATAATGAAGATGGAGGTTTGTTAGAAGAGACTGAGAGATATAGGAGAGTTGCGGGAAAACTGAACTACCTCCTTGTGACACAACCAGACATTACCCTCTCAATAAGTGTAGATAGTCAGTTCATGTCATCACCCAAAACTACCCATTGGGATGCAGTTGTTCATATTCTGAAGTATCTTAAGGGAGCACCAGGTTGTAGGTTTGTAGGGTTGTCTATCAAGATCAAGGTCATTGCAAAGTGGAGGGATTCTCTGATGTAGACAAGATCACTAGTTGATAGGAGGTCCACAGCTAGTTATTGTATCTTTGTTGGTGATTGTTGAAAACAGAATATTATTAGCTGTGTAATGAGTGTGTGCTGTGCTGTGTGTAATGAGTGTGTTAGGTGTAGTGTGTGTGTAATGAGTGTGTTAGGTGTAGTGTGTGTGTAATGAGTGTGTTAGATAATGAGTGTGTTTAAGATAATATATATTATCTTATGTAAATTATCTATATATACATTCTTCAGCTGAGTGAAGAAACTCAAGCATTCTATTCACAATTCTTATTCTTATTCACAATTCTTATTCTTAATTCTTCAATATGGTATCAAGAGCCTCGATCAACTCTTGAATTTTTTCTCCAAGAAGGTCTCTGCTACTGGTCCAGCAGAGACCTCTGTCCAAGTCACTCACTCACTGCTTCTGGTCCGCATCACAGCAGAGTCGCCCCACTATCACCCATTCTGGTTCCCAAACACCACAGCCCCTTCACGCACTAAGTGTCAGACCATATACCCACCATACACCGACACCAGAAACCATCCCAGAAGCCTCTGACCGGCCACCCACCGGAACCCCGTCGCCGGAAACCGCACCACGCGCTTCCATGCGCTCTTTCTTTGTTGGCGCGTGAGATCCACGGTCCTCCACGCGCACCACTTGCCGGCGCGTGAGGTACACGCGCCGCCTACTGCTGCCGAAAAATTTTTCCGACAACCCAGATCTGGTCACAAAGGAGATCCTCACTGTTCACTCAACAAATCTTAATCCAACGCTTTCGGATCTGCCACTCTTCTTCTTCCTCTGCAATTTTGCTACCAAATACTACCAACCCACACCACAATCAGGCTTTTGGGTTCTGCCTGAAGTGGCTTTCGGCCATTGTTGCGGGCTCCGGTCTTGGGCTTCTTTATTGCTTCTCTACACCCAATTACGAGTTTGATTATGGCTATGCTTTGTTAAACAGTCCCTGTCACCTGGGTTCAAGTTAATTTCTGATCTGATTATTCTAAAAAAAAAAAAAATGGCCTCCAATTCTCAAAGAAATGGTGACCCTGCCTTCTCTTTCTCTGGCACACCAACAATTACTTTAGAAAAATTGAGTGCTAAAAATTATTTAGCATGGTCTGCCTCTGTAGAACTTTGGTTTCTTGGTCAAGGATTCCATGAACATCTCGAAAAAGCCTCCGATGATATTTCAGAAGACAAACGCGACCAATGGAAGAAGCTTGATTATCAACTGTGTGCTCTCTTGTGGCAATCTGTTGAACCAACCATATTGACAAACTTCAGAGCTTTCAAAACTTGTCACACCTTCTGGAAAAAGGCTCAAAATGTCTTTGCAAATGACATTCAACAAATGTATGATGCTGCACAAAAATTAGCCACTCTCAAACAAGTTGATCATAACATGGTTGCATATGTCTCGAAAGCCCAATCTGCGGTGGAGGAGTTAAAATTATCTTTGGAAGTCGATAAGCTCGAAGACATAAAGAAGAAACTTGATAATCTATATATGGTGTTAATTCCACGAGGAATGCATCCAGATTTTGATCATGTTCGCTATCAAGTCTTAACTGGTCAAGAAGTTCCTTCATTAGAGAATTTAATCACTCGACTACTTCGGGTCCCCTCATCTATAGGAGGCAATTCAGTTAACACTATTGAAACTTCTGCAATGATTTCTAATCGATGAGGACGAGGAGGTCATGGAAACCGAGGAGGCAGAGGTGGGAAAGGAGGCCGTCCTCAATGTTCTTATTGCAAAAGAATGGGCCACACACAAGACACTTGCTATTCTATTCACGGATTTCCCAGAAAATTTGTGAATATTTCAAAGTCTGAAACATCTGAGATGAAGTTTTCTGAAGCCGAATATCAAGAGTATCTCCGGCTAAAAGCTGCCAAGGAACCTCAAATCTCCTCATCTATAGGTGCTGATAACTCTGCTGCTTGCATTTCCCAATCTGGTAATGATCAAAATCCATGGATAATTGATTCCGGTGCCTCTGATCACATTACTGGTAATAGTTCTTTATTTTCATCCATCTCCTCTCCAAATATTCCTCATTTCATTACTTTAGCTGATGGCTCTCAAGTTACAGCAAAAGGAATCGGTCATGTATCACCCACTTCTTCTTTGTCTTTATCCTCTGTTTTGTTTATCCCCAATTGTCCTTTCAATTTAATTTTTATAAGCCAGCTTACTTGTTCTCATAATTACTCAGTAACATTTGATGCTAACTCATTTGTTATACAGGGAGCATTAGTGCGAATTCGGACGATTGGCGTAGGACATGAATCTAATGGTCTGTACTATCTCAAGCCTGATTCTTCTTGGATTTGTAGTGTTGCCGCGTCACCAAAACTCCTTCATGAACGTTTGATGGTCCCAGGTCTTGAAAAAATAAAATCCTTCAACTGTGAGTCATGTCAATTAGGAAAACATGTTCGTTCTTCTTTTAGGCATGCTGCCAGTCATGTTGATTCCCTTTTTTCAGTTATTCATTCAGATATATGGGGTCCTAGTCGTGTGTCTTCTTTGGGTTATAGATATTTTATCACCTTCATTGATGAATTTTCTCGATGTACTTGGGTTTTCCTAATGAAAGACCGATATGAAATTGTGTCCATCATCACTTCTTTTGTCAATGAAATTAAAACTCAATTTGGAAAAACAATTAAAGTGCTTAGAAGTGATAATGCAAAAGAATACTTTTCTTCAGCAATTTCTTCTTTTTTGTCATCACAAGGTATTCTGCATCAGTCTTCGTGTCCTCATACTCCTCAACAGAATGGTATAGCCGAAAGGAAAAATAGACATCTTGTTGAGGCGCTCGTACATTATTACTTCATGCTAATGTACACATGCGTCATTAGGGAGACGCAATTTTGACAGCCTGTTTTTTAATAAATCGGATGCCCTCTTCCTCCATTGAAAATAAAATACCACATTCTATTTTATTTCCCAAAGAACCATTGTTTCATATTGCTCCACGTATTTTTGGATGCACTTGTTTTGTTCATGATATGTCTCCAGGTCTTGATAAACTTTCTGCTAGAGCCATCAAATGTGTCTTTCTTGGATATTCCAGACTACAGAAAGGTTATCGATGTTACTCTCCTATTCACAATCGTTACTACATCTCTGCAGATGTAACATTCTTTTAAGAAAAGTTATATTTTTCAACTTCCACAGTTGAGTCAAAAACTCTTCAAGAAGTTTTTCCTATTCCCTATCTTGGTCCATCACCTCCTTTGCAAGAATCAGGGTCAATCATAGAGTCTACAGATATTCCTGAAAATCTTCCACCTGAGCAGCCACAAAGACCACTCATCACATACCAACGACGTCCACAAATTCCCAATACCGAATTGGAAGGCACTATAAGACCAGCTGAATCATGTCCTACTCCAGCAGACAACCCGGCTACGGACCTACCTGAAGAAAATCTTGCCTAGCCCATTGCTCTTAGGAAAGGTATTCGGTCCACACGAAATCCTCATCCTATTTATAACTTTTTAAGTTATCATCGTCTTTCTCCTTCTTTTTACTCCTTTGTGTCCTCTTTATCTTCTGTCTCTATTCCTAAAAATCTTTGTGAAGCACTTGATCATCCAGGATGGCGACAAGCCATGATTGATGAAATGCAGGCTTTGGAGCATAATGGTACTTGGGAGTTAGTTCCTCTTCCTCCAGGAAAGAAACCTGTCGGCTGTCGGTGGGTATATACTGTTAAAGTAGGGGCCAATGGACAGATTGATCGTCTCAAAGTCAGATTGGTTGCAAAAGGTTATACCCAGATTTATGGTCTTGACTATGAAGATACTTTTTCCCCTGGGGCCAAAATTGCTTCTGTTCGCCTTTTTCTTGCCATAGCTGCCATCAACCATTGGCTATTATATCAGTTGGATATTAAAAATGCATTCCTACATAGAGAATTAGAAGAGGAGATCTATATGGAGCAACCACCTGGATTTGTTGCTCAGGGGGAGTCTGGGTTGGTTTGCAAATTGCAACGATCTCTTTATGGACTCAAATAATCTCCACGAGCTTGGTTTGGAAAATTTAGCTCTGTTGTTCAGGCTTTTGGAATGAAACGTAGTGAAGCAGACCATTCAGTTTTTTATTGCCATACCTCTCCAGGTAGATGTGTTTACTTGGTAGTATATGTGGATGATATAGTCATTATTGGAAAGACCACAATTCAACAATACACACACACTCAAAGTAATAGAGTAGACACGAGAATTTACGTGGTTTGGGAAATCCCTTACGTCCACGGAGCTACTGCAATATTTTCACTATGAAATACACACTGTGTTTACAAACACTCTCCGCTCACAACACCACAACCCAAATATGTTTACTTGGGCTTTCTCTCTTTCTCACCCTATTTTCTCTCCTCTTTCTAGCAAATATAGTTTCTTGCTTTGGATGATATTACAAATGAGGGGAAGGGGGTTTATATAGGCTTTAGAAAAAATGGTTGGTGAATTTTAGGTGAGTATTAGGCAATGGCCACCAACTAATTTTTGACCCAAAAATGGTTGGTGGCCTTATTTCCTTGACTAACAATCTCCCACTTGAAGACTGATTTCAATCTGTCTTCACACCTCGATTAATGCAGTAGCTCTTTTTGATCTTGTTATTCTTGAAGACCAACTGAAGTTGCACACAACTCCAGTTTCTCTGCTGTGATGGGTTTAGTCGACATATCAGCTGGATTCTTACTACATTCTATCTTTACAAGATTCAAAACTTCATCATCTAACAATGACCGAATGAAGTGGTAGCATAGACCAATATGCTTGGTCCTATAATGAAAAGCCGAATTCCTCGCCAAGTGTATTGCACTCTGACTATCACTGTACAACACATTCATTCCCTGATTTAATCCCAGCTCAGCTACTATACCCTGTAGTCATATCATCTCTTTACAAAGCTTACATCATGACCATATACTCAGCTTCTGTTGTGGATAACGTCACAATCTTCTGTAATTGCGAGACCCAGCTGACAGCTGTATCGCCTAGTGTAAATACATATCCAGTAGTGCTCCTTCTGTGATCTATCTCACCAGCAAAGTCTGCATCTACATAACCCTGTAATTTCAGATCACTCTTTCTGAATGTTAGGCACTTCTCTGTAGTGCCCTGTAGATATCTCAATATCCACTTCACTGCTTCCCAGTCCTGCTTGCTTGGGTTAGACATGTATCTGCTTACAGCTCCCACTGCATGGGTAATGTCTGGTCAAAAATTGTTAGTCAAGGAAATAAGGCCACTAACCATTTTTGGGTCAAAAATTGGTTGGTGGTCATTGCCTAATACTCACCTAAAATCCACCAACCATTTTTTCTAAAGCCTATATAAACCCCCTTCCCCTCATTTGTAATATCATCCAAAGCAAGAAGCTATACTTGCTAGAGAGAGAAGAGAGAAAATAGGGTGAGAAAGAGAGAAAGCCCAAGTAAGCATATTTGGGTTGTGGTGTTGTGAGCAGAGAGTGTTTGTAAACACAGTGTGTATTTCATAGTGAAAATATTGCAGTAGTTCCGTGGACGTAGGGGATTTCCCGAACCACGTAAATTCTCGTGTCTACTCTATTACTTTGAGTGTGTGTGTATTGTTGTTGAATTGTGGTCCTTCCGATAATTTTTTATCTCCAACAATTGGTATCAGAGCTAGGTTCTTGGTTATCCGGGCAATATTCTCTTGAAAAATCTTAGTATGCTCTGTGGATGCGGTAGCGTCTGATCTTCCACATTAGAAAAGATTTGTCTTTGAGTTATTGGTCAAGGTACCAGTTTTGGAAATAAGTATAGGTAGTGTGAAAGTGCATGTTTAGGAAAGGTTCTATCTAAGAAAGACTTGGTACTTAAGCGTGTCCTTTGTGACCCACCTCTCTTTCCTGGGAATTTTTCTTGATGGTATTGTTCATAACTATAGATACTATTCCAGTATACAGTGGTACTATTCACGTATACGGCACTATTCACAGGTGGTGAATTTGTGTGATTCTAGTGGGAGCAATGGCATCCGAGAAGGATTTATACAAGATTGAGAAATTAAATGGTACGAATTTCAGTTTCTGGAAAATGCAGATGGAAGATTATCTGTACCAGAAAGACTTGTACTTGCCACTAGCAGAAAAACCGGCAACCATGAAGGACGAGGAATGGAAGGTGCTTGACCGCAAGGCCTTGGGCGCAGTTCGTCTCAGTTTAACGAGATCAGTCGCATTCAACGTAAAAGATCAAGACACAACAGCAAAGCTTATCAAGGCTCTCTCCAATATGTATGAGCAGCCCTCTGCAGCCCATAAGGTGTTTCTAATCAAGAAGCTGTTTAATTTGAAGATGTCAGAAAACAGCAATTTTAGAGAACACAAACACATTCAATGAGATTAAGGATCAACTGAAATCGGTGGAAATGACTTTCACTGATGAAATTGAAGCCAGTGCCATTCTCAGTACGTTGCATGAAAGTTGGCAATCTACTGTACAGTCAATTAGTGCTTCTTTTGGGAAAAGTAAAATGGTATTCTCAGAAGCCGTCGACATGATTCTCTCGGGTGAGAGCCGAGTATACTAGCCAGCTAGACTACAACGGAACCAATTATCCAGATTTTAATCATGTTCGCGATCAAGTCTTAACTGGTCAAGAAGTTCCTTCATTAGAGAATTTAATCACTAGACTACTTCGGGTCCCCTCATCTATAGGAGGCAATTCAGTTAACATAATTAAAACTTCTGCCATGATTTCTAGTCGAAGAGGACGAGGAGGTCGTGGAAACTGAGGAGGCAGAGGTGGGAGAGGAGGCCGTCCTCAATGTTCTTATTGCAAAAGAATGGGCCACACACAAGACACTTGCTATTCTATTCACGGATTTCCCGGAAAATTTGTGAATATTTCCAAGTCTGAAACATCTGAGATGAAGTTTTCTGAAGCCGAATATCAAGAGTATCTCCGGCTAAAAGCTGCCAAGGAACCTTAGATCTCCTCATCTATAGGTGCTCATAACTCTGCTGCTTGCATTTCCCAATCTGGTAATGATCAAAATCCACTCCACGAGCTTGGTTTGGAAAATTTAGCTCTGTTGTTCAGGCTTTTGGAATGAAACGTAGTGAAGCAGACCATTCAGTTTTTTATTGCCATACCTCTCCAGGTAGATGTGTTTACTTGGTAGTATATGTGGATGATATAGTCATTACAGGAAATGACCCAAAGAAAATTTCTCTGTTAAAGGAACATTTATTTAGTCATTTTCAGACTAAGGATCTGGGAAAGCTGAAATATTTTCTTGGAATTGAAGTTGCCCAGTCAGAGAATGGAATTATCATCTCACAAAGAAAGTATGCGTTAGACATACTTAAAGAAACTAGTATGTTAGACTGTAAACCAGCTGATAGTCCCATGGATCCAAATTTGAAATTACTACCTAACCAGGGGGAGACTTATTCTAATCCTGAAAGATATTGGAGATTGGTTGGAAAACTCATCTACCTCACTATTACAAGGCCAGACATTTCCTTTGCAGTTGGAGTGGTAAGTCAATTCATGCAATCTCCTCATAATGATCATTGGGATGCAGTAATCCGAATTCTGAGATACATTAAAAGGACCCCGGGACAAGGACTACTCTATGAAGACAAAGGAAGCACTCAAATAGTTGGATTTTGTGATGCAGATTGGGCAGGTTCACCCATTGATAGGCGTTCCACTTCAGGATACTGTGTCTATTGGAGGAAATCTTGTCTCATGGAAAAGTAAGAAACAAAATGTTGTTGCAAGATCTAGTGCAGAGGCTGAATACAGAGCTATGGCTGTAGCCACATGTGAGCTTATTTGGATTAAACAAATTCTTCAAGAATCGAAGTTTGGGAATACTCAACAAATGAAACTATGTTGTGATAACCAGGCAGCCTTGCATATAGCTTCTAATCCAGTATTCCATGAGAGAACTAAACACATTGAAATTGATTGTCACTTTGTCAGGGAGAAAGTCCTTTCTAAAGAAGTCATCACTGAATCAGTTAGTTCTAATGATCAACTGGCAGACATCTTCACAAAATCACCAAGAATTCAGAATATCTGTTCCAAGCTTGGAGCATTTGATTTATATACTCCATCTTGAGGGGGAGTGTTGAAAACAGAATATTATTAGCTGTGTAATGAGTGTGTGCTGTGCTGTGTGTAATGAGTGTGTTAGGTGTAGTGTGTGTGTGATGAGTACGTTAGGTATAGTGTGTGTGTAATGAGTGTGTTAGATAATGAGTGTGTTTAAGATAATATATATTATCTTATGTAAATTTTCTATATATACATTCTTCAGCTGAGTGAAGAAACTCAAGCATTCTATTCACAATTCTTATTCTTATTCACAATTCTTATTCTTAATTCTTCAATAGTGATAATCTCATATCTTGGAAGAGTAAGAAGTAGAGTGTTGTTTCTCACTCTAGTGTTGAATCAGGGCAATGTCTCAAGTTACTTGTGAACTCAAGGATATCTCATTTAGTGAAGGAATTTGGTGTTGAGATCTCTCATCCTATGGAGATATGGTGTGACAATCAAGCTGCTACATATACTGTGAATAATCCGGTGTTCCATTAAAGAACACCATTAAATAACGAAACACATAGAAGTGGATTGCCATTTTATCCGGGAAAAGTTTCAACAAGGCTTGATTGTGTTAAAACATGTTCAAACTGTAGACCAATCAGCTAATATCTTCACTAAAGCCTTAGTAGGGAATAGAGTAAATGTTATATGTAACAAGCTGGGCCTGGGCATGATTAACATCTATGTGCTAGCTTGAGGGGGAGTGTTAAGAATAATAACATGTGATAAATGTGTAAAACATTCAAGTGAATATGCATACTTAAGTTAGGGTCAGGCAATACCTTCCTAATATTGTTTCATTAGTCTATACTCTGGTGTGAGTGGTTTCTCTTTTGCCATGCAACAGGGTTTCCATCCAAGCTGTATTGAGGAGAATGGGGAATGGAAGAAACTTCATTGTACTTTGGAGATTGCTGAGTGGCTGTGTTGTTTCTTATATGTTCTTGTGGCAGATGCTTATTTGTTGTTAACTAGCTGTTTCTCTTCATTCATTTATCACATCAATATATGGAGATGCTTGGTGATATAATTCCTTGTTCAGTTTTTTGAGCAATAATGTTCTGAACCCTCAGTCTTTCCTTTTTCTTTTTCTTTCTTCTTTTTGGGGAAAAGATGGGGCCAGAGAGGCCAGTTATGACCCATCAATCCTGACTCAAGGGATATATGTATGTATATTAATCCTTCGAGAGTTTACTGATAGAGTTTCTGGACTTCGATGTTAGTGGAGCCGGTTGCCAGTATGAATAGCTATGTGATTTCTGCAAGTGTTTTGCAGTACCAGTTCACCATGATTAGTTTTGAGTTTAGTTGATATTCACTTGCTTGTTAAATGCTGCTTTATTGTCAACTGGATGCAAATATTTGTTGGGTATCTTTTACTGGACAAAAAGAAAGGGGCTGGGATTCCATTTTGAAGGATGCTTTTAGGGTGGCCTTTCTTTTAATTGGATTCAATTGAAAGAGTACTTTCCAACGTACACGTCACCAAGGTGTCTAATTTCATTTATCTTAGCTTACAGGACATCAAAATTTTAGGAGCATTTAATTTAAGGAAAAAAGCTAGTCAATTGACTGTGCCATTGATATTTGATATAAGCACTTTTGCATCTTAACGTAGGAGATTTTATCATTACGCTCAACAAACTAGCCAGTTATATGGGTGTTCATTGGTTAAGGTTGGGTCATCGGGTGGGTGATTGGCTCTAATTTTATTAAATTTGATCATGATTGGTTCGGTTCATGAATTTTGTATTTTATAATTCAATGATCCGGTGAAATGACTCAAAAAGTAATAGAATTTGAGATATTATTTTTTTGTGATTGGACTTTTCATTCATTTAAAAATTTAAAATATAATGATACTTCTTTAATTTTTATTTTTAAGCTTCAATTATTTAATTATTTTTATTTTGTTTTAGTTGCATATTAGGATGGAAATATTTTAATTATTAATGTCAAACATTTATATTATAAATGAGGTTTATGATGGTTTGAAGACGTTAAAATGTTTCTTTTCAAATTTGATTTTACTTTTATCTTAATACTTGTACTATACTAGAAGGTTTGTATGTTTAAAATTTATATGTAATTGTCTAATTGAGTTTGAAGTATTTAGTAATAATAAATTTGATATTTTGTTATGAGAAAAAAATGATTAGACAATCCGATGACTTGAATTAGTCAAATCCCACCTTAATCAGTTTAATTTGGTTGAGATTGTTTGGACTATTTTTTTTCAAAAATCAAATAAAATCAACTCAATTAAGTGGATCGATTTGGATTTTTTTTTTTTCAAAACCCAACTTAAACACCCGTAGCCAGCTATAAAACACACCAGAAACAGTCGATCATGTTATTTGGTAGACATTGTCATTTGTTTTTATATTACCAATTTGCACGGGCAACATGTTTATAGATTGAATACATTAATCCAATTGCTTGAATTATGGTTCTTCTCCTCATACGGAGGGTCCGCATCAATGCATCATCATATACTTCTTATTTGCATACGGAGGGCTACAAATAAAATCATTTTTCAATTAATAATTGAGACTAATTTAGTGAGTTTTCAAAAGATCTGAATTAAATTTACAACACAATATAATTAGTGTGTGAGCATGTGAATTGTACCCAAATTAGTTGCTATGGTATTTCTAGAGATAATTAATTGGCTCAACATATCGAGTTTTATGTAGGCGGATTTCACATGTAGTGTAAGAGTCTAAAATTTACTTGAAGCACTTCGTAGTCATAATTAAGTCAACACTTGAGTGAGGATTAGTCTCATTTTTAAATAGTGTGGGGATATTTTTTAATCTTATAAACAAGAAGATACTATTAAGTTTATTTGAAATTAAATATAATAATTTTTTAAAAAAATCAAGAATTGACACTGAGATGATCAGAAAAGTAATATATTTTAAATGAAAATTTGTATGGAAGAAAAATATATGTATTACATTTTCAAGAGAAGAATCATCGGCTAAGAGAATCCTAAACAGAATAAATATCACAATTTGTTTTAAATTAATCCGTTTTCAAATATTTGAGATGGATACCTTAACTAGGTTTTATTTTAGAAAGCAAATCAATAGAAAGTAGGCCTTTGTTTGTTAATAAGAAAAGGTGAAGATATTTGTATGATGCAAGGAATATATAACTAAATAAAAAAAGAAGAAAAACAAGGAGACAATGAGATATCATTGCAATTTGGAAGCAAACATATGATAGCATTGATGCTATTGCCAATTGCCCATACCTAAATAGAAAATAAAAAATGAGGTTTCTATTTTGAAGGAAAACAAAAAGTTATTAAATAAAGTAATAACCAAACAGAATGTCAGGCTGTCTACTGCAAAATCACATGGGATATTTTCTTTAGAGTATTAATCGGGTATTTATATTTTTTTCAAGATATCGATATTCAAGGTAAGTTGTTAAACATTTATTAATTGTTTATGTTTGATAGACTTTCAAATATTCATTATAGAATTAACAATCAATAAATAATTAACAACTTACCTTAGATATCATACTCGTCAAGTATCATACCAATCCCACTTTTCTCTGAAATTCAAATGTGACTGTCAAACCAATATGATTGGCTAGGCTCGATTGTTGCCAAGATTTGAATCTTTATTTTCTCTCTACTTTTAAATTTTAGTGTTAAAAAAAAATCTATCTTCAATTTTTTTCTTCTTTTAGAAATATAATGAAATACAACTTTGGTTTTTTTTTTTATATAAATATTGTTAAAAATTATTTTATCACACTTCTAATTTTATTTATCAAATTATTCAAGAGTTTGGGGCTTAACATGCTTTTTTTTAATAAAAAATTTCACATTAGAAAAATCGACTTTTTAATATACATTTGAGACACCGGTACGACCGTACGAGTCAAATAAATTTTTTTGTTTTTTGTAGTCAAATATGTCGTATATTAAAAACATAAAAAAAAATTCACATTAAAAAATCTGTTTGAACTGGAGTAAATATATATATATATATATATTAATAAATAAAGTTGGAAGATAAAATTAAAAAAAAAACAATATTTATATAAAAAAGCATACAACTTTTCCTTAAATTTAGTACCTTGCAATCTAATGATTTTATAAAATTTATTTAAAAAATTGTATATAATTTTATAGTATTGTGTATGTGAGTAAAGCACAAACACCACTTGTCAGTTGTCACTGCTACTTTCCCTTACCAGTCACCACTTGTCTACCATTACAGAATCAGATACTTTCGTTCACCTCCTCTTCATCCCTCAGGTACTCTCTCTCTCTCTTTGTTTAGTTACTGAGAAAATGTGATAATTGGGATAGAACCTGCATTTCCTACTCTATGTGGAGAAATGTGAAGAAAGTAATCTTATTGGCATATAAGGTTACTTACTGGTTGACTCCATTTGAAAATGAATTGCTAGTGTTAGATTCACTGTTTTTGCTTACCAACCGTTGCCTTTTTTGAAGTGAATTTGGGTTGTCTTTTGATGCACTGTTGTAATTGCATTTTTTCATAGCGTGTTAGATCTTAGATCTTTGTTAGTCGTGCTGTGTTTTGATGATTTTTTCTGATTATTTTGCTGTGTTACTTATCTGCTTTTGACCAGCTCTGCTTTGAATTGAAGTTGGTTTGTGTTTCTCTGTTTTTTCAATGTCTTGTCTTCTCTTGGGACATCCTAAGAGTTACAGGGAAAGGTAAAATGTGGATGAATGGATATCTTGTGCATTTTGCCATGTTTGCATTTTTTCTAAACTTTGGTCGCAATGCCCACATTTTCATTCTCAATGTACTTTGCTTGCATAATAAAAAATATATACTTCTTATTTGCACAATATTTCTTGGAATTTCCACTTTCATAGATAGAGAAACTAGTGAATTAGAGTCGAAAGGAGCATTTGGACTTTAGATTCGTAATGAGTTTTGTTCTATGTCCTTTTATAGTTTCTAAATCCTCCTCCTAATTAAAACTCATTTGGGAGTCCAAAACTCCCACTAAAGTCAAGTTTTTCATTTGGACAGCGGTGTTTAAGAGAATCAATACAAATGACATGCTGCAGATTCGTAAACCTCGTATAGCTCTTTCGCCTGATTTTGTTATGTGTAGGTTCCAGTTCAGAAATAGTAGCCCAGTCTTTAAAGTAATGTTTTCAACGTGAACCATACTATACGTGAAAATGTGAATTCTATTCACGGTATGTTATTCTTTGAAAGGCAACCATGCCTTTATACAAAGTCACGATCCTATAATCTTGCTAGATTACAAAATAGTCAATGTCCTATGGTTAGCAATCATGATTAGTAATCATGCCTTTATACAAAGTCACTTGCTTTATTACAAAATGTCAATGTCCTATAGTTACTTTAGTTAAACCTATAGGTAAGCTACGGGAAGAAAAATGTATCCAACATTTAATAAACAGATGCTCCTTGTCAGAGTAAAATAAATGCTTCTTTATCTTCTTTACTCCCCCTCAAGTTGGAGCATGAACATTGAAAATGCCCAACTTGCCCAACAAATTGTGAAACCTCTCCCGACCAAGCGCCTTGGTAAATATATCTGCTAGCAAATGTGCTGAGATGAAATCGATTGTGGTAATAGAAGTTTGGAATGAATATGTTGCCGAATGAAATGACAATCTATTTCAATATGCTTAGTGCACTCATGGAAACTCGGATTTGCGGCAATATGTAGGGCAGCTTGATTGTCACAAAATAAGGGAACTGGATTGGCATGGGGTACCCCTAAGTCAGAGAGTAGGCGAAGTAGCCAAACAAGTTCACTAGCAGTAGTAGCCATTGCCCTATACTCTGCCTCAGCAGTTGAACGAGAAACAACAGATTGTTTCTTTGATCGCCAAGAAATGGGTGAAGACCCTAGAAACACGATATAGCCAGTAGTGGATTTGCAAGTTAAGGGACACCCAGCCCAATCAGCATCACAATAAGCCCGTAAGGACAAAGAATTGTTGGAAGGAAGCAAAATGCCTTGTCCAGGGGAATTTTTCAGATATCGAAGAACCCGTAATGCAGCATCAAAGTGGGGTTGTCTCGGGTGTTGCATAAACTGACTCAAGACATGCACTGCATAACTAATATCCGGACGTGTAATCGTAAGATAAAGTAATCTGCCAACGAGACACCTATATTGCCCGGGATCATCACAGAGTTGTCCTGAATCAAGATCAAGTTTATGTTGTTGATCCATGGGTGAGGAAGATGGTTTGCAACCTGTGAGACCACACTCTGCTAGAATATCAAGAACATATTTTCGTTGACTTAATGCAATACCAGTTGGAGACCGGGCCACCTCAATACCCAAAAAATATTTTAGCTTACCAAGATCCTTAATGTGAAACTTGGTATCCAAATATTGTTTGAGCCAATGAATTTTAGCTGAATCAGTCCCTGTAACAATCACATCATCAACATAAATAAGTACAACAACAAATGAGTTTTTATGGGTAAATGTGAAAAGGGAATGGTCAGATGGAGACTGAATAAAACCCACTGTGAGTAAAGATTGAGTAAACTTGTGATACCAATTGCGGGAAGCCTAACGGAGCCCATAAAGAGATTTATGAAGATGACAAACACGATGCTCCCCCTGTTTGGCAAAGCCTTGAGGAATTTTCATGTAGACTTCCTCTTCAAGATCTCCATGTAAGAAAGCATTATTGACATCTAACTGGTGGAGTTCCTAATTGCGCACGGAAGCAATAGCAAGAAGACATCGTACTGTAACTAATTTGGCTACCGGTGCAAATGTTTCATGAAAGTCCACACCCTCAATTTGGGTGTATCCTTTAGCTACAAGACGCGCTTTGTATCTCTCAACAGTGCCGTCTGGGTTGAATTTGACCTTGTATACCCATTTAGAATCAATAGCACGCTTTCCAGGAGGTAATGGCACAAGTGTCCAAGTATGATTGGCTTCCAAAGCTGAAATCTCCTTGGCCATGGCATTCCGCCAATGAACATGTTTCACTGCTTGAGAAAAGAATGTAGGCTCATCTACTGAAGAGATGGCCGCTAAGAAAGCTGTGTGAGTGCTAGAAAATTTGAAATAAGAAATATTGTGAGAAATAGGATATACCGTCGAGTTGGCCGAAGGAGGAGAAGAGTGCGTAGTAGGTGTAGATGGAACAAGGGATGGCGGTAAAGTATAGTTATACCCAGAAAGTTTCTTGGACACTTGTCTTGTGCGTTTAACAGGCTGATCCAAGTCTATCTCGATCCTCGAGACGAAGGTGAACCATGAGACATAGGGACAAGATCTTCGCATGCATAATGTTGTATAAGACCAGTGAGCCGTGTCGTGGGCTGCTTGGTTCTGTCGACTCAAAGGACACGTCATTGGTCTGAGCTGGTGTGCTATCTGCCTGGGCCGGTTTATTGGGTATATGGTTGTCTGCTGGGTGCTCATAATCAATTGGGCTATGATCTGTTGATCCAAATGTGGTGGTGCGAGCTTGTAAATCAGCAATATTGTCTTTGCTGCTAGCAAAAGGGAAAATTTCTTTAAAAAATTGAACATCTCGCGAGGAATAAATCACTTTATCGTCAAGATCATAGATTCGATAACCCTTGGCCATGAGGGTATCCAACAAAATGCCAGGCTTGCTTCTGGGGGCGAACTTATCATTAGGCTTGCTATTTACATGTCCATAGCATAGGCATCCAAAGCTCCGCAAATGATCATAATTAGGCATCTTACCAAACAAGACTTCATAAGGTGTCCGGTTATGTAGCACAGAGAGTGGCATGCGGTTGATTAAATAAGCTGCAGTAAGTATACATTCTCCCCAAAAACTAATTGGGAGATTTGCTTGAAATCGTAGAGCTCTTGCTACCTCTAATAGATGCCTATGCTTTCGCTCCACCACTCCATTCTGTGGTGGTGTATCAGTGCAGCTTGTGTGCCTATCCATCCCATTCTCAAAATAATGATTCATCAACTCCTTGTGATCAAATTCAAGACCATTATCAGTTCTGAAAACTTTGATTTTGCTGTTAAATTGCGTCTGAACCCAATTGAAGAATAATAAGAGATAATGTCTAGTTTCTGACTTGAACTTCATAAGAAAGACCCATGTTGCACGACTGTGATCATCAACAATGGTGAGAAAATAATGTGACCCAGAATGAGACTTAGTGCGATATGGACCCCATATATCACAATGTACAAGATCAAAATTATGCATGGATTTATTCTTATGAGCTGGAAAAGGCAATCGAGTTTGTTTGGCCCTACAACAAGCATCGCAAAAGAAAGACTTTGTGGAATCAAATACAACAGATAAGTTTGAAACTAGTGAGATTCGGTTCATTGGTAGATGCCCCAGACGACGGTGCCATAAATCAAGTAGTTGTCATGTGTCCTTTTGTCAGAAGTGCCTTCCCGATCCTTGTTGGTTCCAAATGATATAAACCATTTCGCACTCTACCCACTCCAATCGGCTTCCTCGAGAGTAAGTCCTGTATCACACAAAAATCAGATCCAAATATTAGTACATAGTTAAGGTCTCGAGTTAATTTGCTGACCGATAATAAATTAAAACAAAAATTAGGAACACTTAAGACTTGTTCAAGGCTTAAATCTTGGCTAAGATTTACTCGACCCAAAGCATGAACCGGGACTGTGTTTCCATTAGGAATTTGAACTGGAGGGATATTTGGGTTTATATGAACATCAGTCATGAAATCGGTTTTACATGCTATATGACCGTGGGCCCCTGATCAATAATCCATCTATCTCGCCTTACCGTAAGAGTTTGGTGGGACCATATTTGTAGAAGGCCCAAAGACTAGATCCGCATTGTCGTCCCAAAAGTTCAACTAGTCGTTGGATTTGCGTTGTGAGGTTTGGGAATCCGTATGTGGAAGATAAGTGTGGACGCAGATGTATCAAGAAAGGGCCACGAATGACCCCGCACCGCGTGATCCTTGCGATCTTCTCCCGTGGCCTCGTGCTTTCTCCAACCAGGTGGGTATCCAATTATTTCATAACAATTCTCTCGCGAATGGTTGTTTCGATTACATTGAGTACAATGCAATGATCATCACGCTTTTTCTCCTCCATTCTTCCCGCGCCAATCAATCCTCTCGGGTCACCTCTTTGGCCGTCGGTGATGCTTTGGCCAAAGAAGGTAGTGGCCTCAATGGATGGAACACGAGGTGAACATACAAGACGCTTTTTCTTCTTGGGCGCCCACGGCATATGCTCTCCTAACCGGTGCGCTTCAATACTCAAGATTTGAGATCGAAGCTTTTGTAAGTGTCATCTAATCCCATTAGGAAATCGAAAACCTTTTCTTCTTCTCGCATCTCTTGCATCTTCTTGCCAAGACCACAAGTACATACTGTACCCTGCCTAAGACTCAGAACTCATTCCACACACCTTTAGTTTGCCATAGTATGTCGTATATGGCTGATTTTTCTTGTTGTAGTAATGCAATGGACCACTTCAATTCATACGCCGAGGTGCAATTCCTGAGTGAATCGCTCCTCAAAATCATGCCATATTTCGTCGTGTGATCTCACCGATGTGGCAAGACTGCTTGTAATTCTTAGAAAGTGAATTGATGAGCCATGATTTTACCACTTGCTGTAATCGATCCAGGATTGGAAATCCCCAGAATTGACATCGGGTTTTGTTATCGACCCATCTACAAATCTTGCCTTGTTTTTGGATTGGAGTGCAGTCAAGAAGTTACGCCTCCAAGTGAAATAATTATCTCCAGTTTCACTTAGCAATTGTGTAACAAAGATCAAGCCTGGATGATCAGACGGATGCAAGTAGAACGGAGATTTGGAATCAATTGCGACGTTTTGTGCATTCGCAACGGACCCCATTGTGACGTTTTGTGCATTCGCAACGGACCCTCAAACCTTCCCGATCATGACTTGCAGAATCGTCTTCCATGGCTGAAAAAAAAAGAGCTAGATTTGGAATGAATGGCTCTGATACCATGAAAATGTGAATTCTATTCACGGTATGTTATTCTTTGAAAGGCAACCATGCCTTTATACAAAGTCACAATCCTATAATCTTGCTAGATTACAAAATAGTCAATGTCCTATGGTTAGCAATCATGATTAGTAATCATGCCTTTATACAAAGTCACTTGCTTTATTACAAAATGTCAATGTCCTATAGTTACTTTAGTTGAACCTATAGGTAAGCTACGGGAAGAAAAATGTATCCAACATTTAATAAACAGATGCTCCTTGTCAGAGTAAAATAAATGCTTCTTTATCTTCTTTAATACGGGAGTTTAGTGACAAAAAATAATAATTTAAGTGAATAAGTTGAAAAATGTTTATATTACAAGGAATAATGTGTATTTTTTTCTTTTTTTATATTATATATTTTCATATTATAAAAAAATTAATGTCAATGACATTAGTTCTTTAGAGTATTCAATGTCTTCCCAATTTAATCCATTCCTAGATCTCTTCATTCGCATGGATTTATTATTCCAAGATTATCTGAAAATTTTGAGTGTTCTTTTGTTTTTTTTTCTCTTAGAATTGTAAGGTAATATTTCTGGCTTTTCTATTGTAGGTTTTTGACTTAACTTCTCACTGAAGATTTACCAAGACTATTTGTACGCCCAAAGAAAATTGTTTTGGATTTCCAGAAGGGTAAAGCTTTTGGTCCTGTAGCTGATAATTTCAAATCTGGAGAAACGCAAGATGGAAACAAGGATTTTGTTGGTGAACTATCTGTTACTCTTGTGGATGCTCAAAAGCTTTCTTATGTCTTTTATGGTAAGAGATCTATTGTATTGTTTTTGCTTATAAGTAAATTCTTGCACGCTTGTTTTGGTGCCCAACACTTTCCTCACAACGGTAATATTAGAAATATGAATCCATCTATCAACCTCAGTAGAAAAGTACTGTGAAGAAAGTACTTACTAAGAAAAGTAGAATGCCTACAATCTGTATCATAGAAGTTCATTGCTTCAAGAATGTTGAGTAAATGACATCCTTTCTGCTTCCGGTGTATATTATAAATGATTATCATAATTCATAAGGTGTCTATATAAGTAGACTACGGATATGTGTTTTCCATTTTATCCTATTTGTTTTTTCCTTTCTTACTAGTTGTAGTTCCAACATAAATTAGCTGTGCAATATAGTGTCGATATATATGCTCTATTATTCTACCATATTCATTTTTATATTACTTTTTCTGCCAGGCAAGACAGATCCTTATGTTATTCTTAGCCTTGGTGATCAAATTATACGCAGCAAGAAGAACAGTCAAACTACTGTCTTTGGGGCCCCTGGGATGCCAATTTAGAATCAGGTGTGGTTTTTTGGATTTCATGATTCATCTTTGAATTAAATTTATGTATCATTTCGATGTTTTTCCTCTTTAAGTTTCATACTCATGTATTCTATCAGTCAACAGGATTTTCATATGCTTGTCACTGACCGTAGAAGGCAAAAGTTATGCATCCAAGTAAAGGACTCTAGGATTTATAGATTTGACTATATTTACAGGAGAGGTATGTATATATTTATTTTAAATACATAATTTGCAATAACTTAAGTATTTTAGTGATATTTGATGGCAGAGACCCCCTAAACCACCTTGCAATTCTGCCATGGTGGCCATTGCGGTCGCCATTGTCATCACAAAAAAATTGAGTTTTCTGAAAGATATGAAAATATTTGAGTAAATTACTCTACTTCCCTTGTATTTTATTCTAATTACCCAAACCTCGTTTCTATTTTGAAAACCTACACAAGTCTCCCTTAAATTGTAAACCATGCCTTGAAAAACCTACAAATACCTCACTTATTTTTTTATTTTTATTTTCACAAACTTTCCCTTTCAGGGGAGGTTTCTATGGATTTCCTAAAAGAGGGGAGGTATGTGTAGTTAAGGAAAATTTCAAGGGAAGTGAGAGTAATTTACTCTGTTTATGTCAAAAAAGTAGTTATTGCAAAGTACATTTTATCTTCCCCTGCACCAAATGTTGGAGACTTGTAGTAAAATCTAATCTGATGTTATCAAGGTCATCCATTGTAAAGAATAGTAATTTTATTTCCGTTGTGATTATTCAAGATTGTAAGAAAATTTCAACTACTATATTGAATTTATATGTTGGAAATTGAATGTAGAAGTGTAAATATGCAGTATTTCAGAGTTAATTTCTTGTTTTGTCCTATGTATACGCTTCTTGGTTGGAAATGTTTTCAGGTTGATCTGGGATCTCTTCAAGACACTGTACCAACAGATAGAATTGTGGTTTTGCAAGGAGGTTGGGGATTGTTAGGAAAGGTCTCTTCTGGGGAGATACTACTACGTCTAACTTATAAAGCATATGTGGAGGACTAGGAAGATGACGAGAATGAGGTGGATTCCATCAATATAGACGCTTCAGATGATGAGTTGTTTGATTCAGAAGAATCAAATGGCACTACTGAGAAGGATGAAGGAGATTCTATGTATGAAACATGTTAATAGTTGGCTAGGACTTTATGACTTTGGAAGTTAGCTTAATATAGTTTTCTGTTACTTGCTTGTAACTGAATGTAATCGAATTAGTTGTGGATTAGAGAAACTAATGGAGCTTATATAAAGCCTGTAATTGTTTCTGATCAGAGGCTAATGAGAAGCTGATGCATTTTCCAAATATTCTCTTCTTCCTTATTCTGATCTCTCTATTCTCTAAATTTCTGGTTTTCTTGAACTATCCTAGATTTTGTAGAGGTCTGTTTTTATAACAGATTGGTATCTAGAGCTCCTACTGGGTGTGTTCTTTGTGAATCAAAGATGGGTTCTCTCGCAGAAAATACGATATCGAGAAGTTTACAGTGAAAGAATGATTTCTGTCTATGGAGAATGAAGATGAGGGCGTTGTCGGTTCAACAGTGACTTGGAGCAGCCCTTCAAGGAGAGACGAAACCGCCCGAAACACCGCGTAAAAGGAGAAGAAGGATATGCTCGATAAAGCCCATAAGTGCCTTGATTTTGTCTCTCGGTGACAAGGTTCTTAGAGAAATATCGAAGGAGAAGACCCCGTCACGCCATTTGGCTCAAATTGAGAACCTGTATATGACCAAATCTTTGGCCAACAAAGTTGTTTTTGGAAGGTAGAATCGTATACATTCAAGATGCCAGCAGAAAGTGGGATTGGAGGATCACTTAGATGATTTCAATAAGATCATTCTTGATCCGGAGAATATTGAAATCAAGATTGATGATGAAGACCAGGCATTGCCGCTCAGGTCATTACCAAGTGAGTTCGACAGCCTCTCGTGACACACTCATCTATGGCAGGATACACTGCCACCGAGGAGGTTCAAACCGCCTTGTTTTCGAAAGAATCAAGAGGAAGTCTCGAGGGAAGAGGAGATCAAGATGCCGATGGATTGTATACAAGGGGTAGGCCGTAAAAGAAAGAATCTAAGAACAAGAAGGGATCAAGATCCAAGTCAAGAGAAAGGGCAAGAAGAGGAAGTGTTTCATCTCGTGGGAGTGAGGAGCACCTCAAGAAGGAATGCCTCGAAAACAAGAAGAAAAAGAAGCATGGAGATCAAGGGAAATATAGTGGTGATGCCGATGTGGTCTCGTAAGGGTATGAGCTACGATGTTCTATGTGTTTCGTAAGAGAAGGATAAACCTCGAATGGGTTCTTGATTCAGGATGCACATTCCACATGTGTCCTAACAAGGATCGGTTCATCTCTTACCAGGAAAACCATGGAGGACAGTCTTGTTAGGTAATAACAAAGCCCTGTAATGTGATGGGAGTTGGGGCTATTAAGCTGAAACTTGCAGATGGAGCAATAAGAATCCCGCAAGGAGTGAGACATGTGCGACTTGAAGAGAAATTTAATTTCTCTTGAATGCTTGATAAGCAAGGCTATGTATACAAGGTCAAGGTGGAGTTCTAAGAATCACAAAAGGGTCCATGGTATTGATGAAAGGGAAACTAGAACATGGTTTGTATTTTCTTCAAGGAAGCACTATGATAGGCACTGCCGTCAGTCATCAAATGGAGCAATCCCGAGCAACCTTGTGGCATAAAAGGCTTGGCCACACTGAAGGAGGACTACGGAGTTGAGCAAGGTAAAACTCTGGCAAGGACGCATTGAATCACTAGATTTTTGTGAACACTCGCATTTTTGGAAAGGCAAAGAGATTGAAGTTTGCCATCTTCATCATACAAAAGGTACTCTTGATTACATTCATAGTGACTTGTGGGGGCCATCAAGAGTTCCTTCACACGTTGGAGCAAGGTATTTTCTATCCATCATTGATGATTTCTCAAGAAAGGTATGGATTTACATTCTCAAGAACAAAAATGAGTCATTTGTGAAGTTCAAGGAGTGGGAAGGCTCTAATTGAAACTCAAACTGTAGAAAAATTAAGAGATTCAGAATCGATAATGGGCTAGAATTTTGCTCAAGAGTTTGATCGCTTTGCAAGGAGAATGAGATTGCTAGACACAAGACAGTTAGAGGAACTCCTCAATGTAATGGGCTTGCAAGGAAAGGATGAATAGGATACCATGGAAAGAGTTAGATGCCCTCACACAAATGCTAACTCGTTTCTAAACATTTCTGGGGCCGAGGCAAAGAGCTACAGCTTGCTTATTTAATCAGATGTCCTTCGACTGCCATTGGCATGAAGACACCAGAGGAGATGTGGTCTGGTCATTCTCCAAACTTGGAAAATCTGAGAGTATTTGGGTGTGTGGCCTATGCTCACATAAATCAGGGCAAGCTTGAACCAAGGGCACTAAAATGCATGTTTTTGGGGTATCCTCAAGGAATAAAAGGATTCAGATTATGGTGCATGGATAAAGGACAACCTCGGGTGTTGATCAGTAGGGATGTTGTGTTCAGGGAGTCAGAGATGTATTACTCCAATGAGGAATCAAAACCGCAGCATGATAAGTTGGAGGGTGATGAGAAAATTCAGTTGGAGGTGGAGCCATTGGAGGAAACAACAGCCCAAGAAAGCAACATGGGACCTGAAACTGAAACTGATCAGGAAGAGTAGGTTGGTGAACTCACTCAGCAGGCTCAACAAGACTATCTTCTGGCCAGAGATAGGAACAGAAGAACCATTAAGCCACCAAACAGATTTCGATATGCCGATATGGTTGCTTTTGCTTACCGCAGCAGGAAGTTGATGGAGATGAGCCAGAAACTATATTGAAGTCGTGAACAAGAAGCAATCTAATCTGGATCAGAATGTATGAATGATGAGTTGAATTCTTTGTACAAAAATGGTACTTGGGTGCTGGTTGATAAACCTAAAGGCAAGAAGCTTGTTAGCTGCAAATGGATATTCAAGCTTAAGGAGGGAATTCCAGGAGTGGAAAAGGCTAGATTCAAAGCTAGATTGGTGGCAAGGGGGTTCACACAGCATGAGGGCATTGATTACAATGAAGTGTTCTCACCACAGGAAACACACTTCAATTAGGATGGTCTTGGCCTTGGTTGCACAGGAAAACCTGGAATTGGAGCAGCTTGATGTGAGGACAACATTCTTGCATGGTAAGCTTGAAGAACAGATCTACATGACTCAGCCTGAAGGGTTCATCAAGGAGGGTGAGGAAGACAAGGTGTGCTTGTTAAAAAAGTCCCTTTATGGACTTAAGCAATCCCTCATGCTGGTATAAAAGATTTGATACTTTTATCTTGAAAATGACTTTAAAAGGTGTGAGTATAATGGTTGTGTCTACTTGAAGAAAACCGAAAGCATGAAACTATTGTCTACTTACTCCTCTATGTAGACGATATGTTGATTGCTTGTAGCAAAGAAGGAAGAAATTAAAAAGGTGAAGGTGATGTTGAGAGTGAATTTGAAATGAAGGATATGGGGGTCGCTAGTAAGATTCCGGGGTATGCAGATTTTAAGGAACAGATCAAAGGGAACCTTATTCATAAATCAAAGGAACTATATAGCCAAGGTATTGGAAGAGGTTCAACATGGATCACCAAAGGCTGGTGTTGACTCATGGCTCAAGATTTCAAGCTCATAGCAGGACTCACCAAAGACCGAGGAAGAGGTTTTGTATATGAAAAAGGTTCCATATGCAAATGCGTAGGGAAGCCTTATGTATGCAATGATTTGTACTGCCAGATTTGGTATATGCCATGAGTTTGGTAAGTAGGTACATGGGGAAACCAGGGAAACCGCATTGGGAAGCTTATGAAATGGATTTTTCGATATGTGAAAGGAACATCCGAGGCTCCGGGTTATTATATTCCAAGCATGCAGCAGTAATTTTGGAGTGACCGGGTTTGTTGATTCCGATTATGCTGGGTTGTTTGATACTAGAAGGTCTTGACAGTTATGTGTTCAAGTTCTATGGTAACACCGTGAGTCGGAAGAGTAATCTCCAACATACGTGGTATCCCTATCCACTACAGGTTTAATTTATTGTCATATCAAGCAATTAAGGAGGCAATCTGGATGAAAGGGATGGCCATAAGTTTGAAAGCAGCAAATTCCCAAAGGTGTTTTGTGACAAATAAAGTGGTATACATTTGGCCGTAAATCAAGTGTACCATGAGAGAGAACTAAACATATAGATGTTAAGCTCCATTTTGTGAGGGAAATAATTGCAAAAGAGGAGGTAAGTCTTGAAAAGATCAGCACTGATGACAACCCAGCTGACCTATTCACCAAGGCACTGCCAGGGACTAAGTTCAACCATTGTTTGAAGATCCTACAGGCTGTGGAAGATAAAGTCCAGCCAAGGTGGAGAAATTGTTAATAGTTGGCTAGGACTTTATGACTTTGGAAGTTAGCTTAATATAGTTTTCTGCATTGCTTGTAACTGAATGTAATCGAATTAGTTGTGGATTAGAGAAACTAATGGAGCTTATATAAAGCCTGTAATTGTTTCTGATCAGAGGCTAATGAGAAGTTGATGCATTTTCCAAATATTCTCTTCTTCCTTATTCTGATCTCTCTATTCTCTAAATTTCTGGTTTTCTTGAACTATCCTAGATTTTGTAGAGGTCTGTTTTTATAACAAAACAGATAAAGAGTCATTTATGGATGTTTTGGCAGCTTTAATTGTTAGCGAAGAATTCCAATGGATAGTAGCATCTGAAACAGGGTATGCCAAAGTTTTGGATGATGGCTCAAATACAGGGTCTAAAGTATCAAGATCGCCTATTCCTAATGCCAAATCAATTCCTTTTGGTTCTGATAATTCTGAAGGTTCTGGAGGTACTGTGTATACATATTATCTCTCACTCAACCTTGTGTAATATGACCATGTATTACCTGATGATTTATAAGATTTAAGTGTCTTGTGTTCATGATGATAGTTGACACTTCCAATTGCAGGGTCAGCCTTATTTTGGCTTGCTGTGATTACTAGCATATCGATACTAATTGCTGTCAGTATTGGGGGTTCAAGTATCTTCAATCCTTAAGGCAGTGTTGTTCTGCTTGCAAAGGTGGATCTTGGTTCAGCTCAAGTAATTCTAAAAGTCCCTCATCATTGCTCTCTAATATTAAGTTATTATCAAACAAGCATGTACGATGTCTGCAACTGTACTGTTGCAGTCATGTTTGATTATCCATTCTAAATTCTGATGCCAGCCTTGGAGTACATATGAATGTCAAAGCTTTCCTCAAGGAGAAAAGCTTTATTTGATATTATGTGGTTTCCATTTGGCTGGTCTTCTTTCCTTGTCATTATAATTTTATAGAAGTAGGAGAAAGTAAACTAGAATATTAGCTGGAAATATCTTCCTTTATTAGAAGAAAATAATCTGGGGTAAAAAGCTTTTACTTAAAATAGACAAAGTGCACACACACACACAAACACAGACTTAATAATTATAAATACTCTCAATATTTGTATGTACAGAGGAGAATTGGGGTGGTTGTGTAGATGATTGTATGGAAACAATGTTAGTATCAGTCGCAATGTTGAATACTTCCAACGTAGTGGGTCAACTGCTTGCATTCTATTTTATTTTATTTTATTTTGGTTGGTGAGGCGTTTGCATGTTATGTTGTTGATACTGCTCGTAGTGTTTTTTTGAAACCTAAAGATGCTAATTCTAAGTTGCCCCAAGTGTCCCTAAGCCTCTAATACTTTCTAATGACAAAATTAAAATCTTTCTAAGGATTTAAAATAACAAATAGACTTATAGCGTATGGTAACTACTAATAGTATTTAGCAATTTCCAAGTGGTCTTCAATTCCTCCTACAATTTGCACAATTGAACTGGAGGTTCCTTTTACCGTTTTATAACCATAGAAAATACCAATAAATTATATAACAATTCTAGAAAACTTATTATCCATTTGTATCCTTAAATTCTAAATAAATTTCTAAATATCAACACCTACATTTAGGGGGCATATCTAGTGAGAGGAGTGGTTTATTGTGAGAGTGAGAGGAGCAAATCTTGACCATTGGATCATCCATGTATGGTCAAGATTAGAAGTTACTTAAAGGTCACATGACCACTTAAAAAAGTCACATGACTTTATGTTTTAATCTTGACCATACATGGATAATCCAATGGTCAAGATTTGCTCCTCTCACTCTCACAATAAACCACTCCTCTCACTAGATATGCTCCCCCTACATTCATTACATAGTATACCCAAATTTGAAATTATGCCTAGAAATCCAATTAAGCGAATTTTTTAACCACGGTCTTTACCTATATAAGCCAAATAATCAAGGATGATAGAGTGAGTATAGCGTGAATCACAGCTTCTTGATACCCTGAAATATCCCCTAATTCATGCTAGAAGAAGAAAACAAGAATGAGGCACGATTGAGGAAAGATAATCCACAAAATGCGCATTTCTTTTGCTGTTGTGTAGTTTATAGAAGAATGGAGATGAAAAGAGAATGAGGGTGGAAGGAAAATTTTGTGTTTCTTTTGCTATGCAAGGGTTCTAAATAGGGTTTTAAATTGCGATTGCGGTCGCAGTTGCGGCTGCGTTGCGGTTATTGTGATTGGGGTCGTTGCGGCTACTGCGATGCAGTTAGGAAATATTTTTAAGCTCGCAACCATGAAATTTTATATTTTAAACAAAAGCTACAACGTTGCAGTTGTGATGCAGCCTTTACAGTTGCAATGCGGCTCTGTTGTGGTTTCGTTCTGAAATTTTTCGTGAATGAAAATCACTTCGCAATGCTGTTGCGGACACTGCTGTAACCATAATATTGTTGCCACATCAGGTGATGCGGTCCGCAATTTGATACCCTGATTCTAAAGGAAGGAGAATTGTGTTTAGGGTTATTTAATTGTGCTATCACTCTCCTATTAAATTTTTTGGTCATTACATGCTATGACTTTTTATTGTCAATACAGAAAAATAGGCATATTCCGACAAAATTTTCTAGTAGTTTCGTGTCCACCAGGGAATTTTTTTTCAGGCGGACGCCCATCCAGAAAATATTTTTTCTAGTGGACATAACATTGGAAAATATTTTTCACGAGTCGGTCTTCCATAAAATGGCCGAAAGTTAACTTCAAAAAATTAAAATTTAAAAAGTATAAAACAACATTAAAAATATTATGAACATGTCTCTGAATCCCATATATTATGTTCAGAGTAATCTTAAATGCAATTCCCCCCTAAATTCATCTAGGGTGAAGCCATTGTTTCTAATTTGAAAGAGTGACACATCCAGCATTGCAAGTCAAGTTCTTGAAATAACAAAACAACGTAACTTCATTATCTTCTCCAAGTTAAATGCTGATCTCACATGTAGATACCTTCCCGAAATTAAACCACCTAACAATGTCTTAAGCCGTTTTCCTCACTTGGAAAGAGCATGAGGGAAAATATGGCATTAAGTTTACCACGCGCACTTGTGAGCATCTAGCACTAGTTCTTGGTCTTTTCAGCAGCTCCAATGCCTCGGAAGTTACTGGGAGGACCAGAAATTCTATGGGAGTCCTGTTAACATGTCCTGGTATTGAACTTCCATACTCATAGGAAACTGAATTCGAAACATTGAACTTCTGTAGCTGATAATTATATGGTGCAAAAAAATATTTCTCATGTCATAGTTCATGGTTAGAACTTAGAATACTTCCATGACCCTCAATTCCTTGACTAATTACTGGAGAAATGGCATCGGTCAAAATAGGATGGCTTGAGATGTCACAATATGTAGGGGCATCCAAACTACAATGGGCAGAGTATATTCCAGACCTAGAGTTATTTTCTACTTGAGAAGCAAGATTTTGATGAACACCAGCATAATTTATACCCGAGAAAGTTGAATGTGAGGAGAAACATTGGATATTAAATACTTCCCGGAGAGGTTTTCTATCTTCAGGTTCATGAGTTTCCAAGAGGCCTAAACCATTTGTAATATTTTGGTGAACCCTAGCAGGGTTTATACCCAAAAAAAAAGAAAAAGAAAAAAAAAAGGAGTTGGGAAATGTATATGGAAATTAATTAATATGATATCTGATTTTATTTTTTATTGTTATATTCCTATATAGCACTGGAAGAATTGTTTCTATAGAAATGCTTCAGATTGTATGTACTAATAAACGAAGTATGAATATATATATATATATATATATATATAAAGTAACTTTTGGACATGGAATTGTAGAAGTTGAGGATAAAGGATAATTATCATGTGAAAATCTCATGAATGGATTTTCATTAGTTCTAATGTTTTATATTAAGTTGAGACCATAAGGAACACTTACCATAGAATAATTTAGTTCACTTATAGGGCACTTGTTCTATTAGTCCTTTGAAAATCATGTTGATGAGAGTTTATTTAAAAAGTGAATCTTATGTGAGAAATAAAAGAAGTAAATCGTAATCACTAATTCGTGAAACCTTAAATCACGTGACTCCATTAAAGATCATGTTATGGTGTTATTAGCATGAAATTATTAAATGTTATCACTGTACCTTTTCTCCCACTAATCTTTCTGGACATCAAGATAGGTTGCTATGACTTTTCAGTGTGATATAAAGGTTTTATGATAAAGAATAACAACCTCAATCAGATTTAGATTTTCTAAAGTGAATATCAGTCCACTTTAAAGAGTAAAGTACAATTAGTAATCATATATAAAATATTTATACTTACGACGTAACAATTCCTACTGCACACCAAAATTATATTACATGCTCAACGATTTACATGGGTCATAAAAGACTAGAATAGACTAGAATGCACTAGCAATTGATTAACACCAGAAAATATATGAAAGTGAATCCAGAAGAGCTCACAGATGATCAATATTTAACATATAGGCACAACCACACGGTAGAAATGACATGGAGAAATTCCAGAAAAAATATTTATCAACTTTGAAGGAAAATTAACTAGATTCAGTTAACATTTTATCAAATAGCAAACATGCAACTTTTCACAAAGCTTTACAAAGAATCAAAATGTAAGAGTAAGTAAACTGCCTAGCTCCATAATTCACAAATACCTACACGTCAGAAACTTCTTATATTCCAATCTAATTGTGTTTCAACTGTCACTGTTCTAGAATTGGTAATTACTACACAATCATTACGTATAGAAACTCACTTCGAGATACTTTTTGAGTTAAGGAAATTCAAGGAACAAATAGATTTGCCAAGCCTAAAATGGAAAAAAATATGATTACAGTTAGATACCAAGAAACTTATGTCAAAAACCCAAAATATAAAACAAAAAAGGAAATAATCACTTCCGTTTAATTCAAGCAATTAGGAGTACTCAAAACCATCCATCATATTATCTATCAAGAACCAAATACACTTAAACTTAAGATATGCAACAATAAAAATGAAGTATTAAGTAAACAGAACACCATCGCTAAGATCAGAACCATAAAGATCAAAACAACAGTTACATTTACTCATACCTTCCAAACTCATATTTACAGATTTACAACCGTGAAAGCCAGGGGCTCAAAAAAAACCTGTTGAACTTGCAATTAAGCTAAATTTGGTTGCAAATCTACATCAACATCGACAATTCTTCTTGATTCTCGGCTACATCAGCTGAATTTTTTTGAATTTTTTTTTGACAAAATAAAAGATTTCATGAAGAGATGAAAGAGAAGAGAAGAAGAAGAGAGCTCGTGATCTTACCTTCAGATCTTGAGTTCACCAAAACCAAATGAGAAGAAGAGTGTTCGGAAGGGAGTTCATAATAGAGAGAAGAAGAAAAAGAGAAAAAAAAATGTAATTAAATTTTTTTAATGTCTGTTATGTCCTGAAAAACTTATCTCCATATTAGATTTTTTTTAATAAATCTCTATAACTACAAAAACATGTGTTACTAAAAGTGTTTACCTACAAATTATTTGTTGTCACTATATGTCTATTTTGTTGTAGTGGTAGGACATTAGTAACGCCCTCCTAACAGATAAGACCATTTTGATGGACATATTGGTTTTTTAGGGACCATTTTGATATTCTTTATTATTGGAGGATTAATTTAATGTCACTTATTAGATGACTAATTCAATTTGGTCCTCTAAAGATTTCAAAATCCAAGCATATGGTAACAATGAAGTACTCTTAACTTCCTTCTTTTCCCCAATCTATTCAAATGTAAAATAATTGTATGTGAGAGAAATTTATGCACAATTTTATATTTATTTAATGAAAAAATAATATATGTAAAAAAAAAACTTCTAACTTAGTCTACACATAGTTGTGAAGACTGTGTCCTTAGAAAAATATCTCTTAATTATTTCCTAACGAACATAATATCAGTTTATTGGCTTTTTTTTATCCCTTTCAGGTTATTTATTTTATTTATTAAATAAGGTTGTTTTAAAAGTATTTATAGAAATTTGTTCCAATATGCCAAGTCAGTCAACCTTAGGGTTTGACTGGAATTGCAAGATATTGTTTAGTGCATAGATGGTATTAGGCAAATGTTACCATCTATCTGTACAACTGTTGGTATTGGACCCAAATTTGTCTCTTGCAAAGATGATAATGCATGCCCATTTTGATGCTAGCCCAAACCTTGTCTCTAAGCCTAGTGTTGTATATACTCTGTGTTACTCATGGTATTAGCAAACTAGGCTGATACAATCAAACTGAGAGGTAGAGAGATCATTGTGAGGTCTATGGAACAATTATTGTTTCTCCTATATTTTCTTGTCCAAGTTCTCTTTGACTAAGCATGCATGGTGGGTATAAATATCCAAAAAAAATTCCTCCTCTATTTCTCATGTCCTATAACTAGTATGAAGGCTAGCTTGGAGAATGTTCTAATCAAACGCTGAGCACGTAGTATGGTTGTGCTCAAAGACAATGTCACATGGCCATATTAGCATATAAGATGTCCTCCATTTAGAATCTAGTGTCGTTTATCTTTGTATTTTTGTAGATATATTGTTTAGTAAACATCCAATTTGATCGTCAAAACATACATGCGACCTCAGATTATTGTTCAAATAATATGCAACATCAAAATAGTTCCTGATACATCCATCCAAATGGTCTTATAATGACAGTATGTTCAAAGGATATTAAAGAATGTTCCAAGTTATCCTTTTTCTACCTATGATGTTCGTTAAAATTTATGTGCATGCTGACAATGAAATACATGTGGATGCTTACCTTCCTTCCTTTCCCTATTTTTAGCAGCAATCGTTTCTCTCTTCAGTTGTAGGTTCATGATTATCATCTTATACTACTAGGAAAGTGCTATTTACCAACGGAATTTAGCGACGGTTTATATACCGTTGCTAATGAGACAGATTTTGTGACAAGTCACTTAGGTAGTTGATGCAAATTAAATTTAATTATTTAGTGACGGAATTAGAGACGGAAAATTCCATCTCTAAAATAACTGTATCTAAGTCCGTCTCTAATTAGGTAATTAAAACTATTTGAAATTAATTTAATGTTAGCAACGGATTGAAACCGTCGCTACATTGCACAACAAAATTGTTAAAAAAACATGTCATATGGAGACGGAATTGGTCCATCTCTAACATTTTTAAAAAAAATTAATTCTATATACAGTGACGGATTGTTGTCATCGCAGATTTAGCAAAATGTTTTAAACTTTAAAATAATATAGAGACGGCTTTAGTGATGGATGAAATTTGTCACTAACTAAAATTACCTAAACACATAGTTTTGCCTTTTTTAAACTATCTCTTTTCCCATTCCCTCTTCTTCCCCCACGTTCTTACTCCTCTTTGAACCCTAATCCCTTCTTCCCCAAACCCCTCCCTCATTCACTGCTTTGTGGTCAATGCTTGCCGATGGAGGTGGTCATGCTTGGTGGAGGTGATCAGTTCTCGTTAGTCGTCCTTTGAGAGGTAAGCTTTTTCCACATTTTCTCTATTGGCTCTTACTTTCTGCATCTGTTATGAGAGCTAAATTATTGAAAGGTCTTACTAATTTCAAAACCTTAGCCAATAAGGTCTGTCATAACCGAGGGCCTCTTAAATGCCCATTCATAGATTTCACCTAACAATGTCTTCCGAGCCTCATCATCTTTTCATATCATGCATTTGCTTCCCCTTTCACATCGCCTATATCCGCATTTGCTATTGGATGTTGTTTCTTCCCTATAGGAGTCATAGCATTCTCTATGGTGAGGTAACGCATCGTCGACGATATCATTTTGCTACCACTGTCACCGTTGAAATGATTATTTAACATTTCTCGCCTCTGAATTTCCCCCTTTGAAGAAGGTGTTCTCTGATTTTGAAGAATTAAGATTCATAACCCTCATGAATTTGGGAAATTTAGCTATTAGGATCCATCTCAACACCTACATGGCTACCAACTCATCATCATTTTACACGTAGGACATCCACATGCGTAGAAAATGGTCTACCTGTATACATGACGTGCCGTATTTGATATGTTATAATGACATCATGTGTGGTAATGACATCGACACAGACAGTGACGGAAGGACCATTTTGATGTCTATTTGAATTATTGATGGACTAAATTGATGTCCACAATCTTTTGCTGACTAAATTAATGTCTTGTGTATCTTTGGAGGACTAAAATAAATATTTAAACATGATTTAAATAAGGAAATTGTTTCTATTGAATACTTTTTTGGTAAATATTCTATTGAATAATTTAGTGAATTCTCATCCGATAAATGTTCTTAGCACTTTTTCATTTAATTTTATTGTTTTATATATTACACAAACACAATTAAATTTATTCAACAAAAAAAGACACTGTAAAATTGAAGAAAAGAAACTTACTATTACTCACAGCTTTTTATTTATTTGTAATTAATATTTTATAAATGATATACATGTGAGGCAAAACTATTACGTAAGTCGTATATATAAATTACTCATGGACTATATTAAAATAAGAGAATTATCTTACTAGTTTAATTAAAGAAGTACTAGATCTTATTCTATATTAAATTAAATTCCAAGACCAATTTAAAACAACTAAATAAGATTCATAAATTTTATGGCAAAAAAATCAAGTATTATAGATTTTGTTCTTTTACCGTGGGGATTCATTGAGATACTCCAATTGTTTGAATCTAGTTATGATACTTTCAAAATAACAACTATAAATTAGCATTATAAATAGACAATAAATTAAATAAAGGTTAGAAAACATGATGTTATAACAACAAAATCTTCCTTCATGTTTCAAAAATATTTTACATAATCAGTTAACTAATAGACATGGTAATTATGGGATCTTAGTTAGAATAAAGGTATTAATATTAATCACAAACTCGGGATTACATATACGTGGTGTTTGGTACACTGATTATTTTTTCATTCCTGGGAGTCTTTACATGGGAATGTTGGATTCCCATGTTTGATACAAGTTTTGAAAAAATATTCCCATCCAAAAATGATTCCCGGGAATGATTTTTGCTCAATATTCTCACATTTTCATTCCCATGGGGGGAGGTAGGTTTGCAACATTCCCATGACATGGGAATATTTTTGTCATGTGAAATGTCAAAAATACCTACCCTTCTATCATCATGCCATCAACCAACCATCTCCACGTCATTGTTGGCGACCGCCATCCACCACCACCGACCACCATCCATGGCGGCCATTTACCAGAATCCGGCCACCCTCATCGTCGCCGACAGTTGATAGTGCCGGTGACTTCAACCACCGTGCCGGTCACTGAAATCCGGTCACCCTTGTCGCCGCTAGCGATTGACAGTGACCTTGACCGTCGCGTCAGTCATTGGAATCTGACCACCTATGCCATCGCCTGCAGTTGACGACTAGTCATTGGAATCTGGCTACCCTTATCGGACGATGGCCAGCGACTTTGGCCTGTCACTAGCCACCGGAATCCGGCCACCCCACTACAGGAAAATTGGTTATTTGTGACAAATAATTTTTTACGGTCACTAAAATTTGTAGATAAAAGAACTATATTGTAACATTCATTTGTGGCCGTTGAATAAGATAAAAAATAATTTCACCCACACTTAAAACGAGTGTCAAAAATAACATCTCTTAAACTACTTGTACTAATCCTAATTGGTTATGTGTAATAAAGGTTTCACCCCGTGATTTTTTTGATATGCCACTTTATAAAGATGGAGCAAAAGATAATGAAGAAAATGGAGAAGTTTATGTAGAAGCATACCAACAAAACATGCCATGTGATTATGGAGAAACTTTCAACATTTTGGAAAATGATGATGATGTTGTCTTAACATGGAATAGAGATGATATCCTTGAGGAAACAATGGATGACAATGTAGAAAAAATGGGTGAAGATGATGGATATGGTCATAATGTCTAGGATTATATAAAGTAATTTACTTATTCCCCTTTTTAGCAATTGCATCTTTTTCTTTTTTTCTATATATTAGAACATTTAAATGTTGTTGGTGGCCTACTATGATAATCTTCTATTGTATTTTTTGTTTATAGGAAAATACCACTGCAAGGCACATGACCATCCTTTGCTCCAGCTTCCACAATCTACATATATAGACGCTGGTCAACTTTGTTTTCTCTATTCATTTCAGTTGTTTCCACTTTTAACTTTAAAGCATTGTTTCTTTTTTCTATTTGTGTTTGTCATACTCATCAATTGCATTGATACTGTTCAAATGGCTATATGTGGTTTGCATTATTTCTTTAAATTCACCAATAAATTGCTCAAGTTTTTTGCTCATTTCCTTTGTAATAATAAGTGGTATGGCTGGGACATGTTGTGAGTAATTGAATCTGAGAGAGTCTTTCTATTTGGAAAGAAAATCATACCCACGTGCTTATCAAACTCTGACTTATGTGATTTTACATCATTTTTGCTTCTGTTTATGTAAATAAGAGAAATGATTTAGACTTCTCAGCAATGCCAACAATAGTTAGTGGTATGCACTTTGACTCAAGCTATTGCGGGATGCAAGTTGAAACAAATTGCTCTTTGCATTCATGTATATTATATCTATTTCACATGCTGATATGCATAGTGAGTAGTTTGTACTGTATGTCTAGGATCTTGAAACCAATGTGCTTGAAACTAGTGTGCAATTGTTTTTTTGGTGTAGAGATTATCTTTTTAATGATACATAACATAAAGTATAATTATGTCTCAAGATATTAGTAGAAAGTGCAGATGGCTTTGTTCATTGATAGGAATGTCTAATATATGTTAAAATATACTATGGCTGTATAGCGCATAGTTGGAAGGTCATGGGCTTTGAAAAAATATAGTGTGTAGTACTTCATCATATACTAATTGCACTTTCTGTTTGACATATATAATTAGATACTTTGTGATTTCTGGTTGGGTTTACATTCATCAATATTTTAAATCTTGGACCTGCAGGAAGTGGCAATAAGAAAGGAAGCTTTATCAGGTATAGGAGAAAAGATTGCAAAAGGATAAGTGGTTCAAAGGAGTCACTCCAAGCTTGCTATGGTCGTTTAATCTTACATTGTACGGCCAACTACATATATTGTGGTACTTGTATTTTTCCTCTGAGGTAGTGAATGACTGTTTCAGCTTACAACTTGTAGTTCCACATCAGAAACACTTTTGGTGTCAAGATAAGCTAGCTGAGCGGGACAGAAGTGTGACTTTAGTTTTATCCTACATCACTAGGTGTGTGGCAAAAACTTGATAATTGTAAAGGTGCCTATTTGTATTTGTGACAGTCATTTTTTTATCCTTTTGGCAACTTATTTGTGACAGCCACTGGCTGTAGTTAAATATATGAAATAGTTGTGACGGCCATTTTGGTAGAAAAAGGTGACTTGCTTCACACTTGCTTTGCACACTTGTTTCAACGGCCACAAATGTTGTTAATGGTATCTAATTATTATCAATAGTCGGTGGCTGTCGAAAATAATTTTTGTGACACCACTTTAAGTGACGCGCGGCGACGCTCGACTGAATGTAAAAAATTGTATTTGTGACAGTTATTCTCATTTTTATTGACAGCCATGGCCGTCAAAAATAGTGTGTTTTGTTGTTGTGCCCGCCGCAGTCGATAATTGACAGTCATTGACTTAGACCACCATTGGCCCGCCAGCAGTTAGAGTCATTCCCAGGAATGTTTTTAGTTAACCAAACATAGTAATAATCATTTCTGGGAATACCATTCCTGGGAATATCATTCCTGAGAATGTTTTTTCAAAACTTGAACCAAACGCCCTAATAGTGTATGTGTGTCTCTTTGTGTGTGTGTGTGTGTGTTTGTGTCTATGGGCATATATATCTTTATACATGTCATGGTAAATAAGGACTAAATTAACCACATATGTTGATAGAAGGATAATGATAATTAGATAACTACACTCGTGTCTATGTTTGGAATAATTTAAAACAATATCTGTTAACACTTATTTGAGGTAATTTAAAATTAAGTAATAACATTGAGACTATATTATGTGGGAAAATATAATTTTAAGATAAGTTTATCTTGCTTTTAATGTGTATTTGGATTAGTTTATTTTACATTAAAAAATTATTCAATACCTTTCTCTTGAACATTTTGTATTATAAATCCCTGTAACTTATTAGCCATGAACGGTATTGAAATATGAGTCATATATATTGATATAAATTACTCAGGAACTATATTGAAATAAGAGAACTATCTTAATAGTTTAATTGAAGGAGAACTATATCTTGTTATATATTAAATTAAATTTTCATACCAATTTTATACAACTAAAAAAATTGTACATTTTATAGCCAAAAAAAAATTTGTATTATTGCATTATTATTTTTTCTACTGCGAGGATTCATTGAGATACTCGAAATATTTGAATATTGTTAAGAGATTTTATATAATAAAAAAATCACTATATATTGGTGTTATGGGGTAGATAATAAATTAAATAAATCTTAGAAAACTTGGTGTTATAACGACAAAATCTTCTTTTATAATTCAAAGATCTTTTACATTATTGGTTAATTAATAGCTAAAATACATTTTACTCCCTTCAACTTTACTTTATGTACATTTTACCTCTAAGATTTAAAAATGTGCAATTTGATCTCACAAAATTTATTGGCAGAGCTTAGAACCCCACCCCATCAAACACCATTGAACAAAACATGCAATTGGGGGCACACAAAGTTACTTTCTCAATGCACGAGAGATTAAGATGGATGTGATTATTGATTCAAGTGAGAATCTTGTTCTTGCTGAGAAAGCAGACGAGAGATGATGCCGTTAATTATTTGGATAACATTTAAAATGATAGAATTTTAAGCTCCATCATTAAATCTTGTAGGGGTAAATTGCATCTTCTTAAATCTCATGGAGTAAAATGTATTTTAGCCTTAATTAATAAGAGTTTAATTTTGATCCACTGTCAGTGTAAAGTTTCTTTACACTGTCACCCAATCATGTATTGCCAACTTATTAAAAGAATTTGACTATTATAACAATTACTTCAAAAGTCTAACACTTTTAATGATGTGTCAGTATATGATTGCATGACAGTGTAAAGAAACTTTACACTGACAGTAAATTAAAATTAATTCCAGTTAATAGACAAGGTAATTGTGTGATCTTTATTCAGATTATGGTATAAATATTAAATACAGACTCGGGATCACAAATAAAGTGTATGTGTCTCTCTTGTGCGTATTAAGTGTGTGCGTGTGAGAGAGAGAGGGGTATGTGTATATCCTTATACATGTCATGGTAAATGTGTACTAAAATGAATTAATATATGTTGATACGAGGATAATGATAATAATATAAGTATACTTAATTATATGTATGTTTGGGATGATTTAAAACAAGAACTGGTAAAACTTATTTGATATGATTTTAAATTAAGTAATAACATTGAGACTATATTTTAAATTAAGTTTACCTTGCTTTTAGGGCATGTTGGGATTAGTTTATTTTGTATTCCAAAAAACTATTTAGTCAAAACTTTGTCTTGAACATTTAATTATAGAGTAAACATTTATTTTGATCCTCCAAATATATATGTGACATCATAGTAGTCATTTATTTATAAATACATCAAATAGATCTTTCAAAGATATATATGACATCAAATTGGTCTTAAAATGTCACATATTTCCTATCAAATTGTTCCTTAAAATAACATCAAAATGGTCCATGAAGGACAAAATTGATAACATTAATTATTATTGAAAGACTAATTTAATGTCATTGATAAATGAAGGACTAATGTGATGTTGCATATATCTTTAGAAAACCACAATAAGTGTTTACTCTTGATTATATATATACCTATTATTTGAAAAAGTAGCTTGGAGCATGATGACAATATAGGAATTAATTTATTTGATATGTGATTTTATTTTTGATTAGTATACCTATATATCACCATAAGACTTGTTTCTTTAGAAATGTTTGGGATTGTAAGTCCTATGTAAGTCCTAGTAAATGATACATAGAATTGTAGAAATTGAAGAAAATGGAAGAAGTACAATGCCAAAATTTCATAACTGGATTTTCATTAATGCTTTATTGTTTTTATATTAAGTTGAGACCATAAGGAACACTTAAGATAGAATAACTTAGTTCACTTAGGACTCTTGTTCCTAATAATCTTTCGTACATCTTGTTGACGAGAGTTTATTTAAAAGTGAATCTTATGTGAGAAGTGAAAGTAGTTAATCTTTTAATAGCTAAAGATCATGTTATGGAGATGTCATATAACTTAGGGATATTAAGCTTGATATTCACAACTAATTAAACAAATGTTATGCACTTTATGGGACATAACTTCGGGATGTTTCACAAAAAGTAAATAATAGATAAACAAAGAAGTAAATAATAGATAAACAAAGAAAAGTTATTCTTGGCCATAGTGATATAGTACTTAGGTTTAATATATACAGCTAGAAAGTTAAATTCAAGAATTGCAAATCAATCATCTCATGGTGTCTTCAACAAATTGGTATTATAAACAAAATTATACTCCACAATTTCATGTTTCCATAAGTCAACCTTTGTATGGTGGATTAGAATTCATGAATACTTTTAGTGGATTAATCAACACCATGTAGTTGTTCTTCCTAAACTTTTAAAACAATGAGAAATAGATGAAGTTTTCAGAACTTCAATCAATGCCTCTCCCTCACAAGGTACATTCTTTGTACTTCTTTGGGTTTTAGCTGAGGAAGTGCAATCTTTTTTTTTTATGTAATGATATTGGGTATTAGGAGGTCATATTGATGTTGTCAAATATTATAACTTATGAGACATGAAGCTCTATTTATTAAATTTACATGTCTTGAAAGTATCTTTTCACTGAGTCATACTTATTACCCTTCTTATTTTTTAATTGTTAGTGTCAAGTTAGAATTTTTTCTATTATAGGTTGTCACTAATCGTAGTTAGTTCAAGTTTTATACATTGAGATGAAAATCGATCCATATGGGAGATTGCTCTCTTGTTATCACTAACGATGTAGGCTTGAGCTTGATGCACTTTAGTTGTAGTGATGTGGCTAACGGCATTTGTGTAGGCCTGATCTTACAGTAACCCGTGAAGGGAGGGCCTGTAAGGTTTAATAAATATGCTAGGTCCCCTCTCCACTCCATACCCCAGAGAGAAAAAACGATTAGTCCTTTGGCTTGCCCATTGAGAGATGTCACTTTTGATTTTGGAGATGGAGAGGAAGACCTAATCAGTCGAAGACCATACATGATCAGTTCAATATGGCTAAGATAAGTATGTTCTTAATCTTAACTATATAATATTGGTGTTCTAAATTTTTTAAATGCATAGGATAATTTGCTTACATTTGGTATCATAGCCTCCTTGAATGAATTTAGAACACCATTATTGTATAAAGTTGAGATCAAGAACATGCTTGTGTTGGACATATCGAACTGATCAGGTATGGTCTCTAGGTGGCTAGGTCTTCCTCTCCAACTTCAAGACCAAAATCAGCAACTTTCAATGGGGAAAGCAAAACTCTAATCATCTTGCTCTCTAGGATTATGGAATGGAGATAGGGGACCTAGCAAAGTTATATACCCTCACAGCCCAACCATCATGGGTTATTGTAGGTTTAGGCCTACAACAATGCCACCAGCCACATTTCTCTAACCAAGGTGCAGCTAGCCCAAACCCACAGTAATTACAAGAAAGTGAGCTTGCTCTATCTCCCATATGGATTGGCTTCATCTCTTTTTATAAAACCCAAACTAACTACAATTAGTGGCATCCCATAATAGGAAAATATTCTAACATAAAGAAATTGGGGATAATAAGTGTGACTCAGTCAAATGAAACTTCCAAGACATGTAATTTTAATATATAGAGAGCTTCATGCCTTGTGAGTTATAAGACCACACAACACCAATATAACATCCTCATACCCAATCTCATTATTAAAAAGATTACACTTCCTCAACTATAAAACACAAAGAAGTAGAGAGAAATTAAGGACCTTGTGAGGGAGAGGTAGAGATTGAAGAACTTAAGATGATCCCTTGGTTGATCACTTTGAAGATGAAGAACTAATTTTTGGGCAGCAGCAACACATTGCTTCCCCCTTTCAATCCTCTTCTAGCAAAAGGCAACAACTGCATTGAAATGGTGTTGGTAGGGTGAGTTGGGATGAACGTAATGTTTCTAGTTCCGAGTTTGTATAAATAGACTACATTCTTATTTATTGGTTATATTAAAAACATTAATTTTATATTTCATCCTTATTTGCATTTATATTCAGCGTCTACAATTAATTTCTTGAAGTCACATTAAATTGGTCTTGATTTCTTTTGCAAAAAAGAGTTAATAACATCCCAATTTTTGTTCAAAATAAATTTCCTAAGAGTAATAAATGTTATTTCATTAAATACTTGCCATTATATATTAATGAGTTTAATTTTAATCCACTGTTAGTGTAAAAAACTTTACACTGACACCTAATCATGTATTGTCAACTCATTAAAAGAGTTTGACTATTATAACAACTACTTCAAAAGTCTAACATTTTTAATGATGTATTAGTACCTGATTGGATGACAATGTAAAGAAACTTTACACTGACAGTGGATTAAAATTTAATTCTATATTAATTATGTCAATTATGATGATGACTTTTTTAAAAGGTTCTTAGAGCATTGTTTAAATATTTAATAATCCTCAATAAATTCTCTTAAATACTTAATGAAGAAAGTATTAAATGCTTAATAGATGTCTTAGATATTAAATGTTTTACTTTTACATTTAATACATTCTATTATTTTTTGTGTAAACCAAGGCATCCCCTCACCCGGAAAGTAAGAGACTAATCCCTAGAAGTACAGTCAGGCGCATAAAGCGGAGACCCTTTCCAACTGCATTTTCTCTATATACACCGCCCAAATGATCAAAACCAATACAAGATGTTTAAGGTAACCGAGCCTCTTCCACTCGGACCAATGCAAGTTGGTTTAATACATTCTATTATAAAATTATTCAGTGTCTATAAAATTAATTTCTTGAAGCCACATTAAATTGGTCTTGATATCTTTTGCAAAAAAGGAGTTAGACACATCACAAATTATGTTCAAAATAAATTCTCTAAGAGTAATAAATGTTATTCCATTAAATACTTGCAATTCTATGTTAATTATGTCAATTATGATGATGACTTTTTAAAATTAATTATGTCATTTATTATCTAGAGTTTACAATTAATTTCTTGAAACCACATTAAATTGTTCTTGATTTCTTTTGCAGAGAAGTACTTCCTCATGTCCATTTTAATTGTTGTTTTAGAGAAAAAAAAATTGGTCCATTATAAATGACATTCTCACATACTAATAAAATATTAATTGTTGTTTTTTCAGTTATGTTCTTATACCCTAAAAGAGATAGTGAGACATGGTAAAATGAAATAATTAATTATTAGAAATTGAATAAAGGTAGTTTAGTATAAAAAATAAAAAAAAACTCCTATAGTTAAGGCTTGATTTTGTGTTTTTGATTCTTGTGCTTTGCACCAAAACAACACTTAAAATGGACTGGAGGGAATAGTTATTAACATAACAAATTATGTTCGGAATAAATTATCTAAGAATAATAAATGCTATTCCATTAAATACTTGTCATTATATCTTAAGGGTGCTGCTAACCAGTGTTATAAAGATGTTGTTTAAAAAGCATTTAATACCCTATAATAAATTCTCTAAATTACTTAATGTAGAAAGTATTAAATCTTTTTAAGTTCTCAAGATATTAAATGCTCTACTTTTACATTTAATACTTTTTATTTTAATTCCTAAATCAATGCACTAAGGATACTTGTTAGCAAATCTTATATCTAAATTATGTCAATTATGATGATGACTTTTTAAAAAATTAATTATTTCATTTATTATGTCGTGCCTACAATTAATTTGTTGAAGCTATATTAAATTAGTACTGATCTCTTTTGCAAAAAAAGTACTCCCTCTATTTCTTAATAAGTGCCGTTTAAGGTAACGACACGATACAAGTATTAAGAAAACTATTAAATAATCTCAATTTTATGAAAAAATAATCATATTTGACTAAATTACCCCTTTGACTATTAATAAATTAATGGAATGGAGGGAGTAGTAAATTACATCACAAATTATGCTCAGAAAAAATTCTCTAAGAGCAATAAATGTTATTACATTTAATACTTGTCATTATATCTTAATTATCTCAATTATGATGATGACTTTCTTAAAATTTAATTATTTTGAAATTATATCGAGTATTAATTTATAGAGATAAATATCTTTTGAAGGAATTGTTCTAGCACATTTTTTCTTTCAGGACATCGATACTTTAATTAATTATTAAATATTTATTGATTATTAATTATACTTAATGAACTCTAAATATTTAATGAGATTTGCTATGCTGTGATAGAACATTTCATGGCTTGTGCTGTAACATTCCTATTTTGGTTCACAAAATAATAAATAAAAATACAAGTTTATGTTAATATTATAATAGAAAGAAATTTAAGTTGTGTAAAAGTAAATAAATGTTTCACTTTTCAATACACCAAAATGTACTTGATAGGAAGTATAAATATATAAAGACAAAAATTATATTTTGGTCCCTCACATTTGATTCAATTATCAATTTTGTCCTTGACATTTTAATTTTTTCAATTTAGTCCCTGACAAATATATACTCACTTCAATTTGGTCCCTCTGTCTGTGTCTCTGTTATTTACTGAATGAAAATGATGATGTATCACCGTTAAAGGTAATGTGGTATCCTTATTTTGTCAGTGTGACATTGAGTTAGTAACTAACTGGATTATTTCACCAAAATACGACGTCATTTTCATCCATGAAGAACTAAATGCCAACTAATAAAGTCATTTTTTGTGAAAAAATTCAGTCAGCTACTAACTCAGTGTCATGCTGGCAAAATAAGGATGTCACATTACCTTTAACGGTGACACATCATCATTTTCATTCAATGAATAAAAAACACACAGATAAAGGGATCAAATTGAAGTGAGTTTATAAATATTAGAGACAAAATTGATAATTAAATCAAATATGAGGGACCAAAATAGGATTTTAGTCATATATATAAATATATATATATATATATACACGTACATACATATATATTACTAATGACAAACATACTAGAACCTGAAAGCTAATGATGAAATGATTAAAATGAAATAAAAAAATTAAAATGCATAAAGGCTTAAGAGTGTGTTTGATTTTGATTAATTATTTGAAATAATCATATTTTATATATACAAAACTGTTTTTAGAAAAATATATCATGTTTGGGTTTTGTTAAGAAAAGTTGTTGATTATTTTTTTATACTGAAAAAATCTTTTTTCTAAAAACTAAAATTTCAGGATTATTTCAAATTTTGATTATTTGATTTCGGATTATTTTAAAATTTTTGAGAGAGAAATATCTCTTTACCCTCAACTAAATAACTTTTTCAATTATTTTATATCTCTTTTGGTAATTTAATACATAAAAATAATTTTTTTTATGTAATCCAAACAAAACTATTTATCTTACAATCGCTTATGAATTAATATATTTAAACATAAATTAATTTTTTTATAATTAATTTTCTTGAAAATTGATTATACACATAATTAATTTTTATGATAATTTTTTTTTCACAACTAATCTAAACACACACTAAAGCTATCTGATTAAGGCCCCGTTTGTATAAGCTTTTTTAGGAGCAGAAGTGCTTTTTTGAAATAATAAAAGTACTTTTTTTAGAAGCTAAAGAGTTCAAGCTTTAAAAAAAAGCACTTTATGTGTAACAAAAAAGCATACGAAGTACTTTTTTAAAAAAGCTTGAACTCTTTAACTTCTAAAAAAAGTACTTTTATTACTTCAAAAAAACACTTCTACTCTAAAAAAAACTAATACAAATGGACCATAACACATAAGCAGTACATATGTCCATCCCTCACTAAACAAACGCAGCTCACCTCTCCCTTCTCACTTATAAGAAGCAAATCTTTCACTCACCCAATACACACTAAAGCCATTCCCACACCCATAACCATTGAACAGAGTAAAAGATAGGCAAACACGAAAGCTAGCTGAAGGGAAGGAAAGAGTCTGCATCAGTCATGCAAAGGTAGATGAAATTCTTCGATCTCCATTCTATCCAAAATCCTTCTTCTCAAGAATAGTCATAAGCAAGGTTTTAAATCACGGTTACAGTTTGGTTGCGATTGCGGTTACATTGTGGCCGATGCGGCCTAATATCGTCTGATGCAAACCACAATTGTAGAATGTCGTGGTTGCGACGGCCAAGATGCGCGGTCACATCACGTAATGCGACACTTGATTTAAAACCTTGGCCAAAAGAATAAATTTTTTTGCCAAATTCTTCTTTCGGTGATGTCCTTCCCAATTGTGAAAAAAAGAAATTCTAATTGAATGTTTGATTCTTGAACACAGTTGCTAAGCAAATTCTCTTTTGATTTAGTCCTTGTATATAAAATCTTGAGTTGATGACTTTCTTTTCCACTCTGTTCTAACGCCTCTGTTTTAATACTACCTATACTATTAAAAAAAAATCTTGGCCCTTTTAAAGATGATTCGGTGACTACACAAAAAATTGGTGGTTGCTTGTTAGGAATTTTTTGGGTATAAACTGTGGTTATCATAGTCTTATTAATGAGTATTGATTTCATGATTGAAGTGCGTTGTTGGTATGTATATATATAGGTGTATTGTTGAGAACCGTGTTGTTATTGAAACGTTATGTTATTGATATCCAAATTTTATATATATATATATATATATGAGCCAAAAGAATTGAGATAAGTTGGTATGATTTGGAAGTTGTGTTCGGCATAGAGTATTGGGGAAAATCTGCATAAATATTGTGATAAAACTGTTGCTATTTGTGTGTTTAATTTTGCTTACTCTACCTATCATTTATTATTGTTTCATTTCTTATGGTTATAACTGTGAATTTTAAGCACTACGTTAATTATTAGATACTATAGTTATGTCTCAGTTAAACTTCAAAAATTTAGTTAATAATATTATTATTTCATTTGAAAAATAAAGGAGAAAAAGAAAAGAATTTAAGACTCTATGAACTGATAGTAGCGAGATCCATCAACCTAGATGGGGAGAGAGCTAAAGTTCCTCTCAATGAAACCCTTGTATGATAAAGGATAAAGAAAGAACCCACGATATGATCTAAGAGGGAGTTTCCAAACCAAGAACTTTATGACATGCAAGGCTAACATGTAAGGACTTAAGAAGAGTAAATTAAATACAATACTAATTTAAGAGGTTTAAATATTTAGAATTTAGAATTTCTTGTGTATTGTATTTTATTTTTATATTGCATGAAAATTCTATATTTATCTAGTGTTCTCTTTATTTTATATAGCTGAATTTACCAAAGTTGTTCTATTAACCATCTATTGAGAATTTTTGTTCTCACTCCTATACTTTATATTTTCATATGTCGAGATTGACCATTGTGAACGAAATTGACTTTTACTGGGTAGAGTCTCCATTTTATGGTGGCTTTGTTCATATAGTAACTGCCATTAGGATCTATGCAGATCTTACAGATGATGTTATATATATATATATATATGATGTGGTTACTGTGAACTGTACAATTATTTTTTGATGTATATAAAGTGGGCTCTTTGAGTATAAAGTCCTATGGCTCTTTTTTTTTCTGTGTAAATCAGAGTATCTTGCCTAAAAGGCGAGAGACTAATTTCACTGGGGTACAGTCAAGCGCGTGAAGTGAATATCTTTTCTAATTGCATTTTCTCCATACACACCGCCCCAAGAATCGAACTCAAGACAAGATGCTTTAGATGACCAAGCTCTTTCCACTCGTTGATCCCTATAGCTTTCTTTGATACTAGGTTAATTGTATTTTGATGTAAGTATGAACAGTTTGTATGAAATATGACAGTAAAACAAGCAAGTAAATGTAGATAAATTTAATTACCCTTCTTGTTTTAGAATAGATTAATTTATTAAATGATTTTTTAAAAGCAAAATTGATAAGAATCTCCCCCAATTATATTAGTTTTAAATGCTTATATGATTTCATTTATTAGGTAGATTTACTTACACTTTATTTATATGTCATATACTTTTATTATAATATAGTCGCTAGTTATAGATATTACTGCATAAATGTTTATATTATTTAGACATAATTACTTATATATAAATGTATACGTACATAGTATATATATATTTCATATGATACTATCTCCATAAACGTAAAATAAAATAGCAGTTAATAGTTAAATATAAATTGCAAGTTTATCTATTTGTAATTAGTAGAATTATTCTAATCTGGAACCTAATAATTATCCAGGTAAATATATATATATATATATATATATATATATATATATAACAACATAATGTGACACAAGTGGTAAATACTTGGGCTCTTTAAGCATGTGGTGAGTGGTTCGATTCCTGACTCATGTATATGAAAAAACATCTGTTGGGAGATGTCAACCTCTTAAATGGATCTCAGCACCTCGAAAGATTAGTCTCTTCAATCGCGAACAGGGATACCCTGAAAAGCCAATATATATATATATATATGATCATTCCAACAACCCAACAAAAAACTTCTCACAAAGCTCAGAAGTATTGGATGTAAATGCTAAAATATGACAGCCAAAAAATTGAAAATACAAAAGGCTCATAAAAGAGTGCCAATTTCTATCTGTTTCAACTGTGATTATTGCTAATAGCTTAAATGAGACTAGTCTCTTTAGATTAGAGGTAAGGAGGAAAATGGATATTGGAGACTATGATGTTAGAGATTTGGAAAATTCTATATAGTTAGAAATTTTTTGTCAAAAATAAATTGACATTATTATTGACTCTTTAAATGGATGGATAATTTCTTATCCAATAACTATTATTAAATTTTGATAAAATTCTAACTAACTTCTGTCAAATTTGTATGGCTGCATACCGTTACCCTAGAGATTTTATTCATAGTTACTAAATTTGCTCCTACCTCGTCCGTCCAGCCTACCAATTAGCAAGTACCAGATCGTGGAACTTTGGTAATCTGGAACGCTATCCATATCGTCAAAGTTGGTGCACATAGGATGACACATTGGCTGCCTGCTTGAAAGGAGACAGCCATGGCTGCCTGATGAAGATTTGCGCAGTTGCAGAGAAAGAAGGAGACATAGTCATAGTGAGAAAGAAAGAAAATGAAACCGAAAGAGTTTCCACCCAAAAAGCACACCTTCACTTTTGTGTGATGCTCCATTCTTTTTATTTATTTATTTATTATACAAATGCTCCATTCATTTTATTTATAATTTTGTTTTCTGTTGGACCTAGGCCCCTAATTCACGAAAAAAGGTCAACTTCATTTAGTTTTAACAAAAAATAAATAAAACAAGAAAAAATATTACAAGTCTTTAAAAAATGGGCCTACGGTAATGGACTTATTTTGATTTTAATTTAGCCAATTCAGTAATTGGATCAAAGAAAATATAATACACTAAAATTTAAAATTTGTAAAACAAAATTATGAGTATATATATGATTAATTTTTTTAATAATTTAATTAACGAGCATAACAAATCAAAAAAGTCTACCCCTAGCCTAACTTCTTTTTCTTAAGTGACGTTCCACATTTCCATTCCCCTATCACTTACCAACAAGTACCGGCGTTCTAGGTACCTATGATTCTATGCTTCACGAACTAAGCCACCTATCACATTCTCTTGCATAGATGTCTTCACTAGGCTTGGCAATGGAGCAAGTAGAAGTGGGTTTTTGCCTACCTGAACCCGCCTCGCACCTCTTAAAAACAATTTAACTCGTCCTTACCAGCCCTACTAGTTTTGTAGATGAAAACTCACATCCTACTTGTAAAGAAATAATAAAATTTGAACTCTACCTGCATATACTATCTAATACACAATATAATATAAATTATTAAAAAAAATTATTCATTGCATAAAAAATCTTAAGTTACATCAAGTATGAAACACTCTTTGTGAAAGAATAGGGAGTGCGGGTAGGGTAAGGGCAAGTAAACCTTAAACTTAAATCTGTCACACCACGTAACATAGTTTAAACCCGTCCCGCTCCGCCCCTGCTGCGGGGCGAGTTTTAAACCCACTTCATGTGGGTTGGGGCGGAGTGAGTATTCATAAAATGAGTTCAAATTGTCATCCTTAACGTTCACTTCTCAATATATAAAAAAGAAAAATGATGAAAATGAGAACAATTCCTTTTTGTTTGGAAGTTAAAAAATACATGGAAAGGAAGATTAAGTACTCAAGATTGAGTTTATCACCAAGGTCATCTGGTAGGCTTCGCTAAACGGCCTACAAATTCAACGCCGGTATGTATGGTGTGGGCTATTTGGCCATCCAAGTCGAAAAACCAAGAATCCAAACAGTGTGACAATTTAAGCCTAGCTAGCCGTATCAAGCTGACATGAATTCGGGCCGGGCCAGTTAGCCGGTAATTTTATTTAACTGGCCGAATTTATATTTTTTATTGGGTTATTTGGCCCAATATGCTGGATTCAACTAATTTTTGACAATCCTAAACTTTTGTGTCTTGATTTGGGGCTTGTAATTCGACTAGCTTTCATACCCTATGTTGTAACGATTATTTTATATTTATATTTATAATTTTTATTAAAAATAATTTTTATATTTAATTATTATTTCAGATATAGATGTTAAGTTTATGGAATGATTTTTTTAAAAAAAATCTTAAATATAAGTGAAGTGAATGTTAAAAATTAATTTCAATTTTACTACATGTTATCATTACTATTAAAATATATTTTTTCTTACTAACACTTGCACCCTATGCCTTTAATGATATTATAAATCACTTCTCAAAATAATTTTATCATATAATATATATATATATATATAGCATTATCACTACACTCTAAATATTTAATGATGTGAGTAGTTGTTTCAAGATAATTTTAATATATAATAATCATAATCATATTAGTAATTACTTCTTAAGACAATTTTACTTATATAATAATATATAGATAAATAAATATAGTAGTAGTAGTAATAATAATAATATATAAATATAAATGTTATCACTATGTCTATGCATTTAATTATATTAACAATTATTTTTTCAGGTAATTCTACTAATATATACAGATAATTCTCTAGACAATTTTACTTATATAATAATATATAAATATAAATGTTATCACTATGATTATGTATTTAATGAAATTAATAATTATTTTTAAGGTAATTTTAATAATATATATACTTATATAATAATATATAGATAATAAATATAGTAGTAGTAATAATAATAATATATAAATATAAATGTTATCACTACGTCTATGCATTTAATTATATTAATAATTACTTTTTCAGGTAATTCTACTAATATATATAGATAATTCTCTAGAAAATTTTACTAATATAATAATATATAAATATAAATGTTATCACTATGCCTATGTATTTAATGATATTAATAATTATTTTTTAAGGTAATTTTACTAATACATATACTTATATAATAATATATAGATAATAAATATAGTAGTAGTAGTAGTAATAATAATATATAAATATAAATGTTATCACTATGTCTATGCATTTAATTATATTAATAATTAATTTTTCAGGTAATTCTACTATAGACAATTTTACTTATATAATAATATTTAAATATAAATGTTATCACTATGCCTATGTATTTAATGATATTATTTTTTAAGGTAATTTTACTAATACATATACTTATATAATAATATATAGATAATAAATATAGTAGTAGTAGTAGTAATAATAATAATATATAAATATAAATGTTATCACTATGTCTATGCATTTAATTATATTAATAATTACTTTTTCAGGAAATTCTACTATAGACAACTTTACTTATATAATAATATCTAAATATAAATGTTATCACTATGCTAATGTATTTAATGATATTAATAATTACCTTTTAAGATAATTTTACTAATATATATAGATAGATTTGTTCTGAAAAATTATAAAATTTGGCTAAATGAATAAATTATACTCTTCTTAAATGATATAATTATAAATTAATTAACTTTGTTTTTTTAACATACTTCAAAGTTGATATCTTGGCGGGGTTAGTTTAAGGGCTGAAGTGCTTCAGATTTGTATCCTTTTATTTTTTTAAATTTTTAAAAAGAGTAAATTATATGCTATTATTTTTAGGCTTGTAAAAATGACATTTTATTACCTTATTTTTTTTATTTTTGACTAAATGTTGATTTAACAATATTAAATATTTCAAGAATAAAAAATAAATTCACTTATTATTAATTAGAAAGATGTTAGATAGATATAATTATTTGTCAAATTTTTTTTATAAAAAGAGTTGGCATGATTATAAATCGTTGGATGGATAAGTGGTCCATACATTTTATCTTATTCAATAACCACCTTAAACGTAGCTGAATTCTATTAAAATTCTGGCTAATTTTTTTTTGGTTTTATAGTACTACTCTATTAATTATGAGTGAGTTCTCTACTAACGAAAAAAAATTAAACTAAATCTTATATGATTTAAATTTTACAAAAAATCCAAGTTGTCTTTTTGTTATAAAAGGGAAAAAGATATAATTTTACAAATGTAATGAAGAAAAATATAATTCATATATATATTTATTTTATTCTAATAAATAATTGATATGCATTAATGTCTATTATGTAAAAAAATATAGATTGTTGATTAAGAATAAACCATATAAGATTAAATTTTAAAAAATCTTATAATATAGAATTCTCTAATAATTAATAATAAATTTATTTATTTATTTTAATATTTAACATTATTAAGTCAACAATTAATTAAAGATAAAAAATAAGTTGAAATATAATTTATGGCCAAATTTAGAATTTACTGTCATTTTAACAAACCTCAAAATAATAAAGTATAATTTATTCTTCATAAAAACATGACAATATAATTTTCTAGAGTGAAAAATATAAACTGTTTTTGTTTGGGTCCAATAAATCCAATTTAAACAACTTTTTCACTTTTTTCACCATATAATCTCTAAAGAAACAGAAAATAATAATAATAATAATAAAAAGGTTTGGACCCGGTTGAGCCCAGAGTGGCTGAGAGAACCGGAGTTTGTCTGGTTTTGAACCGAACCGGATTGGGTTACACGTTCAAATGAAATGCAATATAAAAACCCAGTTTTCCTTTGAGATGGTTGGTCATAGCTCCCAAATCCCAAACCAAACCGATAGTGACATACATGGCTTCTTCTTCTTCTTCTTCTTCTCCTTCTCCCGAGGTTGGTTCTGCATTTGACTTTTGTTTTTCCCATGTTTATGTCTTTTTTTTTTGTCTTCATTTTTATGTGCCAACGGATTTTCCTTTTGATGTTTTTCTCGATCATTGTCACTTGTTTGATCATTTGTTGTTCAAACCATTATTTCCATTCTCTGCGTGTGTACTATGTTATTTCATTGTTTATGTTATTGTTATGCAGTTAGTTGCTTTCGTTTAATCTCTTACTGTTTCATTGGGAAAAAGAAGATTTTTAATCTCTTCTGGGAAGTGAGCTTATAAGATTTTTATTTGATATGGTCCTTTATGATGATGCGCTTTTGTAACTCTGTTGTGTGGAGTGTTATTGGAGACATGGGTGAGAAATTTTATATTGAAAAGAACGGCAAATGTAAAATTGCTTAATGATAAAAGCAGGTTGTTTGGAAGCAGTTTAGGTACTTAATTGTTCAATACCCTTTTCAGTTTTTAGTGATAAGGATTAAGGATTACCAAGAAAGGAAAGGGATCAGATCAATTGGAAATTACAAAAAATAAAATAAAATACTTTTGATGCAGAGGGGAATAAGTAAGGTAATTGGCCAATTTTCATAATAACAAGGCATCATTGGGAAAAATATTTTCTCTTAGGCTGTGCTTGTTAGAGAAGGTGGAAATAGAGAAGAGAGTGAAAAGGGGGTGGGATGGAAAAGCTTGATTTTCAGTCCTTCATTCTTGGTAGAGGGTGGAAAATGATTTTAGCTAACTTATGTTCTATGGAAGGAGAGGCCAAAATGAGTTCATTTCGACTTTAAACCAATCCACATTTTTGTTGTATAAAACCAGTTGGAAGGTTGTTTTCTTTCCAAGTTTTCTACTCCACATTTTCCTGGTAACTCAGATCTCAAGATGAAAAATTTCTCTTACTCATGCTTGCCTTTGTAGACACACTCAGGAAGAAGTTGTAGTATGCTCTAAGAGCAAGTGCAATTTTGTCAAACATGTAATCTTTGTGTGTAATGTATGTTTCTGTTTCTGTGTTTTTTGTTTGTTTGTTTGTGGAGGGGGAGGGAGTGGAGAGGGGAAGAAAATATCTGAAAATATGGGGATTTGAGTTCTCTCTCTTGAAGTAGTTCCTTTAACGGTTAGGTTGGGGCCCATGGTGCTCCTTAATGTATTATTATTTATCAGAAAGAAAAGGTGGATCTTTAACAGAGGGAAACAAAATAATGTATACATTAATGTGTATTTATGCTCTTCTTGTACTTGGAATTGGAATTTTTAACTTCTTTGGAAATCATATGATTTTGGATGTCTGTATTATGATTTGCTCAGTCATTTATAGTAAATAGATGACTTCATGGATGTTATTGCTTGCCTTTTTTTTTCTACAGTTTGAAAATTTTGTAGCTTCCTTGGTTGCTCATGTAAGTCACATATAGGAGCAATATGTTTCTGCGGTTACCGAGAATTATGAGACGACATGCTGGGGTTGTGGACTGCACGTTCTGATTCCATCTTGTGCATCTGTATTCAAATGTGGCTGGTGCGGGGCCATTACAGATCAAAACAAACAAAAACGTGACCAGAAGTGCTTTAGGTGGAGACTACTGCGGGATCGATGCTTTGTTTCTGCTGTCCTCATATTTATGCTCTTTGTAATATGTAAGCCTCTGTTGTTCCTGCTGTTTTCTACATTCATTTGTTGTCATCCGGTATGACCAGACTTCCTTTTATTTTCCCCTGGGGTCTAGGTCTCATTTTCAATTTTTCCCTTCTTTACCAATTTTTTTCTTCCTGACAACTTATTTTATCAAATCTGTATGGTATCAGAGGTTTGATTGATATATTCAAATTAAGACTTGATGGTGTAGAATACTTCAGTCTGCTACTATGTAGTGCTTTGCTCATAGTAGTTTAGGGGATTCCTCTCATAGATTTTTAATGGGATCAGAAGGTTTTGAGTATGAGATATGCAAAATGATTGGAAAGTTTTATTGTAATTATGAACTTGCTTTTTTTGCTGTGTTTCATTTTGGTTTTGGTGGCTTCATTAAGGAGGATTTCTTTTTTGGATAAAAGATGAAATATTATTAGAGAAGAAAAGGAATGGAGTTTAAGGCTGTGTTTGGATTTTTTTGGTGGGTGGAATGGAATGGAATGGGATTGAGAGGGATAAAGTTCCCATACAATTGTTTGGATGTTTAATGATTGAGTGGAAGAAAGTTTCTATTCCCTTGTTTGGAAGTTTTAGTGGAAGTGAATGGAATGACAAGAATTATAAGCTTATAATTCTCATATTGCCCTTATCTCGAACACAAAAATATAAGGATTAAGGACAAAAATGTAATTTCATAACTCATTCCATCCCTTCCTCCAAATTTGAAGGAGAAGAAAAATGAGGGAATAGAGTGGTATGGACTAATTCCATTCCTTTCCATATCTTTTTTAAACATCCAAACAATGGTATCATTTACCATCTCATTCCATCTGTTTCCATCAATCCAAACAAGGCCTAAGAGCGGAGGATTAAAAGAAAACAGAAAACACAACCAACAGAATGCAGAAAAGCCAGAGCAAGCAAGAAAGACACATCAGCTGAACAAATCTTACCAGTCTTTTTGCAACTCTACCAAAGAAACCCCTCTAAAATAAAAATTGGCTTAGTGCAACAAAGAAGCCAAGAAAATCGCTTAACCCCATATAAGACACAATAATAATAAAAATTCTAAAAACTTTGGCATTCCTCTCCATGAATATTACTTCTACCTTTTTTTCCATCTATTCATAAGAATACATCCTCTACTAAAAGTATATGAGAAAATCACAAAAAATGAATTCTTTGTAAAATTATTTATACTTTAGGAACAATTAGCCACTGAAGTGGTTAATTCAGTTCATAAGTGGTTACACATTAAGCACTCCTTGAGTTAATTGTTCCTAAAATGGAATATTCTTACCAAGTATTCCTTTGTTTTTTGTAATTTTCCAAAATATTTATAATTTTCTTTCAGGTCATATTTTCTTTGCCTGTTTGAGATCCTATCTTATCCTTTTTTCTTCTCTAATAGATTCCTGTTTTAACCAAGGTAGTCAAAGGTGAAAGGCGCCCTTAAGGCGCTAGGGGGTTTTAATGCCTTCAGGCAATAGGCCCCAAAAAGCACACGCCTCACCGAATAAAGGCGTTAACATTTGAAGAAGAAAACAGTAAAATGTTTTATTGTTTTTCATTAATTTGGCATATAAATTAACTACTCAAGCAGAACATTCATAGTACAAATAAAATATTACTATATTCAATTTACAAAACCCTAAGTTGCGTGTTGTTAGGAGTACCAAAAGCCAATAGCTATTTATATTTTAACATTTTGACTATTTTACCCCCTTAGCTTCACAGTTAGCAAGTTAGATGGCTAGGATTTTGGGTTTTAAAAGTTACAAATAAGCCGCTAGAGGCGTGTTCATGGCATTGACCCCCTCTAGTACCTTGTCTCAGCACCATGGGCGTGCCTTTTGGCGCCTTTGACTGCACTGGTTTTAACAAAGGAAAAGAAAAAAAATTCCTCTCCATTACAAAATTGCCATAACCATTTCTCTATAGACATCCTCTCTATGCTTTGTCTAATCAGTTCAGCTTCTGGAGTAGGAAATAATAACGTATAAATATGTAGTAAATCTTACAGTGCTCACAAAATAAGTTATTTTGATGCCCTTGGAATTTGGAAAAATATATCATCTGGAATCTAATATCTAAATCAGTAAATTCTGAATACCTTGAGTATAGAACTAGTTTGTATTGGGTGTGTAGACCATACCTTGTAATTTTAATTCATGACCTTCAATCTACTCACTAATTTGCAATCTTGACCAGATTGAGATTATATATGCCCTTAAGAATGACTTCACAAGATGATTTCATAACATTGTTTCATCTATTGAGCTAGGGAACTCTGTCAAACAATTGATATATTTTTTTTAACTAGTTGAAATCAATGGAAAAATGAGCACAGGAAAATGTACTTACATAGTTTATATAAAAGGTGAGACCTTTACAAAGGCTTAAAAACCAATCCAATCTCACCTTCAGATATTCTCTTGAAATTTTTGCTCATATTGTTTAGCACTAGAGAGTAAAATTTCTCTGTCCAGCTCCACCATCAGGAAGTCTCACCACGGTGCATTGCATGCATATTTAACGTCAAGGATCAACTTTTCTAAAAGCTTAAGCTGATAGGTGGAGGGTCAAGAATTGTTTTTCATTTCTAACATGCCCCCACATATGCAAGCTCTGTCGGCTTGAAATGTGGACAAAGCATAGCCTTCCATACATTGTGCTAAAATTCATTAACACTCGTAGAAGCTTAAGCTGTTAGGAAGTGGCATAATAATGATTTTTATTTCTAACAGTTACCTCTCTTTATGATAATTATCTTATGCTGTGAATTAAATATGGCAAAGAAAAGAAAAAAATAAAACATCTTTTCTAATGTTCTTTGGTCTAGTTAATGTCATCCTCTTCAGGAGTCCGCTGATCCCAGAAGAACCCTTAGACACACAAGCTTTAGGATCAAAGTCTCCATCTTCAGTTAGTGTGAGCACACTGTGTCAGGTCTCCTTTCTTTCAATAACACCTCTTTATAACATTCTATTTTCTGTCATTAAAATTTGGACATCATAATACATTGCTTTAGTAGGTACTGTTAGCCTCTCAATGGACAACTTCCTAGCTTTGTCCAACATCCTGGCTCTTCCCCTTCCTCTTTTACACAATCTAAAATTCCTTCAGGATAAAGTTATCTGTCATGGTTTACAGAGGTTTGCTTCCTATTCCCATTTAGCAACTTGACACACTTATCTCTTCAAATTTTCTTTGTGCCCTTTCTTCCCCTCGCTCAATCCCTATCAAATTTCCAGAGACCTCCTGATGTGTAATCCGCCCACCACCACTAGCCTTTGAAGTCACTGTCCAAGTGTCTATTCTAATATTTATCAGCTACTTGGACATTCAAGGTCTACCAAAAGATATACTCTGAATTGTAGATACTGATCCTACAGCAAATAGATAAAATTTTGCTAAAGCAGACTGAAAGTTGCTTACTGAATGCACTGTATTTACTCACATGTATGTCAGACTTGTCAGTATATGTGCGTATAGGTGCAATCATGAAAACATTGTATTAAATACTCCTTTCACTTTTTGACAATGCAATAATAACATGACTGAAGTGATAGGGCTTCTCCTAATGGCATTTGAATTATATACCTGAAATATATATTCAGTTACTGACTTGATTATACCTGTTTATGTTGTAATTGCTGAATGAAATTAATTCATTGAAGGAAGCACTTTAACATCTCTATCAGTTTACTTAGTTTTAATAGGGAGGCCCAGTGTACGAGGCTCCCACCATCGTGGGGTCTGTACGCAGCCTTACCTTGTGAGTGTAGAGGTTGTTTCCACGACTACAACCTATAACCACCAGGTCACAAGGCAGCAACTTTACCATTGGACCATGGCTCACCCTCTGGTTTACTTAGTTTTATAGCTGGTAAAATTGAGGAACTTCAAGCCTTGTTTGTGTGCTTCAAAACTTGAGAGCATGGTCACTATGCTATGGATTTAGCACAGATAAAGTTTGAATTGGCTATGGAAAGAGGGTATGAATTTGATGTGTATAGTTTCAGTTATAGTTGGTGCTCATCAGGTGCTTATGGTGCTGAATAATTCATTCTTTGTGCCTATGATTGTCTGTTTTTCTCCCTATTTAAGTCAAATTTTAAAAGATCAACTTTGTGGTTCAGTGTTCCTATCATCTGTGGTTTTTCAGTAAATGTATTATTGTGATATTCGTTATCATGGAGTAAGTTTTGTCTTATTGTAACCATAACATTCACGTACTCTTCCAAAAATGAACATACATGTACTGCATTATTCTATACTTTTCTTATATATTTAATTTTTTTGTGCAGTTGGTGGGGTGTGGGCAATCTATCCTGTTGTCTTTTCTGTCAGTCTTCTTTGGGGGATTTTTAACTCAATCATTACAGCAATCCTGTCCATGGCTACCATTTCCTTTTTCAGCCTTGCAGCATTTCGATGTGCTGGCACACCACCAAATATATTGTGGGGAAGCTACCCAACTGTAGGGAAAGGTGACCTTGAAAATTATACTTTCTGTCACTACTGCTCAAAACCGAAGTCACCCAGAGCTCATCACTGTCGTTCATGTAGAAAATGTATACTGGACATGGATCATCACTGCCCATTTGTAAGTTTCCATCATCTTCTAAATATGGAAATATCAATCTCAGTGGTGCAATCTTCACTCGAATTTTGGTGTATATAATAATTTGATGCATGTCATCTTTAACTGTACAACCTCTTACAATGGTTGATTAGGTTTAAATTGTAAGTTCTGCTGTTTTTGGCTGTATGATTTAGTATGAATCTCAGTTCTATTGCCGACTTGTATTCTCCTGATTTAAGTTTTTATTTGTTTGCCTTATTCTTCAATAATAAGAATATACCTTATGTCATATGTAAGCAATGTTTTAGAAATTTATGTTAAACAGAAACAAATGAAGCTAATGCAGGAGTGATTTAGGAATCTTCCTAATGTGACTTATGGTGGGCTTTTACAGTTTCATAGTTATGGAGATATGATGCTTAAGGGGCTCAAAGGTTCAATTATAATGTTAGAATTGAATGGTAGGAAAGGTGCTTCTTTCTCTTTAGGATGTCTTATTACTCTTAGTTATCCAGGCCTCTTTATCTAGTATTCCCCTATATTACTTGTCTCGCTTGAGGATTCCTGTTGGAGTGGCTGATAGTGATAGAATAGAGAGGTTCATGAGAAACTTGATTTGGTGAGGAGTTGGAGATACCAGGAGGGATTATTTGGTTAGTTTGGAAGTCTGTTGCACGACTGAGGAGCGGGGCTTGGGTCTTGGAAGTTTTGTGTCTGAAAACATTGCTTTAGCTAGAAAATGTTTATGGTGTTTTCTTCTAGAATCAAATTCTCTATGCCATGAGATCTTTTGGAGCTAGAATGATGTGGTATGCAAGGGCTGCAGTCAATGCTACTACCTATAGTCCATGGAAGTTTGTTTCTCTGGGGTCAGGGGGTATAATTCCCTTTGTTCCTTTGGTGTTCTGGGATCCTATGTTGGGTGTATTTCAAATTGAGAGACATGTTTCTATTTTTGGAGAGCCAACAGACCTTTTAAGGTGTCTGGAAAGCTTTATTAAGGAAGAATTTAATTGTTGAGGGCATGCGAAAATATGATTGGATAATTCTTTGGACAGTTCAGTCTATTTAAGTGGTTATCCCATTATAAACTGTTGTTCAGTAATGAAAATTAAGTGGTGATTATATTGTCATGGAATGTGCTCATGGACTAGATTGTCCAATTTATCTTCAGCTCTCATTTAATATAATGGTTGTAGATGCCTCTTTTCTTATCTCTTTTTTCTTTGTTTTGGTGTGTGTGTGAAGCCTCAAATCGCTTGCTGTTACCTTTGGATCTTTTTGTAGAAGTTTTGGTCTATGGTTTTTCAGTTTTGAAAAGGAATTTTTAATCTTTATGTATAATTCATATATTTGGATAGGGTCAGGAGCATAAATGCACTTGTTTTTAGTAAAGTGCACATTTTTTTTAGATGAATTAAATGTAATTTAGAAAAATCAATGCCCAAGCCAATGCAAAAGTCAACATTGGATAATAAAAATATTCAAAAATATTTTTTATAAAACTAATACAAAAATTCAATGTATTTATTGCACAAATAAAACCTTAATTATACCTTAAATGTGCCCTTACAGCACATGTTAACAAATTCCATTGGGATATTAGGAAAGAAAAACGATTTTGGTGGATTGTTACTGGAACTTAATGGGATTCAATTGCAAGTTTGTGGCATTTTTAGGTGTTTTGCATAGGGTTTCTCTATTTATCCTTTCCTCTTCTATTCTATGGAATGATGTTTGATGAATTGGCTTAGGCATTGGAAACTAACAGGGATACAGGACACGGACAATACGACAGGGCAAAAGTTAAAATTTCTTTTGTTTTTAAAAGTGTTGTGTGGTGTCTAACACAGGTGTTTGATATGTGTCCGGCATGAAGATGACTTCTTTTTTTAGTGTTCTTGCTTCGTAGTTTTAATCATTGCCTATCAACTGTGTTAAAGTGGAAGCTTTTCTTGGTGGTTATAGTGTACAATAGGGCTTCAAACTCTTTTTATTAATGCTTGTCTGGTAATAGCTTATGTAATTTTTTGGCAGATTGGGAACTGTGTTGGTGCAGCTAATCACCGCAGCTTCATTGCCTTCCTCATGTCAGCAGTGTTGAGCACAATATATGTCTCTGTAATGTCTGCATATGTAGCCTTGCATATGTGGCCACCATTGACATACTCCCTTGGACGCTTAAATGACATTACTAGCAGAAGTCTGGCATGGAGAGCTATGAATGAAATTATTGTTGCCTTCCTGAGATCTGCTCTGCTTCTATCCTCTAGGGGACTTGTTCTTGTTTATCTGTTTATTTCAAGTGTTTCATTGCAGATAGGATTGAGCGTTCTTCTATGGCAGCAGCTCTCTTATATATACCAGGGAAAAACTTATTTGAGTCACTTAAGTTCACAAGCAGATAATGGAGATGGAAAGAAAGATTGTCAAAATCTTGTTAGATTTTTTGGTTTTCAATATTCTGTAACAAGATTTTTGCCAAACTTCCTTGTTACTCCGAAGAGACACGTAAAGTTAAACAATCATGTTTTGTAATCAATGATTTCTTTGTATCTCTTTGTTCTTGACAATTTGTATCAAAGTATTTTTTTCATCTTTAAATTTAAGGGACTTCGGAATTATTTTGCAAAAATCCACTACCACGGTTTTATATTTTGTTGATTCGCATGAATAGCAAATTGCATAGTTACAACAGCAATAACAAATTGCATGGTGATGGTGTAGTATACATACAAGAACTAATTATATTTTCATATTTCTACATGCTTCTAAAACCTAATTGACATGTCCTTAACACCCCTTATTAGAAGTAAATACAATCATAAGTGAGCAATAATGGGTTATTTCAGTCATTTGCTGTAATATAAACTATTTATTTACATTAATGCCACATTTACAGTTTTATTGGTAATTTTTGTTATGGATTCCTGTGTTATCTTTGATCATTGTTCATTTTGAGTAACTGATATCTTTTAGTCCAACCAATAACAATAAGTATAAGCTAATGTAGTAGGTGCAACTGAGACGTAATCCGGTGGTCTTTTTCACTTAAGCCCATATGTTCTTAGAAACTTGATCCTTATACCCGTGCATGCGCACGGAGGCTACCAATATACATGTGAAATTTTTTTTTTTGTTTTGCATTACATAATACATTAATGAAGTAAAAAAAAATAAGAAACATGAAAGACTAATTTATTTAATTTTACTTTTTATTAGTATGTTGTTGTAATTGTAGAAATTGGAAGCTACCCAAACTCAAATAACCATATTATAATTAATTGAGAACATATGATATTTTATTTTGACTTACTATTAACAGAATTTAAAGTAATTAAAGTAAAAGGTAATAATTTACTTATTAGATAGAAATATTCTTAAAAACGTAAGACAAAACAACAGTTATTTGTAGAATATAATCTACCAAAGCATTTTAAAAAATATGACAAAATACATAATTATCAACTAATCTCATCTAGATGAAATAATAGACAATCAATCAAGCTTTTAAGTTTTAATGTGCTTGATGATGTTTGTAGTTGAAAATTGAAGAGTAAATATATCAACAATTTCTACAATCTCATAATCATATTCAATTGGCCTTATCATATGAATGATGGCCAAAGAAGATGAAATATAGTTTTGATTATCACCAACAATAAAATAAAATAAAAAGTATCCTCCTGCAAGAAGTCAATAAAGTTTGACAATAAAACATATATCAAGTTGCAGGTGTTATCATATGTATTTTGAATAAGGAAGTTTAATTTAGGCCTTTGTGTTAATTAACTATGTCATTGGTGAAAATCTCTTATGTTAATGATTGTTGTAAATAGATAAAAAAAAATTGTGGTTAATGTAATTAAATATAAAATAGCATGCATTAAGCCATAGATGTTGCATGAATATATGAAAATGAGCTTTTATATATATATATATATATATATATATATATATATATATAAGCAAATGAACTTATATATGCAAATGGGACAAAAATATATTACTCCATGAATATATTTGTTAATCAAGATATCAAACTCAGAAACATCCAAGTAAAAATCATATATGCAATAACAACTTCTAGGGGTCAATTAGACGCAAAGGAATTTTGCAAAAAAATTAAAGAAGAAAAAATAATGTTAGCTCAGATGAAAGGAAGGAAAGAGAGAGGTTTCAGAAGAAATAATTCGAAGATTCAGGAGAAAGAAGTATTTGTGGAGTGGATCAAAAGAAATACTCATAATTTAGAGAAATATTCAAAAGTTGTGAGAAGAACATTACACTTTGACATTTCAAATTAGAATAAATATGAGTAAAATTCAAAAGAAAATATGAAAATCAAAAGAAAAACTTATGAAATAAAAAAATAATTGACATACAGGAAAAATTCACAATTGTAGAAAACTTGACTTATCAGTTACTATACTTTGAACAAATTCCAAAAACTAGTAGAAATTGTTGTGTTGATTCATCCACTGAGAGAAGAACTTGAAACTGGAGGGAAGAAGAGAAAAAAGCTACAACAATGAAAATGGAAGCATGAAAAATATTAATGTTGATCTATGTGGGAATTTCACCAAATATATAATTGAAACTATGAAGAAGCAGCGGCAACACACCTATGCCTGGAATGAAAATGGGAGGCAAAAAAAATAAGTTTCAGCTAAGGGAAAATATAAGAGATTGTGTCTTTATCATATAGCTTGAATTTGAAATGGAAATTATAGAGACAACTGTGTGGAGGAATTTTGTTTACCTCCATATTTGAGTCAACATATCAGATTAATTTTAATTATTTTAATCTACCATAAACTATTAGTTTCTTTTTTAAAATTGAATGTAATAGTTTAACTGTCAAATGTTTTCACTATTTAGAAGTAGACATGACATATTGTTATAATAAAGTAGTTGACATAACTTTTACAAAAACACAGTAAGACATGACATTGCAATTTATGGGAAGCCACTATATTGCATTCAATCTAACTCAGATTGATGTAAAAAAAAGGTAAAAATAAGGAGCTGCAAGGTTGAACTGGAAAATGTGGAAGCATTGCAAAACTTAGAGAAATTTCTTGTATAATAAAAATAGGTAATAAACAATAAATAGAAGATAAGTTTCTCTTCATTAAATTTGATTTGCATTTCTTTCTTTTTAAATAAAAATAAGAAAAGTTCTTTCATTTGGCATACCAAAGTGCTAGTTAGATTATGAGTGATAAAATAGAATAATAAAGTTAGGTTAGTTAAACTAAAGTGCTAGAAAGATTAGGAGTGATAAAATAGAATTTTAAAGTTAGGGTATTTAAATTTAGTCGTATAGTTCTTTTCATTCTTATTCATTTTTTGTCAAATAACAAATTAATTTGCATTTATTTATCTCTTTATAATAACATATAAAAGAACTTTGAAAGCATAGCCTGACTAAATTAGACACTTAGTATCATTACGTAATATTTCATGATTATAGCCACTCTAGAGAACAGATTCAACTCTAATTCATTCAATTCTAAAAAAATGGATAACTTTTTTTAGGGATTTTTTATATATTTTGTTTTGGTGACTTATTTTTGGTAATATTTTTTTAATATATGTGGAAATATGTTTGCCCCAATGGTTTATTGTGTTATGTTTTGATGATGACAAATACATTACAAAAAGGATTACAAATATGCTACATATGTGCTTGATGAGCTATATTGGATAATGCATGGTTATATATTATCTTGTTGTTCCTATTATAAGAATCATGCATTAAGTTTTGTGTAGCATCATTGATAGGATATATCCAATGTACTTGATAAGTGATATAATTAATTATTGGATATGTGTCTATATGTGAATCATATATGCATGAAGAACTTTATAAGTTATATACATGTGAATCATGCATATTTAGTTATTGAGTTAGGAATTTGGATTAATCATGGTTTTCAAGTAAGTTATGCTTTGTAGGATAGTCCAAATACCAAGAGTGAGCATTGGAATAAGAAAGTGAAAGATCCTATTTATGCTCAACTCAAGAAGAAGGAGAATGAAGAGATGAACTAAGCATTTAGAAGATTTGAAGAGAAGAAATCTTAGAAGCTTGAAGTGCATCAAGAAGCTTATAGACTCAAAAGGGTATACTTTCTCTTATAGGCTATTCTCTTTTATAAGGATAGAGGTTTTACATGAAGAGAGCTCAAATATCCTTATTCAATCTTGACAAATGTTTTTAACATGATAAAATGCCCAACAAACAAGTTTTGAGAAGTTAGTCATGGTGGTATTTCAAAACTATGAAAAATAGCCAAATCTGAATTTTGAAAGCTGACCTATGGTCACTATTTTTATCATAACTTTTAAAATACTTTGAGTTTTGATCTGAAACTTATCTCATATGAAAGTAGACTCAAAGAGCTTTCCAACACATGGTCATTTGCTTAATTTGGATAAGAAACGAAGAAGTTATGACATTTTTAAGAAGACTACTTTCCGGATAGGAATTGTAGTCGACTACACAAGACTTGTAGTCGACTACAAGACCTTGAAAAACTGACATATGGTCACTATTTTTATCATAACTTTTAAAATACTTTGAGTTTTGATCTGAAACTTGTTTCATATGAAAGTACACTCAAAGAGCTTTCCAACGCATTGTCATTTGCTTAAATTGGTTAAGAAACGAAGAAGTTATGATCATTTCAAAACGACTACTTTCCCGAGTGGAATTGTAGTCGACTACACAAGACTTGTAGTCGACTACAAGACCACCGTGAAATGGATTGTAGTCGATCTACAAGGCTTGTGTAGTCGACTACAAAGTGCCAGAAATCAAATCTATTTTCCAGAGATGATGGTAGTCGATCATACAAGGTATCTGCAATGACTACAAAGTGTTAAAACTCGAAAACTACATTCCAGAATGGATTGTAGTCGACTACAAGGTTGTGTAGTCGACTACATAGTGTTAAAATTCAAAACCTACATTCCGTAGAGGAATTGTAGTCGACTACAAGTTATCTGTAGTCGACTACAACGCGCGAAAATGCCCGTACATGCTATAAACGGCCAGATTTCGAAATTAATCATTCCTAAACACCACCAACGACTATTTTATCACTTGGGCTATTAATATATGCTAAGATTGAAGCATTAACAAGTTGATGAACACCCATTTGCAAATCATTATGAGGATTTGATCATTTTCTATCAAAATCAACATTTGAGCTCTTCATTTTCATAATCCCTCTATCCATTAGTTCTTCAAGTTGTATTATCTACTCTTTGAGAGAGTTTATCATTTTCTATCAATCATATATACTTGTAAGAGGGTGGATAATCCCTCAAGAGAGTCCAAGGGTAGACTTCCCTTGAAGAGAAAAGAAAGAGGCTCAAGCATAAGGGTGGAAGATCCCAAAGTGTGAAGAGTGCTCTGTTTTTGTAAAGGTTTCTCAAGCACCTAAGTTACAAGCTTGAAGAATAGTGGAAACCTCAAGTGGATGATCTTGGGGCTGGATGTAGATCACAAGAAGTGATTGAACCAGTAAAATATTGTTTGCACTCTCTTATCCCTCACTCTCTTTACATTCTAGCAATTTACATTTAACTACTTATTTGTTGAGTTCTCATGATTGCTATAATTATTGATCTACTGCATATCTTGTGATATTTCTACTTAGATCATTAGAACTTGATATATATCTTGTTTGCTTGATTTATATATATATCTAAGTTATACTCAAGGTATCTACATTGATTGACAAATCTTCATAAGAGTAAGGCATTCATTTAAAACCCAATTTGCTCACAGAAGCAAATTGTAGTCTACTACAAGAAAAGTGTAGTCTACTACAAGACTACTAGAAACTCAACATTAGTGTTTTATTTGTTGATCTTGCAAAACCACTTTCAGGGGTTTATTGTAGTTGACTACACGCTACTTGCGATCTTACAAGGTTTCAACCAAGTGATTTTCTATCTTGGTTTATTTCCCACTAGTCTCAAATTAATCACACTATAATTTACATTGTTCAATATACTTATATGTGATTGATATTATGCATTATATGAATTGTTAGTAATATGAAAGCATGAATTGTTGTGAAATATATTTATTCCGCTGCATGTATTGATTGGGTGCATCAAAATGCACAATTGCACAAAGTTGAAATAAAATTTGTGATCACCCAATTCACTCCCCCTCTTGTGTGATGGTTGCCCTTGGCTAACAATATAAGCATCTTCATAACAAATTATTCACAATAAAAAAGATATTTTTTTGTCATAAAAATATGATTATTTCATTAAAACAAAAAAATGTTTAGCTACTGTTTATAACACTCAATACAACATTTTCTCTTAAAAATTTAATATTATGTCAAATACTCAAAATTAAATTATAAACTGAAAGAAGGATAAATTTTAAATAAATTTTCTAAAATATTTTTATAGTTTCTATTTTTCTACTCATCACTGAAAAGAATATGAAAACAGTGAAGTAATATAATAATAGTAAAAATAAGGGTTGGTCATAATGATGATCATTGAGAGAATATAAGAGTGTTCATGAATTGTGGTCAAATATGATAAAGATACTTTCTAATTTACTTTTATTTATAAATTGTAATTATTTACATTGTCTGTATAATATGTTTTTTGAAAATTTTGAATATTTTAATAAACAGTGGAGAAAATAAGTCAAAATCATAGGCTAAAAAGAAAAAAAACTTCTATTGTTTAATATACAGTAAATTAACAGTACAATTAAAAAAATACGAAAACTTGAATTATAAAAAAAAGAAAAAATGTTTACGTACTGTTCATTACACTCAATAGAACATTTTCTCTTAAAATTGTTGATATTATGTCAAATACTCAAAATTAAATTATAAACTGAAGGAAGGTTAAATTTTCCAATATACTTTTATATTTTCTATTTTTCTACTCATTACTGAAAAGAATATGAAAACAATGAAGTAATATAATAATAGTAAAAATAAGAGTTAGTCATAATGATGATTATTGAGAGAATATAGGAGTGTTCATGAATTGTGACCAAATATGATTAAAAAAAATACTTTTAATCTACTTCTATTTGTAAATTGTAATTATTTGCAGTGTCTATATAATATGTTTTTTTAATATTTTAATGAATAGTAAAGAAAATAAGTCAAAATCATGTGCTAAAAAGAAAAAAATTAAACAATGTTTTTAATGTTTAATATACTATATATTAATAGTAAAATAAAAAAAATAAGAAAACATGAATTAAAACAGAAAACATAAAAAAAAATGTTTAGCTTCTGTTCATAACACTCACCAGAACATTTTCTCTTAAAAACTTTGATATTATGTCAAATACTTAAAATTAAATTATAAATTAAAATAAGGATAAATTTCAAATAAATTTTTTAATATAGTTTTATAGTTTCTATATTTTTACTCATTACTTAAAAGAATATGAAAACAGTGAAGTAATATAATAATAATAATAATAATAATAATAATAATAATAATAATAATAATAACAATAAGGGTTAGTCACAATGATGGTTATGGAGAGAACTTGAATAAGAAAAGATGAAAAAATAATAATAAGAAAACTTGAATTAAATTTTTTTTTTTAAAAAAAACTGTAGTACTGTTCATTACACTCTATATGAACAGTGTAATAACAGGATTTTTAAAAAAATGAAAAACTTGAATTTTAAAAAATAAATATTTTTTAATATATTAGGGACTAGATGAACAGTGAAATGACAGGAATTTTTTTATAAAAAAAGAAGACTTCAATTTTTTAATGAAAAAAGTCTTACATAGTTTTTGAATTTTCAAGGTATTAAATGTTATATTTATGCATTTAATAGCTTGTACTTTAATTCCTTAACCATTGTTGTAAAGCACTCATTAGCAATTGCTATATCTTACTTATGTCAATTATGATCATGACTTTCTTTAAAATTATCTAGTGTCTAAAATTAATTTATTGAAGCCACATTAAGTTGGTCTTGATTTATTTTTCCAAAAAGGAATTAATAACACTACAAATTATGTTAAGAATAAATTCTCTAGGAGTAATAAATACTACTCCATTAAAAACTTACTATTACTCCTTCCAGTTCATTTTACGCATCGTTTTGGTGCAAGATATAAGAATTAAGAAACTTAAAATTTAAGTTTTAATTATTATTTTTTTAATATATTATCATTATTCAATTTTAAGCAATTAATTACTTCATTTTACCATGTCACACTATCTCTTACCTACTCCATTAATTCATAAGAGCATAGTTGGAAAAACAACAATTAATGCTTTATTGATATGTTAAAACATCACTTATAATAAACTAATTTTTTCTCCAAAAGGACACTTAAAATAGACTGAAGGGAGTATATCTTAATTATGTCAATTATGATGATGACTTTTTTAAAATTATTTCATTTATTATCCAGCATCTACATTTAATTTCTTGGAGCCACATTAAATTGTCTTGATTTCTTATGTCCAAAATAAATTCTTTAAGAGTAATAAATGTTATTCCATTAAATACTTGTAATTATATCTTAATTATGATGATGACTTTTTAAAATTCAATTATTTTGAAATTAAATTGATTATCTATTTAGAGAGATGAACATCTTTTGAAAGAATTACTCTTGTACTTTTTTTTCCTTTCAAGATATCGATACTTTGATTAATTGTCAAACATTTATTGATTATTGATTATACTTAATAAACTCTAAATATTTTATGATATTTGCTATGGTGCGATAGAGCATTTCAAGGCTCGTGCCATATACATTTTAAATATGAAGTTTGACATGGATGAATGTTGTAAATCCCAATGCCAACGCTCATTTTGATTAGAGGTGTCAACTGTAGACCCAAATAATACGATAAAAAGTGAGGGCTGAACTACGAAAATCTCAGACTTGACCATATTGTGGCCTAACTCGACCAGACCCAGAAATAGGCTAACTCTATTGCCAACCTAAAATATAATGAACTCACTTAAAAAAAATTATTGGGAGTAGTGAATTCTTCTTTCCTTGATAACATGCTTTCAATTTCTTCACGCCGAGACTTTAGTTGCAAAAGTTACAATTCTTAATCAACTGTATAGAGGAGAGGTATATATGTATCAAATTAACTTTGTCACCTCCACTTCCACGAATTACTCCTTGATGTGATGTAGAGTAGAGGTATATATCAATTACTTTACCATAGAATTATGAATATTTATATCTTTGAAGACAGAATACCAAAGGTAATACATGTTGTTTGCTAAAATTACTTAACAATTCCTAGTAAGAAACATTTATGTAATGGAGTTGCCAAAATTTAAGAAAGTAAGTACGAGATTCTAAATATTGTGGGCCAGATTATCAGGGGGAAAAATAATGGGTTAGTCCGCAGCGTAAATAGGGTTGGGTTGGGCTGGTATTTTGCTAGCCCGCACTAAAATTAGCTTAGCTTGGCCTAGCTTGAAATTACCTTGGCCCAATTAAGGCTCACCCAAATGGCCTAGCCTGGGCCAAATTAACACCCCTAATCCTGATCAACAACTATAAATCTCAAGTGTTCTCAAACTCTCATAACAAAATCTAATATAAATTGTCAAAACTAATAGTCAATACATATTTGACAACTCACTACGGTGTCATTACCTAACATTTATTGTCAGAACAATATCTTGTTATATATTGAATTAAATTCCATGACCAATTTAAAAGAACTAAAAAAATCATAAATTTTATGGCAAAATATGTGTTCTTGAATAATTTTTTTATCGTAGGGATTCATTGAAATACTCCAAACATGTGAATCTAGTTAAGAGGCTTTAAAAATAATCACTATAAATTATCTTTATAGACTAGACAACAAATTAAGTAAAGTTTAGAAAGTGATGATATAACAACACAATCTTCCTTTATATTGCAAAAGAGATAAGTTTGTTGGGTGTCTACCTCTCTGAACTTATGCTACAAGTAAATATATCCTTTCATGTGTCATTGTGCATGAATCTTATATATTCAACATTGTGGTAGGTTTGTAATCTAGTAATGGATGAATTTGTAGCAGACATGACATGCTTGGATGAAAGATAAACAAAGGATGCTATTTACATTTTCATTGTTTCTTAAGGAAACATATTATATGTTATCTTGTACTTTCTGTTTTTAATATTGAGATGGTTGTAAGACTTGGTTTTACTTAGGCTAATGACTTTCATTTTAATTTAATTCTTAAATATTTATTTTCTTCAATATATATACTTTGAAATGTGATAAACGGATTTAGAAGATAATAAATTAAGTTTTAAAAAATTATTATTATAGGTTTTACTCACATGTTTCTTATGACTACAAGAACAATCATATAGGTTTTATCCACTGAACATGTCTATTGGTGCAGGTTTTACTCATGAATTTTGGAGATATTTTCAAAAATTTTATAGTGACAAAATCACAACCATGGGTAAATGTATAAGTATTTTAGCGTTGATTTAATATATTGTCACTAGAAGCTATAGTGATAGGACAAAATTCACGGATAAAATGCCCATGTGTTTTAGTGATGGTCTAACATACTCTCACTAAAACTTATAGTGACGAGAAAAAAACTATAGGCATAGTAAATCAAATTTTATGGAAGAAAGTGTCAAAATATTGTGATAGTGACACAATATTGTCGTCATTATGTATCAAATTTCTTACAGTGATCTATGATCTCTGGAAGCCAATATTTGAATATCTCAATTAGGTATTTGAATACAACTTAATAACATTTCAGACTTATCTTCGAAAAATTATAATTTAGTTATTTCCTATCTATTATAAGCAAATGACAAGTTATTGTAAAGCTCACACAGCACGCACAGCTGAATTGGTCCAAATGACCTATAAATAAGTGAAGCTCAAAGTTTTTTTTTTTTTTTACTGTTTGTGAAATGTTCTTAATTGGGTACTAAATTATAATTACATGTAAGTCATAAATGGAACTTGTAACTAATTTCCTTGAACTTTTGAATGTTTTATTTAATTGAGTACTAATTTTCAACCTTTTATGCAGTTTTTTTTCCAATTATTCTTTGTCTTTAATTGAAAGTCTATTTATTTTATTGATTCAATATTTTAAATTTGTTGAAAATGCTTTAAGAAATTCTCTCATGTACAATTTTACTAATTGAATAGAATTTAAAAAAATATTATTTGACAGTTTTTGATAAAATTTCCAGAATAAAATTACGCATTTTACATAATGGAGTTCACTAATAATATTTATTTGTTGTTTAGAAGTAAAGAGATTTTCTATAAAAAATTAACAAAGTTTTTTTTTTTTTTATGCTGAGAATTGAAAAGGCTTGTTAAATGCATAATATGTGAGTTGGACATGAATCTATGTTCAACCTACTTTTGTAAGAGATGAGTACTTAATTCATTTCTGAAAAAAAAAAAGAATAAATATTTCTAATTGAATGCTACGACATAATTACATCTTAGGCAGGGATGTAACAAACATTGTTTTGCGAAATACATTAATTTTTTTCACTTAAATATTAATTTTTAATTTTCTGATATGCATGTTTTAAACTTTTTGATCTTTGTAAAATACTCTTAACTGAGTATTAAAGTATAGTAATTACACATAAGGCATGAATGGAATTACTAAAACTTCAAATATTTGGATTTAAATTCCTAAAGTGAGGGGTATATTTTAAGAGTAATGATATGTGCACATTTTTTTTCACACCATTTTTACACTTAGTTAACAATGAGTAAATTTTTTGTTGATACAGTATATCATTTGGTTAATGAGTTTTGATAATCGATTACTTACGGACTTGATTAATGATGACTAAATTATTGGTTAATGAAGTATATCGTTTGATTAATAGATTACCAGCTTGTAAATGATTGGTTACCAAAATTCATTAATCAAATAATATATTATATTAACCAAATATTTACTCATCGTTAACAAGTGTAAAAGTTGTATAAAAATATAGTGTGCAAAAATCATTATTGATATTTTAAAGAGTAAAGTTTAAAATAATGACAGCTATGATAAAACCAAGAAAATGAATTCGTTTATATATAATTTGTTATACAAGTGGTTGTATTTTATAAAATTTTAAATATTTATTTTTTTATCAACAATTATTATTTTATATTTTACTCTCTATAGTATATTCATGTAAATCAATTTACTAACAGTTTGATTGGAAAGGAATGAATGGATTTTTTTAAATCTTTCTTGTTTAATTCAATTTTTTAGCAGGGAGAGGAGAGAAATGGAAGGGAGCAAAATCTCTCCTAAGTCTATTTTGGCTTTCCTCCATTATTGGGAGATTTGGAGGGGAGTTTAAAATATTTAAAATAATTAGATTAAAATTTTCTTCACAATTTTTTGAAATTTGGAATTGCTTCTGTTACATTTTAGGTTAGATATGCTTTGTATTTGTAATTAGAATTAACAAATAGTTGCTACTGAGACTGATAGTTGCTAAATATAACATGTATAAAAAAATAACAAATAAAAAAGTGTAAATTTTAATTTTGATATAATATAAATGAGTATAAAAGTAATTGAATTTTAAAATCTCTTCTCGCCCTTTGTGAACCAAACAAGGGGAGAGTTATTTTTCCTTCCCTTCCCTCTTCTTCTCTCCTTTAACCAAACAGAATATATAATTAAAATTCCTCTCTTTCCTTCTCCTTTTTTAAACCAAACATACCATTAGGTTTTGTTTGATATTATAAAGAGAAAAGAAAAAAAGGGAATATATTAGAAAAGAAAGAAAATGAATAGATAATTAGAGGAGTTATTCCCTTTTTTTATTTGGTTTTATCAAGAAAATGAATGAAAATGTATGTAAATAAATATCAAATTACTTTATTATTCTTCATCAATAAAGTAGGTAAAATTGATAAATTAGATAAAATAAGAAATTAATTTCTTTTTCCTCTCAATCCCTCAAAAAAGAAAGGGAAAGAATAATGTGAGCCCCATAAAAATGAAATAAAGAAGAATTTCTTTCTTTTCACCCTTAAATTGATACTAAATAATAAAAGATGTATCCCTTCCTTTCCTTTTCACCCATTTTATGCATTCTAAACATACCATTAGAGTATCCAAATCCCAAATATTTCCCTTAATTTTCAATTAATCACACAATGCAATTATTATGGAAACAATCCAAAAAATTATTCATATGTTATGATATTACTGGTATTTTTTTTTCAAAGTCTTGGTGGTCCGCATCCCAGGAAACATTATTGCAGGGCAGAGACTATAAAAATGCCAGATATCCCTCAACACAGCATGAGCACATTCCATTTTGACCACTGTTGAGGTGACAACAAAATACATATAAATATCCTCTCCTCTCCGAGTAGGATTCCTCTTCGGTCCCTTCACTTCTTCTTCTTCTTCTTCTTATATTATTATTTATTTATATTTTATCTATTTTATTATATTTATATATTTTATCCAACCGGAGATATTTTGGTGGTTCCTTCCGTTCCCAACATCGCCGGAACCTACCCGACCCGCCCAATTTCTAGGGTTTCTCAGAGATGTCTCGCCAAACGACGTCGTCCGCGTTCACCAAATCGAAGACCCTCGACAATAAATATGTACGTAACGCACGCCATTTTCTTTATTTTATTTAATTTTCTTTGTTTTTGTTTTGTATTGTGGGAATTTTTGAGCACCATTCTCATTTTTCATTCATTTTGCTTCGGTGCTGCATGCCAAATTTTGTACCAAAAATGCCATTTTATTTTATTTTTTAATTTCTAAAAGTCTTTGTTGGGTTACAAAATGTTTTCGTCAAGGGATAAGCTCTTAAATGTTTCCAATTTCTCTAATCAGTGCTGAATGTTTTTAGTTAAGAGTTTTAGTATTGGCAGTTGGCACATATAGAATGTGCTCAACAGGATTATATGTTGTAATTCTTCAATTTCATGTTGGAACAGAAGATGAACTGGACTCTCATCTTAAGTTTTATTGAAATGCTCAGAAACAAAAAAAAAAAAAAGAAAATGATTTATTTATGTTATGCATTTTCCTGCATCGGAGCCAAGTTGAACAAGTTGATTTGGGTATGATGTAACCGTCAATATGCTGATGGTTCTCTCTCTCATCAGTTGCTTGATTCAGAATAACAAATAGGTTTATTTTAATTTATCATGTGTATATATATATATATATGAATATCTGTCGTATTAGAGTCGGTTGAGTGATGCTTTCTGTTTTGCCTATTGTTGGTTTGTCTTGTCTTGTTACTCTTTTGAAATTGCTTACAGGCTTGGCTCATTATATAGCTAATAGCTTGAGTTTTGAATGGTTGATTATTTCGTTTGCATGTGAAATTTGGAGCAGATGCTGGGAGATGAGATCGGGAAAGGGGCATATGGTCGAGTCTACAAAGGTTTGGACCTAGAGAATGGAGATTTTGTTGCAATTAAACAAGTTTCTTTGGAGAATATTGCTCAGGAGGATCTCAACATCATCATGGTATAAAATGTGACTTTCAATAATTTTTTTATTATCTATTAATTATAAATTAGATAGCTTATAAACCATCATCAATGGGGGAGCTCATTTTGGTCCTAGATGAAAATGAGAGACACACCCAGCCCCAGGGGGTGGCGGTGATGGGTGGAGAGATGGGGACTTTAGAGTGTGTTTTTCCCCCTCTTTTTTTAGATCTTATTTTGAGGAAAATTGTCTGGGAGCAGGGATTAAAATGGGATTACTAGGGTGTTTAACTATTTATATATGCAAATTGTATGAAATTTGAAGAATCAGTAGTTTTAGGGCCTGCCATAACCAAACTTGATATTAAACACCCAGAATATTAGCAGCAGAAGCAATCATAAGTAATATAAATTATGAATTGAACACTTTGTGTAGAATTAAGGCAACTGTGCTGATCAATTGGGAGCTTGAGCAAACTGAAAATTAAATCCTCATAAATACTTTACAATCGTATCTGTATCAATCCCTAATTTTAAGATTCTGATTAGGGAATTTTGATTAGTTCTTGGAGTTGACCTTTGTTAATGTGTTGACTTTACTGTGGAAAGCTGAAGACTTGGAGAGCTGTTGATAGACAACGAAGGCAAATTTTGATTAGGATTTTATGTGGGAATTAGGGTTGCCTTTGTTGATTGAGGTTTTTGTTTGGGGACTATTAACTTTGTGAGTTTAAGATTTTAATCTAACCCTCCGCCTCATTGAAAACAAGAAAAGTTTATTCTTGGCTGGCTTAGTGTTGTTGGATTCTAGTTTATTGATTCTTTGTTTGGATAGGACTTTATTGCTTGGGGATTACTATGCGGGGAGACTAAATAACCCCCATATCAAGCTATTAGTTACTTTTGGCATTTTGATCAAGAGTTATTTGGGTTCAAGGTTCTTCATACTACGTGACTCTCTCCTTCTTGTTGGCTATGCACCGACCTAGCCAATCTCTAGCAGCCTTCTGGCCATGTGCCGGTGTGTCTGGAGATGGTTCCTGCTGGGATCTCCCCAGAATGGATTGCCCTTTTTATTTTTGTCCATCCCACCCCATTGCGCCTTTGTTCCACTGCTCCAAGGGGTTGCTTGGCTGTGTCTCTGCCGTGTGTATACGTGTTTGGTTCCTTTTCAGTCTGATTCCCCCTCTGTTTGGCCTTGCAAAGCTTAGACTTGAGTGGTAGATGGATTCGATTATGAGCCCCACAACCGCAATAGCGTCAACATGAATCTGGGTCTCAGGGCCTCTTGCATTTCCTTCAAGTGTAACCCTTTTCGCAAAGGTGCAGATTTTGTTCGTTGGTGCCCTTTAGTCATCGTGAAGGTGTACTAACTGCTGTTTCTCATGGATTTTGGCCCAGCATCCTAGACTATGATGCTTCTACAACAACAACAACAACAACAACAACAACAACAACAACAACAACCAAGCCTTATCCCATTAAATGGATCAAGCAATGCCATTGCGCTTTATCAAAATCCAAAGTTTTAGAAAATCTATTTAGATCTAGGTCTTTTTTAATGGTTTATCTTAAAGTTTTCTTTGTTTTCCTCTACCTATTTTTAATCAGACTGATGAATAATTAGAGGGGACTTGAGAATGTTTTTAGACTTCAATTGCTTGAGAGAAATGACTCTCAGCTTCTCATTTTATAGATAGAAATTACAGACAAGGTATGGGCATACCTAAACTAAGTTAATATACATAAACTAAGCTAACATGCTGCTAGGTTGGAGATAACCTGTAAAGCATTGCTTTACAGATTGAGATGACACTTTACATAATCTGTAATGTTTATAATCTGTAATGAGATGACACTTTACAGATAGATATTATTCTCAACATAATGTTTATATTCTAACACTCCCCCTCAAGCTAAAGCTTACGAACCTTTAAGCTTGTTACAAATAAACACACTGTAAGAACATAAATATGGGACCCCTAAACCATGGCTGTGAAGAGTCTGAAGACAACTCAAGGATGCTATGATGATTGCTGGAGAGGTAGTACATGAATTGAGCTTTGCTGGAAGAATAACTTCGACAAGGCAATTTGAATGACACATAGCCCGAAAAGCTGGTTTGGAATGTTGCATGACCAAGGAGGAACTTACGCTTTGGAATGATGGGAAACAGTAATTTCCTAGTATGCAATCATAGATTGCAAAACCCAATCAACACCATCTTCTCCAAAGAGCATTTAGAAGCTTCAAACAGACCTCAAACTTGAATTTAGGAGACCCTCAAAGAACACCACCTGTATGATCTTCGGTGGAAATTGGTATTTTGGATACTATTGATAGTAGATTCAGAGGGCTGGTATGATCTTCAGCCAAAAGAGTTCACCACCGGTATGATCTTCGGTGGGTATTTTGGATACTGCCAGGAAAAATTCTCCACCCATATGATTCTTGGTGGGATAGAGATTTACAATTCTGGATGCTGTACATGCTGTATTTCAGCAATAGAATGCATCCAAGAGGTATAATATCCTTGAACCATCTCGTTAATTTTTCGTGAGAGTCGAGAACAGACTTCAATGAGAACTTAGAATAACTACCAACTCACTAGGTTGGCAGCAAATCACCAATGCAGCAGCAACAATGCAACCAAACTGAGAATCCAAAAGAGGATTCTGGTTCTGGACAAAGAGATGAGTACAGACTCTGCAGAAGCAGAGTATACATGCCAATTCTGTGCTTTATCTGAGCCAACAGAGGATTCTGGTTTTGGACAAAGAGATGAGTGAGGGAATTTAGTTAGCTTTTCTCCCCCTCAATGCCATAGTGGCATTGGAAAGGGCAGATTTTGAATAAATGGACAGCCAATGCATCACAATCCCAAATGAGGATATCATGGAGGGAAGGGTTAATGAGCCAACTTTATGAACTGGATGAATTTGACTGTTGTAGATGCTTGTCAGATGAAGAAGACCTTGCCAATGACTGTGGTAGCAATAAGCTACCAATCCCTCACGATCCTCAAGTCAATGTTGAAGTAGATGGTGATAAAAAATTGAATAATGATGTTGGAATCACTGAAACTGATGATAATGAGCTAGAAATTGACAGGCTAGGCAAAGAAATGTATCCATCTTCAATATCATTTTCAGGTGCTTGAGTCCATAAGTACTGATGGGGGTGGTCTAGTTGCTTCAAGGGATGATTCAGACTGGAGTTTATACTTTTGACAAAGAGAAATTAATGGAGGGGTCCACCACTTGTTGAAAAGAGATTCCCATCCAAGCTTAACAAAGACATGGCATGTTAGCCCATCTTTGGGGATGGGTTCAAGGAGCGATGGCAGGAAATGGATGCAGCAGTCATTGCATTTTTGCGAGAAGTTGTGTGGCTAGCAAAATCCCATACAAGCTGCAGTGGCAATTTTCTCCCACAGTGAGCTTTTGCTCCATTTTCCGATATTTAGCTTCAAGACTTGTCCTCAACGATTCTGAATTTACGAGAAACCGACTCAGATTTAGAAATAAATGGAGAAACAGAAGATGAATATACAAGAGTTCCATGAACTCAACACAGCAGAAAAGGAGAGAGACTCCTCAAGGTGGATACCATGGCTCTGATACCATGATGAATAATTAGAGGGGACTTGAGAATGTTTTTAGACTTCAATTGCTTGAGAGAAATGACTCTCAGCTTCTCATTTTATAGATAGAAATTACAGACAAGGTATGGGTATACCTAAACTAAGATAATATACATAAACTAAGCTAACATGCTGCTAGGTTGGAGATAACCTGTAAAGCACTGCTTTACAGATTGAGATGACACTTTACATAATCTGTAAAGTAACACTTTACAGATTAGAGATTATTCTCAACATAATGTTTATATTCTAACACAGACTATCTTCCATTTGATACACCTTTCTCACTGGAGCCTTTGTTGGTCTTCTCCTCACATTTTACCAAACCACCTTAGCCGAGTTTCTGTCATCTTCTCCTCAATAGGTGCTACTCAAACTTTTTCCTGAATACATTTGATCCCGATCTTATCTTTTCTTCTTTGCCCACTCATCCACCGAACATTCTCATCTCCGCTATGCTTATTTTTGGCTCTTATTGACACTTTACTGCCCAACATCTACTAGCATAGAGCATTGCTGGTCTCATAGCTGTCTGGAAGAATTTTCCTTTAGCTCTTTCCTGCTCCAGCGGCACTCTAAACCATCTTGTTTGGCTGAGCATCACTCCAGCCTACATGTGTTTAGTTTTTCTCTGTTTCAGCCTTGTGTTTGGCTCTATCAGGGCTGTTTGGTTCTTATTCCTGCATTGGTTGCTGTATTTTGGCTAGTTTTTTGACTCCACTTCCCTTTGCTTGACTGTGTTCTCTTCCAGCCACAAAACGTTTTCCAGCCAGATCCATATTTTCATGTTCTAGACATGTTTTGAAGGTTTTGTGGTCTCCTAAATTCAAATTTTTGGTTATTCGTACTGTTTGAAACTTCCAAATACTGTTTTTTTGATGAATTTGGAGAAGTTAGGGCCTTGCTATGTATGATTGGATCCTGGGAAATTTATACTGCATGTCTTTCCGGTGGTATCTCTTGCTCCTTGGCCATGTGACACTCCAAGCAGCTCTTTGTTAGGACTCAATTGCAAGGTATGAGACTTGAGTCTTACATTGGAAGTATGAGATTCAGATGTGGGATTTTTATAGCCTTGGGCTCTTTCACCTTAATAGCTAGTTTTTGGGGTGTGGTTCTCCCAAGGTTCGTATCACTCTTCTAGCTGTGCATCATTCTAGCTGTCTTTCTGAGTTATCTTTCTTGTAGTACTCATTTTGTGTATTGTCTCTCCAGCGTCTCTTTGGCAGAGTATGGATGGGGTTCTTCATTTTGCTGAGTTGTCTTTCCAGCTATTATTATGGAGCCCACATTATGTTTTTACGTTATGCTCTTTAAGTTTGTTTATTTTTAAAAGCTAAGATCTTAGTAAGCTTCAGGATGAGGGGGAGTGTTAGAATACTAGTCTAGATTCATTAGCATATTTAGCACATATTATAATATTAGGCAACTGTAGTTATGAATGTAGTTATTATATAGCTGTTAATTAGCTTTGTAACTAGTCTTTGATTAACTCCTGTACTTAATACACTCATTATAAATAAGATGGATTGTGTGTAAGCTAGAAACACAATTTCACTGAATACTCCCTATAATTTAAACAGAACCCAAATTCAGGTCTCAAATATCATTGCTAAATCATCATAATAGCACATAGTTACAAGGAATATTTGCTATTGGATCTTTTTACAGACTGTTGCAGTCATTCTCTCTTGGGTTTCTGGACCATTGTCCAAACATCTCCGGATTAGCTTTATTTTTTTCCCATTATTATTATTCCTTTATCATCTTACAAGTAACACCTATAATGCCTGTGGTTTTTTGATTCTGAATAGGAAGTTAAGGATTTATGGGGATATCTTTAACATAAAGTAGGGTGGAAAGGACCTAATGCCAGCTTCTTATAAAATGTTTTCTCCCTTGAAGTATATTGTTATTTAGTGTGATGATGATATTAAGGATTACTTTTTTGAGGTTAGGTCTGGGTGTATGTTGTGTAAAAGATAAAGTAACTAGAAAACTCAATACATGGAGCTTTATACAATTTGGTCAATCTCTATTAGTCTTCATATTGTGGCTTTCATATCTTTATTCACTAATTGGGTGCTGTTTTTCCTATGACTATGTCATTTGATGGATGGCTTAATGTCTTAAGCAAGAGATTGATTTATTAAAGGTACTTCTCTTTCTTTTTCTCAATTGTTGTATCTGTTCTACATTGTTGAATTTCTTTTTTGCTTTATAGTTGTCATGGTATTATCTGCTCCAGTCTCCCATGTATATGTCGTGCATGGAGGCTTACCAAAAGGAAAATATTCTGCGTGTCTTAGTTGGAAATATAGCTATTAATTGATCATATACGTGATTTTTATTTTTATCCATGCCCATATACTTGTTCTCAAATATGAATTACAGAGGGATTGGAGATCTCTCTTGAGCTAATTCGCTTTTTTCCCATTGTTTTGTTTTTCTTTTTTTCGGTTTCTAAGAGGATTTCTTATCCTCCTTCTTTTACTTGTCTACTTTCTCTTAATGAATTCTATTTTTACAAGAACAGAAGGCTGATATTACCTGTTCATTGTCTACGTCTGCTGGTGCTTTATTAATGAATAGTTTATAGGCATAATCTTGTGAACTATTCTAAAGAACATGGGATTATGAGCACTCATGGAATGGCATATACTTATTATTAGAGATATAAAACCCAATCTTGGCCTTCACCTAATAGCTTAAACTTTTAGGTTAAGGCTCATGAATGACTTTATCTCTATCATACTCCCTCACACAAGAGCCTTTTTGACAAGGTAGGGTGGACTTGTGCACTGTCCACGCTTCAAGCCCAAAGGGCTCTTGCGTGAGGGGGCGTGTTAGAGATAAACCATTCACGTGTCTCCAACTATTAGTTTAAGCTATTAGGTGAAGGACAAGATTGGTTTTTAAATCTCTAACACTTATTATGTGATACTATTTTGAAAAATGATTATTCTTTTGCAGAATTTGAAACACAAAAACATTGTAAAATATCTTGGATCCTTAAAGACAAAGACTCACCTGCACATAATTCTGGAGTAAGTGAGCTCAACTCTTTTTCACAATGTAAGGATGTAATCATAGCATCATTTGAAGGGTACATAAAGGAGTTAATAGATTTTGCTACATGTTGTTTGCAACTTCATAGGTACGTGGAGAATGGCTCACTTGCAAATATTATCAAGCCAAATAAATTTGGACCTTTTCCAGAATCATTGGTTGCTCTTTATATAGCCCAGGTTTGTAGGAGTGCAACTGTTCATTGAAGTTTTCTAGGATCTATTTATTTAGGGTTTTTATAATAAATGTACTATATGATGAGATAGGTGTTGGAAGGCTTGGTTTATCTACATGAACAAGGAGTTATCCATCGTGATATTAAGGGTGCAAACATTTTGACAACTAAAGAGGCAAGCCTTCTCCATTTTAGTTTTTGAGTATAAGTTCTTTGCCTTTTGGAAGATTTTCTGGGTGTGTCTATGCCAATTGATTGTATCAATATGTTGTTTGAGCTATCTGTATACAGTTGAGTTCTTTTAATAAGATAATCCTTCCTTCTATTTGGACTTAACTGTTCCATTTAAGATCTCATGAAGCCATCAAGAATTTAGGTAATAGATGGTTGCTGTTAGTAATTGAATGTCAAACTAGAGCCTTATTGGGTGATTCAGTATGTAAGGGGTGACTCAACGCTCAACTTAATCTAGTTAGTTACAAAATTAGGCAGTGAAAGTTAGAAGAAAAGAAGAGGGAGTCCTTGTCTTTCTTAGTAGTTTTTGAGCATCATTATGACTACTAGACATTGGCATTTAATATCAGAACTTTATATGTGTTAGAATATCTCAGAATATCTTCAGAGTATTATAGCGTATCTTTAGAATATTTTAACATATTTTTAGAAGGTCTTTATAATATATTGTGGAATCAATTAGTTCTCTAATTGAGGAAGTAATCTTAGGAGTTGTTTCCTAATTTCATTATGTTTCCTGATTTGTTTCTTTATTTAATTAGGGTTAGGAGTTGTATTGTCTTGATGGGCTTGAGCTTGTACTAGTAGTACTACACTAGTACTTGACCTAATTATTAGTATAAATAAGGGTTAGTGCTTTGTATTTTACAACATATCAAATCAATCCAATCTCATATTATTCATTAGTATTTCTTTTCTTTTTTACTCCTTCCCTACCTAAACTCTATAATTTCAACATGGTATTAGAGAGGTACCATCCTCCGTGACCTAGTCCTGTCACTATTCCACTACTGAGTTCCCTAAAATTGGAACTCCTCGCTGATTAGGTCTCTGTCCCGTATCTCTCTTATTTCTCATTGGCTGTGCATAAATTCTGGTTAATGGAATCCTGTTTCTCATTCTGGTGGTGTCATCTCGTCTTGCCAATGAATCCTATCGGCTTTTCTTCCCGTTGAGGAATTATATCGATGGTGACTTTTCTTCCCATTGATGAATCATTTCGGTGGTAATTTCTCCCATCTCACTAATGAGTCATATTGGTGATGAATTCGCTATTGGCTGCGATTCACACCAGCGCCCACCGACGAATCAAACCAGTGGTGATTTTTGCTGTCTCACTAATGAATCATACCAGTGATGAATACTCTATTGGTTGCAATTCACATTGGTTTTAGTCTTAATTTTTATGGCTGCAATTAACACGAACCTTAGTTTAAATTTCCAAATTTTCGGGTCTCCTAAATTTTCATATTGTTTGAAGCTTCCAAATGTTGTTCTTGATGAACTTTGACAAGTTTGGGCCTTGTTGTGTATCATGATTGTTTGCCAGGAAATTTTCGCTCGTTGTAGTGATGTCTCTTCCTCCTTGGCCATGCAACATTTCAACCAGCCCAGTTGTCTTGCAGAGTTATCTTTTCAGCAGTGCCCATCACATATATTCTCATCCAGATCTAGAGTCTTATGTGTGTGCATTCTTTCAATACCTGCTGCCCACTGCTTAAAGGTATCTGACTTTGCTGTGGCCCAATGCTTGCAGCCTCTTCCTCCGTCGCACCTCAATTCTGGAGAGTTCTTGCTGTCGCTTCCATGCTCACACACTGCAGAATCCTCACATTCTAATGGTGTTCTCATTCCTTATGTCACCTTTTTCGACAGAGACTTCAACAGAGACGGTCATGGCCGTTTTCTTGTCTAATTCACACCCTTTGTGCCTTGATTTCACCTCTCCAAGGGGCTGTTTGACTGTGCATCTCATGACTCATCCTGTTTGATGACTTGCTACTGTTTGGCTTGGGTCTATTTTGTCTTATTTCTTGTATGGGTTGTTGTGTTCTTGGCTAGGTTTGTTACCTTTAACAAGCTTAAAGCTTAGTAAGCTTTCCTTTGAGGGGGAGTGTTAGAATGTCTCGGAATATCTTCAGAGTATTTTAGCATATCTTTAGAATATCTTAGCATATCTTCAGAAGATCTTTATAATATATTGTGGAATCAATTAGTCCTCTAATTGAGGAAGTAATCTTAGGAGTTGTTTCTTAATTTCATTATGTTTCTTGATTTGTTTCCTTATTTGATTAGTGTTAGGAGTCTTATTGTCTTAATGGGCTTAAGCTTGTACTAGTAGTATTACACTAGTACTTGACCTAATTATTAGTATAAATAAGGGTTAGTGCTTTGTATTTTACAACACATCAAATCAATCCAATCTCATATTATTCATTAGTATTTTTTTCTCTTTTACTTCTCCTTACCTAAACCCTAGAATTTCAACAATGTGTTATAGTGTCACTATGAATTTCCTATCACCCTTGATCTTGACATATTTTTCCATGGTCAACTTTTTGGTTATGTTTTGTTTTTGTTGTTCTAGGCCTAGAAAATTTGCCTTATTCTCACAAATTACATCTTAACTTCTGCTTTCAGGGTCTTGTCAAACTTGCCGATTTTGGTGTTGCGACAAAATTAACCGAGGCTGATCTTAATACTCATTCAGTTGTTGGAACACCATATTGGATGGCCCCTGAGGTATCATTTGCATGATACTCCTCTGCTAAATCATTTGTTTAGCATGCCTTTTGATCATAGCCGTGTTTGAATTATTTTGTAGTAGTGTACTAGAATTTCATGCTTTCACATTCACAATTACACATTCACTCATTTGTTTCTTATATGCTCAATAAACCATTTAGCTCTTATGATCTGTTATCTATTCCATTTTTTTCTTTCTTAACAATTTGTTTTAACAGTTAAGTTTGGTTAGTTGGTTTAATCATAGCTTTTTTTTGTAATAGTCTCATTGCTTTATGTCAGATAATCAACTTCTGCTCTGCATTTTGTATCCTTTAGGGTATGTTTGGATGGAGGAGTTTGGAGGGGAAGGGAGGGGTAATTTTTCATTTTAAGTAAATATTCTGTTTATTTGAGAATTTTTTAAAATGAGAGGAAAAAATGAGATATTATGTTAGACCCCCACGGTTACTATGGTGTATGTTAGGAGGAATAGGAAGGGTAGCAGGGGAAGAATAGAGACTCAAGACAATGAGTACAATGTGAGTGGGGCAGAATGGGGATTTGGGTTGTAACAACCTGTCCTATGTGGCAAGGGGGTGGAAAGCAAGGGAGAAACGGTTAGGAGAAAAGCATATAAGAAAGGAAAGGGGGAGGGAGAAGGGTATCCAGTCATTGAGCAAGGATTTGGGGCCTTTGGGCAGGGAGGAAGCAGACCCCTCGAAGAGTCTGCATCTTTATCTTTATCTTTCTCTTTTTCTTTTTTCTGTTTCTGTGAGAGTGAGAGGTTGGGTTCTGTTCTGTAAGTTCTGCTCCTATAATTAGGAATTACTCCCATTTTTCTATAATCAAATATCTGGGTTCCTATCAAATTATCATGTAACCTTCCAATCATTCCTTATTCATTTTTATAAACATTTTATAATTCTCTCAATTTAGAAATGAAAAATTACCCCTCCTCTTCAAACTCCTCCATCCCAAACATATCCTTAGGTGCTCTAGTGCATTTCTAACAAGAGATGAAGATCTTATAGCGAATGATCGGATGGTTAGAAGAAAGAGAAATTATGATATAATGTTTAAGTTGGATCTTAGGAATGCTAATGATGGAGTGAGTGGGGGTTTCTTAGATAGAATTATTGACAGAAAGGAATTTGGTTGTAAATGGAGAAGGTGGATTTCTGGGTGTTTCTCTACTGCAACTAGTTTTGTGATTGTGAATGGTGAGCCTAAAGTCTTGGTTTCAAGGACAGTGAGGTGTTAGAGAAGAGGATCCTTTATCTCTTTTCTTGGTTTCTTTAGTGGTTGATTATCAAAATTCAGATAATTTCCTGGGCTTGTTGCTAGTGATCTCATTAAGGGTGTTAGAGTAGGTTTAGGTGAGGTTATGGTTTCTCATATTTAGTTTGCTGATAACACACAACTTTTTTCTGCAGGAGTGTAGTGACAGTTTTGTGAATATTCTTTCTTATCTCAAGTTCTTTGAGGCTATCTTTGGTTTGAATATTAATTTGGCTAAGAGTGGTTTGTCTGGTTTCAAATTGTGAATAATCAGATTCTTTCTTCCTATGCTTGTTTGGCTAGTTTTCAAATCTTGAAGTGGCCTCTTACTTATTTGGATGTTCCTTTGGTTTGTAATCCAAGGGGTAAATGTTTTTGGGATCTTCTAATGCAAAACGGTCTCTCAGCGATTGCTGATTGGATAATCAGAACAGTGCCTTTTACTCTTTGGGATGTTAAATTTCTCTTATTCAGACCTATTTTTCCTGCATTCTCGTCATTCCCTCTTTCCAGATTTTGGTGGGAGTGGCTCAAAGGTTAGAGAAAGTTATGAGGGACTTTCTTTGCTCTGGTGTGGGCAAGCAAATCAGGGATCATCATGTTAGTTGGCAGGTTTATCGCAGGCCTAAGATTGAAGGGGGGATTGGATCTTGGGAATTGGTGCTTAAAACATTGCTTTCATGGCTAAATGGCTATGTTCTTATTCTTTAAATACTACTAGTAGTGATAGCATGTTGTAATTCAGATGATTTAGACCAAAATGGGTGGGTGACCAACCCAACGATCACTGCAACTTATGGAAGTCCTAGGGAGTTTATTTTAGGGATATGCCTCTTTTAGACTACTGGCTTCTTTGCGTTTGGGTTGGTTATTGTATCAAGTTTTGGGAGTACATTTGAATGGCGAGTATACCTTTCTTGGAGGCTTTTCCACACCTTTATTGTCTTTCCTCTATGTGTTATTCATTCATTTAAATCTTTTAATCTATTCTGGGTCCTAGTATTTATTGGAACTTCCACTTCCTTAATAATTTGACTGATAGAAAGACTAGAGAATTAAAGGCCCTTATGCTTTTACATGATTCTATTCATCTCTCCTTCAATCCAAATGGGAGAGTTTGGACTTGAGATTCTTTTGGTGTGTATTCTCGTAAGCAAGGTTGTCAAAATCGCAATCTGAATCGTAGGATTGTGCGTTTTTATGTGTTTTTGGTGGTTGAATGATCCCGACCCCAGCTGAAAACTCGTTTTGCTGGGATTGTGGTGGGATCGCAATCCAGCACGTAGAATCGGTAGGATCATGCGCTCTTCCCGATCTCAGCTTGTTGAAAATTCACCCAACAAAAAACCCTTATCTGGAGTGCGACTGGAACTGAATCTGGATTCTGGAGTGGTACTGGGTGGGGCAAGGCTGAGAGCAGCGACTGGGTGCTGCGAGCTGCGACTGGAACTGGAGTGCTGCGACTTAGAGGAAGAATTGTGCCTCCACGGGTTGCCTCGTTATCTTCTGTGTTTCTTAACAAGTCTTCATCTTTCTTTTTTTATTTTTTATTTATTTTTTTTAAAGTCTTTATCTTTTGTTTGTATTGCTTTTCATAATCTTTTGTCTGACTGAACCTTCTCTTTTGTCTTATCCTATAGCTATCTACATGATGTTATGATATTTTATTGTTGAGACTTGAGACTTATCTCTTCTGTTTGTATTGCTGAAGCTTTGTGGAATAAAAATACTCAGCTGTCAGCACATGGGTTCCTCAGTAGTCAGTAGTCATCAATACATGGTTTATTTTTTTGACATAAACATTATTCAAAATATAAATTATTGAAATAAAACTAATCATTAAAATATTGTTTAAAAAGAATACTATATCTATATATATAATTTTATAAATTTTATATGTTTTAGCTATGTTCATGTGAGTCCTGCAGTTTTATTCCCCTATTCATTTCCCCCCTATTAAAATAGTAAATGATCCTTCACTTTCACTTAAAAACTATCAGTCCTCTCCTTCTTACAAAAAATTAGATTGAATATTTTTGAGTTTTATCACATGATCATGTCACATGAAGAGTTCTATATCTTTGTGTAAAGTCTCAGAAAATGAATCATGTATATGGTTTTGTGTTTATATCTCTATATATTCATGTGGAAAACTACTTAAAAGGTTCCATGATTGATGGAGGTAGGATCTTATGTTTCGTGTTACGATCCCCTGTCCGATCCTAGGTAGGATCTACGAGGTTGACAACCTTGCTTGTAAGTCCTTTTTTGAATTTCTAATTCATTCTCCTAATTATCAAAGGTTCTGTCTTGAAAAATCCTTTTGGAAGTTCAAAACTCTTTTGAAGGTCAAGTTCAAAATCCTTTTGCATTTTTGAGCCACTTTGACTCACTGTTTACATTTCATTTTTCTTTTAGGAGGATCACTCATCCTCCCCCCTGATGTACCTTCCATTCTTTCTTTCAGCTAATTATTTTTAATCGAGAAAAGAGAAGTTTATTTGTTGAGCTCCTTGCTGACACTTTAGTGAAACTAATAGCGTGCATTGTGGATTATAGAAGTGGGTGATGTATGTGATGCATTGTGCTTGATTAAGAGTGCTTGCTTAGATGATTCTGGCTTGATTTTTCAGGTTATAGAAATGTCTGGGGTTGTTGCTGCTTCTGACATTTGGAGTGTTGGCTGTACTGTTATTGAACTTCTTACATGTGTACCTCCTTATTATGATCTGCAGCCAATGCCAGCTCTTTTCCGTATTGTTCGGGTTTGCTTTTCTACTCTTCATATGTAATCATTGATTATTACTTGCCATTTGGCTGGATAATGTCGACTCTTGATTGTCTAACTAGTGAGTTGGTATTGCTCAGTTTTAAGCAATGTCTAACAGTCTAACTAGATAATGGCGCATATGTTTAAGCTTTCTTCTTGTGTTCTTGAAATGCTTAATTACACAATAGTGAAAAAAAGCTCTTTATCCCTTGACTTTTCTCTCAGGATGAGCATCCTCCAATTCCTGACAGCCTGTCTGCTGACGTTACTGATTTTCTGCATCAGTGCTTTAAGAAGGTAATCTGGATCTGAACTCATTGGTTTGAAAATGTTTTGTAGTGCATATGGTGTGTGGTTATGCTGGTTGAGTATCACTTCTCTCAGTCTTGTTCTTTCCCTCTCTTGCTCGCTGTGCCAGTCCCAAACCACCCCCTGGCATTAGTGAATTGTTGCGGTTTGTTTTAGGAGTTTTTATTGTGCCGTTCTTCATATAAGACAAATAAATGGGTTGACAGATGATTTCTTGTCACCTAGTTTTTTGCATCATAAAGTTTGTGTAAGGTTCATTGATTACAAAACGGGTAAGGAGAGCTCTGGCTTTACAATACAGACATTTCCAATTGGTACACTTTTTTTGTTGGTTTTCTTTATTAATAATTTTCCCACTACCGGATTGTTTGCAAACTGCATGATCTTTTGGGTATTTAGAAAAAAAAGGGGCAAATGGGGGACATTTGTTCTTGATGTCATGTATGCTAATTTTCAAGCAGTCAATGCACCTAATATTACTGCCATTACTTTTCAAATGGAATTAGGCTCAAATGGAAAATTTATGAAACTGCTTGTTGAAATATATATGTAATTTATATTTATGTGAGAGTAGTTGTAGTCAAAGATCTATATTTATGTGAGAGTAGTTGTAGTCAAAGATCTTAGCTGTTGTAGCAGCTACAATGGCTGCATTGACTAAATAGGGTGACTGTATAGGAGGCTAAATAGGTTGGCTGTAATCCCTCCATTTTAGGGATTTTGTTTGTACATTTGATTAATATAAACTTATCAGGTTGTGAGTCTTTCTCTCAAGCCATTTCAGATTTCATTTTCAAATCCCACACTGCTGCTAACCGTTTCGAGACCATCTTCCTATGTACACTGCTTTTCTTTGTTATTTACTTGCTGTGGTCACACTTGGATGTCTCTATAAATGAAAGATTTAAGAAAATCATATGAGCAAGATAGATTTTTTTTGTAATGAATGGAAGCAGCTGATACAGGCGAGTTCAGGTGGTTATCTAAAATTTTAAATTATTATTATTTCTTGACATTTATAACCTCAAAACATATTGATTTATTTACAAGAATGTTAGTGACGCAAACAGAATTACCTCTATGTCCTCTTGATTAATAAGATAGATGTATTTGTTCAGTTTTTGGGGGGATTGGTTAACAACAACAAAAGCCTTTTTCCACTAGGTGGGGTCGGCTACATGGATCAAACGACGCCATTGTGATTACTCTATAGATACTTCACATGAAAATGTTGTTTCTTTCTTTGCTTTTATTACAAAATGACTTTTCTATCTTTACTGTTATTGCGTAATCACTTACAAATATTTTATTTCATCATGAGTAGGAACAATTTTTATCTTGACCAAAGGGAATCATGGGTATGAACAAGCAGTAGCATAGGATATGGTGTTATATTGAGCACCATAGGTATAACCTGTTTTCCCCGGTCTTAAATGGGAGAACACCTTGAGAATATCTTTTTATAGCTTGATGAGTACTGCCACATGATTTGTATGTTTGTTCCCAAAGTCTCAAGTACTGTGATGCAATCATTATTGTCTGTGTTGTTTTGTAACACTGACTGTGTAGGATAGGCAAGATGTATAATTGTATAATGTATTGATCTAGACTTTTAATCACGTCTGGTCAAACTAGTGACTAAAACTTGTTTTATATTCGGTTCTATTGCACATGTCAGGATGCTAGACAAAGGCCTGATGCTAAAACGCTGCTCTCTCACCCCTGGATTCAAAATTGCAGACATGCCCTGCAGTCTTCTCTTCGTCATAGTGGAACAATAAGGTAGATAGCATGAGATATTATTGCTCTGTTATTATAGTAATTCTTCTTCTGGTAAAATCTAGCCATCTAAATCTTTTCTTTAATTTTGTGATCATAAAATCACATGGATTGCTACTTTAGTTGTATTGATAGCGAGATATAGTTGCTATTTTGGTTGGATTGGCATTTAAAATCCTAACATTTGACTTATCTTCTGTTTTTGTATTCCTTTCTTTCTCTCTTCCAATATATTTATTTTATAAATATAAAAAAAAAGTCTGAAGCCATTCTTGCGCATGGACACTTTTAAATAATTCTTTCCTTTTTGGTCTTCCTGGATACTAACAATTACCTCAATGATTGAGCCTTTAAGAAATCTAGTATTTTTTGTTCGGATAGTGACAATTAGCTCATTTGCCTCAGATCATAATTCTTATTCTTCTGGTGTTTTTCAGTACAAGACACTTGGCAAATGTCTTCTTTTGCATGCCTTAGCCCATGAATTGCAAATAGTGAACCACCATAGCTGTAATTGAGAGCTAGATTTCCTTTCACTCTTCGTGTTTATTTGGACATCTAAGGTTCCTTCTATGGTTATGGGGGTCTGTGGCATTTACTAGGATTAATGTTAATTACCTGTTGCAGGTGAAGACCTTACATGTTTTGTTCGCTGATATATGCTGGGAAAGTTTCCATCTTTGTTTGGTGGCCTAGTCTTTGTGGTGTAGGATATTTGCAATGTTTGGGGACATGAGTCTGTCCTACTCTTGAGAACCTGCTGGTGACTGGATATGTGGGTTTTGGTAGGAAAAAGGAGGCTGAATGATGCTTGTCGAGAGGTCACCCAAAAGTGTAAAGTACCACTTGCATTAGGTTCTTATAAGGAGGATATCTAGTGTGATGTCTTACCTATGGATGTTGCTCTCATTTTACTAGGTTGTCCTTGGTTGTATGATCAAGATGTGACTCACCAAGGTAGGGAAAATACATATTCATTTAAATTTAAAGGTACAAAGTATTTTGCGACCTGTTAATCCCAATACAGAATGTCAGCAACCTAATAATAGGGATTGCAAAGATAGAACTATTGTCCAGGATCCTAAGATAAAGAAAAGCCTTCACTTGGTGGCGCATAGGGAATTTGAGAACGAAAATATTGAGCCTAATATTGTTATTGTGTTACCTATTGTCCCTAAGGTTAAGGTTGACCGTTCCCATACTGGTAAAACTTCTTTTGAGGTTAATAACCCTTTAGAGTCAACAGTGAAGAGTCCTATTGAGATTATTCAATGGTTATTTTCTCAAGCCTATTGATATTGTGCCTAAACCTCCTGGTCCTCAGTCTTTTAATTATAGGTTGCCTCCCTATAAGCCCATTGATCTTAAGCCCAAACCCCCAGATTTTAAACCTCTTGATTCAGCTGAGACTTTTGCTATATATTCTTGCTTTTCATGCTGACATTAGACGGAAGTTTGCATTAATTTACTACAGGTTGCCTTACTGCCCATGTGCCTGAAGTTCCGGCACAATTTCCAGGCCAAGTTGATACATTGCTTGCTAATAATTCTGTTGGATCTTCAACTACTCTTTTTTGTTGCTATCTTGTGAAGAAGACCTGACCTGACCTGATTCTGATATTACTTGGATTGATGATGATGTTTCCTACCATATTGATCAGGAGTGAGTACAAGATTTTTAACTCTCCGGAGGGGAGAATGATGCAGAATAGATAAGCATGCTAATTTAGGATAATTATATTGTTTAGGAATAATTATGCTAGTTTTGGTATTTTAAGGATTTTTCCTTATTTTAGGGATTATTTTTAGTGATTTAATTAATCATTAATAAGTTATTTGTTTTTAGGAAACTATTTGATTAGGGTTTAGACCACCTCTGAGTTATAAATACCCCTTTAGGTGTCTTATGTTATTCAGCTTTTGGTATTGATTAAATTACAGAGATTGTGTTTTTGAATCCTGAGGATTCATTGTTCTTGTTGGAACCCCGAGGGTTCCTGGTTCTTTACTTGGTTTGTTCTACATCACTGAAGTTCTATGGAAACGTTCGATATGTCCTTTTATATGGTGTATTAGGATTGGGTAGAATGCTAGAACTTCTAAGGAACCAAAATTAGAGACATTCTATCTTTGGGAAAGAGTTGGACATGTGGCTTCCTAGTGTTTGGCACATGTCTTTTTTAGTTGATTTCTATGTCTAATATTCAAAGTGACTGGTGGGCTTTATGGTATTACTATTACTATTCTTTTACTGTTTTTCTTTCTCACTTTCTTTTTCATTTTTCAAAGAGTATGAGTGTGTTTGGATAACTTCTGTAGAATTACTTTTGGGTTGAATGTATTTGAAAGAACTACTTTTGGTAGATCGAGTCTTTTATGTTTTGGAAATGCTTGCTAAGTAATTTTTTAAGAATGCGTTTTGTCTGGAATTTTGGATAGTATTAGGTAAAATTACATTTGAGTTTTGATTATGAAATTACCAAAACAAGCTTGGTTTTAGAATACGGAAAGTTAAAAAAAGGGAAGAGGATACTTGTATAAAATCAAACCTGTTGACTGATAAAGTAGAACGACATTTTGGCAGAAGTAACAAAATGTTACCAACAACTAAGGTAACCCAGAATGCATTTTAACAGTTTAAAATGAAGTTTGGCCTTTAGAATACATTTTAGAGGGCATATCCAAACATGCTCTGTATCTAATCCTCTTGCTTATACTTATTTTCTCCTTTTCTTAATGAATTTTATATCCTACCATATAAAATAAATTGGGCAATGATGAGAGCTAAAAGCACTCGAGCCTTTTATCATTTGAATGAATGATTTTTTTGAAATGTGTGTTTATTTTAATTAAATAAACAAAAAGGAATCTTAATCTTGTTTATTACTGTCCAGTAGAGACTAGAGCGCTTGTGCGCTCGAGCTCTTCCTAGCACTGCCCACAAAAACTTACATTTAAGGTACTTCTTTATGTGTTATTTCTGTGTGGAGTGGACCATTTTGGTCTGATTCCTACAGCAGACAACTTGAGATGATGAAACCCTACTTTGTTTTTCTGCATTGATCATCTTCATTGGTTAGCTGCTTATAACCTTTTAATTCTTTCTTATGTCAAGTAAGTTTTAGAGAAGATTGAGGAAAAAATAACATGCATCATGTTCTATACATGCATCATGTTCTATACGTTTCAGAACTGTTAGTCTATAGATGTGAATTATATCTGCAGTGATCCTGTACCTGCCAAGTAGTGGTGATGCTTTTGAAGATAACTGTTCTTTACTATGAGAACTGGGAATGTTTACTAGTTGTAGGATGTATTTACTGTTGAATATATTTTTGAATTATGTCAAAGTGTTATTGCTTCCAGCTCTTGTAATTGTTATAACTTTTGATTTGAAGAGTGCCATCTCTTGCAGAAATATAGAGGAAGATGATTCAGCAGATGCCGAAGTTTCTGGTGGTGATCATAAGAGTGCTGGTGAAAGCTCTTCTGTGGTGAAAGAGGTCAGTGTTGATGTAAAGCTGTGAGAATCCTCTGTTCTGTTTCTTTCTGCTGGAGAGCTAGTAATTTTAAATAAGTAGGATTTAAATTGATAACTATAAACCATGTATCTAAGTAGTTGGAACGGTCAGGTTATATTTTTATCATGGTCTTGACTTCAATTTGTATGGTTATAGGACTTTGCAAAAGAGTTTTCAACTGAGGCTGCTGACAGCTGCAAACCTCATGAAGACAATGCTGCAGAGTCTAATTTTCTCAATGATAGAACAGAGAAGACAGATGATTTTCCATCAGATCGGGTTCTTACCTTAGCCATTCATGAGAAGTTATCTCTACAAGAAGTGGCTAGTTCAGGGATAACTAGCGATCATGACATTTCAAATACTAAAGACCATGAAGAAGTCATGATGAATGGAGAAGTGGGTTCTCCACAATCACTAAGGCTGTCTAATAAGCTTGGAGGAAAAGGCAGTTCTATCAATAATATCGATAAATCATTTTGTTTCGGACCAAGAGGTCAAGATAATGGTTCCCTAAAGGTAAAGTATCACATATTAATGCTAGCTGATTGAAAGACTTGCTGGGCATTCGCTCGGTTACCTGCAACACTTAAGAATTGAATTTTCTTGTAGATTCTCCAGTATTCTGTTACTTTTCTTTTCATGCTCTTTATTTTATTTGCACTTTTTCGTTCTTCTTTTAATTTTTTTGTATATCTATCTGATTGTTATTCATCATAGTAGATTCAATTTTGTGATTGTTATGTATAATAAGGTTTCACAGACTGTCATTCCTGTTTTGTTCCTGTTGGAAATGATAACAGTAGATAATGAAGCATTGAAAACAACAGAAGTTAATGTAGCATTGGAAATATTAGGATCACAGGAAGTAGTTCAATTCCTAATTATTGATCTTGTAAATATAAGATGTATTCGTTCTTTTATGTATATAAATATCAGCTTGCTGAGTGCAAATCACTCAAGCAATTCACAGAAATATCTTCCTAAGTCTATTCTCAAGTTGGTATCAGAGCAGGCTTGGTCTTGCTTCTGCCTTAGTCCTGCGGGTCTTCCATCTGGTACAGCAGTACCCTAAACCTCTCAAAAACCGCCAACTTCAACTCATCCGGTCAACAAGGGAAGACCACTAGCCATCTCAGAAACCGCCAACCGGCCTGTCCACAAAGCACCGTCACACGAAAACGTTCCACACGCCGCCATGCGCACCTCATCCTGTCAGCGCTTGAAGTCCAAACAACATTCACCGTGAAACTGGTCCCATTCGAACCGCCGGCCTCTCCTCATCCCTTTCCAGTGGTTATCTAATGAAACCACATTCTATCTCGTGTTGGTTCAAGCCCTTGGCTTTTGCTCTGTTTTCTGTTTCAATGTACAACTTCTGTACTTGTGTGGAAATGGCCTCCAATGAGTCTGCTGAGATTGAATCGACCCATCAAGTGATCCGACAAGCCTCCGCTACAAGAAACTTTTCTGCCCAAGTTTCTATGTCCTATGCATTTTTTGGTAATCCAACGATCACCTCAGAAAAGTTTAATGGAGAATTATTTATCCTGGTCAGTGTTTGTGGAGCTTTGGTTCCTTGGTCAAGGTCTCTTAGATCATTTGGAAAAATCTACTGACAAAATACCTGAAGAGAATCGAAGTCAGTGGGAAAAGTATGATTATCAGTTGTGTGCCTTGTTCTGGCAATCAGTTGAACCAACCATTTCAGTGAACTTCAGAAGTTTCAAAACCAGTCACACATTCTGGAAGAAGGCTCAAAATGTTTTTGCTAATGGTATTCAGCGGCTGTATGATTCAGCCCAAAAATTGGCTGCACACGTAAACAACCTGATCATGATATGACCACCTTTGTTTCTAAGGCCCAAGCTGCTGTTGAGGAGTTGAAGATGTTTCTGCAAGCTGATACACTATTCAAGAGGTTCCTACAATGGAAAATCTAATTACTTGTCTTCTCTGGGTTCCTTTACCAAAGGGAGGTTATAGTACAGTCAAAACAATTGAAGCATCTGGAATGGTTCCTCATCAAATGGTGTCAAACTCAGGACATTGTGGTGGATGCGAAGGTCGAGGTGGACATCGTGATCATCCCCAATGCACTTATTGCAAGAGATTGGGACATACTCAAGATAACTATTTTTCACTTCATAGGTTTCCTCAAATCTGCTAATGTCTCTTCTGAACACACTGAAATTAAAATTTCGGAGGTTGATTACTAGTAGTACCTTCAATTGAAGGCAGCCAAACAAGCCCAATCTTCTACAACCATTGAAGCTAATACCGGTAACTCAATAGTTTGTATCTTTCAATCTGGTAACAATCCTTGGATAATTGATGCTGCTGGTAACTCAATAGTAGTCCTTCCCGGAACGAGAGCCAGATGTGCACAGAACGCACCAACCAGACGTGCGAGAACAAGGGAAGAAGATGCTGCTGTTTTGAATGATGAAGAACAGAGGAAGAAGATGAAGTGCCCAGCCAAGAACAGAGGTAGAAGACGAAGTTCTCAGTCAAGAACAAATGCTACAACCAAGAACAAAGAAAGAAGATGAAGTGCCCAGTGGCTAAGAAGTGAAGTTTCGAACTCTAACGATGGAGTTTTGAGCCTTTAAGCTGCTATGCGTTCTGGGTCTGAAGGAAAAAGGTGAGTTTTGGGCATTTTCAGCACTCAATTTAGAACTCAAGCTCGGACCTGAACTTGCAATTTCACCGAGTTATCACCGAGTTCATTAGGAAGTGAATTTTAAGCGTTTTGACTCGATTTGGGTGGTGAACTTGTAAACTCAAGTTTGATTACCATGCTCATCTGGTCAATGTATTTATTTGGTAGTATATGTTGATGACATAGTTATTATAGGTAATGATCATAAGAGAATCATCCAATTGAAGAAACATCTATTCAGAAACTTTCAGACAAAAGACTTGGGGAAGCTGAAATACTTCCTCGGTATTGACGTTGCCCAGTCAAGAGATGGTATTGTTATGTAACAAAGGAAGTATGCATTAGACATTCTTACAGAAATTGGTATGTTGGAATGTAGATGGTTGACAGCCCTATGGACCCAAATAATAAACTGTTACCAGATCATGGGGAGCCATATTTAGACCCTGAACGATACTGAAGACTGATTGGGAAATTGTTAGGACCCAATTGCATGGTATGAGGCTTGAGTCCCACATTGGAAGTATGGTTTAGATATGGGGTTTCTATGGCCTTGGGCTTTCCTATCTTATTAGTTATCTTTTGTGGTGTGGTTCTCCCATGGTTCGTATCAGAAACTAAACAATCTCACTATTTCCAGACCTAACATTTCTTTTGTTGTGGGAGTAGTAAGTCACTTCATGCAATCTCCACATACCAATCATTGGGACGTTGTCATACAAATTGTAAGATATATTAAGGAAGCACTAGGTCACAGGCTGTTATATGAATATAAATGAACCACTCAGGTTATAATACTCTGATGCAAATTGGGCTGGTTCTCCTATTGATAGACGATCCACCTCTGGATCTTTTATCTTTGTTGGTGGTAATCTTGTATCATGGAAGAGTAAGAAGCAGGAAGTTGTTGCTCGATCTAGTGTTGAAGTTGAATATATAGCCATGGCTACAACTACTTGTGAGCTCATTTGGGTAAAAATTACTTCAAGAGTTGAAATTTGGAGACATTCAACAAATCAAGTTATGTTGCGATAACCATGCAGTTCTGCACATAGCTTCTAATCCTGTTTTTCATGGAAGAACTATGCATATAGAAATAGATTGCCATTTTGTTGAGGAGAAAGTTCTTTCCAAGGAAATTGTCACTGAACCTATTGGCTCAAATGAACAACTGGAAGTCATCTTTACAAAGCCTCTCAGAGGAACTCAAAAGTCACTATATTTGTAACAAGCTTGGAGCATTCAATCTATATGCTCCGGCTTGAGGGGGAGTTTTGGAAATGATAATAGTAGTTAATGTAGCATTGGAAACAATAGTAGTTAATGTAGCATTGGAAACAATAGTAGTTAATGTAGCATTGGGAATATTAGGATCATTGGAAATAGTTCAATTCCTAATTATTGTTCTTGTAAGTATAAGATGTAATCATTCTCTTTTGTATATAAATATCAACTTGCTGAGTGCAAATCATTCAAGCAATTCAAGGAAATCTCTTCCTAAGTCTATTCTCAAGTGTTCCCTTTGAAATGTTTGAATTTCAAATTATCCATGAGTAGCGTGACATATAAGAAGTTAGAAAATCAGAAAGGTCTTTCGGACATCACTTTAATAGTTTTTTATCCAATATATGTGACAACGTTTCAGTAGTCAGTAGCCACTATATATGAGATCAAGTCCACTGAGTAGGTTGAAAGCTCTTCACTTTTTCTGAATTCATGGCAATTCGTCAAAAATTTTAATTTTAATTATTTTGATTTTTTGAAAGATGAAATCTAATAGACTTGTCTGGTTGCTATGCAAAGGCTATAAAGATGCTGCCCTCTGTGGAAGGACATGAGCTGAGTAGATTTAGTGATCCTCCAGGTGATGCCTACTATGATGATTTATTTCATCCACTAGATAAACAAGCTGGGGAGTCGGCTGCTGAGGCATCCACATCATATGTGGCTAGAGATAATGCATCTATGAATAATGGTGTAAAAAATGACCTGGCGCAAGAGTTGAGGGATACAATTGCTCGGAAACAATGTGAGAAGGAGAGTGATAATGGACAGGCAAACAGTGGTGGGAACCTTTTACGCTTTTTTATGAAAGCTCTGAAAGAAGATGTAATTGATATAGATGGTTTGGTATGTTATTTGGCCTAGATGGTTAAGCTTGCTCTTTAAAATTCCAAGTTTTTATTCTTTTGACTCTTCATTGTCTCTTATGTTTTTAATCTTCCATTATTTCTGATGTTTGTCTTTTTTATCAGGTCTTTGATGAAAAACTGGCAGGAGAAAACCTTTTTCCTCTTCAGGTACGAAGGCTTTTTTGACTGTGAACTGCCTTTTCTGTAATTTTATTATTCTGATATACCTCTGCATAACATTCAGTTCTCTGGCATAAAGTGGTCTGTTCTGCTTAGTTTCTGGAATCTCATATTCTCTCTCTTGGTTTAAATCTAAGATTGGGATGTTCTTGAATGTTGTGGTAGTTTCTGATGTGGACATCAATTTTTGATTGTTTAGGTAGGAAACACTTGTTCTTGAAAAGTGTCTCATGTATGCATTACCTGGTACATTACTGCTTAGGCATGGCAAACATGTCTTGAATTTGTTGTTTGTACACCATGGGTATTTTGGGTAGTGGATCCTCATGTGAGATATGCTCATATGCATCATATTTCAAAAAAATATGGCTTCCCTGATCCAATGAATGCATGAGTGTGGGATAAGGCAAGAGTCTGGGAGAGGGAGGGAGGGAGGGAAGGATAGACTGAGCGTGGGAGGGAGGGATGCTTTTGATGTTTTGCCTAGAAGGTACCTAACAAATCTGTCCATATTTGCTTTTTAGCATTTCTTTCTGCCACTCGCTACCATGGTAATATTTAAGCAATGTCATATTTGACTATGTTAAAGTTAGCCTTTCTCCTTCATCGTATTGTGTCCCATGCATATGCATGTCTGAGGGCTAGTGGGTCCTGCCATGTGTAATTCTGCAGCAGAAGTAACTCAAGTTACTTTTTCAGCCAGTGAAAATTGCATTTTGGAGTCCTCTACCGACTCCAAAACTTCACTCTATAATATGTTATCATGATGCTTTCAAAATGTTTCTTTATTTTTAACCAAGCTGCAGCCGCTACTAGTCTCTGGTATGTAATTGTTCTTGGATTTTATGGGTCATCTGTCCATTGCCCCTCATTTTAGCCTTTTGATGTTCAACAACCATTGTCTGCAGATGAAATGTGCTTCCATGCAGGCAAAATTTGGAGTGGGCTTACCAGTGCTTTGTATGTTTTGACTTGCATTTGTGACATATTTACCATAACCTTGTAGGCTGTTGAGTTTAGCAAATTAGTTGGTTCATTAAAACCAGAGAAATCAGAAGATGCGATTGTCTCTGCATGTCAGAAGCTTAGTGGTATATTTCACCAACGCCCAGATCAGAAGATTGTCTTTGTTACCCAGCATGGTTTACTTCCTCTAACAGACTTGCTTGAAGTTCCTACAACTCGTGTATGTTCTCTATCTTGATACTTAATTTCTTTTTATTATTGTTAGGCATAGCTAACATTTTAGTAATTGGCAAGAAGACATCTAAAATTCTATGGATGTTGCAGGTCACATGTTCTGTGCTTCAGCTTATAAATCAAATAATTAAAGACAACATCGATTTTCAAGAAAATGCTTGTCTTGTTGGATTAGTAAGTGCTTTGCATGTTTTATGCTCCTCTCCCTTTCTTTTTTATTCTTTCACTTATTTATTGGCTTAAATTCTGTAAGATTGTTGAATTGAATGGAACCTTGGGGAGGATCATTCAATTTATTGTTGGTTGGTCCCACTTAGTATTCTTATGGAAGATAGTCAAATCAAAACGGGTAGAGGAAGATCAAAGAAAACTTTAGGAGAAAGCATTAAAAATGACCTTACTCTAAATGGATTTATTGAAAATTTGGTTTTTGATAGAGCCCCCAGGCTTGATCCATGTAGCCAACCTCAACTAATGGGATATGGCTTTGTTGTTGTTGTATATTATGTGTTAAAATCTTGAAGAAGAATCCTACTAATCTTCTTGCTGTGGTCCTAGTTTAGTGGATAAGAAAGCAACCAATTATGGCCCAGCAATTTCCCTGTTGCTGACTGTTGGATTAAGGGATTGTGTAAACTTCAAAGTTCATTTAATCTTTTTTTTTCATTAACTTGCTTTGATTGATGTAGACGTGTAGTGCGTGTGTTGGTGTAGTTCAGCAAATTCGCTGTGAGATTATGGTTTTTGGTTTGATGGGTCACACCTAGGGTTTGATTGCATGACACAATCAATAAGAAAGTAATTTACTGAATAATTCATAAAACTGATCTTCCCCTCTAAAAGGAAGTTTTGAATATGTTTAAATTGACTTCCTTTGGTTTATCCTCCAAGGATTGGATGTAGAATCCTATTCCCATAAGGATTTAAACTTCCTTCTACTAGGAAATCCAAAAGGATAACTTGGACGTTAAAAGAAGACCCAGTAACACCTAAATAGTGTGAACGAAAGCCCAAATACAGCCCATGCCTCAGGAATATGATTATTAGTAAAATATTTGTAGGATTGATTGAAAAATACAAGTTATCAAAATTGACAGCTTTCTAATCCTAATAAGTTAATAGCCCTGAGCAATTACATATAGCTAGGTCTTTAAAGTATTAAAATCAGCACCATAATTATAAGTTCTGTCAGAATACTGAAACAATATTACTTTGGGCTTTCTTGATGACTGGGTGTCCTCAAATATTTTGGTTCATCTATATTTATTGCAAAGTTATACAGCAGATTCCTGTGGTAATGAGCTTTGCAGTACCTGATCGTCCCCGAGAGATTCGTATGGAAGCAGCTTATTTTTTGCAGCAGCTCTGTCAGTCGAGGTATGAAGTTAATTTTATTTGTTATTATTTCCTGGATTCCTTTATATTTTGAAAATAAAGGATAGTATTGATTGTAAAGGATTGATGCAGCTCTTTGACATTACAAATGTTCATAGCTTGCCGTGGAATACCTGTTCTAGTGGGATTTCTTGAGGCCGATTATGCCAAGTACAGGTTAGTTGTTATTTGTGCTTATAAGGAAATTATTTACATTTTAAAATTTGATAATAGTATAGTATGCATTGTGATAAGAACCCAGAAAAACAGTAAAGAAAACAACAACTCTCAGGAAATTCACTGAATATTCTGGTTGATATCAAGATGATATCAGTACCAGAGATTGTATTTAGGGAATCAGAATAACAGAGATACGAGAAAAAGAAGAAGATAGCTCTAGACAAGTAAAGGGTGTCTAGTCCCTCCCAAAGCCCATGCCAATTCTTGCCTAATTGCATCCCAGGATCCCCCTAACAGAAATACCCCCTCTCTTCCTCGTGGTGCTTTCCTGCTCTTTCTCTCTCTGCCAACTCAGCAGTTGGTTACATCAAGGGCAATATTTGCCTTTCCTCCCTCCAGGTCTGGCCCACTTACCTTTGGGTGTTTCCTCCTTGAGTAAACCTTAGTTACTCATGGGTGTCTATCAACGTAATGAATAGATTTGGCTGATATTAAGATGTACCAGCAGTGGCATAGATTTGACAGTGATTATTTTTTCTAGAAAAAATGTGTTAGATTTGACAGTGATTATTTTTTCTAGAAAAAATGTGTTAGATTTGAGAGTGATTATCTTGAAGCTTCGTGCTGTATACATCTTTGATATTAGAAAATACTGTACATTTTTACCCCTTTATTGACTTTTTTATAAACTTATTACTGAAATATGGCCCTTTTTAATCTTATTCACAGAATATGACACTTTTAGCCATGTCAACAACACTTCTTTCCTCTGGCCACGGTGGATGTTTTTAGGGCTCTTGATAATATATGTCAATACCAATAGGCCTGTTGTCGAGAGTTCTGACATGAAAGCACCCATACTTATGTTGTGAAGAGCCCTGATATCACCAGTATGGCCCTGAAGGCACCCTTTTTCTTCTGGAAAAACAGTTCGTCTTACTCCTTCCTAATTACTCCCTCTCTTTCTCTTTTATTATCGCTCATCCTGCAGTGTCTCTTTCTCTTGTGGTTCTCACTCATTCCTTGTGTTTGACCTCACTCTTTAACTCTCTTTTTCACACAAGGCGCCTCGCTTGTCCTCCCATCTCTATTTCTCTTTCTTACTTCCTCTTTTACTCTTTGACCTTACATTCTTCACCAGACCGCTTTATCTTACCTCTTCAGCTCTCTTTTCTTCTTTTTTTGTTTCTTGGTTTCATTTTTCTAAGTAATGTGTGAATATTTATTTATTTATTTTTCTAAAGGAACAAAATATTTTCTTCTATAAATAGAATTTTAAGATTCTCTACAACAACAACAACATCAAAAGCCTTTTCCCACTAGGTAGGGTTGGCTACGTTGATCAAACAACACCATTGTGCTCTGTCAAAAATCAAATTTTCTGAAAGAACAATTAGGTCAAGCTCTTTTTTAATGGTTTTGCTTAATGTTTTCCTTAGTCAACCCTTGGTGTAATCCCATAGTTAAAGGAAAATCTTCTATGACCCCACCATGTGTTCTCACACTAGTTTTAACCCCATCATACATATCCTTGATAGCTTGAATATAAGTAAGACAAACTCCTTTCTTCTCCATAGCTTTCCATAGGACTTCTCTTGGCACCCTATCATAAGACTTTTTCTAGGTCAATGAAAATCATGTGAAGGTCTTTTTGTTTCCTTCAATACCTCTCCATCAAACTTTGCAGAAGGTATATTGCCTCCATGGTTGACCTCCTTGGCATAAAACTAAACCGGTTATCTAATGTGAGTCTCTTGTCTTAATCTCTGTTCAATTACGCTTTCCCGCTGTTTCATATTGTGGCTAATGAGCTTTATCCCTCTGTAGTGTGCACAATTTTCTATATCTCCTTTGTTCTTATAAATAGGGATCAAAGTGTTTCTCCTCTATTCATCCGGCACTTTCCTTGTTTTAGCTGCCACCATTTGATCATTGGGCGTTTGTCTTGGCAATTTCTCCATATCCTCATCTTAACACGTACATCCAGAACCAAACCCTATGTTGGGTAGTCAAGCTCTCCCTAAGCATAACTTTGCAATCTTTACAAATCTTTCATAAAGGGAGAACTCTTGGCTTAGTACACTAAACTAGAACACTTGCTAAGTTGCATTGATGTTCAAAGTGACAAAGAGTTAATCAAGGGTTACTTATTTTCATATAATTATGATCGAACTTAGTAAATTGCATTAAACCTTGCTGGTTAGGGATTCTGTATGATTAATCCAGTTCCTTAGAGGGTTTAACTATGGAGGTTCACTAGGTTATCTTGAAAGAAAGATAATTACTTAAGTGATTCAGCCCTAGAATCTTGTTTTATTAAGGGTTAAATCACCTAAGAGGACCTTAAGCATTAAAGGGTTGGATTTCTAAGTAAAGCTTATTTCCCTTAGCTTAAAAAGAAAAACTTGAAAAGAGAGAGTAATGAGATGAAAAACTTGTGGTTTGATGGATAACTCGGTTCTGGTTGGGACCAGTCATTTCATTTAAGCTACAAATCTCACAATTCTGCATAATCTGAAATTCTTAATTTGCAACAACTCAAAAATTATCCAAAAACTAATTTCACAAGAAATTCATCCTCACCACGAGTTTGGGCTGTAGAGGTAAATTTATGTCCATTTACAGAACTTACGTTATTTTATATGAATTTCTGTTACACGCACCACAGAAATGATACTTTAAACAAGATAAATCAGTCCATAGACTTAGTTATATATTCAAAAACTACATACACTGTACATCATCACTTTCACATAATATCACACTTCCAATATTTGCATTAAGTTCTTCACACCAGTGCCTTTAACATTGACTATCATGACAGAACTCAAGTTCTCTGCGGTCAACAAAACACATACAAATGTCCCTTACTTCCTTGCTGCTGTTTTGCCACCTCTTTAGTAACATGAAACTAAATTCTGCAGATTAATAAGCAGAATCATTTTAATCTCCTCAAGTTGTTAGAAGTGCATGCATGATACCACTTAATCATAATAATCAACTAGGTTGTCATATGGTCACTAGCATCGCAAGGATGCCCACTACTGGCCAGCCACTAGGAGTTACTCCATAATTTGGATTCCTCCCTCAAATAAACATATTTCTAACCATATATAACCAGAATTCAGGGATTAACCATGCATCTCAATTCTGTACAGCTTATAAAACAGAGTTACATAACAATTAAAATGATAAACAAGTTCATATAAATCAAGTTCCATGCTACTTACCTAATGATGAAACCGTGTGGCTGTCCTCTAAAGCTAGCAGTTACAGAAATTGATGCTTTGCTTGGTTTAATAGCTCCTAAAAGTTCCCAGCCCCTCTTTCACTAGTTGACTTGATCCTAAGCGTAACTCTGCACAAGCAGCCCCTCTAGATGCCAAATTCCCTTCCAATTTCACATGCAATCTTCTCACTTTTCTCTCCTTCCTCTCTTTCTCTCGTTCTCATTTCTCTCTTGCTCTCACTCTCTGGTTCTTACCCTCAGTGAGCATGCAGAAGAGTATTTGTAAAGTGTGTAGGTGTGGTGTCACATTCAGGTGACATGCAGAGAAGTGTATCATGAGGTGTGTGTGCATGTGCGTGATGTTACCTTCAGGTGACATGTAGAAAAGTGAATCATGTGAGGGGTGTATGTGTGTGTGTGGTTTCACCTTCAGGTGACAGGCAGAAAAGTGAATCGTGTGAGGTGATTAAGACGTAAGTGAGTTAGTGTGAGAGAAGATGTGTTAATTGTTAAGGGTAACCTCTTTCTCTTTCTTCCCACTACCATTATTAAATCCATAAATTTATTTACATAAGTGCATGTCCTACTTTTTTCAAGTTTCCTAGATAGCAATTATTCATCATAATTTAACAATCCACTATAATAATTAAAAATCAAAACTACGAATAATAATATTCATAAACTACCATTTAATGTAAGCATAAAGGCTTTTCTTTTATGGGGGGTTACATGTATTCCTTTCCAAAAGGAAATCAATTTGTGAGCAAGAAAGCCCACTGTTGTGACATTAGCATTGCAGTGTTCACTTGGGACTAGTCAAAGTGCTAGTGCACAGCTAGCCCACATGGGCGTAGGGACTGCGGAGTGTGGTAGAATGTTAGGACCCAATTGCAAGGTATAGGATTTGAGTCCCACATCGGAAGTATGTGATTTCGATATGGGTTTTATATGACCTTGGGCTCTCCAACCTTAATGGCTAGCTTTTGGGGTGCGGTTCTCCCAAGGTTCGTATCACATGCCCCCTCACCCAAAAGCCCTTTGGGCTCAAAGCGTGGATAATGTACAGGCCTACCCTACCTTGTGTCTAACAAAAGCCATTCCTGAGCTTGCACCATACATCTTAGGTTTTAAGGAGAGTTGGTCTTTGACATCATGTAAGAGCCTTTTTGTCCAAGTGATCAAGTGTTCAATCTTTGCTTCTCTCATTCTCCATAAATAAAATTTCAGCACATTGTTTGAGTGGGCTTGTGCTTTGTCCACACTTCAAGATGAAAGGGTGTGTTAGAGATAAAAGTAATTCCATGGCATGTGCTTAACAGCATAAGCTTTAGGGCTGATTTGGTTCTTCATTCTTGAAATACCAAAGTGATAGATTATGATTTGATGCCTGAGGACTTCCAGTGATCTTTTAGATATTGTGTGCATCTCTGTGGTTGATTACGTACTATACATGTGATCCCTTTATCATATGAGCATAAAACAAAGACTTCTTTTGTTCTTTCTACTTGCTTTTTCTACCTTGTGTGCGAATAAGCATGTGCTTGCTTTTGTCTACTGTGTTCTCAAACTTCAGCACAATATACACTGACTACACAACTTTTATCTCAGGGAAATGGTTCATCTGGCTATTGATGGCATGTGGCAGGTCTTTAAGCTTCAGCGGTCAACCCCTAGAAATGATTTTTGTTGTATAGCTGCAAAGAATGGAATAATCCTTAGGCTTATCAACACTCTTTATAGCTTAAATGAGGCAACTCGACTAGCTTCCGTATCTGTTGGGGGTGGGTTATTGGTTGATTGTTCGGCTCAAGGACCATGTTCTGGTTCCTTGGATTCTACACATCCTTTTATCGTTCAGAATGAGGGACTGGTATCTTCAGTAGATCAGCAAGATCTACCTAAAGTGAGGCATGGAATACTTGATCATCACTCAGAAGCTTCGCATGCTTCAACCTCCAATCCTCGAAGGTCAGATAATTATTTCCCCATGGATGAAAGGCCCCAATCTAGTAATGCAGCAGCTGAAGTTGCGACACTAGAAAAAAATTCAAATCTAGTATTCAGGGAACCTTCAGCAGGTGTGTTAAAAGAGCGAGAGAGTGTGGATCGTTGGAAAACTGATCCTTCGCGAGCTGATGTTGAACCCAGACAGCAGCCTATCAGCATTTCTGCGAACAGGACATCAACAGATAGGCCTCCAAAATTAACAGAACTTGCATCAAATGGGTTATCAGTAACAGGAGCTACACAGCAAGAGCAAGTTAGACCTCTTCTTAGCTTGTTGGAGAAAGAACCCCCATTTCGACGCTTGTCTGGTCAGCTTGAGTATGCACGTCAGTTCTCAGGATTAGAAAGACATGAAAGTGTACTTCCCTTGTTACATGGCTCTGAAAAGAAACCAAACAGTGAACTAGACTTTTTGATGGAAGAATTTGCTGGTAACAAGGATATATTGATGTACCATATTTTATGCCGCTTCTTTTGAGGAATAAATTTTAAGAGAGACAAATAAATGAAAATTTACAAACAATACAAATAATCATTAAATTAATAAGTTAATAACTATAACCTCTTTGAATGCCCTAACAATAAACTCACTTAAAATCCTGTTTGCCTAAGTGGCATAAGAATAAGATGTGAATCCTGTCTGATGTTAGATGTCAAGACAGAAAATTCCTATTGAAAAGAGCCTCTCTGCTCACCGGGGTAAGGTTGCGTACATCTGACCACCTCAGAGTCTCAGACCCCACAATGGTGGGAGCCTCTTTTGCATTTTCCAAACTACAATTTTTATTTTTATTTTTTATAATTCCTTTTCCTGTCAAAACCTTTAAAATTAATCATCTAAAGATCCTTCTACCATACTGGGAATACTCATTTACAAGAATAGATTATTTCAAGTTGTCTTAGCAAATAATTGTTATTTTCCAAATTTCTAGTGCAACAACAATGCTTGATTGCTTCTAGGTTTTATACTTTCAAGAATTGTACTAATTGTATATTAGAGTCTGTGTACCTAGAGTAGTTGTCATAGAAGGTATATTGCCTGTGCACTGAAGTTGGTATTAGATCGTTGGTATGTAAAAGGACTTCTTTCATTCCTTTTGGATATCTAAAGACAGTTGAACCCAGTTCTAGCCAGTATTATTCCTTGTAAAAAAATTTAACAATATATCCTATATTCAACATGGCTATGAAAACTTTAAACAATTCTAAGATATCTGCTTTGTTTTGTGCTTTGTTTAACATCAACTTTTCTGGTTTCTTTGTTTGGCTTGTCTGTCATTTGTGTTTCTGTATGAATGATACATTATTTTTGTGGATGTGAAGATGTTTCTCGACGTGGAAGAGAAAATGGAAATCTTGACGCCAGTGCTAGGGTATCTCACAAAGTTGTTCCAAAGAAATTGGGGACTTTGGGGTCTAACGAAGGAGCTGCTTCCACATCTGGGGTTGTATCTCAGACAGCTTCAGGTGTACTGTCTGGTTCAGGTGTCCTAAATGCTAGACCAGGTAGTGCAACTTCGTCTGGGCTACTTTCCCACATGGTTTCATCATTGAATGCAGATGTGGCCAGAGAGTACCTAGAAAAAGTGGCAGATCTTCTACTTGAGTTTGCACAAGCAGATACAACAGTAAAGTCTTACATGTGTAGCCAAAGCTTGCTCAGTCGTCTTTTCCAGATGTTTAATAGGGTGGAGCCTGCCATTTTGTTGAAGGTGTTATACAAAGCATCCTTTAATATTTTAGGTCATATTCTACGAGTTTAATTCCTGACCATTTATGAGCTGGCATGTTGTTTTCTAGATTTTGAAGTGTATTAATCATCTGTCTACCGATCCAAATTGCTTAGACAATCTTCAGCGTGCTGAAGCAATAAAATACTTGATACCAAATCTTGAACTCAGAGAAGGGTCTCTTGTATCACAAATACATCACGAGGTGAGTCTTGCTGACCTACTTACTGTTGTTATTACCAGTGATTATGAAGCAAAAACCTCTATCCATTGTTCTATTCAATATGTGAAAAACTATTAGTCAACATTGTGGTTGATTGATAGTTCACAAGGTTGTCAAAATCACGTGCTGGCTCATAGAAACTCACGATTCTACGTGTTCTGCTGGCTTGAGCGATCCCAATCCCAGCTCAGAACTCATTTTGCTGGGATCTTTGTAGGATTGGGTCCTGGAGCGTAAAAACGGTGGAATCGTGGGTCTCCTGCGTTCCTACAAGAACACCAAATTGTGTTGGTGGGTCGGGCCACTTGCAGAAAAACCCCAAACCCAAAAATATTTTACCCACCCAGAATTAAACCCAACTTCATAAACCCTCCTTTGATCCCTTTCATGTGAGCGAGTGAACCCTTGCATTGCTTCAAACCCTTGCTGCTGTGAAGACGTTGCTGCTGCGAGGGTGTGCAAGTGGAGCTGCGAAGGCTGTGCGACCTTGAGTGAGTGTGTGCTGGCCTTGTGCGAGTGAGTACGGCATCTTTGTGATTGTCTGGGTGCTGCTTATGATTTGTTCTGGGCTGGCTGTGTTGGCTGCTGCTTATTCCCCTGTTTTTGTCCTATTTTCTTATATTTAAAATGCCATCTTAGTAAAAAAATCTCCTCCAGCTCAGCTTTGTTTAATGTTTTGAGTCATAACTTTAACTCTGCAGTTGTGACCTTTGTTTTATTAAAAGGCTTGTACCATTTTACAAACTTACATTTATTATTTATTTTAAATTAGATTTTATCTAAATGTTGTGAACTTGTGATTCTAAAGTTATTTTACTTATTTGTGTTATTTTATATGTGTATATATATATTCTTGATTATAATTTTATATAATAGGTAGGATCTTACGTTTCGTGTTACGATCTCACGTTTTACGTATCTAATTCCCCTGTCCGATCCTAGGTAGGATCTACTAGTTTGACAACCTTGGTAGTTCAGCATCTGTATAAAGCATAATTATATTACATCAACTTTCTGCAACATGCTTTCTCATACTTTTGTAGTAATTTTTTTTAGGTGTGGTCTGTAGTAAGTTCATATTTCTTTACCATCCAAAAAGAAAAAGAAAATTTATGGGCAAACAGTACTATAACTGTAAGTCTAGCATGTATATTTTGTATTCGCCTTCTACTTAAATATATTTTGGGCTTTTGGTCAAACTTCTTCAATTTCATTTTGCTGTTTCTTCTGATTTTAGCGAACTATACTCCTTTCTATATTTTGTAATTATCTGTACTTTGGTTTGTCCATCATGGTCTTGGTTTGTTGTAGATATCAAAAATTGACTTGAATCTCACTTTTTTTTTCTCTTTTGTAGGTCCTGAACACACTGTTCAATTTATGCAAGATAAATAAGAGGAGACAAGAGCAAGCAGCTGAAAATGGGATCATTCCACATTTGATGCAATTCATCACATCGAATTCTCCCTTGAAACAATACGCATTACCTCTGCTGTGTGACATGGCTCATTCATCTCGTAATTCAAGGGAGCAGTTAAGGGCCCATGGTGGTTTGGATGCCTATTTGAGCCTTCTTGGGGATGAGTTTTGGTCTGTGACAGCACTAGATTCTATTGCTGTTTGCTTAGCCCATGACAATGACAATAGGAAGGTTGAACAAGCATTGCTGAAAAAGGATGCAGTTCAGAAGCTTGTCAAGTTCTTCCAATGCTGTCCAGAGCAGTATTTTGTGCACATATTGGAGCCATTCTGGAAAATCATCACGTACAGGATTCTAAATCCTTCCTCTTTATTCTTACAATAAATCAAGAACCTGATTTTTTGTCCGTAATACTTTAGTTCTTCAATAAACTAGTCTTGCATGGATATTTTATAAACAAATGATTGCTGAGCCAAATCCCTTTCCTCTTGTGAAGTTGGATGGGTGTAGGATGGACAAGTGTTTGGTTTGTATTTCTTAAACTGATAGATGGCAGAGAAAAAAATAGGATTTTACCAAGCTATGGTTTGGGTTATATTGAGAGTCTGATGCACAAGAAGTTAGACTAATCCAATACTTAGTAGGATAGAGTTCTGCGGGAAATATAGGATATGGTGGGGACAAAGTGGGAATGTTGTCAACTTCTTATCCTAGCCAGCATTATCCCAACCCTTAGGCTGGATATACGGTAAATGTAGGATAAAAGACCATTTGGAGAGTGTGTGCACCCCAAATATTGTATAAGGTTGGATGGGGTTGCTTATCCTATCTGGTCCAAACTTATCTGGCTCGCCAAACAGATCCTTAGGATTTTAGAAGAGTATGCTCAATCATAGATGGACAAAATAGAAAAGGTCAAATCGGTCTCCCACTTTTGGTGGCTATTCAAGAGGCTAGGAGTCTTGAGTAACTTGGTGAGCATCTTAGAAAATGAAAATGGCTACACTAATAAGGTAAACTTGAAACTTTGGAGACATCAATAAGAATTTTGGAAAGTACTGGCAGAATGTACAACTAATAACACTTATTCATATAATCTTAATTTTATTACCAGTGACATGTTAGAGTCTAACTAATGTTGGGAAGGGGTTAATTAAGATGGGATCAAGGAACATGTCGAAAATGGCCTCTAATTTTTGGAATTCTTCCTTGTCAGGTTTTATTTTTCTTATTGTATAAGAATAATTTATTTTTTAAAAAAGGGAAGGAAGAGATTACAAGTGAGGCGGATAGATATTTCCAAGGAAAAGAAGAGTACGGAAAATCAGATATTATAACTCAGTTAATTTCTAGAGATCTTTGTTATGTGATATTTGATGTGGGCATAATAGTTGTCAGAAAATCAATTTGTTCTTAAGTCCCCCTATTTTATCCTTCTTTCTTTCTTTCCTATTGGGTTTTTATTTAACCAGTATCATAATATAATTTTTTTGCAGAAAATCTGCACGGATCAATACCACACTAGCTGTTAATGGGTTAACACCATTGCTCATTGCAAGGCTTGATCATCAGGATGCTATAGCTCGTCTTAATTTACTCAAGCTGATAAAGGTAGAGGAATATTTGATATTTGTTATACATACTTGGATTTCTGGTGGGTACTATTTTGCATTGTAGACATTAACATGGTGTTGCATTGCCTTAGTCAAGAAGTGGCATAATTTTCAGTCCTCAAACAGAAAAGTGCATAAGTAAGATGAACTTGTAGATAGGTTTTTACTTGTGGAACTGTAAAAAAAAAAAAAGGAAATATGTTCACACATATTTATAGCTTTACTAGCTTGATATAATCTTTTGTCCAGAAATTCAGATTGTAGTGCAATGATACAGTAAGTCTATGGGAGCTTCAGCTGGTAAAAGTTTCTCTGTACATCTATTAATCTGTACTCTAGTTCTAATAAACTCAAATGATTAGAGTTCAAACGTTTGAGAAATGGTCTTCTGTCATTAAATTCTTGATGCAGACTTCTTAGAGGTTGCATATGAAATAGGGTTTTAAGTAAGACAAGAAGTTGTTATCTGTTTTGTGTTGTTTTTTTTCTAATACCTTTTTATCATAAAATAGAATTCGAAGGTACAAATGTACAATATATAAATGTTGGCTAACATGTAAGAGCAAATATATTTGTATCATTTGATCCTGATGGATGATTCGTGGATAGAATGGATGATCCTTCTCCAACATGTGAAACTTTTATTGTGCAAAATCATGCTCATTCTTTTATTGCTATTTGGACAACACTTCACATATACAAAAACTCAACTCTTGCTATACCATTAGATATACCTAAAGATTTGTGTAGTGTCACATCAAAACTTTTCTGTACCACATGCAATCCAATGGTTCTGCACAATAGTAGTCTCTTTTTGTCGCCCTAATAGTTGTCCATATAGCATTTCCCTTCTTTTAATGTAAGCTTGCTTACGGATTTTCAAATTTTGTTAACAAACAATGTTTCTTTGATGAGTTCCTTATGTTTGTTCTCCCCTCTTTATGTCTTCGAATGAGCTTTTGGGTGAACTTCCTGCCTATGCATCCTTTCTTTGAAATTAAAAATGGTTTTACATCCGTAGTGTTTTTTAGGGTGTATGTCATGTAGCATTCTGGTTATGCTTACTGTGTCTGATCTTGATTTTCTTTCTTATATCTTTCAAAGATGCCGTGTTTAGATGCTCTTCTCATCATCTATCACCAGGTGATGCACATCTGAATGTTGCTATTGAATTTCATAGCTCCCTTTTTTAAGTACTTCATTATTTGGTGAAGCAATTTTTCATAATACCTATTGCTTCAGATCATACTTGTTTCATGTTTACATGGGTTACTGTAAAAGAGTTGATGTTAGAATGCAAATTGCAAGTTATTATTTCAACAAATATGCTTGCCCCCACAACAATAAAAGTGCCTCAAATTGTACTGGCAGGCTGTTTATGAGCATCACCCCCAGCCCAAGAAGCTGATTGTAGAGAATGATCTACCTCAGAAACTTCAGAACTTAATAGGAGAGCGGAGAGATGGACAAGTGTTGGTCAAACAGATGGCTACTTCATTACTTAAAGCTCTACATATAAACACCGTTTTGTAAATTTAGATCTTAAAGGTCATTCTTTATGTATATTTGATTTTATAGGTGAAAAAAATATTAGATCGTTGTACATAAGTTCCCCCCTTATTTGGTTTGTTCAATTTTATTTCCTCCATTTGGCTGTATGAAAACAAAAAGGTTGGTGTAGGTTGTCTCGGATAATATTTAAGCAGGTGGCTGATTTCCTGGCTTCAATGCTCTTTTAGAAAAATCTGAAGATAGTTCCAACAGTTTTTATTTGCTTTTAAAGTTTGGTTCTTATTCTTAACTACCTTTTATAATAAGTAATTACTGATACAACTGGATAATTGTATTTTGCCACTAAGCAAGTGTTCTTTTACTTATTGAAAGGAAATTGAGATTATTTAATGAAGTACAGGATCTCAAGTATATGTCGAAAGTGGGAAATAAATGATAATAGGGCGATGATGATATTAAATCAGTAATTATGACTTTGTATCACGTCTAGCATCTATGCTGAGTTTTTTGAATGCCTAGAGGTACAACTTATCACTCTTTGTAGGTTTTGTTATTGTAATTGTTCATATTTAATAAATGAATTATATTTGCTTCTTTCTGAAAAAGGAATTTCCAGAACCTAGACCCGTGTAGGGTAGAGATGTTAGTGCAGGTTAATCACCGATGTTACCACTGTTTCAGTACCTTATGTTAATGTAGATATCGCGGAGGGAAGTCTTCATATGTGCTCGTTGTCTTTGATCAGCGAGCTTTACACTCTTAAACATTAACTTGTTTCTACCCTGTGGAGGGCATACGAGGGTAACTTAAGGGTGTATGTTATTTCAATTAGTGTTGTTAGAACTAGACTAGATGGTTCAATCAACCTTATTGTGAAGTGGACATTTATGTATTGTTTGGGTACAGGTAAGGAGGAGGAAGTGAGGGAAAAGAAAAGAAAAACTAACTTTAACTCTTGTTTGGATAACTTTTAATGAAGGAAAAGTGTTCTCCTTCCTTTCCCCTTAGCTCTAAAATTATTCTCTCTCAAATTGGGGGTAAGGGGGAAAAAGATTTCTTTCTTTTTTTTTTTTTTTTACTTAAACATCCAAACAAGAGGAAATGTATCTCTTTCTATCTCATCCCATCCCTTCCCCTCCCTTCCCTTTCCACCTCTTTTCCCTTCCTAAACATAGCATTAAATAGTTATAGTTTAATCTCAAAATTGAATTTATAGTTATACTACTTTGGACTGGCAATACTGGTCAAAATTTGGTTAAATTGCTTGGGTCATCTGGTTGAACTAATTAATTATTAAAAAAAATTAAAAAGAAACTCAATATTTTTTACACTTTTATAAATATTTTTATATATTTTATGTTGTTGCATATAAATTATTTTTATAATGTCATACAATTCAACTATTCCATTTAAATAATTCAACCGGTTAAACATTACAAACATGTGACAAGATTATAAGCAATATGTCAAAGCGTATTATACCTTCAAACTCGTATAATACCTTGAAACGTTGCAAACCTGATTTGGCGGCCTCACTTGGGTTATTACAACCCCTTCCAATTCCTACAAGATTATGAGAGGATATTAGTATGGATTTTATTGAATGTCTTCCCACTTCACAGGGTAAACAGGTCATCCTTGTGGTGGTTGACTGCCTGAGTAAGGTAGCCCATTTCACGGCATTGGCACATCCCTTTACTACCATGGATGTCGTTCGCGTGTATTTAGATAATGTCTTCAACTACATGGGTTTCCTCCCAGCATCACGAGCGACATAGATGCCATTTTTGTGAGTAAAATATGGTATGGTTTATTTCAAGATCAGGGGGTCACGTTGCACAAATCCACTGCATACCATTCTCAATGATGGCCAAACACAGATGGTTAATAGGTGGTCTCCGTTTAACGTATAATATAATTTTAAAATGTAAGTAAATAAATTATTTATTATTAGATTAGATAATTATATATGTCCAATTTATTTAAAATTTGATATGCAAGATCATTAAAATAATAGCATATGATTCAACGGTTGAATTAGTTAAATTCACATTCTATAAAAAATTATTGAGTAGTGTAAGTGGATCCCTATCTTATATATATATATGGATTACTCTGGTACCATCTTTTTTTTTTCAGGGTACCGGTACCCAGGATGAGTTGTCAAGCATTTATTAGTTGATATTTATATCTAATAGACTTTCAAATATTTCTTATGAAACCAACAATCAATAAATAATTGACAATTCACCCTAGGTACCAAACCCATCAAGGTACCATAGCAACTCCCTATATGTGTGTGTGTGTGGAGATCCACTTATTCCAGGAGTAAGTCTTGTAAACTTACACCATTGAATAACTTTTCGTAGAATTATAATTTTACCAATCCAACCGTTGAATCATGCAAACCAATTTTAAGATAAATTGAACATTCATATGTATTTAATCTTATAGTTAACATTTACTTCTATTTTGAAAAACATATTATACGTTAAAATAAAGTAATTAAATAATTTATCAATTAATTTTTAAATTTTATGAAACTTTATACTCTTTGATCTATTTAATGAGAACTTTCAATTCAACGGTTGTATTGATGAAATTTAAAGTTTATAAAAAATTATTTAATGGAATAAGCGTACTAAGACTTATTCTCGGAGTAACTAAACTCCCACCCATACACACACACACATATATATATAGGGGAGGGATTAATTTACACCGATATAAGACTTGATTCGCTTACACCACTCAATAACTTTTTATTAAGTATAATTTTTATCGATCCAACTGTTTAATTATAATTATCCACTCAATAACTTAAATTATAATCTATATATATTAGATTTCAATAGGTTCTCTCTACGTATTTAGCTCTTCCCATTTTTTACTCATGTATTAAAGATAGCCGATATTTACTAGTCAGTAATAACTGAAGTGAGCGAGATCGCTAATAATGCGAAATCATCTAAATCATTTTTCTATTTTATCTGGTACTCATTCACAAAATTTTACAATTATTAACGATAATGAATAAAGAAAAAAAAATTGATATATGACACTGCTATAAATTGATATCAATATAAGAGTAAAATTCTTACATAAATTTTTGACCATTAATTTTACTTTAATCTAATAACTTTACATCACCCAATTTAATAAAGAGAGAGATTAGTAAAAGTTGACTTTAATTTTTTAAAAAAAGAATATTTAAAGATGAATTTAATAAAGAGAGATAATTTAAATCTTGACTCAACTAATTCAATTATAATCTTTATTAAGCATTATACATTTTTAATATTTGAAATTACATAATATTAATTATTGGTTACAAATAAAACAATTTATAGTTCAGTACCTTAAAATTTAATAGTGTATTAGTGTAAAATGTTTCTTATCAATGTAATACTTGAGTTATCGTTTTTTTTTAATTAAAATCACTATACAATGAAATTTTAACTTCTAATTTCATATTACAGTAATTCTTCATTTTATTTATTTTTAAATATAATAAAGAATTCATGATTTTTCTAATAACTTTTAGGCCGTTACAAATATTTTTTTTCTTTTTTCTTATTTAATTTATCTGGTAACATAATTTTCTTAAATTAAAAAATGTAAAAGATGACACTTCTCTTCATAATATTCATTTTTTTACTATAAAAAAATTTAACTGTCAACTGATAGAATCACAAGTTAATGAGAAAACGACAATTTAGTATGGCTTATAAAAAAAAATTCATTTTAGTTCGTGGGTTAAATTAACTAATTATTAAATTAATTTAATTACATTTAATTACATATTAAGTATTAAAATGAAAATAAATTATTAATTAATTGTATATAAATTATTAAATAAATTAATTTTATATTTAATTAATTTAATTACCGAACCAAAATGAAACAATTTTTTTCCAAGCTAAACTAATGAGTTACTCTCTCCAATTTAATCCGTATGGCTTCCAAATATTATTTCCACATTAATACATGAATTATATATTTCACGCAGAAAAACATACACCGTCTTAAATAGTACGTTTAGTATTTTAATATTTTAATATGTATATATATATATATAATTATATAATTTTATTATTAATTATAAATAAAATCATTTATAAATTTATATATTAAAATTTCTTATTGTGTTGGTGTAACAAGTTTCTTAATTCTTAATATAGATACTTACTTATTGGAATTGTTACGAATTTATATATACAAAATTAATGTAATAGACAAGGTACGGAATATATATTGAAAATCACCATTTATGTATTTTTTTTTCTGTCTGTCGAATATTTTTTTTAATTCTTCGTTAATATTTTATTATATTCTTACATTATTTTAAAAATTATAAATTAGTAATATTTTATGAAAAAGGTAGATAACTTCTTTAAGAAAAATGAAATTATTTTATTAAATAATTAATTGTTTTCCTCTTTTTCATTTTTATTTAATAATTAATTTTAAATTTATTTATTCATTAAATACAAGTTTTAGTATTCTCTCAATATTGAAAATATATGTTATTATTATTATTTTATTAAATTTGGTAATTTTGAATCTTTAAATAAAAGTGGAATTAATAGTTAGAGATTGATGTGAAAATTCCTTTTTTTTTTAACGGGTGTCAATTATTCTGACTCATATATAATTTGTTCCCCTCTATAATTAGATTTCAATAGTGGGTTCTCGATCTATCTAAGTATTTGGCTCTTCCCATTTTTACTCGTATATTGAGGACAACCTATTTACTAGTAAAAAGTTTTTGTTTATCATAACTAATTTATTTAACATTAAATATGTCTAAAGTTGTGTAAGTCGTATTATAAATATATATATTTATCTCTAAAGAATATCTTTATATAGCAAATGTTGAATAAAATACTTATATAAATAATATTTACCTAAAAATTTCTCTCACAATTAAAGTGCATGAGATTGCTAATAATGCAAAATCATCTTTCTATTTTGTCAGGTAATCATTCGCAAAACCTAACAATGATTAACGACATTTCTAAGAAACAAAATGCTTAAGAATAATAAAAATAAGTGAATTAAATGTCACCACATAAACTATGATTTTGATAATCAAATTAGACCAGACTAGCCAGTTCAACCGATTGAATCTGGAATCAGTCACCCCATCAGTCCGAGATACCCAAAAAAATACTTTAGCATGAAAATCGGTGAACCAGTCAACCTAGACCAGTCCAATTTTGTTCGACTAGTCTTTTTTTTTTAATTTTAATTCTTGCTAATTCAAATTATGTGATTTTAATCTGAAAACTAAATGTAAACCAATCCAAAAAGAATTTTATATAAAATACTTGAACTTGAATTGTACAAAACCTTGGAAACTGAAAATATAAGCCAATCCAACAAGAATTTTATATAAAATATTTAAATTTGGATTGTACAAAACCTTAGAAACTAAATGTATAATTAATTATATATTTCTTTGAATTGAAATTGGACTTTTTTTTAAACAAAAATAGACTATAGTATTGTTACTGAATGCTTTGGACTCTAAAAAAATAAGCTGCAAATTATTTTTTATCATTTATGTTGTTCTTTATAATTTTTTATTTGTTTAATTAGTATATAATATATTTATATATATATATTTAAATTATTTAATTATACTCCAATTTAACCATAGTTAAAATATTGAACCTTAAATTAGTTTTCTGACTGATTCGGTTTTCAGAACCTTCACATAAACACTAATTTGAATAACAAATCAATCTAAAATATCATTGAATTAAACAGGCATTTAGAAATATTGAATCCAAAATAAAAATTGAACGTAACAAAAAGTGAATATAACATGTACAATAAAAGCGAAATTCTAAATACAATAAAATGAGATAGGCTTAACATTTAGACACCCTAGAACAAATTCCCAAAGAATTCCCTACGAACTTTAATTACACAACATTCTATGAAATCTATTTCAGAACATTAAATGATAAAATTAAGTAGCTTGTCTGTAGAAATTATATGGTAATAATTAGAATGAAAAAGTCACTAGTGACCACCCTTCAAGAAGCTATCAACCTTCTGATTCACAGCGCCAGATAGAAACTTCATGCAAATTGGAGCCTTAGCTCCAGCAAGAGAAAGTATAGCAGCTGGAACACTCCACAAAGATTCACCACAGATGAGTCCGGATGCCACTGCAGGAGCATAATCTTTTGCTTTTTGCTTGTTCCTTTTCTCCCACATGTAGAGAATGAAGCTCCCAATGCACATGTCAATGGCAAAGTACCCACCAAGATAGAATGGGATGGCCAAGGCCATGGGGTATGGAATAAACCTATATATCCTATACTTGGTTTCATAACTCCTCAACAGATCATGTATTATATTGATGAACACAGCAGAGAAAAAGAATATGATAGCTAGTTCAAGGCAGTGCTTAGGAAGAGAAGAGAAACCCTTAGCTCCAAGAAGGGAAATCCCGCGGTACACTTCCCCATAAGGTGCAGGGTAAGAGCCTTCAGGGTCACCAATTGTGTAAGCTTTGTAGAAAAACCAGAAGACCAAAGGTGAAATGAGACAACCCATGGCTGTGCCTAAAACTTGGCTTAAAAACATAGAGCGAGGAGATGTAAGGGTGAGATATCCAGTTTTGAAGTCTTGCATTAAGTCAGAAGCTGTGGAAACAATGCTCATCATGACACCACAAGATGCAAGGCCAGCAATTATACCTCCATTGGCAAGGCCAACCCAAGAGCTGAATATGATAACGGCAATTTTGCCATAGTTAGAGGCTAAAGACCAATCAGTGAGACCACATCCATAAGCATTGCAGAAGGCCAAAACTGGAGCAATTAGGTAAGCTACCAGTATATGATACCATTTCAGTTGAGGGAAGATATGGGACACAGATATGATGGACACAATTGCAAGGACTACATAGCCAGTGAAAGCAACCCAATTCTGAATCTGGTCTTTCAAGAAGTACTCCGTTCGACGTTGATCATCATAATCTACATTTGAGTTATGATTAGCATTGTCAGAGTTTACAGAGGACGTGTCTTTATTCTTCAAGTATTGTGTGCCAAGGCTATAGCCAACTTGTAATAGCATGTAGATGCAATGATAAAGACCATCACCAAACATCATAGCAATAGCAATAAAGACCTGTCCATGAATTTTACTTATAATTAGTCATCCACAATTTAGAAAAGAGTAAATAAATTATAATCAAATACATATTGTTGAGTGGATGTATATGTGTACCCTGTATCCTTGAATGCCATATAGACTGCTGGAAGGTAGATTTGCGCTATACCAGATGCCTTTCTTGTGTTCAATCCAGGGCCACAGAATACCCCATGAGACTACGGCTCCAATTAGCAAAGATGCATTTACCATGTAAGGGCAGATCATTCCGACTCCAACATAGGTAGATGAAAAATCAAAATAGAACCTATGAGACCATTCAAATTATGTATTCTTGTCAGGTTAGTGTCTTTGTCAATTATATACTATACAATTAGAAACAAATAGTTTTGGGACCAATTAAGTAAAGGAATATGTTTATTGGAAAGGAAATTCAATAATCTTATTGAAATTAATTTCTAACCCATTTTCCAAACAATCTGAAATAAAGGAACTCTATACTAACATTCTTATTGATAAGGGTTCAACCAATTAATGTGGATAGAGGATGACAAAGTAGATTAATCAACATAGAGAGAGGAGATAAGATATATTTGGATGGAAGATGTATATACGTACCTTTTTTTATAGGCTTGGAGACCAAATGTGGGAAAGCTGCTAAATCCACAACCATCTGCTGCAGTAAAAAACCACTGGAAAAAAGCAAATGCAAAGCTGCCACAAAAGCTTTTGAAGAGCATAGTAACTTGTTTCCTATTTATATAAGAATGATAGGGTCAAGTTTACACAAACAAAAACACCCCTTTTGTAATTCATTGTGGTATCCTCTCCACAAATTCAAATTGCTTTTATTAATTCATACTTACTTTGCCAGCTTTGCTCCTTTTGGTGTGTGCAAGCTATTGATGAGGTGAGCAGTGGCAGTTCCACTAGGGTACATTAGCTTGTACTTCAAAATCATCACCTGTGGAATGCCAATTGAAAATTTATATTTAATAAACTATAATCTAATTTATATGAGGCTAGGGTCCAATTGCTGAATTATAGTTTCTTTCTACCAACCTTTCTTAAAGGCATAATAGAGAACAAGCCAACAAAGCTAACGGCAAAGAGGAAACCAAACATCCAACCCAGGGAGAGACTTTTTGTATTCATTGGCGTGTTCCCCCCACTAACTTGAGAAGCAATATATGGGCTCATCGCAAGTAGATAACTTCCGGTGCCACCTATATATTCACGAGGCAAAGATTAATTTCAAATAACAAACAGGAACTTCTATGCCCCATGCATGACTAGTCATGCACAACACTTTGTATACTGAGGCCTTACTGTTTAGAATCTAAATGTATGGGGGTGTGACAGAATAAACAGTTGAGTTTCCACCTGAGATAATAATACCTCATGAAATTCCTTGAACTAAAAGTTTTTGTTTTTTCATGCATCCATTGGTGCCATATATATCAAATCGTTATTTTCAAATCACAAATAGTCGAGATAACGCACCACTAAGAGTCAATGTAGTATTCTTTTAAAATTGGGGATAAAAAAATAATTAAGGTGAAATTTTCATACATTTTTATATAAATTTCATATCTAAAATTTTCAAGGAGACACTAAACTGAAAGTAAATCCAAATTAATTTGTTTATAATCCATCCCTAAATCCAAAAGGAAAAGAAGAAAGAATTTCTTTGCACTGGTTGGGTAAGGTATATTCAATTGTATATTTTGTAATGGCACGCAGTTTTATATTTTATGTCAATTCTGAATTGTTATCGGATTTCATATCTGCATGGTACGTGGAAAAAAAGGGTAGCCAAAAGAAACAAAAAAACTCACTACTGAATGCTATTCCAGAGGAGGCAACGACGCAAGTCTGAATAACAGTATTCTCTTGGCGAGTGAAAGGCTGCTTGAGGAGGCCACACTTGTTGAGTAGCGTTGTATAGGATTTGATCACTGCAAACCCCAACAACCCTGCGGCAACGTTGAGGGATGGTATGACTCCTGTGGTGAAGTTGAGCTTGCAGACAATGAAGTTGAAGATGATGCTAAGGACAAAGCTCGTCACCACAGACCTCACTGTGATCTGTTTTGTCCATGTTGGCACCCTTGTCTTGCTGAAAGCCTCTTCACCCTTCAAGTTATCTTCTTCCATCTCTCTCTCACTTTGAGGCGTAGTGGGTGGTTTGTGGGAGCAATACTTTGTTTATTGAATGGTATGAATCAAAGTGAAGGTATGGGAAAGGTTTTGGAAATTATTATGGAGTTATTGTTACATTAAAGAAGATTAAAAAAAAAACGTAAATAACAGTCATTTTAGGACTGGACTGGGAGGGCTAAAAAAGTGGGTGAGTAAGAGTTTGAGATAAAATGCAAAGCTGTATATGAATCTAGAATTAAGACACTTAATTAGTCTTTAATAATTACCATATAAGGTTGACCACATTTCCAAATTATCTCAGAATCTGACGAAATCAAGGGGTTTCTACATATAATAATTCTATTCTATATCGTCCTCTTCCTAATCAATTAATTTAATAAATTTCTTAATTATTTAAAGAAAAAAATTAAATATTTTTTTCTTCTACTTTTTTATTTAATATTTTCTACTTTTAGGAATTAGGAAGATTTGTTACCAAGATTACTCTTATGTATATGAAAGATCAAGGGAGAATTAATCTTATGGATTGCGTATATTTAATTTTAAAGAATATAAAAATTTTAAATTATTAAGAAAAAAAATCAAATTTTATTTAAGAAGAAGGATTATTAGATTTTATTTAATGGACAAAAATACCCTTAATCAAAACCCTTTTGAAAGACCATTTAACTTTATTTACTATTGTTAACTGCTTCGTAAGAACATTTGATTACTCAATAAAAAGAAATAGTCATTCACATATTATCTTCCACACTTATTGTAAATTTAAAACTTTATTTATTATTGTTAGAGCCACTCCGCATGAGTACTTGATTACTCAATAAAAAGAAATAGTTGTTTGTATATTGCCTTTTAAACTTCTTATAAATTTTAAACTTTATTTACTATTGTTAGCCACTCCATGGAAACACTTGATCACTTAATAAAAAGAAATAGTCGTTCGCATATTATCCTCCAATCTTCTTGTAAATTGAGAACTTTATTTACTATTGTTAACCACTCTGTGAGAACACTGAACCACTTAATAAAAAGAAATAGTTATTCACATATTGTGTTCTAAATTTCTTGTAAATTTAGAATTTTATTTAATATTGTTAGCTACTCCATGCAAACACTTGATTACTCAATAAAAAAAATAATCATTCGCATAGTCTTTTAAAATAGTTTTCATTAAAGATATTGTTCATTAAGTAAAATATAATAGTTCATCTTTTTAAATAACATTTGAATAATTCTTTTTAATAATTTATACTTTTATATTCCTTAAAATCAAATATTTTATTAATCGTCCTGAAAATTTTTTTTCGTAAACATCAATCTAAAATGAATTGACGCCTGATTCTGAAAATTGTGAGTATAATTATTACATTTGTGAAGCGAGGCCGGCCAACTTGGAAAAGTTCTCATTCTCATCATTTTTTTCCCTTATGAAGTTGTATGTTAAATTAGAAATTGTGAATTAATTTATTAGCCAAAAAGTGAAAAAAAAAGCATAAAAAATATCACTAATAAACATATACATGCATAAAGTAGGAAGAATACATCAATTAGAAGTCTTATTTTATTGTGTAATCCTATTTGCACATCTAAAATTTATATTGAGTAGTGACATGTGCATTTCACAAGCTGATGTAATAAATATTAGAAGAAATACCAATTGAGTTATTCAACTGATGTTATAAATATTATTTTTATAATTAGTTTCTACATTATCTTTTGTGATACCAATTCCCTTAATTAATTATTAAACATTTATGGGTAATTAGTTCTCACAATAAATGTCTTGAGTCTATTATATATAACCAATAATTAATTTTATTCCCATAGGTATCCCTCACCCAATTGATAGTAATGGATAGAGCCCCCCAAATTGGCATCTCCAGGAAGCAAATTATAGTCGTTTCCTGGGATTCAGATAGTTGCTATCACGGCAACCAGCTAAGGGCCTAGAAGTACAAGAAGTCTTAAAAAACTTTATGAAGAAATGAAGATGGTGAACAATAATACATATTTATTTTGTCTCTTTGCCAACAATGAATCACTATATTTTGAAGAAGTGTTTATTCTCATAGCTCAATTGGAGACACAAAAAAGAATCAAGTTTAAGGGGGTGTTTAAAATTTAATTAAACTTAATACATGCACTTAATCAATTATTATTCATCTATCTCTATATTCATATGTATTTTTTGGTTCATGGTATTTATCTATGCATGTAATTTTTTTACATATTATATTTTCCTAAACTCTTGTTAATCGTATCATAGTCGCATTAGTATTTCTAAATATATTCGAATAGAATATAAAATTTTTATTTATTATTTTCAGACATATATATATATATAATTCGCTCAACATATGCATACTCCAAACGATTCTTATTTTTAGGCGAGTAATAAAATGTGTGCATTATTTTTTTATATTATTTTTACACTTAGTTAATAATGAGTAAATTTTTGAATAATATATTGTATCATTTGGTTAATGAATTTTGGTAATCGATTACACACGGACTTAGTTAATTATGAATAAATTATTGATTAATAAAATATATTGTTTAGTTAATTAATTATCAGCTTGTAAGTGATTGGTTATCAAATTATTAACCAAACGATATAATTTATTAATTAATAATTTACTCATTATTAACTAAATATTAAAATAATATTAAAAAATAATGTAGAAGAAATATTTTACTTTTCAAGCACTCAAAATAGTGCTTCGTTATCTAAAAGCTACTGTTGATCACATGATTCATCTTTCCAAGGATACTAGCCTACAAATAACTGCCTACTGTGATTTTGATTGGGCCAGTGACACTGATGATGACGTTCTACATCTACGTATCTTGCCTATGTGTGTTCCAATCCTATCTCTTGGGCCTTACTTAAGCAACATACTGTTGCTCAAAACTGAGAAGGTAATTCAAAAATAAAAACAAGAAACTTTTCTGCTATGTCAACCACTTGCTCAGCTGCAGCATCAGCTGTTCCAATTAGTGGCTTTGTGCTCAAGGCAACGAGAAGGACCAATGCTAGCAATGTGGTCTTCATTGTTTTGTATGCTTTAGTTTAATTTGTGTTCTTGTGACTTATGAGAGCAGAAGAGCATGAATTTATGGGCAGGGTGTGGCTCCAATCTATGGACTCACGTACACCAACAGTCCTGGATTTCAACTGATACAATAGGATTAGGACACGAAACACTCAATTTCTAAATTAAGATTTGTAAAGTTAATGTGATTGGCATGATATGTTTTCGAAGTTTTCGAACGAAATTTGTTTTCCTCACTTATTACCTTACTTTATGTATTATTTTATGAGTACGTCTGCTCCGTTTGTTTAATATGTGAAGTGAAGAAGAAGCCCATAGACTTAAAGTTTCCCTTTCATTTTTTAAAGCTTTCTATTGCGATGTTATCCAACATGTTTTTTTTTCTTTTTAAATTAAGCCAAGTGGGGAAGGATCTGATCATATAGTACGAGTTTAAATATTATAGGAAAAACATAAATGTCACAGGAAGACGGGTTATAGATATTTTCCCCTCATCTAATAGGAATTATAGATATTTCCCCCACCTACACTAGGAGCTCAAGAAGGCTTTAATTTCAAGAGTTTATTGAACTCTAGATGCATGTCAAGATTTCTTATAATTTTTACTTTTGTCCACTTAAAATATTTTTTCCCACCTTTAATTTTAATATAACGATGTAAACATTTCTTAATTCTTTTTTTTAATTCTTGAACATAAAACCTTCCCTATTTAATTTTACACTATTGGGTAGCATTACTTTCCTTTTTTATCTTTTTGTGGAAAATGATATTGAAAAGGAAAAATAAACTTTGATTTTTCATTAATGGAATAATATCTAATATAATTTATTGTATATTGGTTACTGTATATGAATTTTGAAATTACAGTAGTTTTCAAGCCTGTACTAGATTTTTTTAAGAATTATTATTATTATAGTTTTTCTTATTAAAGTATAATTATACACTAATATTTGAAAATAATATTTATTTAATCATTATAAATCATGTGAGTGATGATCTCATTGTCAAAAAAAAAAAATGTGAGTGATGATCATATATTGCTCATATTATATGACTTGACATAATTGTTATAAGATGGGAACCAAGTGATCAAAATAAATATATGTAATTGACTCAAAAATAAATAAATTTAACTTTTTAAATTTTAAATACAGATGTTAATTTCAGTATAAATTAATTTCAGAAATTTGAAAATATTTTAAATTATGTCAACTAATAAATTAAAGTTGAAATTATTATGTCCTTTTAAGCATTCACAAGCATTTAATTATATTATTCACCTTTTAAGTAAAAAGGAATTGCTATGGTACCCTGATGGGTTTGGTACACAGAGTGAGTTATCAATCATTTATTGACTATTGGTTTCACAATAAATACTAGAAAGTCTATTAAATATAAATAACAACTAATGAATGTTAGACAACTCACCCTGGGTACCAGTACCCTAGAAAAAAAAAGATGAGTATCGGAGTAATGCCCTAAGTAAAATAATAAATTTACGAGGAAAAAGTGTCTAGGGATCATAGTAACAATTTATGACCTAATCATTAGGCATTTCTTCTTTGCATATTATTTTGTGAAATTAATTCTCATATTTATTTAAGTTATTTTATTTGGAAAAACAAATATACTTTGATGGGGATTACTTTGATACTGGGTATCGGTATTCAAGGTAAGTTGTTAAACATTCATTAGTTTTTATTTATGTTTAATAAAGTTTTAAACATTTATTATGAAATCAACAATCAATAAATAATTGACAACTCACATTTCGTAACAAACTTATTAAGGTATCATAACAACTCTCTACTTTAATAAACTCATCAAGGTACTATAGCAACTCCCTACTTTAATAGATTGGCAGCAGATGGTGAACAATACTAAATCATTATTCTATTTAGCCAACAACATTATATGATAACAACTATAAGCTTATTTCCTAAAACAGAAGAAGAAGAAATTAGCATATCCCACATAATCAAAAAACAATGTAATATTATCCTGTATAATTGGGAAACAAGAATAATAGAGAAACTATATAATAGTATCCCACATAATTGAAGAAATATCCGGCATAATCTCAAACAATATAACAACATCCCTAGAATAAGCTAAAATCCCTAAATTAAAAAACGAAAAAAAAAAACATAGTCATATCGAAGAATAATATACGTACTTCTAAAAACATCTACGCCACATTATGCTACTTGAATAATTGCATCAATGTTGAGTACCTATTCATTGTCAAAACAAATTCTATAAAGGAGTAAGTAGAAGTCATTTAAAAACTAATTAATGTGCACTTCATATACAATTAAAGTTTACATAATTAGAAGACTTAGAATTTTTTGACAAGGGAGGATGACAAGAAAAACTAAGCATGAATATTGAGAATCTGAGACACCACTGCCCTGTACTCGCTGCAAGTGATAACTTACTTGCTCCACCACTCATCCTTGCTAAAGAGAGATTACCAATTTATATATAATATATCTTTAATTTGGTACATACAGTAAGTAATCGAAGGAACGAATAAGATATGTTATTATATTAAATCTGACTTAATTTAGGACAATAATTTTGGCAAATATTTCACATAATCGAGAAAACAATGCTAGTCAATATCACATATAATTGAAAAATTATGTAACAACAACCCAGATAATCGAAAAATTGTGTACCAGTATCCATATAATTGAAAAACTATGTAAAAAAAGCTCACATAATCCAAAATAATGCAATAATATCCTGTATATTCGGGAACTTGAATGATGCCTCTTGCCTGACAGGCAGTTCATTGGAACTATCATTCTTTGTATCCAAAGAAAAGTTCCTATATTACTTTTTCAATCCGAATTAATTACTTGATTTTATAAGATTATATTTTTTCCTCACTCAATGCTGGTATATTTGGAAAGGCTTAATGTTGGTTTATTTCTTATTGTCAAATTATCGCCATTAATGGAATATTAATTCCTTAATTTTATTAGATTATATTTTTTAAAATATTTTTTGCGGTATTAATTTATTGATTATATTTTTTGACATCAATTTATTAATTATATTATATAATTTTTTGCTTCTATATTTTTCTTATTTTTGACATGTGACACAGGCTATATATCCTTTGATATATATATATATATATATATATGGGGAGGGATCAACTTACACCGGTGTAAGACTTGATCACTCTTACACCACTCGATAACTTTTTATTGAATAATTTTCTTACAAAATCTATCGTTAGATTGAAATTTTCTATCATGTAGATCATTTGTGTCAAATTTTGAAAAAATTGAATATCAATAAGAATATAATCAAATAATTCATATTTTCATATATTTCAATAGTTTATATTTACGTTAATTTTGATGTATATCAAAGAGTCGAAAAACAATTTCGGATTAATGTAAAATTTTATAAGTATGATCTACATGATATAAACTTTCAATCTAACGGTGGATTTTGTAAGAAGATTATTCAATAAAAAATTATCGAATGGTGTAAGAGTGATCAAGTCTTACACCGATGTAAGTTGATCCCTCCCCTATATATATATATATATATATATAGTTTAATTTTAATCAGTGTAAAAGTTTACACTATAATGAGATTATATTGTTAGAATTAATTTATTTCTGAATTCTTTCCATAATGGGATCAATAATCATGATATTTTTAAAAGTTGTACTTGGATTTGCCAATCAATGTAGTCCTTAAATTTAGGTAACACCATGTCTATATAAACTTAGGATCACATGCAACCAAGAGTCATGCAAAGCAAACCCTAGTTCACGTATACTTGTTTTTCTTTTCAGCCATGGCTCTCATCTACCACTTGGGTGTTTTCCTCTTCTTTCTTGTAGTCCAACTCCAACAACCTTTCATGGTTGAGCCTAGAAGCTTAAAACCAACTAGTGAGCAGTCTCTTCACTTCCATGAAGGCATAGCTGAAGATGTTACTGGGGTTAGAGAATATCTCAAGGCATTCGGATACCTAGACAACAACCTTCCCGAAGCAGATATGCATGATGAAGGCTTGGAATCAGCAATCAAAAAGTTCCAGCAATATTATCATCTGAACGTATCTGGGAAACCAGATTTTGAAACTATCAAACTAATGTCAACGCCTAGATGCGGAACCCCTGATCATTCTATTCACTATGATAATAAGTATTATTTTTTTCAGGGACTCATGCGATGGCCTGATGATAAGACCCATCTCACATACAGCTTCCAATCGGGTATTGAGGTAGAATCATTGGAAACAATGAGATATGTTTTTGGAGTGGCCTTAGCACAATGGTCCAATGCTACTCGATTCTCATTCGAGGAGGTTGTGAACGGAACACAACCAGACATTCTAATTGGATTTTTCCGTGGAGATCATGGGGATGGATTTCCATTCGATGGTCCTGGGAATATGTTAGCTCATGCTTTTCCACCAAACGATGGAAGACTTCACTTTGATGCAGATGAGCAATGGACCACTGCTGTTCCACCACAACTACCTAGCCAATATGATTTGATATGGGTGGCCATCCATGAACTTGGACACGTTCTTGGACTTCAACATACTCCTGATCAGAATGCAATCATGTTTCCCTTCATGAAACCTGGAGTCAACAAGAGGGCACTGGGCTCGGATGACATTGCAGGCATAAAGGCTTTATACGATTTGCCCAACTTACACTATTCTGCTTCGGTGGCCTTGCAGTGGGATTATTTGCTGATGATATTTACCTTATCTAGTTCATTGTTTATTTCTCTTTTTACTAACAGCATGTTCTGAGTTCTATAGATTTCGCGTATCAAATTAGAATAGTTAAGAAATTTAGTTTAGGACTTGAAAATTTATATATGAGTTGGCAATTTATTAATATATAAATCTTATTTAGTTTACGTACTGGGATCTTTCTATGTCTTTGTTTCAAATCCTATCCATCTTATATGCACAAATTGAAAGCCAATGCGTAGGTATGTCTTTGTTTCAAATCCTATCCATCTTATACGCACAAATTGAACTCCAATGAGTAGGTTTCTAATAACAGTCAATCATGTTCCAAACATTGAGGAGCAACATTGGCTGTCAAACATACGAGTCTCATAAAGCCACGAGATAAAGATTTTCCATTGGCTATAGTTCATATCATTTATCTCCATATTAATAACAGCAACTTTTAGAGTTCTTAGGTATAATGATCCTTACAAACTAAAGTAGTTTGTCGCACCAAATTAAAAAAAAAAAACTAAGTAGTTTATAATTAGGTCACAATTTTGAAATCTTAATATTGTAGGTGAGCCAAAAGCCTATTCTTCTCGATTCTAATCACATGTGCTTCTCCTGATAAGAAACTAGCAGCGGAAACGACAATGCTTTTTCATCAGAAAAATGGAGGCTTTTTCACCAGAAAAATAAAGGCTATTCCCGAATTTTTCTAAAATTCTATAGACCTCAGATTGCAAATACCGCCGTCCACTTTGAAGAACTATGCATGGGGAGCCTCCGGTTAAAATTTCAGCTCTATCTTGACCATCTGATCGCATGTTTGACAAAAAACGCCCCACTTTTTTTACTCCGAAAACAGTCACACTTGATCACTTGATTTTTGCCTCACTAATCTGAGTTAGATACCCTACAAGATATGTCAAATGACACCCTTAAAAATTGGGCTTGGGCCTCACACATAGGAGAGAACCAACCCAACATCTCCACCTATGGTTCCTTTTGGAAGGAACCGAATATGTGTTATTTAGTATTAAATTTTAATAGATGTAATGAAATAGGATTTTTTTTAAATATGGTACCAAATAACCTCACAGGATGCTGTATCAACCATTGATGTAGGGGTGGTCTGTATATCATGATCTTAAGTTTGTGTATCTATTGTATATTAAGAATTGAATGGAATCAAAATATAAAAAAACAAAAACAAAAACAAAAATATTAGAATTTTTATCTCGTGATTAAAAAATGTAGATTGCTTTCCGGAATATATGAGAAAATTGGTGAGGAGAAGATACGATGTACATATATATAACGAAAAATTTGCATAAATATAATTTTACAGATGCATACAGTAATTTTTATTTATATTTCAAGATTTTTTTTAATTCGAATCAAGACAGAAATTCTTTTAGTTCATTGAACTTTCCCAATTTTAGGTTTATTGTAAAGAATTAAAGAAGATTTGATCAGTTAACACTCATATGGCATGATTTTATGAAGAAATCAGCAACGTGCGCAGTCCAAGGTTTTAAAAGGTGCAATTCCTATAGAAAATTTGCTGTCTTGAGCTACTTTCCAATTTTTAAGAAAGTTTGTTGTCTTGAATTTTGAATTTCTTTCTTATTTTTGAAAATAAATTTCCTCTTAACTTGCATTAATCAATAATTCTTAATTAAGTCTTATTATTGGTAATATAAAAATTGAATCAGTTTGTATATATTTGTTCATTTAAGATTGTGATCTTTGATGATTGATGTCATCTCTTTTACATTTTCGTTCCTAAACTTCAAATTCATTTAATTATTTTTTGTGCTAGGATTAAGATTTTGGGTTGAGACGTGATGCCAGGCTCACTGGTGTGGTTCCTCGGTAAGTTCATTGAAGTAAATTTTCTCGGCGTTGCGAGCTCCTCCTACTAACTCCAACAAGTGGTATCAAAACCGATGGTTCGGATCAACAAAGACGAGTATTGGAGAGATAGTGGTTGAACAAAAAAGTCCAAGTGAAGAGCGGTAACACGTTGGTGGAGACATGACTTGGTCATGTGACAGACGAGTGGTAACACGTTGGTACATGGAGACGTGGCTCGGTCAAGGTGACAGACAAGTGATAACACGTAGAGATGTGACTCTTGGAAGCTGGCTTTGTAAAATGTGCTATTGGTTAGACCGTGGAATACTAGGAAAAAAGGTTTCCGCTTAGGAGAAATGAACCCCGGTAAGGACTCACACTTGAGGAAGAGATTGTTGAGAATTCAAGTGTGAGTGAGATGTTAGTGAAAGAAGTCCTACATCGACAATGAATGGACTAAGTAAGGAACATATAAGTAGATAAACTCAAGCACGTAATACCTTAAAGTTTTAGGTTGAGACTTAGTGTCAGGCTCACTGGTGTGGTTCCTCAATAAGTCTATTGAAGTAAATCTCCCGGGCGTTGCGGGCAACCCTTACTAATTATATTTTCACGCTTTCTCCTAGTAATTCCCTCTTCACGTTGGTCGAAGTTAATCAATTTAATTCATTTCTACTAATTTCATGCCTAATTAATAAGTTTATTGATGTTAAAAGCTAATAACGAATTTCTATGCAGAAGGCATGCTTACCTGATGGTGCGTAGCTTATTGCTGTTAAAGCTATAAATACTATTTAATTTCTGTACAAATTTGTTATACCTTCATAGATGATATGCCCAAAAAAATGATTCTAGGTAGAAGACTATTTTTTTTTTCAAATACACATTATTTCTTTACTAGAATGTTGCTCATGCAATGCATGAGAGATTTTACAAATTAAATTAAATTTTACAGGAACAAATTTTAAATAAAAGGTATAGTATCAATAATTGTACTAATTTACTATCCGGTAGATGAGAGAGAATTTTAGTAGGGATAATATGTTTAAGTTTTGTTAATTAGTGACTCTTCAATAAACCAAAAAAAATTGTATGGATCAATGATTTTGAATGATAATTATAATTAATCAACATTATACGAAAAATGATTTAATTTTAATATACTGTTAGTGTACAGAAACTTTACACTGTCATTTAATCATATGTTTATAAATCATTAAATAAGTTTAATTATCATAACAATTATCTAAGAAATCTAACTCTTTTAATGATGTGTCAACACATTAATAGATGATAGTTTAAAGATTCTTTAAACTGACAGTGAATCAAAAATAAACTCATGAAAATTATATATCTTCAATTATATAGATTTCTCGAACATTTCTAAATATTATAATTTAAAGAAAAACAAGTTGAAAACATTATTATAATTGAAATGAAATTTATAACTTCTAAATAAAGAAAAAGAAAAGAATAAAGGCTTTTAGTATACGATTACCATATGCATATTTTGTTTCAATTTAAGTTACGATAAACATTGAAATAAAACTAAAAATTATAAACAGTACTGGAACTATTGTGAAATTATTCTGAAAACATATAAGGAAGTTAGCTTAGAAAGTGGAGCCAATCCACTCATAAACGTGGCCGAATGTCGTTTGTCAATGGTTAACGGGTAAAGAGCGAACCAAATATTAATTTTGTTTAATTTCAGGGAGTTAAACATAAAATTATCTAAGAATTTTTTTTTCATAAAAGTTTGAAAGAAAAAAGAAAAAAACTTAAAGGGACACCTTGAGCCTTTGGCAGCGGCATGGAGGTAGGGCAAAGAGGGTAGCTGCCTCCGAAAACTCTCTCCTCCCTCATTAATATAAATATATGTTCTTGTCATAGGTTCAGTGCTTATCACAAAGATGGATTTATATAGGCAGGTGGCCACTTAATTACCCTTTATAAAGAGGGTGATTTAAATTAGTTGCTAAATTGAATGTTTTATAGTTATATTCAGTTTTTCATTTATATCATTATCAGAATTAGAAAATAAAAATAGCTTCTATAGTTTAGAAGTATTGTCTTATGCTTTAATAACTCTTATTTGTTTCTTAGCAAAAATAGAGAGGATAAATTCAATGATGTTTTCACATTATGTCATAATATTATTATAGTCTCTATCTTTAATTTTATATATCTTCTTATATTATTCAATTATTTGTTATGGCCAACAATCTTTTTTTTTCTTTAGTTTTTTTAGTTACAAAGAAGGTGCAAGGAAACACTTGAATAGGGGACAGGAAAAATGTGCCTAGTGGAAGATCATACTTTCGATGTCAACACCATACGCAAGTCTTAAAGACTTAGAAACGGTACTAATTGAACTAAGAAACCAATGTTGAACTAAGATTGAGTCTATGTCATACTCAAAAATGAGTTTTCATTTCTGCCACTGACCTTAGTGGCCGTGGCCCCTGTCAGCCCTCGACTCCGTCCCGATTACATACCCTATCCATTTAGCTAAGGAAAAAACTTGTGTACGTCTAAATGGTGTACGTATCCCCAATGAATCAATTTTCATCCATGCAGTTTTTGAATGGCTAGCACTTTTGACCAACCGACATGTAACTAATGGCTACGGCCAAATTCAAGGTTCCAATTTCAAAGCTTAACAATTGCATACTTAATTTAAAAGTTCACAGTTTGATTCAAAACTTACTAACTGCATACTTTATTTTCATTTCAGTTTCATTCTACTTTGTGATTGTGGTTATCATGTATGTCAAACACAGGAAAAGAAATAAAAACTATCAATAAGTTTATATAAAAATTGTTGAATACAGATACAGGGTTGAAAACCACTGTAATGTCAAAATTCATATACAGTAACCAATATACAATAAATTATATTATATATTTTCCATTCAAGCAAAAGGAAAGTTTATTTATCTTTTCAATATCATTCCACAAAAGATTAGAAAGGAAGTAATGCCACTCAAAAGAGAAAAATTAAATAGGGAAGCTATTATGTTCAAGAATTTTTTTTTAAAAAAATTAAGGCATGTTGACATCATTATATTAAAACTAAAGGTGTGGCAAAATCTATTAATTGGACAAAAGTACAAATTATAAGAAATCTTGGCATGCATCTAGAGTTCAAGAAACTCTAAAAATTAAAAGCTTCTTGAAATCTTGGTGTAAGAGGGAAAAATATCTATAATTCCTATTAGATTAATAGCGTCACACTTTCCTGTGACATGCATGTTTTTCCCATAATAGTTAAACTCGTACTATATGTGAGATCCTTCCCCACTTGGCTTAATTTAAAAAGAAAAAGAACATGTTTGTTGACATCGCAATCGAAAACATTAAAAAATGCAATGGAAACTTTATTCTAGTTATGGGCTTCTTCTTTTCACTTCACATACTAAACAAACGAAGCAGACGGACTCAAAAAATATAATACATAAAGTAAGGTACTAAGTGGGGAAAACAAATTTCATTCGAAAACTTCGAAAACATATCATGCCAATCACAGTATAATAACTTTACAAATCTTAATTGTGAAATTGAGTGTTTCGTGGCCAATTGTATCAGTTGAAATCCATGACTGTTGGTGTACATGAGTCCATAGACTAGAACCACACCCTGCCTATAAATTCATGCTCTTCTGCTCTCATAAGTCACAAGAACACAAATTCAACTGAAGCATACAAAACAATGAAGACCACATTGCTAGCATTGGTCCTTCTCGTTGCTTTGAGCACAAAGCCACTAACTGGAGCAGCTAATGCTGCACCTGAGGAAGTGGTTGACACAACAGGAAAGAAGCTCCGAGCTGGTGCCAACTACTATATTGTTCCAGCTCCCCCTGCAGAAAATGCAGGTGGCCTTGCCCTTGCGAGCATAGGTGATGAATGCCCACTTGATGTTGTGGCTGTTGATGGCTACCAAGGTCTGCCATTGACGTTTACACCTGTTAACGCTAAGAAAGGTGTTGTTCGTGTCTCCACTGATCTGAACATCTTGTTCTCTGCTGAAACGAGTTGTCCCCAGTCCACGGTGTGGAAGCTTGACAACTATGATGCTTCAACTGGACAGTGGTTTGTGACTACTGGTGGTGTTGTGGGCAACCCGGGTTGGCAAACGGTTCGCAATTGGTTCAAGATTGAGAAGTACGATGGTGATTATAAACTGGTTTACTGTCCAAGTGTGTGCAAATATTGCAGTGTTGCATGCAAGGATATTGGGATATATGAGGATGAGTATGGCAAGCGTCTAGCTCTGAGTGATTTCCCATACAAAGTTCAGTTCCAGCAGGCCTGAAGCTCCTTCAATACCTAAATCTTTATCAATAAGTGTAATGATGCACTATCTGTCCTTACAAGGACGTTGTATAATCATGTGTTTATACAAGGTTCCTCGAGTTGAGTTCCTTGTCATGGACTAAAATAAATAAACAAGCAAGTCTTTTCTCCTGTTCTGAGTCTTGTGAATTTTATAGTTTTTTTGTGTTTATTATCATTGTCGTCATTTAGCCTAAGTTTGGACGGGGAGAGAAAATAAGAGGAAAGAAAATAAAAAGAAAAAATAAAAAGAAAAGTATTTTTTTTTTAATGTTTGGATGAAGAGAAAAATGAGAGAAAGAAAATGAAAAAAATTTCTCTCTCTTGTTTGATTGTATAGAAAAATAAGAGAAAAGAAAATGTACTCTTAATATAGTGTAATAGAATGTATTTATTTATTTTTTTTCTATTTTTCATTTTTTTTTCCCTCCCAAATTCTGTTCAACCAAACGATGGGTTATAGTCGCGCGGTTAGATATTCATGATTTCCGTTATATTCCCAATTAGATCACACTTGAAATTTTTGACTGATGTAGATATAAAACTGGCTTCCAATTGCATGAAATCGATTTTCAAAAAGAGATCTTCAAACTTATATTATGTGTGTGTGTTTTATTTCCGATTAAGATAGTACAAAATAAAAATAAATTAGAATCTTTTGTCTCATTTTCTTGTTTTCCTAATTAGTTACAGACAACTAAGTAAAAAATATAACTCTCTGTTAGTAATAAGTGTCTTAGTTAGCAGTAACTTATATATATCTTAATAACCGGGCCATATACAATCAGTCAGTAAACAAATTCTCCAATCCTAAAGGCGGAGACTGGAACACCACAAGATCATCCTCTTCCCCCAAGAGCTCCACTTTTAGCAAGATAGTTTGCCCAAGAGTTTGCTTCACGCAACACATGGTTGACAGAAACGTTTCCAATCAATTAATGTAGTGTCTCATGTATGCTATAATTGCACCTTACTGATGAAAAGATATCGGACCATGTAGAATAAGAATAACCGCATCTTGTGAGTCAGACCCACATTCAATACTCCTGAAATCATGCATCCAAGCAAAATGAAGACCATATGTTTAATGGCTTGTAACTCAGCATGAATATTAGTGGTAAATCCTAGGCTGCCGGCAAAACCTAACACCCATGTTATTATTTTTTTATGTTTAAATACAACTTTCATTTTTAACTTAATAAAACAAGTATAGCTTTAATGTATGTATATTGCACTCTCTACTTTTCTTTCATTCTCTTTATTCTTTCTTTTGCTTTTACTTTGCACTCTTCTATTGCTTCTAACTAATAAACATTATGATTACTAGGAATTTAAACATTATTAATAACAGAACAAAAATTGTAATTTTATATGAAACAATCTTATTGTAAACTTTTTAAGCCAATAGATGGAATCAATTAAAATCAGTAACAATTAACCATTATAAGAGTATTAATAAGAAGGAAAAAAAATCTTATTGTAAAATTTCATTAAAAGTATTAACTCTTCACCAGAAAAATCAATGACAAAGTCATACATGGTAGAGAATGCAACAAAAACTAACCTCGTAACTTCAAAGCTTAATTGTCACTATATATAAAATTCAAAACAACCAGGGTCAGCTACAATGATATGTTGGGACCAAGCCAAAACAATTTACTAATTAGAAAGCACAATTATTCAAATTTTTACATGCATTTACGACTTCCAAACTTATCAGTCAAAACCTTGTCTCTTCATGAGACAAGAAAATTCAATAAGTTGGATATAAAAATTAATTTACATTTTAATGTAAATCCTAAGCCTTTAAAACAAGTCGTTGCACAAATATTATAGATATGATCGTAATATCAAAGACCAAGCAATAGAGCTTAGAAAAGTCGATCATTAAAATATTATCAAAAGCAAAATGATATCATAGTTAGTTTTGCTCCCACATATCTTTATAAATATACTATAGAATGCATTGATTGCATTTTTACAAATCATTGTGTAAATTACAATATTGTTAAATACATGATAACAATATCACACACATCCCAGCAAACAATATTTTATCATTAATAACAAGTCAGAGGACCACAACATCTCATGATATTAGGTAACACATTTTCCAAGTCACAATGAAATGCATGTCACAATTGAAAGTAGCCTAGGCCTTACATTCTCCCAAGAGAATTAAGCATGCATATTCATTATGCTCTCCAACATGTTCCAAAGACATACAAATATTTTACCTTTAATAGGGTCTGCTCATAAAATCATGTAATATGTGAACAAGTTCACTAAAATAGTCTTATTTCTAATAAAAGTTCAATTAGGATCCAAGATCCTCAATAGTATAAAAGACACTAAACATCAAACTATCCTCTCACATAATTTCATAATATTTGAAATCATGCTCCATAAGTTTGAGACTTAGTTCGATATTAACTTACAATTGCATTTCTTTCTACTTACACACACACATATATATATTGATGAAAAAAACTTAGGTGAGGGGAAGACTCATCCCCAATTCAAGGCCAAGGCAAACTACCAACCTCAGTGAGGATTTATAGTAGGATTACAGATCACATACCAATGGGCGTACTCTGGATTTTAAACTCAAGTCATGACTAGTATAGCCGTAAAAAATTGTGTGTTTTGTTGTTGTGACACATATATATTGATGAAAAAAATTTAGGTGAGGGGAAGACTCATCCCCAATTCAAGGTCAAGGCAAACTACCAACCTCAGTGAGGATTTATAGTAGGATTACAGATCGCACTAATGGGCGTACTCTGGATTTAAACCCAAGTCATGGCTAGCATGAGTGAAATGTCCAACTAGGTGAGTCAACACTCATTGCAGATAATACGTATATTAAACATGAAACATGTAAAGTAGGCTTTGCAAAAGGATTAATAAGATATACAACATATATTAATTAATTATTATATACAACATATATCCTTATATAACTTATTAATCATTTACAACGGACTTGATTAAATCATCCGGTTCTCTGATTTTATTAATTTTAATCAGTTTTGAGTTGCGGATGCAGTTTTATGGTTGAACCTGATATAGTGTTAACAAATCAAATAACAAGAAAAAAATAGAATAACTAAAACTGACAATAATTAATGTATGTCTAATAAAAGACGCGTTCTTTCATATTACATTAATTAATGAACATTACTTTGGCATTTATTTTTTTTTCTGGAATTTTTTTTTAAGTATTGATATTTAGGAGTTGTCAAGCATTCATCAATTATTTATATTTAATAAACTTTGAAACATTTATTATCAAACCAAAAGTCAATACATAATTAAAAACTCACCCTAGTACCATACGCATCATCATACCATAACAACTCTCTTAATTAACATATGTCTAAATAATAACGTCTTCTTCTTCCATATATTACATTAATTTCATCTTCACTCAAATGCTCAAGACTTGACTTTGTTTTGCCACTCCTCAACCAGTCTATTAAATGTAACCTCGCAACGACCACCAACAGCGACGGCATTCCTAGCCGCCACTTTAAGTTTTGCTGCATTAATCTTCAAAGATTCATTGCTCATCATCTCCTTGATTGCATTGCAAATCTCATGACCTTCCACCACATGCTCTTCTCCCCAACCCCACTTCCTGTGCCATGTCCCAAACCCATTCATCTCCAGCACCTCTGCGTTCAACTTCTGATCACCATGCTGGGGCCATGCCAGAATTCGCACACCATGCAAAACTGCCTCCATTACTGAATTCCACCCACAATGGCTTAAGAATCCCCCAATAGCCTTGTGACCCAGAATCTCCCTTTGGTCAACCCATGGCTTCACCACCAACCCTTTTTCCTTCAACCTCTTCATCAGCTCATGCCCCACCAACTCTTCCAAGCCACGTTCCTCTTCCCTGTCAACTTTCTTGTCCTTCACCACCCACAAAAATCTACACCCACTTCTCACCAACCCATCTCCTATTTCTCTGATCTGCTCCTTCTTCGTGGCTGTTCTACTACCAAAACAAGCATACACCACTGATCCTTCAGGCTGATCATCAAGCCACTTCAATGGTGAATTCCCAGCTGGATCATTCACCCTCTCAAACTCACACGGCATAAAAGGACCAAGAGGAAACAAAGTTGGCAATCCTTCCCTTACCTTTCTGGCATTGAAGGCCTCTACTGGCTGTTCTTCCAGTTCTTGAAAGGTGTTGATGATAACCCCGTTTAGTTTACCGAGCTTCACACTGCCACCCATGCATAAGCTGCTAAAGAGACTGTTAGGGTCAAGAAGTGGAGAAGGGAATGAGGATCTAGGTATGGGTGAAATCCCTGGAACTTCAAGAACATCACCCTCCCCGAATGAAGCAGCCACAGTGGGGAAATATGAAAACAGTGAGAACATTCTAGCTGATGAAGTGAACAAAATGTAGCTAGGAAGACAAAGGCTCTCGCTGATTGAAACCACAGAGGAAATCATGGTCATGTCATAGATGAAAGCAGTGAGAGGTGGTGAAATAGTGGAGAGGAGAGAGGATAGGAGTTGAGCTACAGAGCGACGAACCGATTCAAATTGGAGCCAAAAAGGGTCAGTGGAATTAGCAGTGGATGCATCAAAAGGGAGGAGATGAAGAGGGATTTGGGTGACTGTAGGAAAAGCAGAGGTAAAGCGAGACATGAGTTGTGACTCGGCAAGTGAGACTGTGGGTTGAGGAGTGATGAGAGTGACTCGGCAATTTTGGCGAACAAGGAAAGCTGCAAGTCTTAGAAATGGTGTTAGATGGCCCATGCCGGCATTGGGGAGGAGTGCCACATGTATACAAGGGTCAGACATGTTTTGGAGTTCTTTGGAGGCAATGCTTGTGGCTAACTGCGCAATGACCACTGTCTAAGATGCACTCTCTTGAAATAGATTGAGAGAAGAGTCCTTGGTTTACAGTATAATCATTTTTCCTTGACTTAGGGCCCACCCAACCCTCAAAGTTTCTCTTTAAGATTTTGACAATTTTTCTTTTTTAAATTTTATAAAATTTTCATGTAATACTATATATATTTGGCTCCTACAAAATTAGGGAAACTAAGAAATTCTTAGTTTCGAGAATATAAAATTCCACAACTAATTTGAGGCTTGGATGAAGAGAGGCAACAATTAATTGAAGACTAAACCGAATGCGGACAAGGAATTTATTATTATTACTCATAATTTAATTTTTATTTAAATTAAATAAATGAAGACCACTCCAACAAGAGAGTAGCATAAAAGGAAGCATCTTTTGCCCAAAGAAAAAAGAAAAAGAAAAAACAGAAAGCATGGAACTGATAAAAGGAACGAGAAATGAATGGTTATAAGAAAAATGTTTCTAAAGATAAAGAGTATGAGAGCAAGCAAAATGTAATTGATTAGAGAAATTCTTATATGGGTGGATTACAGCCCTATCACATGGACTATAATGTGTGGTAAAGTAATTACATTGTCCTTCACCGGCGTTGGTTGTGTTGCTTGTGCTGCTACAGCTAGGAGGCAATGGAGATTACTCTGATATTTATGGTTTTTTTTATTTTTTAATATATTGTTAAATATTTATTAATTCTGGATTATACTTTAAAATTTTTAATTATTTATTATAAAAAATAACTATCAATAAATATTTAATAATTCATTGAGAGTTATCAATAATATTCTTAAAAAAAAAAACAGAACACTTGATGAATTGGTAAATGGTAACGAAACATTTCATCTACATAACCCATGTCTAATAGGGTCATTTACCCATAAGCCTGGTTAATTATGGATTGGTTTGCTAATTCTAGAGTTAGGCATGGATGGTTGATTGGCTTTGGGTCAGAATTGTCGTCTCTATGGAAAATGCAAGATAATACTGATAAGTAAAGTCATAGGGTCATTTACCCATAAGCCTGGTTAATTATGGATTGGTTTGCCAATTCTAGAGTTAGGCATGGATGGTTGATTGGTTTTGGGTCAGAATTGCCGTCTCTACGGAAAATGCAAGATAATACTGATAAGTAAATTCAAAGTGAAATGAAAGATAATTTTCTCTCTTCTCTAATAAAAACAGAATTCATACTTACCCATTATTTTTTATTTATAAAGGGGATTATTCATGTTTTCATCTTTTTTTTTTTCTTAGAGTATCGATAACTAGAATGAATTGTTAAACATTTATTAGTTATTATTTATATTTAATAAATTTTTAAACATTTATTGTAAAATCAACAATTAATAAATAATTAACAATTCATTACAAATAATAAACTCATCAACATGCCATATCAAATCCCATTTATAAAACAACTAAGCAGTGTCTATCATGCTTGTGATAAAAGATAGTTGATGTGGACCCATTGCCAGTATCGTATGCCTAGAATAACTATTTAGATGAACCAAAAAATATATTTAATCACAAATCATATGAATATCTATTTTTTATTAGATATTAATTTGACTATTTTCAATTACTACAGGGTTGAGTATAAGTTTAAAACACTTCACGCTTAAGAGATGACTCAAGTGATAAGTAAATTTAAACTTAAAGGTTGAGGAACTTTTGTAATGCTAAGGATTCGAGCTCGCAAAAAAGTATTTTGTAAAAAAAGACTGTCTTAATATTTCGAACGAGATTAGTCTCAGACCCAATGATATGAAGATATCTAGATAAGAAAAGAAAAAAAAAAGCACTTGAACATGCATTTTCAGTTCAATTATTAAACATTTTTAATATAATATTGGTTATGTTACCCAAACACATTTTTTTCAGTAATCGATGGAGAACAAATCAAGGCAAAGACTAACGAGGAGACCAACCCCGTTAGCTTGCTAGCACTGCTTTAAATAAACAATATTAGTTCCGCATAACGTAGAGGGTATTGTCATCTGTAAATAAGCTAATATCAGGTGATACTTAGAATGCAGTATCATTAAGTTGCTTTCAATATGAAGTCACTTGTTACGACTATGTACATGATATCGTACAAAGAAGACGGTATTATCCCTTGTTCAAATCAATAAACTGATTTATGGTTTCTATTCTTCAAAATATTTCTCCCATTACCTGATCGTGCTTAGTAAAGCCAACGTTAATTTCCTACCATAAAAGAGCCACTTGCAAGGGGCAACTATATATATAATATCAAAATATGGTTATGTGTAGCACTTTTTTCTTTGGTACGTTTGAATCTAAAGTTTGCTCCCTTGCAGCAGCAAATATTCATCATCCAAACTCTAAAGTCTAAAGTTTTTTTTTTAACAAGGTAATGCATATATGCTAATCAATATGAATGATTAAAATATTTTGATTTAATTTATTTTTTTAATTTTTACTAGTAAAAAATCGGTAATAGTACAACAGGTTTCATCAGCACAAAATTAGAGATGATAAATAAGTCAATCCGATAAAAAAAATTAAGCCAAAATAAATGCTAACTCAAATTAAAAGATTATATATGTTAGCCAAATTGGCCGATCTGGTGGATTAGGCCAATTTTTTTTAAAAAAAAGATTAGGCCGGTCTAATTTGGGCCAACTTCTGTTAGGTTGGCCCAATCAAAATAAATTATAAAATCGGATCTAAAATGACAACCCTATAAAGAAAAAAAAATGGTAGTAGCACTGTTGGTTTTGGTACACTATACAACTTCCCAACTTCCCCCAAGTGTTACATTGGCATGCTTATTTATGAGTTTACTTTATCAGCTCTTGAACAATTGGTTTCAAACCTTTAAAAATCTGTATCGAAATTCTTAATAAGTTATCAAATATTAATTAGTTGTGGGTTCTAACAATAAATATTTGAATTATACAAACGATAATCACCAACTAATAAATATTTAACAATTCATAAATTAATGATACTTAGGAGAAAAAAATAATGAGTAACATAGTAACCTCCTAATTGGACAAAAACTAGTTGTTGTGTAGCTTTCACTCAAAATAAAGTCAAATACTGACAAAGCATTTTATGTGGCAATTTGAAACCTATTATAAGATAATTGGAGAACTGTGTTTACTACACATATAATCATTGATATATACAGTGATTACAGTAATAAAAGGAAGTAATTATAAAGCTAATTACATCTTAATATAGACAGCTAATAAGAATTAAATACAGTTGACCTCTAATAAGAATATTCAACATGTGCTTAAATCTAACACTCCTCCTCAAGTTGGAGCATATATGTTATATGTGCCAAGCTTATTACAAATAAAGTCGACTTAAGGCCCTCTAAGGGACTCAGTAAAAATATCAGCTAAATAGTCGTTGGAGTTGACAAAATCAATAGTAATCTCGCATAAAAGAACCTTTTCTCTGACAAAATGACAGTCAATCTCTATGTGTTTTGTTCTTTAATGAAAAAACGGGGTTAGAAGCAATTTGCAAGGCAGCTTGGTTGTCACGTATTAGTTTCATTTCCTTACCTTCTCCCAATTTAAGTTGCTGAAGCAATTGGTTTAACCACGTAAGCTCACAAGTTGTCGTTGCCATAGCACGATACTTAGCCTCTGCATTTGATCTAGCAACTATGTTCTGTTTCTTACTCTTCCATGAGATCAAGTGACCTCCAACAAAAACACAATACACTGAAGTTGAGCATCTATTAGAAAGTTAATCTGCCCAATTAGCATCAGAATAACCCACAACTTGAGTATTGCCTTTCTCATTCATAAAGTAACCCTTTACTTGGTGCACTCTTGATGTATCTAAGAATGCGAATCACAACATCCCAATGACTATCACATAGAGAATTCAGAAATTGGCTTACCACACTTACAGCAAAAGCGATGTCTGGCCGAAGTCACTACAAGATAGTTAAATTTACCCACAAGACCTCTATATCAAAGGCCACCCATTGTGGCTCGATAGCATTACCTAAAAGTACGTTAACCTCGATATGCATCATCCAGTTGTTGCTTGTTTCCAAGAGTGTGCGCGTTCAACTAGTTGTGTGCTTCATCCACCACCAGGGACCTTCACCCGCTGCGAGCCATCACCCAATTGCAGCAGAAACAACCGATCATCCCAACCGCGGCAGAACCCCCACCACGTGCTGTCCCATACGCCACCAAGTGCTACCTCCACCATCTGTGCATTCTTCACACGTGCCACGTGTAAGAGTGCGTAAGACCTCGTCTAGCAACCAGCTTCTGCCAATGACCTCACTGACCACCGTATTCCTTTTTTTCGGCCACCCCCACCACCATGTCTACCTCTGGCACTACCTCTGATGCATCTGCAGTCTTCATGTTCACCTTTGTCCCCTTGATTCCATGTGAAAAATTGGTGGGCATAACCAATTATTATTCCTTGTCCGTTGTTGTAGAGTTATGGTTTGAAGGACAAGGTCGTGAGAACCATTTAGTCAAACAGTCCAAGGATACTCCCACCAAGGACCAAGCCAAATGGAAACAGGTTGATGCTTCCCTCTGCAGTGTGCTATGGTACTCTTTAGATTCCAAACTCCAGTACCAATACTATTCTTACCGCATATGCTACAATGTTTGGGCCAAAACCAAATTTTTTTACTCCAATGATGTCAACCGCTTGTACAATATTGTTTCTCAACTGATGGCTGTTAAGAAAAAAAACATGGATATGTAGACCTATCAGAGTAAGCTTAATAGTCACATTGCTGAATTTGATGCACGTATACCATTCACTGATAATGCAGACAAACACGCGAAATGTGGTAAATTCTTTATGGTCCTTGCCCTTGCCGGTCTACCACCTGAACTTAATTCAGTACGCAATCAGATTCTCTCCAAATCTTCGGTTCCAAGTTATGATGTAGTCTCGAAGCAAATGCTACGTATCTCCACTCCTTTAGTTTTTGCCCTACCACCTGGATCTATTAAATCTTCTCTGCTGGTCTCCCAGTTCAGCAACTAGGGTGGTCGTGGAGGAGGTCGAGGGGGTAACCGTTCCCGTCCTCATTGCACATATTGGAAACGCTTTGGTCACATTGAGGAACAAAGCAAAACTAAGGCCAACTAACAGTCCAGAATCGTAAATATCGCTCAGGTTGCGTGTTTTAACTCGTCTAACGATGTTGCCCTTTCTGCCGCGAAGTATAATTACTATATTCAGCTTAGAGCAACCTAGTAGTCCACTTCATCTGTAGCCTCTATCGCTTAGATTGGTAATCGTGTTGCCTTTGTTTCCCAGTCCTCATCCCTTGGACCCTAGATTCTCGATTCAGGCCAAATAAAGGATTACTTTATGAACAAGGACGACTGCTACAGATGCGTCAGAGGTAGTGCTAGAGGTAGACAAGGTGGTAGGGGTGACTGGAAAAAGGGCAGAGGGTGGTCTGTGAGGTCATCAATGGAAGCTGGTGGCTAACAAGGTCTCATGCGCAGCACTTGTGAATAATGCATAGATGGTGGAGGTGGCACATGGTAGCGCATGGGACGAAGAGTGGTGGTTGGTCTGCTGCAGTTGGATGATGGCCAGCTGCAACAAGTAAAGATCCCTGGAGGTGGTAGCTGAACAAAGCGCACAACTAGCTGAATGTGCGCGATCTTGGAAGCAAGCAGCAACTGGATGATGCACAACTAGGTTAACATACCACTAGGTAATGCTCAATGGGAGGGATCGAGCGAAAGTAAGTGGCCTTTGATACCATATAGAATAGTTGGAGAGATTGTGTATTTACTACACACATAATCATTTATATATATACAGTGATTACAATAATGAAAGGGAGTAATTACAGGGCTAATTACATCCTAATTGACAACTAATAAGACTTAAATACAATTGTCCTCTAATAAGAATATTTAACATGTGCTTAAATTTAACACCTATATTGAAAAATACTTTAGAATAGGCTTCACTATAGTAAATACTTAAAAGTATACTTTATTTTAGCATATACTCCTACATACGAAATTGCACAATTACAACAGTCAAAATATAGTGGACCAGACCAATACAATGCCAAATTAGGAGAGTGAATGTTATCCCGTAATGAGTTACAACATGTCAAGAATGGATTGGAAGCATTACGGAAGTTAAATATTCCACAAAATCAATATCTTTCCTATGTAGTTTATGTGAAAATACATTAACTTTAGGGTATTTTTGGATATAGGAGAATGGAGTAAAAAAAAGGGAAGATGAAGGTTTTATGCAAACATTCCTTTTGTGTGGAAATTTTTTTAAATGAAAATAGCAAAAGATAAGGGATTATCATTTAAAAAATATCTCAAACGAAAATAAAATTTATTTATAGGGAGTTGTTATAGTACCCTGATAGATATTGTACCTAGAGTGAGTTGTCAATTATTTATTGACTGTTAATTTCATAATAAATGTTTGAAAACCTATTAAATATAAACAGCAACTAATGAATATTTTACAACTCGCCATGTGTACCGGTACACAAGAAAAAAAGATGAATACCGTTACTTTGGTACTATATTGAAGTAATACCCTTACTTATAATCTTTCCTTCCAATTCATTTCTCTCCCTTCACGTCCATTCAAATATAACTTAATGCGTCTAATAACAAGAGCACAATGATTTGGCTCACATCTCTACATTATCTTTACCCTTTAGCTTCTTTTTCAATCCATCATTCAATGCTTTTGGATTATATTCAAAGGTCTTGTTAATCAGTACTCTTTTGTTTAAGAATTATTTAATATTTTTTAGTAAATACTTTTAATTACTAAATAAAAAAATTATTAAATACTTTTAAAATTTTAAAATATTAAATACTTTATTTTTATATTTAATATTTTTTATTTTAATTCATTAACTAATACATTCATTAACGGATGCCTATATTCAAAGCTCAGCCAATGCATGAAATTGATCCCTAGTCCCAACAGCTCGGCACTATAATAAAATGGTCTCAGGAAAGACTTCCAAGAAAGCACACTTTCATCCATTATGATGGCAACTCCCATAAAGGATCAGCTTCGTTTTCTGCTATCGGCCTATGAAGGATTTTGAAATAAACAAATTGAGAATGGTCCTACTTTGATTGTGGCAACCAATAATGTCGTACCAAAAATCTAACTGCCGAGAAATTCTTATATATTCCTAAAGTATTACTCTAGGCCAATAAACAAGTGATACATGACATTTATTTGACCATACTCACATGTGCTCTTCTCATGTAAATGTCATGTGTCACTTATTTATTAGCCTAGAGTAATACTTTAGGAGTGTGTAAGAATTTCTCCCAACAGCCAACATGAGTAGGTGTGCTTTTTAGTATAAAAAACAGTTGTCACTATCATCAATATGCTACAGAAAGGCTCTTCAATTCCATTACCTAATCCCCTTTATTACATTCCTAAGGACTAGGTTACATAGTGATCAGATAAAAATAAAACGTAAAATCTGATCACATATATTACACTTCAAATATGATAAATAATGTGTGCTTTCTACCTTAGACTTCTCAAGTTTAGACTGAGCTAACACCTTTGAAATTAATTTTCCTAAATATACTAAGACAATATGAAAATTGCACCCTAATATCGCTAAAAAAGATAACTTATTGTGGTCAAAGCAAAAAAATCCTAATAATAAGAACTCTTTTTTCAAAAAGATTTTGTTAACGTGTGCCTTGGAGCACATTTAAAGAATTAAAATAAAAACTATTAAATAAAAAGTAAAAGTATATAATATCATAAAAATCCAAAAAATATCTAATATTTTTTATTTAAGTAATCATGATGATTTAATGAAGGGCAATAAATGTTTTTTAACATGTTCTTAAGGACATACGTCAACAAAACCCTTTTCAAAAGTCTTCTATCCATTGATTATCTCTAGAACACACTTTAAAAAATTACTAGAGTTAAGCATCTTTAAGCACTTGAATGCTCATCATGTAAGTGGGCACGTATGTGCAAAGGTTTTAAACTTAGGAAATGTTTCATTTTGCTTAACTTTTTGGAATAATTACTTTTTTTCAACTAAAAATTTTTTTATTTAAAATTTATCTTATTTGTTTAAACTGTATAAAATTAATTATAAATTAATATTATTTTTTCATAACTAAAAATAATTTTTTTTAAAAAAACTTTTATTTTCAGCTTTTAATTATTTGATTTCAGATTATTTCAAAAGCTTTGAGCAAAAAATATTTATTTACCCTCAACCAAATAACATTTTCAAATTTAATACATAAAAATAATTTTTTTATACAATTCAAACAAAACTCTTTATCTTAAAATCAATTATAAATTAACATATCTAAACATAAATTAATTTTTTCATAATTAATTTACTTAAAAATTAATTATACACATAATTAATTTTTAACATAATATTTTTTTATAGTTAATCCAAAGACACACTTAATACTGTCACTTTAACTGACGAAGAAAAAAGTAATTTAGACACTAATTTCGACGAAAAAAGCACAGGTAACATTGTGTGCATTTAGCTTCCCACTTCTATTTCATTATCACCTACACCAGAGGTCAGTTATTATAGTACTGGATTCTTTTCGATGAAATACTACGAAAAATAAGTGTCACAAGTCAGAAAAGGAAACGAGAGCACAGCACATCAAGAGAGTTGAAATATTAAATATTGCTAATAAAAAAATAACTGGGGAAACTACCCTTATTGTCACATATGAGTAGATATTGCCTAGACCAAATTAGAGGCTACCTACATTACATCACAATACATTACACTGAATTACTCTTATATCAGCTCAATATGGATGACGTATCTACCTAAAAACATAGCTTCCCAAGACAGGATCGTTCTGTATTAACAAACTAGGGAAAACACTGATTTGTACCGAAAATTTATATGAAATGATGATACCAAATAATGTGGCAAATGATGGGTAATGTTGAGGCCGTTGGAAAGTAAAAAGTGAAATCTATCTGTGCTCTTTGCCACGTTTACTTCAGTAACATAATCCGCTAAATTGCTTTGCTATGAAAGTATTAAGCATTACTCATAAATTAGTTATAAAACCTTGAACATCAGCTCCCAAATCCAAATGGTGATTTTGTCCTACTTCCACCTTCTCCGTACATTTCATTCCACTTCCTCAACTCATTCATGCTTGTTGCATCGTAGGCAACTGATGGACCGACCTACACAATTTAACATGTCAGTCATTTCAGCATCAAAGGGAAATGCAGTTCAGTGTAATAAGCCAAAAATGGTAGAAGCAAGCAACCAGTACATTTAAATCAAACTGGTCACTTGGAAAGAGTTTAAGTACGTGGTAATCATGCAACAAAGGGAAGCATGTAAAACAGAAGCAACAAATGCACAAAAAAATTTGTAAAATTAGTTTACATACACATTCATAGCAATTTTACTTCATAAACAATATGACAATTCAAAATGAACAAATAGTATATTACATACCCTGGATTTTGACTGAATAAAATCATCCAACTTAAGAGGCCTTAATACTGGAGTTGGACCATTATCGCCTCCCTGTGGAAACCAAAAGGCACTATGTAAGCTGGCAAAGAAGGCCAATTAAAGTACTGATATAAACATGGAAGTGATGCTGTAGCTACGAGTTTCCACGTAGTTGAATATTGCACTATAACAGATGAAACCAAGCACACATTACTATAAAATAGAAGCAGAGGAGATTAGGCAATTGATTTTGAATCTAAACTTTTAAGTTCAAGATACCCTACAAATGTAGTAATATTATAAGAGACTACACTAAAGATGGTCGCTTTTGCACTTCAGAAACTATGGAAACATCTTATATTTTCTCGAGTTTAATTTTGATCCACCGGTGTAAAGTTTCTTCACACTGTCATCCAATGATGTGTTGCCAAATCATTAAAAGAATTTGACTATTACAACAACCACCTAAAAAGTCTAACTCTTTTAATGATGTGTCAGCACATGATTGAATGACAGTGTAAAGAAACTTTACACTGACAGTGAATTGAAATTAAATCCTTTTCTCTTTACTCTGCAAACACAGATAAAGGGAAGTAAAAACATCTTTAATTTGCTTAAAATACCATTTAGGCAAAACTCTGTCCATCATTTTGATATTGGAAGCATTGCAGCCAAGAGATTATATCAACAAAAAAATTACCCATTAAAATGCAAAATACTATTTTCTATTCAGAAAGGAATAATTTAAAGCTACCTGTGTCTTCCATTAACAACTATCAGTTATTAGTTATTAGCCACTACTAATGCCTACAACTGCTCAGATTGAAATACAATGATTGTCAGTTATTGTTGCTATGTGCATCAAATAATGAATACCTACATCGCAAAGACATTATTTTTCCCATGGGAGTATTTTTCTTGACATAAAGGAAGCCAACTAAAGGAAACCAAATTGATAAAAATGTTCGTTTCATATCAATAACAGTAATTAGAAAGTTGAATTTTTTTAATAGAAATAAGTTGAATTTTACTCACAATAAAACTTAATACCTCAATTGCTACATGGTTAGTGTTTTCCCAATTTGATAGGAAAAGTAGGTAAACAAATATAAGCTACTTATTATAATGGCTTCAATAGTAATTAACTAATTATTTGGATCTGTATGAAACTGTTAAGTGTTAAACTAACGAAAAATAAGAGCCATTACTAAATGGGATTAACCAACATTTTATCTGTAACACTACTCAAAGCTCGCTCTTAATCCCTGAAGGTAACAAATTATACATAGTGTTGCAAACAGGATGGGAGAGGATCAGAGGATAAATCAATATTTAAGCAGAACCATCCATTATTCACCAATTAATAAATTAAAAATTGGCGGAGCAGGAATCTTCAGAAAAGATTTTAGTACAAGAACAATAATTTTTATATTAGAGGATTTTTATTTTCTAGAATACCGTCCAGTGATATCTAAGTTGCCAAATTTCACCTCAGTACATGAGTGTGCATTTTTGTGCATGTGCAAAATTTAACAGTGTCCATGAAAAGAATAGATAAAAAGCTCACTGAAACACAAGGCAATTAACACAGAAATCAGTAGAAGAAATCCCTGCAAGTCTCGCATACAATATCACCAGACATTCATCAATCAAGCAAGATCAAGTTTATAATCCCTGTACCTTCTTTTCTTCCTCCAAGAGCTCTTCAACAGGTCTATATGCCGCAGCAATACAAAGGTTCTGCCAAACAAATACATGAGGAAGCATGAGATACACGACATACTTACATTTATACACTGAATGTTTTACGTTGCAGCTAAGGAAAAGCATAAGAAATATAGCAGAGTCTATTCAGTCACACTTAACACAACAATGTTTACCTTCAAATCACTGCCAGAGTATCCCTCGGTCAAGTAAGCAAGTTTGTCGAAGTGAAAATCAGGATCCAGATTTTCTTGTGCAAGAAATATTCTCACAATCTTCATTCGATTTTCAGCATCTGGTAAATCCACATATATCCTAGAAACGCAATGCCAACACAAAGCCTAGTTAGCCAAAGAGCTTTATTTTCCTGTAATTAAACCCAAACCTTGTTGTAATAATATTAATGATAACCAGAAAAAATAGTTTTAATTTAACTTCCTATTGGATCCTATCAACCATTCACATATCCACCCCGATAATTAAGGAATCTTCTATCACAGATCATCATCCAAAAGATAATGTATGGTAATCAGAAAGAATATGTGACAAGCACAATTCGGAAATGAGATAATTGAACAGAATATAATGGCTATAACCCTTCAGCAAATAATTCTAGCTTTCCAAGAAGCATCTTACTATTTACCTTCTTGGTAAGCGACGAATAACGGCATCATCCAGGTCAAATGGCCGATTTGTTGCACCAAGAATGAGGATTCTTTGGCTTTCTTTTGACCTCAATCCATCCCAAGCTGCCATGAACTCATTCCTCATTCTTCTAGTGGCCTCATGCTCAAAGGCACCACCTCGAGCACCAAGCAAACTGTCAACCTAGAATACAGATTCCGGTCAGAAAGCAATTTACGAAGTCATGAATGAGTAAGATAAAGCAGAGACTTAATTATAGCTTAGCTAACAAAAGAAAGGAGATTGCAAGTACATTTTAGACTTGTTTTGAATTTTCATTTAATTGAAAAATACTTTCCCTGGAAAGTGGAAACTAATGTTTGGCATTGCTTAAAAAATTAATTTTAAAAAAAGTGACATTTCAACTTCAAACTAGAGAATAAGAGAACAAGGATTTCATAAAATGGAGAAATTATGAATTTTAAATTCTTAAAACATATTTAAAACCAGATATATTTTACATTCAGTCACCCTAAAGACAACTTTTATAGTTTATTCGTTTGGGAAGGAAAAAAGAAGGAAAGACAAAAATCATGACAGAAATCCCTTCATTTGTCAATATAAAGTAGAGTGAAATCCAGAAACTACCTTAGCCATCCAGACAATCAGTTAATGCACAATCAAGAGAGTATTGAAGATAGCTTGATGTTCTCACTATGCATTGAGATGTCTTTTATAAAATTTGATATTAAGAAAAGCATCAGATTTTATGTGTGCAATGTATCTTCTCTTTCCATTTTAATTAATCAATGAAAGCGCACAGCCAGACTCACTGGGAGGAGACAGACAAGGTTAGACTTCAAAGTTCCATCTTAATCAATCATTTAACTTCTTAAATTGCATGTTTTTTATCTGTTGCATTAACATAGAGAACAAAAATATAATAATAAACCCTGCAAAGTTCAATGTACAAGATAATAATACAATTTTCTCTAGTATACCATGAACGCTTTAAAGATAAAATGAGAAAAGATATGCACTCAACCACTCACTTCATCAACAAATATAATGACAGGAGCAAGCTTGCTGGCAAAGGAGAAAAGGGCCTTGGTAAGCTTTTCAGCATCTCCAAACCACTATCAGCAAAGAAACAAATATTGAAAAAATATAACATACAGAATAACCCTATGAAGTATCATACTGGAACAATTTATATAAACAAAATTAATCACAAAATTTCAAAGGAACTTGAGTGATAAAGAAACTCGTGAAATAGATATCATTCTGGTTTTACTTGATTCTACTCATCTATCCTCCAATCCAGATAGGAGAATTCCAACCTTAGATTCTTCTGGTGTGTTTTCTTGTAGGTCCTTTCTTTCAGTTTCTAACTCATTCTCCTATTCATCAGAGGTTCCTCCTTGACAAACATATTTGGAACTCTAAAAAACCCTCTAAGGTCAAGTCTTTCTTTAGACAGCAGTACTTAATAGGATTAATACAAAGTACTTGCTGCAGACTCTTAGGCCTCAAACAGCTCATCCTGATGTGCTATGTGCAGGTCTACTTCAGAAACAGTAGCCCACATATTTTTGCATTGTAAGGAAGCTAATTTCTTATGCAATAGTCTGTTCGAGTTCTTGGAGAATATTGGGTTTATCATTTCCCATTGAGGCAGTTGCTCGTGATCCATTAGAAAGCTTTTGGCAGGAGTCGAAAGTTGTGATTTAAGGCAGCGTGCTGTTTATGCAGTTCTCTGGTGTATTTGGTTGGAGAGGAATACCCAATCTTTCAAAGGCGTCTCTTTTCCTTACATTTGCTATGAGATAGGACTGTGTTTTTGGCTTCCATTTCGTGTGCTGCTCATAGTTGTTTCAAGGGAATTTCTATTATTAATATGCAAAGAGATTGGACTACTTTATTGCATTTTCTAGCCACTTTAGCTTGCTGTTCTCATTTTGTTTTTGTATTTTGGAAAATTTCTCATCCTCCCCAAATGTACTTTGCCTATTTCTTGCTCATCACATTTTCTTCTTTTATCAAAAAGGAAAATAGAAATTCAAAGAAACCTTAGTTTAAATATTACTTTCCCTATATGTACTTTTCCTATTCCCTACTCATAATAAGTTTGCCTTTTCCTCTCCATGGAAGCTATCCACCACTAGCCTCTTCACCAACTTGACTAAAAAATGCCTTCTTGCGTGGTGATTCACAAGAGGAGGCATAAATGGAGCAACCACCTGGTTTTGTTGCTCAATGGGAGTCTGGATTGGTATGAAAACTCCATAAATCACTGTATGGAAATCAGTCACCTCGAGCTTGGTCTGGCCGGTTTAGCACAGTTGTTCAAGCCTTCTGCATGACCTCACCTGTAGTCAAGTTGATCATTCTGTCTTCTATCGACGTCAATCTCCAAATCAGTGCATCTTTCTTGTTGTTTACATGGATAACATTGTCATCAATGGGAATGATCAAGTTAGCATTGGACAATTGACGAAAAATTTATTCATGCACTTTCAAACCAAAGACTTGGGCATGCTTTGTTATTCCCTAAGCATCAAAGTGGCACAATTTCAACAAGGCATTTCTCTTTCGCAGAGAAAATATGCATTGGATATCTTGGAAAAAACCAGCATGCTAGGGTCTAGACCAATTGATACACCATGGATCCTAATATCAAACTTCTACCAAGGCAAGGGGAGCCAATATAAGATCCAGGGCACTATCAGAGGTTGGTTGTCAAATTGAATTATCTCACAGACCAGATATCTCTTTCATTCAATGTGAGCGTGTTAAGTCAGTTCCTTGATTCTCCATTTTATTCTCCCTGGGATGCAGTCGTTCGTACACTCAAATCCTAGGCGATAACGGAGGTTGGTTGGCAAATTAAATTGTCTCACAGTAACAAGACCAAATATCTCTTTTGTTTTGAGCAAGTAAGTCAGTTCCTTGAAACTCCATGTTATTCTCCGTGGGATGCAATTATTCGCATACTCAGATACTTTAAAGGAGCACCATGGAAAGGCTTACTCTATGAAGATAAGGGACATATGGAGATTTGTGGGTATAACGATGCTGACTGGGTAGGTTCCTGTTCCTATTAGAGGTAACTTAATATCATGGAGAAGTAAGAAGTAGATTGTTGTTGCCAGGTCAACTGCAGAAGCTGAATATCAAGCAATTGAAACTGCAACATGCGAACTCATATGGTTAAGACAATTGCTCAAAGAGTTGAACATCTGTGAACCACAACCAATGAAGCTTATATGTGATGATCGAGTAGCTCTTTATATCGCCTAAAATCCATTTTTCATGCAAGGACCAAGCACATTGAGATTGATTGTCACTTCATAAGGGGAAAATATTATCACAGGAGAGATCGCTACTACACTTGTGAATTCAAATGACCAGCTAGCGGATATTTGCACCAAGTCCCTTAGAGGTCCTTGAATCAGTTATTTATGTAACAAATTTGCTCTTTATATCGCCTAAAATCCATTTTTCATGCAAGGACCAAGCACATTGAGATTGATTGTCACTTCATAAGGGGGAAAAATTATCACAGGAGAGATCGCTACTACACTTGTGAATTCAAATGACCAGCCAGCGGATATTTACACCAAGTCCCTTAGAGGTCCTTGAATCAGTTATATATGTAACAAATTTGGTGCATATGATATATATGCTCAGCTTGAGGAGTTTTAGAAACTATTGTAGACATGTGATTAATATGTCATTACTGTACAGCTACTTAGTGCTCTAATTTAGGAGTTAATTATTCCTGTAATTAATCCTGTACATAGTTTAAATATATGCATGTGTAGACTGATTGGTTGCACAATTCCAGCCATACTCTATTTTCATACTTCTAAATACAGTCTAGAATTTATTTTCAATGAGTAACGAGCACAACCTCTTTTATCTTCTGAAAGTTGTTGTAAATACCATGTCAAATGATCTTACAATTTCAACATGGAACTATTACAATTATTGTAGAAATGCCATGTAAAACTCCTATTAGGACCACCTAGGATTTAGACAGCAGCCATAATGGCAATCAGAAAAATATACATACATCCTACAACAAAAAATTCAGGACAGGTAGTAATGGAAAAGTAATTGAGCCATCTATGGCATTGTCAGTCAAAAGACTAACAGAAATGAAGTGTGCTTTATGCACCAATTATCAAATGATGCAGCTAGATCTTTACAAAAGATGTAAGTAAATTTCATATTAGCAAGATGTTCTCTTCCAGTTCACAAGATTTTCAACAAATATGTATGATAACCCTGAGTTTTCAACCATCGAATTTGGCATTGGGACTTATAAGACACTTTAGGATTTAAACTCTAGTACACAAGTGAAGTTAGAGCAAGAAATAGGGTGGTATTATAGTGGATAAGACTTGGAAGAATAGTGTGGTTGATGTTAAAAGAATTGGACATAGGATCATAGCCTTAAAATTTGTCGTCGAACAAGAAACATTCAGAGTGTGTTTGGAATGTTAAAAAATGATAATTGATTTGATTTACAAATCAAATTTTGTGTTTGGAATGTTAAAAAATAGGAATTGATTTGATTTTGAAATCCTTTTGATTTAAGTTGTGTCTTTAGAAATCCAATCAAATTTGGTTGGATTTGAGTGGATTTGATTTGATTTTAAATTTAATTATTTACATTGACTATTTTACCCTTATTAACTTTTTTATTTTACCAAACTAACTTAACAATATCATTCACAATTATATAAGGTTAAAAAAGTAAAATAATCAAATCAAATCAAATCAATTCTGTTTTTAATAAGTTCCAAACATAAGAATTGATTTCTAAATCAATTCAAATCCAATTTTTTATAATGAGTTCCAAACATAAAATTTGATTTTTAAATCAAATCAATTCAATTCAAATCAAATCAAATCCATTTTTAATTGATTCCAAACACAGAACGTCATAGGTGTCAATGCAACCCAAGGACTATAGGAACAACAAAAGGTGAAATTTTGGGAAGATTTAGATCCCACTGGAAGGAAGATTTTCTTAGCAAGGGATCTGAATGATCATGTAGGAAGAGACGCAAGGGAGAACACGAGGTTTCATGGTGGATATGGTCTTGGTGAATCAAATGATGAGGGGAAATCTATTCTTGACATTATGATGCCATATGATTTGATAGAATAAGACCCCCTATTAGACAGGTTTATGTAAGGAGGGTCCCGAAAAGGAATTAGAGTAAGAGAGGGATATTGGGTAATTGTAATGGTGGGGACCGCAACTATTAATATAGGGAACTAAATAGAGAAAGTCAGTTAGTGAAGGGTTGGGAATCGGTTAGGAGGGTCCAGGTTCCTCGAACTACCTGGGTTGTGTAAACTGAATTTGTCCATTCTTGATAATAAGACAGTGTATTCTTCATTCTCTAGTCATTTTCTCCTTCTTTCTTAATCATTCTGGTTCCAGTTCTATCATGATTTCACGATAGCTAACACTTTAAGATGCAGGAGGAGCATGGAGTTTCATGCTCACAAATATATTTCTTTTTAGTAAGGAAGATGGACAGAAGGATTACCAAGGATTGCACAGTAATGCCAATAGAAAGCTTGACCACCCAGCATAGGGTTTTGGTACTTGATGTGCATGCTAAGAGTAGGAAAAAGGAGAAATCAACAAGCTATAAACCCAAGGGTTAAGTGGAGGAAGTTAAAGGAGGGAAAATAATTAGTGCTTAGGGAAAGTTTATTAGAAGAGGTTTGAGAGACACGGAGTGCCAACCTACAAGGTTGTCAAACTCGCAAGTTTACGTAAACTTGTGAAGCCTCTATTAACATGACTCGTAAACAGTTTACCTTTACCTATTTCAAAAATTACTACTTAAAAAAAAATATCATAGTCAAACAAAATAAAATAGCATATTCATAATCAACATACAACATTCCAACTCCATAATAAAGCAAATAAAAGTAATTAAGTATGATAGTTTAAATTAAAACCATACATAAATGAGCAAATCACGTGTTAATAATGCTAAAACTTAAAACAATTCAAGTCAAGAATTCAAGATCTTCAAAATCCAAATCCTCAAGCATCATTTTCACCACCATCATGACAAAAAAAAACTTCACGGCACAAAAAAAAATGAATCAAGAAATAGAAAACACAACATAAGGGTAATGATGTCTAAACAAGAAAAGAAGCTTCCCAACACATAAAAATTGAACTGTGACATAAGAAAAGGAACTAGAACAACAAATCGCTCAAAACAAGAGCTTCACAGCGGCGTAGTGATGAAGCTGATGCTTCACGATGGTGAAGAACTGAAGCTTCACAGCAGCTAGAAGTGCTTCACGGAGGCAGAGCTTCACACAAAACGGCGTCAATGGTGAACTGAGAAGAGAGGACTTGCGAACCTGCGATGGTGTCTCTGCTTGGGTTTTCAAGCCTAGTGGAAAATGGTTAGTTTGGGTTTGAAACAAAACAATGGCATTTTGGGGGTTTTTTTGGCTCAAATAAGAGCAAGAACTCAAACTCGGTGATGAACTCGAGAGTTCACCCGAGTTCACCTTAGCCCACCAAGGACCAAGTTGGGAGCCAAGTTGGCTTGATTTAGGGGCTGACCTCGTAAACTCGAACGATTTTACGAGTTAACACTAGATTTTAACAACCATTTATGTGGGAAGAGATGGACAAGGGGTTCAAAGGGTAGCGAAAATTGTTCTTGACCAATCAAAAGGGTTTGGCCCTAAAAGTAAAGAATCATGTTGGCGGGAAAAGAATGTTCAAGAGAAGGTTAAAATTAAAAGAGTGTGCTTTAAAGCATTGCACCTTTGTAAGAGTGCTAAAATTGGGAACAGTATCAAGCAACTAAGAAAAATACTAAGGTGGTTAGAGAGGTGAAAGCCAAAACTTTTGAGCGGTTATATCAATCTTTACGCACCAAAAATGGGGAAACACATATATACAAACTTGTCAAGGCAAGAGAAAAGATCAAGTGAAATGCATTAAGAATGAACATGAAAAAGTTTTGGTAACAGAGCAAGATATCAACGAATGATGGAAGAGTTATTTCTACAAGGTATTCAATAAAGGCATGATACAATAATAGACTCTTGAGTTTCAGCAATAGAGAGGATGATCAAAAAAAAAATTTTGCCACAGAATTCATGAATTTTTAAGTATAAGAAGCACTAAAGAAAATGAACAATGGTAAAGCTGTTGGACCGGATAATATATCTATTGATGTATGGAAGTATAAAGGGGAGAAAAGGAAAACATGGCTTAATGTTGTTCAATGAGATAATGAGGACTAAGAAAATGCTGGATGTGCGGAGGAGGAGCATTTTGATACCTATTTACAAGAATAAAGGAGACAAACAAAATTGTGCAAACTACAAAGAGATCAACCTCATAGGCCACACTATGAAAGTGTGGGAAGGAATAATTGAGAGTAGACTAAGACAAGAGACCTGCATATCAAAGAATCAATTTGGTTTTGTCCAAGGAAGGTCAACCATGGAGGCTTTATACCTATTATGCAGTTTGATGGAAACTTAGAAGGAAACAAAACTACATGCACATGGTTTTCATTGATCTAAAAAAAGCCTATGATAGATGCGACAAGCAATCCTGTGGATGGCTCTAGATAAGAAAGGAGTTCATATCACATATATTCAAGCTATAAAGGATATGTATGATGGGACAACGACTGGTGTTCGTGGTGTTTGAACACTAGGAGGTGAAACAAAAGAATTTCCTATAACAATAAGTTTTCCATAAGGGCCAACTTTCAGTTCATACCTTTCTACCATGGTATTTGACGTACTTACTAGGCATATCCAAGAGCCAGTGCCTCAATGTACTTTTTGCAGATGGTATAGTCCTAGTTGATAAGTTGAGAAAAGGAATAAATTCTAAACTTGAGTTGTGGAGAGACGCTTCGAAATCAAATAGTTTTCAGTTAAGTAGGAGTAAGAGTATATGGAATGCATGTTTAGTCAGACACAAATTAGCAATGTTTTGGAGGTGAAAATTGGGGATCACATCATACCACAATTAACACAGTTTAATCTTGGATCCATCTTACACTTGATGGGGAGATTGATGGGGATATCACACATAGGGTTCAGGCTGAGTGCATGAAATGAAGAAATACTTCAAGCTAAATTTTTCTTTATAAAGTGCCTAGAAAAATTCTACCAGATAGTTATAAGACCAGCTATGGTAGAGAATGTTGGGCAATAAAGTTCCAACAATAGCAAAAATAAGTGTAGTGAAAATGAGAATGCTGAGGTGAATGAGTGGGCATGCAAGAAAATATAAAATTACAAACGAATGTATTTGAGAGAAAGTTGGAGTAGCATCCCTATTGAGGAGAAGATGACATAAACTCGCTTAAGGTGGTTTGGTCAAGTGTGAAGACCAATAGAGGCACAAGCGAGAAACGTGAATAAAATGGAAGATAGTCCAATTAAAACGGGTAGAGGAAGACCTAAGAAAATATTAGGAGACGATAAAAAAAGACCTTGCTCTAAATGGTCTTACAGAAAATTTGGTTTGTGATAGGCCCAATGGCATCGATTGATTCATATAGCCGACCCAACCTAGTGGAATAAGGCTTGGTTGTAGTTGTTATTGTTGTATTCTGCATTGAGATTCATGTAACAATAATCTAAAAGTTGTCAATATTGCCAACTAGGCAAAGCTAACATATATTGAGGTACAATAGAATTCTCCTATTGTTAATCTCCTCCCAATTTCTCCTATTGTTAATCTCCTCCCAATTAAGGAGGAAAAATGAAGAAAAAAAGGAAGAGATATTGTTGTATAAATACAGGATGCTTTATTTTAGATAAAGTTAATAATGCTAATAATACACATAGGGGAAAGACCACATTAAAATTGAAAATAAAGATTATATCAAGGCAGGCAAGAACATAAGGCTGAAAATTCATATGACAAAAAATAAATACAGTATTTGATGTTGTGTTAAAATAATGGATCATGACATTGACACTTCAACAGACACTTGGGAACACTTTAGTACTGCTGCAGGTTAGTTCCTCATCTTAAAATATTGTTATTCCTCTCCCACTTTATATTCCCACATCATACATACCCTCCAGAAGTGGAAAGAATTTTTAGAGTGGAATCTTAAGGAAAACAGCAATAATTATAAAATCTGAAACAACCTAATCCTTGTATAAACCAACACCAACCATCAAATTTTTGAAGTTTTAGTCGTAAGAAACCTATCAACTGCGAATGGTGAAAGTGCCAGAATTCAAATTACCTTTGAAGTAAGAGTTGAACCAGTTATGCTGATAAAGTTTGCGCCAGCTTCTGTTGCAAGTGCCTTGGCCAGAAGAGTTTTCCCAGTACCAGGAGGACCGAAAAGTAATATTCCTTTGCAGGGCTGACAAAAGCTTCTTCAATTATACACAATAAAGGCAAAGAACAATATCAATTTTGATTCACTGAAAATGCATACAAGAAACAAGAATCATTACCCGCAGCAAGTTTCCACGAGAGAAAAGCTCTGGCCTTCTCATTGGAAGAATGACAAGTTCATTAAGTGCCTTTTTCACATCTTCAAGAGCACCTACGTCATCAAACTTCACCCCAATTTCACCAGGAGGTACTACAGCTGAAATGAAGTTGCTCTCATACTCATCCTTTGCAAGGTTCTGTCACAATTTTGGTATAATAGAAATGAATACAAGATAAAAATCCCTTGAATGTAAGAGCAATTTTAGTGACAGTAAAATAAACCACTTGCCTTGAGACTCTGAGAGGGCTTCCGCAATATAGTTTCTTGGGCCTTCAATCTTGAGATTGCAATTTCAAGACTACACCCACGGGAAAGAATAAGAAATTAGTTTCAAACTGTTACCCAATAACACAGAATAATAAGATTTATATTCATACCTTTCACAAGGAAGGCACAATCGTTCTCCTTTAACAGAAGGATGAAGGCAAGATGACAAGTAATGATTTTTTGCCCAGCCCACCACTTTTCTAGCTTCTGAAAAGAGAAGAAAATGAAGTACAAAGCTATGACAGGTAAATGCATCACATTTTGATTATAAAAGTTACTGCATTGGCATGTTTTACAATAAAATCATTAAATCAGGAAAACAAAAAATTTAATGTAACAAAAAGCTTGTGGGTTAAAAGCAACATGGTCCTTTTACAGTTTTAACTGACAGTATTGGAAAGAGATTGGGAAGCTCTATAGAGCTGATGCATGTTTTCCAAGTTTCTTTTCTTTTCTTATGCAGGTTGTTATAACTCTCTTTCTTTCTAATACAATCTTATTTTATCAATCAAAAAAAGGTGCAAGTTGAACAACAGAAACCAATAAGGAAATATTTAGTGTTATAAAGGATAAAGACATAAACCATGGGATAAATACAATAAGAAAAATTAAAATAAGCTTTTCATTCTGTTCTGTCCTTTTCATCATGATCATCAACTGTCATATCAAATGCATTACTAACACTTAAATTTAAGTATTCCAATTAACAATCTAACTGCTTCCTTGAATTTGAACCACAAAAGCAGCATTCAAGTTATTTTTAGTACTTGTTTTTGTCCTTAATTTCATATTTGTTTTCCACCTCACTAAAACATCAACTGTATTCAGTATGACTAAATTTATGTCAATCCAGAAAGAGAAATAAATAAATGGATAAATAGAAGGTACAAATACAATGCTGGAGGAAGCAAGGACAAGTTCATGTAAGAGAATAAATGAAACAGCTTTAAAATCTTATTGCAGTTTCTTACTTTGCTTTGTCAGAAGGACACCATCAGTATTTACATGCAAGAGGTCCATGCATGATAGATTATGTTCCTCAAGAACCTGCAACATGAAAATCCGGTTATAAATGCCTAATATTGATGATGTAAGCATTAAATGATAGCATACTTCAAGGGAAACATACATGACACATAATAAGTATATTATCATTCATCAGTAAGTTACCAATAAATGCTTCAGAAATCAGAGAATTACCTTATCTAATTCATTCAAATTACTACGTGCAATCACAATTTTCCTGTCTTCTTCAAGTTGTTTCTTGAATGTTCCCAGCATATCCTCCTCCTGCAAAGTGTTAAACAGAATTTAATATGGAACCATGACATTAGAAAAGTAAAGAAGAGAAAAGGTACACAGAACAGAAAGGTAAAGCAAATGATGGCATGGATGTTTCTAACAACAACAATATCACGAGAAAATAAACAGAGAGCTATTAAAATCTCTCAACAAATTGTACATAAAGCCAGATACTATATAACCCTCAATAGATAACCAGTACTAAGGATGCCATAGAGGCCATCAACAGTAAATATCCTAGTGGGAAGCAAACTCTTCAACCACAAAATCCTTTATTTTTTTCAATATATTACCCGTTCATAGCACTCTAAGCTTCCACTTTTTCTTGGAATTTCCACCTTTTACATAATCTAAAATGCAGGGAATTTTGTGAATTGGAATCCCTTTTGGGGCTTATTGATTCAGTCCTTTTGTCCTCTAATTCAGATAGAAGGATTTCGCCTACTGATCCTTTAGGGGTGTTCTCTTGCAAAAAAAAAATTCACTTTCTTAAACCCACTTGTCAAATGGAGTAACTTTCCTTCTTGATAAACCCATATGGAAATCCAAAGCTCACTTGAAGGTCAAATCTTTTATTTGGTCTGCGGTGCTTAATAGAATTAACACTAATGACATGTTGCAGGTTCATAAAGCACTAAATGCTCTCTCTCCTAATATGTGTGTTATGTGTGGTGCTTGTTCAGAATCAGTTTCACATCTTTCCTTACATTGTTCTGGTGATGTTACTTTGTGGAACTCTTTGTTCGGCATCTTTGATGAATTTTGGGCGTGCCCAAAGTCATTGGATCAGTTTTTGTTGACTAGCTTCAATGGTTTTGGTTGAACTAAAGAAGTTAAATCCTTATGGCTATGTGCAATCTTTAGTACGATTTGGTGTATTTGGTTAGAGCATAATGCTCATGTCTTTAAGGATGAATTTACAACAAAGCAACAGATTTGGGATAAAACCAAACTTCTGGCTTCTACTTGGTTTAAAGCTCGTGATTTTTTTAAGGGGGTCACCCTAACAGATATGCTAAGGGATTGGTCAGCTTTGCTACATTGTTGTTTTCTCGGACCTTTTCCTTTATGTTTTCTTTTTCTGTAAAGGAGGATAGCATATCCTCCTCTTCCTTTGTACTGTTCTTCTATTTGTCTTAATGAAATTCTTATTTTATATATATATATAAGAAGAAAGTGATGATTATTATAAAAGAGGATCAGGGTACTACTGAAGGGATAACGTCTTATATATAATAGAGTAGTCAATAGTAGTCGTCGTGGGCACAATAGCGGTGGAGCGGCACGGAACACAGCCCATCCGCCATCGAACACAGGTAGCAGTGCATTTCAGTGTTGCAGCGTTTCGCGCCGCTATAGCGGCCTCATCGCTGGAATAGAGGCCGCAACACTGAACAGAGACTAAAATCTCTGTTTTACCCTCACGTTACATTCTTACTTTCACCGATTGAGGTGGTTTATGGTCTTTCTCCACCCATCGCACATCTTAGACAAAGTTTTAGGAAGTCGCAGCTCTGTTTCGCACAGATTCAAGATGCAACCTATGTTTAGCTTCTCATCCACCATGACCCATCGCACCAAACAAGTTCGCACACAGCTTGCGAGCTCCTCTGTGCCGCGCACAGCTAGCCAGCTCCTCTGTGCCACGCACAGGTCCCATCCAACCTCTGTTTCTCACTCAGGTCCTCCTCCTCTAGGCTCTGTTTGACATGCAGGTCCTCTTCTTCTAGCCTCTGTTTGGTCATACTTGTGAGAGAAGTTGCTATTGGTATTTTAAGTTTACTTTCGACTAACATAAATCATGTCTTTTAGTTTTGAGTATTGATGATGAATATGTCTTAAGTTTTGAGAACTTTGAGTTTTGAGTATCAATTATGTGTGTATTATAAATTTATGAAATTTTTATATTGCATCCGCACGCTATAGCGCTCCAGAGTTTTTGGGATTAGCTGCTCCGCGCCGCGTTCCGCCATTGACTACTTCAATATATATATATATATATATATATATATATATTGTCACCCGTTCATATTATTTATTAACCTAGGAAATGTTCACAATTTATATATAACAAGATGAAGAGGAAAGAGAGAAGGTAGGGAAAAGCAGTAGCATCTGACGAAACATGATAGAAGTAGGGAACGACTTAATAAAAATTTCAGCATGACACTAATCACAAACATTGAAGTGATTCATCATGAAACAGTATACACAAAACAATTACCTTAGGTGGATGTATACACAAAACATTAGAGAAAAGCTTGTGAACTTCATCATCTTCCGATCTCTTTGCCCCTTTAAGTCCCTCAGCCAAATGCTTCAGAGAAAGAGGCTGTAAACAATTATGAAATTGAATTCAATAATGTTTCTGTACAAAATCATTTGGTGATTTCAACAGAGCCCTAAGTGCACTGGTACCCTGCCCTGTTAGCAGTTTATTGACATTGGATTCTGCATCCCAATTCAATTCAATTCAACAGTTAATAAAGCTGACAACAGGGCAGGATACCAGGGAACATAGAATTGACCAAACAGTTTTAAACAAAAAGGAAAAAGGAAAGACCAATAACAATGACTTTGGTAGCGTTTAGCCACAGAAAATGTCGTCAGATATCTAACACAAATAACTCTCTTCTCAACTATAACAATGAAATACGTGAAAAAATATATTGCTAAAGTAGCATAACTGAATTTCAATAACATGTAAAAAGGCAAGGTATCAAATGTGTATATATCCAATAGAGAAAATATGGTTTAAGGGAAGACCTCAACCCAATTTAATGTGCTCAAAAATAAGAAACAGAAGGTTCACTAAATCATGAAGCATGTAAGACCGATACCGGTTCCAATATGATCTATATTCTCATAAACAGAATAACTAGAATGATGGCATAAGAATTAGGATAACAGGAAATCAAATGCACAGCAGCATGAAAGCAATTTTATAACATCAAGGTAGATAATTTTTATAAACGAAGAAAAAACAAACAGAAAACAAAAATATGCTTAAAAAATTTCAAAGCCATTACTAAGGTTGACATCATTTTTTTTGTTGACAAAAGAACAAATATTATTAGGAAGAAAAGAAAGAATGTACATCTGGGGGAAGGATAAGGTTGACAACAATTTTAATCAAGAAAAAATTCAGTAACATGAAACTAAACAATATAATACCGTGGATTCAGATCTAAGAAAGAATGGATAGTGATTTAACAGCAGCATAATCTGAACCCACATGCTTTCCAACAGAGTATATGAGGTCATACATAGTCATGTTGAAAGATAGCAAGCATTACCAGCTTAGAAATGCGTCCAAAGTTTGGAAGTATCATTGTCTGTCAAACATCAAATATGGGCAAGGAGAAAAGTCAAAATTAAAATGTTACTACTTGCAAAATGGCAATAAAATGCATTTGACATTCACATAAACATTTAGAACATATTACTTGATGACAAAAAACTACACTTGAAGCTTACAAATTGTTCTTTCTCCTTTGATCCTGCCTGAACTTTGTTTTGCCCACAAATCAACACTACGGGGCCAAATAACTGGTCGAACATTTGTTGAACCTTATGAAAAAACTCATTTCGGTTTGACTTAGGAACTGATTTATCTAACCACTGTGAACTGTCTTGAAAATAGACAATAAGAGGTTGGTTGGATTGCAAAACCTGCAAAAGCAATAGTCAGGTTTTCCTAACATTAAAACAAGATTTTTGGTTATCTACTTATGAGATTTAAAAAAACAGAAAAATATCAGAGCATTATACCTCACATAAAGCCTCCATTACTATGTAGCAATCATGTGCTTGAGCATCAGGACCATGCTCAATGTCCTTAACTGTTTGCAAATTAAAACTTCTTAGTTTGCTTATAACCAAAACCACACACAATTTCTTTTTATATGCTCACATACTTTATCAGAATTTATACACCTCAAAGCCATAATATTCTAAGAACCTTCAATGCAGGAGCAATGGAGGGGAAAATAAAAAGAAGATTTCTGGTCATGCTACTGTACACAAGCACTTTAGCAGCCTTATATTTATTTGATGAGTTTCTTTTTATTTAAGATACCTTAGACAGCTAGAATTTGTTTAAATTAGGGTTTTATCCTACATAAGGGATTTTATTGGCTGTGATAGAGTTAGTTCAGATTTTATCAATAACATAGCTTTATCTAGTTTCCCTGGTTTCTAGCAAGATAACAGTCCCCTTTGGCTCCCTGCCATTCTTTCCCTCCCTATTTCTTGAGTGCAACAGATTAAACCCTAGGCCTCATATCCAGCATCAACTTTCTTTAAGCCCTAGCATAGGAACTACTTAAACCTCTGATAATTAGTTTATAACAACTTAATCATCAGCTCCTAAGCCATACATAGTTGTCAAAGATCACAATAACCTTATGCCCTGACTGGCAAAATCCACATGTCCCCCTTCAATACTTACGCTTAAAAAGATGATTTCCAAAATATGCCATGTTTGTTATTATACCAACTGGTTCAAAGTTACAAGGACAGCGGAAAAAAGAGGAGACCGGAAAAATAAGTTACAAAAGCAGACAAATCGGTAAATAGCTAAGCCCAGGTAAACTACTCAAAACCTCTTATGTTCCTAGTTCCTAGTTCCTACAAGACATTTATTTGCAGTACAAGCTCTACCAAAAATATCAAGCATAATTGTGATCAACATTATCAAAGGAGTGTGCATGACTGTTTACATAAGTGCAAAAATAGTCAATATCTTAACTACTAAATGTTGATGCTGGGAACTGTCGGCCAGGTGCAGGCCTCACTCCTGGATCAAGTTCCAGGTTGTATCGTGGAGCGGATTCTCCTAGTGGGTCCGGCTGGTAACGTATGATCTTTTGTAAAAAGGTAAAACAGGGCTCAGAAAAGATACAAGCCTATTTGAGCAAGAAGCAGAAGAGTCGTAAAGTAAACTTGCAGGGAAGACAAATAAAGCAGTAAAGACAATAACGAGAATATAGGATAACTGTAGTTGATGATTTTGTCGCAAAAGGTCCTTTCTCTATCATACAACAGCCTAATTATAGGCCAACCGGCCGATGAATGAATTTCCATCTACCCTACACTTGTACATCATCCTACAGCCTCCCTACTTTCTTGGGAACAGTTATTTAGCCACCAATACTCCACCCCCAATGTCACTCCCTATCTTCCTCCATAAGAGGTCTTACTTCCTCAAATCCTCTTTGACATGATTTATATCAGGTTCTGATTCCACTAGCTGGGTGACACCTGGCCACTCATGTCTGCCTGCTGCGAAAGAATAAATTGCTTTTGCCTCTATTCAAATTTTAAAATTACCTCGGCTACTTGGTTTCACCATGGAAAATCATCCTCTCTTCAGTGAAGACCCCACTGGACCTACTCAACTCTGGCCCATTCCTTTAAAGCAGCTAACTCGGTTTCAGCTGCCTCTAAACAGTGTTTCCTTGCTTCTCAGCTTGCTGAAGTGGCCGACTTTTGTGCTTCCTGGCCGTTCGCACCTAGTTCAGCCTTTTCCAGCATACAACACTAAACAATGCTCTTTTTGCAGGGTTATGAATGGATGGAGCATAATGTCAGAGTTTTTAATCAGAAGTTTCATCTCCCCCATCTTTTGTGGGATAAGTTGTTTTCTTGGATTCTAATTAATATGTGGGAGTCAACACATGGTGTTTTAGGGGGGGAGGTCTCGCTTACAGATTTACAAAGGGATCGGATAGCATTATTGAGTTATTGTACTTTTCTTGTGCTTTCTTTGTTGTATTCTTTTGTGCTTTTTGGGTTGCTCCGGGAGGATTTCTGGTCCTTCCTTTTTGTACTTCTCTTGTTTTTCTTAATGAATTCTTCATTTATCAAATAAACCAAGCACACACAACCCAGAACAGGATTGGCACAATTGTTTCTGCCACATTTACCACAACCACAACACCCCACATGTAAACTACTGATAAAAAACTACACTTTCAAATTTCCAGCCATTAGGGAAAACCTCAATCTCTACCTTCTTATTTGGCTGTTGATCTATTCAAGAGTAAAACCTACAATTTCACATCCATTTGGTGGAGACTGAAAATACCAAAGCTGGGGCTCAACTACTGAACCTATTAGCAGTCAACTTGGAAATGGCCCTAGAACACACACTATAAACAAATAAAAAACAAAATCAGAAAAAAAATCAGAAATGAATTTTATGCATATTGGGATCAAGGAATCAAATAAAACATGAAAGCAAAAAAAAATTCAGAGCCAAATATCTTAAGGCCCAATAAAGGCTATAATAAATTAAAGAATTAGGCTCTCTGAAGGAGAAAGGAAATTATATCTATATCTACCTTTTATTGGAGTCATAAAATTTTCATTTCTATTCTTTTATTTTTCTCTAATAGATATAAAGGCAACATTGGTTTTTAGAGAAGAAGGAATTTTATGATAGAAGGAAAGTAGCAATAAATGAAGCATTTATAAATGAGTTCATATTTCATACTCTGGTGGTGAAAAACAAACTGATACCAAAGTGGTCTAGAATTTGACATTTAGTTATCAAAATGTGAAAATTATGCCATGATTCTATTGAAATAAGTGAATCAATTATATTAAATCATTTTGTGTTACAAAATTTAGTTCCTGTATAAAATCATAATATCATATGGCACATTAAATCAATGATTAAGATAGATCATGAATGTTATGCTTCAGTTTGACAATTTTCATCCTTTTTGAAATGAGATAGTGATGTTAACTTTTAATATCAATTATAATAGTATTAATATATAGATTATATTTTGATAAATTAATTAGAAATAGACCATTTGTGAAAAATGCCAAACTCCATCGCCAGTGTATAAGAAATTAAACCTATATAAATATATCCATATTGTATGTTTCTGCTGACATATATTCAAGCTAATTAAATACAAAATTTAGAAACATCAACAATATGTCCAGAAAAAATCAACTAAACATAGAAAATATAAGGATTATATCTTTAAGAGTTTAGAAGATTGAACTTTTTTAAAATTTTGAATATGAAAAATGTACCGTGTATCCAATAAATGAGTGGTTCTGTATGCTCATCATTAAGTTTCTTCACCTCACCCTCATTTGTGTTATCTTCATTAATATCCATGATAACAGCAACTCGATTTTCATCCACATCATATACCTCTCCTTGCTGACCATTAGTCAAAGGCCTGCAAAATATCCGCATTTGATTAAAAATCTTGTGCGTGGAAGGAAATCAGTATATGACAACCCATGGAAATTGATTCCCACCTTGCTCTTCAGATTCAAGAATTTCCACCTCATATCAAAACTTCCCATTTGGGATTCAATGAAGTCAACATCGCCATCCAACGGTATGACTAGTCCTAGGTGATTCTTCCTACATACTACCCTAGAATCCAGACAACCTGAAACACTAATCCCGCAAGTACAATTCAAAGCACCCAAACTGCCACCAATCTAACCATAAAATCCTCTCCTATTGCGTACAAATTACTTTTAACCTCAACTATAACCCTTCAATTTACCTGTTTCCTACACCAGTTTCACCCCAGAAAACCCTAATCCTGAACTATTAAATCCAAAATCCTTCCGCCATCCCACATCAATTCTTTTTATTTCACTAATAGGATTTCTTCTTTTATCAAAAATAGAAAAATTAAAGCAATCATTCTACACATTTTCTGTTTCTTTTCTGTTGTTGTCATCATCAAATTGTTAATCAATTTGCTTAAATATAGAGGTCATGATGAGAAAAATCTTCCTCACCGATTTCTTAAAATGAGTTATATTGGCCCAGCCACTGTAAAATAGGTCAGCAAGTTAATGTACACTCAGTGTTGTTAAATTGCCGCCATGATGGATAGCGGTGGCAGATATCCAGCAATCCACCATAGAAATGCCATGGTGTGGCAGGTTCTTCATGGCGGCGTGCCACAATGGTCATGGTGGGATGGTGGTATGGCACTGCCAAAGCTGAAATGGAGGAGCACTAAGATGTGGGTACCCCTGTTTAGGGGTATTTTGGAGTTTTCGGTAACTCAGTCAATTGAAAAAATTGAAAGAAACCCTAGACTGAATCAGAGTGTGAAAGGAACCTCACTCACGTCTTTTTCTCTGTCTCTGGCGACTGCTATCACTGTTTCCTCTGTCAAGGACTCACTGCCCACTCTGCTTCTCAGATATGGCTACGAAAACCATCTCTTCATTCTGTCTCCGGCCACCCTTCTTCCCCTCTGTCTCCAGTCTCTCTCTCAGTGTCTCCGGCCACCCTTCTTCCCCTCTGTTTTTGTTTCATTCAAGCTAAGAAGGAGACTTTTTTTTCAGTTTAGGTTTTGAACCCAGCCACCCAGCCACTCACAGTTTCTACTCATTTATTTTTCAATTCATTACATGTCAATTTGTGGCTCCTTAGTCCAAACGTGATCTGGGAAGTTTGGTTACTGGGATAATGAACCTGTGTTAATAATGATAATAAGAATGCATGAACTATAATTTTTTACCCATCATTTTCAGAACTATTTTAGATTGTTTTATGCTTTGCCTTTGTGTGTGTTTTTGCCTCGAGTTTGTGATACTAAAGATGAATTTTTTTTCCTAGAACATGTTTCTATAAGTTTATTGTTCTTGACAACACTGTGCACACTTACATTATACAAATTTCAAAAATGCTTTCATCGATAAATCAATGGATATGCGGTCAATGATATAAGATTTTAATTAACTATATACATTTTAGAACTAACCTAATAACTGTAAACCTATGATTTAGATACATAGATTTACAAACTTGCATCACAAAATGAACACAGTAACATCCAACCTTTGTATTAAACTTCAGCACACAAGTACTATGCACAAACAATACCCCTCTGGCTGTATGTATCCTATGACACAATGTATCATCACATTTTGACAGCCAAGTAAACAATCTTTTGGCAAGAAAAAGGAAGCATCAGATGATTCAGGCTGGAGAATTTTTCATCAAATAAAGCAAAAATGCAGTTTTGTTGCAGAGGATGGACCACGAAGGAAGCGCCTCACTATATTGAACCATGGAAGCTCATATATATATATATATATATATATATATATATATGTACTATATACTCTGTGTGTGTGTTTTAAAATATTGATTACAAGGAGAAAGATGCTATAATTCAATTAAAACACCAAACTCACATCACTGATGTATATAGTACACTCGAGCAAATCATTTCTCTCACAAGATAACTCAAGTTCTTTGTATTAAAATTCACTTTCTTTTTTTCTATAGTTCCCAAGTATAACTGAAAAGGAGTGTACTATGAATGTCAAATCCAATGCATCAAACTTCGAAGTAATGAGTTAATTAGATAAAAAACAGAGGAATCATTTTATTACCTGTTATTAGCTTCAACTTGAACAGATGGCCCAATGTATTTCACACGGTCACCTAAGAATTGTAACAAAGCAGTAAAGTACATATTTAAAAGAATGGAAGAACTAACTGGGAATATGAATGTAAATAGCTTTAAAGATGAATTATTAAATGTTTGCAACACCTTACATTAAGTTAAATTAATTCAGTATCACAAGCACAATCAACAGCAATATCATTACCTTCCAGCTTAAAAAACAATATAGAGCTGTGATGTACGCCAGTATCGAACATAGCCAATCTCTTCAAAGCCAAAGGTGATGAGAGATTTGAAATGGGATTAAAGGAACAATAAAAGTGAATTCTAAAACTAGATGAGGGAGAGACCCCACTAAATCTGTGTATGGCATTGCAGCCATTGGCACAAAGCAAAAGCTTTTAGAGACTGATTTTCCTTTTTTTTATAAGAGAATAAAATTTTTATACATGAGCAGAGGACAAGAAAATGTCCTTAAAAAGCAAAAACATAAATAAGAGAAGGGAAGTACAGAAGGAAAATTTAACTTAATGTTTCCTTGTAGCTCATCTCTTATGTTCAATTTGCAGACACATTTTAAAGGTAGCTCGTCTCAGACAACCTTGTGTCAAGTCCTGGTATCCCCTTGTGGGTAATTATTTAATTTTATTGTTTCACCTTTTTTAGCACTTTCCAAAATAATGTTCTCCTTTTTCTTTCGATAAATAGAATTTACAAGTAGTCTTCTCTCATAGATAAAAAATGTAGTTTCAACTTTCTAGGCCTAAAAACAAGATACTGAGGAGCTTTATCATACTTGAGCTAAGCATCCCTTGGTTGCCATTCTCCCAAGGAGCTCTAAACCATCAGAATAACTGTATTGTCTAGAAAAGATGTCAATCCCTCCAAACATGAGAAAGGAAGGTTTTAAGTTTCAAAAGTGAGTGTGTGTAAAGATTGTCATTTGCAGTGTAGCATGTAGGAGTAGGGGGAGGAACAGATAGAAGTTCACTGGGAGCTCTAAATTTCACAATAATGTTTATCTATCAAACATACAATCCCAGCTGGGATGAGGACAATTGACATCTTCGTTTTGCCTGCTAGTACATGAAGCATAAAATCGTATATAGCAAGTTCATTAATGATAAAAGTTGTAACTACTAGCTAGCTGAATATTTTACCCTTCTTTAGCTGGCATCCAGATTTATCAGAAGGTTTGACATCAGCAGACTTGGATGACTCGGAACTCTCAGACTCTCCAGACGTTGTCTACCAAAAAAATTGGGGGGGAAAAAAGATATCAAATGGTCTGCTGTAACTAAATGAGTTCCAAGGTTGTACTCATGTAAATCAAGAATTCTTGAGAGAAGTTAATATGAATTTCAATTAACATAACTGCCAAAAGACATAATATAGCATAACATTAAACTCAACTTCAAACAAGACTATCATCATTGAATTACCATAAATCATCTTTAGCGCTTCTATTCCTATTTAACAAAGAATAATGCATAATAAAACAAATAAACCTACCCTTCCTCCAACATTACATTCAACTCATTTTCAATCTCCCTTAACACATCATAAAGTCATAAAAAAGTAGAAATCTATGTTTCATCTCTTCATATTCACAATGCCAGAATGCATTCCTATTATTCATTGGTAGAAATTGAACAGGTTAATATAGAAAGCAAACTTAAATATTTGCTCCTTTCATTTAATTACTAGAATCATTTGTCCATCCATGTAGATGGAGAATTATAAAATGCACTATTTCCAAAACGTAATTTATACATAATTGAACATTATGATTGAAGCATATTTATAATTTTATACCTTTATCTAACAAGAGCTAAGTCTTTCCTAGAAGCCTGAAAGGCCTAAAACAGAGGCCTTCATATAACTTTTCAGAAAATAAGAACATGGTGTCAGCTTTAATTGCTGAAAATTATAATGTCATTCCATTGAATTTGGGACCCGATTCTGACCTTCCACTGCCAAGGATGTGAACCTGTCCAAAAACCCAACATCTTCATGTCTATAACACTATCTAATCTCTCACTACAATTTTTAATTTCAAAATTCCTGGGCTCACTAAGCAGTCTCAGAATGGACCCGGCCCAGCCTTAACCATATTTGAGACACAGCAAAAAGGAAGTGTCTGCTATTATCATCCCATCAATTATCGTCCAGTATTCTGAAGCTCCAGAATCTTACCTAGGAACATAGAAGTCTGATCAACAACTTGCCTTCCCAATCTGGCTTTCTCTCCACATGAGAAGTGAATGTTTGGGAGCCACATCTCCATAGTTTCATCTAAACAGTGTCCTTCACACTGAAACAGTCATAGTATCCAAAAATATGGGCCAAAACTACATGGTAACCACCAAACTAGTCGAAACTAGTACACCACTACACCTTTTCCTTTCCATGATATTTTCATATGAAGCCAGTACAAATCAGCCATGCCACATGACACTGCATGATATTTCAATCCTTGCTCATAGTCCTTGTGGTATGGACAACATAAATCCACCTAAACAATGGTCATCTACCTACAATCACTTTATGAATGTGCTGCTTTTGACAGATTCGGGTGTCATAACGTATCTTATATCACACCAAGACATGCAGATCTATAAAACCCACCCTCTATATGTTGATCAAGTGTCAAGTGATTATGCAGTTGACTCTTTCACCTGAGATGATTTTATATTGATAACTCACTCCTCCCCAGGCATAAGATGGTCCTATGTAGCAAAATCTAATTTCAGCAAAAATCTTGAGGGGCTGCAGCTTTTCATATGAAAGATGGCATAAAGTCCTTGCCTTAGATAGAATCAAATGTATCAAGTTGAAGTAAAACTAAACAATGGGTGAATTTCTAAAGTAATTAGCAAACAGATATGTATTAACACTAGCATCAGAATACCATTTTCAAAAATTCATTATCTAGATACATTCTTGGGACTTTGTAAAAGCTTCCACAGTAACAGATACTTCATGTTATCTTATTCAAAAAACCAAAGAAAAGTATACCATTACTCTTAAACAGTTAAATATATATACACCTTTTCAATGTCTTCAATGTTGTAGGGAACAAGTTTCTGAACAGCTGCTTTAACCTTCTTAAGGGCTGCCTCAGCAGATGCTAGTGCATCAACATCTTCATTATCACTTGCATCTGACTTCGCCTCAGTACTGCTAGTCCACTCTTCTTCATTGCTAGCACCATTCTCATTCTCATCCTCTGACTCCAGAGAACCCTCCTCCCCAGAGTATGCATTTTCATCATCAGACTCAAAGTCTGATGATAAATCGTCATCAATATCCTGCATAAAAATTCTAATAATATAAGTAACCTTGACTTTCTAGCAACCAATTCTATGAAGCCACTGAATAACTCATAATTTCTAACTTCTCCCAGAACTTACATAAGCAGCAAGGATACTGCTATCAAGCACCAATAAAGGAACCTGTAAATCTTGTGCGAGAGCTCTAACTAATCTCTCACGATAAAGCTCAGTGCCTGTATATAAACAGACAACATAAACATTCAGACTGATGACAAAAATTAGAATCAAACTTCTGATGCTGCTTAGATGTTAGAGAATAAGCATTCAAAGGAAACACAATAAACATAAAAAGAAAAATACAGATAAAAATAGTGAAATGCATAACAGACCAGGAATACTCTGAAGCAGTATTCTCCCCCTTGAAGACGTGAGGCGACTACCATAAGATGAAGCATACTTATTATGTCTCAAATGGGAAGCAGCACATTCCACCAGAAGATTTTTGGTATGCTCACTATGGATGGAAAAGTACAACTTAGATCCACATACAAACCTCAAATAAGTGAAGCCATTAAAAAGAAGAAAGAAGAATGAATAGGAACAGTAAGTAATTACTGAATGTGATAAGGAAATGTGTCCCATGAAATGTTTATTTTCTCCCAAGGAACAATTCTTCTCAGAAACTCTTTTTTCAACTTATCCTTTCTTGTTAGAAATGGTGATTCTCCCCTTTTAATTTCTATGGCAAGCTTCTCATTATTTAGCCAATCCTCTTGATCTTGTTCTCCAAGTCGTTCATGTGCATTATAGTACTTGACATCTTTCCCAAACTTCTCTTGTATATTCTTTCCATTATCAAAGTTAGCTCCATCATTTACATCTACATGTTTATCCACACTTGCATTTCTTCCATCACTTTCAGAACTATAAGCACGTAATAGAGTACTCCTCAAACATAAACTAGGCCTTCTGTCCAGATCAGTACAATTATAACTAGATGAAGCACATCTAGATGAATCTGAACCTAACAGATGTCTTCTAATGATACTACCATGTGAAGCATATTCTTCCACAGTGGTCTTGTGGCACAAAGATTGAAAGCATGCATGATCAAAGCATTTTGGCCTGATAAAGTATTTTGATCGCTGCAACACTAAAGCCCATCTCCGATCTCTGCACTGTAATCTCCGCAAGTACATTGAAACTACTGTTCTTCTCCAACTCCTACTATGCTGCAGCAGAATTCCCTTCTATTAGACTACATGAATCCATAGTCATAAAACCCAAGGTAACTACTTTATTCAATAGTTTTAATGATCAAACTGTAACTAGAATTCTAGGTAAGCAATTCACGCACATTGATCCAAACAGGTTTCGGTAAAACAAAAACAAAAAAATGTTGACCATAAAGAATGGAACCAAAAGTGACTAATATTCAGTTGATTATATTGCATCACTCATTCATTGAGAAGTCAAGTCAAGTTATATTGCATCACATCCAACTAATTCATTGAAAAGTCATGTTCTCATAAATATTTCTGAATCTCATGCAAGTCACGCTATTATTGAGATCGTAGTTTTTCATTTCAGTAAGATTAAAAACCAACAAAGTACTCAAGTAGATTTACACTTTAGACAGTTAATATTCTATTTTATTTCCACATACGACTAATTAAATAAAGAAAATAATTCTCATTACTTGTTTCCAATTCCATTCCATTGATCATATAATATAACTCGACAACTAGATGTTATGTTTTAAGAAAAGCCACTCTTTCAAAAATATAGAACTCCAAAATGCAAAATTCTAAGTCCACAACACAAGGACTAGCTCAAATCCAATTCTCAGGAATAATAATATGTAAAAGCAAGAGAATAAAAGTCGTGCTGACAGAATAAAAAACACATGTATGCAAACTACGTGCTGACATTTTCAAAATCAATACAAGCCATATTCATTAACATTATTAGGTATAAATAAAAGCTAGCCAACTACGCTGTATTCATAGTATTTTTCTAAGATTAAAAAAAAAAAAGTCATTCCCTATTCAAGGAACAAAGCCAAAACAAGATAGAATGCATTCTAAAAGTGCCAACAACAACATACAACTATGAATCAATTTTGCAATCATTAAGACGTGCATATCAAAAGAAATCAATCATGGCTTGATATCCCTATTTTTCAGTAATCGATAAGAGACGGTGCAAAGCTAAAGCACACACCTCTTTGGAATGGTTTTTGTGGAAACCCAACACGGTGTTTGGGCATAAGACAGAAAGAGAGGGTAAAAGAGAAAACGAAAGAATGTGCGAGACGAGCGCTGTGGAGAGGAGATAGATAAAATAAATAGATAGATAAGCTGTTATGTTAATTTATTTAAGAGTGCAAAACTTGACAACATTGTTGGAGTTTCAGGAACGAAACCAAACAGTGTTTAAGATGGTGTTGTTTTGTTCCCCCTCGTGTGTCGTACGTTTGCTGCCTTAGGATGGTGTCGTTGGTCTAACTCCAGGTCCATCTCGGGCCCATCTTAGACTTCGGTCTTACAAAATATCTAGTTTTCATCTTGAGTTACACTCCATTATGTTCAAGTTTGAAAAAATGACAATAAACTCTAACTTTGGACTTAAATTACACTCTATTACATTTTTAAACTTTAACTAATTGTTAACTTAATACTGTTAAGTGCTTAAATAAAACTTAGTTATAATTAGTTAGACTAATAATACTTACATAAAAAAAAATTTTCAAAAATTCATACAAGTTATTGGATTAAGTTTAAGTCCTATTATAATTTTTTTTGACTTGATCCAATGACATAAATTTTTGTAAGGATTTTTTTGTATAAGTATCATTACTCAATTAGTTATGAGCAATTTCTATATTACAATTAAAGTTTTATGAGCTTAATCTTGTGATTATTTCTTTATAAAATCAAGTTGGCATCAATTATGAAATGTGATTCAGTTGACAAATTAAACTCAATGTATATGAGTTTGAATCTCAATGAAGCACTTTGTAATTAAGGTCAAGGCGATGCCAAAGTGAAAATCAATCTCACAACCTTTAAGTATATGGACATCTTATGATCTTATCCAACAAAAAAAGTTGAGTTTTTAATATTAAAATTAAAGGAATAATTTGACAAATGTTATCATATAATTCATATATGTATTTATTTTAGTACTCTCTTTTTCTCATTTTGTTTCTTTTATTAAATCCTCCAACTCAATTGGTTTTAAGGAAAACTCATACTTTCAATTATTTTGTTTATGCAAGACATGAATTATCATAATATCTTGTCGCTAATAAGAATGACAAAACTATTTATTTTAATAAGTATTTGTAGGATCCTTGCGATAAGGCAGATACAAAAACAAATTTCTTCCTATATGAGTAGGACTTAGAGAAAGTTGTCTCATTTATTAAAGAAAAACGGAGTTGAAATCTATATTATTATTCTCATTGATACTCGCTCAATAAATATAAAAAATATACCCTATATATACATATATATATATATATATATAGTACTACCATTAAGTTTATAGGTATTAAGCATTTGTAATACAACCTATGTTGTATCTTTCTTTTGTTTAAAAGAACCAAAATATGTAATATAGATGATATTAGTTGAATATTTGGATTTGAATTTACTAAATAATATTATTTAATTTTATAATTTCATGTTGTTACTTGTTGAACAAAATAAATTAATTTTGAAATTTCATATTTTTATACGAGGTTACATTTTGTAATGTTAAAAATAATTCTAAGTAAATTAAGAAAAAAATTCTAAAAATTATATTATTTAATTTTATAATTTCATGTTGTTACTTGTTGAACAAAATAAATTAATTTTGAAATTTCATATTTTTATACGAGGTTACATTTTGTAATGTTAAAAATAATTCTAAGTAAATTAAGAAAAAAATTCTAAAAATTATATTATTTAATTTTATAATTTCATGCTGTTACTTGTTGAACAAAATAAATTAATTTTGAAATTTCATATTTTTATACGAGGTTACATTTTGTAATGTTAAAAATAATTCTAAGTAAATTAAGAAAAAAATTCTAAAAATTACCAAAAAAAAAATAATCTACAATCACAAATCACAACATTGTTTAACAAAATGTAATTTCAAAAGTATACAACTTTGAACAACAAGCAACAACATAAAATTTTAAAATTAAATAATATTTCTTAGTAAAATTTAAAACAACATAAATAGGGTCATTAAAACGGGTTAAAGTCGGAGCAGTTCATTTACCCATATAAATTATGCGAGTCGGGCTTCAAAATTAATGATCTATAAAAATGTAAGTAATTTTGAACTGACCAGTTTAATCTGCAAGTTAAACAGCAAACCTGCGAGACTCACAAGCTGCCCGCATAATATATATTTTTAAGTTTCAATTTATTTGTACCTAAAAAAAATTCAATTCAAAAATTTAAAAGTTAATTAAATACTCTTTTTTCTAGCAAAAGTATAAAATGTACGTATTGTACAAGCTAGCAGTGACACAACTCACATACAAACACATTTGTTAAACTTCATAAGCTTATGTTATTTATTTGTTTAAATTCTCCCTTAACCCTTTAAATGAGATTAAAATATTTAATAATAGGTCTATATAATGTAATATTTGATTTGAGATTATTAAATTTAAATTATTTCAAAATTTACAAGTAAACAAAAGTTTCTCGTCCCAACCAGTTTAGGTCCGTAATGCGAGACGAGCCAAGCTAATTAATTTATAACTCATTTAAATGCGAATAATTTTAGTCCGACTCATTTAACAACCTTGCATAATATATATATATATATATATATATATATATATATATATATATATATTGCCCTGGTGGTCGAGAGTCTCAACAAGTATATCAGCTCCTTTTCTTAGCTCGCCGGTGGTGAATTGGGAAATAAAAATTTGTGAATACTAATAGTGATTTATGTGGACAAGTATAGTGAACTATGTTAAATTTTTTATATTTAATAATTTTTGTTGAAATGTGTTTACCAACACAAATATACTATCCAAAAATTAAACAACTAATAATTTTTGGATTAAGAAGTAAGATATACATGTCGATCATCTTATATCTTGTTGAGGGGCCACTAACGTTTTACCACAAACTTGAGCTGGAAAAATACGATGCCATGGAAAGAAGTGCCAAAATCAGGAAACAGAATTAAAAATTACCCACGCAGGCTTTAGCCATAACTAAGGACTAGGATATGTCAATCCTTCAAGAAACATGGTTCCACTATAACACATCGAAAGGATATTCCTATTACTGATCTTATTCAATTGTTGAGGAGAATGAAGAGAGGAAAAGTAAATATATATACATACATATATCACTACGACAGAATAGGGTTTTTAATTCGGCTGTGAAAGCAGTTTCCAATTCGGTTCTAACAACGAATTATGTCCGGGGGTTGTCTTTTCTTCTGACTTTTAACAACGCATAAAAGAAACCGAATTGGAAAATACTTTTCCAATTCGGTCAAAACGCCGGATTGGAAAATATCCAATTGAATTCGTTGTTTTATATAACCGAATTGGAAAATTTACAATTGAATTCGGCTTTTTATATAATCGAATTGGAAACACTGGAGTGGATGCCCAAATCAAATCCGGACGAAAATATTACCGAATTGGAAAACATCCAATTGAATTCGTTGTTTTATATAACCGAATTGGAAAATTGACAATTGAATTCGGATTTTTATATAACCGAATTGGAAAATTTACAATTGAATTCGGCTTTTTATATAACCGAATTGGAAACACTGGAGTGGATGCCCAAATCAAATCCGGACGAAAATAACCGAATTGGAAAACATCCAATTGAATTCGTTGTTTTATATAACCGAATTGGAAAATTGACAATTGAATTCGGATTTTATATAACCGAATTGGAAAATTGTGTTTTTTAATATAAATTCGGGTAACAACGAGATTGAAAAGTACTATACATATCCTATTAACAAAGAATGTCAGTAATCCATTTACATTTTGAGAATCATACACGAATAACCAAAAGCAGGTATACTTAGTTTATAAAGTAAATCATGTACATAATATTAACATTTATAAAGAATGTACGTACAACATGAAAGTATTAATCTGTACATAATAATGTGAACCTAACAACATTTCTAAATGACAGTGTTTATGGACAAAAAGTAGAAAAACATCAATCATACGAGCAGCTCCTCATGCTTATTCTAAATCGACATCTGACTAGATGTAATGTCGCCCATTCAAGTTGTATCTCCTTTATCTCTTCTTACGTATAAGTTGCTGGCATACAGCGAGGCAAGCAAAAAAATATTTAAAGTTGAGATATTTGTACAAGTCAAATACAGAACTACATCAATATAAGTATAAACCTTAAAACTTACTTTCGACTCATTGTTTTCATCTGTTGACTTATGATGTCTTTCATATATTTCAACACATAGAAACCACATGTTTACTATCTTGTCGGGTTGGTGCCTATACATAATATCAAAACTAAATTATTGAAACAAACAGTGGTCCAAATAATGATATCTCTGTTATAAAACACATTATACACAATACCTTGAGAGTGATGATGTTGGACAAATGGCGTCCTTTTTGCCTTGTGATAGTCCTTTTTCTTTTTGTAAGACCTCACGGCTCTTTCAAAAACCAAATGAATACATCAAGGTTATGTTTAACATTAAAAAACCAAGTTACACATGATGGGGTTAGAATAACTTACATTCCAAGTACCTTCTTAATGTCATCTCGTATTGGTTTTCCTATAGGGTCCATCCAATAGCGAGTGCTCTTGGATATCTTAATCACGACAAGCATCCAATGAGACCTAGGAAATACAACATGTAACATATTCGGTACATATATGCAATATTTGTATTAAATTTTTAAATTTTATGAATCTTACCCTCCATTATAAGGTACAAAGACCATGGTCTGTTGGAACCCGCAATAAAACCTCGGATAGGTATTGGCCCCTTGACTTGGGATCCTCTTGGTCTTCAAGAAGTGACACCCTCATTGGGTCGACAAACCCATAACTTGGACATCCAGGAATGCGGTCAATCAAGTCAACCAAGTTACTTGAAATGAAATGAACAAAATTTAGTATGAAATTGACATAATAACTAAAGCAATATTTACATCAAATACAAGGCAATAATTAAAGATAATTGTCCTACCCAGAAGAACCACGTTATAGAACTAAGCGGATATGCATTCCAAATTTATAAAGTCATGCATATCTTACGGTGAGACATATGATCGGGAAGTCTACATCCAACCCAGGAGCTTGTATATTACGTGAGAGTACGTCATCTTTAGCCATTTCATTCGACAGTTGGGTTAAGCGGGCCCAAGTCAGTTATGACTTACGTATCAGTCTTTGAGTTGCTGTAGTCAAAATAATAGGCAACTAATGAGTCTAAAAACCACTAATCCACATATGCGAGAATCTTTAAATTACTTACATCCATGTCGTGAGTGACAAATTTTCGAGGCCAGGCAACAAAAGTCCCCAATGCATCTTTTACCGAGTTCCACATCGTCGTTTGGGCATGGAACTGGTGCATCGAGTTTAATGACCCCATCACGCTGACCTTGACAAATTCCAATGGGAGGGGCTGTTGTGGAGGTCATCCCTTTGCCACCGACATGTCTTAGTACCTTCCGCAACATAATTGTCAGGTTGGCGCCAGCCTAGTAAACAACGCATGTTTGGCTACATAATTTTCCTTAGTTAGATACATAATAATATAATTTTAATTACTTTAAATGCAAAATGAAAGTATGTAAAACAATAAACTTCTATTTACCTTTGAAAAGCCCTCACACCATCCTAAAGAATGGGTTGTATCATCGAGTGGAGTTGCAGGTGGACTTGTTGGAGATGATGATGTTTTTGGTTTTCTAACGTGCCCCCAACGATGATCGGGTCCTCTGCGACATTCTTCCCGGATGTTGTAGGGGTGACATTCGAGTTGATTAAATGGAGGAACTCAGTTCACCCCTTTGTCTCCCATCAAAGCCTTCAAATCTAATTTTGGGATATTGGGGTTTGTTTGGACCGGCATTTCTGCCATGCCGGTATACCCATTAAAATTGTCTCCATTTGTGAGACCTTGTTACAAAGCTGCCTTGTGTTCTTCCATGCGACCGTGTTCCTTTTTCCCAGTCTGACGTTGGATTGGACACTGGCTGCCGTACGTGTCGTCCACTATGTTCGAGAGTGCCCAATGCCTCTGTCGATTATATCGTTATTTCCAATTGGCTTGATCAAACCTAAATTTTGCTTTGTTGCAAGGTCATCCTGCAACCATATATTTATTAGATAGTTTAAACAATGGATTTAACTTGAAATTTTTATAGCTACTTTAAACCATATAAGTTGCACACTTACTATTCGTCTTGCTATTTACGCTTCTTCGGGCTTCTTAAAATCCCCTTTCTTGTCCACTCTTGCTTGTTTCCGCTGTACTCATACCGTTGGATTTTCTCTGTTGTTTGTAACTTCTTTTCTTTGTAATGCATTAAATAAAATATGATTCATATTGAACATATATGGACAATGAATTTAATTATAATAAAATGGAAAATGGCTTACCAAATCTCTCTCCAATTGAGCGTATCCCTTCCTTGAAGTGCGATCTGGAATTTGGTTTTCTGGCTGTGCTATGCACTTCTCCCTAGTTTCTGTTACATTAGGCGAGATGTCAATAAATCACATACTTAATTAACATCATCAAGTCAGTAGCCCAATTTAATTAAATGTACCTACTTTGAATTGATCGGACAAACGTGATTTGACAAACTCATTCCATATGTCCTGTGTGATGAATTTGTATTTTGTTGGGGGGTTAAACATCCGCTCATGATCATCCACATAATAAAAGGCCATATGTAATCCCTCCCTAATTTGGTCTTGAATTGTTTTAACTTATCAGCAGCACTCTTCATCATCATTTTTCGGAATTTCTCTGTCTCGGGTAGTATAAATGAGTTCTATTGCATAAAACAAACAAATGATAAGTTCAATCTGTAATACAATCAATATTAAGATATATTTTTTTAATTCAAAGAATGTTTAAAACTCGAGTAGTAAAGTATCCCAAATTCTATCCTTCAAATATTTGGGAACCTCACCCCATGAGGCCATATTGATAGGAACAATGTCTCTGTCACTATTCCTAAATAAGTCATAAGGTCTTTCCCACTGTCTTCAATAGGAACACCATTGTAATTAGTTTCAACCGGAATTTTTTGACCGGTTGCACGAACCTTAGAGATGCGGTCCAAAACTGTTGGACCCCTAGTTCTCTTCTTTGAAGAAGTTTGCTTACTTGAAGAATCTCCTGTGTCGGATGTATGTTGATAATCCGGATCAGAAGACATCTGTAATAAGCAATACACATTACCAACACATAACAAGCAGACACATTACCAACACATAACAAGCAGACACATTACCAACACATAACAAGCATACACATTACCAACACATAACAAGCATAACAGCACAATCAAGAAGATGCATGCATGACTGTATTCTAGCCTACTGAAAGCAAAAGTAACAATGGTCCACATAAACATTAGAACCTCACCTAATCGTGACAATGCACATTACAAAATCAATATTCAAGGTTGTTACCGTTTGATGAACGTTGTTTGTCCTTTGAAGTATTTGAGGTAAACTATGGTTCAAAAGCACTTGTATAACCTGTCAGAAGACACAGAAACGTAAATCCATGTTTTCGTAGACGTTAAGTCACAAAATTTAACAAGAAATGTTAAATGGAGTGAGAAATAGTTACCCCTTATGTAGCGTTCGACGATGATGAAGATGGAGTCACTTGGAGGTTACAGAAACGACAATGGCTGGATTTTTGGGGTAGGAGCAGCAACTCTTGGCGGATACGCAAAAAACACAGAGAACGCGAGGGAAAGAAAAGTAAAGGTTTCCTACCTTGGGTTCTAGTTTTGAATTACGAATACCTTTTCAATTCGGTTATAGTAAAATCCGAATTCCAACACTTGAATATGAATGGTCCCTAAGACATATAAATCCGGCAACCCAATAACCCGCAATTTGTTTATCTACTTTCCAATCCGAGTTAATATGACCGCGGATTGGAAAACATCAACTTATTAATCCGGCAAATAATAAACCGGATTCTAAAGAAACTTATTACTCCGGCTACTATATAACCGAATTCTAAAGTATGTAAAAAAAAATAATTTTAAAAACATTTATAAAATTAAGTTTTCATTTAATGACTTTCCAATTCGGTCACTAAGTTAGCGGATTTGAAATTATTAACTTATTAATCCGGCTACTATTCAACCGAATTCTAAAATATGTAAAAAAAATAATTTTAAAAACATTTATAAAATTAAGTTTTCATTTAATGACTTTCCAATTCGGTTACTAAGTTAGCGGATTTGAAATTATCAACTTATTAATCCGGCTACAACTCAACCGAATTCTAAAGTATGTAAAAAAAATAAGTTTTAAAACATTTATAAAATTAAGTTTTCATTTAATGACTTTCCAATTCGGTTACTAAGTTAGCTTGATTTGAAATTATCAACTTATTAATCCGGCTACTATTCAACCGAATTCTAAAGTATGTAAAAAAATAATTTTTAAAACATTTATAAAAGTAAGTTTTCATTTAATGACTTTCCAATTCGGTTACTAAGTTAGCGGATTTGAAATTATCAACTTATTAATCGGCTACTATTCAGCGAATTCTAAAGTATGTCAAAAAAATAATTTTTAAAACATTTATAAAAGTAAGTTATCATTTAATGACTTTCCAATTCAGTTACTAAGTTAGCGGATTTGAAATTATCAACTTATTAATCCGCTTACTATTCAACCGAATTCTAAAGTATGTAAAAAAATATTACTAATAAAGAGTGACGTGACATAATCCTGAATTTGTCTCTAATTATAACCCTGCATGTTAAATTGTATTCATAATTATTATTTAATAATTATATCTTTATATTTATTTAATAATTTTTCATAAATTAAAAATAACAATTTCAAAAAACAATTAATGAAATCCCATAACGAGATGACGATGTCGAGTTATGACTCTAATCTTCTAATAATTAAAATTTACTCTAATTTAATTATCTTAATTAATATTTACATTAAATGCACATCACATTTGGATATTATACAATGAAAAACATTAACGAGTGATCACAACAAATAAACGAGTTGGTTTATTTATTACAATGAGAAACATTAACTAATTTAGAATAGTGTTAAACAAAATTAAATTTTCCTTGATTCTTCTATGAGCTGCATCTCCCCATTGCCCAACCAGTTTGGTTCATTGTATGCATCCATCCAATGAACATGGGATTAGTAATTTGGTAAATGTTCCCGAGGTTCCATATCATCTTCCCCGATGGAGTTCCCTTCTGGCATGAATCTTGAATTCCTTGCAAGGACTATTTTTCGAATTTGTATTGCTACCATCATTGACATATAAAATTTGTCTAGCTTGTGTAGCCAAGATAAACGGATCATTCTTAAACCCAATCTTGTTGGAATCAATGAATGTTAACCCTAAATCATCAATTTTCAATCTGTTGGATCAAACCATCTACACTTGAAAACAGGAATTACGAATTTTATGTAATCAAGTTCCCATATCTCTTGAATCATCCCAAAGTATGAGGTCTTGGATAGTATTGGGTTTGCATCCTTCATTGATGACACATGGTATGATTCGACCACTAATGTGACTCCGCAGTTCGACTAATGCGCATGTTGTCTCTGCATAGTATGGAACCTAAAACCATTAATCGGTACCCTTCATAGCTCAATACTCGTGTTTGTGGCATATGACTAAGCCATCTCAAAGTATCATCAATAGATGAACCACATTGAATCTCTTCATCTATATGGTTACTGCAACCATGATGCAAATGATTTAGTATGATAGTTTTGTAAACTTACCTCGGTTCTAAACTTAGAAGGGAATGATTCTTTAATAAATGCAAAGTGTTTTTCCACACTCTTCTTGGATAATAGCCATGTTCCTCAAAACATATAGGTGAGCAATATTAAGATCGTCAGATAGAACAAACAACATCTTGGGTCCAAATAATCCTCTTCCGGTTTCACGAGAAATATTTTTGGGAGCAGAGAGTCCAATGACGTTTGCCTTAGCAACGTACTCGAACAAAACACAACTCGGCTTCTTCCGCAACGTAACACTCTATAATACAAGCCTGGCCTACTTTTGCTCTAACCATGCTCTTCAATGTTCTCATGAAGGCAGTTCAAATGGGTACATCCACCGAAGGAATACTGGACCACATATCTTTACTTCACGTACTAAGTGGACTACCAAGTGCACCATGACATCAAAAAATGATGGAGGAAAATACATTTCCAAACTGCAAAGTGTTTCAACAATATGCATTTGCAAGTCATCAAAGATGGAAGGATCCACAACTTTAGAACATAACTTATTGAAGAAGTAACAAAGTTTGGTTATGGCAATCCCAACTTCTTTTTGTAAATTTCCTCGCAATGCCCTTTGGAAGAATTTGTTGCATTAGCACATGGCAATCATGAGACTTCATGTTTTGCAATTTCAACTCTTGCATATTAACCTTGGACCTTAAATTGGACGAGTATCCTTCAGGCACCTTTAAATCCTTTATGAATTGACAGAAGTTTTGTTTTTCTTTCCTTGACATTGTATAACATGACGGAGGAAGGTACATTCGACTATCCTTTTCAATTGGAGCAAGTGTAGTCCTAATCCCTAACTCCACCATGTCAAGCCTAGATGAGAGAGAATCTTTTGACTTGCCTTTCACATTTAACAACGTGCTAATCAAAGATTCACATACATTCTTCTCTATGTGCATGACATCCAAATTATGTCGAACCATCAGAGATCCCCAATCAGGAAGCTCGTAAAAGATACATTTTCTCTTCTAACACTTCGTCATTGAGTTATTAGAATTCAAAGAATCAAGAAGCTTTAGGATTTGACGGAAACTTTGAGGCTTTGGTGCAGAATCAAAGTCCTGTTGGCCATTAAATGCCTTTCTACGCTTTCTATATGGATGGTTTGATGGTAGCCACTTTCGATGTCCCATGTATGACATTTTCTTCCCATGTCTAAGTCTAAAAGCATTGGTATTATCTCCACAAATTGCACAGCCATAGTACCCTTTGTCACAGCCCCAGAAATATTACCATATGCGGGGTAATCTGACACGGTCCACATCAACGCTGATCTCAATGTGAAGGACTCCTTCCGATAACCATCATAAGCTTCAACGCCATTACTCCATAAAGTCTTCAAATCATCAATTAAAGGGCGTAAGTAAGTATCTATCTTATTTCCTGGTTGTTTTGGACTTGAGATATCAACATAGCGGATGCATGAATCTTCGTTTCATTGTTAGCCACGGAGGAAGGTTATAAATAACTATAATAACGAGGCCAAGAACTGTGTTGAGTGCTACGATTACTAAATGGGTTAATTCCATCGGTGCACAAACCCAATCGGAGATTTCTAGGATCGTAGAAATGCGGATATGTAACGTCGAAACTCCTCCAATGAGGTGCATCGTGGGATGCCGCAACTTGAAATCACACTTCCTACCGTCTCCATCCTTATGCCATGTTAACATCTTTGCATGCTCCTTGTTTAGAAAAAGTCTCTTAAACCTTGGAATGATTGGCAAGTACCAAAATACCTTTGCGGGAATTTTTTTCTTCCTAGACTTTCCTAAACAACGTGATTTCCATCTTGATTTTCCACATTTGGGACAATAGTTGACTTCTTTATCTTGATCATAGTAGATGATGCAATCATTTGGACAGGCATGAAATTTCTCATATTTCAAACCAAGTGATGACATTGTCTTCTTTGCATTGTTCATTGTTGTCGGAAAGAGGTTATCTTCAGGGAGCATATCATGAATTAAAGTAAGAAGGCCACTGAAACTTTTGTTAGACCATCCGTTGGAAGCCTTCAAATTGAATAATCTAATAAGTCTTTGTAATTTTTGTGAATTGTTTACAACCTTCATATAATGGTAATTCGGCCTCATCCATTGTGTCTTCAAATTTTTGAGAATTGTCAACAGCATCAATTTCAACAGCTGTCCTTAATTTGTCAATCATGTCAAAATCTTCATGTACTCCAAATTCGGTTGAATTTGGACATACATTGGATGTCCCCGATGAAGTAGCTTCACCATGCCAAATCCACCTGGTATAAGTCAAGTCGAACCCGTTGAGTACAAGTGATCCACGACTGTTGGATGCTTAAGCGAGTTAGGGATTGCCACAACTTGGCCCGACATGGACATCTTATCATCAATCCATTGAATTCGGGATTGTTTTGTGCGAAATCAAGAAAACGCTCAACACCCATTCCATATGCACCGGACATAAACGATCCATGTGTATCCACGAGCGATCCATGACATAAGATGTTTAATCTAGAAAAAGCGATAATATTATCATACCATCCAAATGAACAAAGCAGTAGTAACGATAGCTAAAAATGGAAATATTTAATAACTTCCGTACCTAACAAAATTAATTGATGAAATGGAAGCTTGGATGCACAAATAATGAAACCTTGATGAAATGGAAGCCTTTGGATGCACAAATAATGAAACCCTAGATAGAACCTTTCCAATCCGGTTATTGAATAAACCGAATTGGTAACTACCCACAACAAATTTGGTTTATAATAAACGAATCGATATAGTGTGAAAAATTACATTTGGACAATAATTTTTATATAAATAAATGATTTATAAATCGGCTATTCTAGTACATAATTTAAACATCGGGAGTTTGTAATCTGGTTACTTGTTCTTAACCGAAAAGTTGCCTGTTATGGTATATCCATGTTTCCAAAAGCACTTTCGAATCCGGAAACATTAAAATAAATTAAAATGTCTTATGTATGAATCCGGTTTCTTGGAACACCGTTTTCGAAAATAACTTATAAATCCGGTTATAGTGAAACGAATTAATGTCTCTTATATATGAATTCGGTCATGATAAGAACCGAATTGGAAAACATGAATGAATTCGATTATAAGAACCGAATTGGAAAAGATTAATGAATTCGGTCAGTATTAGAACCGAATTGGAAAACATGATTTCAATCCGTCAGCCAAATCACCGAATTAAAGTTGCCGAATTTAAAACCCATATTTCTTGTAGTGTATATATATATATATATATAATTTAATTTCAATTCATTATCAGTGTTATCTAATTATATGTTGACACATCATTAAAATAGCTAGACTTTATAAGTAATTGTTATAATAGTCAAACTCTTTTAATGATTTAGCAACACATGATTGAATGATAGTGTAAAGTAACGGTGGATCAAAATTAAACTCATATATATATATATATATATATATATATATAACGAAGCTGAATGTAGGATCCAATCAACAATAACACCATCAGCTTTTATTTTCTGAAACCCAAGACCAAGACCAAGACATATATAGTATAGTTCTATCTTCTATGTCATCTCGACCTGGCCACCACGCTTCTTCTTGGTGGTCCCTGCTTCAACAACATCATATAATGAACTTCCATACTTTGAACTTGAATTGTCAAGCTTATCACCCTGACCCCAGATTGCATAATTAAGCTTCTTCCCCATGAGCAGCCTCATCACCTATCTCCATATCCTCTTCAGACATCCTTAGTGGAACCAGAATTCGAATGAAGAGGCATATCAAACTTGTGCTTATAACATTAACTAAGATAACTAACAAAATCCCGAGCAATTGGATCCCCATTTGCCTTAACCCAGTTTTGGCTATGTTCATTTGGAGGTCATAAAACAAGCCAACGTATTGATTATATACACCATAGAACAAATAGTTCAGCTTTGGCTCGGCAAAGAGCCCTGTGAGGACTCCTCCAAGGGTTCCTTGCAATTGCATGAGTGTGCAAGACTGCCATTGTATCGTCGACCTTCTGCAGCAGCTTTGATCTCTCATGGATTACCATCATAGTGAACCAAGGAATTGAGCCAGAGAAAAACCCCATTATAAGTGCTGCCCATCCTTGTACAACCCCTGAACATGGTATATATGAAGCAACAATTATACTACGAAGCATGCTTTTCACATAACTGAAGTATGTGGTTTTTAATTTATGCTCAGAGATTAGAGTAAAGGTCTTAGATTATATGTCTAATGTACAAAAACTTAATGCTATATATTTATTTGGGTTTAAACAAAGTTTAAATGTGATCAACTATAGTGTAAAACTGTTTACACTATCAATGAACGAGAAAGTCTGGCATCATTATATTAAATAAAGTTTTTCACTTCTAGTAATAGTTTTTAACTCTTTTTTAAATAAGTGACATTACATGATTCAAAATTAAATCCTTAAATAAAATAGCCCAAAACTTAATTCTCTTAATTCTTTGAACTTAAGAAGTTTCTCTTTGCATTTTAATTAAATTACAAACCTGCAGCTGGGGTTGTGCAAACCAAACCAATGACCATGCCTTGAACAGCTCCAATGACAGAAGGTTTCCGGAAAAATATGACATCAAGGATGACCCAAGTAAGCAAGCTGGTAGCAGTGCAAGCATGTGTATTCAAGACAGCCAAGGAAGCATCTATGCTCACTGCATATGGGTCTCCTCCATTGAAGCCTGTCCAACCCATCCATAGCAGCCCTGCCCCAGCTAACACGAGTAGGATGTCATTCGGAGTCAACCTTTTCCCTGTCCGCGTGGACCAACCTGCCAAGTGACACGCATTCATTATTGTATGTTGACTTTGATTACTTGGTACATTAATGGTATTTGTGCCTTCATTGTGTCGTAAGAGATGCACTTGGGTTAATACTAATAGTAAAGGATTTGGATAATGAATTTAAGGTCATAGGTCTAAACCTTCTGTACCGTCATTGCACAAAAAAAGAAAAAGAAAAAAAGAGATGCACTAAAAATTTAAACCTATACAGTCATTCCAAGATCAAATTGGAAAATAACTTTTTCAGGTTGGGATGCAATATACTTTGGTCTAAGCATATCAAAAATAGGGGTGGGGGGTGGGGGGAGGACTCTAATTTAATTTACTTTTTTAAAAGAGATTATTACTTTAAAAATGTTTCTAACAAACGAAGCAAATTAATGGCCCGGTTAAGAAATCCTAACAATTTGAATGAGCATAAAGATCTTCTTGCTTACCCAATATGCAGCTGTGAATCCAGCAACCCCAGAAGACAAATGGATCACATATCCACCCGAGTAATCTATTATCCTTAATTTGGCAAGAAAGCCTTCAGGACTCCATATGGTGAATGCTGTGAAGGTGTAGGAGAATGTGAGCCATAAAGGCACAAACAAAAGCATAGAGTAATATATGGCAGCAAAAACACACTGGAAATACACCATTGTGGCATTTGGGAACATCCCAAGAAAAGCTGGCTTGAAAAGATAACCCTCGTCCAGTGCAATATCAGACTTTCCCCAGAAAGGAAGAAGCCTATCACCAAAAGACATTCTATATCCCCACAAAACCCAACAGAAAAACACACAAGCAAAAGCATATATAGAGCGCCATGAATGCTGAGTTCACTGCCCATTTCTTCTTAACTGCTCCCCCATACAAGATTATGAGCCCTGGAACTCTTTGCATGCCCACCAGTGTGGCAGCTGTGAGCTGCCATGCATTGTCAGCTTTGTTCATGCATTTAGGGCTTGCATCGCTAGGCAAAAGGTTGGAGGGAAGTGGAACGCTCACGTTAACCATTTTTCCCTCTCTTTTAGAATGAATCAAAGTTTAAGACTAACTATGCTGGAGTGGTGCATCATGCTGCATGCTCATTAGATGGGACATTATATAAATTTGGAGGACTTTTTTTTTATTCTCACGACTAGCTGTACTCAGTGTTCTTTGCCATAGGCTACGTCGCTCCTAATATTATTGTTTAAACCTAGGTGGGTATTACTAGTATTTTTGTTAACGGTATCTCTGAAGCTCATTTGTGTCTTGTTTACTGTCTAGCATGTCTACCAATCTCAAGAAGGCTAGCTAGCTATACTAACATGTAGATAATTTTCTTTATGCTAAAATTGTATATGTTGATTCTGATCATATGAATATATGCATGTACCATTTAGTTACGCTATGGTTTTTTTTTAATCATAACGAATGTCCTGTTCTTATGTATGTAACTTAATGGTGAACTCCAACTTGCAGGAAGTAAAATCCCATGGAACGTTGCATGGGGCAGCTGGCATACGCATCCACCATTGTTCTAGCTCTTTCCAATTTCAGCCGTTGGATTTTATTAGTCAAGCTGTATTGAATTTGAACCTCTTAACTTTACTTCTTGTCTTGACGTATAAGTTTTTGATGTGGCACTAGCAGCAGCCAGCAGCACTTCCTTTCCATCATGTCTTTCTTATTGATCTCAGTATATAGAAACTATTTAGAACTGGATGATTGGAATTTGGTGGCTACAGATGTTAATTTTAGCATAGCTCTTACTTTTGATTCAAAAAAGATATAATTTTGTTAGTTTTGATTGGCTTTAATTGTTAAAACCCAACCGATTAACTTCAGCCCTTTTTTTTTTGCCACAATTTAGTCTTTGTGAAGAAAGGAAAACCTGAAAAAAATGTGATACAAATCTTGATAGGATTTAAGAAAATACTATAATGTATTTGACATTTAGTCAACCTAATTAAGTTTTAATTAATAAACGCCCAAATTATCCCAATCATATTAATTTAAAAGTTTCAACCAGAGATTCATTTAAAAGACATTAGCGAATTGTATTCTGTTGTATTCTACGTACTTGACTGAGCAGACAAGAAATTGAAACCAAATCAAACATATTGAACCTGATGCGAGAATAAGGGTTAAGGAAGAGTTGAAGGAACGAAGGTAAAATGAAACAAGATGAGTAGGTCTCACTTCAGCAGGTAAAATAAGCTTCTGCTTTAGCAGGAAGAATATTTGAATATTAATGTTATTAGTCTTATTATTAGTGTGTTTGAACTTGTACTAGAAGTACTAATACTTAACATAATTACTAGTATAAATAGGAATATTAGGTTAAAGTATTGTATCACATTAAAAGTTATCAATCATATATTCAGTTTATTATTGTTAGCCGTCTTTCTTTTCCACCTTTTCTACCCCTGTAATTTCAACACTAATCATGATTCTTCAAGCAGATGATTAAATCACAAGTGAATGAACTGCATTTTTATATAACATCCTGAGTTTTCAAGGTAAAAAAATATGGAATTGAAGATAAACTAAATATATAAAGAATAATTCATGCATGCACTGTAAAATTAGATATAACAGGCATGCTCTAAAATAATATTATTATCAACCAAATGGCACAATCGTAGCTACTAAAGCAATATGAATTAAGTCACGTGATACAGATAAATTACAACATTATTATTTGTTGGCAGAACATTAAAAGAGTATAAAATAGAAGATTAATTAAGCACGGGCAAAACTTAAGCATGAAGTCAGGATGTCCGGCACCTCACAAAACGAAGAATCAATCTAGCAGCAGAAACATATTTCAATACAACAGGAGATTTAAACCAGAAATGCACGATATTTCTGGCCAGGAAATAAATAAACTAATAGTAGACACATGAATTATACATGTGCCTTCTGCAGCATGGCTTGGTTTATAGGGTGTTCAATGCCCCCTACTGCTGCGACCTCTCCCTCGACCCCCTCTGCCGCCACGGTCACCTCTCCCTCGACTCCCTCTGCCACCGCGGTCACCTCTCCCTCGACCCCCTCTGCCACCACGGCCACCTCCACCCCTTCCACCAAATTGACGATCACCTCCACCCCTTCCGCCAAATTGACGATCACCTCTACCCCTTCCACCAAATTGACGACCAACTTCACCCCTTCCGCCAAATTGACGACCACCTCCACTCCTTCCACCAAATTGACGACCACCACCTCTGCTGCCACCTCTACCCTGATTATCACCTCGAGGCTTTGCTTCATCAACTGACAAGGGATAACCTCCAAGCTCAGTTTCATCGAGTTCTAGAGCTTTCTTCAAGCTTTCAACATCCTTGAAGTCCAAGTAAGCAAACCTGTAATTTTTGCAATATTTGAGATTGGAATACAGTACGTACTCATTCTTGCACACATTATATTTGAGAGTTTTCCTGCCTTCTACAGTCACTTATCAATCAAGGCGTACACATACGCTGATATATTTAGAGGCTCAATAGGAGAAACTTAACCAGAAGGGGGATGCGATTAATGGAGATTTATAGGTAATAGCCTTCAAGCCCCTCTGGCCTGATCTCCTGCCCAAAGAGGAGTTCAATGGTCTGGGTGCAAAATCAGAGAGAGACAGACACACACACACACGCAGAGAGGCACACACAGAAAAAGGGTATTCAACAAAGGAAGAGCTAATTCTTGCTGTATAAACAAGGTAGATACAAAAGGAGATAATAATGAAAACAGAAAAAACATTAAACCCCATATTATCCATGTGGAGATTGCTAAAACATTTTCTCCAGATGACAACATCCAAAAGGCATGAAATCTGACCCATCCCAGACCCAACAATGGTGGGAGCCTCATGCATTGGGCCGCCCTTTTTATCTTCCAAAAGGCATAAACAGAAGAGTTGGGTGAAATAAGTGAATTTATCCAGTTGAGGCACGATTGATTGAGAAAAAATGATTCCATCCACAGAGTCTATTTACACTAACAAGTAAGCAAGTAAACCCCTTCCTGTAATAGTATTGATGAATTCATTCTAGTGAGTTGTGGTTGGTTGTTGACCAATGGAGAGCATGGGAAAAAGGCTATTCAGCGCACCCCCTATTTAGATATAAATAAAGGACAAAGTGTTACAGCTACTGTGTTGAATATAACCACTAGGGAAAGCTTGGGATATAAATAATGGAAAGCATGGGAATAAGTGTTTCTCCTGGACAATGAGAAGTTCAATGTTCTGGATGCAAAGTCAGAGAGAGTGTTCAACAAAGGAAGAGCTAATTCTTGCTGTATAACAACGTATATAGAAAAGGGGGAAAATAATGATAAGAATAAAAAGAAAATAAATAAAATGGCATTAAAAAGCGGGGGGAAAAAGGATTATGCCTTAGCTAGTGAGGGAATGAAATCCAAGCAGAAATGAGTCCATATCTGGCATAAACTACAGAAGTCAATCTGAATTTTGGTGCTGCCGGTAGAGTCTGGTATCTTTCATGAATTCGCCCCACCTCCCTACTTTGGAGAGGTGTGTTTAGGGGAGAAGACAATCTTTCATAGGTTCAAAACCAACAAATTAGAAAAAGATGAATACAAAATACAAATGTAGAAATAATTTAGAAGTAAATAACAGCAAATTCCACACTCAATAGATGAAATATAGTGAGATGCATAAATTGCAAGGAATTCAGTTAAAAGATAATAGAGGAAATGGCACCAAAAAATTGAAGCTTTAGTTAAAATATCCAAAGATTACTGAATGACTGTAAATGCTACAGGTTTTGAACACTTTCAGGTAAAGTTCAGTACTTCATCTGAGCAGCTTACAGTCATCTGAACTCTTAATTTTAAAACCACCAAGGATCCGTTCTGTTCCATTTTACAATGTCACAGACTACAGAAATACCTTTTTGAAAATGCACAGGAACAATATTTACAAGAGTCAGATTGACAAAATCAAATTTCACAGTGACATGCTGATATAGTGCAATCCTGACAATCATTTTAACAAGCCCATCCAAAGTAAAGTGAGATGGATATGAAAAGGCTCACAGGTAAATTGCAGTGGCAAGTCGAAATACTCAATAGTACATTATAACCTAACATACAGCAGAACAACAAGAAACATACCCCTTAACAGCACCAGAATCATAATCTGTAGGTATTGATATCCTAGTAATCTCTCCACAAGAACTGAAATGCTCTTCCAGGCTAGTTTGTATCTGAAAGAACAAAGTTGGCATTATTCACAGCTAACAACACAGATTAAACCATGCAAATATGCAATTGAGAGAGAGATTCATGCAATGTTGTGCAGGAAATGATGCAACAATCAATATGATAGAGAGAAAATTACCTCCTCTTCCGCTAGGGAACTATCAAAACCCTTTACAAATACTGTTTGAGACTGAACTCTTCCACCCTTCTGGATTGAGTTGCTCAAGTTGCTAAAATTATTAACAAGGAAACAGAAGAGGGAAGATGTGGGGGTGAGGCAAGACGTTGAAATGAATCAATAGAAGAGATTAAATAAAAAGAGTATATACAGTAATTACCTGTTATTTGGGGTATATTCACCCTTCTTTTCCTCAGCCATACTGACTTTGACAGGACGTTTCAACAATTCTTTATTGTCCAACTCAAGGGCCTATGATAACAAAAGCAAATTGATTCTCAGCTCAATACTTCTTTGCACAGAACAAAGATTCAACAAACATAGGGACAGATGATGCAAGAGGCATAGCAACGCAAGCACTATATATAAAAGAAAACCTACTATTGACAAAGTAGGACAGACATATCAATGTCAACCCTCCATCACTTAAAACCACTAATTGTTATGCAAAGACATGGGGTCAAATGATTCACGTAGCCGGCAGCATCTAGTGCGATACGACTTGATGGTTGTTGTATTATGCAGAGATATAGAGGATAGCTTTATGATAAATGAACTGGATAACAAGCAGAATAAAAGTTCCAACCCATGAACTAGTTAAAACAACATATCTTTGCATGATTTAAAAAGTTAACATGAAGTTATTTGACAACACTAGTTAATTTCCAAAGTCAGTAAGGTACACATTATTAAAATGCATTATATAATATTAGAGTTTAATTTTAATGCACCGTCAGTGTAAAGTTTCTTTATACTTTCATCCAATTATGTGTTGCCAAATCATTAAAAGAGTTTGACTATCACAACAACCACCTAGAAAGTCTAACTCTTTTAATGATGTGTCAGCACATAATTAGATGACAATGTAAAGAAACTTTACACTAACAGTGAATTGAAATTAAATTCATAATATTAATACAAACAACAAAAATGTTTGTAAGTCATGTGAAAGAAAGTCTTTGAATAAGATCATGGAAATCATACAACTTGGATCTTCACTACTAGAGGTACAATACATTCGTACAAAGCTGATTAGGTGGAACTTCCTCTTTTCCATTGCATAGTCATGCGCCTCCCCCATCCACAATACCATGATATTGCCACATTAACAGGATATATATGTACATTTATGACACCAATCCAACATTAGATTCCAAAAATAAGGCTATTTTCTTCTTGAAGACAACCATGACCTGATACCATCTCCATCAAAATTGCAGGTTGTAGCAATATCAACAATAATAAAGCCTCAACCACAGCCAAATATAGGATAGCAATTTGCTTCAGAAATCATATGGAGTCAATAAATTCCAATGAAAATACTAGGAATGAGAAAAATATTTCAATAAAATTAAATTGTTAAAATTTTACACTAAGTTTAGCTGAAAAGTATATGGCATTGTTGCTTCCATAGGTATGACTATGTTTGAAATGCTTTTAAGAAGTTCTAAAATGATTTGCACAGACTACACAAGGATACAAAAGCTTACTTTTTGTGCTGCTTCTGCTGTCGCAAACTCAACATATCCAAGGCCTCTAAACCTCCCTTTCTTATCTGTATGGAGACGGACATCAACAACTTCTCCACAATCTTTGAAAAAAATTTCCCTGAAAATATTGAAATGAGAAAAATAATACAGAAAATAATTGACAAGCACCTGCATGAGAAATAATACATACATATCAGCCCGTTCCACACTGAATGACAAGTTTCTAACATATATTGTCTTTAATGCGACATTTTGTTCTTTCGGAGTAGCTGGGGTTTTAGGCTGCAAAATTTTAGAAATAACATATCATATCACTGATTTGATAAGTTACATTGCAAGAAGAGAGGATATCAGTCAATTACAGCTTTCTTTCCAGTTGAGGCAGCATCAACCATCTCCACATCCTTAACCTGTTTCACATAAGTCAATTATATAGTCCAAGAAGTCACAAAACAAAATGAAACTTTTCAGCAGCAATAGGCAAATTCAGAGTGAAATGCTTACACTTTTCTGAGGAGTTTTGGAGGGTTTTTCCTCAATTTCTTCCTCACTATCCTCTGAACCCGCTAAACTATCGCTGCTTTCTTTCAAATCTTCCACAGGCTGTTGTGAAAATAAAGCTAAGATAGTAAAAACTCAGCAAATAAACAATGATATGCAAAATGCCAAGGTTCTCACTTGTTTACTCACTTCATCCTCATCGGAATCATCATCTGAGGATTCAGAAGAACTGCTAGTTGGCTTGCCTTTCTTCTCCCGTGTACTTAGAGTGCCATTTTTAGCAGGTTGCTTTTTTGTAGGAACAGCAACTTTTGCTGCAGGTTTCTGACCCAAAATGAAAAATAAAACATAAGAAGAGGCAATAAAATAACAGAACAAGAATTCATTATACTGCCATGAAATTTCAACTTTTATTATGCATAAAAGCTTGAATAGTCATGTCATATACAATCATCTCAGCTTATTTCCTGCTTATTCTTTTGCACCTTTTCTTCCTTCTTTTGCTTCTGCTTCTTTGCACTCACTTGCTTCTCAAGTTCATCCTCAGCCTCCCTCTTGCCTATATCAAAATCAAAAATATCAAAACATACCCAAAACAAGTTACTACAAAAAAATAAACTAAAATAGAAAATTAAAATAAAATTAAATTATATTATCAGAAACCAAAATATGTTACTTTAACCCAACCAAATCAGTAAGTCAGTAATGTTTTAAAAAGAAAAACCCCAATTGACATATAAATTTATAAAAAAAAAATAAAAAAATAAAAAACAATTTTGAACACCCAATTGAACAGAGAAAAAAAAAATGTCAATCTACAAAACCAACTAACAGTGACAATGGAAAGCAGATGAAATTTCGATACCCTTTATGGGAGACTTGGAAGGTGTAACCGCAGCCATAGCAGCTTCAACCTAAAAGACAAAGAAAACAATGAGCAGACAAGTTTAGTCACAGCATTTCAGACATTTCCATCAGTGAAACGCTCAAAATGAGAAACAATTCATATGAAATTGGAAATTTTCGGTGAAACCCATACTTTAGGGGCTGATTTCTTGCTTGACTTGCCCATCTTATCTTAGAGAGAGAGAAATAGGAGAAACAAGAGAGGGATTGAAGAAAATGGAAAGGAAGTATCTGCAAAACCCTACGTAACAGGGTTTTTATTAGGGTTTTATTAGGGTTTTGGCCTTCAGCATCGCGCGCCAATGCTAAACGGTGCGTTTTTCTTTGTTGAATTGAGGGCACAGTTTTTTTCTAGGTCTGCCCTCAAACGAGTCAGCTTACCACGAGTCGTGAGTTAAATAGGTTAAATTAAAATTACTTGTATTTAATTAGATTATAAAATAATTAATTTGACTCACCTTACATTAATTTGTAAGTCAAAACAAGTGGTCCATTTAATACTTTTTAAAAAAATAAAATTAAGCAACTAAAATTTATAAGTTAATGTATAAATCTCAAATTTTAATAAACAAGTCACAAATCAATAATAACATGGATAAAATATAAGGAATTCCTTTCAACTATTGACAAACTTTAAAAAACTTTCTATGTTTTTAAACTCATCAACGCAATTTCTCAAACTAATAAAACAGTGTATAATAATCATTTTGTTAACCTTCCATTTAAATCACTAACAGGAAAGTAGTCATGTGACTATTCGTGTTGATTTTGTCACTAATCTCACAGTAAATCATTAATATTTATTCATCAAATTATCTCTAAGCCTCTATTTTTAGGTACTCATTAACCACATGCAACTGTTTGAGTGATTCTTGAAAATTTCAAAGATTAATTCTTGAACTTGATATCCTCATTTTGATAAATGAATTTTTAGGTTACCAATTAATTGTGTAAGGGAGCAAAAGTACCGATAAGAGGCATCGATTTGAGGGTATAACATTGGGTAAGTAAACAATATTTTCTACTGATATATTAAACCCTAACTTTTCAGTTGGTTTAATTTGGAGAAAATATGATTCAAGATTGAACAAGAATGATTTGAGATAAGATTAATGAAAAAACTAACTATTATTAAGTGGACTCAATAATTCAAGGGGGTGAATTGAGTTTCAAAAACTTTCTTAAAAACTTTTTTTAGATGCTTCACTTATGCTAATTATATTGAATCAATAATCTCAAGACAGATATGAACTAGTATAAATAAGAACATCACACAAGTTTAATCTTAGCAAAGAGTTTATCAAGAATGGAAGCACTAAATATATTAATATATAAATGCAAAGCTTGAATAATAAAAGTGTAGTAAAAAGAGAGTGCAAATAAGATTTATACTGGTTCGATAACTTCGTGTGATCTAAATCCAATCCATAAGATCGTCCATCCGAGATTTTCACTATACTTCAAGCTTGTAACTTGGGTGCTTGAAAAACCCTTACAAAAACAAAACACTCTTCACTAGTTGAAGATCCTTCACCCTCTTTGTGCCAAAGTCTCACTCAATTTCAATAAGGGATACCTATCATTAGATTCTCACAAGAATAAAAGGTTGTTTGAAGTGTTTGATACTCTCAAAAGAGCAGATATACAACTTAAAGAATGATTGGTAAAAAGATAATAATACTTAAAACTTAATAACAAAGTTTGTAAGATTGTAAGGAGTTAAATGCTCACAATAAATGATTTCAAAAGTGTTTCTTAAGCTATAAAGTAATTTAAAAAAGTTTAAGAGTTTAAGCAGTAAGTAACTTTTTACTCTTACAAAGAACCTAAGTCAAAAGAAAATCTTCGAGGAAGCTTGAACTTGTTATTCATTATAAGTAACTTCTTGTTATCATCAAAAATTTTTAAGTATAGTGATTTCACACTAACATGTGCAGTGATGTGACTACTTTTTTTTTATAGTGATTTGAGTGAAAGATTAACATATTGGTTATTATAAACTCATGTTAGTGAGTTTAAAAACACATGAGATTTTTTAAACTTAACACATAATTGAAAGAGTTCCTTACATTTTAGCTTAATAACATAAGTCACAAAACAAGTTCCAAAATTTAATAAATAAAAAAGTATGTGGCCACAGGAAATGCTTATACAAATAAGCCTTTAAACTTTTAAGTGTTAATACTTATTTTAGTTCTCTAAAGATATAAGTAACATCAATTTAGTTCTCTAATAATTTTTGACATAAAACTGATCATTTTAAAGGACAAATTTGATGTAAAATATATCATTGAATGACTAATTTAATGTCAAAAAATGACATTAAAAGATCAATTTAATATAAAAAAATTAACATTAAAGATTCATTTTGATACATTTATCATTAAATGACCTAACTAATGATACTTATATCTTTAAAAGACTAAAATAAATATTTATTCAACTTTTAATTTTTTTTTTGGGTACATCTCAACTTTTGATTTTAAGTGGGCTTTCCTGCGGCCATCTTACTAAAAGGTAAAAGCCCCCACGTGGAGAGTGCAGTGCACGTGCAATTGAACTCAGCATGTTTACAGAACAAAACCTCACAACATGTTTGCATTTTTGTTTTTGGGTGAAAAACATGTTTGCATTTGGACACTCACAAAGCCTCCAACAGTCCAACCACTCCAAGTGCTGCTTCACACAACAACTCAGCATCGTTCTCATCGACCCAATAAAGGCTTTTTGCCAACAGGGTCCTGAAACTGATAAGAACGAACGAGGACACACCCACCTTTGAAAACCCACTTCCTTCTTTTACATTTCTACTCATAAAGTCCTCATTTTTCTTCCCACATTGGTGCTTCTAGGACTCAAAAGGTAATACCCTTTTTTCTCTGCTGCCATTCATGTCTTGTGGCTGTTCAATTACTGGATTTTCATGTGGACTTGTTTGAGGGTTTTAGTCAGAATTGAATATTTGATCAGTCTTGCACAAGAATGTTGCTGGGTTTGTCTTTGATCCATAGAATATGAGCTGTTTCTGTTATCTTATGAATTTGCAGTACATTTGCTGCATTGTGCAACGAACCAAGCTTTGTTGGTATTACTTTTCAGTAGCCATAGAGTGATTTTGTGTTCATTGGGCAGGTTTTAAAGAGTAAATTTTGAAATAATTCAACAAGTTGATTGAAAGTTGAAACCTTTTGATATCATTTTTGGCAAATTGATCATTACTTGTTTTGAACTCTTGGGTGCTAGCTAAGTTCTTTTAATGTCCCATTGAAGCTACTGATATCCTGTGCTTCAGAATGGTTGGTTCTTTTGTCTCAGATGACATTAGTTGGTTGCACTAGTTCAACTATTTTTCTCGTTCAAAAATAACAAGGAAATTTTTAGCAGGGATTTGTTTAATTTAGGGAAGTAAGGTGGACTGATGAGTCAGTTGAAGTTTTGTATGTTTCTTCTTTATGACTTCCAGAATTTAGGACAAATCTACCATCTAAGACATAAACTTAGGATTTCTTTATGTTATAATTTTAGTTAAAAACTTCTTGCTGAAAAATTTGAACTTTACAATGAATTTGTTAAATTGAATAACCACTTGGGTATCATCAATTGTCTAAGATTTTATCAAGCTGTTGTTAACTGATATTTCCTGTTTCTCTTTTCTTTCTTCCTTGCTTAAGTATCAAACTCGGAAAGATGAAAAATCAATAAAAAAATTTCTGTAGTAATTTTTAAGGTATTGATGCTGGTTTTCTTATGTAGATTTACCGTCTCTGCTGTCATACTACACTAATTGAAGATGGCGACAACAGCATTTTCTGGCATGCAAATTGCGATGTCAAGACCATGCATTTCTTCATCACAAAGGTTTGAAGATGCTGGCCCTGTGATTCTTGGTGGAAAGTCCAAGGTGGGATCATGGAATAAACTTGCGAGTGCATGCCATGTTGCATCAGTGCAACCTTTCCAACGGGGCTTCACCTTGTCGTCCATAAAATTTGACAAAATCATTACAAAGGCGATGGCTGAGTCTAGTGAAAACAAGCCAGTCACAGGATTGCCAATTGATTTGAAAGGTTACTTTTTTCTGAAACTCCTTGTGAATATTTTGTTTTTATTTAAATATGTCTCGATAATGTCCAACTATTGTTCCAAAGAAGTGTTATATTGTGACAACGTAACCTTCTCTTTCCCCTATCAACTACTTTAATTATTCCAAAGTATATTGTGCTGAGAATTGGTGTATAAGTCAGCATACAGAATAAAACATGTATCCTCTCAGCCTCTTAAGAACTTGTACTTGCTTGACTGTATAAACTATTGAAAGGTGACTTTTGCAACTGAGGCCCCGTGTGTATAACATTACAACATATGTGTAGCAACCTAATGTCTAGATTTATCTTTTTTATTTATTTTTTATGAATTCTGTAAAACTAAGTATGTTTTCTTTAATATTAACTGCCTCAAATTTTTTGATCTTCTTGTCATAGATTTTGCTGTCATAGGTTATGAGGACAAGTAGTGTTCTACTGAAAGTAGTGTTATGTGTAGGTAAAAGGGCTTTTATTGCTGGTGTGGCTGATGACAATGGTTATGGTTGGGCAATTGCGAAATCTCTTGCTGCAGCAGGAGCTGAAATTCTTGTTGGCACGTGGGTACCTGTAAGTTCTTTATTATTATTATTATTTTGATAAAAATGGGTACCTGTCAATATGTGAATTTGTGAGGTTTTCTGTAGGCAAACTTTTGGATTTTCCCTCAATTTTTTCAGTCCTTGTTTAATGATGCAATTACTAACTGTGAACCTTGTCTTTAGGCTCTGAATATTTTTGAGTCCAGTCTACGGCGTGGAAAATTTGATGAATCACGCGTGTATGATGTTTAGTACTGCTATTGATTTTGTTTATTAGGTTATGTGAAATGGATGTACTCTGCTGATAAGAAAACTTCATTTCCAGATTACCAGATGGTTCATTGATGGAGATTACTAAAGTTTATCCCTTGGATGCAGTTTTTGACAATCCCGAGGATGTACCAGAAGATGTAAGGGGGAAATAATAGTTTTATTACAAAGATGCAAATTACATATATATCATCTTTCATATTCTCATACTCAATTCTTCTTTTTTTTTAAAAAAAATTAAAATTGTATAGGTAAAAGCAAACAAGCGTTATGCTGGATCGGCTAATTGGACAGTTGAGGTATATTCACTTGTTTTTGTATGGTTAAAATGCTCTTGTGGTTGCCTGCTTGGACACAAGCCTATACTTTTCTTACAAAGCTGGAAGTTACTAGAAGTTTTTCGGGCCGGGGGGGAGATGAAAAATTGCAATTGGACCCTCTTCTGCTAAAGATTGATTTCAACAAACTAGTGTAGCCTTTATATTAGTGGGACCAAGGAACCAATCTGATATTACATGCTCTATTTAAAAATCAAGAATCACGTGAGACAGAAGCCCTAAAACTCACTCACTGAAGAAAAGCAATTTTCTCCTGCATTTTCATTTCTGCGGAAAAAAACTGAATGAAAAATTTATTTATACTTATTCCTTTTACTTACTTATTTTAGTTGTCTTGGTTCTTTTCCTTGCTTGAATGTAAATGTAAGTGATTTTCTTTGGGAAATCAATGCTAAAGTTTAGCAGGGTTGATAAAAGATTAAGGTTTTCTAATTTATTTATTCATTTATTTTTTTAACCATGTTGGGCTTTGTAGATGAATAACAGTTATGGCAATTCCTTAGATGCGAGAGTTGTCCCTTTAGTTTTGAATAAGACTTATTTTCAGCCCTTTAATTACTCATCTTATTTCTTACATTTTTAATTTTTGTATTATTAAATCTCTCTAAGATGGAGATATTTTTATTCTTCTTTACTTTTTTTGCCTGACCAAGCCTGAAGCTCTTTTAACTTCATTTTTGCATGGATTTTGGCTATACATATAAATATATTTCATTAAATTAATTAATATTGTACAGAATTTTGTTTGTACATTAATTTTACATGCTCGAGTAGCAGATGAATTGTTTCTAGTGGATGCTTTTTCATTTGGGTGGTTAAGCATAAGGTACTTTCTCTCTAGGCGTAGAAGAACCTAAGCACTCTAACGAAGTATTAAGCTAAGTAGTGTTTACTATGTGAACTGTGTTTCACACTCTTCTGCCTGACTGGATAGGACTAGCTTTATTATGTCTTATGTTCATTGTTTCACTTTGCAGGAAGTTGCTGAATCTGTTAAGAAAGACTTTGGCAGCATAGACATCCTTGTGCACTCACTTGCCAATGGACCAGAGGTGTGGTAAATACAGTAATAAAGTTTCTTTATGCCTTTTGTCTCTGGCTTTAACAAGCAGTTAACTCTGTTATAGGTGATCAAACCATTGTTGGAGACATCTCGGAAAGGATATCTTGCTGCATTATCTGCATCTAGTTACTCCTATGTTTCTTTACTCAAGCATTTTCTTCCAATCATTAACCCAGGCACGTACCTTATCTTACTGGGCTTCCATTATATTGCTTGCTTTTTTGCTTTGTCATTTTCTCTTACTTTTCTGATTTGTTTGTAGGTGGATCTTCAATCTCTCTAACATACATTGCTTCAGAGAGGATAATTCCTGGGTGCGTTGGTTATTCCTTAAAAAGTCCTTATAATTCTAAATTTCATAACTTTAGATTCCCAATATTCTTGAACTAAATGATATGCAGATATGGTGGTGGCATGAGTTCTGCCAAAGCTGCACTAGAAAGTGATACACGAGTAAGCTTTCAATTTTTCCCCAAAATCACACTATCTCACGAGACTTACATATATGTGCTTCATTTTTTGTTGTTTTTTTTCTCCTTGGCATTGGATGTTTAAAAATTATGTCATATTTTGTTCTTTTTCAGGTGCTTGCTTTTGAAGTGGGTAGAAAGCGCAAAATTAGAGTCAATACTATATCTGCTGGTACTGGTGGCTTCTCTTTTTTTTTTTTTTTTGTGTGTAATTTAGTTAACATTTGCCTGATTTCCTCTTCTCTGTTTATGGGCCCTCATTTGCTATAACTTAACCTAGAACACATGATGGCAAGGGCAAATGGTGTGTCATGCTTTCTATATGACATTTTACATTAGAAGGGCTACTCCAAAGAATTTGATCTTTTATCCCATAGATGTGCAAGGTTCTATCAAATGCTCTATCCCATAGAGTTTAGTTCTTATAAACATGTTGACTCAACCAACTTTTGCCTTTAGGTCCACTAAGAAGTCGTGCTGCAAAAGCAATTGGATTCATTGATATGATGATTGATTATTCATTAGCCAATGCTCCTCTACAGAAAGAACTATCAGCAGGTAAATTTTCCCTCAAAATTCTTCCTTGTAATGTACCATTTCCATTTTTTTATCTTTGATTATTTATACAACTGACTTAAAATTTCATGTAACAGAGGAGGTGGGCAACACAGCAGCCTTCTTAGCATCACCTTTGGCATCTGCCATCACTGGTGCTGTTGTCTATGTCGACAATGGTCTGAATGCTATGGGTGTTGGAGTTGACAGTCCAATATTTAAAGACCTTGACATTCCCAAGGACCAGCATTAAGTGTCAGATACCTGCACTTGAAGTGTCACCTGAATTAGCATTGCAATGATGTTGGTTTTCCGTCACTACCTCCCATCCTCAAATTCTGCAACCTCCTCCCTTCTTCCCAACCAAGAAAATGTGGCCTCCACTTTGAGTATTTGCTTTGCTTTTTCTAGGCTATGATCATAGTTTTTTCCCTGGTGAATTTAGAACTTTTTATCTGTAATGTGCTCAGAAATACAGGTCATACGAGTAAGAATCTAAGAATGTTTACATCGATCTAATCTCTAATTGGAGTATAAATTGAACAAGGTGTAGCCCAGTTGGCAAACTGAGCCTATTCATGTAGGCGGACTTTACCTGTAGTGTAAGGGTTCGAATCTAGAATCACTTTGTGGCTAGGACAAAACCAACGTCCGAGCCGGGATTAGTCCCATGGGGACCCCTCATGGTCTTACAAAAAATTTGGAGTATAAATGGATAGCAAAAAGATATTTTGTTTAAATGGAGCTATCTTTTTAATATATGTACAAATGTATAAAATTTGCACCCTTGGATAGAATTGCCACAAGAATGAAAATCCACATTTTACTTTTGTATTATCGTCATTGTTAACAAGAATTAAGTGAATAGAGCTATTAGCCTTTGGTCTCCTAAGATAAATTGTTTGGCTTTGCCCCTTAAGTTAGTAATTATTATATTATATTAACTAATATAATGTCCCAATTTATTAATCGATCTCGAAGGAAATGTACCAAATGATAAAATAATTTAACCAAATATAAAAATATAATTAACCATTACTACTTGATCGTCGTGCTTCCCTAGTTATCTCTATCTGTTTACCATGCAAAGTATGCACCACATCATGGTTCGTTAGTTATAACTTTTCACTTGAATGATGGGGGATGCTGAATACAGACGGGCAGTGTAATAGTACTGTAGTGCTACGGGGTGTTATGGGTAACCTCGTGGAATCTGTTGAGGAATTGGGGAATGGGCACCTATTTTATAAGCTGAGTTATAAGTAGCTTTATTGATTAAAATAAGGTTAAAAGCGGTACGTTGAGATTAGTTCTTGGTTATGTGGCAAGGGGGGGTCGGTATACTCTATAATTGAACTATAGATGTAGTTAGAGAGATAGAGACAGAGAATTATAAAAATTATAAGACTCGCATCTTGTGTCTATTTATCTAACTACAATCCAAATCTGTGGCTAAGTGTGAGGCATGTCATAAGACTACCAAAACACACTTCATCTTCAGATGACCAAAGCACACTTCATCTTTTTGGTTTTGGCAGTGTTGAGTATAATGCCTTTTTTTATCAGGAAAGTACTTGTATTTCTTTTGTATTATAATTTGCTAAAGGGGGTAAATCACTACACTGTTCTGAGAAATTAAGCATTGAAGCAATTGTTTAGGTATGTGAGTTTGAAGATTTTTTCATAAATGACCATTTTATATGTTGAATGTAGAATATAATTTTATATTTTAATATGTCTATTTTTTATAGGAAAAACAAGGAAGTTTGTTTGAGAAACTGATATTACAATTATCAAGTGTGGTAGTAAGGTATAGATTGAGAAATTGTTATGGCAATCATTAAGTGACATGAGTTGGACTGCCAAATTACATCTATGCAAAAGAGAAAAAGAAAAATGCCTTTTGTGGCCTCTCTTTGGATATCAAATATACTTTGGACTTCCACTCCTCTACCAAAATAATCAGTGGAAGCTCTGAATCGAGATTTTTGCCTGGGGCCCGCCTTGAACATAAACAAATATACACTCTGAGCCAGGATTCAAGACCTTGAGCCATTGGGGTAGTTCATACGTGTTCTTCTCTTTTGTTGGAGAGAGACCCCAGAGAGAGCCTGAGAGATTCTCAATCACCAACTTAAGATCTGAGATTGGCTTCAGGGAAGTGTTCTTGACTATCACCTTGTGACGGTAATAAGTTGTTGGGCCAACAGTCCATGAGCTAGTAATTGAGTGAAGGAATTCAACTGGGGCCCCTGCAACAGAACCTAACCATTCTTCAGTCAGTGTTTGAGTTAAAAATTGGAAAGTTATGGGTCTGCAAGAATTAGTACAATAGATATAAGATTAGTACAGCAATCACCTTCTGATGTTTCCTGTTCTGGTGTTTTATGTGGGTTTGTACCTGTCCAGCCAATAGATTTAAGATTAGTACAGCAATGGCTATAGGTACAGAAACTTCCAAAATGTTAACAAAGTTTAGTTCCTTGGATTTTATCCAAGTTTATCTATTATGACTATATAACTCACTTGGTGTTTTTGGTTTGGGCACTGGTGATTCATTATGGTAGGAACCTATGACAAGCATGAGAAAAGAGACTGAGGCTTTACAGAGGAAAAGCAAACAAGAGAGTAGATGAGTGCAGAATGCAGATTAATCCCTTTACCTGTGTTACCATATAAACTCTGCAGTTTAGCAAAAATGCCTACAAGAGGAGCAGAGCCTGAAAGTGTAGGCTCAGTTTGTTCATAATTGGATCTGTCATCAGAGAAGCCATCGTTTTTGTCAGGGCCTCCCACAAGGCCACCACATATGACATTAGGATTTGTGTCAGGGCGGCGATACCATGCGTCAAATCCTTGGACACAGCCAACCTCAGAGTGAAGAGCAAAGATGGAAGCAATGGAAGCCCCTCTATGGTGAACATGAAGAGGATATTGTGGTCCATATCCAACCAAGTAGCTCATATCCTTGGGGTTTTTGCCAAGGATATAGTCAGCCTGTGTCAGCCAAATTTCACAGTTTTAGTTTAATAGATCACATAGTTGACCATTATTACACATGCATGATCAGCCAGTGATAAGACAAAATCCAATAGATACATACCTGTGACTTTGCAAAATTTAGGAGCTCCTGAGGCTGAATTTGTCCATCTGGACAGTTGAGCTGGGCTTTCCCCGCAGAGAGATAGTTAGAGTAAACAGCTAAAAGAAATGCAGCAGACGAAGCATACTGCATGTTGTTCCATTCACGCACGTATACTAAGCCACCTAATATGCAGGAAGAAAAAAAAAATGAAATGATTATACTTTTCTCTGAATGGTTCTTTAAAGAAAGTGAGTGTGTTGATGAAGTCCATTTGAAAAGCAGTTGAAATGATTGTTCAATGTTCTACTTTTGCAACTAACCTGGAGTTTTCTGGACATTGTAACCATCATTCTTTTGCAAGCAAGCGCAGGCAAAATAATCTGCCTTGGCCTGGTATTGCTTTAGTGTAGAGGCGTAAGAACCAGCCTTTCCTTCTAGTAATACCTGCAAATTGGTTTTGACCATTTATTGCATGTTTCTTTGTACTATAATTGTTAATATGTGACACTTTAAGCCATTGCAATGAACTAATTAACTTTGATGGTGTGTGGAGAGACACAAATTGTCCAGCAGAATGACCTTCTGGATTATAACTAATTGCACATTCCATTTTCATATATACAAATTGCTCTATTGGTGATTACTTGATTATATTATCTTCAAATCTAGCCGTGATCGTTTCAAAAGACAACAATCATTTCCTGTTAGTGGTTACCTTTGATAGGAGGATCTGCACACCAGCATATTTGTTGTCCCAAGAGAACTCTTTCACTGCCCATCCAGTTCCACCCATGTACACAGCATTGTCCACTACATACTTCAGGTAGTATTCATCTCCAGTTGCTTGATGCAGCCATGCGGCAGCCCATAACAATTCATCCTTCACAAGAGAAGTTGATTTAGGCATGATTAAGTACAGATAAGGAAAAGATACAAAATAGAAAAGAGTTTACTCACTGAATAACCGGAAGAAGTATAGAATTGCTGAGCACCAAATATGGAATCATCATATAGACCTCTGAACCTATCTGCAAATGTGAAGAGCTGCAACAGATAGAAGAACATCAATGACTGCTCCATAACATGTAAACTATAGAAAAAGTTCTGTATATACAGTTACTAAACCTTCGATCAGTGACGTAATGACATATTATGTTGTATTTTGGGATTTGTAGTCCTCATTTTGAAATAATTTTCATCAGAATATGATTACCCTTTCATTAATTTTAGTTTCTTTTAATGTCATGTATCCTTTTATGTGTTATGAGTGATTTTTGATCAGTTTGTTTTAGTGTTCACCTGTTTTGCATGAACTAGCAAGAGACTAGAGTAAGAAGAGTTGTAGGGCTTGAAAGCTATGGCTGCTGCAGCCAATGCAGCTGCAGTTTCACCAGCAAGATCCGAGCCAGGATGTTCTTCATCAATTTTGTAGGCAGTCCTTGAAGTCGTCATGTCTTCAGCACGCTCCCAGCAGTAGTGATCAGAAGCTCCATCACCCACCTGAAATTTCTCAGAGCAAGGCAAAAATTATACCAAAAGCATACCCAGCATTGAACAACTAGAGTAATAATAGTGTTGAAGAGTCAGTAATAAATACCATCCAATAAATAATTAAATCTGATTTTATTCATAAAATTCATGACACGAAAGCAATTTGTTAAACCATATATACAACATAGATAACCTTGAAGCAGAGTAGCAGAGTAATAATTACAGGTAATAATGTCAAATAAAAAATAAGAATTATGGTCTTAAGCAGAAAAATTGTGTATAGTACTATAATAATTTGGGCATATAAAATTGGTGACCTAACAATTGAACTATCTCTCTGTCTGTTGCATTAGCTTTACCTGTCCCCAAAGAACATTAGGCTGAGGATGTGCTTTAATGAAGAAATCAGTTCCCCACCTAATGGCCCATAATGTGTGTCCCATTTGGTTAAGTTCCGTGATCTCTTTCCTGAACTCAATGGCTCCCCATGCAAGCATTGTCACACTGAAGGCCATTGGCAGCCCAAATTTAACATTATCTCCTGCATCATAGTACCCTCCTACCAGGTCTACCTGACATTACACAACCACACAAAAAAATCATGAGAAGACAGAAAAGCCATGGCTTCAAGTTGATCCAATACAAAAATCTAAATATATTAAGTATACACATTGATTAATCTATATAAACCATGGAGACTCACTCCTTGCTGAAATCCATCCTTGAGTCCGGAATCACCACGCCACTTGACTCGCTGCTGCAATGGTAGTTTACCAGACCTCTGTGCCTCAAAGAACATCAAACTCTTGTCAAGGGCATCACCATAGTTGAAACCTGAGGGTACGCTTGCCCCTAAGCGCACCAGTGCTAGGAGAAGCATGCAGATAGAGATGTTCATGTTCCTCATGATATATGGTTTGTAACCTCAGGGAAATGTGATCAAATAAATCAAGGTTCCCCTTGTTGTGCATGCACTGAGATACAAGTTCTTATATATATAAGAAGAAGAAAGAAGGACAAGGAAGACATAAAAGGGTTTGAGATTATGTGGTAGATGTCACGTTGGGTTGACATTTGACAAAGGAGACACTAGGAAGAGCTTCCCACGTTTGGACGTGCAAATGTGTATGGTTGAGGGGCAAAGATAAGGTGCTGCATCTGTATGAAGATCAAGATATGTCGCAACACATATTATTTAATCTTAACCGCATATCATGAATAATCGCAACACATTATTTAATCTGAACCGCATATCATGAATAACTTTTCTTTGTCTTTTGTATTGTCCGTTGACAGGCAACAAGAGATACCCCAAATATCCCTTAAGACAAGTCTACCTCTACCTACCTATATATGAAGAAAGTGAAGGTTTTATTGGTTTGTTAGGCAACACTTTTTTTCTTCTTTTTTTTTTTTTTTTCACATTTTATGGTATATATCCTTTGTCTCTAGTCGTCATAATGCAAAGAGATTCTCTTTGTTTTGGTTGTTTGGATTAAATTCTTTGCAAAACTCCACTGTTCTTTCAACTCTTTTAATTATTTTTTTATTAGCTAATTTTTTACCTTAGGTTTTTTCTTTTCGTTTTTTAATTCCTAAAAGATAATGAAATAGAGACAGACAAAAGTACATAATTAACACTACTATACTGTTTATAAATTTATGTAAAATCTATTTACAAATTTAAAGATAAAATAAATCGGAATTTTTTTTAAAATTTTATTTCTTTAGTATTATCCATTATTAAATGTTGTTTTCACCATTTTTTTATACAATTTTTTGTAACGAAAAATAAAATAAAAATAATGTGATATTTTATAATTATAATAAAAATATATTTAATTAAAAATAAAAATAAAAAATAAACCAAACGCGTCTTAATTACTAATTTGTTAGAAAAATCTTTTCAATGATAATTAGCATGTTTTTAAAATTTTAAAACTCTTTTTAACTTAAAACTATCAATTGAGGCTGGTTTTTCAATATATACACTAAGAAAAAAGATAATTGCACAAACTTTTGTGAGGTATATGTATAATAACAAAAAGTTATAATAAAACTAAAGTATTGTTCAATGGATGACTTGCACGAGAATATGTAAGAAGTATGTGCAGACACACGAACCCATGTGATTTACAATTAAGGTACATGCCCCCACTCAATTTTAAAAATTTTCTATTACCACAGTAGTGAGTGGTCATTTTTAATTTCAAACTTTTTTGGTTTCTTAAAATTTTTCTATTACCATAGCAGTGATTGGTCATTTTTAATTTCAAACTTTACCTCATCAGGTGGATGAATGAGTAAATTGCAAAAAGAATGAATTTAAAATTCACATATCTCTCCCGTCTCAAATTCTTGGGTGTATTGTACTTGCCCTCACAAAAATTTTAGATCCGTCGCTGAGTGTTAGTATAAGTTTATGTAAGTGTTATTAATCATTTACTAACTAGTTATAATATGTGAATATATGATATAATATTCTCATTTTTTTTTTGTCAGACATGGACGCTTTAGAGGTTGGTTGACTTAGGGCTATTTCATATTTTTCTTTTATTTTTAATATAGTAATATAGTTTCTTATTCTTTAGATAGAAGTATATTTTTAAATAAAACAAATAAGAGTATATCCAAAGAAAACAAGTCAAATGATGTTAATGAAATAGATAACTAAAAAATAAGCTAGTATTACAATAATTTTATTAAAAGAATAAAATTATCTTAACTAAAAGATAAAAGTAGGTATTATTTATAATAAAAAATATAAATATGCATCTCACAGTTAAAAAATAAATTTACACCTATTTTCTCAATTAAAAATTATAATATTTGTGTAAAGAAAATTATACTTGCATGTAATTAAATGAACCCATAACCAAAATGTTAGCAACAACGATATAGCAAAAAAATATACATCTATATAAAGAATATACTCCTATGTTGTTTTCTAAAAATATACTTTATTTCTTAACAAAAAATTACTATTATTTGAAAAATTAGAATCAACATAATTACAAAAAAAGAATGATAGTATATACAAAATAACTCCAACTTTATAACCACAATTATTCATATTATTACATAAAAAAATCAACGGTAAGTATATTATACATATCATACACACCATAACTTGACAGTGTATGATAAATTAAATTGGCCATTGATAAATGCTGTACAATGAGATAAAACTACACACTACAAGAAATATGGGTTTTAAATTCGGCAACTTTAATTCGGTGATTTGGCTAACGGATTGAAATCATGTTTTCCAATTTGGTTCTTATACTGACCGAATTCATATATAAGAGACATTAATTCGTTTCACTATAACCGGATTTATAAGTTATTTTCGAATCCGGTATTCCAAGAAACCGGATTCATACATAAGACATTTTAATTTATTTTAATGTTTCCGGATTCGAAAGTGCTTTTGAAAACATGGATATACCATAACAGGAAACTTTTCGAATCTGGTTAATCAAATAACCAGATTACAAACTCCTGATGTTTAAATTATGTACTAGAATAGCTGATTTATAAATCAATTATTTATATAAAAATTATTGTCCAAATGTAATTTTTCACACTATACTGATTCGTTTATTATAAACCGAATTTGTTGTAGGTAGTTACCAATTTGGTTTATTCAATAACCAGATTGGAAATGTAGTTACCTATACGTATATTTCCATCTAGGGTTTCATTATTTGTGCATCCAGTGCTTCCATTTCATCAAGGTTTCATTATTTGTGCATCCAGTGCTTCCATTTCATCAATTCATTTTGTTAAGTAAGGAAGTTATTAAATATTTCCATTTTTAACTATCGTTACTCTGTTTTGTTCATTTCGATGGTGTGATAATATTATCGTTTTTCTAGATTAACCATCTTATGTCATGGATCGTTCGTGGATACACATGGATCGTTTGTCTGGTGCATATGGAATGAGTGTTGAGCGTTTTCTTGATTTCGCACAAAATAATCCCGAATTCAATGGATTGATGATAAGATGTCCATGTCAGCGTTGTGGCAACCTAACTCAGTTAAGCATCCAACAGGTCATGGATCACTTGTACTTCAACGGGTTCGACTTGACTTATACCAGGTGGATTTGACATGGTGAAGCTACTTCATCAGGGACATCCAATGTAGAACCAAATTCAACCGGATTTGGAGTACATGAAGATTTTGACATGATTAACAAATTAAGGACAGTTGTTGAAATTGATGCTGTTGACAATTCTCAAAAATTTGAAGACACAATGGATGAGGCCGAATTATCATTATATGAAGGTTGTAAACAATTCACAAAAATTACAGCACTTATTAGATTATTCAATTTGAAGGCTTCCAACGGATGGTCTAACAAAAGTTTCAGTGACCTTCTTACTTTAATTCATGATATGCTCCCTGAAGATAACCTCCTTCCGACAACAATGAACAATGCAAATAAGACAATGTCATCACTTGGTTTGAAATATGAGAAATTTCATGCATGTCCAAATGATTGCATCATTTACTATGATCAGTACAGTGAAGCTGACTATTGTCCGAAATGTGGAAAATCAAGATGGAAATCACAGTGTTTAGGAAAGTCTAGGAAGAAAAAAATTCCCGCAAAGGTATTTTGGTACTTGCCAATCATTCCAAGGTTTAAGAGACTTTTTCTAAACAAGGAGCATGCAAAGATGTTAACATGGCATAAGGATGGAGACGGTAGGAAGTGTGATTTACCAAATTACTAATCCCATGTTCATTGACTGATGCATACAATGAACCAAACTGGTTGGGCAATGGGGAGATGCAGCTCATAGAAGAATCAAGGAAAACTTAATCTTGTTTAACACTATTCTAAATTAGTTAATGTTTCTCATTGTAATAAATAAACCAACTCTGTTTATTCGTTGTGATCACTCGTTAATGTTTTTCATTGTATAATATCCAACTGATGTGAATAAAACTTTGTATTGTAGCCGTCAATGTCAATGCGTTTTGGTCCTGTCATGACATTACCTTACAGTGAAAACGTGTTAGAAATATTATTTTTTATTTAAATATGCTTCCTAATAAGTGGACATATTCAAATCCGCTAACTCATTCACCGGATTGGAAAGTCATTAAATGGCCGAACTTTATAAATGTTATAATTATTTTTATTAGATACTTAAGAATTCGTGGAATAATCACCGGATTAATAAGTTGATATTTTCAAATCCGCTAATTTAGTAACCGGATTGGAAAGTCTTTAAATTGAATTTAATAAATTTTTTATTTTTTTCCTACAACATACTTTACAATTCGGTGATGTCCTAGCGGGATTAATAAGTTGATATTTTCAAATCCGCTAACTTAGTAACCGGATTGGAAAGTCATTAAATGAAAACTTAATTTTATAAATGTTTTAAATTTTTTTCTTTTTACATACTTTAGAATTCGGTTGAATACTAGTCGGATTAATAAGTTGATATTTTCAAATCCGCTAACTTAGTAACCGGATTGGAAAGTTTCTTTAGAGTCCGGTTTATTATTTGCCGGATTAATAAGTTGATGTTTTCCAATCCGCGGTCATATTAACCGGATTGGAAAGTAGACAAACGAATTCGGTTATTGGGTTGCCGGATTTATATGTCTTAGGGACCATTCACATTCAAGTATTGGAATTCGGATTTTACTATAACCGAATTGAAAAGGTATTCGTAATTCAAAACTAGAACCTAAGGTAGGAAACCTTTACTTTTCTTTCCCTCGCGTTCTCTGTGTTTTTTGCGTATCCACCAAGAGTTGCTGCTCCTACCCCAAAAATCCAGCCATTGTCGTTTCGTTAACCTCCAAGTGACTCCATCTTCATCATCATCGAACGCTACATAAGGGGTAACTATTTTTCACTCCATTTAACATTTCTCGTTAAATTTTGTGACTTAACGTCTACGAAAACATGGATTTACGTTTCTGTGTCTTCTGACAGGTTATACGAGTGCTTTTGAACCATATTTTACCTCAAATACTTCAAAGGACAAACAACGTTTATCAAACGGTAACAACCTTGAATATTGATTTTGTAATGTGCATTGTCCTGATTAGGGTGAGGTTCTAATGTTTATGTGGACCATTGTTACTTTTGCTTTCAGTAGGCTAGAATACAGTCATGCATGCATCTTCTTGATTGTGCTGTTATGCTTGTTATGTGTTGGTAATGTGTATGCTTGTTATGTGTTGGTAATGTGTATTGCTTATTACAGATGTCGTCTGATCCGGATTATCAACATACATCCGATACCGGAGATTCTTCAAGTAAGCAAACTTCTTCAAAGAAGAGAACTAGGGGTCCAACAGTTTTGGACCGCATCTCTAAGGTTCGTGTAAACAGCGGTCCAAAATTCGGTTGAAACTAATTACAATGGTGTTCCTATTGAAACACAAAGTGGAAAGACCTCATGACTTATTTAGGAATAGTGACAAGAGACATTGTTCCTATCAATATGGCCTCATGGGGTGAGGTTCCCCAAATATTTGAAGGATAGAATTTGGGATACTTTAACTAGTTTTAACATTCTTTGAATTAAAAAAATATATTGTAATATTGATTGTATTACAGATTGAACTTATCATTTGTTTGTTTTATGCAATAGAACTCATTTATAATACCTGAGACAGAGAAATTCCGAAAAATGATGATGAAGAGTGCTGCTGATAAGTTAAAACAATTCAAGTCCAGATTAGGGAGGGATTACATATGGCCTTTTTATGAGGTGGATGATCATGAGCGGATGTTTAACCCCCCAGCAAAATACAAATTCATCACATAGGACATATGGAATGAGTTTGTCAAATCACGTTTGTCCGATCAATTCAAAGTAGGTACATTTAATTAAATTGGGCTACTGACTTGAGGATGTTAATTAAGTATGTGATTTATTTACATCTGCCTAATGTAACAGGAAACTAGGGAGAAGTGCATAGCACGGTCCAGGAAAACCAAATTCCGGCATCGCACTTCAAGGAAGGGATACGCTCAATTGGAGAGAGATTTGGTAAGCCATTTTCCATTTTATTATAATTAAATTCATTGTCTATATATGTTCAATATGAATCATATTTTATTTAATGCATTACAGCAAAAGAAGTTACAAACAACAGAGAAAATTCAACTGTATGAGCTGTGGAAACAAGTAAGAGTGGACAAAAAAGGGGAGTTTAAGAAGCCCGAAGAAGCAGAAATAGCAAGACGAATAGTAAGTGTGCAACTTATATGGTTTAAAGTAGCTATAAAAAAATTTCAAGTTAAATCCATTGTTTAAACTATCTAATAAATATATGGTTGCAGGATGACCTCGCAACAAAGCAAAGTTTAGGTTTGATCAAGCCAATTGAAAATAACGATATACTGACAGAGGCATTGGGCACTCCTGAACATAGTGGACGATTACGTGCAGCCAGCTCGTTGTCCAATCCAACGTCGCATCGGGGAAAAAGGAACACGGTCACATGGAAGAACACAAGGCAGCTTTGTAACAAGGTCTCACAAATGGAGACAATTTTAATGGGTATACTACGGTGGCGGGAAAATGCTTTGGTCCAAACAAACCCCAATATCCCAAAATTAGATTTGAAGGCTTTGATGGGAGACAAATGGGTGAATCTGAGTTCCTCCACCAATCAACCTCGAATGTCACCCCTACAACATCCTGGGAAGAATGTCGCAGAGGACCCATCATCGTTGGGGGCACGTTAGAAAACAAAACAGCATCATCTCCAACAAGTCCACCCGCAACTCCACTCGATGATACAACCCATTCTTTAGGATGGTGTGAGGGCTTTTAGTGGTAAATAGAAGTTTATTGTTTTACATACTTTCATGTGCATTTAAAGTAATTAAAATTATATTATTATGTATCTAACTAAGGAAAATTATGTAGCTAAACATGCGTTGTCTACTAGCTCATTGGCCAACCGGACAATTATGTTATGTGAAGGTACTGTGACATACTGTTGGTGGCAAAGGGATGACCCTCCACAACAGTGCCCCTCCCATTGGAATTTGTCAAGGTCAGCGTGGATGCGGTCATTAAACCCGATGCACCGAGTTCCATGCCCAAACGACGATGTGGAACCGGGTAAAAGATGCATTGGGGACTTTTGTTGCTTGGCCTCGAAAATTTGTCACTCACGACATGGATGTAAGTAATTTAAAGATTCTGCATGTGGATTAGTGGTTTTTAGACTCATTAGTTGCCTATTATTTTGACTACGAGGCAACTCAAAGATCGGATCATGTAAGTCATAATCCGACTTGGACCAAGCTAACCCAACTGTCGAATGAAATGGCTAAAGATGACGTACTCTCACATAATATACAAGCTCCTGGGTTGGATGTAGACTTCCTGTCATATGTCTCACCAGAAGATATGCATGACTTTATAAATTTGGAATGCATATCTGCTAGTTCTATAACGTGGTTCTTCGGGTAGGACAATTATCTTAATTATTGCCTCGTATTTGATGTAAATATTGCTTTAGTTATTATGTCAATTTCATACTAAATTTTGTTCATTTCATTTCAAGTAACTTGGTTGACTTGATTGACCGCATTCCTGGATGTCCAAGTTATGTGTTTGCTGACCCAATGAGGGTGTCACTTCTTGGAGGCCAAGAGGATCCCAAGTCAAGGGGCCAATACCTATCTGAGGTTTTATTGCGGGTTCTAACAGACTCCATAGTCTTTGTACCTTATAATGGAGGGTAAGATTCATAAAATTTAAAAATTTAATACAAATATTGCATATATGTACTGAATATGTTACATGTTGTATTTCCTAGGTCTCATTGGATGCTTACTGTGATTAAGATCTCCAAGAGCACTGCTTATTGGATGGACCCTATAGGAAAACCAATACGAGATGACATTAAGAAGGTACTTAGAATGTAAGTTATTCTAACCCCCATCATGTGTAACTTGGTTTTTTAATGTTAACCATAACCTTGATGTATTCATTTGGTTTTTTAAAAGAGTTGTGAGGTCTTACAAAAAAGAAAAAGGACTATCACAAAGCAAAAAGGACGCTGTCAACATCATCACTCTTAAGGTATTGTGTATACTGTGTTTTCTAACAGAGATATCATTATTTGGACCACTGTTTGTTTCAATTAATTAGTTTTGATATTATGTATAGGCACCAAGGCAACCCGATAGTAAAACATGTGGTTTCTTTGTCTTGAAATATATGAAAGACATCATAAGTCAACAGATGAAAACAATGAGTCAGAAAGTAAGTTTTAAGGTTTATACTTATATTGATGTAATTCTGTATTTGACTTGTACAAATATCTGAACTTTAAATATTTTTTTTGCTTGCCTCAGTTTTGAAGCGACAACATACGTAAGAAGAGATAAAGGAGATACACTTGAATGGACAACATCCTGTTTCTAGCATCGAATTAGAATAAGCATGAGGAGTCGGATGATTGATGTTTTTTCTACTTTTTGTCCATAAACAAGGTCATTTAGGAAATGTTGTTAGGTTCACATTATTATGTACAGGATTAATACTTTCATGTTGTACGTACATTCTTTATAAATGTTAATATTATGTACATGATTTACTTTATAAACTAAAGATACTGTTTTTGGTTATTCGTGTATGATTCGAAAATGTAAATGGATTACGGACATTCTTTGTTAATAGGATATGTAAAGTACTTTTCAATTGGTTATTTCAATTTAAATTAAAAAACACAATTTTCCAATTCGGTTATATAAAAATCCGAATTCAATTGTCAATTTTCCAATTCGGTTATATAAAACAACGAATTTAATTGGATGTTTTCCAATTCGGTTATTTTCGTCCGGATTTGATTTGGGCATCCACTCCAGGGTTTCCAATTCGGTTCTAGTCAACCGGATTTAATGTATATTTTCCAATCCGGTGTTTTGACCGAATTATATTTTTATGACATTTTTCCAACTCCATTCGCCACTACAGAAACCGAATTGGAAAAGTATTTTCCAATTCGGTTTCTTTTATGCGTTGTTAAAAGTCAGAAGAAAAGACAACCCCCGGACATAATTCGTTGTTAGAACCGAATTGGAAACTGCCTTCACAGCCGAATTAAAAACCCTTTTCTATTGTAGTGACATGAAATAAATTTTAAGATAAATTTTAAGAGCCATCCTCAGTGGAAAACATGTTCCCTTGTCTTAGTAAGGTACTGGTAGTAGCGCAAACAGTGTGGGAGTTGAGTAACAAATTAAAGTTTTATTATTTTAATAATTTTAAAACATTTTGAAAATTAAAAGTGGATAGAGGTAGTTAATATATGGAGAGAGTAAGAAGAAGTGATATACAATCCTACTGGAGCTTTATATGTTTAAATTTAAAAATTAAATGACAGATCAAAAAAAATGTCGGGCTTTATTGTATAGATTAAGGGTCCATTTATTTTTACGAAAATTAATTTGATTATGAAAAAAAAATTCATTAAAAAATAGATTTCTAAAAACATTTTCAGCTAAATATATTTTAAAAATATATATTTTAGTTCAAAACATAAAAGGGGGAAATTCTTTTCTCCTCTTTCACTGAGTTGTAATAATTGATTAGGAAAATATTTTCCTTTTACTGTTATACCAAACATAATAAGTTTAATTCAAAAGTCCAAGAAAAAAAATTAAAGATTTTATCTAGAAAAAGACATCCTAGTACAAAGGGGTCAAGCCCAATTAGCCCAGCAGTCTCAGATTTAGAAAGGATTTCATTCTAGACAGAAATTATCTACCGTTATTATTTTAAAAGAAGACTAGGTTTGAGTTAGAATACTCAATTGGGTACCTAGAAACAAGTTGTTTCAGATTTTAACCAACCTAAAACACTCTTTTTACACATTTTACAAAGCAATTTTACTCAGTAATTTATTTCTTCTTCCCAACAGGCGTTTGCCCAACGCGGTAGTAGGTAATAATATAAACATACATAACCCTTAAACAAAAAAGCATTTTGAGCCAAAAGCATCCCCTCATTTTTTTTCCCAAATAAAAGCTCTTTAATTTTTTCAAGAATGTGAAACTAAAATCATGATCATGAGGAAGAAGAAATTTTTTCTAATATTGATTAAAGGGAAAAGATGAACAACTAAATGAAAAAAAGTTCCTGTTGGAACAAGAAAGAACATACCAAATGTTTTTTTTTTTTTTTGACAGGTACCAAATGTTAACCCTAGACGGAAGTTACTTCCCACTTATATTATAAAAAAAAGACTGGGTTTGAGTTAGAATACACCATTAGGCTAGCTAGAAATATGGATTTGAAAACCCTAGACCCTAAAACAAAGAAGCATTTAGCACAAAAAAAGATCCCTCTTCTTTTTTTTTTTTAAAAAGAAAAGCTCTTTCATTTATTTTTTGGTCAATACGAAACTAAAAAGAATGAGCATAAGGAAAAATAATTTTTTTCCAATATGGATAAAAGGGGAAATATGAACAATATAATTAAAAAACTTATTTTGGAATAAAAAAGAACAAACAAAATGTTAACTCTAAAGGGCCTACACTTGGAGAAGCCTAACTCATATAACTTAGGTTAGACACAAATCTTGACTTATATTGGACCCAAACCTATTGGACCTAAGCTCAAAATAAGATTCTAGGATCTGAAATTAACCCAACTTTAACTAGAGATGAAAGCCGAGGATCCAAGATGGAAGAGATGAAGTACAGAAAGAGTAAACATTTTGTTCTTTATGTCCAAAACTACCACGGTTCTTTGCATTGCAATTTAGAGCCATAAACTAGATAAAAATGTCATTAGCGTTTTGTTTTCATTTTGAAAACAAATGGATGGTGTAGAGAGGGTCTGTACCATCTTTTATCTTTCAAAAACGTGAAGCTAATTCGGGCTTTAGAAGAAACGTTTCTGAAAAATTGTGAAAGTTTTAAGAGAACACTGTTCAAGAACGCAGGACTCATGTCCTTAGTTAGCCCAATAAGCATATTTCAAAAAGACTTTGTTTTAAAAGGAGGAAGTTGCCTTACTTTTAATCTTCAAAAAATATTGGGCTAGAAAATGTCATTGGGTCAACCCTAAAGCAAAACAGAACCTAGAAGACTAACCCTTTCAATGTAAAAGAAGCCTAAGGTCCTCAAGATAAAACCCTAAATTTACTAATCCTAGGGTTAAAATCTTAATGTACAAGTCCTACTATGAGTTCTAGAGCATAAGCACTAAGTAGTAAACATCCTAGAAACTGATTATTACATTCAAGTAGTTTGCGTCATACCTTAATATAGAGTACCTAAAGGATAAGATCTGAAGTCACAACATGAGGTTAAGTCTTAGGTTGGCCAAAGGGGTTTTTGCAAAGATGCAGTGTACACCTAATGAAATGTGCCTTGCAGAAAGATGCGTCTATCCAACAATGTATATTAGTTGTGTAGACTAAGCTAATCGACAAGTAATATATCATCATTTTACATTAAATAATTGCATTGATTTCTGTGTCATAATTATTCTATATTTAAAATGATGATGTGTTAGTTGTTTATTGGCTTAATCTACTCAACTTGTGTACACTAAGTCTACACAAGTATTTTCTATTAGACCCACCTTGATCTTGCCAAGGTAAGATGCTAGCCTAAAGGCAACATCATCCTCCTCTGATTGAAGAATGTAGTATAGTTTGTCATGTTAGAAATATAAAGGGCCGCTGAAACAGAAATAGAACAGAGGAGAAGTGAGGATGTTATGCAGCAAAGGATTCATATATTCATTGATTTTTGCTATTGTATATATGCAAGAGATTTTACAGTTACACATCCGTAGCTTTTGCACAAAAATAGGGATAATCATTGCTACTGACCAACTAAAGTTAGTTTTACCCAAAACTACACAAAAATTCTGCATTTAGCCAAAATCATACAAAAGCTCAAATTTTAACTAAAGTAACACACAAACTCAGCTAATGATTTGACTTTTAGAAAAGTCTCAAACTCTTGCATGTCATGGGTGTTTCTTTTTCAATATTGAAATTATATCAATAGTTTGGCTTTTAGACTTTATGTGGATCACCAAAACGAAAATTAAAAAAAGAAAAAGAAAAAGGAACTGATGCCATTCCACGCATTCAAGGCCGTAAGAAACATAGAAAGAAACGTTGAAGATTGCATAGTAATGAACAAAATTACAATTTATTTATCAAGGAAACAGATTAGATACAATTGAATGAATAGGTGAGGTATGAAATTCCCTCAAAAAAAAAGGGTGAGGTATGAAATATTCAGCATAAAAAAGAAAAACTTGACAAATAAACCCCATGGCCATTGATAGTGCTGAGATGTTAAACCAAATTTCCAACCGAAGAAAAATCGAGGACAAGTGAAATATTATCTCATTAGGTCAATGCATAAGAACACAAATCTTAGCTGATAGCACTGCATCTCTTTCTTATCACCCCGGAAGACCCAGTCAAAGGTTGAATATCTCCCATATTTATCATGGCAGATGCAAAGTCAGATTTAAAGGTTGCAGGGTTTTTACTGTACTCAGACACAATGTTATCAGTGGCTCCTCCATTAAATAGGACTTGATCAGATTGAAGAAGACCCTTTTTTTGAATTAAGTTCTTGAAATAGTTGTTGTCGAAAGAATTAGGTGTGACCAAGTCCAGCGCTGCCAACTTCTTATCGTTATCAGGACTACTCACTGAAGGACAACCACGGCGACGGGTGCTAGCAAATCCAGCATCTATGTTGCTTGCATTGTTGTATATTCTACCACGAAAAGTGAAGCATTGAGCTTGTCCTAATGTGTGTGCACCTGCATCAAGTTAGTGAAGATATTTTAATTTGTTAATTATCATTGACTATTTAAAGTTTACATAATCTGTTTTAAACTTGAGGGGCTTTATGAGTTTGCTATCAATGTGATGATTCATCAATTACCTGATAGAGCAACCATGTCTCTCGCACTCAACCCTTTCCTACTGAAAGTAGAGATAAGAGTATCAAGACTATCTGTAAATTTTGGAAGGTCACTATTAGCCAAGCTTTTGCTTGCGGTGGTAGAATCTCTCCTTCCAAGCTTCACAGTCCATGATGGACCACCCACCTGATTAATTAATTCAGTAGAAAGCATGATTATATATAAGTCTTACTAGCTAGTACTATAGTCTATATATAGTTTATATATCAAGCATCCATTGATTATATATTAATTATGAATACTCACAGCGAATGATGCATCACGTGCTGCTACTGCTAGAATGTCTGCACATGACACAACTCCGGGGCATACCTTCTCTACCTCAGTTTTAGCTTGATCAATGATGTTGAATCCCCTAACTGAGTTCACATTAGGTAATGCAGTCCTTTCGCTCTCGATATTGGGGCTGTCATCAAGCAAGATTGATGCATCACAACCCTGCAATTTTCAAACCAATAGATCCTAATTAACTTATTATGATTTGATCTAAAACATGCATGGTATTTAATCACATCACACGTAACGTATATAATTAATAAATCAATAAAGTACCTGAACAAAGCAGTCATGGAAATGAAGGCGAATGAGAGACGCAGCCATCCTGCGCTCCTTAGATACTGCAGTACGAATCACATTTCTGATGGTACTAAGTGCATTCGGGCATGCACTGTTATAAAAGTTAGAAGACAACTGGGCATCACATATTGTGCCTAACAGCACCAATGTGACAACAAATGTAATCATGCTTAAAATTCTAAGAGCCATGAATATGCTGTTGGCTTGATGATTACTGCAAACTCAATATAGGTAATGTAATTAAGTAAGGTTTAACACTGGAGAAAAAGAAAGAGTTTACAACAAGAAAGAGAATGAATGATGATTTGGAGAAAGAGGTATGAGTGCTCATCAATTTATAGGGCATTCCTTTGTGTGAAAATATGTCATGGTCGCCAATGTCTGCTAGAACACGTTACAAGGTGCTATAGCTTGTGGCATTCATAGGAAGTGGGAACCTTTCTGACATTGTGACCATTTCTCTTTTGGTTGCCTGTTGCCATATGCCAGCTCACGGGGTGTTAAGTGTATACGTTAAGTAGACTTTTCAAAATTCTCATTTGAATTTATCTTAACAAAGAATGGTTTAAATTTGATGCACATCATTGAAAGAATCAAAATTTTTAAGTAATTGTTGTAATAGTCAAACCTCATCATTTAATGATTTGACAATATAAATAAAAATTAAATCCTTAAATTAATATTCCTTTACCATAACTTCTCGCTTCTTTATGCATTCAAGGATTATGTTCTAAGGCTTAATTAGTTAGCATCCTAGAAAAAGACCACAGAAAGCTCTTCAATAAAATAAATCCTGTCCTTTATGAGTCTTGATGCCTTTCACATTTTACATCCAATATTTTTTACTCCTTTTATATAGTGATCTCTACAAAAATAGTGGTTAGACTGCTAACCTTATAAAATATTCTCTCAAAATAAAAACCTCTAAATTATAGTTCATACTTACTATGCAATTATTTTGAAGTAACAAAATTTTATTTGTCTCTTTCTATTCTATAAAAATAGGTAAAATATAGAAACACACACACACACATAATATGTGAAAATGTTTGCATTAAATTGCACCTAACTGCGATTTTTTTCCAATGCTTAAGATTTTCACATTTAACAAATAACCTGCCACCACGATAGTCCTTAGCAACCTACTGATATGATTAAGAAAAGAGTAAACAATATTTCCAAACTCAATCTTCTTTATGTAAAATTATACATGAAAATTGTTAACGTTGACAAAATCATTACAAGTATATCAGTTGGGGTACTTTCGTGGCCAATTATAAAGCACAAGCCTGATGAAGTTCGGATGACAATTTTGAAGCTTGTTTTGGTCAAACTTGTTATATCAAGAACCGAACAAGACAAGGAGAAGGTCTCTTTCAAGGAAGCTTACTACTAATTATAATAATAGAGTGTAGTGTATGAAGCACATATGCCAACTGAAGATTATTGATCCAAATGAAAAAGAAAAGGGTAAATGATGAAACTTTTCTACTTCAAATATTAATCAATGGTAAAAATCCAAAGAACAAAAATTGAATTAGTCTAACAAAGTAATCCAAGAGAATTGGCCTAGTAATTAAGAGTGTGTGCTTCTTGCCTTTACTACTCGGGTTTGAACTTTGAGCCAACACTTATCCGGTACTCATCTTTTTTAATATTCATTAGTTGTTATTTATATTTAATATATTTTTAAACATTTATTATGAAACTAAAATTAATAAATAATTGACAATTCATTATGTGTATTATACCCATCTGGATACTTTAGTAATTTCCCGATTTAATTCATGAAAAAAATTAATCTTATAGTTAGTACGAAAGCTGACCTGATACCATGAAAGAAAATCTAACAAAGTGTTGTAGATGCTACGTTATCTATAAAGAATTGTTCATCTCAGGTCAACTCCAATTGCGCCATCTACCCATAACCCATGGCAGCAACGCGCTGTACGTAGCAGATAATATCAAATGAGGCAGCTTCCAATTCATATGAGAGGTTGTGTTGAGAATGTAAGTGTGAGTGAGATATGAGTGAAAGAAGTCTCACGTTGACAAAGAATTAACTAAGTAAGAAACATATAAGTGGATGAATCCATAAATTTAATACCTTTTGGTTTTGAATTAAATTTAATACCTTTTGGTTTTGAATTGAGACACGGTGTTAGGTCTACTGGTGTAATTTCTCGGTACGTTCAATAAAGAACATTTCCTAGGAGTTGCAAGGTCCTCCTGCCTCAACAGGTTGCACCGTTTACTCCAATTGTTCTCTTAATTAACTTGTTTTAAAGTACTTTTTTAAGGGAATTTCTCTGCTATATATTTATATCGGTAACATATCTTCTTAATCTAATCTGCTTGTATCTAGGTTATTGATTTTTTAGAATTATCAATAATCAGTCCACTGAGTTTTGTTTACTTATCTGTAGCTATTTTCAATTTTACACAAATTTTTTATTTGAATGTGACGTTTATATTGCAATTTTTTTTATGACAGCAATTGCAATTTTTTTTTTATCAAGACACATAAATAAGATCCTAAATAACATCTGTCTATGATTATGCGGGTGTTTTTTAATTTTTTTATTAAGAAGCGATTAATGAAATTGATTTAATTTCGGCAAGTAACTAATATAATTTTAATAACTTGAAAATAATTTATTTTAGGTATATCTCAATAAATTGTTCAGTCAATCTAACACTAGCGTCTAATGAGTCAATTTTCTCTTTTATTTTTTAAGATAAATGAAAAATTAGTGTATTAGTTTAATTTAAGTATTATTTTTCAAAGTATCGAAAGAACAAGTGCAACTTAAAAAGTGTAGATATATTAGGACTCTAAACATGAAATAATTTCCTTCCTTCTTATTAATTTTTCTCAATCATGTAAGATATATACTTTTCACAAATTCTTATTAATTTGGTAGTAATTAAAATCTTATATGAGCACTGCGAAGTATAACATTGAAACAATATGACAGTTATATATATATATATATTACGGATCCATACATTTTAAATAGTAAAAACAAAGGTGAGAACAACACATATATATCAGATATTTTAAATATATATTTACATATAAAAATACAATAATATAAATAAAGTAATTAAAGATAAAATTTTAATTGTTTCCTATGAAATTTTATATTTTATATAAAAATAACAAATAATTTTCTCAACCATTATCAATTTTATCAAATATATATATATATATATCTTTTATTTTAACAGGTATGGGCAAAGGTGGAGGGAGGGGGGGGGCCTTTGGATGCCACGGTCCCCCAAGTATCTAATATTTTTTTATTTATATATATTATTCTTAGTGACCCCATTATAATATAAGAGACAAGTTAGAAAAGTTACATCCAAAAGTCAAAACAATTAAAAGGGCCATGGGATAAGCAAAAAAAGTTAAAATATAATATATAATAAAAACAAAACAAAAGATACAAATACTATTTTATTTTTTCTTACTCTTATTTCTCAAACTTTCACATTTTAAGTTTCTCCTTTATTGCTTTATTGCTTTTTTGTTTCTTTCTTTAACATTAGAGATATATCTTGTTTTCTTTCTTTGAGAGCAGATGTGTAAGCAAAATTATCAAATCAACAACGACAATGACATTGAGTGTGAGACAAAATAAGAGATCCCACTTCATTTCTCACCCACAACTAGGGCTGGAAGTGAGTCGAACCAGCTCGTAAGCTTATTCATGGTTCAGTTTGTTAACAACTCAATAAGCTGATAATTTTGGCTCATTTGTTAAATGAGTCAAGCTTGAGCTTTCATATGTTCGGCTCATTAACTTGTGAGCCGGCTCGATATATGTATATAGTCATTTTTTACAAATAATAATAGTAATAATAATGTTTTAATTGAATGTATAGTAGCATTTTATTTTATTTTTGGTCTGAATATATTATTTTTTAAATAATATATGTAAAAAAATATAAATTTTGTTGACCTACAAATTTAAGCATAACTCATTAAGTAGTACAAGCTTAATTAATACAATGCTAGATATTGACTTATTGAGCTCGAATAGCTCGTGAACTTAAGGTGAGTTAAGTTTGAGCCAAGAAAATGAGCTCAATTTCTTCGTGAGCCGAGCTTGAGTTAGGCCTGACTCGACTCACTTCCAGCCCTACCCACAGCACAAGACGAGTCTATTTAATCCTTTTCATTTGATGCAAAATAAGGATACTTTCTTTCTTCAATTTTCTCTAATTGTTGGCTGCTAAGTGTGTGTGGAAATTTGTAAGTATTTCTAAATATTTAAAAATTTCATACTTAATTTGTGTTGGTTTGTTTGAGCATTTTAAATATATATATTTTCTAATTATTATTAGTTTAATCAGATTAATTAATTGCAAGGCGTAGATTTAATTTCTTGTTGTTGTATATAAATTAATAAACTCACATTTCTTGTTACTTTTTATTGATTTTTCTATATTTCTTACTTTGATATTTAATTAAGTTTTTAGGATGTTTTTTTTATTGATTCACTTATTTATATATTTTTTATATGGACATATATATTTTTTAGGTATGTACTTAAACTTGTATGTATAATATGATAATATTGATTATAGATATGTTTGAGTAATTTTTATTACATTAAGTTGTTAATCATATATCAAAATTATTTCATATAATTTACTTTTATATGTTAGTTAATTTTTTTTTATTATTTCATGTTATATATATTTGCTCTTGGCCCGCCTCGTATTATCATGTTATTTGCTCTTGATAGTGGGGACAAATGTTTGTAAACTTTAGAGGTAAGAATAATATATATATATATATATATATTATAAGAATAAGTCTTACATATTTATATTCTTCAAAAAAAAAAAATTCTTACATATTTATATCACTAAATTATTTTTCATAAATACTACCATAACGTAGACCCTTACTATTTATTAGCATGTTTGTTTTGCTTTTTAGAAAACGCAAATGCGCGTTGCGCGGTTTTTTATATATGTTTATTGAAAGAAAAATTGTTCCTTTTACCCAATATCCGTTTGCATTACCCAACACCCGTTTGTTCCTTTAAACAAACAGGCCATATGTCATACGAAATTAGTTTTGCCTTCAATCAAAAAGAAAATATTAAACTAATGCACTAATTTTTTTTCCCATTTATCTAAAAAAATATAAGAACAGATTAACATACAAAACGCTAGTATTCGATTATGCTGAAAATGTTTAACCTATCAACTAAATTTATTGAGATATACCTAAACTAAATTATTGTCAAGATATTAATTTTAAATTATAATAGTAACTTGTAGTAATTAATCCCATTTCATTAGTCACTTCTTAATAAAAAATTTTAAAATAATTCAGATGCTATATAGGATCTTGTTTACCCATTTTAATTAAAACAGAAAAATGCAACATTAATCCCTTATTATTTTGGATCAAATTTGTAAAAGAAAAAAATGTGTAGAACTGAAAATAGCGAAAGATATGTAAACAAATTTTAGTGGACTGATTATTGGTAATTGTGAAAATCAAGAACAAGCCAATTCCTTAAGGCATGTTAAGAGGAGATCTACCAGTACTAAAGATAGTAATACCAGAGAAATTCCATTAAAAAAACCTTCAAAATAAGAGAACAATTGGTGCAAGTGCAACTTCATATATATGAATTGGGAAATTGTCTCCTCTCATTCGCAATTATCTGCTACAGCGCGTTGTTGCCATGGGAAGATGGCGCGGTCGAAGTTGACCGCGTGAACAATAATTGTTTTTAGCTACCTAGTAGCCATGTCAACATTTTGTTAGATTAATTCAATTTTTGTTTTTTTTTTTCATTGATTGAAGTGAAAAGAATTTCATTATTTTCCCTTTCTTTCTATCTGGATCATTAATCTTGCACTTCACATGGGCTCCATATATACATTACACTCTATTATTATTAGTAAGCTTTTGACAGAGACCTTTCTTTTCTTGTTCGGTTCTTGGTTTAACAAGTTTGACCAAAACAAACTTCCAAATTGTCATCCAAACTTCATCAAGTTTTTGCTTTAATAATGAAAGTACCCCAAGTAATATACTTGTAATCATATATATTGTTAGCATTAACAATTTTCATGAATATTGAAACTAGGAAGTATTGTTAATTCTTTTCTTGATCATATCAGTAGGTTGCGAAAGACAATCGTAGTGGCAGACTATATGTTAAATGTAGAAGTCTTAAACCATTGGAAAATTGCGGTTAGTTGCAACTGAATGAAAACAAAAGGGGTAACTAATATTGCATGTAAAATGTGAATGACATTATGACTTATCGGGTAGGATTTATTTTATTGAAGAGCTTTCTGCAGTCATTTTCTAGGATGCTAACTAAACCTTAGAAGTTAGAACATAATCCCTGAATGATATGTGAGTACTAATTAAGTGGTCCCGCTGCAATGTTTATAAATTTTGACTTCTTTTACATTTCTTTATTAAGATAAATCCGAAAGAGAACTTTTAAAAGTCTAGTTAAGTTTACACCCCGTGAATTGGCATGTCATGTGGCAACTGGCAACCAAAGGAGAATTAGTCACATTGTCAAAGGTTCCTACATCCTATGAATGCCACAAGCTTTAGCACCTTGTACCGTGTTCTAGCAGACATTGGCGACCATGACATATTTTCGCACAAAGGAATGCCCTATAAATTGATGAGCACTCATACCTCTTTCTCCAAATAATCATTCATTCTCTTTCTTGTTGTAAACACTTTCTTTTTCTCCAGTGTTAAACCTTACTTACATTACCTATATTGAGTTTGCAGTAATCATCAAACCAACAGCATATTCATGGCTCTTGGAATTTCAAGCATGATTACACTTGCTGTCACATTGGTGCTGTTAGGCACAATATGTGATGCCCAGTTGTCTTCTAACTTTTATAACAGTGCATGCCCGAATGCACTTAGTACCATCAGAAATGTGATTCGTACTGCAGTATCTAAAGAGCGCAGGATGGCTGCGTCTCTCATTCGCCTTCATTTCCATGACTGCTTTGTTCAGGTACTTTATTGATTTATTAATTATATACGTTACGTGTGATGTGATTAAATACCATGCATGTTTTAGATCGAATCATAATAAGTTAATTAGGATCTATTGGTTTGAAAATTGCAGGGTTGTGATGCATCAATCTTGCTTGATGACAGCCCCAATATCGAGAGCGAAAGGACTGCATTAGCTAATGTTAACTCAGTTAGGGGATTCAACATCATTGATCAAGCTAAAACTGAGGTAGAGAAGGTATGCCCCGGAGTTGTGTCATGTGCAGACATTCTAGCCGTAGCAGCACGTGATGCATCATTCGCTGTGAGTATTCATAATTAATATATAAACTAATGCATGCTTGATGTATAAACTATAGTACTATAGTACTAGTAAGACTTATATATAATCATACTTTCTACTGGATTAATTAATCAGGTGGGTGGTCCATCATGGACCGTCAAGCTTGGAAGGAGAGATTCTACCACCGCAAGCAAAAGCTTGGCTAATAGTGACCTTCCAAAATTTACAGATAGTCTTGATACTCTTATCTCTACTTTCAGTAGGAAAGGGTTGAGTGCGAGAGACATGGTTGCTCTATCAGGTAATTGATGAATCATCACATTGATAGCAAACTCATAAAGCCCCTCAAGTTTAAAACAGATTATGTAAACTTTAAATAGTCAATGATAATTAACAAATTACAATATCTTCACTAACTTGATGCAGGTGCACACACATTAGGACAAGCTCAATGCTTCACTTTTCGTGGTAGAATATACAACAATGCAAGCAACATAGATGCTGGATTTGCTAGCACCCGTCGCCGTGGTTGTCCTTCAGTGAGTAGTCCTGATAACGATAAGAAGTTGGCAGCGCTGGACTTGGTCACACCTAATTCTTTCGACAACAACTATTTCAAGAACTTAATTCAAAAAAAGGGTCTTCTTCAATCTGATCAAGTTCTATTTAATGGAGGAGCCACTGATAACATTGTGTCTGAGTACAGTAAAAACCGTGCAACCTTTAAATCTGACTTTGCATCTGCCATGATAAATATGGGAGATATTCAACCTTTGACTGGGTCTTCCGGGGTGATAAGAAAGATATGCAGCGCTATCAGCTAAGATTTGTGTTCTTATGCGTTGACCTAATGAGATAATATTTCACTTGTCCTCGATTTTTCTTCGGTTGGAAATTTGGTTTAACATCTCAGCACTATCAATGGGGTTTATTTATCTAGTTTTTCTTTTGTATGTTGAATATTTCATACCTCACCCTTTTTTTTAGGGAATTTCATACCTCACCTATTCATTCAATTGTATCTAATCTGTTTCCTTGATAAATAAATTGTAATTTTGTTCGTTACTATGCAATCTTCAACGTTTCTTTCTATGCTTCTTACGCCCTTGAATGCGTGGAATGGCATCAGTTCCTTTTTATTTATTTATTATTTTGGTGGTACACAGAGGCCAAAAGCCAAATTACTGATCCAATTTCTTTCCGGAAAAAGGAATATACATCACATACTACATGCTTCAAACTCGAAGGAAATTTTGTTTTAGCATCTCAATACTATCAATGTGTTTTTTCTTCTTCTAATTTTTCCTTTTTCATGTTGAGTATTTCATAAATTACCTACTCATTCAATTGTAAGTAATATCATTGACAAATAAATTGTAATTTTGGCTATCAATAAACAATCTTTTATGGGGTTATTTCTATGCTTCTTATGGTCTTTAATGATTGGACTAGCATTAGTTCCTTTTTCTTTATTGCCATTTATTTGTGTTTCTATGGTAGCCAGAGTTTGGTATTGCTTACAATGACCATCTGAAACCTTTCGTAAACTACTCAAACTTCTCACTACTAGACACTATAAATGTCTTTGGTACACAGTCGAAAAGAAAAACTACTATATATGAATAGATATGGGTTGAGTTTGGTGTAATTTTGGACTCAATTCACTCATAGAAATAAGGATTGGGTATGAAGATTTTTTTTTCTGCGACCCTCGAACTAACCTGACCCGCTCATGTGGGTTCGATATACCTTTGCAATGGCAAATCTATTACATGACTAAATACAACTCTACTTAAACCACTACTAGATAACTCTGCTCATTTTCTTGTTTAAATTATTTTTTAATGAAAAAAATATTAGAAAGAAGAGGAAAGTACAAATAGGCTACAACAAAATATGAAAAAAATTAAGAATAAAATTAAGAATGCACCAAAATTGTCCAACTTTCTTGCATGTCTAAGGTAGCAATTCTTTTTAAGAAGCCATAAGCAGAAAACCTAAAAGAGCACCCAAAAACAAAACCCTATCCCATAGCAAATGAGAAATAGTGAAATAACCAAGTGAAACATAAGAAAGGGGGTTGAATTGTGTTTCTTAACATTTTTTAAAAACTTTTACTAAAACAATATTTCGAAAGATAACTTTGCTGTAAAGTATATGAGAATGGATGACACGTAAACTCTTTACAATTCGTTGGACGCAAAGAGAGTTTAATTGGATACAAGTTGAAAACCTTATCACTTTAGAAAAAATTAGTTACGAAAGACAATATCAATCCTTAGATGTTACTAAATAAAAGATATAACACATAGAGGGAAGAAAAGCTTACACCGGAGATTTATACTGGTTCACTCTTACAACCTGAGAGCTACGTCCTGTCCTTCCAATTTTCCACTAAACTTTTAAAGTTTACAAGTATTCTTCTCAACGCCTCTTCAAGCTACTACAAGTATTCTGAAATCTCTTTAGGTTCTAACCAACAAGTATTTTTTTATACATAGTCTCCTCAAGCTTAACAACAATAATAAAGATGTTTGAAAAACTCTTGAGTTTAACTCACAGCAAGTGAGGATAAATAAATATGCTTAAGTAAACTTTAATACAAGAGTAAGATGAAAAATGTGAGAATATATAGTGTAGCTTTGAATATTTTCTCTTATTTTGTTGATGTTCTTGATCGCTACATTCTTCTTCAAAGACTCTTATATTTATAGGTAGTGAGCATTTGAAATAATCTTCATAAGCTTCTTCGTCCAACGAAAATATTTATTAACTTTTTGAGTAACATTAAATGCATTGAACTGATAACGTGTTGATCTTCTTCTAAAAAACAGAAAGTTCATCATTTTTTAGTATTTGTAACTGTTAGGAGTGTTGTCAACTCCACCGTATATAGTTAATTTCTCAAAAGTCTTTTTGTCAGAGATATAAATAATATATAAATAAGCTATTGAACGCACGTTTGTTTAAAAAAATTTGTCTTTAACAAAACTTGTTTTTGGTCCAAAACGCTTTACGTACAATTTAATCAAAGAATACGCTTTTGACCTTTTCTTATTAGAGTAAAAAGATATAAATTTATTTAAAACTTATTTTGTTCTCTTTAAATTTAATATCTTTTTATTATTTTCAAAACATTTTTAGAAGTCTAATAACTTTGAACAGACAATTGATTCTAATATTAATTTAGGCATCCATAAAGATGCAAGCATTCCACTCCAATCAGGTACATCAAAGGGTTGCATATAATGAACACTGCCATAAAATTTTAGCCTCCTTGTTTTCACCAAAACTTTTATAACAAACCAACAAAAGCTGTTCTAAAGTGGAAGGACACACCCAGAGTTTACGGAGAATCCAAACTGATTGTTCCAAAGTAGAGTAGTAGTCTTACAACGTAAAAATAAATGATGGCCTACTGTTTCTGAATCAAATCTGCACATAACACACATTTAGAGAGAACAAAGTGAGGCCTATGAATCTGCAAGAAGTCATTTGTATAACTTGAATACAACAAAAGCACTCATTTATTAGGGCTCAATCCCAAAATATAATATTCACATCAGAGCTTACATATTGCTGATAAATTTCTTTCTCATCAAACTCTTGCAAAAGTACTTTATCTGTTTTAACATAACAGTCAGCCCCCATTGGCGAATGGAACTTACAGACAATGTCCATATGCTAATCAAAGCAGCAAAGATGCTATGGACGGAAAATTCTGATAGCTTTCGTAACCTGAAGCCGACAAAAGGGACACCTCGATACTGCAGAAGAACATCTACGACACAATACATGACCACAAGGAACTATTGTTATATCAACTTCAGCACTCAGACAAACCCGACAAACCCATGCTGCTTTTGCTGTATCAGCCTCTTTTGCTGCCCTTTCAACCTTTTCCTGTACAATTCATTATAACGTAGCATGTCATTTCAAACTTACATAAAATTTAACTCTACCAGATACAGGCATCACTAAGAATCTGGTAAACTACTTTGTTCTACAGTTCTATATAAAACATTCCACAAAGCCTTAAACAACTGCAAAGCAATACAGAAGCAATTTTCTTTAATTGATATTTGGAAGTGGCATGCTTCCCCATGTAGTATCTGACTGAATCAACACATCTGTAGGAACACTACTGCAGAAAAACCTTAGGAAGCATTTGGTAAGTGGATATCCTAATTTCCCAAGTAATTTGAAATTTATAAGATATTTGGGTATGAAATGTAGACACAAATTCAAAATTCTCAAGTTTGATATGTCACAACCAATACTTTTTTGTATATATCATACTAAATCAAGTTATAAATAGGTTTTCAAATATTTGGGAAATTAGAATGCCCACTTACCAAACTTCAGAGAGAATATACTAATACTGTCTCTGGTCTGCAGGGTGGGAAAGAAATAGAGGAATGGTGGGAAAATTATAATTGTTCCAGGATTATCAATTGATTTGACGTATGGAATAGAAGCATCCATTCCGTTAAAAGATTACAAGATAAAGAGACCATAGCTAAAGATTTAACCCGTGTCCATATTACAAATGCACAGATCACTCAGAAATCATATTACGAAAAATTACAAATCACCAACCTGCTCCAATAGAAGTGCTGCCTGAGATTCTTTAAGATTTTCTTGCAAATTTATTGTTCTCTGAAGTAGAGCCTGCTTCTCCACATCCATATTGATTCCAGCAGCAGTGAGTATTTCATTCACAGCCTGCACTAGTTCTGCAGCTGAAACTTTGCCAGACTGTTCTCTCAAAGGCTCCAGCTGTCAACAAAGAGAGCCTTCTCATTCAGTTTAAGCACATCAAGACATACAAGCAATACATAAGATGTCACAAGATAAAATATATAAGTTTTTTGAGAAAGGTTATGGCTAACAAGATATGCAAGATAGCCTCAAGTAAAGAAGCTAGCACTTGAAAAGGATTATATGTTTCTTGTTTATCTCTCCTTTGCCCCAAATTAAACAAGGAAAACAATAAGGAAAAAAAGCCTTAATTACATGCTTTAGGTTGTTTTATCTTAACCAAAACAACTACCTCTAGTCTTATATGTGCGGATACATATTGTCCATATGTGTGTGTTATTGAAAAGCACAGGATGGGTCATGAATTAATACGCCAGTAATGACCACGGATTTATGGTAAGAGAAATCCTCTTTTTTACATAAATGATGGAAAAAAAAAGGTTGGAGAAGTTGAATGCGAAGAGCATGTCAAACAAATAGCTTTTATTCGTAACAAGCTCAGAGAACTGAACCTGAGAACAGCTTTCTCCCCTTCCCGAACTCTCTGGCAACTCAACATGAGGCCTGTTACTGCTTACTACAGGGCTATCATCCACCAACGTTCCTTTTAGAGGACTGATTGCTGATACACTTTTAAATGAAAAGACTTGTGACGAAAGAAAAACCTGTGTAACCCCTGGTGCAACTTCAATCTTAAATCTGTACAGAGCTTGACCTGCTGATGGTCTGACATCCTCAGGAACCTTACCATATTTCATTTTTTCTCCATTTTGAGACCGCCAAGCCACTATTTCACCAGAATAAAAGGGCCTCAATGGATGGAACTGCACGAGACGAGCATCTTGTGGCAATATTTCTTTGCCAACCATATTACTGCTTCCATTTATGGTCTCAACTTCTTTCTTGTCAGAGCAAAGTTTTAAAACTTCAACAACTGCAATCTCAGATCCTTCAGGACAAACAAATAAGGATCCAATAGGCAATATGATAGGAGAGCCTAATGCCTGGCTGACTACAATAGCAATGAGCTCAAAAAGGGAAATATAAGTTGGTGGTTCAGCAACTAGAATACAGGATCTTGATTGGTTCATAAAATAAAGAGTTTGATGCGCAGATTCATTCTTCCAATCTGGGATAATGAAATCTTTGGCTGCACGTGTAACATCTACTAAATTGGGCAAGAGCAAAAACCTTGTTTTAAGATGCTTAACAAATTGCAGCTTTTCTGCAGTAGAGTTCAATAAGCTATGTATTGCATCCAATGAAAGGCTATTGAGTGCAGGAATGTAACTGCCCATGCTATTAACAACAGTCCATACAGCACTCTGAAGAGATCTGCTTGATAACTTATGTTTGATGGTCACTAGCGAAATAGACCCCATAGATCCCAAAGTCTGTAACTGCTGATTCTCATCTAGTTCCTAAAAGTCCAAACAGAAACTTTCCAGTAAGTAAAAGCCTTACGCAGACAAAATTTTTTAGTAAAAGGATAAAATTATTAACAGCAAGATAATAAGATAACATAAAATAGGAAAACGTATCTGAAATCATGCTACCTCTATGACAATGTCAGACAATTTTTTGATGCCCAGGACAATACATACTCTCTCAGGAAGATCTGGATGGACAAATCTAATTCTGAAAGTATCAATACACTTTACATATCGAGAACCATAAGAATCAATGTAGACACAGGATGCTGAACCAACAAGTCTGCAGCCATCATCAGGAACTATGGCTTCGGATTTCCAGTTAGAACCATCAAATGTGTTCCCTTCAATAATCTGATCACATATAAAATTCAAAATTTCCATCACAGCACGGAGCTCATTTGGATTTAAATGCTGATATCCACAAGCTTTCTGAAGATTTAAGAGAAGATCCCTTGCAGAAGAAAGTGTTAGCATGTCCTGAAGTCCCAAATCTTTGAGAATCTTCACGAATGGCAGATATACGGTGGGAAGTTCAAAAGCAAATGGAGACAAATTAATCATCAAACGAGCAAAAAGAGCATCGGCGGTCACCAGGCGTGTTCCATTTGCAGCAGGCAGAAAGGCCACTCCCCGTAGCTCCGCCACATCTGGAAAAACAAAAATGATAAGAAATTGATCAAGATAGTGTATATACCATCTTTTATGCTGTCAACAAAATTAGATTGCTATATCATCAACTTAAGCAAAACTTCTTAATGAGTGTATGACAAGAGGGCCACAGATCACTAGATGAAGCCCAGGTAGTCGCTGTCTAGTAATAGTATTAATCTATTCATTGCAGTCACATACTAGGAACACAGGAAATCCCATGACACAGACATCAATCTAAGGGACTGACAAAAACTACTGTAGTACACAAGTCACATACGTATTTAAGTAATAACATAACAATAACAATGCATTAATCCCCGGAGGGTTAATTTATATTGAAGAACATTGGAAACAATATGATTATGTAAATCACACAAAATTATACAGAATTCATACACATAAGATGTTTAACATATACACAGGCTTACTCATGCACAAAAGCCAAAAGATATTCAACAAGTATTTACATGCTCCAAAAGCCTTGTTAGGAAGCAATAATTAGTTTTGGTCCTAGGCTCAGTTTGTAATTACTATACGTACAAGAAGTCACCCGAGGATATTAACAATGAACTATACTTCATTTTCTCTTTAAAAAGTGGCTTGTATTTAATTCTGGACTTGGCCCGACATATGACCCCATTCGGGATTTTGGGTGTAAATCTTAGCAACAGTGAGAATTTGGGTGTATTGGGATTAGGGTTTGAGCATTGAGCGGCTACACCTTGTAATCATTGATCATAGTGAATTTTCTATGTTTTGCCAGTGGATGTAGCCCTATAGTTCTCTGTAGGTTGAACCACGTTAAATTCTGTGTTTATTTATCTTCTCTCTATTTTCTGTTTGTGCACCTGGTTACAGCACACAAACACACAAGCATATATATATATATAAAGAGGGAAGCCAGCCAAGCAAGTCTGAACAAGCATAACCAACAAGAGAAAAGAAAGCACGTTTCCAAATATCCAGGCTCTTAGTAATCTTTAAAAGAACATGATTTTAGAAAGAAACAACCCAAGGATTATGTTAGAAACCCACTAGGTAGAACTTACCCCTGAAAGCCGGCTTGCAAGGGGAGGGTGCCTAGGGGCTTATAAACCACCAACCAAGCTCACACTTGGTTGATGTGGGGTCCTAACAGATTACTACCTAAAGGAACTCCAAAATATGTAAGATTCCACTACAAAGTCAGATAACTAGCTAAAAAAGAGCGAAATTATTATCACTGTTATTGCTGCTGTTGCTTCTGCAATCATGGACAACCGGTAATTTTGCCAAGATCAGGGAAGCTTACACCCTCAACCTGGAGTACCAGTTGAGCTACGGCCATTGGTCAGCCGGTCACCTCCATTTAATTATCGCTAGTGCAAAAAAGACTTAAAAAACATACAACTATAATATTTCATGAAGAGTACTGTAATTCAAACTATTTAATCCTCTTCCTTTTAGAAACTATTTATTCCTCGTGTCATCAGTCTAGGACATGACTTATGGCATCTGCGCCACAAATGCCGATTCATCTATATATGAACAAGGAAAATACATACCTATCCTTTCAGTAAGGAAAACCAAAAGAAAATGACAAGAATATAGGCAACACTTCCCTTCTTAAATGAAAGAAGAAATTTTATTAGAAAGAGAAGGGGAAAAATAATACAAGGGAGGTTAAAAAAATATCCTACTAAACAGAGAAAATAAAACACAACAGAGAGCCTAGGATGCTTAAAAATGAAACAATGCCGTTCAATCTCTCTGCATATAAGACAGGGAAACTTCTTTGAAAAGACTAAGAGCAGAGGACCAGATAGATGACATAAACAAAATACTATCCCATAACATAAGTAAGGGCCGTGTGTACACTGCCCTGTAAACAAATACTCCAAAGAGCAGCATAAATCCCACCTTGCCACAAAGTTTTAGCCTCCACAGATCATTCTATAAGAAAGTAGCCACTGAGTGTGCAATGCAAAAAGAGATAAGCTCTTGTTTCCAAATTAACCTTACACATCACACACATATCAGGGGAAATAGCTATGAGAGGTCCACGAATCTGCAATTTATCATCAGTATTAATCCTATTGAGGATCACTCCCTACAATTTTTTTTTTTTAATTTAACCTTAGAAGGAGCTTTATATTTCCAATAGGACTTGTCAAGAATGAACCTTTCCTGATTAAGGGAATGAGTAAGAAACAGAAAATAGGAATCACAAGAAAGCACACCAAAAGAATCAAAAGTACAAATTCTCTTATTTGTATTGGAGGAAAGAAGAGTAGAATCAGGTAAAAGCAGAAGGGATTGAGAGTCAATAGGGGAAGGAAAATCCTTCAAGAAAGAAATATTTCCCACCCAAGTATCCTCCAAAATCCCGATCTGAGAACCATCACCAAAACCCAATAAAACCACTTCTAGAGGTCTAAATGAAACATACCTGAGAGAAAAACTTCTAGGGGCTCAATGAATTGCAGTGATCACTGGGTTGGCCTCCTGCCCATTCTAGTATAAACCACACTTACTCTGAATTACCTAGTACCATAATGAAGAAGCCTCTAAAGGAAAATGTCATAGCCATTTAGCCACCAAAGTAGTGTTTTTGGACACAGTTCCGAAGATCCAAACCCCTTTGCTGCCAAAGGGTCTGATTTTCAACATTAAATGCAACCAAACCACTCTTAGCCAAATTAATCTACAAACCAAAGACAAATAGTAAGAATATTCACAAAAGTGTCTCAGACCATCCTCCAACAACTAAAAAAGAGGGCGTCCCAGTGCACGATGCCGGATGCTCACACCATTATCGGGTCTAGGGAGCCGTATCCCCGTCAGGGACGAGGCTGTTTTCGCGACTAGAACCCATGTTACCATTGCACCAAGGCTCATGTCATCAGCAAACTTGAGGTGAGATACCATAACCTCCTCTAAGCCTATTCTGATACCTTTACTGAGACCGCTATCAATAGCCCCAGACAACATCAGAGTCAACACATTGACCACAACAATTAACAAGAAAGGAAATAAAGGATCCCTTGCCTAACCCTCTCTAATCTCAAAACCAAGATTTAGTTCACCATTCACAATCACAGAAAAAATAAGTTCATTTATTTTTAAGCATCACTTGAATTCTACAAGATTTATTGAAGGTTGGCATGGTGGCACATAAATAAAAAGACTGAGAGCCCAAGAGCCTTAGCTCAAGTGGCACCAAGTCCCTTTGGGGACTACTTGATTCCGGGATCAAATCCCACTGAGGCTGCTTTGCCTCCACTTTAGCCTACCCTCCCCCTTGCCACACTAGGTCTTAGACCTCCATTGTAACTAGAAAAAGAAATTGACAAAATGAAACATTGAGGATCACAATAGCTCAGCCTGAAACATTATCTTGTCAACCCCCATGAGCAATGCAGCATTATATAGCAAATAAAAAGCATTATATTTCAGAATTTGGTTGAAGCAGACAATATATTTTTTCCTCAACCCCCCAGCCCAAATGCAATAAGGTGAGTATAGTGAGGCACCTGAGGAAGAAAGGGAACCCCAAATTTTGTCTAAATATTTCAAAATCTCACAAGTACATTCCTCAATGTTCATTCCTGAAGCAACGGGCCAATGAGCAAGAGTATCTTCACCTCCATTTTTCCTGATTACCTAGGGTAAAACAATGTTAGCATGAAATGCATTTCGATAAGTCGTACAGTTAAAAAAGTAAACCAAAAGTATCATTTTTACTTGAAGGTGCTTCAAAACTGTGGAAAAAGCTGGAGGACTCCGTAGATGGAGAGCTCCCCAAGAATACTCTGGAGGAACAATGTGTTGTCTGGATAGAATGGGAGCACAACTCCAAGCTAGAGGCCAATCCTTATACAAAATAGCTTCACTATATGAAGCAAGTACCCTCTTGCAACCAACATTTGGAAACCCCAGCTCCGCAGGTACACATGCAATCTTGCCAAGAAGATCACAGAAGTTGTTGCTAAAGAAAACGGCGAAGTTGGAGAAAACAAATTCAACAACAGATGCTCCTAATGCCCACACTTCTGCTGAAACTTCAGTACGAGAGTTGGTCATGTCTGTCTCAAAATCATCCAAATCACCTGATTTCATGCACTCAATTCCAAGAAACTCAACTCTTTTGGCACATTCAATTATTACATCTACTTCAGTAGCAGTTCGAAGGCCAAGTTTCCTTAATATTCGAAGCCACCCATCTGTACTAAACCTTTCTCCAGGAAATTTTCTTCTCTCACCAAAGAAAATAGATATTAATATAGCATCACCAGGATCAAAAAGTTCCTTGGGCTTCAACAGATCTATTGAAAATTCATCAGAATTTCTCACAAATTTAGTCTCCTTCAAAGCATCAACCACTGATTGATCTGCTTGAAGATCATGCCAATTTTTATAAACATATATTAATATTTCCTCCTGCTCATACTGAGGCTTCCTCTCAAAGCCAGGCAAGCCAAAGCGTACTAAGATCTGTTGATCATGCAACTCCAGCACCCCAAGGGCTCGAAGAAATGAACTTTCATTTGAATCTGTGGCATAAGAAAGACAATGCTCATCATATGGTTTAAGAAATGAATTTGAAGGGATCATACACTGATCTTGACCTTGCAACTTAGTATAAGACCCAACAACTGTTTTATATATAGGTAGAGAACGTAAAACATCAATTTCTTCCCGAGCATAGCTGAAGCCATTGGAAAAGAATTCATCAGAAAAAAGTGAAAAAAGCTCATCACAGTTTGAAGTTGAGAAATTAGTAGGTTCAGTGAAATATCCAGCTTGCTTAGCTGCCACAAGTTTGGATGCAATAACTTGACCTAATGATTGACCAGGCATAGGAAAACAATTGCATGAAGCAGCGCAGTCCATAAATGCTTCATCAAATATGGGTATATTACACTGGTTTAACATTGGCAACAACCATGGATAACTATTTTTGGATCTTTCAAAAGCTGAAATGTAGGACTCAGCTAACTCAGCTTCAGAAGTATTATCCCTAGATACCCTAACCCCACCCACATAACTTGTTGATTCTCTTTCTAAAACACTTGTCAATGTTGGGTGCTCCAAAGGAGGAATGAAGACCAGATGCTGCTCTCTTACACGGCATAAGACTGGCCTACCAAGAAAAGCAGGAATTAAGGGCCAATCTGAAAAAAGAGATAATTCTTCTTGTGAGCCCCTGAAACTTTTCCAGAATATTCTAATCCATTCAGGGGAAGGACCCCCTTGACCACCAGAACTAGGCAGTTTCTCCCATGAAAGCCATGGAGCCATATTTGAGCCCATTACATGGTTCACCCAATCTTCGTGGAAAATTAGCTTCATATGATTGGCCAGCAGGTTGAGAGAGAAGTTCTGCAGTTTCAATAGCGCTTGAAGGGAAAAGTTTGAAAATATGTCACCCAAGAGAGGTTTGTCTAATACTTTAGGATGAATAAACTTTTCTCCTAAAGGAACCATTAATGACTGTTGCTCCTTATTCCCAAGCCAAAGTTCAGTAAAGCCCAATTTTTTTAAATGGCTAGTTGCAGTTGGACACGGTAAACCTTTGAGTTCTGCAGCAATTGATATAAACTTCTGGTCCCTATTTTGACTGATGCCTGTCACAGCATTCTTGTAAGCCAAGGGTGCTCCTGATCTACCAATATCGTCCACAACACCCCGACCAAAATCAAATAAAGCCTTCCCTAAACTTGTCACCATTTCCAGTGCATCTCCAGAACTGGCTGCACCCTGGGTAGCTATGCCAGTGGAGCTGTGGATATTAGAATCTGGCTGAGAAGAAGTGCTTCTGACAACATCAGTTTCTAGGCGAAAAGCATTATTACTCACAGGATCAATTGGTGCATCATCTCTGGACAAGCTGGATGACCCTGTTTGCTGAAAATCTGACAAGCAGTACTCAAGAACATCTATATACATGTCAACTGATCGCAGAACAATGGATTTTGAAGAAATTTTTAGGAGATCTCGAACCATTTTAGGACTAATTTCTCGCACTGAAAAACCCACAGCTTGGATTTCAGTCACCAATTCCCATGGTACTGAAAATACAGGATAATGCTCCTTTACAAAGCTGCAAACTGTAGCTGGAAGTAAACTACCAATCATCCCATTCCCAGGTTGTGAAAGAAACATGCCTTCTTCAGCCTTGACTAAATTTCCTGAGTATAGCTGCCATACTGGATGGTCAACAATACGAGAATAAAATGGATGTATTACCCGTTCTTTAAGGCACTCCCAGTCGGCTTTAAGAACTGCTGTTGTACTTGAAGGTGTGTTATTGCAATCACCAAGTTGATCACTACGAACATGCCCCTCAGAACGTGGCCAGAAGGAATAGATCTGATCTCCATAAGCCTTCAAAGAGAGATTGATCGCAGGACAGGAACTAGAATCAATAATAGAACTTGAAACATCTCTTCTTAGCTTTTGGATTTCCAAAACCATTTCAACATAGGAATCACATACACAAGACATCAGCTCTCTGTTCCAAGATTCAATTAATTGATTTCCAGCATCAAAGTGTCCCTCAGCTGAGGCTCCTTTGTCTTGGTATTTAAAGAGATAACGACCTCTATTATGACACACAAGGAAACAACCTAGGACAGTAACAGGCATGTTTATATAACCAGACAAAGGAAGAGGGGACATAATCGAGCTCATTGAGTAAACATTGGCATGATGACCATTTCTGGAAATGAGTGCTGCGATTCCGGCAACAGGAGTCAAGTTGTAAGCAAGATACCGCCTGAGGAGAAAATTTGGAAGTTCAATAATAGATGCTACCAAACAAATTATTTCAGATTAAAGAATTTTTAGTGAGATAGAGACAAAATATGGAAGGTGAAACTTTGATCATGTTTACTCTCAACCAGGTTTGAAGGTAAATTTTCAGACTTATTTATCCTCCTTCCTACTTTGATGGAAAAAGAAGGATAAGGAATTAATTGCAGAAGAATGAAGCTTACAAGAAAGAAGACAAATATCTCTAAAAAAGGTATAATGAAAAAAGAAAGTCTAAACTAAATATCAAGTCCAAGGGCAAGAAGTAAACAACAAAGCTTTCAATCCCATTAAACCACTGCAATCAAGGAAGCCACCAAAACAAACTCTTTTCCAAACACTAATTGAGATCTAGATTAAAAATTCTACCCCAAAGTAAAGGTGATGACATCTGCTTTTGAAAAGTAGTGGCATTTGTGTCCCTCTTTTTATCCTAAGTACAATATCAAAGAAAACAACAAAAACAAGAGCCACATGGACAGGCAGAAGACAACAGACATTAAACACCATATAAAAGAGAGTATCTATGTCGTACATCCCAGAGAAATTCTTTTGGAACACCCAATGAGCTAAGTTATGAGCAGCTATTAGCTTCTCTTCTAACAAACACGGGCTCCATTGAGAGTGAGGTGTGAACTCTTGCTTAAGATCAAGACAAACGAGCAACACCCAAAGGAAAGGAATATTTTCCAAGAAACAAACCAGACTATGGAAAATACCGCACACATTCATAAACTTCTTGCTCTTTTTCTTTTCTTCTTCATGCCTATTTTTTCTTTTAGTAATAGAAAGTGCTTTATCTAGCATGCATATGCTTCCTCAAAAAGAGACATCAATAAGTGAAAAGGTCTTCAAGTCAAGTTAATATAAGACAAACAACAACAACAACAACCGAGCCTTATACCACTAGGTGGGTTTGGCTACATGGATCAAATGATGACATTATGCTCTATCAAAAACCAAGTTATTGTAAGAAATCAACATGAATTATTGACATCAATGCAATTTGAGCATAAACAATAGAAGCATAATATCCACTACATTCTTCACATAAAAACATACTTATCAAGAGCCATATTTCTTGTTTGCCCAGAACCCAGGCTGAGTACAAGAAGCCATCGATCAATGATTGTAGTTCCTCCTGAGTATAAAGTCACATCTATTACATGCATCTTTATCGCAGCATTGGAGCTGCTAAATAGTCTTGATAATTGGAACTTTCTCCATTTCTTTTCCGAAAATGGATTCCTCATAACAGAAGATGATGGATCAATGCTTACTGAATAATTCTGGCATGGATGTGAACTTCCTTCTTCCCATGTTGATATTGATACCTGATAACATGACAATTTTATACTGGCACACAATACATCTATGAAAACAATCCTAACAAGAATTTTCTCATGGGAAACAATGACAAACAACACAAGTTAAGTATACAGGTTTTTTCTAAGAAGAAATTTCTATTGATAATAGAAAAAGAGAGAGTAAAACTGTGGAGGATAAGGTATCCTCCCAAAAAAAGCTATGCCGAGAAACGAAATTAATCCTTGACTAACTCTGCAGTTAATAGCTCTTAATTAGCTCCGTAACTAGTCCTTGATTAGCTCCTGTACTTAATGCACTTATAGTATAAATAAGACGGAGTGTGTGTACACAATATACATATTTCTCTCAAATACTCTCCTTTTCAACAGTCCCCAACTCTGACTAGTCCAATATAAGTGATGTCACCAGCTACCAAAAGATAGACAGTGAATGAAGAAATTTTCACGTAAAACCCTAGCCGCCAAGCGTGTGATGCTTCTCTTTCACTTTGGTGTGATGCCTAAGAATCCTAGTTAAGATGCCTAGATAATTTTCCTTCTTTTTTCATCTTCTACCCTAATTTTCTTAATTTCATCAACAACCCAATCTGATTTCCCTGGCAGAAAGCATTAAACCTTCACCACATCAAATCCCTTGTTATTCCTTGTTTGAATTTTCCACAAAACCTAATCTAGCATGTACTGTTCACAGCACCATAACCCTCAACCTAATGCTTGCAAACCAACCTTGCCCCCACATATCCCATATGAGCATTCAATTCCCCTAACTTTGATCTGTTAAATCCTATGCTTTTCTGCTATCCTGCATCAATCTCCAATAGAACAATTGTAAAATTACCTGCAAAACTGACTTCAAAAATAGAAGTGCTCTAGATCCATGCTCCATAAATATTTCAGTAATATGCCTTATTCTGTTTGATCCAAAGTCGGGTCCATCCTTCAAGAAATCAGATGATAGAGGCATGCGGATAATGGTAGAATCTGACAATGACCATAAGTCATTATGATCAATGAGCATTGGACTAAATTGATCACAAAATCGTTGTGTCAGATCAGTACCTGAAACCTCAACAGTAAACATCTCAAAGTTCTATGACTGTATAGAAAAGAGACTATTATATTCAAAAATATAAATATTAATGAAATATTAAGTATTTGCAAATTAAAAAATTAAATAAAAGAGTAGTTATGTGCCTTCATTTTATAAAACAAAATTATTAATACAAGTAAAAAATACAAGAGTATAAGATAACCTCCAAGAAACACAATGAAAGTAAATAACATAAGTCTAAATAGAAGATATCAATACCAGGAGGCCTTCCAGTCTTCTAGCATATCTAATAAGGGCACCTCTTCTAAACAACCATTAACTAACACCATAGAAAAACATCAAAATTCAAACTGGAAAATTAGAAAAAGAGAAATTATTAGAAAAAATATTTCCAATTCAGTAACAATTAACCACTCAAATAGTTAATTATGTCAATAAGTGGTTACTCATTAACCACTATTTGAACATCATTAACCAGTTGAGTGGTTAATTACCCAATTGTTCCTAAACAGAAATTATTTTTACCAAGATTTTTTCTTTTTTACTTTTGTAAGTTTCCAAAAAATAACAAATATTGATTTTAAGGATTTTGATAAATTTGGACAGACAAAGGCATATAAAAAGAAAAGAAAAATATTTGAATGAATTTATTACTGTTACAGAGTCTTACCCTCTTTGTTTGTTCTGAGTGTTATTGGGCTAGGATTGTACTATTTGTAATACACCTGTACTTGGTCTAACTTTTCAGTCTAAATATACACACAAAATAGTGGAGCCCTAAACTATTCTTAGAACCGACAGTCCCTATCATCTGACATTGTAAAATATGTTTCCTAGAAATCAACTTAGAGTACATACAGTACAGTAACGTAAAGTTGTCAGCAATAATGCAGAGAAAAATAATAAATGAGGCTAAAAAGGAAAAATGAAGAAACTAGTTTGTATGAATTTAGATGAAGAATTCGAGCATACCTATCAAAGAAAACATTTTTGCTGAAGGGGCATACGTTGAAGGTGCAGCAAGTACCAAACCACGAGGATCAAACATGTAAAAGTAGCCACCAGAAACGACTGAGAGAAGGTCACATATGGAATAGCAGCAAACCAATCCCAAGCCATAGTTAAGTGTGTTTCCCCGTAATCTCCAGGGAGGAAGGAGCTGGAAATTACTAAATTCCTCTCGACTCAAGCAGGCCCCTTCAAAGATCGCTACAAGAGCAGGCCCTTGGAATTCACCTGTATAAATCATGCCATGATAAGAGAAATTTAAAGAAGTTATTAAAAGCAGTTAAACACACAGCATGACCATTTCACAAACAGCATAAGCTTTGAAATGCCCTTAGCTGCAGAAGAACTTCAAGTATTTGATAAGGGTGTAATCAGCTTGCCAACACTATGGCATGCAGTGATGTTCGAAACTTTTCTATTCTAATAAAAAGGACATCTCAGTGCAAGAGGCTCCCACCATTATGGGGTCTAGGGAGAGTCAAATGTACGCAGCCTTACCTGCATGAGTAGAGAGGCAGTTTCCGTGACTAGAACCCATGACCGACAGGTCACAAGGCAGCAACCTTACTGTTGGAGGAGAAAGTGAAAGAATACACCTAGAACTCTAGAAGAACATGATACAACAACCAAGCCTTATCCCACTAAGTGGGGTTAAGTCTTTGATGGTCACTTATAGAAAAGGTTATCGTTCAAGCAGCTTGGCTCACCAGGCATTGTGGGCAGGAAGTGCAGCATCCTGTTATCCCTCTACTGTAGGGATCCGGAGGTGTTCACTACTCTGTGAAGCCAGCCTCGCGCGGTGCCCTCCTGTCCAGGGGCAGTGCGTCATTGATCCCCAATTTTTTTTTTTTTTTGAAATTCTTTTATTCTCCTTTTTGGACAACTTTTTTTTCTAAAACTTGGCCTCCCCAATAATGGTGTTCTTTCTCTTTGGCCCCCCTCAATAAATTGGTCTAGCTCCACCCGAGTCTATCAGTCCTGTGTAGGACCCAACAAGAACTCACATCCCATAGCTCAACTCTCAACTTGGAGTGGGCAGGCCAGTATAGTCCAACCTAGCATAGCCAGAGCCATTTTCCATCACCTTGGTGCCCCCACTTGGGTTAAAAGCTAGCGCTACCCAGCTCAGCACCAAGAAGAACATGATATACTCTAAAAACATATGGAATAAGAGAAAAAAAAAGAGAGCCACCAAAATAATAAAAATCTCCAATTATGCTTTGCATTTATTCAGCAAATCCTACCCCAACCTCATTCAGAGAGAGCAAGAGAGAGAGAGAGAGAGAAACAGAGGCAGTGCCCCAATTAAACTATCAAGCATGCAGCAGCATAAACTGGTCCTTAAAGACGCCAGCATCCAACCATAAACACTGTACTATCATTAACACGACATCACAAAATCTTACATTTATTAGTGGGGAAATGATTAAGCATCAGAGATCAAATAAGCAAGAGAGAAAATTTTATATGAGAAATAACTTGAGCTTCTCAAATGATGAGCATAACAAGAGTACAAGAAGCACCAACCACATTAATATCTGCAGTTCTGTTGAAAGAATTGCCTATACATTTACAATAAAAGAAATATGATAAGTTTGTACAAACATTACCTAAATTGTGCTGCAGCAAAGACTGGCGAGGATGTTCCCTCTTATCATAAATCAGGTGCAATTTCTTGGCTTTGCAGCAATCTGCCAACTCAAGAAGGTCAAACAACAAAAAATCATTGTTTCCATACAGGGCCAAAAGCTCATTTACTTTATCGTAGTCCATGCATGGCATATCTTTTGTCATATCTTCACTGACTAAAGAAAGGCACCGAACTGACTGTACACCCAGCCTGTCCGCCAAATCATTGCTGATACTTGGATGTACAAAATGTCTCCCAATAAGAGAACTGTTATCCAACCAAGGTGCATCATTATATACAAGATCCCCTGCATGCATCAGAACTCCTGAAGCATCAGGAATCAACAAGGGACTATCAAAAGGCTCAAAATGTTGCTTCTCCAAGCAACATTCTGCTATGGCTTCAAGGACACAACGGACAAAATTTAACTGATCTATTGAAAGAGGAACTCCTTGCACATCATTCTGCAACCTTTGCAATAAATGAAGATAGTCCCAAATACCAAAACTCAATCTGACTCCTAACTTTATCATCAATTCTTTATACTCTGTCAGTTCAGATGGAACAACATACAAATAAGGAGTAAATTTTACAGGTGAATCAAATGCAAGTGCATTTGGCGATACAAAATCATCACCAATCCAGACCCATGAAACCCCTTCTAATCCTGCTTTCAGTTCAATGAAGTCATCAGTATTAATATATTCTTGCAATTTTGAATAAAGGTAAGGCACTTCCTTTTGCAACTGAGCATCAAAACCAGGATCCAGCAATGAATGTATCTTAAGCTGCTGATGGGACTTAGATAGCTCAGTTAACTGTCTTGACAAAACACCTACTTTTGGGCAATCCATCCACCCAAGTTTAGTTTGTAGGTATGTCGCGTCACATTCACCGTCTAATATGTGCATTGAGGAAGAAACCATCCACATCTGTGATTTAGGCCTCACAATAGTGGGGGGAGCTACTTGGTTACTGGATTTTAACCATGGAAGTCCCCTAACAGGTGGATCAGGAATTACTGGACACCAAGAGATTAGCTTCATTTCAGACCAAAATTCTTCTTCTGCCATATCATCAATCAAGCTGCCTACAAATGAATCAATATCATCTGTTAGGGAGTTCTCATCTTCTTTAGGAAAGCCATCAGATACAACAGCATCATCCATTATGCTGCTGCTTCCCACAGACATGCCACCCTGTAGATCACCATTATTACTTTCTATTTTATTTGAGAGCTTAAGCGCTAATGTATCTAAAAAAACCAGTAACTCTCTACCATGCTTGAAAGCTTCAGCATCCCCAGAATCATGCAACAGGTAGACTGATCTAGCACAATCAAGCAAACCAGTAAATCCCAGAGTTCTCCTAAGTCCAAGGATAACTAAAGTATCCAAAACTTCAGGATCTAAGAATTTGTCAGACGGAAAGCAAACACTCCCATGCAGCATCTTTTTAAGCTGAGGAACCCGAGGATCATAAAGCCTGCAATAACATTCTAGTCAGCAATCCAAACAATGTCAGTTTTTAAGCAGATAAAATACTTATCAAGCAGCGTAACCCTTTAATGAGAAAACATCAATACATGATAGCAAGCACCTGAAATTCAATGTGTGCATTTATATAAAATTACTTTGAATAATTTAGAAATACTTTGACATCTAATTACAGTAAATTTATATTAAGTAATTGCACCTTAACATGTTTTGCTCGAGTCCAACTCCAACATGTGTGCAAACAAAGATTGATGTCAAAGCAGGACAAATTTCCCATCGATTTTAACTTTCAGGTTAAGGTCATTCTTTGAATGGCATTAGGGCAGGTTCATTTAACATTCTCATTTAGAAATACTTTGATATCTAATTACGGTACATTTATATTAAGTAATTGCACCTTAACCTGTTTTGCTTGAGTCCAACTCCAACATGTGTGCAAACAAAGACTGATGTCAAAGCAGGACAAATTTCCCATCGATTTTAACTTTCAGGTTAAGGTCATTCTTTGAATGGCATTAGAGCAGATTCATTTAACATTCTCATTAATACAAATCAATACTATGTCAAAGTGTTTATCTTAGCTTATCTTTATGGTCCACAAGCAATTAAATGTAAGGTGGGATGTCAGCAAGTTCAGATTGTATAAAATAGTCTGATTTCATACAAGAACTTCAGGGCTGAGTGGATCTTTTGATAGTGAGAAAGTCACATATAAAACATCTGCAAGGAAAAAGAAACTAGTGCGATTTGGAAATATTGATCACATATAAATCTATACCAAATATTGTATCTGTGAGAGACGAGTGATGTTGGTAAGTACTGATTGCAATGACTGATGTTGTTCCCAGTACCGAACTATGGCACACCGGCACTGATTGCATTTAGTAGAAAAATTGCAGAAAAGGCCCTTTTTATATAACAAATGAAGACATCTTATTTAAGACAGACGAGAGTTATTGCAAAAAGAAAAAAATTAATAATATTACCTAGATGGTTGTTGCCAAGATCCATTGGCTGCAAGAACAAATGGTACAGCTGAAAGTGCAGACTTGAGAGAGATATCCTCTTTAATCAAAAGCTGCACATCATGCAGAATGTCTGAAACAGCTTCTTGTTTCGAAAGGAACTCTGACATGCAATTGAATATGTGGTCTTTGTAGAATTCCACCTTATTTGGTTCTTTTATCTCTAAATACCTTATCATAATGACCCTTTCCATTTCTGATTCAGTTCTTATGAAGCTATCATTTAAAAGATCTTCACGAACACCAGTAGGACCTAGCCATTTGATAGGCTTACTCAAACTTACTAGTTTTCTGCTTTTGTATGACTCAAATATCGGGAGGTGTTTGATGATTTCAATATGTGTGTTATCAATTTGCTCTTCAGAGAACCATTTTGACTGGAGAACAAAACTCCGAAGTTCATGAAGTTCCCCTTCTGATACATCGGTAAAGATCCCCTCAATCTTCTGTGGCTCCCCAGCAATAGCCAGAAACACATTTAATACACCTCTTGCTGTTGGTGACTGCACAAAGAATTCCAACTTTGGGTGATCTAATTGCAGGTCATGTCTCAAGAATAAACATCCAACCTTCAACAACAAAGAAGACATCTTTTCACTCCATCCATCATTTTTTATCACATTCAAATTTGGTGTTAACTGCATCAGGCAGTCATCTCCAACAGGCAATATAGGCCACTTAGAAAACACTAAGAGATCATCACAATATGATTTCAGATAGTTCCATAGTAGTTGCAACCATTCTAAACTTGGTTGGCCATGAATACCAGGAGACCAATTTACTTGTCTTGCATTTTGCCACTCTACAGGAAGTAATTTTACAAGAAGTTTCTCAAGCAACTGGCATGACAAGAAAGAAATATTTGTGCCATCAGTTTGGGCAATGTAACAAAGTTTTCTATGAACTTCTTCTGGAATAACACAATCTATAAGTTGATGGGGAATGGAATCCTTCAGAAGGCCATACTCGTCACCCCGTGCAATGTAAACTCTTTCTCCAACCCCCTTCATATCAACTGACGTAAAGGAACCATCTGCAAGTGGTAACAAGGCCAAGCCACATAGAGTATCAAACTGCATAGATTCTTGTAAGTCATGTAAGCAATATTCAAGGGTCAAAATCATTGCACCCCTGTCCTTAAATTCACGTTTCCTTCTGATTAACAATGTCCTTAATAGCTTAGGCGTCAGAAAATGCAATGATGGACAGATTTCCATAAACCTTTCTAAAAGTGACTCTGGAAGTTTAACTACAGGTAGAGAAGCACCAGACAATGCTTTTATAAGCTCAGCTGCCTTGTGGAAAGTAAAATCGGGAAATATAGCATGTTTGGTTGAAATCCACTGACCTCCTCTAGCTTCTGTATATAATACACGGAGATTAAATTCAGCAACAAATTGGTAAAGTTTCCGTAGTACTGATGCCCAAGGTTCTAATCCTAATGTTGTCGGCCACAATGAGAAGAACAAATTGCATGGGCCAATCTCTGATGCTACCTTCTCGAGCAAACGACCATAGGCGGGGGCAACAACATTTTCAAGGAGGTAAATATTCCAGTCTGAGCGTTTTCTTCCACCCCCTGTCATATCCGAACCAAACCAGATATCCCTGCGATTTGATGATAATTCAAAGTATGCATTTACATGTGCAGGAAGACCAGTGCTGATTGGTAAAGGTAAAAAGCAGAATGCACGACCTTCAAAAACTTCCAGTGGATGAGTAGGAGAACTAGCAACTTGAAATAGATCAGGAGAAACCAGACAATCATCCTCCATCTCTGAACTATCAACCAGGTCCCCACCAAGCTTAACAGAATTCAAATATGCAGCAACACATGCCCATGGAACAAAATTGTGAGAGTTGTCATTGGATGCTACAGATGTGCCCTTTTGAGCATTTCCACCACCTAAACATTCTGTGGTTACCCAATAGTGTGAATTATGACCAGATGTGTTTTGCTCCGCTATCAGGATCTTCTGGCATTTATAAGGCAAATCTCTGCCAATGGATAGGCTTAGCTTCTTCAGAAACTGAACTCTATTCATTCCAACATGCCTACTTTCATTGAAAAAGTTGAAGATATCCTGGGCTGCAGTAGATCCAATTTCAGGCTCACCAATACAGGTTCTGCGTACACGGTGCAGTAGCTGCATTTCATGTCCTGTTCCTTCTTTCACATAAATAGAGATCGATTTCACATTATGCAGGAAAAGTAGCGTTTCAGAAACAACCTCAGAAAAAGCAGCAAATAGAGATCTGACGTCTTCAGGCGCATATACTTCCTTTTTAATTTGGCTCCGGGAGGCAACACTTGCAGTTCTAAGAGGGAATCGGAATAGTGTACCAGGAAAAGGGTGTTGCAAGTCACAGCCAAAATGTAGCAGTGAAGAAAACTGATCAGGAAATTGCTCCAAAATCTTCCTTCCCACAAACTTAATTCGCAAGCCAGGGTGGGAAGGAGATATCCCAGGCAAATTACAGGCATGAGGGTCAAACATTACAATATTTTCTCCAGAAACAAACGTGGGGATGTCTGTAAAGTGATAGACACAATTAAATCCTAGTCCAAATCTTCCAATTGCAAAAGCCTTCTCAAGTTTACTTTCTTGACCAATACGAGAAATTGCATAAAGATCTTGTGGACTGAAAACCGAATCATTGAAACAGTATAGCGCAGGACCTTGCCAATCAGCCATTTCAGGAGAAAGAATAGAAGAAGTCCCATATTGAGATTTATCCAAAAGAAATATTACTTCAGAAGCTCCGGCATCTTCTGCATTTTGCACCAGCTCAAATAGAGTTCCAGGTCCATCAGCATACATTTCAAGTATATGCTTAAGCCTTGTTGTCAAAGCCTCATGCTGTCCAAAAGCCTCAGCAGCTCCAGACAATCCAAAATTCATTGAATCTGCACTCTCAGCCAGCAACATCCTGCGTAGAGAACAGACACCAAGCTTTTCGGCTACGTCATTAGAAATGTTTCCATGCACAAATTTTTGAACTGTTCTCTTTGCATTCCAAGCCCTAGTTGATACATTGCCAAATGAGCCATCAGGATCTTCTGAGCCAAGCAACCAGGGGGCATCATTGTAAACCAAGTCTCCAGCAAGAAATAGTCTACCTGAGATATCTGGCAGATAGACCTGGACTTTCTGTTCATGAAGGTAAACTTCAGCTAGATGATGCACTATTAGTGTGACAGCCCTAATCTCCTGTGTCTCAAGAGGAGATGATCCTTTTCTAACTGCCATCCTACAAAGAATATTAGCATAGTCAGCAGGTTGCAAGAATTCACGAATACCAAGTTCCAGAAACAGATCTTTGAAAACTGCCAAGTCAACTGGGATAACACGTATATATGGAGCCAAATGAAGAGGACCATCAAGGACAACCTCATCAGAAGTTGCAAATCCATCTCCCACCCAAATCCACCGACATCCTTCAAGAACAGCTTTTACAATCTCAATCTCATCTGAACCAATCATGCCTGTCAGTATCGAGTATATCCTCGGCATTGCCATGGCTAATTCCTGCCGAAGAACTTGATCAGTCACAATCTCATTATTTTTTCCAAGCTCAAGTAATTGGGCAGCAATTACGCCTCCTCCTGGCGGAGACATCCATCCCAGGCTATACAATAATGCTGAGGATGAGCATTCTCCATCCAGTATCCGCATGCTAGCTGAGACTAGCCACAAATCATTTAGTGGCCGTACAAGTTTTGGAGGAGCAACCATTGATGACACAACTGGCCATGGTAATGACTGAAATGGAGTACAGACTAAAACTGGGCACCAGGAAATCATCCGGAGGTGGTTCCAGAATTTTTCAAGTTCAGATTTTGTGTTGCAAGACCTAAATGCAGTTGCTGCTCGTGATAACATTCGGTTAACTGCTCCTTTATTATCAACAACTTGATCAGGAAGCCACTTTAATGCATTAACTTCTAGGTAAGAGAAAAGCACTCTCCCTCTCAAATATGCCTTTTGTTGATCCTCATGCATAAGATGCTCTATACGTCGGGCACTATCTAAAACTGTGTCTGGAGACACACAAGTTCTAAGGCCCAGGCCTCGCAGAATACCAAGTGTTTCAGATTCTCGGAAAGCACCAGAAGGGAAACTATCCGAGTCTTCTAGTAATGCATATAGTTCTTCATTACTAGGATCATATAAAACTGAAGGACATTTAAGAGCACCAGTGAGGGTCGGGACAAATTCCAGATTTCTCAACAACTCCTTGATAGAAATGTCCTCAAGAGACAACAGTGGCAAATTTTGTAGAACAGATAACATTATGCTATCACGAACCTCAGCCTGCAACTCCCCAACTCTATTAAAAACATGTTGCTTGTAAAACCGTGCTTTCCCCATTCTCTCAACTCCATAATATCTTGACAGAATATCCTCTTCAATATTTGAGGATCTGACAATGAAGTCAATTCCCAGAATAAACTCCGGCACATCCAATGGTGGTAAGTACTTTTGAGGATTTTCTAAGTCAGAGAATTGGAAATCTTGAGCAGACTCTCCACCATAAACTCGATATATAGGTAATCTCTTGCAAAACCTTGTGCAAAATTCATCCATAGAGCATTCAACATACCATTTGGGATCAAGAAGAAATCTGCGGAGCTCATTTCGTTCTTCAGCTATTAGACTGTGAAGAGAAACTTGCACATTGTCAGCATTTGAAACTGCATTAAAAATTGATTCCAGAACACCTGCTGCACTACCATCACATACATAATTAGATAAATCCAGATGCTCAACTGCATAACTTGGGTTCAATATATTACATCCAATTTTAACAAGGACATCCTGTAGTGTATCAGAGAGATTGCTTCCATTGATCAGTTTCAATTGTCTGGAAGGTCTTAACAGATGGCCAGATGTGGATGGCAATATGGGCCAATCACTAAATAGTGGCAGTATTTCACTATGGTTTCCTAGATACTTCCAGAATAGCAGAAACCAGGATGATGTCGGCTTTTGACAGGATTCTGGATCCCAGAACACTTTACTTTTATATTTCCAGTCAGCTGGCATAAACCCATGGAATAACTGAGCAAAATGGTGAATGCTTAAAATAGTAATATTGGTCTTTGAGGACTTGGCAATAGCAGAAAGTCTGCTCAGTATATTGGAAGGAATGTTCCGATCAACTACTCTATCAGAAACTGGTTGCAGCAGCATGTATTCTAATTCATCACAAATGAAATAAGAAATTCCTTTTGATGCTTCCAAAAATGATGCAAAATCACCATTTGCTAAAGGAATTAAGGGCAGATTGTATGCCTCTTTACCAACATCATCATCAACCAAGTCCTCTAGGCAATATTCCAACAATAGAAGCTTGTATGGTTTGCTCAAATAATTAAATGTTTCACATTCCCTAAGAAATTGACGCACTGTACCAGGAGTAACCACCTTGCTGGAATTATATTTTAAAAGCATGTCAAACAATGAATTAGGCAAATGAACAACTGGCATTCCCAGTTGCATGAGAGCCAAAACAAGGTCCTTGCTTTGGGTGAATTTTCCATCATGAAGAAAGGCTTCACTTGGCGATACCCATCTTCCTCCATCAAGATCTGAATACATAACTAGAGCATTACCAATGTTTTTGTATATTTGTTGAACCAAAATGCTCCATGGCTCTTCAAAAGAACCGATAGGCCATAAAGAATAGTAAATGTCTGTTGGCCCTAGCAACTCTTTCACACCAAGCAGCATATGCATAAAAGCAGGAGCCACAACATCTTCCAGAAGAAGCCTATTCCAGATTGAACGAACTTTTCCACTTCTGTCCATGTCATCCCCATACCAAATGCCACGACGATTTGATGAGACCTCAAAGAATCCATTGACTTGCACGCTAAGTCCAGTTCTAACAGGCAGTGGAAGAAAACAGAATGCCTGACCAGTCCTAAGAAGATTGTTCTGTAAAAACCATACATGGCAATATGAGGCACGGACCATGGAGATATAACACCAAAGAAGAACTTCAAAAGAGCAAGATGAAATTTTAATGAACACTGCAATTATTCTTCAATAAACTAAAGGGCCAACAGTTGTGTACCATCTTTTATTTAATAAGTCAGATCAAGAGAAGAGTGGTTACTTTGGGAGGACCCCCCACCCCCTTGAGGAGAAATTCTTACACACTCCTAGAGTATTACTCTTGTCCAATGAACAAATGACGTGTCATTTATTTGGACATACTCACATGTGCTCTTCTCATGTATAATTCACGTGTCATTTGTTTATTGGACAAGAGTAATACTCTAGGAGTGTGTAAGAATTTCTCCACCTGGACAAATACCCTTCAATTTTTACTTCTCTGATGTGACTTATTTAAAGCATTAGCATACTGTTTGTGCTACAGTGACTCAATCAGTGTAGCAGCTTTTCTTTTTTTCTATTTATTTCCTTTTTTGTCATTTTTTAACTTTTTACAGATGATTAAGATTATAAATACTTTATAAGCCAGACTTTGCTGTTTTATTAAAACCTCTACCCCCATATTATGGGGTTTCAAATCGGTAACAGAAAGGACTGAGATTTAAACTTCCAGGACTAAACTTTCTTCTCTTCCCCTGGTAGCTTCAGACCACAAGACCAATCCCTTATAGGCAGGCATATTTAGTCCTCTCTCATCCGCACTTCTATTCGCCAAATATCTCTTGATAAACACTTATATGACTTAAAGGGTTTGACCCAGTCCTGTTGGCATCAGAATGAAGATCCATTCACTTCATTTACGGCAGCAGCAAGTAGAAGAAAAATTTGTAGGCTCACTTGAGCTCAACAGGTAGTTGAGAGGGGAAGGATGATGAAGTGACTCTTGCAAGAGGTTAATTGCTTGCAAAGAGATCTTGCGTAAGCACTTCATTTTGGTACCAAAAGCAAAGCACAATGCTATCAGTAGAACAGTAAGTACTCCTGTACATGAAGTTGAAGAATATAGTTTCATAGATTGCAATTCATCAACACTCTGACATACACCTAGATTGCACTGTCGCAGACCACACTGCCTGTAAAAGATTCAAGGTCTGTGATCAATAAAGCCCCAATTTCTAACTGAAATTGCGCAAGCAATATCTTTTTCATGGGAAGTTTATCACTTTGATCATATTCTTATTTAGACAACTATGAAGTCAAGAATAAGTTCTAATAGATGCATCATTGACAACATAACATATCATAACAAATCCACCGCAATGGTAGTTTGCTGTTGAGCAATATTCTAAACGTAAATCTATGGCACAACCAAAAACCAAACATGAATGTAAATTTTCAGACCTTTTCTTTGGGATAAACAAAGAACAATCTTACTACTAGAAACATATAACAGAGGTTACCATATCCTACATGGAAAAAAAAGAAGAGAGCAAAGGACTGAAAAACAGAGAAAAGTACACCATATCAGTAAAGAGCTCAAATCCTTTTGATGGCCTGTCAAAGATACACCTCTGATTTAAACACCATTACCAGAACACCATAAAGATGCCAAAAGAATTATTCAATCTAATAATGTACATAAAAGCATGATCTTGTATTCAAAATTCTAGCATTCCTCTATAACCAAGACCAACAAGCAACGGCAAGCATTGCATTTCTCTATGAAACTATACCCCATTAATCTCCCCAAACCTCTAACTGGAGGAGTAAAATCTCTCCAAATTTCATAGAAAAGCCCAAGAAGTATTCATACTTTAAACAGTCGATATGCCTAACTTTCGATCAAAAGCTGCAGTCACATTGATTGCCGTGCCAGATGAACCAAAAATGCAGCAAAATGGGAAACTACTTTCAACTGCGTTCACATATTCACAGCTAAGATGGTAGTTAACCCTAGACATGCTTAAGGGAGCAGAATCAAAAGCAAAATCCAAAAGTATAATAACAACTTGAATTTTATATATGTGTGTGTGGGAAAGACTCGAAAGAGGGAGCCAGGACAACAGCAAAAGACATGAAGTATAAGGTATTGCAAATTACATTCAGCGAATTATCAGAAATGCATGCCGCAATTGATGCCCATGGCAGCAAGTGAATGTCATATTCTTTGGATGCAGTAGTAGCAAAAGAACCAATCCTACTAGATGCTGAGGCCATGGTTTGCACCACATAAAATCTATCTGTTCGCCTCTCAGTTTCGACTCCACTTACTGCCTCACTTAAGAAGTCCAATGAGAATGCATCCACTTCACTAGTGGTATTCACGCACTTAGACAATCTGAGCAGTGCCTGCCGATGCCAAACTGTATCATCAGTTACTGAACCAACAGAACACGAATGAATTTTCTTTGGTTCAGGTTCTCCGGCATTCCACACATACATTTCAATGCACAGAACACTCTTGAGAAAGAGAAGAGTCAAAACTCCTTCTTCAAAGAGCTGAACAAACATGGAGGAAATGTCTTCTGGCAAATAAGCTTGCCTTGAGAGCTTACTTCTAGCTGCCTGATTTTCATTCCTCAAAGGAAAACGGAATAAAGTTCCAGCAAAAGGACTTTGCATGTCACAACCAAAAGCACAATAGGGAAAAAACTGATCCTTGTAGAAGGAGAGGGCAGAGGAACTGGCGAAATCAATCCGCTTCCCAGGATTTGCTGCAGAAACTCTCGGAAGATAAACGCCCTGAGGATCAAATAATACCACGTATTTGCCACTCACAAAGGAGGGAAGATCTGTCAAGTGGTACACTGAGTTGAAGCCGACCCTACAAAAGATGAAAAATGAAGGCAAAAATTAGAGAAATACAAAGAACCAACAACGCGAAAGAAATCGGAGAAAGAAAAAAAAAATTGAATTACCCAAACCGGCCGGTCTTCGATGACTGGGCGTGCTTGCTGCTGCCACCGATCTTGGAGATGCTAACGAAATCGTCCTCGGTGAAAACGGCGTCGTTGTAGGCCAACAGGGCGGGTCCCTGCCACTGCGAGAGGGAATTGGACAAGAGCGAGTCGCAGCGGTGGGACCTACGGTCGAGGCAGAGGGAGACCTTGGTGGCGCCAGCATCGTCGGCGTTCTGTATGAGCTCCTTGAGGACGGTGGTTCCCTCCGGGTAGTTCAACAGGACCTCGCGGATGCGCCGGGTCAGGTCAACCGTCTGCCCGAAGTCTTCCAGAAAGATCGATTCCGGCGCCGGAGACGCCATTTTTTCCGGCGAATCGGTGCAGATTTCGAGGGATTCTATGGGAAATGGGTTTGATTGTGCATCAGAGAGATACAAAGAGATGATGGTAATGCTATCGCGATGGGTTGGGTTTTTATTCGATTTTCTTGTGTGTGCGGACACTGTCTTTTCTAGTTTTTTATTCGATTTTCTTGTGTGTGCGGACACTGTCTTTTCTAGTTTTTTTTTGTTACTCTGTCTTTTCTAGTTTTTCTTTGCTCTCTTTAGACGCAAGAGGTTCGCGGGTGTAGTATATATATATGTCTATGTTTGTGATGTTAAGGTAGAGTTGCGTGTCTTTACGTTTTCAACCCTCTGACTGGTTTATCATTGACAGAGCCAAACTTCGAGACAGGTGAAATTTTCTTGTATGAACTTATGAGAAAATGAAGTAAATAAATATATTATATTAAATACATTGATTATTTATTTGGTCTATAAATTAAATTTATCACTTTAGAGAATTCAAATCTCAATTTATGTGGGTGTTTTCTTACAAAACATGATTTATCTTGTCATGGCATTTTCTAAGTTAATCTTGTACTTATTACTTAATAGCTCCTTTTTTATTTTTAGTTTTATAAATATTAAGGTAAAATATATTTTAACCTCATGTGGTATAGTACTTTATTAACTTATCCCCCTGAAGTTTATTTTGTATCACTTAACCTTCATCTGATGCTTGATTTTAAATAAAAACGTTAATGTATTAATTAACTCATACCGAGGTTGACCTTCAACACTCTATTGGCAAAAAATGTTTCATTTCCCTAGTTTCCATTGATATATGCAGAACTTTCTACCAAATTGTTCTTAGACATATGAGACTTGGTTGAAAGATAAATAAGGGTGTGTGATGGCATTGGTTTCTTCCATGTCAATGGGGTCATCAAGTGCTGGTTCTAAGCTATTCTAAGCTTCAGTTCGGTTTTGTCTTTGTGGAAAACAAGTCATAATGAGGACATTTTGGTCATAATACAACTTAGGCATTAGGTATTATAGGTGCTCTAATCAGAATCATGTAAGTTTCTGTCTTTAGTTTTTGTCCTTATTTTTGTAATTATCTCACATTTATATCTTTCATACTAAGTTTATGTAACCTTCATTTTCAGGGTTGCAATTACTTTGATTGAGTGGATCCTCTTATTATTGAATGTCTAAATCTAGATGTGGGTATATTGAAGGCAAAACTTGAAAAAATGCAGAGAAAATATGGGTTAGAGATAAAAGGGTTTTATGACAGAGATTTAGAGGAGAATAAAGAGGCTTCAAAGATGCTAGAAATCCTTATTGAAAGTCACAAGAGAAAGGAGCTGTATTTTACATTGTTAATAGCTACATGGGTTGTAATTGAATAGTTATTTGTTGTGATGGTAATGAGGATGTAATAGGTATTAGGGATCTCTAGTGTAATGTAATGAGGATGTTAGTAATGCGATGAAGATGTAATGCAATTTCGTAATGTTGCTTAATGTGGGGTATTCTATAATGCAATGTGTTATTTGTTAATGTGTCATTTTTAATGCTAGTATGTTTATTTTCAATGGTACTTGGGCTCACAAGATGCATAAATTTTTTTGAGTAGTTTCTCTCCTTATTTATCTGCTAATTTATTTGAAAAACTCATTTCTAATTTAGATATTTTTTTGCAGTAGGCTTGTTGAAATTCTTGTTTCTGGTACATTTCTGGTGTGTTGCATTAGGCTTGCTAAAAAGTATTGGATGATTTTGTTTTCTAATTAAGTAGAAGGTCTGTTATCTGCATAATTGATGCATATTAGTCTACTATCTGCAGAATTAATAACATTTTATACACATCGGTTTGATGGTAAAAGAGGACTTGAGAAGGGAGTTGAATCAAGTCCAACCCAAATGAAAGTTTCTACAAAATCAAAATCAAACACAAATTTGATGCAGAGATAAGATAGATTATAAAAATAATGAGCAATCTAGTGTTTAGAAACTAAAAAACAGAGTATGATGCGCAACAACCAAAATCAAATGCACAACGAAAATTAACAAGCAAGCATGCAAGATAACGTAAATAAAAAGGCTAGGAAGAGCTTACACACAAAGATTTATACTGGTTCGGCTTCAATGTGGAACTTATATCCAGTCCTGTCTCGCTGAGATTTTTCACAATCAACCAAGTGTTTTTTGATCCACCCTAGCCTTTCCAAGCTAGACACAAGTAGTTTTGATCCACTCTAGCCTCTCTAAGCTAGAACTGAGTAGTTTATATTAACTCTAGCTTCTCCAAGTTATGAAACAACACACCCTCATTGGGTTTTACAAGATTTTAGAGTAAAAACTCTCATAGGGAATTGGATAAACAAATACAAGCTCAACTCAGATTTATAAGATAATTCTTAGATAAAAGCACAAATGATTCTTGATATTTCGTTTTTCTTTTCTTCTCCTCTTCTTGTGGCTTTTCTGGAAAATGATGGGTATTTGTAAGTAAGAGGAAATTTGAACGTTGACGTATTGGCCTTGCTTTTGCATAAAGTGTTTTGGCATTATTTGATCGTGTATTGTCCTTTCTTCACTTTTGCAAAATGACCCATTACTAACCCATGTGTGTCTTGTACTATTCTAACCAATGCAGGAGATATACTAACTGTTTAGTAGCTTGGGAAACCTTCAGGAACCATGTTGTAGCTGGAAACCAGAAACAGAGTTGAATAGAGAGTTTTTGGATTTTGGTCATGAGCTAGCTTATCTTTGATTCAATGGGGTGTCAAATATTTGAGAGCATTATTATTGTCGTGTGATCAAATATGTTATTGTTAGGTTTATTGTTGTTAAGCACTCTTTTAATGTAGATTATTATATTAGACTGTGTTTGGGCCTTCTATGATGGTTAAGCTGACCCAATAATGAAAAGACACAAAGGGAGAGACCCTTATTCCTAGCTATTATACAGTTTCTAGTCACTCCATTCTGACATACATAAAAAAGAACGTATTGTGGAATAGGAATAACAATTCTCTCTTTTCTCTCACTTTACAAAGAACATTTGTTGGTGTTTGTTGTTAAAATAAAATGGATTTATTATCTTCATCATATTCAGATAATCCTAAAACTAATCTCTGTTATAAATTGTATTGATTTTATACCTTCCATACATTAGGGTTAAAGCATCTTGGGCCATTTATTTAATGTACAATTTGTGTTATGATTAGATTAAAATGATCAGTTCCACCCTTGCTCACGCAATATATTGACAACGAATTTTCGTTCACGGATAAAAGAAAACAAAAATGGGAGTCCAATAATAATCATATAAGAAAGGCAGCATATATTTTTACATTAATTAGTCACAAAGAGGTTTCTTGAGTAATTAGCAATACTATAGTTATGTTCCCAAGAAATTTAAGTTAGATAATCAAGAACACCCAACAAAGGTGCATTATTAACAGTTGTTGGCTCAGCTAGTTGGTAATGAGACCTACAATCCATAAAATTGTCATTCTTGTCTGGGCTCACAACTGCTCCCTCCAATACATTAGGGTTTGGTGCGTCTTTGTTGAACCACAAGTCAAAGCCACCTTTGCATGGTACATGTGCAGGATCAGTTCTGATTGATACGATGGATGCTCCTCTGTGATGAATTTTTTTTGGATAGTTCCATCCGTATCCCACCATGTAACTCATGCCTTTTGGGTTGGTGCCCAATATGTAGTCCACCTAATTGTTTTTGTTATCATGGAAAAAAAAAGAGGCTAAAATATTACTAAGAATGTTGCTACATAGCTCAGGGATTTACGAACGGATTCATCCCGAATAAGTTGAAAAAATAATGAGACCCACTTCATGAGTGGATTTATCAGACATAAATCTACATATCTGGTACACTTCCAGTATATATTCTCTGAGCTTTTAATCATTTTCCTATTACTAATGTAACTACATTTGTGATAAAATCATAAAACTTTTAATGGAATTACTTGAACTCCAATGCATTCACATCAAAATTTTGTCAAAAATATTACCAAAATAAAAGTTAGTAAAAAAAAAAGATTGTGTAAACAATATTACTCGATTTTTATTTAAATAGTGACAATCAATGATGCTTAATTGGATAAAACAAACATGATAGATGACATATAATGAACTCATTCATTTGTTTTAATAATGGAATGTTACATATTATGCACTTACGTATATATATATATATATTTACAAGTTTAAAAAATATTATTTTGCCTAATTAATTATAATGAGGATCAACAATTGTTATTAAAGTTTGATAGATTACCTGAGAGCGGACAACAGATGTGAGATCACAAGGACTAAGAAAGCCACTACTGCACTGGATGGACCTGTTTCGTGCAGATAAATATTGGGAATAAACAGATATTGCAAATGTAATTGTGGAAACATATTGAACATTATTCCATGGATGAAACCATAGCAGACCCCTGGCGTCTTCTCTACGTTGTTGCTTTCTTTCTGCGCACAAGAGCATATGAAATGGTCTAACTGTATCTTATATTGAGCCCAAAGTCCTGAAAACCCGATTGTGCCTCCATCATAAGCTGCATGGACAACCATACAATGTCTCAAACTCCAAAACCCATTATAAGTTATCTTGTAATTAAGAATAAGTTTTGATTTGATAATATAAATAAAAATGCTTTTTTAATAATTAAAATGTAAATTGTTGTTCTCTCTTTCTCTCTCTTACATGATGGTCCTGTTATATGAGAGGATCAAAATCCGATTTCAAATAATCATTAATATAATTTAAATATATAATTGCTACTTAAATTTTTTCTTAAATCTACCAAATTAAATAAAGAAAACAAAATGTTACTCAATCTATGGCTTATGACTTCATGAGTGATACCTTTGTTGCAAGAATCTGTACACCTATGTACTTGTCATCCCAACTATGTTGCGATCTTAAGCCGCCAGAGTCGCCCTGCCCCTCAATGAAACCAAGGTACCTATTATTTTTAGTGGCACGTTGAAGCCATAATGCTGCCCATAGCATTTCGTCCTGTTCAAACAAATAAAGGTTCTAATTTTTTAATTAAAAATAATAGTAGAGATATGGTACTTCAAGACTATTAGTCACGATATAGTGGCACGTTTGTAGTGTTGGAACTTGACCATAAATTTTGGGGGAGGGAGAAATGGTGAGATCTGAATAAATAAATAAAAAATGAAAAATAAAAAAATTACTTGAATGTGAAGGCAAAGTCAATTTAACACATTCAACAATGTCAGCTATAAAAGTCATGAAAGCATATATTTTTCTTTTTGTTTTGATAATCTTTCAAAGTTTGGAATGTACCTAAGCAAAGATATAGAAAATCTTTCTTCATCTTTTGATAAGAATAAACAAGTTTCAATATAGTGTTAATTGTAGCTACCATAAAAGAAGCTCTTAATATGAAAGTATGTAATAGATCATTTCCTAAAGTTTTAGCTTTGACTTTTTCTTCAATCTAGCTTTGGTTCAAACTTATGAAATAAGCATAAGATTAGACAAAAAGTTTTGGTAGCACAACAACCTCAAAGGAAAAGTAACATTGTTAACATAAAAACAAATGAGTAGCATACATTTGGAGCAGTAGTGATATAATTCAGCACAAGTTTCATGTGTTAAAAAATGATTAAATACTCATTTTGGTCCTCCAAATATATATGTGACATCACATTAACTCTTCAGTTATCAGTGACATCAAATTGGTCCTTCAATAATAATTAATGACAATTTTTGTTTTTCAATGATCAATTGGATTTCATTTTAAGGATCAATTTATGGCAAAATGGTGATATTTAAAGACTAATTTTATGTCACATATATCCTTGAGAAACAAATTTGTGTATTTATAAATAAAGACAAATGTAATGTTGCCTATATCTTTGGATGACCAAAATAAGTATTTATTGAAAACAAAATAAAAATTGGGAGGCAGTTGCCCCCCTCAACCCTAAAGTAGTTCCGCTCCTACATGCATAGGATCACAAAGGGACAGACAGAGGCTCACCCGAAAAATTACATTAAAAGATTACTCAACTAACTCCTATAGGTGTTATGAAATCTCTATGAGGAGGAATGAATATCAAGCAGGACTACTAGTTGTTATGGGATTCAAACCCTTACTTAAAGGAAATGCAAATTCTTATCCGGATCTCTTCAATTAGTTGAGCCAATCATTGGCTAGATAACGAATATAATATAATTCAGCTAATTATATTTCTTGCAATAATTATAGAAGAATGTCCAAGAAATAAAGAAAAATATTTCTTTAACCTATGCGAAATATAAAAGAGTGATTCTTTTCATATTTATTTTAAAATTTTATTTAATATACTTAACTATACATGTATCCTGAATTTTTTAAAATTTATCATATATACGTATGTATCGTTTCAAATACGATATTTTTATTTGTACTTGTGTAACTTATATGATATATTACCTTGAATCCACTACTGGAATATACGCTCTGTGCTGGTCTGATACTTTCTTGATACAAGCCTTGGTGATAGCGTGCAAATTCAAACAACTGCAAGTGAAGAAGAACAGGAAATAAAATATATTATCACTAACACTTAAAAAGAAAATATAAAAATTCAATTAATATAATCTTTGATTAAAAAAAATAAAGTTAAGAGTATAAATCTTCATGAATTATTGTAAAGTGACTTTTACTTTACAAAAATTCAATTGATAATTTTTCCTTTAAATAGTATTTCATGCATTCTTTATTGTCTTTGCTATTTGCCCCACATGCATATATTTGGATACATTTCCACTACAACAAATTTGCCTTCTAGTGTTGACTAAACATAAGAAAGCGTGGGACCATTTACTAAGTAAGACCCACCCGTGTGTGTCTCTTAAAGATACATTTAACATCTATACATATTCATCGGGAACTAAATAGACTTTTCCTTCAACAAACTGCACAAATTAAATTAATCGTATAACAAAATTGCTATGGAGCTCGAAGGTTCCATAGCTCAATTTTTTTTTTCTTTTGATGAGTAAGTGTGGGATAACTCATCCTCAGTTTATGATCACGACAAATCATTAACCTTAATAAAGATTTGCGGTGAGATTATAAATCGTCTACTAACGAATATATCTTAAATTCAAACTCAAATTGTAACTAATATGAACCAAAAAAATTAACCAAATGAGTCAATTTCATAGCTCAAATTGATTGAGAAACAAGGTTCTGAAAATCGAATTGGTAATTGAACCGGTCAGGAGACTGATTCAAGGTTCAATGGTTCAATCGTAGTTGAACCGTAGTCAAACCGGAGTATAATTAAAAAATTTAAATATTTATATATATATATATTATATACTAATTAAACAAATTAAAAATTATAAAAAACAACACAAATGATAAAAAATAATTTACAGCTTATTTTTTGGGAGTTCAAAGCATTCTGTAACAGTATTATAGCCTATTTTTGTTTAAAAAAAATTCCAGTTTCAGTTCAAAGAGATATATAATCAATTATACATTTAGTTTCTAAGCTTCTATACAATCTAAGTTTAAGTATTTCATATAAAATTCTTTTTAGATTGGCTTACATTCAATTCTTAGATCAAAATGACATTATTTGAATTAGCAAAAATTTATTAAAAAAAAAAAGAGGACCGGCTGAACCTAATTGGACCGGTCCAAGTCGACCGGTTCACCAGTTCTTAACCGATTTTCAACTTAGCCGATTTTTTGGAGTGGATCGGACCAATAGGGTGATCGGTTCCCGGTCGGACCGGTCCGACCAACCTGCCCAGTCTAATTTTCTTAACCTTGTTGAGAAAAGAGAAAATTGTAAGTCTCCGCAACCGGTTCCATCTCTCTTGTTGGACCCACTATGGTGGGACCCATTACCTTCTCTTTACTAAGTCAAATTGGGCTCCATAGCACCACTCATAGCCCATAGCATAATAGAGATAGTGCAAAACCAAACCATACTAGAATTGCCTGACTTAGCATTTTGGATGCATATGTTTGGTCCACTGGCTGACATACTATGGAAGCAGCAGCCAAAGCAGCGACAGTTTCGGCCGCAAGATCGGACCCTGGATGCTGATCATCGATTCGGAAGGAATTGCGAGGTGTTGTCATGTCCTCTGGCCTTTGCCAACATGCATGGTCTGAATCAGCATCACCAACTTCTCGATATAATATGTCTGGTTGTGGGTTTTCTTTCATCAAATAGTCTGTACCCCATCTGATGGCACTCAATGCATTTGCAAGCTCATTTTTCTGTGCCAGTTTGTCTTTGAACTCTATTGTGCTCCATGAAAGCTTAGTTATGGTAAATGCCAATGGAAACCCAAGCTTCAGATTGTCTCTAGCATCATAATATCCACCCACAAGGTCAATCTGCTTGTCAATATTTGTGTCAAATGAATTGAAGAGTGATTTCTTTTCCTTTTGGGCTACTAAAACAAAAAGGAATCGAAGAATCACAATTAGAACAAAGTATGTCGTCACTGTCAATAGATAGACACAAGAATAAGAAATTTCCAAATGAAGGAAGTGAACCAAATAATTGAAGTTTAGGGATAGTGTAATTTATATCAAATCTAAAATTAGTAATTAATTTGGGCTTCTTTATTCGTTAAATATTTTGTTTTTATAGAAATGTAGTCATTTTAGATGTAAATATTAAAATGATAAAAAAAGGTACAATTATTATTAAAAGTAGTCATTTTCTGTATAGTGGATCAATTCTTTTTTAACTCAAACTCCTTTGTGCCAAAAAGATAAATTCAGTCCAAATTTACCTAAATTTAAGGTGATTGTTGGATAAGACAAAATGATAGGTATCACTCATATATTCAATAATCAATAAGCATGTCAACTCATTCTCAAAAACTAATTCTAGTCGAGTAACATTTTCCATTCTTTATTATGGGGTCTATTTAGAGTTGTGTTAATGGGTAAGATCATAAGTTGCCACCACAAATCATAATTTTGTTTTAAATAAGCATATAAGCATCATTTTAATTTTCAAAACAAAATGGAAAAAATGGTGTAAAATAATATCTTACTCCAGCATCTTGACCATCTTTAAGGCCAGAATCTCCTCGCCATTGTACTCTCTGGTTTGGAGGCAACTTCCCTGATCATTGACCCTCAAAAAACAACAAACATTTTGCGAGCGCAGTACCATAATCTGCAGAGGCAACATTTTGAATCAGAGAAGAGCAACAAAGGACAATGAAGACGAAGATACTGCTAAGTGCCATGGCTATAATGAGGGACAGTAATCAAACCAAATGAACTACTTTACAATTTGTTTTTCGAAGAGAAAGGCTGGTTATATATATATATATATATATATATATATATATTTGAGCACTACAATCAATATGTTGATAATTGCATTAATTTCAAACATTATTCTTCATTGAAAAGATTTATAAATGTATTAATTGTTTACGACTAAATTGAATTCATTTCAGCCACTTTGTAATAAAACCACCCTCTTTAAAACGATATTAAAAAATAAAAACCCTTACAACACACGTTGAGTGCATGCAGATGGTTGCAATCAATCCTTCACACCTAAAGAAATCAATGTGATCTAATCCTTAAATAAAAAATAATAATAATAACATTGAAAATTTTAAAATTAATTTTTTTTTGTGATGAAAATTAAGCATTAAAAGTATTTGTTTGAAAATAATTTAATTGTAAGCGTTGAAAGTATATCAAAGAAAATTGTTACCATTTAATATAATAAATAAGGTTAAATTAAAGCTAAGCCATTAGGAGCAGACTAGTGATTTATAAAATTTTGTGGAGGTCATAGATTCAAACATCAGTACCGTCATTGTGCCATAAAAAACTTATACTAAGGGAAATTATTATCATTAATAACTTAAATAAAGAAATAATTATTGCTGAATAAATTTAGTGACTTCTATGTGCTTGATGTATTTAACATTTTTTACTTAAATTTAGTTTGCATTAAATAAATACTTCCAATTCACTTTTAGTGAGAAATTTTTAAATTAAAAATCCAGTTTTTAAATAAGATTTAATTTTGATATGCTCTCAGTGTAAAACTTGTTTACACTATCATCCAATTATGTATTATCAAATCATGAAAAAAGTTTAACTATTATTACAAATATTTAAGAAGTTAAACTCTTTTAATGATCTGTTAACATATAATTGAATGATATTGTAAAATATTTTTACACTGACAATGAATTAAATTTAAATTTTATTAAATAAGTTTTAAATGTCTTCCATTAATTATTTTCACAGTTTCTAGGTTATTGAGTTACTAGCACCCATTGATAATATCACCTTTGGTACACGGAACTATGATTTCATTCCATGCTCTATTCCATAATTTCCATGTTCTTAGGAATAAAATAAAAATATATAATGATGATTTCATTTCATGCCTATTTCATAAAACTAGAAATCATTATTTTCTCATAGAGAAGTGTGATTGGTGATATCAGCCTCCACGAAATGAGATTTATTTATTTTTCTCAGTATACCGTCATTGATTAAGTATACCATCATTGATTTTATAAAGTGACAACTATTATCCTTCATTAAATTTAACCAATAAATTAAATTTAATTCTATTAAATAAGTCTTAAATGTCTTCCATTAATTATTTTCACATTTTCTAGCTTATTGAGTTACTAGCACCCATTGATAATATCACCTTTGGTACATGGAATTATGATTTCATTCCATGCTCTATTCCATGTTTCCATGTTCTTAGGAAAAAAAATAAAAAATATATAATGATGATTGCATTCCATGGCTCATTTCATAAAACTAGAAACCATTATTTTCTCATAGAGAAGTGTGATTGGTGATACCAGCCTCCATGAAATGAGATTTATTTATTTTTCCAGAGTATACCCTGACTGATTTTATAAAATGACAACTAATATCCTTCATAAAATTTAACCTACCTAACTCTTGATTTTGTTTTAACATACTCTGAATATCTTGCAATTAATTTTAAATACTCATGTTACATTTAAACATAACAATCACACATATATGTGGAAAAAAAAATTATAACAAGACGGTAGAACAAAACTACTATCTAAAAACTCGCAAAGAAAGTATCATAAAAAAAATGAATAAAGTATCTTTATTCAGAAAAATTTACACACTTCACTTTTTTTTTTTGCTTTTTTTTAGCAACAACATTTTTCTATTATCAACTTAGAAACAAAATAAATTTGAATATTACTCTTAAGAATATACATTCATATTACATTATAAGGTATACATGAGCAAAGTTAAATTTTATGTTTTTTCTTCTTATGAGGCGTATTTATGTTATTTAGATAAATTTTGGTTTCATTTTGCATTGATTTCATATACCAAAATAATTGGATGATTTCAAAAGTCATTTCATTTCGAAAGCTACCAAACTATGATTATGGATAGTCATTTCATTTCAGCCTATTCCATTCCATTCTCATTTCATGAAATTACCATTATGTAAAGGTTTTAATTTTGAATTCTATTACAATAGTTTGATTAGATGGACTTGAAAAAAGAATGGGATTTCTTTGAAGCAATTTTACTAAAACTGGGATTCGCTAAACAACGGGCAAGACTCGTATTGGCCTGTGTAAATTATGCGGTTTACACTATTAGATTGACTAGGAGACCAATTGGGAATGTGGTACCTAGCATTAGCAGAGGATTAAGACAAGGGGATCCATCATCCTCGTACCTTTTCAGTCTAGCTTCGAAAGCCATGTCTAGAAACAATTAGCAAGCACCAGGAGACAGATTTCTAGTCAATGTAAAACCTGTAAGACGATGTCCAATCATGATACTTTACTATTTGCTGATGACGTGTTATTCTGCCTAAAGGTAGATGCTTAGAACGCCAGAAAGATGGTATCTATTCTAAAGCATTATGTTAAAAACGCCAATCTTGAGAAATCTTGTATCTTTTTATTTATTTATTGTTGAGAATGCTTTCATTGTTATTGTTGATGAGGTGCTTGAATGCTGTGGCATTCATCAGAAAGCCAGTCCAAGAAAGTATTTTCGGTTGCCTATAAGTTGGGGAAGATTAAAAACAAATGGTCTTATTTTGGAAAGGACAAAATATTGAAGAAGATTCAGGGTTAGAAACAAAGCCTATTATCACAAGCTGGTTGGGAGGTTTAGATTATGTTAGTTGCCTTTGCAATTCCTATATATCCAATGACTTGTTTCAAATTTCCTAAGAAAGTTTCTAAAGATATTTAGCAAAGCTATTGCTCGTTTTTCGTGGACCCCAAAAAAAAGGAGGAAGTAAAAATTGATTGGCTATTTGGGAAAGCTGGCTAAGGCTAAAAATCAGAGAGGTATGGGCTTTAGAGTTTTAATGGCTTTTAATAATGCCTTAATAGCAAAACAGAGCTGAAGGATTATCAATAATCCTCAAGCTCTTTGGGCTAGAGTCCTTAAGGGATGTGAGGATGTCTCATAGGTGCTTTGAGATGTTGGACAAGTCTTAGAAACCAGTTTGAAAGTTATAGCAAGGTCATGCCGGCGCAATTTAATGCACGATGCGGCATGGAGCCACACCCGGTGCAAGTTAGCCCACGCCGTGGCGCGGAAGTTTCGACCAAGTTTGCTCTCAGGGTCCTTAAGGTTGGGCATCGCGGCGCGAAGAAGTTATGTCGCAACGCGGAGTTCTGCTATATAAATTCTGTTTTCTGGTTTAATAAAACAGTATGTTAAAACTTCAAAAGGGAGGCAAAGACCAAGATAAACTTGTGAGAGACATCAAAATATAGGTTTATCTTAAGAGGAAAAATCATTGAGAGGGTGAGATTGCTAAGGTAGGAAGAGTTCAAGAGAGTGGAGAGATTGTAAAGCTTGATAGGAGGTTGTTCCTATTGGTAAGTTTGATCCAAAACACTTGTAATCTTATTCTAATCTTAGTGGATGATCTCTAATGCTGGATGTAGGTTATATTGGCTGAACTAGGGTAAATCTTATGTGTTGTTTCTCTTTACTCCTCTTTAATCTTCCTTATTTTGTTATTTTACATTTCTTGGGATTGGTTTCTATATAACCTTTTTATTTTCGCATATGTATGTTTGCTATGATTGCTTGATATTTACTAAGTGATATGATATCAACAAGGGATTATACTTCCCCAATGGCTCTTTTCTACAAGTAAGAAGAGGATCACGATCATTGTGGGCGTAGGCCACTACAAGAATTTATTAAATTAGCTAAAGAATTTAGCTAGGGAAAATTTCCCTAGTTGATCCGTAGTTAATCAACTACGGATTAACTATGAAAAACTAATTCCTCGCTAAATTAACAAAATTGAAAGGAAAAACTTCAAGTAAATAATAAGAGATTAGTTACAGATTAACTATAAAAAATTCCCAAGCTAAGTAAGTTTTCCTAGCTAAGTCGAATTAACTGGGAAATGATCCCTCGCTAAAGTTCTTTTCAGTTAGCTAGGGATTTTATTCCCCAACTAATCCCTAGCTAACTCACTTACATAATTCAAATAATTTAGTAACCACTGATAAAAAAAAATAAAATTTAGTAACCTCACTCACCCGAATCCTCTCAATACCTGTGAGACCTACCTTCTCGCTAAAGTTCTTTTCAGTTAGCTAGGGATTTTATTCCCCAACTAATCCCTAGCTAACCCACTTACATAATTCAAATAATTTAGTAACCACTGATAAAAAAAAATAAAATTTAGTAACCTCACTCACCCGAATCCTCTCAATACCTGTGAGACCTACCTTCTGCGAGAAAAGGAAACCCATTTGGGAGATGCCTACGAGACCTTCAGCTCTATCTAGAAGCGAAACTTGCACTCTCTACCTGCACAATCCACCAGAGATCAATCTTTTTCTCACTAGCTCGCTTCCGTCTTAGGTAAGAACCCTAATCCTCTTTTCTCCCCTTTCTCGCACTTTCCTTTTTATCAATGTCAATGTAATATCGTCAACAAGTGGATCTTTCAGGTTCGTATTTGTTCATCCAAATTCTTCAATTTTTCAATTTTGTAATGTTACTTTATGTATATGATTCAATTTCTTTTGTTTTTTAATATTTTGCGATTTATATAGCCTGGCAAATTTGATTCTCAATATGAGTTTTATCCCCTTCTTGTATGTTGAATTCTATATTTTTTTTCTTTCTAAAATTTAATTTTATATCTTAACGTGTATATGTAATTTGATTTCAGAACAATGAGTAATTGCACTCTTCTTTTGTAATTTAGGAGAATTTTCTTTTATATTTTTCACTTTTTTCGTTTCTATATTATTATTTTTTATGTTGATACCAAAATAATTGTATGATCTCTGGAGTTTTATAAGATTCCCTCGTTAGAATGCTGAAACTTACGAAACTGACCAAGTGGGCTAAATTGGTGCTTTCAGTGATAGTAGTTTAAATGGAAGATTTGTTACTTAATTGCCCTGTCTTCAGGCATATGAACAGGAAGCTATTTGGGTTCCATTAGCTATTAGTTTGATGTTTTGCTCAATCATATTAACCTTACGATTTTGCTAGTCCTTGAAGAATTTGGGTGTGGATTCTCTTTATTCTTTAATGTCTATCTTTTTTTCTTATCAGATAAGTGGGTTCAGGATAGTTGAGCATACTTTATAGAAGAATAGACCAGAAGTCTCCATCACATTACTATTTGTACGTCTCCTCTGCCATTAGTTGAATGCCTTTAGAGTGATTGACAGAAAGATATTCTTAGTTGTAGCAAGCAACCTTCAATATTTTTTTTCTCTGCATTTTGTGCACTGTAATTGATCCACCTATCTATGGGAGGTTCAATTCTATTAATACATATTAATATAGTATATTTCTGCCCTCTCTCTCGCTACTTGAACTAGGTGATTTGACTCTTGAATCTTTTAATTGCAAGTGTGTGCTGCTATTCAAGTAATATCCTTTTGAGAGTACATCTGTACATATAGTAAGAAACAATCCTCTGGCTACTTGACTTTACAACTTGGTATAGTGCTTACATGAACTTTCTTGCCTTGCCTTTGGTGATGATTTTGGATTTAATTGAGGGGATTGTGTCCTGACATAGTTTTAAGGCGGATTAATATATATATATATATATATATATATATATATATATATATGGGATGCTTATCCTTTAATTACTGAAATAAATTCTTCGTATATATTCTTTAGTATCTTTGATGTTTCTCTGTTGCTAACCATAAATGTTGAGATTTATTCTGAGTTTGTTCATGTGTTATGTGTTATGATTGAATGTGTTTTTAAATCCTAGGTATGCCATCTGCTAGCTCAAGATTAATATGGGAAATTATTGGAAACAGATGGCTTAATTTTAAAAGTACATTTTGTTCAAACTCAATAAGAAAGAATACAAATGCATGGAAAATGAACTCTTTTCAAATATTCCTTTATTATTTAATTCTTTGTGGAATTTATGGACTAACATCTATCCAAAATATAATTTACGTTGAAGATGATAGCAAAGAAGATCCTTTCTCAGGAAGTTTGTTCAATTGGACAATTGCATCTTTCAGTGAAGTTGTCAAACTTGGGAAATAAAGTCCTGTTGAACCAAGCCTACCTTTCAGGAATGGTATTAAGTCATTGTGTACATATGGTTGCATTTTTCTTGTCTATTAACATTGAGATCTAAGGGGATCTCTGCCTACACAGATATATGCTTCCCTTTAACTTTTTGTAATCATGTAGGGTGTCATGATTACTTATGGGAACATTATAGCCACTACAGCAGCTGTTATGACAGTGATTCCAAATCTAGGTAGCAAAAATGTTTAGTTGGCGTATTTTTCCCTTGCTCATGTCTTTGAAATGGCAGCAGATGGGTTGCAATTTTAAAGTCAAGTCAAACACTTGTTTAATTAGGATGTTGATCTTTTTTGCAGGATGAGGAGGGGTTTTCTCAAAATAGTAGGTACTTTTTCATCACTAATGTCAGTATTTTTACTATTGATTAGCTAAGGTACTTTCTCAAAATGTCAGGCTGTTGATCAATTTCACGGTATGCTAAATCTCTCAATCTTAATCTCAACGCTCTCTCAATATGCTAATTTGTTGCTTCGAATTACTTATTCTAATTGATGCTGATTATGGTTGATTTTCGGTGAATGCCAATCCTAATCTCAACGCTTTCAATTTTCTTTGAACTGATTATGTTTGATTTTCTATGAATGCCAATCTTTGAAATCTGTGTTTGATACATGAACTTGCATAGAGATCAATGTTTTTATTTTATTTATTTATTTATTAATCTGTCAAAGGATGAACCTTTTTGATTAGTTATCGTTATTTTTGGTTTGCTACAATTGCTCAATATAGTAGATCTGTGATTGATGTTTGGCATTCTTCTTGTTTCTCCTTTGATTTATGTCTAGTGGTGCTGAATCATTTATCTTTTCCGCCTATTTTTGGTCTGCCTTTTTCTCAGTGCTGATTGATGATAGACCAATAGCTCTTTTTGCTTCGATTTTCTCTACCAAACTGGAATCAATAAAGAAAATTGTGACAAAAGAGAAGATTTCGTTGAGATTATTTGAGTGAGAATGAAATGGGTAATGAATCTTGAGCTCTTGTTCAAATTGTCTAGTGAATTCCTGAAACTAGTTGCCACATAATCCACGGATTTACCGAATGGGGGGTGGACTGAAAGCATTATTACCCACTGCACCGAAATGCTTTTCTCCTCTTCATTCTATGTATTTTAAGTTTTTAACATTTGCATTTTCCAGAAGTGGAAATGATGGAGAGGTTCGCTAAGCTGCTTCTTGGGGAAGACATGTCTGGTGGAGGGAAAGGGGTCTGCACTGCCCTTGCAATCTCAAACGCAATAACTAATCTCTCTGGTAGTCTTCTCTGCTCTATCTATTTCGTCTTCTTTATGTGCACTTTTTGTTAATTTGCTAAAAAAAAAGGGTTGCCCAGGTCTAATTGTGACTTGGATGCATAACTAAAATGGCAGCAACCGTGTTTGGAGAGCTGTGGAGGTTAGAGCCGCTGGCACCACAGAAGAAGGCTACGTGGCGTAGGGAAATGGAATGGATCTTATGTGTGAGTGATTCTATTATGGAGCTTGTACCATCTGTACAGCAGTTTCCTGGCGGTGGAACATATGAAGTCATGGCTACTCGTCCTCGCTCAGATTTGTACATCAATCTTCCGGCTCTGAAGAAGCTTGATGGAATGCTGCTTAGTATGCTTGATGGCTTTCATGATACACAGTTTTGGTATGTTGATAGGGGAATAATCTTGGATGATTCTAAGGACTGTGATGCCTACACAGTCTTAGTATGTTCTGTTTATGGTTTACTTTTTTGCCAAGAAATCAAATTTTTATCCCTGCTGATTAGTATTTATATATTAGGTTGTATGTGAATATTTCATGCAAAACTGTGCTAGCTATGCATGCTTTAGATACTGAGTAGTTTTATCACAGATTGACAACCAGATACAGATATTTCTTTGGATATCTTTATATATGAGAAAAAACTGGAGAAGAGTAAATAGTGGGTGATAATGTACCAATTTATTATTAAAAACAATTTCGTTTACTTAATTGTATTATCTCAAGTATTAAAAGCAGTTCATCTATGAAGGCAACTCTGTGAAATCGAAACTTTCTGCATATTGACCTCTCTTAATTTACTGGTGGAGAATAAAAAAGAAAGTGGTGGGGAACTTTGCAAAACTCTACTAAGTAACTAGTAACTACATTGGTTTAATTCTCTTTGTTTAATTTGTTTACATATGTTTTTTCTTCCTTCAGGAAGAAGGTAGTAACAACTCCTTATGTTAACTGAGATCAAGGAGGAGAAAACATAACAACGCACAATTTTGTTCTGCAACTCAGACTGGATCTGAATCATCCTTTCTTGTGTATCAAACGGTACAAGTTGACTTTCTTTCCATTTCCTACTTCAATTTTGGTTATAGTTCAAACTGGTTGAGAGGAATCATTTCCATCATGATACGAATGATCATGTATATACTCTATCTTCACAATTTCAATCCCTTTGCACAATTTGTTAAGTTTCTTATTCTTGCAAGTCTCCTTTGTGGATCTGTAGTTCATGTGAGGTGCTTGAATTTTAGCTATCCAGCTTTCTATTATGAAAACATGACAGATTTCAACATGTCTAGAAATTCAATTATATACAGTGGTGTCATTGAGGTCCCCACAGAAGCAGCAGGATCACAGATCTCAAAACTTTTCTGGAAGGATCTTCCAGAGTGAACAGTTGAAGCTATGGGACAGTCAGAGAGGCATGAAAGCCTCATTCAATTCAACCTTTGTTTTCAATATTCGTCCCATAACATCTCCTGCCAACACCTCTCTTCCAAGTAACAGTGCAGGGCAATGGCGCCTTGGGATTGTCAATGCAACAAGCATAGGGGTAAGCAACATAGTTGCAGTGGAGTTTAACACAAGGAAGAGCTACCCAGAAGATATTGATGATAACCATGTTGGGGTGGATGTAAAAAGCATATATTCCATCCAGCAACGACCTCTTGGAGGAGCACATGGTGTTAATCTTTCTAGTGGTATTGATGTTGTTGCTACTGTTCACTTTGATGCCAAAACAAAAACAATGGCCGTTTTTGTTTCTACATCAGGAGACTTGAAGTTGAAGACAGCAATGCTTACAGAAAAAGAATATGGAGAAAGGAGAAGGGGGTGGAGGACGATCTGCAGATAGAGCTTCAAATTAAAAGCTCATCAAATGCTCCCCATAAATTTCAGCTGAAGGAGCTTCTATCTGCCACCCTGAATTTCAACTCATCAAACAAGCTTGGGAAAGGAGGATTTGGGACTGGTTTATAAAGGCACCTTAAATGTAAAGGATGTTGCTGTGAAACGGATTTCAAAGGATTCACGTCATGGGAAGAAAGATTTTCTAGCTGAGATCACAACTATAGGCAATCTCAATCACAAAAATCTGGTGAAATTAATAGGATGGTGCTATGAAAAGAGTGAGCTCCTCCTTGTGTATGAGTTCATGCCAAATGGGAGCTTAGATAAATTCATATTTTCTGGAGAGATCACATCTACTGGGGATTCAACTCTGAGTTGGGAAAGGAGGCATAATGTTATATGCGGGGGCTCCCAGGCACTGGATTATCTTCACAACGGATGTGATAAAAGAGTGCTACATAGAGACATAAAACCGAGCAATGTAATGCAATGTAAAAGAGCACTATATATGTTTATCAAATATATTTGTCAAATGAACTTTATAATTTTATCTTTATCAAATGAATTTTATAATTTTTAAATATTGTGATAGTAGAGATTCATTTAAACATAAATAATTATCATGCATATTTAACTAAATTATTTTTTATTTTTTTAATAATTGAATAGTATGAATTAATTAGAATTTAATTAAAATTTAGCTACGGATTAGTCATGAATTATTTACTAATTAGTTATGAATTAAATATGATTTAACTAAAAATGGCTATAAAATAGCTAAGGATTAGCTGGGGAATTGACAAATTATTTGATAATTAGTTATAGATTAGATACAAATTAGTTATAGATTAATTAGGATTTAACTAAAATTTAGCTACAGATTAGCTAGGAAATAACTAAAGAATGGAAAAATTAGCTTTGAATTTACTACAAATTAGCTACGGATATTCCCTAGCTAAATAGCGAGGGAAATAAAAATATTTTTTTAAAAAAGTTAGCTACGGATTAGCACGGATTAACTATTAAATTTCTGTAGCTAAAACAAACTAGTTACGGATTAGCTACCAATTTTTTTCATAGAAAATTAGCAACCCAAATTATGCTAAGAAAAATTCCGTAGCTAATCCGTAGTTAATCTATAGCTAAAATTATTAGCCACAGATTAGCTACGGATTATCTACAGAATTTTCCGTACCTAATGCACAAAATTCTTGTAGTGGGCTAGTTTGATTGAAGATAGAAGCCTACTGTTGGAAGGAATTCTTGGAAAGTGGATAATGCTGAGATGATAAGGAATTTGGGAGGATAAGTGGGTTCTTGAGTTAATAGAGTTTAAGTTGCAATCAACTAGGTCAAACATAGAAGACCCTCGGTTAGTCTATGAAATAGTTAAAAGTTGATCACTAGACTAGCTAGTGGTATTTGCAGTAGATTCGAGAGTCACTACAAGAAGGCAAGAATAGGCAGCGACTTTTTTCCAACAACAATAATGTTATTAGTAAAAGTAGAAATATGCCAATGTCTTTTTGAAACTGTAGGTAAAGACATACTCTTTTCCAACGACATTTAAGTTGTTAAGATAACTAACAATATACTAAAGACATTTAATTATAATGCCCATGCAAATGACTGACCTAGGTGTATGAGTGAGGGCAGTAAGTCCCCTAATAGTACCAAATTTGCAATTTTCGACAAAAGAGCAATTAGACCTAAAGGTTATATGAGGTTGAGGTTGAGGTCAAGGTAGTGCATAGGAGTTTAACAAAAGACTGACGAAGTTAGTATTAGTGATTGACAAAATTACATTTAGTAATGTTCATGATGTATATAAGTGATGATTGGTTCGACAAAAGCTCGTGACAAAATTATGATAGTGGCATTTGACAAAAGAAAATACATCTGACAAATGGTCAAGGTTGATGCTTGACAAATGAGGTTACACTCGACAAATTAAATATGACTAAGGCTACTAAAACTTAAGCAAGGAAGGTTATCACTACTTATCAACAAGACTTGAACGGCATAATGATAGAGTCTTTTGGTGAATAGATATTTATAGCGTTGGTAAGCTAACAAAAGATACATAGGCAAGTGATGGTTACCCAAATGGTTATGGGATATTGATCAATCAATTTGAGACACTTATGTTAGCTTTGTATTAGGCATTATTAGATGTTTATTGTGCCCAATATTAGTACTTTAGATGAGTTTAATGTTGTTGGGCTTCATTGGACTTTAATGCAAATATTGAATAATTTTCGGATTTTGATGCATTTTGACCTTTCTTCCTTGGTTAGGCCATAACTTGGGACTCAGTGATCCAATTGAGGTGATCTTGGTGTCTGTGGAAAGCTAAGACAATGCTCTACAAGTTTCATGAAGAACTCAAGAGCTGGATCGGAATGCTAAGGGTCCAAAATATCCCTGCAATGCAGAGTGGGTTTGCTGTCACGGAACCATCTGGGCAGTATGCACATATTGGACTATATAGTGGGTTATAGGCCTCCTCTTGGGCTGAAACTTGGTCACTTGAAAGATAAGACTCATATCTCCAACTTCAATGAAGACCATTTTGTCAATAGATGTCGTTTTAGGCATGCTTCAGAAGCTACAAGTTGGTCTGAATTTGGAAACACGTTCTTCCAACCTAACTTGAGGTAGGTGAAGTGTTTTTGGCATTTCTGGAGTTCTAAAATTCCAAATGACATGATTCAAATTGGAGATTTTCAAGGAGACAACTGGCTACAACTTTGATGAAGACATCCAAGCCAAAATGCACCGTCTAGGTGATGAATTTGAAGCCAGAAGTCGGATAAGAGTTGTTGACTAAAAGCCACCAACCATACACCAACCCACCTACCATGCACCAACCCACCAACCATGCATCAAGCTTCCATTTTTGACAAATTTCAGATTCTTATAGCTTGTATTCAGATTATGTACATGTACAAATTGGCTTCTAGGATTAGTATAAATAGACCCAACCTCTTTGTATTAGATAGATTCAATTTGGAAGTAAGTTTCAAGAAAGTTTAAGTATTTGTGAGAGTTTTCTTTCTCTTCTTCTCCATTCTCCTTGCAATTTCGTTTTTGTTCTTTAAATTCTGAGTTCTTCCTTGCCATCCATGGAAGGCTAGGCTCTCATAATCAATCCAAGGGATTAGCCATCTTGTTGTTTAATTTGGAGATCTTGTTTTGCTTGTTCATATTGCTTAATTGTTATTCAAGTTTCTCTTCTTCCTCTTTTGATTTTTATCTAGATTAAATTGCTTAATTTGATTTAGATATTGATGTGGTAATAGCTTTATTATCATGTATTCAAAAAGGATCATAAAGATTAAACAATATATTAAAGCTTTTTGATAGATTGTTTAGCTTGGTTAAATTCTAGATCTTAAGTTAATCTATGTTGGATGGTGCTTACTTTATCTAACCTTGGTTAATCAAATCCTAGATGCTTATCTAGTAAAGAATTCTTGGATCATGTTAGGGCTTCTTGATGTGATCTAAGGCCAAGAACATGGTTAGCAATTAAGTGAATTCCTTGTGATCAATGATGAGTTAAACTCAAGATCGGTAAATTTTCTTGGATTGGTTGTTTCTTTAGATTTGTTTTCAACTTTAAGTCTTGTACTTTTATTAATATTGTTAATCAACAACAAAACCCCCTTTTAATTATCTTGATTTGATTAAATCTTTGTTCTTTTTGGATCCTTGAGAGACGATTCGGTTCATGCTCTATACTGCAAATTAGTTTGCGAACCGGTAATTATTATTATTTGACGAGGTCTCGACAACCTCTTGTCAGATATACTTTGAAATTTAAAGTGACAATTTGTATCCAAGAAACAAGGAACTGATACTATTGACTTTGGTAAAAAATTTCTGTTGGTAGTTTTAGAATATTAGGAAGAATAAGCATGTTTAAATTACATGTATGACACTTGTCCAATAGATAACAGACTCTTAGAACTTATAGACGTTAAGAGCTTAATCTATAAATACTAGTTTGTATAATGTATTCAAGGATGCGACTTGTAATATCTTAAACATCCTAAAGTCACCTTGACACTCACAAGATAGACAAATCACTCAAGTTTCAATGCTATTCTAAATTTTGCAATTTATTTCAGGGTGTTGAATTCCTTTTCTTTCATTTATTTCTTTATGATTTTCTTTTATTTCTTTGGTTCTTTGATCTTTTTCTTTCTTTCATCTTTATATTTTCTTATTGTATCTTATGTTTCTACGTTCATATCCAGTTCTTACTCGATATGAAATTTCAAATTACATTAATTAAAGTAAGAATTTATTAGAGGAGATTTCCTTCCAAAATTGATGACTAGAATTGCAATATTATCAATAGCGTCATTGACAATTTTTTTACCATAAACATTCCCAAAATTAAAAAATATCCAATGTGTAGTATACATAATTCTTTAGGCAGGTTCCCTGTTTTAAAATTCTATAGTATAGCACGATACCCAAAATTTTCTAGTTCCCCCCCTGCCCACATAATGCACTGTTAATGAAATTCCTTTCACTGAAAAAAGAAAACATAAATGGAAGTCCAATAATAATCCATATAAGAAAGGAAACATATTTAACAATGAAGGCTCCTAAGTAATAAGCAATACTAGTTGTATATGGAGCCTATAAATTTAAGCTAGATAAGCAAGAACACCTAGCAAAGGTGCATTAGTAACAGTTACTGGCTCAGCTAGTTGGTAGTTAGACCTACTATCAGTATAATTATCATTCTCATCTGGGCTAACAACTGCTCCCTCCAATATATTAGGGTTTGGTTCGTTTTTATTGAACCACAAGTCAAAGCCACCTTTGCATGTTACCGGTGCAGGATTAGTTTTGATTGATACAATGGATGCTCCTCTGTGATGAATTTGTTGTGGATATTTTGACCCGTATCCCACCATGTAACTCATACCTTTTGGGTTGGAACCCAATATGTAGTCCACCTAATTGTTATTGTTATCATGGAAAAAAAATAAAACATATCATATTTTGTTTCAAAGAACTGATCTTACCATTCACAAATGTAACTTGGTATATATATTATTTGCACACAGTTTGTTAAAAGTGGGAACAAATATTACTAATATAACTGCATTTGTGCTAGAGAAATAAAACTTTAAATGGAGCAACTTGAAGTCAAATTCATTCACATCAAAATAAAAGTTTATAAAAACACAAGATTGTGTTAACAATATTACTTGATTTTTATTGAAATAGTGACAATCAACGATGCTTAATTGGATAAAACAAACAAGATGTATAGATGACATATAATTAACTCATTTGTGTTAGTAATTGTATGTTATTAATTATGCACTTTTATATATTTACAAGTTTTAAAAGTATTATTAAGCCTCATTAATTATAAGGAGGACCAACTTAATTGTAAGTAGAGTTTGATGGATTACCTGAGAGCGGACAAAAGATTTGAGATCAGAAGGACTAACAACGCCATTATTGCACTGGAGGGATGCTTGTTTTGCAGATAAATATTTGGAATAAACAGACAATGCAAATGTAGCAGTAGAAACATATTGAATATTATCCCATGGCAGAAACCATAACAAACCCCCTGGCGTTTTCTCCACGTTGTTGATTCCTTTTTGCGTGCAAGAGCATATGAATTGCTCTGCCTGTGCCTTATATTGAGCCCAAATCCCTGAAGATCCCACTGTGCCTTCCAAAACAAGCTGCATGGACGCCCATACAAAGGGATCAAAGTCCCAAACTCATATATGTTGTAAATAAAAGTAACTTTTTTGTACCTAAAAAAAAGTAACTTTTTAAACCAATACAATGGATTGGAAGTTGGAACCCAATATGAAAATACAAAGAAAAAAAACATTAATTATGTTTTGTTAACTTCAATAGAAACAAGTAAGTATATTATATGCAAAATAAATTTTATCAATGCATTTAAAAAAAATTAACTGTTTTTGTGTTTTTGATAAATTATTACATTTCGGAGAGACTGAATTGTATATTTGTAATTTGTTTTGGTAAAAAGTATTCGTGACAAATAGCATAGCTAATCAGAAAATTATTGTATTTTTCTGAGTACATTTTGGCCAATTACCCGAAAATTTTCTTAAAACTACCAAATAAAGAAAACAATTTGTTATTCGATATATGGATCTTGAGTGATACCTGTGCAGCAAGAATCTGTGCACCTAAATACTTGTCATCCCAACTAAATGTCGTTCTTACGCCGCCAGTGTCGCCAGATCCACCCAGGTAATCAAGGTACCTTTTCATTTTGGTGGCACGTTGAAGCCATGCTGCTGCCCATAGTATTTCATCCTGTTCAAGCAAATAAAGGTTCAAATTTCATTTTTATGTAATTTATATATATAATTTATTTTAAATTTTTAGTTAATAGCTAGTACACTTAACATATATTTATCATATTTATGTATATATCATATCGTTTCAAATTCGATATTTATATTTGTGCATGTGCAACTTATATGATAAATTATATTACCTTATATCCACTACTGGAGTACACCTTTTGTGCTGGTATGATACTATTCTGATACAAGCCTTGGTGATTGCATGCAAAGTCAAACAACTGCAAGTAAAGAAGGAGAAATAAAATATATTATCACTTAGACGTAAAAGGAAACCTTAAAAATTCAATATTAAGATATTACCTACTCAAAAGAAAAATTAAATAGTTTGCATATAATACATTGCCGATTCTATTATTAGCAATTAATATACAAATCATATCTTTAGTAGTAAAATTATAAATATTAGTATATATGCAATATCTTTTAGTCTTTGTTATTTTGAAATTCATAAAATGTAATAATTTTTTGAAGTAAATATTATATGTTTATAAAAAAGCTAAATAGCATTCAATGTAGATTGATTCTAGGAAGTCCGGAAAATTAATGACTGAATTTCACCCAGATAATGTAACATATTTAGTCTTGATGGGTCCCACTCACAGCACATGTGGGTCTTCTACAGTAAAAGTGTAAAACCAAAGCCATATTTATTCATCGGTCAATTCTGTGCCCATCTTCCGGACTCATTAGCATTTTTCTTCAATAATATTTATAAAGTAAAGTGTTGATGGATAATCTTTGATAAAAAAGAAAGTAAAATAAGAGTATAAATCTTCATCAAAATCTTTGAATTATTGTGAAGTGATTTTCACTTCACAAAAAATTCAAATGGTATTTTTTTTGCCTTCAATAAACTGCACATATTGAAATAATTTGCATAATATAGAGCTGGTGCAAAAACCAAACCATACAGGAATTGCATGACTTAGCATTTGGGATGCATATTTTCTGTCCACTGGCTGAAATGCTATGGAAGCAGCAGCCAAAGCAGCTGCAGTCTCGGCAGCAAGATCAGACCCTGGATGCTGATCATCGATTCGGAAGGCATTGCGAGGTGTTGTCATGTCCTCTGGCCTTTGCCAACATGCATGGTCTGAATCAGCATCACCAACTTCCCCATACAGTATGTCTGGTTGTGGGTGTGCTTTCATCAAATAATCTGTTCCCCATCTGATGGCATTCAATGCATTTCCAAGCTCCTTTTTCTGTTCGAGTTTGTCTCTGAACTCTATTGTGCTCCATGAAAGCATAGTTATGGTAAATGCCATTGGAAACCCAAGCTTAAGGTTGTCTCCAGCATCATAGTATCCACCTACAAGGTCAATCTATAGCACGTGTTAATTTTTTTAAAATAAAAAAGAAAAAGAAAAAAAGAAAGTATAAAAGAATATCTTACTCCAGCATCTTGACCATCTTTAAGGCCAGAATCTCCTCGCCATTGTATTCTCTGGTTAGGAGGCAATTTCCCTGATCGTTGACCCTCATAAAACAACAAACATTTTGTGAGCGCTGTTGTATAATCTGCAGAGGTGACATTATGAATCAAATGAGAAAAACAAAGGACGATGAAGACGAAGATACCAAATGGCATGACTATTGAGGTTTTTTTTTTTTTAAGGTACAATTGCTATTGAGGTTAAGCCAAAGGAACTACTTTATAATTTATTTTCGAAGACAAAGTCTCCACAGGCATATATAAAGTATTATTCGAGGAGAGCATAAATAAAGAAAGTACGACGTGCCAGTAAGAAATTCAATAAGAAAAATATAAAGAAAAAAATATGAAAAAGTATAATCTAATAAAATCAATATATTAATTTCCTATTAATAGTGATAATTTGAAAATAGAAAATAAATCAGCATTAATAAGAACTCTAAAATAAACCAGCATTTGGCAAGGGGAAATTTAATATAATAAAATCATGTACGTATAATTTATATATATATATATATATAATCATGTACGTATATATAATCTAAATCTAATATGATAAAAGCAAGTAACTAAGAAAAATAGAATCTAATAAAATCAAGAAATTAGTGTCTCATTAATAGTGATAATTTTTGACAAGGAAATAAGCATCAAGCCTTACAAAATAAAATTGGACTAAGAAAGCACAATGTAATCTAAAAATCTAATAAAATAAAGTAAATATAATCTAATTAGATCAAATGATTAATGCTGATTGGAAAATCAATTTATGATTTAATTTGGGATATAAAGAGAGATAGTATGAATGAAGAAATTAATACCACATTTTTAATTGTGATATTTTGACAACAGTAAAGAAACTAGCATGCATTTTGTAAGATAGCAACACAAGAAATTAAGCAAGAAAAAAGAAGAAAAATATAATTTGATTAGATCATGGAATTAATTCTCCATTAACGGTGATAATTTGATAATATAATAACATTAATCAAAATTGATCTTGATTGTTTAGATAATTAATTTAGGATTCTGTAGGGATTGAGATTGGGATGCTCATATACTTGGACTATAAATTTGGTAAAACAAGAGATCTCACGACATCATAATTTTTAAATAGGGAAAGTGGTACAAGAGGGGATATTGCTTATATATTTTTTCATATTAAGAATATTGCTTTCCTGGTAAATTTCTCCTGCAGTTTTGGATTATTTCCTCTACATTTAATTCATATTGATTACATTGATATTTTTACATATTAAGAATCTCAATTATATCAATGAATTATGACATCAATGTATCACATGGCATTCTCTTCTTTTAAGTTTTTCCTTACTAAACTTTCTCTTTATGCATTATATAGATTATTACTATCAATTGATTGCATTTATATTTTTTCAAACAAAGAATTTAATTACATTAATTAAATCAAGGGATATATGCTAGCATCTCAGTGTGCCACAATTCATTATCTCATTCAAGGTTTTTCTTACTGGACTCTGATTACATATTATATAGATTAGTGCATATTGATTGCTTTTGTATTTTTTATAAATTAATAATAAAATTTAATTTTAATCTATTATTATTGTAAAACTTATACTATCATTAATTACTCTCTACATCATTTTTTTTGACAAAAATTACTCTCTACATCATTTTTTTTGACAAAAATTACTCTCACATCATTAAAAACATTTGAGTCAAAATTTTTAATTATGTATTTAAAAATGAATGGATAACATTGTAAAACAATTTTACGTCCATAGTTAATCGAAATTAAACTATTAAGAATATTGATTTCAAGACGTTTTTCTCTTTTAATTTTGGATTTTGTCAGAAATTTTGCGGTAACGATCAATTGATATTCATAGTAGAATTGTTCGTTTCAATTATTTATAATATGCATTAATTAATTCATTATATGTATTTCCTTTTATGAATGTTATCCTTGTTTTACAGAGACATTATTTTTGTCATCATCCAATATCTTCATATTTGATCATGAGACTAATTTTGTTCAGAATATTAAAATTGCCCATTCCTATTAATACTGGTTCAAACCACTTAACATTATAAATATTATTAATTATCTAAGGAAGCAATGATACGACATAATTTTAACTCACTACCCGAATACAATCTTAACCCTTAATAATTTTAATTTTTTTAAGTATTTAATAATTCTTAAAAAAAAAGCTAATAATTCAAAATAAAAATAAATTGTTGTCCAGAATTTTAAAATTCCAGACACAGAAATGATTACAGCCAATAGAAGCCATTTGGCGCCTGAAGCAGGAACAGAGGCTGGTTTTCCACAGTGGGGAGAGGGAATGATTGCTGCTAATGCCATCGTCCCTCTTCCGTTTCTCAGATGGAACGACACCGTCCTGAGGCTCATCACCGAACTGTTTGATGCGCGTCAGCGGTCAAATCCTGACCGTTGATTGGGCTTGGGATTTTAGAGGAAGAAAGTTCAACATTGAATAAAATCCTTTTGCTTTTTTCTCTCTAAAAGACCCTCCCTCTCTGTCTCTCACCACCACCACAACCACCTTACCAAAAAACAAAACCCATTCTTTTTTCTAATTTGGACTTCCCTGAGAAGAACACAGAACAAAGAAGAATTTCGCTATCAAAATTGACTATTTGGCTTTCGCAGGAATGAAGGATTGATGAAGACGACATCTTGTAGTGCTCTTATCAATATTAGGGATGGCAATGGAGAGGCCAGGGTGGGGCGGGTAGTAGGCTCTGACGCTCCCCATGTGGATGGATATCTAACCTCGCTCTCATCATCTCATGTCTGTATAGGTATTTATTTTTAATTTCTTTAATTCTTATAAGTATTTACGATATTTATTAAATTATTAAAAATTTTAAAGTTTTTATTAAAAAATACAATAAATAAAATAATCTCTAATATTATAATTTTTATAATTTATTTATTATAAATTAACTTAATTTAATAATTTTAAATACTAAAAATAAAAATAAAAATAAAAATATAATTATCTTAAAACAAATTTTAAAAGTTAAATCCAAACACAATCTAGTAATACAATAACAATTTAACACCATTAAAACACTAAAATTTCAAATAAATCCAGCCAGGACAATTAGCACCAAAATTAAAACATTAAATCAAAACACTAATTAGGAGTATTTTAATAATTTCATATATCGGGTACCAGCGAATACGAAGGAAATAACTCTTGCCCTATTTAATAAACTAGTGTTAAAAAATTCATCCTCACTCCCTGCGGAAGAAAAATTATCCTTCAAAACTCACCGCGCGATGAGTATTACCTGCACATGCAGATAAAATTGTCATCCTTACTTATCATGTTGTCTCAGCCTCAGGGCTTGCTATTTGTTTTCTAAAATTTTGATGTCCAGAATTTTAAAATTATTAAGTTGTTTTCTTTTAATTATTGTTTTTTATAGAAATTATTAAATACGCAAAAACAGTTTTTTAAAAAATAACATTAAAGATTACAGAAATTTTTATATCAATTTAACTATTTTTTTATTTCATTTTTTAGATTACTTAACATTTTTTTATATACTGAAATACATTTCTTTTATCAAATTTATTTAGAAATCGTCATGGGTCAAAGCAGTTTTGTAATAAAGATTTTTCTTTTTTATTATATAGGTAAGAATCGTCCTCTACCTTGATGATTTTCATTAATGTTTCTAAAATTTGAAAGCACAAAACTAAGAGAAAAAACATGTTAAAAAACCATCGTGGACTAGGGAGATTTTTGAATAGAAATGAAGAAAAACATAGTTCGATACATAAAAATAAAAGTAGGATATTTTAATAAATAAATAAATTAGCAGTATTGGTATAAAAAAAATCCTAAGATTGTAAATAAATGGAGGATTAGGATTATGTCATATCATTGCTCCATTAAATAGTTAATATAAATTAGATGAAATAATCTATTGCAATAATTAATTTAGTTTGGAGACTAAATCAAAAAATTTTGAAGTTCATAGTTGTTATTTATAAATAGGTCAAAATTCAAGAAATTTGGATACACTTTTCTCTTAAAATAATAATAATAATGCATTCTTACACTCTTTAAACACTAAATATTTTTGTCAATATAGAATGTTTTATACTACATTTGTTATTAAAAATACAATATATTACAAATTATTAAATGATACTATTTTAAAATCTTAAAATTAGATACCTAACCATTAAGTCCCATGTCCTTGGTCAAACTCTTACTAATATTATTTCGTATTATTTTGGAAAAATTTAAAGGAAAAAACATTGAGAATGGATAATTTTTTATTTCAATAAATATTTTTTTATTTGAAAATTTTAAAATAAAAAAGTTAAAATAAAATAATATCGTATAACTTTTCAATTATTTTTTAATATTTTATAATTATCTCAATTTAAAAATAAAAAATTACCTGCCTTTTTTCTCCAAACTCTTTTCATCATTGTTTTTGTAAATGGAGTTGACTTTTATTCCTTTTACAAAGAATTTTATATGATCCTATACAGTTCATGCATACTTTGTGTTTTTTGTTTCTACGGGTAATGTAAAGTTAAAGTACAATTTTGATTATTTGGTTTGAATATTGATTAGGACAATTAATTAATTATCGTAATTGCATTAGGTCCATATGGATGTACTCACGTTAGAGGTGTTTAAAACTGAATTAAATTGACTAAACGACCTGAAAAATTAAAAATCAAACACAATTTATTAATTTTAATTTTGTTTAGTTTTCATTTTATGAATACTGATAAGTTTGGTTTGATTTTTGATTTTCATTTATGAAATTAAACTAAACCAAGCTCATACAATTACACACACACATATATATATATATATATTAAAATTTACATATCTATAAATAATTAGATTTCAATTTTTTGTTGTTTTTATGAAAAGTATTAAGTCAATTTATTGTTTATATCTATTTAATTATGTTTATGTTAGAAATTTTAGCATAATTTGTTGTTAATTGGACTATGGATAAAAAAAGTAAAATTGTGTATAATTTTTTTTTATGAAAAAAGTATTTGGTAATTACGTCAATTGCGTCTGTAACTCTTTATTTTCCTAAATTACAAAAATATTATAACCATTTTTGTTTTTATAAACTTACATTTATGATTAATGACCACATCTTTTCTTTATTTCTTTTTGTTTTCTCGTCCTATAGATAACTTTTAGCATTATCTTCAACATCAAATAGAAAAGAGATCGAAATGACGTTGTATTGATATTTATGCAAGAGAAAAAAAATGAGCAAATTATTTTCTGATTGACATATTCAGTTTTTGAGACTATAATTGATTCAAACGAGCATATTGCAACATCAGCAAATCAATCTCTAAACTAATTATCATAACTCTGTTTTTTCTACTAACGGAGTGTCTTTAAGTGCATGGTCTATTTCTCGTATTTAATATCATGCAGTCAAACTGTCTATGTAGTTGCTAGTTATATTCTTGTACAAACTGGCTACTAACTATACAAATAAAATAACCCATGTGAAGGACTATTATTCATTATCTCATTGCCTGCATAAGATGTGATAGACTCTCTTAATACTTTATAGGGAATGTTTGGACAAGAATAAAAATGGTGCAATAGATAAAGAAAAGATACAAGATGACTTCACCACATTAACTGCTTGCTTTGATTGGAACTGCTAGCACTGGTTGAGCCTTCTCTAAGGTAAGTCCAAATTTTTCATCCATATCCATATCTTCTGGTTTAATTCCACCTTCAAGCTTCCAATCAAAGGAGTTGATAAGCATACCCAACATCAAGAACAACATCCTTATTGCCAATGGTAACCCAGGACATATTCGCCGCCCAGCACCAAATGGTGTCAGCTCAAAACTTCGTCCTTTGGCGTCAATTTCTGACCCCAAGAACCTCTCTGGTAAAAATAAATCCGGATTCTGCCACAAACTTGGATCCCTGCCAATAGCCCACACATTAACTAGTACTTGTGCACCCTTTGGGATTGTATAGCTATACAATTCTAGATCTATTTCGGCTTGTCTAGGGAGTAAAAATGGAACTGCAGGGTGCAACCGGAAAGTCTCTTTTACTATTGCTTGCAAGTAAGGGAGTCTAGAAATGTTTGATTCCTCAACTGGGTTGCCTTTGCCAATAGTTTGATCTAGCTCAGCTTTCGCTTTTAACATAACATTTGGGTTGTGAAGTAGCTCAGCCATTGCCCATTCTACTGTAGATGTGAGCGTGTCAGTTCCTGCCACAAACAAGTCCTAGCAAAACATATAATTAGTAATTGAACAATTGCAATTACAAAACATGAAATGCTGCTCAAATATAATGCTATCATATAGCAAAGTATCAAAGGAAAATACCACTGATAAACGTTCAATCTTATCTTTGTACATTTCTTGGCTGTTCTCTTCAGCATTGTTGAGCATGGCATCTAACATGTCATTTCTGGTGCAGAAACCAGTGTCTTTCCTTAGCTTCAATCGTTGGTTAACCAAGTGCTTGAATATGTTCAACAACTTCCCAAAGTAAATACCTGTGCGCCTTCTGATGCCGTGGGGATCAATCATCTTCAAGATGGGAAAACAATCCGCAGTGTTTGGTCTTCCAACCTCTTTCATGATATTTGCCACTAACTCTTTGAACTCTCCTGCTTTACTTGCAGAGTGAACCAAATCCTCCGAGAAAATTGTGTTTGACAACAAATTTATTGTAGTCTTGAAAGCTAGTCTTCCAATATCCACAGCTTCACCCGTTAAGCAGCATTGATGGATGTCACTGAAAAGTTCTTGTGCTTTCTTACGCCTAAGTTCTTCACTGGCATCCAGATTCTTGTTGGAGAATAATAGACCATTGCATATTTTCCTTAGGTCTCGCCAACGAGGTGAAACCGGGATGAAGGGCAAGCTATACTCGTCGTGGTTAGCAACTCTCATTGCATCAGGAATCTTTCTATTTGACAAGAACTGATCATGGATTTGGAGAACAACTTTGGCCATGTCTGCTGAAGACATGACTATGGTGGTCACTTGGCCTAGCTTCAAACTCATGATTGGACCATGAATCTTGGCAAGCCTGGCCAAGGTTTGGTGGGGCTTGTTTCCCAGTTGAAGGAGGTTTCCAACGATGGGAAGACCGATAGGTCCTGGTGGAAGCTTGTAATTTGCTTTTCTGCTTTTTGCAAGTAGTGAACGAAGCCCTTGAACAAAGGTGCAGGTGAACAGAAAGAGCAGTATACAACTGACTGTGTCCATCTTATAGGGGAGGAAGTAGCAGACACAGACAAAATGGAGAGGGAAGGAGAAGAGAGGACCTTACTTATATATGGTGACTTCTCTTCTTTCAGGAAGGTCTATCTTCTTGTTCAGATCCAAATGCATATTTAATTTGCTCACGGACTGAGTCTGAAACAGTTACTTTCTTAGCAAATAACTGATTATTTATTAACTCAATCACTGAAACACGATTGATTAAAATAATCCCAGTTATGCATATCGTAATCTTTCTAATTCACACTAAAGACAGGTTAAGACCAATTAATTATAGATAGATTATTAGATAATACTGCTATAAGCATATTAAAATATTCAAGGCTAACAAATCATTGACTGATTGGCTGTCAAAAACGAATTTAAGATATCCCTTAATTATTTGGCTTTGGATCTGAAACAAATATTTTGATTGAGTCAAATCATTTCTATAGCAGAGAGAACTAAATGATGCATATGTTATATGAATATGATTCTGTTTTGCCCATCTACACGAGATCTGAAGGTTTTAAATGGTGGAACAAGATAACTAAAAGCTGCATAAGATTCTATTTTTTCCACCTAAGTACACGTAATCATTTATGCCACTTCGAAGTACCCTAATGAAGGAAATCCCATCTCATGATTATATATTCCACGAATCATGGAAGATCATATATTATATCATTATTGTACGAAGAAAAAATATCTTATTTTAGGTAGGATCCTTAATCTTAGGAATTACCCTTTATTCTCCTCTGTATATGTAATATTTTTCTATTCAATGAAATCATCCTAGAGAATTCTCAAATTCTGTAAGGTGTCAGAGCAGGTTACGACCTAGCTAATTGAGCTTCTGGTGGAGGCTTGTAATTTGCTTTGCTGCTTTTTGCAAGTAGTTAACGAAGCCCTTGAACACAAGGAAGTAGCAGACACAGACAAAATGTAAAGAGAAGGAGAAGAGAGGACCTTACTTATGGTGACTTCTCTGCTTCGGCAAGGTCGATCTTCTTTTTCAGATCCAAATGCTTTATTTTATTATTATTATTGTACAACTGAAGTCTGAAACAGTTACTTTTTTTTACTGGTTATTATTATTATTTTTTTGGTACAACAGGAGGTTCCCTATTGGAACCTAGCTCGGGGAGGGGGAGCACCTTACAACTAGGCCAACGCCAAGTGGCCCTTACTGATTATTTATTAACTCAATCAATGAAACACGATTGACTTAAATAATCCTTGTTATGCAGACTAATTCATGCTAAAGACAGGTTAAAAAAACAGAAAAAAGAAATTATTTTGTATTTGAAGACAATAATTTAAAAGTACTTTTAAGAAGAAAAAAAGAAGAAGAATTTTTAAATTTATTTTGATAAAAAAACTTTTTTATAATAAAATTATTGAAAAGTAAAATAAAAACCAACAATGACTTAAAGTTTGCAAATAAAAAAAATGTGAAAGACATGTGATATAATTTTTAATAAAAGTAAATAATATTTTTATAAAAAAAATTCTATTAAAAATCACTTTTTTTAAAGTTGGAAGCCCTTATCTTCTAAAAAAAATAATTTTTTTTAACTTTTTCTATTTTTAAATTCCAAACACAGTTAAAATTTTATAATAGTTTTTTTAAAAAGAAAAATTTAAATCTAAACGTACACGATACTGCTAGAAGCATATTAAAATATGCAAGGCTGATAAATGATGACTCGTTGGCTATCAAAAACAAATTTTAGGCATCCCTTAATTATTTGGCTTTGGATGAGATACAAATATTTTGATTGAGTTAATAATTTCTATAGAAGAGAGAATAAATGATGCATAGGGTTCTATTTTTTCCGCCTAAGGACATGTTGTTGGAGGCTGAGCCAAAAAGGTTGAAAGAAATTCTTCAACCACCAACCTCTAACTAACAACTTTAGGTGCACATTGGTTTTTCAACTGCAATTGTTTTTGGTGCACTCATTTCTTGTTTCTATATATAGAAGCAATTGAGATGAAGGAAAAACATCAGATCTTCACATTTAAGAGGAAGAGAGTGAGGAAAAAATAGAGAGAACCTAAGAGAATTTTTTTAAGAAAGAAAAAAATAGTGAGTCAATTTGTGAGTGTTATCCACAAATTACAGATACATTATTATTGTATTTTTATATTCTCATTATTTTTATAGTGAAGGTTTAAGTGGCTTATGGATCTCATGGTTTTTCCTTACTCACATTGAGAATGTTTTCTACGCTAAAATTTCTGGTGTTGTTATTACACTTGTTTTACGTTTTCGCATAGTACTTATTTTTGAGTTCACAGAGGAGGAGGGAAATTATGGTGACATTTCCCAACAGTGGTATCAGAGCTATCAAAGCTCTCGGATACTAGGTGCCTGATTCATAAGAAAATTCTTAGTATGCTCTGTGGTTGTAGCATTGTCTGATCTTCCACATCAGAAAAGAATTATTCTCGTTGCTGGGAATAACGTGTGGTGGTGTGAAAGTGTTGTCTAAGAAAGTTCTGTTTAGGAAAGACTTGGTATTTAAGTGTGTCTATTAGTGACCCACCTCTCTTTCTTGGAAACTTACCTGGTGCACCGATTGCATACTATAGTTATTGTTTCAATATACAATACTATTTACCTATACAACATTATTCACGTATACGGTATTTGCTTGTGTAACTCAAGATGGAAGGAGCTATCACTCATGATGGAGATATGTTCAAGCTAACTACAGATAACTACTCCTATTGGAAGCCAATGATGGAAGACCACTTATACTACAAAGATTTGCATTAGCCAATCATCGAGAAAGATAAACCGAAAGGGAGGACCGATATAGAATAGGAGCTCCAGAATCGAAAAATAGTAGATATGATCCGAAAATATATTGACAGAAGTTTGTTCGAGCATGTATCAACTTATACCAACCTGTATGAGTTGTAGACGAAACTTGAATCCTTGATTCAAAAGAAAACGCCCAGGATAAAGCTCATTTTGTCAGATGACTGGTGAAGTTGGAGTACTCGGAAAGTCAGAACATGATCAAACATTTGAATACCTTCAAAGGTATTGTGAACCAACTAACAAAGACAGAAATGAAGATAGACGATGAGTTGCAAACTCTTCTACTCCTCAGTTCTCTTCTTAAGAGTTAGGACACTCTAGTTGTCACTCTTAACAATTCTTATCCAAAAGGAAAGCTTAGCATGGATTCTATTACAGACAGTTTGTTGAATGAAGAGTCAAGACAGAGAGCTAAAAGGCTTGAACAATCCGTTCAAAGCCAACATTGTTGAAAACAAATGGAGGAGTAAAAATCGTAAAAAAAGAGGTCGTGAAAAATCATAAGGTAGATCCAAATCTCGCACTAGACTAAGTTGTTATTATTGTGGTAAACCAGGCCACATAAAGTCTGAGTGCAGATTCTTAAAGAGATACCAACAGGCTGGAACAGTCCACCCTGACCAGATTAACCCAAAGAAGAAGAAGGAAGATGGAACAACTACTGCAATAGCATCGACTGATGAGAATATATTTGTTGTCGGAGAGGAAAATTATCTGAATGTTGCATCTAATGACTGCATTTGGATAATTGACTCATGAACATCCTTCCACGTAACTCCTCATGAAGAATTTTTCTTATCATACCAAAAAGGAGACTTTGGTACAGTGAATGTGGGTAACCATGTCACGAGTAAAATCATTGGCATTGGTGAAGTAACTTTGATGACTGAGAATGGAAACAAACTTGTGCTGAAGGAGGTGAGACATGTTCCAGAGATGTGCCTGAACCTTATCTCAGCAGGAAAGTTAGATGAAGCCGGAATGATAAACCAGTTTGGTGTTGGCAGATGGAAACTTAGTCGAGGAAGCATGATTATTGCTCGCGGTAGAAAGGAAGACTCTTTGTACATTATGCAGGGAAAGATATGCAAGGGGGAGATGAATGTTGCTCAAGACACAAGCAAGGAATTGTGGCACAAACAATTGGGCCACATGAGCGAGAAGGGTTTGGAAATTTTAGCATAATACTATCTTCCAAACATAAAAAGGCAGCCACTTGAATCATGTGAAGACTACCTAGTAGGCAAATAACACAGAGTATCTTTCAAAAGATTAGATGATGCAAGAAGAAGAAAGCAGATTCTGAATCTTGTTCACTCAAATGTTTGCTCAACATCTGAAAAGTCCCTTGGCGGTGCCCAATACTTTGTTACCTTCATTGATTATCACTCTAGGAAGGTGTGGGTGTATTTATTGAAGATGAAAGATCAAGTTCTTCAAGCTTTCAAGGAGTTTCATGCCTCTGTAGAACGAGCATCAAGAAGAAAGCTGAAATGCTTAAGAACTGGCAATGGCGGAGAGTATAAAAGTCCATTTGAGGATTATTGCAAGACTCATGGGATAAGGCATAAGAAAGTACCCCCCAAGATACCTCAGATGAATGGACTAGCTGAGAGAATGAACAAAATGATTGTAGAGAAAGTCATAAGCATGCTTTCTCATGCAAATCTTCCCAAGTCATTCTAGGGTGAAGCAGTAAAAACTGCAGTTGATTTGATCAATTTGTCTCCTTCAAGACCTTTAAATGGAGAGATTCCAGAAGAAGTATGGTCTGGAAAGAAAGCCTCTTATGGTCATTTGAGAGTCTTTGGGTGCAGGGCATTTGTCCATATTCCTAAAGATGAAAGAGCAAAGCTTGATGCAAAGACGAAGGAATGCATATACCTTGGTTCACCAAGAGATGAACTTGGCTTCAGATTATGGGATCCTGTAAACAAGAGGATTGTTAGAAGTAGAGACATGGTATTCTATGAAGATCATACAATCCAAGATATTTAGCAATCTAAGAAGCCAAAGACCATTGTGGTACACAATTCAGGGGAAGAGATTCCTCAAATGAATGAACAACTTGATCAGACAATACAACCCCATCAGATGGAGCAACCTGATCATACGGAACAACCTGACTAGACAAAACAAAGTCAGGCAATGTAGGGAAAACAGATGGAGACTGATCAGGTAGAACAAGAACCTCAAGTAAGAAGATCAACGAGAGTCAAACAACCATCAAAAAGGTATTTCTCAGATGATTATGTCACTCTCACTGATGAAGGGGAACCTCAAAGTTTCATGGAAGCCATTGAGACGAATGACAAGGAGAAATGGATGCAAGCCATGGAAGAAGAAATACAGTCCCTAAAAGAAAATCAGACTAATGACTTGGTGCGATTACCAGATGGACGAAAGACACTGAAAAATAAATGACTGTTCAAGCTCAAGACTGCAGAGAACAACCCAAACCCTAAGTACAAAGCAATGATTGTTGTGAAAGGGTGCAACCAGAAGAAAGACATAGATTTTGAAGAAATCTTCTCACAAGTGGTGAAGATGACATCCATTAGAGTGATCCTTGGTCTAGTTGCAAAACTAGACTTAGAGATAGAACAACTTGATGCTAAAACAACATTCTTACATGGAGACTTAGAGGAAGAAATTTATATGGAGCAACCAGAAGGTTTCAAAGAACCAGGCAAAGAACACCTAGTGTGTCGTCTAAAGAAAAGCCTCTATGGTCTGAAGCAAGCTTCAAGACAATGGTATAAGAAATTTGATCTCTTCATGACCCAACACAATTTTAAGAAGACCTCCGCAGACTATTGTGTGTTTGTAAAGAATTATGAGAATGGGGAATCCATCATACTATTGCTGTATGTTGATGATATGCTGATTGTTGGGAAATATAAGACAAAGATAGCTACTCTCAAGAAGACATTGAACAAATCATTTGCCATGAAAAATCTGGGTGCAGTAAAGAAGATTCGTGGAATGAAGATACTAGAGATCGTTGTAGAAGAATGTGTTGAAACCAAATTCTTATAAAAAGGTTTAAGTACTAAATTCTTAAAAGCCATAAGCTTTCCCTGTTAAGTTTTGAGGATAACAAAAATATTTATTTAGTTTGAACAAGTAAGTGTTTCGACAATAGTTTTAACAAATCGCTACTTGTTGTGCGTCCATTCTGCTCTATGCTTAAAGATAACTCTTCGTGCGTCCAATTTGCTATAACTCTTTATGGGTCCAATAAATGTATTATATACTTTTACTATTAGTGCGTCCAATACTTGTATGCATATACTGTTACTTTTTATTAGTTCGTCCAATACGATCTGTCTGCCAAAGCTCGGACTCAACTCACTCTTTCAAAGTTCAAGCTCAAGTTCGCGTCCAAGTGAAATTTCAAAAATGAAGAACTGTTCCTCATTAAATGCTAGAAAAGAACTCTGACACTCGCGACGAGAAGAAGTCAACTAAGCCACTTTTGCTTTGACATTGTCTAACAACTACAAAGATCTCGCAAATAAGAAACCGTCTGCGCAATCTTAGACAAATCAGGGACTTTTGTTTTCATTGATTGGAAATCTCGGAGAATAAAAGTCACCGTCGAAGAAGTTCAAGACTTTTCCGGTAGATGCATTTAATGCTACTCGAGCGGTAATAAATAATTCCGTTGGACGATCTAGCCCATGAAGTCTCGCTCAATTTGTTCTTACTTATAAAGAGAAGAAGCAGCACTTGAAGAACTAGAGATCTTTGTCGAAGCATCCTTCAATAGTCTAAAAGCTTTATTTCCATATTCGTGTAAAAAGAAAAAGCCTTGAGATTTCTATTGTCTATTCTCATTTGTCGTGAGTTTCAAACTCAAGCTTTCATCTACTTTCAATTATTCATCTTAAGCCTTGTAAGCTGAAGAGGCTGTGTGTAAAAGAATACTTGTGAGTTAGAACTGAAGAGGTTGAAAATACTTGTTACCGAAGAGGTGCATAATACTTGTAATCGTGAAAAGATTAGTTGGAAAATCCTTCTGGTTGAAGGGACTGGACGTAGCTCTTGGTTGATAAGAGTGAACCAGGATAAATCTCGTGTGTAAGCTTCTCCTCTCTTCTAGTGTGCTTTATTATATTCACTAACCTCTGGGGTTTACCATTGTGTTTATTAACAAAGATCTTTTTATTTGGTTTTAGAACGTGTTAACCATTTTATTAAAAGTCTTTTCGAAACCCTTAGAGTCCAATAGGACTAAGTGGTGTTGGTCATAAGCTCTTTGCTTGTTAAACTGTCTCCTTCGCTGTGTTCTATTTTCTATTGAAAAGGAAAACTTTTTTTAATCGAAAAAGGGTTAAGAAACACAATTCAACCCCCCTTCTTGTGTTTCACTTGGTTATTTCAGAATGCTGTGGATGTCACAAGAAGACTATATCAAGAAAGTTCTTGAAAGGTTCAACAAGCATAATGCCAAAACTGTGCATGTTCCATTACCTGGTCATCTCAAACTGAGTAAGACGCAATGTCCAGGGAATGAAGAAGAAAAATAAGAAATGAGCAAGGTGCCTTATTCTTCTGCTGTTGGTAGTCTTAGGTATACAATGGTTTGTACAACACCAGACATTGCTTATGCTATAGGAGTTGTGAGTAGATTCCTATCGAATCCAGGAAAAGAGCATTGGAATGCTGTGAAATGGATACTAAGGTATCTGAGAGGAACTGCCAAAAGGTGCTTGTGCTTTGGCAATGGAAATCTAATGCTCACTGGGTATTCAGATGCAGATATGGCAGGAGATGTGGATTCAAGAAAGTCTACATCGGGATATCTGATTACTTTTGCAGTGAGAGCTATCTCATGGCAATCACGACTACAAAATTTCATTGCTTTAAGCACCACAAAAGCATAATTCATCGCAATCACTAAAGGTTGTAAGGAAATCTTGTGGATGAAGAAGTTCTTACAAGAGTTAGTCCAGAATCAAGAAAGCTATGTTCTCTATTGTAACAGTCAAAGCGCAATAAATCTCAGCAAGAACTCGACATTTCATTCAAGGTCGAAACACATCGACGTAAGGTATCATTAAATCCGTGATGTGTTGAAAAGTAAACTGCTGCAGATTAAGAAAATACATACCAAAGACAATGGGGCATATATGATGACCAAAGCTTTATCTAAAGAAAAGATAGAAGTCTGTAAAGAAATTGCAGACTTATCATCAACCCCAAACTAATCCAATGATATTTCCCATTCGGCTGGAGGGGGAGAATTGTTAAAGGTCCAGCCGAAAAGGTTGAAAAGAATTCTCAAACCACCAACCAAAGATAATATGCATTAGAGGTGGAAAATTTTTCAAAGCTTAAGATTGATTTTTCAAACCATTTTTCAGTGCATTGAATTTGAAGAACAAATTGTCAAGTTTGTAGTTGGATGGTGGAGGAGCTTGACTCTATAAATAAAGCTCCTCTTCATGCATTCAAAAGCACCAAATCCTCCTTACAGAGAGAAAAGTAGTGAGAGAAAATAGAGAGAGAATCTCAAAGAGAGAGTCTTTGAGAGAGAAAAATAGTGAGCCAATTTGTAAGTGTGATCCACAAATTGAAGACACATTATTATTGTAATTTTGTATTCCTGTTATTTTTATAGTGCAGATTTAAGTGACCTACGGGTCCCATGGTTTTTCCTTACTCACATTGAGAAGGTTTTCCATGTTAAAATTTCTGGAGTTGTTATTATACTTATTTTACACTTCCGCATAGTACCTATTTTTGAGTTCATAGAGGATGAAAATTATGGTGGCATTTCCCAACAGTCCATTGTCAGGAATTTGTTGTACTCTTGTTATGTGTCCATTCTCAGGTTATAATTAACTGATTTCTTGTATGACTCAATTGCTAGTTATAGTATTTAAGTGGGGAAAATATTAGGGTTACTACTAGTTGACACTTCGACACTAAATCTTGTAATGGTCCATTGCATATTATGTGGTTGAGAAAACTTTGAAATATTATGTGGACGATTATCTTGTTCTGTCTTAATTCATCAAAGGCATAGATGTCAATAGAAGGTTATTGGTGTAAACCAGGTATCCCTCTTATGTGGAAGGCGAGAGACTAATCGCATAAGGTATGGTCAGGTGCGTAAAGCAATAATCCCTTTTAATTAATTTTGTTTTATATACACCGCTCCAAGGATCAAATTTAGAACAAGATGCTTGACCGATCATCTTCCATTCAGATCAACGCAAGTTGGTAAAATAAGAGTTATTTGTTCTATATTTGACTGGAATTTTTTATCAGAAAAAAAAAATGGGCGGGGATTGACCAATGGCTATTAACTATTTTCATGTGCAATTTAGTTTAGACTATTTACTATTTAGTAAACTTTTTCCTTCGTCCACGGAATTTTTTTTTCTATAGACAGGTAATGTTGTTAGGTAGGGCCATTCAGATGCTTAACCCAATTTGAGTAATGCATTAAATATATTTCATATCTTGAATCTTAAGCACCCAACCTATATTTTTTCATTAGTCCCTTCTCGATGGTAGGAAAAGCTGGTTGCAAAGGAAAAAGCGATGAAAAGATGCAGGACAACCAGGATGGAGAAGATTCAAAAGATGATGTAGAACATGATCGCAAAGGAAAAAGCAATGAAAAGTGTAGTGTTCCTAAATTTGTCAAGTTATTAATTGATTTAGTGAGTAGTACTACAGAACTAGAAAGGTGCCACTGGGGAAAATTTTCATTTAAGCATTCCAGTGGCTTAGTTAAGATTTTTTTTTTCCTGTTAAATTACACAAATTATATTAACCAGATGCTGTTGATATCCTTACATTTATTATAGTGCACAAGGCAAGAGCAGACTCTCCGAAGTGACCCCACCAGCTGTACCAATTGGATTTGAAGGCGTCAAGTTTTTCCTGTTGAAACTTGAAAGGATGATAACTACAGGAGTAAAGAGTAATGAGTATTATCTTGCCCCAGCCAGGAAAGAAAAATGATAATTTTCAAATAAAAGTTAAGTCAAGTCAAGATGTTGAACAGAAAAAAAATGATGGATGATATAATTGAGGAATATCAATTCATATAATTAGTAAATAGTTTAACAGCTATATGATTTTGATTAACTACTTATTATTAGCTAATTTCTTTTGAGTTGAATTAATTTAAAGAATTTTTTCAAGAAAAATCTAATACTAGGTTTCTTTTGAATCATGTAATATTTCTATCTTGTTTAATTAGTGTTTTAAAAATCAATCGAACTGTTGACTGGACTCCATATTGATTGGAATCGAACTTTAAATCTAACAAAACTTGTAAATATCAATACAAGAGGCAAAAATCGAAGAATCGGTTTGGTTTTCAAAAATAGATAAATTCTTTATAAAATTAAAATTTGAACTTGAGTCAAAACATATATTAGGTTGTCAACTTTTTAAATGATCCTATATTGATTTCAGATTATATGAACTAAAGTTGTTTAAAATTATACAAAATAACTAAAATATTAAAGAATAATAAAAGAAGATGGTATAAACAATATATTTATTATAGTGATAATTTATATAGTTAAATATATTTGTTAGAGCATGTTTAGTAATGCTTAAGTTTTTAGAATAATTATTATTTTTTAATAAAAATTATTTTATCTAAAATCTATCTTATTTGTTTAAAGTTTATAAACTTAATTATAAATAAAGATTATTTTTTCATAACTAAAAATAACTTTTTTTAAAAAAATTCTTATTTTAAATTTTTATTTATTTAATTTTAAATTATTTTAAAAAATTTTTTAAAAAAATATTTATTTATCTTCGATTAAATAACTTTTCCAATTATTTTTATAATTTTTTACAATGTAAATTTTTACAATAAAAGCGTATCAAAATTAAACTAATCTTCGAGCGTGTTCCTTCGTCACGGTGTGGAGAATAGAGACAATAAACTGAGTTGAGGAAACTTTGACCAAAAAATTGTTTGGATTCATTACTAATAAATAATTATGGCCGAAACTAATTATTGAAGGCCACGGTTAATTTTATTTATTTATATTAGTAATATTGAAGGCAACGGTTAATTTTCTTTTCAATCCAACTGAGAAAAGGAAAAGGGAGAAAGAAGAGAAAGAGCTTCATTTTCCTTCGTTTTCCCGAGAAAGTGGAGCAAACTGAATTTTCTCAGTTCCTGAATTTTGATCAGATTTAGATCCTCAATTGCATTGTCGCAAACCCCAACGACTCTGTTTTGTCATAACAAATTTCCTAAACCGATTCAATTTTTGGGCCAATACCCATTTGATTTGATGCAAAACACGACAATCTGAAATGGGTTTTTGTTGTTGAATCGATAGATTGAATCGGATGGAAAGGGATAGGTGGAAAGAGGGTAATGATAAGTTTTTGTGTGATTATGATTTTGTTGTAAATGGAAATGGAGATGGAGACATATCTTGTGCATCGATTATGCCCATTTCTTCATCTTCGATTGGTTCATCTCCTCCTACACTTGGCTACATGGAGCACCCTGTATCCAAATTGGACACGCTCGTTGGCATTGCCATCAAGTACGGTGTTGAGGTCAATTTGTTTCCTTTCTTCTTTTTTATTATTATTATTATTTTTTTTTGTTATGTATCTGCTTGATTGATTCTTATTGTTTGTAAAAAAATTCTGGCTTTCTAGTATTTTTCAAAAGTAAAGGGAAGAGATATTATTATGGGTGAAAAGTCAATGTATCAAATGCATGGAATTTTTTTTCTTTCTATCCCATAGTTTTTTTATTTTATTTGAAATGGTATTGATATTTTTGTTTCATTATCTTTATTCCCAAGTTGCATTCTTTCTGAGAGTTTGCTGAAGTATTTACTCCTTTATGTCAATATCATTGTTGATTAGCCCTCTCCTCCACCACTTTAGAAAGGAGGAAAATATTGTAAAATTTGAGTTACATAATGAAGTTGTAATTTCTTCATCTCCTCTTGCTTTGGAAAATTGTAGGTTGCTGACATCAGAAAGATGAATGGCCTTGTTACGGACCATCAGATGTTTGCGCTTAATACTCTCCACATTCCACTACCTGGAAGGCATCCTCCATCTCCTTGTTTATCAAATGGTTCCAGTACTACAGGGTATGTTTATCTCTATTGGATTGAGGAACAGCACTAATACAAGAAGCTAAGTTTGATATTGAATGATTTGAAACGAGTATCTTGTATGAGACAGTGAAATTTTGGTTTGTTTATCTTAAATTGGAGCTTTCTCAGGGAGTTTGATACTTTGAGCATGGTTTGTGTTAAAATAGCCCGCTATGTTCTTTATTGTGTTTTGGTTAAATGTATATGTTGGTATGTGTTTGTACAGACAAACAAGAATATTAAGTTGAAGGTGAGAATGTATCTAGAATAAAATGCTATGGCACAACATAATTTTTCAAAATAAACAAATAGACAAGTAACAGATATTTTTTTTCTTTCTGTTTCCGCCATTAGTTTTGGAGTTTAAATGTTGTCCACTGTCAGCGTAAAACCTTTTATGCTATCATTAAACAAGACAGTGCCACATCATTATAGAAATTGAAGTTTTTCACTTGTAGTAATGGCTTTTAATAGTTTTTTAAATAGTTGACAACATATTGTTCACTAATAGTGTAAAACTCTTAGTGTCAGTAGATCAAAATTAAATCCTTATTTTATTATATCATTTGGCCAAATTCTTCTATCATGATCATGTTATGTACTTATGCTCATCCTAAATCTTTTACTTTTAAATTTCTCGTATCCATAATATCATACAAATCACAGTTTGCCTTTTATTTCTGTGTTCTATTATCGTATGACCAAATTCTTTTATCATCATCATGTTATTTTCTTCATGTGTGGTCCTATACTTGAAAAGTGCTTTTATCCATCTTTTCCTTACTCCGGTACTAGATCATTACAATGGTTAACTTCTGTATTGCTCGTTTTAAAGATTTTGATAACTGTGAATTCACCAATCGGCTCTATGTTTCTACAGGAGTTTAATTTTTAGTAATGTAGTTGAAGTGCTAGGTTGTCATTTGTCCAACAGGCTTAATATTGGATTTAGGTACAGGAACTGTTGTGGTGATGCTTGAGGATGAAATGAGTCAATGGTTGTAGCAGTCAGGATTGTATGCAATGCATTGAAACAATTTAAAATAAGGTAGTGATAGTAGTAGGTCTTAGGAAATTTAAATGGTGGAGACGTTCTGGTTTCATCAGCATTAGTCCAGTAGTGGGTTCTAATCCTCGCAGAAATATTCCTCTGTTTCTTGAACGCTGTTTTAAAGGGGGCTTGCATTCAAAAATGCTATTTAAGAATTGCAAAAGTAATTATGCTGCAATTGGTATCCTCTGGGCCTTGTAATAACTAGGTTATTATCTGTCATTTGTATAATTTTCTAACCATATAAATTGCTACAGGTTAAAACCTATTAACATAAATCAGGCTTACGTGGAGATTTCAGAAGAATTTGTAATACAAGAAAATAGATTTATAATGTTCTCTGTGTCTATTGGTTTCAATACATAATTTCTTTAGTATTATTACTTCTGAGTGATTCATTTCCTATTAGCATTTAAATCACTGATGGCCATGAATGTTATCCCTTCAGACATGGTAACTCTGACCACAGTCCACCTGATCATGTGCACTGTGAACTGTTTGAATCATTCCAGTCCGTGAGAATGAAGTCTTCTGAGCGGAAGGTCTCCCCAGCCATGTGCTCTTTACAAGGTTACTATGGACTTAAAGGGACCTCAAATTCCTCAGAAAATGGATCATTCTCCAGGAACTCACCTATGTCTGACCGACCTCTGAGTCATCACCGGAAATCTAGAAGTTTGGTTAATGTAATTTTGGATGAGATTATGGAAAAATCCGATATTGTACCAGTTGCAGATGCCAGGGAAGGTGACTCTGATAAATGGAATGATAAACTTGTTCGGAGGCGTCAGAAATCTGAAGCTGACTTCAGCAATATACCAGAGTTGCTTTTGAGGCAGGATAATGGCAGCAATGGTGGTTTTTCATCAAGAACAGGAAAGGGCTTAGCTCAGAGACAGAAAGCAGCTAGCCGAACTACACTGACAACTGATTCTGAATCAAGTGGTTTGAATCCTGTGCCAATAGGTTTGGGGGATGCTTTTCTAACTGATGGGTCATCTGGTGTGAGGAAATCATCAAGCACATCATGTTTACAAGATCAGGATAACAGCAGCTCCTCATCCATTTGGCCAACCTCAAGGTGGAGTTTGAAACCAGATTTACAGGCCTTTTCAACTACAGCCATTGGAAAACCAATCTTTGATGGCTTGCCCAAGCCAATTACTGGTCGAAGAAATAAAGCTGCTATTGATTAATATATAGTAATTTATCAAAAAGTTTTGATCCCTTTTGTCAGGTTATGGAATCATTAGTGGCCACACCAATGGGTAGATTGGAGGAAGTAAAACAATGAAAAAAAGAAGCAAATCTCACATTTTATTTCTTTCTGAACAGGGGCACTGTTTTTATGCCAGAAATTACTTCAATTTATTTTTTAAAATTGTCTTGGCTGCCCAATGACCATCTTAAGAATGCAGGACTGAAGGACCAGCTTCCCTAACTTTAGCATTCACCTATTTTTTTGTTTTTGTATACAGTCACAGTGATACTTTTGTGGGTTTGGGCACCTTACAGGAGAATGTATTAGTTTGATAGGTGTCTACCTCTGAGACAGGCTTGCTCGTATATATGTGTAGTATGATTAATTTGCAATATGACTTCTCAAATCTTATTTTAGAAATTGGTAACCAGGTCACTTCTGGAAGTTCCTTCTACTCTACTTATTGTGCATATTAAACTGGCTAAATTTACATAGCTGTAATAATCTTATTAAATCGTTTCAAGACCTGATATAAATAAACGACCAATGCGTTATAAAAAATGTATTGCAAAATTTTACATGGGAATGTATTATATTGATAGGTTTCTAGTTCTAACACAGGCATGCTCGTATGGATATGTGTAGTATGATTGATTTACAATTTGACTTCTCAAATCATAATTTAGAAATTGGTAAACAGTGATTCAGGAAGTTCTCGATTTTGTGCATATCAAACTGCCTAAAATTTCATGGTTGCAGTAATTTTATGAAATCGTTTCGAAACATGATATGAATAAATGAACAATGCATTGCAGGAGTTTCTCTGCTATTGAGGTCCAAAAAACTATTTCAGTCCAATGTCAAATATAAGGATACTGAGTACGTCATTAAGCAATATGCGTTTAAGGGGTTCGGTAATCATTAAGAGTTTTAATAACAGTTCCAACAAACATTACAAGCAAAGCACGCACAAAGTTACCAATTTAATGGTTTTGGTAGTAAATAAAATGTGAAAAAATAAGGATAAATTACAATTTACTCCCATATGGTTTGACTCAATCAATTTGTTCATTGTGATTTAAAAAGTAATATTTTACCCCATATAATTTGTTCTGGTATTACTTAACCATCCTGTCACTTTTGTAATCCATTTTTTAACAAAAAATACATGTTAGAATTTAAAAATCTGTTACTAGCAAAATTTATAACAAAAGTGAAGCATTGTTATATTGTAACATGAAAAAATCATTGTTAATTTATGTATTCTCTTTTTTAATGTAGGATTTGATTCTTGTCCTTTATTTTTTGGTAATTGAATATTTAATGTTTTCTGTAAAATAAATTAAACCATTTATGTAGTTTTTTCAGTACTTACACATATTTTTATTAAAAATAGATGAAAAAACCACATGGTGGTCATATAATAACATAGTAAATGACAACGAAGATAAAATGTCACTTTTTAATTCATAGAGGGACAAAGTGATTTTGAATCAAACTATTAGGAGTAAATTGTAATTTACCCAAAAAATAATTGTCTATGTAACGTTTTTACAACTTGAGAAAAAAGAAAATATTATTCTTAATAAAAATATAGGGATTAATTTCAGTTTATCCTTGTGGTTTGGGATAAAATCACTTTGCCCTAATGTGGTTTCATTTTTTGAACTATGGTTTGAACCGTTAGCAATTTTCCCCTATGTGTCTTATTTTCATTAAATCTGATAAGATGATTTCATTTTTTGCAGTATGCCCCCCCTATTCTTTTATACTTAAGATAATTGTGTTCCCCAATATAACCATAATACGATAGTCATCCTCAGATGCCTAAACCACCAAATACAACATTTAGTGTGCCTGAGAATATATTGACTGGTAAATTAAAATAAAAATTGTTACCAATAAAAAAAATAACAAAAATACACAAACCATTAACCATGTCTGAAAATTATAGCTATCATCGAAATGGTAATGCAACTAACCTAAACTTATTTGATTATTATGATACTTAAGAATTCTAAATGAAGAACCGAATATATATAACAGTCCTCCTTATATGAGAACAGCATTTTCGGGACCCCTCCACATTCCCAAGCCCCATTATTGTTTGGTAAAATATTGTTTGCTGCTTGTATTATTCTCTTTCTTCCACATAACTAACGCCTTCCCTCTTCCCCTGATTCGCTAACCCCAAAATTGCCGCCACCACATTCGTTTTAGTTACTGATTATTCCTACTTTTAGAAGTAGAAAAAACAGAAACATGTTTTACTTGTGACAATGAAAAATATAAATAAAAGAGAGATAAAAATATATTAAAAATGTTTGCTAATATATTATGATAAGTTATCCATGATTATATGCTCTATCTCGTAACAATATATTTTAATAATGCATTTTTTTAATATCACATAAATGTGTAGTACTTTAATATTGTTTCTACATAATTATCTTCATGCCCTTTTCACATTCTTTTGCATTATTATAGATTGAAAGTATGTTCGTATATCACCTCAAATTTTCATATGCATGTACTCACATTTACATTTGCATACACTACTTCCTTAGATCAAGGGTTGATATTCTAGGTTATCCTTATCGCTCAATGAATCTAGGAACCTCAGGCCACGTTAATATGAATCAATGAGATTCGGAATATTTTAAAATATTTCAATTAAATAACAATTTTTACATTCAACCACTCCATTATTAACCCAACAAGGAAAACAGGCACGAGTGTCATTCATTCACTAACAAGACTCAACTCAAAAGAGAGTAAATTTTATAAATGAGGGAACGTTTTCTAAAGTTACAAAAGACTGTAATGTCTAAGACGGCTAAGGAGAATCTATCAGGATACATGCAACTAAAGAATTAGGCGCAACAAAACGATGAAGGGCTCATAACACACGACCTATTCCAATTGTCTTCCCCGTACCTTAATCTTGCACAAGTACCCATAGAAGTTTGAGAGACAAGCAATGAGATTACTAGTTTGTACAACAGCAGTTACGGATGCTGTCTGCCGAGTTGCATAAAACCTAGAGAAAGGCATCATAATCAGCAGCCAATATAGACACAATGGGTGTTGTCTGACTCCCTCTATAATCTATTTGAGCTATCTTAGCAGAAGATGCAAAGCTTTCCTGTTTTGGAAAATAACGTTCTTCCAAATAACCAATCCTGTTGCAAAAGATGCAGTAAGGTTTATTGCCACCACACCACCACATCCACGGCCATACCCACAACCCCCATATTTTATTGGCTTGTGAGACCAGGGCAAAGGAATCTAGCCACCGTGCAATAGGAGTAGCCAGCGGTTGTGGCGTAAACTGATATGTATTCTTCAGCAATCGCTTGAAAGTTTAACTCGTAGTAAAATTGTCATCACTAGTCAAGATCTACTGTAAGTCAAACTCGAGTTCTAACTTAGAGAGAGCAAGAACCATAAAGAATTTGTCCACTACTTCCCTTGCTCATGCTCAGTAGTGTAGGGCAACATGGCATTATACTCCTGCACGAGAATGAGCCTTACTCATGAAGGTAAGTTTCCATGCGAGTATCCCACTACTGCTGGCACAAATTCCTTATCTTGGAAACAATGATGTGCATGTGTTAATATCATTAGTGTAGCAATCATTAACTTCTTTCCACACCTCATAACAAGTCTCAAAGGGATGAAAGAGATCTATCAAGTTTCTTGTTCAACTGCTCTTCCTGCCCCTGGCCAGCAAACCATATGTTCGAAGTTGCCCAAGACTGATACGTAGTTGATGACGTCAATGTCTTAAGAGGTAACAGAAAGGAGACCAGACATTGAAAAGATAAAAGAACCATTGGCAGATGATGTAGCAGAAGTAACCAAAAATAAACACCTGAAGTACCGCCCGCCATAGTAAAACTACAAGTATATGGAAGCAGAAATAAAATCCAAGTTAACATGTCCAGGTGGAGAGATCTTGACTCTTAATGCAGCTGGACTGAAAAGCAACCTATGAAACAAGGGAAACCGTCGCTTGATCGGACGATGCTGCCAGAATTGAAGCACGTCAGGGTTTGCCACTATCAATAACAACAGTGGAGACAGGTCATAACCCACTTTGATACTATAAAGTGATAGCCTGACGAAATTGTGTCAAATTAGTCTACACAGACCTTTATTTATACTACTTACACGATTTAGTCTCCAAGACTTCCTAAATTAATTCTTAAATTACATTATTAATTATACAACAAATACCAAAATACATATTTATCACATGTCTAATTTAAATAACTATTCCAACAGTATCCAATATAGATGACAGTAATGCTAACATGGATTTGCATCAAGTGTGCACTTTAACTTTAAAGAGTAAAGTACTTTAACTTTAAAGAGTAAAGTATAAAATGATAACCGCTAATTAAAAAATCAAACAGTTTATGATTTTATAAAATACAATTACATGTGCTAAAAAGTATGCATACACGAAAATTCACTTACAAACTTTTTCATCAACAGTTATCATTTCGCAAAGTGCGTCCCCCATATCCAAATCCTACTAATATATACCATGCAGACGTGCTTCATTTCCAACCAGGAAACAAGCACCGTCGAATCAAGTCCGATATCATGCATTTAATATCGCATCTTCTCTAGTGTCAGAATTGTTGAATTGGTTTGAGTAAATTCTGCTGATCAGTTACAAACTTCGAGCTGAGGTTTAGTTGGAGCCGCTAGTTGAAAACCAAAATAACTAAATTATAGAAGCTAAATGAAATATGTTCTTACACATTTATAAAGCACTTCCCTCAGTTTCAATTTTTGAGAGAAAGATAGGGAGATAAGCCAAAATACCACTTGAAAGATACAATGAAGGTATTTTTTTTTCATCAATCAATCATTACAGAGGAACAAATATACAGTTACATAGGTAAGAAATCAATTCATCATCTATGACATCTACCCATCCTGGGATTCCAAAACAACATATGTATTGAGCAACTCGTTTGTGGAGTAAACTAATCTAATAAAAATATAAAATAGGATACTTACATGACATCCAAAATATGCGGATCAACCTCAAAACTTCCGCTTCATAGTTAGTATGATGATACAAAATATATTAGTAATCCCAACTTATACTCAGAAAGACCAATCTCAGACAATTTCACTGAATCCTACAACTGAGGTCAGTGCGTGACCAGATAATTAAAGTCAATGGGCCGATCTGGAAAGTGACCAATCAGATGTTTCAAATGTATATGGCAATTTGAAAAACATGCGCGTACACACAAACCTTGGAAATAAACTCCCACACACGAGTTTTAGGAATTCAGTGACTATCTTAATCATCTAAGATGTCATCTATGTAATTTGCAGAAAAAAGACGAGATTTCCATGTAATGATCCTTCCCACTGTTGTTGTCTCAACCTCCTTATTCTTGAGCCTCTACCAGGATCAAACCATTAAATTTACAATTGCTACTCCCAAAGAGGCTATTCCCCTCAAGCTTTTTTAGTGAAGTAAAAGAATCGGATTCTCCAAACATTAAAACCTCTCCTCCAACCTTGAGATGATAGTTTGAAAAGCAGACATTAACAAACTCCTATCTTCCCCTTGCAATGAGCAAGGATATAAAGCATATGACAAAGTACTTATAGTAATGAATTGATCATGTGATACAGACGACATATTATGTGTTAGCTCTCATGGCAAGTGACTGTAAACCATCAATCTTAAATAAATAATCATATGGAGAGTGAAGACAGAATGTCATAAACCCGAGAAGATTTATGCAACTAATTACAAAACGTTCCTAGTTCCACTTTCTTTTGTAAGAATTTAGAAAAACTAACTCCAACTGCATGGAGATATGCATGCATTACACAGTACAAGAAAACAACCTAGACATTGTAATCTACAGGAAAATGTTAACCTATCACAAATAATGTACTAGACTTCCCGCAACCTCCATGAGAACTATCTTTACAATTATAGATGTCGTTGCATAGAAAATTGAAGTCAGTAAAATACATAACTAAAGCATCGTCTATTCTTCCATGTCAAATATTTACCTCAACAATCTACAGTTTTGTATGTGATGGAAGTTTGACCTTATTCTTTGTTCAGTGACTACATTCAAAACATGAGAAAGTGCTCATCATCTCCATCTTTGTTTTGCCAATACCTGAAACAATGAAGTTATTCAAAATTCTTCTTCAGCAATATAGACAGGTTAACAGACAGTGCATGCATTATTATGTGCTTGTACCCAACAATGAGATTATATCTGTACAAAGCACATCACATGCCATCAACATTAAAAATGTTCATAACTATGCTGCAATCCAATGGAATGGCACGTCCATGCCTATTCTATCTACAAGTACTTATAGCAAAATGGCATAATGTCAAGTGAAATAAGGTACAATCTTCATGCAATGCAAATATTGGGACTATGTCTTTATATAAATGCAACTGAAAACCAAAGGTGTAAAGGAAAAATGTTGGAAAGAAAAACTTAAAATCTTCCCAATAATTTTAAATCCTCAGATACTAGTCGATTATGCCACAAACATGCAAACAATGCTTTGCCACAATGGAAAAGGAAAAATTAAAGGTATTATATGACATAGAACATGGAAAAGACATAGCTTAACAGAAAATCATGGCTGGTTGAACACCATAAATTCAAGTTGTCTTTCAGTAATAGTAATAAGAGCTCTATAGTATCAAGGCACAGCTTCTAGTGCTTGTGCTTTCCAAAAACTGATTGTAAAAGTCATTAATTGAAGTTACAACAAATAAGGATGTCAATGGTATTTCTTTGTAATTTTGTGAAAATGCTCAACCATACTTTTATGTTTGTCAGACAGAAGCATACTTAGCTTCTAAAGGTTTCTCTGAAATATGCTTGTCGAAGCTACTTGTGCTTTATTCCTTCAAACACACACAATTTTCATAAAATTTCAATGAAAAATTCTGTGGACATTAAATAGTAGTTGTACCTCCTATCACTAACTTCAAGAAGTAGCATTTGAAAAGCGCATGAAATACGAACCCTAAAATCAGCTAATCATTGGGAAATCAGACAAGGATTGAAATTTTACTGCATGTTCTTTATTGAGAAATTTGCAAATTTGTTTGATATGATTCACTTCTTTTTATTCAGAAGATCTTTCACATCCTTTAAGTTTCATGTAGAATTCTAGCCTAATGAAAATTTTACATACATTTATTACCAGGTATTAAACCTAATCAAGCAGCTTAAAATCCCCGAATGTTCAAATGTCCATATTGAAGCAACCATATAACCAAATGTTGGCAATTATGTTTCTCTGTAATCCTCAATTCCAATGATACATCATGTCCATACCCTATCTGCATTCTTCTACTCCAAAATTTCTTTTTAAAAAAAATTTATTAGAGACGGAAAATTCAAGAGGATAAGATAAACCCCCAAAACAGAGAAAATAAAAGAAAACAGTGAGCCTAAGATGCTCAAAACTGCAAAAAGCTGGGCAATCTCTCCATATCAGAGGGGAACTCAACCATGCATAGAACACCAAAGAGAGGCCATAAACAGAACCCTATCCCATGCATTAGTAAAAGAAAAGAAAGACCACTGAAAGTAGGGGAACTCAACCATGCATAGAACACCAAAGAAAGGCCATAAACAGAACCCTATCCCATGCATTAGTAAATGAAAAGAAAGACCATTGAAAGTAGCCACCCAAGAAAGCAAAAGTGAATGGGCATCTGTTTCCGAACTAATACATAAAACACATATCAGGGGAAATAGCTGTGGACTGTAGTTCTACGAATCTTCAACATGTCATTGGAATTAATTATATCAAGTACCACTGATCAGATGAAAGACTTGACTTTAGAAGGAATTTTAAATTTCTTAATGGGTTAATCAAGAAGGAGACACTCCCATTTAGAAGAATGAGTAATAAATTGAAAATAGAACTTACACAAGGAAAGAAAAATAAACAACAAAAAACGAATCTAGAGAATAAATTCTCCCATCTAAATGGAAGGAAATATGAATATAATCAAGTGAAGGCAAAAGTGATTCTAATGCATTAGTCTCTCTATCATTAAGATTCCTGGAAAAAGTGAAAATTCCAGGAGATATTAGAAACCTTAATACAAAAAATATTATCGATGGGTGAAGTATGTAAAGAGGAGAAATAATATTTTTAAACTTCCACTTTCACATCAATTATTCCACCTCTCTATACTGGCTTGTAACATTGTCATTCTACATTGACAACTTTTGTTAAGTGTTAGTAACTTGACTTTCAAACTATGATAAAATAAGTCATTAACACATAATAACAGGTTACTAGCACGCAAAAGATGGTACTAACTACCAAAACGGAGGAGTAAATGTGCCAAATAGCAGTCTTTCTGAATTTTTCTTAACACACATCCTATTTAAATTCCCTTTTGTCACATTCTATAGCACCTATCCTCATGTCCTTGCTTATGCTCTTTGCTTTTACCAAAACCATTAAAGCTTATCATCAAAAATTGGTCCAAGAACCTAGGGCAAATCCAACATTCTCCAAAAAAGTTAAACAGAGAATTCCAAAGAGAAACAGCAACAGAACAATGTAAAAACGGGTGAGGAATTGATTCTGAGCAGGCACCACACATTACACAAATATCAAGGGAAAACGCCTTATGCAGTCTATGAACCTGCAACATGTCATTAATATTAATGACATTAAGCACCACAATCCAAATAAAAGACTTGACCTTTGAGGGAGCTTTGGATTTCCAAAGTGGTTTAACAAGAAGAAAAGGGACTTTATTCAATGAATGAGTTAGGAATTAGAAAAAAGATTTACAAGAGAACACCCCATAGGGATCAAGAGACCAAATCCTAGTATCTACGATAGAAGACAAATAAACATAGTGAAGGATACCCAAAAGAGACTCGAATTCAGAAAAGTCCCTATCATCTCCAAGAAAATCATGAACACTAAAATTGTGGATAGGAGAGTTGTGTAGGGAAGAAATACAATAAAGACATGGGAAATCATATATAAAAGAAAAATCTCCTACCCAATAATCCTCCCAAAAGTTGACATGAGAACCATTACCCACCTTCAGGGAAAGCAAAGACTTTAAGGTAGCATAACCATGAGAGATAAATTTTCATGGGCTAAAATAAGAAGCTCGGATTGCTGTGTTCGCATCCCATCCATTTTGATCTAAGCCAAACTTACTTTGGATAACCTGATGCCAAAGGGAGTGAGGTTCCAAAAGGAAGCGTCATAGCCATTTACCTATCGAAGCAATGTTCTTAGACACCAAATTACCAAGACCCTAACCCTTTTCCTTCTTCGGATGACAACACATCTCCCAACTCACCAGATGATCACGTCTCGTATCCATAGTGCCCGACCAAAGAAAATCTCTCATAATGTTTTCTAAAGTATGACCACTCCCACAGTGATACAAAACACAAATAAGTAGTAGAGTGGGATGCTGGAGAGAAAAGCTTGAATAAGGGTAATCCGGCTACCAAGAGAAAAATAAGCCCCATTCCAATTGTCTATCTTCTTAACAATTGGATCCCAAAAAGAAACAGCTCTAGGATTACCACCCAAGGAGACCCCCAAGTAAACATCAGGCTAGTCCAAAATTTGACAACCTGCCAGTGATGCAAAAGAGGAGAGTTTGAGGATCCACATTAATACTGGTCAAACCACTTTTAGACAGATTAATTGTCAAGCAAGAAGATATCTCAAAAAGCTGGAAAAGAGAGAGCGCATTCAAAAAACTATCAATGTCCTCATCAAAGAACAAAATAGTGCCATCAGCATATTGCAAATGAGAGGCTACAACCTCCTCTAAACCCACTTTGACTCCTTTGATCAGACCATTGGAAACTGCTCTAGAATTAAACGACTTAATACATCTACCACCAAAGTGTATAGAAAAGAAGATAAAGGATCTCCTTGCCTCACACCCCACTGTCCACGAAACCAAGCTTTAGTCTCACCATTAACAATCACAGAAAAGGTACTAGTTGAAAGACAACCTGACATCCAACTTCTCCACCTAGAACCAAACCCCTTTTTCTCTAAAATCTTATCCCAGAACCCCAACTAACCCGATCATAAGCTTTCTCAAATTCCAATTAGAAAACTAGACAGTCTTTTCCTTTTCCTCACATCATCAACCACTTCATTGGCCACCAAAGCAGCATCCATGACTTGTCTTCATGCAAAAGCACTGACTTTCAGAAATAGTGTCCTCCAACACCTCATTCAGACGCAAGGAGAGTACCTTAGTGATGATTTTATACAAACTGATGACAAGACTGATACGAAAGAAGCCAAACTTAACCTTTATTTCCATGCTCCTAATACAACCAAAACAATTAAACAAAGGAAACAAAAGAAGAAGACATAAGGTCAGGAGAGCTCCCCAACCCCTTTGCAAAACCATAAAAGAAATGCCCTAACGAAATGCTGACATCCATAGAGAAACTAAGAGAGCAACTCTATCCCATAAGAAATGCAAGGGAAGAAATCTCTGATGAAAAATTCAGGTCTTACGCTATGGGCTTAGGAACCACATCCCTGAAAAGAGAGCACACTTCCAAAGGACATTATGATCTTTCCTTCTACCAAAGCCTCTAAAATGGATGGACAAAAAAATGTACCCAGGATAAGAAGATCCAACACCAATAAAAAATTCAAAGTAGAAGATTCCAAAGCTTCCAAGCAACCAAACAATGTCAAAAGTAGGACTGTTTATCACCAAAGTCCTAAAAACAGTTAACACAAACATTAGGAGGAAGAGCCTTGTGAGGCCTATGATCACTTTTCCAGATAAAAGTCTTCACTCTTCATAGAGGGAGCATTACCTTTCCAATAAGTCTTGGAAAATGAAAACATTTTAACTGTCAGTCAACAGTTGGAGACCCAGCTGTTTGCTTGGAAATCATGAGTCATGAAAATAATTTTATGACCAAGATTATGATAAATTATTGATATTCCTCTTGATAAGGTGGTAAAAGAAGAGCTCCTAGAGACTCTTATTTTCAAATGACAAGTGAAGAATGATTAAAAGAATTTATCAGATAAAGAGAATGCCTATAAAGTAATAGCAGAAGGGAGGGAGCCAATGATCTAGGCAAACTAAGGCCAAAAGAAATACATGGAAGACAAAGGGACAAGCAACAATCACCACAACAACAGAATTACTCTGAAGAAACAAATAAGGACAAGGCACCTTAAAAAAGAGTTAAAGTAAGAAAGTCCTTTCTGGAGTTGAGTATTCAAGATCCCTTGAGAAGTGCATTAATCACAGTTCAATTAAAAACTCCAAATAAAACAACCCAAGGCTGCCTCTCAGACAACTAGCTTTTCACCTGCCTTAAATGTTGAACACCAACACCTGCTATGCTTCCAACTTTATTCTACTAGATACCATTTCCCAATAAATTCACAAAAACCAGTGGGAAGTGTGAACCAAAGCTAAAATGGCATAAATTTGCAATTGAACGTATTAATTTTTCAGTTTAAAGTTTAAACTATATATTTATTTATAACCACAACAGCAACAACAACCACCACCAAGCCTTATCCCAATAGGTGGGATCGGCTACATAAATCAAACGACGCCATTGAGCACTATCAAAAACCAAAAATTATTGTTCACTCCCTCCTACCCTACATAAAAAATTCATTCATAACTTTTGGGGCAAAATAGCAAACATTTAACCTAGTATTCATTTCTTCCCAGAAATCCATAACAACTGCAAGGACTGAGTAAAGCTCAGACAATATTTTCAAAACAATTTTTGAATATCAATAAAGTTTATATGCTAATTGGTCCCCTAAGAAGGAATTTGTGCGGGGGGTATGTGGAGAAAGGGATAATTGCATGAATGCATAACTAAATTTTTGCATGGAGCAAGGATTCAGTCTTAAGAAATGAACTTCCAGTAGAACAAAGTTAACACCCTGCCATCAGTTACCTCATTTTTTTTCTTTTTACGATAAAACACGGCCAAACAAGTTAGTACCCCAGAGAAGAGCTCTAGAATTGACTTCGCATATACAGAAAGGTTATAGGTAATGGAGTCACTAAAACATGCTATTTATTAAGAAAATGCAAGAGACTAGAAAGAATCAGAGAAATAAAATTTGAAAACAGAATACAAAGGCTTGATAGCAAAATTAACATTTAATTATTGTAGTTAAAATTAAGTGCATAAAACTGATTTCTATATATAGATATTATGTAATAATTACAAGGGATGGGAAACAGATAAACTAACCAAGTCAGAAACAAGGGCCTAAATTTGGAAGCAAATGTTCCAGGGATACATTGTCAGGAAAAATTACAATATACACAGTCCTGCCAAAAGCCTCTTTTCAAAATTTTCTTCAGGGGTAGTTGTACTTGTATGTACTACACAAGTGAATCTAACTACGAGCCACATTATGTAACCTTGCTTGTTGATCCACCAGCAACCACTGAAAGATAACAGGAAGTCATAAATCAATAATAAGAGAACCTTGAAATACAATTTTTCTTCTGAATAAAAATTGACACAAGCATTGTACTGAAAAACAATTGATACAAGCACACTACAGGTAACTAAAATCACCTAAAATATTTTATTATAAAACAAAGGGTAAAATCCATAGACACCCCTTCAGCTTTGGGCTAGTTGCACTACACCCCCTCAACAATAAAAAATCTATTAAATACTTAAACTATGTAACCTGTAGCAATAAGTTTCCATGCAATGTTCTGTCAAATTTAACTGATGCTCTAAGGAGCCCCAGATGGAAGTTTGCAAATCCTAAACCTGCAAATGAAATTTGGGGTTTGTTTTTGGGTTTTCCCAAATTGTACTCAGTTTGTTCTTCGAATTCAGTTTTATTTAAAACAAGTGTAACAAATTGTTAAAAGGTCACATGCATATCACGTGTGATTAGAGCATCTGTTAAATATGATAGAACCTATGTTGCATAGGTGTAGGTACGAGTATCCGATACGATATGATACGATACCGCAACCACAATACGGTAAATTTTTAAAATAGTAAACTACGGGTATGGTGATATATATTAAATTAAATATATTTATATTTATATATTTAAAAAATATTGAATAGTGATAATGTCACAACCTGTTGAAAAAATAATATAAAGATATTAATTTAATGACAAAAAAAACCTTAAAAGTTTAAATCCATACCAATGTCTCGTAACTCCTTAAATTTTTAAATTTAAATTTTTCATTTCAAATAATATTATATTTTATTAAAAGATATTTGGTCTGGCTCATGCATCACAGCAGCTTTCTTCTTCCTCTCCCCCCGCATCCCTGTTCATCTTCCCCATCCCCATCCCCTGTTTCATTTTTTTTCCCCAGCTCTTCCCTCTCTCACTGTGATTTTTATATCTCCTCACTCCTTCACCAAAAATACAAACGCAGCCGTATAATACGTGTATCCGTATCGGATATGCATACGATACGGATACGGTGCAAATAATGGTGTATCCATGCATCACAGGATAGAACATTGGATAGAAAGCCTGATTGCTAGAAGTTAAATAGTTTAAGTATTGAATGGCTATTTTTTTTTGTTGAGTGGATGTTCAACTCACCCAAAATTGAACGGGTGGGTGTTTGTACTTTTTACCCTAAAAGAAATTGAGTCCATACAAAGGCAGGTATAAGGATCATTCATTAAAATTCATTTCCTTCCCATGTAAACAATTAACCTACGCAATCTAAGGATAGAACATTGGATAGAAAGCCTAATTGCTAGAAGTTAAAAAGTTTAAGTATTGAATGGCTACTTTTTTTTGTTGAGTGGGTGTACATTCAACTCACCCAAAATTGAACGGGTGGGTGTTTGTACTTTTTACCCTAAAAGAAATTGAGTCCATACACAGGCAGGTATAATGATCATTCATTAAAAATTCATTTCCTTCCCATGTAAACAATTAACCTATGCAATCACAGGATAGAACATTGGATAGAAAGCCTAATTGCTAGAAGTTAAATAGTTTAAGTATTGAATGGCTACTTTTTTTTGTTGAGTGGGTGTACATTCAACTCACCCAAAATTGAACGGGTGGGTGTTTGTACTTTTTACCCTATAAGAAATTGAGTCCATACACAGGCAGGTATAATGATCATTCATTAAAAATTCATTTCCTTCCCATGTAAACAATTAACCTATGCAATTGCAACCCTATCAAGTAAGCCACAGATCACGAATCCAATAATCAATATCCTCACCAATTTTGCAGATGAAGTGGAAAAACTTTCAACCAACATCAATTGGGTCTCCAACAATTTAGTGCAGGAATGTCTGGTCTACAGGGCAACATCTGAGGAATACCATGTCCTGAAGAAGAAAATAATGATCTTGATCCATAAATGCAGATTCTTAACAAGTGAAATCTCTAAGGGGGAAACTGAGAACTAAGAAAAAGTGAGGCAGTGTAAAAATTAGCAAAAGTCACCTGACATTGGAGGAGGAGCAGGTAAGTTGCTAGGGTTTGCATGCTGAAAACCTACATTGCTTATTGGTGGTCTTTCAAGTGGTGGCCGAAAATAACCTGTCATCACGATCATTAAAACAAAATATTTAAGTAAAGCATTCAGATTGACTTCACAAACAACACAAAATACCAGTAAATTAGAGCAACTACAGAGAGCTTTGACTTGTATCACCAACAGAAAAAACAAATAGTAAAATTAAAAATTAAATAGATGGATGAAAGCTTCACAAAAAGCTAATGACAAACTTCAAGAATAAGAGACACATAATAAACAGTCTAAAACATAAATCATAGTTTTTTTTTGCAAGAACATAAATCATAATTTACTATAATAAATATTTGGAATGGTAAGCTAAATAGATTCACATACCTTCCTGCCCAAAAGGTGGACCAGGGCATGAAGGATTTCTCCCTCTCCATAAACCATGTTGATTGTTTGTTTTAAATTCACTCGATGACATTCTCCATTGATCATTAGCAACAAATTGCCTCTGGCCATCTGGAAGGGATGGCAGTGAGAAGGGAGGATGGAAAGAATGAGGAAGATGTTGCTGAACTGTAGGCTTTGGATATGAATATTGATTTGATGGATTTTGGGGTGGGGCAGGATGCATCTGTCTTGGAGCAAATGGGGGGTTACCCTGCTGAAACTGCTGGTTAGGTTGAGGAACTTGAGCATTTAGATACATATCGTTCTGTCCATATTCTAACTGCCTTGGAGGGTTAAAACCAGACGGTTCCTGAGAGCTGCAGCTTGCTGCTGGAGGATAGCAAGCAGATTGCTGTGGGAATATTTCATTCTTGACAACTGCACTATTGTGACCTCCAGGAAAAGAATTTCCAGCCATTTGAACTATTTGGTTTCCCTGTATAGAGGACTCCATTTGTCAAAACCGGCAATGCAAATAAATCTAAAACAAATCAGTGAGATCCAAAAGCAAAAAAGTCTTACACTAGTTGTGCCACTATAGTCATGAGGTACACTCTGCTGATACCCCAACTGCGGCGATGACTGATGCGATGATTGAGGTGGTACTAATGACTGGGAGAGAAGTGAAGGCTGGGCTGGTCCAGATGATTGAGGAACCAATGACGGTGGAGGGCCTGAGGGTGGTAAAGGAGGAGGTGGGGGTTGCAACACAGGGGGTGGTGGGGGTGGGGGAGGAGATGGAGATAATGGAGGAGGTGGTGGTGGCGGTGAAGAAGGCAATGGTGGTGGTGGAGGGGGTGAATCAAGTGGCAACGGAGGAGAACCCTCTAGAAACCCAGGTATCTCTGCAGAAATGTTCGAAGCTGGATCTAAAATCCTATCTGAGCCCTGAAGTTGCAAATCCATTTCAGAAGAACTGTTCAATAATACAGGCCTTTCATCCTTTGGGTGACCTGAAACATCTTCCATTTCTAGCTCACCATCCACATCCTCCAAGATACAATGGCGCTTGTCATTTGGGGTAACAGTAGAAGTTTCTGATTCTACAAGAGTGCGAGTGGGATCTGCTGGAGATGCATTACTAGGAAAATCATCGTATTCATCTTCTTCAAACACATGAGAAGTTAAAAAGCCAGGAAGCTGAAATGTAGCATTGCTGATACACAACATCCAGATATATAACATGAATCAGCATTAGAAATTGTTTTTGGAAACAAGTGAAATGGTAATAGAATAGAAAACAACAAATAGACAGTTTTTCTTCATAAAATGATAAGAATAGAAAAGCTTTATGTTCTCCATCAATTAGTTCATTCTATTTCTCTCCATGTTCCAATATACAAAATCATTGCAAATCAGGTCACATAGTATTACCAGAAGCTTCAAAATGCTAGAAGCTGCAACAATGCAGTTACTAGAATGTGATTTTAACTTTTTCAAGCCACAACACTTTTTCCATAGCTTGGTTTTGTAACCTTGTGTGTTTGACAATTACTCAGAAAATGAAAATGCGTTCTTGAATTATCAGTTTTTCAGTCAAACTAGGTCAAAAGAGAAAATCCTAGAGGTATTTTCAATCAATTTTTTTACAAAACATGATTTGAAACCAATTCAAATTCATATAGATTTATGAAGCTACTTTTAACTTAAAATCCTTAACCAGGCTTTGATTTTCTAAACTCCCCTCCAATTATTTAAGTGTATAAACATAACCCTTTTACAAAACAACTGACTCATTCTTTCTTGAATTTTGAGTATATTTTGGTTTACTTACTCTTATTTCAAACTATCTTCTTTTCGTTTTCAGTTTTCACCCAATACTGTCAAGCTCATTTGAGATACAATAATTCCAAAAGTGATATATTCCATTTTGTGTTGTATCTGTTGTCTCGTTTAAGGATTCAGCGTTTTACTATCTCTCCGGGGTTAAAGTAATATAGACTAATTGCACAAAAATGACCAGGGACTCTTGAAAGCAAAACATATAATGAATGGAAACAGACACAAAACATAATGTGAGCTGTCAATCTAAATACTTGATGAAACAAACAAATCTCACACCTTCCATACTCATCAACAAGCATGCCTTCCATTTCTCTAATTGGGTCATCCACAGACCGTTCCGCACGAGATGGACGCCTGAGAGAAAAGCTAACTGTCATATCATCATTTGAAACTCCAATATCATCCATGTAACGGCGAAGAACTGATTCAGGAAAAATCTTCCTCTCAAGCCACAGCCTTAAAACCTGCAATCCACCCAAAATAAAACAAACAAACAAAAAAAAACAAATGTGATAATATCCCTCTTGCAAACAACATACCCACTTATAAAAAGTAAAGTGGCATCATCCATTTTCCTAAACAAAATCACGTTTGACACTTTGACTTAATAATAAAGAAAAGATTGTAGTCAAGTAATTGAAAATCCTACAAGATTGCCTCTCTACTTCTACTTTTTTGGCGATTTTGAATGGTCAGCCAAGATCCTGTGTCTGCATACAGTGAGGCTTCAGGGTAGGAGATCCTCTCTCTCCACTTTTGTTTAGTGGTTGATATTTTGAATCGGATGTTCTCAAGAATTGTTGATGGAGGCCTCATCAAGAGGATCAAAGTTGGTTCACAGGAGTTATGGTCTCTCACCTCCAGGTTGTGGATGACACAATTCTCGTATATGGATATGAGAATAGAGGTACTTTTTTTAACATTCTTTAGTCTCCAGTTTATTGAATTTGTTACTGGTCTTAAGGTTAATTGGCTAAAAGTTGCTTGGCGGATATAAATGGGGACAATAATGCCTTTTCCTCCTTCACTGTTTTGGCTGGCTGCCAAATTTTACAGTGGCCTCACTTACTTGGGTGTTACTTTTGGTGGTAATCCTTGGCGTCATTTCCTATCGGGGTCCAGTAATTTGAAAGAGCTCTATGCGTCTTGAATAGTTGCAAAGGATCTTACTTTTCTTTGCGTGGATTAACCCCTTATACAAGCCTGTTTGTCCAGCATTCCAATGTACTATCTATCTTTTCCTTTTTCATATTCCTTTTACAGTGGCTCAGAGGATAGATAAAATTATGAGGGATTCCCTTTGGTCTGGTGTAAGGGAGAGTAGAGACCACCTTGTTGGTTGGGAGGTTTGTTTAATGCCCAAAAACAAGGGATGACAACCTGGTGATCACTGCCAATCATGTGAGTCCCTGGAAGTTTATTTGCCTCAGGAGATGATTCTCATATCAGATTTTGGGAGGAAGTCTAAGCAGGCAATGTTTCGTGTTTAGAGGCCTCTCGCCTATATTGCTTGTCTCATTTAAATAATTCACCCATCCAGACTTTTTACTCTATTAAGGATTCTAATATTTCTTGGGATTTTCACTTTAGATGGGACCTGAATGATAGGAAAAGTAATTAGATTCAGTCTCTTTTGCTTTTATTTAATTATTCTCACTTTTCTTCCAATCAAGAAAGGAGAATTTCTACTGTTGATCTTTCTGGTGTGTTTTCTTGTAAGTCCTATTTTCAGTTCCTTACTCTTTCTAATCGTGAGAGGTTTCTTCCTGCAAAGCATGATTGGAAATCTAAAACTCACTCTAAGATCAAGTCTTTTGTCTTGACAATTGTACCCAATAGAATTAATACAAACGACATGTTGAAGATTTGTCGGCCACACCACACACAGCCCTTTCCACTGATATTTGTGTAATTGGCAGCTCAAACTCAGAAATAGTAGCCCATTTATTTCAACATTGTAAGGAAGCTACTTTCTTTTGGAATAACTTGTTCGGTGTGCTGGATGAATCTAGTGTTTTCCCCTTAACTTTGGAGCAGCTTCTCTTGGTTTGTTTTAAAGGTTTTGGAAGAAACAAGGAGGGCAAAATTAAGTGGCAGTGTGAGCTTTTTGGAGTTCTATGGTGGATTTTATTGAAGCAAAATGCATACATTTCTAAAGGCCTCTCATTACCCCTAGTTTTGCTTTGGATAGGGCTGTCTTTATGACTTCTATCTAGTGCTCTCATGGCTGTTTCAAGGAAGTTACCATTACTGATATGCAGAGAGACCAAGTAGCCTTGATGCATTCTTGATTGCTTCTTTTTCCCTCTTGTTCTCTTTTTTTCTGTTTTGAAGTATGCTTATTGCTTATCCTCCCCCTCATTGTACTTTATTTCTTTTCTCTCAAATAAAATAAAAAAATCTATAAAGAAGAAGAAGAAGAAGAAGAAGAAAGAGCTAACCTTGAGACACTGACGACGATTTTCACGTGCACTAGCCCCAGGTGGAGCAGCAGCACCAAGAAGGCGTGGCAACGCTGCTTGAACTGTAGGGATGTAGGAGGCTCCTGCAATGCCTGAAATATATCTACGATTAGAATTGAAGATGCCACGAAGAGAACACTACCTAAGACTTGCAAATTTGGGCAGAGAGGAGAGAGAGAGAGAAACAGGCACATCTATAATAAATGCTAATAAGAAGCATTCTCTGAAATACGTCCACCCACCTTTTTGATTATGTGAGCACTGGGTAATGGAATCAACAAGAAAGAACAAATCCACTTTACGATGAAAACTAGTTTCGTTTTCCAGTTTTCGGATGAGAAGTTCAACAACCTGAACATAAGGCCTTGGAAGTAAGTCCACTACAGGTAAATTAACCATCAAATTAACATAACTGCAAAATTTAATTGCAAAAGTTTAACATCATAGAAAATATATTCACATTTCAATCATTGATATCTAAACATAAACAAAACAAAATGCATTTCTATCTTCATATAAGCAAGAATTGAACACAAAAAGCACACAAGCAAACTAATAATAGAAGTAAACAACTTACGCCATATTACTAACACACAAAATGTTCCAAAACCCTTCATTTTCAATAAACTTAAGGCTTAGCTTTCTACATAGGCTGAGCTTCCCCTTTTCCACCTACAATGTGATAATGCTGGTTCAGGGGATACCAACCAGTTGCACACTTCCAACACAACTCGTCAGACTTTTTCATATGAATCACATCAAAGTAGTATTCTCATGGAACTAATATTAATTAATATTAAGACAGTATTTTTGTACACTATAGTAGCATTTAAATTATTTTCTAGGGAAAATTTCATCCTCATATAGCTTGGCAAAGAAAATTGAGAAGGAAGTCATTATCTAATTCATAATTTTATAAATAGCAATAATATTATGAAGCACACCTCATTGGCAATGCCATACTTAGCACAATCAATGGCAAGACGAGTTGCACGCCCAATACTTTCCTTGGTCCTTGACAAAGTCTCAATCATTCCTTCAAATGCATCACGAGCAACAGCAGCCTCAGTGCCACCACTCAGAGAGCCCCCTACAGCCATTTGCACTGAACCAACTCTTCTCTCCTCAATTTCTTCAGTATCAAGTTGATTTCGAGAAGCAGAGTGCTGCCCATTAGTTGATGGAGAAGCCAATGTTGGGTGCTCATAAACTCCCAGCAGATCTGCCTGCACAAAATTGCTTGAGACAGACAGAAGTTGCTGAACTGTAGAGGGGCTAGGAGTTCCCCCCTGAACATTGTGAATGCCAAGAGGAAGACATTGAGAATGAGCTAGCCTCCTTTTTGCCTGGGCAGCCGCAATAAGATGCTTCATAGTTTTAGCAGTTTCGGGAGTCCTAGAACCAGTATATAGACTACTTTTTTCTTCCATGCCCACCTCCAATCTGTAATAATATAAACGAGGTAGAAAGGAAAAAACAATCAGTAAATAATTCCAAAAGTAAAAAAGAAAGAAACAAAGAGAATCAAAAGCATATGTACCTATCAACATGAAAAGCATCAGGCTCTTTATAATCTTCTGTTGCAGCAGGAACTTCAACTGCCAGTGGTATTGTCTTTGGAGTAGTTTTAGAACTTTCCACTGAAGATGCAAGCTTCTTTTTATGAGTTGCAACTTGATTATGAGAAGAGCTGATGCTATTTAAACTCTTTGAAGATCCATGATCAGCCTTCTTTTGAGTAGAATTACTGGAAACTTTAAGCAAGGGTTTGGAAGATTTATGTCGCTCAGCATTTGACTTTGTCGCAGGAACTGACTGAGGTGATTTTACAGGAGAGATGGAGCTTAATTTTTCCACGTTGGAAGGAAACTGCTTTGAATTTAATTTCTCAGGACTATGAAGTAAATGGACAGGAATTACTTCATCAGCCTTCTCTTCTTGAGGCTGCCTAGTTGACACAGTGTCATATTGTAATTCAGAAGATGGTTCTTTCAAATGGCTATCCTCAAGTCCACTAGATTTTCTGTTAGCTAGCTGAGCAACATCAGAATTCTCTGAGTATGCATCATTGCTCTTCATAACCTCGGAAACAAAAGAGGGTGATTTAATATTTTTAGCAGCTCCTCCATGAACAGGAGTCTTGGGTTCATCATCATCATAATCAAAAAGGCAAACAGCTCTTCGTTTCTTCTGTACTTGTTTACTCATAAGATTATTTTCATCACCTTTCAGTCTATGAGAACTCATTTCTGTATTTTCCTCAGAAGCAAGGCTAGCAGAATCAGGCATAGCTTGCTGGACTTGGCTATGATGTTTTGTCCCTGGTAGCACCTCACGAATAGAATCATCAGAACCTACAACACCAGTTTGACCCCTTGATGGCAAACTTTTTTCTGTTTTCAAGCGTGATGTAGACCTTTTCAACTCTATTTTTTTGTATTCTTTGTCATCAACAGTCGAGCTAGGCGAAGCACTCTTCGCATCTTTTGGGAGAGATCCTAAAGTTATATCATCTTTGGTATCCATACACTTCAACTTCTTGGTAGCATGTAAAGTATCATTTGTTCCCAAATTACGCTTTGCATGAACTTGGGTCTTCTTCTGCTTAAAAGAATTTCTTCGATCAGCCTCCTCAGAATCAACCAAGATCTCCTGCAACTCATTTTTTACCTTAAGACTTGTTTTAACTTTCAGCAAGTTCTTATCTTTATTTCCACTGTTAACATCAGAGTCTGATTTGAGTGCATCTGGAGAATCTAATTTAACAGCAAATGCATTTTTCCCTTTTTTTCCACCTTTCAATGTCTCTCCAGACCTGGAAAGATCACCACAACCTGCAGATTTTTCATCCTTCAAAAATGTTATATTAGATCCACCACATCTCTTTCTATCATCTGCAGCCTCACTTCTCCTCCTTAAACCAGTACCAAGCTTTCTTGGCTTGTTCCCATTTATAAAAACACCCTGTACATTATCATCTTGCTTGAAGTCACTAACATTGCATGCATCCTTACAATCAGAAACTTCCACTTTCAGACACGATGGATCCTTAAGACTAGACTTGCTAGCATGCTTATTTAGTTCTGCACCAATGGATGATTTACGTTTGATCACAGGTGACAAAACTGGAGATGAACTGTCATTTGGACGGCCAGATACAGAGGGTTTTTCATCTTGGCTGTCAATTTCTCCACATCTCTGTGTACAGCGCTCCAAATTAGAGCCAACATCTCCCAGATAGGAGTTAGCTTTTTCTACATTTAATGCCACAGCATCAGTGGCATCCTTTAGGTGACCCACTACCCCATCAACAGAAGTAGCCTCTGAACCAATACGTGAATCATCAATGTCATCTCTCAAACCACCAGCTTTCTGTTTCTCTAACTCATCAAATGCTGCGCAGATTTCCTTCACAGCTTGGGTAAAGTACTTGGTCTTGCCTTGACATCGAGCAGACAACTTATTTTTAGCCTCATTGGTGAATGCCTGAATATCCGCAGGGGCAACAAAAGCTCTGTGAAGGAAAAGAACATAACATCGGTGCAATGTAAGAAGATAAAATGCAAGACCATCAATCTAATGAACAAAAGAATAAACAATAAGGGTACAAAGTGGAAATCATCAGTGTAATCACAAAATCAGATTACTCAGGTAATTGGATAAAGGTCACCAAATCTTTTTTTCATCAAATTACTTGGAACTTGACTCTCATCATAGTTGTCAACTCAAGTCGGGGGGGGAGGATATTTCTGGATCGCAAATCTTCTAAATAAGATCGTTATTCACATCTATCATTCACAGAATCACAGAAAATAACTCATACAAATCAAGCACAAAATGCTCATCTACTTTTAAAAGGAACAAAATAATGAAAATGATAGCATAAAGCAAAAATACAAAATCTTGATACCTTCTTTCAAAAAAAAAGATTGATTAATAGCGGAGAAAGCACTAGAGCAGAGGAACATTCTCAAAGAACAATCAAAAGACAAAGAAAAGAACACAGAAAAATAGCTACGTTAGCTCAAAAGAGTTGTTCAATCCCTTTGCCACAATGAAACCTGACATCCCCACCTCCAAAAACAAAAAAGAAACAAAATCTACATGCTTTGACAAAAAGAAAGCTAAGGAAACAATTCTATCCCATAGAAGATGTAAAGGAAAAAATCACTGACTAAAATCTTTATCATTATGCTAGAACCAATACAACCAAACCCCTCCAAACTGAGCATATCTCCACAAGGCCTGGGTGCCCATAAAATAAAGTAACACTAGCATTAAGCAAGAATATACAGTTACAAATTCTTTACAATCCAATAATCCATAAAGTACAATCAAAGATTATATACTCAAAGGTAAAAGGTGAAAATCAAAATAACAGGAGGAGATAGAATCAAAAACTTGTTAGAGGTTATTCAGGATTAAATCCCTAAAGCATAAACATTGGAAAACTCATGCATACTCACTTGTGTGCTTTATCGGTGTGTGGATGTGTTTTGTTTGCACATACTTCAATGAAACTGGTGAAACTAGATTCACCATCCAAGCATAATTAGAAGACATAACTGATATACACTCATTGTTAGATTTTGCTTACACCCACTCTTCTTAAATTTTCTCTGTTTATAATAGATTACACAAAACAAAATTAACCATATACAACACCTAGTATTGCATCACTCTTGACATATTTTGGGCATCAAGTCAAACTTTCACCCTTCTAGAACTGATTTCCATCAACCAAAGACCAATCCACGGTTAAAGCTCCACCATCACAACATTAATATTTTATCTTATTTTATTTTTTGTAGAAAAGAAATTTTGTTAGAGAGAAAAGACGAAAAGTACAATTAGAGGGAGTATAAGATATCCCCCAAAATATAATTCTCGACCCAACAAGGAACATGAAAAAACTCAAGAATGCAGCAAGGCTGCCTAGTATCCTTGTATATCAAAAATAGCAACTACTTGAAACCAATGTTTTAAAAACAAGACCGTTCACTGAACCACTGAAGGGAGAGGGTCAAAGGATTAGTGATTCAGATTTTTTATGCTTTATACTACATTAATTATATTATAGTATATATGTGCATGTGTGTACGTTTGAATAAAGAAATAAATTTAGTTTTCAAAAATGTGATATTAAATGTATAATTTTTCATAACTATTAAAAGTAGTTTGGCCAACTAGTTCCCTTAAATTATCCAATGTGCCACAGCTCCAGTTCAATACCCAGCCATGAAACTGTTACATGGCTTTTCCATTTATAAAAAAAAAAAAGCAAAGTGTGAGACAACAGAATTTAAACTCACACATAAGCCCCAATGAAATGAAAGGTGGGAAAAGTCAAAAAACAAAAAAAGGAAGAAGTTTAATATTTAAAAGCTGCACTTCTATTAAAAAGAAAATTTTTAAAGCTGCAGTGCTGCAGAAACGCACACATAGCAGTACATCAGAAAAGTCTGAGGCATCAAAATGAAAGAGAAAAGCTGCAACTTGATATTTTAAAAAATAGAAAGTCCAGTCCAGATCTTGAACCGGTGCCTAGATTTGACTGGTTTTTAATGTATGACCAACCCGGCTGTTGGACCAGTTCCCAACTTTTCCAGTTGAACCAGCAAGTCTGAGCTGGTTTATAAAACCATGCTTGAAACAGCCATGAGCACAACAGCAAAGAAAATAAATAAACATAATCCTATCACAACCTATAAGGTTACAACATGCACCTTCATCTAGCTATTATACTCCCACAACAGATCTTAGTAGGCCAAATTACTTCTTTAGTTATCCTGTCGTACCAATGTCCCCTGTACTTGACAGCCCCAACCCTGCTCCAGAAGAAATTTTCTTCTACAGAAAATTCTAAAACTAACTGTATATTTCTAAAAATTTCAGGAAGTATATTAGCATTTATTTGCATGCATAAGTCTAAGCATCATCCAATAAATGCATCATACAGATAAATGTCCTCTGTAAACATGCCAGCTAAATGGATGGTTTCCACCACTCTAATCCTCTTAGCCATCAGCAAGAAAGGTACAATCTCAAAACATTCGGTTGACACTGAAAAGTCTCCTAGAGCACTTTTAGATCATCAACAGATGTCCTATTTGGCTATTGCTAATCGTGAATAATATTGAGAAACACACATGATGGAAGATTTATACAAATAAAGTTAGAAAGCAATGAGATATAACCACAAACTCAACCTTCTCTTATGAAAAAATTGGTATCTCAAGTAGCATCATTCCAGTTCCACTTCCACCATAGCATTCCAACTAATCCATGAGTTTGTCTTCCTTATTATTTGATTAGACTCAATTTCCAACTCCAACCATCAAATTTATCAAGTAGACAACCTCTCCATCCTTAATAGTTAATACCCAAACCAAGGAAAAGAAAGGGTATGATCCTCTTCCATAAATACCACAACAAATTATATAACTAATTTAAACCATCCCCACCAGCCCAGCAAGGGGCATAACAGAAGATCCTCCCATCCATCATCCATCAGGGTTTTTGTCAAAAGAAAAAAATGAGGGAATATTCAATGAGATAGCAAATAACAATCATATCTAGAATATCCTTCGAAGGCAGAACAAGCAATTATTCTTTCTTTCCTAGGTCAATATAACAAAGATCCAAAATTAGTATTTCTTACCAAGCGTCATAATCAGTATTTGCAACTTCTTTTTTCAGATAAAAAAAGACTTTCATTAAGAAAAAGAGTAGAAATTACAAAAAGATTAGAGCATAAGGAATCCTCTTTGACGTAAGAGCAAAACACAAGACAACTGAGAAAAAAGAAAACATCAAAAAGGTAAAGCTGCCCAATCCCTAGTCATATATGGTAGGGAAATCCCCTCAAAAAGACCCTGTGCTTTACACCAAATAGAGGACAAACGGATCTTATCCCAAATCAGTATTCGCAACTTATATGAGAAACTTTACAGTTTACACTAAGTTTAGTATCATAAACAGTTGATCTAATGAAGATAAAGTATTGTAAAGTTCAAATCAATTACAACGTGCAAAGTGCAATGATGATATAAGATTTTATGCTCGCAACATGATATACAATTTTAATAAGTGACAAAATTACATATCAGTACAAGGCACATTTAACACATAGGAACATATTTTGACACACACAACAATATCTAGAGCCACATTAAAAGTTGTTCTCGTGCTCTTAAGCCTAAAAGTCTAGAAAAACAAAATTGCATAATCTTAGAACTCCATTTAGATTACAAAAACAATTATACACTACAAGCAATTAATAGGGTCAATTATATATTCTCCAATTAGGCACTAGAGCATCACCAATCTTGAAACCATAATTCTTCCTTATTATAATATTTTCCATCAATGTTCTTCTTAAAGACATGTAAAGATGTTCCCACAAGAAATACAGACATGGAATTTTGAATTGTATAATAAACAACTAATAGGAAGCTTGTCATGTCAGTTCCATGACCAACAATACCATTCTCCTTACACTATGAAACACAACACAAGCTACAATCGACTTTTAAGTTCAATATAACTTTGCATCAGCTAGTGTTAAAGAAGACTCTACAGCAACAACCAGAAGCCAAGGGGTCAGAATAGATGACCCACTTGATAAACAGTAAGGCAACATGTGAGAGGGTATTATTTCCAAAATTTCAGCTATGTCATTACTCATTTGTAACTTTGTATCATTTTCCACCTCTGAAATATATTATATTATTACACAGTTTCCACTTAAGTTTGTTCCTCCTGAGCCAATTCACATAATGGCCATTGTTTTATTTTTTTTTATCATCAGTTGACAGTTACTAAAGGCACTCCAAAAGAACTTATCACCATTCACCAAATTAAGGTATGTTTGTTTTACCTGTGTGATAAACACCAACCAGCGTTTGAGAAAAGCAAAAAACAATTTACTTCCTATAAAAGCACATTGAAAAACGTGAAACGCCCATTGGCGTTCACAAACATCTCAAACAAACACACTGTTACTCGGCAACCTAGCCGTTCACATACCGCTTAGCTAAATGTTACAATCAAAACAGGCGAAAGAGAGACTTACATTTCTTTGGTACCAAAGAACTGAACAAAATATTTCTTTGGATCTGGGGGTTTGTCCCAATCTTCAGGCCTGCTTATCTGAAGACAAAGAAATAACAAAATCAGTCTCCCCAATATTAATTATAATTAATAACTGAAAACTCAACCTCTATAACAAACTAGTTAACCATGTAGCAACGCAGAAAGATCGCAAAATGGTGCATAAAAGCAATGATCCTGTAAATTAAAATAATGAAAACATTCACAGATCAACCAAATCACCAAAAAGCTTAACAATGTTCGACTATAAGACTCTATGCACGCACTTAAACCGAAGCATAGCATACACGAACAATGCAAAACCCCTCATCTGCACAATTTCACAAACTCAGCCAAAAAAAAAAAACACGAAAAGCTACTCGTATCCATTCAAAATCCAAGTACGAACAATTCAACAAAAAAACGTAGCGTAACACAAAGATTTGCAACTCGCATAGATATCAACAAAACTCGAGAGAAACAAGAAAAAAGTTGGTTGAACGAAAACCACACCTTGGCAGGCCAAGCAGGGAAGCCTTTCACCTTAGCGAGAACGAGATCGCCCAAACTCAAGTGGCCATTGGCCTTCGCCTTGTGCGCTCCGCGACGGCGCGTCGGAGCCATGACGCCGCCGATGCCGCAGAACGACTGGAATGAAACGACGGCGCTTTGGGGAAAAACCGAACAATCAGAAAACCCTAGCAGAATCTCAGGGAACCGCCGCAAGGATCTTCGGCGGGGATTTGCCGGCGGTCAGGCACCGTCGCCCGAAGCGGCTAAAGCATCGTCGGAGGCGGCGGCGGCGGTGGCGGTGGCGGTGGAGAACGATTGCTCGGCGGCGACAATGGCGGAGAGAGAGAATCGTCGCGATAGAGAGAGAGAGGAATTGAGGCGGGGAGAGAAAGAGAGAGAATGGTAGATTTTTGTGAGCCTGAAGGGTGGCTTTGGAATGAAGGAGTATGGTATGGTATGGTATGGGACCTAATGGGAATTTTTTTGCGATCTTTTTTTTCTTTTGGTTTTGCCACTCTCAATCCCCACTTGGTTTCAACTTCACTTGGTGTTGCTTCTTCCCTTCCGTGTGTATATTGTTTATATGTATCATTGTTTTTCTCTTGTACCAAAACCAAAACAAAAATAAAGAAACTTCATGTAGCGAGAATTTAGTTTTAATTAAATGTAATAATTATTAAATCATATATGGTCATATTATTAGGAAGGATTTTTCAGTTGTTCGTCCAAAAATATTGACAAAGGTAAGAGAAGGCTTTGGACAAGTAAAATTTATGATATTTGACAACATCGGTGACTGGGAATTTAAAGAGATCAAGAGAAAAGCCTTAATCGATCAATTGCAGAGGATTCGACAATCATCATCTTGTTGGATATAGCGCGAATATGTACCACGATCTAGAAAATCAAATGAGATGCTCTACGTCACGGTTGATAATAAGAATTTGGATAAAAACAGTTGCAAGTGTTTGTCCAATAGTGACCGACCAGATAAGTTATTTTAGCAATTTTAGGAAGCCACTTAACATAGTGGGCCATGTGCTTGTGTGTTATGAGTTTTAAGGACACATGATGGTCTCTTTTTATTTTGACAGTTATTAAGTTAGTGTTATAAATAAGATCTAAGGAGCATTGTTTTGGGGCTTGAAATTCCTTACACCTCACAACCAGATAGCAAGAAAATAGGATCGATTAAGTCACTTTCTTATATTTCGCAATTTGTCAATTCCAGTTGTTTAATTCAAGTTCATTTTCTTTGCTTTAGTTCTTTGATGTTTTTTGTATTTTTGCAAGTTCTTTGGTTATTGATACATCTTCTTGGTGTTCTTGATAATTGTGTCTTCAAAATTGCACCAATGCTTTTGTTTCTTGATGTTCATGATCATTGTTATTGCACTTTAATCGCTCAAATCAAGTAGAATCCAGGGGAAGTAATTCCCTTCCCTAAACGAGTTAGGTTGTTGATTCTTAATTAACAATTTTCTACATAAAATTAGTACATATATATTATTAAAAAAGTTCAATTATCATAATAACTACTTGAAACGTCAAACTTTTCTAATAATGTGATAAAATAATCTATAATTTGATGATAGTATAAAGTGAAGCAAAAATTAAATTATTTTCTTATTTTGAGTTTGATTTGAGATTTTGGCATGTCCTACTAGGAATAGAGTAAAGGTATGGAGTAAGTCAATCCATTATTTTTTATTTGGATTTTTTTTTATACATCTTCCATGTATTCTCATATGATTCTAAATTATGCCTACTGACAACAGTGGACCTTTGTGGGGACTGGGGACCCGTGTACATATAGGTCATCAAGTTTTGGCCCATTAACTTATAAAATAATATTTAAAACAAATGTTTGATATTGGCCCATACGGCCATACCACACTTGCTTTTAAAATTAACAATTCTATTCTCTCAACTCTCACATTCAACTTTTACTAAGAGACTTAGAGAGAAAGGGAGACGTAGACAGCAGACGGAGAGAGTCAGAGGTGAAAGAAAAACAAAGAAGATTCCATGATGACACTCAACAAGAAGAGAAATAAGACAACTCAACTTTGTTGCTTGTGAAAAGGTAAATATTTTTTTGTCTTTCTACACTTAATATATTTGATTTTTTATTCTCTTTTTCTTTTTGTTTGGTATAAAAAATTATATGTCTCATTCTGCATTTTCTCTCAATGGTTTTATTAAAATATGTACTTGTTTAGGGATTTATATATTTTTTTAGATAATTTTTTTACTCTATTGATGTGGCTTGTTGGATTATTTTAATTTTTCTTTTAGTAATTGATTGTATGTCATATAAATATATTTCAAGTTATTGGAAGTTGTCTTGTTCATTTTAAAAATATAATAGTGAAGTTCAAACATAAAACAATTGATGCATTTTTTAATAAGGAAGCTAGTGATAAGGAGAAAAATAATATAGCTTTAACATTTTTACCCATTGAAAAGCTTAATTTTGATGCTCCAAGTCCAAGAATTGAGCATGAGGATAAACAACCGTCCAAGATTCTAAGAGTGACACCTAATGAATTTGATGTATGTTAATTCATTAGAACGTGACCCAGGAAAGCGCAAACAAATATGAGAATATCCAGTGAATCAAAGAAATGAAGTGAGAAGAGCTTATTTAAAATGGGGCCCATATCAAAAGCCTCTTACAAGCTATCCTCTAAATGATGATGATCATCCAAGACAATTTGAACATACTTGGTTTAATATTTTTCCTTCTTGGTTAGAATATTATCCTTAACATGATGTTGCTTTTTGCTTATTTTATTATCTCTTTAGCAACAAACCAAGTGGACGTTTTGGATTTGATGTCTTTATTGTGAAAGGACTTAGATCATGGAAAAAATTAATAATGGAAAAAAATGTGTTTTTCTCAAACATATTGGGGAAGATCCTTGTTCACCACACAATAAGGAAATGAAGGCTTGTGAAGATTTATTGAATCAATCTATTCATCTGAAGAATAGAATTAATGTGCAAATTTCAAATAAAAAATTGAAGAACCGACTGTGTCTTAAGACTTCTATTGATGCAGCTTGTTGGTTGACATTGCAAGCTTGCGCTTTTAGAGGCCATGATGAAACCCCTGAGTCTAAAAATAGGGGTAATTTTCTTAAGATGATAAGACTCCTGACATCAGGCAATGATCAAGTTAAAAAAGTGGTACTTGATAATGTTCCATATAATTTCAAGTATACTTCTCCTAGTATTAAAAAGGAGATTTTACAAATTCTTTCAAATAAAGTGCGAAACCACATTCGTCGAGAAATTAGGAATCCTAAGTTTTGCATAATTGTTGATGTAGCGTGTGATGAATCAAAAAAAGAGCAAATGGCTATTGTCTTAAGATTTGTTGATGATAATGGCTTTATACAAGAGCCTTTTTTTGATCTTGTACATGTGAAAGACACTACATCATTGACTCTTAAAAAAGAATTATATGCCCTTTTTTTCTAGGCATGAACTTGAAGTTTCTAATATTTGTGGTCAAGATTATGATGGTGCTAGAAATATAATGGGAGAATAGAATGGATTGCAAGCATTATTTTTAGTTGATTGTCCTTATGCCTATTATGTGCATTGTTTTGCTCATCGATTACAGCTTGCACTAGTTGCTACTTCTCGAGAAATTATTCCAGTACATCAGTTTTTCTCACATTTAACATTAACTGTTAACATAGTTTGTTCTTCCAGTAAGCGTCATGATGAGTTACAAGCTGCTAAGTTAGATGAACTTGCACATTTGCTAGATATTGGTGATCTTGAAACAGGCAAATGAGCAAATCAAATTGGCACTTTGAAACGAGCTGGGAATACATGTTGGGGCTCACACTTTCATTCTATTTGTAGTTTGGTAAACTTGTATGATGCAACTTCTTCTATACTTCAAAATATTATTCTTGATTGATTAACTTACTCTCAACGTGGGGATGTTGATTTTGCTTATAATATTTTAACCTCATTTGAATTTATCTTGATTTTGCATTTGATGAAAGAGCTTATGGGAATAACAGATATGCTTTGTCAAGCTTTACAACAACAATCTTAAGACATCATTAATGTTATGCATTTGGTTCATACAACAAAAGTACTTATCCAAGAGTTGAGAAAAGATGGTTGGGAGGACTTATTGAAAAATGTGAAACTATTTGTGAGAAACATAATATTGATATTCCAGACTTCAATGCTTCTTATGTAGCATGCCAAGGGAGATTTCATGACCAAAGGGATCATATCACAGCAGAGCATCACTTTAGAGTGGAAATATTTCTAGTCACAATTGATAAGCAATTACAAGAGTTGAATCATAGGTTTAATGATGGGATAATAGAGCTTTGAGTTTAAGCTTTGCTTTGGTTCCTAAGAATGGTTATAAAGATTTTAACATTGATAATCTTTGCAATCTTGTGGAAAAGTATTATCTAATGGATTTTAGTGACCAGGAGAAGATTAATTTAAAATTTTAATTGAATCATTTTATTGTTGATGCTCTTAAACACCCAGAGTTGCAAAATCTTTCAACCATTCCTGAATTATGTCGAGCTTTGGTGGAAACAAAAAAGTCAAAAGTTTATTACTTGCTTGATCATTTGATTCGATTGATATTGACTATTCCAGTTTCTATATCAACATCAGAACGATCATTTTCAGCAATGAAAATACTCAAGACTAAATTGTGCAATAAGATGGATGATGAATTTCTTGCAGATAGTATGGTAATCTTTATTGAAAGAGAAATTGTTGAATGCTTCACTTCTGAGTCAATAATTGATGATTTTAAGTCTTTAAAAGAACGAAGAGTGACACTTTAAGAAAGATGTATTTATAATCTTTTTATTTAGCTTTTATTTTTAGTTAATTTTATTTGATAACTTGTTTAGAACTTTAGATATATAATACTTTTTTGAAGATGAATGCATTAAAATTATATAAAATTCTTTCTTTTAAGTATGCATGATGTAACAAAGTAATTATATTTTTTGGCCCCCCCAAAATTTTATTTCAAGATCCGCCACTGCTTATTGAATACTATTATTGCCAATCATTTATAACATTATTATTTTCAAGATTGTTTACTTTTATGAGACCTGAGAGATATAAGATTAAGACTAAAATAATATCTAACATGAGGTATATAAAAAAAAGTCTCTCACTGAATAATCCTCAAGCCCAAAAACTCTTTAAATATAAGGTATAATGTTAAAAAAAAAGAAGAAGAGATATTAATGACTTAATGGGCCAGCTGGTTAACCTGCTAGCTAAAAGGGTCAGACCTGAGTTGCATAAATATCATTCCTTTTTGTTAAACAGATTAGCCTAATATGACCTATTGATCAATTAATTTGAGACACTTATGTTAGCTTTGTATTAGGCTTTATTAGATATTTATTATGCCCAATATTAGTATTTTAGATGAGTTTAATGTTGTTGGGCTTCATTGGGTTTTAATATAAATATTGGATAATTTTTGGATTTTGATGCATTTTGACCTTTCTTCCTTGGTTAGGCCATAACTTGGGACTCGATGATCCAATTGAGGTAATCTTAGTGTCTTTGGAAAGCTAAGACAAGGATCCACAAGTTTCATAAAGAACTCAATAGCTGAATCGGACTTCTAAGGGCCCAAAATAGCCTTGCAATTCAGAGTGAGTTTGCTGTCACGGGACCATCTGGGCAGTATGCACATATTGGACTATATAGTGGGTTATAGGCCTCTTCTTGGGCTGAAACTTGGTCATTGGAAAGATAAAACCCATATCTCCAACTTCACTGAAGACCATTTTGTCAATAGATGTCGTTTTAGGCATGCTTCTGAAGCTACAAGTTGGTCTGAATTTGGAAACACGTTCTTCCAACCTAACTTGAGGTAGGTGCAGTGTTTTTGGCATTTCTGGAGTTCTAAAAGTCCAAATGACATGATTCAAATTGGAGATTTTCAAGGAGACAACTGGCTACAACTTTCATGAAGACATCCAAGCCAAAATGCACCGTCTAGGTGATGAATTTGAAGCCAGAAGTCGGATAAGAGTTGTTGACTAAAAGCCACCAACCATACACCAACCCACCTACCATGCACCAACCCACCTACCATGCATCAAGCTTCCATATTTGACAATTTCCTTGTTTTTATAGCTTGTATTCAGATTATGTACATGTACAAATTGGCTTCTAGGATTAGTATAAATAAAGCCAATCTCTTTGTATTATCATGGATTCAATTTTAAGTAAGTTTGAAGAAAGTTTGAGTATTTGTGAGAGTTTTCTTTCTCTTCTTCTCCATTCTCTTTACAATTTCGTTTTTGTTCTTTTATTTCTGAGTTCTTCCTTCCCATCCATGGAAGGCTAGGCTCTCATAATCAATCCAAGGGATTAGCCATCTTGATGTTTAATTTGGAGATCTTGTTTCGCTTGTTCATATTGCTTAATTGTTATTCAAGTTTCTCTTCTTCCTCTTTTGATTTGATCTAGATTGAATTGCTTAATTTGATTTGGATGTTTATGTGATAATAACTTTATTATCATGTATTCAAGAGGATCACATAGAATAAACAATTTATTAAAGTTTTTTGATGGATTGTTTAGCTTGGTTAAATTCTTGATCTTAAGTTAATCTATGTTTGGATGGTGCTTACTTTATCTAACCTTGGTTAATTAAATCCTAGATGCTTATCTAGTAGAGGATTCTTGGATCATGTTGAGGCGTCTTGATATGATCTAAGGCCAAGAACATGGTTAGCAATTAAGTGAATTCCTTGTGATCAATGATGGATTAAACTCAAGATCGGTAAAATTTCCTTGGATTGGTTAATTTGTTAATTACTTTCCTTTAATTCAATTAGTGTATTATCTTTTCAAATCACCAAAGCCCCTCTTTTTAATTATCTTGATCTGATTAAATCTTTGTTCTTTTTGGATCTTTAAGAGACGATTCGGTTCATGCTCTATACTACAAATTAGTTTGCGAACCGGTAATTATTATTATTTGACGGGGTCTCGACAACCTCTTGTCACCTATTTAAAGCAAGCTCGTAACAAGCAGAACTAGGCTAGCCTATATACCTAGCTCTAGCTTCATGCAGAACATGAACAAGAGAGATATCCTCGAGCCTTTGCAGCCAGAGCTTGATGTATATCCTTCACTACCGCACCATAGTGATAAACTGATAATACGTAGTGTTAGAATTCATAACCAAACCAACATCTTCCAAAGAAATTGACTCACATTCAACTCTATTACAACCCAACTTCCAAGCATTCTTAATTTCATGTCTAATGGCAAAAAGCTCAGCTAGCATAGGCCACATAACCTACCTAATCTGCCAAAAAATAGAGCTAGCAGAATCAAAGATTATGTTGCATGTATCAACCATGAAATGGTCATTCCAAAGAACATGAAAATCAATTGGCAAATTACTAGCAATAATCTTTTAGCAACGAGCATGACAAAGTTACTAAATATTAATGAAGAATGGTTGCTTTACATAAATGAAAACATGTAAATAAAATTTATTCAAATCTTTTTTTTTCCTGTTTTGTAGTTCTAAAGAAAATAAAATGATGCACTAAAGCATAGAATAAACTCCTCATTAAAAAAGAGTATATATTAGTCTTCTTTACTTAAGTAAAAGAGTAAATACCTTTTTTTTTTGTAAAATAAGAGAGTAACTTATTTTAATATTTTTTGTTATACGGTAAGAGTATCATTAGGTTAGCTTTCAAGTCAATCGAGATTAAGTCCCCCCAGAGAATCTTAAGGACACAATTTTTGCATCGGCCTAGTACAATTAAAAGAATTAATTATCATAAGTATTGACCTAAGGTTTGAAGCAAAGTCTTTGAGGCAGAAAGTACATATCCTTAACTATTAGGTTAACCCCATTTGGGTAATAACTTTAATATAATAGTAAATGTTCATTTTGATCATCTAAAGATATACACGACATTACATTGATCCTTCAATTGGTATTCCAAAGATAAATGTGGCATCAAATGAATCATTCAATGTCACATTTTTGTCATTAAATTGGTCCTTAAAATGACATTAAATTGGTCTTTGAAGCACGAAATCGATGTCATTTATTATCATTGAACGACCAATTTGATGTTGCTTATGAATAGGGGACCAATGAGATGTCATGTATATATTTAAAAGACCAAAATGAGTGTTTGCTCTTAATATAATTGTAGTGTCTCTAGTAATACTAACCCAAGGATTAACTCAGTGGTTAAGGAGATGTACTAATACTTGGGTTCGAACCTTGGGCCAATACTTAGGAGAATTAATTCCCCTAAATGCATTAGGCCTATGTGACACGAATGCTGAACTCAGTCAAATAAAAAGAATGGGTTCATTTTATGATTTGTAGCATTAGTGGACAAACCAAGTCGTTTCCCAAAGATCAAGGATGCAAATTCAGTGAAATCAAGAGGTTAACAGAAGGAGGGAAAGTTGTAAGATCAATCACATAATACAAATTAAACTTGTAAACAGAATTAGATAACAATCAATCAAAGGAAATCAACTAATCTTGAATTTAATTCATCATTGACCATTAAAAATTCATTCAAATGCTAATTCGGTTTTTGGTTCTAGATCACATCAAGAAATCTTAAAATGATATGTGGACCAATTGAAATTTAAGATCCAACCAAGCTAAATAATCTATCAAATAGCTTTGATGTATTGTTTAGTCTCTTAATTCAGATTTGAATTAGGTAATTGATTAAGTAATCAATTGCACATCCAAATCAAATTAAGCAATTCAATTCGTATTTAAAACTCAAAAGAGGAAAAAGAGAGAATGCTTAACACATGAATATAAAACAATCAAAACAAGATCTCAAAATTAAATTTTAAGATTGTCAATCTCTGATTATAATGTTCTATCCCTCCATGGATGGGAGGGAAGAAACTCAAAAAAGTAAAAAAACCTAGAAAGAAGGGAGAGGAAAAGAAAGGAAGAGAAGGAAAATTAAATTCTGAAAATTAGAAAATAAAAATTAACTATCACATTTTTCTCTATAACCAACTCCTAATTTGACTTTACATGATTAGAAACTCATTAAGTACAAAATGAGTTAACTAGGAATCATTAGGCCTAAGTTTTATGCCATTTGAAGATTTAACAATCAAGTTATGCTCATTTCGGTGGTCTAATCTAGTCAAAACCTTGTCTCTATCTTCAAGATTCATTTGCATGCCTAAAACGGCATAGTTTAGCTATATATAAAAGGAGAATTTGGTCAAGGACTTCTATATGAAAATAAGGAACATACCTAAATAATTGGCTTTATAAATGCATATTCGACGTCATCTCTTTCTAATAAACATTGAATTTCGTAGTACTGTGTTCTTATTAGGAGAAACTTATTATTCTTGAAAAGTAAGAAGTAGGATGTTATTGCCAAGTCAAATGCAAGAGCCAAAAGCAGAATAGCTGCATTAAGACTTGAAAATTTTTAGAATAAAATAAATGCAACTAATTTGTGGCAATAAAAAAACCATGCACATTAATTCCAAATCGATTTTTTATGAGATGACAAGAGTTGATTGTCATTTCATCTTAGATAATATTTTGTTAAGATGCATTCGTATCAGTTTTGGCAATTCAAATGACTAACTAGCATACATGATTGCTAAGTCTCTCATAAACCTTATCCACATTTCTAATAAATTTTGTGCATATGATTTATATGCAATAATCTGAAGGAGTGTTTAAATAGTAGTTATCCTATTCATTATTATTTATATTTATTTTATATAATGTGCTATACATGTACGATAGGTTGTACATAATCTCTTTTCTCTATTTGAAATAATAGATACTGAACACTTATGTATCCACACAAAAAATGTTTTATCTCTAGATTTTTTTTTCTCTCTCTCTACTTACTAAGTTGTCAATTTTATTTAGATGACATAATTGGAATTAGAGTTTGAAATTCTAATTTCAATTGCATTATAACAAGAATATTAAATTTTATATTTGGAACAAATAAAGAATTGATACGTAAAATTGTAATTTTAAACTAAATTTTATAATTATCAGATAACGCCAATGGTGAGAGTAGATGGAGGACACCGTCAGCAAGGATGTTTAGAGGATGCCAACGATTGCCAAAGAATGCCGTAAGTGATAGTAGCCAGAAGGCACAATGGGTGACAATAGTTGTTGAAATACGGTGATGAATGTTGACAATGATCAATGAGTATGTTGATGGTAATGGTTAAACATTGTTTTTAATTTTTTTTCCCTTTAGATATTTTTTTTAAAAAAATGCTTTGAATTGTAATTTTTTGGGTATAAACTAAAAATTTGAGTAGTATAAACTAATTATTTTTCAATTTCATTAAATTGCTATCTATAATTGAAATTCTAAATTCATTCTACACACCAAACAAAATAATTAGAATTCAAATATTCAATTCTAATTCTAAGACTCAATTCCAAACTCAAATATGTTCGATAAATATGGCCTTATATTTTTCTTTTATAAAATTACGATATAAGAACCTTATCAAAGAATGGCAACAAACAAGATTGTAAACATTTCTACTTCGGACACCTAATATCATCCATAACCTCATTAGCCACAAGAGACACAACCAAAATATTCCTTGCCCTAGCAAAAGCTTTTTTAGCATAGAATATGGGTGCGTTTGTTTAAACTTTTTAAACAAATGCTTTTATCATATAACTTTTATTCGTAGAACTTTTATGATAAATAAAAGCTATTTTGTGTTTGGATATAATTATTAAAAAGTACTTTTTAAGATAAAAAGTGCTTTTGTGTTGTTTGGATGTAACTATATAAAAGTACTTTTTTTTAACAAAATTACGAAATAGGACATAAAGAAGCACTTTTGATCAAAAAACGTTTGGATAAAAAAGTGCTTTATTTACATTTTAAGAATTTAAAAATAATTAACAAATATTATATATATTTTATTTAAAATAAGTTAACTAATAATATTATTTAATAAAAAATTATTTTATTTTAAAAATATAATTATTTAGTTAAAAAAATTATATAAATTGAATTTTACTAATATATATATATATATAATATTATCCATATTATATTTTTTTAAATTGAAGAATGTATTTTTTAATGGAATAGAAACTTAAAACTTAGAAATTAAATTTTCGTTATTTCACTTTAGTTTTAAATTATTAGCTTCTGAAATTATATGTCAAAAATACGTATATATAATTAACACATTTATACTTTGTGAATTTTCTTTCTACCAATCTCATAAAAAATTGCAGAAGACCTAAATATTAGATTGTGTGAACTTTGTCATTTATAAAATAATGTCATTAATATTATTAATGCAAAAAATGTCGTAATAATAATATTTAATAAAAAATAACAGTAAATGTTATCAAGTACGTATATTGACAACTATCAAATTTTAACTCAGTCTCACATAGACAATGCTATTAACATCAAATATTTCAAAAATCAACGTCAAAAGTATCTTAAAAATAAGTAAATGAAAATGAAAAAAGGACAAGCTAACGACGCATTCGTCTTGGTAATTAGTCTCTAATAACATTTCTTGTTTCTTCCATGTATCTGACATCTACTTGTGTTGGCTCTTGCCATTCACCATGACCAACATTATCGTTATCATCATTAAAGTGTCGCTCTCTGTCTTCCAACTCATTAAGATTCTCAAACTTTTCGAGAATACTTAAATCACCAGAGTCCATTCTTCTAATATAATTGTGAAGAGTAAAACATGCACATATAATGGAAATATGAGTTTCAAGCTTGAAGTTGGTCATGTTTTGTAATATTCTCCACCTTGCTTTGCAAACACCAAAAGTTCTTTCAATAACACTTCTCAAACTAGAATGATAAAAATTAAACACTTCATCTTTCGATCTGAACCCTGTAGCCAATCTAAAATGTGGAAGATGATACCTCGTGTTCTTATATGGTCCTAAGAAACCCTTGAATAACGGGTATCCTGAGTCAACGAGGTAATATTTACCTGCACATAAATAGAAAGTATAATACACAACATATTATAAAGTCACAGTAGCTACTCCAACAAATTACTACCTTTGAATAACAAGAAAAGGAAAAATTAGATGAAGAGCAAATATGACAGAATCGGATGAAGAGCAAAATATGGTAAAACAGACATTTTGCCAAACACCTTGTTGGGAATATCACATGACTCGGATTTCATAAACGTTTGGATTATTAAATTGACGTTGAATAGATCTAGAGAGGAGATGAAAATCCAATGAAGAAGTTGATGGAACCCTAATATTTTCTTTCCCCCAAATCAAAAGATAAATAGCAAGTAATTTAAGAGGAAATATTTCATCATAAAAATACCAAAAAGAGATGAAAAAAAGTCACCTTACGATTGATGATAGCGTGCAGAAGAAGAAAGTCCCAGGTGACAATGGTGAAGAACTTGATATGAAGAAGAGAGGAAGAACAAGGATGAAACTAGTAAGGGCTTGGTGGAACTATGGAAGAACCAGGAAAATAGTGAAGCTCTCTAAAGAAGAAGAAAATGATGAGGGTTTGGGGGAGAAGAAGATATCGTGGATGAAGAAAGGTATGTGTTGTAATTTTGAAAATAGAGTGAGGATATTTTTGCGAAAAAAAATAGAAACAGCTTCCCGGTCTGCTTTTTTTATCTTCTCTCTCATCTACCGATGAGGCTTTTGAAAGGAGCTAGTAGGTGTGGCTTTTGGAAAAACCAAAAGCCAAAATATGCTTTTTTTTTATGTGCTTCTGCTTTTTTCAAAAAATTTATCCAAACAGACTAATATATTATAAAAGAGCTTTTTTAATTAAAAAAAAGTATTTTTTTAAAAAAAAAAGCTTAAACAAACGCACCCTATATCGTATCTCCCAAAACTTCACAAATCAACTGAAATGAAAGAACCTTAATTTGCTATGATCTTGTACACACTAGTGGTCAAACTCATAGGTCTAAAATCCTTTATGTTAACAAACTATTTTTTAGGAACCTGATTAACAATGATGGAATTCATATTAACACCAATCTTGCCAATGAAGTAGAAGTCATGAAAAGCCCTCAACAAATCTCTCATTATATCCCAACAATTATGAAAAAGACTATAGTAAACTCATAAACTCCAGTAGCCTTCTCATTATCAAAGATCCAAACAGCTCTCCTCACCTATTTTTCTTTGAAAGTTATCTCTGACTCTAACGTTGTAGCCTTATCTGTAACAATATGATACCAATCCAACCCCTCAATAAAAGAACGTAAAGACATCTCCTTAAAATAAAGAGACAAAAAATTAGTGATCTTTATTGCAATTAAATATAAGTATCTCTCCTTCTCCTTCCACTAGGACCTAGCTACCCTGTGAAAGAAACTACAATAAAATTTTCCTCTTTAGACCATTTCAATTAGACTTTAGCCCCCAACTAGTTTCCCCCTTAGAAGAATTTCATCAAAACCATTCTTAACAGTAGCTCTTCTAGCTTGTTGCACCTTAGAAAAGTCATCTGCAGTGACCAACCTATCAAAAGCATCTAATTCTTTCAACACCAACCCTTCTGCTACCCTACACTTTCAAATACTTTATTCCAGACCTTCAACTTTTCCTTTATAAATTTAACCTTTTGCATGTATAAATAAATAATATGCTGAGAGATTTTAGGAATTTGAAAATTTAAGATTTAGAAATCTTGGCATAATAGATTCTAACGATTATAAATTCTTTGGAGCAATTGCTTTATTACTTCTTTACAATTCTATATTTAGTGCACTGGATTTACTGTAGGCTCATCATTATAATCAATAAACGAAGGTCATATATTTAATATATGCAGCCGGTAGTCACACTAAACATTTGATGAACTTAAGAATAAAATAAAGGCTTTAGCATTGTAATTGAAACTAAAAGAAACCCATTCGCCAAATACTTCAAATATGTCTAAATATTACAAAGGATGATGCTTTTACATAAATGGCCAATTTCACCATAGCATCATTTGACGGTAATATACTGCTTTCTACAATGTCAATTTTAAGGGCAGAACAACAATCTAGGGGATCAACTCCTATTATTTTACAACTGTTACTTTTCTTTCCTTATACTAATACAAAGATACGTGCCCCAAGTGCCCATCCATATCATCTAATGAAAATAGAGATCAAAAGAAAATGTTAACAGGAACCGTGAAACCTACCCTGCCTTATAGCTATCACAACCAATACAATATGGATGCCACTAAAAAACACAACAAGGGGGAAAAAGAGTGGATGGATTTACAACATGGTTTTTAATTAGAGAAGATATTTTAAATCTGAAAAGCAAAGTTGCATCAGAGGAGGACTAATAATAATCATGTAAAAATTGGAAGGAAGGATTCTTAAGAAGTTCTGCCGGAGGTTTTACTCTTGGAATGGTCTTATCTTGAAGGGAACTCGAAATCTCTTCAATGGCAATTGGAATGCTGCAGTTGGAAAACAGTGAAAGGTCAAAACTTCAGTTTTCAATTAAAAGTAAAATTTCTTGTAACTGAATGTACATGTGTGCATCACATCAGCAAAGTTGACCTTGAATTATCGTCCAACAAGAATGATTTGCTATCATCATCTACACCATCTGTCATTAGAAGCTTCAAGCTAGAAGTGACCTGCACAAGTAAATGACAATAATTACAATAACTAATATTCAGCTAACAGAGTAAATGCTGAAAAAAAAATAAGTATATATATGTCATTTTCTTTAACTTACATCTGGTGGTACACTTTGCGTATTGTCATTGTCATCCCAGTAAAGTGTACACATTTTATAAAGCTGATGAGCACTCAGGATCTGAATTCAGTATATGTAAACATTAGAGTGAGAGAAACATTAAAATCATTTGTTATAAGTATAATATATTTGATAGTTCAATGATGTTGTTCGATCTATGTAGCCAACCCACTTAGTGAGATAAAACTCGGTTGTTGTTGTTGTTGTTACAAGTATACTATAATATGTTGAAGTGCATCTCTTAACCAGCAATATGAAGTGTTAGAAAGGAAAAGAGTTTATTTTCTACCACAAAAAAAGGAAAAAGAAAAAGAAAAAACTGCTTATGTGTTGTTTATATAGAGCAAATTAGGAGTCGCAGATCTCTGTTAGCTTTATAATGAGTTAATGTTGGCTATCAAAAAAGTTGGGTTAGCTGTTTATATCTTATAGCCGAGTATGTTTTAGCATTCATAACTTTAGCTTTAACCTATGTTATCATTCATTCATATTAGAGGAACAAACTTACAGGGCAGAGGTCATTTGAAAGATCATCATAGGTTAGTCTGTCCTTCTGCTGTACAACCTGAAGAAATAATTGCATCCATATTAAACCAGGGGGAAAATGCGTGTTTGAGGATTTAGGAAACTTCGTGCACACCAAATTTATGGTATATTAATCTTTGTATACAACTATACATACAGTAATAATATAATCACCAAGTGAGGCAGTGCTGAGTGTTCTTTCACACAACATCTTACTAATCTCTCTCTCTCAACATGAAAGAAAGATCATAAGTCTAGAGAAAAATCTTAATCAACTGGCTTAATTGTATCAACTATCAAAGGTGATATACCAAAGGAGAAAGGAAAATATGATGAAAAATAGAAACAAAAAAGAAAAGCTAAAATATCACTGACCAGCAAACTAATTGACGTCTATTTATAAAGCAAAAGAGTTTACAACAGAAGTAATAGGCATACCAAGAATCTAACTGCTTCCCTTGCATGTTTGAGTTCATCCCAAGATGAGTCAGCGTACTGCAACAAAAGTAGTTACTAGCTAAATAAGAACTAAATCATTGTTCACATATTGTGAGTGACGTAAATATGCCTAGGAAAGTTATAAAAGGATGAATATCCATCCTGTGATTAATTACAATATTAAGAGAGTGTACCTCCTCTGTTGCTTCACTACACCATAATTCTAGTTCAGCCAACCCAGATTTTACATATTCTCCATTGCTGAATGTGCAGCATTCTCGATGTAATAGAAGGCTGGAGAACATAGCATTCCCAACTCACAAGTCAACCTAGATGCCTATAATTACACCATTATCGTAAAAAGTGGCCAAATGAAACTAGACAACTTACCTATTAAAGAGTTCCACATTGATGTATTGAAAAACTTGGTTAAATAACTTCTGAACTAGAACAGGAGGCACCTGAAACAAAACTAAAAATCAGTTTCCTTTATAACAAAGAAAAGGACTAAAAAGCTAATGAATATAAAGATACCAATTCACTGTACTACCAAACCGTCACATACATAATTTTCTTTCAGCATCTTGAGAAATCTATTAAGGCATCCAATAATGTTGTTCCAAGAACTAGTTGTTGGGCTGTTGTCATTTAACTGTCCTGCTGATTTCAAAGTGCTTCCCCTTGATGTTCTGGGTGCCTAAAATCATAATAACATAAGTGGAATAAGCATATTTACATTGACATATAGTCAAGTAGATGTAGATTGACATGCACAGTATATAAATAAAGAACAACAACTTGCAATACCTAATGGATGAGCATCTATAGGCAAGCAAGAGATATCTTTAAACCCTTCCTGACCCCAAAAAAGAGAAGAAAAAGAATGGAATGTTGCCCATATTTCCAGAGAAGTAACAACTAAAAATCTAAAACAAAGTGTTTAACTAATGCAAGCTTTACAAGAGTGGACAAGACACAAATACATAACGACATCAGGAGAAAGTAGAAAAGTCGAAGAATAATATCCAATGCAAGAGAGAGGAGACAGGAATTAACAAATTTTTAAAAATTGAAGATATGGATGTGAAGTAATTTGTCAATAAAAAGTTACTTTGAAGACAAAAATGATACAGGTCCTGGGCATCTAGACAAAAATATTTGGTTGAGATTTACACCAAATTAGAGCATAAAGTATACAAATAAGACTAAGAAAAACTACCACCACTCCACCAATGATACAGGTCCTAAAATCATATATTCCAGCGTGCTGACATCATATACATGGAAATATATAATACATATTTGATGATGAAATATATAGCCACCATACCTGAATGCAAGAAGAAAGCAGAGGAGACAAGTCTTTCTTCACATTGTCTCGAATGATTCCATAAATCTTTTCCACATAAGCTGCAAGTTGCTGCTTGAAAAGCAAAGCCGGATACTTGGCATCAACCTGATGCACTACATCAAGTGCATTACTGGAAAGACTATTGGAGGATGAACGAAAACCCTGAGAAAACAACATTGTAATGCATATTTTGAGTTTATTGTTATTATCCATAACTATAATAATCTAGTTACAATATGAGGCATAAATGTGTTATAAATATATATTAAGGATGTAATGGAAACACTGAAAAAAACATTGTATCACAGATTAAGTAAAATGTCATTATTTATAAACACCTATTTGAAATAAAATGCATGAATTTATGTATAAATATTTTTAAAGGAAAAACATATCCTTTTTTCCTCTTAAAATGATAAAAAGAATTGGACCAAAAAATGAATTTACCATTTTAAATCAATGAAAAAAGTTAGACCTAAAACAAAGCGTATAATAAAAATCTCATCAAGTTACCCAAATTGAAGTTTCTTGACTTGATACCAATTCATCCATATTTTTTTCCTTTCATTTTCTTTGGTCTTTACTGCTAAAGAAGTTCAGACACTAACATTTCTACAAAGTAAATATGTACATGAACATATAGCATGTGTTCATAAGCACGCCTGCTTATGTCTAATACTTCTCATAAAACCCAAATCTAAAACCAAGTATAAGGCCACCAAAATATCAAATGATTTAACCCCTAATAAATCATAATTGGTTAACCAATCTATCATAAACTTTATAATGCAAATCCAACTAAAACTTTTATTCTTGAATAATTAAATTATAACAAGGGAAATCAGTAAGATTTTAAATTCAGATAACGAGCTCACAGTTCACAAATTTAGTTATCTTACTAGTGGAGATAATAAAAGTTTGATTTATCCATTAAGCTTGATTGTAAATTGCTTCAGATCACGTAATAATATCTAATTTTTATGCTCTTTTATAAATTGCTTTCTATGATTCCCCACCAAGAGAGATAGATAGGTTTCCCTTTTTTTAGATCAGAATAATATTGATAATAAGGAGACAAACACATCATATTGATAACCTTCAATTATTGATCATACATTCTGGAAAACACTGCACACTAATTAATTCTATAACAATGTAGAATATACAACAACTAAACAATCATATATGCAAATAAAATATTGATGTGCAGTATGACCCAAGTAGTTCACATGGAACTTAAGTTCAACACATGTTAAATTAACTAGTTATAAATAAACTTAATACTTGGGTCATCCTCCCAAAAAACGATGTTGGAGTGGGTGGTTTCCGTGCTGTAGGTATTCTCAGACATCGCTGAAGATGGAACAACAAAGCAGATGTGTTGGATAACCAATAAGCCATACAATCATTATTGTCCTGATCCTGTAAAAACATTAAATGTAATACCATGTGAGACTTTTTGAAAATAACCATCAGTCCCAACTTTGATGGACGTCACTCCCATATGAATCACCCATTTTTAAACATCAAGGAAACAAAAAAGTAGATAATTTAATATTTTCTTAATAAAAGAACTTATTCTAAAAGATGAACAAGGGTCACTTGAAATATATCGTAGGGATTAAAGTAAGTAGGGGCAACAAGGAGATCTTTCTTTCCCAACAAAAGTATGTCCTTGATCTTGGCATGATGGGAGCTAGATCACGTGAGACCTCAATTATTCTAAATGTTAAGCTTGTTGCAGATGAAAGAGAATTGTTACTTGATCCAGAGAAGTATAGGAAGATGGTGAGCACTCTTGATTCTTGAATACCTCATCATTGGGACATCTACTTCTCATTGTGTAGTGAGCCAATTTACGCCATCTCCTTGAGATATTGGGATGGTGTGCTACACATCTTGAGATATTTAAAGGGATATCCATGACACAGAATCATCTATAGAAATAATGGGCATTGTAGCCTGTAAGGATGGAGGGTTGTTTTGATGTAGATTGGGCAGGATGTACTAATGATTGAAGATCAATATTTGGCTATTTTGTTTTCCCAGGTGAAAATTTGATTTCTTGGAAAAGTAAGAAGCAAAATGAGGTGGCAAGATCGAGTGCAGAATCTGTATATCGAGCTATAGCACAGGTTACTTATGAGATATTGTGGGTGTATTATTTACTTAACAAGATAGGCTTCAAAGGTTATACCAAAAAACAACAAAACGATAGGCTTCAAAGGTCATCTACCTATGAAGCTCTAATGTGACAATCAACTATAATTTTGTTTTTACTAACATTCACTTTTGATACAAACAACTATAAATCATTTTCAAAACTAAAATTGTTCATTTTCATAGCTGAATTAAGTTTTTGAACAAATCCTAAATCTAATATATACTTTTATCTCTAACAGGAAAACGCAAAAAATGGTTTGAGACCACAGCAAGTTACCTCTATAGCAGAACCAATAAGCTGAATAAGACGATCAAATATACTTGTCTTTTCTGCTTCAAAAGATCTCCAATGTAGTAGACAATTATAAATGGTAAACGCTGCAACTGGTTTTCCTTCAGTGAACCCAAGATCTTCTGTCACACATTTGAAAAGAGCATCTACACTCTCCTACACCCAAAGACAATAAACAAAAAGATAATTGGACTAAAAGTTGTGAAAAGTATATCAAAATTTGAATTAAATATTTTTAAAAACCAATAACTGTTCTACAAGAGCATACTTGTTGCCTCTCCATTTGAGATCTCCTCAGTTTACTATCAGCCTCCGTACCAAACGTTTTTGCTAGTGTAGAACTTGGTGGTGCCTGTAGAAAATAGGCTTTTCTTCAAAACCATGTGAAAAGGATAGGTGGAAATTTTTTATTTTCTTGATAAATACAAATATGATATATAAATTACAAGGAAAGTAAAAGGGCTTTCAAATCTAAAAATTCGTTATTACCTGATGACCATTTTCCAAAGGCTGTAGTAGCAAGAGGAGAAAAAGACATTAATATAATCTCCAGTAAGAGTAAACAAGGGTGAGATTCTGAGACTATTGAGACTACAAATCATCTATTCACACTACTCATTAACTATTTTTAATTAAAATTTTCTAAATTATCCTTAATTAAATGTGAATAGACAAATTAGAATATAATTAATTAGGAGTAGACTTAAATAAATAAGAAAGATTTAATTGAGGATGATTTAGAAAAGTGCAATTAAAAGTAGTTAGTGGGGATTGTGAATAGACAATTGGGAGTACCAACAGCTCCAAATAATAAACCGTTTTTTTTTTTTTTTATTTACCGGAACTGTAGCTGATGAAAACTTTCCTGACATTCTCCTAGATGATGAAGTCAACAGGGCTTGTTGCCGCAAAATTTGATTCTCAGTTTCCATATCAGAGAGTTTTTCTTCAAGCCTAGCATAAAACATAGGCATCATATTAAACCAAGGAAAACACCAAATATGCATTTTAATGCAATCTTACAGAAACAAAAGCCGCTATAAGAACCTTTGCATAGATGTCTTTAGCTCAATTATCTTTGTTTCTGTCTCCAAAACTTGATTCAGGCGCTCTTCACTAAGCCTGTTACTTTCTTCATATTTCCTCTCTGTTTCGTCAATTTTCTTTTCCAATGAATTAACTAGCTCCTGCAAAGAATCAAAAGTAACAATAGGTTTGGATATTATGACACACCCAGAAGCATAAATTTCAAACACTTTTTATGTAATGTATACCTTGAGATGTTCATTTTCTGAAGTAAGGTTACTAATCAATTCATTTTCAATAACTTTATCAATAGCATTAACAGGAAACTCCTGTATAGTTTTCTTTTCCATTGAAGTAACCAGCTCCTGCAAAGCATAAGAAGTAACAATAATTTTGGATATTATGACACACCTAGAAGCATAAATTTCAAACACTTTTTATGTAATGTATACCTTGAGATGTTCATTTTCTGAAGTTAGCTTACTGATCAATTCATTGTCAATAACATTAACAGGAAACTCCTGTGTAGTTTTCTTTTCCAATGAATTAACCAGCTCCTGCGAAGCATCAGAAGTAACAATAATTTTGGTTATTATGACACACCCGGAAGCATAAATTTCAAACACTTTTTATGTTATGTATACCTTGAGATGTTCATTTTCTGCAGTAAGCTTATTGACCAATTCATTGTCAATAACATTAACAGGAAACTCCTGTATAGTTGGAGTTTGCTCAGCTCCTTTTTTGGCAGCCTCACGTTCCTGAATGAGCACTGCCTTAGTTTCTTGGAACTGAAGCTCCATTTCATGCAAAGCAGATTGCAATTTTGCATTTTCCTGTGTCTCGGCTTCCTCAATATCACAATGAACCAAAACAGTTAGAAAGTCAGCAAAATAAGATAATTAAACAAATCAAGTTATGCTGGGAATCTTTATGTTTTGGCTCTTGGATATTTTTGGCAAAAGCTACAATACTTGTAGAGGTAAAAGAACCAAATTAGCAATAGTAGACACAAAGAAACTTAATTTCATATTTATATATTTTCATTTACTGTAAATAAATAAATTACCCTCATTCTCTTCTCCATTTGTAGACACAAAGTTAGTTCTTCGACTTGCTTTTCTAGATTGTTTTTGGCAGCTTCAAGAGCACTGGCTTCCTTAGCAGCCTGCAGGAAGTTAAAATTTAGATTTTTTTTTCAAGTATAATAACAACATTATGTTGATACACAAAATAGTTGTAGCATAGCTGATTGAAAAGATAAAATTCACATTAAGAAAAGATATAGCACTATAGGTTTCACATTTTGGAGGGAAAAAATAACACATTTTCCCAACAATAAAACCATTTTCAACAGACGCATTTTTCTATTAGTTAGTGCTACTGGTGTATTGCGTGAGACAGTAAATAAAGAACCACAAATTTGAATCTTAACAAAATTATTCTCTCTAAAAATGAAACAGGATAGTAGTAGTGACATAAAGACATTTGCCAACACTTGAAAAGGAAAAAAACTCAAATAACACTAACGGCAACCACAAATAAAACTATTCAAATTCTTTCAAAAAATAAAAAAAATTCAAATATGTTCAAGAATGTCAATTACTTCTGAAATGGAAAAACCCAGCAACTTGATTATATTGGAAGAATTAAGAAAAGTAAACAAGAGGAAAAGAGGGATTCACCATTTTAAGCTTTCGAAGTTCTCTACGTGCAATTGTTCTCCTCCAGGAACACTGTGCAGCAATTGCTGCTTTCCTTAGCCTTTGGAAACTGGTGTGAGCTAAATAACCTCTGCAGTGACTCTATAATAGATAAACACTCACATTAATTTAAGCATACTTTATGTAAAAATATCAATTAACCAAATATCATTTAACATGAATATATGATAATTAGAAAGAGGAACAATTGCTTAACACTTCCAAATCTTTAGCCTTAAGCTTGTTCTGTCTTTTATCAGAATGGAAACATATTACATCGAAAGGAAGGGTAAATAGAAGACTCAAATTTCAGTTGAGACATCTAGTTATAAGAAGAGTGAATTTTAAAGATAAGGTAAGTGTTGGGAAATGCCGCCATAATTTTCCTCCTCTGTGAACTAAAAAATAGGCACTATGCGGAAGCGTAAAATAAGCGTAGTAACAACACCAAAAATTTTAGCGTGGAAAACCTTCTCAATGTGAGCAAGGGAAAAAACCACGGGACCCGTAGGCCACTTAAACCTCCACTATAAAATAATGGGAATACAAAATACAAGAATAATGTATCTCTTCAATTTGTGGATAACCCTCACAAATTAGCTCACTATTTTTCTCTCTCAAAAAATCTCTCTCTGAGGATCTCTCTCTATTTTTCTCTCACTCTCTTCCTCTTGAATGTGAGGATCTGATGCTTCTCTCAAATTGCAATCTTTCCTTCCTCTCATCGCTTCTATTTATAGAAGCAAAATGCACACTATGTGCATTGAATGAGGAGGCACCTTTCGGTGCTGTTGAATTTGGAGGAAGGTTGGTGGATGCAACAATTGTTTTTCAACAATTGCTGCTTTTGGCTTCTTTCGGCTGGACTCTTTTCAACAATTCTCCCCCTCCAGCCGAATGGGAAATATCCTTGGATTAGTTTGGGTTTGATGCTAAGCCTGCAACTTCTTTACAGACTTCTATCTTCTCTTTCGGTAGAGCTTTTGTCATCATATCTGCCCCATTATCTTTGGTATGTATTTTCTCAATCTTCAGCAGTTTACTTTCTAACACATCACGTATCCAGTGATACCTCACATCGATGTGTTTCGACCTTGAATGAAATGTCGAATTCTTGCTGAGATGTATTGCGCTTTGACTGTCGCAATAGAGAACATAGCTTTCCTGATTCTGGCCTAACTCTTGTAGGAACTTCTTCATCCACATGATCTCTTTGCAACCTTCAGTGATTGCAATAAATTATGCTTCTGTGGTGCTTAAAGCAATACACTTTTGTAGTCATGATTGCCATGAGATAGCTCCCCCTGCAAAAGTAATCAGATATCCCAATGTAGACTTTCTCGAATCCACATCTCCTGCCATATCTGCATCTGAATATCCAGTGAGCATTAGATTTCCATTGCCAAAGCATAAGCACCTTTTGGTAGTTCCTCTCAGATACCTTAGTATCCATTTTACAGCATTCCAATGCTCCTTTCCTGGATTTGATAGGAATCTACTCACAATTCCTACTGCATAAGCAATGTCTGGTCTTGTACAGACCATTGCATACATTAGACTACCAACAGCAGAAGAATAAGGCACCTTGCTCATTTCTTCTTTTTCTTCTTCATTCCCTGGACATTGCGTCTTACTCAGTTTGAGATGACCAGGTAATGGAACATGCACAGTTTTGGCATTATGCATGTTGAACCTTTCAAGGACTTTCTTGATGTAGTCTTCTTGTGACATCCACAGCATTCTTCTAGAACGATCTCTAGTGATCTTCATTCCAAGAATCTTCTTTACTGCACCCAGATCTTTCATAGCAAATGATTTGCTCAATGCCTTCTTGAGAGCAGTTATCTTTGTCTTATCTTTCCCAACAATCAGCATATCATCAACATACAACAATAGTATGATGGACTCACCATTCTCATAGTTCTTCACAAACACACAATGGTCTGCGGAGGTCTTCTTAAAATTGTGTTGGGTCATGAAAAGATCAAACTTCTTGTACCATTGTCTTGGAGCTTGCTTCAGGCCATAAAGGCTTTTCTTCAGACGACACACTAGGTGTTCTTTGCCTGGCTCTTCAAAACCTTCTGGTTGCTCCATATAAATTTCTTCCTCTAAGTCTCCATGTAAGAATGCTGTTTTGACATCAAGCTGTTCTATCTCCAAGTCTAGTTTTGCAGCTAGACCGAGAATTGCTCTGATTGATGTCATCTTCACCACTGGTGAGAAGATTTCTTCAAAATCTATGCCTTTCTTCTGGTTGCACCCCTTCACAACAATCCTTGCTTTGTATCTGGGGTTTGGGTTGTTCTCTTCAGTCTTGAGCTTGAACACCCATTTATTTTTCAATGCCTTTCGTCCATCTGGTAATCTCACCAGGTCATACGTCTGATTCTCTTTTAGGGACTGTATTTCTTCTTCCATGGCTTCCATCAATTTCTCCTTATCATTCGTCTCAATGGCTTCCATGAAACTTTGAGGTTCCCCTTCATCAGTGAGAGTGACATAATCATCTGAGAAATACCTTCTTGATGGTTGTCTGACTCTTGTTGATCTTCTCACTTGAGGTTCTTGTTCTATTTGATCAGTCTTCATCTGTTCTCCCTGCATTGCTTGACTATGTTCTGTCTGGTCAGGTTGTTCCGTCTAATCAGGTTGCTCCATCTGATGAGGTTGAATTGTCTGATCAGGTTGCTCATTCTTTTGAGGAATCTCTCCCCCTGAATTGTGTACCTCAATAGTCTTTGGCTTCTTAGATTGCTGAATATCTTGGATCGTCTGATCTTCATAGAATATCACATCTCTGCTTCTAACAATCTTCTTGTTTATAGGATCCCATAATTTGAAGCCAAGTTCATCTCTTAGTGAACCAAAGTATATGCATTCCTTCGTCTTTGCATCAAGCTTTGCTTTTTCATCTTTAGGAATATGGACAAACGCCCTACATCCAAAGACTCTCAAGTGATCATAAGAGGCTTTCTTTCCAGACCATACTTCTTCTGGAATATCTCCATTTAAAGGTCTTGAAGGAGACAAATTGATCAAATCAACTACAGTTTTTACTGCTTCACCCCAAAATGACTTGGGAAGTTTTGCATGAGAAAGTATGCTTCTAACTTTCTCTGCAATCGTTCTGTTCATTCTTTCAGCTAGTCCATTCATCTGAGGTGTTTTGGGAGGTACTTTCTCATGTCTTATCCCATGAGTCTTGCAATAATCCTCAAATGGACCTCTATACTCTCCGCCATTGTCAGTTCTCAAGCATTTAAGCTTTCTTCTAGATGCTCGTTCTACAGAGGCATGAAACTCCTTGAAAGCTTGAAGAACTTGATCTTTCGTCTGCAATAGATACACCCACACTTTTCTGGAGTGATCATCAATGAATGTAACAAAGTATTGGGCACCGCCAAGGTACCTTTCAGATGTTGAGCAAACATCTGAATGAACAAGATCCAGAATTTGCTTTCTTCTTTTTGCATCATCTGATCTTTTGAAAGATACTCTGTGTTGTTTGCCTGCTAGGCAATCTTCACAGGATTCAAGTGGCTGCCCCTTTATGTTTGAAAGATGATTTTTTGCTAAGATTTCCAAACCCTTCTCGCTCATATGGCCCAATCGTTTGTGCCACAATTCTTTGTTTGCGTCTTGAGCAACATTCATCTCCCCCTTGCATATCTTTCCCTGCATAATGTACAGAGCCTTCCTTTACGCCACGAGCAATAATCATGCTTCCTACTGAGTTTCCATCTACCTAGGCACCAAACTCGGTTTATCATTCCTGGTCATCTAACTTTCCTGCTGAGATAAGGTTCAAGCGCATCTCTGGAACATGTCTTACCTCCTTCAACACAAGCTTATTTCCATTTTCACTTATCAAAGTTACTTCACCAATGCCAACGATTTTACTCGTGACATGGTTACCCATCTTCACCGTACCAAAGTCTCCTTTTTGGTATGATGAGAAAAATTCTTCATGAGGTGTGACGTGGAAGGATGCTCCTGAGTCAATTATCCATATGCAATCATCGGATGCAATGTTTAGACAATTTTCTTCTCCGACAAGAAATATATTCTCATCATTCGAGGCTACTGCAGTAGTTGTTCCATCTTCCTTGTTCTTCTTTGGGTTAATCTGGTCAGGATGGACTGTTTTAGCCTGTTGATCTCTCTTCAAGAATCTGCACTCAGACTTTATGTGGCCTGGTTTACCACAATAATAACAACTTAGTCTAGTGCAAGATTTGGATCTGCCTTGTGATTTTCCACGACCTCCTTTTTCACGATTTTTACTCTTTCCTCTGTTGTCAACAATGTTGGCTTCGAACTGGTTGTTCAAGCCCCTTTCTCTCCGTCTTGACTCTTCATTCAGCAAGCTGTCTGTAACAGAATCCATGCTAAGCTTTCCGTCTGGAGCAGAATTGCTGAGAGTGACAACTAAAGTGTCCCAACTCTCAGGCAGAGAACTGAGGAGTAAAAGAGTTTGCAACTCATCATCTATCTTTATTTCTGTCTTTGCCAATTAATTCACAATACCTTTGAAAGTATTCAAATGTTCGATCATGTTCTGACCTCCCGAGTACTCCAACTTCACCAATCGTCTGACAAGGTGGGCTTTATTTTTGGGCGTCTTCTTTTGAATCAAGGATTCAAGTTTCATCCACAACTCATACGCGTTGGTATAAGTTGATACATGCTTGAACAAATTTCTGTCAATATATTTTCGGATCATAGCTACTGCTTTCCGATTCTGGAGCTCCCATTCTTTGTCGGTCTTCCCTTCCGGTTTATCTTTCTCGGTGATTGGCTCATGCAAATCTTTACAGTATAAGTGGTCTTCCATCATTGGCTTCCAATAGGAGTAGTTATCTGCAGTTAGCTTGAACATATCTCCATCATGAGTGATAGCTCCCTCCATATTGAGTTACACAGGACAATACAGTACACGTGAATAGTACCGTATGTGTGAATAGTATGTATATGTGAACAATAACTGTAGTATGTAAATAGTGTACCAAGTAAGTTCCCAGGAAAGAGAGGTGGGTCACTAATGGACACACTTAAATACCAAGTCTTTCCTAGACAGAACTTTCCTAGACAACACTTTCACACCACCACGCGTTATTTCCAGCAACAAGAATAATTCTTTTCTGATGTGGAAGATAAGACAATGCTGCAACCACAGAGCATACTAAGAATTTTTCTTATAAATCTAGCACCTAGTATCCGAGAGCTTTGATAGCTCTGATACCACTGTTGGGAAATGCCGCCATAATTTCCCTCCTCTGTGAACTCAAAAATAGGCACTATGCAGAAGCGTAAAATAAGCGTAGTAACAACACCAGAAATTTTAGCGTGGAAAACCTTCTCAATGTGAGCAAGGGAAAAAACCAAGGGACCCGTAGGCCACTTAAACCTCCACTATAAAATAATGGGAATACAAAATACAAGAATAATGTATCTCTTCAATTTGTGGATAACCCTCACAAATTAGCTCACTATTTTTCTCTCTCAGAAAATCTCTCTCTGAGGATCTCTCTCTATTTTTCTCTCACTCTCTTCCTCTTGAATGTGAGGATCTGATGCTTCTCTCAAATTGCAATCTTTCCTTCCTCTCATCGCTTCTATTTATAGAAGCAAAATGCACACTATGTGCATTGAATGAGGAGGCACCTTTCGGTGCTGTTGAATTTGGAGGAAGGTTGGTGGATGCAGCAATTGTTTTTCAACAATTGCTGCTTTTGACTTCTTTCGGCTGGACTCTTTTCAACAGTAAGCAATAAATAAAGGGAGGTCAAGCTGACGCCTAAGCAAGGATTAGTCCCACATCCAAAGGGGGTGGGGACACCTTGTAGTTCTTACAAAAAAAAAGGGCAGTCCAGTGCACGAGGATCCCACCATTGTGGAGTCTAGGGAGGGTCAAATGTACATAGTCTTACGACTCTTACCCCAGTGATTGAAAAGAAAACAAAGATAATGTAAAAATATATGCATGGGAAAGACTATGCAGAAAGCTTTAGATACTAGTTTCTCTTTAAGTAAGAAGAAATGCTGTCCTACCTGGATAACAATTGCAGCTTGTGTCTGCTTCCTGAATCTAAGGTCATTTCTAGCAACCATCCCTCTAATACCAGTTTGAATATATACAGCTGAGGCACAAATACTTTTGTAAGCATTTTTTGAAAGATACATACGGAAGTGTTTTTGGATTTTCAAAGAAGCAGCTTCCCTCCTCATGTAATCATACTGATGGCGTGCAAGTTGTCCTACATAAAATTCATAGGATATGAAAAAAGGAATCATTCAGAAATCTCTAATACTAGTCAAATGTTCATCTTTCACTGATTACATAGTATACAACTATAAACAGCACTAAAGAATTCACATAATTGATACCTCTAGCGACCTTTTGTAGTTCTATAGCAGACAACTGCAATAAAATGAAGTGTTTCTGACAAATAAATGTGCGAACTCTTCTCTGAATAATGCTTGCAGATCTTCCTAAGACCTCAGCACGACATGCATCTAGTTCTGCCATTTGACCTGCTCTCAGAAACACTTTTGTCTTTCCGATCTGCAATAGAAAAAGTTCAGCAAGAGTATTTTTCTTTCCTTTCACGTTAGAATCTGATATTCAGCACTCACACAACCACATGGATGCAATAGCAGTAAATTCTATTAGTAGCAAGCGGGAACATTTCTTGCTTCCTTTTAGGTGTCACTTAAACCAATGGCAAAGGAAACAACTCCAAACAACATTTTAAAACATACAAATTTTAATCCCAATTTATGTTTTGGTACAACATGTGTTAACAAAAAAAGGTAACATCATCTAGGATTCATGTAACCAGCTAGCCAAGTAAATGCTATGACTGAGATTAATAGAAATTACAGCTGGGATCAATTGGCACCTGATAATCTTTAAGGTTCACTTTATCTAGAAGCCTCTTGCAAGCAGTCATCTCATCAGGGCTGTAAACATATGATCAGCATTAATTGGCTTCAAATAGTCCACAATCACATTCTTCTAGATGACCAGAAAAAGGGGAAATAGAAAACAGAAAGGGATGAAAATACCATGCTTTCAGAACCTTAGGTTCCAAGATACAAAACCGCCGAACAAATTCATCAAAGTTCTTTCTAGTGGGATATCCAGCACAACTTATCCGAATTGCCTCCATTACTCCCTGGAAATGGTATCCATAAAGTCGTAAGTCACTTGACAAAAATACTCATGTCATACCAGAGAACATGGCCAAAATGACATTGAACTTACCCCACATCGAAGCTGCTGCAACACATTACTGTTCTCAAATATCCCCGGCTTAAGAAGATTATTTGGCTTTACACAACGAATGTAGTGTGGCTCAGTTGCACTCAGTGTTTCAATCAAAGCTTGCAGTTGTTGCTTCATAATATATGCATTCAGAATAAAACTGATAAATACAAAGCAGATAATTTGCAATTATATGCATGGCAAAAGAAACAGACCTTAAACTGAGTGGCTATTGAAGAGAACTTTGATGATTTCGAAGTTTCCTCAGGTAAAGGTGGGAACAACCCTGAAACAAAGGAGCACTCCGAAGCACTGAGTAGTGCTGCATGCTCTGGAACAACATAGTCTTTATTCTTATCAAGGAATAACTCAGTCTGATAAGTGACCTGCATTTAAAAATCATAATATATTAAGCCTTTTTTCCTTCATTATTGATGGTAAATAACTATGTAGACCAAAATGTACTTCACTTACATCACCAGCATAATGGCTAACAATGAAGTCAGTACGAGACAACTTTGGCTTGCTGAAGCGTTTATTGTCTTTAAAAGTTTGATATAGCTTTTCGGCAAGTGTTTCGTGTGTTGATCTTGGAAACATACTACAAAGAATAAGCAGGACAGTTTTACAATCTCAAAGTATATGCATATGCAGATGTCAATGTACACACACATACATACACGAATATTAAGAAAGAAAATAAATGCAAAATAACAAAGATTAGCCATTCAATATCCATAAGAATGACCACAAAAACAAGTAATGGAACCATTTAATCATTTAATACATACCAGGCCTCATCCAGAAGAGCAATAATGCCACCAGGTTTCTGAAGTTATGAACAGTATAAATTAGAAAGATAAAATACAAAGAAACAAGTAATAACTTATTTTCTCTGCACAAAATGAAAACTAAAGAAGAAAAAAATTATTGCAGTAGTATGATGACCTCCAGTAAGAAGTTAGTAACGTAAAGCTAAATTTATGGAGTTGGAGCTCAAACATATATGCAGTTATGTGTACTTGCTAGCAATCCAGACTCAGGCTTTTAGCAAATGATTCTAGTTATCATTCATAAGAAAGTCACCAACTCAAAAGTATGTGGAGCATCAATGCGCTTATTGAAGATCAAACTAATCCACATTTTCAAAACTTGCATAAATAAATTAACTACTGGCTGCATCAGTTTGACTCATGTTTAAAGATATCACGTCCTTTGAATCAACTATTAGAAAAAGATTCCATCTAAAGGAAATATATAGAAATTTATTCTATTAAGGAAGGAAATCTACATGCTAGAATACCTCTTTTATGCCACATTGCCACATTATTTTTAAATAGCTTGTTAGATCAAAATGATTACTGAACCAATGCGATTATTTCGTCAGAAAATCTAGGTAGTTGTAAGTTGTAACACTAACAGAATAATCACTATTCATAATAGGTTAACTAAATAGTCAGTCTATTGCGAAGAGTATTTATTTGAAGGGAAATTTGAAAAACAAAATGCATCAAATTAAACACCAAAGTGTAATATGGTGCATTTATTTTCACTAAATAATAATTATCCTAAATCAATGGTGAAACCATTGAAATGTAAATAAAAATACCTTTAAAGCAAGAATGAGATGGTAAGCTGATAGAACTTTCCTAGAGTGACAAAATGGACAGAGGGTAAATCACACACCTTCTCTATGAGATCAAGAACATCTTGATTATCAATGAACTCTATATAACTCCAATTAATTTCTTCCTTTGTATATTCCTCTTGCTCCATCTTGAAGACATGCTGCATAATGAAAAATTGATGTGTACCAGAAAAAGAGAAAAGGAAAAATGTGATTTAATTCAGTAGAAATAGTTTACCAGATAATGAATTCCAAGAAGATGGAGCAAATACAAAAGAATCAAACCTGGTTGAAATGTTGCTGCAATTTCTCATTTGTCAAATTGATACAAAATTGCTCAAAGCTGCATAGGACAGATTAAATATTACATAGAATGTTGGAAAATTAGGAATATAGGAACAGAATATAAATTAATCCAAAAACTACATTTTAGTTATTAATTACAAATCATAATATCACGAACATAATAATTCTGCATTAGCAGACAGCCGCAGTGACAGCAAAAGAAACTATTGTTTGTGGCTTGAATTTTGTGGAGCTGCATCATGCACCATACTTAATATTACTTATCCACACATTAGTAAGGCTTTAAGTGAATAAGAATTTTTTTACATGCCCATTTATTTGTCATCTTACAAGTGGCATAGCTTAAAAGCCGAACCACATTAAAATCTTGTGTCCATTATTTCTTTAGTATTTTTATTTTTTCCCCATCTATCCTGTGTGGGTCCATCGAGCAAAACAGAAACTAAGGCAGTAAAAGAAGAACAGATTCATTACCAAGAATATTATCCCGTATCAGAGTGTACTTTTACAATAGAGCATCAAAATAATGCACAGATGGCATCACAGACCATGGATAATCATCAACTAATGCAAAAAGCACCAAAATTCACAGATACAAAGCATGTAAGCTCCTTAGTTAAGCATTCCAATTCATCCATCATAATATTTTCATGAAATTCTCTGCAAGAAATTAACTTCCATAAATAACAGGCAAAAGGGTATTGGTTAAGCACCTGTTTGTCTTGAAACTCTCAAATCCATATATATCCAGAACCCCAATTAAGTTCTTTGAATTTGGATCTTGCCCAATAGAGTTGTTAATCTTGTCCACAATCCTGGATCAACACATGTTTGCATTAATTGAATTACTGAAACTCGTGAATATTAAAATTAGCTTTTATAATGATGTAGAAACTTATTTATAAGTTCATAAACTTCACAGAAGTTACCAGTCAAAAAGCCTTGAATAAACTATTTTAGCCAAGGCATCTCTACTAAGAGCTGCAGAATTTGGATCAAGCCATTTTGTTATGGCCTCACCACGAGTCACCATAACACGTTTGCAGAAAGAGTTTTCAAGGGACTTCTCATCACACCTAACATAAATAAATATAAGTACAGATGTTATAGATTTGAGTTCTAATCTTGCAGTCATACAACATATAGAAAACAAATTCACTTACATCAAAAGTTCAGCTGCAGTTTTTAGGTGGAAACGCGATTGATCATCCTTGGGTTCAGAGGAATCCATCCCATCATCCACCCCCTTAACAAACTCAATGTTTCCTAAATGAAGTATTGCAGCTACTATTCGAAATATAGCATCCTGAGAAGAGGGATGACTAATTCCTGTAAGGAAAACAATAAGAAAAAAATCTCCAATAGAGAATTTACTGAATGAGTACCTGCTCATCAGAACTGATCCCAACCACATCCATAGCTCTCCTAGTTGCAAGATACTCCTTAGAATCATCCACCCCGTCCAGCTCATAGCAATTTGATTGATTTAGGTAACGAAAAGTTCTTGGATTTCCCAATTTGAACCTATTAACATCCTAGAAACATGGAAAAAAATAAACTTAATAAATTCACATAAAAGGTAAGTTAAAGAAGACCCAAACAACAAACTAAATTCAAAGCCTAACTTTTGAAGCACAACTACACCTAGAGAATGTTCATCAGCATTTGTAACTAAACCATGAATCAGGAAGAATTTAAGTGGGCAATTTTACAACTAAATTCACAATGAATGAGGGCATCCATATTATTAAACATATATTACATATATCATGGAAACAGACCTTAATTTATGTAGGCATAAATTTCTTATCCAAAAAGGAAGAATTATCTACCTCTTTTGGTGCTGCACAAAGCATATAAAAGCAATGATAATTTCTCTCAGGATCAGAAACTTGACAGACACGGGATCGTTCCAGCAAATAAGTTCTGATAGCAGCTCCTGAAATTCTCCCCTTTTGATCAAACTGAATCTCCACAAACTTACCAAAACGACTGAAATTATACTATGTAAGCTTAGGACAGACTTTAAACCAATTAAGAGAAAGAAAAGTGTGGTGGAAATTGCAAAGATAGGGATAAGAGGACCTTGCTCGACAGTAAAGTTAATACCTTGAATTATTGTTTCTAACAGTCTTCGCATTGCCAAATGCTTCTAAAACAGGATTGGACTGCAGAAGTGTGAATAAAGATCAAGATGAGCATTTTAAATATGAATTTCACAAGAACAATTTTTGAGCCTTCACACCCCCCTCCCCCTATCCCATTGAATGGGTTGAAAACAATATGTAGTTTTTTATACCTCCAGAACTTGTTGCTCCACAGACCGTCCCTCAGTTGCTGCTCTCCCTCCCATAAAGGCAAGATAATGCATAAGCATCTTTGTACTCTCTGTTTTACCAGCTCCACTTTCTCCACTAACCAAAATGGATTGACTTGCTTCTTCATTTATCATCTTCCTGCAGATACATTTCTTTTTTGGTGAATGCAGACACATTTTTTACTTATTCTTGTCTCATTTGCAATGAATTTTGGAAACTAACCACCAAAGTTGTAGGTGATGCAAAATCCAAAAGGAAAACTAATCTATTAAATGATGTCAAAATTGCAGATGGATTATAGACACTAATGCTTAAACATTTATGCTAGAAAAAAAAAAGGATGATTGTTCTTCCAGTGATTTAGACTGGATTGCGAATTGTTGGTCTTATGGGAGGCCAACAATCACCTTATGGACTTGTTGCACATATGGGTAGAGATGGTAAACGGGTCAACCTGCCCCTCCACGGGTTGGCCTTAAACGGGACGGGGCCGGTTGACACGTTTTTGATCGGTGGGTTGAAAATGTCAATCCATCCCGTTTTATGCCGAGTTGGGAGTTAGCGGGTCAATTTGCTTAAAAATTGAAAAAAAATAAAAAAATCATAAATTATTATCATTTCACTCATTTAATAAAAATTAAATACAAAATAAATATAAATAAGTCTATTCCATAAGCATTAAATAAGTACTTAGTCCCCAAAACAAAAGCATATAAGTCTATTTCATAAGAGTTTAATTTTGATCCACTGTCAGTGTAAATTTTCTTTATACTGTCATCCAATCATGTGTTGCCAAATCATTAAAAGAGTTTGACTATCCCAGCAATCACTTAAAAATTCTAACTCTTTTAATGATGTGTCAGTACATGATTGGATGACAGTATAAATAAACTTTACACTGACAGTGGATTGAAATTAAATTCATTTCATAAACAAACATTCAAACAAGTCTAATCCATAAGCAATTTCATAAATTAAAGAAAAAGGAAAAAAAAAAGGACCCGACGGGTCAACCCACCCCTACTGCCATAACCCGCAGGTTATACGAGGCGGGTTATATAACCCGACATCAAAAAATGGGTTGAAAGAGGTAACCCACCATTTTTTTTCGACGGATTAATAGGTTGACCAGTTGGGTCGAACCCATTTTACCATCTCTATATATGGGCGTGCATTGTTACTGGACAGTCTATCCTGCTGGTGTGCCACATGTGCACTGTGATGCCCTGCAGGCCCACTCACAGCACAAATAGGTGCGGGTCGTGAGGCTATGTGTTGCTACAATAAGAAATAAAGTTGCGTCATGGCTAACAACTATAACTTTTAACTTAGTGGTAAGCGCTTAATCTAACAAGAATGTACAAAAAAATATGCAATGTATTCTTCTAAAAAGTCAATGAGGATAAAGTTTGAGATTAACATTATTATATCATGTAGTGTAGTGCTTAAATTGCCAAAGTTGATATTTCAACTTTATTTCTTTTCTTATGAATAATAAAACTATCTGAACCTTCAATCAATCATCTTAAATCCAAGGATACCTACCTATATGCAGAATCTGCAATTGCAAAAGGATGTGGGCTCAGCTCACCGAAAGCCGCACCTTTATACTGGGCCATTGTATCATTGGCATACAAATGAGGTAACCTTCGAAAAGGGTTCACGGCTATCAATATATTTCCTGTGTATGTCTGGAACACACCACACCATCAGTAAAAGTTAAGCTTCATTAACACTGTGACATGACAGCAAAATAAAACACTTTCCAAGATAAATAGAGGTCAATGCAGAAAACAGCCGTGCTTACATATATTTCATTTATGTCATATCGAATTTGCAAATTTTGAAGTACCCCGGGTTCATGCAGATATGCCAGCCTTGTCATGTCATCCACACCGTTAGGAGGGAACTCAGGATCTTTGGTATAGATATTAGATGATTTGCTCACAACCTGCAATATATAGATAGATTGCATAGTTGAGTCTTTCAAAATTGAGAGTAGTTGAGAAATTTAATTAATTATTGTACAATATGCTTGTTGTGAAAATTAATTATTATAATTAGTATATTATATATATATTGTTTCTCATAACTCTGAATTTAATTTAATTATTCTAATTTAATGGTATATTATTATTAAGTTACATCTATAGTTCTTCAAATAAAGTTTCAAGAAATTCTAAACACAGAGTAATCCATTTAATTTAAATTTGCTGTCTTTCCATTCCTCTATTCCTCTATTATTATACCTTGTTCTATTTCTTCCTACCTACCTACTTCTTCTTGATGATGCTTTAGCAGGTGGTCAATGTGAGGGTAAGGATCTTGGTGATGAGATAATGCTAATGCCACTTCATTCCTAATAGTAGATTTTTATAGTTTATCCATTTTTCTAGAGAAAGGAGTTCAAATAACTTATGAAGAAATTCTGCAAACAACAAGCTATGCCCTTTCATAATCAAACTATCATTACAACATTAAGAAAAGAAATTGACAACTATAAAACTTGAATCTCTTTTAGTTTTCTTAACTCTTTATGTCTCTTTTCTTTAGTGGATAATAGGATTTAGACCTTAAACTCCTCTAGACTGTATAGAGCTCAGCTATCCTAAAGCTTGACAGGTCTCCCCATCTGTTTTTCACTCGAAAACATATTTCCAACTCTCACTCAATTTCTAAACAAAGATAACTTTCTTCTTGCTAGTCTCCTTAAAAAATTCAAAGCCCCACTAAGGTGAAATATTTCATTTAGACTGCAAAGCTTAATAAGATTACAAATGATTTGTTGCAAGTTTTGAATACCATAAAATAATTTCTCTTCTTATGTTTGTGCTATGTGTATTCTTACTATGACACTAATATTTTATTTATACATTGTCCTAATGCTAGATATTTTTTGGCGTATACTCTATAATTTTGGTGAATATTGAAGTTACCATAGAGTTTGCAGCATTTTCTCATATGTCATTGTAGAGGTTTTGGGAAATATAAAGAAAGGCCCTATGACCTTAATACCAGCATCTTTAATTAGTTAACTCAGGAATTTGAAGAACAGAGAGATTTATTCCATCCTAATGTAAGTTCTTTGCCTACAGCTACAACTAGCAATCTTCAAGCTCTAACAAATATTAGAAATAGAGTATCTCTCAATGTGTACAATCAGATATTAAGACCTTCAAACACAAACTAAAGTGTTTCATAATTTAGTTTTTTTCTGAATCAATTAAGATTGATTATTTAGAAAAATCAAATACATGAGTAGTATATAAGAGGACACAAGCAGAAACAAGTTATATAAAAGGCCTAATTAATCTAAGAAATAAGTAGAATAATGAAGGTCAGATGATGCAGTTACATTGTCTAGATAACGCCTCAAATTGAGGATTGGCAGAGACATCTTCCCTTCTTCAATTGGGTTTCATTTACTCCTTTCCAAAATAATCCACATGACTTTTTCTGTGTCTTCTGAGAGATAAAGTTTTCTCTGTAACTTAACACGTAATACTTGATAATTAATTAAGAGGTTTTTGGGTAGGAAGGTCCAGATTTTTGGTGCAAAACAATCCCATGTGAGATCCACATATTGCACAATCAGGTTCAGTGCCTATGATAGGCACTACCTACCCAAAAATGTCTCAAAAGGGACAAAGTATTGCAGAGATGCACTATATATGAAGGATATTTGGTTGAAACATAATGCAACCAATTTCATGCAAGAAATTGAGGCCTTTCCACCTGATTTACATAGGACTGCATTTCGTACTACAATGGTGGTTCAGAGACATAGTCTTCCTTTCCCTGCTGGTTATCCAAACAGATTTGAAGGCCTTACTGCATTGATATTTTATACTTTTGTTTACTTCTATTCTTTGTTTCTACATTCTTTTGTTGCACAAAAATATATTATCCTATACTCCAGCACTTTCTTCTATCCCTAGTATTGATGAAACTTATTCTTCTATTAGAAAATAAAAGAACATAACCAGTAATTCTTCAAAAGTCAGTTAAAGCAATCATTCATGAATAATCTCTAAAAGCGCTGGTATAACTTAGAATCACTCATTCCGTATGAACATTAAACATACAAGATACAACTATACAAAGATCGACAAAAAGAAAAGGAATCAACCATACCAAAGGAAGAAAATCTTGTGTGCCATTTGTGTATACTTGAAAAAATATATATATATTTTAATTTCTGAAGCATGGATTTAAAAAAGATTCCAGAAGACTCACCCTCGTCCCTGATTCACAGCTAACCGTGATCTCTTCACCATCAGATTCCAGGATTTCACCATCTATCCAAGCTAGATCAGGGTCCTCAATCCAAACATGAGATCCAACTAGAAAATTCATTTGAGCAGCCTGTGCATTCAAAAAAAATAATCAGTGCCTCTATCATCAGAGTAGAACCTTGTTTGAAGTTATATTGGCATCATAATTAGAATCAGTTGCATACATGCAAACTAGCTGGTGAAACTTTGCACCCACATTACAAGCAAAGGTCAATCATAAAAGAAAACAATACTATAATTACAAAATAATATAGTAAATGTCACTTAGGTAAGCCCCTTTAAACTTTTTCAAAACATTGTCATCCATAACAAGAATAAGAAGCGGTGCACTTCTGCATATATAGTGTCAGCTCAAAATGTGCAAACATACATGGCCAAAAAAGAAAATGGGCAAACATAAGTTTAATGCTATTTCAGATTATATGTACTTCATCTTTTTTTCTAATTATTATAAAAGAAACCTATGGTGCATCCATGTCTACTTCAATTATGTTGGGAAATTAGCAGCAACTTCAGAGAAACTAGAATGGAATACAATCTAGCCAGAATGATTAAGATTTGTGCAGTCCCAGATTAAATTATGCAACATTAAAATAAAGTAATTGCCCTCCAAATATTTTCAACCACCATCATATTCAAGGATTAAAACTAATTGGGCAAAAGCTTTCTAAGAGTTGGAGACACTAAAGAGAAGTGAATAGGAACTGTTTTATTAAATTTTTTAACAAAAGGTGAAGGCCCATCTTGTCTTGATAAAAGGCTTAAAAAGAAAGATACAGATAATACTATGGAAGATTGGAGACTGTAGATAATTACCATTGTTAATGAAATATTATGCACCCAACTGGATCCGAGGATGAGCTGCTCAAACCTGAGATTCCATCACCAGAAACTACCAACCAATGTGGAGCAAATAACTTGGAAAATGGCCAATGGGTGCAATGAGTAATTATCTTGCTGAGTTCTCTATCTCTAACTTAAGGAATTAACTTGCTATTCTAATGTAATGTTGGTCTTTCTTGTTATCAAGAATGGAAGATGTGAAATGGGAGTCACCCCGGGAAATTGTCGTTGCAGAAGAGGCTTCACAATCACGAGAAGAAGATCGAACCTAGCTATCAAACCCCTCCTCTGCAACTATCTCCCCTTTATTTTCTCGCTTTTTCCCTCACTTTCTTTCTAGCTATGTTTCTAAACCAATTGCCTTGTCTCGATCTCAGGCTCGCTCTGGTTCTTTTTCTCCCTCTTCTTTCCCTGTGTGTGTTCCCCAACAACGTAAACGCTTAACATGCATGATATATCAAAGATGATGAGATGAAACTATCTTATGTAACTGGTACACCATGAAATCCAGCATGACATGGTGTCCAATTCCACTCACAAGATCCCATATATATATGTACTTCCAACTGAAGAAAAAAATCTCTGAATTCCTCGTTGTTTCTTCACACCTTGGATTCATTGTTTTTACGTGAATCTCACACAACCATGTACCAGAGGCCCTTCGCCATCTGCAGATGGATCACAAATACGTACAACCATAGGAAGTAAAAGAATTCGTTGAATCCAGAAACTTCAACCTTTGTACGTATCCAAAGTCAAATACCAAGTATTTTTGGCAAATTCTTGAAACATGCATGCAGAGGAATCAGAGTTTCATGTGTAATCTCATAAAGTGAAACTGCAAAAGGCATCTACGTCAATATTTCTTTTGCATAGCAGCATCCATTAATTGATCCTCTGAAAAATCCAAACAAAAAGGTAGAAAACTAATTGTTGGGACAAAATCTACACCTTTCTTGAATCAAAGCCCAAGAACTAGTTGGCCAAGTTTACGGTGCAACTACTAATTTGGTGCACCGGTATAATCACCTGCAGTGTGGTAATTTTTTAACCATTGAATTGAATCTGAATGTGATATCAGAATTCAACGGTTTAGAAAATGTCACTTAGTAGTTGTATTGGTGCAATGGTGGCACGTTAAACTTTGCCTTGACAGATATGAATCATAACTATGTTACCCGTCCGTAAGAAAAGACCGGAGATTCAAGAAAATTTTTCTGACGTGGTTAAATCTAAACTGATATCTATTTTTATACTAATCTATACTAATCTTAATTGATCTAAAAAATGCGAAGTTATGGTTTATTATTTTTTGGTGATGTCAAACATTTATATAGACATAGAAAGGTACATACATGCATGGATTTATCTAAACACTGAAAATGAAAAAGCCAGAGGAAGGGAATAATTATAAAGAGAGTTTTTCATATGTAATGTCATATTCATATCTGATTTATTTGATTAAAAGTTTTTTACATTTTCATAATTTTATCTAATCATGTGTTGACGTATCATTACAAAAATTTGACTATAATAATAACTACTTAAGAAGACAAATTCATTTAATGATTTCACAATATATTATTAATTGAATGACAGTATAATTACTTTTACACTAACAATGAATCAAATTTAAACTCTCTATAAATAGTTATCATAAACTTTTGAAGCCTTAAACTATGAGTAATTTTACAATAAGTCATTCAGTTTGTTTTTCTAACAATTTTCCATTAAAACACTTCGTCATTACTTGATTTGTTCAGGTAAATTTCATAATTCTCATCCAATAAAATTTTAATATAATATAATATTTTTATTTTGAATGTGAATATAAAAGAAAAATTCTCAATTATTATTAATTTTTTAATTTATACTTAATGACAAGTATTTATTTATTACAAAAGTAGTATATGCAAAGCATATGACTGAGGATTCGATTGCAAAATCAATTGATCTTAGCAGAAATTTTGTACCTTTAACTTATTTTTTATTGGCGAAAGTTTATGTAAGGTAAAGACTCATTCTCAGTTTAAGGCCAAGGCAAATCATCAACCTTAATAAAGATTTATGATGGGATTACAGATTGTCTACTAATAAACATACCTTAGATTAATTTAAACCTAAGTCATGACCAAATGAGCAGAAAGTTTAACCATATGAGCCAATACCCATCGACTTGTACCTTTTAACTTAAGGCTATTGAATGGTGAAAAATATATTATATTGTTAAAAAAATTGTTAGACAAATTTAGATGAAATGATATATTATAACCATTCTTCAAGCCCATTGAATCTTAATTTGTTTCAATCTTTGTAACTGAACAGTACTTCAAAATTGAATTACTTTTTGCCAGCAAAAACAAGATTAATTAATATTCTTTAAAGTGAGATAAACAATCCTTTTAAAATGATTTAAGTTTATTTCAAAATTAAATAAACTTTGTACTTAAATTATTCATTTATATTAAAAAAAATACCAAATTGAATTGGTACGAGTAAAAGGAGTTTAGACACTATTAACCTTCTGCCTTCCGAGTGAGAATATCATATATTTTAATTTCCGCCTGCAGTGGACAGAATTTATGCCACTTGTCATTTTTTTTGTTCTGTACTAATTCCTCACGTTAAAAGCCTCAGATCGCAAGGTTTCCAAATTTTCTTTGTTCCGTCAAATAATGCCAAGTGAACGGAGAGCCACCGATGGCACAATCTCAGATTACAATTGCATAATACAAAAAAAATGTATAAAATAAAGTCAACCCATCATAGCAACTATTGTGAGATTAATAATAAAAGCAAAAGATAAGCATCTTGGTAAAGAGAGAAAAGTGAGTCTTTGAGTTTTCTAATAATCATGAAACTTAAAAAATTAATTAATAATATGACAATTAAAATGAGGTACATGACAGAAATTGAAATGAATAAATGTATATATGCTACATTAAATTAGTCTTTTATTTATAAATATATTAAATTGATCATTTATAAAATATATGTAACATTAAATTAATCTTTTAATATTATATTTTTGTCATTAAATTAATATTTAAAATGACATTAAATTAATCTTTAAAAAAAATTTATGATATTAATTATTATTAAAAAAATAATTTAATATTACTAATAAATAAATAATTATATAATGTCGCGTATATTTTTTAATAATCACAAGTATTTACTGAAAATGAAATAGAGTTGATGGGACTTTTATTCATGAGGTGATGGCCTATTGGGCTTTAATGAAAAAATGAATCTATCGTCGTTGACTATATTTCCACTTTCCCTTGTCTCCGTTCTTGTTTATTCTATGCTCAGAGGGAAAGTCTAATTTGCTTAAAAAATCAAAAAGAAAATTGCATGACCAAAAAAATTGCTCCCAGAAGCCTTCTCGTGTCTCACCTGTTATTTGCACAGACTTTTTTGAGTGTTCTACAGTTGTATGAACATGACAGTGGACAGCAAATAAATTTGATAAAGTAAGTTTGTTTGTATTTTTTTTAAAGTAGAAACACCCCTTAGTGATTTAGAGCTTCAATAGCAAGAGTGTTGGGAATTTGGAATATTGGTGCTCAAGATTAGCATTTGGGCCTCTCTCCAAGATGAATACTTTCCAATCAGTGAAAGCCAAGATGCAGCAACGCTTAGCTAGATCAAAAGAAATTTTTTTGTCCACCCTAGGAAAGGAAGTGTTGCTTAAATTTGTTGTTATTGATAGGAGTGTTTAGTAGTCTAGGTCGATTCACGAATGTTAGGTTGGTTTGGTTCTGCGAATTGGTTGAAGATGAAATTATTAGACCCATCGAGTTTGAGTTGGGCCATGGGTTTTTACATTCTCAATTCAACCTAATCTAATTCATGTACTCACATTTTTTTGTCATTAATGAAATTATGTCGTTTTGGGATCGGATATTGTCATTTAACTTGAGTTTATTCAAGAAAAAGACATTTTTATCTAGAAAAGGGATATTGACTGAAAAACATTGATAGGTCTTAAATTGAAAGTGCTCTGACTCCGACAACTAGTATTTAACCTCACAAAAAAAAACAAAATCAAGGATCATCATTTTGAATAGTTAGTGAATTATAATTTATTGGATTATAGTCATTGCCTTATTGGTTAGGACGTGTTTAGATTGAGACTTTGATTTATGTAATGAATGCTTTATTTGGTTACAGGCTAGGACATGTGTTTGGAGTCCATCATGTTATGTCTAAAAAAACTCTAAACTCAACCAATGAATATCCTTAGTTATTGACTTGTCATTGCATATTATGGCATGCTTTAAGCTACCTTATACTCCGTGCTTCTCTCCATGATTTATTACACAAAATTTGGTGGGAAACGTTGGGTAATATGAGAAAGATCCATTGGAGGCAATAGTCACAACTTTGAATTCGTAAACATCAATTGAGGTTTCATGATTTGAAAGCCATTTGTCAGTCCAACAGTTAAGCCAATTCCTTGCCAAACCAATGCTTGCTCATTACCAAGCAGCCACCGAGTCCTCAAATATATCAAAGGTTTTCCAGATGAAGGCCTTTTCTTCCCATCCCAATCAGATTTTCAGCTCAAGGGTTTCAGTGATCCTGCTTGAGCAGGATGTCCAGGTACCCGCAGATCAATCACAAGATATTGTGTTTTCCTTAGCCATTCACTCATATCTTGGAAGTTCAAGAAACAAACAATTGTCTCTCGTTTTTCTTCAGAAGCAAAATATTGAGCTCTTGTAGCTGCCACATGTGAGCTTCAATGGCTGACTTATATTCTTCATGATCTCCACCTACCATTCAAGTCACTAGCCCTCCTCTACTGTGACAATCAGTCAGCTCTCCATATTGCTGCAAATCCCATCTTTCATGAGCGCACCAAGCATATCGAGCTTGATTGCCACATAGTTTGAGAGAAAACACAATCTCCCTCCTTCCCATCTTCTCTGCTCACCAGTTAGCTAACATCTGCACCAAACCCCTTGCTCTCACTCCATTTCGCAACATTCATTCCAAGTTGGAACTGGTTGATATCTACTCTCCAACTTGCGGGGGTATAATCAGCAGTAGATTCTAACATCAATCATTAATCATGAATGATCAAATAATTTATTTAGCTAATTTTCCATTTCTGATGTAAGATAGTTAGGTAGTTGTGAATCTGTTAGTTTGTTAAACTTGTTGTATTATGTGTTATAATATTTCAAAAGTTCAAAGTCCCACATTGCTTAGACTTCAAATTTTTAAAGGGTTTATAAAGTAACTTGTGATATGGGCTTGTAAAATGAACTGGTGAGATGAATGGGCTCGCGCGCCCAAGTTTGGGCTCAGGTAGTGCAAATCATCTGATTTGCCCCCCCCCACGCGCGCATGATAATGAGGCCTCACGGTTTTTTGCTTTGTTTTTATTTAAATTTTAAATTTGATTTTTAAATGGCCCTATCCGGAAACAGCTTTATTTTTAACAGTATGTTTTGACTTGGTCTAAGGAACCCTATCTGGCAATCCGAAATTTGCTCCACCAGTTACCAACTGCAGATAGTGGTTTCCACTTATCTCTCTGTCAGTTACCTGAGTTTTTGGTTTTTAAATTTCGAATTCCTTCACTGAGTTTTATTTATTATCTTTATCAGCTCATCAACTTCTATCTTCTCCTTCTTCTATCCTCTCGCCGAAGTTAGCACAAAAATTTCTCTCATTGCTCGATACCTCGGTCTACAACCGACGAGCCTGTTATATCCTGGGGTTTTACCACCACGCCGCGAATAAATCCTTGAGGGCGGTGTGTTCCCACACGCCTCGTGCATTCATAAATCCTATCTACGCGAATTGTCATCTACCTATCCCAACAATCTCAAGGATTTAACATGGTGACAACGACGCCGCACTGAGCACGCGCCGCTCCCAACAATGGTGGCGTTGCCGGGCCGACCGCAACCTCGCAATCGCACTGCCCAACCGCAGCCACTTTCGCAAAACCTTTTTCCTGGGATATCTCAAAGATCGAAGCTTTTGGTGGTCGATTCGAAGGTGGCAAGAACGTCTCAGACACCGTCCCTTGACATGCACGAGTCGCATCGCACTCACCGATCCAAGGCCACCCTCCACGGCCAATCCCAAACGATTCAAGACTGGACATATGCTAATAAGGTATGTCGTCACACTATTATTAGTACTCTTTCTAACGAGTTGTTCGATGTGTATTGTTCTTATAAGGATGCCAAAGACATGGGACTCCATGATCTTAAAGTACCACTGAAGATGTAGAAGCAGAAATTTGTCATCGGCAACTACTACCGCTGGGAAATGACTGAAAACAAAGACATCAAGGTTCAGATCAATGAGTACCATAAGCTATTAGAAGATCTCAAAGCCGAAAATATCACTCTCCCGGATGAGTTTGTTGCTGGCCTCCTTATTGAAAAGCTTCCTGATTCATGGAAGGACTACAAACAACAACTGAAGCACAAGCACAAGCAAATGTCACCCTCTGATCTGATCACTCACATCATCATTGAAGACACCAACCGAAAAGAGTGTCAAGCTGCAAGGGCAAAGGCTTTGGCTTCCCGGGCAAATCTTATACAAAACAAATCTCAGAAAAAAAAGGTACGATTCTAAACCTGATCACAATAACAATAAAGTTAATGATATCCCGCGTGCTTCTAATCCCACTTTCAAGAGAAAAGGTACTTGTTTTGTTTGTGGAAAGCCAGGACATTATGCACCTCAATGCAGGCATAGAAAGAGGAACGACAATCCTCCTAAACCAAAGGCAAATTTGGCGATGGAGATGATATCATTGTCAAGGTCGTTTCTCAAATTAATATGGTGACCAATGTGAACAAATGGGTGGTAGACTACGGTGCTACTAGGCATATTTGTGCAAACAAAAATGCTTTTACCTCCTACACTTCTCATGGGGGATGGAGAAGAACTGGTATATCTTGGAGATTCTCGAACTGCTGAAGTTTTGGGAAAGGGAAAAGTTCTTCTAAAGCTCACATCTGGCAAGACACTGGCTTTGAATGATGTACTTCATGTGCCTAATATTAGGGCTAATTTGATTTCTGTATCTCTTTTGGGAAAAGTTGGGGTTAAAGTGTCATTCGAATCTGACAAGATTGTAATGACAAAAAATAATGTATTTGTGGGAAAGGGTTATTGTGATCAGGGACTTTTTGTAATGAACATTGATGAAATTATTAATAAGAATGCATCATCTTCTGCTTACTTGATTGATTCCATTAATATGTGGCATGCTAGATTAGGACATGCAAATATTTCTTATATTAAGAAAATGCGATATCTTGGTTTAATTTCTGCGACTAGTGATGCATGCTTAAATAAATGTGATATTTGTATTGAATCTAAGATAACTAAAAAATCTTGTCCTTTAGTACATCAACGTGAATCTGAATTACTTAGTTTAATTCATACCGATTTAGGAGATTTAAAAATACCATGACTAGAGGCGGTAAAAATATTATGTAACTTTTATAGATGATTTTTCTAGGTTCACTAAGGTTTATTTAATTAGAAATAAAGATGAAGCTTTTGATATGTTCCTTTCATATAAAGCGGAAGTAGAAAATCAATTAAATAAGAAAATTAAAAGAGTTAGATCCGATAGGGGTGGTGAATATATTTTATTTAATGATTTTTGTGAAAAAGAAGGCATAATACATGAAGTAACTCCTCCTTATTCACCTGAATCTAATGGAGTAGCTGAAAGGAAAAATAGAACTTTAAAAGAAATGATGAATGCTATGTTAGTTAGTTCTTTCGCACCTGATAACCTTTGGGGTGAAGCCATTTTATCTGCTTGTTTTTTGCAAAATAGAATACCTCATAAGAAAACTGGTAAAACACCATATGAGTTATGGAAAGGTTACGTGCCTAATTTGAAATATTTAAAAGTGTGGGGGTGCCTAGCTAAGGTAATGGTTCCTGAACCTAAGAAAATAAAAATAGGCTCTAAAACTTCTGACTGTATGTTTATTGGATATGCTGAACATAGTGCTGCCTATAGGTTTCTTGTTTTGAGAAGTAGTGTAATTGATCGTAACACTATTGTAGAGACTAAAAATGCTGAATTTTTAGAACATATATTTCCTTTGAAATCTGGAATTAATTCTTTAGAAAATAATTCTCTAGGAAATAATTCTTTAGAAAACAATAATGAAAACTCATATGAGGATTTGAGAAGAAGTAAAAGACAAAGGAAAGAGACATCTTTTGGAAATGATTTTTACACTTATCTTATAGAAAATGATCCTTTGACTTTTACTGAAGCTTTTTCATCTTCTGATGCTCCATTTTGGAAAGAAGCTATTAAAGCCGAAATTGATTCTATTTCAAAATGCAACACTTGGATTTTAGTTGATTTACCTCCTGGAACAAAACCTATTGGTTGCAAATGGATTTTTAAAAGAAAATATAAACCTCGATGGTTCAATTGAAAAATATAAAGCTAGATTAGTAGCAAAAGGTTTTACTCAAAACAAAATATTGATTATTTTGATACTTTTGCTCCTCGTGACGAGAATTTCTTCAATTCGAGTTTTAATAGCCTTAGCTTCAATTTACAAACTTGTTATTCACCAAATGGATGTGAAAACTGCTTTTAAATGGTGATTTGGAAGAAGAAATTTATATGACACAACCTCGAAGGGTGTGTAACTCCGGTCAAGAAAATAAAGTGTGCAAACTTCTCAAATCCTTATATGGTTTAAAGCAAGCACCAAAACAATGGCATGAGAAATTTAATCAAACTTTGATTAATGATGGTTTTTCACCTATTGAAGTTGATAAATGTGTGTATACCAAATTATTAAATGGTGAATGTGTTATTATATGCTTATATGTAGATGACATGCTTATTTTTGGTACTTGTTATGATGTAGTGATTAGAACAAAATCTTTTCTTGCATCTAAATTTGATATGAAAGACATGGGTGAAGCAAGTGTAATATTAGGAGTTAAAATCATAAGGAAGGGTGATAGTATAATGTCACACAAGAACATTATGTAGAGAAACTTCTTAGGAAGTTTGGTCACTTTGACTCAAAGCCAATGAGTACCCCTTATGATGCTAACTCTCAATTAAAGAAAAATAGGGTGATCTGTTGCTCAAACTGAATATGCTCAAATTATTGGGAGTTTGTTACATTTAATGAATTTTCTCGACTGACATAGCATATGGGGCAGATTAAGTAGATATACACATAGTCCCAATCGTGATCATTGGGCTGCACTTGTTAGACTCATGAAATATTTGAGAGGTACCATGGATTATGGTATAGTGTATAGTGGATTCCCGTCGTATTAGAAGGATACGTTGATGCTAACTGGATCTCGATTCGGATGAGATAAAATCCACTAGTGGTTATGTATTTACACTTGGTGGTGGTGGTTGCTTGGAGATCATCAAAACAAACAATAATTGCTAGATCCACTATGGAGTCGAGTTTATAGCTCCTGCAGGTTGGCCGTAATGAGGCCGAGTGGTTAAGACACTTCTTAGCGAATATTCCTTTAAGAATAAAACCAACACCATCGTTGTCAATGCATTGTGATTGCCAAGGCAATAGCCATTGCAAAGAATAAGACTTTCAATGGTAAAAATCGACATATACAATTGAGACATAATGTAGTAAAGCACGCTAAAAGATGGAACAATATCCATTGATTATGTGAAGTCGTAGTGAATTTGGCCGATCCTCTGACAAAGCCTCTTGGAAGGAAATTAATATATGAAACATCGAGGGGAATGGGACTTAAGCCAATTTGAAATTAACAATGATGGTAACCCAACCTTTGTGATTGGAGATCCCATGAAGAAGGTTCATATGGGTAAAAACAAGTCACTTGTTAGTTCTGCTAGCACTAATATCTTTTTGTCCCTTCCTATGGTGTGAGTAGTGCTGGAACTGCATTATTGAGAGGATAAGCTTAAAAGCTTTTAATGATTTCATATCCCTTATGGGTGGTGTAGGATTTGCAGCATACACTTGATGAAATCACCTATATGAGTGTCAAGTGGGGCCGCTTGTATGAGATTGAGGCATAATCTCTAGAGCACTCATGAATTACCAGGCGCGCGCATAGCCTACTAGCGCAACACAGCGTACATCGCGAGAATAGTTTGGGTGTAGTGTGATGATGGGGCACTTCTCTAATGCATAATACGACAAGTGTTTCTCGGTTCGAGAAGTTTACTTCACCAACTCACCGTATATTATTATGTCTCGTTAGTCTAGGTCCTGGTTCATAGTCCAAAAGACACCAGCTTGACGATTTACACCCATGGTGTTAACCCAGAAAATTATATATATATATTTTCTTATATAAAATTGTTTTATTTTTCTTTTAACTTTTGAAATATGTGGGGGATTGTTGTATTATGTGTTATAATATTTCAAAAGTTCAAAGTCCCACATTGCTTAGACTTCAAATTTTTAAAGGGTTTATAAAGTAACTTGTGATATGGGCTTGTAAAATTTAACGGTGAGATGAATGGGCTCGCAACAAGTTTGGGATCAGGTAGTGCAAATCATCTGATTTGCCCCCCCACGCGCATGATAATGAGGCCTCACGGTTTTTTGCTTTGTTTTTATTTAAATTTTAAATTTGATTTTTAAATGGCCCTATCCGGAAATGTACTTTATTTTTAAGATGTTTTGACTTGGTCTAAGGAACCCTATCCGCAATCCGAAATTTGCTCACCGCTACTAACTGCAGATAGTGGTTTCCACTTATCTCTCTGTCAGTTACCTGAGTTTTTGGTTTTTAAATTTCGAATTCCTTCACTGAGTTTTATTTATTATCTTTATCAGCTCATCAGCTTCTATCTTCTCCTTCTTCTATCCTCTGCTGGGTTAGCACAAAAATTTCTCTGCTGTTCTGATACTCCTGGCCTACAACCGGACGAGGCCTTTGTTGTTATATCCTGGGGGGTTTTCGCACCACGCGAATAAATCCTTGAGGACAGTGTGTTCCCACACGTCTCAGGCATTCATAAATCCTATACTGCAGCCGAATTGTCATCTACCTATCCCAACAAAACTAAATTAGTTAGCTTAGCTGTCAGGTGCTTAGCCGGCAGAGTCTGTTACAAACAGACCTCAATGATCCATGTATATAAACCCAATTCATGAATGAAAGTGTATCAGAATTCATTCCTTTATGGGGATGGCGAGGTTTAATGGAGGGAAGAAGTCTACAAGAAGGGTGTTATTGGTCAGTTGGGAACGGGAGAAACATCCAAGTTTATGATTGCTGGAATTGAAAATGGCAAAATTCCACAAGATGTGACTCGAGTTGAAACATTGCACTATGTTTACCAATTTCTTGAACAATAAAAAATGGTGATTGGAGTAGGAGTATTATTTAACAATCATTTCCAGAGCACATAGCAAGATGTATCCTACAAACCCCAATAAGGTGACAAGACAGGGTGGTTTAGGAACCACACTCCAAAGGATAATATAAGGGGGCACTCCCACTTCTTGAGGTAATCATACATTCCCCTCCTGCAGAAAAGATTTGGCACTCCATATGCAAGGAAGTATACAAGTTCCTCCAAAAAATTAAGCACTCCATTTATTTCCTCAATGCTAGAAGGTTCATTTTGGCTTTTGTCTCTTTTGCGATTAGATGAGCTAGACTTGGAGCGACAAATACAAAAAAGAATGGTGGAGCTCTGTGGTACAACTTATAACACATTACCTCTACCAATGGTCCTAATCATGCAGTAGAGTTTGTGATTTGTTTGCTTTCGAGACTTAGGCTGCATAGGACTGAAGCGGTCTTTGATCAAGTTTTTATCTACAGCTATATAGGACTGTTTGTAAGAGCTTGTTCATTGATTAAGTTTAGTCCTTCAGTTAGAAGTGTACTTGGGGTGATGCCCAATGGCTTTCTTCACTGGTATTTTCAAGTGGTTCTTCAATAAAATTACTTCCTCCTGTCGGAAAAACTGAGATATCTTAAGAAGCATAATTTGAATTTTATCTAGGATCATAAGTCACCAACAGCTACAAAACACACCATGTTCAACAGCCATGTGTTCTATCCAGGCAACCTAGATTAAAAAGATTTCCTCTCCGCTCTTATTCAACTAGTTAAGGAAAAAAGTTCAAAAGCTGGTGCTATTGTTTCTATGTCGTCCTAGCATACAATCATGTATCTATCCCAATTATGTTCAATCATCTTCCCCGCAGCAACCAATCAACGATATTAATTCAAAAAATTGGAACTACTGAAGGCTACCCTGGCATAATAGCAGATTTCTTTTCTTTCATATCCTATGTTCAAACATCTGTCCTTAAGCACCATGACCATAAAATTTAATGATCTGCTTTTGAAAGCATATTCAAAAGATATGGAAAAACAGAATCCATTTATGATCATGGCAATTAAGGTTGAACATATTCGTTTATCAACCCTTTCTTCTCAATCTCTTGATGATTATTCCCCTACGTAGGATTCATCAGTAAACACTCCTGCTAAATTTTCAAATAAAGAAATGGTGACATCACAGAAATAAATCAATAAATTAACAGAGCATGAGGTATCCAAAAAGTTCTCCAAATTTTACTTTTCACACTCAGAAGTTAGCAAATTTATACAATAAGATACAAGGTAACCTCGTACAGAAGATGGTACCGAAGAAATGTTCATAATGATAATAATTATATATTACTATAAAGGAGATTCCCTTATTTGTTCTCTCATTTTTTTAATTTTTAAAAAATCATCTTTATTTATTAAACTCAAATTAAAAAGGAAATAAAATTGTAAATATATAATACTTTTTTGGCTGGTTATAAATACTTGTGAGTTGTCTGAGGAATTTTTTTTTTAGGATAATCTGAAGAGTTATCAAATTACAAATACTTTAAAAAAAGTTATCACTTACATTTTTATAGTTTCAACCAGTTACAAACAATCAGAAGTTATTTCTAAATAAACAACAATAAAAAAAAATATTTACGTGCTGGTCAATAGGCTAATAATAATAATAATAATAATACTAATAATGAAGTTTGAGAAAAAAAAAAAAAAAAAGAGACCTGCGGTGAGAGCGCCGCCAGGGGAATTGAGGTAGATATGGATGGGTTTGAAGGGATTTTTGGAACGACGACGTGTGCTGTGTCGTCTGAGATACATGTCTCATACATACATACATACATACATTATACATACTGTTACTATGTTAGACAGAGATACATAGATAGAGGCCTTTTTAATATTTTTTAAAAAAAGAATACATCTAAAATTTTGCATAAGAAAAAAAATACTTTCACATATTAAAGTAAAATATATCCAAATTTTGGACCATTCAGAAGTCAAATCGATTGTAGAGTGTTATATAGTAGATTGGGAGTATATGAGAAAATGTAAATGAAAGTATGTGTATGTAATATTACTTTTTGTATAAAGATATGTTTATTTAAATAATAAATTTCGGTATGTGTTTTATTAGCCTGACAATTAAGTCAAGGTTTAACAATTTTTAAAAAGAATGATCAAATTAAATTTTATAAATTAAAATTGTAATAAAGTAAAAATCAATGGTCATTCTCATAGAAGAATGAATCTAATTAATAAGTTAATGATACTAAATTATAAAACTAAAAAAATTTGAATTCAAAATGCATTTTGAACTTGATGCTATTATTGTCAGAGTTGTATTACTATAAATTCGGGTTTACGATGAACTTTATACATAACAGCACGTATATTTACTTTAAATAATTTTAAAATTATAAATTATAAATTATAAATATATTCATATATTATAAAATTTATTCTATAATTAAAAACCCGAATATGTTGTAAGTGTAACAAAACTGAAACTGAAGTATCATATGTACCATATTTAACTAAGAGCTCAAAAGAAAACCATATATATATATATATTCAACTTCTCTTAAATTTAATTTAATTTTATTATTAATATAATTTTTATATTATCATTTAATTATTTAATCATGTGCTAACATATTTGACTATTATAATAATTATTTAAAAAATTTAACTCTTTTAATAATATATCAATACATAATTAAATAATAATATAAAATTTCTTTAAATTGATAATAAATAAAAATTAAAATCTAATTAAAAACAAATTTAAAAGCCTAAAACAGTACTTTTATTGAGTGTACAATCCACTTCAATTAGGGCCCAACCTTAAAACCTATTGAAACCTCAACACGCGGCAAGCCAGAGTCCAGACAACTATTCACACCTTCCATCACAAACTATTTTTTTATTTATTTTTGGTCATGATCGCATGATTCCTAGGGAAATCTCCCCCACTAGTCCAACCTTCAATAGAAAATAGTTACTTCAAACTTATAAAAAGGATGCCCAACCACAAGCAAAATTATTTGACTTTTCTCTTTTCATTCTAAGACCATAGCAGTATTCATGTAACCCCTATATTTTTCCTAGGATCTATGATAAATCTAATTCTAATAACAAAATTTTACTTCCTTCTCAACAAACTTGTTTGTTTGGTATTTCCTTAAAAATATAAATAAAAGACTGAATTTCTTAATGAACATTTGTATGGAAAATTTACCTCTGAATTTTTCACAAGGAGATTTCAAATTGACTTCAACAGTTACTTTTTATAATTATAATACATTTTGACCATTCAAAATTAATTCTTCAATTAAAAAAAAAAGTCAAATATACCGTCAACGGCTCAACAGTGAAAAACTTATTCTTGTCTGCAAAATAAATTTCAACGCAAGGATCAAGTTAGGGAAAAAAAAATCTAACTCATGGTGAAAACCTATTTTCCCCCTTTCGGATAGAAATCCCAAAATAATTTATTAACCAACAATTTACTTCCAAGTATTGATCAAACAAAGCATAACTATTGATCTTTCAGTATACAAATAAAAAAATTATCATAATTAGTTTTCTTTATTTAAAGGGTTCACCATCTAACTGACTTTGGATTTGATTGATAGAAGAGCTGAACAATAAAAATGTGAAAAATAGGAAATTATGAAAGTAGAAACTAATTCTATTTAAGCCCCTTGTATAAGTTATGTTGCATTTTTATGTTCTTTTAAGATTTCCCTTTGTCTTGCAGACTCTTGCTCTAATTTTATAGTCTAGCAGTTTGTTGCCTTCTTTTATGCCGCCATTGTCTTACGTTTCTTGTCATCAATCATCTTTGTTGAGTTGCCGCCATCATAGTCCCAGTCTTTGTTTTTTATTTTTGTATTTTGTGTTAATGTAAGTATCTACCTTGTTTTTAAAGGTATATTCAAAGATTCTGTGTTCCCCAAATCTATTTACTCCCTAATAGATCTTCGCAAAAGATAACTCAGAAAAGGATGCAAATTTGGTTCCACACAAAAGTAAAACTTCAGATGTATAAAAAAACAAGTTTCCATAAGTTAGTTGAGACGATTAACGAAAAATTATTAAGATATCAAAGTTTTGAGTTATAGTACAACTCTAAATACATCAATAAAAAAAGGAAAAAGAGAGTTCTCACTTCTCAGATACTGCATGTTTCAGAGTTGAGTGCAAAGTAAACTCAAACATAGATCTTATAGCCCAAAACTTCCAACCAAATCCTCAACTGTTTTACATAGTTCTTATCCGAGCTTTGATAATGCAGCTCCATTCTCCAACACAACCAAACAAACTTAACTTTGATCCTTATTTTAAATCTTAACATTAATAATGCACTTAAGTGTATGTAGCTTTGCCACCATTCATAAATCAAATTCAAAAGGCAGCACAACTGACATAACATATAAGGCTATATGCATCCTATAAGAAAGACCTAATAGTATAAGCATATACTATTAAGCCTTAGTAGATGTTTGGTACACTTATTTAATAGTATAGTCAAATACGACTAATATTACCTGATAGGATATTTATTTCACTTTTATCCTTTATTTCATCTCTTCGACTCTACATTTCAATGACATGACCACTACTCTCTTTCCACCACAATTATTGTTGACTACCGCTTTCTGACTGTCACCACCATTGTTGGCCACTGTTCCTTGACTGTCACCATCATTATCGGTCATCACTCTCGAAATGCCACAATTGGTGTCAGCCATCGCTCTCTAACCATCATTATTGTTGCCAATCATTGCTCTCCAACTGTTACCATCGTTTTCAACCACTGCTCTCCAACTGTTACTTTTGTTGTCGGCCACTAGCTGCTCTTCGACAGCTACCATAGTTGTTGACGACTTGTTGTTCCCATTTCAAATAGCCCGAAGGGAGACAATAATTGAACAAGTGAGTAGGCGTTGATGGAAACTTTAGGTGAAAAAAGATGGGAAAATGGAATTAATATATGCAGAATAATAATTTTTTCCTTTGTTTATTAATTTTGTTTTAATGTTTGAAGGTTGTTAGTTTTCTTAAATGAGGACTTCGGCCTCTTCCATGGAAGAAGTCTGCTTTTTATTTTTTAAAAATACTATAAAAAGGATAATCTTATCATAATAAATATTTATGTATATAATTGATTTGTTTATACTGTAATGACCAAACACTTGATAGTATAAGAGTTTATTAACTCTATTAGGGGTAAAAATATGTTAAGTTAGGCTAGGCTTTACCTTAAATAGGTTTAGCTTGTTTTAAAAAAATTTGACCTTAACCTAGCCTATTACCTATTATAATTTTTTTTTTTGCTTGACCTAGCCTCTTTGTGAAAAACATAAAAGTCTGGTATGACCTGGTTTGAAAGTTTATTTAAAAGCCTATATTACATAAAGATCTTCCAATAAGCCAACATGCTCAAACTTTATAGGTTTCAAATATACTTAATATTTAACAAAATTATTATATTGTGTATGAAATAAATAAATATATAACTAATAAATCATATAAGTATTATGAATTTTTAATTATATGTTATTATAAGAAATAAATAGGCAACCTATTAGGTTAAATAGACTTTTTTAAAGGCTTAGGCCTAAGCCTATTTAACTAAATATCCTTTTTGAAAAACTTAAGCCTGACTTATTTGATAAATAAACTATACTTAAATATGCTGAAAGTAGGTTATGACATAGACCTTTATTGGGCCACATCATCTATTTCTACCCCTAACTTTATCATATTATTAGACCTTATCTTATTATTTTATACTATCAAATCTTATACTATTATATACACTAAACCATACCTAAAACTCTAACGATAAATTAAATTCCATTTTATTTTTTGGCCATTATAATACCATGAGAATAACATGTTACAGAAAAGTAATCACAACTATCATTAAATAAAATAAAATAAAATAATATATCTGTACAAAATCTTTGACTTGATTTCGTATTTATTGGTATTCATTTCCAAGTACAAGATATTCAAAAATGGCCGCCATGTAAGGTTACCAACAAAGACCATTTCAAATTCCATGATGATACACGTGCCTGATTTCAATGTCACGTGACCTATCCCCCAACTGCCTTCTAGATGACCTTGACCATTTGGGTCGTTTGCTTGAGGAGCATAATGTAAAATTGTAAGGAAAAAAAACAAAATAATAATTTTAATCAAAATTATGATTTAAATAAAATAATTTTACACTTATTTTTTATATTTTAATTATATTAAATATTAATTAATTATAAATTAATTTTAAAAATAAAAAAATCACTTTCTAACTTTTTGTCCATAAAAAAAATGTACAATTTTTTTTTGCTAATTTAGACAAAATTGGAAGCAGCCACCAACCATCAAACGATAAGATCAACAACAACCAACCTACCTAATTACAAGAATCTTCATAGAGTACCATGGTGATTTCTCTCGAGAAGTCCCTCCATAATCACTCTCTTCTTGTGCACCTCCGAATCCAAATCCAAATCCAAGTCCTTTGAGTTATTATCATTTTGGTCGTTTACATTAATCTTGGTCCTAAAACGGGGGATGAAATACAACCACGCGGAAGTGCAGAGGATGGCACATAAACGACCCCAAAATATCATTATCACCAAGGTCACCATAACCACGGACATGCCAACCACAGTGTCGTACGAACTCCTCGCGTTTTTTGATAAAGTTTGAGATTGTACTGACGACGACGGCCGTTGCACCTGTCGTTTTGCATGTGGCGGAGACGCTCTACTTTGCTGACGCGTGTCATCTGCGTGGTTCGCACCGTGCCTTGTCTGAAACGAATTTAAGAGAATATAGCAGAAAATGTTTAATAAAAAATAAAGTAATTCGAGCACGGACTCTTTATTTTTGAGAGGATATTATATTCGGTTAATATTTATTTTATTTAATTAAAATATAATTATTTTTTTATATTTTAATTAAAAAAAACATAACTAAATATTAACCATTAATTATTAAGAATATTGATATTTTTGTAAAAAACAAAAAAATTATTATAATACTTTTATAAATATGATACTTAAAGTGAATTATCAAAAATTTATTATTTATTAATTTTATAATAAATATTTAAAAATATATTAAATATAACTAATAAATAATAAATATTTTACAAAATATCGATTCATAAAAAAAGTTATGTGCTTGATTAATCTTTTAAAAACAAAAGGTATATAAGGAATCTCCTTCGAACAGAATTTGCTAACTTGCGCCGGGGGTGATTAACCGCATACATACCTGTGACGGCGTATAATAGGGTGTTACGGGGTGCACCGGCAGCGTCTGACTTGGCGGTGGTGGATTGGTTGCCGGAGCTTGAGACCTGTGAAAGGTTGACTTTGACCTCGACCTGTTGGAAGAATAATGAGCTTTATTTGCTTTGCGTTTGGATTGGAGTTTCTGTTTCTCATCAGAGACTGAGGATTCCAACGGCACCGTTTTGGCAGCTGAGTTCTTCTTCATTCGAATCGTTCGCCATGAAAACCAGCTGGTTCTCTTTTGTTTTGGGATAGGATCAGACCCTTTAATGGTTGATGCCATGGAAGTATGTTTCTTGGGTAGGTATCCAACGCAGCATAGAAAAATAGAGGTTTTGGGTTTTGGGTATTGGAAGTCTGTGTCTTTGGTTTTGGTTTTGGCCATGGAAGAGAGGGTGAGAGATCACTAGGATGAGATGAACATGATTATGAGATTATGATGATGTTGGGGTTTGGAGAATGGAATAATGGGAATGGTGGGCTGAGCCAGAGTCCTTAGCGATGATATATGTTGTAATTGATAGCATCATGATTAAAATATTAATTGGGTTATGGGAAATGATTTTGTTTGTAGAATTAATTTGTTTGATATATAAATTATAAAGTTGTGGTTTGGAGGGAAGACTTGGACTTTGTCCTTTCAGACCTTTCTTACACGCTTACACCTTTCTCACGTTTCCTGCCCTCATTCCATTCCCATTCCACCCTGCAATTTTTAATATGGAGCTTTGTTTAAGGTACTTCTTGTTTACGTGCATGCTTTATTGCAGGATACAATGTATAACGAAATTAAAAAATAAAAAAAAAAAGGCAAAGAGGGGAAGCAAACGATGCTACATGGAGAGCCACAAGAACTTGCATTCAAGTTGGATGAGAAAAAGATTTTTTTTATTATGTTGATAGGTGTTAGAGTTATGGTGTTAGTAATTAGTAGGGGGAGTGAATATTTGAATTGAGAGTGGGGTTATTGGCACACTTATTTGTCTACTAACACTTCTCTTTAGATGTTTTTAAGTTTACTTTTCTATATCCTACCCTTAAATAAATAGTCTCATTTTTAAGTTATCAAATTTTATTTTTCTCTAACTATTAGCTTTGAGGTTTTTTTTTATGTTTTTAATATAATTTTGCTCTAACATATTATATAAATATTTCTAAAAAATATAATAATAAAATATGATATTAATATAATTTGTTATTATATTAAAAAAAGTCTAAGTTATATTCTTTAAAAACGTATATTAAATAATGATTTATGTATTTATTTTTCCTAATAAAAAAGTATTGCCATGTTTTATTTTAAAAAGATTGTAGCTCTGCTTTGAGAAAATTTATAAGCTAAAATTTTATACTTAAATTGTGAAATGTTCATTGATACAAAAAGTATCAATAATTGATTTAATAATTAATTTCAATATTAATTGATTTTAAATAAACATGTTGACATTTAGAGTAATATTTATTTTATATAGTATTTTAAATATCTAATTACTTGAAATTTTGTTAAGTTTTTTACCAAAAAATTTATATAAAATTTTCTGAAATTAAATCAAGCTATATGTTGAAATTCTAAATGTTGATATATGTTCCAAACGTTGGTAATTTTAACATATTTTTAGATATTAAAATTCTTGAAGAGAAATTTTGACTTGATGGTATAAAAAGTGTTTTAAATTATATTTTATTTGCAATAATGAAAAAGTATTTGATGTGGGAATTTTAAAAAATTTAATAAAAATTTTTATAATTAAAAGTAAGTATATTTTACAAGTATATAATTTTTTAGTTACCATTTAAATAATATTTATTCAATTATTAAATAAAATGTAAAATAAAATAATATTGTATTGATAAATATTGATTATTAACCGTATAAATACATAATTATTAAAAGATGATTTATAACTTATATTTATTTGTGATTTTATGAAGAATGATATTATCATATAAGAAATATTTAAATAAATATTATCATGACATATTGTAGAAAAATTATATTAGAAAAGAAGTTAGAATTAATAAGTATAGATAGATAATGTTATAAAAATTTTGAATAAATAAAAGTTTAATTTCTTAAAAGGAAAGAACTTAAAGGGTAATTGAGAAAATAAAAATTAAAAGTAATTATAAGGGAGCGTTGATAACTAAATAGAAATGTCAATGGCACCACCCTTAAATTGAGGACCTCTATTTTATGGAGATCAAGTTTTTACAAATTATATTATTCGTGCCTGTATATTAAGGTTATTAACATTCAAATATAACGAACCATTTCCACCGATATATATATATATATATATATATATATATATATATATATATATATATAACGAACCATGTTATGATTATAAAATTGTGTTGTGTGGGACATATTTGACTATTTCTACGCTCCTTTCACTAGGAGGAAAATTAAGGTCTAATTGATTATATTTTATCTAAATTGAATGGGTAGATGAATCTTGCCACTTGGTATATATTTTACACCATTTTTGCATTTATAATTATCATTTTAATTGACAATTGTACATTAGTTTCATGTGTTTATTAACTAGAAAAAGAAAATGTGAAGTGGGGTAACCGAAACTCAAATCTATATAGATTTATGAATACGAACAATTGTGTAGGTAAAATTATTCTGCGTCAGAACATAAATATATAAAAGAAAAGGCTGCTCTTTGAATTTAGAACATTCTTTTTCTGTGTGAGCAAGAAAGGCAACTATTAGAGGAGCTTCTTTTGGTTCGTTACGCATATTATATTAAATTATTATATTAACTTGATGAGCAATCCACTGAGGAATAGCTAGCCTCCCTTTTAAATTAGGCAAAATAATTAATACGATAAGATAGAGACAGAAAGAATAAAAAAAGAATAAAAAATATAAATGACACAAGTTTTCTGAATATCTGATTGTTGCTGAGGTATGCAATGTGGAATACCATCTAATCCTTAGCTTCGCGTAAATTTCCATCCCGCCAAACTTTTAGAACAGAAGACCCTACCTGTTACCACCCAAAAGTTGACAATATTACTGCTGTGATCAGTTTGAATGCAGCATAAATATATATATAGTCTGGATGAATCAGTCTTAATCATCAATAGATAAATGGCGTTTATAAAAAGTTTTATATGTAATTCTAATACTAATTATGATTTACAACATCTTGAATGATTCGAAATTAATATAATTAACAGGGTTAAATTGAATTTTAGTACATAAAATTCTATGAGCTTGATTATTAATTGTGATTAGGTCCTCAATGAATCTTTATATATTTTAATTGACTTTAAATCGTATGAAATAGTCAGTCTTTGACAACAACAAATTTGATACTGTTCACGTGGTAAATAATACGTCCAATCAAATATTTGTTGTCATGGCAATCAATTAACTTTCGTCATATATATATATATATATATATATATATATATATATATATACTTAACATAATTTTGATTGTTTACAAAAATAGACTTGTCGCAGGATGATATTGATGTATCTCTTTTGAAAATTAAAGTTCACATAGTTCAAAATACTAGAAATCAAGTGATATTGTTTTTTTTTTAAATTAGGTTTTCGAACAAAGAAAGATAAATAACGGGTAAAAAAATCGTAAATAAATTAACATTTGAAGTCGTTAGAATTTTTCTCACATTAATTTTCTCTCTTGTCTTCTGGCTCTTTTCTTTTTCACTTTTTTCTGTTTCTAAATTTTCCTTTTTTTTAATTTTTTTTTCTACTTTTTCATTTCCTTTTTCTCATTTTCCTTCTTTTCTCCTTTTACGCTACATTCTTAAAGTTTTCTTATTGTAATAGCTTTTTACTTCCTTTATATGTAGTTTACTAAAACAAATTTTATTTTATTTCTTAATAAGTTTCTAACAATTACTATATTATTTATTGGTTAAGGAAAATTATTTACAATTCCTTTTTCTAATTATTATTTTTATCTGAACTCCTTTTTCTAATTATTGAAGTGTGTGTGTGTGTATATATATATATATAATATTATAGAAATTCTTAAAGGTTTCTTATTGTAACAGAATTTTACTTCTTTATATATGGATCGATAGAAAATAGTTTCCTACTTCTTAATTGGTTTCCAGCAATTACTATATTATTTACTCGTGAATGACACTTATTTGCAATTAAAATTTATGAATATATATATAAAAGTGATTTATAAAAGAAAAATTTGTATATAAACATTAACCACACCCGTACAAAGCACATTTCAGTAAAACATGGATTAAATTATAAATTTTTACTTTGTCAAAAGTACTCTTATACGATAATGTTTAGTTTTTATTCAAAATCATTTTTTATTATTATTATTTTATTTATTATTTTTATTTCTTAGCTACTATATATTACTTGTTTTTATATTTTTAATAAAATATTATAATATTTATTAAGCACAACATGAACGTAAAAAAATGATTTATACTCGTTCAAATAAGTTTCGACAAAAAAGATTTATATACTAAATTCAAAACTATTATATTAATAAAACAGTGTTTTTAGATATTAATTTAAAAACCGATAATATTGAGTTTAAATTTTTTGTTTATTTGTTTTCCTCTTCCCCTTGAAACGTACCATTCTCCATTCCAGGGAGAGGGAGGTATATGGAGAAGAAAAGACGGTTGAGAAGGACCCATCTTATCACGCACCTTAGAATGACTCTAGGAAGAGTAATGTTACACGGTTAAAAAAAATTGACAGAATTTCGTCCATAATTAATTTGTTAAGATTTAAGGGTTGTGATTGAATAAGTCAAAGTGATGAGATTACCTATCCATTTGATAGTGAATAACAAAGCCAACTCATTCTTTTACCCAAAAAAAAAAGGCTAATCGTTCTCATAAAAATTCTGGCAGGAAAGTTTATTTTACCTGTATGAAAATCGTAAGCGCTATTTTCCAATTTTAGTTCCCTGTAGCCGTTGCTCAAGTTAAGTTCTACTCTACTTCTATTGTTGTCCTGCTCTGATTGATCATGATTTTGTATCTTATTCTTGAGAAATTCATACAAATACAATGCATGAACACTTCCAGCTATTCTAAATTTATTAATTCCTATTTCTTGTATACCAAGGTATATTGTGAGTTGTTGTTTTCTTCTATTTATTGCTTAACATTAAAAAATTTAAAGGATTGTGAATGAGTATTGAAGATTTGTGTCCTAGAGTTTGTTTTAATTACCATCCTGACATCATTTTTTATTTTTATTTATTTGCAGGTACTGCTCCATGGTATAGTTGATGACCTCTCCTATATCCATTTAAGAAATTGGCAATTATACATTGTGAATAACATGTCAGTTCATATGCTTAATGCCAAGATCCTAAAAATGCACAAAGTGTGTTATGAGAAGCTCTTCCTTTGAGATGGCGTAGATTTTGTTTTATATGTTTTTGTAAAGTGACGCCGAGGGGAAATTCTACTAACAACTATAACCAACGATGCTCTATGGTAATGAATGTTAGCCCAAGGTTTCTTGTTAGCACTTATTTTATGATGATTACAAATATTACTTTATCATTAACGAAGATTGCTTACACTTGATCATAGTTAAAAGACTATTCTGTAGATTTATCAAAGCATTAAAGCTGAAATTCTTAAAGGTAAGCAAGCTGATGAGCTGACTCATGAATTGATAAGCTAGCTCACTCCTTGCACACTTGAACTAGCTGCTGGAAGGATAGAAAAGAACATGCTAATGATCGAGATTGGTCTGCTCAAGGAATAAAGCTGAAAAATACGAATGAGTTGACTCATGAATGCAAGATGAGCTAGCTCATACTTGAAATTCATAAATACTCTGTTCAACTCTGTTTTTAGTCTCTAACTGCAAGATAATTCTAAAGGTTTCCCAAGCTCTCAAACCGTTAGAATATCCTCTAAAAATGCTGGGATAGTAGCAAACAAAAAGAAAGGGCAGACACAAAAGAGAAAAAGGACACCATACACCCACTAGCTGCCAATTTAGCATATGGACAGCTGGTACATTACAAAAACTGCAACGTCCTTGTGCTGCAACGTTCAAATTTGAAACTGCCTACAAATACTCATCATTTTCCAGAGAAACCATAAGGGAGAGGAGAAGGGAAAAAGAGAAGAAAAACGAAATATCAAGAATCATTTGTGTTTTATTCTGATAATCATTTGTAAATCTGTGTGAAACTTATCTTTGTATATCCAACTCTTTGTAAGAGGGTTTTTACTCTGTTTTCTTGTAAAGTCTATTGACGGTGTGTTGTTACATAACTTGGAGGGGTTAGGGTTAATCAAAACTACTTGTATCTAGATTAAAGAGGTTATGGTGGATCAAAAAACACTTGGTTGATTGTGAAAAATCTCATTTTTGTTGGGGACTGAATGTAGGTTCCACATTGGGTCGAACTAATATAAATTCCGCTGTGCAAGCTCTTTCTTAACCATCTTTTTACTGCATTTGTGTGTGAATGTTTATTTGTTGATGTTCAAACTTGTATGCGTATGCTCTGTTTAAGTTTCAAATTCTGACTTATATAAGCTAGCTCACTGTCACTGATAAGGCAGCTTATCTCTATTGTGTTTTTAATTTTTTGTGTGTTGGTTTTTTATAACACTTGATTCAACCCCCTTTCTCAAGTGATTTTTTAGTATCTATGAATGTTGGATAGTGAAGTTCCAACAAGAACAAAGAGTAGTGAACAGAGAGAATCATAATACAGTATCAGATTTGATCAAAGGAATACTACAAAACAAGTAAACAGAATGAATCGAGGTTATTTAAAAGAGGTTGAGGCACATTATTACCTTCAATAATCCAAGAGGCGAGACTGCAAACTCATTAAGAAACTATGCTCCCAGCTCTTCTCACGTTTCAGTCTCATCTTTTCTCTGTTTTCTGCTATTATCCCATTTTAGCTCTATATTTCACAGTAAATTCCTTAATTCCCTATCCTCTCTTTTCTGCTTTTCTGTTCTTTTTTTCTTCAAACAATACTCTCCCTTGCAGCGTTCTCCTTTTTTTTTTCTCTCTCGTTTTTTTTTCCAGCTGCCTCCTTGATCTCAAAATAAAGGCCCACTTCATAATATAAATTAAATCAGGACTAAATTACACGAAAATGCCAATTTACTCTTTACTATAATACTTTGATCTCAAAATAATAATATATACTGATAAAATAGTTATGTTCAAAAGTTTAATTTATGGCACTTAATAGTAACTTGCATCTGCCACTTTGCATGTTACTTTTCGGTGCTCATTCATTAGAAAATTAAATACTCATGTTAGATGCTGCTTCCAATATTCAGGTTTCAAAGAGGAGCTGACAGGAAATGGAAATAGTGATGATTTCAAGAACATGGGGTTGACGGGTTGTGCAGGATGCTGATCAACTTGGTGCTATTTGTGCTATAGCTATTTTGGGATATTATTAAAGTATAAATGGGAAACCATGTAGTGTCGATGCTGACGTAAAACATCTACCAGCTACACTGTACGCTCTTGGAATTTAAAAAATCTTTCTTCTCTGTGAATGTCAGTGGTGTTGCTAGCTTTCTGGTTTTTGAATTTATGTATTGCTTTAACTTTTGTGCACCCTCCCTTCTTTTCCTTTATGGGAGGGTTTGTCTTATTTTCAATTTTATGAAATTTTGCATTGATATTTTGCTTAAATACGTTGATTTTCCTTCCTTGTATATTTTATTGAAATCAGTGCTGCCATTTAATATTTTACATATGCTAATGAATATTCTTAGAATATTAATTAAGAAATTAAAATAAAAAGTATTAAATATAAAAGTAGAGCATTTAATATCTTAGGTATTAAAAAAAATTTAATATTTTCTTCAACTAATTAAAAAAATTTATTCAAAATTATTAAATATTTCTTAAACAATATCCCTTAGGACACCGGTTAACAAGAACTCGTACAAAATTATGTTCAACACTTCAACTTCATGTGCCCTTCCATTTCAGGAATTGCTCATTGGCTTACCTTTGGTGGAATTAGGAAGAGGGTGCTGCATGATCCTGCCATTACACCACGGTCTGATTTATCCAAGGAGCAATACATGAACAAAGAGAAGCAAACTATTATTAATCATTTTCGCTAGACGCTTCTCAAACTCAAAGATATGATGAAAAACTGTTGACTATTGTAAATATCCCTGATTATATGCTGTAATTATGATAGGTTTCGTAGGAAAACGGGAAATCCCTACAGTTTAGGGGTTTGTAAATTGTAACATCTTCTAGTATAAATTCATGGTGGCTGATAGGATTTCTCTCAAGCAATTCCAAATACTCTGATTCAAGTAAAAACAAGGTATAGCTGTATTACAATACTTGCTGACCTTATCAAATTTTCACTTTATGCCTAACCATGCAGCTTTCCATATTGCAAAGTTTGTCTGCTGCATGCTTAATCTACATGTACTTATGTATTAAGTCTGTCCAGAAGTATACGCCTATGTATTAAGTCAGTTAAGTAGTTTGAATGTAAGCTAAATATTTCAGGTAAGATTTTAAATTGTGGTTGCGGTTACGTTACAGTTACTACGATTACGGGCATTGCAGTTAGTGCAATGTGGGTTGTGGCTGATGCGGCTATGAATCTTTTTCAAGTTTACAATTATGATTTTTTTTTTCTTTTAAACAAAACCTGCAACATTACACCTAATGCGGTTGTGATGCTGCTAATGTGATTGTAATGCAGTTCCGTTGCGATTTTTTTTGTATGAATAGGCAATTGCAGACACTACTGCAACTACAATATTGCAGCCGCATCACGTGATGTGGTCCGCATTTTCAAAGACTGAATTTTCAGGTTTGGCAGAGGAGGGCTGAGAGAAGGCATAAGGTCATTGAGGTGTTTCTGAAAGAGTTCTATGAAGAATGGAATGATTTAAGCTAATATGAGGTACTTGTTCAGTTGTTCTTATCTGATCCATTTCTTCACTTAATATATAGCATTAGTATTTCTTAACAGGAAATAGCTATAAATCCTTTTGCAGTAAGATTAATTTTTATGTAGTAGATTCTTCTTAAAATGGAGCATACCAACTATTTAGGCTACTTCAAGATGCTGGGAACTGTTTATATCCGCCAATCAGTATCATGAATTCATGCTCCAAGCATGATTGTCTCCTGTGGGCATTGTGTGGATGGCTGGTTTTCTTATGAGAAGATGCAGATAAGGTTGATGGTATATAATTTCACCCAGGTTCATCAGCTCTAGGCTAAAGTTTTGCTGATAATTTGCATGTTATAACTGTGAGCATTAGTGCCTATTATCACCAGTGATGGTCCAAGCTATCTTACCCTGTCGAAGAGAAACTGCCCTTTCAATAGTGTGCAAGGGATTTTTATGGATGCAAAATTGTAGTACTGATACATTTTAAGTAGTGAGAAGTCATATTTAAAGATTGAATGTTATTGATCAACAGGCGTAGCTCAAGTGGCATAGAGTCCTTTCAAGGACCACTTGATCCTGTGGTCAAATCCCCTTACAGGATGCTTTGCCTGCACTTTAGCCTACCCTCCTCCTTCCTCTACTAGGTCGTAGACCTCAAATGTAAACCGAAAAAAGAAAAGGTTGAATGTTCTTTATCTTTTTTTCCCTTTTATTTTTTGTCCCCTTGCTTGTTAAACCCGGTACGTGAACAATTTTTTTTGATACCTGGCCCCGCTGGAGCCAATGGAGGCCCCACCTCTAAAGTGGGATCTAGGGGCATCCCCTGAAGGGAGTCCCAAGGGAGGGGGAGGGGAGAGGGAAAAGGGAAATGAGTGTACACTCGCTAGGAATCGAACCTTGCACCTGACACTAACATCAAATATCTCTTACCAAGTGAGCTAAGCTCACGGGACCAATGAATAATTTTAGTTCATGAGAGACTTGAAAGTAACGTGTCTTAAAGGAAACATGATATAATGTGACACAACTTTGTAATGTTGGATTGTAGGTTATCACTTGTAAGTCATGAACCATGGTAGAACATTTCCTTCTTACGGGTTTCCTCATTCAGATAATGGCAGTTTTGCTTTTTGCATTTATTCTCCACATGCAAGGTGAATTTTGTTAAATTTTAGGGCTTTAGTGTACACAATAATGTTTATAAAAGATGCCACCAAAGATATAGAAAGACAGGAACTCTTGGTATACTCTTTCTACTTTAGGGAAGACTGTATTGGAGTCTTAGTTGTGATTAAAGACAGCTGAAACTGCCGATATTTGCTATCTTCCCTTATAGTCATGTTGGGCACTGACTAGCATTCCATGAATTGTGCCTGAACTAGGGTAATCTTTATAATGACATGAAAGTGAATGGCTAAAAATTGTTTATACATTCTGTCGTCAAATTGCGTAGCCATGCAGCTATGCAATCAAGGGATTATAATTATGTTAAAAAATCAACGCTTTGTTGATCATGACCTTACCACAAACAATTCTTATAGATGTGTTTTTTGGTACATAATTCTTATAGGTGTGTGAATTACAGTTTTTCTGTATCTTTTATTTTATTTTATAAATGTTACTTCAAATAAATGAATGGATAAAAAAATATATCACACAAGTTCCGGAAATAAATTCTAGACAATCCCATTATGAAAGATCCAATCAACAGCACAATCAGCATAAACTCCATTATCCAGTTTTAGCTTCCTAGGACTAAATACAACCCCGTTTCTTCACCATCCTTTACTTCCAAACATCTCAAATAATGAACATCATGTACCTAATAAGAAACAATAACAAAAAAGATAGAAAGAGAACAAAAGAACATTTTAAATAATGGTATTCACCATTAATCCTTGCAATGTTAATAATTCATTTTAACTAAACTTCAAGTACTTCTGAATTTCTGCATCATCACGCCTGTAAAGGTTAACTTTCAATCCATGCTTCATGTAGAGAGTTAAAGCAAGCTTTGGCACCACAGAGTGGTTCTTTACCACCTTCACACGGTAGCGGTATATGATGCTGGCTGCAGCATATTTCATCTGGTAGTATGCAAAATCTTTGCCTAAGCACAGGCGAGGTCCACCATTGAAGGCAGTGAATTTGTAGGCAGACTCACTCATGAAGCGGCCATCTCTTAGCCATCTTTCTGGCCTGAACTCCTTGCAGTCCTTGCCCCATATGCCTTCCATTCTTCCCATTGCATAAATTGCATATATCACTTTGGTTCCCTTCTTTAGCACTGTTCCATCTGGGAAAGTGTCATCTTCCACCACCTGAAAAATAATAATTGAACATCTATCAAGTCACTTGTTACATTCAATCTCTAACCCCTAGCTGCATTCAATACTACCTTGAATTGTGGATTTTTTAATCTAAGGATATGTTTGGATTGAAGGAGTTTGGAGGAGAAGGAAAGGGAGGAGTAATCTTTCATTTCTAAATTGAGATAATTATAAAATATTTATAAAAATAAAAAAGGCATGATTAGAATGTTACATAATAGTCTCTCATTTTATTCCTCTCATTTAAAAAAATTATCAAATAAAAAATATATAAATTTAAAATGAAAAATTAGGCATCCTCTCCCTTCCCTTCAAACTCCTCCATCCAAAGTAATTAGGCAAACGGGTGCATGTTTGACAGATTTGCCAGATTCAAGTTTTCCAATAAAAGTTGACTTATACATTTCAAGGTCAGATTTGAGTCCTAAGTCTAGTTGTAGATATCCAAACTTTATTTATGAGTAGTTTATCGTCATTGGTCACCTGTGCCTAATTTTTATGAGAGGCCTGACAAAGATTATGTTTGGTAGGTAAACAAGTTGACCAAATAACACTTGTATATCTCTAAAGTATAAATGCCAGTCTGAAGAATTTAATAAAAAATCATGTCAATTGGTTGCAGGGAAGAGAACCAACAGAGTTCTAACTTATAAAGACAAACCAACATGTGTGCAGAGAAGAATTTAATTAACAAAAGAAAAAAAAAAGCAAAAAGGATATATCTTCAACTGTCTCTTAGTGATCATACAGAAATCAATAACCAAATGGAATTATAGTGAAGCAGATCAATAAGAAAGGAAAAATAATTAATTACTACGAAAAAAAGAATGAACAGTTACCTCCTTGTGATCCACAGGTACAGAAGGATATAATCTCAGAGCTTCTGATAGAGCAGCATGCAAATAATCCATCTTCTTTATCTCCTCCGGCCTAAATGTCAAAGAATTGTCAAATTCCTCCTTCTTTATGTCTTCCCTCTGGCTCACCACCCTGCATATCTCTGCTAGTATTCCCTCCTCCACTGCAGGATTCTGATCAAGCAACCAGAAAAACCAGCTCAAAGCCACTGAAGAAGTATCCCTCCCTGCTAATATGAGATTCACGCATATATCCCTCAAGAACTTATCTGAATATGGTTGTCCACTCTCATCCTTGAGCCTCATAAACACCGTTAACAAGTCTGATTTTTGCTTCTTGTCCTCACAGTGCAAAGAGAGCTCTTTCTTTCTTGTCCGAATAACATTCTCAGCAAATTCATCAACATTTTCTATTGATTTCTTTAGCTTTCTTTCCATACCCAAGTTGAGAAACCTCATGGCCTTCCATATACACGAGGGTGTGACAAATCGAAGCACCGTGGCTTCTGTTGCATCCTCAAAGGCTCTGGCAAATGGTATTTCAGGCAACCCCGGTTGTGAACAACCTGGATCAACACCGAAGGCTATCATGCATACATTATCAAAAGTGAGCCTTAGAAGAATGTCCTGAAGGTCTATGGCAATGGATTTCTTCACAGATGCCTCTAAGACAGGTATGAGCCTCGAGTGGACAAGCTCGAACAGTGACTCGTTTGTTAGTTTCCGGAACTTTGTAGAATGAAACTCAATGCTTGCTGTCTTCCTTTGTCGCTGCCATGTCTCATCATCTGCATTGAAGATACCATCTCCAAGTAGGTCTCGAACTGTGTCCCTGAAGTACCTTCCTTTAGGGAAAACAAGGAACTTGGTTTTGAGAAGATGCTCCATGTTGCGAGGATCAGAGGTGATAATGCTGTTGAGGCTGCTAAACCAAGGCCCTTTGAATCTAAAAGTCCCATTTTGACGGTTGAGTACATCAGTGATCCATTCATACGTGTTGGTTTTGAGTCCTGTGACCAACGAAGGTAACATTCCAAGGACAGGCCAAACAGGCAGGCCATGCTGCTTCTTTGACCTCAAAGAATGAATGGCTATGAAGACGATGGCTGCAATGAAAATCTCCAGAATTTGGATATCTTGCAAGAGGAAGAGGCTGCGGGAAAATATGTTTCCGGTGGTGGGGTGGTCGGAGGAGTAGCTAGAGGTGAGATTGATGAGGCTGCTAGGTTTGGTCATGGTGTTGGAATGATAGGAAATGTGGAGATGCATGAGCATATGGCTCGTTTTTTAAAGGGTAATTGTGGTGATGTGATCAGGTATGTTATGTGGGGTACTGTGTTTCTTGGCGTGCTTAGTTTTGCCCAAGCGGTTTGATTTGGTGAGCTGAAATGTGTGGCAATTGGTTCTTTTTGCACTGACTAACTGCTTGCAGTATCGTTTACTTGAACTATGGTTTTGGGGGGTTTTGTTCACTTTGGGAATGTTTTCTAGTTGAAAATCGAATGTTGGGTACTCTATTGGTTTGAGTGTCAAATAGGACTTATATTAAATGGGATGATACCTTTTGTAGTATGGCTAGGATGATGAAAAAGTGGGTGCAGCTGATTAACTAAGCATCAACAATGTCCTAAGTTTCCATATGATTGTGAACTTCATCATAACTAGGTAGTTGGTCCTTTTATGTATATTATATTGAATTGAATACTAATGACAATTTCTTATTGTACCTTATAATTATTATTATTTTTTGGGTTAGTTACTGTACCTTGTTATTGGCAAGCAAATAGAATTACCAAAATAGTTTTGTTAGGTAACGTTTGTGTGTTGGAACGGTGACCTTTTTTATTGGTTTTCAGAAATTAATTAATTTTAAATGTACAGCTAGACTTTCAAGTTACAATTGATATATTCTTGTTTGGGTTTTTTCTCAGAGCTAGGGACTAGAAAGCTAAAATGCTCAAGCGTTTTCTAGCATTACCCTTACCAAAATACAAACTTGTTTTGTGGTGCATGTGACTACACTTGACAAACAGCTACCCTAGTGCACAAACGAGATATACTTGTTTGAGCTTGTTTTTTTCCCCAGAGCTACGAAATAGAAAGCTAAAAGGCTGCCAACGTTTTACCCTTAACGAAAAAACAAACTTGTTTTGCTGACTACACTTGACAAACACCCACCGTAGTGCACAAACTTTTTGCATTGTATTGATCCTAATTGTCATTTGAGGCCAACGAACAAGCAAAATTGGAGTTGCCAATATTATAATTCTTTCGCCAATTATTTCTGCAACTTGGAAAAAAGCGATGACCCCTGTCAATAACCTAAAGTAAAGCTACTTGATTTTTTTTTACTGTCTTAAGGGGTGTATAACTATTAAAATGGTTGTCATCGAATTTTATTTTTACAATCCTATCATTAATTGTGCATACTTTTTTATAAAGGTCAAATTCAATTTGTCTCTTTTAGTTTGGAAGAATATCATTTTCTCATCTTATGGTTTCGACTTTATTACTTTACCTCATACAATTTATTATTTTATTATTTTATTTTCTTGTTACTAGGTTTATTACCAACATATTTGTTAGCTTTCTATCTTGTTTTTTTTTTTACTATATCAACTAATAAAATACATATTTATTCTATAATCCGCTAGATCAGTAGGTTTATACATAAAGACATATCTAATTTGCACACATATATATGGTAAAGTTATGAATTTGTAATCCAAATTAACGGAATGAAACCATATCTATGGTAGCAAAAGGCTACCAGAGCAAAATGCGGAGCAAAACACAATAGGCAAGGTAACAAAGAGAAATTCTTAGGTAAATATTATTTGCTATAAGCACTTCATTGTGTAAGGTTATATGAGTATAAATATTTGTATATCTACAAAGTACCTTTACATATATTTAATATTCTTGACATGCGTGCCTAAAATTTTCAATTTCTCCAAAGTCGAAACCATAGGATAATAAAGGAATATTGCACCAAATCATAAGGGGCAAATTGAATTCATTCCTTTTGATAAACAACGTTGGCAAACATCATTACTTGTTATTAATTTTTCCTTTTAATTAAAATGATTACGTGAAAGAACAAATTTTCTCTCTCCAATATTGACCGCCAGACATTCACAACATAACTTCTGAATTTGTCTGTGGCTGTATAATCAAGAGTTGTCTTAACTTGTTGTCACTTATGGTGAGTAAGTTAGTGATTGCTTAATAAATCAGGGAAGTTAAGGCAAAGAATTTCCAATTTTCTCTTTACGATAAAAAAAACACATTAATTATATATATTTAATGAACTATATGTCATCATATATTTTAAAAAAATAGTTTTTATTTGAAATAAAAAATTTTGCTTTTAGAATTATGTAATATTTTTTTAATTTTTAATAAAGCATTTTACATATTAACTAAATTAAACTTGAACTCTTGATTTATATGGAACAAAAAGTAACAATTAAGATAAAAGGAACTAATTAAATACCATTAGTTGTTACTGCTTTTGGTCAAAGTGGTTGATGGTTGGTTAAAAACTTGTTTGACCCAAATTTGAATATATGGCTGAGATTTAATTCTACAGATGTTAGCATCGAATGAAAAGCAAGTTTGAGGAAGGAATGCATAGGAGGCGTGGAGCCTTTTGCTCACCTAATATCACAAATCAATAATAAGTAGTCGTTAAGAAATCATGTTCATGGGACGAGGAGTGATTTGATGCTCACCAATAATTAATTTGAGGTTCTAATTCAGAGTACTAAACTACGAATTAGAATTATTGGACATAAAATTGGTACATTTCAACTGGCTACATATTCTAAATTTACATTACACTAACTAATAATAATAACAATAATAAGTATTTTACAAAAGTTTGAAAGTTTCTACACTGCTAGCATGAAAATTCCAATTGCAAAATAGCTTGGCCAGAATGGTGCTTTCTATTTGTGGATAAGCATGAATCATAAAGGGAGAGCAAATTGAATGGAAAGAGAAAAAAAAAAATGAACGCTTACAGAGAAGGAATGTAGCTTCAATACTTGGGTTAAGTTATGTTATAAGAAAAGCAAAAGCTTGTAGGATATGTTTGTTTTAGATTTTTCTGAATGCCCGTTTGCGCTCAAGGAAGAATTTTTTTTTTTTTTTTTGCTTCCTTCAAATGCTAATCAAGAAACGTGAAGGGAGCTTTTAAACATGATTGTGTTCGCTGTCAACTGTAAACCAAACAAGTTATATATATATAGAATCAAAAGTTCAAGTGACACTAAGTTTTTTTTCTGGGATTATTCTTAATTTCGAAATCGAATATCAGTTAGCTTATTTTGCCTGCACTTCAGTCTATCAGAAGCAAATTGGACATATGTTTGAAACACGTTTTTACATTTTCATTGTCAATATCCATTTTACTTTAGTGTTAAATTTAATTACTTAATTCTTAAGGAGAGATAAACCCAAAATCAAGTGTTTGGTGTGTAAGTAACTAAATCTTAGATTTCGGAGATATTGAGTATTGAATATGAGAATTCTTACTCGACACCTTATACTCACATATCTTATATTTAATTTTTCAATATATCGTATATCAAATGCTTGCAAAGAGCAAATCGCACAAAGTAAAAGGTGTTGAAGATAAACCTAAAAGATTGAAGAAGATTTTTTGGATTTCTTTCAAGCTAAGCATGTTAAAATTTTGTACTGCACTTTTTGCTTTGAAATATAATACATCTTGACATTTGGGGATCATTATACGTCACTTCTTTTTCAATCAAAACAAGGACTTTTCATCTATTTTCTCTTGTACACATGGTTTGTGTAGAATAGATCATCTTACAAGACGTATGTCCATAAACAAAGATTTTAGGTTAAAGGCAATGGTAAAGGTTTTAAATATAGAGCCGTATCATCTGATGTAGCTGCAACATCTCAGTCACAGTAGCCACCACAACCGCAATACACTGTAATTATAAATCGCATTTGCCGCAACACGATTGTAACTGCAATTAAATCGCAACTGAGATTTAAAACCTTAGGGGTGTATGTGGTGTATATATATATATATATAAATGATTTAATTTTGATTCATTGTCAATGTAAAGTTTTTTGACACTGTCATCCAATAATGTTTTAACACATCATTAAAGAGTTATATTTTTTAGATAATTGTTATGATAGTCAAACTTCTATGATAATGTGACAATACATGATTAGAAGACAGTATAAAGACATTTATACATAATAGATGAAAATTAAACTCATATGAAAAATACTAACAACCCAAATAGTTATATAAATAATTGAGACTAAAATAAATTACTTTTGGAATTTATTGCTTTAGGTACACTGACAAGTCATCACATACAACTTTATTTTTTTTTGTGTCATCACTTACAACTTGAAACTATGACCATTGCCCAAAATCTCACCTACTTCAAAACTTCTCTTATATATTATGATATTTTTTACTCTTAAATTTAAAAATTGACTCGAAAACTCATATATAGGACAATAATTATTGCACATATATTTAAGAGTGTATATACATAAAATATTCAAAAAAATGTTTAAGTAGATTTACTTACAACTTTTTCACTAGAGATATAAAAATAAAAATTTAATAGGTGCAAGTCATGATTCCCAACATGAGTCGCGGTTCTGAACCAACGCTTACATTACATTATGGTTTGGAACCACCGCATACATGTGAGTCGTGGTTCTCAACTGACATGCGTGAATTTTTTTTTTTTCCTTTTTTCTTTTTGCTTTTTTCAAATTTTGAATATAATAAAAATGTTTTATACATTTTCTATAAATTACTAGGAAATTGTCCGTGCTTGTCAATTTGCATTTTTTATTGTTATTTAGTTTGTTACAGTAGCTAAGCATATATATCATCATAAGGAATATAAACATATTTATGAAAAAGAATTCACCTTATATTAAAGAATTAGATAAAATAACATGCATAAAGTTATTCTATAAAATAATAATAAAAAAATACTTATTTTACACACAAATAACCACAAACACTAATATGTACCAAATTACATATGTGTGCATGTAGTTAAACTTCAATAAACCAAAATAACAAAACATACATGTGTCCAATTAATTGTAAATTTATATATTTACAACTATTTAAACCAACTTGTGTTGCCCTTCTTAATTCATAGTTTCGAGTGGGAGATGAAATTCTAATTGTTTTTCTGTTAGATCTGTCAATGCCCTACATCATAATAAAAAAATTGTCAATTTGCTAGTCAAGAATAAAACTTATTTAAATGCTTATCCATGTCAAGATAATTTTGTGGTAAGACTTTTATTCTTTCAAATGCAAGTTAGGTCTCTATTCATTGACTGCATAACTCACAAAAATCTATATTTATTTTATAATAATTTAAATTAATCAATGTTAAAACAATAATCTACTAATTTTATTGGTAACTATCAGTAGATATTTTATTGATAAATGTGCATCAAGTATTTTATTGAAATCAATAAATTAAACAATTATCATGTAATGTAAAATTTAATAAAACTAATTATATTTGGTTAAATAAATTTTTCTCCGTATGAGAACATTGTAACATAGCAGCAAGTCTATCTAAACTATAACTGCAGAAGAAAACCATAACATGATCCTACCTCTTATTCGGTTATATGTTTATTGGAATATTTGAGATGAATGTAGTATGTTGCTATACAGATCTTTTCTTGCCTTATGTATAAAAAATAAAATAATAAAAGGGATAATGTTATAAACAAAATTTGGGACATCTCAACAAATGATGACGTTAAACAAATGGATTGATCACATTTCGAAAAATATAAAAATGGGCTGCATTCTCAGTTATATCTCTTGATTTATTCCTTTGATTTTTTATCAGTACAATTTTAAGCATACACTTAACATTTTTATTAATAACTCTAATATATATATATATATATATATATAGCTAAATTAAACATACTTGCTTATATACAATAAACCATGAATGAAGTAGGGAAATATGACAGGAAGACATTAAAAGATATGGTTATGTTTATATCGGTATACTAACCATTGATAATATAATATATTATTATACCAACCATTTAATCTATACTAATATGAAGATATCAAAGAATGCTAAAATGAACTTTGATAATGCTAATAAAAAAATGCCAAAAACTAAAGAGTACTCTCGTACTACCATATGGGTGGTAAAAACCTGCAAACATTTAGCACACCTTCATCTTTCTTTCATTGTCATATGAGAAATACTGTTTTTGTATTATTTCAAGAAATAAGTCTTTTATTTAATTAAAAATATAAATCACAAATATTGCACCACCTATCCAATATCATATCTGATGCAAAGTACTACCTCTTAAAGCAGTATTAATAACTTTGATAGCCAGCAATCCAAGCAAGTTTTGACACCTCAGCAACCGTATCTAACATCTCCATAATCTGTCATATCCTACATAAAGAAAAAAAAAAGTTAATTATAAAATGGCAAGAAACCCACAATAGCAGAAGATTTTACTTTCGAAACTAAAGTTAAAAATCTTACTATATCAAAGTTTAACACCCTCTCAACTGGAGCAAAAACATTATCACCACTCTATGTAAAGGCATGCGTTAGGCATGCGTTTTTGCAGGCTGCAACACATGTAAGGAAAGATACACACATGTAAGGAAAGATATAGACTTTTTGGATAAAAGATCTAAGTAAACAACATTTCAATGAAATTCAATAGAAAGAACAACAAAACATAAATCAAGCCCTTGCCTAATGAAATATGCGAGATCATTGCTCTCAAACAAAGCCAATCAAATATTCTCTCAAACCACTTTTCTCTGTTTTATATAAATTCTGAAAGACATGTACGAACCTTGACAATGATGTCTTTCCCGCATAGTATTGGTACCAATTTTTCTTTCAAGTTAGATTCTTTTAACGGTTAGCCTATAGTATTGGTACCTTCTATTGAAGAAGTAGATATCATCCCCACGCTACTGAATCAAAATGGTACTGAATCAAAATGGTAGCATATAAACCACTGAATCAACCAAATTTGAGTCCTTGCATGATTTTCAAATTACCAACACATTGCACTTCTCCCAAATAATTCTCATTTGGGTAAAAGTTTCTATTTTCCCATTATACCTCAGATAAGAACCCTTCGACAAAATAAAAAATTTATCTATTTGGTAGCACTCAGAGTAAGGAACAAAACATCGTACCTTAGACAAAAGAAAAATGCTTAAAAGTACTTACACAGATGAACAATTAGCCAAACAGTGGTAGAGGGAGTGAAAATGTTGAACAATTGAAGGATTAGGAAACGTCGTTAGGCGTAAAACTTGTAGGCCATTGTTGCGCGTTGCTGCATCTTCAAAGCAGAGGAGCATTCACAGCACAAGACCGTTTAAATAAAAAAGGAATTTAAAGTGGATTTTTGTTGGAACTCAGAGTTCAGACAGTTATAACTGGTAGAAGACAACGTGGGTAGTATAAGTTTACTTCATTGTCCTTAATTATTCTTATATTTTATTTGTGTTTAACATCAAAGTAATGGTAAAATGGGTAAAGTAGAGACCAAATCAGGGGAATCCCCTTTATAGTAGTATAGATTCTTTTATATTTTATTTGTGTTTAGCATTAAAGTAATGGTAAAATGGGTAACTCAAAAGTAGAGACCAAATGAGAATTCCCATTATAATAGTATAGAAGATTAGATGAATATATGAAGAAAATAAATTAATGTTAAAAGCATTCCTTTTATTTTTAATTTTGAACATTAAAAACAGATTAAGATTAACTTCAGACATGCATTTTTTTATATAAAAAATTTGAGCATAGAAAATCATATTAAGATCAACTTCAATCATGCATCTTTATTTAGAATTTTGAACATTAAAAAATAGATTAATATTAACTTCAAAACAAATTAAAAAATATATTAAATTTAAAAATAATATTTAATCTTATTTTTTACATGATTTTTATTATCTCATACACAAAAATATAGAAAATATGAAATAAAAAATAAATATTAAAAATATTAATCAGTTTTCAAAACTAACTGTTAATTTTGATGTGCATTGTGTATTCATCAGTCTTCAGCTGCGTGTACACTTTTATAAAAAAAATTATTTCTTATTGTTTTTTATTTTTGTGTAAATTTTAATTTTAAATTTAATCTATTTTAAATTTAAGTTTTGAAGTTAATCTTAATACTTTTTAATGTTCAAATTTTTTCAAAAAATTGCTTCCTTGACCTTAACCTTAATCTGTTTTTTGTAAAAAAAAATTAAATGCACGCCTTTAATCTTAAACTATTTTTTCAGTGTTCAAAATTAAAAAAAAAAAACTGAATGCTTTTAATCTTAATCTGTTATGTTTTTTTAATGTTCAACAATTTTTAAGAAAACGTAGAAAACATTTTTTATATTCAAAAAAAAAAATCCATCGTATTGTAAGCCGTGGTTGAAAATCATGACTCATGAGTCATGGTAACGAGAAAATAAAAAAATTGCTAAGTCGTGATTGGAACCGCAGCTTGCGCATGCTACTGTTTAATTTTTACATTTGGAGTGAATAATTCTTTTTTTATTTTTGTTGCTAATTTTGGAGTGAATAATTCTATATCTACACCAAACACAGGGAAATAAAAATTTTATTTGCACCTATATGTTAAAAAAACTGTTACTTATTAACTGATGGAGATAAGGCTATAAAATAGGTTTAGATTCGTTGACGACGGTCCGAGTTAAATAGGATAAGTCAAAATTATTCATATTTAAAAGAGTTATAAATTAATCAACCTAATTTATATCGCATCAACTCATGGGTTTAAATGGATTGGTCCATGAAATTAGGTTTTTTTTTACTTGTAAATTTTGAAAAAAGATTAAACTTAATAATCTCAAATCAAATATTATATTACATAAACATAATACTAGATATTTTCATTTCATCCAAAAAGTTAAGGGAGAATTCAAATAAAAAAATAATATAAACTTATGGAGTTGAATGAATGAGTTTGTTTGAGAGTGTTACTGTTTAACTTGTACAGTATGTGCATTTTATACTTTTGTTTGAAAAAATAGTGTTTAGTGAACTTTCAAATTTTCAAATTGAATTTTTTTTACAAACAAATTAAAACTTTAAAAAATTAAATAAAATTATGTGGACGTCCTGCAAGCATCACGGATTGACCGTTCCAAAATTATCTACATTTTTATAAGTTATTAATTTTAAAGTTTGACTTGTCTAATTTATATGGATAAATAAGGTAACCTCATAAATTTAATCTGTTTTGACACTTCTAGATAGAGAGTGTCATCAATTTATATATGTAAGTAGCATTGCTCAAACTTATATTAACAAGAGATTGGTACTTATCTTTATTTACCTCCAAAAATTTTAATTTTTTTTTGGTACAAACATATGATTTTATTCAAGATATTTTTTTCGAGGCTTTGTGTGGGGGTCTGCCTTATCATTTTAATCATTTTTGCCAGATTATAAGAGAATGGAGCTAGTGTCCCACCTAAAATTGTTGCCAGATTCATTTTTAATTATTTTAATCATTTCTTATCTCCTATCTAATTGAGAGCAGTCACTTCATTTGAATTCAACAAAAAATTAAAAAATTAAAAAATAGAAAAATGAAGTGGTAAAACCACATTGAACCAATAATCCGGTTCGAAGATTAAGTTACAAGTTAGCGAGGTGCTTAGAAGTTGGAACTCTAACAGCCTGTTTATTTTTGTTTTAGTTAAATATATTTTATTTTATTTCCTGAAATTTTTCTGAAAGGATGTGATCGAGAGCCTCTTTTAAATGAACTTTTCGGTAACATTGGACCTTACAATTAGAACAAAGAAAAAACAAATAAGCGCTTAGGGGAAAACAATCAAATAGTAAACTCCTATCAATTGGGCTTAACTTAGGCTTAACGTCCCATATAGCTTTGTACTTTAGCCCAATTTAATGATTAAACCATTTGTAGAATGTTTTAGAAGTCTATGCTCCTAAAAACATGCATAGTTCACGATTCATATGAAATGAAGAAAAAGTGAATAATTAAGGAAACATAAATTATGAAGAAACATGAACCCCCTTTCAACCAAATTTGATAATTTACCAAGTTTTTCATTTTTTAAAATTTTTTTTGAAAGGTCCAATAAAGTTTAAGGGTGACAATTAGACTCGGTTACAATAAAAAAAAGTTAGGAATGAGTCATAGGTCCATTTAGATAGCCTTAAGATATATAAATACATATGTTTATTGATCTAAAAAGTTTAAAATACGTAAATTAAACATTACTTTTATATAACTATATCCAATTGCTAATATTCTTTAAGAAGTTGATAATTATATAATTATTGGGCTTCAAGTAAATTGTATAAATTTCAAGAAAAATGATTTATAAAATCAACTTGGTAAATAGTAATTCTCAAGTAGTTCATTTTAAAAATTAATTAATTATTTAATTAATTTAACTAATAATTTATATATAATTAACTAATCATTTATTTTTATTTTAATACTTAATATGTGATTAATTATACATAAATTATTAATTAAATTAATTAAATAATTAATTAATTTTTAAAATTAACCGCTTAAAACCAAACTGACACTCATTTTCCGAAATTCTATTCAAACTCCGGGCCGGCTCCCTCGAAGCCCGTAGAATCCTATCAATTTTTAACTTACAATTTTGGTAATCTCACTGTCTGCCTTTGCCATCGTCACTGTAGTGTTCGCTGAACTCTACCGTTTCAATTTCAATCCAAGGTTGGGCTCTCGCTTTCTCTTTCCTCTTTCCCCTTCTTGCATTGCTTTGCTATCATAATTCACTGTTTCACTCTGTTGACCACATATACCCATTACCTTTACGATGTGGATTTCGGAACATTATATTTCAAACTCTCTAAACTATAGGATAGGAATAGAATAGGGTTGTGATACAATAATACAAAAATTGATAATAAAAAAAATTAAATTTTTTTGGGTTAAAACAGGCTTTGGGTTATTGGGTTTGGAGGGTTGTGATCAGAAGGTGGTGGATTGTTGTATGTTGATGGATATGAACAATGCAATTTTATTGTAATTAATGCATAGTGGAAGTGGAGTGCATAGGGGTTGAGCTAAAATTAGATTTATCTAAGGGCTAGGATTTGTTTTAGATTAGGGTTTCTATCCCATATCAAAGGGGATTTTGATTTTTGAAGGCTTTTAAGGGGATGAGTTCAGTTTTGCCTTAATAGAACAAGTCTTTTTTACATACTTGTTAGCCAGATAACCAGTCCTCTTTGTTTTGATAATTGGCTTGTGGGTGCATTTTGGAAGTTAATTTCAAATGGATGAGTGAACAAGGGTGGTTAAAGTGGTAATTGTTGATAGGCTACTTACAGGAAAGGAAGGCCAGGTTGTAAGTATAGTAAGATGCTTATTTTTCTGTCTAAGTTTTGCTTGATTACTTTCTCTCTCCTCCTTGAATTTCTATCCAATTTGTAGGGAGAAGTTTTCTGAATCTCTACCTTGGTTATTTTTTTTTATAACTATGTGATTTATATAGCCCAATTTGATTTTCTTCAGTTGTCACGTGTTTTTAACACAAGGTGCCACTTTGTAACTGATGTTGAGCCATTCTTTTCTTTGGCAGTACATTTTCAGCATCAAAAACTCGATCTTGCATTAAAAGCAAATTCAGTTGTGAATAGGACCTTCTCTTTCATCCAGTTACTGATGGCTTTTTTATTCCAGAAATTTCAAGAGGTATATCCTTATCTTATGACACAATCATTTTGACCATATGTCATTGCATTGGTTTGTCTATGAAGAAATTCTTACCTTTTGCTGAGAATATGCCAAAATATGTATAAATTATTATTTATTTATGAAATAAAACAAAAGATGTAGAAAAGAAAAACAAACAAATAAATAAATAAGATGGGTTTATCTCAACGACCTTATGAAGGACTATGAGGCCTAGAATGAGAGACTGAAAATCATTTAGAGCATTACATTTTTTTTAGCCAGTAGAGCATAATCCATTGTACTAGAAGACTCTCAAAGGGCCTATGTAATTTGCAGAAAATTTTCATGCCCCTAAAATGCATGAAGTAGAAGGAAGCTCCAATTCTATTTATACTTCATCTTCTGTTATTTTCTCCATCTTTTGTATTGTTTCATGACCATTCAGTAAGTTACTACTTACTAGAACTTTTATCTCAAGGTTATATAACATTGTGATCGAGAATGCTGTTCCATTGTTCCTTGTGGATTTTGAGCATATCAATGCTCTGAAAGGAGTGACTCTATAGTTACTTGATGGAAGTGCGATATATTACTTCTTGCAGGTTGAAGTGTTAGGTCTTGCAGGGATTAGTGCTTTACGAATTCTCCAGAGTTTTATGCTATGCTAAGCTATAGTTTACCTGTTGTGCTTCCTGTGAAACTTATCACAACAATCTTGGTCTGAATTTGTTTTCAGGCTGTGAAAACCCTTGCAAAGCGCCCTGCTTTTACTAGGGATCCAAGACAACTACAATTTGAAGCTGACATTAACCTCTTGTTTCTTTATTCAAGGTCAGTGATTTTCTGTTGTCTGGATTAATAATGAATAGTAAGAGCACATTTATGCATGGAGGTAGAATTGTGAAATTCGTTTTTTTTTTTAGGTGAATCGTGGAATTTTATTCTTTAGTGTATCTTTATCTATTAGCTTTATTGGCCAATTCAGAGTTGCTTTTATTTCCCCTTTTTCTCTCTCTTCTTTTCTTTCTTCCCCTTGGCTATATTGATGGAACATTTTTCTGTCTATAGGTTGTTGCATGCATGAGCCAATCTTTTTGATGAATTCAAACTCAAAATTTTCCTTTCCCTTTATCATCCCACTATGGTTCACTTATAGGCTATTATTAGTGTTCAGTGTTCAGCAATTGCTATTTTTACTACCTTAAATATGTTCATCTTCTAGCATTTAGGATTTGTATACTCCGTTATTGGTACAATTAGTAGTAAACATTGGTCATAACCTAGTTCTGGATCTAGCATAGGCTGTTGCTATTAATTTATTATTTAGTGGATAATATTGTTCCATCATAGCTTCTTAGGCAGGATTCCCTTGTCTTGTAGCAAATTTATAATGCATTATGTGGATGCATTAGCCCACAATGATTTTTACAATTCAAAAGTGTTAAAAAAAAGAATGAACAAAATCCTGTCCAGGAAACATATGCTTCATTTCAGTTAAAATTTATTTGTGGAATCCAAAAGTGACAACTTTTCTACTTACTGAAAGTTTCTTTACTCTAGAATAAACTTGAAAAATAAGCTTTGAAATATATTTTGTTTCAAAACAATTTGCAAACATTTTAAGGAAAGAATTCCTTTTTACAGTAATGCATTCTCAAAAAGCCAACACATTTTAGAAGTTTCTCATTTCTTGCATTAAGGAAACAGTAAGATGCAAGCGTCTCAGTTATTGAGTATCTACTTTAATTTTATGCTAGTGTAAACCAAGAACTTGTAGGGGTGTAAGGTATCATATACTTTCAATTTGAATTTTTGTTAACTATTTTTCTTTTGATTTTTCTTAGGCTTAACTTGAATCCACGTCTTTAATCTTATGCTATACTACTTTATACATTTTTATTGAAATAAAATGCGTGCCAAATTCTTCAGCCTCTGCTTTGATTTCACTGGTTATAACTTTTAATTGTAACTGCTTTGGTCTATGTTATGTTTTTATGTTTTTCAATTTTTAGCAGTCATATTGCAATGCAGAGAGAATATCAAATTAAAGTAGATTTTTTGTTGGATTTAAAAGAAATTTTATTAGAGACAAAAAAGAAGAGATACATCTTGAGGGAGGATAAGACATCTTCCAAAACAAACTAAAGAAAACAGATGGCCAAAAAGCTAAATACGCAACAAAACTCCCTATCTCTCTGTATGTCAGAAAAGGAAACCCCTTGAGACAACCATGAGCAGAGATCCAGACAGAAAGCCATAAACACAAACCTTTCACATGATATATCTTGGGACAAAGAGATGCCCTTGAAGATATAGGCATTCCTCTCCATCCAAATACACCAAATGACTACGTAAATTGCATATTGCAACAACACTTTGGCCTCCTTATTCTTGCCAAAACCTTAATCATGAGAAACTGCACCAAACTGTTTGGACAAACCTAAAGTTCGCCAAGAACCACAGACAAATTGTTCCAAACCGAAGTAGGCACTTCACATCAGTGTAAAAATAAATGGGTTATGCTCCTGAACATGGTCTGCAAATTAGTGGAGCAATCTGTAGCTGAATTTCTTTTTTGTTTAATACTGCTATCTCAAATTTAAAATATTTTTGAAGCTAAGACCTAAGAGCTAAGAAGCATGAATACTTGCACTTGTGTGCCGTAGCTGCATCAGATGTTTTTTAGATACATTTCTGTGTTGTACACTGATAGCTGCATGTCTTTTCTTTTTTTTGTTTTTTGACTTGTGTTGTTGGAAAATTCAGTTTAGATGCCAAAACATGCTCAAATGGCGCTAAAACTCACCCAAATCTTTGAATTTTGTAATTGTATTGGATTTGAAAATGAACATATGAATTTGTTAATTTTATCATATCAGTATCATGCAGCATTTTTTAAGAGTATTTTGTTTGTTTTATTTTTTTTCAAATGGAAACAGAGTTTTATTAAAGAGAAAAGATGGAAAGTAGAACAAGGGGGACGATAGGAATCCTTCAAAGCATAAAAGACAAAAAACACAAAGGAACAATGAAGAAAATGCCCAAGGCTTAAGTTAATTTTAACATTGAGATGTTAGATCTTCAGAGTTAAGATTACATAGATAAATTGTTATCTATTTGATGCTATTGTGGGTTCATATTATTTCAATGCCAATGATTTCAATTTTTATGTGTATGTGATGCTTTTCCTTTTTAACATCTTGATATATTTTGCTCATGCAAAGACTTAAATATCCAGCTACAATCGGTTGGGGAAGACTGCTGATAAAGCGGATGCAGAAGAGATAATTGAAATGGCCAGTAAAGCCTCTGTTGCTGATCAACAGATGCAAGTACAAGAAAATGTTCATTCTCAAATTAAAACATTTTGCATGTTCATGGATGAAATTCTTCTTCCAAATGAAAAGATGGTGAGTGAACCCCTATTTTCTCAACAAGCAAACATTTTGCCTCGCCGTAGTGGGCTTAGTTTTGCTGTGGGTAGGAGTGACCCACCTACTAACAATCCTGGTGAGTTTTTCCCCCCTTTCTTTTGCTTTCCTTTTGCAATCTTTTCATCTTTTATTCAACTTTTGTTGTCATCAATAAGTGCTTTCATTTGGGGTTTCTGTTTTACTTAGAATTTGAGCGGAAGGAGCCTTAGGAATTAGCAGCCAGGTACAATTTTGCCTGTTTAAACTGACATATTTGACACTTCAAGACATAAATCCTCAAAATTCTATATCTTTACCTAATAAAAATATCCTCATCCTTGTTGTGATCAGGGTTTTTAAAACTGTACATAAAACTAGACTGGGTTCCTAATATTCATGTTCATGGATGATGGGCTACAATTGCAAATACTCAACATGAGTGTATGTGCATGCTTAAACCTTACCAAAATATTTTTAGTGCTTTTCCTAAAAGGCTAAAGATAATATTTTCTTGGAAATATAATGTCAGCTTTGAAGATTCTAATGATGGTTTGCCGTATCATCCAAACCTATGATGCATGGATACCGATACGGGTACGGGTATCGGATACGACACTGGAATACGTCATTTCTTAAAATCTTGGGATATGGGTACGACAAGATACAACATAAGATATATGTAAAAAATTATAAATATCTTCTTATAAAACATCAAAAAAATATAAAACCATCATAATACATCATAAATAAAAAAGAATAGTTGGGTCATTCCATGATTAAGGGAGAAAAGTGGAGAAAATAATTTTTTTTCAGCATTAGTCATGACACAATAGAAGACTAGCATTTCTCAAATTCTTATGATATCTCACCCATATTGACACAAAAATTTAAAAATAAACATAAAACATTATAGGATATAGACTAACAATATCTAGTAGTGTATGAGGAGTATCCCGATACGATATCCGATACGTGTACGTATCTTACACATGAATAGGCCCACGCATGCAAGAGCTCTTTAGGCTCAAAGCATGGACAAAGCACAGGTCCACTCTACCTTGTGTTGAAATTTAACTTTATTTAGAAGAATGAGGGCAGTCAAGATCGAACTCCTGACCATTTAGTCATAGAAGCTTTGATACCATGTCAAAAACGTTATTATTTAGGGACTCCTCTTTTTTTAGCGAGTCCTTTTAATTTACAAAATAATGAGTTAAGCATTTGTAATTTCATCAATCCTCAAAAATCATAGCAATTTACTCATTTGTCATTAAATTATTAAACCATGAATTCCGAGATAGAAACAACTCATTTACTCTCCCTTATATATGTGGGTCACACATTGTCTTTTAGGCTCTAGGATCAAAAGGCCATGGATGTGATGCTGACCTTGGTTAATTATAATTTTCTCCTTTATAAATGAGTATATGCAATTATTATGGTTCTTTGCTTTCCAGATGAGAAAGGCCCATATTTATAATTTATGAGATATACATGAAGTTGACATGTCAGTTTGTTTCAACGTTCTTATGCTTTAGTCATCTTATACTGTTCCTCTTCCTTTAGATCCGCGAGGGTATAGAAAAATATCCTATTCTAGTAACAATTTACCTTTTGTTTATTTATAATTTCATATTATAGGGAAAATTTCCCTTTTTCCTATTACTGTAGCCACTTGTCATTGATCTGCTTTTGGCGCAGCTATCCCTCAGACAAGACCATTAAGCCAAGCTGAAGTTTCTCAGAAATTAAAAGATCAACTTGGGTACACGCTTAATGTTGAACCTTCTCAAATATCTCACAAGGATGCTGGCCAAGGTCTATTTTTAGATGGTGTAGTAGATGCTGGTGCTGTGGTGGCCTTTTATCCTGGTGTAGTCTACTCTCCAGCTTATTATCGTTATATTCCAGGATACCCAAGGGTTGATGCACAGAACCCCTATTTGATTACAAGATATGATGGGAATGTCATCAATGCCCAACCTTGGGGTTCTGGTGGTGATGAGCGAGAACTGTGGAATGGTACAAAAATGAGAGAAATCAAGTCGGATGTGAAGGGGGCTGAGAAAGGTTCAGGTCGGTTCTGGAAACTGCTGAGTAAGCCTTTGGAAGGCACCCAAGGAGATAACAGTGAAGTACTTGAGCGTAGAAACCCATTAGCTTTAGCTCATTTTGCCAATCACCCTCCAAAAGGGATGCTACCAAATGTCATGATTTGCCCTTATGACTTTCCATTGACTGAAAACAACATGAGAGTTTACATTCCAAATATATTATTTGGAAATGCAGAAGTAAATATGAGAAGATTTGGGAGCTTTTGGTTCAAATCTGGAGGGTCAAGAAATAGTGGACCACATATTCCAACACTGACAACTCTTGTTTTGATAGCTACTAGGGCTCTTCAAGATGAGGAACTCCTCCTGAACTACAGGCTGAGCAACACTAAACGGAGGCCAGAATGGTATGCTCCAGTGGATGAAGAGGAGGACAGGAGAAGATGGAGCTAGCCAATCCAGTCACTACTAAAATTCATTGTTCTTTTTCCTGTTGTGCCATAGAATGCTGTATTAGTCATCCTTATTTGGTTATTATTTATCTGACGTAGTACGAATGAGGTCCAATATTTTTTGTGAAGGATGATGAAATTTTACAGGATTGATTTTGGTTCTCTTTTAGGCGTCAAAATCCAAGTCAAGGGATGTACCAAAATTCCAAACTAAATAATGATTAATGACAGTCATGAGTATATGTGGGATGATGTTGCTAACGTGCATTGGCTTTATTATTTTTTTGAATAAATTACACTTCACTGTGCAAACTCCAAACTTAACTATAAATTATACTCGATCTTATTTTTTTCGGTAACTAAATATTTTGATTTAACACTGTTAAGCATTTTTAAAGAAAAATGCTAAATATTACGAAGAGTTTTTTGTGAAAGATGTTAAGAATGACATGGAGTAACTTTATTTCTTTGTGGGTGAGAGAGAAGGTGATTCTGTCTTATGAGAGAGGTTGTGATAGATTGTTGTGGGTGCTTAGAAGAGGTTTAGGCTAAAAAAAGCAAGAGCAATGCTATTTGGTATGAATTATTTTTCACGAAAGAAGTACGAATAAAGAGAATGCATACAAATACATGAGTAGTGGAAAAAGTAATTGTTTCAATAGTAACTGCACACACTATTTAATAGCCACCAATTTTCCACGTTGGGTTCGTATACTATTTTACGAAAAGTGATTTGCGATGTTTAGTATTTTCCAAAAAACAATGTTACACCATTCTTAATCTTTTTGTAAAAATAGTTTTTGTGTGAAATAACACTACTCATTTCAACAACTAAAAAAATAAACTCACATATCATTAATTATTTTAATAAGTTTTATATTGCAACAAAAAACTTAATCTTATTATTTCTTCTTTACAAAATCAAGTTGACATTTTAATACAAAAGTATAAGTGATATAGTTTAACAAATATTATGAAGAGGAATATAATTCATATATATATATATATATTTATATAATATTATTTTAAAAAATAATTCATATGCCATATATGTCTATTATATATATAAAAAAAATGATGTATTGCATTTTCAGTTTCTAATTTTGTTTCCTTTGTTGAGTCATCTAGCAAACTATTTATAGATAAAGAATATGCTTCCAATTGTTTTGCCATTTATTTTTTTGTGATTTTTATACCTTTTTCTTAATTTATTTGAAATTTCTTTTAGTATCACAAATCACAACATTATATAGAGACATAAAATTTTAGAATTACACAATTTTATCCAAAATGTAACAACATGAATATCTAAAATTAAATAATATTATTTAATAAATTCAAATCTAAATATTCAACTCATACCTTTATATTATATAATATATGTTATACATATATATTTTTCAATTACTTATATACTTATAAACTTAAAATTATATATATATATATATATATTAAACAAAAGGTATTTTTATATTTATTCAGAAGGTACTCACAAGGACAGGACACCACACTCGTTTATTAAATGGAGACAAATTTCATTGAGTCAATTGAGATAACCGTCGTTCATACCTTGGAATGGGGGAGGGTCTCCTCTTACCCTAAACTTTTGTGAATAAAAAAGAAAAGGAGGAGTAAGTCTTGCTATCCCCTAGCAATATTTGCTTTGGTACACATATAGTTCTTTTTTTATTATTATTTAGTTTTCTTTTGTTTCATCATATAGTTCACACCAAATTCAACTTATTTTGAATTGAACTGCTTTTCACATAGGGGAAAAAAGATGATTTTTTTTTTTTGGTTTGGTGTTGACCAAGTCCTAATTGTAGGATTCGTAGCTTTCCTTGAATCATGATTAGGGATGATTAATTGTTGACAAACCTGAGAAGGGTGTGAAGGAATTTTTTCGCAGAGGCGAGCGCATGCGATATGGTTTGAAAAACCAAACTGAACCTTAAAAAAAATATAGTTTGATTTTGTTTAGGAGTATAAGTTCTTAGTTTATTTATTTTTTAAAATATTTTATCATTTTATTTTTATTTTTAAATTTAATATTTAAATGTTTTAATTTATTTGGAGGATAAGTCCGTGGGTCACACAAGATATTTTTTAAGTTATGGGAGGAATAATGGAAATTGTAGGTTCCATAGAAAATTAAGTTTTTTGGGAAATTTTGCAAAACGTTGTTGCTTTCATATATAGTTTATGCAAGAGGTACTTTCACTAGTAGGAGCATAAGAACAATCTATCTTGTGGCCCACAAATGCTCTCTGTTTATGTTGTGGTGGTCATCAGGACAACACCTTGCATGCTATTCGTGATTGTAAAATGATTCAAGGTTTATGTCAGTTAATTAATCCTATAAAATGGCGTGCAAGACTTCTATACTTTGGATCTTATTAACTAAGCATTTTTTAACCTTAATAGTATTCTAGGTTATGATATTGAGCTTCAATGTGAATTGTTTTTTGGTTTTGGTGTGTAGTTAAGGTGGAAAATGACTTTGCTTACTCCAATTCATGCAGTGCAAGAATTTTTTTTTGTCTATTTAGATGAATTATAATATTAAATGAATACTAGAGTTATTATTATTATTATTATTATTATTATTATTTTAGGAAATACATACTATGTAAGCCATTCGCATCTTACAATTATAGGGATTATTATATTTTTTGTATTGCACTATAAGAAAAAATTATGTTCCTCGTGCAATTAGGGAGAGGATTGATGAGTTTTCACGACTCATAAAATCCTCTCCAACTTGATTAAGAAAGTTGCACTTTATGTTTATATAAGTTTGAATATGGACAATAACTTCCATTTTTCCATGTGGTCACATATTTTATGTGGAATGTGTATCACAATATATTTCACAAGCTGTAACGTCGCGTCGACATGTCCATACTGTAGACAAGCAATTTTGGTTAAGGATCATGTGTAATTTATTTAAACAATGAAGTTCTTTTTTCTTTTTTCGTGAAAACCAATGGTATCTTCTAGCCAACAACCAGATACTAATTCCTTGAGGTAGAGAGATCACCAAAGTGTATATAACCTTTCCCAACAAAGCCTTTTCCATACACACGATATGGTTCGAACTCAGTACAACATGGTTAAGGGACTCCACTATCTACCAATTGTGTCAGATCTTGTTGGTAAACAATGAAGTTCTTATTATGTTAATTCTCTATATTTCTTAGAGTTATCAAATACATTTATTTTGCTTTAAGTAAGGTTGTTGTTGTAACTTTTTATAAGCTTTAAAAATTATTCACATATGCACGAATCATGCGTTATTAGTACAATCTTGTAAATACCAGGTCATTCCTATAGAGAGTTGGACTAAAATTTTGGTTATTGAAATTTTTCCTAATCTAATTGCACAATTGTAGAATTAAATATGCAAGTAGCAAAATAAACAAAATGGAAGCCATTAGCGTCTTATACTTTTTTTATTTACTAGAATATGTCTTTGGTGATGCTGATAAACACTGTCAAAAGCATTGCATTGATATTTCGATGTGGGAAAAAATCATATTAGAAGTAGGATTAATTATTATTACTACCAAAGATATTATTATATTTTTGTATTGCACTACTAGGAAAATGATGTTCCTTGTGCAATTAGGGATAGAATTGATGAGTTTCTTATGACTCATCAAATCCTCTCTAATTTGATTAAGAAAGTTGCACTTTAAGTTCGTATAAGATTGAAAATGGATAACCACTCTCCACTTTGCCATGTGGTCACACATTTCATGCAAAAAGTGAATTATGATATACTTCATAAGTTTTAACGTCAATGTGTGTCCATATGGTAAACATGCAATTTTTGTTGAATATCATGTTATTTAAATAATGAAGTTCTTATTATGTTAATTCTCTATATTTTGGTCGATTTGGAGTTATTGAGTATATTTATTATGCTTTTAGGAAGGTTGTTGTTGTGATATTTTATAAGACTTAATTATTTATTTTTACAAGTGCACAAAAATTCATCAAATATGAGGTTGATCCTACAGAGACAGACAAAAATTTTAGGTATTGAAATTTTTTCATAATCTAGTTGCAAATTTGTAGAATTAAAGATGCGAACAGCAAAATAACTCAAATGGAATTCATTCGTGTATTATAATTTTTTTTGCTCCCTAAAATTTGTCTAGGGTGATGTCGATAAGTACTCGGTCAAAAACCCTGAAATTGAACTTTCGTTGTAGGCATAAATCCTATTAGGAGTATGATTAATTATTAATACTACCATGGGTATTACTATAATTTTGCATTACATTACGAGGAAAAATTATGTTCCTTTTACAATTCGGGAAAGGACTGATGAGTTATCTTATGACTCATCAAATGCTCTCCAATTTGATGAAGAAAGTTATACTTTGTGTTTGTATAAGTTTGAAGATGGATAATGACATGAGTGTTAAGCTCAATAAAATAAAATAAAATCAGTTCAATGCAAAACTTGTAGCATAAGTGGTTGAACCAAGTCGTCTCCCAAAGATCCGGATGCAATTTGATCAATTCAAGATGAAAACTATGGGGATTAATATATTTAGATTATAAATGCAAGAAAAAAAAATCAGTTAAGAAAACAACCAATCTAAGTATCCATCCGAAATTCCATTTGATCTTTCATTGACCATTAAACATGTAATTGAGTTCAATTGATTGACTAACTTAGATCTAATTGATATATATGCATTATATCTAGCATTCACTACTAGATGATCATTTGGAATTTAAATAATAAAAGATACACAAATTTGCAATCACATAATTCATGTTAGTCGATGCTAGTTTAAAATCAAGAACTCTATTAACCTAAGTGACAAATCTGCACATATAATCTCTTCAATTCAAGTGATGAAATTATGCTTAATTAACCAAAATATCATCATAATTCATAATCAAGAACACACAAATAGATATCTCTATTCGTTGATTCAAGATCAAAATTAAGAGAAGAAAAGAAAATTCAATTGAACATCAATTTCCAATTTCAATATAAGGTCTCAAGATCAAACTATAATTCTTTCAAGAAACCTGAATTGATCTTAGAATTAGTCTTCCATGGCTGCAGTTCAAGAAAGCTTATGGAGAAAGAGATAAGAGGAAGTGAGAGAAGCTAGAGAGAAAACTCAAAAGCCTAGGGGAAAATGAGGGAATGAGAAGTGTCTTTTCATGTTCTATCTTTTCCTCCTAATAATTGACTCTAAAACTCAATTTTAAAGTATGCCACTAGATTAGGACTAATACCCTTCCTCTTAGCTTTAATTGACCGTTTTATTTTCCTAATTTGGGCTTAAGATAAAGAAATTATATCCAAATCAATTTGAAGATGTATCTGAAAAGTCAGCTAATTTCATGTGGGATAAACACTATCAAAATGATGTAGTTTCAAAAAATGGTCTTCATGAGAGTTGAATCTATGTATTTTAGATTTCCATTGGTACTGGTTTCAGATCCAATTAACATCTACAACCTAAGTTATGGCCAAATTACCGTACGCGGGTAAGCTTCCATTGACAGCACTCATGTTCTAACTTCTAGGCCCAATGTGCCCCACTAGACATCCGATTCAACCCTTTAGATATTCAAGAAATTTGTAAAGCTCCCACTTATCCTTCCTATAAGGTAAGATTCATAATTATTAGATTTGTCTACTGGGATGCAAATAAGTAGTCGGTCAAAAGTGTTGACACTAAAATTTCATTGTGGCTAGAAATCCTAATGGGAATAGGATTAATTATTATTACTATTATAAGGATTACTATATTTTTGTATTGCACTACAAGAAAAAATTGTGTTCCTCGTGCAATTTAAGAAAAAGATTGAGGAGTTATCTTGTCACGACCCAAAATTTGAGGGCCACAACTGGTGCATAGGAAGAATCAGTTAATCTAACAAATCACAAAACCAAAGAACAAATTAAGGCATCACATTTAATTTATAAAAAATTCTACAGAGTAACCCTTAAAAGTTGGACATTCCAAAGTTAAAAACCATAACTTGCTCAGTCAAAATTATACCTAACCAGAGTTTCTATAGCAAAATATCCAAATGGTGTTTGACATAAATTTATATACGCTAGATATCTTATAACTTGACCAAGTTACAACGGAAGCTAGATCCTCCCTGTAGATAATGGAGCACATCTAAAGTCAAATACATATCCAATTATACTGAAAACCAAATGACTGACAATAAAGTCAAGATGCCCACATGAACAAAATGTTGGGCTCATCAATACTAACAACCTCCGCTAACTATTTAAGGAGCCTAGACTCGGCCCAACACTGGTATCTGAAAAACATAGAATTAAAGGAGTGAGTCACAAGACCCAATGAGAGATAACATAATCCATAACGGAGTTGAGACAAGTGTAGGCATGAGTTTTTCATTGAAAACATATGTGCTTCAAAATATATGCATAGTTATCAAATGTTATAACTACCATTAGTTCAAATAATTAAGAAATAAAATTTATGAAATACATTAGGTATGAAGTACCAAAATAATTATAACCATGTATTTAATACCCAATAGGGGGTTTCTAATTCATAATTAAACAAACATCTCACCAACGAACGCATTGTTCGAAGGCTTGTTAAATACCCACCTACTAGGGCACAAGGGTCAAATCCACCTGTCAAGTCAAGACAATCTGATCATGTGGGCTGAACACGTTGGGCTAGCAACATCCATACTAGATGGGGTTCAAACCAAGGTGCACCAAGGCTAATGTCTACTGCCGTTAGCTGTAGTATTCTGTCAAAGTTTCCACCCAAGAAATATTTTTATATAATTCTAATTATACAAATATTCCAAACCTCGTTATCAAAGCATAAATCATGTCTTTCGAAACAAGACAGCATCAAACAATTTTCAAAGTAAATTTCCTTTTCATAGGTACAGGTATTCAAAATTTGTGAAAATTAATAGGCATCAACACCAAGCTAAAGGAATGATTTTTAAAAGTACTTGTCACAAGCTTTCATAGGCTCTAATAACAAAGGGAATTAAATATTTTCATGAAATTCTTCAATAGGAAATTTATGAATTTACGAAAACATGCTACAAATTATGTCATTAACTCATTCTAAGGGTCAAACCACTTGGGTCCAAAGATTACGGTGTCACGAAATCAACGGAATGATCATCCGACGAACCTAAGGTCACAAAATCATTACCAAGCAATAATAAGCATTTAAAACTAAAGATTTACCCATTTGTGGGAGAAAGAATTATTGAAGAATTTCCTTGGTTCTAATACAACTCCTCAAACCTTAATACTCATTTGAAAATCTACTAAAATCTACAAAATAAATGGGATTTTGAGCCTTAGAATTACCTATAAAAGCCAAGAAAATGAAGAAGGAGAAGTACGTTGATCATATGAACAAGGAAGAAGAAGAAAAGAAAGAGAATAGAGGGAGACAAAGTGAAGAAGGAGAAGATAAAGAATAAGAAAAGAGAAAAAGGAAGAAAAAGAAAAAGAGAGACGTAGAGAGAAAGTCCTTAGAAAGACTTATAGATGTCTTGGAGAGGAAATCTTGGTGAGGAAGTCTTGGAAGACTTGGAAAGAAATTCTTGGAAAGACTTGGAGAAGAAGTCATGGGGAAGACTTATAGAAGTTTAGAGAGGAAGTATTGGAAAAAAAAAAAATCTTCCTCCATTTGTGTGTTTGCATCGTTACATATCTTATAACTTATCAATTTGATTAAGAAAGTTACACTTATTTTTATATAAGTTTGAAGAAGAACAATCACTCTCCACTTTGCCATGTGGTCACACATTTCTTACAGAATGTGTATCACATTATATTTGACAAGCTGTAATATCAATGTGTCCATACTATAGACATGCAATTTTAGCTGAAGATGAAGTTCTTATTATGTTAATTCTCAATATTTGGGTCCTTTTTGGAGTTACAGAATATATTTAATATGCTTTTAGTAAGGTTGTGGTTGTGTCTTTTTATAAGCCTTAAAAATTACTCGCAAGGGCAGCTATTAGTATAGTACAGCAAATATGTGGCCAATCCCATATAGACTTAGACAAAAAAATTTAGCTGTAGAAAAGTTTCCTCAATACTAATAAACAATTGTAGAATTAAAGATACAAGCAAAAAATAACTAAAATGGAAGTCATTCGTGTCTTATAATTTTTTTGCTTCATAGAATTTGTTTATAGCTATGCCGACAAGTACTCGGTCAAAAGCGCTGTCACTGAAATTTCATTGAATATTTCCTAAATTTAACATAATCAATTAATATTTAGTTACACTTAAAAGAGAGTAAACAATAATGTTTAAAGTTACTCAAAGTAACTTGCATCATGATATATTAAAGCCTATTTTTAATTTTTAAAATATATATTATTTGGCTACTATAGTTGTAACAAATTTACCGAAATTGTCACAATTCATTTTTTCAGTTTGTAATCGATCAGAATTAGGGACTAGATCCCTAACCTTGAACTAGCTTTTAATACTATTCATGTTAACTTAAAAATTTCTCATATTATCCCTAGATTAATTCCGTAAATCTAAATTTTCATAATCCTAATAAATAAACTTATAAAATCATGGCTATTGCATTTAAGAAAAACACAACTTCTTGTACATGATTGGATGGAACTCGTACATAAACTTTATACAAAATTAATGTCTTTACATAATTTCTTGTACATGATTGGAGGGAATTCATATAAATTATTTTGGATTTATTTTTATAAGTTAAAATTAAAATTTATGAAATCTAGAAATATGTGTGAGGTAGAGAAGATGGAGAAGGATAAGGGAGATGGATTTATAAGCAAGGGGTAAAACTAAAAATAGGGTAAGAGATAGATAATGAGGTATATAGCAAGTATAGTAGAGCTAGCGAGGCAAGGGGAAGGGTATTAGTTATTATAAGGGAAGAAAGGTTCACCATTCATGTGATGTGAATATGGGGTTTTGGGGTATTGATTTGATAAAATGGAATATATGTAAGTGCACATTCCTTTTTGTTCCTTTATAAGCTGAAACCTTCTCGTTGGCTACTAGAGCAGCTACCTGCTAGAATGGGAGGGGTGGTACCTACAAAAGACACTCAGATGCTTAAGTGAGTATATCTTGCCATCCCCTAACAACATTTGCTTTGGTGCACACATAGTTTTTTTAATTTAGTTTTCTTTTGTTTCATGATATAGTTCACCCCAAATTCAACTTATTTGAATTGAACTGCTTTCCTCATCAGGAAAAGAAGGTGAATTTTTTTTGTTTGGTTTGGTGTTGGCCAGGTCCTGATCATAGGATTCATTGCTTCCTTTGGATCATGACGAGAGATGATTAATTGTTGACAAACTTGAGAAGGGTGTGAAGGCATTTTGCTGCAAAGGTGGATGCATGCATTATGGTTTGAAAAACCAAATTGATCCTTCAAAAATAAGGAATCCGTGTTAGGTTTTGTTCAAGACTATAAGTTCTTAGTTTATTATAAAAGAAAAAACTATTTTGTTTTGAAAGGATTTATTTTAAGTTCCAAGTTTTTTTAATTTAATATTCGAATGTTTTAATTTATTTGGAGTACAAGTTCATAGGTCACACAAGAGATTTTTGAAGTTATGGAAGAAATAATGGAAACTATAGGTTCCAAAGAAGATTAGGTTTTTTGGGAAATTTTGCATAATGTTGTTGTTTTCGGAGAGTTTATGCAAGAGGTTCCTTTATTAGTAGGAGCATAAGAGTAGTCCATCTTGTGGCCTATAATTGCTCTCTGCCCATGTTGTGGTGGTCATCAAGACATCACCTTGGATGTTATATGTGATTGAAATATGATTCAAGGTTTATGGCGTCACTTAGTTAATCTCGTAAAATGGTGAGACTTCGTTACTTTGGATCTTATTGATTAGACAATTTTTAACCTTAATTTCTAGGTCGTGACATTGAGCTTTAGTGTGAATTAATTTTTGGTTTTGATGAGTAGTTGACCAAGATTAGAAATTCCCTCATCTTTGATAAAGGTGGAATCAATTGCGCTTGCTCCAATTCTCGTAGTGCAAGAAAATAATTTGTCCATTTAGATAAATTATAATATTAAATGAATACTACAATTTTTTTAATTATTAAATGAATACTAGAATTATTATTATTATTGTTATTATTATTATTATTATTATTATTATTATTACTACTACTACTACTACTACTACTACTACTTCTACTATTACTATGTTTATTTTAGGAAATACTTACGATGGAAGCCATTTACGTTTTATAATTTTTTTACTTCCTAGAATTTGTCTTCAGTGATGCTGATAAGCACTATGTAAAAAACCCTGACACTAATATTTCGTTGTAGTAAGAAATCATATTAGGAGTAGGGTTATTTATTATTACTATTTGAGGGATTATTATATTTTTGAGTTGCACTATGAAAAAAAAATTATCTTCCTTGTGCAATTCGGGAGAGGATTGATGAGTTTTCATGAGTCATCAAATCCTCTCCAATTTGATTAAGAAAGTTGGGCTTTATGTTTGTATAACTTTAAATATGGACAATCACCCTCCATTTTGCCATGTGGTCACACATTTCATGCGAAATGTGTTTCACAATATATTTTACAAGCTATAACACAACTTATCCATATTGTAGACAATTAATTTTGGTTGAGGATCATGTATAGTTTATTTAAACAATGAGGTTCTTATTATGTTAATTCTCTTTTTTTCTTGGAGTTGCCAAATATATTTATTGTGCTTTATGTAAAGTTGTTGTTGTTATGTCTTTTCATAAGCTTTAAAAATTATTCGCAAGTGCATGAATCGTGCGTTATTAGTATAATCCAGCTTAATTGCATAATTGTAGAATTAAAGATGCAAGCAATAAAATAACCAAAATGGAAGTCATTTACGTTTTATAATTTTTTTACTTCCTAGAATTTGTCATTGATGATGCCAATAAATATTTGGTCAAAAGTGTTGCACTGATATTTCAATGTAGGAAAAATTCCTATTATGACTAGGATTAATATTTATTACTATCAAAGAGATTATTATATTTTGTATTGCATTATGAGGAAAAATGATGTTCCTTGTGCAATTTGGGAGAGGATTGATGAATTTTCTTATGACTCATCGAATCCTCTCCTATTTGAATAAGAAAGTTGTACTTTATATTTGTATAAGTTTGTAGATGGATAACCATTATCCACTTTACCATGTGGTTACACATTTCACGCGGAGTGTGAATCATGATCTATTTCACAAGTTGTAACTTCTACGTGTCCATACGGTAGACAAGCAATTTTTGTTGAAGATCATGTTATTTAAATAATGAAGTTCTTATAATGTTAATTCTCTATATTTTGGTCCATTTGTAGTTATTAAGTATATTTATTATGCTTTCAGTAAGGTTGTTGTTGTGATATTTTATAAGGTCTAAAAATTATCGAAAGTGCACAAATCGTGTTTTATTAATATGATTAATCAAATATGAGGTCAATCATACAAGGACTTAGACTAAAAAAATTTGAATTGAATTTTTTTTTCATAATCTAGTTGCAAGATCGTAGAATTATTAATGAAAGCAGCAAAATAACTACAATGGAACCCATTTGTGTCTAATAATTATTTTGCTTTTAAGAATTTATCTACGACGATGCCAATAAGTACTTGGCCAAAAGTGTTGACACTGAAATTTCATTGTGGGAAGATATCATATTAGGAGTAGGATTAATTATTATTACTTTCATAAGGATTACTATATTTTTTGTATTATACTATGAGGAAAGATTATGTCCCTGGTGCAATTCAGAAAGGATTGAGGAGTTATCTTATAGCTTATCAAATGCTCTCTAATTTGATTAAGAAAGTTACACTTATGTTTGTACATGTTTGAAGAAGAACAATCACTCTCCACTTTGCCATGTGGTCACATATTTCATGCGAAATGTGTATCACAATATATTTGACAAGTTGTAAAATCAACGTGTCCATACTGTAGACATGCAGTTTTGGTTGAAGATCATTTAAATAATGAAGTTCTCATTATGTTAATGCTCAATATTTTGATATTTTATGGAGTTAATCATTATATTTAATATGTTTTTAGTAAGGTTGTTGTTATGTCTTTTTATAACCTTTAAAAATTACTCGCAAGGGCACAAATCTTGCATTATTAGTATAATCCAGCAAATATAAGGTCAACCGCTCATGGACTTCGACTAAAATTTTAGGTGTAGAAAAGTTTTCCTAATTTTGATGTACAATTGTGGAATTAAAGATATTAGCAAACAAATAACTAAAATAGAAGCCAATCACATCTTATTATTTTTTTGCTTCCAAGAATTTGTCTTTTGCTATACTGATAAATACTCTGCCAAAAACACTGACACAGAAGTCCTATTAGGTGTAGGATTAATTATTATTATTGTCATCAAGAAAATTATAATTTTGTATTGCACTATGAGGAAAAACGATATTTCTTGTGAAATTCGATAGAAGATTGATTATTTTTCTTATGACTTATCTAATTCTCTCTAATTTGATTAATAAAGTTGCACTTTATGTTTGTATAGGTTTGAAGGTAAACAATCACGATATATTTCACAACCTGTAACGTCAACGTGTTCATACGATAAGCAATATTTGTTGATGATCATGTGTAATTTATTTGAATAAGGCTAAAATGTAAGGAACCCTCTCCAACTATAGATCAAGTTTTAAAAACATCCATGTGCTTTTAAACTCACTTATACAACTCCTTAAACTAACAAAATAGTGTATAATAACATTTTTGTTAACATTTCATTTAAATCACTATCGGAAAAGTAGTCACGTGACTACACATATTATTTTTTTTTTACTAATCTCACTTTAAATGATTAATATTTATCCCTCAAATAACCTCTATAACTCTTTTTCTGACCCAACACCACCATTTGAGCAATTCTTGAAAATCTCAAAATTTGAGGACTCTTTTAATACTATTCATGTTAAGTCAAAAGTTTCTCATATTATCCCTAGAATAATTCTATAAAATGTAAAACCTAATAGGAATAAGGAAGTAATTTATATAGGATAAGGATAATGTTGAGACTACATAAATATAAGATATTTAATTAAATAATATCTAACAAATATTTCATTACTATCCAAGCCTGTGTTAATGGCTCTGAAATTTATGCATTATTGTAAACTATATGTTCTTGCTTGGAATCTTATAGCATTTGGATAACTGATGTTCATTTGTTTGAAAGCTAAAATTGTCCTCCTTGTTGGATCATTATTTAATATTAAAGGTGTCCTCTTCATAAAGTAGTGTATCAGATTTTCTATTTTGGCTATATGCCACAATGATTCGATTATCATTGATTTGTAGTAATAATTAAGTCATAACCTTTTACCACATTCAGTATATCATTCATAAAATGGGGTAAATATGTCATTCATACAATTTCTACAATATTTTTAGTATTATCATACTCGTGAACATGAGTTTTATCTTAATGGCTCCTTAGTTTTGAACCAGACTATATCCCTCATATATCAACTGCAATATACCCTGTCACAAATCCCTGTGAAATGTCCTATGCTAGAATTCATTAAGAGTCTTAAAGTTCAAGGGAGAGAATGCTATGTGGTTTCTTGGGAAAAAATGGATGGACTTGAAACTTCAATAGTACCTGCAAATCTTTTAGAAAGGTAATGTAATTAATTAACATGCTTTATTCCCTCAATCAAGGAAAGGTAATGTAATTTGTTTGATTCTTATTAAGTGTATGCTTTACTGATTTATGCATACAAGTATTGCTAGAATACAATTTGGTTTGTTGTTGCATCTATGTGGAATATCTGTTTTAAACAACTCAAATTAATGAGGTTGGGAAATAAGATAACTTTTTGCTTCTCGTTGTAGTTTGTGAAAAGCAGAATGCCTTTCTGATAAAGTATGAGTTAGGACGGAAGTCTATATTTTTCCTTTGCAATGCTAAATATTTTTGTCAATATATATATATATATATATTAATTTTATGTATATTTTTGTTTCTTCCACACTATGTTTCTTATGACTCATCAAATCATCTCCAATTTGATCAAGAAAGTTGCACTTTATGTTTGTTTGAGTTTGACGATGGACAATTATTCTCCACTTTGCCATATGGTTAAACATTTCATGTAGAATGTATATTGCGATATATTTCATAAGTTGTAACGTAAACGTGTGCATATTGTAGACAAGCAATTTTTTGTTGAGGATCATGTGTAATTTATTCAAATAATGAAGTTCTTATTATGTTAATTATCTATATTAGGATTATGTATAATTTATTCAAGGGGTAATTATATTGACCTCCCTTATGGTTTGGCTGAAATACAGTCAATAACCCCTTTTGTTTGAGAAATTGCACCTACATCCCTTAAATTATGTATTGTTCCTATATCGTTTTTCCTGTAAATAATGTTATGTTTAAAAAACTAACGATATTGCATGCACATGCATTGCATGCAACACTTAATGACTCAAAAGCCTTTGTTAGGTTTTTTCTGTTGTGGGAAAATGACTATTATGCCCATATTATGCCATACTTGGATACTTAAAAATGCTGGTGAGAGTCCTTTGTTTCACTTGGTCATTAGTGTGAAACTTTTCCCTCTTTAGCTTTCTATATAGGCAAAGAACATATTCCTTTGTTAATTTTAGACGACATAAATAAAACCTAAGCCATTATGATTGAGCGTTTCTTCCTCTTTCGACTTCCCCCTTCTTGCATTACAATCATAATTCAATGGATTTGGGAACATTATGTTAGCCTCTAAAAAATGTAAGATAGGAATAAGATTTTGATACAACAATACAAAAATTGATTAAAATAAATTTAAAGTTAAAACAAGTTTTAGGTGATTGGGTTTGGAGGATTGTGATCATAAGGTGGTATATTGCTATATGTAGATGGATATTAACAATGCTTCTATTGTAATGCATAGTGGAAGTAGAGTACATAGGGGTTGAGCAATAGTGGAACAACAATAGCATAAGCAACCTAATTCAATTGAAAGAAGGAAAACACTTGCAACCTATCTAAACTATCCATGTTGTACCCAGAATTTGAAAATCACAAAAATGCAAAATAAAAGTTGCTCAGTAGGATACTCCCATTGGATATGTATCCAAACATATTGTACATGTATTTGTATTGGATCTTCATGTTTCTCTTTAATAAATTTTAATCTACAGTTTTCTTGATGCAATTGTAACGTAAGGGAGTTACCTTAATTTAAAAGGAGTCTTGTATAATTTAGCTAATTTTTTAATGTTAAAATTAAAAAAATTACTGATGATGACATGAGAGGAAACTAATGCCACACTTTTCTTAGCAACTTGTTTTAAATTAAGGATTAGAAACTTTATTCATAGTAGTACATATATAACTTGATTAACTATTTACATTTATCATTTTTTTGTGCTTTACTAAACTACAATTTGATTAAGGAATCTCACAAGCATTCAATTTTGCTTTTGAGTGATTATGTAAATGAGGATTTAAATTCTTTGTTTTTTTTTTTTGTCTCCTTCCTTCTCTCTTAATTAAATGCTGACTGTTGGATCAAATATTTACCATTAGGCAAAAAGTTATAGTTGATGGCAAATTTGCAACTTTATTTCCTTGTAGTTTCTCAGAACTGCATAAAGTATTAAGGGATTGCACCCATTGTAAGTGCCATGGTTTGGGAAGCCCACGAATCCTAAGGGAAACATTGACCAAATAATCTCCCCCCAAGTGTCACCCAGGGGATTCAAACCTATGACCTTGCTTTGATACCAATTGATAGTAATGAATCACTTGAGAAATGGGGTTGAATCAAGTGTAACCAGAAGAAAATTTTCTGTAATAGGGAAAAACTTAAAAGAACAATAGAGATAAGTTGGCTACTTAGTAATGATGAGCTAACTTATCAAAGTGCATAATTAAAAACTTAAACAGAGCATGCGCATACAAGTATAAACATTAACAAGTAGACATTCATACATAAACACAGTAAAGAGAAGAGTTAAAAGAGAGCTTGCATATATAGTAGAATTTATTGCTTCGACCTAATATGGAACCTACATCCAGTCCCCGCCAACATTGAGATTTTTCACTATTAACCAAGTATTCTTTGATCCATCTTAGCATCTTCAAGCTAGATACAAGTAGTTTTGATCCACAATAACCTCTCCAAGCTTGAACTAAGTAGTTTTGATCAACCATAGCCTCTCTAAGCTATAAAACAAAAACACTCTCATAGGGTTTTACAAGATATCAAAGTAAAAACTTTCTCACAAGGAGTTGGATAAATAAATATAAGCTCAACTTAGATTTACAAGATGATTCTCAGAGTAAAGCACAAATGATTCTTGATATTTCGTTTTTCTTCTCTTCCCCTTTTTCTTATGGCTTGTCTGGAAAATGATGGGTATTTGTGAGTAAGGGGAAATTTGAATGTTGATGTACTAACTTTGTTTTTGCAGAAAGTGTCTTGGTATTATTTGAATATGTATTGTCCTTTCTTCACTTTTGCAAAATGACCTACTACTCTTCCATGTGTGTCTTGTACTATTCTAATCAATGCAGGGGGTATTCTAACTGTTTAGCAGCTTGGGAAACCTTCTAGAATCATATTGCAGCTGGAAACCAGAAACAGAGTTGAATAGAAAGTTTCTGGATTTTAGTTATGAGCTAGCTCATCTTCGATTCACGAGTCAGCTCATCAGTGTCTTCCAAAAATTTTGGTTGAACAGACTCATCTTCAACATAAGCTTCCTTATCTCTTATCTTCCACATGTTTCTCCAGAACAGAGGCTTCTCATCTTCTTTCATGAGATAGCTTCATGTTGTGCTTCTAATGCTTCTAACCTTCTAGCTTCATATAAGTCTTTTTAGCTCCTAGTATGAGTTGGCTCATTGTAAGCTTGAGACATTTGAAATACTTGTTATCAAGTGACTTCAATAACTCAAGAGGGGGGTGAATTGAGTTTTAGGAGTAACTTTGAGCAATCACTACCATTGCTCAATTTTGTTCATTGATTTCATGATACCTACAAAACAGATCAAATAGTTCTAGGTACCCAAACACTTTTGGGTCCTTTGGGGTTAGTTCCTTGACCTTTTGGCACATAAGCACCTTTAGGGAACCAAATCATATTTTCTTCATCATGTAGTCTATAAACACAAGTGTAAGATATATGTTTTTTAAGGCCACAATAAAAGCAAGTAGTATATGGATAATTGGAACCACTAAAAAAGGGAGGCCTTTTGGTAAATTGTACGTCCTTAAGAGAAAGTGCAAGAAATGACTTGAGACATCTTGGTTGCCTTTGGATCTTTTCCTCACAGTGGTTAAGCTTGACTTAGAGGCCAAGCTCTAATGCCACTTGTTGGATCAAACACTTACTACTAGACCAAAAGTTATAGCTGATAGCAAAAGTGAAACTTTATTTTCTTATAATTTCTCATAACTGCATCAAATATTAAGGGGTTGCACCTATTAGAAGCGCCATGGGTAAGAATGTTAAGCCCACGAATCCTAAGGGAGACACTAACCAAATAAAGCCAACATTGACAACTCATCAACAAAATCTCTTTCTCTTAATTGATAATAATTTCTCTATTAGCTATTAGTTTTTTTTGCTTAATTATTAACATTTAATTGAAAAAACAGGAAATGAGACAAGAAAGAAAAGGACAAGAAAAATGGGACAAAATTTTAATTCCTATAAATGGAAGGAAAAGGGCAATGTGGGAAATGGGGTGGGCTTTGGCCTTAACAGGCAGTGAATCAAGTTCAAGGTGTTCCCATAACATTGGCAATGCCTGTCCCAACCCCAACCCCAACCTACCACTCTATAAAACCTTGGAAAATGATACTTGTAAACTTTTTTTATACACTAATTTTACATTGAGTAAATTTTTAGTTAATATAGTATATCGTTTAATTAATGGGTTTCGGTAATCGATTACTTCCAGACTTGGTTAACGATGAACAAATTCTTAGTTAATTTAATATATCGTTTGGTTAATAGATTACTAGTATGTAAGTGTTTGGTTACCAAAACTCATTAACCAAATGATATATTGTATTAACTAAAATTTTGCTCATCTTTAATCAAGTGTAAAAATGATGTAAAAAATTGACATGCAAATATCATTGTCGTAAAACCTTCCACCCAAGCACCAACTGCATCATCTTCACACACCGACACCTTTTCACTCTATATTACTATCTCCTCCAATCTCACTCCCTACCACCACCACCACCTCCTCCTTCTGTTGTGTCCAAATACTTCCTCCACCATGCAACTTTTCACCCCACCAACTTTCTGTTTTGAGTCTTCTCAGTTCCTTCCTTCCCTCCTCCTCCTGCTCATATCACTGCTCTTCTGTTCTTTATTTCTTTTGCTTCCTTTCCTCCAATGGCGGCACCACAAAGACAAACGCTTGCCCCCTGGTTCCATGGGCTGGCCTTGCCTAGGAGAGACCCTCAAGCTTTACACTGAAAACCCAAATTCATTCTTCTCCAACCGGCAGAAACGGTACATGTAGCTCGCATACACAAGCACAACAAATTATATATATGTACATATTTGAATTTGTTTTTGATGTTTCATGATTCTGAATTGTACGCAGGTATGGAGACATATTCAAGACCCACATACTTGGTTGTCCTTGTGTGATGATTTCAAGCCCCGAGGCAGCCAGAAATGTGCTTGTGACTCAAGCTCATCTGTTCAAGCCAACATACCCTCCAAGCAAAGAGAAGATGATAGGACCACAGGCTATTTTCTTTCAGCAGGGTGCCTATCACTCCATGCTCAAGAAGTTAGTTCAGGCCTCTTTTTTACCCTCCACAATTAAGAACTCAGTCTCGAAGGTCGAGCAAATTGTCCTGAAACTGCTGCCAACTTTGGCCAACAGAACCATCAACACCTTGCAAGAGATGAAGAGGGTACGTAACATATGTCGGTTAGTGACAAGTGACAACCATTTTCAAGAAATTTGACTCTGCACACCAGGAATCTCAAGATATTTTCTTTCTCTTCTTTTTCTGTCCTGATTTGTTAGTATGCTTTCGAGGTAGCTGCCATCTCGGCCTTCGGTGAAACAAAAGAGCTCGAAATGGAAGAAATCAGAGACCTGTATCGGTGCTTGGAGAAGGGCTACAACTCTTATCCTTTACATCTTCCTGGAACTTCCTATTGGAAAGCAATGAAGGTAAAAAAAAAAATTTTAATTTCTTTTTGGTTCTTGTTTTCTGTTTTATATATGTTGTTCTTGATTACACATTCGTTTGTATTAAGTTACTGAAAGACATTTGAATTATTATGTAATTCAGTTTATTGGAAGCATGTGAGCAGCAAGACTAATTGATTTATTTTCAACTGCTTATGTAGTTAAAAAAATTATTTTGATAGCACCGTTTTTTATTCATGTCTTGGTCGAAAATATATGAAGGCAAGGAAGCTTCTGAATGAGACTATAAGGAGGTTAATAGATAGAAGAAAGGAAAGCAGGAACTATGGAGGAGGGTTATTGGGAGTTCTTTTGCGAGCCAGAGGTCAAAAGATATACCAGCTCACTGATTCTCAGGTTGCTGATAATCTCGTAGGTGTGATATTTGCTGCGCATGATACCACAGCAAGTGCTCTAACATGGGTTCTAAAGTACTTGCACGACAATGTCAATCTCTTGGAAGCTGTGACGGTCATTCTTTCTCCTTCTCTTTTTCCTTTCTTTCTTGAATTTTCCTCTAACTCATGATTTTGATTCTTTTCCCTGTAAATCTTAATTTTTGCAGAAAGAACATGAAGGAATCAAAAGCAAAATAGCTATAGAAAATCGTGGACTTACATGGGATGATACCAGGCAGATGCCGTTCACTAGCCGGGTATATTAATTAATTCTTATTATTTTCTATGTGTATATATATATGTCAAGTGTCCTTATCATAACTTTGACTTATCTAAATTTTCACCCAACCCAGCTCTTGGGCCTAATTTAAATCTTATTTTTCTTCTTTTATTTTTTCAGAAAATGGGAAGTTAATATCTCAATCATGATTTAGTTACATTTAGTTATATTAGGAAGGTTGTGTTGTGATGAAATGAAATTAAAATGACATTCAGGTAATCCAAGAAACACTGAGAAGTGCAAGCATACTGTCATTCACATTTAGAGAAGCAGTACGAGATGTTGAGCTGGAAGGTTACTCTATCCCGAAAGGTTGGAAGGTCCTTCCACTCTTCAGAAGCATTCATCATTCTGCTGATTTCTTCCCTCAACCAGAGAAGTTTGACCCTTCGAGATTCGAGGTAACATATCCCCCTCATCTATCTCCACACGAGCAAACAAAATATAAATGATAAATAATAATAATAACAATCCATTTATATATCATAGAGTGCAAGTAACTAGAAGATTTCAGGACCAAGGGTTATAAAGCGGATCATGGTAGTGTTATATTTTATCTTTTATGTCAGAAACATACGGTTATCAATGGTTAGATTATCCTGTGGTAAAGTCCTTTTCATTTGCTATGTGAATCTTCCCCCATTTAGGTGATTCTGTGTTTTTGAAATCTTGCTAGTATCAGAGCACGTGATCTAAATTTGTAGGGTAGTACAATAATTAATTTTTTTTTATCCTTTTTGTTCAACAATAGTAGCTATATATATATATATAGTACTAAACAACAGGTGTTAAAGAGATATGGGTTTAACTTTAGTTTATGTGATGCTGCAGGTGCCACCGAGACCAAACACATACATGCCATTTGGAAATGGAGTCCACTCTTGTCCAGGCAGTGAGCTGGCTAAGCTTGAAATGCTCGTCCTCCTCCATCACCTCACCGTTTCTTACAGGTATCTTTCTCCGTCGTGTGTTCATAAATTGTTTTGATTATATATATATATGGTGATAGATAATGATGCTATTAGCTTTGGTTCTCATTTTTTATTCTTTTGGATTGTTTTTACTAGTATGATCAGTATGATATTAGCATTAAGTTCATTAATTGATCATATATACAAATTAGGCTAAGAATAGTTGTCACAGCCATGAGCAAATATAAATGATGATAGAAACGAAACTCAGAACTCATCTCTCCCTTTAGTAAGCATGGCTCTAGCCCGTCATATGATCACTTTCTGTCAATTGACTGTTAGAAGATTGATTGATAATGGTGGTCCTAGTTAGTGGTGTTCCTTACGTTGTGGAAGTGGTCCTTCTTCTTGAAGTATAGCCAACATAGGGTTTCTTTTAGTATGTATATTCCAATATACTAAGGCTAGTGAACAAGTGAGCAGGGATCTCTCCAATAAAATAAATGTTGAGACACTAAATTGTTTATGTATTTCATACGTATACGTGGCAAACATGCATGATATTTTCGCCAAACGTATTCATAAGAATATATTTCACGACATGTAATTTGCTAAGTTGTCATCATCTCCCTAGCTAGAGACTAAATACAAGAAGGGTCTTGCTAAATAAGTATTCAAAAGAGTAAGAAATTATAATCTTCAATAGTAAACACAATTTTTAATGAATAATATGTGTCAAAAAAATCAATGCACGGATCAATGCAAAACTCTCCAGTCACCACTATATAATTAATATTATAACTTTGTTTTAAAAAAAGAATTTAATTTTGATCTAATATTAGTGTAAAGTTTCTTTACACTATTACTCAATCATGTAATGCCAACTCATTAAAAGAGTTTGACTATTATACTAATTACTTCAAAAGTCTAACACTTTTAATAATGTGTCAGTACATGATTGGATGACAATGTAAAACTTTTAATAATGTGTCAGTACATGATTGGATGACAGTGTAAAGAAACTTTACACTGACAATAAATTAAAATTAAATTCTTAAAAAAATCTCGACAAAGTTAAAGCATTAATTAATTTCTCTACACTAAAAGAAAAAGCCTTCTGTCTTTGGTAGCCACTGAATTGAATCAATGATTGGGACTTAAACTGGTCCATATTACTATCTCGGCCAATCAAATTTGTCCTCTAGTTTCACAAGCAAACGTGGTCCAGAATTACTCAAAACTTCACACTCGTAGGCCCCTCTCAATCATGAATGGTACTATAAATAAAATAGACAAGCCTTTCTTTTTCTGGATGATCCCAAAAATAAATAAATTCAGTAAGAAGTGTTCTAAGTTACATATATATAAGCTTCATATGCATCAAATTTTAGATTCGGTAATAGGAAATATCGACATGCATGCATTAATATATATTTATTTATATCCATTTTATCCACAATAAAATTAGTCCACGCAATTTGCCAGCTTGATCAGATGACAGGAACACATGTGGATTGCCACCAGCTCTGAAAACCAAGACAAAACTCAATGATGATAGCAGTCAAATTTCAATAAAGGAGAAAGTTTTACTCGACACCACACGTAGCTCTGCACAATTACGCACCACATCATATTTCACCTTTGTCCTCATCACAGATATTAATTTGGAACGTGACCCTGACCCACCTACTCATTTTGCTTTTCCATTCAAAACACCGTGACTGCTGATTAGCAGAAGAATGTTAGAATATGCGATGCCTGCATAATTAGTACCATCGCATTGACAAGATGGATTTTATCAATGGAGTTGATGAAAGGAAAATGGTTATTGTATAATCTTATGAAAAAATTATAAAAAATAAAAAAAAATGAATTATATATATTTTATGACATCAATTCTGATAAGTGATGTGAAAGAATAAGGATTGAAATATGTTTTGCCAAAAATGTCAATTTCTCAAACAGATTTTGTCAAATTTGTACTCATCCTCGTTTTGATGGTTGCTTTAGGTGGCAAGTTGTGGGAAATGAAGATGGAATACAGTATTGTCCTTTTCCTGTGCCCAAACATGGATTACCAGTAAAGATAACCCCGAGGAAAAAAATACTTACCTGAAGTTGCAAATTTCAGACTGAAGAGTCCAGAACATGTTAAGATAGTGAGGCCAAAGAAATTTATCCCTGTCAATATAATCAATGATTTTTTCTTTTTCTTTTGTCGCAGAGAGTCTCCTCCCATCCATATAGGCCTTTTGGGATGGATCTAGCTACCATTGGTTACACTGCATGATCAATATCTGTGCAAACTGTAAACTACATGTTTGTGCAGAGAAAAATATATAAGTAAATAAAATATTTTCAAAATGAAAATTTGTGAATGCTGCATGATTGAATTTGACATGAAGTTCTCAAGTCCTGGGGAAAAAATTTAGATATTCTTGAAGTAAGAAAAATAAATAAAATATTCCAAGATGCTTAGATTGAAGATAAGAGTGCAGATGATGTTAGATTCAACATTATCTTAAACACTTAATTTGATTCTAGTGGCTTAGTAAGAAATTTTTATTGGTCCAGAATCTCTGAACTTGAGAATCTATGCTGTATTGAATTAATGTGGATATAGATAAGGTATATGGTGTAAAAGGCTTTTATGGCGATAATCTATCGAGAAACTTGAATAGGCCAGACCCACGTAATGCTCACCACAAAGCAGTTGAGGGTACTACAAGTGGCGTGAGTAGGTTGTTGATGCTATAACTACACGTGGGCAGTGTTTCAGCACCCAAATGCAGCCTGCGTGGCTAACTGACCATGTCGTAAAGGATTTGTGCATGTGGAGTTCCCAGACAAAACCTAACATGTTAAAATCTTTCTTGTCATTCCATGGGACAAACTCAGTTTTTCTTAACTAGAAATCAACTCTCCACAAACATATTGTATGGACACAAAACATTTTCCAATTATTTTCTGATGAGATGGTATGCTCTGTCTCATGTTAACATTCATGATAAGCTATGAAAGATCCATGATTTTCACACAACCTTGTTCCTTTGCATTTCCAATTATTTTTTGGATCTTCAGACAAACTATAATGATATTCAATCAAATCAATCTGTTCTCACATTAAGCACCAAGCACACTGTCTACTCCTACAAAACTGCAAGGTTACAAGGCAAAAGAAGGACAAATTTTCTCTATATATTTTCAAATGATCATTAATATTCAATCATTCCGTCAAATTATGCTAGAGAAAGTTTTAAAATCCCGTAAGAACTAGTTTCAAAATGTGGGAAGAGAATATATTAGAAACGAAAAGGTTATCAACCAGAGAAAATGGTCATTTAAAAAGATTTAGGTCCATTCAGACTATAGGGTTCTGTTTTGACTCAAATTTTGGGCCACTATTCAAGGTACAAAGGGGCTTACGTTTAGACTTGTCTTTCTCTCTTTCTTTCAGGATTTTATTCCAAATATCTTTGATTCTAATTTATAGGTTAACGAAAATGGTTTTATAGATCCTTCTAGAAAGTTTCAATTCGCAAGGGAACCACACCCTCACTCTAAAATTAAGCAAAAAATATCATTTTACCCTTGGTTGGCTAATTATTCAATCTGTATTGTTATTAGAAAGCTAGTGACATGTACTTTTGAATGACACTGTCATTAGGGCAAACTTAAAATGTACTTTTCAATCAAACTTGATGTCATTATCTCTATTTCACACTTTGCCATGTCCATAAGCCTTTTAAAAAATGAGAAAGACTTCATGGTTTTGAAATTGAGTTAAAAAGTAGGCCTCTTCATCTGTAGGGTTTTTAAAGCAATACTATTACTTTTATTTTTATTATTATTTATCAAAACATCCCACTTTCATTTTTATGTACCAAAATATGCTTTTTTTTATTCTTATTCAGAAATTGCCCTAGCCCATGTTGGTTTCCTAACATATTAATGCTAGTTTCCTAACATATTTTTCTCTCTTAGTTTATGCTTTTAGATTTCAGAAACATAAATGAAAATTATCGTGATTGGGGGTGATTTCTGACTTGCTTTATTTTAAATTTGTCCAAACTTCTTCATGAAAATCACCCTCATCGAGGACACTTTCTGACCTATATAATGAAAAAAAAAAAACAAGAAAAATTATGTTGCAAAATTGTCCTGGCCCATAATAGTTTCTGAATATATTTGGAAAAAAGTGTATTTCAATACATAAAAATAAAGGTGGGGTATTTTGATAAATAAAACAAAATAGCAATATTCTTATAAAAATCCCTCATTTGTATTCGCTAATTGTTTGTATTCGTTAATTGTTTGTGAAAGGTAAAGTAAGAACAAATTTGACTGCCTAAGCTTTAACCACAGGACTAAAGGTCTACTATATTCCATTCCTAGGCATTATGTGAAGCCTTTGTTCAATAGTCTAGCCTTGTAGTATTCTACAGAGTCATGTAGGTATCCTTTGATCCTATGATCCACTTACAACCCTTAATATTTTTATATGTTGGAACATACTCTATAAGCATACATTGGGACAAGAGCGGCAGGAAGGGGGCTTGGTGGGGGTCAGGACCCCCCAACCTCTCAAGGTTCTTCTCCAGGAATTTGATAATGTTTCACTAAAAATTTATAAAATTTTCATGTAACGTTGTCTGTAACTTCTGAAAAATAGTAAAACTAATTCTTGGCTCTAACAAGACAAAATTTCTAACTTCGCCTCTGGACATTGCAACTTTCTATTATAAGTATTTCATGAGTTCTGAAAGATAAGAGGGCCCGAAGCCCTCTCGCAAAGGATGTTTGCTTTGGTGGTTGAAAATATATGCTTGGGTCTATAGATATATCAAGTTGCCATGGGATAAGTACGAGTAGAATTGGGTGAAGGTGAAGATGAGTGTGGAGAGCTACCCCAAAACCAAAGGATCATTTCTCACTTAGAGATAAATTTAGGGTTTTTTCCCTTGGTTACTTTGTGGCTCAAAAGCCAGAGAGAAACTCTCAAATATGCAAAACTTACTTCTATTCAATTCAAAGATGAATAATACAAAAAGATTGACCCTATTTATACTAATCATAGAGGCCAATTTGTAACTGAAAATAAAATGAATGCAAGCTATAAAAAATGGAAATTGTCAAATATAGTAGCTAGGTTGTTTAATGCATGGTTGTTGGTTGGATGGATGGTTGGTGGTTAGGAATTAGAGACAGTCCGTATCATCCTTCCCAGGTTGGACAGAATTTGCCCTTGAGTTAAGTTATGTTTCATCATCTAGGTATGGGGAAAGATCGGGGACGTTGAAAGTGGCAGAGACGCCATAGGTTCCTGGCAGTTCTACCTTGTAAGCATTGTTGTTGATTTTCTACATTATTCTGAATGGACCATCAGCTCTAAGAGATAACTTGGCATTTGGTTGATTTGGAAATTGTTCTTTCCATAAATGTATCCATACCAAATCTCCCACTTTAAAAATTTGTTGTCTTCGGTGCTTGTCACGCTGAGCTTTATGTCTTGAATTCTGTTTCTTAATCCTTTCTCAAACCTATTCATGCACCTTTTGGTTTCTTTTGCTCTGCGCTTTGCATCTACACTATATTGTTGTCTATCTGAAAAAGGGGTTAAGCCTAGCGAACTATGCGGATGAGTGGTGTATACCACCTTAAATGGGCATTTCCCAATAGCTTGATTAGTTGAAATATTGTTGTAAGCAAATTCAATCTGTGCAAGGACAAGATCCCACTGTTTTAGGTTTTTACCGACAAAGTTCTGAAGTAGATTTCCTAAAAGCCTGTTAATTGCTTCAGTTTGTCCATCTGTCTGAGGATGACTGGCACTACTAAATTGAAGCTTAGTACCTATCTTCTTCCACAAGGTTCTCTGATAACCCCTCGGCAAGTATACCGAATCGCTCAAGTAATACAGTGATGAAATAGTTATCGTCTCCACAGGGATTAAGCCTACCAATCCCCAATTCACTAGAATTAATTCTATTTAAACGAACGTTCCTTTGGATGGAAGGGGGCTCTACACTACGAAGTAACAATGAAATAAGAGATAAAGAGAGTAAACCAAAAACTGAAAGTAGTTGATTGAACTAAGGAAGTAAAGCAATTAGATAAAAGCGCTAGGGAAATGATTTCACTTAACTTATCAAATAGATGTGAGAATTCTCAAATACCTTGACTTTACCACTATGGCCTACAGGTTGAATTTCTTAAAGCTAATCAAACCCCAATTCCTTGGAGATTCAATTCTCCTTTAAACAACTAGAATTAATTAATTCCTTAACTTAATTCAAATTGAAAAGGGTTATACCTTTGTACCTAAATTCAAAGACACCACATAACCCCTAAGGCTTATCCCTAAACCCTCAAGGATTATGGCATTTATTCCCATGAGCTAGCACATAGAAGAATTTTCCAATTCCTACTATGAACCCTAAATCAAAATATGAGAGGCCAATTCATAGATTGCATGAAAACAAGAATAAACACTTAAACCATAGAATCAAGTCAAGGATTACAAGAAATTCATAAACCCATTATCCAAGTTAAGTTACATCAAATCCCTAGCCTAGGAAATTTAGCTACTCATAATACAAGAGCAATAAAAGCAAAGAGAAGGGATGAACTCCATGAAGAATCCACAAGGTTGATGATGAAATCTTCCGATCTCCCCTTCAATTCCTTGATTCCTCTCCTTGGTTGTCTCCCCAATCCTGAGTGGCTTCCCCCTTGTAAATGACAAAGATCGGATCCCCTTCAAAACCCCACTAATTTCCTTTTTATCTTCTGAAAATGCGTAATAAGAGTGATCAGGCTCGGCCGAGCTGGATGTTGGCGCTCAGCGCGCAGTGGCCGAAAAACAACAGAGATGCGATTCGGGCGCTCAAGCGCTAGATGGTGGGCGCTCAGCGCTCGGGCGCCTAAGCGGCCAGTGCTGGCGCTCAAGCGTGAGCTTCAGGAAAAAAATGTTTTTCTCCCCTGCCTTCTTCTCTCAAATGCAGCAACTTTATTTAAACTTCACCTAAAACCAACAAAAGTAAAATTAATGAAGAAAACTGAACTTAAAAGTGAGGTAAATGCTAAACTTAATTAATCAAACAAGCCAACTAAATTCGAAAAAAAATCCTAAACAGAATTACTAAAAGGAAGCACAATCCTAGTTAATTGAGAGAGAGCAACCCGGATAAACATAAGATATAATGCAAACATCATTCTCCAAAAATGACTTAAGAACTTGACATCTTGATCAGAAGTTATGGTTTTTGGAATTCCATGAAGACGAACAATTTCCTTGATATACAAGTCTACAACTTAACAACATCATTGGAATTCTGACATGGAATGAAATGGGTCATCTTCGAAAATCTGTCCACAACTATCATTATGGAATCCTTCTATTGCTGAGTTCGAGGTAGTCCAAAGACAAAGTCCATGCTAATCTTGCCAAGGTGCTTCTTTAACTTCACAGTAATGATCTTTACCTTCTTTTCTTCTGATATCTCTTTGTACTCGAATACTCGCTCAACAGTTTGAAGCCAATCAACGAACTTATCTTGTTGGAACTTCCCTTCAAAGTCTGGAATCTCTACCCTGATGTCATCGTTTCTAAACGGTTGTCTTTGTGGACGACGACTTCTAAACGATGATGAATCACTGCTGGATTCGTCATTGTCTGATTGTATGTGTTGGGCTTCCAATAGGGTTTGCTATGCATTTACAGTTTCTTGTAACTGTTGGATTTGTCTCCTCAATTCTTCCATTTCAATTTCACGCAAATGCTGTCTTCTTGAAGGCATTTTGTGAGTTGAAAAAGTTAAGTATCGACCAACTAGAACAGTGACTATAGTTTAGTAAACAGCGCACCAGGTACATTCCCAGGAAATAGGGGTGGGTTACCAATTGACACACTTAAATACCAAGTCTTTCCTAGCCAGAATTTTCCTAAACATGCACTTTTCACACTACCACAATTTCTGCATAGTAACAAGAATAATTCTTTTCTGATGTAGAAGATCAGATGATACTGTAACCATAGAGCATACTAAGAATTTTCTAATGAATCTAGCACTTTACAAAAAAAATTGTGGCAATTTGTAATTGTGATGCGAAAATAGGAATATCAAAAAGATCAGGAGTCAAAATGTAATTTTCAAGAGTACTTCAAGAGAAAATTCCAATTTCAAAAACTTTAGGGGCCAATTTGAATTTTTGAAAAGTTTAGGGACCAACTTACAATTTCAAAAACTTTCTGCTGACTTGACTACTGATGTGGCCTAGTATAACACGTGGCAGAATCTGAGTGGATGACGTGTCGATGACTGGACAGGACAAGATGACGTGGCTCGTCTTCTACCTCTGGTTTTCCGGCAACTACACGTGGATTTCTAGCAGCGTTGGTGATTTTCTGGCGAGGAGAGTGGCATCGCGTAGGGCCTTCAACGACAATGAAAACCTTCAGTCCAACGTTTTTTTGCCTCTTGAGTTCAAGGCAACGTTAGTTTTCTGAGAAAATGACTCTAAATGGTGGTTTCGAAGGAGAGCAGTGGTGGTTGCACCAAAAACTCTTCTCTCAGACTAATTTAGATACTCTCTTCATTGAAACTCAACACTGAGGATATGGTAACCTGCTCTGATGCCAAAATGACTTAAAAGCCAGAGAGAAACTCTCAAATATGCAAAACTTACTTCTATTCAATTCAAGGATGAATAATACAAATAGATTGACTATATTTATACTAATCCTAGAGGTCAATTTGTAACTGAAAATAAACTGAATGCAAGCTATAAAAAATGGAGATTGTCAAATATAGTGGCTAGGTAGTTTAATGCATGGTTGTAGGTTGGTGGTTGGGAATTAGAGACTGTCCGTATCACTTTGCCTTTCTTATCATTTATGCAATTAAAATGTGTCGCCTTATTTATCAAAAACAAGAAAAAAAAAATTTATAATGAATAAAAAAATAAAATTTATAATGACTCTAGTCATAAACCATCACTAATTAATTTGGGTTTAGAGACTAACATGACATTTGATATAAAATGTTAGGGGCACGAGGCCTCAAGGTTTGACTATGTTCGCTATCATATTTGAGGGAGATTTGACTTGAAATATTAGCCAATCAAGTTGTTTTTAAAGGGCACATGCACCCTTTCAACGTAGTATTTAGGCAAGCAATCATGCAAATGTGTATGCACATCTATTATTAAAAAGAAGAAGAAGAAGAAGAAGTAAAGGATCCATCCTATATCAGTTCACCTTTCAAGTTTAGTGCGGATAATTCTCAGTAGAGTCACTAACTATGAGGACCTTCTCTAAAACTAAGGGACAAAATTTATCATTTTAGAAATGATTTTGGTTTCCTTTTATTTTTATGTTATCATGTCTTTTTATCTTTTATATCTAATTAAGGGTATGTTTGGAGAGGAATGGAGAGGATGGATAATTTTTTATTTCTAAATTGAGAGTACTAATAAGTGATGATTGGAAAGTTACATGATACTCTCTTATTTTATTCCTCTCATTTTAAAAAATTCTTAAATAAGGAGAATGTTTACCTAAAATGAAAAATTACATCTTCTTTTCCTTCCCCTCTAAACTTCTCCATCCAAACATACTTACAAATCACCAACTCATTTATGATAAAAGAAAATAAGTAAATAGAAATTATCATGACTCTTGTTTTAATCCTTTTGATCAAGTTTGGAACTAGGTTACAGTCTCAAATGATGTTAGGCACCATAATCCGTCCAATAATAAGATTATTCTCTATTTAAGGAACTATTAAGAATTTGAGTCTTGACAACTATGAAAAAGTAAACACCCAAAACATGTATAAAGGAAAAGGAAAACAGTCACCTGGAACTTTCTTCTAGATAGGTAGATAGATAGATAGACACCCAAAACATGTATAAAGGAAAAGGAAAACAAGTAAACACCCAAAACATGTATAAAGGAAAAGGAAAACAGTCAGATAGATAGATAATCAGATAGATAGATAGATAAATATTGGCGACAATCATGCTTGATTTAAAGGGTGATGGCAATCAGAATTTTAAATTGATAATGATAATGAAGTGAAAGAAGTCAACAAAAATGGAAGTGTCAATAAGAATATCATAATCACAAGAGGATGTTGACATTACAGTTGCTAAAAGTGGAATGCATTAGCAGTTAAGAGATAAAGGATTTAGTGATAGTAATTCTCCCAAACTTCATGACATTGTGGAATATAGGACAATTATCACTTGGAGAATATGTGAAGAAACGACACATAACTGTTCAGGTTTTCAAAAATAAATTGATAATTGTCGCATAGGGCGGCAATGTACATATAGGATTTTGAATTTAAACATAGGTAGTTACTTAGCAAGTTTATAAATAAGAGATTTAGGCATCCTAGTAAAAGGTCTTGAAACTCTTACACTATTCACCGCAGAAGGAAAATAGAGTCCTTCAAGCACCTCCTTTCATTTTGTTTCTTTAAATTCTTAGTTTTTTACTTTCGTGTATTTTACTTCAACAAGTTTAATATCAGGTTCTACTTTCTTTCATTATCCTTTTTATTTCTTTTACTTTCTTGTTCTTATTTACATTGCATGGTATATTGTCTATGATATTCATGTTGGTCGATACATTTCATTTAACACATATATATTTGTCGAACATTTTTATCCACTTCACACTTAAACTATAAATTCGACACCGTTAAGGAGCAGAGAACACCACTCAAAAGGTTACCCTTCCTAAATTATTTTCAGGGACTAAGTGAATTGTCGTTGCGTCAACAAATTTCACCAAAAACAACTCCCCTAGAGTTTTTTGGTTATTTACTTCATTACTTTGTTTAAGTATTACTTACATTGAATTTTATCATTTTATTATGAGTAAATATTTATTTTAATCCTCTAAAAATATAGTGACATCACATTTGACTTTCATTTATCAATGACATCAAATTAGTCATTCAATGATAATTAATGTCATTAGTTTTATCTTTCAAGAACCAATTTAATGTCATTTTAAGAATTAATTTAACGGTAAAAATATGACATTGAATGATTAATTTGATGTCACATATATTTTTAAATGACTAATTTAATATATTTATAAATAAAATACTAATATAATGTCATGTGTATATTTAGAATACTAAAACAGACATTTACTTGTTTATTATCTAGGCACAAGTCACCTCCAAGAAGCCTCCGTGCAAGCATGACTTCGAAGTGAGATACCAACGTCTGAAGATAAATTATATATTGCTCTTATACAAAATAAAATAAAATTATATTACCCAGCCTGGTGTCAAAAAGTATTTAAGTTTCCTAGTGCCTAATGCTAGTACATGTGTTAACTAAAACCTTTAAGTTTTGCATTTCCCTAGTCAATCAGTTCTGTGTTGCAATTTTTTCTCTCTTTTAAGTCTTAATGACAGTGATCACAAATCTCAAAAGAAAAATAAATGAAATGGATGGTTTAAAACCTCGAGTGCTTGGGCACTCGAGTATTTCTTACCAAAACCCAATTTTAACTATTTGTTTCACAAGCTGATTATTATATGATCAGCGATCACTTCAGTCATAAGTATTATATTGGTATCTGCATAATTGATTCTTGCATTTAAATGGTGACGTCTGAATATGTTTGTGTCGGTGACTTTCCTATCTTCCTCGTTTATGACCTATTTGTCATCAATTTGCAAAATTTCTAAGCTCTCTACTTATCCACTACTGCAAGCTAAATTACGTACCATACAAATAGATGAGCAATAAAAATAACCATAATAAAATTCAGAATTAGAGCATACAAGCACCAATGTGGTGTAAGAACCTAAAAAATGTCTAAGCATTTGGCTCTAATACCACTGAAGCACAACTGGCTAAAGTGTCTTATTCAAGTTAAGTTGCAACAATCACAAGATGTAAACTGCTTTCTGACCTAGCTTCCCATAGTCGTCGAGTGTCTGTTTGCTGTTGCTGAGGTTGTCCGCAGCCATGGCATGAAAGCCATAGGCGGTTGAAGCTGCTGGGTAGCATATGGTGCTGCTTAGTAAACTGGCCTTCCCATGATCATCCCAGAAGGCCCTACATGATGCTGTGGTAAGAGATAATAATATGGAATATGTGCTGGAGAACCCAACCCAGGAGTAGTAGCCATTGTTACTCCAAGTTTATCTTTCTTTCAAATCATTACTTAGAATAATGCCAACCAAGAAATGAAAAACATCAGTACTTGAAACAGCAACTACTATAGTGTGCTTTTGTCAGTTTGTGGTGTTCTACTATGTTGTCTTCAGTGCCAGTCCAATATCAGACTCAACTCCAAGATGAACTTATCACATGCTTTTGCAAATATGACCGGATCCTTAGCTGAAAGCATCCGGACATCCTCATCAGCTATCATTATTTTGTTGATTCAAGCAGAGTAGTCAATTGCGCGCGATAGCGGTGGAGCATGGTGTCGCACCACCCACCCACGATGCAGCTCCTGTAGCGGAGCATTTTGGTGTCGCGGAGATCGCAGCCGAGAGTCGCAGCCATTTCACGGAGATCGCGGTCGCTACTGTAAAACCCAAGCCCCCCCTCCCCCCAGTGACAAGAGGTTGTCGAGACCTATCAAATAAAATAACCGGTTCACAAACTAATTTGTAGTATAGAGAATGAACCGAATCGTCTCTCAAGGATCCAAAAACAAAGATTTAATTAGATCAAGATAATTAAAAAAAGGGGGGTTTTGTTGTTGATTAACAAGATTAATAAAAGTAGGAGATTCAAAATTGTAGACAAATCTAAAGAAACAACCAATCCAAGGAAATTTACCGATCTTGAGTTTAACTCATCATTGATCACAAGGAATTCACTTAATTGCTAACCAAGTTCTTGGCCTTAGATCACATCAAGAAGCCTTAACATGATCCAAGAATTCTCTACTAGATAAGCATCTAGGATTTGATTAACCAAGGTTAGATAAAGTAAGCACCATCCAACATAGATTAACTTAAGATCTAGAATTTAACCAAGTTAAACAATCTATCAAAAAGCTTTAATATATTGTTTAATCTTTGTGATCCTCTTTGAATACATGATAATAAAGCTACTACCACATCAACATCTAAATCAAATTAAGCAATTTAATCTAGATAAGAATCAAAAGAGGAAGAAGAGAAACTTGAATAACAATTAAGCAATATGAACAAGCAAAACAAGATCTCCAAATTAAACAACAAGATGGCTAATCCCTTGGATTGATTATGAGAGCCTAGCCTTCCATGGATGGGAAGGAAGAACTCAGAATTTAAAGAACAAAAACGAAATTGCAAAGAGAATGAAGAAGAAGAGAAAGAAAACTCTCACAAATACTTAAACTTTCTTGAAACTTACTTCTAAATTGAATGCCTCTAATACAAAGAGGTTGGGTCTATTTATACTAATCCTAGAAGCCAATTTGTACATGTACATAATCTGAATACAAGCTATAAGAATCTGAAATTTGTCAAAAATGGAAGCTTGATGCATGGTTGGTGGGTTGGTGCATGGTAGGTGGGTTGGTGTATGGTTGGTGGCTTTTAGTCAACAACTCTTATCCGACTTCTGGCTTCAAATTCATCACCTAGACGGTGTATTTTGGCTTGGATGTCTTCATCAAAGTTGTAGCCAGTTGTCTCCTTGAAAATCTCCAATTTGAATCATGTCATTTGGACTTTTAGAACTCCAGAAATGCCAAAAACACTTCACCTACCTCAAGTTAGGTTGGAAGAACGTGTTTCCAAATTCAGACCAACTTGTAGCTTCTGAAGCATGCCTAAAACGACATCTATTGACAAAATGGTCTTCATTGAAGTTGGAGATATGGGTCTTATCTTTCAAGTGACCAAGTTTCAGCCCAAGAGGAGGCCTATAACCCACTATATAGTCCAATATGTGCATACTGCCCAGATGGTTCCGTGACAGCAAACCCACTCTGCATTGCAGGGAAATTTTGGACCCTTAACATTCCGATCCAGCTCTTGAGTTCTTCATGAAACTTGTAGAGAATTGTCTTAGCTTTCCAAAGACACCAAGATCACCTCAATTGGATCACCGAGTCCCAAGTTATGACCTAACCAAGGAAGAAAGGTCAAAATGCATCAAAATCCGAAAATTATTCAATATTTGCATTAAAGCCCAATGATGCCCAACAACATTAAACTCATCTAAAGTACTAATATTGGGCACAATAAACATCTAATAATGCCTAATACAAAGCTAACATAAGTGTCTCAAATTGATTGATCACCCAGCCTCATCGTTTCATGTGTTTTGGTAGAGGTATTTAGGGTTGTGTCACACGAATAGGTTTAGAGAACAACCTCCCTTCCTCAGTCCCTTCCTCCACCATTTCTGGCGAGGCCCACCCATTTCCGACAACCTCTTCTGTTTTGGTAGTTTTGCTTTGCACCTCTTCTCTGTTTTGGTAGTTTTGCTTTGCACCTCTTCTCTGTTTTAACACAGGTGCTGAGTCTAGAGTCTAGAGTCTAGAATATGTGTGTCTAAAATATATAATTATGACTTTTGATTATTAATGATGAATATGTGTTTAATTTTGACTAATTTTATATTTTGAAGCATTTATACATGTATAGTATAGTTGCATATGTTTTTTTTTCCTTTTTTTCAGTGTAGTTGTCATCCCGCTATTCACTATCCCGCTATAACATTTTTGGGGTCGGCCGTTACGCGACGCTATTTGGGACTGACTACTATGGATTCAAGCAATGAGAGATTGCTTCTTAGAGTCAATTATTTACTCAATTCTTGCATTTGGATCACCCAGAATATCTGTTGTTGATGGTGGAAATGTGGCACTAGCTAGTATGAAGTCAAGGGAATTTAGAGAATATGGTCAATATGGGCTAGCCCAGCCCACTCGGCTCTAGCCTACCACTTAAACATGCTGGCCTAAGCCCACCTCACGTTGGCTAGGGCCAGCCCATTAAATTTAAACTTAAAAAAAAAAAAAGACTTTACATTTCATGCCATATTGGCTAGGGTTAGCCCGCTAAATTTTAAAAAAATAAATTAAAATTAAAATTAAGGTTTAAAAAATTAAAAAAAAAATTTCCCATTTCATGCCTGAGACATCAATTTAAAAGCTATTTCAATTTAAAACGATCAAATCCTGAGATGCTTGATTTTCAACACTGCTCAGGTAAAATTTTACTACCCAAGTCATCTTCTGTTAGATATTTCTCACAGGATTTTCCCTACGGCTTCAACCATGAACTTCAACTCATCTTGTTTGTTAAACAGCCCCCTGACAGAAGCTCTTGGAATGATTTCTTCCTCTTGCTTACAGGATCTGTGATTTGTACAAGTCCAAATATCAACATGACAAGCTAAGCACATAGCAGTTGTGAAAGTATATGTAGCATAAACATATAATCTGAAGCCGTATCCATGCCTCTAAATTACATTAGTGCGTAATATCATCAAGCAAAAGCTCAGAGAGTTCTCTTACCTCCTGGAGGGCAGAAAGGAAGTTCATAGTATGGGTATGCCTCACTGCAAGTGGAACCAAGCTACTTCCTAGATGGAGTAACACATAGTTAGAAACAATAAAACTCAGCAGCAACCTGTCAAATAGAGAGATGGTACATACCAACTATATTTTATTTGGGTGGACTCACATTATCTGCATACATGCTAAAAGGTTTGGTAGTCACTCAGATTCATAATTTTAGAAACAAATTTTACAGTATCTATCATTGTTAGAACTACAAAACGATACACACTGTTGAGCTAGATGACACCTTCAACAATAGTTGAAACTTGAAACCTCATTACTAAATATTGATTCCATAAGCAGAATGAGAAGTTTTGTACTTAGCAACAAGGTTATAGATTAGATGAGGATGATGAATTGTGAGCCAATGAAAGCTTTGTGATTATTAATGGTGGTATTAACATGTGTTAGTGAACGGAAGTTATTGTCATATTGTTACCTTCTCTGTGGGATACACCGTTTTCTGACAACCGGCACATTTATCCCTGGTTCCACCAAACATGGGATTTGGTTGCTGCAGGTTTCTGATTAAAACAACTCAAACATTAGATAAATGCTAGAAAACTGACTGTTATTTTGTGCATTGCGAGCACCTAGATTTAGGATGGTTTAGTGATATTGTTGATAAATGTGATATTCTGTGTGGGTAAATCCATCTTATTTAATCTTAGATTAAGCTTTCTTCTTGTAGAATCCCTTAATTAGAGTTTGATTGCATGTTTTGAATTAGTTAAATACTTCTAGGTTAGTTAAGCTTTGTTTTTGCTTTAATATTAATGTTTTCTTTTCTCACTTTTTATTAGGTAAATAAAGCTAGGCAAGCCATTGATTCATGGAAGGAAAAGAAAGCCCAAGAAGTTCTGCTTTCCCAGCGCTCAGGCACTAGAAAATTGCTTCAATTCTGCCAACCTGACGCCTAGGCATCCACTGGCCAACACCTAGGCATCCATAGTGCTCAGGCGCCCACTCTCCAACACACAGGCGCCCCAAATGCAGAAAAAGAGCACATTCTGCCACTCCAGCGCTCAGGCCACACTTACTGATACGCAAATTACTGCATAAATAGAAAAAGGGGAGGATTTTTGGGTATCTTTGGACATAGAGAGGATGGCTGGGCATTATTTGGCTACCCTAATTGAAGAACCAAGGGGTTCGAGAGGAAGATTTGAAGATTTCAACATCAACTTCTTGAATTCTTCATAGAGTTCATCTATTTTCTTTGTTTTTCTTTCCTTTGTATCATGAGTAGCGAAATCTCCAAAGTTAGGGCTAGGATGTAGCTTGACCTGGATGGTTGATTTATGAATCTTTCATGAGCTTGAACTTGTTTCTATGGTTAAATTGCTTATCCTTTGGTTTAATACAATTTATTAATTGGCCTTTCATAATTTAGTTCTTGGGTTCATGTATGAGATTGGGAAATCTATATGTGTTCTAGCTCACAAGTTAGGGATAAATCTTGAGGTTTTGTTGATCTTTAATTTCTCCAGTTCTTGCAAAGCACTTTTTACAATTAGAATTAGGTTAAGGAATTAATTGTTCTACTTTGGGAAAAAGGAGAATTGAATAACCAAGGAATTGGAATTCCATTATATTAGAGAAATTTAACTTTTAAACCATACGAATAGGATTGAGTAATTGAGAATTCTTGGATTAACTGGATAAGTCAAGTGAAATCACATCCCTAGCATCTTTACTAAATCAATTTATATCCTAAATTTAATCAACTGCACTTTAGTCTTGTTTTCTTTATTTTATCGTCAATTGCATTTCTTCTTAGCATTAGAGCTTCCTTCCATCCAAAAGTACGTTAGTTTAAATAGCATTAAATCTAATGAATTGATGCTTGGTAAACTCAATCCTCGTGGAATGAAACTCACTCACCCTTTTATTATTTGAACGACACTTGCCAAAGAGTTATCAAGTTTTTAGAGCCATTGCTAGGGATTGAGTGTTTTTATCAACATCTTTTGTAGTTGGAGTTGATTCTAATTTAGACATTTTATTTCTTTTGTTTAATTTTGACTTTTGTTACTTGGTGATTTATTTCTCACCCTTGTTAGTTTTGGTTTATGCAAGGTAAAATTAATCCAGATTCATTACTGTTTGATCTTGAGATCGAAAAGACAGCAAGGGAATAGAAGAAAGATTAGAGCTCAAGAACAACCTCTAAGCTGGCAAATGCTACAAATAAAGTGCACAGGAGCCCAAACACTCAGCGGCTAATATTCAGGGTTACTTGCTCAGTGTCAAAAGCATCTACAAGGAATACCAATATATAATTCGCAGAGGCAGAAGGCAAGAAAACAAGAGCAACGGCATAGAGAGTGACATGCTAAGTAGCAGAATCATTCAATGGAACTCAACAACATTATCAAGTCTGTACTGAAAAGCCACTCTTGATCAGATTTATATTTAAAAGCTTACAGAGATTAAAGAAGCAATCATTTTTTGATAAAGAAGTATTATTAGATATTTAGATGGAAGAAAGATAAATTACAAAAAGAAAGGACTATAGATATCCTCCTTAGCAGAAAAGAAGCACACTGACATCAATACAATATAAGATAAATTACTTTTTCTCTTCATTCGTCTGCTACAACTAGCTCAGTTTCAGCTGTAACAGAATACAACAATACTGGATTTGTGAGATAAGCATTACATGGCTGTAATTGCATAGAGATATATTATATAGTTAAATTTGATATGAACAGGAGAAACACATGAAGGGTTTCTTTTTTGCTGCTGTTGAGCCCTTTTAATTGTCATGATCTTATAGTGTAAGTGAAGTAATTTAACTCTGATAATAGTGAGTGAAGCTTATATAGAAATTTCTGGACAAGGTTTGAGCTAAACTATGCTATTCCTTGTGAAAGAAGAATCCATGATTTCCCAGTTTCACGTCCAGAAAACATAGGATAGATAAGTGCAGTCTAAAGTTATTTTTGGTGCTCCTGTGGACAGTAAAACGTTTAGCCATTGATGCAAAGACTACGTGGACTTTCTTTTCTGTTTTTACAAAGAAGTTCTAAAACCTGGTGTGTAGAAGGAATGGTAGAAAGAGCAGAAAAACTGCTTGGGATTTGGGAGGGATTCGTCTCCAGAATCAAGTAGTTTACAAGTAAATTTGATGCCACTTGAGTTACGGCCATGATAAGATCAGGTGTATTTTTCTGTATCTTTTGAGAGATAAAGTTTTCTATGTGACTTACGCACAATACTTGATAATTAATTAAGAGGTTTTTGGGTAGGAAGGGCCAGATTTTTGGTACAAAGCAATCCCATGTGAGACCCATATACTGCACAATCAGGTGCAGTGCCTATGATAGGCACTACCTACCCAAAAATGCCTCAAAAGGGACAAAGTATTGCAGAGATGCACTACATATGAAGGATAATTGGTTCAAATATAAGGCAGCCATTTTCAAGCAAGAAATTTAGGCCTTTCCAGCTGATTTAAATAGGACTGTGCATTTCTTATACAATGGTGGTTCACAGACATGGTCTTCCTTTCCTTTCTGGTTTTCCAAACAGATTTGAAGGCCTTACTGCATTGATATTTTCTACTTTTGTTTACTTTTATTCTATGTTTCTACATTCTTTTGTTGCACAAAAATATATTATCCTCTACTCCAGCACTTTCTTCTATCTCTAGTATTAAAGAAACTTATTCTTCTATTAGAAAATAAAAGAACATAACCAGTAATTCTTCAAAAGGCAGTTTAAGCAATCACTCATGAACAAACTATAAAAGCGCTGGTATAACTTAGAATCACACATTCTATATGAGCATTAAACATACAACCTAAGAAGCACGGATACGGGTACGGGTACGACAGGATACGACATAACATATAAATACATAATTATATATATCATCTCACAAAACATATAACATGCACATAAAACTATCATAAAATAGTTATAAGACATTATAAAACATCTCATTTGATATAAGTCATAACATTTATAATTCAAAGCTAAATCACCTCAACAAAAATCCCAATTCAAGTATAAAACAAATCATCTCATCAAACATCAAAGTCAAAGAAAAATTAAATTATTCATTATCTATAGATAATAACTCATTCTCTAATTCTGGTTCATCAAGGGATAAGCTTGCAACTTCAAGACCTTCAGCAACATCAAATGGCACCCACTCATCCCCAGCAAGATCCCACATCTTGCTCTCTCCATTATTATACTTTTCACTCTTCCTAGATAAAAGACGAAGATTTGTATGTACATATACTAAATCTTCAGCCCTTTTAGGATTCATCTTATTTCTCTTCAAAGAATGGATGAAAGAGTAAGTGCTCCAATTTCGTTCACAACATGATGATGAGCATGGTTGTCCAAGAAGCTTCAAAGCAAGGCCTTGGAGTAATGGGGCTGCTGATCCATAAGTTATCCACCACTCTTTTGGCTCTAAAAGAGCTCTATCTGCTATAGAATCATAAAGGCTGAAGTCCTTCAACTCTCCAGAGAATCTAGAAAACTTCTTTGTTACCTCTCTTCTTTGATCAAGATCAGTAAAATATCTTCTTATGCACTTTTGTCTCTCAACGGAAATTTCATTATCTCTGTGTGGAGGAACTCTATTTGGTTCTTTGTCAAGCCATTCCTGACTATAATACCTATTTAATAAAAAAATATATATAACTAATATTAATACGACAAATGCATAAATTTTAATAAGAAAAAACAAAAATTAAAAAATTAGGAAGTTACCTACGATTTAGTGCATGTGCCAAACAATGTAAGGGTGTGCAACTTTTTGTCCACCGATCAATAAGGATTCCATACACCACATCATAAAAAGATGATGTCCCTCTATCTTCGATCCTTTCATGCTTGAATATTTCAGCCTTCACTTGTTCAATCATTGAATCCCATATATCATATATCAAATGAAGTGTAGACTTATCAGTATAACAAAGTCAAAGCATATCACAAATAGGCCTTGTGAAAGAAAGGATATAATCCACCTTGTCCCACCAAGAATCATTGAGAATAATTGTTTTCACATGTGCTACCTTTCCAACATCATCCTCTCTATAGGTGTTCCACTGCTCACTAATAACCTTGTTTTGGAGACCATGTTTGATGAGTCTTAATCTCTTTAACATGACTATTGTGGAAGCAAACCTTGTCTCGGCAATGCAAAGCAATTTTAAAGTCACAAATTCATTAAATATGGCGAGCCTCATAGAGTGATTCATCACAAAATTTCTAATAAATATAGCATCATCACTGACTAAAGTGATCCAATGGCATTCCTCATAAACAACCTTATTCTTTTCCGTGTTCCTAGCTGCACAAATATTTTTTAGAGCTAGATTGAGTGTGTGCACCACACATGGAGTCCAAAAAATATGAGGATAGTCGTTTTCTATAAGAAGGCCAGCTACCTTACACACAAGAGCATTATCAGTGATAATTTGGACAACATTTTTTGGTCCAACATCGTCAATAGTGGATTTAATCAAGCCTGCTATGTAATGTCTATCTTTGTACATTTTAGAACCATCAACAGCCTTTAAAAATATTGGACCCCCATCAGAAGTAGCCATAAAATTAATCAGTGGCCTCCTTTGTGCATCTGTCCATCCATCGGTTACTATACTTATACCCTTTTCACTCCAAGTCCCTTTAATTGGTTCAAGTAACCTCTCAACATTTGCTCTTTCTCTTTGTAACAATGTTGTTCTTAGGGAATTGTAACCAGGAGGAGTAAAATCAGCAATAGAATTATTTGCAGCAAATTGATATGAACTGATATAATAAGGATTGCGTGCAAGATTAAATGGTAAACCAGTTGAATAAAACATCCTAGCAATTTCAGACTTTAACTGCTCCCTAGCTCCTGTGTTGAAAGCTTTCTCCAAATGATTATTTGCCCTTCTTTTATTTCCAATTCCCTGACTAGATACAGGTTGAAAAATATGTTGTGATGATCCAACTGATGTGTTATGACTATTGGATGAAGGAGGAAGGGGAACATTTCTTGGTCTTATTGACTCTTCAGCACACACAATAATTTTTTGAATTTCGGCCAAGTATTCAGTATTTATCTTTGCACAATTTTCAATTCCAAAACCAGAAATTCCTAGCATGTGAGCCTTTACTCTAGTATATGAACCAGTAAAATGCGTCTGACAAAAGTTACATAACCATCCTCTATTTCCACCACCCCCAGCCGCAATAATTTCATCTTTTGTGACATAAGCCCATAAAAGAGTGGCAGTTTTTTGTTTACCATGAACAGAAAATTTACTAATTATGCTATTAGAATTACTAGTAGCCTCAGACATTATTAGGAGCTAGACTGATCTAAAAGTCAGAGAAGATTGGTCTAGCAAAAATTTAAAAAAAAATTATTAGAAACCCAAAATCAAACAATTGAAAAAAATTTCTAAAAAAGCTAAAGCAAAAAAAACTATTAAAAACTAAAAAATAAGACTGAAAATTTAAAATTAAATTTAAAACTCAATAAAATATTAAAAAACTTCAAAAGTGAACATTGATATTCGTTGAATGCAATGAATGGCATTCTATTTGCCTTGTCTGGAAAGCATAAAAAGCAAGGTAATAAAATAATATAAAAAAAGCTATCACATAAAACAAAATTCATGTAATTACCTTATTCAAAGTTAAAGGGGTACGAAGTCACAAAAGCCAAAAGTTAAAAGTGTATCTCCCCTCTCGTTTCTTCTTACCAAAAGAGGATATTTGCCTATGGAAGACGCAGCTTTCTTGCCGGTGGAAGACGCAGCTTTCAAGAAGATGTTGCAAAATTGGCAACAAGGATTCCACAGGTAAGAAGGAAACCTGGGTGATCTTGGGCTGAAGAGGGCCTATGGCCTATTGCCAAAACGTAGTCGTTTTGATCCTATGAAAGTTTTATTTTTTGAGCGTCGTTTCAGTGCTGTTTCAGCGCCGTTTCAGCCAGTATCCGAAAAAAAAAAAAGAAAATCCATACGTTTTGTTCCGTCCGGCAAGCGTACCGGTACCAGAACCGCACCGGACACCGGTACGGCGACCTCAGAGCCGTACCGGTGCTTCTTAGCATACAACTATACAAAAATTACCAGAAAGAAAATGAATGAACTATAACAAAGGAAGAAAATCTTGTGTGTGCCATTTGAGTATACTTGAAAATATATATTTTAATTTCTAAAGCATGGATTTAAAATAGATTCCAGAAGACTCACCCTCGTCCCTGATTCACAGCTAACCATGATCTCTTCAACATCAGATTCCAGGATTTCTCCATCTATCCAAGCTAAATCAGGGTCCTCAATAAAAACATTAGATCCAACTACAAAATTGATTTGAGCAGCCTATGCATTCAAAAAAATAATCAGTGCCTCTATCATCAGAGTAGAACCTTGTTTGATGTTATATTGGCATCATAATTAGAATCAGTTGCATACATGCAAACTAGCTGGTGAAACTTTGCTCCCACATTACAAGCAAAGGTCATTCACAAAAGAAACCAATACTATAATTACATAATAATATAGTAAATGTCACTTAGGTAAAACCCTTTAAACTTTATTAAAGCATTGTCATCCATAACAAAAATAAGAATCGGTGCATTTCTGCATATATATTGTCAGCTCAACATGGGCAAACATACATGACCAAAAAGGAAAATGGACAAACATAAGTTTAATGCTATTTCAGATTAAATTTATTTTATCTTTTTTTTCTAATTATTATAAAAGAAACGTATGGTGCATCCATGTCTACTTCAATTATGTTGAGAAATTAGCAGCAACTTCAGAGAAACTAGAATGGAATACAATCTGGCCAGATTGATTAAGATTTGAGCAGTCCCAAATTATGCAACATTAGAATAAAGTAATTGCCCACTAAAGATTTTAAACCACCATCATATTCAAGGACTAAAACTAACTGGGCAAAAGCTTTCAAAGAGTTGCAGACACTAAAGAGAAGTGAATAGGAACTGTTTTATTAAAAAATTTAACAAAAAGTGAAGCCCCATCTTGTCTTGATTAAAGGCATAAAAGAGGAAACCTATGCTCCCATCATTATGTAATTTGGAGAGGGTTGGTGTACACAGCCTATCATGAACAAAAGTCAAAAAAAGAAAGTTGAAGAAACAGAAAAAAGAAAAAAAAAATTGTCTACCTTTTTATTTTCACGCATTAAGGAAAAGATTTTGGATATACATAGTATACATGCAATTCACATAATGCAAGAGTAGATTTTTTTTTTTTTGATAAGAAAAGAATTTCATTGAGATGAAGAGGAAAAAAAATACTATAAGATTGGACGATAGGGACATAAAAGCAAGACACTAGACAGAAGAAAACAAAGAAAACATAAAAAAAGCAAAGCTGCCCAATCCCTAATCATATCTGTTAGGGAAATCCCTTTAAAATGATCATGTGTTTTACACTAAAGTGAGGCCAAATGCTGAATCTTATCCCAAATCAGATGATGTGCCAAAGAAACCTCCTTAAAAATACAAGAGTTACGCTCCAATCAAATGCACCAAAGTATAGCAAAGATTGCAGCTTGCCATAGACATTTAGCCTCTTTGCTTCTATCAAAACCAAAAAAGAGTTAATTTAAGGAACTCAATGGTGAGAATCTGATGGAACTGGTAGAATACTGGTGTTATTTCAAGAATTGGGACAGAATGCCCAAGAAACAGAATTACAACAGAATACACGTACACTAACACAGGTTCGAGGCCTGTGTACCCTCCCTCTAAGCCAATGTGGCTCCCTTTCTTACACAAAAGATGCGATACCCACTCCTATACAGTTTTCTCTATTTATATTTTCCCGACTATCCTAACTAATTAACCATTTAGTTAGGTCACATTGGGTTTGGGCTTATGTCTTCGGACATAAACTCTATTTACAGCAGGCCCAATGCCATCAATACTCCCCCCCAAAGCTTTCACCTTGTCCTCAAGGTGAAAAGAAGGAAAATTAAGCTTCAGAGAGGACACCGACTCCCAGGAGTTATCACATGGAGGAGCTCCCTGCCACTGGATGAGAAGCTCAGCTGCTCCTGCATCATCATATCGCAGAGCAATAGCCTCTGCTGGTTGTGTGTCCATGATCCAATCTGCAGATAGTTCAGGGGGTAGAGGATGGGACTGTTGGTCCCTAGGAATTGCTGTCTTCAATCTGCTCACATGAAAAACCGGATGGATTTTACTATAGGGAGGAAGCTGTAATTTGTAGGCTACTGCCCCCACCTTGTCCAGCACCTGAAATGGCCCGTAATAACGAGGACTCAATTTTTCATTTCTTCTCTTAGCCAAAGATTTCAGTCTATAAGGTTGGGCTTTTAAATAAACCCAATCTCCTATATTAAGGACCAAATCACGGCGTTTCTTGTCTGCTAGCACCTTCATCTGTTGTTGAGCCTTATCTAAATTGCTCCTTAATTCCTCCAGAAGCATGTCACGGTCGAGATGCAACTGTGATACAGCCTCCACCTTTGAAGGGAAAGCTGTCCCTTTAAACAACACAGGCGGGTCACGTCCATAAAGAGCTCTAAAAGGTGTCATTCTAATGGAGCGGTTGTAATTGGTGTTAAACCAATATTCGGCCCAACTCAACCAATGAGACCAAGAGCTCGGTTTTTCTCCAGCAAAGCACCTCAAGTAGGTCTCGAGACATCTATTAGCAACCTCTGTTTGCCCATCTGTTTGCGGGTGGTATGCAGTACTGAATTTAAGTCGTGTACCCGCTGATTTGAAGAGAGCAGTCCAGAACTTACTCAAAAACAACTGGTCTCGGTCAGAAATAATGGATGTGGGAAACCCGTGCAGCCTTACTATCTCTTCCACGAAAATTTGAGCCACTTCTTGTGCTGTGAAAGGGTGGGAAAGGGCCATGAAGTGGGCAAATTTGGTGAATCGATCCACCACCACCATAATAGTGTCTTTACCTTTGGATTTGGGCAACCCAGTAATAAAGTCCATAGTGACTTCACTCCAAACCTGAGTTGGGGTGGGTAAGGGTTGTAGTAACCCTGCTGGTGATAAAGTTTGGGCTTTATTCCTCTGACAGACATCACAGCTAGCAATAAGCTCCATAATATCCTTTTTCATGCCTTCCCAGAAAAAATTTCTAGCCAGCCTTTTATAAGTTCTCAAGAATCCCGAGTGACCTCCAAATGAGGATGCATGGAAATCGTGAAGTAAATCAGGAATCCTCGGAGATGAGCGAGGAAGGACCAGTCTCCCCCTATAAAATAGTTGGCCATTCTTCAAGGAATAAGCAGGCCAAGCTTGGGGTTAGCTAACCAACTCCTGTACAATCCTCTTTAGCTTGGGATCTTGCTGAATCTCCTCACATAATGCCCCCCAATCCTCCTGAACAGCTACAGAAACAGCTGCATACATCATTTGGCGAGACAAAGCATCAGCAGCTGCATTTTCTTTTCCTGGCCGGTACTGGATATCAAAATCGAACCCCATTAGTTTGGAAGTCCATTTAAACTGCTCCTCTCCCAAAATCCTCTGATCAGTCAAAAATTTTAAGGATCTTTGGTCAGTTCTAATGATAAAATGTCTTCCAAGGAGGTAATGACGCCATTTCTGCACCGCAAAAACAATTGCCATCAATTCCCTCTCATAAACAGACCTCTTTTGCTCCCTTTCTGTCAACGCTTGACTGAGGTACGCTACCGGTTTTTCCTGTTGCAACAACACAGCCCCGATTCCCTTGCTAGACGCATCGGTTTCTACCACAAATTCTTGGTTGAAATCTGGAACAGCCAAGACTGGTAGTGTTGTCATAGCGGCTCTCAATGTTTCAAAAGCATTCTGAGCCTCTACTGACCATTGAAAATTGTCTTTCTTTAATAACTCCGTCAAAGGTTTAGCTATTTTACCGTAATGTTGGACAAACCTGCGGTAATAGCCGGTGAGCCCCAAAAAACCCCTCAAACCTTTCACATCCTTAGGCACGGGCCACTGCACCATGGCTGCAATCTTTTTAGGATCAGCTGCAACCCCCTCTGCTGAAACTATATGCCCCAAATACTCCACATAATGGCCTCCAAAACAACATTTCTTCTTATTCACCACCAATTTATTGGCTAACAAGAGCTGGAAAACCTCCCTCAAATGGCTCAAATGAGAGGTCACATCTTTACTATATATCAAAATATCATAAAAAAAAACCAGAGCAAACCTTCTTAAGCAAGGCCTCAGCACTTCATTCATCAGCCCTTGAAAGGTAGAAGGAGCGTTAGTGAGACCAAATGGCATTACCACAAACTCATAATGCCCTTCATGAGTCTTAAACGCCGTTTTCTCAATGTCCTCTCCCCTCATACGAATTTGATGATATCCCGATTTCAAATCCAATTTAGAGAATATTGTAGCCCCTGCCAATTCATCTAGCAACTCATCTATAATTGGAATAGGAAATTTATCGGGAATTGTCACCTTATTCAAAGCTCGGTAATCGACGCAAACCTCCAACTGCCGTCTTTCTTCTTTACTAAGATCATAGGGCTAGCATAAGGACTGGTGCTTGGCCTAATCATCCCAGTCTCCAACATTTCTTTCACAAATTTCTCAATCTCAGATTTTTGATAATGAGGATACCGGTAAGGACGAACATTAGGTATTTCAGCTCCTGTTTTCAGAAGTATAGCATGGTCACATCTCCTCAAAGGTGGCAGCCCTGTGGGTTGTTGGAAAAGCTCCCCAAATTCCTGAATTAGAGCTTGGATCTATTCAGGAATGGCCTGCTGTCCTTGTGGTTGTTCTTCTGGAACTCTTCTGACATCCACCACGAAGCCCTCATCCTCATCTCTAAATGACTTCACTAGTGACTTCAGTGAAGTTGCAGCCTTGCACAGTGAGGGGTCTCCTTTTATGATGTGTATCATTCCTTCCTTCTTGATCTTCAATGACAATTCTCTGAAATTTGCAGTGATGTTGCCCAAACTTGCCAACCAGTCCAGCCCCAAAACTAGCGCCGGCCCTTTCAACTCAAACACATAAAAATCATGCTGCACCTCTAAGTTCTGTAACTGCACCGTTACCTTTCTACAACACCCTTCGCTTTTCACCTTGTGGCCATCCCCCACTTCCACCATAAAAGATGGGGTGGATATGATTTTCAGACCCACATTCCCTACCAAATTCTGAGCAATAAAACTGTGGGAAGCTCCACAATCAATAAGCAATATTACCTCCACTCCCTGTACTTTCCCTTTTAATTTGAACGACCTCCCCCCCGTCAACCCCATCAAACTATTATATCCCAACACAATTCCTCGGTCATCCCATCTCTCCTCCTCTTCTAAGGTAATTTCAGCCTCAGGCTTTTCCTCCTCATTGTCATCTTCCACCAGTAACAGCCGCAACTGTTTATTTTTACATACATGGCCACTTGAATATTTCTCATCACACCTAAAACACAATCCCTTCCTCATTCTGTCATAATATTCTGCATCAGGCAATTCCCTAAAATTCCTCCCTCTCCTACTGACATTGGCTGACTCTTGGGTTTTGGGCAGGGGGTTTTATCATGGGTCCCGGTTGAAGAAGACCCCGTTAGACTCCCCGAACTTGCCCCTTTCCACCCCGAAACGTTATTTGTATGTGACTCCTTCCAGCCCTCACTATTATAGGACACCACAGTATTTTGAGCTCCGGTTCTACTGTTAACCATGGTTCTTGCATTCGAGACACCATTCCATCCCTTTCCATCAAGTCTTTGATCATTTCTTCATTTTTTTCATCAATAAGCTGAGCCAATTCCATCATATCCCTCAAAGAATTCACCTTGTGCACCCTCAATTCCCTCCTTATCCCTTCCTTCAACCCACTCAAGAAAATGCTCCTCAAGAATTGATGGTCTGAAATTCTCAAGGACCCAGCATAGATTTCAAACTGCTTTCTATACTCCCTTACTGATCCATCCGCTTGCTTTAATGCCATTAGCAATTCATAGGGATTCTGTGCAGCCAAATGGGTGAAATCTTCGAATAATGGCCTCTCTGAAACATAACCAAGAAACCTGCCCGTCTCCTCCTTCCCACCAATGAAACCATGACAGTGCCTGCCCCTCCAACGCCAAAGATGCCACCTTAAGCTTTTCTTCCTCAGGAACCCCTCTAATTTCAAAGAACCTCTCGAGTTTATGCACCCAATTACACGCATCTTCCCCTGTTTCTTCCCCTTCGAACAGGGGAAGCTCCATCTTGCGCCACCGTTCCTCCCCCCCATGGGTTTGCGCACTTCTCAGATTATTCTCCCCTTCGGAATCGCAGTGGGTCTCCACCCTCGGTCCTCCATTCCCTTGGATTGCTGAATCCAACTTACGCAAGATTTCTTGGATGTTGTTCTCCACCGAACTCATACGAACATCACTCATCTGCCTCCATTCTGCAAAGTCCTCACACCTTCGCTCCAAGGCTTCCGTCCTTGACTCCATTCGTGTGCTCACCATGCGCGACTAACCTCCCAAGACGAACGGGCTTTGATACCAGTTGATGGAACTGGTAGAATACTGGTGTTATTTCAAGAATTGGGACAGAATGCCCAAGAAACAGAATTACAACAGAATACACGTACACTAACACAGGTTCGAGGCCTGTGTACCCTCCCTCTAAGCCAATGTGGCTCCCTTTCTTACACAAAAGATGCGATACCCACTCCTATACAGTTTTCTCTATTTATATTTTCCCGACTATCCTAACTAATTAACCATTTAGTTAGGTCACATTGGGTTTGGGCTTATGTCTTCGGACATAAACTCTATTTACAGCAGGCCCAATGCCATCAGAATCAAATGTTAAAATAAATTAAATTAATTGACAATTCCTATTTGTTCAGCACATGTCTACCTAAACATTTTCATAAATCAAAGACCTTATTTGTAGAACTAGCAGCATTATTATAGCCATATAATGCATTGAACATAAATTAGACATGGTGATTGTGTGGGTGCTTGTCATGCAATCCCAGTCCAGCCATGTAAAAAAGGGAAAAGAAATGCACTTCAACAATTTCTACATGTTTTATTTAGTCAAAGTAAAAATTGACAAATGGGTCATCATGTGTGAGTGGCTAGCCACTAAGTCTCGTCACAGGAATTGTGAGCCATGGAATCTACATGCATCTTTCCCTTCAAATAATTGACATCAATGCAATAACAAGCCTTTGTCTCCTATGATCAAAGCATCTCATGTAGAGCACATTTGGATATTTGAAAGCTCTAACCTGGTTGTTGACTTGCTCGTGTCTAAGCACTTCAGAAAGGCTGCTGAATGACCTCACCACCAGTTATCACCATCCAATAGGACCAATACAGTTTGTCTAAGAAGATGAAATAGGAACACAAATTCACAATGTCGCAAATGGATAAGGTAAAAAGAAATCAAGCATTTTATGAATTTATGCATATTGAAAAAGATGGCAGAAGAGACCTGGTGTAAATTTATTACTCTTGGACCCAGAGGCTAGAAACAGGAAAAAACAATGGAAGCTTACTTGCTTAGCGGCAATGGAGGCCTGAGTCCTGCTCTACAACGTCTTTGGCTCTGAAATAGGGAGTAAATCAATGGAGCTCAATGGAAGCCACAACTCTTATGTTGATGGTGAAATTCAAATCCGTTAGGGACCTTAAGGCTTAGAAATTGGGAGGAAATCAATGGAGCTCAATGGAAACCAGAGCTCATGTGTTGATGGAGGAATTCGATAAATTGGGAATTTAGGATGAAAGGGATAATGGGAAAAAAATGTCATGTGTGGGTTGGCCCATGGGTTACCTTGACCCTAACCCACATAGTCTCTGGGTTTTGTGGGTTGGGGACAAAAGCCCTATTGCCAAAATGGGATGTTAAAAAGGTGGGCCACATGTAGGGTTTGGTTAGCTCATATTGACAGCTCTAGAAGAAAGTTGGAGGCTGTCCTGGTTAAGGTACGGCTATAGCTGCTGCCCTAGAAGCCACCATGGCAGCAGCCTGGTAGTGACTAAAATAGGCCATTTTGGCTAGAGACTGCTGCAAGTCCAACCACATGTTGTTGCTGTTGTGTCTATGCATGTGTAAGAAGGCCAAAGAAATGATGAAGGGGAAATAAAAACCTGGAACAATCAATCAAATTTAGAATAAGTGGTAAGTACAGTCATCTAGGATCTGGCAGATCAGTCCAAAATATTTATGGTTTTCATAAAGAGAGCCAGAGAGAGACAGAGAGATGGAGATTCAACAGTTTCCTCTATTTAACCAAACACAGCTTTCTCCACACCTTTATCATAAAGCCATGTTAATAAGGTAAAAACATTTTATCTTACAAAAATTATCAAGTAAAAACAAAATTTAGCAGTCTAGTATGAAATTGGTATTACTTTTCCTAAATCATTGATTGCCAGTGGTTAACGAAACCACCATTCCCCCTCTCCAACCTACCCCCCTTTCACTAATAAAGTGGAAAAAAGTATTAAAAAAAGAAGAAGCAATGAGCTTGTTTAATTGTGTAAGGCAAGCAGTATTAAACTACAATAGCGAACAAAAGGTTTAAGTCTGGACTAATTCATCATGTGTCTCTACCTGCAGAAACAGTGCTATACATAAAGAACAGAGCATTATTTGTCAAAACACAATTGAGGTTTTCAATTCATAGACTAAACTTATAACAATTCTAAACATCAGAAAACACAAAAAATTTCCAACAATCGCAGATAAACTAATAGCCAACTGACCCTAAAACTTTTACGTAGGTGTTCGTTGTAGTTATGTGACATCTGCTAATTAGAGTCCCCGTTGAATAGATGCTCCATAAAAGATACAACACAGGTTCCCTCTTTAAAATTAATGCAGACCTCTTCTTTGAAAGTTTAGTTGTTAAGAATTTGATTAGCATCTAACTAACAAAACAAAGGAATATAATGATCATACTTTATAGACTTACTTATTCCATCAATCAAAGGAATTTAAGAAGCCAGTTGCTCTTTCGGATTTCTAAGAGTGCCTGGCCACATGAACAAAAACTGTGGATACGAGCTAATGAATCCCACTTAAGTAATTTAAATAACAGTATATATGTCAGGGAGCTAATAAATCATGATTTCACTCACAGAATTTAGATAGAAGTGTGATGTGCCAGTAAAATTTCCTTCATTTCAACTCTACTGCATAATCCAAGGCTTCAAGCAACAAACAGATTTATGCAACTAAAATTCCACACCAACTAATAAATCATCATCTGGCATGTCCCCAACCTTCTTCATTTTTGTATGTAGATCGAGAAGTAAATGCCCCAGCAGCTCAGATTGAGAATGTGACTTATCACCAACTACAAATACTAGCACTGTATTGCCGACTTCAATCCAACTACAACCAGGCTGCTTCTTTAACCCCTTGTCCTTCATTTTCATCCGTATGTTGGCAGCTTCTTTCCACTTCCCTACTGAAGGATACATATTTGAAAGTAATAAATAAGTGCCTGCATTCTCTGGTTCAATTTTCAAAATCTTCTTAGCTACAAGCTTCCCAATATCTGCATTCCCATGCACATTACATCCAGCAAGCAGCGCTCCCCAAACAGACAATGATGCATCTTCCCCAAGTCCCTCAATGATATCGAAAGCTTCTTTCAGCCTTCCTGCCCGACCACAAAGATCAATCAAACATGCATAGTGGTCTTCTCTGACTTGTATAAATCTATTTTTCACAAGCTCATCAAAGTATTTAAGCCCCTCCTCCACTAAACCAGCATGACTGCAAGCAGTGAGAAGTCCAACAAAGGTGACATCATTAGCCTGGAAACCTAATTCTTGCATTTCATTAAATAAATTAACTGCCTCCTTTCCACATCCATGGTGTGCATAGGCGGCAATCATGCCATTCCAAGATATCAAATCCCTTTGGCTTAATAACCCATCATCAAACATCTTCCTAGCAATATGCAACTCTCCACATTTTGAGTACATATCTATCAGAGCTGATACCACATATGTGCTATCCTGAAAAACTGTTTTACTTATTAATTGATGAATTTGTTGTCCCCCACGAAGACCAGCTAAGTCGCTACAAGCACCTAACACAGTCACAAAGGTTCCTGTATTGGGTTTTAACCCATCATTAGCTTGCATTTGGTTAAATATTTTCAAAGCTTCTTCACTTAGCCCATGTTGCACATACCCTGTCATCATTGCAGTCCAAGTAATGACATTCTTTTGTGGCATTTCATCAAATAACTTCTTTGCCCTATTCAAGCCCCCATTCTGAATGAAACCCGTGATCATTGTATTCCATGAAGGCATGTCCCTCTCGGGCATTCTCTCAAACAACTCTAGAGCCTCATCCAATCTCCTATTTTGGGCATAACCCGTGATCATTGCATTCCATGAAACCACGTTACGAACAGGCATCCTATCAAAAAGTGTCCTAGCATCATCAGTTCTCCCATTTTTTGACAAACCAGCAACCATGGTAGTCCATGAAACCACATCCCTTTCCTGCATCTGATTAAAAAGCCTCTGTGCATCCTCAATCCTCCCACACTGTGCCAATGCTGTTATGATTGTATTCCAAGAAACTATATTTCTCTCTGGCATTCTCCTAAACAAATCCAAAGCCAACTGGGTTTGACCATTTCTCGCATACCCATCAATCATGGTGTTCCAAGACACAACATTCCTAAGTGGCATCTCATAAAACAACCTCTCAGCTTCCTTAATTTGATTAAACTTGATGTACCCACTAACCATAGCTGTCCATAGAACCACATTTTTCTTGGCATCCACTCTATCAAACAGCCTCCTAGCTTCCTTAATCATCCCACACTTGATATATCCACTTATCATCGTAGTCCACAAACCAATGTCCCTTTCAAGCATTCCATCAAACAGCTTGCGTGCATCATCAATCCTCCCTTCCTTGCAAAGCTTTGAGATGAAAAAATTACAGCGTTTCATTTCGAGACCAAGACTAATCATAGATCTCCACTTGATTGTAACATTGCTTTGCAATGGGAAGCCACTAATGATGCTTAGGTGTGTGTTGAGCTTAGGAACATGCATCAAAGTGAATGTTATACCATATAGCTTCTTCATAGTGTCAACGATGTGCGACTTAGCCTCGCCTTCCTCTTTTCTCACAAAAGAATAAGATCTTACCTATAAATTAAAAAAAATAATTAAGGAAGTAATATGAAACTTGAAATATGTTAAAAGGGACAAAAAGAAAGTGATTTTTCCTACATAATTAGTCGAAATTCACATTGACCCCAATTTACATAAAAAGAAGATTTATTAATAGATGGTTTGGACTTTGGATGAGTTTTAAAAACAAATTCTTTTATATTTTTTTTAATATATTTTTTATAAAAACATATAATTTATTTTATGTTTGAATGTAATATTTGAAGAAAAAAAATTATGATTGAATATTTTTTTAAATTATAAAAAATGTATTTTTTTATATTTTAACTTTTAAAAAAACTTTACTTAAACACATTAAAATATAATAAAAATATCTTTTTACATAAAAAGAAAATTTTAAACTAGCACTAAATGAGGTTGAAAATATAAAAAAAATACTGAACTTTTTAAATAATTAAAACTTTTATTTGAAATAAAATAAAAAAATAAGTTGTATAATAAATTAATTAATGTAGAGAGTCAAATAAATTATGTTGTCCAAACAAGACTGAATTAATTCGTCGGTAAATTAATTTTCATTTAATTCTAATTTATTATTATAATTAAATTAAATTAAATCGGTCAAAATCAAATATAATTAATAAATTAGATAATTTTATTTGAAATAATAATTTTTTAAATTTTTTAATCACTTACCATTAAAAAGAATAATATAAGATTTAAAAGTTAAAATCTCAAAATTTTATTATCCATTTTATTATTAATATTATGGATTATTTATATACCTAACTATAACATCTTACGATTCAATGAGTTAAACCTCAAGCGAAAATACATTTTAACAACATTTATAATTGAGGCTACAGTACTGTGTACAAAGTGGGAGTGTAGCGAGAGAGAGAGAGAGAGAGAGAGAGAAAGAAAGAAAGATGGGTGGAGGAGGACATGGAGAGGGCAGGACCTACAAGGGTTTCACGATGCATCCCCCAAAGCGCTGGCATACTGTTACCGGCAAGGGTTTGTGCGCTGTCATGTGGTAATCTCAACTTCTTCATTTTCCTTTTCTAGATCTACTTCCTCATCGTCCATCCATACCTAAAATCATTTAATTCACCCAAAGTTTATAACTTTTCACCTCAATCTTAACCTTCTTGCTTAGAAACCATCTAAATTGTTGGTGGGGTTTTGAGCTGCAGTTTCATAATGAATTGTTATTAGAAAATGGATTTTTGTACTGTATTTTCTGAACACTTATCATGTGTCCCTTAATTTTGCTTCTTTCAGGTTTTGGGTTTTGTACAGGGCAAAGCAAGATGGTCCTGTAGTATTGGTAACACTGTCAAAGTTTTTATTTTTATTTTTTTAAATTTTCACATGTATGGGTCTCAGCCATACATTAGTTTGTTTTTGCTTTTCTTAGTTTTCTGATTTGTTTTGTACTTCTTTGTTGTACCTTCTAGGGCTGGAGGCATCCTTGGGAGGGTCATGATGATCATGGCAGTGGCCATTAACACTAGGTTGGTGGTACCTTCTCATGATGTTTCTAGTTTCTGCAAATTTGCAATTTGATGATTGGTTGTTATGCATTGCTTTAAATACATCCTGTGAAATGAGTTAGTGACATTAAGCATGGCAAGAGGTTTTCCTTCATTTAGTTGATGACTAACTTGATACACAACTCTTGCTAAGTAGAAAGAAAAAGACTGAATTTTATCTTCATTCACCCACTTGTTATGTTGTGATAGTTAAATTTTGTTACAACGTGGTGTTATCCTCATGGATAGTGTTCAAGGCTTGAATTGATCAAATCTAAACGCATATAATTTGTATTTCATGTCATGGACAACCTTATACTTATACTTGGTCGGGTATCTGCACCTAATGCATCGAATCGAATTTGTACCTAATGCATATAGTTTAGTGGATGAAGCTGATGACATGTTCAACTTGGGTTATTATATGGCAGAGTTCAATAAGATTTTTGTAATCTCCCCTCCTCCATTTCCACCACTAACCCTCTTCTGTTGGATTTGAATTTAAATCAGACCCTAGATAGAAGTATCAACTCTTGTTGAGCCTAGTCAAAGAAGAATTTAATTTGAAAATCAGGATGCATTGGCATTACATTCTGGGCATATGTTATGTAACTGTTGATTGATTCTGTGGTTGTTAGATCATAATAAGCTTCTAAATGTGACAGATTAAACTGCTTTTGAAATCTATGTCCCAAAACAATAAACTGCTTTTTAAATCTGGTATGGAAAAGACATTGTTCACTTTCTTTCATTCTCTCATGATGCCTTTTGATGAGGCAAGGGCATTTAAGTTTTGTTCTTGCTCTTTTAGTTTGTTTACACATTTACAAAAAATAGTGGTTGTTAATTCATTCCTATTTACTGAAAGACATATGCTACAATTTAGTCTTTAGAGAATGGAGATTGAGACTTAGAATCTTATCTAAAGCTAGAATTTCCTATAGATAAAAAAATAGGGAGAAACTGCGTAGAGCAAGAATTTACAGAATGATGAGTAACATGTACATATTGATTTCTCCGCAGGGATCAGCTACAAGATCGGGAACAAGAAAACTTTAAGGGTCTGTGTATGTGCTGATAATACAAATGTTTACCTTGTTTCATCCAATAAATTGGCTGTAAAAGAAGAGATTTCCTTTTCTTTTTATTTTTTTGCATGATTTCACGAGCAATGTTTCAGCACTTTACCTGTTAACTTGGATAATAATTATGGTTGTTTATTTACCCAAAAAAAATTATGGTTGTTTGGATAAACTATTCATATCTTCTGTCTTTTTCAAGAGAAATTTATGGGATTAGACTCAACATGTGTGTGCAATCAACTGTGTCTGCAAGTTTCCAATAAACTGTTATGGTACATTTTTGTTTATTTCAAATTGCTGCCTGTTGTGGCAGGTTAGTAATCCTGATCATCTTATTTAGATCATATAGTTTAGGTTGAATGAACAGGATCTGGTCTGCTTCCAGTGTAATATAATAATTTGTTTAGTCATTTAATTTATAAGTTATTGTTATATAGTCTGCAAAACTTTCGAATATGTATTTTGATTCCTCATCCTGTTACCTTGTTTATCTTGTATACAAGTGTTAGAGACCCTCCTATTACTGGGCTGTATATTAGAAGGAAAGGAGTGAGTAGCAGGGGATTGGAGACTCATGTGAACAACAAGGGGAATGGCATTGTAACAACCTGCACACATGGCAGGTGGGGCCAGGAGAAGATTCTGTTAGGGAGAATGTAATAAGAGAGGAGGGAGAATAGGGAAGGCAGGCAAGATTTGAGTAAGGTTTGGGAAGGGAGGGAGCAGACCCCTTGAAGTGTCTGCGTTATCTTACATTTCCTTTTCTGTTTTGAGTGTTTTCCTTCAATTTCCTGCACAAACTAACTGCTGATACTGATATCAGTAGCTGAAGAAGTAATACAGAGTGTTTCTTTCAGTATATTCTATTCTCTGTTCCAGTCCTCTATCAACAAGTTTCTTGACCTTTAAGATCATCACCATTCACCATTGAATTTTGTCTTTAGTCCTTTTCCGATATCTGGTTCTGATTTTTAATATATTAGATGTAGCTAGAGTTGGAAGAGAGTGAGAATTCATCCATTGCAGATCCGTTAGAAAATTTGTCAATACTAGAATTAGTTTTTCTTTTGGACCATAGCTAATAACTTTGAAGGGGATGTATTAGGTTGCATGCTGCTTTAGTATCAAAGCTAAATATACAGAAAAGACAATGACATATTCAGCTTATCTCTCCATACAAACTGATCCCATGCTTGAAAGAAAGCTTTTGGGCCCGTGCTAATCACTTTTATTACTGGTATTCAGTGGACGGTGAAGGTACTATAATTAGACTATGGAGAAATGATAGGTGTGATAAACACCCCATTATAGACGATTCTCAACCTTCAACTATAATTTTAGATCCAATAACTAAGGTTACTTAGCTGCTTTAGTTATTTTACCTAAAATATTTGTAAGTATCCTATCTTTCTCTTAAATATCTATCTTCATGTCTTAGGCAGCTTGGTTCTAGTCTATAACTCATCCTAACCGATTCACATTTCCATGTATTAATCGAAGTATTGCATTGAAGCTTTTCTTACCTTTCCTCTGGAATGTATGGAAAAATAAATGGTGATATATTAGAAGAAAAGCTAATTAATAATTTAAGTAAATTACTCTTACTTACTGTATGAGTAAACCATATAAAGTGGGGCCTTTATCAAAACAGTTTAAAATGGTAGCTGGAAGCTTCGTAAGAGATCAAGAGGCTCAATTTGTCTTAGTTTTACAGAATATTTGGGTGAGGATACAATTAACACTTCTGAATTTTGGGTTAATCGCACTAGTCTAATTATAGCGAAGTCTTTCAAATAACTAAAACGATAATAGAAGCAGAATCAATAAATCTGTTTTGTGTGGTATGCAGACATCAAGTGCTCGCTTCTAATTCTCCTCTCAGACAAAACAACCTAACTGAAGCCCACCAGTTTTGGCAAACCACTCCTGATGTATGATTAGTCTAGGTACTCAAATGAAACGCTGAAAGAAAGAAAAGGGTGTCTAAGATGATTTTCAAGTCCCTATATTACAAGAATGAAAGCTTTAGGTGGCACTGAATATGTACTGTTTATGTTTGTCTTGAATTTGTAATAGACTCTATTAATAAATTTATTTTCTTTAAACTAAAAAGCAAATTATAATTCTTCTAGCTAGGGATATTCTGGGTTCAGCACGGTTCAGTTTGAAGGTCAACCTCAAATCAAAACATACTTCGCTACTTGTGAATTTTACAAATCAAATTAAACTTCATGTCCTTCAAGATCAAACCAAATCACATAACAATTCACAGTTTAGTTTGGTTTAGTTCCAAAATCACTGATTATTGATGTCTCAAGTTCAATTAGTACATTGTGAATACTTAACTGATTACATTCAAAAGTATTGTGCAACGGAAATAATATTTAAAATAAGAGCAATTATAATAACAATAGTTTATAATTTATCACAAACTCTTAAATGATTCGATAGAAACAATAAATCAAAACAACAACTAAAGCAAGTATAATAATCCACCATTAGAAATTAAAATAAAAAGATAAAAACTCCAATATTATATGTGAAATATATAAAATGTATATAGAACATTATATGTATAATACATGTATATACAGTTTGCTTTGGTTTAATTTAAAAAATATGGACCAAAATGTACATAAATTTTTGTTCATAAATCTAACCAAATCAAACCATATAGTTAAAGATACTAAATCAAACTATGGTTCAGTTTAATTTATGTGGTTCAGAATTTCGAACACCCCTAGCTCTAGCTGAAGCCACCTCGGGTTCTAATCCAACTTTGATTACGTAGATCCCCTCCAGATAACATAATTTCCGTTAAATCTGAATTTTTCCAATTGGAAATTCCATGTTGAACTGTCCCGACATGCTGTTCACATGTTAAATTCCCATGAATATATATATTTACTTCGAAGCAATGTTGACTCCGATTTATATAATTGAAAAGGCACATGGAGACATCCCGTTTCCAATCACCATTACCTTTACATAATCCAATGAACTTAAAAGGATTCATCTGTTCTATTGCGTAAAACATACATTTCCAACTGTTTTTTTAACGCTCCACATTTTGTTAGATAATCTAGTGAGAAAGAAATCCACTGCGGACAACTATAAGCACATGAAATTATAAAATTTCTTTCTTGTATTGTTACAAAATATATTTTGACATAAAGCATACAAGCAATTTGATTGCATTTATTTTTGGTCCAAACTATATAACAAAGGGTAGCTTATCCCATTCCTGAAATCCCACCGAACTTATTTTCAATAGGATTTAAATCTATAACTCTCAAGATGAATAGAAAGTATTCAATTATATTGGATATTGATTGCTGATTTACAATGTATACTTATTTGAAACAATCAAAGAATAGAGTGAGTGGTTAAAAATCCAAGTAATATGCTTAAGAGAATAACAACCATTGTATCTAGGGTTCGAGCTAGCTAGTTGAGCTGTCATTGATGTGGGGATTCCCACCAATTCTCCTAGTTGGTTAGTATGTTAAGAAGCAAAACCCTTGTGTGGATCAAACGTCTGAACATGCACTCCAACTCAGCCTCAAGATCTTCGATCGCCATCCGAACCCCTGCTAATCTTTTGTTTGCACTTTGTAGCACCATGGCATCATAGATATCATCCGAAGTCTGCAAGCTCACACGTACAAGCTTTGATGTGAAAGACCTTTTCCCTGATTTTGAATCCAACCACGGTGTGGAAATTAGGGACAACAGTGATTCCACAATGGAAATGCTGGTCATCCTTACTTCTCTTAGCACATCAACAACCAACATTAGTTTTTGTTCTTTCATTGGAGGGTCCAAAGTGATGGTTTTACTCTTCATACCCTTCAAGCACTTCAAACACTTTAAAGTCTCTTTCTTCAACTTCTTCCTATAGCGATTGTAAGCTGTGATTTTGTCCCCAATTCCAGGCTCGCCAATGCTTGCTCTACGTAAAGTAAATTGAAGTTCTTGAAGGTGTTCTTTTACGAGCAAAAGAACATCTTTGGAGATACCACACACCTCTAACATCCTCAGAGATGACTCAGAGACATCATTAACCCATTTTTCTTCTCGCTGAAGGACAAGAGCTTGTTGGACCATTGGCGAATGAAGGAGGTCATTCGCAGAATTGTGCAAGTCTTTAAGAGCATCAAAATCAAGGGGTGCCATATCTTGAAGTGGAAGAAAGGGTTTGCACTTTGCAGGAAAATCTGGCTTGTGTATAGGCTAAAAAGCTGGTACTGATCTGGTAGGTTCCTATGGTGCTTCAATGGGTTTATATAGTAGTACAGCTTAAAAGTACAGTTTATCCTGATTAGATCTCAGATCCAGAGGAAGCGAAAATGAAGTATCCTTCTTGTGGGACGGAATTGGGATAACGGTAACAGCTAAGAGACCAGTTTGTCCAAAGGAACCTTCCCTCTTTGTGGATATCTGAGTGGTTTAGGATATTGTTGCTGGATATTAGAGCAATATGGTTAACAATATACATGCACGAGAGGGGATGCACTCGTGCATGCCAACCTATGACCTGTGCTAATTACTTAGGAGCAGACAAAATGTTCTCCAAACAAGGAACTTAAAACTGATTATAAGGAAAGTTTATGTTAGATTATATAAGATTTTGTAGTATAAGTATGGTTACTGACAACTGTGCTATATCTTTGGTTTCTGAGTGTACGACATAGGATCTGGATGCTATCGTCCATCCTTCCCGAGATTCTTCCCAGAAATTCTTGAGAAACTTCCCTAGTTATAGAAAGGACAAAATTTGCTGAATTGATGCTGGACCTTATAATTCATTCAAAGCCAAAAAAAACAATGTTGATTATTCGAAATGTAGTAGGTCTAGCTAATTTTAAAATATGAAGTAAATATGTTTTGTTTTATGTTCTAAGTCATTAAAGTAGAGGATAAAATTAAAATTGTGTATATGCGTATGTCATAAATACTTTTTATGCTATCGCCCATCCTTCCCAAGATTCTTCCTAGAAATTCTTGAGAAACTTCCCTAGTTAACAAAAATTGCTGAATTGATGCTGGACCTTATAATTCATTCAAAGCCAAAAAAGCCAATGTTGATTATTCGTAATGTAGTAGGTCTAGCTAATTTTTAAATATGAAGTATGTTTTGTTTTGTGTTCTAAGTCATTAATTAAAGTAGAGGATAACATTAAAATTGTGTATATGCGTATGTCATAAATACTTTTTATGCTATCGTCCATCCTTCCCGAGATTCTTCCCAGAAATTCTTGAGAAACTTCCCTAGTTATAGAAAAGGACAAAATTTGCTGAATTGATGCTGGACCTTATAATTCATGCAAAGCCAAAAAAAAAAAAACAATGTTGATTATTCGTAATGTAGTAGGTCTAGCTAATTTTAAAATATGAAGTAAATATGTTTAATTTTGTGTTCAAGTCAATAAAAGTAGAGGATAAAATTAAAATTGTGTATATGCGTATGTCATAAATACTTTTTTTTAAATAAATGGTGGGTATGATTTAATTTATGAGTTCTATTATTTCACTGTAAGGAAGAAACAAACCAACAAGTTAATTAATATATACAAATTCAAAGTTGTTAGAAAGATGCCACGCATAATTTTTTTATTGAGTATAATGAGAATATATAGGGAGGTTTAAACTTAAAACATAAATCCCTATTCATCACTAACTCACGCATAATTTGGAATCGATCTCTTCGTAAAAAAGAAATAACTCACCGTAAATATTGATTATAATATATATATATATATATATATATATATATATAAAATGAGCATATCAAATGAGAAGAGTGATTTATTATGAGACTGAGATAAACAAATTCTGATTATTAAATCATGCATGTCAAGATTATAATAAAATTAAAAAGTTGTGTAACTTTTTTAAATAATCATGTAACATTTAAATAACTTCTAATTCATTCATGAAAGATTCAATAGTCAATATTAATTTCTTTCACCTCTCATAATAAGATAGTGCTCTTATTTAATATAACACATACACACAGACACACATAGGGATGGAACTACACTAAAAGGATAAGGAAGGCAAAATATAAATTTTAAAGGGTAAAAGGTAAAAAGCATGGACACTTCAAAATGGCTATTGTACCCGTATCATATATATACGTATTCATGTTGGATATTTCTCCGATACTCCTAACATGCATTCTTCAATTTTTTTTTTACTTTTAAGTTTAAATTTTTTATACCAATATGAGTGAGACATCACAATAATTAAATAAATAATACTATTTTATTATATTTATACTTACTAATGAAACATTATGTTTTTATTTTAATTTAGGATTTGTGTTTTATATTAATTTCATATGTTGTATCCTATAATTTTTAGAATTTGTTGTATCATTGTGTTAGTGTCGTTTCGTGTCATATCCATATCTTATGCGATATCCGTATTTCATAGGATAAAAGTTATACTTCATAAAATAAATAATTAAAAGCTCAAGGTCCCTTTTGGAATTCTAAACAATTTGAGGGTAGACTGATAATTTATCACATCATTTATTTTAATGTATAATATGTTTTTAAAATATAAGTTAAAAGTTTGCAATTAGATTAGAACCCTTAAATGTCCGATTTATGTAAAATTTAATATACATTATCATTTATATAATATCACAAGATATAATTATTAGATTGATAAATTTTAAGTTTTAACATTTATAAAATTTTAATTGACGAAGTAAGTATGATAAAATTTACTCTTAGAGAGTAGATCACACATGCACCCACACCCACACGAGCGGACAAATATATACATATAACAATCAACTACTATTAATTGATTAAAAATAACAAACTCATTACTAATTAATTTCAATAAATTGAGATGGTTGTTTCAAAAAGTAATTTGCATACAATTTACATGTTTCTCAATTAGGAGAGCGCAAGTTTTACAAAACACAATTTTATTAGTAAAATAATAATAATGACATGTTATTATTATAACATTTTTTTGGTACATAAATTATTATAACTTTGCACATATATGATGAAAAAAATGTATGAAATTTTTTTTTATCACTTTTGTATATGTATTACACGAATCGGTGTTTTAAAAATCGGTCTAACTGAATCGGTTTAATTGGTTGGACTGTGGACCGGAAGCTTCACCGATTTTGATTCAACCAAAGAACCGCTTGAGCGGTTAAATCACAAAAATCATTAAAAAAAAACCGGTTGAACCGGTTAAACCGATAAAAACCGGAAATGGAAAATCGATTGGACCGTTCATTAACTTTTAAATTAAATTTTTATAAAAAAAGAAAGAAGAAAATGATTCTTTTTTTAAAAAAAAATTTAAAATTTAACTCTTTTAAGAGTTGAGTTGAGGAATTTCACAATTCTAATCCTTCTATTTCACAAAATAAATGGCGACACTACAAAGTAATTTATGATTTTTATGATCAGTTATATATATATATATACCGATTCAATCGATCAAATCTTAAATCATTGTCCTCTCCCATTATCCAGTTCAACCGAATCAGTAAACTGGCCATCTCGAACGAACAAAAGGAACCAGACAAACACAGACAATAGCACAACTCAGATGCATGCACTAAAACAGGTAGAACAAATAGGTGATTTTGACAAATAAACAAAGCCCAAATCAAAATAATATTGAATAGAGACAATCGTAGTTAATAATACATCATGTCTATATACACAAAAGAAAAAAAAAACATCATGTCTCATGTCTCATGTCTCATGTCATGCCCATATATCCAAACGAACATAAGGTTTATTGGATCGGATGCTGTTAACCCAATTTCTATCATTATATAAAATTTGTCTCTCATAAGAGCATCCAAATCTAAGTTTATTTTGATCCAAATGTTGGTTTATTTTGCAGAAAGGCCCTGTTGAAGCCTCTGACAATCAAGCAAGTAAGCGAAGCCATAAGCCATGTTCTTCAAAGTGGCCTCATGAAGATCCTTATCCGACGTGGCCGTAGCATCCGTCGAGAAGAACACCCTAAACCCTCTCACAAAAGCCTCACGCGCCGTCGTCTCACAGCACAGGTTGGTCATCACCCCCGTCACTATCACCTCCTTCACACCCATCTCCACCAGCTTCTCTTCCAACCCCGTGTTCCTGAACGCGCTGTACGTGTTCTTCTCCACCACCATGTCTTCAGACCTCCGTTCCAGCGCTGCCATGAGCTCAGCCTCTGGCGTGCCATCCATGATAAGGTCGCCGAACCACCACTCTCCGAGCATGCCGTGGTCGGAGGGTGACTTGTGGCGGTGGCGCGTGAAGATGATGGGGATGGAGGCTTGCCTGCAGAGGCGGATGGTGGTGGAGAGATTAGGGAGTATTGGGGTGGCCATGGAAGAGAAATAGTTCTGCATGTCGATTACCAAAAGGGCACATGATTTTGGATCTGGGTTTCTCTTTCTGATCTCGTATTTCTCGTATGATGAGCAGAGTTTGAGAGAAGATGCCATTGATCTTTGTCTATGCAGTGCAGATTGGAGAGGGGAAAGGTTGTTCTTTGAAGTTGCTTTTGTTGTGGAGAGATAAGGTTGCTTCTCGCGATTTCTATTTGTCTTTTCCTTTGTCTTTTTGCGGTGTAGAAACATGAAAATATTAAAGTATACAAAATTGTATGCATTGATTACAAATAAAACACAATTTTTTGTCTTAAATAATTGCCATTTCTACAGTACACTAAAACAATATTGTGTATGGATACACTATTTAACATCTACCATTGATTTTAAGTAAAGACATGTGTATGGACAAGATTAATTTTAGTAAATTAAATATCAGTTAATTATATTTTTATCCCTTAATTTTATGTAAAATATACTCAGTTTCTAAAATTAAATTAAATTAAAATTAAACTCCTTACTGAGTAAGGGTTATCAATTAAAATTTAACTCCCCATAGTCTTATTTTCTTTTGATGTGCGATCAAACGAGCACTCAAGGCTATCAACCTATATCGTCTTGCCAAGCGAGATTGATATCGTACATTTCCCACGACTCCATCAAACCTATGTGCTGTGAGTTCCCTGCAACACATTTGCTTGCATCGCCGAAACAATATTTCTCCTATGTGCGGTGTTTTTACCTGCAGATCCTTTCTTACTCGTCGACAGAAGAGAGATCAGTCACCTTGTTAATTGGCAAGAGCAGCAGCAGAGGCTTGCATCGCCTTCTTCAGTTTCGATGCTAACACGGATTGAGCCATTGCTGGTTGGGGTTGTTGCCCCTTCGCTTTCGGTTCAAAATTCTCTAGGCTTTCCTCCACGACGGCCACCGGCATCTACATTCTAGGAACTGAAGTTATTCCAATGGGTCAAAAAACAAGAGTGATAGGATTGAGAGTCCATTGACGAGGAGATGGTATGATGATGTGTTGGTGTTGGGATGATGACCCTATCCTCTCCTTGTGATGGCTTGTGAGTTATGAATGATGAAAGCCCCAATTTATGGATAATAGATGCAGAGATACTGAGAGAAAGAGACCGGGGGGGAGGATTCGAGTTGGCTTCTCACTAGTGCTGTAATTGAAAATTTGATTCAGAGAAACAATCCTGATACTCAAGGGGAAAATTTTGCAATCGATGATAATTTATTATTATTTTAAATAATAGGATATAGTGTAATTACATGAAAATTAAGGGATAAGAATAAAAATAACTAATATTTAATATGCGGGAGTAATCTTGCCCATACACATGTCTTTCCCAAAAATCAATGGTAAATGTTAAATAGTGTATCTATACACTATATTTGCATAGTGTACCGTAGAAGTGCCCATATATATATATATATATATATATATGGGGTAATGATTCATTTACATCAAGTGTAAGTTTTGACACACTTACATCACTTAATATTTTTATGTGGAATGTGAATTTAACTAATTCAACCGTTGAATCATATGTTATTATCTTAATAATCATACATACCAAATTTTAAATAAATCGAATATATATAATTGTTTAATTTAATAATAGACAATTTACTTATATTTTAAAATCATATTATACGTTAAAATAAAGTAATGTAATGAAGTATCAAATAATTTTTTAATTATAAGAAATTTTATAAAATTGATTTATCTCATAAGAACTTTCAATTCAAATATTGAATTGGTTAAATTTACATTTTACAAAAAATTATTGAGTGGTGTAAGTAAATCTCTATATATATATATATATATGATTAAATTTTAATTTACTATCAGTGTAAAGTTTCTTTACACTGTCATTCAATCATGTACTGATACATTATTAAAAGAGTTAGATTTTCTAAGTAGTTATTGTGATAGTCAAACTCTTTTAATGATTTGGCAACACATGATTAGATAACTGTGTAAAAAAAATTTATACTAACGATAAATCAAAATTAAAATCATATATATATATATATATATATATATATATATTCATCATGGGGCCTAATGAGTGTTCTCTTTACCTTTGAGTTGGCTTTTTGGTTGATTTCACTTCTATGGATAAAAAGCCTTAAAGTTTTGCTGTCTAATTACAAGAATAAACATGTAATTTGTTCCTAGAAAAATAAAAACGACATTATATTAGTGCCGCCACATTTAAAAAGGATAGTTCTTATTTTACTAATTCATCTATCAAAATATATAGTTATATTGTGATGGTCTTAGATAGGAGCACGATATTAAATGTGTTTTTTTGGCCTATGTCAATCATTAAAATTTAAATAGATGCTGCCAATGAAATACAAGAAAATGCGATGCGATTTTTTATTTTGAAAAATATTAAATGTCACCGAATATTTTTAGTGACACGGAATAATTTTATTACTTTCACTTTTAAGAAAAAAGTTAGGATAAATTGTTGTGGATTCCATAAAATAAGTTGATCCTAAAAAAGCAATGCCGCATCATTTATAATTTTTGTATATAACAATGTTATTTGTTACTAACACAATTCATAATATAAGTTACAATGAGTGAAACTGAATTGCTATCATATTTTTTCAGATTTTCAAATCAAAATATAAAAGAAAAAACCATTTAAATTCAAGTTACGTCATTTATAATCAATTTGTGTCAAATACTTTCATATTACTTAGTATTTTCCTTTTGTGTAAATAATTGTCTTATGAAATAGCACTTTTTAATCTCCGTAGGCTTCTTGGGGTGTTCAAATATAAATCAAATTGAATAAAATCAAAAAACTAATTAAAATCAAAAATTTTTTAGTTTCATTTAATTTCTTTTTAAAAGTCAATCAATTTGTATCAGTTTTTGATTTCAATTTTCAGAACTGATTAGCATATTATTTTTTTTTTTAAAGGGATTAGCATATTATATATATACATTTTAAGTAATTTCCTTATAAACTTACCATTCAATTCCCTAGCTAATTACCAACTTATCCTTTTACCCTCAAAATTCAATCCCAAGTCCCCAACCCTAATAATCTGATACATCATTTCTCATTTCTCAACCCCAATATGTGGTCGCCCAAGAAGAGAAGAGGCCGCACAAGTGTAGTCGGTTGCTCGCCCAACCATTGCCTGCAGCATCGTCGGTTGCAGCCGTGCATCGTCGTTAGCGGTTATCCACCATGTTTGAGGTAAGTTACTCACCAGTTCATTTTCTTCATTTTTTCCTTAGGTTATGTTTGGAAGTTTTATGATTGGTGGAATGGAATGGAATGGAATGAGATGGAATGAAATGAGATGGAATGAAATGAGATAAAGTGGAATAAAGTTTCCACACAATTGTTTGGATGTTTAGTGATGGAATAGAAGAAAGCTTCTATTCCATTGTTTGAAAGTTCTAATGGAATAAGATGGAATGGTAAGAATTATAAATTTGTAGTTACCATATTACTCTTACTCACCAGTTCATTTTCTTCATTTTTTCCTTAGGCTATGTTTGGAAGTTTTATGATGGGTGGAATAGAATTGAATGGAATGAGATGGAATGAAATGAGATGGAATGGAATGAGATAAAGTGGAATAAAGTTTCCACACAATTATTTGGATGTTTAGTGATGGAATAGAAGAAAGCTTCCATTCCATTGTTTGAAAGTTCTAATGGAATAAGATGGAATGGTAAGAATTATAAATTTGTAGTTACCATATTACTCTTACTTCATACATATTAATCTTAATTATTTATTTTATAAAAATTTAATTTTTTGAACAACATTTTATTTTCATGTTTCTTTTCATAAACTTTTATAGAAATGTAAAAGAGTTTTTTTAAATTTATTTTAAGTTAGGATAAATTTGTAATTTTGATATTATATTTTATAAACATTAATTGATTCCATCATATTCCCCCTAATTTGGAGGGAAGAAAAATAAGGAAATATGGTGGCATAAAGTGGAATGGAAATCCTTTCATGCCATTCATTTCTATCATCTTTTAAAACACCTAAATAGTGGTATTTTTTATCATCTCATTTCATCTCATTTCATTTCATTTCATCTCATTTCATTTCATTTCATTTCATTTCATCTCATTTCATTTCATTTCATTTCATTTCATTTCATCCTTTAACACCAATTCAAACATAACCTTAGTGAAGTCCTTTGTTCACGTTCCTAACTATGCTTTGAAGGAATTACCCTTTTTCCTTCGAGGAATGGAGGCTGGCAAAATTGGGCCAGCGGGAGGGCCCGAAAGGCCCAAATTGGAGGGAGGAGCTGTGTTTGACCCGACCCAATTGAATATTCTCTCCAATTTCCCAAATATACATTATGATCTAATCGCCTCACTTTTGCAGTTGTAGGTGCTGTCTGTGCTCCTCAAGTCTCAGCCTCTGTCACAGGTACTTATTATTTAAAATCTTTTTGACCTTTCATCTATCTATTAATTAATAATTACCCACTTCATTCAACTCTTTAATTTGATTGTTCTGAATCTGATTATCGGTTTGTAATAATAATAATATGATAAAATGGATCGCAGGTAAGGTAGTTAGGGTTTGGTTCTGAAATAGAGAGAGAAAGAGAAAGAGAGAGAGAATGTCGTACCTGTTGCCTCACTTGCATTCAGGATGGGCTGTGGATCAGGCTATCCTTGCCGAGGAAGAGCGCCTCGTTGTCATCCGTTTCGGCCACGATTGGGATGAGACCTGCATGCAGGTATCTATCTATCTATTCTTTTCGTTCCTTGCAACACTCTCTTTAATTGTGAAGCTAAGTAAGTGCGAGAGTCTTTCAAATTCTATAATCCTTCTTGTGCCTCATCACTCGTGCTGATTAGATGTCGAAGAAACAATTTAGTTTCAATAAGAAGAAATATTAATTTTCATTTTAATATAAACCGCTGGCAATTGCATTTTAATATTTATCTCTAGGTTCAGTGGTCACTGTTAACAGTTTAATTTAATTAAGTGCAGTTTTGTTTTGAGAGTTTGACAGAACCTATTATACTGATGTACTTGAACAATTTACAAATATTTGCATGAGGTGGTGTCTTGTAAGTTCCGAAAGAGATTAGAATTAAAACAAAAAAATGAACAAAATATATAAAATTTGTAGAGGAGATGATAGAAAACTCATATTGACTGCATACTCAGTAGACCCACTCTTATATTCTATTTACTCATTTACAAAAAGATTGGTTGTTAATTCATTTCTATTTACTGAAAGATTACTTTTTGGCAACATTTGGGGAATAGAGATTGAGACTTAGAAACTTGTCTAAAGCCAGAATTTCCTATAGATTAAAAAAAAATAGGGAGAAAATTTGTGGGGCGAGAATTTACAGAATGATTAGTAACATGAACGTATTGATTTCTCAGCAGGCATCAGCACCAAGATTGGGAACAAGAAAACTTTAATGGTCTGTGGTTCTGCTGATAATTCAAAATGTTTTCCTTGTTTCATCCAAGAAATTGGCTGTATAAGAAGGGCTTTCTTTTTTTCTTTCTTGCATGATTGCATGAGCTATGGTTCAGCACTTGACCATGTTAAGTTGGAAAATAATTTATGGTTGTTTAGATAAACTATTCATGTCTTCTGTCTTTTTTTTAGAGAAATTTATGGGATTAGACTTGATGCGTGTGTGCAATCAACTGTGACCGGGTGTCTGCAAGTTTCCAATAAACTATTATAGTTAATTTTGTTTATTTCAAAGAGCTGCCTGTTGTGGCAGGTTTGTAATCCTTGATCATCTTTGTTTAGATCTTATAGTTTAGGTTGAATGAACAGGATCTGGTCTGCTTCTATTGTAATATAATAACTTGTTTAGTTATTTAATTTATAATTTATTGTTATATAGTCTGGAAAACTGTCGAATATGTATGTTGATTCCTCATTCTGTTACCATTGTAGTTTATCTTGTATCCGAGTTTGTAACCATTAGATTATCACCATTGAATTTTGTCTTTAGTCCTTTTACGAGATGTGTTTCTGATTTTTAATATATTAGATGAAGTTAGAGTTGGAAGAGAGTGAGAACTCATCCCCTGCAGATCCGTTAGAAAAATTGTCAATACTAGAATTAGTTTTTCTTTTGGCTCTAATACTATAATTAGGTTAGACCTAAATGGCCATACGTATTAACTTTGAGTGGGGCATATTAGTTTGCACACTGCTTTTATATCAAAGCTAAATATATAGTGAAGACAATGACATATTCAGCTTGTCTCTCCATACAAACTGATCCCTTGCTTGAAGGAAAATCTTTCGGCCCTTACAATTCATTATTATTACTTGTATCAGTGGTGAAGGTACTACAGTTGGACTTTGGAGAAATGATTGGTGTGATAAATGCCCCATTATAGACGATTCTCATCCTTCAACTATAATTTTAGATCCAATAACTAAGGTTACTTAGCAGCTTTAGTTATTAGACCTGAAATATTTGTAAGTATCCTATCTTTCTTTTAAACTAGGAAGCACGAACACTTCAAAATAGTTGCCGTGTCGGTGTCGGGATACTTCTCAGACACCTTTGGATACTCCTAGCCTACATCCTTCAAATTTTTACTTTTATTTTTTGATTTTTTGTACCAATACAGGTGAGATACCATAATAATTAGATAAATGATAGTATTTTATTCTATCTACAATGATTAATGTTGACTTTTGAAACATTGATGTTTTTATTTTATTTAGGATTCGTGTTTTTATGTAATCTTATATTAATTTTATATGTTGTATCTAATTGCGTCATGTCCTATAATTTTTAGAATTTGTTGTATCGTCGTGTCGTATCCGTGCTTACTAGCTCTTAAATATTTATCTTTATGTCTTAGGCAGCTTGGCTCTAGTCTATAACTCAACCAGACCAATTTAAATTTCCATGTTTCAATCGAAGTATTGCAATGAAGCCTTTCTTACCTTTCCTTCTTTGGAATGTATGGAAAAATTCAATGATGCTATATTAGCAGGAAAGCTAATTAATAATTTGGATAATAATTATGGTTGTTTGGATAAACTATTCATGTCTTCTGTCTTTTTTGAGAAAAATTTATGGGCTTAGACCCAACTGTGTGCAATCAACTGTGACAGGGTGTCTGTGAGTTCCCAATAAACTGTTATAAGTGCTTGCTCAAAAGTATGCTACTTTTGTTGTGGACAAATTCTGCAAGTGAGCCTCCGTTATTCCTTCAACAAACATTTGATGATGGTTAGGTTTTAAATATGTCTTGGCCTCTTGGGTTTGGAAGTATTTGGTAGCTTCTTTCAAATGCAAAACTTGTCATTTGGGTTGTTACGGGTTATTGAAATTAGCATGAGATTTTATTGCTTTAATGAACATAAGCTGCATCCGTATTGTAATATGGTGTTCTAATTAATAATTTTCTTACATGTTCAGATGGATGAGGTGCTGGCATCAGTAGCCGAGACAATAAAAAATTTTGCTGTAATTTACCTTGTCGACATCACTGAGGTGCCTGATTTCAACACTATGTATGAGCTTTATGACCCGTCCACAGTTATGTTCTTCTTTAGGAACAAGCACATTATGATAGACCTTGGCACTGGAAACAACAACAAGATCAATTGGGCTCTTAAGGACAAGCAGGAGTTCATTGACATTATCGAGACAGTCTACAGAGGTGCAAGAAAGGGACGTGGTCTGGTGATTGCCCCCAAAGATTACTCCACCAAGTACCGTTACTAAGCCTCATGAGCAAATTGCTGCTTTGGTTCTTGTAAGACCATATATTGTGAATCTTAGATCTAATATCTCCGGATCTATAAAATAAGTGTCTATACTTTGATTGTCTTTTCATCCAATAACTACTTCATTTCTATGCCCAGTAATATTGAGACTGAAATATGAGCTTCCGGACCTGGTTGTCATGTTAAATTGTAGGTGCTCTGCTCGTGTAGCATGTCATTTGGTTAAGCATTAGTTTTAGCACTCAACTCAACTGGCAGGTGGCATATCACTTAGTAATAGCAACAAATGTTGCATCTTTCATTTTTCGGTAGAGATAGATGATTTCATCTTTATAGTTCCAACAATTTTTGTGTTCAAAAAATAAAACCTGATGCTATTAGTCGTCGTTGTTCATAGAAGTAATCGTATTTATCTTGAAATAAGATGAGGCACCAAGATTAATAATCATTTCCTAATTATAATGCATGCAGTTTGGGAAGTGCACTAAATACAATGAATTTATATTACACCTACCTCAGTCACTTCAATTCATTTATAGGGTTCATATAAAATAAAATAAATTGTAAAATGTGTTTGGTTTCGTACGCATGCTTATCGATACTTGGCCCTTTTCTTTTGTGGAAAGGAAGCAGCTCGATCCAGATATTTTTTGGAAAAATGACTTTAAATTTTAACTTGGTAAAAATAATGGTCATTTAATTTATTTTAAAAATTAATTAAAAATTTATTTAATTTAATTAATAAAATATATATATGATTAATTACGTATATAATTAATTAATAATTTAATTTAAAAATAAATTATTAATTAATTGTATATAAATTATTAATTAAATTAATTAAATATTTATTTAATTTTCAAAATGAATCAAATAATCATTATTTTTACTAAACTGAAATTTTAAGTTATTTTCTCATATTTTTTTGTATTGTGAATGTTTCTTATTTATACAATTCTTGGGTTTTACTATAAATGAGGCCCGCATAAGTTAAATAAAAATCAGGTCTATGTCGTAGCAACCGATTTTATTAATTTTTTGCTAGCTCATTTCGCAAAGCAGAAGCAATATCTAACAAGAGAAATTGAAAGGAAAAAAAACAATAAATAGGCTAAAAAATTATATTTTTATTTTATGGCACCAATCTCCTGTGTGCACGTGCATCATGGTAAAAAATGCCTACTTTTAAAGAAAGTGAACAAATTCACCACTGAAAGATAAAATAGAATTTTCAATGTCAAATCATAATAGGGAAAAGCTACAAGAAAGTGATAAATTTTAAAGAGTTTAATTTTAATTCATTAATAGTGTAAAAAATTTTTACACTGTCACCTAATTATGTATTATCAATTCATTAAAAAGGTTTGACTATCATAACAACTATATCAAAAGTCCAACACTTTTAATAATGTGTTAGTACATGATTAGATGACAGTGTAAAGAAACTTTATACTGACAGCGGATTAAAATTAAATTCAATTTTAAATCCCAAGAACCTTGGGTTAAAATTTCACACCTGAGTTTCAGACAAAGCTGAGGCAGAAATATATTCATTCGTAATGGAGAACTAGTAATACATAATCTTCTGTGATTCATGTGTAGAATTCTTCATATATCCTTACTGCTAATTACATCTATCTATTTCAATGTATACTTTTGCCATTAAATTTTTAAGCATCTGCCATGTACTTCTATCTATTTCTATTACCAATGATGGCCACAAGTTCTACAATTGCCATTCCAATCATATACCATGTAGCTGCTGCTAGTATACTCTGTAACCAAGAGCTGTTAACAATATCCAAAGCTAGAGACCCACCCACATGTTGTTTCAACTCATGAATTGACCCTACTTCATGTAATCGAACTGTAGCCACTGCAATCAATGCAGTAACCATTGGAAATCCCCATCTAATAGGGCTATTTTGATTCTCATATGTCCCAGGACCTCTTTCATTTGCTTCTTTCTGTCCTGGAGTAACTGAAGGCTTTGCAGCCTGTCTTGGAGTAACAGTACTTCTAGGTGAAGATGGAAGAGCATAAGTTGATGGAGCCCAGTACTCCTCAGGATGGCTGCAATTTAATGGGATTTGATGGTTGGTCCTTTTGCTCTCTCTTACTTTCTTCCTTGCAGCAGCATCTCTGAGCTTCCCAATATTCGGTTCAGGTAATTTCTTTGCAATGCGTGTCATGCTTCTGTCAGGTCTCGATGACCTCCAACTTGCACTAGGTGATTGCCAGTACAACCAATTGGAAATTGATCTTATTGCCTGAATTGCTGACATTCTTGTTTCCTGAAAGAGATGTTCTCTGATTAAACCATGAAGTAGAGAATGAGGAAGACAACCATTGACTTATGATTTAGCATAATCAAGACAATTTCTTATGGCCATTCATGCTTTCTTTGTAGCCCACCATTACATGACAAACTAACCTCAGAACACTGCATAGAAGCTTTTTCCATTGCTTCCTGGAATCTAATCTGGAATTTCTCCACATCCACAAATATGTTAGAGACACGAACACCAGCAGTATTACCTGCACCTACTATTACGTTGCCGCGTGGCTGCTTGGACATCAAGAACTCCAGAGCTGCAAGGTTGGACCTCTCAACAATCCTATTTTATTCAATGCAGAAAAATGCTGATTCATAAGATATAAAAAGAAAAGGGAGAATTATGATTTAAGAACTCCTGGCCAAAACATTTCCATTTTAGTTCTTAAGTCACAATTCTTTCAAAATTAATTGCAATTCTTTCATGCCTATACAAATTAACAAATCCTGACCATGTATCTTTCTGAGCACAATGCGTATTATTCTCTGTTCCTTGTTTAGCTATGTTTCAGTCTGAACTCAGACATTTAGGGAAGTTTAATCATTGTGCATTCAATATCAAACTATAAAACAAAAGCTGATGGCTAGTTGCTCAACACTTTTCTTTCCTAATATCAATGATCCTATGGAATTACAAATGGGAAAAGGTGAAAGCAAATCTCTCTTAATAAGAACAATTCAACTATAGAGTAAGATCTTGTAACTTTCTTTCTGAGTTAAACAAGAAAGTTTACTCGTAGAAGAGAGAGAATGATTGCAACATGATGGATAAGGTCATATTAAAATAAAAAATGAAAAGAGAAGAAATTTAATCTTGTTAATGTCAAACCAAAATGAAGGAAAAAAGAGAGCCAAAAGAGGAACACCGGTATGAAGCCCAAAAGAATATCTTATCCTCAAGTAGCTAAATGGTAAAAGGTCTATCTTTAAAAGTTTCAAGCACTCTGTTCCAACCAATGTCGCATTACTGCTAACATTGCAGTCCCAAGAGATCATTCTGTCCTTCCTACTTTTGGAGAACTCCCAAAACAATCAACAACTTCTCTAATTTAAGCACAAGCCCAACACCCACAGGATACCAAACAACCTATTCCAGATAATTGTTACGATAAAATAATATAAATATGGGTGTTCATTATTATATTGAGCTACAAAGTAAAAATACAGGATGACAAAACTGTACTCTACTTGTCCTCTGCAACTGTAACAGATCAGTTACTATTCACCCTGTTGATGACTGTTGACCAAAGTAGAATCCAGGAGAACCTTAGCTGGTTAGCCCACTAAATATGATTGGAAAGTAAGAAATAATTAGATTACAAGATAAGGAACTAGTACTATGTAAGCTCCATAGTCTGCTGTCTACATCCCCACCAAATGTAAGTCTCCAGATCATTAAAGAATTGTAAATACATGAAAATTTCAAGACCTAGACGAACAATAACATTGCTTTTAATACTAAATGGGAGCATAGCAAACAGTTGACAAACAATAAAGATGAGGAAAACAGCAGAAAAAGGACTATCAAGTTGACAAATATCCTTCTTGAAACAAAATAAGGAATTATCAACAACCTTGCAAAGAACCAGGGATAAATAATAAATATACTTGATAAATGAATTTCAAAGAGCTAGTGTGTGAAATATCAGATCCAGCTTTCATCACACAGCCATTTGCTTGCCCATAATGCCTTCTTTCTTATCCCTTGATCCTATCTAAAGGGAAATTGCACAACCATGACCTGGCAAAGGCGATAAACAACAAATTGCCAACACCTAGACATCGGTAAGCTCTAATTCTAGATCAAAAACTCAACTAATTAGATAATCCCTCTTCCCATTTCCCATTTTGGGAGAAAGGGGATATCTCTCATAATCCTCTCAAGTTCTTTGCAACTCAACAAATAGAGATACTAGAAAAATAGTGGTAGCCCTTATAATCAGCAGTATCAAAATTGGGAGTTGATGCTGCAGCAAGGAAAGCATGAGTTGTAGGAGAATACTTTGCATTAACATACAAAGAAAGAACATTTATTGATAATTCTCTTTTTCACTCGATAAGTATATCATGATAAGAGGATTATTTTTGTAAAGAGTATAGAATGATATGTGGAGCCTTCAGTTGCTAGTTTGTAAAGATTATCACACGATGCGTTGTTCAACAAGATGATGCAGTTCCTGTTTAGGGAGTGATGACAAACTAAATGGAGTGAAATTTACTGAAAAAAATTGGTATAACCGGATGGTGTGCATGACCTTCTTTTCAATTACTGAAGGATACAACAATTTACCACTAAATCAGGCTCTATACTAAGTAACAACAGAATATTGTACAATATCTACAGTTTAAGAAATTCAAATCACAACAAATAAGGTATTATGTGACAATCAAGTGATAGTGATTATGCCAATTCAGATCTTTTGAATTTTAGTTATTCCCAAAATATCAACCCAAATGCAGAACGGTATACACACTTACGAAATGCAATTGACAGGACAAGAATCTATTGCCTCTTTGGTCTTCTGTTCGGAATCAGCCCACTGAGCAACAACCCTTGCTCTTCCATAAACTGATTCAATAGCAAAAGTCTTCTCAGCTAATAAAGCACACTTTAAGCATCCAATACATTTGATTTCATCAACGAATATTGCCCGCTGCTCACTTTCTGACCCAAACCAAACCGAGTATATGGGTCTACCAGTGAAGCCTTTGAAATCTGAAATCTTTGCGTGCTCCTGCACCATATTTTCTCATACTAAGCAACCAACCAAAACAAATTGGCATTTGACAATTAATTTCACTAGAAATATTTTACAAAAAAACATAGATGCACTTCTAGTTCAATCACTGAATATTCCCAGTTCAAATGCATAATCTCATAGCTTTCTACTCTTCAATTGCTTTCCCTTTTTCTTTTTATTAAACAAACATTATATCTCAATTATGGTGATATTTCATAAACCATAAAATTTCAAAACACAATTACTACTTTAGAATCAAAGATTACAAATTGGACAAAAACTTGAATTTGATAAATTAACAGAAGCACAAGTCATGGGTTGCCAAGCACACCATACCATACCATACCATAGCATGACACAGGTAATGGGTTGGCTCTATTGTCCACGAGAACAAAGCATTTGAGGGAAGCAAAACCAACCAAAGAAAGCAAACAAACAAACCTTATCATAGGCAAGACGTGCATTTGGGTCAGAAAGAATGGCATAAGCATCATTGAGTATGATGGCCATGTCGTGGCCGGCAGGGCCAGCAATGTCAGGGTGGCAGCGCTTCTGAAGAGAGCGATATGCCATCTTGACCTGTGACTGATCAGAGGAGCTATCAATGCCCAGAAGGTCATACAAGTCCAAGTCTAACATGGAAGAAGAAGATGATGATGATGATGCCTTGCATGTGAGAATGGAACCATTGGATTTAGAACAAGACTTGTGCAGATTTGAAGTGTGAAATCCCAGAGTTCTTGGGATTGTTAAGTCTGTTCTTATCATAGAAGAAGTTGGAGTGTACAAAGGAAGACATGCAGATGCAGCACTTGCCATGTTCATGCTTTGACACCAAGGCAAGGGGATAAGATATATCATATGGTAGAGCTGAGACACGGCTCCTACATATAATATATAGAGTCTTGTATGACTGACAACGATGAAAGATATTTTGGTTTGTAACTTTTGCTGAAAAGTACGGAAGACAATTAGCAGAGTAGATTTTTCTACGTTTTCGACACTTGGGAGTTAGGGAAAGCGTATAAAAGAGAAAGAAATGAAATAAAAATGGAAGAGATAATGTGCTCGTGTTTTTTTTTCTTTGATATTTTTTAAGAAAGTTTAAATTTAATCTATTATTAAATATTTTTTTTACATTATCATCATGTAATGATGTATTAACACTTGACACATTGTTAAAAAAAATAACATCTTAAGTAATTGTTGTGACTCTTTTAATAATTTATTAATACATTATTAAATTATGGTATAAATTTTTTTTACATAAATCAAAATTAAATTCTTAAAAAATATTTTTCTTATATTCCAGAGTGTTTGGATGAGTTTTAAAAAAAAGTTAAAGCACTTAAAAAAATTATGCTTCTAAACCAAAAACATTTTTTTGTAACTTAAGAGAAACAATTCCAACATGTTGGGGACACCATGGGTTCACTACAAAAAATTATGTATTTTACGACAACTTTATTATGGCAGTTCCCAAAAACCGCCATACTATATTGCCTATTACGGCAGTTTTTAAAACCATCGTATTTTGCATAGATAAAACGACGGTTTGGTGAATAAAAAGGCGATTTATGACCGTCCTAATATACATCCACACGACTTAAAATTTTAAATCCCTAAGTTTCATAATCATTTCTTAGTTTCTCTCTTCAACCTCTTTCCGGATTGTGGCAAAGCAGATCTCCACCTCTGAGGCCTTCGCTAACTCCATCGAAGCTCCGTCTGTGGTGGTTCGTTCATTCATCGATTTGGTAATCTCTTTCCATCTATGGTGGCTCAAAATGATTTTTCTTTCCTTACAATTTCTCTGCTGCAATATCATATGATTGCCATATTGAAAGTTTTGGTTTTGATTCCAAAATGACCCAAATCTCAACAAATTCCCAACCCTAAGCAGCATCCTCACTTGCATCTTCCCTACTCCCTCCTTGTTTGAGACAGCCGAGGGCTAAGTAGCAAGACGAACAAGCTCGCGTGCTCCAGGAAAGAAGCAACACTGGTTGAGGTGCTTTTTGTCCTCTATTTTCATGCATATGCTCTCTCTATTAAACTTCATTAATTTTATTTTAGTTTAAGACAGATTATTTAAGCCTCTGAATTTGGATTGGATATTAGAGAAGGAAAGGGAAAAAGGAAAAAACTTGCTTACTTGCAGATGGAGTTGGAGACGGAGACCCAGAAAGAGTTTCAAGTTGACCTCGGTAACCTCATGGCCTTCGACCCTCATCACACCTTCCGTTCTCAACCTTCTTCCAGGTTCCTTAATCTTCTACTCTTTTTTGTAACTTTTTCTTTCCACTTTTGTTCGCACATTTTATCCACTTATTATTCCATATTTCGAGGTTTGTTGTTTAGGCTTTGTTTTCTTTCTTTTGTATCTTCTGAATTTTGATTAAAAAAATTGAATCCTAATTAGGCATAACTTCATAATCAAACGCTGATTATGATGGAATGTGGTTATCAGATTGGAAGTTGCAGAATCGAGTGAGTATTTGCTCTATTCAGGTAGATGGAGAAAAAGTTTCATTTATTTGCTCCTTTGTTTTACTATATGATATAATAGAGTTGAAGACATTCTAGAAGAATAGAGGGTTCTAAAACATATATGGACGATATTCATCTACAGAATGCTTATTGATTTGTTGTTTGTCATGGCTTCCTTGGTGTGAAATGTAATCGATTGATTTAACTTTAACAATCCAATTCTGAGTTCTTCAAAGTTCAAACAAGGGTCATATATTTCCTTTTTATTATCTTCTTTACTAATTTACTATTGTTCGAAATTGTATTATTCTTCACATATTTCTTTTATATGTTTTAGTCTTTAGATGAGACCTCACTGTTTATTGCCATTGGTAACCTTAATTTCTCTAATAAACCTAGGGAGGAGCGATAAAGGAATGTTTAAAGAAAGGCATTGAGTTAGTTCAAACTATTGCAGATGTCGTCTTTAGTTTGCCATCAATGGAAGATGTAAATAACTCTTGTGTGGAAAGTATTTGTCTATAGGTTCAGTTTTAGTTACAGATCATAACCATCATGAATTCATGATTCATAATTAGAACTTGCTTATAATTAATAATTGGAAGTATATCTCTATAGCTTGTAAATTTGGTTTAAAGGTGTTGACTAGTTCCTTTCTGTTATTTTTTAGAGGTCACAATTTGTTTCAAGCACAGGGTGCTTATTTCATTTGTCAGGTATCTGATTTTGTGAAGTTTTAGATGGTTTGATCTGTTTACACTAGCTTAAATAATGGTTGTTTCATTTGGTTTTTAACTGTTATTTGGCTAGAATATGTGAATAGACCCACCTAAATTATGATACATCTTCTCACCATTATGGCACATTGGTTGATATTTGCAGGTCCTGGACGATAAAATTACCAAGGTGCAGCTTCTATAGAGATGCTAATTGACTTTACAGCTTCTACTCTGTCACTTTCATTCCTATTTGATAAGCTTTTGGTAAGATTTTTACATGTCTTCACTGTGATGGGAAAACCTTTACAAAGAGAAAGGCTAGGCCAAGTTCTGTTTTCTTTTAATTATGAATTTTAATGATGGAAATAACTTCAGACCTTTCAATTGCTCTCTCTTCGTTTTATCCATACCATGTTCAAGTAAATTTTATTAATTGAAGTTTTAATTCTTGCTCTAAGTTGTAAGACACTGCTTGGAAAATGTGGAAAGTGACAATTAGATTTTCTTGTTATATACTATAATTTATTGACTGGGATGTCACATTTACTGTAACTAGTAACTGGAGACTGGAGACCTTAGTATTGTTGTATGGTTTTTTCTATGTTCAAAATAATTAATAGGTTAGCCTTGGTATCCTAGGCCAAGCACTAGTATGTTTTATTGGCGCTGAGAAACTCTTTTTTTACTTTTATCCCTCTTTAAATTCGTTAGGAAGTAGAGGAAAGTGTGCCCCTGTTAACAAAAATGCAGGCAAGAAAGGTAGCAGCAGAAAAGGTTCTTTCTGCAATTTCTTAGAAAAAAATTGAATTTCTTGAAACGCTTGGCGGGGAAGGGAATCCCTTGGGAGGACCTCAAGTGTTTTCTTTCCTTTCTCTTTCTTTCTTTCTGTTAATTTTAGATGAACTCAATGCTTATTGTTGTTGCCGAGGTTGCCATATTTCTTTTGTTTTTTACCATGGTTCTATTTATTAGCCATCTTCATACAATTTATGCTTACTGTAATTTCGTGCTAAATCCTAGAATCAATTAAAATGTCAAATTCACTTCTCTCTTACAGCTTTTACTGAGATTTGGTGCTGCTGTAAGCCTTCTATATCTGTATTTCATTCATTATCTTTAAAAATCTTATATTTCTAGGAAAAAGATTAAGGAACCCCTTCATTTGCTTAAGGAGAAACTTTCAACCTTCTATTTTTTTAACTTAAGGTTAGCCAAATAAAAATATATAAATCAATTGAAGAATGTAAAGAAAAATTGGTATAGAATTAGGTTTTTTTGCTGGCCTTTATTCATACTTTCAAACACTAACTCCATACAAAGACATGAACATAGTTCGAGCTCAACCTCCAACTTTCATTGGTCAATAAGTCCTTAAATATTTTATATATGATGCCTAGTCTGGTTGTAAATCACTCCTACACCTTGACTAGATATAGCTAGCTGCTAGCTGTTCTTTACTAGCTACTGGTTAGTCTCATTAGCTTAAGTTTCTAGTCATGCATGCATCTAGTTATTACTAAATAAACTTATCTTTTCATTATGTATTTGACTATATAATGGGAGTAATTAATGTGCTGACATGCCTGATATCTTGTATATATAATAAAATAGTATAATAATAATTGTAAGTTACACTTAGATACTAGGTTGCACAAAAAGTCGTGCTATTAATTATTAAATGGTCTAATCAGGTTAATTATTAGGTGGTGTACATGTTGATTAAATTCTATATCACCTGGTGGGTAGATGTGTGTGTGTTCAATGCTTATGTGTCCTTCTTGTAGACTTTTATGGTTGTATCTTTTGAATCTTTGATTACCAAAGCTTGGAGAGCTAAAACTGGGAGAGTTGCTGGATACGCCTCCTTCCTTTTAGGACTGGATGAAGCTATTGCGATTTCCAATGCATGTATTTTATTATGTGCTATTTATATTAAGCAAGCTATAAGAGGTTTAAAGTATGTTATTTTCTTTCTTGTGTATTTAGGAACTATAGTCAGCATTTACTTTCTCTTTTACACATATATTCTTTTATTTATTTCCTTCATCTTATTGCAGAACGAGAATGATTTTTCCTTAAGTGATATACCCTTGCCAACATTATATTTTGATACCAACCCTCTCCTCTACTTGTTTTCTGGTAGCCAGAGTGAAACGATGAGGTTCTTTCAATTTTAAAGAGAGAAAAAGACACAATCTGTATACTGATTTGTTGAATTATAAATTATCTCTGATATTTTGATTAATGATCGTGCCATTCATTCATTTGACAGGATCGAATTGTAACTCACCTGCGGCATTGACTACATTCCCGTAGAAGTTGTTCCTTCCACACTTAGAAGTGGGGTTGAGTTGCCCAATGTTTAGAAGATCATCAGATGAAAGTAACTCATTAATTACCAGATCATGCGAGTCCTCATTAAGTAGTTTGCTAATTATTGCTAAATGAGTTATAGGGTATTATTTTTTTCATAAACTTAATAACTTGTCAAGTAATTTTGGGATTATTTAGCCCTGTACTCATGTTTGATTTATAATCACAATGATTAATTAATTTATAAGTTCATAAGTATTTTTCTTTTAGATTCGATTAAGGTTGTAGCCTAAATTAGTATATATAAAAATCAAACTATTTGTATTATAGAAGTCAAATGTTAAAGCATGAATTGATACACAGAACAATGAATAAAATAAATCATTGTAAAAGCATAAATAAGACAATTTTGAAAATTATGACGGTTCTAAATTGCATTTATATACAAGAAATCAAGTTATGATTGTGTAAATTATGGCTGTTTAAAACCATCATAATATATATGTGCAAATTAAGACGATTCTAAACTGCCGTAATATACAAGAAATCAAGTTAGGATTATGCAAATTATGGTCGTCCCAAATTGTTATAATATATACATGTGAAAATTACGGCGGTTCCAAACTGTCATAATATACCACATATCAAGTAAGCATTGTGCAAATTATGGCGGTTTGGAACCGCCATAATATACCACATATTAAGTTAGTATTGTGAAAATTATGGCGGTTCCAAACTGCCGTAATATATACATTGAAAATTATGGCGGTTTTTTGTAAACCGCCGTAATATACCAAATGGCGAACGTAATTACGGCGGTTTATAAAACCGCCATTATTGTAAATAATGGCGGTTCAAAACCGTCGTTATATGCGGAAAAAACCGCCGTAATATACACATTTTTTTGTAGTGGTTAGGGATACTACATTCCTTCCTTCATAGCCTTTCATAAATACTTGTAAATTCACACAATTTAATGTGATTTGCCCTACATCCCTTCCTTCATAGGCTTTTATAAATATTTGTAAATTCACACAATTTAATGCGGCTCACCCTAACATGCATTTATATATATGAGAATAAATCAAATTCACTATGAATAATATTATAATATTATTTTTGAATAGAAAAAATACAAAACCTTCATTCATTACAACTTTTGCATGAAAAAATTGCAATCCTTCTCCCACTACTATTACAATTTTTGCACAAATAAAGGTGCAAATCCTTTCCCGCTATTACTACTTTAACTTTTACGGATAAAATTACAAATCATTTACTACATTCTCATAATTTATTCTCTCATTCTTATAACCCAAACAATTTCTCAATATAAGTATTTATAATTCACAAAAATTTACTTAACAAGCAACTATCCCGCACATTACTTATTAAATAAGGACTTTCTTAATTTTTAGGTCAAATCCAACAAAACATAAAAAAATTATTTCTTAAATATTACATTCAAACATAACATAACGTTTGCACTTTAAAAAAATATTTTTTTTTAAATATAAAAAAAGACTTTTAAAAAGTTGATTCAAACGGGCCAAATATAAAAGATTAATTTTGGTGAGTTGTCATCTATACCTGTTATTTTTTATATATAATTTTTTTGTAAGGGGATGGTAGAATTTATTTTTTAAAATTTATTTTATATGACATTATGGAAAGTGAGATTCTTATTTGGGTGTGAAACTAAAAAAATTAATTTAGAACTGTAGACATAACATATATCCAACAAATACTCTTGAATATTGACAAAGTTTTGACTCAATACTATCAAATTTTTCTGGTTGTGTAGCATAACTCATTCATAATTGTATGTTAGCAGTAAATCTTGTTGGGAGCATATTTTTGTTAAAAATGAAAATTTGTAAACTACTAAAATATTTTGTTTCAAATTAGAAAATATGACATGTACAAATTTTCATCATTATTAATAATAAAAGTAAAAGAAACTTTTGCAAGTTAATAAATTTTGGAGAGGCTGGCCTTCTCATTGTACAATGAGAAGCCGTAAGGGCATCAAGGGATATAAATAACGAACTCTTTAACAGCCATGTATGTAACCTAGCAGTTACAACTCTTGGAACTTGCAGTTTCAGTTTTGTAAGAGTAACAAACCCAATCTCTTACCCTCCACTGCATCCTCTGCAACCAAAGAACGTAATCATAATTATTCCATTATAGATATACATAACATAGGCATTCTGGGAAAATTCAAAGAGCACACAATTTTCATTCATCCTTTTCGTTTTCGTAGCATGCAAGTAAAAGGTAAATTAGAAAATTAGATATGAAAAAGGAAAATAAAATAAAATGGCCTCTGGCATGTCGTGCATGCAAAGAGGATAGTGTTATCTTTATTTCGTGATCACTAAATTGTACATTTATTTGTCTCTGTAGAGTAGCAATCATAATTAGTTCTCTATACAGTATCTTAATTCAAATTGAATGATATGATTTTCTATTAATTCCCTGTTAAATAGGCTTCTTTTATCTTAATTTAAATTGAATGATATGATTGTCTTCATCAATAAGTGACAGATTTGTAGATTGACATGCCATTCTAGTCATCTTCTTCAAAGAAGATGACTAAAATGACATGTCAATCTATGAATCTGCCACTTATTGAATTAATTATGCTTAAGCCGGTAAGTGCTCTGTAATTTTAGGAGACAAGAGTTTTTGTGTTTTGGATATTGATTGCTGTGAATTAAAAAGTTTATGCAATTTCTTCGTGATGCTCTCTGCCTGTTATGTGCACTAGAAGAACTCTCTGTGTGATATTTCATATTTGCCTTTGTTAAAGTTAGTTAATGACACGTCACATATGAAGTATATGAAATTGTAAAATTCTATTGGCACTAGCTGCAACGCTTATTTTATGTTTTGCTTACTACTATTTTTGATTCTAACAATTTGAAGATGCTTTAATATTCAAATTCAAAGCACAAATGTTTATTGTCAAGATTGGTGCTTATATACAGAGTATTGTGAAAATATACACTGCATATGAAGGAATTAGTACAAAATTTGTTTAGCTGTATGAAAAGTGATTTATATTCTTTTTGTCCCAATAGTAAATAGTAAGAGAATTCTATTCTATGTAGTCACCACAGTTTCATCTCCCCATTTTTTCTCTCCAAGAAACAGCAGGCTTCCTAGCAACTCCTCATCCATTCTCTTGTACCATTGGCAACTGAGGCAAGCATCAAACTGTAAAGCCTGTTTTGAATGCCAGATTTGTGTTAGATATTAAAGCTGTCGTTTCAAAGGTGTTTTTGGTTTTGCAGTGTAATGTTTGGTGCCCAATAAATCTCTATCTAACTTTCCTTTTAAGGGCAAAGGATGGTACAAGTTAAGTAGAGGAGTATGAATAAATTAAATGAGCTTTTACCTGCTGCAAGTCCTGGCCATTTTGAAGCAAAAAGATTTTATTATAGGCCATTATTATACAGGAATTATTTGGAAAGTAATTCAGGATGAAAGTAAAATGTTTCAAAATATGACATAAGTTGTGAAGTTCTAGCAAACAGGTCAAGGGCAGTCTTGTTTCACCATATTTAGCTAATTTCAAGCAATCCTCCTATGCACAACAAAATAAATTTATGTATGTTTTTTCTAGGCCATCAGATGGACAGAAAATAAGGACTATAATGATGTATTTCATAGTTTACATACTCATATCTTCCGTTCAATTTCTCCAATTTTATTATGTCAACTTCATTGTTGCATCTTGGTAACAATTCTATATAGTGACTACTGTCTAGTTTGCCTAATTTTGTTAAATACATTTTAGGTTGGAGGAAAATATAATTTGGGTAATAACTAGCTATAATAAGAAAGTACAGAAGGCCTCAAGAGTGGAAACTGGTGTCACCGCAGAATCATTAGATGCTAGTAATGCTTGTTATACAAAAAGATCAAATAAAATGGGTGCTCCAAAAGTTGCCAGATGTGGAAGAAAGAGAACAACAGCTGACAAGAATTCAATTTCTCAGTCAGCAGCCAGACATATCTCGTTCAATGTGGGTAAATTTGATTTGGCTGATCTAGAATGGACCAATAAGATTTCAGATTGTCCAGTGTACCACCCATCAGAGCAAGAGTTTGAGGATCCTTTAGTTTATCTACAGAAGATTGCACCTGAGGCATCTAAATATGGTATGTGATAAAAGATTATGTATGTTTTTTCTGAAATTACATGTAGTTCTTCACTGTGTTTATGAGTAGTCTTTAGGTGCTTCGTTTGTATTTAAAAAGATTTCCATATATCAGAAATTGATGTAACATATTAGTTTCATTAACAAATATGTGTGCATTTTTGCCATATCCTGCACTTGCTATATGATATTTGTGCTAAATACCTTATTTTCTTGAAAGAAAACTTTACATTCCTCAACCTTAGATGGTGTTTTTTCCACTTTTTAATTGATTTTCATCTTGCCTTCTTAGCACCTGGGTTTATTTTATTATTGATGATTTTTGTTGCCTTCTTATGTTAAACCTAGGTTAAGTTCAAAAACTTTGGAGGGACAAACACCATTTTGGGACTGAAGTAAAGTGGCTCAATTCTGGAGTTCTAGCACCTAGGCGCCCAAACCAACGCCTAGGCGCCCAAGTGAGCTGAATTTGGAGGTTTATTTGCTGACGCCAGCGCCTAGGCGCCAGGATACAATGCCTAGGCGCTAAAAAGATTGCTCTCTGCCATACAAGCGCCTAGGCGCCCAACGATAGTGCCTAGGCGCCCCAGAAGTCAAATTTCGAAGTGTTTTTCTGTCATACCAGCGCCTAGGCGCCCGTGTGCAACGCCTAGGCGCCAGCGTCGCAACCCAACTTTGTTTTGACGCTTTAAATAGAAAAAGTTAGGTTTTTTTTAGTGAACTTTCGGCTGGAGAAGAGTCTTGGGAGAAGTTTTGAAGCAAAGGACAAGGGAGAACCGGAAGGAAGTAAGAGGGATTGAAGATTTCTCCATTCCCAATTGATTTATTCATGGAGTTTGCTCTTTCCTCTGTTTTAGTTTTCTTTTTCTCTATGAGTTTCTAAACTCTTTCTAGTTAGGGTGAAGATGTAGCTTGAATTAAAGACTTGTTTGGATTCTTTTAAGCTTAATCTAAGTTTCTTTTCATGGATTTAAAGTGTTTATCACTATGCTTAATGCTTTTATGGATTGGCCACTCATAAATTGAATAGTTATTCATGCAAAGGATTGGGAAATTCATGTATGATTTTGCTTCTTATGGTAAACTCCTTAATTAATAAAGTCTAGGAATAGAGAATGTTAATTATGTTGTTTTATTTGGGAATCAATTTTTCTTTCATGCCTTCTTCAACTTAGGGCCAAGTTAAGGAATTAATTGGTTTTATTTTGTTGAAGTGAATCGGTAAACCAAGGAATTGGGTATTGATTAATTATAGGATTCCTACCATCAATCCGTGAATTGGGCTTAGTTAAGTTAGAATCCAAACACTAGTTAGAAAATTCAAGTTAAATCGGAACCCTAACATTTCAATCATTGATCTTACTTCCTTATTTCTTTTGCTTTTGAATTTCTTAATTGTTAATTGCAAAGTGTTAGTTTCTTTAGGGCTTCTTTCTAAAGAACTCTCTTCAATCCAAACCGATCGTTCTAATAGTGTCTAAGTTGGTGAATTGGTGTTTGATAGCACAATCTCTGAGGGAACGATACTCACTTATCACTTTATTACTTTTTGCGATTTGGTACACTTGCCAATAGAGCAACAAGTTTTTGGTGCCGTTGCCGGGGATTATGATTTTGTCAACATCACTTAGCTAATAGGATACTAATTTGAACATTTTTTTTATTTATTTATTTCTTTGATCTCTGTTTTTCATCTCTATTTGAGTTCTTGTTGTTTTATGCACGACACAGGTGAACAAGAACTACTTTTTGATCCAGAAATTGAGAGAGCCTGCAGAGCAAATAGGAGAGTGACTAGAGAAAGACGACAAGCTGCTTTGAACACCATGGGTGACAGAGATGAAGTTCCTAGACGTCGAACAATGGGTGAATATGGAACACCTACTGTTGATAGATGCTCGGCTAGTATAGTGCGACCCCCTATTCAAGCCAACAATTTTGAGATCAAGCCGGCTCTATTACAACTGGTTCAACAAAGACAGTTTGGGGGAAGTGCCTTGGAGGATCCAAATTCTCATATCACCAACTTCCTTCAAATTTGTGATACAATCAAGATGAATGGAGTGAGTGATGATGCAATCAGATTGCGACTTTTCCCTTTCTCCTTGACTGATAAAGCACAATGTTGGCTTCAAGCTCAACCTCAAGGAAGTATCACTACTTGGGAAGACTTGGCTGGAAATTTCTAGCTAGATATTTCCCCCCTTCAAAGTATGTGAAAATGAGGAATGAAATCACTTGTTTCTCACAATTGGACATGGAGTCATTGTATGAAGCGTGGGAGAGGTTTAAAGAACTCTCTTCAATCCAAACCGATCGTTCTAATAGTGTCTAAGTTGGTGAATTGGTGTTTGATAGCACAATCTCTGAGGGAACGATACTCACTTATCACTTTATTACTTATTGCGATTTGGTACACTTGCCAATAGAGCAACACTATACCAACTTGATTATTCAGATGCAGAGAAATATAATTATTTTCATTTTAGAAATGCATGTGGCAGGATTCTTTTATAAGTGTTCAGTAGAGGGGAAAGTAAAAGGAGAAAGAAATGCTACTTGCATGCATGTCTGAGTGTTCTTTAAAATTGAAAGGGGAACCCCTCCATTCCCCCAGGATTAAAGTTTGTTACTCCAAATATGAGGACAGGAGGCAAGAACTAAAAGATAAATCTCATCTCCACACATCCATTTTATTTGTCCTCCTAACCATACAAGGGATGCGGATTTTCATATAATGTAATTCCTTACCAAACATCCAAATAAGGGAGGGTAAATGCCTTCTTTATTACCCGGTCCTTCCCTTCCCTTCCCTTTTGAAACCCCTCTTCTCCTCCCCCAACTTAATTTCCTTCCCTTTCTCCCTGTACTTTCCCTTAGTCTCCTCTCTCAAAAGTGCTAACCTTCAAATTAATAGAATTTAGAATCAGAACAATATATTCTCATTGGATAAACTTCTGTACAAAAGAACAAGTACATTCTGCATTTCTATGTCCTTTCTTCTTCTTTTTTCCCTCTGTGTGCTTGTAAGCTTATTGTTTCATCCTCATGTTTCAGGCATATGCAAAATTGTTTCTCCTATTACTGCCTATATTCCAGCTGCTGTTGTCTTAACGAAAGAGAAAAAGGACTTCAAGTTTGAAACTAATGTACAGCCTCTTCGGCTTTCTGAATGGAATGAGAAGGATAAAATAACCTTTTCTATGATAGGCAGGTAAGAAATATTATGATCACGCTTTTAAGTTTTTGGAAAATGAGGCCTTTCTCAGTAGATTTTGCTGTTCTGAAGGTCTTCCTTCTTCATACGTGGAAAAAGAGTTCTGGCATGAGATTGCACATGGACAGAAAGGAACGGTTGAGTATGGGGTCAATGTTGAGGGTAGTGCCTTTTCATGTGATCCTGATGACAGGCTTGGAAAAAGCAAGTGGAATTTGAAGGTTGTTTTTTCAGATTTTATGTTGACTCTATTTCTTCTTATTGTGTTCTCTTTACATTTGCCTTCCTGCAACTTATATTAAATTTTAAGTTTGCTCCTTGAAGTTAATCTATGATGCCTGTATTTAGTTTTATTAATATATATACATATATTTCACTGATATCAGAATTTCTCACGGCTGCTGCAGTCCACATTGCGTTTGGTTGACAAGGAAATTCCAGTAAGAAAGCAATGTTTGAAACCTAAGTTGAATTTAAAACTTTTTGTTTTTTTATCTAATACCCGCGTGAAATTTTAGGGAATAACTGATCCTATGCTTTACATTGGGATGCTGTTCAGCATGTTTGCATGGCATGTAGAAGATCACTATCTATACAGTTATATCTCAGAACTATTAGTCTGCTTCTCCACTGCCTCCGCCATTTTTTTTCCATTTCTCAACTCTCTTTTTTTATAATAATATTGCTGTTTTCTTTGCAGCATAAATTACCATCACTCAGGTGCAAATAAAACTTGGTATGGCGTGCCTGGCCATGCAGCCTCTCAATTTGAAAAGACTGTCATGCATCATGTGTATTGCAACAAGATCTTATCAAAGCATGGAGAGGATGGGGCTTTCCAATTTCTTGCACATAAAACAACCATGTTCCCTCCAAATATCTTGCTACAACATGATGTGGCAGTTCACAAGGCTGTGCAGAAGCCAGGAGAGTTTGTCATCACCTTTCCTAGAGCATATCATGCTGGATTTAGTCATGGTCATCTATCCATATCTTTCTGTACATATATCTGTGTGTAAGCGTGTGTATTTATCTCTGAATACACACAGAGACTTACAATTTCTAGAGATGGGGATTCATTATATATTTGATTCTTTTTTGTTGATTTAGGTTTTAACTGTGGAGAAGCCGTAAACTTCGCTATTGGTGATTGGTTTCCACTTGGGGCTGCAGTCAGCAGGCGTTATTCACATCTCAGAATGCTGCCTATAATTCCATATGAGGAACTTCTTTGTAAAGAGGCAATGCTGGTTTACAAGTCCTCAAAAGTCAGAGGTTCAGAGAACAAACCTGAAGACATGGCATCCTATAGTGCTATTGCGCTGTCTTTTGTGCATCTTATGCAATTTTATAAGAAAGCCCTTTTGCGACTGAACAGCTCCAGAAAGTTGTCTAGTTCTTCAAATACACTAGGTACTCTTCTGATATGCAACCACTGCAATAGAGATTGTTATGTAGCTTACTTGCTATGCAAGTACTGTTGTTCTCATCCAATTTGTCTTTTCCATGGTAAGACAGCACTATTATCTTGATTTGGAGAATTTTCATTTCAATTAATATGTAGCAGATTCCATGATGATTTGAGCCATATTTATTACTTGGAGATTGAGTTGCGCATACCTTCATTTTTGTTAGCATCATGATGATTTGTTAACATACGTTTTCTGGCTATGCTTATTTATGCGATTCAGACATTGCATCACAAACTTGCTCATGTGGGAGAGAATATACTATTTTTAAGAGGGATGACATATTGGCAATGGAAGATGCTGCCAAAAGTTTTCAACAAGAAAAAGATATCCAATCGGAAGTTCAGGGAAAAATGAGTTTTGGAGTAAACACGTTCTCTCTTTCTAAAATATTCTCATACATCAGAAATGAATGCATCCAAGATCTCAAGGTATGTTAAAATAAAGATGTGAAAGTGATTGAGGGACTGTGATAGTTTGACACTTCAGAATCCTCTTGCTGCATTAGAATAATTGCATTTCTTTGCTAGCATCACAAATATCTTGCATTACTATATCTTTAGTTATGTTTCTACTTCCGTTTGTCTCATTTTATTGTGTCTAATTTATTTTTACTTTTGAAATTGAAACTGAAAACAGAATAATCCTTGGCACGAAGAAAAAACTGCTAGAGGGACTGTTAATTCTCTAGGGGCAGTATCTAAACTGAAAACAAGAGAAGTGGACAGCATCAAGCTCAATGTGGAAAAGAATAACAAGACAATAATGAAGCCTTGTAGAAAGAGAGGGCCTTCAACAGTGATGGGGTAACAAGAGACCAAGAATCATTTGTAAATTGAGAAAAAACGAATCAAAATTGATTATACGTGCTCCTGCAGTATCTTCTCTTTTGGCGACATCTAACAATTGAGAATCTAATATTCAACTTCCTTACTGACACTTAGTTGACAGGATAGCTCTTCTCATTCATGTTTGGATGTATACGTTGTAGACTATAGATTAGTTTAGATTTTCCATTCTGTTTTAATAACATTCTTTCTAGAATTAGGTAGGGGAATACACAGTACGACGAAGGGTTTAGGCCATTAGGCTAAAATATAATGTAATTAGATTAACTTGATGTAATAATTATATATTGTCTTAATCAACCACTTATTAGCATATTCAGTTAGAGTAATGATAGTTGCACATAATGTTATTGAGTCAGTTGGTGTCACCTAAAATAAGTCTTCACCTCAGCGTATATAAGATATGTGAGAAGAAAGGGTATCTGCAACTATCATTTCTTCTGCGATTATCATTGTTTCTACTTAAGTTTGCAGTTTATTTTCCTTCAATGAACTTGTATACGCTGTCATTTGAATATGAGCTACAACAATTTGTCTCAAATATAAGTTTTCATTACATGAGTACAAATTTCTTTTCTAAGTTTTATATGAATATCACGTATAGAGCTGATAGATTTCTTTTACTTAATAGATTCACGAAATGACCAACGTCTAAAGAAGTAAACAACTTTGTTTCCCAGGGAATTTGAAACCAATGAATCTATGAAATTGGGGCCAATCTTTGCAGCAATTGCTGACTTGGAAAGTCAGAAATGACACATCCAAATACGTTGTTTCAAATACGTTTTCTTGTTTTAAAATGTTTGACAGTAGAGTATATCTTTTTAAACGACGAGCTCCCTTGTAACATCCTTCCTTGGCTTTGGCATTAGTAGCCTTTGCTGTCAGGAGCTTAATAAGTGGGGATCAGACAATAAAGAAGAGCTAGAGGCAGACAAGTGACTTGGACGGTAAATGTGATAACTGGCTTGCGCTCAACCAAGTCACTTCTTTCCAGCAGGCCTTGTATGTACTTGGATTGATGCAAAAATATGCCCTTAGAGTTGTAGTTGTCCTGGATGCCCAAAAATTAATGAAGAGGTCCGAGATCTTTCATGACAAACACACAGTGCAGCTTGAAAGTGCATGTATGATACCTTAGAAATGCTGAGCACGAGAAAAGGCTACTATTTGACAATAGGATTAGTTCACGCGATATCCTATTTTTTTAAGCTTCAAACTATGACACCTGAGAACCTTGATAGGTTCTCCCTATTAGCAAATCTCTATTTCTTCTTTGCTTTTCTTTTCTTTTTCTTTTTCTTTTTTATTTTGGTCGTTGTTCAACTCAAACAAAATTTAGAATCCATCGATTCATTTTGGAATTTAAACAGTATCACACAAAACATTTATACACAAATGATTCAATAACTCTGTAAATTTATTTTTGTTTTATTAAATATTATTTATTTTTCCTTTTCCAGTAAATATTCCAGTGAATTTATTACATGGAGCGGTGACTGCGAGTTACAATAAGCATTAAGCATGGAGTAAAGATAATAAATAAAACAAATGGAGGACCACCAATGCAATAAAACTCAAAAAATAGCAAGAAAGAGACGTTAGATGGCAGTACCCGCTATTTTTGCTCACAGTAGCACTTAATAGTTAATACCAAACCCCAAAAATCTCACAACCATAAAACGATTAACATTTGATTTGTCTTATGTCTAATGGTCAACTGCATATATTTAAATCATATCAAAGTTATGTGCACCTCCTTTAAAGTAATGCCATCTAATCCTGCAGCATCAATCATACCAAAAATTTGATGCTCAACGGGAAGCTCTACAAACTAATCAATGACTTGACATATTTTCCCAGAGTTCAAGTTTTGATCTTCATTTTCTGATCCAGCTAATAATGATTCTTTTTTGCATGCCACGCCAGAAATGAGCATGGATTACAATAACTATAAATTCAAGTGTACAGGAGATGAGCATGAACAATGTGTGGGATAATAACTCAAGGCACATACACACCAAGATTATTTTATATAAAAAAGGCCAAGTTAAGATTTGATCCAGATATCTAGTTTTCCACTTATCTGCATTATTTCACATATGCAAAAATAAGAAATATACTAACTCATGTTCTTCATACTGCTTTCATAATATTTTTCTTACCAGTGTGTATAGAAACATACACAAACATGAGAAACATTTACCGAAATTGCTTCCATTATTTTTTTTCCCCTATAACATTTTCTCCTTCTCTTCTGACAATAACATTTAACTGAGTTTGTTGCATAGACACCAATCTTCTGTTGTATCTGGCTAAGACTAGACCCACCTTAAACTTTTTGCTGTGTAGACTAAGCCTATAGAATAATGTCTCCTTGTTAAGGAAGAATAGAATGTAGTACTTGATTTCAAAAGGAGGCAATGAAAAATAAGATCAGATATTTCAGGAAAAAGTTACTGCTATAAAAGAAAACAAAATTGAAGAAACAAGCTGTAATTGGCTAATTACACATAAGCATAGTTGAAGAATGTAGACTAGTAGTCTATCTGTATAAGAATGTAATTCCAACAACCATGAAGTTGAGTAACCCACGTGACCGGGGAGGAATTGTCTCATACTACACTCGACGACGCTATGGCAGAGTAAAGTTAAGAAGCATTCTGACACAAGCACAAAGCATATTAACATTGAAGACATTAAACAATATTTATTTCCTGTAAAGAACAACCACGTGGAACAGAGCATAGTATACCGGATCAAATAGAGAGCTACAATTAACATACAAACTACCAATAAAAGATAGAACCAGCATGTGCATTTTCTTCCTAACCAAAAGAAGCAAACAAAGGCGGTCCTTCTTGAAGTCCAAATGATGTGCAAAAACCAAATGACAACAAAGTAGATGGGTTATGATGCTCATCAAAAAGCAACAATTTGTAATATTCTAATCATAGAATATCAGCCTACACAGTTATAATCCCATGAATCCCAGGGTTTTTATTCTACAGCTGCAAGAAAATGAAGAGTCTAGTTAAAATATACTTGCTAATAGTAATAGACACACAAAGCAAAGGAATCTCATCATATGGAATTTAATGTAGTTGCTGCAGAACTGCTTTGGGTGAGTCTTTCTAATCTAGCACAGTTTGTGCTGGCGAGTTTTAGAACCAGCAATTAGTACAAGTCAAAGAATGAACCAAGAGTTTGAACAAACAGAATTGTCAGAAGTTCAGCAAATTAGATGGTAAAAACAATTTTTCAAGAAGTTGAAATCTTTTTTCTTCAAACCAAAAACTTGCCACTTAAAACCAGTTTCAGATTACAAATCAGGAAAACACGAGGTAATCCTATTCCTGCCAAAGAACTTAACATCAAGTAGAAACCCAGCCAGTAATATTATCAGAACATCTTCATGAATTCTACTTAACCCATGAGATTGATTTCATTTCCTAATACCCCAAATCAAAAACACGTTGCTCAAAAGTCAAAGCCCACCATTGACTGTTAACAAAATCCAGAATCCCAAAATTGAACCATCAATAGAGTGACTCCTAGCCTAGGCACCCCCATCAAGAGGCAAGTTGGAATCAATATAAAATAATGGAAAATCAACTCACTTAAACCAATAACTTTTGTACTACCCTATCATCTGTACAACACAAAACGATGAATTCACATACAAATTCCAATAAACAAAAAAATGGAAACTTTGAGAAGAAAAGGAGATGGGTTTACATTGAGGAAGCCTTGCAATGTTGTCTAGAATGAATCATAGTTGGTACCTCTTAAGCAAAGCAGTTGCAAAGGCTGATCCTCACCTGGTGTTGGAGAATTTGGTTTGAACAGAAGTTGAGCAGCTCAAATCCCTCTCACGCAGGTCACAAACTTGTTGAGCAGCTCAATGGTGTTGCAGGTCTGGTGCAGCTCAATGGTGCACCTCACACAGGTCTCCGTTGCAGGCTTGCAGCACAAAATGAAGGCTGAGCCCTAGCAGGGAAACATGAAATAACCGGGTCATATGGAGACCCGGAAACCTGATGGATTTTAAAGAATCTGATCTGACCCGATCCATCATCATTCTTGGATCTGGATAAATCTGATCCATCAGGTTAAATTGGACCGGATCGGGTCGGATACCCAATCCATTGCCATCCCTAATTGTAAGGTCCAATCCTACAGTCACATGGTAGTCCCTCTGTTTAATGGATCTTATAATCAGCCAACTAGCATGAATGCAATCAGAAACGTGAAAGTTAATTTATTATAGTAATAAAGAAATCGGCAAAGGGATTCTTCATAGGGATGGCAATTTAGAGGATCTGGATCAAGCCGACCTGACACGGCCCGATCCATACTGCCACTGCAGATCTGGACCCGACCCGGACCCAACACTTATAGATCGGGTTAACCCGCATCCAACCCGTTTTTTTTTTTTGCTTCGCATGGTTTTGTAGTTCCCGTGTATCCAGTTTTTATGTTATCCTGGACATTTTTTTTAAACATAAAAGCCTTATAGATGATGCCAAACTTCTACAAAGGAAGGAAATACAGGACATAAGGAAGGAAAATGAAGAATGACAAGTAGTCCATAACACTTTGTCAGAATTGTCTGAGCTTATAACTGTGCCAAATATACTAGTTTTCAACGCTAAATCATTCATTTATCAAGAAAATAAGCAAAAACAGGAAGTAGAAATGCATGAACTCTTCCAATGACAGCATGGCTTCAAAGCCAAATACAGCAAACAAACACATGAAATTGAAAGTAGATAAGACACGAAACTGAGCACTGCAATGACAGAATAACCTACAGTATAAACTCAACCCAATCTTAAAAAGAAACCTGCGAGCAAACATGTATGGAGTGTGCAAACTAAGGCCATGCCTAACTCAATCACTTCCACAGCAAATCCAGCATTAACAAAAGCTCTTTAGACAAATAAGAAGAAAGCAAAGGCAGTACGAGTCAAAGCCCAATAAACTACATTATGGATCTGCCACCCAGATCATTGATCATGCAGAAGAAAACAGATATGAAAATGGAAATAGATATATGCACAGCATCAGCAGCTGATAGGCATAAACCAGAGGGCTGCATGAGGAAAGATTATCCACATTTTCCTTTTCTTATCACTTTTCTATTACTATATTCCTTCGTTTGTTATTTTTGCCTAAATATTTGTTTTGATAGGAAGCTTTACCTAAATATGATAACATAAATAACTTAAAATCTGCAAAGAAGGGAATAATTAGTTGCCAACCAGGGGGAAACCTAAATAACGAGGCATGTGTAAGGCTTCAAAAATCATTATTGTCACAATAAAGATGCATATGCTCTGGCTGATTCCCAAAAGAGAGAAAAGCAACATTACACAAGTTATTAAACAGCCATAGATGAAGAGCATAAAAATGACAGAGAACTTTAAGTCATGCAAGAATTTGGCAGAGAATGTGGGCCAAAGTAACTCAAAGTAATGCAGATATAGCAAAACCAACTCCAATTGAAAACCATACTTTCAAACACCTGTAAGATGACCAACTGAATAAGAGTATGCAACTGTATGAAATTTTAAATATTTTAAAGAAAAAGTACAATGATGAAACTCCAATGAAAATGGAAAGGGGTTTATTCAAGGCAGAAATTTTCAGGTTGCAGTTCCTGCATTTTAATAGTTATACAATTTTTTAAACTAGATTAAGAAAGAAAAGGGAAAGACAGAGACACAAAGTGAGACAGATTAATAACGCCATTATTAACAGGAAATGATTTTAGAATTATACATTTAAAAGAAACATTATTGAAGAGAAGAGACAACAAGATATCCTCAAGAGAAGGGAGGAAAATAAAAGATAATTAAAAATAAGAAACTCTTCAAAACCACAACACCAAAAGAAGCCAAGCCAAAAAAATCCCAACTCCCCAAACACCAACCCTCCTCAAAGATTGACCTTCCCCAAAAGAAAGACCACAAGATTTTTACAAAGACAAAAATAGAGGATGAGGTGTGGAGTGACAGAAGAATATCCATTCCAAACCTCTTCATTTTCCTTCTCTCCTCTCCCATGGCTTCATTCACTATGTCTTATTACTACATTTAAAATGAAAAAATACCATGGTTTGAGCATATTATAAGTAATTCCCCCACTGAACTAGTACGCACAACTTGAAGCTGAAAGGAAAGTATTTGCAAGTCACAATTACAAAGATACGAGAGATGACATGAAGGATGCAATTTAAGTGAGAAGCCTGCTAAACTACTACAATTTTGAATGAGCCAGACTCTCTAGTCTAGATAATAACATCATGTTCATACAAGTTTTCAATTATGTTTTTTTTAATCTAATTTGAGGTTCTGATTAGTCATAATTCATCCACAAGAAACAGACAATGGTTTCAATTTACTAGGGAGCCCACTGAGGTGCTCACCACTCAATTAGAATATGCTATTAGTGCAAAGAAATAAATGATGGCTGCAGCGCTTATAAGCTAGGGGATGAATTCATAACCACTTAAAAAGGGATGTTCACAACAGACCTAAAATATAAGAAGATATGACACTTTTGTACAGGTAGCTGAAGCAATTCTCAAGCAATGCAAAATAGATTATTGCTACAAAACTATCTATTATTTGTCTGGCACTTGTTCAATCAATATATGAAAATCACTCCTCCAAAATAAAAAGTTTTCATCTGGAAGACAATATCATTTCATGTTCACCATCACCAAACTTCAGAGTTCCTAAACAGCACATACAATTTCATCCTTAAATTATAAGGGGGTAAAGAAAAGCATTAAAGATGCATACTTTTAAAATTTGTCTCTCCACATGGAAGTCCTCCACTGCAATGGATACAATAGAATTGAATCAATATCCCAAGAAGCTTGGGTCCCCTATGTACTCTGCTATTTGTTCAAGTCGCACATTGTGCAGCTCTTGAGTATCAGCATCCCTAACAACACCAATTTCCCTTTCCAAATCCCTCTCAACTAGATTCCCATAGACACCCTTATGTTTACCACCCAATACAAGAACCGGTCCCCCACGTCGGGGAAGAGCCGTCTCAAGAAGATCTTGGGATATCCCTTGGACGATCTCCTTGCTATCATCCATAGATATATCACAAGTAGTAGGCCCAACAACATCCAGAACCTCCCCCTTCTTCAAATACAATCGCCCTCCTTTAAAATCTTTGCTAACAACCCTAACACGAATGTGACTTCTAAGCCAAGAAACCTGTTTCTTCCCCTGCTCTTCCCTCCGACGATCTCCATTAACAACATCCACTCGTTTCACTTCAACTTCACCGCCGCGCCCTCTCCTCCGCTCGTCGCCGCCGCCGCGTTTACTCTTCAAACCTTTATCCTTCTCAACACCTCGAATCCTCAACTCCTTCAATTTCTTCAAACACCTCTCTTCTTCGAGGGAACCCAATTCCGCAACGTCATTAATCGACACTTTCACTTCCTCATCACTCCTAGAAAGCTTCAAAACAACACAATCATTTCCAATTTTTCTCAAAACTCTACCCTTCAATCCGGCATCTCTACCCGCAACTATTCGAACACTCTTCCCATGAAAAAACCCATCTTTCCCATTCGGTGTATCCACTTCCTTCTTCTTACTCGAAATCACGGGAGCAGGAGGATCGCTAACAAAACCTAACCCCTCCTTCGCGGTCCTCCTCTCATACTGCACAACCTGAACATCCTCCTTAGCATTCTTCCCAATCCCCATTCCTTCAGACCAACCATACCCAGCAAGGAGAGCAGCACCGAAACCCTCCACAGGAACATCCTTAAACTCGTCGAAACCCTGATCCTCCGGCAACCGTTTCAAATCATCCTTAAACTTCTGAAGCAGCACGGTCTCCACAGGAACGGGCCTCAAAGATATTCCGTTGTTGTTGTGGTGGTCGTCGTCGGCGTTGTTCTTCCTGAGATTGAGACCGTAAGAGATGTCGGAAGCGGTGGGTTCGGCGGCGGAAGAGGTGTCGTGCTCGAATCCGAGGTGGGTGTCGGAGGAATCGGAGGGGGTGGGGAGGAAGAGATTTTTGGTTCGCTTGAGGGGTCTCCATTGGTCCTGAATTGGGGGGATTATGAATTTGGAGGGATTGTTGTGGGTGGGGGGTTTGGAGGGATTGTTGTGGGTGGGGGGTTTGGAGGGATCGAATTCGGTGAGGAAGTGTTTGGAAGGGTTTTTTGTGTCTTTGGTGGCGGAAGAGTCATCATCGAATGTGTGTGAGGGTTTGTTGGAATTGGAAGAGGGTTTTGACTTGGAGGGGATGGAGAAGGAGAGCTTCATCGTCTGTTTGATGAACGATGCTGCTGCTGATGATGAACAGAGAAGAAGATGAACGATGAACGATGGATGGATTACTAGGGGGAGGAGGAGTGCTGAAGGTCGAACACGGCGATGGGTAAGGAACCGTGATGAAGGTTCTGATTTGTGTTTTTTTTTTAAAAAAAAAAGAAGAAGAAAATTTAACCTTAAGGTAATATTTCGGTCTGAAGAGGATAAGAGGGTAACCAATGTTCAAGTATGCTGTACGATGATTGAAAGGAATATCCGAATATGAGTTTTTTTTTTTCAGCAATCAATAGCAAGGTGGAATAAATTTGAAAATGTTACCAAAAAAAAAAATTCTAGTTTAAAAGCTTAATCACTCTATTTGTTAATTTGTTGCTAAATCAAAATTATTTATCTTCAACTCAAAGGTTGACTTAGTGGTTAAAGAAGTTTACTGCTTTGATTACTTGATTTGAATTTTGGATTAATACTATGAAAATTAATTATTAATTCTTTTAAATGAACTAGGTTGATGTTTGATTTTAAGATTGCTCGAAGAAGAATTTAGTTTTCATTGAGGCAAAATTTTACTTGAAAATATTCTTACAATGTAGAAAAAATTCTTTTTTCACTGCTTGTGGTTTATGTTTTAATCATTGTTAATTTAAACCAAGATTCTTGAGCTTCTTAATTTTTCATTTACTTCACCATTCTCTTTTAATTTAGCAGTGCTATTTAGCCAGAGAAATTGCCCAATTTAGTTTTGACAGAAGGGTGTGGCGTAATGGGAGAGAAAAGAAAATACTAAAACAGAGAAGAAAAAAGCCATAATTAAAATCAAACTTGATAATGCGTAAATTCTACCTAAATATCACTTGTTTTGGGCATAAGAAGTTTGGTCAATTTTTTCGAATAAATACTATTTTTCTTTAATTTTTAATGTGGAGAAATGAAGATTATCACACACACACACACACACACACAAAGTTAATCTCAACTAACACAAAAAAATAAGTCCCAAGAAATTTAAATCTTTCAAAGTGAAATGTGCACTTCCACAATTTCACTAATGAGAATATTAAATATTTAAAATTTAAAATTTTCTCTTCAGGCCCAAATATTATATATATATATATATATATAAAAGAAAGCTGGTGAATTCATAATTTAGCCCTTTAATTATTCATTGAATTTTTGTTGTAAAGCAGCTTATTGATATGAAGAATTGAGGATTAAGTTACATTGGTCTCGTGGCGATGGGTAAGAAACCGTGTATATCATATTCTAATTTTAATTTATTTTTTGAATTTCTTTTACACATTAAGAAAATATTCGAGATTGAAGAAAAAATTTAAAATTTAAAATATTTAATATTCTCGTTAGTGGAATTGTGGAAGTGCACATTTTACTTTAAAAGATTCAAATTTCTTGGCACTTTCTTTTTTGTGTTAATTGAGATTAACTTTTTTTTTGTGCGTGATAATCTTCATTTCTCCTACATTAAAAATTAAAGAAAAATACTATTCATTCAGAAAACTTGACCGACCTTCTTATGCCTAAGAAAATTGATATTTAGGTAAAATTTACGTATTATCAAGTTTCATTTTAATTGTGACTTTTTTCTTCTTTCTTTTAGTATTCTCTTCTCTGTCCCATTAAGCCACATCTTTCTGTCAAAACTACTTCGGACAATTTCTCTTGCTAAATAGCACTGCTGAAAATTAAAAGAGAATGATGAAGTTAATGAGAACTTGAGAAGCTCAAGAATCCTTCTTTAATTTAACAGTGATTAAAAGATAAACCACAGGCAGAGGAAAAAGAATTTTTTCCACATTAAAGGAATATTTTCGAGTGAATTTTTATTTTTACCTTCAGCGAAACTAAATTCTTCTTCAAGCAATCTTAAAAACGCACATCACACATCAACCTAATATATTTAAAACAATTAATTTCCGTACATACTAAACCAAAGTTCAAATCAAGTAATCAATGTAAGGAATAAACTTCCTTAACCACTAAGCCAACCAACCCTTTAGCTGAAGATAAAGAATTTTGATCTAGCAATAAATTAATAAATTGAGTGATTAAGCTTTTAAACTAGAAATATTTTTAGTAAAAACAAATTTTTTGTATCATTTTCAAATTTTTATTCCTACATTGCTATTGATTGTTGGAAGGGAAAAAAAAACACATATCTGGATATCTCTTTCAATCATCGTACAGAGTATGAGTATAAACTTTTAGGCAACGAACCCAAACTCACCAGAACATTTCGTATATACTGAATTGCACCATTCTGTATTTAGTATTCATGCTACCACATTTTTTAGCAATGAGGTCCTCCAAAGCAATATTTTCAATTCATATAAACTAAATGGGAATCTTTATCTGGGAAAAGAACATGGCAAATCATCATGAAGAAACCAGCATTGCTCTAGAGAGCCGTAATGTTGTAATACCCAGAACGTCTAAACTGTTATCCTCCATTAACACTCTGGTTCATGGTAAACAATAGACCATCTAGGTTGGACAGAGAAGTATAGACTATAGCAGTTTCAGTCCACCTGTTACATCATCGACCACTTCAACTGGTCCTGCACATGGATATCTGATTAAATCAAACAAGACTTCTAGCTGGTTAAAAAACGAAAAAAAAAAGAAAGGAATGCTAAATTGGCATGACAAAAAAAAAGGTATGTCAATTAGAGGAGAAAAATTACCAAGAATTGCCATCACTGTTCTGGAATCTAGAAGAAAAAATAAATAAATTAGTAAACTAAGATAAGCATTAAATATATACAAACATTTATATTATACAGATAATATGTAACAAATGCTAAAAGCATGATGAAGAAAAAGCCAGTTAGCTATTCATTCTAACTATCATTGAATAAAAGCCAGAGAACCTATACATCTTCACAAAACTGCAGATTCCCAATGGATAAGAAGCTCCAAGGAAAACAGATAATAATGATGCACAAAATGAATTAAACAAGGCCTGGAAACCAGTACATCAGTTTCCAAAACAACCATTATATTAGTATGGTCTACAGTACTTTCCTGTTTTGCCTCCATAAAATAATAGAAGTATCTATAGATTTCCAAAGAATCCAACGCCCTAAAATAATAAATAAATAAAAACATTCAGCCTTATCTTTAACACTTTTAAAAAGAGAACACATCATAGTGATTACTATTAAAAGTACAAAAAAAAACTTAAGGATTGATAAACTTCACAACAACGTTAATGTCAAAAGCTGAATTATATCTTCACGATAATGTATATAAAAGTGTTACCATGATGCAACAATGAAGTTGACATAATAAAATTGGAGAAATTAAATGGAAGTTTTTAATATTTACAAATGAAATGATAAAAATAAATTGATGTATAGACTAAAATTTGAGATCAATACTGTCATCTTAGTTGAAGGAACTCATGGTAGCAAGCTGAGAAATATTTTGAATGTTTGGACACTGACTACACATAGGGTGCTATAACTAAGAAGTCCATATATAGACAAGGCAAAATATGATATCTTGTCCAAACCCCACCCAAAAATGTTTAAAAAAAAGAAGAAAGACAAATAGAAACAAATGACAGGTAGCAGTTCCCCCAAAAAATAAAATTAGCATCAGCAGCATTTATCAATTTTGTAATTATATCTAACAACTGCTCCAATTTAGAGAGGTAGGAAAAGAATCAAAAATAATCTATAGTTGCACAACAACAATTAAGAAGCATAAAGAGAAGAATGCAAAAAGTGCTAAATAATCCCAGTTTCATTTAAAATTTCCTTCCGTATCAACTTTCCCTTCAATCCCACTTTCCAAAGCTAAGTTCTTAAAAAGATCGATAGACTCATCAGACATTAATAGGCACTAGATTCTAACACAAACATTACCATAAGTTAAGGCTCACCAAAAATTGCAGTACAAATTGAGAGCAGAAAAGGTATCACTTTCCCTGGTCATTATGATCGAAAGATTATGTACGCATCATCATCCAACTGTCAGGATTATCATATTATTGATTTTACTGTGACTATGCGAGTCCTATAAATATAATTCAGTGTATTACAATTTTCCTATCCAAGATGATTCCTTTATTCCAGCACGATTTCTGAACAGTTCTCCTAATTTGTTTTGTCCTGTTCTCTTGAAAGATTTCTCTCCTCTTTTTATTCATAAGCAACTCATACAAGCTAGCTGGTCTAGAATCCATGAACTCTGCTTATTCATCAATGAGGGAGGGTCTGCAGACCCAAAGTTCTTTGTCACATGCAGTTTTCATTCTTCTCTAAAACATCAGATCCCTCAATATTTCATAAATGCATTAGTTATTTCACAAAAAGCTTGTGATTTCAATGATAATTCTCATGAAAATAGATGAGATGATTTGGTGAGATCCAACGTAAATCCAACTATCTTTTCTCTCATGGGATACAGAGGGACCAACTGGGCACCTCTTTTCTTCATTGGCAGCAATTTCGAGCATGGATTCAGCTTCAATAGAAAAATGCAGAAAAATAAACTAATAACATATTAAACCAAGAAAGATGAGACGACCCTTTCATTTTCGGGTGATGGTGGAAAACTATCTCGAGTTTCAATTCTAGATGTACATGGCTTCCGCAGACACAATTTAAATAAAAGATCTAGACAAGTATATTTGACATCAAGTGAAAGATCATAAATTTTATTTATGCTACTAAGTGCGAGGCAGTAAAGTAACACAAACATTGGTAAAAACTTCCATCATGTGGCTGATACTAGAAATTAATCAGCTACAAATTAAGGGAAATGCTGCTAACTCACTTGGTGCAATCTGCGTTCTCCCTGCATCGATTGTGATATGGGTGGGTAACTTCAGAGATTTAGCCCTTTCCTGACACAATTAACAACAGTTTTGCTAAAACAAAACCAACTTCAGATAAAAGAACCGTGCATTAAAGAATTTAAGATAAGATGGAAGAAAAGAAAAATAATAATGGCATTTGAGGGCAAAGACAGTCTAATTTTGGAGGAATTGATGCAAATTATGGAGGAAGAGGACAAGGAAAACCAGACTTACTGATTTGTAGACAAAGCTAATACCAATCAATATATAAGTATAGTATATATAGAATAAAATAGACAAAACAAAATAGTCTAAACTAATTGAGATTCTGAGAAAAGGTTGGGTTGGTAACAAAATAAAGCATTTTATTCTATTCATTTTTGCTAAAATAGAAGAGCTCAAAATGTACATCCTCTCAAGATCATTACACTTTTTAACAAAGATTATCTACAAAAGTTGCCTTTTATGAATAATACATGACATGTTTAAGTTACAAATTTAAGAAAAGTAGATAGAATCCTATGCTTATTAGAATAAAGTTAAAACCATACAAAATCTTTATTTGCTTTGAGTTCAGATCTTTGTCGTGGACCGTTCAGCATTTTGGGCAATGAATTTTTTTGCTATCAAATCTTTACCAACCCCTCTTCCTGACCATTCATTGTTTATATCCCAAATTTCTACACTCCCTTTTCTGAAACACATTTCTATCAATTTCACAACCCCAAAGTCCAAACCACTTCCTTTGTCTTTTCCACACAAGTCTCTAAGCATAGTGTAAAGTATGCCCTTAAAATAAGCTTTTAAGCCGAATATGTTTACAGCAAAATTTTGAAAAATTCAGTGTTTTTTGGTGATCAGAATTTTCTGTTGTATGCATCTCCCCTACTTCCTCTTGCACATACATCATGAACAGCCAAAATTACATACACTGTACGTAAGAGATCTCTTGTTTTCACAATCCCAAACAGCATCCTTTTTCTTTTCCATATGATTCTCTAAAAATTAGCCAAAACATTTCTTTCAAAACAGCTTTAAAGCCTATTTTGCAGTTGCCAGCAGTAACAGAACTTGTCTCAATATTTTGGGGGGGAAAAGATGAAATCTGGATGGATAAGTAAATAAATAAAAAAATTACTGACAGTTAGAAGAGAAGGTAGGGTGAATTTAAGTCATTCAACAATGCTGACCTATAAAAGACATGAGAACATATCTTTTCACTTCTTATTTTAATAAGCCTTCAAAGTTTGGTATGCAACTAAGGGACAAACATTCAAAAAATGGAAAAACTTTTTTCATCTTTCGACAACAATAAATAAGGTGCCAAGAACTTGTTAATTTAGTGTTACCTATAACCACCATAAAAGAAACTATTAGTCTGAAAACAGGGGATCATTTCCTAAGGTTATGGCTTTGACCTTGTCTACAAGCTAGCTTGGGTTCAAGCCTATGAAATAAGCATAGGATTAGACAAAAGGCTATATTGTTCGGACAGCAGCTACCTTAAGGGTGTCCTCTATATATACATTTTTTAAAAAAGAAATTGGGGGTGCAGCTGCCCTCCTCTGCCCTAAAGAAGCTCTGCCACTGATTGCCAGTAAGTACAGAAACACAGCTTCTAAGTTTCAGGCTTTCAGCCAATATGTTCCCAGTCAAGCCCAAAGTTATCTTCCTTACAATGCTCTATGAACACCAACATTTTTTCTAATAGTCCTCAACCCTGTAACCTCAATTAGGACCCAGAATCCTCCAATTAGAAGCCAAATGCAAGTTTATTATCTGGTCTATTTATTTTGTGTCTCTGTTTTATCTTATGGTATATCCTACAAAGCATACTTATGTCCAGATCCTTCATGTGACATGAGAGTCACATCAGTGATATTGCATCACTGTTGCCTACTTTATGTACATTGACGATACGGGCATTAGCCAGTTCCTATCTGCAAAGTCATAGCTGACCCAATTCTTTTTCACTGCTGGTTGCATAAGAGTATCAAATTAAAAGTGTGAAACCATTGATCTGATATAAAAACCTAAACTTTCAACCACTTTTCACATGATTAAGTAGAAGAGAAGTAAACTTGTATCTCTTTTATTTAAATAAAGTATATTAGTTTCCAATAGACTTTAATTTTTTGGTCATAATTATAATAAATACCGGAATACAGTATAGAAGGTAAGTATCCAATATCCAGATCTTAAACAGATTAAACAATAACTTAGTTAATGTAGCACCAAATAGCCCTAAACATTACTCACTTGCAAAACCAGCATATCTTCTTCACTTTCAATTTTAACAACAACCTTAGGCTGGGCGCACATCTCCCACCTGCATATTGACAAACTTCAGAATGAAGATATACAAGTCATGATGACCTGCAAGTGCAACCAAGGTTGTGGCAGTACCTATTCAAAGCCTTTGGTGCTCGAGAAAGGAGCTTTTTATAAAGACCCAAAGTAGCATGACTACAAAAAGAAACAAAGAATTGAGTTTGAACCATGAATCAGTTAAGAAAAACTTCCACTGAAATGAATAAGAAAATAAACAAATAAAAAAAAATTGGATAAAAAAATATATATAGTAAATGAAAAACACAATAGAAGCAATCCATCAGTTCACAAGGACCTCTATGTTAGTGTGCTTTTAAAAAATACAGTAAAAGAAATATACCAAGACAAGTTGGATGTAGAAGTAATGTCTGTCCATGAATGAACCCTTTTCAAAGGGCTTAGTCACAAGTCACAACAAAGTAGCAGGGGCAAGAGACAGAGTACAAGAATGAATATTGAATGAGTATATATATACACACATTTTTGTATACACAACTTAACTTAAAAGAACTGAACAATAAATATATGGCCATTTGGAATAGCATCCCAAAAGTCTCATTACATTTGAAAACTTTCAAATCATTCGTTTTATTTTAATTTATTTCAAGGCTAATATACATAAAAGCATAGATCAATGCATACAAAGTAATGTAAAAAATAAAAAATAAAAAATACCTGCATTGAGCAGCAATCTTTCCTTTACCCATTTTAAGATCATTCCTAACAACCAATACCTGCAAATAAATAAATAAATAAATAAAAAGAAATTTTTGAAGCAACCCATTAATTAACATTGAGTTTGTGGGTATGTGAGAGAAAGAATGAATTTTTGATTTACTTTACCATTTTAAAATCATCAAGAGATTCAGCGAGGCGTTCAATCTGAAAGGGGTCTTTGGAATTAGACTTCGTAGTAATATTCCTTTTTGGATTAAGAAGTGAAGTATGTTTAGCTAAGCCAAGTGAGACGAGGAAAGGAGGTGGGGGGTATCGAGAAGCAATCAAGTAACCCAAAGCAAGACAACCAGCACCCACTACAATGGCACTCAACCAAGTCAATTCCATCTCAAACCCTTCCCTTCCCTTCCCTTGAGGTTCAGAATCAGAGAGCGGATGAAGAGATGAAACAAGAGTTCAAGGTGGTTACGGTTAGGGTTACGGTTAGGGTTTTGTGATGGACCGGTTCAACTTCGGGCTATGGCACCACTCGCTCGGCAACGCCCACCGGAACACTTCAATAACGCTCTCGGATCGGATCGAATCGAATCGAATCGAATCGGATCCTTTATTGCAATTTTAGAGTACCTATATATCCTCTTTGGATCAAGTTGAGTTTACAAACTAAACAAGTTGTTTTATATTTCATATTTATTACTATGAATTTAGGTGTTTTGATTTTTAAAAAGCTTATAATTAAAATAATTTAAAGAGAGCTTTTGATTGAAAATTTTTTGAAGTGCAAAATAAATTAACTCAAACATACTTCTTATAAAGCCCAATAGATTGACTTATGTATTTAATGATTATATGACACTATTTTTTTTAATTTATTTTGTTTGTGACAATATTTGTGTAGATTTAATTTTGATTTATATTCACAATTTAATACTTATATGTAAATAGTGTAAATAGAGTACACAAAATTAAGAAAAGTCATTTTAATTTATATTAACATGTTGTAAATTAATTTGGATGTTAGAGAGATTGTCTTTTTCTAATTTTACTATTCAATTCTTTAAATATTTGTTTTGTGCTTTGACAACATATATTCCCTAACATTTTTGTCTTTTTTTAATTTCATTATTTCATTCATTTTCTTTAAAAATTAACTCGTATTTAATTATATTATTGTATTTAATAATATTATTATTTACTTTTCAATATAATTTTACTTTTATATATATAGATAAATAGATAGATTTATTATTTTTTATTAAAAATAATATTTTTATGTATAATTATTATTTTGAAGATGTTGAATTTATGAAGTATTCTTTCAAGAAAAAATCTTTAAAAGGAAGGAAATGTTGTAAATGAATTTGTATGTTGGAGATGTTGCCTTTTTTTAATTTTATTATTTAATTCTTTAAATTTTAATTATATGTTTTGAGAATATTTATTCTCTAATATATGTTGGAGAAACTTTATTTTTTTAATTTTACTATTTAGTTCTTTAAATTTTAATTATATGTTTTGATAATATCTATTCTCTAATATTGTTGTCTTTTTTAATTTTATTATTTCTTGCCTTCTTTAATTTTATTGTTTCATTTTTTTCCTTTAAAAACTAACATGTGTCAAATGATATTATTGAATTTAATGATAGTATTAATTGTTTTTCAAGTTAATTTTACCTATATATATATATAAATTTTGCTCTGAATTGAGTTTGGAGTAGATTTATTTATGTTTAAAAAGATTTACGTGAAAAGTGATTTTAATAAAATAATATTGTTGAAAAATACTTTTAAATGTATAATTATTAATATATATATATATAGTTTCGTATTATTTATTCATATTATAATTTTTATTTATTATTACAAAAATTACTCCTAAAAATCCATCTTTGAAAAAAAGAGAGCATATGACGTCTACTTCCAAAAAGTCATCTTCCTCCTCTTCACTGTTGCACACAGGCATAATGGTTCATCATTTCTCATTATCTCTTTGTTAGTTAATGAAAGCAAAGAAAATGCTTTTCATATTAATATAATCATACTGTTTTAAAATTAAGTACTAAAATAAATTTTGTTTTTTTAAGTTGGGAAGTCCCAACCTATAAACTATCTTTGTAAGTTATTAATAATTAACCCTAAAGACTTAATATTTACTCTAAACCGAAAACTACTTAATAAAATCCCTAAACCACTTAAGTAAACCCCTAAAATCACTTAACCAAACACTTAAAACTAAAACCCTAAACTACTTAACTAAAATCATAAACTACTTAATAAAAATCATAAACTACTTAATCATAACCTTAAATCACCTTTCAAAAATCCTAAACAACCATTAAAAAAAATTAAAAGTTCAAAAATTGTTTTCATTAAAATCGACTTCTCAAAGTTAATTATATATTAAAAAAATACGTTGGAAAGTTACTTTTATTAAAATCGATTTCTCAAAATTAATTTTAAAAAAGAAATTACACACAGAGGTTGAGAAGGTCGTAAGGGTTGTCACGAACACTGCCTTTGGTGTACTTGAGAGCCTGGCGCTCCACGCAAATGCCTACGAGCAGAGGAGTAGTTCAGAGCTTGTTCTTGGTGACCTTGGCGATGTCATTGAGCCACTTGGAGAAGGTGTGTTTGAAGCTGGTAATGACGGATGCGGTAGTCATTAGCGTGAACGGTGTAGGCGTGGTAGCGGTAGTTGATGTCAAATGGTTTTTTGATGGATTGAATGGTAATGTCCAGCACATTTCTTCTTCAAAAAAGAAGAGTGATGACATGTACATTTCACATAGGATGCCAACTAAGTCGGGCAAATAATTTCGGGCAAATTTTCAGGCTTCATAGCATTTTTCTATTTACAATAATGACATATTTATGAGTTTTAATGGTTGTTATATTCAAACCTCAAGCCATTAAGAAAGTACAATTTCATGATCATGAGCCAAGAAATTTTAAGAAACACCTAGACTTGTAACATCATGAAAAAAAGGTTAGAAATGTGACAAAACCATAGCCATGCAATTAAGATTCTAGATCTAGTATAAGTTGGCTCTGTTATTACATGTAACTCCTTGTTTAATAGCTCACTAAATCTAGGGCACCTTAGGCATACATAAATTAATAAAGTTTGTGTAGATTTAATAATTCTAGTCGTCTTTTAAAACTATGGATGTTCATGGGTTGGGCTGACCCGGTCCAAGTTCAAAATTTTAATCAGGTCAATTATTGAATTTCAGACTCGACCTTAGACCTGAGCTAACCAATCATAGTTAGGCTAGGATCGGCCAAGTCAGCCCAAAGTTAGAAAAAGTCTAGATGGTAATATAAATATATGTATGGTATGTTATATTATACTCATATGTATTTGAAAGCTTACATTGTGTGTTAATAGTTTTATGACAATTAAGCTTTTAATAAATATTGATAATTAAATATATGCAAATAAAGTAATGTTTAATCTACAAGTCTTTAAGTTCTCCAAATCAATAGATATATGTATTTATATACTTTGAGTCAGGCTGGGTGGCTCAAAAGGTGACTCGATCAGACTCAAAATTTGCATCAAACCAAAATCATTTTGCTTGATCTTAACTTGATTTTTCTATTGAAACATATCACCCGATCTAAGTAACTGTGGCCGAATCAGGTCGTGTGCACCCCTATCAAGAATTTTTGAGTAACATGTAAGGATCAATCTTTTCCTCCATATCTCTACATTGTTTAATAAACTCTTAGGGATAAAGTTTTACAATATGTACGCGAACAGGAGAAGGACTCAACATTACATTATTAATTAATTACTTATTAACCTAATTCACCCATAACGAATTGGCTAATTAATATCACATTTTTACATGAGCTAATCTATGCCCATAATTGAACAAATGATTATTATCTCAAAATATGCATGGATAATTTAATTGAATGTTATGGAATTAAAAATTCTGCATTATGGTACTTTAGTGTTTTTTTTTTTTTGGTATATGGTACTTTAGTGTTTTTTCCCCAAGTACCCTAAGGATTTGTTGAATATTTATTGGTTTTCATTTCTCATAATAAATGTTTAAAGTTCATAAAGTATAACCAATAATTAATAAATATTTGACAACTAATCAAGCCACCAATATTTAAAAAAATATGTAGACAGAAGTAATTCCTTTAAGCAACACATCTAGCTCATTTTAACAAATCAAAATTTCAATTAGTGGCAACCCGATTGACAAAAGTGTAATAATTAGCACATCAGTAAACATTTGACTATATCTAAAGTGAACATTAATTTTAATCATCTAATCAAGCCACCAATATCTAAAAAAATATGTAGACAGAAGTAATCCCTTTAAGCAACACATCTAGCTCAATTTAACAAATCAAAATTTCAATTAGTGGCAACCCGATTGACAAAAGTGTAATAATTAGCATATCGGTACAAATTTGACTATATCTAAAGTGAACATTAATTTTAATCATCTAAAGATATAAATGTTAATAGTTTGATCATCTAATAATGAATACATCAAAATGATCATTTGATATCAATTTTTGACACCAAATTAGTCCTTTTAAAGGATAATTTGATGTTAAAAAATGACATTAAAAGACCAGCTTGATGTCAAAAATTGACATTAAATGATCATTTTGATATATTTATTATTGGAAGATTAAACTAATGACACTTGTATTTTTATATGACTAAAATAAATATTTACGCTTTTATTTAATTATATGATATCATGCTAATTTTTTTTTTAAAAATTAAAATGGAAAAATTAATTAATTGGAAAACTGAAATTGTAAAAAAAATAAAAAGAAATGTCTTAAAGTAAGAAATTGGTGTAAGCCGTGGATAGTTGTGGATAACTTGAAATAATAATTTTGTTTATTTTTAATTATAGTAAAAATGAAACATCAAATAATAAGAAAAATAAAAATTGAATTCTAAGTAAGAGAATCCTCCTCTCATAGATTATAGATTACAGTATAAGCATCTAGTATGATTCCCTTTCGATCTCTCGATTATAAATCCCTTTTAATCTTCTGTGGATGTGTGAAGTAGACAAGCAAAAATAACTAAGTCAAGAAAAAGAAGACCTAATTTGCAGATGGAGGAAGGATGGCAAAAGCATCTAATATAACAGCTTGTGGTTTACAACAAAACTACTAAGCTATTGACTTCCAAAAAATCATTATGCTTTTGATAAAAAAAAAAAATTCTTCATATTGTTTGCAATGAAGTTGATACCCATCTCAACTTTTCTGCCACATAAGCCATGGTGTACATTTGACTGCATGCCTCTTTGAGGACATGAAGGAAAATCAAAAGAAATATGCCTCCAAAAGCAGCAACTCTCATCATTACTCTTTCTGGTGGTGAGTTTGCTGTTAGATAAACACAATCCATAGTTATTGAGATCCAGCTCAACATTTCCATCAAGGATTTAATGGACAACAATTTCCCTGTATTTCCTCCAGAGATTTTACATATAATCCTCAAACACAGAACGCTCACAACAAAAAATGTGGTCATTGACCAACCCCTGTACCTCACTAGTTTCCCTCCCACAACCAAAGCTTCTTTCCGGCACACACAAGATGCACACTCACCTGAAAATGTTGAAGACATTAGTGCATCAAAACCAGTATAATAAGGCAACACAACAGAATCCAGATATAAGCTTGCATGTAAAATGCCAGACACGGTTGACGCTGCAAAAAAAGCGTACTTAATGTCCTTATCAGCTGCATTGTCAAAAGATAAGGCAGAAATGAGAACCATTTGAAGAATTGCAGGACCAGTGCACGAGAGTGGAAATATTGTGTTAATTTGAGGACCCTTTGCAAAGGCTAAGATTATAAGTGGGAGGGATATTGGACCAGAGGGCAACAGGTATCTTTTTGATTGACCCAGAAAGATTTTTCCTCTTCCTGAGCTCATATCCATTATCACAATGACAAGAGTCACCAGGTAAGAAGCTGTAGTGAAGAGAAGGACCAAGATATCAACAGCAGGTGGGTAATTTGCAGGATATGTGCTGTCACATACATAATGATAAGGGCAGTTGATTGCATCCAAGGTTTCTTCCACTTGCCAACTGATGCATTTGAAGAATGTGGCATGGATATCTTCTAGGTCCCATTCAGGTTGAAATGTTGGGTATTCTGGGAGCCAGAGCAGCCTATTCATTGTATGGTTTTGTGGGTAAATTGAATTTTTATCATATAAATAAGAACCTTATGGATATTGTTGTTGTTGTTGCTGGTTGGGATATTCAACTTGAAGTTGAACTGGATGAAGAAAGACCAACTAATCAATTTTATTTTGCACTTTAAGATAAAAATTTGGTGGCATTAAAACAACGTTGTGGCTTTATTTATTTACTTTCTGTTTGTAATTTCCTTAGCTAATTGCCTTTCAGAGAGGAACTCTGTTTCTATCTGAAGCATACTGAGTGGTTGAATGGAAGCAAATTTTCTAAAGGATTGTTGGTGGATTTTTAAGTGAAGAAATGGGTACTAAGATTAAGGCACCGTGACTCCAAAGCGATGCTGTTTGGTGAGTGATGGCCATTGATTGATTGTATGATGGGCTGCCAAACTGATAGTAGCTATGTACAGACAAAAATTGGTATACCAACAACGCCCCATATGGAGTTTATTTTAATGGATGTATATGATAATTGAGTTTTGTTATTTATTGATTAATGTATGAGACAATTTGGAGACCACTCAACTGCAGAAGTTATTGAAATTTTGTATTTTAACTTATCTTAGAAATGTATATTATTACACAATTGGTTCTCGAGATCTAGAAGACTATTTGGAGACGAATCCCATATCAACTAGTATGTCAATTACTGGATTCATCTTCTTCATCAAGACATGCTCAAGTTAGATTTTCATTGCAAAAAGTTAAATTAAAAACTCTCTACCAAAAACCAAAAAAAAGGAGAAATTCTCTGCCAAAAAAATTTATAAACAAGAGATTTAATCTAAATCCCTATTATTTTATGAGTAATTCTTTTTACACTATTTTTTTTCTTCTTAAAATATACATAAACTAGCTAGTAAAGTAACTGCATTTGAGTTCAAGTCCCCTAACAAAAACTTTTCTCAAACTCTGGTACAATCATAACAACAGTTTGTAAATATTTTTTAAAAATTATGTGCCTAATTCTAATTTTATTTTAATTTATTATGGTATCAGTTTTCTTTTATGTAAAAGTGATTGAACCTAAAATCTTTATATAAATCATACTCCACCTTGCAAGCCAATATAACAAAATGTGTTTTTATTTGAATTGTTTAGATGGGCATGCATGTATAGTTCAATTAATCAATAGAAAAAAATTTGAAAAATAAAATAAAATAAAAATTTGTATTATTCAGGTAAATAATAAAATTCCATCAAAATTGATAGAATTTGAGATTTACGAAATTAGTTAAATTCAAAAGAAGAAACTAACCTGAACATTTATATTTTTCGAATGTGTTTTCACTCTCAAGTCACTAGGTATAAAAGATAACTTGCTAACTTGCAGTTAAATTGCATTATATCCATTTACAACATTTTTTTTACTGAAAAAATATTTTAAATTGATAGAATTCAATTTATAACATGTTTATAAATATTTAATCACAAATACAGCCCATTTTAGTAGGCCCACTTTTACAATGGCCAACCCATTTTCTAGATAACATCATAACTTTCGTCCTTGGTTGAACCTGAGCCTTGATGAACTTCTGCAAGACTCGGCAATATAGGTCCACTTGATAAATCAGCAGCCCAGTAGACCCAAGATTTATTAAAAGCCTACATCAAATAACGTGCATGACCAAAAACACAAACATCTTAAGACAGATAAAAGAAAAAGGTTAAAACGGTTGACAAAAGGAATGGAGTTCACAACGTTGAAACTTCAAAGGCCTATTGTATATAAATAGGGATCACAACTTAGCAAGCTTCAAACAAATAGAATAAATTGTATGTCGAAAATAATTTGAACTTTCTTATTCATAATAGATTTTTTTTTAGATTTTTTACATTGAGTTTTAATTAATAAATTCAGTAAAAATATATTAATTAAACTAGTGAGAGTTTACCCTATTGAAAATTGTTGCCTATTATTATAGGTGTCAACACGGTATTTTTCCCGTGATTAAAATTTCTTTTAGATAAATTTAAAAATTAATGGCATTAGAATTGTGAATTTTTTAACAACAAAAATAAAAAAAAATAAATTCTTTGGCCCAAATCCTTAATCCACATCCTAATCCTCACCCATTAGTCTAATTATAAAATAATAAAGGGCTCGTGTTATAAAATGGCTCATAGTCTCACTCAAAAAATTGTAGTTCACTCTTATAAATCAAAAAGAGGGGCAGAACAAAAAAAAAAGAAAAAGAAAAACAAGAAGAGAAGGAGGTAACAAGAAAGGATGAGGCGGCATCCAAAATAGGCTAGACAAAGTGCAAAAGGGGAAGGCACTTGGGTGTCTTGTATTCACAGAGTAAAGCTCACCCGCTTTATCATTTTTAAGATTTTGATGTCACATTTTCAGTACCTCTAGAGCTTGCTGACTTGAAGACGTAAGTATACAGTATCGCAGTCATAGGGTTAGATGCATTACATGATGCATTGTCGTCAATATTTAATACATCTATTGCTAAAATATGTTGTTGGAGACCGAGTTCCTTCTGGGATATATGTTATTTTGATAAATGCCTTCGTGCCATGTTAAATAGTGGGAATTCTAATCTTGGGGAAGGTTTTGCCCAATTTTATGGAAATATGATTATGAAAGTGATAATGAGCATTTTGATATATGCATTGAGTTTTGTTTGTTGAGACTGCCTAAACCCTGGGCGGTCACATGCCCTAGAATTGGGATGTGACAGTAGAGTCTGAGCAAATATTTATATGCACTCATTCAAGTAGAGTTCATAGTGTGTGGATTACTAGTATACATAGGACCGGTGTAACCAAATCTTCCATTTTTTTCTAGGTTGAGACTTATTGCTAGCAAATTGTGCTATGTTGTGTAAAATTTCCTAGCTGAGGTTGGGTGAAAACTAGGATACTAGAGGTTAGGTATGTGAAAAATATTCAGTGTATGTTTGGATGGAAGAGTTTGGAGGAAAAATGAGAGGAGAAATAATTTTTCATTTCTAAATTGAGAGAATTATAAAATATTTATAAAAATAAATAAAAAATAATTAGAAGGTTATATGATAATCTTTCATTTTATTTCTCTCATTTTAAAAAATTCTCAAAGAAGAGGAATGTTTACTCAAAATGAAAATTTTCTCCTCCCCTCAAAACTTGTCTATCCAAACATATCATCGGTTCTATGCCTTAGAGAGGTTGGTCACATAGAATACTAGGTTGTAATTCAACTTGAAGAGGCTGGTTTTGTAAATAACACTCGACTTTAGTTATAAAAAATAATCCCTTATGTACGTTACCAGGGGGACTGGACGTGGCTCGAGCCTAGCTTTATAGGCTTGAAATGAACCAGAATAAATACTGCATTTGTTTCAACTCTTCTTACCTTACTCTATCTAATTTAAATGATTGTTTTATTTATTAGCTTATTTACTTTCTGCTCTTAGTTAATTACTGTTTGTTTTAGCCAACTCTCTCTGTGGTTTGTCCTAGTTTGTTATATTTGAGTGCTATATTTTACATTTTTGGCTAAGGCTTGAGACTCCTATTAAGATTTAGGTAAAGAATTAGGAAAATAATTAAGGTCCGGATGAATCGAACCTCCAACCTTAAATACCAGAGTCCCTTCATGATTAGGGAAGGTGCCACTAAGTAATAAGGCCTTTGGCTATATTTCACTTCTTTAACAATACTTACCATTGAAACTTGGAGGGATTACCTTCTCATCTTCTTTGCCATGTCATCGCCTTTAGTCGTGGCTACTAGAAGACAGTTTTTGGCTCTGCTCGTGCAGGTGAGTTTTTGAGTGGTGAACGAAAATCTAGCATTTTAGTTCACTTCGGGTGGTTGGCTGTAATTTATCCTAACTTAATTTTTTATTTTTCCTATTATTAGATACCAAATTATTTGGAATAGGTTCAAGTGAATTATTACGAATAGAATCATGTGTTTTACATGGTTTAAGTCTCATCATTCATCTTCTTTTATATTTTTATTAAATCTTTCACCTTGTTTTAAAATGATAGTAATCGAGTTTTTTCTATTCAAAACTGGAATAGCCATTTAGTGTTCCATCACCCCAAATTTCCAAAATAATACTAATAATAAACAAGATATTAAGTTTGTCTTTTTACTTCATACCTTATTGTGGAATGACCTGTGTAGCATATCCTGTGTTATATTATCCACCCTTTATATGTTCTTTTTTTTCAGCCAAAGCAACATGACAACACCTAACGGGTGGTAGCAAATGTTCTGATAAAAGAATATATTTATCTACTATACTTGCTCATGTCTCATGTTGATTCAGACTACTGATGTCAATGAAAGTGAAACGCCAAAGATAGAAAAATACCGCAGTGGGGACGCCAAGCACTCATAGGTAAGAAGATATCTTACGATCCAAAAAGAAAAGAATAGTGCTTCAAAAGGAATGCATGTATGCACTTTCATTAGATTCAAAAGGACAGAATTTATCTATTACCCAAAAAAAGAGGATAGAATCTATCTTCAAAAGCTACAGTAATGCTTCAAACAAACAAATTTGGTTTAATCAAATCCACAGCCGAGGGGACTGCAGCAGCACAAAGCACTCGTACAAAAGAAGCTATATAACGATCAAAAAAGAAAAGAATCTGGCTTCAAAAAAGAAAATAATCTGGCTTCAAAATGAAAGAATGTATGCATGATATATATATTCACGTTTCAAAAGGAAGGAATCTGGTTTCAAAATTAAATAGCTATAAATAATGAAAACTGTCCAAGGCATCACGCAAGCAATGCTCATTGCTAGTGATTTGTGCAGAATCATGTTCTTTAATATGAGTCAAATGGGGAGAGAGACATGCGACGCTCATTGCTAGCTAGTTGATTTGTGCAGGGTCACGATGTCCATTTTTCTATCTCGTTTATGCCTTCAAGATGCTGATAAAGACCTCTCAATGTCGGTAGACAGCTCGTACGTCTAGGTGGACAACGTTTTCAAAATATTACATAGTAAAAGTTATCCGAGTATCAAACGCGTGTCTGTATCCTATTGGTGGCTAAACACCACGTGTCACGCAGACATTAGAAGTTCTCATTCATTTGATATTCTGCTCTTATTTATCTCACATTAATGAGAGCCTTATTTAAGTCCTTTGGTACCTAGAATTTTGTATTTAAATAATTTGTTCGTGTTCTGAAATAAGTAACAAACAAACATGAAACCAGCGGAAAACTTTACTAGTGTCATAGAAGGCAAACAACATATACTATTAAGTATTAACACGAAATTTTTGTTATAATTGCAATATGTGTTTCTTATGGTTTTTGGAATAATCGTCTTATATATGGTTATTTTCCTCTCTATTGTTATGCTTAGTCAAATTGAGGGGACTGTACTTTTTTTCTCTTCTTTCTTTCTTTCTTTCTTTTTTCTGAACATTTGGGATCAAACTAAGAAAATTTGCAACAGACAGTGTGCTATTGTGATAGTTACCACAAAGCTAGTAAAATATAGTGAAGGGAAAAAGATACTGAAATTAACAATGTAAGCGGGGCAAATATTTGTGAACTTAGTCACTTATTTATTTAAGTGACTAAGTTCACATATTTTTTGTGTATCATCTGTACAAATTTAATGTAAGGGTATGTGTTTTATATTTGACAGTTCATATATATGCAGAATTTATCATGATTTATTTAAATAATATTAATATTAATTGAGGTCGTGTCGTTGGTTATTAAGAAGTCACTTATTATACTTATAGATATGCCTTTGTACTTAAGATTTTGAAATCAAGTGAGTAAAATTAAGAAATCTCTTCCTAAAATATTTCTTTTCCTCTTACCTAATGCAATTAGAGCTACGGAATTGGCCTCCAGAGACTGAAACTAATTAAGAGAGTTTATTCATTTCAATTTTCACATCTAACAAAGTTGAATAAACTATGCTATAGAAAAAATATATGCTATATTCATTTTTTTTATGTGTATCCCACATTCTTAATTAATCTTTCTTTCATCATTGTTAATAATTTTTACGAAATTGATTGTACGTGTCTTGTACTATGTTCAATTCCATTCTAAATAGATTTAGCTAGGCTAGTGATATTCCAATGGCTGACAAAGTTGATTTTATGAGCCTTCTGCCATGTTCATCTCCGTGTGAGCAAATAGGGGTTCGTTCTCCTTGTGCCACAATCCCGTTCAAAATGTATTTTGGCTAATACTTCCAATTAATGGTCCTTCAGCAATGGCCGACAGGGTTAAGTCTTTATGCCTTGTGCCATGTTTGACTCCGTGTAAGTTGATAGGGGTTGATTTTATGCACGGCATGTTCAATCCTGTTTTTGCATCATTAATTTAATCTTCCTTTTAATAAATTTCTACTCTTATTAGAATTTCAAAATAAATAGTTTACATCCGATAGTTATAACTAAAATCAACCAACAACCAATTATTTTTTGAATGAACTATTGGGACTTTGATTTCTCGCTTTAGGAATAAACATAGGCACTTCAAGCAAGCTTAAAATCTCTAAGTATTTGTAGTCTTTTAGCACATTTCTCTACTTTTTTAACTTCTTTAAGTCACTTTAATTTACGGGATAAATTAAATATTATCAAAGTTATTAATAATTTGTAATATTATCTTAATGTAATCATCTTATGATGAATGTATTAATGAATGTATTAAAAGTGTAGTGAAATTAAAATTTCATCATTCTTTGTGCATAAATATATTTTCAAACTTGATCTTATTTCAATACAATTTTATTTTCTTTTGCTTTAGAAAATTTTTTGCCAATCATTTACATTGCTAAATAAAAATTATTAGCGACTATTTTCTTTCAATTTTCACTTCATTTCGTTTGGTTGCCTTCCGAGAACCCATGAGTTCAACTAAGATCGAGTGAGCTACTATGGTAAGCTTCTAAAGCCCAAGATGACTATCATGAAGTGTCAAAAATCAACAATCCTTAAGTGAAGGTTCAAGATTGATTTTAGGGTAAAATACACATTATCTCATTGTAGTATAGGTCTTTTTTTAACTTACTCCCTTAAATCATATTTTTTTCACTAAACTCACCTATAATATGATTCACGTTGAAAACGTGATTTTAGGAGTTAAATCAAATAAAAGTTAAAGTCTGTTTAAAGGTAATTATTTAAAAACTCTGTTTATTATTGAAAAACAAGGGGTTTTAATGGTCAAGTTGCAACGTTGAGTGAGTAAGTAAGTAAATATGTTAAGACTATTAATAGTAATTGAATTGAAATTGCTTAAAAATATATACCAACTTTTGAAATGTGTAAATTAATATTTGATGCTTAGAAGTTTTATGAATAATTGTGGTGTATCGATATAGACAGAGAAAAGCAAAAAATAAACAATGTGATATGGGAGATAGATGTACTTAAGTATGGCCCCAAAAGTGATGCATTTTTCTGTGCGGTGGTAGTAGGTAACAGTAAGTAAAACACATTATTTGGATGCATTGAATATGTGGCAATGTTAGCTAGATATTTGTCACTATATCATGTGAAGCGGAAATTTCTTTCAATTGAGTTTTTTTTTTATATATATTATCTTAATGATCAAATTTGAGACAAAATGTTTAAGGTAACCGAACTCCTTCCACTCAAACCAACGCAAGTTAGAAGCTATATTACCTAGAAATTTATCTATATACATTGTTTCATAATACCAGAAATCCCTTTTTTATTTTTTCTTTTCGATTTAATTAATTGAATAGGTAGGGGTACTAGCTAAAATAGATGAACCCTCCAATCCCATATGTAGATGTAGTTTTATATATATATATATATATATATATATATATATATATATATATAGAAAATGACATTTTAGTGTGATTTTAGAAGAAAATATTTTATTTTATTTTATAAATTAAATTAATTAAATATTAAAATAAAAATAAATTATTAATTAACTATATATAAATTATTAATTAAATTAAATTAATATTTAATTAACTTAATTTACAAATCAAAATAAAATAGTTTTCTTTTAAATCACATTAAAACTTTCTTCTTTCTTCTTAATTTTTTGGTTTACACTGGTGGTCAGATTGATCAACTAGTCCAGGTCTCACAACTTTATGACTATCCAATCAATCATAAATAGAATAGAATGCATGAAACCAAAAAAATAATAATATAATGCATGAAATGAAGTGTAACATATATATTTTTTTAAATGGTTTTGAAAAATAATTGTTTGTTACCAGATGTTGCGCCATATGTTTAAAATTTTGTTGTGAAAAATAGTTATTCTACTAATATTTTTTCCATCCAAATTTTGTCACAAAATATCTATACTTTATAATTAATTATTTTTTTATAAATACTATCGCGATCGGAAAAATAGCGGAGGGGAAATGATGAGAGAAAAATAATTTAAAAACAAATGAAGTCGCCATCAATTGTTTATTGGATAAGAAAAATGACTAGCAAAACTCTTAAAAAATGAATTTAAAGTAAAAACACAAAAAAGTGGTATGCGAAAACCAGGTAAGGTTTGAGAGTCGATTATGCACAGGGAATAGCAGAAACTTTATCCTACTGTACCCCTGATACATCTGTTCTAAGATGGTTACTTTAAGCTAATTGTGCAAACTTTATAACCTAAGTGATATCTATTTTATCCATTTTAACAAGTAGAGAAAATTAAACAAGTGTGGACAATTATTCACAACTTCAAAAGAAACTAAATTACAAAAATCAAAAGTTTGGCTTGACTTGCGCTCTTATGTATCCTCTAGTACAATGAAGAATTCAAAACCACGTAATTCTTTTTAGAAAATGACTATGAGTTGATTGATTTTAATTAAAGAAAGAATTAATCGATTAAAAGAAAGTGAATTAATTTGATTGAAAGAGAAATGATTTGATTAAAAAAATATTTTATTAGCGCATCCTTAACATGATGGAATGCATACTAGACTCATTGGTTCACCTCAAGAAAAATGTCTAGTGGATATTTGACCCCTAAAGATAACTAAAGTGATTTGTGACATTGGACCACATTATTTTGAATAGCTTTTATTAGCGTGACCTAAATAGAATAAAAGGTGGTACTAAGTTTACTCATCCACCTCAAAGAGATTGTCTAGTGGGTACTTGACCCCTAAAAACAACTAAACACAAACGTTACAGCCTCAAATCATTTAACCCTTATAACTCAATATTTACAACATAAAGTGAAGCAATTATTTCATGGGTATTTATTGAAACTAAAATTAAACAGTTTTGATACAATAATAAGAACAAAATAGCACAAAAGGGAGAGACTGATTGGTTGGTCGAAAATCTGAGCAGCCTAGGGAGGATCCGACCAGTCTATTGATTATAAAACTAGAAACACAAACTGATCGGTCAGATGGCCGACAGGAACCGAGGAAAGGAGGTACCCGGTCAGATACTAAATACATGAGACAACAAAAAGGCTTGGTTGATCACAAGAGATCATGAAGGTGGTGATCGGTCAGAACTGATCGGTTTAATAGTAAGGTGGTGAGTGGTAATGTATCTCAATCAGTTGTATGATCAGAAGAATAGGTTTTTGGGATGACCTGATCGGTATGTCCGATTGGATAGTGGCGGGAACGGATTGTGGTCTAATCGGACATGAACCGATCGGTTTAGCTGGTGATGACGGAAAAGATGGTGATCGGACAGAACCAATCGGTTCAGTTGGTGAGGATGAAAAATGTGGTGATCAGACAGATCAGATCGGTGATGGGTAAGCTCATTCAATTGTTTTGATGAGGAAATTGTTAAGGCCATCAGCTCGGTCGATTTAGGGAGGTGAACGATTAAGGAGATGTGGATTGGTCAAATGTGAGATCGACTCAGTTGGTTTGGGGTTCATGGGAAAATGATTTGATCAGTTAAAGGGTAAGGTCTGCTCGATTGCTCAGGGGGAAGTGATCTATTAAGGAGATGTTGATTGGGTTAAAAGTGGGCTCGACTCAAAAATGTGATTTGATGGATTATAGGCTAAAGTAGGTCAAGTCGGTTTGGTCAAGAGTTCTGAGATGTTATTGTGTAAAGGCGAGGGGTCAGATCGATAAGAACCAATTGGCCAAGGGTAACAGTGGTTGAAAGTGAGTGCTCAGATTGGAGGTGATCCGCCGAGGGAGTTAATGATCGGTCGAAAACAATCTTGAAAAGGGTGGTCGGTAGGAAATTGTCTAGGAAGTGGACGATCAGTCGGAAAATGTCTGGAGAATGAGTAGTTGTTCGAAAAAACTGGTCGGTAAAGTGGTGGTCGGTCGGACACGGGCGCAAGCCTTGTTTTCTGGTTTTTGACAAATTTTGGATATGGTTTGATGGATATTGGGGTGGGTATTGGTGTTGTGTTTAGAGGTAAAGTATGAGATTTTTATGGGGGCTTCAATTGTTAATGGGTACCATTGGATGATATTTTAAAAGAAGCATGAAGATGCTCTATTTTTGGTCTGGTGGTGGCTGTTTTGTTGGATGGTGATTGAGGCTTGTGTTGGTTTAAGGATTTGCAAGCTTAGGTATAGATGTAGGTGATCTCGGTTGAAGATGGGAGAAAAAATGAGAGATAAAAACAAGAAGAGCTCACCCAAAACTAAACAAAATAAAAAAAAATATAGCCAACATTACAAACGAATCACATGCAATAACAATGTTTGATGGCATGAATCAGTGAATATGAAAGACAAAAGATATAGGGAACTAGAGAGTCTACCTCTTGGAGCAAAAATGGAAATGGCACCTCCTCTTCTTGAGACTTTTTTTTTTCTTCTTTTTCTCGGTCTTTTCCTTTCCTCCTCTTCCTCAAAAGTGTTTGTTCCCTATTTTATCTCATTGTCTCCCTTTTATCCCCCTGTATTGGTCATCAATTAGAAAAATGAGCGGTTGGGGTTTTCAGACAAACAATCCTCCGCTTCTGAAAATTTCCTTCTTTGCCACTGCATCTGTCCAACTCCCAACTGCCACCGTCGGTCTTCCCCAAAATAGGGAGAAATTCAAATGTTCACAGGCTTGGGAGAAATGGATCAGATGATTTGAAACTAGGCCGAGACCCAAATAGGTTATGAGTGGATGATTGAGCCACTCTTTTTATTTTTTTTATTTTTTTCTTATTCTAAAATAAAAGACATTTTTGTTTTTTTTTAATTTTATGCAATTAACAAATTAATTTTTTTTATTTATAGCTCAGACAAAATTGGGTACTAACAATTATTATATCATTATATGGAGTAGTATGTTGAGTGATTTAAAAACAAATAAAATACACATCAAACTAAAATACGGCAAGTGATATGTGCGTACAAATAAATAATTTTATATTATTTTTGTTAGAATATCTCAGAATATCTTCAGGGTATTTTAGTATATCTTTAGAATATCTTAGCATATCTTTATAAGATCTTTATAATATATTGTGAAATCAATTAGTCATCTAATTGAGGGAGCAATCTTAGGAGTTATTTCCTAATTTCATTATGTTTCCTGATTTGTTTCCTTTTTTAATTAGGGTTAGGAGTCTTATTATATTAGTGAGCTTAGGCTTGTAATAGTAATACTACACTAGTACTTGACCTAATTATTAGTATAAATAAAGGTTTGTGCTTTGTATTTTAACAACACATCAAATCAATCCAATCTCATATTATTCATTAGTATTTCTTCTCTCTTTTACTTATTCCCTACCTAAAACCATACAATTTTAACATGGTATCAGAGCCTATTGAGATCCGTTGGGCCACCCGCAGATGTCCAGTCCTGCAAATTTCACGCTCCAGATATCTGGTCCTGGGCCTGAGGAGAGTATGTTGAGAGTTCCACATTGAATAGTGATATGACCTGACTAGTGTTTATAAGTGGGGAGCAACCCTCACTCCATGAGCTAGCTTTTGAGGTTGAGTTAGGCCCAAACCTAAATTCTAAAATTTTTTTTTTCTATCAAATGTTTAATTCTTCTTTCTTCATGTATCTTGCTTTATGTGCTTAATACATCATGAGTTTTCAAATCTCGGGCACATTCATTAGAAAAATTTCTTTTATCCCCCCTGGATAAATTCTTATAGCCATAAAGTTAGCTTAGTTGTCTGTTCATTGGCAAGTGTGAGATAAATTAATCATTAGTTATTCTTCTCTCTTTTACTTATTCCCTACCTAAAATCATACAATTTCAACAGTTTTAAAGTTTAAAATTACACGAAACTACTTCCAAAGTGTATAGGTTTTCATACTTGGACAATACTATATATGAATATTTTTTAATTAATAAAACAATTTAAAATGGTTAGTTTTACATAAAAATAAAACTCCATTATAATTAATATTTATCAAGCTAAGGAATACTTCTACAATCATTTATTTGATACTTTTAAATTTTGGATTAAATAATATATTAATAATGTAAAGCTGCACCAACAAACTTGTACTTAAATTGACACTTGTACATAAACTTTTTAAGAGTTAAGTGGGATATTGATGTTAGAAGTATCCTCTGTGAGACCACATTTCCTCCTCTCTTACCCAAATGTTTACACTAGTAATTACAAAAGTGTATTACCTACCTTGATTGCTTAAGTTTTAATCGCAAGACAATACCTACATCTCAACGATACTCTTATCATATAATGAAAAAACATTATTAATACATATTTTCCTGTTGAATTTTAAGATGTACATTTTTAAAAATGAAATATGTTGATAGAGAATTTATGATATCTACTAAACAAGTTACAAATTTTATTTTTTTATAATTTTTATTAATAGCTTTTATATGAAAAATGTGTAACTTTAACATTTTTAATAAAAAACATAAACTTAAATTTTTTATTTGTAGAACCTTTATTTACTTAAAAGTAACAATCAAAATTATTTAATTTTAAAACTTTATGTCAAAATATTAATAAAATATTTTTTTAAAATATTGTAAAATATAATTTATACTCTTTTTGTACAAAAATGTATATAGAAGAAAAAACAGCATTTTATTTTATTTTTCAAATTCTATATGCCTTTTGTTTTTAGATAAATATGTTTTTTCTTATGAATTTACTATAATTTTATATTTCAAAGTTTACATGCATGCTTTTTGGGACAAAATTTACATATATTTCTTTAATTTAAGAAGAGAAAGAGAAAACTCAGATCTCCATGAATTTTCATAATAGATCTAATATGAAGAAATTGTTTATGTATTTATATTATTGTTAGCTAATTTGGCAATTATACCAAATCGTGCAAGTAATAAAGTGTGAGTGAGTTATCATTCCCAACAAGGACTAAGTACAATTATCAACAAATACAATCTAATCACTATTCAAGGATAGAAATTTGGAAGGATTGGATCTCAAACACTAGAACTAAATTGAAATTGAACCAAAACAAATGAAACACATACTTTTTGTAGTTTCATCAAATACTTAGCAAGCAACAATTGAAAATTACTCAAAATTGGTAAGGTGCAGAGGTTAGATTTACTAAACTTCACTCAAATATGCATTGACATGATATTTAACATAGTTCCAAATTTCAGTTATGACAATCAATCCGCTAAATCACTCAAATCCTAATTCCTTAAGTGAAAAGAATTTAAATTTCCTAATAAATCTCTAATCCCTTAGGTGAATTAATTAGCGAATTTGCATTAAGAACAAGGATCACAAGACTACTATCCAATCAAGACCTATTCCTAGATTCAAGATTTAATAGGTGATTGACTTCAGGTCTAGAGTTAATAGCACTTTTCCAACTGTCTACTAACTCAAGAATCAAATTATGGATGACCAAACCATAAAAGACATTAAGAAAAGAAGTCAATCACTCATAAAGAAATAGGAACTATATTAAGAAGCATCAAATCAATTACATGAGAGTTCAGATGTAGCTAGAAGAGTGTAGAGTCATTGGTTCTTCAAGACTTGTTCCCAAAGACTTGAATTTCCACTTGTCCAAGATAAGTCTGTTAGATGATTTCTCCGATCTATATCATCAACTTCGAGAGGGAATCTCTATTTATAGCCAAAAATTTCAATTTCCAGCACTCAACGTGGATATATAGCGCACTCAGCGTGGATATATAGCGCTGAGTGCTGGAAAGTCAGAACAACACGACTCCCAGTGCTCAGCTTGGCGTTCTAGCGCTGAGCACTGGCTTTCCAGAAGCATTTGGCACTTTGAGCGCTCAGCTTAGATTACTTGAGCTAGGCGTTGGAAAGTCAGAAGTGAAATTGGTTTTAGGCACTGAGTGTGTAATATTTGCGCTGAGCGCTGAAGGTTTTCTTGTAAAATTTTCATTTGAAGTATTTAGTTACAACACAGGGACCTAACTTTTAATTAACAGGATAATGCATCAATCAAAGCAAAAGTCCTTTAATTCCAAACAATTATTTGCAAATTTTGACTAGAAATTAGCTCTATAAATCTACATGTGCTGTAGATTTATCAATTATGATTGATTTAGAAAATTTGAAATCATAGAACTTTTAGTCAATATCATTTGGGAGACGTATTCCCTTGTGTAGAAAGATTACGAACAACATTCTTAATTTAAAGAATGGTTTGATTCTCTATAATCTACGGTCACTGGTCAATTACTCTTTGTTTATGGTCGGTCTATTATGTTTTTGGAACTATCGCATGTATTTTTTAAAAATAATTGATTCTCAGAATCATTTTTTTGTAAATCTTTAAAGAAAAAAATTTATAGAAATTTTAAAGAATCATTTTGGTCACTGGTCAATTACTTAATTTAAAGAATCATTATAGAAATTGATTCTTAATTTAAAGAATGGTTTGATTCGCTATAATCTACGGTCACTGGTCAATTACTCTCTGTTTATGGTCGGTCTATCATGTTTTTGGAACTATCGCATGTATTTTTTAAAAAATAATTGATTCTCAGAATCATTTTTTGTAAATCTTTAAAGAAAAAAATTTATAGAAATTTTAAAGAATCATTTTGGAATTATCGAACTGGTCAATTTTAAGAATGATGAAATAAAGTGAAAAAAAAAAAACAATTAGAAAGCACTGTACGTATAGTTATCCAGGAGAGCGAGAGAGAGAGAGAGATGGTTTGTGATTTTGCTAATGGTGGGATTTCCTCGTTTGTCGCATATAATACAGGAACTCGGTATTTGGCTAAAGCTGATAAGTTGTTGGTATTATTTTGCAGCTTTAATAAAATATAAAATACAAGATGCAGGTTGTAAAATTGATATAGACATAATTCACTCATAATTTTGTTTTTGAATAAGATTTTGCCTTATGGGCACAAGCCACCTTTTACTACGAGAAATTCTTAGTTATTTTGAAAGTAACTTTCAGTAAATTTTTAATTGTTAGGTTTAATTCAAAATTTATTTTATAATATTTTAAATTTAATCTAATGATATGTATGGTCATACAATAAGATAATGTTGTACTCTCTACACAATAGCATTTATGCATAATATAAAAAATAAAAAAATGACATGATCAGAAAAAATTTCACAGAATAGGAATTTGAATAATTTGACATTATTATTTATTATTAAAAAAATGAGTAGTCTTACGATTTTAAATCTAAAATTATAACTAAATTTTATTAAACTTTTTCAAACAGTGTATCATTATTTTAAACATTGGATGATTCTTGATGCTTTAATGTTGAGAATTATTTTAGTATTTATATTTTTTTTAATGCTTAAAGTGATTGGACTCCTTTCACTTAAATCAATGCAAACTGGTATTCAAACTAAACTTATAATTTGTTAAATTTAACAATGACCCTTTTGATGCTTTAACGTCAAGGCTTTGGAAATTCCAATACCAAATAAGAACAGTAAGCCAAAGTCCAAGAATATCGCCCGCAATCTTCTATATGCCAATTGTTTGCACCAAAATTGGCTTTAGAAATTTAAACTGAACTTTAATTTGTTAAAGTTAACAATGACCCTTTCTTTAACGTCAAGGCTTCGGAAATTCCAATACCAAATAAGAACAATAAGCCAAAGTCGAAGAATATCGCCCGCAATCTTCTATATGCCAATTGTTTGCACCAAAATTTTTCAGAATAATGTTTCTTTGAGTGTGTCGTGCTCATTGATAGTAATTTGTGAAGAATCATGCTCTCCCTTCAATCTCGAATGACGACCTCTCTCTGACAATGTAGGTAGATCTGCTGGAACACGTAGACGGATGATTAAGGATCATATTGGTAGCCAAACACCAGCTGTCGCGTTGCACATGTATTAATTTGAAAAAAAATGTAAGTACTCTCAAAGCAATATACTTTAATGTTACATGTTAATTATGTTTTACTTAGTTTATTTAATGTATTATTTCTTAGAACACAAAGAAACTTTTTTCTTTTAAAGAATACATTACATTTTTTCATTAATTATTTGGAATTCTATTTCTTCTTTATCTCTCACTTTATCGAGCACAAACTTATCAAAAACCTATGATCCCCTTCAATGATAAATAAAAAGGGTCTAACCATTGGCATGGTGAATTAGTTTGACAATGATTTAGAGGGAGATTTTCTTTCAGGGTTAGCAAGGAATTATACTTGTGAGTTTGACACCACATTTTAATTAAAATGTAATGATACTTGTACAAATTTACACTTATACACTTATCACATATTGACTATTGTAACTGTTTTTTTTAATGATTCAAATTATAGGCTTTTTTACCATGTTGGGGTACATAGGTATCCTATTTTCCATCATGGTATAAGTTTAGCAAATATTCCCAAAGAGGTGTATTTTGAACAGGGATTTAGAGGCAAAAACATCGACTTAGATGAAGTTGTATTCAACATCAACGACTTCTGTGTTTTCGGAACAAAGTCGTATGCAAAGTTTAGGTTTTTTTTTTGTCATTTTTTTAATGGAAGTCGTAGGTACCAACTACGACTTCAGTGTGCATCTTATTTTATTAAGTTTCAGGAATGTGAAGTCAACCGACCGACCTTTCCCTTAACTGATCAGTTTTGACCGATCACCACTTTTTTTCATCCCCACCAACAACCGATCAACTACTTGCTTCACCTAAAATAACACTTAATCGATAGGTCATGATTGATCCGACCATCATTTCTATTCTCAACACTCAACCGATCGGTCATGACCAATCCAACCACCATTCTTGACATTCAATCGATTAGCCATGATCGATCTGACCTTTTCCATACTCAACATATCATCGGTAGGGTAGTGAGCTCGATCGAGAAGGTAATCAAGGGTGCTCAGTAATAATATTTTAATAAAAAAATATGATGCACACTGAAGTCGTAGTTGGTACCTACGACTTGCATTAAAAAATGAAAAAAAAAAAACCCTTAACCCTAAGTCGTTGGTGTTGAATACGACTTCACGTAAGTTGATGTTTGTGCCTCTAACTCCCTGTTTAAAATACACCTCTTTGGGAATATTTACTAAACTTTACATCATGATATATAGGAATAGGAAACCTATTTACCCCAACATGGTAAAAAAGTCCAAATTATACATATATGATATACCTCACATAAATTTGTGTAGGTATCTTTTTCCTAACCCAAAAACTTAAAACATTAGCTAGGTTGATAATCATTTAATTGGAGACACGAAAAAGAAAAAAAAATGAAACAAGATTATTCCCTATAAAAGAAAGTGGTGGGAGCAAATGCAGGAGAGGGTGGTAGTAGATGAAGAAAGGGATAAAAGTCTGATAAAATAGAAAGATAATACATAGAGCTGGAGAGGAGCACGGAGGCATAGAGAACGGGAAGGTGAGAGAACAAAGAGATTATGGAGAGCTTGCGTTTTCCTTCTCCTCTTCTTTCAAATCCTGATCCAAGGTAAGATCCTTTTATATTCCTATATAGTTCCTTTTTGTTTGACTATGGCATTTTGGAGCATCTTCGTGCTCTGCTTTGGTAATTTCTGCATATAGACCTCCTCCATTTCAAAGATGCCTCTGCTCATCCTTCATACAACTGCTCTCTAAGATCACCACAAGGCACCAGTAAACCCAGTCATACCACCCACGCGAGCCTCTCCACGGCCAAGTAAGTAACCAGAAGCCCACTCCCTATCAACCCATGCCACAGAGCCTTCATTTCTCTGACCAAGTCTTTCTCTATCCAAATACAGCACCCATACCAGTTACCTACCACCCAGAATCAGTTACAACTCACAAACGCTAACCTTGCCATATGAAACCAACCCAGATATCACTGGCCATGCCAAACTCATCCATCCGCTCAGCACCTCTCACCTCAAGAAGAAAAAGAAATTTTTTCACTTCCAAATTAACAGAATTGTAAAATGTTTATAAAAATAAACAAAAAAATAATTAAATAATTAAATAATAATTTATTATTTTAATAAAATTTCAAACAAAAATAATATTTGTTTAAAATAAAAAAATATCTCTTCTCTCTCTCCCTATATAATCTCTTCCATCGAAACATAGCACAAGAGACCCGAGCTTCTCACCAACGAGAGCACTACTGTGCCAAAACCACGCCAAAAACTTTAACCTCCGAGACAGCTTCTGCTATCACGCTGTGAGGCTTCCTTGCTTCATCACCACCCCAAGAATCCAAGATTGATTTGCTCCCTAGCCTATCTTATCCCTAAAAGCCAAACCAAACTTCCTCTATCCATGACCATGCAAACTTAGCGACCCAACGTCCTCCAAGTTTCTTCACCCTCCGTCCAACCAGCGAGACTCACCAGGCCATGCACATCACAAATCCACTCACGCACCCTCAACCTTGAACGCACCATGCCTGCGTACACCTCTCACACACGCATAACGAATCCAGAAATTTTTGGTTGGGGGGTAAAATTAAAGATAATATGTTTAATTTTGATTTATATGTAAAATAATCAATCTTTCAATTTAATTGGTAGTAGCAGCAAAACATAGAATAAAAATAATTAAATTATATATAACAAACACACAAAAAAAAATAAAAAATTGATGTGGGGCATGTGCCCCCAGAAGCTTGCACTTAGATCCGTCACTGCACACACGGCCCACCTGCGCTTCCAACTAAGCCTTAAACCGTTCCCAACTTGCTCTTCATACCAAATCAGTCACTAAGTTTCCATATTTCACGCCTCATCTCCAAGCTTTGCACAAACCAAAACATATGCGCATAGCCTCTAATTTATTTTCATTAGAATTTTAACGCCTCTCATTCCTTAGGTGGATGCTTACATGGCTGACTTAGTTTCGAAAGTTGAAGAGATTCTTATACATTACTTTACTAAAAATATCATATATGACACTGACACCGCATGACAGCATGACCATATATATTGTTAAATTAAATTTAAAATTATTATTAATAAAAATTTAAATAAAATTTGGCGATTAAAAACTATTAGAGTATATTAAAATTTCACCTAAAATTGCTTGTTTCTTTCTCATTTCCCATGTCACAATCATTGTCACCAAAACCCTCATCTTCCTGAACCACTTTTCTCCCTCCTCTGCTTCGGCCCATGGCAAAACCATCTTATCACCTTTATCCTTAACAACAATTCATTCCTCAGCCAAAAATGCATTCCGCTGGACTCATGTAAACTCTAGGAACAAGTGTCGATGCGAAGAGCTAGTTCGAAGACGAGGGACCCTCGTAGGATAGCCCCTGCATTCTCTTTTAGTAAAATCAACAAATCCCAATCAAAACTCCTAATCACTTCACTGCAGCCTTCACACTCGAGACAACCAACCCCTTGCCCTCCCTCGCCAGCAACCCGAGAATGATTTCTATCACGTCCCTTTTAGATGGGCATGAAAGATACGAGTGCGGAGAGTGTCATGGGGTCCAACGCTTCAGACGCGGAAGCAGCGTCGAGTGCAGAAATGGCAGCTGCAAAATAAGCCAGCGGTGCTGCGGTGCAGCAGAATTGACGTAATGGTCCATGAGCTGCTGACACAGGTCCTGAGAGAATGGTGCCATGTATGAATGACAAAATCTCACGTGGTAATAAATCTAAGTCACGAGATAGACTAAAATCTTGAGGAAAAAAAATTGTAATAACTCAAAAGGACTAAAATTCAAATCTCTGCAAATTATAACGATAAAATATTTAATTTAACTTTTTTACTAACAATTCAACTAAATTTATACTTATTAAAATGGGTCACACTTCACACAATTAGTGTCACCCAATCAATTTGCTTTTTCGATACTTAAAAAATAATTAACAATTGTTCTTTCTTATAGTTTTGCAAACCTATTTTGCAGTGACAGAGACAAATGCTCAAAATCTCTATGAACTTCCCTTAAAAAATTTAATTTCAATAATATACAATCAATGGCCAAAAAATAATATACAATCTAATACAGACAGCGTATGCCGTCTTGTACATGCACTTGTGATCATTGGCTGCTCAATCATCAGTTGCAATGCTCATCGAGGTTGTGACTCTACACATTCACACCCTAAAAAATCTCACCCACCAAACACTTTCGCTGCAGCCAGTTCTTGCTTCCTCAGTAGTTCCTCTTTTCAATGTTATATTTCATAAACGTTACGTGGAAATGCAAGTGTTTTACGTACATAAATAGAATTGACAAAGTCGTCGTACCCCGAAACCATTTTCTTTTTTATATTACTCATATTTATTGTTTATTACAATAAAGAGTTGGCTTTTACTTCCCAAACTTTATATAGAAAAATGTGCATAACAAAAAAAATTATAAATTTTTTCAATTATTGTTTACATAAATTTAAATAAAATTACAACAAATAATACTATTTGAGAAAAATTAATTCGGCCAGAAATTTATTAATTAATCAAATTAGGAAATATAAAAAAAATGATTTTACCCAATTATTAGATAAAAAATTATGCTAAGTGAATAAAAATTGTATATATATATAATATAAAAATAATAAAATATTATTTATTGTAAAGGACTCAATTAGTTGTTTAGTGCAATAGTTTGATTACTAAAATAATGTTTACTGAGCTAGAACACAATTGAATTATAAGACAACAACGATAATGATGAAGTAATGAACTTATGGCTGATTATGACATATATATTTGATATTATGAGATCAATTTCTGTCCCATATTTACTTTTCACAACTTTACATGTTGTATGTTGTTCTCCATATCAAAGGCTATACTTTTTTACGAACATTGAGAAGCAACTACCTTTTGATTTCTTCTGCATATTCTCTGACAATTTTCAACCAACAAGGGGATATCCAATCTCGCCTATCCTTATGCATCAGCAAGTATGGAGTCCTCACAACCTTCACCAAGCAAAAAAGGGTCAGGAATCATCAGCAATTTCTACTGAGCTATCACTAATTTCTAGCAGCATCCATAGCAAAAGCCAGCATGGTGACGCAAGTAGAACCTATTATTCTAGTTCTGCCAAGAGAAGTAGGAAGAAGACATCGAAGCCAAATCGGAGAAATTCAAAGACAATCTACAGCAACAAAGAAAGGCAACACTGGGGCTATTCAACAACGCTGGAGATTTATGACAACCCATGGAAGATCAACAAAGCCTTAACAGAGAGCGATCTTGGGAAACTGAACAGACTCTTGTTTGCGGCAGATTTGGTGAACAACTTTATGCTGCCTGTACTGAGTACCGATGCTCAAAGAGATGCTGAAACGGGAATGGGAACCACAATTAGGGTTTGGGATGTTGACACCATGTCCATGCACTATCTGATTCTCAAGCGATGGGCTTCTTTCAAGAATTACGTTTTAATTGGGAAATGGAACCAAGACTTTGTGAAGAGAAGGGAGTTGAAGAAAGGAGATGAAATTGGACTTCACTGGGATTCTTACAGACACTGCTTCAACTTCTCAGTGCTTAAGCGAACTTGAATAGTAACTTGGCCGGTGTGATGCATAGTTAGCTCTTCGGAAATTAACATAAGTAACAGACTAATTATGTTGTAGTGATTATGTAATATAGTGAGACATTTTTTGTTTGATGAGTAATAATTATGGAAGGACCTGTTTGTCCAAAATGGGTGAGGATTACCTCGACTAAATGGCCAACGAGGATTAGCTTTTCTGACAGAACAGAACATGGTCGATGAAAATTGTTAAATAAAAAATAATTTGAAGTTAATGGAACTTTTGATGGTTATGTGAACTTTGGTGTAATTAGTGTGAGTTTATGAGGAATTATTGTATGAGTTATGTATTATTAGTAAGAATTATATCATCAGAGTTATATCGCAACTATGGTGGATTATTCTTGAGAGTTTTGAAAATTAAGGAAAATTATTTTAGCCATAAGTGAGAGTTATACATTTTTTTACAATTCTTATAAGTATCCTTTGTATTTTTGGAGTTTGAAGAATTAAGGATTAAATAAAGTGTCTCTCATATTTTCTCTTCATATATTCAAATTTTTTTGTCCAAAATGGGTGAGGATTATCTCGACTAAATGGCCGATGAAAATTTAACTGGCAGGACCGAAGAGTGTGGATGATAAGCTTTGGTTCTCACAAGAAAAATGGCCAACAATATTTGCATATTGCAGGATTATAAAATTGTAAAATCGATGTAACCAAAAAATATATATATAATGTAAAATCGATGTTAAACTCTGCGTCTTTTTATTACCAGTTGTTCTTTTTTCATTTTTCTTTTTAGTATTCAGACATTAGAGACAATAAGAAATATTAAGGAAATATTGTATTACCCATTTTTATATTGTGGTCTTTTAGAAAATAATTTTTCCCATCATCACAACATGACCTAACTTTATGGCTGGATTACGTTAGGATTAAATGTGTTGTCAAATTTTAAAGGACTTAACCTCAAAAGTTGGTCAAATTTTATGTAAAATGAAGTCCAAACTTCACTCTGCAGTTAGGTCAAATCATAACATAACTTTGTTCTTCTTACTCATAGCACAATGTTTCACCTTGAAAGTAAATATATAAGATGTGTTACCTGATTTAGCTTTGACCTGGGTTTAATGCCGCACAGGATTCACGTACTTAGGCCTAATTCAAATTAAGATCAAAACTTTCGTAGTTCGCAATACCCTAAAAGTTAATACTTCTAAAAAATGTCACGATTCAAGATTATTGCATGAATGCATGAGAAAAAGAATGTAAAATTCTCTCGGAATAATGAATTTATTTATGAAAACAGTTTCCTAATTAATTGACTGAAATAATAAAAGAAGTATTTCAATTTTTTGAAATTTTAATTTTATTTATTTTCAAAATGCATATAGGGACATAAAATGAGGTTGACCCCTTTAGCTAAGGCCGAACGACCATGGTAAAGAATCCAATAGGGATCTATTTCGAACAGTAGGACACACTCTAGTTGTAAAAAATAAAGTGATAAAAAGTGCAATTTTTACAAAATGATTTGTGCAATAAAAATTGTGATTTTCCAAGGATAAAAGATGTATGAAAACATGTCAAGAATAATGGAATTTTTATAGATAGATCCTTCCTTAAGGAAAAAAAAATGTAGATACATCAAGGTAAAAGAATGCAACAAAATTACATCCTATACCACAAAGAGCCGCATTAATTAATTATTTTCCCACACTTTACTTTCTTGTCAAAATCGGCCTAGAGATGAAATACTCGTCTTTTCCTATGTTTCATTTTAGTAGGCCCACTTGCACAACGACCAGCCCATTTTGTAGATAACATCATTACTTTGGTCCTTAGTTGAACCTGAGCCTTGTTGACCCTCTGCAAGACTCTTCATCATAGGTCCACTGACTATATCAGGGCCTAGTAGACCCAAAATTAATTAAAAGTCAACATCAAATAGGGTAAGAACTTTTGGACCAAAAATAATAAGGTAACAACATGACCAAAAAACATAAACAACTTAAGACAAAAAAAGAGAGGTTAAAACGGTTGACAAAAACCAACTTACTTGGTAGCTTTAAGTATCTTATTCTTGATTTGATCATTGGAGCGATGTGAATAAAGAAAACTCAGTTGAGAAAGATCTTCACTTCACTCACCTGACTGTATCTGTTAGAATTAGTCTTTTGCTTTTTCAGTTAAGAATTATCCTGATTTACAAAACATAAAATAATAACGGTTGGCAAAAGAAATGGAATCCACAACTTACGCCTATAGTATAAACATAGGAATCACAACTTAGTGAGCACCGTAATATAAAAGAATAAATAATATGTCAAAAATAATTTGAACTTTCAATCACGAGCTCCATATGAATAGATTTTACTTGTAGTTTAAGGATTCGAATTTCATTGAAAGTACCTTATCGCAAGGATAAAGTTAATGCTCGAACGAGAATTAATCTTTTATCCAAAAAGTATAAATACACCTTGTGATCTTATAAAAAGAATTAATTTGAACTTTCTTATTCATAAGAGATATTTTGAGATATTTTTATATTGAATTTCAACTAATAATTTAATTAATATAAATTCAATTAAAATATTAATTAAACTAGTGAGAGTTTAACCTGTTGAAAATTGTTGCCTATATTATTATAGGCAACAATTTAATAGGCAACAATTTTTAAGTGGTTCCTTACAAGTTTGTATGCAACATGAGTGAACCGTTGAAGAGCGATAAATAATTGTCTATTATAGCGTAATACGAAACAGTTCGAAGGAATTTGACAAAGGTTTTCAATTAATGTTGCTGTAGGTCAAAACTGTTTTAGACTTTTAGTGTCTTGTCTTGTTAGAAGCATATAAGTTATGTGTATGAGAAACTTGTACACTCAAGGATATTCAAAGAGGACTACAGAGTCCTCAAAGCCATGGATCATGTCATGAAGGGAGCACACACAACCAAGTTCATCCCAAAGTAAGAAGGATTTAATTTTAATTCATTGTCAGTGTAATAAAATTTTATATTGTTATTTAATAATGTTTTAACATATCATTAAAGAGTTATATTTCTTAGTTAGTTGTTATGATAGTCAAACTCATTTAATAATATGACAATACATGATTGGATGACAGTATAGAAAAACTTTATACTGACAGTGGATCAAAACTAAACTCAAGTGGGAAACACCCAAATGATGTTACCCAAATAGTTATTGCATGTTTGTTTTCTTCAAAATGGGAGATCACTTGAATGGAATGAAATCTTCTCTCTTCTTTTTTATTTTTTGGTCTCTTTTTATGTCCCCTCAATTAAATGTTAATAATTTAGTAAAAATATTGACAACTAAGAGAAAAATTATTGCTAATTAAGAGAGAATGAAATTTTTTTTTGAGTTATCAGCATTTAATTTAAGGAACAGGAAATGAAACAAAAAAATAAGATAAAAGATTTTCTAACAAGTTCACACATCTCAACATCCGAGCAAAATATCAAGTCTACACAATTTATGAGGACTAAGCTAATGAATAATCTACATATCATCACTTTAAATATCAAATAACTGTTTGATAATATAAAAGCTTATGTAATTATTTAATATAAAATAATAATGTGTAAGTTATTTATTATGTACAACTTATGTAGACTAGGTCAATCCAAAGAATCTCTCCCAAAATGAGTAAGAAGGTAGAACTAGTTGACTATGTATATACTATATAGAATTCACTTGTATGCACATCTCTCTTCACACCACTACCTGTTCCATGATGAGAAACTTCTTACTTCTCACAGTTCACGAAAGGGCCTAAGTGGCCTCCAACACTAATAGCCTCCTTAGCAAAGTACCAATGGAGGAAGTTCAAGTTGTTAACAAATGTTCCTATAAAGGTTGCATTCCTTAATTATTTTTTTAAAAAAATTAAACAAATACAATACATATACAATGTTATATATATATATATGTATATATATATATATATATATATATTCAACTTTTCTTGCATTACCAGTTTTTTACTCAAATTTGTCATATTTTAAAATCGAAATTATTTAAATTGATGCATATTCTGGCATAAATTATTGAAGTTACACTTTTCATAATGTCACCCTATTTTAATTTTTTTTTAAAAATCCACTGCAGCTAAATATTACATTCTCACTTCCTCTTCATTTTATAACTACTAGCATAACTTTATTTTATTGGATAATACATCTATAAATATAATAATTATCAACTTTGTATATTTTTTATTTTTTATATAGAATTCCTCTTCTCCTTTTATAATAAAAGCTTAAGTTGAAATGAGAAATCCCGATTTAGAAAGTATATATCCATGCTATGGCTATAATAATAAAAAAGTTTCACATGAGTATGAAGTAATAATGAAGGATTGCATGAGTCATATTTTGACTAATATGACATACTTAATTTAGAAAATTAAAATTAAAAATAATTAGTGAAAAATATCAATAAATAATTGATACTATCAATAGTCTCACTCTTCACATGTTACATAAAATGAGTAAAATCAATAAAAACAAATCTAATATAAAGTTTGTGAGCTCCAACTAAAATATTATATTAGTATATTTATTATCAATAAATTTTAAATTAAGCATTTCAATTTTATTTATTATGATTAGTTATATGTTATTTTTTAATCAATAATATATTAAAAAAGTTATCATTCATTCATCTATATTAAAAAAAAGTGAGCCTATCCAAATTTTAAAAAAAGATATTTAGTATTTTATGAAGTCATTTCTAAATATAGATGATGAAAGAATTAAATAGAAGTTTAAATATATTTAATTTTTTAAATTAAATTATATTGAGCTCCAGTTTTAATTAAATTAAAATTTGTGGATATTATATTTGACAAAAGAATGTTAATAAAATAATAAAAAAGGAAAAATACAAAATTAGTATAGGAGAACCACACCCCATTTCTTCAGCACACACATGATCATCGCACACAGCACATCCACACCATCATGCTTCACTCCAACACACACACAATCATCATCAACCATTATTCATTAACATTTTAGAAGTGTAAAGGCATGTGAAGATGAGAAAGCCCATACCTTGATCATAGATAAAAAGGGGCGAAGCTGAGGAGGTTAGGGGATGGAGTTTTTGTTTTTCATCAAGAGAAGAAAACTTGTTAAAATTTGCAGGAGGAAAGGTAATCTCACCCAACCACTAATGCAATTGCTTGTTTATCTGTGTTTTTTTCCATACATTCTTTTTTCCTTTATCTTTTTTTTTTCCTACTTCTTCTTACTGCATCTTCCATACACCACTACATTTAACCACCTTAAACACCACCATAAGCCATCATCACCAGCAACAACCCAAAATCACCAAATGACTTAGCCGCCGAACCCATCCGCCACTGCAAACCGTCACCCAAACCATGAACTAACTCCTTCAACCCCTGTAACCAGAGCCAAAACACATCACCCTTGAATATGCACCACCACACTCCACCTCCATCAAACCTCCTCATCCCAACCATCCAAATAACACCCAAACCACCAACCTCCGAAACCCATACCCAACCACACAAAAACAACCATCCATAACACCCAAACGGCAGCAGCCGACAATTAGATAGAAGGGGGGAGGAAGCTTATACTGAAGAGAGCAATCATTGGGAGAGAAAACAAAACACTGAGAGTAGAGAAATATAGAAGGAGAAGAAGTGGAAAATTACTGCACTATTCCCTGAAATCCTTCGCTGAGCCATAAAGCCTTCGCCCACTCCCTTTGGCTAGAACCCGAGCTCATGTGTAGTTGTTCCCTGTTGTGAATTCGTGAAGCTTCCAGAGCAATAATGTTTGAAATGCCATGGTATAGAGTTTTCTTTTCTTGTCCTTTATGTTTGTCTAATAATTATTCTATTATTTTTTCTTAGTTTTTGATATGATCCTTTTGCCTTGCGTCATGTTGTTTAGACGTGTGTGATAGATGCAGTAATCTGCTACTTTTCTGCCTTTTCGTTAATGAGATAATTTATGTGTTATGTTTCTTGTTGAAGTTCACTTTCTTATCTTTATTTCCATCCAATTGATGTCATATTTTTCGTTGGTTTTAATTTCATATCCAATAAATTGTCACTTTCATTGAGAGTTAATGGTGGGCCATTTCATTTGATTATTTGAAAAGTTTAACCTTAAAATGAGTGATTGACCGTGGGAATTGGCTTTGACCAGGTGTGAGAAAGGTGTGAAAAAAAATGAATGGAGAGAAAAGTCTGAAAGAAAAGTAAAGAATGAAGAGAGAAGAGAGAGAATAAGACAAAGAGAGATAAGTAAAATAAATTTTAAAAAAATATATATGTATATATATATAATTTTCAAAAGTTGAGTTGGTGGTAGGAATTAGGAAGTAGAAGAGAGAGAAGAAAAAAGAGGAAAGAGAAAGGTAGAGAAAAAGAAGAGAAAAGAGAGAGAAAAGAAAAAAAAAATGGAATGAATAAAAAATAAAAAATGAAATAATAAAAAGAATAATATAAAACAATTAATTTTTGGTTCTCTTTAACTTAGTTTGATACAAGTTTTATCGTTATCAATTTCTTTCAACATTTTTCATTTTATTTTATTTACTCTTATTTACTTTATTTGTCCTATTTTATTTATTTTACTTGTTCGTTTAATTATTTGATTTTATTGCGTTTAAGTATTTTTATTTATTTATTTTTTAGACATTTGATATCAATTATTTGTATTTGTGTTATGCAAGAAGAAAAAAAGGAATAATAATCAAATATATGGTCTAATGCCATAATATTTTTGTTAGTTGGTGTTGGGGGGTCACGTACCCTCTGACCAATTTTTTGTGAGCTGGTTCTGTGAGCTTAGTACCATGTGCCATTGCATTTAGGATGCGTTGACTAATTTTTTTTATCAAATCACTTTCTTTTTTTTATGTTATTTCATTTTCTTTTAATCAATAAATGCAAATAAATCAATTTCTCAATTAAAGCCGGTCAATATGTAATTACTATCAAAAGAATTACATGGTTCTGAATGGTCTAATGCCATAATAATTTTTTTAAGTGGTGTTGATGGGTCAAGTATCCTCTGACCATTTTTTTTTAGAACTAGTTCTGTGGGCTTAGTATCATGTTCTATCTCATTTATGGCACATTTTGAAAACAAAATAGAGTAATTTGTTAGCGGCGTTGAGGGAGCAAGTACCTTCTTGCCATTTTTCTTGGGATAGTTTTGTGGGCTTAGTACCATGTTCCATTTCATTTAGGACACACTAATCATTTTCCTTGCTCAAATGTTTTTTTAATCAAAATTAAATTTTTTTTAATCAAATTAATCTTTTTTTATCAATAAATTCCAATCATTTTTCTTGAATTAAAATTAATTAACACACAATTATTTTTAGAGAATTACGTAGCTTTGAATTCCTCATTGCACCAGAAAATACGTAAGCATGCAAGTCAAGCCAAACTTATAAATTTTTGTAACTTAGTTTCTTTTATAAATTGTAAATATTTGTTTATATATTTTATTCAATTTTCTTATCTTTATTTTTTAAAGGGGTAAAATAGATATCGATTTAGATTATTAAAATTTGCACAACTAGCTTAAGGTAACCGTCTTAGGACGGAAGTATCAGGGGTGAAGTGGGATTAAGGTTTCACCTTTTCCTGTGCATAATCGACTCCCGAACCCTACCTAATTTTCACAGACTTTTCTTTTTTATGTTAAATCCATTTTTTTTAAAAGAGTTTTGCCAATCATTTTTCCTACCCAATAAAAGATTGATGCGCAACTCTATTTTTAATTATTTTTCCCATCATCTCGTTGCTATCCTGGTCGTGACAAACTCAACTCATTTATAGCTTATATTTTGTTTTCAATTTTAAAAGTAAACATTATGTGTAGCTATTAGTCTTTAAAATTGAGATAAATTATATACGCCCCAAAAAATTGAGATTAATTTTTTTAATTATTTATCTTTGATAAATCTTAGAAATCTACATGTTAGATCTTGTATGAGATCACCTTTTAGGCATGCGTTATCATCTTTTTTACATTATTGGGGTTAAACTTCAATTTGAGATTTAGGGTAATTAATCTTTAGAAGCTAATTGAATAATATTTTGAATCCTAGTGTTGTTTTCATATTCTTTCAATGCCTTATCGAAAATATTATTTGCTCATAACATGTGCAAGTTTTTGCACTAACTTATAACACTATACCAAGCATCCCTAAGGCTCTAGAAACAAATCATAAGTGTGGTATCAATACAATATTTTTTCCAATGTAATTTTTAATTATAATGGATTCTTGATGCTTATTAATTGAATTGACAGTATTTACTCTTATTTTTGTTTATCAATGTGGGAATGATAAGGCCATGCAATTTAGACATTTAGCACATGTGATGGAAATCATGGAATATAATTATTGTATAATTAATCATTTTTACTTCGTTCAGTTGTTAATCATCATACTAATTATATGCACTACTTTTGAATTTTCTTCCATCATCAAAATCTTTGTTTTGCTTCCATTAAATGAAAGAATCTCCAAATATGTGAAATTTCACTTGAGTTCACTCGGAGAGAGTTCGACTTAAGTTGCTTCCATGTCGTTTATTTATAGATTTCTTATATGTTTAGCTAGATTCATCAAAATCTCTTCCACCAATCTTATAATAGATAAAATGTTCCATATCCCTAAGTGTGTGTGTGTGTATATATATATATGTTCTTCAAACCCATCTTAACTATCTCTTAATCTTATTGGTAATACTAACTCTTGTTGCCCAATAGGTCTTGAAATTTGTGAACGATTTTTTGAAGATGGAAAAGGTATGTATTTGGAACCATTTTCTTAATTGGGTAACACATGCCTTTTTATGATTAGGGTCTCTTGTTGTCATTTTATATTTTTATTTTTGGTCACTTTTAATGCACAACCATGTCACTTGGACTTTGGGTTTTTTTTTTTAATGTTAATTAAGGACAGAAGTCAATTCAAAATTACTTTTATTTTCATATTCTTTTGGTGTGTCTTCAAATTTTATGTGTTAATTTTATTCATTATTAGGTATATGTTATGTTATTTTTCTCTCATACTTTGAAAGATGAGGTTTTGTGTATCTTTTCAAACTTCGTATAGTTGAGTTAAAGTTTATTGATATTTGTCATTATAAGTTTTTAGATGAATTTGTGCATACACTTACTTTATTATGATGAATTAATATCTCTTGAATGTATTATTTTTTTTATTATTATGATTAGTTAAGATCTTTTTTATGCATTACTTTTTTTATGGACACTTGTTAAAATTTTAGACATAACACTTCTCAAATTTTTAAATCTTTATAAAAGACACTTGTCACAAATTTGTTCATGGTCTTAATTTATATATATATATATATATATATATATATATATATGGATTATTATTGAATGAGCTAATGATTTTATAATAATTTTAGTGATTATTAATTTTAAGTACTATTAACAATACAAATTTAAGAATAATAATCAATAATCATTCCCATTAACGTTAATGGCATGGTTAATTGATCATTTTGAGTGATTAATTAGTTCTTTACCTTAAATTTATTTGGTTAACGGTTTTTGAAATTAATACTTTCATAATTGTAGTCTCTATCAAGTTGAAGTCTAGTAATAGTTATTAGTTGATATCATAATTGTAAAATTTAAACCGGTTTAATAAGTTAGATTGAAAATTTGATGACCTAGATTCTTAACTGATTCAATTGAACATATTAATTATTTTTAGTCAAAATCAATAAACCTAAGAATAAACAAAACCAAACAATTTAAGTCAAGTAAAAATTATCAAATTGAAAAAATGGATTGACTTTGTGAATTTTTCTTAAACTTTGTTATTTGACTAATTTTTTCAATTAAATCAAATCAACAGACCGGTGAACTAGTTTGTCATAGGATCCATCCAGTTTGGTTTTTACAATTAGGGATGAAAATAAGATAGGTAAGATTTTGGCTTAAATAACCAAGCCTGTTTTGAAAAACTTAGTTATTTTTCTCTTGAAGAGTAGTAGTGTTATATAGCAAGAAAAAAATTAGCTAATTTAGTAGATTCAATGGTAATTGTTTGATAAGATAAATGGTAAGGATCACTCATCCATCAAAAGTAAGTAAATAAATATGCCAACACATTTTGTCAAAAATTGGTAAAAAAAATTATGGCTATGTATGTAGAATTTTCTTTCTTTGGAATAATGGGAACACTTTTTGAAAATTTTATAATAACACAAATTTGAAAAATATTTAGCTTATTATTTCTTCATTATTTCTTGTTTTTCATGTTCACTTTGTTAGTGAGTCTATTGCTTCCCTGATTTGTCTATTGCCACTCCTCTCTAACTAATTTTGATTCAATTTTTCTAAGATGTCCTTCATTAAATAGTGGCTTTTAATTCATAGTCAAACTAATTATCTGCTACTCCTATATCTATCAAAACTTCCTAATATTATTAATTATAAAAAATAGTTAATTTAAAAATTTTGACTTTTCATAGGGTTTAGGTGAAAAGGAAGAATTTGGATCTTTTAAAGTGAAAGATGCACTTTAGAGAGTAAAGTGCAAAATTATAACTGTGGTTGAGAAAATCAAAGGAGTAGATTCTCACATATTCATGATATGTTATGCATATGCTTGTATTTTATATAATTTAATTTTTTTAATTTTCTCATCAACGGTTATAATTATGCACTTTATTACTCTCTAAAATGCATCATTCACTTTAAATGATCTAAATCCGGAAAACAAATATAAACTGTAATTGAATTTTTAATTGGATTTAATTTTGATACATTGTCAATGTAAAACTTCTTTACACTATCATCCAATTATGTATTGCTAAATTATTACTCTCTAAAATGCATCATTCCCTTTAAATGATCTAAATCCGGAAAACAAATATAAACCGTAATTGAATTTTTAATTGGATTTAATTTTGATACATTGTCAGTGTAAAACTTCTTTACACTATCATCCAATTATATATTGTTAAATCATTAAAAAAAATTTAACTATCATAATTATTATCTAAGATGTCCAACTCTTTTAATATTATGCAAACACATCAGTAGATGATAGTATAAATTTTTTAACACTGACAGTGAAGCAAATTTAAACTCTTTGATTTACTAATCCTAATCAAATATAGCTTGTAACAAGCATACTATTAGGAACAGATGACATCTAGCCCTTCATTAAATAATGGTCTTTAATTCCTATTCAAACTAATTATATTATATATATTGCTACTCCTATATCTATCCAAACTTCCTAATATTATTAATTATAAAGATTAGTTAATTTAAAAATTTAAACTCTTGATACAGTTTAGTTGAAAAAGAAATGTAAACCGTAATTTAATTTTAAATTTATTAATTCTAATCAAAATATAGGTTGTAACAAGCATACTATCAGAAACACATGACATTCAAAAAGCAGCCACAAAGGGGGAGTGATCTAGTATTGGTGGATTAATTAGGTCTAACAGTTTAGAAACTTTAAAAGAAATTGTTTGTTTCAAAAATTAATTAATCACTATAATTAATAAAAAGGAATTTGAGTATAAATATAGGAGTCAATCAATAATTGATTTAGCTAATATTAAGAAAATATGAATAATTATTTAATGAAGAATATTTTTAAAATAAATAAATAAAAGTTAGTTGGAGAGGAGTGGCAACACACCCTCATTCTTTTTTCCTTTCTATTCATTCATGTTCAGCTAGATTTGTCAGTTGCCCAAATGCAACATTTATAGTGGAAATTGGCATTTATGTCCAATCTATTTTCCTTTTGTATATGATTGTGTAGACTATATAGAGTGAAAGGTATGGACAGAAAGGTGGCTGTTAGAAAAAAAAAGGACTATATTTCTTTGTTCTGCTGTTATGTAATAATGTTAATGTAGATTGATAACCCAAATTAGCAACTTTAATGTTTTCAAGTTACCTTTCATTCTTTAAGAAACTTGCATAGGCACGGGAGGCACCAAGCCTTGTGCTCTCCTCTGCTAATGTGGTCTGCCGTGGCAAGCACATACTTTATGGATATTTTGGTTTGGCAAATATTCTTCTTCTTTAGAAGCACGATAAGCGTATGGCTGTGGTCATGGGAATCAAATATCATTTTTATTCAATTAAATATTAATAACTCAACAAGAAAAATTAATTAAAAGAGAATTTATTATATTGTCAATTAAGAATATTTTTTTTGTTAAGCTATTAGCATTTAATTAAGGAGACATGGGAAAAAAAATGAGATTTAAATCTGTGATCACGAGGCTTATAATTTTTTGACTATATAGCTTATTTTTATCAAAAATTTATATGTACGAATAACTGTATACATGTATACTTTTTTGGAATATTTATATACAATATTTAAAATCTTTGCTTTTATGTGTTACTTTCACATTTCACCTTTACAATATTTCAAGCACTTTTGATCAAAGATTCGTTTTCGATAAGCTTTTCTTCAACAACCAAAGGCAACAAGTAAACAACTAAGCTACTTGGTATTCCTTTCAAATTTGTGCAAGACATCTTAAACATGAAAACTTGTTGATACTCCTTTTATATATGAGTACGTGTAAAAATAAATAAGTATGCAAATAACATATATACCTCTATTGTTATTTTTTTTGGCATGAAAAAACTCACTATTGTTTGGTAGAAAAGGGAATTAGATTTAAATATTAAAGGTGCAGCAGACATACAAATGTTCAAGAGTGTTGTTATACATTCATCCTAAACAACAGAGGGAACAAGAAAACAACTAAAAGGCTACTTGATATTCCTTTCATTGCGGTATTGTGCAAACCACATAGTTCTGCAAGAAAGGCAGATCCGTAACCACAAAATTTTGGAGAAGCCAATATGGCATGATCAACACTGGGGATATAGGTATTATGTTTATAAAAAATGACATGGGACAATTCTTAAAGAGAAAAAAGATAATTAGTATACAAAACTATAAATTATATTTTAAATTTTAATATATGCAAAATTATAGCATGACCTGGCATAAATTCAAAAACAAAACAAATTATGCAAAAAGCAGTGAAATTATGCCATCGCAATTCAGATGCAAATTTTTGATTTTTTAAAATTGTTTATATAACATTACTAAGTTGCCTCGATCAAGCTTTTCAGTAGAGTTACATCTGTGGAAATTAATGTTGAGTTTAATTTCTATATATCGTCAGTATAAAGTTTATACTATCATCCAATCATGTGTTGCCAAATCATTAAAAGAGTTTGACTATCACAACAATTACTTAGAAAGTCTAACTCTTTTAATAATGTGTCAGCATATGATTAGATGAGTGTAAATAAAATTTATGTTGATGGTGGAAAGAAATTAAATCCATTAATGTCAGGCAGTATGTCAACAATGAAAAATTAGTTTGCTGCTACGAGAAAAACTTTCGATACCCCCCAACAAAGAAAGAACAAGATTTTTGAGTGCTGAAAACTGTATAGAAATCATATTCCATTATCATTTCTTCATAAAATTGCCATAATAATGTGATGAAACTAGATACACTGCACGACGAGCAACTTTTTCCACGCCAAGAATTTAATTTGAGTTCCAACTAGAGAGCATCCTTCTACTTTCTATCAGCTTCTCTCCTTTGCCAAGATTTGACATCTTGTTCTTGCTTGTAATAAAACTAATAAATAACTGCGTAACATGCCAAGCAATTCTGAAAAATAGATTCCCTATTAGCTGAAAGAAATGGAGACAATGTCATATCTGTCTCTACTTTCTAATGATGCTTACAACCACTTGCACTATTCTCATATAACGATCATTCAAAAGAGTAAGAAGCTATTGGTTCTAAGACTGGAAGCAGATTATGAATCAGATTTATGCAGAAGAGTCAAGAGAAGCTAATTCTGATGTCAATTGATGATAATAAATAAAATGTGATCCTAGAACTTTATTCCGTCCAATGATCTCCTGAACAGAGAATTTCAGCAAGAGGAAGCAAAAGGAATCAATGAGTAAAATATGGAAAATTGACTGAAAAAGTATTGATGTGAGATAAGTAACAAATAATCATATGTTCCTAATTTTGGTAGGGCTGAGGTCAATCGATATGAGATGAACGACTATCGTATGGCATGTCGTAAATTTCCACCATAAGAATAAAATTCAAGAAAATAATTAAATCTGGAAAGTTGAATGGAGAGTGCTGATGAGATGAGGAATATATATCATGGTGTTTGTTCCCCTCTTCTGCGAGGATAATTCCTCTATATATATATTGAAGAAGACAGCAGACATCACATTATTCTTCCAAAGCTAAACAAACAACAAAGTATAAGAGAAAAAAAGCATGGTGTTGATAAATTTCTATGAACTGTGGAAGCCATTTTCTGTGATGATTCTAGTTAATTTAGCTCTGGCTTTTGTCAATGTACTTCTGAAGAAGGTTCTTAATGAAGGAATGGACTACTTGACCATCCTAACATATCGACAGGCAATTTCAGCTATTTTCTTAGCACCTATTGCCTGCTTCTATGAAAGGTAAGACCAACTTGACTTGTCCCTTCACTTCTTTCTTCTTGTTTTAGTGACCAAATTACATTTTAGTACTTCTGAAATCGTACACAAGGTAAGACATAAGTTTGTTACTTTTTTTATAAAAAAATTATTTACAGGAAAAGCAAACTGGAGGCTCACATAATATGTCTCCTTTTCCTTAGTGCTCTTGTCGGGTAAGTACTCTTATAACCAAAGATACACACTGCTAGCTCTATACTGATGTTGTTTGAATAAGTAGCCACTAAAAATTATGATCGATTTTATCAATATGTTTCAGAGTAACACTCACTCAATACCTCTATCTTATTGGACTTGAATATACATCTGCCACATTCTCGTGTGCATTCCTCAACACGGTGCCTGTATTTACGTTCATTATGGCGCTGCCATTGGGGTAAGTCAGACAAAAGGACATTACCCGATTATGGAATATAACTACAGCCTACAATAATTTTGACCATTTGGCTTGAAATTCTTTTAGGATAGAGAAGGTGAACATGAAAAGCAAGAGCGGAAAAGCCAAGGTGTTGGGAACTTCTGTCTGCATAGGAGGTGCTTTGTTATTGATCCTATATAAAGGAATGCCCTTAATCAACCCACAATCACAGCACGTAGAAAACAAAGCTACAAGAACACCATCAGGCACCAAGTTAGAGAAATGGATTATAGGTTCAATTCTTCTGACTGCAGGCTGCCTATTGTGGTCTTCATGGTTTCTTATACAAGCAAGGATTAGCAAAAAATATCCATGTCAATACTCTAGCACAGCCATTTTGTCACTTTTTGCTGCCATTCAATCAGCAATATTAACTTTGATCATCAAGAGAAGTAATGCTACATGGATTCTCAAAGGAAAATTAGAAATAATGACTGTTGTATATGCTGTAAGTATATTCTCTACGATAAAATACATCATTTAGAATGTTTCTAAAATAATCTGCTAAAGTTTCTTTACATATTACAAGTTCAAATCTAAATATCAATTTGTATTTTTGTAGAAGATTAAACGCCTGAGTTATCTGTACAAAATTTTGCATTCAAATTTGCTTTTACGTGGACCTAGGGGTTGGTGGGATCAGGCTTGTGCTATGTGGCAATGTCATGGTGTGTCAAACAAAGGGGTCCAGTTTTTACTGCAGCATTTACCCCTCTTTTACAGATGTTTGTGGCCGTGCTTGATTTTCCTATATTGCAGGAGGAAATTTACCTGGGAAGGTTGATTCCGGTTATCACTCTTTAATGCTTTCCATTTTTCTACTTTGCATTGACCCTAATGCATCCCTATCTGCAATAAGCAGTGTTGCAGGATCAGCCTTGGTTATTGCTGGCACAAATATTCTTCTATGGGGTAAAAGTAAAGAGGGAGAGCAATATACCGTGAAGGATACTCAAGCAAATCAAGAAGATGAAGAATGTCACTAGCAATACCATCAATTCCAATACGAATAATTTTGAGACTAGTCCAAATGTGCCCTCTCATCTAGGGTGGACAAGAGTTCTCTGAATTACAAGTGAAGCAGCTAGCTATTATAGGAACTAGAAGTTGATAAAATTTTTAGACTTTCATGTAAGAGAGAAGATCAACAAATTTAGCTTGAGGACTTATTTGTCAATTTTCAAGTCAACAGACTCAATGTCAACCACTGCATGCCTATTCCTTAATTCCAAAGTTTTTATCTTGATATATGTGTATGTAATAGTTGATTTGCACATGCGAAGCACTAGAGTGCCAACTTCATATAGGGAGAGACGATACAGCATCCACTGATCAGTCACTCACCAATAACTGTACTACTAAAATAAGGAACGTATTTGCTTGCGCTCAAAAAAGAAAATCAGAAGAGAAAAAAATATCAATGATCACAAGTGTGCTATAGTAAGTAGGATGATGTTATATGTGAAATTCTACCACCCTAAGGTGCAAATGTGAAATGAGAGTAGTGCATGAACCATCCAAGTATTGTACTGAGATAAACCTTTATATTTGCCTAAAACAAGCAAATATAGTGACGCTAGGAAGGAACAGAATCTCATAGTACAGAACTGGTTCAAAAATAGTAAACAATCTTTTCTTGTATTGTGAAGGAGTTCCTTTATGTTCTGTACCAATAATTCTTCCAAAACATTTAATTGCTACAAACTTTAACACCATCTACGCACACGAAAAGGAAGCTAACTAATCATCTTTTTTTTTTTAGTAAATTAAATAACCTTCTTCTATTGACTATTAATATATTATACAACGAACTTTCCTGGTTTTCTTGGTGACAGCCTATTTTCATTAGATATACAACAAAATTCAGCATAGAATAAGTTTCGTCTGAATTAGGATGCATTTTATCACGAGCAATAAATCTTTGAAGGACTCGAGATTTTTTCACCCCTCTTCTCTCCATGACTTCTCTCATGCTTCTTGCATCATACCAGAGCATGACAACTGCATAAACATTTGATAAGCCATTAATATATCTTCTGTCACGATTTGGTTCTAGCTCAATAAGCTTCCTTCGAAAGCTTATTTTTTCAAAGACAGCCAAAGCTTCCCTGTATTTCCATGACACAACATCGATTCAAAAATTTCCTGGGCCAAAACCATTTCTCCACACTTAGCATAGCCATCCAACATGGAATTCCATGAAACCAAGTATTTTCCCTGCATTCCACCAAATACCTCCTTATGAGCCCACATGATATATATTACCACAAGAATCATACATATGAATCAAAGAATTCTGGATAAATCTATCAGACTCATGCCCAGTTTTTACTTTACAATGTGGGCATGCACACACACACCATTTTCTTGCTTTAAAAAGCGTTTAAGTAATCTGGCGCTACCCCAACTCGTAGCATCTTTAGAAAAATAGATAGGGAACAATTTGGATATTTGCTATTTGAGTAGCCTCTTATGATTGTGTTCCAGCTAAAACCTGTTGGGTTGGAGAACTGGGAGAAAACCCTCTCGGAATAATCAACGTGGCCTAAATTGGACGGATCACAATAATTTATATATTATTATATAAGATACAATTTATGTAATTTAGACAAATAACACGTGTTATTAGTATTTTTTTTTCCCTCTAAATATTTTATCCTTTAATTAGCATTTTGTTTTATGTATTCAAAATTTAGTTAAACAAGTTTAAATCAAATTCAAATTTTAATTATATTTAATTTTTTTATTTAAGTAATAAATTTAATTATTCTAACTTTTTAAATTTTATATTAATCTAAATATCAATTACTTATTTACCTATTAATCAGTCTAATATCTTTATCTATATATTATTATATCAAACATAATTTATATAATTTAGACAAATGTCACGTGTCATTAATATATATATATTTTTCCCTTTAAATTCTTGATCTTTTAATACAACCTTCTTTTTAATGTATTTAAAATTTAGTTAAAAAAGTTCAAATCATATTCAAATTTCAATTATATTTAATTTTGTTTTATTTAAGTGTTAAATTTAATTACTCTAACTTTTAAATTTTATATTAATCTATATACCAATTACTTATTTACTTATTAATAAGTCTAATTTATATATTTATATATTATTATATAAAACACAGTTTGCGCATTTAGGACAAATGTCACGTGTCATTAATATATGCGTTTTTTTGTTCCAAATTTCTACTCCTTTGATACAGGTTTGTGTTGTGTCACATGTTATGAAATTTCATTTCAAATTTCAATTATCTACTTCAATCTTAATTTTATCTTTTATCTCTTAAAATTTTAGTAGATAATAGATTATGATTATTACTACAATCTACTTTGCTAAATCTTGAATTTGTTTAGATCTTATCAAATATCAAATATCTCTTGCTTTTGAATATAAAAATTTGATAATATTTGATTTTTTTAGATCTTAAATATGATCAATATGATTTTGATAAGTTATATAGACGTCTCTTATCTCTTTGGGTAGAAAAGTATTAGTGAAATTGAATTTCAAATAAAATTGTCATCAGATAGTTACAGTAATTCTGTTTCATCTAATTTATCTATATACTATTATATAAAACATAGTCCATCCAAGTGGGGTCAATGTCATGTGTCACTCATACATGAGTTTTTTTCTCTCCAAATTTTTACTCCTTTCATATAGTCTTATTTTTCATGTATCCAAAATTTATTTTAAAAAGTTAAAATCCAATTCAAAATTCAATTATATTTGATTTTATTTCATTTAAGTGATAATTTTAATTACTCTAACTTTTTCAAATTTATATTAATCTAAATACCAATTACTTATTTATCTATTAATAAGTATGATCAATAATGATCATATATCATAGCATATTTAAATTATTAATATATTTTAAATTAATTAAATATTAATTATACTTATTTACCTATTATAATGAACAAATACCCTAATAAAAATTTAATTTAAAATATTTTTAACCTTAATCAAATACTTCAAGTTTTATATTTTTGTAGTTATTATTTTGTTTTTTTAAAAATCTTACTAGACATTAGCTATATTAAATGTTTTATGATATATTTAATTTTTATGAATTTTTTTATTTTTATTTTGAGATAATTAAATTAAAAATTGATTAAGCTATTATTCTTGCATAAATCAGATTAAAAATTTATTATAAAAAATATCAAAATAAACAACACATTATAATTCAAAAAATCTATACATATCTAATATAATAAACCTGTGCATCCCACATATAATAAAACTAATTTTGGATATAAATGGGTCATCTTGAAGTTGCTTTAGTTCGAGCAGTGTTTGGTTTATATTTGCATTTTTACAATATATTTGTTTTAAAGGTACATTTTAATTTATATCAGAAAAAAGAGAATACCATCAATTACAGTAAACCTTGGCCCATTACATACACATTTTTATGTTGTAAGTTAATCAATAAAAATACTGCTAATAATTAAAAAAAGATAATAGGTTCATTTGGGTGAGCTTTTAAAAAAAAATTATTATTTTTTTTTAAAAATATTTTATAAAAATAAAACTTGTTTTATGTTTGGATGCAATCCATAAAAAATATTTTTGTAAATTTTATTATTATTTAGATGTAAAAAATATAAAAATATTTTTTTAATGATAAAATAATTTAAAAGAGCATACAGAACTACTTTTTAGTAAATGATGTTTCAATTAGAAACTACTTATTTAAAAAAATAAAAAAATAAAAAATATCGATTTTAAAAATTAAAGAACTAAAGAATTGTAACATAATCAATTTTATTTCCTCTATACTCACTTCTATTAGAATATTGTTCGTCATCAACCATGTTGTGTAATTTAAATAAATATGAAATATAATATAATTCAAGAAAATCTAAAATCATAGATATTTCATGAACAAAAACAAAAATTCAACCCATAAACATGAATAGGAAAATATCAAATCATAATAATGAACAAGGGACATATTTTTCATTAAAGAAAAACATACTTGATGAAAGAAAAATGAAAAAAGATGGTTGGGTGAGGTATACAACGTTATAGGCAGGTGCATAACTTGGTTGGGGCATAGTTGCTCTCAAAATTTTGGTGCTCAAGATACTTTTGATATCCTCTTATTTGGTATTATTAGTTTCTCTCTTCAATTCAAACTTTTTTCTCGAGAAAAACCTATGCTTATTTAAATATAAACCTTTGGGTTGGCAAAAATATGAATCTTAAACTTTTGAATTTGATTGTAATCAAAAATTAAAATAGCAACAAAAAATGAATAAAGCTTCTTATCTTTCTATGAGCTCTTCTCCTTCCAAAACTTTAATTAAAGTTCTGCTACTGGTTACAACAACAAAGAAAAATAAAAAATGTATAAGAAAATAAGGTATTGGTATGATTTAAAAAATAAAAGATAAAAGATGTTATTTTTTAAATTAATCAAGGATATTTATCTAAAAAATATCTTTAAATAACTTTTTCATAGCTTGAAAAAGGATTTTTTTTCATAAGTTCAAAAATCTAGCTGAAAAAGCATTATTTAAGTGTTTCAACTTTTTTTTAAGAAGTTCATCTAATGTTAAGAGGTATTTTTTTAATAAAAAATTATATAAAAAAATACATTCAAACGAGTATAATACCAAATTGTCACCACGAGAGAGTGGGTACAATCCAATCTTTATTGCATTATTATTACATTAACATTAGATTAGAATATTAGATGTGTTTGATTGTGTATTTAATGTTTTTATTTTCAAGTAAAATAGAAAACAAACTCAAAAACATGTTTAATTGAGTTTTAATGAAAACATTTTTTAAAAAGCATTTATTAAAATAAGGTCAAATCTAAAAGCAACAAATTTCAGAACCAAGAAATAATTATAATTAAAAACTATTTCAACCAAACATATTTTCTAAAATTTTAAAACAAAATTCATTTAAAAAACAAAACAAAACAAAAAATGTTTCCTCAAATTTTCTTTCTCTGATTCTTCGATTCCATCTGTGGTCTGGTCTTTGTCACTCTACGATCACTCTTTCTCCCTTGCTATGGAGAACAACAACAACAACAACGCCAAAGTGGGTTCAGGAGTAGGAGGAGCCAAACCCAGCAATCACAAGGAAGACCCTTGTAATTTGCATGCTGAGGAACACATAGAACAAGTGAAAGAAGAAGATGAACATGAAGATGAAAATGAAGGTGAAGAAGAAGAAGAAGAAGAAGAATCAACTCCTTCCAGCAGAACCCGTTTTGCTAATCTCAGTCAGGTTGATGCTGACCTCGCCCTTGCGCGAACCCTTCAAGAACAGGTTCACCTCTTCTTCTTCTTCTTCAAAATTTCCTTTTTGATGTTATGTGCATGCTCCCTTTTGGTGGGTAGCAAAGGAAAATTTGTTAAGGGATGTAAAGTTATAAGCTTTAACACTCATTTAATTTCTACTGTCGCAGGACAGGACAATTTTATTATATTGTGCACAAATAATTCAACTTGACCCTGCACTGCAGGGGTTCTTCTTATATACTTTTGGCATAAAATGAGATAGTTTTTAATATCTTATCAAATTGGAAAAAAGTACAAAAAAGGATTTAATTTAGGCAAGAAAGAAAAGCTATTTAGCTATATCAATTCCACAAAGCTGTTTCCTGGTGATGATATTAGTGGCTTTCAGTTTTGATCAGCCACCATACAAGTACAACTCCATTGACAGGGGGAATTCTGGCATCTGCATGTTTACATTTTTCATCACGTTATATTTCCTAGTTTAGTCCTACTTCCAAAGCTTGCTTTTCCCCTCTCTTAGATTTTTTGAGTGGCAGCAGTGCAGCACCATCAATGGCCTATTTCCATATCCAAAGGGAAGTGGACATGCAGGATGTCTTGTATAGTTTGACTGGCTACCTCGTGTTTCTGGAGCAGATTTTAGGAAAGGGAAATTCTAAATCATAGTTGCCAGGAATTTCGGTCAGTCTGGTACATGATACCTTATTTGAAAAATTTACTGAAAAATATTTACCTTATCAATGTTCACATGTTCCTTCCCTGGGTAATATTGCAATGGTGAGACCAGATCAATCACATGGGATTCTCAATAACTCCTTCCCATAAAAGTGTATCAAAAGAAAAAGACAAAATTTTCCTTGTAAAACTACATTTATTTACAGCCCTATCTTGGTGAGGTGAGAATCGTGAGATGGACTGATGGAGTAAGTGGAAGTGGGTAGCCCGAAACTATGCTTCCTTCATTTCGCTACTGGCCCTTCCCTCCGCCCTTTCAAAAGTTGTTTTCCTTTCCCTTTCATTGTACACTCTTGCTCCTCTTGCTCGAACAGAAGGTGTATTCATTGTCTTCACAGCATATGCTATTGTCTCCTCCGTTGCTTTGGTATTTCTCTCTCTGGTAAGCCAGTTTTGGCAAACCAGATCTTCCACCACTGTTATCAAGCACGCAGAAGAACCGCAATCCGGGACGCACAAACCAAATCACAGTTCATGGGAGGGGGTGAGCAAATCTGGCGACTATGTTCTAAATTGATGCAACAATTCTTCCAAGACTCGGCCTTCCATTGAGATTGGTTTGGTTGTGAGAAGATTACTCATATTTATTACATAGCAGTTAAAATCTTTTAGATTGCTGTCTCTTTTTCCTTGTTGGGACTCAGGGGAACAAACATCCTTCAAGGCTTCAACTTATTGCCCACCGTGTCGCCCCCCCCCCCCCTCTTTAAAATTTGTCTCTGTTATATTGAAATAACAGCTTTGTTGTAAAGATTTTTCATCTCAATTTTAGTGATAGCAACCTAGATCTCACCTCTGCTAGGATTGCCTCAAGACCAGATGACTTTTTACTCCTCCAGATGTTAGTGGAAATAGATTGTCATCTGCTGCTGAAAAGATCATTACTTTTAGGATTTGATTTTGATCCACTGTCATTGTAAAGAGTTTTATATTGTAAGAGTACCATATGATGCCTATTCCATCTATTTAAATGACTGTTAAAATATTTTATTGCAAGTGAAATACCTCAGTTACTAGATGCAACTTAAGTACTACTCACACACACAATCACTGGTTTCTCGTAGGAAAGTTTGTAGTTTACTTCATTGCTACCCCAAGGCCTACATGCCAGCTTCTATATATAGGCTTCATTTTGATTTGATACATGATGTAAAAATAGTAGCTGTGCATAGTGTTATTGTATGACAGGTATTAGTGTACTATAGTTGTACTCCTCTACTACATCCTGTGCTATAAGCTCTTGCTTGGAGCACTATTCTTCAGAGCCAATACTACTCTTCAATTTTAAAATATAACTGCATAATATCAGAATCTTTTACACTTACAGAAATTAAATGATGTAGTGTTAGTATTTATGGCTGGCTTCTTCATTGCTTCTTTTATTTATTTATTTATTTTTCTTTTATCATATGGAAGCCATCTTTGTCAACCTTGCCTAAAAGTTACTAGGCTGCTGCAAAGGCATTGGAAATAATAACAACATTTGTACTACAGGTTGATTTCAATCTACTCTGTAGCAACAATTCTTGGACAATAACTTTTCTTTTCTAAATTTGATAGAGATTAAAGTGATTTGTTTTTCTTGAATCTTTCGTTCTCATTTTTGGAACACTCAGAGGTTCGGTCCAAGGTGTTATGTTTTTAAGGTCATATTCCCATTAGCTTTAGTTTAGTTATTGACAAAGTGTGTCGAAGGATTTGGAAGCATTATTTTATTATGAAAGTTTAATTGTAGAAGGATTTTGTGCATAGCCTTTCTAAGAAAGTGTAATTTTAGGAGAATAGAAAAATTCTTTATTCTCACGTACTTTATTCAGTCATACATTGCTAGAATTTATAGTCAGAGTTGGTCGAGATAACTAACCAATCTGCTACAAATTAGGAAACTACAAAGGAGAAAAATAAGGGATAACAAACTGAAAAATATTTCCTATTTAAATCAAATGATTCAGATTTTATTCTAACTATCCTAACAAAGCTTATCCTAACAAACCTATCCTAGCAAACTTCGACACCCCCCTCAAGTTGGTGCATAGTTATCTATCATGCCCAACTTGCTTACAAGAAGTTCAAAGTTAGGTCTGAATAATCCTTTGGTTAGGATGTCTGCTAGTTGCTGTGTAGTGGGAATAAAGGGTATACAAATCACTGCATCATCTATCTTCTCTTTTATGAAGTGTCTGTCAATTTTCACATGTTTCGTTCGATCATGCTGCACTGGATGCTGAGCAATACTTATTGCAACCTTGCTGTCACAGAATAGTTTAATTGGTGGGTTGATAGGCATAGCCAATTCTTCAAGAACTCTTTTCAGACATAGTGTTTCACGGACTCCATGAGCCATAGCTCTATATTCTGCTTCAGCACTACTCCTTGCAGCCACTTTCGTTTTTTACTTCGCGATGTGACTAAGTTAGCCCAAACAAAAAGTGCAATATCCTGATGTGGATCTCCTATCTGTGATTGATCCAGCCCGATCAACATCTGTGTATGCTTCAATGGTCTGCTGTGTGGTCTTTTTGAAAAATAGACCTTTACCTGGTGTGCTTTTCAAATATCTCAGAATCCTATATACTGCCTCAAGGTGTTCCTCATAGGGTGAATGCATAAATTGACATACCAAATTTACTGCAAAAGCAATATCTGGCCGAGTGTGTGATAAGTAGATTAACTTCCCTACTTACCTTTGATAACGAGAGGTATCCACGGGTTCACCCTTCTTGTCATCTCCAAGTTTCTGATTTGGATCAATTGGAGTGTCTGCTGGTCTGCAACCACTCATTCCAGTTTCTTTAAGGAGGTCAAGGACGTACTTCCTTTGAGAAACAACAATCCCCTTTTTTAAACTTGCAAATTCCATCCCCAAAAAACATCTTAGGGATCCTAAATCCTTTATTTCAAATTCTGCAGAGAGAGATTTCTTCAACCGGTTCATCTCTAGTAATTCATCTCCAGTTAGGATTACATCATAGACGTATACAATCAGTACAGCAATTTTCCCTTCGGATGAGCGCTTTACAAACATAGCATGATTTGCTTGTCCTTGTGTATAGCCTTAATTTTTGATAAATTGGGTGAATTTCTCGAATCAAGCTCTTGGTGATTGCTTTAGTCCGTACATGGATTTCTGCAATTTACATACCTTTCAATTGAACTTCTCTTCAAAACTTGGGGGTGCATCCATATACACTTCCTCTTCCAAATCCCCATTTTGGAATGCATTCTTCACATCTAGCTGTTGTAGAGGCCAGTTAAGATTTGTGGCAATAGATAGAAGGAATCTAATGGTGTTCAACTTCGCAACAGGTGCAAATGTTTCTAAGTAATCAATACCATAGGATTGAGTAAAATCTTTGGCAACCAATCGGGCTTTGTATCTCTCAAGTGAACCATTTGACTTGTATTTAATTGTAAACACCCATTTGCATCCCACTGTTGTCTTTCCTCTTTGCAGTTCCACCATCTCCCATATGCGATTCTTTTCAAGAGCTTTCATCTCCTCCAAGACGGCTTCCTTCCACTTGGGAACTTTTAGAGCATCCTGTACATTTTTTGGAATCTCCGTACATGACAATTGTGAGGTAAAAGCACGAAAAATGGGTGAAAGATTTTCATATGACACAAAGTTGGATAGTGGGTGTTTGGTGCATGACCTTACACCTTTTCAGATGGCAATAGGGAGATTAGAATCATTTGACTCGGTAGATTTAGACCCAGGTCTTATGGACTTGAAAACAGAATCTGAAACAGGTTGAATAATTTGTTCAGTTTCAGGAAAAATAGTACCTGGTGGGTCCACAGACTCATGGCAGTGCATGAGATCATTAAGTTCATCTCTTCGAGTAGTTTTCCTCCTTGAGTAGGCAATATCAAAGGGTTTTAAGCCTTTGCTGGTGGTACCTGTCCCATCTCTATCTGTTACATTGGAATCATGATTTTCATAATTTGGCATTAAAGGTAAACCTGTATCTTCACCAGTTAAAACACTTGACTCACTTACATTGGGTATGTTTAAACTCTCAGTTTGAGTGACAAGGGTAGGTGTTGACTCTTGAAGTTGAAAATACTGCGTTCTTCAATTCCCCCCCCCCCACCCCTGCGGGCAAAGATGAGTAGTAAAAAGTGGTGTTGATGCCAAAAAGGTGACATCCATAGTGATAAATATTTTTTTGAAAATGGGGTCAAAACACTTGTATCCTTTTTGAGTGGGAGCATACCCAATAAATACACATTTCTTTGCTCGAGGGGTCAAGTTTACTCTGGTTTTGTTCATGAGTATGGACAAATACCATGCACCCAAATATTTTTAGAGGTAAAAACTTTGAAAGCCTAATTGTTGGAAAAATTCTAAGGAACATATTTAAAGGGGTGCTGAAATTCAGCACTGTACTAGGCATCCAATTAATTAAATAGGCTGCAGTCAAGACAGCCTCTCCCCAAAGATATTTAGGTACCATATTTTGAAATAATAATGCTCAAGCTACCTCTAACAAATGTTTATTTTTTCATTTAGTCACCCCGTTTTGCTGAGGAGTGTCAACACAAGAACTTTGATAAACAATTCTTGTTTCCATGAAAAATTGCTTTAGGTGTTTGTTAAAGTATTCTTTACCATTATCACTCTTGAAAATTTTAAAATTTTCCTGAAATCGTGTTTGCACCATTTGACAAAAGGATTTGAAAATCGTCTCTACTTCAAATTTCCCCCTCATCAAATACACCCAAGTCAGCCTAATATGATCATCAATAAATGTGACAAACCACCGTTTACCTGAAAGGGTAGGGTCTCTACTAGGTCCCCAAACATCACTGTGGATTAGGGTAAATGGACTAGATGTTTTGTAAGGTTGAGGTGAATAAGAAGTGCGATGATGCTTAGCTAATTGACAAACTTCACATGAAAAAAGAGATGGATTTTTATTCTTGAAAAATTCAGGAAACAAGTGTTTTAAATAAAGAAAACTTGGGTGGCCTAACCTATAGTGCCACAACATTATTTCACTAGCCTTAGACACAAACAGAATTGAAATAGGTACGCTGAGGTTATCTACTCAATTCAGAGGCCTCTTCAAAGATATAGAGTCCATCAATTTCCCTAGCACTGCCAATCGTCTTCCTTGAATTCAAGTCCTAAGATTGACAACACGAGGAATCAAAGATAGCACGACATTTAAGATCTAGAGTTATTTTTCTAATGGATAATAAGTTGCATGACATGTTAGCAACATGTAGGACATTATGAAGAGTTAATGAAGGGGAGAGAGGAACAGAGCCAATTTCGGCTATGGCAGAGAAGGAACCATCGGCAATTTTGATTTGTCTATTGCCTGCACAAGGACTATAGGAAGAAAACAATTTTGAGCAATCTGTCATATGATCAGTTGCTCTAGAATCAATGATCCATAGAGCTTTTGAATTCAATTTACTACTAAGGAGGCAGCGGTGAGGGAATTACCTTTTTGAGCCAAAGAACAAGATGGGTTTACTGACATTTTTGGAGAAAAGAGTTTGTACAGATGCTCCAATTGCTCCTTTGTAAATAAGGTTGTCTTAGAATTGATGGTTGGCTCTTGAGTTTCCTCGGTTAAGGTTTGAAACAGATGAGGTTTCCCAATTGTTGGCTTTGTTGAATTAATCAGCCAATCAATTATAAGAGAGTTTTCTGACTTCCACTTTTGTAGGGAAGAATCGTTCTTCCCAGGTTGCACAATTTCTCCAATTAGATGCCCTAATTTTCCCTTGTCGTCCATTGCCAGTTTCATGGACTGTGCCCATTCAAGGTAGTTCTTTTCGTTAACCTTATGAACAATGAGTTGCAGGTTGGAATTCTAAGAAAGGGCATCAATAGAAGATGAGGAAGGCCTTGGTTGAACAGATTGAGTACTCCCAGATGAATCTGTGGAGTTTGTGGATTGGTTTGGTGTTGCTCCGGTCATCGCCGTTTTCACCATTGTGGAAAGAAAGGTCCAGGGCACAAGGCTCTGATACCATGTAATTTGAGGAGAATAGAAAAATTCTTTATTCTCACTTCATTCAGTCATACATTGCTAGAATTTATAGTCAGAGTTGGTTGAGAGAACTAACCAATCTTCTACAAATTAGGAAAAGGAGAAAAATAAGGGATAACAAACTGAAAAAGATTTCCTATTTGAATCAAATGATTCAGATTTTATTCTAACTATCCTAACAAAGCTTATCCTAACAAACCTATCCTAACAAACTTCGACAAAAAGAAATAGAGTATGGTTCTTCTTTAGATATTTTCTCCTTTGATTTGTCAAGATTCACTAATATTCTTGATTTTTCTTTCTATTTTCTGATTCTTCTGATTTATATAGCATTGCTTTAATTATTGAGTAGGAAAGGGCATACATGATGCTGAGAATGAATAATGAAGGAAGTGACTATGGGAGTTTGGAAGCTGGAAGCTATTTGCATGACAATGGGGATGATGACAGTGATGAAGATGATGAGGAATATGATAGTGAAGATGAATTTGATATCAATGCTCATGATAATGTTGGAGAACATGATAATCCCATCATTGAATTTGACCCAGATGTATTTTCAAGTGATGAAGCCTATGCAAGAGCATTACAAGAGGCTGAAGAGAGGGAAATGGCTGCCAGATTGTTAGCTCTTGCCAGGATAAATGATTGTAAGTTTACTTGGCTATGAATATAAAATGGGTAAATTTTTTAAATTATTCAAGAATTAGAACTGCTAGCCTTTTCAATTACAGGGGAGGCTGAGGACATGGAGGAGCATGGTGCTAATTCTCAGGTAAATATCTATGTGTATGTGCATTCACTCATACTCATGGGCTAACCTAAGTGTATGTGTACTCACACATACTCTTGGGCTAACCTATGTGTATGTTCACTCACGCATACTCATGGGCATCATACCAAACATTTAAAAGGATAGCCACGCATCTACTACGTTAGTACATACCCTTTTTTAAAGGCAAATCCTCAGTACCATATAATTAGGGGAATATTTCATGGTTATTAGGAAAATGGTGTTTGTAAGTGGATATTAGCTTTAGTCATAGACAGAGTATGGTCCTATTTGAAAAATATTGTAACTAATTTTAACATTTACTTCCTTTGAAACTCAATTATTGTTACTTAAACAATTTCATTTGAATCTATAGTGAACTTTTTACAAATAAGACAAAATCCATATAATATTTGATTGAATGATTTGTGCATTTTGGTTGAGAATGCCTTGTTAGATATTGTAGATACCATGGAATGAAAAATCTGGTAGTAGTCCATTCTGGTGATTCTGGAATGATTTCTTTTTTCTTGCTCTTCCCTTTGTAGGCCCAAAAGATATTGACAGGTTATCAAAGGCTAAAAACACACAAAACTTTCACATTGCCAGGCATGTTTCACAAGGGATGCACAAGTCTCTTTTATCCCAAAATAAATAAATAACACACAAAACCCTTCAAAATTGTCCCATCTACACATAATTTCCTGATGAAGAACAGGGAACCAAGAATATTGTAGGGACTACTCACAAAATTTCTTAGTGTCAATTGGCCTTTCCATCTGAAGAGCATCCAAATTATAATCAGAATCTGGTTCTTTGGTTTCATGTGATTAGTTACTTCACATTTTTATACATGGCTCACTGCTACTTATCTCTGTACTGAAACTAGACACAAAACTAGTGCTGATATTAGTCCTTGAGGCCATTGAACTAGATTCATGTTAGAACCTTTCAGTGGGGTGCTGTTCTGCATATTTCCAATAAAAGATACATTATTGAAGTGCACAATATCCAGTTTCAACACATGCGCCCTCTTTTTTCTGCAGTTTCTTCTTCCTCGTCGTTCTTGTCATAAAAGCCGTGATTCTTTGCTGCTTCAAAGCAGCTGGGGTTAAAGGTGGGAAAAGACAGAAAACCAAGACTGTTCTTTTACTCTTGCTTGTTTTACTTTTTGATCTACTTGGATTTGAATCATCTGCTGCAGTTACGTTACGGTTCAATGAGCAATGAGCTTCTCGCACTCGCTCAGTATGAAGCACATTCACGTTACCCTTAGTTTGTGCTTGAAGTGAGGTGAATGAAGTTAAGATGGCCCAATTGTTGAGTTTGATGTCATTGTGGATCTAACTATCTATTGCTAGGGAGTATAGTGTTGTAGAATTTCCAAGATCAACTGACTGTGGTAGGATGGGGGAGTTCGTTCGAACTAAACTGGTCAATTTTGGTGGCAATTACATTTATTTAGAGGTTTGCTGTTGTAGCAAGAGGGAAACAATGGTCCTAGAAATCAAATGGGTCTCAAATTGCTGCATACCAATTGTCCTAGAGGCATCAACAGAGTGTTTAATCCATCTTCCATTCATGGTTGCAAGCAACATAAACCTCTAAATTAATTGCACCAAATCAGCTTCAGTGACAGTGGAATTTTTTGACCTCTTGTAGAGGTGCGTTCATATGGTTCCATCAAAGCTGTTATTTGGTGACGTGATGCACATTTGTGAGATTCCTTTTGTCGGTTTAAATGTGGTCAGACAGAAGGGCCAATTGACACATTGTGAATGTGAACTACTCATGGGTTTATTGCTGCAATGGAAATGTTGGATTATATGCACTTGAGACAAAGTTGAAAGGGGTCTCTTGTATTTAGCCTCCAAGTGCCTTTGTGTGCACAAAATTTGTGCATGTGTGGAAATACTGACAAAACATGAATGTATGCATGTGCGCACGTACATATGTGTGTTCTTTTACACGTTCAATGTACACTTTGATCCTTCAAATGAATTTTTTTAACATATTTGTGGATAAGTGAAAGACACAGGTTGTATAATTCCTTTTCCCCTCACAATTGGATAAAAAGTTATGCTCCTTTGAGTTACACATGTAGAATTGTAGATACTCCTTTTTGGGTAATTGTCCTGCTGTTTTGGCATTTCGCATCTTTTGGACAGACTTTGTTTTTGGATATTTTTGGAGAACTTGGGTTTGTCCAGTTAATACAGAACACTTGCACTTGGTTTATATGGAGGTTTTTGTGAGAATGAAGAGACTAAGATTCTATAAATGTGTGGTTTGTTTGCAGTAATATGGTGTATTTGGATGGAGCATAACACAAGAATATTTAAGCTAAAGTTCCTACCATTTTCACTGTTATGGGACAGATTGTTATTTTTTGGCTTCTTTAGAAAGGATGCCAATCAGTCTTTTAAAATAGTTTCTATGACTGATATTCAAAGTAGTTGGAGGAGATGGAGGTCCTACCATTTTCACTGTGATGGGACAGCTTGTTATTTTTTGGCTTCTTTAGAAAGGATGCCAATCAGTCTTTTAAAATAGTTTCTATGACTGATATTCAAAGTAGTTGGAGGAGATGCACCGCTAATCTCTTCTCCCTTCCTTTTGTCTGGCCATTCACTCTCTCTTTGTTTCCTTAACAAGCTATAAATGCTTGTTTAACCAACACTACACCATTTTCCAAAAGAAAAAAGAAAAAAATTCACCAACGGGCCAACTGGCACTGCCAAGGTTCCCCCACCCTTAAATGCCTTGATTAAAACCTCTCAATGACCCATCTGATTCTGGCATAGACAAGGTTGCGTGTGCTTGTTTTAATCAATGTATTAACTTTTGATATTTTAACTCTTATTCATCCCCTCTATTTATCATTAATAACCTATCCTAATTTATTTGAACTCCCTAATATTTAATTTAGGTTAAGTTTTGGGAATGTTAAAAATTTAAATACATGTTGAATTTTAAATACTATGTTAGAAATTTATTTGGGCCAACAATATGATTAATTGCTTAAATTTTAAGTTGAAATTGCTATTCCTGATTTAGCTTCCTACTTCCTGTTTATTATCATGTGTTAGTAATCACAGAATCAATCTGATTGGATTGGTTTTTTGTTCTTTTTGGCACAGTAACATTTAGTGATGTCCTTCTGTTAATTCTATTCTGCAGGATGCTTGGGAGGATGTTGATCCAGATGAACTTTCATATGAGGTAACCTTGATTTATACCAGTGGTTGTGTAATGCCGCCATATCATCCCTGTCCCCTTCTTGTGTCATATTTTAAGAGTAAGCTGCAATTATTTCAGGAACTACTGGCATTGGGTGAAGTAGTTGGAACTGAGAGCAGAGGTCTTTCGACTGATACTATTGCCTGTTTGCCATCAGTCATCTACAATATTGGGAGTGATCAACATGGAATCAATGATTCGTATGTGCAAATTCTGTTACTTCTAACCTTAGCTGTGATCACGATTTACCATTGTGCCTGATTGTTATGGCCCTATTCAGGTGTGTCATTTGCCGGGTGGACTATGAGGATGGTGAGTCCTTGACAGTTCTTTCCTGCAAACATTTGTACCATCCTGAGTGCATTAACAATTGGTTGAAAATAAACAAGGTACGGTTGTACCCGTCTTCCACTTGAAGTCTGTTTTTTTAATCATTTTACATTTCACATTATAGATGGTGTCAACTCACATAGTTGCATCTACTTATTAGTTTAAAATTTCCATGAATAAACTTAAACATCAAATTACTTGTTAAGTAATATAACTTCTCATGTATTTAAGCAAAGTTGGAGAGATGTGCAACCCTATGCAGCTAGCCATACTCTACAGCAAAAAAACACAGCTCCGAAGCATCCTATTCTCCTTCCTACTCCCAAAACCTCTATTATGGATTGAGAAAAGTACCTCCAATTAGGCCGGCCTATCCAATATTCTCCAAACAGCCCAAAACAACTTTTAGGGTAAGCTACCTGACAATGCAAAATAATACAATTATTTGTTTTAGAACTTTTAGGGTACATAACACAAATACCAGAGAAGGGCCTTATGAGGCCTACACTCCTGCAATATATCATTAGTGTTTGTTAGAGAATAACAATGTCAGTGTATGTTAAGCGTATCGGGCTGGGCCTGTACTAATTTTACTATGCTTGAATTTCACCTGATACACACACAAGGGGCCTAACCTAAAATAAATTTGTGCATCTCATTATACAGCAACCTTCTCTTTAATTTTCTGTCCCTTCTCTCCTATAGATTTCTACATCGTATCAAGAGCCAGGCTGTAAAACCTAAGTCAGCAATCCATGGTCATTCCTCTGTAAAAAAAAAAAAGTTCCAGTTCACGCTATTGTAGCATGAAAGAAAAAAAAAAGTTAAATTCCTGTTTAGTGTTGATTGATCTATTTCCCCTTGGTGATTGATCAATCTTTCCAGTCCTGCTTAGGGGATTTTAGGTGGCATTCTTGGTGCTTGGTGTGTGACTATTATGCTTGCAATTGCGACCTGGTGAGTCGTCAATCTCTGGTTCCATCTCTGGTTCCAGCAGAGATTGACAACAATCCATAGAATTGCGACTGGCTGAGAGGTGTGACCTAAGGAGTTGCATGCTGGGCTGTTGATTTGAGCTTGGATCTTGCTGTCCTTGGTGCTGACAGGCCACTTTGGGACTATTTGGGGGTTGTGTGATCAAGCCCAGGGAGTTTGATCGACATTACTGAGGTTCTTTTCATCTGCTGGGTCATTATCTTTGACTGTTTGATGGAAGAAGTTTTCTAGCGTGAAGTTTTTCTCTTTGGAAATTTTACTTGACCTTACAGCTTCTCGCTGATCTGGAAAAAGATAAATCCGAGTCGTAAGAGGCGAACTTAGGCAAGCCTTAGGTGATTAAGAAGTTGACTATTGTCTTTTCATTGATCTCATCCTGTCAAAGTCGCTGATGAGAAGTTTGATGGAAAACATTATGCAAAGTGACAGAAGACTATTAAGGTGCTCCTCATGAAAAGGAGGAGCATCTGACTATTAAGTGCATCTCTTTGGGATACCCTCGCCTTTAGAAGGGGGGTATCCATGCTACTCATCAGACACCAACTGTAATTTCGCCTCAGCTGATGTCACCTTCAAGGGTACTTCATTGATTCCCAGCTGTTAAGAAACCAACTATTGACAAATCTAATCGGTTACTTTGACAACTCTCCTGACCAACTCTAGGCTACTTTGTTGAAGATACAACTTAAGCTTTTTAGGAAAATTGGTCATTGACATGGTATCAGAGCTTTTATGACCAAGTGGTCAGGAATTTGATCCTTGCCGCCCCCATGCTTCTAAATAAAATTGAATTTCAACACAAGATAGAGTGGGCCTATGAATTATTCACGCTTCAAGCCTAAAGGACTCTTGTGTGAGGGGGTGTGTTAGAGATATAAAATCATTCAAGTACTTTCACCTAACAGCTTAAGCTTTTAAGAGAGTTGGTCCTTGACATGCATTGATACTTCAGAAAAATCAAATCATCTAAGAAACATAGGCTATTAGGAGGAATTATTTTTGTTAAAATCTCTAACTTGTCATTCATGTGAATGCCTTTTGGATTTGAAGCGTGAATAAAACACCAGCTTGTCTATACAACCATTATGCTGAAATTTAATTAAAATTAATTATTGAAGACGGGTTGCAATGATTGAACTGTTGATCATTTGTTTGAAGATGCTGTCCATGTCGAGGAATCAGTTGTCCTAAAAGTTGAAGATGTAAGGTGGAGGCTCAGTGATAGTTTTTTTCTTTGTTCATTATATCTCTAAGCCAACAAAGAGATTAAATCAGATAAAGAAATATATAAAAATAGAAATATATTAATTATTATTATTTATACTAATAATTATTTTTCTAATAAATTTGAAGTACTTATTATGTTATATTATTAGATTTATTAATAAAATATATTAGTTTAATATTATTTTAATAATTTAATTTTTAATAAAATATATTAAAATGCATTCCATTAAAAGAATAGAAAATATTCTAAATGTGAGAGCATATTAGTTGGTAGAGTCGAAGCATGGACAATTTTTCCACTTCGTTATTCAGGAGAGATTTATATCTCAACCCTTTACATTTCATGAATCGCTCGCTTTTGCTGAAATTTCTTGATTTTCTTGATCTCTCTAGTTGTTAAGATTGTTCCTAGTACAAAATCTAACAGCAACATGTATCTAAATAATTCATAAATTACCGCAATTGTGATCAAAATAGTTGTGGTTTCTTCTTGAGAGTTATTTGCAGTGGAGAAGCTTTGGTGTAACCATCTGCACTCTGTCTGCAGGTTTGCCCTGTTTGCAGTACTGAGGTATCTGGTTCTGGGAGCAGCTTGTAGGATTTAATAACTGTTCTTGGCTATTCTCCCTTATTTTAGTAGGCATGCCAGGCTGAGGAGAGTCTGCTTTTCTTATATCCAGCTCCTCAGGTTTTAATGTAACATGGAACTTTTGGAATCAGTTCTCTGGATTGTATGTCTTTTTAGCAATGTTGTTAAAATCGGACCAGATAGTGAACTGGCTAGACTTTTAATTCAGGTTCAATCAGTTCAACCGTTTAAACCGGCTGGTAGAACCAGATGATGTCATAAAAATAATTTACATGCAATAATATAAAATATATATAAAAAAACATTTACGAAATGTGAAAAATATTGATTTTTTTTTAATTTAATAGTCGGTCGGTTTAACCGAATGAATCAAGTGGTTCAATCGGATTTTGACTGGTTTTGATCAGTCTAAAGTGGTATGACTGTGAATTTGGTTATAAATGATATGATAGCGCTAATTTTTTTCTCTATTGTTATTTTGGTGGTGACTATCTGTTAAAATGTGGTTGTTAGCTTGGCCAAGTTTTTCTGCACATATCTTCAATTTATGAGGAGGCATGCCTACTTCAGAGAAATTTTTAGGTAGGCACATGTTTACATAGACACTCTATTCAATGATTGACATATGTAAGTGTACTATTTAGAGATAAATACATTTATAACACGATCCATATAATCTTATATATGTAAATTATTAAATGGAATACCAATGTAGATATGTGTCTACCTACGAATTTTCTTGCTACTCTAAGTGGGGATTCCAAACTGTGCTGTTTTTAAGTTATACATGGCATATTTAGTATTCCTCATGATTTAGGCCAAAAGAAATATGAAGAGGAAAAAAAAGATCCCCAGTTCATTTCTGGGAATTATTATTGGTAACTAGAAGTGTGCACAAGTGTGTTACGAAAGTTTTAACTGGCTAGGTCAAGTGAAGCTTTGGATCTTTTTTTTTTTTTTTGGTAGTTTAATAAAAGCATTACCTGAAAACAATTTTTAAAAATAAAAAGATTAAAACAATTGTTTGGGTAATCTATTACAGATACAAGTTCTAGAAACAAGAAAAAATATTACATGTTTGGAAGAAAATGCAGTAGTCTTTCCCTAGCTGCTTTTTTGGGCGAAAGACTAGATAATAGGGTCTGTGATTGAAGGTCAATTTGCTGTCATAGTCATTTGGGGTAAAACCTGTCAACCAGGAGTTGGTCTAATAGTGATTATTGGAAGAAGGATTCAAGGGAGGAAATGAGAAGATACCTTGAAGGGGAAAATTTTGGATAGATTTTTAACTAAATCATGTTGTCAAACTAATTTTGGGAATTGTTCATGCCAAAACTTATAAATATTGCTCTACATCTTCAACCTAAATCTAATGCAAAAAAAGAAAAAAAGAAAAAAGAAAGACCTAATTGCTATAAGTCCCCAAACACCCATTCTTATACGAATCTGTTGATGACATAAAGTTATACTTCCTATCGTCCATATTGTCAATGGCTTATGGCCAGCCCTATTAATTTTCGAAAATGGCAAGTTTAGGCTTTTAAAATATCCCAAATTGGAGCTTTTTTATGGCATCACCACAACGAAGCACAAGCATTTGCTTGCGGCAGCTCAGAGAAGATAGGAGAGGTATGAGGATTTTGGGTCGTTGTTGTATCTCAATATCTATACTTTGAAGGTGTGTTTGGAAGGAAGAGTTTGGACAGAAGGGAAGTGGAAATTTTCATTTTAGGTTAATACTCCCCATATTAAAGAACTTTTTAAAATAAAAGTAATAAAATAAGAGATTATCATATAATCTTTAAATCATTCCTTATTAATTTTTATAAATATTTTATAATTTTTTCAATTTTGAAATGAAAAATTAATCTTACCTTCTATTTTTCTCAAAACTCCTCCAATTCAAAGACAGCCAAAGCAACATTAAGTCTCTTAATGAATATGCTTTATATTATGGTGTTATTTTGCTTGTAGTTTAGTTACCCACAACCTCCTTTTATCAAGTTTTCATACTTGCTTTATAACAAAAAAAATAATAATTAATGAAGCTTGCTTCATCTATTTAAAAAATTACCACCACTTTTCTAATGAGAATTGAAACATAGAAAACTGTTTTCTAAAACACCTCACAGGTGTTTTTGATTTTTGGTGTTTAAAACACATATTAAGAGAACATGCTTTAAAAATTGAGAGGTAAAACCCATCCAAAAGAGTTTTTATTTATTTATGTAAAACAAAACTTTTTTAAAAGAAAAGCCAAACTGCCCTAAATATTTTGTCTTTTATTACTTTCCTTTTGTTTTCATCTTCTTTTACATTTATACTTTTTTATTCACTCAATGGAAATTTATTTTAACATTTACTTTTTCTCAACATTCCGCACTGCAATTTGAGTACCTAGTTTTTTTACACTTAAAATATATTTTGTTTATTTTCATGTTGAGTTGTTGTAGTGTTCAATGCCTTCCAAAATGTCATATACCCTGTCCATTTTTAAGAAATTGTTTCAATCATAAATATTTATAATGATATGAAAAAGCATTATATTAAATGCATTTTATAAATATTTTTTGAAAATTATTAAAATTTTAAATTTTAGCTGACAACATGTCGTAAATTTAAAGATACTATTGTTTAACATAAAAAGAATTATAAGATAATAAATATTTTACAATACTAAATGTAATCAACTATTAAAAGGAATTTAACTTTGATTGAAATTTTATTATTTCACTCTTCGTTAGACTTTTTGAAATGCCACTCATTAAATTTCTTCAAATAAGCTTGGCCCCTAAACAAAATTCTCAGACACCACCATGTTAACTAATCCCGTTAATTTGGGCTCATATTTAATAATTTAAACATGTGTTTTCCTTTTTACTATAAATTGAGTGAAATCCAATCTCTTGTTTTAAAGGAGTATCGACCACAAATTAAAAGAGATTTTGAAGGAATATAAAATCCAAATTAGTGATCGTTTGAATGAGTTTTATCTTATCAAAATAAAGATTTTTTTAAAAAAGTAATTTTTATATTTTTTTGTATGTTTGGATGAACTTTTTTTTTAAAAAAAAAAAGCTAAAGCACTGAAGAAAAAAAATTCAAATACTGTTTTTTTAATCTAGATTTTTGTGCTACTGTTCAGAAATATTTTTTAAACAAAATTATCTCTAACTAATTTAAAAAATAACATTTTTATCATTTATTTTTTAAACCCTACCAATACTTCATTTTCATATATGTTTTTATTTTTTCTTCATTGCTGTAATGTTGTACACCTCATCTCATTATCTTTTACATTTTCTTTTCGTCAAGTACGTTCATTATCCCATGTGGAATTGCTAATCATATTTTACAATATGTGATCAAACAAAAAAAAAATAACTTCAAAACTCTCATGACATTTGTAGGTATTAGAATTAAAGGAAGGAAATAACATGCAATTTTTGAATAATTAAGAATGACAAAGCCAGTATTTGAACAATTATATAATGATTTGATCCAAAAGTATGATTTGAAACCTACACAAAGTGTTAATATAGATGAGATGGTAACATTGTTCTTATAGATGCTTAGGCATTCAGCTTCTGCATAATCTTTTAAGTAATTTTATCATTAAAAAAGTACCTTTATATTTGTGCATCCAAATAATAATAAAATTAAAAAATATTTTTTGAGTATTGCATCAAATAACTTTTACAAAAGATCTTTTAAAAAAATGATAAAAAACTATCTTCTTTCAAAAGCTTATCCAAACAAGCCATAAATTAATTACTGCGAGATTTTGTTTAATCCTTTGATAATTTGCAAAACATAACTTGATCAACTTGAAGGAGAGGCCTTGTGATCATATCCACCAATGATAGCCTCATCAGGAATGAACTTGGCCCATAACCAGTGTGACTTCCACACTCTGTTCATTTCTTCAATTGGGACGTTCTTTGTCTCAGGCAAGAGTAAGGCAATGAATATGGTCATGATGAGGACAAAGCCGGCAAAGAAAAAGAAAAGGCCAAACTTCAAGTGGCAAAGCATGGTGAGGAAGATTTGAGCAATGACAAAGGTGAAGAACATATTCACAGCGACATTGATACCTTGCCCTGCAGATCGAGTCTCAAGAGAGCAAATTTCACTAGGCACCAACCAACCCAATGGGCCCCAAGACCAAGCAAATGCTGCAACATATGCACATATCAAAAACAAGAGGAGGTTGGCTTCTCCTTTGCTCAATGAGCCTTCACCACTTAGTCCAAACTTCATAGCAATCATGGATCCAACAGCAATCTATAAGAAATGGTTATAGTATTTATATTAGTCATGATCACAAAAAAAAATAGAGGAAATAAAAACATAGATTTTCAACCATATATAAGGGATCATTGTGAAAATTTATAGTATTTCAACTGTTATTTTCACCTGGCAAATAAACATTTGGCTGCCACCTTCAAGGAACAAAATCCTTCTTCCAAACTTGTCCACAGTGAAGATGGAAACAAATGTGGCAACTACATTAACACCTCCGGAGATAACTGCAGACATGAGGGAAGCATCATCACCGAAGCCCAAAGTCTTGAAAAGGACGGGTGCATAAAACATGATAACATTGATCCCAGTGAGTTGCTGGAAGAATGGAATGAAAGAGCAGAAAGTGAGTTGAGGTCTATATTTTGGTTGTGCAATGTTCTTCCATGGGTGTTCCACCTTTTTTGCTTCCTCACTAGCATCAATGAGATCTTGGTACTCCTCATCAATGTTGTCTGTACCACGGATCTTTTTCAACATTTCCCTAGCATTTTCTCGTTGGCCTCTTTCAATCAATGAGTTAGGTGTATCACCTAAGAAAATAGATCCCAAACACAACATAACTGCAGGCATAGCTCCAATGCCCAAAGAAATTCTCCATCCATTTTCATGTTTGGAAGTCCAGTAGTTGATAAGGTTTGCAATTAGGATACCAATTGTGATCATCATTTGGAAGCCCATATTGAGTGCTCCTCTAATTTTTGCTGGAGCCATTTCAGATAAATACACCGGAACAGACTGTTGGGTTAATAAACAACAATTGAAGCCAATTAGTCTTAAAGACATTTTTTGAATTTGAACATTGAAACTTGAAATGATATAAATGATGTTAATTATTACCTGATTACAATACCCCACACCGAAACCAAGTAACAAACGTCCAATGATAAGCATTTCGACGTTGATAGCGAAACCGTTTAGCAATGCACCAACAAGGAAAAACAAGCCACCAAGAAACATTGAAGGCTTACGTCCCATCATTCTAGTTGTTGTGGAAGCAAAGAAAGATGCTACCAATGCTGCAAGATACAGGGAAGAGGTGAACAATGTAAGAAGCACATTGTCAAATTTGCAGTACTGGCTCTCATGGCCTGATTTATCTTTCATTTGTCTATACACAGCTGGGAAGAACTTGATCAAGAATGGTTCCATGGAAGTCACTCCTCCGGTAATACCAAGATCATAACCAAAGAGAAGACCTCCCATGGCAGCTACAAAACATGTGACCAACACGAAAGCGGTGACCTTGCCTTCATACTGCCTTCCACCTCCGGTAGCAACAAAAGCCCCTCCTGCCATCTTTTCAAATAGTTATATCTTGAGGTGTAACTCTTTATTCTTTTATCCCCTTTCTTTCTACCTCGAACAATTAATGATGTCACATTATATAGGGTTTGATGTTGCTAAAGATAAGATGTTAAAAATCGAAGGATGCCTGTCATACACTTGCAATGTCCTAACCTGGGAGTCTTACTTCTTTGGATTTGGTGTCAATGCATTGTCGTAACGACTTCAGATAAGAACTAGTTGTTGGATTTATGCATATTAAAAGGATAAGTTGTTTTAAATATTATCCAATAATGTCTATTTAGAGTATGAGTCAAAGTTAAAGGAAAATTTAACAGAAAACCCCAATCGTGACAAAGAAAACAACTTCCTTAGAGCTAGGATATATTATCTAATTATAGCAAAGCTCTTTTTTTTTTGGTAAAATATACCAAAACTTTTATTTGTTATGACTAGCTTATTTTCATATTCGTGTTAAGAAACAATTTATTGAAACTATCTCAATGTAACCTTAGTTAATACTAGATTAAATCATATAAAAACAATATTGGAAAAAGAAAGCATACACATACACATGTGAATAATAAAAGAGAGGGAAAATAAGAAATTGATAAAAGAGAAAAAAAAATCGAGAAGAAATAAGAGAATGATATAAGACGTGGACATAATGAGTTAAATAAAGATCAGAAAATATGATATAGAAAACAAATGTAGATAGAAAATATTATGAGTTTTATAATTTGTGAGTTATTTATTCATTTTAAAGTAACAAGAAATAATGGAATTCTATATTTGTGTTTAATTTCAAAATCAATTAGAAGATAATAAAATGAAAAGGATTAAAGTGTATGTAACTATAGTTTTGTGCCAAAATATGAAGATGAACAACTGCATGAGATTTTCTTAATTAATAGTAGAGATTAAATAGTATTTTAATGATTAATTTACAAAAAAATGCAATGTTCTTAATGAATTATAATAATTGATTTTATATTTCTCAAAATACTATATGATGAATAAAGTAGAAAATCTAAAATTATAAGTGGTTTATGAATATTTTTAATACATTTTGATTTATTGAAAATTGTTCTTACATTATGATTTCTAACTTTATGGGGATCAACTATACAAGTCCAAGTAGGAGAAACTTTTTTTTATAAAAAAAAAAAATCAATTAAAAGCTAGACTTTGGAGGCCCGAAAAGTTGGAAAAGGGAAAGATACTGGGGCTTAGATTGAAGTGTGGGAGGGCTCATAATCATCACACTTCCAAGCTCGAACTTGATTAGCCTCATACTTAAAGGATATAAAAATACTTATGGTTAAAAAAAAAAGGATTAAGTTGTGGGTTTAAATTAACCTAGATGGATGCAAAGTTGGAATGGGTGGAATGTGACCCCAAGTGTTTAGATTCTAGGTGTCTGAACGTTAAACCCTGGGGGTTAGGTTGTCCCAACCACAAGTTGCTATCCCAAGGGTTCTAGGGCTTCAAAATCCCATTTTAAGATGTTCTAAGGCTGATTCTAGCCTTTATTTGGTTAAATTGGACTTGTGGATCCTTATACACAAGTTATAATAAAGTAGGTAGTTATACAAGCAGTTCCTACTCTCAACACTTAGCCATTGAAATCAGACTTGATAAGATTAGACAAAGTATGTGTCCATCATGGTAGACCCACCCACATAAGGACCGCCAAAGTGGCCAAAGTAGTAAGAAGAAGGAATCATTGGGTTGGGTGCAGAGAACTCACTTGAGGTGCATTGTCAATTTAGCACTACTTTATTCATTAGTAGGAAGATTTTCCCTAAAACTCAATAAACATCTTAAGTTACTGTAGATTATAAATAGTCCATTGGCAAAGAGTTCAGAGAGAAAATTCAAATTTTTAGCACAATTAGCCTGTTGATTTCTCTGGTCTTTGCTATCTACTCCTTTATCTCGCATAAATTTTCCTTTAGCGAGGATCTTATTGTGCAAATCATATATTTAGTAGGGTTGTCAAAGCGGATCAACCTATTTATTTGTCAAAATAATTATGTAAGCTAATATTATTTATCCATTTAAATTAATTTATTTTTTGGCACAGCTGGTTTAACCCGTGGATTAAATGGGTTAAACTCGTTTATTCACAGGCTGGTCCATTTATCGTATATATATACTTTTTTTGTAATTTTTTTAAAATTCTGGATATATGCATTTGTTGCTACTATATGTGTTGTCATTTTATTATGTTAATAATTTGTTATTTCTAATGTGTTATTAACGTTAAGTCAAATGTGGATGCATGAGTTGTTTTCTTTTTACGTTACTGTAAAGTTGACATTATTGTGAATGCATAAATTTGTCAATTTACTACTTTAAAGATTGTATAATCTTGAAGATTATTGTTATTGAGCATACAAATTTGAGCATAGCTTATTGAGCTTAATAGGCTCAATTAATGCAAGACTCGATATTGATATTGACTCATTGAGTTCAAGTAGCTCGTGAGCTTAAAATAAGCTAAACTTTTGTCAAGAAAATGAGTTCGATTTCTTATTGAGCTGAGCTTAAGCTTGACCTGACTCAACTTTGCTCGACTTATTTTTAGCGCTAGTCGAGGTATCAATAGAAAGTGATGATGAGTAGTGAATTAGATCCTACGTTAAAGAAGCACCACAACTTAGCATAGAACCTATCACCCTTGATTGGCGGATCTTGAACCAAATTTTTGGGATGGCCAAACAATATATATTATTATATTTGTTTGTGATTCCTGATTATTCTCTAAAGACATAACATCAAATAAATTAAATGTTATTCTTAAAAATTTTAAAAATACTTATCTTCATGTTCAATTCTTAAACTTTGAGCATCAAAATTAAGCTTTTAAAAGGATAAAAATGTTGAAGTTTTATAATTTTTATCCTTGTCATTAGTTTCCATGTTAAAAAATGAATAAATTGTTTTATGTTTCACCATTAGATTTTGAAAATAAACATACAACTCCTAATTAGATATGTGAATTTCAATGAATGTGTTAATAATAATATCATCTATGAAAATTTTACTAATATATTACTAGTATACTATTTTACTAACATAAAGATGAACAATTGCATATTTCTATAAAATCTTAAGATAAAAATTATAGAATACAAATTATACCAAACTATGAAAAAAGATGAAAATCATATATTCACACACACACATATATATATATATATGAAATTTTTTATAAAAAAAAATTAGGGTGGTCGTGGCCCCCATCCTTCAATGAAGTTCTGTCATTGCCCTTGATCGAAGATTTGGCATCCTTGTTAAAATTTGGTTAGAGTCAATTTTCATCTCTGTTTTCTATTTTGGAATATGTAACCTTGAATGAAATTTGTTCTGACATATAAATTACCTCACAAGTTGAGATAAAATATTTTTCTTTATTAAGGTTAAAATCCAATTAAGTGGCTATCAATAGGCACAATTTTGAGTCAATCCATCTTATCTTCTTTAACTATGTTGAACCCATGTGTCAATCAAAAGCATAAAAGCATGCTCCCTAGATATATATCATATGAAGTTGCACCAAGTGATATGGATATAACACCTCCTCTTGCATCTGGAGTCGATGGCAAAATTTGGCCAATATAAAGATCCTAAGAAACATATATAGTAGTGGCACTTACATAAAAGTACGCATTTGTTGACAACATACCCTTGTTGAAGCTTGAGAGCACCCATGTTACAATTTAGCACGACTTCCTTGAAGCACTTGAACATTTTTTTCAAAGAAGAAAGCAGATAAAACTCCCCATAGATAAACTATGATTTTGAATGTAAAATAAAAGGGGGGGAAGCTTAGTCTAATCTTAAAAATATAACTAAAAGCATTTCAAAATTTACAGCAAGCGAAGTAGTGAAAAAAATGATAAAATCATAAAAGACACTAACATAAAAAAGTTTCGTTAAAAAGCATTTTTCAAAAAGGTATACATACTTTAATATATGTAAGCATAGCATTTAACAAATTTATTTTTGTTTAAAACAAAATGAGTGTCATATAAGAAACAAAGAGTCCTTTCAACAAATACCCAAAAAAAAAAAAACCCTAAAGTTACATGTAAAATTTAATTTTGCATTTTCAAAAAAAAAAAAAAAAGTAAACAAAATATTTTGGTATGTTACCATTTGTTTAATTTCAGTTGTTTTTATTATATTATTTAAGAAAAATACTTTATTAACTTTTCTTTTGTCAAGATGAATAGTTTCAATATACTAATTATATCAAGTGGAGCCTCGATTGGAAAGTGCTAGCAATAGTTGTTAATATTACATATATAATAACTATAACAAGCTAACCATTAAAAGAATAAATCCAAAATAAACAATAACACCACCAACATATTTTGATGCAAATAGTTAAAAACTCAACAAAATTTATTTTTTCTTCCCATTTTGTGTGAAAATAATTGCTGAGTTTTTAACGCTTTGAAGAACTATCTAATCTTGTGAGAATTTTTAATAAAAAGCAAATAAAGATAATGATTTGTAAATTTTCTTTAGGATTATACTTTGCTCTGTTTTTGTTATAGATGTTACTGCAAATTTGATTTTTATATTGTAATAGATATACATTCTACTTATCCAACCATGTAAAATCACATTAAAGTACCTTTAGACTCCCATTTTATGATATCTAATATTAACTCATACATACATGTAATATTGAGTGCATAATATAATAGAAAAAGACATTTAATTTGGCCAGAACCTAAATAATGTCACCGAGCCATCTATCACAAGAAGTTAGGGTATTACAGAAATAACTATGTTATACACTGTAGCCAAAAAAACTTTTTAGTCATGAACTTGGGTAAGGAAAAGTTGGAAAGAGAGTTGGGAATACGTCAAAACATAAAGGCTACCACCTTAATTCTGATTAATAAAAAAATTCTTAATTATCTAACTATCCATAATAGGTATTATCCATATGTGTGTGTGTATACGTGTGTGTTAAATGCATCTCTAAACCCATATCATCCACAAGATTTGTTCCAAAAGTATATTTTCTTTTGAGGTTAAAAAATTATTTGACTCCCTACTTTCTAGCAAATCCAAATTACATATCACTCAAACCTCAGTTATCTAAATAAGGCATAAAAGGCAAAGGTAATGGATAAGTGACAACCAGAAGCTATTTTTAGTGACTGCTATGATTGTTTTTAATGGTCTAACATTCATTGCTACTGCTTATGAAAGCAAAAATTTATGTCTAACATAAGTAACAAAGAGAGGAAGAATTAGGGGAAAGCATGGGAGCGGGACCAAAGTGGCTGTGGTGCTTCTTTGTAGTAATTACGTTATCAAAGCGGATTTTCAATTAATCCCAAGACTCAACTCAAGAAATTTGTAATAATTACAGTTTGAAATATGGCAGGTGGTGCTTTTGTTGATTCAAGTTCTGCAGGTGACTATGAGGGCAAGGTCACAGCATTTGTGTTGATTACATGTTTTGTGGCCGCCATGGGAGGCCTCCTCTTTGGTTATGATCTTGGTATCACTGGAGGAGTGACTTCCATGGAACCATTCCTAGTCAAGTTCTTCCCAACTGTGTATAGACAAATGAAAGATGAATCAGGCCATGAGAGTCAGTACTGCAAATTTGACAACCAGCTTCTTACATTGTTCACTTCTTCCCTATACCTTGCAGCATTGATTGCTTCTTTCTTTGCTGCAACGACCACAAGAATGTTTGGACGCAAGCCCTCAATGTTTCTTGGTGGCTTGTTTTTCCTTGTTGGTGCACTACTAAATGGTTTTGCTGTCAACATTGAAATGCTTATCATTGGTCGTATATTGCTAGGTTTCGGTGTGGGATACTGTAATCAGGTAAGAATTAGCATCAATGATCCTAATTAAATTACTTAACCCCTTTCAATGTTGGAATGAAAATATCATCTTTAAGACTAATTAACTTCAATTGTTTTCTATTCCCGCAATAGTCTGTTCCAGTATATTTGTCTGAAATGGCTCCGGCAAAGATTAGAGGAGCACTCAATATCGGCTTTCAAATGATGATAACAATTGGTATCCTTATTGCAAACCTTATCAACTATGGGACTTCCAAGCATGAAAATGGATGGAGAATATCTTTGGGTATTGGAGCTGTGCCAGCAATTTTGCTAATTATCGGATCTCTTTGCTTAGATGAAACACCCAACTCATTGATTGAAAGACACCAAAATGAAAAAGCCAAGGCAATGTTGCAGAAGATTCGTGGCACTACCAATGTTGATGAGGAGTACCAAGATCTCATTAGTGCTAGTGAGGCAGCCAGTCAGGTGGAACACCCATGGAAAAATATTGCACAACCAAAATATAGGCCTCAACTCACCTTCTGCTCTTTCATTCCATTCTTCCAGCAACTTACTGGCATCAATGTCATCATGTTTTATGCACCTGTCCTTTTCAAGATTTTGGGCTTCGGTGATGATGCTTCCCTCATGTCTGCAGTTATCACTGGAGGTGTTAATGTAGTTGCCACACTTGTTTCTGTCGTTACCGTGGACAAGTTTGGAAGAAGGATTTTGTTTCTTGAAGGTGGCGCCCAAATGATTATTTGTCAGGTGAAAATGACAAGTCCAATGCTTTTATATTTTCACAATGATCACTTACATAAGGCTCAAAATTTGTTTGTATGTAAGAGCATGACTAATTTAAAAGCCATAATTGTTGCTTGTAGATTATTATTGGAATTATGATTGCTTTGAAGTTTGGAGTGAAAGGTGAAGGATCATTTAGCAAAGGAGAAGCCGACCTCCTCTTGTTCTTTATTTGTGCATATGTTGCAGCATTCGCTTGGTCTTGGGGCCCATTAGGTTGGTTGGTGCCTAGTGAAACCTGCTCTCTTGAGGTTCGACCAGCAGGGCAAGCTATCAATGTCGCAGTGAACATGTTCTTCACCTTTGCCATTGCTCAAGTCTTCCTCACCATGCTTTGTCACTTAAAGTTTGGTTTGTTCTTCTTCTTTGCTGGTTTTGTGATCATCATGACCTTTTTTATTGCTTTGTTTTTACCTGAAACCAAGAACATCCCAATCGAAGAAATGAACAGAGTGTGGAAATCACATTGGTTTTGGTCTAAGTTTGTTCCTGATGAGGTTGCCATTGGTGGCTATAATCACAAGGCCACTCCCCGAAGCTGATCGAGAAATGGCTAACAAAATGAAAAATAGGAACAATGAATAAAAGGAAAAACAGAAGAAAGAGATTGAATCATTGGATAAATTGCAGCCTTGTCCAAATGTGTGCAATAAAATTTGCACGCACTTGAAATTGAACAGACATCATTATTTTTGTTCTTATTATTTTGAGAAAAGGAAAAAAGCTCTAGCCTCTTATGTTTAGCTTAGTAATAGATATTGGTTGGCATATGGAAAGAGATTCTAGTTTCTAGCATTAATGTAACTTCCCAATGTATCAAAAAAAAAAAAAAAAAGAACCAAGAATTTGTTACGATGGCTCCAGCTTCAAGAAGCCTTCCATTTAAGATCATTATGTTTTCTTGTTATAAAAATATGATTCTTTAGTTTTAAGAATTTAATTTTAATTTACTATCAATGTAAAAGTATAAAAGTTTTTTACACAGTTACTCAATCATACATTGTCATATCATAAAAACAGTTTGACTTAGAGTTTGACTCTGACAACAATTACTCAAGAAGTCAAACTGTTTTAATGATTTATCAACATATGATTGTGGGATAGTGTAAAAAAAATTACACTAAAATTGAATCAAAATTAACTTAATTTTGTTAACATATTAGTATTTTTTTGCTATTTAGCATGACAATCAATAAACAATGTGCCATTTGCACCAAAGCTAAAACACCAAAACATATTCCTAAGTGCATTACTCTAGTACCTATCTTTTTTCCTGGGTACCAGTACCCAGATTGAGTTGTTAAGCATTCATTAGTTGTTGATTACATTTAATAAACTTTCAAACATTTATTGTGAAACTAACCATTGAGAAATGTTTGATAACTCATCCTGAGTTCTAAACCTATAAGGGTATCATAACAACTCTTTATTCTTAATCAATTGAAAACAATTCTTCATGCATGGGAGTTATAATCCTTTTACAAGTGAAGGTCATTTATCTCAAAACAAAATCAAACACCTAAATACTATACTTGAATATCTGCCTCCGAAAATAATCCACAGGTAACATATTTTGAGAAGACATTGTCCAAGAAAACATATTTTAATTCTATGTGTTCTGTGAAACAAATGGAGTATAACATTTTTAATTTTTTTTTCTTTTAGGTAACATTTTTAGTTTTTTTTCTTTTAGGAATTTGCTAATAAGTGTCCTAAGGACACTTGTTAATGAATTAAAATAAAAAGTATTAAATGTAAAAATAGAGCATTTGATATCTTGAGAACCCAAAAAAAATTAATACTTTCTTCATTAAGTAATTCACAATTTTTATTGAAGTGTATTAAATGCTTCTTAAACAATGCCCTTAAGATACTAGTTAACAAAACCTATTAAAACTATCTTTCAATCTCACTTGTTTATTGCATATGCCCTATAAATAGTCCAGACATGAATGACAACCATCCTTAACCATTAATGGAGGATCGTAAATTATGTTCTGTAAAATAGCTTAAAGAATAACCATGAGATGTGACTCAATTGGCAAACTAAATTCTATGTAAGCCGACTTTACTTGCAACACACGAGTTTGAAACCCATTGAAAGCATCTTATGGCAATGGCCAACCCGACACCCAAGTGAGGATTAGTATCACATTCAAAGAGTGTAAAGACACATCGTGGTCTTACAAAAAAAATAACTTAAAGAATATAAATTTATAATTTAATAACAAGGGAACATTCATCCAAAATTAGAATATAAAATAATGATAAAAAGGAAACATAATTTACCTATCACTGGTCATGCTCTTAAACACAATTCGAGCTAAATCAACCATTCCTGATGAGCCTTCCTAATTGGTTTTTGAAAAAGAACAAGACAATGAACTTTAAAATAAATTTTAGTACCAAAAATACAATTTAGCAGCAAAATCAGAAAATAACAGTTTTCAAAAGTCAAAATAGATAACCAGAAATTAACTAAAATGTCTCTCATAAACAAAATTTATTAAAGGTGAAAATTTTATTTGTATAGGCCTCGCAGATAAGTGTCATTAGTTGTGATTGGTGGACATCTATTTCAATGATTAACTCATAATAACACCAAACACTTGAGTATTATTTCACAAGAAACTCAAATTAAATGTCATGTCAATGAATTGACCAAATCTCAATCAAGACACAAATCACATTCACATGCACAAAGAACCCAACAACGATGAGTGAGAGTGACGAGTCAAGACTTGGGACATGTATGTGGTGGTGGAGAAAAAGAGAGATAGAAGATGTCATTATTGTGACTTAGGTGCAAAGATTTGAATAGAGATAAAAGGTGATGATAGCTCTTAACATACCAAAAAATAAAGAAAATTAATTGCGTAGATTGGTAGAGGAACGCCACTAGTTAGTCAAAAAGAAAGTGAACTTTAATTTGGAATAAGTTTGAGGATTGAATAACTACGGAAGAATAATGCTAGCTTCCCTTTTAGGGAAAATATTAATTTTTATAAGAGTATAGAATTCCTATATCATATGAACCCACAGAGAGGCCATTTACCTTAGAGTTGGAAATAAGTCTCTCGAAAACATTCTTCTTTGTGAGTGGAACAAAACCACATACTAGCCAGTTGTGGTTTTGAGGTCAAGGTTTGTACATATATCCATGGGAAACAATCATAGTGACATTAGTCTTCAGAGTAACAAGGATTGCTCATACCATATATAGTCAGGAAAATTTGCTACCATTGACGTGTCAGAAAGAAAGGAGAAAACAAGTAAAGGAAAATCTACTGAGGAGTGGACTGCACTATACAATTACATGGGAGAACTTGTAAATTTGTCTTGACCAAGACCACCTACGACAATGATGATGAGAAGTTACATATTTTTGTCCATGATGACGTAATTGATCATGATAAGGACAAGGCTGAATTTTGAGTGGAAGTAGAGAAAGCTGAAGGAGGTCACCTTAAGGACAATGTTCATGGATTATTCAATTATGTGACATAGACATCGAGCAAGGCTATCATTGTAGGGGGTAACATTAACGAAACCGTACTTTACTGTTATGGGGTGGGAAGAAAGGGTCGTGTTGTTGTTGAAAATAAGAAAAGGGGAAATGATGAAAGTCCTTACATGATGATTGTGGCACACTATTTTGCTATTAGCACAAGTTATGGTTTCAACAAAACAAATATAGGTCTATCTGTCATGGCAACGGTGCGAGGTGATAGAACTCTGTTAGGTGATTGTCTTGGTTTCACGTTGGAGGGCCCTATGCCCAGTGCAACACCCTGTTTTGCATTTTTTTTTCTGTTTGATCAAGTCCTCAGAAATGGGCTTTGGATGCTTAGTGTGTGCCCTCATTGTGTTGATCGAAATCAATGGCAGCATAGCATGTATTTGCAGTTTGATACCGAAGACAACAATGGTAATTTTGTTGGTGAATCACAAAGCCTTCTTTCTAATAAGGAAGTGACTTAGGGAAATAGTAATAGTAATTTCTTTGTGAATAGTCATAGTGGAAGAAAACCTTAAATAAGATTTAGATCAACTTTAGTTTCATCTTGGCAAGTTTGTTGATTTTTTCCCAATGTGAACCTACGAAACTTGTGTCTACTTCTTTAATGTCATTTGTTTTCTTTAATGTCATCATAGCTAACAAGCTTGTTGTTATATACTATATAAGTTTTATAAATTCACAAAGTCTCTCTCTATATTCACAAGTCACTCTAATACCCACTACTTTATCATATACTTGAATTTGTTTTAATTTTATAAAATTTTATGTGCAAAATCAAAATAATTTAATGATCAAATTAATTTAAACCATTTTCTACAAGAGATTTATTGGATGGTGTGTATGTGTGTGCGCGCATATGGGTGAGGACTTTTTATTGCTTACAAATGTAAACTATAAAACTTAAGGATTACATGGGAAAATACTAAGAAAATAGAGGTAATTAAGAAGAGGACAAAGATAACATGAAAAGTTTAGGGGAGAAAGTTCAAAAGTAGCTAAGTATGCTAGCAACTTGTGATGGTAAAAGAAGACTTAATAAGGGAGTTGAATCAAGTCACCCAAAATATCAGTTTCTGCAAAATAATTCAAACATATAAACTGGTCCAGAGATAAGATAGCTTGAGATAAGCAATAATCAAACTAATCACAATGCAAACTCATAAATTAGAAACTTAATATATTGCACGAGCATTCAAAACTTAACACACTACAGAAATAAACATGCAGTCGAGTAAGATAATGTAAAAGAATAAGGTTTAGAAAAGATTGCACATAGAAATTTATACTGGTTCAGCTCCAATATAAAAACTACATCCAATTCATAGCCAAGCTGATATTTTTCACCATCAATCTAAGTATTCTTTGGTCAACCCTAATCTCTCCAAACTAGAAACAACAAGTTCTCCAATCAATTATTTCCCATTATTTTCTAATTAACTTCATATGTTTTTTCTTTTTTTGTTTACAATAACTTGACAACCTCTTAATTTAATGGGAAATGTTACTTGCACGCCGAAATGTTCTACCAAATTTACACTAAAGTCCAGGTGGAACATTTTGTCGAGTCACCAAACTTATGTGGGCTAACGTGAGCTAAAGGTTCCTCCAAGAAAGCAAATCCTCATTTTCCTCTCAAAAAATTTTATTTTTGTCTCATTCCTGCGCTTGTCTTCTCCCTCCTCCTCCACACATTCCTAGTCCACCATTTTAACCTTCACTTAACCTTTCCAACCAAAATATTGTTGTTCATTCATTCTCTTTTTCCCTCCCTTGCACAAATAGGTTGGGGCAACGATTTTCCCAAATCTCATATTATAGATTTTGATTTCGGTATATGGCATCGTGGGAATCGAGTTGGCTTTGTTTCAGTAGGTGCTCACTTCCAAATTCAAGCTCTCAGCTACCATAGACAATTTTCCCAAGAAAAGGCTATCAATGACCACAACGTTGTCCTTAAATATGTTGAGATTTAGAACACCATTTCTGAATGTCCATAAATAATTAACCCACATATAGTGTGGTGATAACCATTAACTAATGCGTAATGAATATAGTTTTAATGGTTTCTGATGACTACAATAATGATTATCATAGTATAATTTTTAGTTCTTTGACAAGTACCTTCTACATCACTTAGGTGTTGTGGAACATGAGGATTATTGAGGCCCTGATCATTAACTAAATTCATAGATGAATAACCAAAATATAGTGTAGTGATAACCATTAATTAATGGGTAATGCATATAGTTTTATTAGTTAGTGATGACTACAATAATGGTTATCGTAGTGTAATTTTTGGTTATTTGACAAGTACCCTCTACAGCATGTAGGTGGTGTGGACCATGAAAATTTTTTAAGCCCTAATTATTAACCAAATTCGTAGACGATTAACCAAAATATAGTGTACTGATAACCATTAACTAATGGGTAATGCATATAGGTTTATTGGTCAGTGGTGACTACAATAATGGTTATCATAGTGTAATTTTTAGTTATTTAACAAGTACCCTCTCTCCAGTACTTAGGTGGCGTAGACCATGAGTGTTATTGTGTTGGAACAAAAGACGAAATCAAGTAATTAATATTGGAACCAAAATAGTTCAAGTAATTGAACCCCTCAAATTTTAAAGATAACAATAATATTAAATTAGAATGAACAAATAAACTTTAATTGAACTTATGATATTTTGTTTTAAAGAAAGTGAAAGTCCAATTTGTATCTCTCGTGTAAAGCTTTTATAAACATTTTAGACTAAGACAAGTTTTGTTAAAAACAAATTTAATGATTTACTACGGGTGTCCAATGTGATATTTACTGTTTTGTTATATCTTATTAGATCGTCCAAAGTTGTGTCTCTGTTGCTCTTGCTCTCAAGTACATTCATCCAAAGACATTACAAATACAAAAATGACAAATTGCATTAACTACTAATGAGATCTCTGACAAGTACGCGACATTCGAAGTCAACTTTGTACGTTGGCATTGACATACCTAAACTCTATAAAGGACCATTAAATAGGAATTTTCTGCTCGCTTAGAAGATTTAGTACAAAGATATCAACATTTCCAAGTAACGTTGATAACTAAGTCTACTTTTCATAAGAAGATCAACACGCTATCTTATTGAGCATTTAATACAACCCAGAACGGTAACATTTATTGCCGTTGGACAAAGAAGCTTATGAAGATAAGTTCAAGCTCACAAGCCTATATATACTGAAGTCTTCGAGAGATTCCATAGAACACAATGAAAGAGAAAGCATACATAATCTGAATTTGATCTACACTTTCATATACTCTTGTATAGAGTTTTTCAATTCACTTTGAGCTTATTGTTTATCCTCACATATCATGAGTTGATCGTTAGTGTTTTCAAACACTTTTCTTATAACCCTGTGGTAAGCCTAAAGAGGCTTGTTAAAAAGAATACTTGTTGTTAGAACCTGAAGATGTTAAGAATACTTGGTTGTAATCCTAAAAAGGCGGTGTGAAGAATACTTGTAATCTTTGGGAAGATTAATGAAATTCCTTTGAGTAGAAGGGACTGGACATAGCTCTCGGGATGTGAGAGCGAACCAGTATAAATATCTGGTGTGATCTTCTCTTCCATTACCTTGCTTTACTTTGTTTTTGCTAACTGATAAACTGCCATTTTATATACTTAAATGCTAGGAATTTGAGTTTGATTTGGTATTTATTTGAAGATTTTATAAGGAAAACTTACCCAATTTCCTTTAAATATTGCAGGTTGAAGATTTATGAGAATCAAGCTTTTAAGTGTTAAAATGGAAACAATCTTGGGAAAGATATAAAGATATCAGCAACCTAATTATGAAGGATTTTTCCAGGATTCTATGAAGATATCATCAACATAATTATGAAAGATTTTGGCAAGATCCTACAAAGATATCATCAATCCAGTTGTGGAAGTTTCCTATTTTTATATTCTTGGAAGATTTTCCCTCTTATCTCACATTAATTAAGAATACTCAAAGTGGGAAAGCAATCTACTCTCCCTGTTATCCAAGAATTGCACATTAAATGAATTTGTGCACAATTAGGAAACCCTAGAAGAAAAGATTGTAGAGTTGTTGGGCCACTAAAATATTATAAAGGAGGAGTGGCAGTGCAAGGAGAATATCCGGCATTCAGAGAAAGAAAGTAGCTATAGCCCTTTGCTTGATCAGAGAGTTGTAGCGGAGCTTGAGAGGTTTTTGAAGCTATCAAGTGAAGGACCGTCTCCTCAATTGTTCGTGAAGGACCTGTTTCACCGCAAGAGGGTTTCCGGGTTTTAGTTTTTCTATTGTTCTTTTATGGATTTGAATTTGGTTTTAGTTTATGCTTTGTTCTCTTTGACTATGCGTAGCTAAATCCATAACTAGGGTTATGGTGGATCTTATGTTCAAATTCTTATAATGTTTTCCTAATTCTAAATAATTTTGTGTTTCCCCAATTGATTGGATTTTTCCTAGCGCTTTGTTTTCCAATAAGGTTTGCGCACCCTTTAAAAAGTTAATTGATTGATTGTGACCGTACCACAATTAGTTAACGGAACTCTAGGATTAATCGGATTTTGGGTTGTGTGGACTAAACTCAATCCCTTGTTTTCAATCAGTTATTTAATTAACAAATCTGCTGGTTCTTTATGCTTTTCTTGACTGTTTGCCTTGCATGACCATTGGGGGTTTGATTGAGAAAAAGAATATTAATATTGCATGACCATTGGGTATTAATAGCATTAGAGCAGGTGATTGGCAATCAATCGGAACACATATTATTGAGGAATTGGGTAATTTTATGAGTTTTGACATAAGTGAAACCAGACACCCTAGGCTTTCCATAATTGAATCTTTGCTTGATAATCTTTGATTTCCTTACTTTCTCCTAATTGTTTGATAGTTTCTCATTTCTCATTCGAATTTCATTGTCTAGATAACATAAGGGATTAATTAACTTAGTAATTGCCAACAATCCTTGTGGGTTCGATACTTGGAGTCCCAAATACTCCTTTATTACTTGTGCGACAGGGTGCACTTGCCCTTAAGTGTGATTTTAGCGTAACAAGTTTTTGGCGCCGTTGCCGGGGATTGTTTTTGGTGATATTAGGGAAATTAATTCCTAGTTAATTTAGACGCCAATTTTTATTTTATTTTATTTTATTTTATTTTATTTTATTTTTGTATGCTAACGCGCTCCCAGAATCCTGTTTTGCAGTTTGACCCTGAAATTGATAGAACTCTGTGCAGGATTAGAAGACAAAGAAAAACCATGTCTGAAGAAGACCAGAGGACTATGCTGGACTTTGCTCGGCCTACGGCCACAAATCTAACAGGGAGTATTACTAGGCCTACTGTAGAGGCTAATAACTTTGAGATTAAACCATCCTTGATCTCCATGTTGCAATCTTCCATTCAGTTTTGCGGGTCACCAAGTGATGACCCTCACTTGCATTTAAATGAATTTTTGGAGATTTGTGACACTATAAAATATAATGGGGTCTCTAATGATGCCATTAGGTTGCGCCTATTCCCTTTTTCATTGCGCGACAAGGCCAAACTATGGCTAAAGTCTTTGCCCTCTGGATCCATTACTACCTGGGATCAGCTTTCAATTAAATTTTTAGATAAATATTTTCCACCTGCTAAATCTGCTAAATTGCGTAATGACATATCTACTTTTGTGCAGGTGGAGATGGAATCTCTATATGAAGCATGGGAACGATTCCAGGAATTGCTGAAAAAGTGTCCTCATCACGGCCTTCCGGTGTGGCAATTGGTTCAATCCTTTTATGATGGGCTATCTTCTTCTAATAAGGCCATGATTGATGCAGCAGCAGGGGGTAGTATTTGGCGCAAGCGGCCACAAGAAGCCTATGAGTTGATAGAGCAAATGACTTATAGTTATCAGTGGAAATCTGGTGACAAACTTATGGTCAAGAGACAACCTGGGATATATCAGGTGGAGTCAAATGCAGCATTGGATCTCAAATTAGATGTCATTACAAAGAAATTGGAAACACTGATGCAAGCACAATCACAATTCACACCTGTCTCTCCATCTCTTTGTGATCTTTGCGGCATGGTGGGGCATGAAAGCAAGAATTGTCAGGTGGGTAATCGCTTTGTTGATTCAGCTGAGGAGGCCAACTATTTGGGTACCTCTAACTGGGGGCAGAACGATCCATATTCCAACACTTATAATCCTGGTTGGAGAAATCACCCCAATTTTTCTTGGGGAGGTCAACAGAAAAGCCAAAATCAGAATGTCTATAGGCCACTTCATTTGCAAAACCAAAGCGGCAGGCAAGAAGAAAAGAAGCCTAATCTCCATGATACTATGATGCAATTCATGGAGAAAACTGATGATAGGATCAAGACATTGGAAAATCAAATCTCTACTCTTGCGACATTGATGACTCAGAGAGCTCAAGGGACCTCACCTAGTCAATCAGAGCCAAATCCAAAGGAGCAGGTTGAGGTAATTACCCTTAGAAGCAGTAAAGAAGTCAAAGGTCCTCATGGTAAGAAAGATGAAAGATTAAAGGAGGGAAAAAGGGTTCCTATTGATGGGAGCCCAAAAGAAGATGAGAAAGCTGACAATGTGGTGAAGGAAGTCTTAGAAAAAGAAGCTCCAATTCATACTCAAAAGCTGAAAATTCCTTTTCCTCAGAGGTTGAAGGCTAGCCAACATGACCCACAATTTACCAAGTTCTTGAATTTGTTAAAGCAGCTGCAGATAAATATCCCTTTTGTGGAAGCTATTGCACAAATGCCTAAATATGTAAAGTTCCTCAAGGAGATATTGAGTAATAAAAAGAAATTAGAGGAGTTTGAAACGGTAAGGCTTAATGAGGAGTGTTCTGCCATCCTCCTGAAGAAGTTACCACCTAAGCTTAAAGATCCAGGGAGTTTTACTATTCCTTGCTTTATTGGTCCTTCTTATTTTGAAAAAGCTTTATGTGATTTAGGCGCGAGCATTAATTTGATGCCTTTATCTGTTTTTCGCAGGTTAGGTATGCAAGAGCCTAAACCCACTACTGTTTCGTTGCAGCTTGCTGATAGGTCCATCACCTACCCCAGGGGTATAGTGGAGGATGTTCTAGTCAAGGTTGACAAGTTTATCTTCCCTGCTGACTTTATAGTACTTGATATGGAGGAAGATGAAGAGGTTCCCATAATTTTGGGCAGACCCTTTTTGGCCACTGGCAAAACCATTATTGATGTTCAGCAGGGGAAGCTTACTTTGAGGCTTGATGATGAAGAAGTTGTTTTTAAAGTTTTTGATTCTTTGAAAATTCCTTCTGCTTTTCATTCCTGTAATTTTATTAATTCTTTGGATAATACTACTGCATTGATATCTTCTCACTTTCAGGAACAATTAATTCAGGATCCCCTTGAGAAAATTTTAATTTTTGACAGGGATGAACTTATGGAGTCCGAAGAGGTGATAGATGACATAATGGCATTGGAGGCAGGAATGGTACAAGAGAGGTGGAAAGGGACGAGACAATTGGAGGTTCTAGAAGGGTTTAATTCACAAAAGCCAAAGCCTTCAATTGAAGAGCCCCCAGAACTTGAGCTTAAACCTCTCCCTTCTAATCTTAAATATGCGTTTTTATCTCCTCCTTCATCTTTACCTGTAGTAATTTCTTCATCTTTGACAGGTCCTATGGAGGAGAAACTTTTGAGGGTGTTAAGGGATAATAAAGAGGCATTTGGATGGACAATCCATGACATAAAGGGTATCAGTCCTTCGATTTGCACTCACAAGATACATTTGGAGGCGGATAATAAGCCCAAGGTGCAACCCCAAAGAAGGCTTAACCCAAACTTGAAGGAGGTGGTAAAGAAAGAGGTAATTAAACTACTTGATGCAGGTATTATTTATCCTATTTCTGATAGTCCTTGGGTGAGCCCTGTGCAGGTTGTTCCTAAAAAGGGGGGCACTACTGTCATGGAAAATGACCGGAAAGAACTCATTGCTGTGAGGAAGGTAACAGGGTGGCGTATGTGCATTGATTATAGAAAGTTAAATGAGGCCACTAGGAAAGATCATTTCCCCCTTCCCTTTATCGATCAAATGATTGAAAAATTGTCTGGTCATGAATTTTATTGTTGTTTGGATGGTTATTCCGGCTATATGCAAATACCTGTGGCTTTTGAAGATCAAGAAAAAACCACTTTTACTTGCCCATATGGTACCTTTGCATATAGACGGATGCCCTTTGGTTTATGTAATGCTCCTGCCACCTTTCAAAGATGCATGATGGCCATATTTTCTGATTTATTAGAGGATTGCATTGAAATTTTCATGGATGATTTTTCTGTTTATGGGTCCTCATTTGATGGTTGTTTGCATAATTTGGGGTTGGTTTTGAAAAGGTGTAAAGAAACCAATTTAGTGCTTAATTGGGAAAAATGTCAATTTATGGTAACTGAATGCATTGTTTTGGGGCATAAGGTTTCTCATAAGGGCATAGAGGTTGATCCTGCAAAGGTTGAGGTAATTGCTAAACTTCCTTTCCCTAATTACGTTAAATCTATTAGGAGCTTTTGGGGCATGCGGGGTTTTATAGGAGGTTTATTAAAGATTTTTCAAAAATTGCAAAACCTCTTTCTAATTTATTGCTTAAGGATACACCTTTTGAATTCTCTGATGCTTGCATGGAAGCCTTTAAAACTTTGAAGGCTAAATTAATTGATGCACCTGTTGTTGTCGCTCCTGATTGGTCATTACCTTTTGAGCTTATGTGTGATGCTAGTGACATGGCTATAGGTGTAGTTTTGGGTCGCAGTAGGAATAAAAATTTTCAGACCATTTATTATGCCAGCAAGACTCTTGATGATGCCCAAAAGAATTATACCACCACAGAAAAAGAACTATTGGCGGTGGTTTTTGCATTTGATAAATTTCGTCCTTATTTGGTTATGTCTAAGGTTATTGTGTACACTGACCATTCTGCTATTAGACATTTGCTTGCCAAACAGGATGCCAAACCCAGATTGATTAGATGGATACTCTTATCGCAAGAGTTTGATGTAGAGATAAGAGACAAAAAGGCGTAGAGAACTTAGTAGCCGACCATTTGTCAAGGGTAGACCCTCTGTCAGGCCACCAATTGGGGCAGAAATCAAAGAGACTTTTCCTGATGAGCAATTGTTTGCCATTGCACAATGCCCTTGGTATGCTGATTTTGTTAACTACTTGGCAGGTGATATCCTTCCCCCTAATATTTCATATGCTCAGCGTAAGAGATTTTTGTCTGATATTAAGCATTATTTGTGGGAAGAACCTTACCTGTTTAAGGTATGTGGTGATAAAATAATCAGAAGATGCATTCCTGAGGTTGAAACTCATGCTATTTTGGAGCATTGTCATTCTAGAGAGGTTGGTGGGCACTTTGGCCCTAATAGAACAGCCCAGAAGGTGTTACAATCTGGATTTTATTGGCCCACTCTTTTTAAAGATGCTTTTAATTTTGTTAAATCTTGTGATAGATGTCAAAGGAGTGGTAATATTTCTAGGAAGCATGATATGCCTTTAAATAATATTCTTGTCTGTGAATTATTTGATGTTTGGGGCATTGACTTCATGGGGCCTTTTCCTAAATCTTTTTCTAATGCATATATTCTGGTTGCAGTAGATTATGTTTCAAAGTGGGTGGAAGCCGTGGCTTTACCTACAAATGATGCTAAAGGAGTTGTCAAGTTTTTAAAGAAAAATATTTTTTCCAGGTTTGGCACTCCTAGAGCAATTATTAGTGATGGTGGCACCCATTTTTGTAATAAACAATTTGAAAATCTTTTGTCTAAATATGGTGTCACCCATAAGGTGGCCACGCCTTACCATCCACAAACTAGTGGGCAAGTTGAGGTTTCCAATAGGGAGTTAAAGAAGATTTTGGAAAGAACAGTTAATAGTTCTAGGAAAGATTGGTCTTTGAAACTTGATGATGCATTGTGGGCATATAGGACTGCATTCAAAACTCCCATTGGCATGTCCCCTTATAGGTTGGTTTATGGAAAAGCATGTCACTTACCTGTTGAGTTAGAGCATAAAGCTTACTGGGCTTTGAAATTTTTGAACTTTGATATGCAACTTGCAGGTGAAAGACGCTTATTACAGCTTAATGAGATGGATGAATTTCGTCTAGAGGCATATGAAAATGCCAAGTTATACAAGGAGCGCACAAAAAGATGGCATGACAAACATATTCAAAAGCGTGAGTTTTCTGTGGGTGATAAAGTTTTAATCTTTAACTCACGACTTCGTTTGTTTCCAGGAAAACTGAAGTCAAGATGGATTGGCCCTTATGAAGTTGTCAAAGTCTTCCCATATGGCGTGCTTGAAGTTATGAGAGATGGTCATGAGACTTTTAAAATTAATGGACAGAGAGCTAAGCATTATGAGGATGGTGCGGTACCTGAGCGCCAAACTATGCTCTTGGAATAAGCCCCTTGGGGCCTAACCGTCAGGCTCGCGACGTTAAACAAGCGCTTTGCAGGAGGCAACCTGTGTTTCTTTCCCTTTTTGTTATCTCTTGTGTGTTTTGTTCTTTTTTCTTTTTCTTTTTTTAAACTTAAGACCCGCCAAGCTGCGTTTCTGCTGATGCACTCGGAATATACGTCGTTAGCTGCCTACCAGGAAGTGCTCTTTTCATCCCTCTCCCTTCATTATCTTTTTATTTTATTTATTTTCTGCATTGGGGACAATGCTGGTCTCTAAGTGTGGGAAGGGAGTTCAAAGTTGTTAAGTCTTCAACTAATTAAATGCATGCCCATTCATTGAATATATCTGTTTGCATGTGGTTGCTTGAACTAATACTGAGAGTTTGTCTTTAAGTAATAAGTCTGACTCATTTGTTGTGGGAATTAACAATTTTTGTCGTCAAGGATCCCAATTAAAAGACTTTTTTTTAAACAGTTGATCGAAATTGATTTGGGTTAATCTTGAGAAAGCTAAAAATTAGCATAAAGTTCCCTTTTTGAAAATCTTTCCACTGAATTGAACTTCTAAAGGTGAGAATTGGACCATTACAGGGATTTGTGCTTGATATTGTATTATCCCTTTCTTTGTTTGAGTGATTTTCCCAAAGATTGTGCATTCTAGAACTTGCTTTGTAACCATTTCAAGGCGAATTTGGATCGCATGCATGCTTAAATATGATTGAGGCACTTTAGGTATTATTCAATGCCTTCTGATTTGCTTATCCACTAGTTGCCCATTTTGAGCTTTATGAATACTGATATTCCTTGGTACCCTTGTCTTTAATTCAAGCATATGCAGGTAACCTTTTGGAAAAAGGATGGAGCAATTAGTTGGAAACTTAGTTTGGAAAGAAAATAATTGTGTTGCTAGCAGATCTTTGCCTTTTCCTTCAATCGTGTTGAAAAACAAAAAAAGAAGAAGAAAAAAAAAATTCAAATCAAAATGACAATTGTCAGAATGATGAAAAAAAAACAGAAAAGAAAAAAAAATTGTTGAACAAAGTTTGAAAAATAAAGAAAAGAAAAGAAAAGAATGGAAAAGGGAAAAATCAAGTGAGGAGAGAAAAGGAATTTATGATGAATGCTTGTAAGGTAGGAATGAAATTTTGTTGCTCCATCTTTGCTCTAAAAGGGTACTTTGTTTAATGCAAATTTTGATTAAGCCTTTTGTGTTTATCCTTTCTTTCTTTACCTTACCTTTACGTCATCTAACCCATGGCCAAGTTACAACCAATGAAAAGACCTCTTGATTTTTGCATGCATGTGGTCCCCTTAGTGGAGATTTGGTTTATTATCAAGCCTATGGTAATGTGCTTTCTTAAGGGAAATTGAGTGTTAAGTCTTTACCCTCATACACATTGAGAGATGGGAGAAGAGTGACCCTATGCAGTGGAAGATTTGATTTTTGGGAACCTAAAGTCTCTAATTGGGCTGACTCGGGGTTACTCTCTTATCTGTTGAGATTGATTTGTTTGTCATATTTTAATTGGTATGGTTGGAATCCTTGGTCGATTTATTCTTTGATTTCCCTATTCTTTTGGGCCAGGATTATTGCTTGAGCACAAGCAATCCTTAAGTGTGGGAAGGTTGATAAACTGCCATTTTATATACTTAAATGCTAGGAATTTGAGTTTGATTTGGTATTTATTTGAAGATTTTATAAGGAAAACTTACCCAATTTCCTTTAAATATTGCAGGTTGAAGATTTATGAGAATCAAGCTTTTAAGTGTTAAAATGGAAACAATCTTGGGAAAGATATAAAGATATCAGCAACCTAATTATGAAGGATTTTTCCAGGATTCTATGAAGATATCATCAACATAATTATGAAAGATTTTGGCAAGATCCTACAAAGATATCATCAATCCAGTTGTGGAAGTTTCCTATTTTTATATTCTTGGAAGATTTTCCCTCTTATCTCACATTAATTAAGAATACTCAAAGTGGGAAAGCAATCTACTCTCCCTGTTATCCAAGAATTGCACATTAAATGAATTTGTGCACAATTAGGAAACCCTAGAAGAAAAGATTGTAGAGTTGTTGGGCCACTAAAATATTATAAAGGAGGAGTGGCAGTGCAAGGAGAATATCCGGCATTCAGAGAAAGAAAGTAGCTATAGCCCTTTGCTTGATCAGAGAGTTGTAGCGGAGCTTGAGAGGTTTTTGAAGCTATCAAGTGAAGGACCGTCTCCTCAATTGTTCGTGAAGGACCTGTTTCACCGCAAGAGGGTTTCCGGGTTTTAGTTTTTCTATTGTTCTTTTATGGATTTGAATTTGGTTTTAGTTTATGCTTTGTTCTCTTTGACTATGCGTAGCTAAATCCATAACTAGGGTTATGGTGGATCTTATGTTCAAATTCTTATAATGTTTTCCTAATTCTAAATAATTTTGTGTTTCCCCAATTGATTGGATTTTTCCTAGCGCTTTGTTTTCCAATAAGGTTTGCGCACCCTTTAAAAAGTTAATTGATTGACTGGCGACCGTACCACAATTAGTTAACGGAACTCTAGGATTAATCGGATTTAGGGTTGTGTGGACCAAACTCAATCCTTTGTTTTCAATCAGTTATTTAATTAACAAATCTGCTGGTTCTTTATGCTTTTCTTGACTGTTTGCCTTGCATGACCATTGGGGGTTTCAGATTGAGAAAAAGAATATTAATATTGCATGACCATTGGGTATTAATAGCATTAGAGCAGGTGATTGGCAATCAATCGGAACACATATTATTGAGGAATTGGGTAATTTTATGAGTTTTGACATAAGTGAAACCAGACACCCTAGGCTTTCCATAATTGAATCTTTGCTTGATAATCTTTGATTTCCTTACTTTCTCCTAATTGTTTGATAGTTTCTCATTTCTCATTCGAATTTCATTGTCTAGATAACATAAGGGATTAATTAACTTAGTAATTGCCAACAATCCTTGTGGGTTCGATACTTGGAGTCCCAAATACTCCTTTATTACTTGTGCGACAGGGTGCACTTGCCCTTAAGTGTGATTTTAGCGTAACACTAACGTTTGGGAATTGTCATTGTTGTTCTTAACAACGCTTTTTATTTGAACTTACAATTTTCTTTTTGCGTCCAAAGTTTATCTTAAAAATTTTCTGCATCCAATAGACTACATAAAGTATTTTTCTTCGTCCATTCTATTTTGCTAAGTTGCAATATTTTGTTCTGAGAACTAATTTGCAAAAAGTTTTCCAAAAGATTAAGAAACACAATTCAACCCCTCTTCTCGTGTTTCACTTTTTTATTTCATATTGAGCCCCTAATCATTAACCAAATTCATACACGACTAACCAAATTATAAAATGGTGATAACCATTAACTAATAGATTATGAATATGGTTTTAACAGTTAATGATGACCCCAATAATGGTTATCATAGTATAATTTTTGGTTATTTTGCAAGTATCCTCTCTACAACACTTAGGTGATTTGAACCATGCATAAGGATTATTAAACCATTGATCATTAACCAAATATATAGATGATTAACCAAAATATAGTGTAATAATAATTATTAACTAATGGGTAATGAATATGATTTTATTGGTTAGTGATAATTACAACAATGATTATCACAGTATAATTTTTGGTTATTTGACAAGTACTCTCTTTATAGCACTTAGGTGGTGCGGATAATGAGGATTGTTGGGCCCTTTATCATTAATCAAATTCATACATGATTAACAAAATTATAATGTAGTGATAACCCTTAACTAATAGATTATGAATATAATTTTAATGGTAAGTGATGACCCAAATAATGGTTATCATAGTGTAATTTTTGGTTATTTTATAAGTGCCCTCTCTACAACATTTAGGTGATTTGAACTACGAGGATTTTTGTCTTCTTCATTTTCCAATGTCAAACACCACAATTCCAGAACTCTCCAATTCTTATTGGGAATACCATTTAAGGTCAAAAGCCACGTGACCTATCAAAACCAAAATTAGACCCAACCCTAACAGCATCAACCCGCATACCATCGACCAAGAGATCAACTTCCTCAACTGTAATGGTGGTGGCGGCGTCGATCTTCAACAAGCATGCTTAGTATTTGGTTGCCAACACAGAGCCATGTTCGTCGACAAGAAGTTAAACCTCCATGCCTTGGCCACACTCATTTTGTGATGTAGGAAGATGAAAAGGAACCCTATAAGAAAGAAGAGAGCATAAAAAATAATAAAAAAGAAATATACAGACAGAGATTTTAGGCAAATAAAAGGAATGATGATTTAGACTTTTGATTCAAATTAAGTGAGTTAGCAAAATAATCTTATGTAGCATTTAGTGTAAAAATAGTATAATATTTTAATGTGCAAATATCAGGTTGTAATTTAATTCATGTATTCTAAATTATTTCAATGCCGTCTTCAAACTTTTTTGTTTATTATTTTCCTGCTATATGGTTCCTGCCGCCAATTTAGAAAGGGGTTCACGAAATTCATAAACGTGTGAAAGATTTTGTTTGAACCTCGCCACTAAGAAAAAGGAGGGCTAGCTTTTGTGGCTCCATGAGTACGTGGGAAACCCCATGTTGGGAAACCTTGGGGTTAGGGGGAAAGCACCATATCAGATAATGATAAAAATTAATATAGAAATAAAGATCATGATCCAATATTATAATGGGCTAGCATGGAATGTTCCATGATTTCAAAGAGAGAATCAGGAGTAGCAAATCAACTAAAGATGCATCAAATCCATGGCATAATTATGAATCACCCCTTTTGGGTTGCTTTTCCAAAGAGACAGCGCATGAAAGGTGCTATTAAGATATGGATTATATGCTGCCCGTGTGCACACTTAATTATGATTTAAAATTTGTCTTTTCTTTTCCTTTTCTTTTTTTATTCTTTTTTTAATTAAATAATATATATCAATAAAAAATTCTCCTTTTTTAAGTTAGTAATAAATTTTTTTTGTTTTTTATTAAGTTATTAGTATTTAATTAAAAGAACACAAAAATAAGAAAAAAAAATTGATTCCCTTAATTATATTTCAGTATTATATTGTGGCCTCTTTGTTTTATTAGTTGTTCATTGTTTGCTCTTTAAACAAATTTGCCATAGAAACCGCGTACCAGCTGCGGTATTTAATCAATCAGAATTGACAATTAATCCTCCACTTTTTTAAAGTTTAGATCTACTTTACAGTATTTGTTAAACTAATTGTTTATTCTCATTGGATGTAATGAATAAATTAAATATACAGTATCTATATAAAACAATCTCTCACGTTGAAATGCTTCACATAAAGTTAAAAACAGCATTTTATATATATATATATATATATATATATATATATATATATATATATATATAAGCATTTGAACGTGAAAGCTAAGTTTGAAAATCTTTGTCAAGTCAGTTTGACCCAGAAGTGGGTATTACTAGTATCCATTGTATAAAGGTGTCCAGCTTCTAGCCCACAAATTTGCCCATCAACCGGAGAGGATAGTACTTATTCTTATGCGGTTATAATACAAAATTGGATAACCATTTTAATTATTTTATAATCAATTCTTCTATAAAAAAAATAATATAAGAAAATGATATGTAAAAAAATGAACTCATGATACGTATATAATTACAGGGGTAAATCATTTTTTGTATATAATATCGCCATGTAGATTTCCATTTAAATAAGTTATATTTTTTAATATATAAATACATGATTTTAGATAATTTATTTTTTTATATTTCTTATATATTATATTGTTATAAAATAATACTCTAAATTCTACTACAACTTCTTTAAATAATTCAAATTCATATGTATCCTTAACAAGAATGTTTATCCTATATAAATCCAATATTAATATGTTGGTAAACTTAGTGAAAAGGAAAAAAATAAAAAAGGAAAAAACTTTCCTTGTATTGGAGTCCGGATTAAGAAGGTATGGGTCCAAACTTCGACTTCTGCCTTTATTTGTTTCCTTCTTTGGTGTAAGCCTTGGGGTCCCAATTTTGACTTCATAAATTACCCATTGAATAGAATGAACAACTGCGATGGCCAGTGCAAGAAGAAAGATTTCATCGTCGTACACTTAGATTCAAGCTTGGAAAACTAACCCAGTATAATGTTTTATTAATCTTAGGTGCTGATGAAACGAAATTAGGAGACCAAGGTCCTCACAGATAGAAAATCATCAAACACTGTCCATGGTCCCTTCAATGACTTTGCTACTATCTACATCCACATCAAACTTTGCCATATAGACCACTCCCTATAGTCTATAGACCAATGAGCGGCCTTATGTAGATGCAATTTGGATACAACCCACAAACACTTTTATCATATAAAGTGGCCCAATCTAAGTAGCCCAAGTGCAATGTCCCACAAAAATAATGTGGGTCTTAGAAACAGTTTCCAAGTAAGTTTGAATATGGCTCCAAATCAAAAATTATTTCAGTACTTATATATTTTTTTAAATAGTAATATTCAAAATGAATTATCTAACCTTTTGTTATTAATATTTTAACATTTATTATAAAATTAAAAATTAATAAATAATTAATAAATCATTCTAAATTCCAAACTCATCTCGTCCCACTACAACTCCCCCAAATCATAAGATGGTTTTTAAGTTGTTTCACTACGTCGTTTAATTTTAGGGACCCAACAATTATTGCTTGGGAGCTGACCCTTCTGTGCATTCTGTTTAGCAATAATTAAAAAACCTGTCAGCATCCGCAAATTTGAAAACCCCACCAATAATCCATAAGCAGAAAAGTACAAAATTACTCAACCTCTTTCCAGTTTCCCTGTCACACCACCGCGGGGTAACAATCAAATATTAACTGACCAATGTTACTCTTTTTCTAACCAGCTCACCTGGACCAAGAAAATGAGATAATATATACAAATGCTTACTGAAATTTCTTTTGGGAGGGGTAAAGGGGAATGTAATTCCTGCATGGACACAGCAAATATCATGTTTAGTTACCAAGATATAATCAAACCAATCATCTTCCTGCTCTATCCTTAAGTTATGCCTGAAAGATGACAGGCATTTTACACGTGAAACTTAAATTTGGGGGAAGATTGAAATAGAATGCTCCACCTGTTATGTTAGCCAGGAGAACAATGCTTCAGCTGATTCTTCTTTTCACTGCTATTCAGCATTGTGTATGCTTTTGTGGGGAAGATAAGAGAGAGAGAGAGAGAGAGAGAGAGAGAGAAGAGGGGTGGGGGGGGAAGGGGGCCGAGGCACATGGTTGTTTCCAAGGGTGTGGCAGTGGCAATAAAAGCCGAAGTCATAAAGACCAATTTAAATAAGTCGTTAATAAGATACAACAGCCAAAGTTGAGTTCATATATGAGCACCAAGACCAGATTGACCCTGTTGAATGAGATTGCACCACGTAGGATTTATTTTAACCAAGGATGAAACATAAAAAATAGTAACCGTACCGTGTAGGTTAGATCCTTTTTATTATGTATATATGATTTGAATACAGGATGTACCCAACCTTATATTTCCTTAAATACCCAGAGTACAAGATCCCAGGAAGAGTAAGTACCATTGAAATGACAAAAGGTTTCAAAACACCCAAATGAATTATAATATATCAAGCCTACCACCTTCTAAAAAAAAGGTCAAATTAGCTACCATGCAGTATTAAAGAACAGAAAGCAAACTGAATCGAATTAACCATTCAAATTGAAATTTGAAAAGTCTGGTTAACAGAACGAGTTCATATTAATTATATATACATAAGAAAAAGAAAGTGGCAACAATAGGAATAAATAAGTAAATAAAGAAAGAAACAGATGGGTTTTTTATTCAAATCACTAGCACCCCAACACAATCCACTTACATATAAGAAATCACATTATTCTCACGCTGATCAATCTAAGAAATGGCTAAGAATTGCAGATAAAGATCTCAAAACAGAGGTCTTACAGAGTAGAACCAGAGCGTTATCTTTCAGACACCAGTCATCTCTGAAACAACTAAGACCAACAAAAGAGCGTCAAAGTAGAGGAGAGAGCTTAGCATAGCTCACCAGCAGCTGTGCCAAACTCGTAACATGGCCACTTTAAATGAACATCAACCCCCTTAAAGATGCCCAAATTGCAGCCAAGAAACATGAATTCTCAATCAATATTAAAAAGAAAGGGTACTCCAACAAATTGGGAGTGAGACAGTTGATTATCAGAAACACAATCCCTCAGCCTATAAATAATCTTGCAAGCACTAATCACTTCTACTGCAACAATGACCAAACTTGTACATCCAATTAGGAAAGTCAGTCAAAACCCACTGCGAAAGTGAAACAGAAGCAACAACAATGCAGCCCAGTCTTCAACACGGAGCACTCTCTTCTCTTATTAGCACAATAACATCATAAGTTAATTCCATTGCACTTGCATTTGCATACTAATCAAGGTTCTGAAAACCGCTTCTAGCATCAATCCCTAGTTATTTATCATATCATAAATATTATAATAATAATTAATTCTTGCTTTCTCTCCTCCAGCAAAAACACCATAATCTAAACAATTTATCTTCTAACAACCTAACTGAATTCCTTGATTCATGGACTTTTCTCCACTCAAAACTAAAAACCCTAACCCTAAATTTTCACTAAGAATCTTCTGCTTGTCCACACACAACAAAGCCATCATAGATAGCCATACACAAAAACATACATATATATATTTATATATAATCCTAATCAACGTGGCTCATCGTCTCTCCGACCAGAATTTCCATGCCCACCGGACAACGAAGCCAACAAATTCAGATGACCTGGAAGGTAATTCCCCAGTCTCGCCGCCGAAGCCTCTCCCATAGCTTGCTGTTGCTGGTGATGATGATGATGAAGGAACAACGAAGTCTGCTGCTGCGGCTGCACCACCAGTTCCGGTGCAGCAGCAAAACTCCATACTTGACTAAAGTCGGGCCTCGCCGGAAGGGCCCACAGCCCAGCCGGAGTAGCAGGGCCCACTAAGGAGACACCGCCGTCATCCTTGGAGCCGGCTTCGTCGGCCCGTATACGCTTGCCGAGTATGAACGGCGCCGGACCTTTGTGGTCCAGGGCGGCGGCGGAGGAAGGCGAGGACAATGAGTTGGAGACGGTGGAGGCGCCGCCGCGTACGGAGACGGAGAGGGTGGAGAAGGTGGCGGGAGTGGTGCCGGTTCCGGTGGCGGCGATGATGGAGGGCTCGGCCTGGCGGAGGAGCCACTCGATGGTTTGACCGTCGGACTTGTGGCCCAGCTCACGTGTGAGCTGGAAGACACGTGCGGCGCATATGATGGGCATGCGTATGCGCCGTCCACGGCCGTCCACTTTGCTGTGACGGTCCTTCGACGGCGATTTTTTGACGGCCAGAGCGCCGTTACCTGTGGACTGTGGGTGTGGGTCAATGATTGAGCCGTTGCTGACGGCGTTGGTCGTTCCGTCAGAGTTAGACATGGGTGTTGTTCGGTGTTCCTTTCTTTTTCTTTCCTTGTTGTGCGGATAGAAGAGAGAGAGACAAGAGAATGGCCTTTTGGGTGAGTGAGAGTTGAGGAGAGAGAAAGAAAGGTTGTGTTGTGTACTTGTGTTGTTTCGCTCGTTTAGAGAGAGAAAGGAAAAGGGTTTTAATTTAATATTATTTGTTGTTGAACTTGAACTTTTGAGAGAGAGAGAAAGAGAGGGTTTCTTTCTTGTTTTGGTTTATTGTTCAAAAGAGATATAGTGTAGAGAAAGGAGAAGAGGGAAGAGAGGTTTAATGATTGAGAGCGGCAAGAGCTGGTGGAGACAGAAGGAGGGCACATGGGTGGTGGGGCCCAGTACTCACCCCCACAGCTTATATCCCTCTAACTTGCCTTTCGCTGCTCTACTCTACTCTACTTTACACTCTACACTCTACACAACAATACCTTTTTCTTTCTACCATTTTTTCCATGCATTCACTATTCTTATTATTTACTACTAGTATGACATTACGTAATTCGTCAATTTATATTTTTTTAATTAAATAAAAAATGAGTCACATTTTTTTAAAAAGATAAAAAATAAGTTAAGAAAGATTGTTTAAAATAAATTATAATCATAAGATAAAAAGTTAAAAGACTGTTTCTAAGATGAGAAATTAAAAAATAATTGTAACTGTTAAATAAGAGTATTTCTAATTTAATTTTTTTATATTTATATTTAAATAAATAATAATAACATTTTAAAAATAAAAAAGTTGAATAGGAAAATGAAAAAAATCTCATCTAAATTGAAAATATATAACTTAAATATCACACCAGAAAATGGTATTAGTGAACTTCGCATAATTTTTGTACATGATAATAGATTAATAGATAATCAAACTGGACATTATTACACCCTAATTTTAAAATTTGAGACAAATATCAGTTAAGATTCAAACTTGTTGTCAACATTGTCATGTTTTTTTTCAACGAAAAAAAAAAAGAGAAGTGATAAAAACTTGTGCATTTCATTTTATTGTCTTATTAGCTTCTCTGTGTGTGTGAACTCTCATTCTTGATTAGCCACATATTATAGTAATGTGTGCTACCGGTTTAGCTTCTTTCAATTTTTGACAATATGACTTTCACAAATTATGAGTTTCCTCTCCAAATGATATAATAGCTGTTCCTTTCTTTCACTCACATTTGTAAAAGCAAGAGTGTGAGGAGAGCACGGTTCGCGTGTATTCAAGAATGGGGACACGCTGTAGTAGAGTAGAGGAATTGAAGTGGGGTTGGGTTTGTGTGGTGGGGACCCATTCACTTTCCGTACTTCTTCGTTAGGGAGTGCAACTTATCGGTAATCTCCAGCTACGTTTCATTATCCACTCTTCTTTTGCCACCTCCGCTTCCTACGACATATAATAAACTCTTTCTCTTTTCTCTTCTTCGTTACTCGTTAACATGATATACCTAAAGTCGAAAATGAATCTAGTAAGCTCGTGTGTATATTTGCAACTCCATTCATTAATAATTTAATAAATTAAAATTTCTTACTTGTTTATTAAATAAGACTAGTTTAAATTTTCAAATGTTTAACCCATTAACTCATAAATTTATTGAGTTAAAAATTTTTTATTTAATATAAAATTTAATAGTAATTTATTAAACTAAAAAAACTTAAAAATTTAAAGTGAATTGAGTTAACTAAAAAAATAAACTTAATTTCTTATTGAGCTGATGTTAAACCAGAGCTAATTTGACTCAACACGAGATATAACTATTCAAAACTCAACATGGATTGCGATGTCACAATTGAGCCCTTTTTTGTCACGTTTGCCCATCTTTTATTCTCTAGGCCTCAATATTGGCTTTTTAAAGTGGGCTTGGGAATTAACTTCCTTTTTAAGCCCAAGTCGAAACTGAACTGGCCATTGAAATATTACATAAATTCATTTTTGCAAAAAAGAAAAAACAGATATTCGCATTACATGTTAAAACTAATTAATATTTTAATTAATTTATATATATATATATAAAGATAATTCTTTTAATTCAAATTCTCATTTTTTATGTTCTTATTATAATAAACTTTTATAACAATAGATTTATAAGTTAAAATGAATTTTTATTTGACTAAAGTAACTATATCTTCTCTATTTAAATAAATGAGGGCAAGAATTTTTACATTAAGTTTTTTGGAGCTGTAGAATACTATGAATTTTACACATTGATTTTCGTTTATGGATTTACTAATCCTCCATTTTAATTATGATCTGTTATATTTTGAAAGTATTTATTTGAAATGATCTAAATTATTCATTATTAACCTACTCTTAGTGAATTATTTTATTATATGTTTAATCTATATCATTTATTAATTTATTTAACCAATATACATATAAAAAATTAGGACATTTAGATAAGAAAGGGGAATGGAAAGCAGTCAAGCTCATGCATTTGCTTAGTATATGGTAAAAATAAAATAAAATAATTCACTATATCATTTATTAATTTATTTAACCAATATGCATATAAATACAGAAAAGCTTGATTGATTCTGTATTCTCTCATGTATATGAGATTAGTTGATAATCACACTTTATCAACTTTTTAAAACTACTTCTGTGCCTAATATTCTATAAACAGTCAGTTATTTTCTATTATAAATCTAACAACATTTCTAATATTCTATATACATTTTGACCTAATAACTACAGGCCCCGTGCGAATATAACTAGTACTAAAAAAAAGGAAGGGTGGTGATAAATTTTAGTACTTTCTTTTTTTCCTTCTGGGCCGTAAGCGCTGTTTGTCAATAACAAAAAAGGCTTTTTCTTTTCTTTTTTTGCATTACGGAAAGGCAAAATTTTCCTAAGTACGTGTTTAGATTTATTTATTTTGTATTTAAAAAAGTTATAATTAAAATGTTGCAGAATAAAATTTTTGCTAAAAAAATGTTTCGTGTGAAAATTAAGTAAAATAATACATGTACTTTCCTTTTGTATTCTAATTACATGGTGGAGGTTTATTGTTTTATTTTGAAAAATAAATAAATTATTGTTTAGCGCTAAAGTAGTAACTTTGCCACAGTATTCCAATTTGGTGTTAATCTGTTTTTTAATTTACCTTCAAATAACCACTTTTTATAATAGAATAACTACGACTAAAACTATAGTCATTTTGTTGTGAAGATGGTAAGTTTGTTGATCCTTTTGCTAATTTTTTTTTTTAACATAATCACTACACTTGTTATTGTAAAGAGTGGATATTTGAATGACAATTAGCATTTAAAAAGGGTTTAAATTATCAACATTCTCCTCTCAGCTCCCAAGTACACATTTCTTTTAAATGTGATGCATTTTTTGAGTTAGGGGTTCGAGTTACTTTATGAACCACCTTAATCTGACTTAATATTGAATTTTTAAAATATTTTTTTATATATATATTTTGTGACATTTTTCTAAAAGTTATACTTTGATCGAGTATTATGACTCTCCATAATTTTAACTATTATGTCATTCACTTATTATGTAATTATCAATTAGATTAAATATTGACATGAGTACAAGGTACAAGTAAATTTATACAAATAAATGAAAAATAATCAAAACATTACATAAGAAAAAAATTTATGCATCTTAATCAAGTTGACTAGTCTCGACCTGGCCTAACCTGGACCCTAATGTGATCAGGTCCAAATCATAAAAATTAGCCTGATTAAAACTTTAGGTCAAGACCCGAATCATGTTTAACCTGGCTCTTGAGCACTCCTAGTTTATAAGGTTTATTTTAAGAAAAAATTTTCTCTTAAAATACTTAACATAATGTTTAATACGTAATCACTCCATGGAATTAGAGATTCTCATGGTTGTTAAAAAAAAATCCATTCCATGCTTCATTCAACGTAATTAGGAAGGAAGCATGAAATCTCATTCCCTCGTACAAAGGTGAGATTGGGATTTCATGCTCCATGAAATGAAATTTAAAATTTGTACATGCTTTAATGTTTTTCACAAAAGAAAGGAAAAAAAAAAACATTTTCTCTATTGTTTTTGGGCAACAACATTTTTTATTATCCAGTTGTAAAAAAATTAAATTTGGACATTGTTCGAACATTTAGGTCATTTAAATCAACTTTGATTACATTTTACATTGATTAATTCCATGTTACAATCTTAAAGCTACTAAAATATATATGAATTGGAAATGAGCATTGCATTCTTATTGAATCACTATTTTGTATACCAAGCATGCCGTAAGTGATTTTAAATGTTTTTTAAACCTTTCATTGAACTATTTCCCACTCTTGGACGTACACCTCCAAAATTTAGTTTGTAACGATGTAAACTGAATCAAGTCAAGCAATGACAACTGAAATTGAGAGGGTATTGATGGAACGTATGCGTGGATTGCTCTTTAATTATTTGCAAAATCTAATTATACGAATATAGAACATTCCACAACGAGAAGGAAGTGAGTTAAAGTAACTTTTAGCATTTATAAAGAGTAAATATTTATTTTAATACTTTAAAAATATAGCGAGTTTATGACATTACATTAATCTTATATTTATTAACAATATTAAATTAATTGTTTAATAGTAATTAATGTTATTAGTTTTGTCTTTTAAGAATAAATTTGATATTATTTTAAAAACTAATTTAATGACAAAAATATCATATTGAATAACCAATCTAATTTCATTATAACTTTGAGAAACAAAATTTGATGTATTTATAAAAGATAACTAATATAACATTGAATATATTTTTAAAAAATTAAAATAAATATTTACTCTATTTATAAATAAAGAGTTTCCTTAGTGTTACGTACTCACATAAATCTAGCAGTTCCTTTCCTAATCTTTATGTACTTTTAGTCAACGAGAGGTTTTTATTTTTTAATGTACACGGGCATATAAATTCTCTTACTCAAGTTAAAGTAGCCTTCAATAACTGCAGCTCCTGTGCACTGTCTAAATATTCATTCTAGAGTAGAGAAATTGCTTGAATCATACTCCAGCTAAACATTTCTATATATAGCCCAAAGGAGTACCTGTGTTGGTCAATGGGCAATCCATTCCCCTTTTAAAACAGCATTAATTACATTCCTTCATTTCCAAGAACAACAGACACAGCTGATGTCCCAAAGAAACTTGACCAATTGAGGAGTATCCAAGTAAGTGAGATTGACTAATAAACCAGTCTTGCAAATTTTGGAAGAAAAATGTCCAAATTCCCTTCGTCTTATCAGACGGCACTAAATACTTGCTAGCTGTCCAACAATCATGCAGTACATGTATATATGGTACTAACTATCCACTTGGACTTCGCAAGAAATGCAGAGATTGGGAACCAGTGACCACTAGCTAAGGATTTGGTAAGCATTTGAATTTTCCTGACACATTGCCTTTCCAGAGGATAGACATCATCAACACCCTCCGTAGAAGTAGGAGGAAGCATACAACAAATATTTAACACAGTTATTTCAGGAAGAAAATCACGAAACAAGTCAAAGCTCCATTCGCCCCATATATTGATCCACAAACGACAATGAGGCAATTGTAGAAAGCACATCTCATCAGTGAGAGAAACCGTTAAGTGAAGAGTTCTAGCCACCCATGCCACCTACTCCAGCTGTAATGTCAATAATAACAACATAGTAGGTATGAGTTTAAAGTTAATAACCATCAAAGTTTTACCAAACTTTGACAATTTTCAGCAGTCCCTATTCTATAAATAGACATCCCCCATCTCTTGTAAATGTATTCAGTAGAAGTGTGGGTATCCAGAGAGAGTGAGAAAAGCCAGAGAGCTTGAGAGATTTTGAGAGTTTTTGTATAAAGAGTAATTCTCTTGTAAATTTTATTCAGAGAAATAGAGTGAGTTTTTCTCTCAATTCTTATTCATTTTCGTGTTTAAATGAGTTCTGGATACCCAACAAGTGGTATCAGAGTATGAGTTAGTGCTAGGAGGGTTTTCTAGAAAGAATAGAGTCTCTACTCTTAAAATTCGAATTTTTCAAACATCTCCATTTGGTGTTTTGACCACTCCAACAGATTCCTGGTGTCAAGACGAGCACAACGGAATTTTCGACAAGCCAAACGAACGCTGGACGAAGCCACACTCTCCGGGAGCTTCGCCTGAGAGTGGGCGTCACTCTCCCCACTCTCCAAACCAAGGTTGAAGACGACCCAGTCAGTGCCACGTCAGTGCCACATCAGCGCCACGCAGCATTAGTGAGTGCCACGTCAACAACCACGTCATCATTTAGCCTGAACTTTTAGAAATTACAGGTTGATCCTTATATTTTTTAAATTATTCTTTAGCCTTTGATCTTTTAGAAATTATAATTTGATCCTTAAATTTTTTGAAATTATATTTTAGCCCCTATCTTTCAGAAATTACAATTTGATCCCTAAAAGTTTCTGAAATTATAATTTAGCCCATGATCTTTTAGAAATTACAAATTGACTCAAAAGAGTCTAATTTCCATTTTCGACCGTTCCGGACGCAACGGTGTTTTTTACTTTTGAAGGAATTCAACTTTGTTTTTAAACGAGTTAGCGTAAATGAAGGAATCTGCATCATCAGGAGCAATGCTAAAGCTCACATTTACCAACTATACACTATGGAGACCTCAGATGGAAGATCTCTTTAGTTGTAAAGATTTGTACGATCCTCTGGAATTAAAGGGTGTAAACCCTGATCCTACAAAGGAAGCAGAGTGGAAGAAATCAAACAGAAAAACTATTGGTCAGATCTGACAATGGATTGATCATAGTGTCTTCCATCATATTGCAAAAGAGACAGACGCATATACCCTTTGGACAAAGCTGGAGGGCATGTATCAGGCCAAGACCGCTCGGAATAAAGCCTTAATAATGAGGCGATTGGTTAACTTGAAGCTAAGTAATGGAACTTCAGTTGCCGAGTACACAAGTGAATTTCAGAGCTTGATAAACCAATTATCGTATGTAGAAATGGAGCTTGGGGATGAAACACAAGCACTCTTACTTCTCAGTTCACTTCCTGACACTTGGGAGACACTAGTAGTCTCTCTCAGTAATTTGGCTCCAAATTGGAAACTTACCATGTCCTTGGTTAAAGATGCCCTGTTCAACGAAGAGGCCAGAAGAAAGGATATGAGCACAAACCAGACTATGCCCTTATAACAGAAAACCGAGGGAGACAACAAAGAAGTAGTCGAGGCCGAGGGAGACAACAGGAAAATGGTCGAAGCAATGGAAGGGGAAGGAGCATGAGTAGAGGTAGATCCACAGATGGAAGAAGGCCGACATACAAGTGCTACCTGTCACGACCTGATCTTAGGACATGACCGACGCACAGGCTAAGTCAACTCAACACTTGCCTAGCCTGGCAAGCCTAACTAAGGATGCTTAAAAATGCTTTAAAACTTAGAAAGAGGTTACAGAAAATTCGGTAGAATCTCCCCTAAAAACTGAACTAACCAAAATTTTAAACTCAACCTGAAAAAAAACAATACTATCACAGAAATTTCAACCAGCATGATTTTCTCTCATGCACCAGCTATACATATAATTATGTACAATCAAGATCAGCTTATAGAATATTATACAACCAGGATAATAATACTATATACAACTCAATAGAATTTATAATACTATCCCCTATAGCTGCAAAATACTGGAGTCAAAATACAACACTATACGACAACAATAATAGAAATATACCAAAAGACTATAAGCCTGGGGAACAACAAATCTCATGAACCAGCTACTCAGCTGTCTGCGAATCTGAATTAAAAAAGAATGAAATGGAGTGAGTCACACAGACTCAGTGAGGGAGTAATAAACTAAGTGAACTGGAAGGGAAACAAATAATAGCACGAATATTTAAACTTTCTAACAATCTCTGAACAAACTAACTGATGAAAATAAAATTTATAAACGAAGCTATTATGTCAAATGCTCTATTTTCTCAAAACTATGCATAAACATAAATTTCTTTTAAAAATTCTACTCATCAATAATGCAATCCATATAGGTACCACTGAAAGAATTATAATACAAGTTGGGGAGTTAACTCTACCCAACATACCAATTCTAATGCTCATCTTAAGTCAGGGCCATGCCTCACCCGGCACAAATCTTGTAACTAAGGTCCGCTCACCTTACAACCACGTAAAGGGCTAAGAGTTCTCTCACCCAATAGCCAAACTGAAACAACTGGCTCTGCCAGATCTGTCTATATATATTTGTATCAACTATGTGCACATAGGCCGTTATATCTCTTCGCTAACGGCCAACAGTGTTCTAACATGTAACCCATAATGGATGTTTAAAACATAATATAAAAGTAACAATTCTCAATAATAAAATCTGAAATTATTTCTAAATATCTAGCTGAACTTTCACTTTAATAATTATAAATAACAACTCAAATAGCTTATAGCTAAAATATAACCTTCATAATCTTTAATATTTCCCCACACAAAATGGAATTAAATTTAATTAAGTCGCTCGTTGTAATAAAACCTCATTTGAATAAAAATTCAAATATTCTTGGAAAGTTTGTTTCCCCAAATAAAATAGTAAAGATGCCACTAAGTAAATTATCAACTCACAGAAATAAAGAATGAGTCTCAACTATCTCCAACAGCTCATGTGGAGGCAAGTGGAGTAGTATCCTGTGAATCTGCTCACAAATAAAAATACTTTAATAAATCTAGATAACCTTTTTCCTAATATAACTTAAGCGGAGACTCTAAGATTCCTAAATTCTTTCAAGAAACATAAAATTTCTACTCCAAATTCTCTAACCACCCCTTAGAAATTATCATCAATTCTTATTTTGTCATCATTTCCACAAAATATAGCTACCCACAATATTTTAGAGTTCTCATGACTCAAAGATATAAAAAGAGCAAAAACTCAAAGATTAATAACTCACCTTATGCTCTAAAAGCAAGTGGGTGATAACTTATTGTAATAATCCCAGGCTCTCTCCCTATATCTTTCTTTCTCTCTCACTCTCGCTCGCTCTCTCTCTCTCGCTCGCTCTCTCTCTCTCACTCTCGCTTTTTCTTTTTCTCTCTCTCGCTCGTCTCGCTTTTCTCTCTCACAACACAGAAGAGGAAATTTCCTTCTGTTCATCATCGTCATTTAACATTCAAATTTTCTTTTTTTAAAAAACTTAAAGGGTAAAATTACTAAATTACCTTTAAAAACAATTGTCTTCCCCTTTATATCCCTGCCCTTGTTTTATCTACCGTTACACTACCACTGTGGAATGGAATGTCATTTAAAGAAGAACTGTCGACGATTGCAGCGAGAACAAGGGCAAGGTAGTTCTCAACCAAAGAATAATGATGGAGACATTTTTGTCACTATCCCTGGAGAGATAGCTTTATGTTCTATCAATAATGAGACATGCCTACACGTCTCAAGAGAAGACACAGAATGAGTAGTAGATACTGCATCATCCTACCACGTGACTCCCCACAAAGATTTCTTCACAACATATAAAGCTGGTGACTTTGGAACAGTGAAGATGGGAAATTCCAGTTTTCTGAGATTGCTAGAATAGGTGATGTTAAGATCCAAACAAATGTGGGGAGCACAATCACCTTGAAGGATATCAGACATGTGCCAGATCTTCGGTTGAATTTACTGTCAGGAGTAGCTCTTGACAAACAGGGCTATGGTCATCAATTTTGCAATGGCGCATGGAAATTAACAAAGGGCACCATGGTAATCGCTCGAGGTCATATTTATGGTACTTTATATAAAACTTATGTGAAGATATGTGCAGACAGTCTCAACATAGTAGAAAAAGAAGCTTCTCAAAATCTGTGGCACCAGAGGCTTGGTCACATAAGTGAAAAAGGTTTGTCTACCCTGGAGAAAAAGGAGCTTATTACTGTTGCCAAGAATACTGCTCCAGATCCTTGCAATAATTGTTTGTTTGGCAAACAACATAAAGTCTCTTTCAGTTTCTCTTCAACGAGAAGATCAAAGTTGCTCAGTCTGGTACACTTTGATGTTTGCAGTCCCTTGGAGGCAAAATCACTAGGGCGAAACAAGTACTTTCTGACATTCATTGATGATGCTTCTCGAAAGGTGTGGGAGTACTTCATGAAAACAAAGGACCAGGTATTTAATTACTTCAAGCTATTTCATGTCATGGTAGAACGTGAAACTGGAAAGAAGTTGAAGTGTCTCCGGTCTGATAATGGAGGAGAATACACTTCCAAGGAGTTTGATGCCTATTGCAGGAGTCAAGGCATCCGACATGAGAAGACGGTCCCACGCACCCCACAACATAATGGTGTAGCCGAGAGAATGAACCGGACCATTATGGAACGAGTCAGAAGCATACTCAGTATGGTTAAGCTACCAAAGCCATTCTGGGGAGAAGCAGTCAGAGCCGTCTGCTACCTAATCAATAGATCACCTCCAGCACCGCTGGATTTTGAAGTTCCAGAGAAAGTATGGTCTGGTAAGCATCTTTCATATTCTCATCTGAGAGTATTTGGTTGTTTAGCTTTTGCGCATGTACCTAAGGAGCTTAGACAAAAGCTCGATGCAAGGACAACCACTTGTATCTTCATAGGCTATGGAGATGAGGAATTCAGATACAGGTTATGGAACCCAAAGGAGAATAAGGTGATTAGAAGCAGGGACATAGTGTTCCATGAAAATCAAATGATAAAAGACATTGAAAATCCCACAATGTCTCAAATTCCAGAATCCAGTGCCCAAGAAAATATTTCAAGTTCAACACCAGCACAATTTGCCATAGGTAACAATCTAGTGCCTGAGGAAATACCAGAAGGAGAAGAGGAGGAAGAAGAAGAAGGTGTTGAGCAGGGGGAGACACAACCTCCTCCACCAGAAGATGTAGGACCATCACAAGGAGCTGATGATGGTGAATCTCCTAATCCAAAAGTTCGAAGATCTGAACGAGGTCAGATTCCGTCAAAAAGATATCCAGAATCCGAGTATAGTTTGTTTACTGAAGATGGCGAACCAGAAAATTTTCAAGAAGCCATATCTCATAAGAATAAAGAAAAATGGTTGTTCGCAATGCAGGAGGAGATGGAATCACTGCAGAAAAATCATACTTATGAGATAATTAATCTTCCACAAGGGAAAAAGGCCCTAAAAAACAAATGGGTATTCAAGCTGAAGAAAGATGGCAGCGGAAAAGTGGTGAAACACAAAGCTTGATTGGTAGTCAAAGGATTCCAACAGAAAAAGGGAATTAACTTTGATGAGATTTTTTCACCAGTAGTAAAAATGACTTCAATAAGGGTTATTCTTGGCTTGGTAGCCAATTTAAACCTAGAGCTTGAACAGATGGATGTCAAAACAATATTTCTTCATAGAGATCTGAATGAAGAAATCTACATGCAGCAGCCAGAAGGTTTTGAGGTCTCAAATAAGAACCTCGTTTGCAAGTTGAAAAAGAGTTTGTATGGTTTGAAGCAAGCACCAAGGTAGTGGTACAAGAAGTTTGACTCATGTATGGTGAGTCAAGGCTACAAGAGAACTGCTGCAGATCAGTGTGTTTATACTCAAAGGTTTTCGGATGGAAATTTCGTTGCTCTTCTACTATATGTAGATGATATATTGATTGTGGGACAAGATGCAACGAAAATTAAACAGTTGAAGAAGGAACTCTCTAAGTCCTTTGACATGAAGGACCTAGGACCGGCTCAACAGATTCTTGGAATGCATATAGTTTGAGAGAGGAAGAACAGAAGGTTATGGCTATCTCAAGAGAAGTATATTGAACGAGTGATCAAAAGGTTTAATATGCACAATACCAAACCAGTAAGCATTCCATTAGCCAATCACTTCAAGTTGAGCAAGATTTCGTGCCCCTCATCCAACAAAGAGATAGAGAAGATGTCAGCAATACCTTATTCTTCAGCAGTTGGAAGCTTGATGTATGCAATGGTGTGTACAAGACCAGATATTGCTCATGCAGTGGGTACCGTGAGTCGTTTTCTCTCTAATCCTGGAAAGGAGCATTGGGAGGCAGTCAAGTGGATTCTCAAGTATTTAAAAGGTACATCAAAAGTATGTCTTTGCTACGGGGGAGCTGATCTAATCTTGGAAGGTTATACAGATGCAGACATGGCAGGAGATCTTGATGGTAGAAAATCTACTTCAGGATTTCTCTACACTTTTGCAGGGGGAGTCATTTCATGGCAATCAAGATTGCAGAAGTGTGTTGCTCTATCCACAACAGAAGCATAATATATTGCAGCAGCAGAAGCTGGGAAAGAAATGTTATGGTTAAAGCGTTTTCTCCAAGAACTTGGAATCAAGCAAAAGGATTACAAGGTACATTGTGACAGTCGAAGTGCTCTAGATTTGAGCAAGAATTCAATGTACCATTCTCGTACAAAGCACATTGATATCCGCTATCATTGGATACACGAGATCATAGATAAACAACTATTGAAATTAGTGAAGATCCACACAAAGGAGAATCCAGCTGACATGTTAACAAAGGCAGTTACCAAAGAAAAACTAGAGCTATGTAGAGACATAGCTTGAATGCTTGTCAGATAACAATTGCTCCAAGAGTGGTTGGAGGGGGAGAATTGAAGAGTTCCAGCCACCCATGTCATCCATTCTAGCTGTAATGTCAACAATGGCAGCATGGTAGGTATGAGCTTAAAGTCAACAACCACCAAAGTTTGGTGGCCAAACTTTGACAATTTTCAGCAGCCCCTATCCTATAAATAGACATCTCTCATCTCTTGTAAATGCATTCAGTAGAAGTGTGGGTATCCAGAGAGAGTGAGAAAAGTCAGAGAGCTTGAGAGATTTTGAGAGTTTTTATATAGAGAGTAATTCTCTTGTAAATTCTATTTAGAGAAATAGAGTGAGTTTTTCTCTTAATTCTTATTCATTTTCGTGTTTAAATGAGTTCTGGATACCCAACATTAAGATCCAAGGTACTTTTACCTTAGCTAAGAATGACAGTGTCTCTGTCCTGAATCCCGATATATAATACAGTTATATAACTACAATCTGTGTAAATTTCAAATTATAAGTGCATGGTGTATATTTCAGTGCGTAGAGGAAGAAGCTATGCTTGTAACGCAACTTTGTGGTATGCATTAATCCAAGTGTATCATTTAAACAATTTAAATATTTAGCAACTCTTGTTATATATGTACATGCTATGTACATATGTGATTTAAAAATCTTCCAGAACAACATGATTTTGAGATTGCTATCACCAACAGTGACGGAACTTGAAAGGAAATTTGGGGGGCAAAGATTGAGGATTACTCCCTGAGCAATGATTTTTACCTTCAAGTATTCTCCTACTTACAATTTCGATATAAGATTTTCTTCCTAGCTTCACATTCTACTACTGAAATATAGATCAAAACTTGAAGATAATAAAATATATCTCCTTCTTAGATATTTGATAACTGAAAGTCTTAGTCTACTTACCTTGAACTTGAATGGAAAGACAAAACCTATTCGCCATCACTACTCATCATGCATGCCTATGCTTATTATATAAAAGGAAAAAATTTATTGACCGGGTGGGGGGCAGCTGCCCCTTATGCCCGAATGAAGTTACGCCTCTGCACCATGGCTTCAATAAGTAACATTTAATAGGGATTCTAAATTTTATATAATTGATAAATTTATTCTTACACTTTCGTCTCAAATTTTCAAAGAAATACCCATTAACATAGAAATTATGGCTAACATAGAACATAACAAATGTTAGATCCCACTTGTGAACACCCAAAATTTTGCGTAATATATATTAAAGCCAAATTGAAAGATATTCCCTAATGAAATGGTCAAATGGGTAGTACTTTAATTTTCAAATATGTTTTGTCAACGGATATGTCGTTTCAAAGGAAAGATATATATATATATATATATATATATATATATACATGTTTGACTTTATATTTTAATCTTGATCATACATGGATGATTTAATTGTCAAGATTTGTTCCTTTCACTCTCACAATAAATCACTCCTCTCACTAGATATGATATATATATATATAACCAAGCCTTTTGGCCCAATAATTGTAAGGCCAACCTTAAAACACTTGAGGGTTGACGTGGTGTTCTCAAGATTGACTCCTGGCGGTGTTAAAATAATACTTGGTTAACGGCAATTACGCACCACAAATAGTGATTAGTCCTTAATTAAAAGTTTTTGATACACTGAGTCATCACCATATATATATATATATAATTTGCATCAAAGAAACTGTTAGTTGACGTGCATCACATGGTTACGAGACAATAAAAGAAATGGTTTACGGCAGTATGCGCGATTTAGATGAATCATTAGGACCGTATATATAATACTAAACCATGATGCTAGCAACTACAAACAATGCATATAAAAATATAGGTTTAATAGCAACATTTACACAATGTTAGCATTATGCAATTTTGACTCCTTCCTTCAATAAGGCAAGGAAGATGAATACTGGCTTTGCACAAATCAAACAAAGCCTCCAGAGTGCCAATAATCTATATTTCACCAATATATTACTTTTGTTCAAATATTAAAAAAATTATATTTTTCATTGTCGCAAAATAAATGTTAGAAAGTGTTTTTATTTTCAATTTTACGTTAATTTCTCTCTCTTTAATATTTAAAAATATTTTTTTATTTTATAATTGTGTCTAATGCATGTTAACTTGGATCTATTTGCCAGGCCAATTCGAAGAGGTCAATTGAATAATATAATTAGCAACCAAGTCAAGAAGCATTAATTACATTTAATGGATATCCAACATAATTTAAACGGAAGGAACATAAAGTTTTTAGCAATAAACAAAAAAAGTAAAAGGTTGAGGTATATAAGGACTACAGCCGCACATGTACCCTAGTGGGATTTACACTTGAATTGGCCAACCTCAAGCTGGTGACGCATATATATAAATGGTCATACTCAACTACAAGAATTATATCAAAATTCAAAGAATGAGCATCATTTTACCCCAAAACAATCAAAAGTATGAAGGAAAAAACGAATGCATAGGAGAAGAGTGCAGGCTATGGGTATCGAATATAATATCAATACGACATGGGAATACGATATTCCTTAAAAATTTAAGAAATGAGTACTGTACTATACAACAATATATATATATATATATAAACTTATATATATCATCTCATAAATCATCAAAAAGTAGAGAAAAAAAGTTTTTCCTTTCTGCATTAGTCATTGCAAACATAATAAAAAAACTAGTATTTATCAAATTCTTATAATATTACACTTGTATTGGCACAAAAAAATAAAAATAAAAATAAAAAGTATAGGATTTAAGATAGCAGTATCATGGTGTTTTAAGGAATATCCGTGTATCCAACACCAACCGGAGACATTTGAAGTATTCGTGCTTCTTAGTAATTAACAAAGCTGCAACGCCTCCTGATCTCGCCTTCTGAGCCTGTTAGCACATCTATAGAACCCATGTGCACCATTGCATTGGCAAACTTCACAGCCCAACTTGCACCATCGTTAGCATTGCTTAGCACCATTTGCTTTGTTGATTGGCTGCTCAGCAACGTCTGATCTGAGGTCAACATGCCACGGTGGTACTGCAGTCCCGCATAGTACTGGTTGTCCAAACGGTTAGGCGTAGCAGCATCAAGAACCACTGTTGGGTCTGTTCTAGCACCACTGCTCGGTGGTGGCGGACACTTTGTTTTCAACAATTCAGCAAACGTAGGGTCCATGGAGGGATCTTGAGGAGAAGTGGCAATGAAAGAGTATAGGCGGTTGGAGAAGGAAGAACAATGTGATACACCAATAGAATGGGCTCCTGAAAGTGTAACCATTTCATCTGCTGACAACCCTTTTCGTGCAAAATTGATAATAAGTTCATCGGCATTGGAGAATGGTGGAGGTATATTTTGTTGCACTTCGTCGCTGATAGAGATACGACCATCTCTGCGCCCTGCTGGTACGTCGTAGTTTATGCCACCAACTTTGTAAGCACTGTCTCGAGCAGCGAAAGCAAGAATGTCTGCACACGACACTGTATCAGGACATGCAGCCTCTATTTGGGTCTTAGCTTCCTCGATCACCTCGAAGCCATGTAAGCTTGGATTGTTGGCAGGGTGGTCTCTCTCAGATATTGGGTTACCTGGTGTGGATGCCAGTAACACAGACCCATCACAACCCTACAGAGGAGACAGAGCAATTTTAGACATATGCATACCAATGAGTCAAATTAATATGAGTCCATAGGAAAGTATGAACATGAACTTACCCTCACAAAGCAATCATGGAAATGCATTCTAATCAGGCCAGCAGCGATGCCCGGGTTGAGAGAAACTGCTTTGTTTACAGCACTTCTCACTATTGCCTCAGCAGATGGACATGTATAGCTATAGAAACCCACCTTCAGAGATGCTGAGGCCAATGACGAAACTGATAGAATTAGAACCAAGCTAAAGAGCATTACACGCATGTGTGGAGTACTATCCATTGTTGTAATTGCTAAATGACAGTTGGAAGCTCAGCAGTCAACACGGTACTATATATTTATATTTGTGTTGTAGTCTTTAACTAGTCTGCTGAAGACAGTTCTGAGTTCAGGAGAGGACAAGGAAGAGAATGGTATTGAAGTATTGTATGTTGGTTACTAAGGTGGAGGTGAAGAGAAGTTGTGATCATTGGAAATATTTATAGGTTGGGAAATATGGAGAGATCATTGTGAAGGAGGTAAGAGTAGGTTTTACTTTGGCAACCTAAACACGTGTAGCTGTAATCTGCATTAATAGTTAGTAGTTGAAGTTGTCTGCCTTTGAACACTTCTTCTGGCTGCTCAAGGAGTGTTCATACAGGCGATCTCTCTCTCAGCTCTTTTGTTTTTGGTAAATATATCATATATTGAATATTGGGGAAAGAGTGATGACTATGTATTGGCTGCTACACCTGCTTCAGTCCAGTGGGATTTTTTCTATTCTTTGCTGTCTGCAAATGGCATATATTATTTAATACACTTTGATGAAGTGGTGGCATTTAACAATTATTGGAGGACCTGGTAACACAAGCCACTATATATGTTGCTTGTAAGAACAAGTTAAATGCTCCAGAAGAAAACAAAAAAGTAAGACTATTTCTTAGGGAGAAAACAATAGACTACATTTTATGGCATAAAGTAGAACAATTCCAGGGCAATAAAAACTAAGGAACACTCTAAATCTCTAATATTAGTAGTTGACCTCTAGGAGGTACTCTACTTTTGAGGTATACATATCAAATTTTATTTGAGGCAGGGGGGTATAGTCTTTTATATGGAAAATCCTATTTTTGCAACATATTTCCTTTTCATTTTATTTTTTAGTGTGTTTATCTTTAAGATCAATGTATGCTGGAGGTTGTGGCTTTGATCCCATCCTCACCCATTCATTTATCTCACCCGTACGTACCCATTTCTCGAGCTTAATACCATGTGGACTCCCATCTGGTAAAATACTGCTGCTGCAACACTGCAATTGTCCAGTCTTCCAACTTGCTTTCCATACATCAAAAATTGTTTTCAATAATAAATCTACCCTACAGGAATTTCTGCTTGGCCGTAATTCACATCCCCTGCTATGGCATGTATTCACTGATAGTGAGAGCAAAAGATAAGATTCTTCCCTCATGCATTTTTAGGAAATGTACTAGTTTGGCTGTCATATAAAATATTAGAAACTACGAGTAGTTTAATTTGTTCCTAATATATGGTTGCACACGTCAAGAGCCATGCTCAATTTCATATATCTCTTTGAAAAAAAAGTTGAGTTCGCATGCATATATGCATGCTTGAAATTGGACTAATCCTACTCGAAAATTTTGAATGACTCATACTATAGGAAATTTCAAATCGCATAAGTTAGACAATAAAAACAAGAGGCTGTACTTTTCTGCCAGAGCAATATGCTTGTTTTAATACTTTTGCTTCTCAACCTGATTTTCATTGAAAATACACAATGCAACAACTTGTTGGGCGTTGCTATGGTACTCTTATGGCTACCATACCCAAGGTAAGTTGTCATGTATTTATTGATGATTGGTTTTACAATAAATATTTACAAGTCTATTAAATATAATTAACACTACCCAATAAATGCTTAACAACTCATCTTAGGTACTGGTATCCGGAAAAAAAAAAAAAAAAAGCTACCAGAGTAATTCCCCAGCTTGCTTGATAAAGTATATTCACTTCTATGAATGAATAGGTTAACCTTAGCTCTATCATCGAGCAGCAAGTTGAAAAATCCCACACAATACAGCATAGTCACAAATCACAATTACTTAGGTGATACAACCTAAAACACCAACTAGTGCACATTCATGAAGCATGCTCCCTTGAGCACATCCACAAATTAACTGCAATCCTGAATCCCAATATCCTCTAATACTAAGCAGGTTTTTCTTTCCTATTTTTAGCCATACCATGCAATTCAGGCAACATTCTAAATTGCAGAATTGTCAACAAAAGAGAGGTGGCAAATGCCTAGAATATACATTCGAAGGCAAGTATGAACCTACAAGAAATTTCACACATAATAACAAAGCATCATTACAAATCTACATAACCATTAATGTATTCAATTTCGAATCAACAGAAGTGTGCACTCTGCCACCCTATCTTTCCGATGGCATACTCATCAAGTCAATACACAATAAAAAAGCCAGAATGATGATTAGCAAATGGCTTGAACATAAATTGCCCATTATTATATCAATGGGAAAACAACAGGCAACATCATTACATAATTATTCCACTGAGTTGATGTTGGATCGAACAACTCTTACTACTAATCCAAAAGCTATAGTTGATATTAACAGCATGGCCAACTTGGCTACTTAAGTCCACCAGCCCAAGTGCCATAATAAATCGCATGCCTTCCTTTATTTTACGTAATCAGATCCCTTCGTCTATTTTGTTTCCTACTCACCCTTTATATAATCTGTTTTACCTTGTCTATTTTGTAGCACTTGTTTTGTTCATGATATGATCTAACCATGGCCAAGACAAATTTCGTGCCAAGTTTCTCAACTCCAGAAAAGATACTAGTGTTTTTTTTTTTCGAAAACCAATCATTACATGACCTCGGTTAATGTCACCAACTTTCAGGAGTTATCTTTCTTCTCCTCTTTCTCCTGCTGAGCATCCTCTGGCCATTAGTGTTAGTGCCTTCTAGTTGTGGTGAATTGATTGTGGCTTCATCATAGGTAGCAATAATGCATTCATCTCAATTAGGATAAGCTGCCTCCATAAAAAATCTTGAACCCTTCATGTATGACTGGCAATTGATTTCCATGCAAGACTCACAAGAATTTAAGAATCTCAACTGTAAAAGGAAAAATTCCTTAAAGCGAATCTAGTTAAAATTTAAGTAAGTTAAATACAATTAAGTTTAGTTAAATACAACACAAATCATATTATGTGTGAAAGTAAAGGTATACAAGTGTGTAATTGTAACAGAAAGTGTGAAAGTAAAAAGTCAAATTAAAGGCCTTTCAACTCAAGATCTGGTTTAGTTGGGCTTGAAACGCAGAGTCCAATATACGATGGTGAAAACCAGAACGCTGCCGGAACCACTGCCGGAACCACCGTATTCCTCCCCCAGCCTATTATCACTTTGAAGCTCTCCATAAGCCAAAGTCTGCACCTTTGAGAATCTGTTATCAATTTTAAGAGTTTATTTTTGTAAATTGCTTTTTTAAACTCGTGGCAGCATGGTCTTCCAGAAAGTTACTGAGAGATGCTTTGTTTAAAAGGGTAGTTTCAAGTCCACTTTATGGCTTCAGACATTTTTCTTCTGCACCGGAAAGTGCTCCTAAAATGGCTCACTCTTTGAAGAAAGTATGCATTTTCATCACTTTTATATGTATGTGTATATGTGTGTGTGTTTGCAAACGTTATACATTATCTGGTTGATATTGTTTCCTTCTTTTGTTGCTGAGATTTTCAATGAAAAGAAGAATTTTGAGGAAAATTTTTGGTTGGAAGATGCCTCATTTATTTTGCTTGTGCCAATTCGCAAACGCCTTCCTTATTATATACACATTTCAGTAATTGAGCTCATTTGTTACTTCCTTGAAACATCTTAAAGATAATTAGTGCAAAAATATTTTAAGATAATCTGCATTGCTTGAACTGTTTGATGGTAAAAGCCTACGGCTGCATAATGGAACTTTGTGTGTAACTAATTCTTATATGTGGCCACCTCAGGCAAAATATGCTGAAGGATAGGACTTGCTTCCTTTGTTTCTAATAGATGGGGAATTTTTATTTTTCTTTTCTCTTATTATTTTTTTTGGTTTTTTGGCTTTTCTTTTCTTTCTTTTTAAATGAAAGAAGGTTCATTTGGGGGAAGGATAATATATTCTACTAAATAGAAATGTGTAATGAAAACAGCAAGCCAAAGTGGCTAAAAAATGCAACAAAATTGTTCAATTTCTTTTCATATCAGTAGTAGAAGCCATAAACACAATCCCATCCCATGACAAATGTAAGGGAAAAGAGACACCCTTGAAAATACCAGAATTCCTGTCCAACCTAATACACCAGAGAACTGAGTAAATCCCACACTGCCATAAAATCATAGCCTCCTTAATCCTGCCAAAAATCTTCAAACATGTCTTGAGAAATTGCTCCAAGGTGAAAGGACACATCCATTGTTTCACCAAGAACCCCAATCAAGTTATTCCATAAGAATGTAAGCTGCCTTACAATGTAGAAGTATTTTTGTTGTGCTGATTATCGTGTTTACCAAGTTTAGACCTGAGTAGGTGGGATGCCAAAAGTGATCACTGCTACTCACGTGAATTTATTTCCCAAGGGTAAGTTTCTTTCAGACCATTCATTTCTTTGAAATTGGGTGATGGTTTTTGTATCAGTTTTTGCATAATTTGCCCATCATAAATTTTTATTCTATTCAAAATCATATCTTGTCTTGGGACTTCCGTTTTTGTAGAAACTTGAATGATAGAGAAGCTAGTGAATTATAGTCTCTTTTGCACTTGCTTGATCAATTCTTTTTTCTGCTAATTCAGATAAGAGACTTTGGATTTTGGCGTATTTTGGTGAGTTTTCTTGTAAAACCTTCATTCAGTTTCTAACCTCCTCTCCTAACAATCAAAGATTCTTTCTAGAAAAGCCCATTTGGAATTCCAACACTCCCTCTAAGGTCAAGCCTTTTGTTTGGATTGTGGTACTTAACAGCATTAATACTAGTGACATGTTGCAGTTTTAGAGGCTCTTGATATTTGTGTTATGTGCAGAACTAGCTTAGAAATAGTGAAAAGTATTATTATTATTATTATTATTATTATTATTATTTTGCATTGTAAAGTAGCCACTTTCCTTTGGAACAACCTTTTTGGGGTTCCCTGTGAGTATTGAGTGTGTCCCATAACTTCAGAGCTCTTTCTTATGGTTCAGTATAATGGGTTAGGCAAGAATGAAGAAGCTAAAAAATTTGTTGTAGTTTACTGTTTATGTAGTTATTGGGCGCATTTGGTTGGAACAGAATGCTCGCATTTTTAAGATGTCTTTTTGCTCCTAAACTTGATTTGAGATAGGATTATGTTATGGCCTCTCTTTGGTGTTCAGCCGATGGCTGTTTCATGGGGGATGCTCTTACTTACATGCAGAGAGATTGTGCAGCCTGGCTACATTGTTGAGACTTTACATGTTTTTGTTGTATCTAGTTTTTTTTTTCTGTTTTGGAGGATATCTTCTACTCACCCTAGTTGTTTTCCCTTCTCTTTTGTCTAATAAACTTTCCTTTTTTTTTCTCTAAAAAAATTATCATGCTCACCAAGTGGCTTGATCAAAGGGGTGTCCTCTAATATTTTCAATGGGATTGGAAGACTTTGTTGTATTGATGACTTCCTTTTGTATATTATTTCTCAGCCATATATATTGCCCTCCATTCTGTCACTTTTTGTCCTTTCTAATAAGTCTTTGCCCCTACTGATATTAGAGGCCTGTTTGTCCATGATGCTTTGGGAGTTTGTACTCCCTGTGGATGTCCTTTATAGCTGTTTATCTATTTTGGGCATTAGCCCCAATTGAATCACCAAAAATAAATACCCCCCCCACACACAAATCAAAAAAGAAAATTGTTTACATTACAACATTTTGGCCTATTGATGCCAAAGTCAAAATGGGGAAAATGATGTTGCCTTCATTTTGTTGAAATCATCCAGATTTTGTTTGTCATTTGACTTATTTCCAAATGACAGTTGGACTTGATTGCCATCTTATTTTGTTATAAATTATAACTTATAACCATAATCTCTCTTTCTCATTGTTGTTCTCTTTATTTTGTTTTCTCTTTGCTAACACAAAGTGTGTTTGAGAGAAATTGTGTGTTACTTACACACAGTCCATCTTATTTATACTATGAGTGCATAACAGAGCTAAGTAACAGCTATTAACTACAGTTATAATTATAATTGACTATTATTCTAACATGTGCTAAATATGGTAATGAAACTAGACTACTATGCTCATAAATCTAGACTAACACTTATGTTTTTTGGAAGCATTGGCTAAGCAAATAGATAAATCATATTGCATATTTATTTATTTATGCTTAGTATTTTTCTTATTTTTCTGTGACCTGTTAAATTAATAACTTTGTGGTATCTTTTAATAATATTATTTTGTTATTTATTAATTGACGACATTTTTCTGATTCATAGGTACTTATCATGATTACTTCAATTGTAGGGAAGGTTGTTAACAGGAGCTACCATAGGCCTTGTTATAGCTGGTGGAGCTTATGTGAGTATTGTGGATGAAGCTACTTTCTGGAACTTCATTTGGGAGTTTGAGTGAATTTTTTTGTATGCATTTTATTTTGCTTCTCTAATTATGGCTTTAACATATATATTTTTTCACTAAAAGGAATAAAACTCTTTGGGTACTCGGATGCTTTAACTGCTTGTCAGTTGTAAATGTATTCTTCTAAAATTTATACAGAATGAATAAGTGATTTTGGTAGAGAAAAATGACTGATAATGCTAGTTTTCCTTTCTGTCAGTGGAACACAAATTTTAAATAGTGCCAAAGGTGAAAGTTAACTTGCACTTTTATGTGGGAGGGCGGAGGAGAAAGGGCTCTGGTCAAGATACCGTATTAGGAAATGTACTAAAATTGTATCCATTATTTCCTGGACGCTTACTTATGTGTGCCTCCCCCATCTGGAAAGGAGTTGCAATTTGTTAGGAGTGGGAATGTGTAGTAAAGAGGTTACATATTGTACATGTAGGGTTGTAGGAAAAAAGTTCTTGGATTCTAATTAAAAATACTATGTCACTCAACTTCTGGATATCATGTAGCTCTCCTAAAGTGCCGATGTTCTTTCATTTATAATGCCCACCATGCTGATAGATGGACAGGAAAATTTTCTCTTCTCTTGGGAAGGGTGTTTGAGTGTGGATTGCCCTAGTGTTTAGTAAAGTTGTCACCATAATAGGATAGGACATAGAAAAGCTAGTGAACTTAAGGAATTGAAAGAGCTTGGAAGTTGGATTGTTGAAGGTGCAAGAGCTAATTTTGTGAGGTTTGAAATGGATGATGACCTGCATTGTCAATTCCCAACTAACCTCCTATGTAAGGAAGTGATTGTGAAAGATTTCTGTCCTGACATGACATATTTGGGTATAGTGGTGGTTTGTATTGGAAAGATTAGGAAACTTTTGGTTCTATGGGTGTAGAAGAGGTTTCAGGATAAATTAATTGAATTGGGACTTGAGTTATTGCAATTCTTGGGTGAAGTACTGGAAAAATTCAACTATTTGTTTTGTTGGACTATTGTGGAACTGGGCTAAGTAGGGAATTTTAATGACTAGGAATATGGTTTTATGGGGAAAATGGCAAGAGAAGTACAATGCATAAGAGATGGAATACTGTTGAGGAATGCAAGAAGATAGAAAAGGGAACTTAAGGGCTTGTGAATGGTCATGTGAATTGTACTTGAAAAATGAAGGATTTAAATCTATAGAGTGGGAAGAAAATAGAGATAAACTTGACTCTTTATTGGAAAGAGAGAAACTTAATACCAACAAGACATCAATTCCTAGTTGGAAAACGCTTTGTTGTTGTACAAGACATCAATTTGCTTTAACTTAAATATCAACCCATTCAATATTAATACAAAGAAGATAGTTATTGGATAAAACTAAGACATACTAATATTATGTAGACTATTATTATTAAATTTAATGAATTTAGGAATTAAAATAAAAAACAATAGAGTGCATATAAGCCCTATATAAGTTAAACTCAAGCGATCTGATAATACATTGATCCAGCATAATGACTAACAACCTCATAATTTGCAATGACACTATTCTGAACAGTGAAGATTGAGTTCTTGACATAGTTTTGGGTTTCCAGAGAGGCAGAGGGAGTCTGAATGCAGTAGTTGCAAGCTACTGATTTTGCTAAATATGTTTTAAAGGGATAAAAAAAAGTTGCAAGCGCATTCATTTGGAAGGATATTTACTTTTAATTCCAAAGATCTGCTATCATCCAAGGTTATGGATTGAAATGAGTGGAAGTTGTGCATATAGACTGATCTGGAAGCTTACAGTTGCGGGGAAATTTTTCAAATGTTGACTTTTACTATCACGCTCTGAAGAGGAACCCAGCTACTATCGAGTTGATTAAATATTTTTTCATGTGGATGTTGAGATGGTCAATTAGTTGTCTACATAATAGAATAGTATCCAGCTTCTGAAAATGTTTACCATATGTTGTTCATGGGAAGGGTTGGGCCAGGCTTGGATGAAAGCCTAATATTTGTTCAAATTTAGAAATAAATAAATAAACTTTATCAAGTGAAATTGGCACAAATTTTACAGAGAAAATGCTTTTTTTGGCCAAAAATTGAGCAAAAAGTATATTTATGAAGAATATAATATGACTTTTATAGATATAGGATTTTTTGTTCAAATAGTCACCTTTTTATCATGCTTGGTTTTATGGGGGGAAATCAGATTTAGGGAGAGAAATTTGAAGAGAGGCAAAGGAAATGGGAAAATAGAGAATGGGAGACAAATAGGAATTTCAAAATTTAGCTTGAATTGATTATTTGGTTAGGATTTTGGGTCATCCCGAGTCAGACCTGGGCTTGTCTTGAAAATTGTCTAGGCCCAACACTTGGGCCTAATTTTAGGCCCATTGACCCAAAAGTTAGGCTTGAGAATAAGCCAACTGATATGGGCCAATTAGGCCCATGGATCGACTTGACTCGGGGTGAATTGGATAATCAGTATTTTGGGGGGAAATTTAGCTTGTTGACAATGTTGGTTTATCCCAATAAACACCAATTAACATCTTGTGGCTTAAGGTAGTTCAATATCAAGAGAAAGTTCAAGGTATACTTCTAGATCTATTTAAGGTTGGTAAATGAGTTCTGAGAATCGACTAGGCAAAAGTAATAAATTGTTTCATAGAAATTATAAAGGTAGGATTTTCAAAGTTTCTGTTTGATGGGGATCACTTTGCAAGGACCAATAAGCATATTTATTTAAGAGCTTTATTTATGATCATATCATCTGGGTTAACAATGTTATAATTGTTACAAAATGTCAAGGAACGTGGAGGTGTTAGTTTTGATGACTAGCCTTTTCTGGTTGTTGTAATTTCCTTTTCATGTTAATCTAGTTGCTCTAGTCTATATTTGTATTATGCTTATAATATAGAGTCAATATTCTTGCCATGTCATAAGACCATATCTATTATTCTCGTTTCCTATATTCTTGCTATGTCATCACAGTTGTTGTTATAATCTATATTTTCTATTTTGTTCTATACTTCTATGTTCATCATACTTGTAATTTATAAATGGGCTTTGCTTGTTTTGAAAATGAAATGCATAGCTGAGAAATGAATTGTCCTAATTTCAAGTTATATTCTTTGCAGTGGATGGCTATTCTCAGCAACAAAACTTGTCAATCCTTTTTTTGCTCTATTGGACCCAGAGGTTGGACTCAGACTAGGTGTCTCGGCTGCAGGTCATGGTTGGGTTCCAAGGGAGAAGAGGCCAGACCCATCAAGCTTAGGTCAACAAGTTTGGGGAAGAAAGTTCTCCAATCCATTAAGTCTTGTTGCAGGCTTTGATAAAAATGCCAAGTCTGTAGATGGGTTACTTGGTTTGGGCTTTGACTTTGTGGAGGTTGGCTCTGTTACACCTGTTCCCCAGGATGGCAATCCAAAGCCTCGCATCTTCAGGTTGCAATTTGAAGGGTAAGAGTTTGTATTTTGTTTCTTTTTTCTTCTGCTTCAGATTAATAGTTTGTATCAGTTTTATCTTTTCTTGTTAACTTTTGTTATCATTTTAAAGCATTGCAGAAGGTTGTTAGAGATGTGAAAGTTATTACTTTTGATAGCAGGAACTTTTTAAATGTTGTTTATGTTATCTTTGCTGTAAGACTAATCAATTTAATGTGCAGTGCTGTTATAAATAGATGTGGCTTTAATAGTGATGGAATTGTTACTGTTGCAAAGAAGTTGGGTGCTCAGCATGGTATGAGGAAATTAGATCAAACTTCAAGCATTTCAACTTGTTCCAATGATGAAGTCAAACATGGTGGAAAAATTGGCCCTGGCATTCTTGGTGTCAATCTTGGAAAGAACAAGACAAGTGAAGATGATGCAGCAAACTATGTTCAAGGAGTTCATACATTGTCCCAGTATGCTGATTACTTGGTATTCTTTTCTTGTATACCTTTTATACAAAAAGAAAAATAGAAAACTAATATGTAGCAATCTTATCCTGACATGATTGACTGTAGGTGATAAATAAAAATGTAAACTTTTGCATGTCTAATATGGTAGATGTGTCTTCATGCAGTTAGATAGGTGTAGTCAATGTAGTTAGTAACCTTTCTTTGTTTGCTTGGGTTGAAATGTATGTCATGGAATTTTATTTATATTTCTTAAACAAGAAAGAAAAGAGAATATGATTGTTTTTTATAAAAAGAAAGAAGAGAATGTACTGCTAAAAGGAAGATAAGGAATCCTCCATAACAGAAGAACAAAAAACAAAGAACATAAAATCAAAGGTGCATCAAAACTTGCCAATCTCTACCAAAGTCAGAAATGGCAGCTCCCTTAAAAGAACCATTAGTGGAGCACCAAAGAAAGGCCATAAACACAATTTTATCCCATAATAAGTCGAGAGGCAGTTAAACTAACACCAGGCAGGCATTCTGTTGCATCCAAACAATTGACCAGTTGATTCTGAGCTAGAACAACACATAAACACACATATAAGGAGAAAGAGAAGTGTGAGGTCTGTGAACTTAAAGCACTTTAGGTTAATTGAGGAGTTTTTTTCTTTTGGGTGGTTAAAATATTTTTTGATCAGGCATGTTTTTATCCCTTTCTAGGTGATTAATGTTTCATCACCCAATACCCCTGGCTTGCGCATGCTTCAAGGAATAAAGCAATTGAAGGATCTTGTGAAGAAGGTAGAAACTAGGATGTGAAGCTTTCTCCATGTGTTTCTTGTCTTGCATAATTGAGAGATTGACTTTAGCAAAATTTGCTTTCTCTTGAAGGTTCAAGTTGCTCGTGATGAAAGGCCATGGGTGAGGAGGGCCTACCTCCATTGCTTGTAAAAATTGCTCCAGATTTGGAAAAAAAACGACCTTGAAGATATTGCAGCAATAAGCATATGCACGTTAATGTACTTTCTCCAATCTTCATCTCATAGTCTGTATAACGATTTATACTCTGGTTATAGGTTGCCTTGGCTATTCACTTGGATGGACTGGTATCTCTATGCTTTATCACTAATTTCAACTTAGTTCTTGTTTGCATCTGCTGTCTATTTCTATTGCGTTATTTTATTCATTGACCAAGCTTGGTTTCATAATGCTTTTTCTATTAAAAAAATTATTATTTCTTAGGACATGAAACATTGTTGCTCTAGGGGGTTATGGAGCCAGTGCACAGCAAGCACAACATTGAAACACAGTGCACATTATTTTTAAATATATAATCCTCATTAAAAATAAAATTATAATAATATAAAAAATAATAACAAACTCACTGTTCAACCGAAACTCTTCATAACTCCAACACTTCTAAAGACCAAATGTATTAGCACAACCATTTGAAACAAATATATCAAAGTTGAAAAAGTTCAGCTTCATATAGCACATAAATGTTTGAAGTTGATACAACTGCTTAAATATACAAAGCAAAAAAATATAAAGCTGTGAAATCTCATGTTGTACAGCATAGATGACATAGTAGCACTTCCCAAATGGAGTTGTGTCAATATTGCTATTAGATGCAACCAATCATCATCTATCAAAGCTGAATGTTTGAAGGATGGACTTGATGAGAATATATATACCAATTTTCCTACTTATTCTCTATTATTTCTTTCTTTAGATTTTGTGATTTACTGATGATAAACCAATTCTAAGCTGGCACCACACATAACACACATATCAAGGAAAAGAGCCTTATTCGGCCTATGAACTTGCAACATGTCTTTAGTATTACTTCTATTAAGCACCACAGTTCAAATAAAAGATTTGACCATAGAGGGAGCTTTGGACTTCCAAAGGGGTTTATCAAGAAAAAAAGGAGCTCTATTGAGTGAATGAGTTAGGAATTGAAATAAAAGATTTGCACAAAAACACCCTAGATGGATCAAGAGACCAATTTCTTTTGTCTGGAGAAGACGTCAAATGAATAGAGTCTATAATAAATGTGCTAGATTGGTCTCCAAAAGTAAGTTTTTTTTTAATATTATTGGTTGTAATGGTCAATGTAAGCATTTTTTATGTATAAAAATGGATTGGCTGAAAGGCCATCCTTACTAATTTTGGTAACATTTGCATGTTAAATGCCATTATTCCAATATTTAGACATGAACATTAGAATCACATTTGGCACTTGATACATAAAAATATCCTTTATGTTTCCATCGAAATGGTACTTAAAGTGGTATGTTGTGGCTCCGCATTTTATAGTCAAAAGCTTCAAGTTGCAAATCGTGCCTTACTAGTTTATATGGTAGCATTTTCTTTGTGTGATATTTTTCATTGTGGGCTTAATGGCCTTCCATTTCTTTGTCTTTATTTTTGTTTCTTGCTCCTTCTAGTTTGTTAAGATTGTGTTTCACATTTTTTTTTGTTTAATCTAGTGCTACTTTGTTAACACTAACGTTAAGACTAGTACATGTTGTTTAAGAGATTTGCTTATGTGTCATTAACTTATTGGGGAGACAGTGTAGGAGCCACCTAAATGGGACAGATGATACCATACCTCCTTGCCACCCTAAAATTGTTTGATAAGCGCAAAGAAATAAAAAGAGGTGGAAGAAGGGAAAGAACAAAAAATAGTAACATTTTTACTAGTGATGCTAAGGTGCCTGACAAGTTTATTATTCCATCTTGCCTGTTCTTTTGCGTAACAACTCATTTATGCTATAGAGACCATAGAAGAACATTGTACAATCTTCACTTTCTTTGATCTTCATTTATTTATTATTTCTAGATTATATCAAATACAACCATTTCAAGACTAGATACTGTCAGTAGAAATCCACTAGCTGCAAAAATTGGCGGCCTGAGTTGGAAACCTCTCTTCAATTTCTCTACCAATATCTTGAAGGAGATGTATATCTTGACGAGGGTATGTTTGTTGGTTTATATTGTGAATTGTTTTAAAAACTACTGAGATAAGATTTCATTTAGTGCATGCAATCCTATGTCTTTAATGCATACCATTACTTTCGATGGTGCTAGCAATATAGTATCATAGGTTGCTAATGTATACATCTATAAGCACTGAATTACAGCTGCTATTATTGAAAATACTTAAAACTTGAAATTTGTTTCTTGAAGTAAAGTTATTTGACGTTCATTGTTTACAATGTTTAATTATATATTTTAGTATGTGTATGCTAGTGCATCATTTGTGTTTAGAGTTGTTGAAATTATAAGATTTAGGTAGGGAAAAAATAAAAGAAATAGGAAATACTAATGAATAATATGATATTGGATTGATTTGATGTGTTTTAAAATACAAAGAACTAACCCCTATTTATACTAATAATTAGGTCAAGTACTAGTATAGTACTACTAGTACAAGCCCAAGCCCAAGCCCAAGCCCATTAAGATAATAAGACTCCTAACCCTAATTAAATAAGGAAACATAATAAAATTAAGAAACAACTCATAAGATTGCTTCTTCAATTAGAGGACTAATTGATTTTACAATATATTATAAAGATCTTCTAAAGATATGTTAAGATATTATAAAGATAGGCTAAAATACTCTGAAGATATTTTGAGATATTCTAACAAGAGTAAAAGTTGGAGGGAACCTCCTTGATGTGGGATTAAATTATATGGCCTGATACCTATAATAAGCAGTGTAGTTAAAATCGTAAGAATCGCGATTCAATTCATGCGATTCGATGTGATTCTGTAACCCAACAATACATATTGCAGGTGGTATCGTTTTGTCATCAAAATCGTACCTGAATTGCCGAAATCACGATTTGGCTTTGATTCGTGCGATTCTTAAATAGTCAAGTCACACAGAGAATAGTAGACTAGGTTCATTAGCACATTTAGAACATGCTAGAATGTTAATCAACTATAGTTATAACCATAGTTAATAGTTGTAATTAGCTTTATAATTTATCCTTGATTAACTCTTGTACTTAATGCATTCATAGTATTAATAGCACAGACTTGTGTGTAATCAATACACACTTTCTTCCTAATATTCTCTGTTTCAAGTTTCAACAGATACAAATGTCGTACAACTATGTAGCACAAATTTCCTAACAAGACACAACAATGGTTGGTCCCACCTTACTTACAGGAACCACCATTGCTGTGTCTTGTTAGGCTATTTAGGCTACAAAGCAATTCAGGTTGTGTGGTGTGGCGTCACTCAATCACTTATAATGGCTTTCAATTTCGTGCGTATCACAGTAAAAACTTCATTTAATTGGTTTTAGGCTGAATTAGCTAAATGCTTGGAAATAAATAGTTTCAAATCCATTCTAGAAGCAGTTAGTGCAGATTGCAGATGACTTTGATCTATATCTAAATGCGATATTGTAAGAGAGATGTTATATATAGGCCTAGCAATGTTCCTTTTTTTTTTTTTTACCAATATTGAAGTTGCAAAATCAATTCCATTTTTTTGTCTCCTTTAACTTATACCTGATTTTATCTTATGTATTATTCTTTTATTGGGTTTTGCGGTGTATCCTGTTGTATCACTATGGGATTGACTCATCATCTCCAGGTATGAACATGTTCTGACCTGTAAAAAGAAGGGTTGTTGAGGTAATTCAGTCAAGATATTTATTTTGAGCAATTGTTTGAGTAATATACTTTACTTTCTGCTCGTGGTTTCCACATAGCCATGCCTCCTTAGTCATTAAAAATTCAAAATCAACCGTTATTTTATACAATGATTAGGTAATTTTATGGTCACAAGGCCAATTAATCAGCATCCATTAAATTTAAAGGTTTCACATTTTCTCATTGAAAATTTCAGCAAAGTATGTGTGCAAGTCAGAGGAGGCAAGATAGATTAGGATGTCAACGTAGATTGATTTAGTTGATTAGGACGGCAACAAAGGTTGGTTCAATTGTTAATGATCAAAATTTTTCGATTGAAAGGCTTATGTTTAGTTTATTTTGCTAACAATCTTCTTGGTAGGGTATTTATAAGTACAAATATAAGTCCTCATTGATAACATGTCCTAATCTTGGAATTGGGTAGCTTTAACTCCTAAACTTTTCTGAATTAAAAAAAGTTTAAAGATTAAGAAAGGTTTGATTATGGTTCTAAATGGGCGAGCCATTTATGTACTTATTTGCGGGAATGGTGATTTCATTTCCATGGAACGAGGGATTATCATGTTTGTTAGTAAAAAAAATGCATGGAATGGTAATTCGATTTTTCCTCATTCCACATAATTAGGAATGGAGCATGTTCATTCCATTCTAGAGATGTGGGATTGAGATTTCGTGCTCTATAGAATGATATTTAAATTTTCTTTTCCTAACATACCCTCATTATTTTTTCAAAATGACAATTTAACTCACTTCAATTTTTTTCATATAAATAAAATAGTGTTTGCACTTTTTTTAGCAACAACACTTTTTAACATATTATAAAAAATTTAACTTGAATATTGCACTTAAGAATATATATTTATATTACATATATAATATATATACATGAAAAAAGGTCAAACCTTTTAGTTTTTCTTATGAGGGGAATTTATGTCATTTAGATTAATTTGATTTCATGTATCAAACAACAAAATAACTTGGAAAACCATTTCATTCCAAAATCTATAGAACTATGGACTGGGAATAACAATTCACAATTCAAGGAATTATCATTCCTTGTACCAAACATGATATTAGAGTTTAATTTTGATTTATTGTTAGTGTAAAACTTTTTTATACTATCTAGGTAAATCTAATGTTTTGAAAATTGTTTGATGAAAATCAAGAAGTGTTTGAGATCAAAAACTTGTTCTTTCTAATTGTGCCTTAAACGATTGCAAAATTTACTTATATTTTTATGAAGTATTTTCATATAATTTATGGTAAATTGATTCTCACATTGTATACCTTTTAACTTGCCAAAAGTATGTTAATCCAATTTATGTTCTTTTAACTAACAATTCATGGACTCCAAAATTACTCAGAGGTCCTATATGTTTTATGCTAATGTAGGAGGCGTTTCTTTAAAATTTGAGGAATTTAGTTTTGATCGGCACAAAAGCTGACTCAATAATATCCTTATCGTACAATAAAGTGGATTACTCATTGAGTTATTATAAACACATTTTCTCTTTTTCTTACTTTTAAGAGTTTGAACAAATCCACTCCAACTATCCATGAATTCACTTGCATTGTTGGTGATGCGAGCTAATCTTAAGGAGCATGTTTGAAGTCAATGACACTTGATCATTTGCACTAAGAGATTTGGGTTTATTTGCATTTTTGTGTCCATCTTATAAATGTGTCATCTTGCCATTGTGTATGACTTGAGTTGAGGGGGCTTAACTCCTAAATTTGGGTTCTTAAGGTTTTGTGCATATTGGGATAGTTTGCAAGCATGTATTTTACTCTAGGGAGACTTCTATTTTAAGGGGAAATTATGTTGAAGTTACTGTTTATATTATGACATTTTTTTTGTTTTTGTTTTTGAGATGCCATTGTATTTTTTGTTCATTGAATTATGCCATTTTTTGGATGAGAGGTTTCAAGGTTGAGAATTTTTCTAATACCTAGTCGTTTACATTTCATCTTAGGGGTGTGACATCAATTTTTGTGATATTAGTGTAAATATTTATGGTTGATGATATAGTTATTTCTTTTTGAAATTTTCATTCAAATAAACATCTTTTGCAGTGAAATAATTATATAAAAAATCTGGTTATTTTGATAAAAAAATTACAATAGCAAAACCATTAATATTGATCAATGTTCATAACAAAGTAGTTAATACTTTTTGATAAGATTATTGCATTTGAAGAGATTATTCAAAGGAAAATTTTAGAAAGGAAAAAAAAAGACTAACATGTTATATAAAATGTAAGTAACATTTCCCAATATTACCTATTCATAATACACGACTAGGTACTAAATTATTTTCTTTGCTTGAAAATGAGGCAACAATGAAACTTGAAAGAAAGCAAAGCCCTTTTATTCTTTCTTGAGTTGCTTGTCTACGTTGTTTCAAGAATTTCCTAAATTTCTATCTATACAAAAAAATGGGAAATTTTTTTATAAAGGCAAAGAGACATAATATGATATTTACAATAATTTATTCAAAAAATATAATCTTGTAATAAAAGGCTATATTGTAAGTGTGTCATCTTACACTTGTGTATGACTAGAGTTGAAGGAGCTTAACTCCTAATTTTGGGATTTTAAGGTTTTTGTGCATATTGTAAGTGTGCAAGCATAAAAATTCAATCAAAGTTACCGTTTAAGATATATTATGAAAATTTTGTTTTTTGAGATGCATTTGCATTTTTTGTTCATTGAATTATGTCATATTATGTATGAGAGGTTTCAAGGGCTGAGAATTTTTCTAATACTTAGCCGGAGACATTTCATCTTAGGGGTGTGACATCAATTTTTGTGTTATTAGTGTAAATATTTATGTTTGATGACTTAGTTATTTCTTTTTTAAAATGTCATTCAAATAAACATCTTTTACTGTAAAATAATTATATTAAAAAGTGTGATTATTTTGATAAAAAAAATTACAAGAGCAAAAACATTAATATTGACCAATGTTCATAACAAAATAGCTATACTCTCTGTTAAGATTATTCGAAGGAAAATTCTAGAAAGGAAAAAAAAAAAACTAACATGTTATATAAAATGTAAGTAACATTTCTCAATATTAAGCTATTCATAATACACGGCTAGATGCTAAATTCCTTTCTTTGCTTGAAAATGAGGCAATAATAAAACTTGAAAAAAAGTTTAGTAAACCCTTATATTCTTTCTTCAATTGCTTATCTACATTGTTTCAAAAATTCCCTAAATTTCTATCTTTATAAAAAATAGAAAATAATAACAAGAATTACAAAGGCAAGAGACATAATATGATAATTACAATAATTTACTCAAAAAATATAGTCTTTTAATAAAAGGCTAAATTGTAGATTAAGTTTCTAAAAGATACGAGTTTTTACATGGTTCTTAATTGTTTTACTTTAATTTCAAATTATACAAAACTATCAAGTCTTAAACAAAAAACAATGACATGATAACCATATTTTGATGTGGTAAGTCACGTGGAGTTTATTGATGTAATGGTCAATTTTTATTGATGACAAATTTTTAAGGATCCAGTTGAAATAATAAACTTTTAAAAAACATTTTAAAATTTTAAGTATTCTTTAATGAGCTAATGTGTATTTTAGTTTTTTTTTAAATCAGATAATCAAATACTATTGGCTGGTGTAAGCTGAGTCAGCATGGGGCCCAATGATCCAATGCACAGATCTCAAAACGACAATGAGAAGGGGACAGTATAAGTGCATTACACCTTACCAAGATAACACGTGTCAGCTTGATAATTTTTTTTCTTTTAAAGTCATTATGTACTTTTACATTTTTTAAATATAAAATTAATCCAAGTATTAATTTTATTTTGATCATAAAATATATTTAATAAAATTTAAATCTTAAATAAAATTTACACACATAAAATTTAGTATCACAAATAAGCCACGACGTCTTTTGAAATTGATATTCGTTAAGAAGACCCAATCAGGTGCTCTCATTCCCACATTAACGTCATTACTAGCCGTCCAAACCGAATCAGACGGTGCGAATTTAAAATAGCCACAGCCTGCTTTGGCTCCCTCCAGGCCAATTGTTATTATAATATTATTATATATGCCTTTTTCTTATGGCCATATTACCCTTATCCGTCAACATCTCACTTTTTTTTTTTTTCATTTGACGTCCTACGTTTCTTTTTTCCTTTATTTTTTTGAATAAAAAGAAAAAGTAAATGACTACATAACTTCTTTTTAGGATGATACCTATTAAATATATAAATATGTTTATAGTTTGGGAAAAAATCTGAATGAGGCCTACTTTTTATATCTAATAGTTTACTTTAAATCATTTAAAAAAATAAATACAATTAGCTATTATATATAATAACTTATAGATAATTGTGGGAAAAAATTGTATGTATAAATAATATTACTCTTTATTTTCTTAATAAAATATAATTTTGAATTTCAAATTGTTTAGTTCTACTAACTTCATGTACAAACAAAAACTATGAAATAATATTTTTATAAAAAAATTATGAAATAGCTACATTACATTAGTGTAATTAATAAAGAAATATTAGGATATGGGATTCTTTTTATAATTTTTTAATAGAAGATATTTTATTGGAGAAAAAAAGGAAAATGAACAATTAAGAAATAATAAGATATATCTTTAAAAACATAAAACTAAAAGAAAGTAATATATACTGTTTACATGTTAAAAGCATAAACCCCCTTAAAAAATCATGATAAAAAATTATAAACACGATTTTATCACACAATATATGACAGAGGCAAAGATATGTCCTTGAATATGGTATGTGGATAGTTTATTCTAGACAAATACACTAAAAAATTATAAGATTTGGGGATCTTTATTTTTATATAAGCTTTAAAACGTAATATGAAAAGCTTCTTCAAGATAAATGATGTGTAATTTTAAAATATTAAGTTCATAACTTTTTTGTCCCAATAATATTCCATGCTAAAATTATCAAACTTAAAAGCTTTTCAGAAAAGAATTGATACTTTCCACATTGTGAAGCAATGAAATAATTCACTTACCTAAATATAATAAAAATGTAAAGTGGTTATACCTTGTCAACACAACTTGTGAAACAAAATCTATGAACACTAAATATCTCAGAGTAATATATCACGATAGTTATGTATTGTCATCAAGTGTGATATTTAAACGTTAAATTGTATAAGAAAGACAAGCGAAAAAAAGAAGAAGAAATTTTTGAGTTCAAAATGCAGTGTTTTAGTATCTTTTGAAATATTTATCGCGATGCTAGAGAAGAATTAAAAAATAATAATTCTTTTTATATATGACTTACATTGCAAACCACCGGTGATCTTATATTTTATTGACATTTGACAGCAACATAGTAGGTTTGATAAGAGGGAGTCCTACCTAAGGGCAAAATATTCATGATTTAAGCCTAAACAACAAACAAATTATTGGTTACATTTAAAAATAAATATATTTCACAATCAAACAACGTAGTTGAAATAATTATGAATTTCAGGAGCAAATACTATTAATTTATTAACCTTCTTGCCTTGCCTTGCCTTGCCTAGCATGTTATAATATTTTATTTGATTAATTAAGATAATAATATTTGTGATTTTGTCATTTAATGAAAGCCGGTGCCGATGGTACTAACTAACAACTTTCCTAAAATAAAAACCCAATTAATAATTAATAGTTGAGGGAGGGATAGTTTCGTCAATACACTTGTTGGCTCCAATTATAAAACAGTGTGCTTTGAATTTTCATTTCAAAATTCAAAATCGGTTGGCAAAAGAAAAGGCCGAAATTTAAAATTTTAAAGGCCACGAACAAAAAATCACATAAAGAAAAAAAAGGAAATAAAAACAACCTTCTTTTTTATTTTTTCTGTTTTATTATATTATTATTATTATTATTATTATTTGTGTTATTCAAAAAGCAAAACAAAGCAAAAGAGCTGGTTCTTCTCCACAAGCCTTGGATGGTTGGCAAAAGAAAAAAAAGGCCGCAATTTAAATTTTTAAATGCCACAAACAAAAAATCAGATGAAGAAAAAAGGAAATAAAAACAACCTTTTTTTATTTTATTTAATTTTTCTGCTTTATTATTATTTATGTTATTCAAAAAGCAAAGCAAAGGAAAGGAAACCAAAAAAGCTGGTTCTTCTCCACACGCCTTGGATTGTTGGCATATAATATTCATTTTCTTTCTCTACTTTCTCGGAAACCAAACAGACATCCCTTTTGTCAGACTCTTGTGAATGCTCTCTCTCTCTGACTCACTTCTCCATTCTGCTTCTGCTCTGAGCTGCTGCTGTTTCCTGCCACACTTTGATCAGAGCTTCATCTCAGAATATGTCCTGATTTTCTGCTTTTTCGTAGATCGGAGAAATTAGGTGCTTTTTTCTCATAATATCTGCTGATTTTCTGCTTTTCTTTGAGCTTCATTTCCTCTGATTGCTGACAGAAATTGAATTGAAGTGATTATTTGAGAAAATTGTGATGTTTAGCATTATCTTGATTTTCAGTTGAAGTTTCTGGTTTTTCTGGTTTCTTCCGTGCCTGGAGGGTAAAAGTAAAAGTCATTCAAATTTTCGATATTTCTATTATTTGCTTTCTCAGCAACCGATGTTTCAAGAACACGGAGGATCTGTTTGTGTAAATGTTGCAGTAATTTTTTTTTTTTTTTTAAAGTTTGAAGCTTGAAGATGTTTTGAACTTTCAAACGAGTTCAAGTATCAGATCGGGAAGGTGGTGTTGCTTGGGTTGGGTTCTTAGATTAGGCTCAGAGGTGGTGAGGGTTTGTGAGATTAATGATTTTGAATTTTACAGCTTAGGATGAGGTTGAACATGTCAATGTAGACTTGTGCGATTGAGTTGAGATGAAGGATTTTGGAAGGGAGAGGAGGAATAATTTTTTATTTCTAAATTGAGATAATTATAAAATGTTACTAAAAATGAGTAAAGGATGATTGGAATGTTACATCATAATTTTATTTCTTTCATTTTCAAAAATTCTTAAATAAAGAGAATGTTTATTTAAAATGAAAAATTACCATCCCTTTCCTTCTCCTCCAAAACTCCTCCATCCATACATACCCTAAGTGAGGAGAGTAGCACTAGACAGTAGAGTCTGTATCTTGTGCTATGGTCCCCTCCATTATGTTTTTCTGATTAAGGCATTAAGCCATTCAATGGGGCCTTGTTATAAAGTTTGAGAGGCGCCTTTGGTTGAAAAGGGAACTTTTTAAAAAAATCTCTCTTTTTGCCCATTGCAATTGCTACTGGTAACCATTCTTTGTTGTGTTGTGGCAGAGCTATTTAAGGACAAATGTCTCAGACATCCAGGGTTCTGCCTGCCTTCCAGTCTGTCAAATCGTTGCCTCTTCAGTTCAAGGTTACTGGTAATCCAACCCCTGATATTATGGAAAAACATGGAGATGTTAAATTGAGAAGCACTGATGTGATTCAATCAAGTAGTCCTGAAAATGGTGCTCTAGTAGCAGTGGTTTCTGAGGAAGTTCAGGACCGTGCTGGTGACATGGATCTTTTTGATGAGGACTTGGCGTATAGTGGTAAAGGTATATCATTAGAACATGGGGCATCGATTGCTGATGAAGACTTAGAATCTGTTTCTCTGCCCTTCCCATCAATTTCAACTTCCTCTAGGGAACGCAGGTGGAGTGATACAACACCTTATGCTTCAAAGAAGGTACTTTTGGCTTCAGATTTCAATTTAATCTCCTGCTGGGTTTTGAAAGCGGTTTATGATACTTGAGATGTAATTATTCAGTTGGATAAATAGCTTTATTTTTCTGGAAGAATATTCAAGAAATTGATGCATTTTTTTTCCAAAATCTTTTTGTTTGGAAGTTTCACTGTTAAAATTTTGTCTGTGTTTAGTGTAGGTTTTTATATTGTTTTTTATTTTGTATTTTTTTATATGGTCACACTCTCACAATTATGTTCAGGAGCTTCAGAGTAATCATGACTATGAATGAGTTTTATCTGTCCTTTAGTATAGATGTATTATAACTGCTGTGGTGTGTGCTTCCAATTTATAATTGGTTGAGCTAGCAGCAGTAGTGAAACATCTTACTTATTGAAAGTCTATATGAGTGCGTAAAACGGAGATGCTTAATACTGACTGAATTTTTCTTTCGTTGTGGTTTAAAATTTGAAGCAGAGTCATTATTCAATCTCTTTGATATTTCTGCTTTCCATTGACTCAATTTCCTTTATCTCTCATGTACGGAAAAGAGTAATTTATGTAAAATTAGAGATTCACTACTGTTTATTGTTTGTCACTATTCTATTCCCAAACAAAAGCATCTGTACCTTTCTTCTTTCTATCTTTATTTATTTAATGGTTGTGTGTGAGTTTATTTTACTGGGGAAGTGATGCATTCTTCAGTGCTTTGATAATTTTTTTTATAAAAGCTTCAAAAGCAGAGAATGCCATGTAAACAATTCCAGACCATTGTTTTATGAGTTTGTTTGAGTTATCGTCATTAATAGATGGTTTAAAATTTTTGTCTTTCCCTTACTTCTGAAGTTCACTATTTCAGAAGCTTCAGTCTTGGTTTCAACTTCCAAATGGGAATTGGGAGCTGGGGAAGATAATAACGACTTCTGGAACTGAATCTGTCATTTCACTGCCTGATGGGAAGGTAGGATAAGTTATAATATTTCTCAAAGAGTGTTGCTCTTCTTTTTGGGTCTGATTAACTATTCTCTTTCCCCCGCCCCCCGATTATAGGTTTTGAAGGTGAAAGATGAAAGTTTGGTATCAGCAAATCCTGATATTCTTGATGGAGTGGATGACCTCATGCAACTTAGTTATTTAAACGAACCGTCAGTTTTATACAATCTGCAATATAGATACAATCAAAATATGATTTATGTAAGTCTTTATATCCCTTTGAAGTTTTTCTCATCAATTTGTTTCCTAATCATAACTTCTTCTAATATCTTTATGTGTATAACTGTGCAATTCAGACGAAAGCAGGGCCTGTTTTGGTTGCCATAAATCCCTTTAAGAAAGTTCCTCTGTATGGTAATGATTATATTGAAGCCTACAAGCGTAAAGCGATTGAAAGCCCTCATGTATATGCCATTACAGACACAGCCATCCAAGAAATGATACGAGGTAACTTTTTCTTTCCTTCTATGTACATATATGGATGAAGTTTTAGAGGTTTAGACATCTTCCATTTGTTAAGCAAGAACTTCTTACACTGACACTTGCTTTGTTTTCCAGATGAAGTTAATCAATCTATAATTATAAGGTCAGTAATTTTTTTGATGAATTCTCCTTTTATAAGCAGCTGGTCATCACTAATTGTTGACTGTTCTTATTTTCTTTTCTATAAGCTGCTTCAATCTAAATTTTATTTTAGTTGCAACTTGTGCAAGTATTGCATGAATACTGGTCTTAAGTTTTACTCTTATTTTGCTTTTCTCTCAAATTATGAGCTGAGATTTGTCATGATTATTGCATTTATTCTTGTCTACACTTCTTTTCTGGAGAATTAACTAAGCATTTTCATTTTATAAGAGCTACTCAGAATCTCAGATTGGTCATTTCTTTCACTTGGAAATTATCTTGGATCAAATGAGCGGGTAGGCCTACAAATTTTTAGGGAAAATTACAAAAAAGGAATTATTGTTAAAAATATTTCCAACAAATGTCACGTAGACATAATTCTCTTTTATTTTTGTTTTCTTTTCCTTCTGAGTTTCAAGTGCATAGATGCATGTATTTGGTTTTGACTTTTCAACGCCTGAGTTGCAGAGTTTTTATTTATTTATTATACTTGACCCTCCTTTTGTGGTCTGTTATCTTGGGGTGGTCCTTGCTTAAATTCTTTTCAGTTTTTTCCATATATTGTTGTAGTTGATGTTTTAACATTTGTATCACGTAGGAACTCTGCCAGATCTATTGGATATAGACAAACATAATTTAAGAACAAGCTTATCATTTTTTCCTTCTTGGATTAACATTTTGATGGATATAAAAGCTTCTTCATGCTGTCTGAATATTTTGTCATTAATGTCAAGCTCTATCTTGGTTTCCCTTAACTTTATTGTGTTTGAATTGGGACCTATAATAATACTTATCATCCGCATATTTAGTGGAGAGAGTGGAGCAGGGAAGACTGAGACAGCAAAGATAGCAATGCAGTATTTGGCTGCCCTTGGTGGTGGAAGTGGAATAGAGTATGAGATATTGGAGACTAATCCAATACTGGAAGCCTTTGGTAATGCAAAAACATTGAGAAATGACAACTCAAGTCGATTTGTAAGATTCCTGATTCATCATATTGATTCTTTAAGTTGCCATTCTTGTAGGTTTAGAGTTGTGATTCTCTTCATGTTACTTAAGCTGTGATCGTACATTCTTTTTATGCTGAAAGTTCTCATAATTAGATTGGATGTGTGACAGGGGAAGCTTATTGAGATTCACTTCAGTGAAACTGGAAAAATCTCCGGTGCTAATATTCAAACATGTAAGTTTACTGCTATTTAATGGTTGAAGCTGGGTGTCTTTGCTTCTGCTAGAAGTTTCCAACTAACTATAATGTTAAATGTTTGCATCTATGTGTTGAATCTACGTGATGCTCCCGGCATGACCATAAACAGTTTTGCTGGAAAAGGTAATTATTCATTCTTCTGAGCTAATTTTATGTTCTAAATTGTGTTCATATTACATCAGTAAACACTAATTTTTTTTGATATGTGAACAGTCTAGAGTTGTCCAATGCAATGAAGGGGAAAGGTCGTATCATATATTTTATCAGCTATGTGCTGGCGCACCACCATCTCTCAGGGGTAATTACTAGCTTTTTTACCTTCTATTTCACTTCTGCTAATATATTTGTTGTATATTGTGGATAAACTGTTCTATATTGTCAATGATGAAATCACATATTCTTTGGGCCTGTTGCAAATAGCTTCCATGAACTGAAAATCTACCAATTGAGCCCACAAACAATGGGAAATGTTACAATAGGCCTTTCCATCTGTCTTTCTAACAGTTTCTGTCAAGTATGTGACAATCATGTGACTATTGACGACTAATACACTTGTCATCACCTGATTTGTCCATGTCAATCAAGTCAAATAAAAATTTAATGGAGTATTTAAACTTTTTCTTTTTTTTTTGGTATGAAATATTAAAATATTTCTCAAAAATTATTAATTTTCTCTAATTAAAATCATTTTGTGAGGACAAGTATGTCAGTGATTATATGATTAACTGATATTGTTAAACAGATATGGATGAAAGGACTTATTGCAGCTTTTCTCATAATTTGAGGGTTTAATTGTTGGATTTGAAAGTTCGTTGTGACTACTTGCAATTGCCTTTGTTAGAGATATAGAGTCATTCATGAGCCTTCTTCACCTAACAACTTAAACTTTTAGGAGATTTGGTCCTTGACATAGTGTTAGAGCCTCTATGACCAAGTGGTCAGGAGTTCGATCCTTGCAGCCTCCATTCTTCTAAAATAAAGTAAAATGGGCTTATGCATTCTCCACGCTTGAAGCCCAAAGGGCTTTTGCGTGAGGGGATGTGTTAGAAATTTAAACTTTAAAGCCATTCATGAGCCTTCACTTAACAACTTAAGCTTTTAGGAGAGTATGTCCTTGATAGCCTTAAAGTTCAAATGGTGTGTTTGCATTTTTCCCTAAAATAAATTGCACAAACTGATACTTAAGATTGGAGCAAAATTGAGTTTCTGAAAAACAAACAAAAATACTGCACAATATGGTCTGACTAACTTCTTGCCATGTTTCAAATATGCTATCTGAAAGTATAGAAAAACTTCTTGGCTGCACCTTCGTGTTCCTGTTTTGTTACTTCACTTCTATCCTTACTGTTCAATAGATCCCACGCAAGTCTTTTTTTACAGATTAGTGGCTAACATAACCCTCATTAGCATTGAAAGTAGTTCAGAGGCACAGTTCTTGGCCTCCTTATGGGTTAAAGCTATGGCTTTGTTTTTGTGGGTGGGTAGGTGTTTTGGGGGAGGGGGTATTTATCTGTTTTGCAAAGGGGTTGGTCTCTGCTTTTTGGAGCTGATCTATTCTTTTTCTTGCTTTAGTTTTTTGCTCACTCTCTTTTGCTGTTCTTGGAGGATATCTTATCCTCCCCCTTTTGTAATCTCTCTCTTTCTAATAGAACCTTCTCGTTTTATCCAAAAAAAAGTTTGGTTCAGGTACAGAATATCATTATGCACAACAATTAATTTACATGCCAGGGAAAACTTATTTAGATGTCAGGAAATATTAGCAGTAGCACTGATACTAGTAAAATGGCGTACTGGTTTATTGTAAAACAAAATTCATTTTTATATTGCGCACAAACTGCATTTCAAAAGGTGCTTTTGAGTGCAGTTTATGAGGTAGCATGCAATAAAAACAACATCACCCCAAAAATGGACAAGGACATGGCCATAAAGAAGGGTGCTAGTTGTTTCGACAAGGTGTCTGTTTTTGTGTTTGACAATCCCATTTTGTTGAGGGGCATAGGCACATGACATTTGGTGAAGAATGCCATTAGAAGCCATAAAGGTTTGAAACTGTTGGGATAAGTATTCACGGGCATTATCACTTGCAAAGTACGAATAGAGACACCAAATTGAGTTTTAATTTCCCGATAAAACTTTTGAAAAATCAAAATCATCTCAGACTTGTTTTGCATTAAAATTAACCAAGTGCATCGAAAGTAATCATCAATGAAGGTAAGAAAGTATTTTGACCCTAAAGTAGAAATAGTACGAGTGGGACCCTATACATCAAAGTGAACTAAAGCAAAAAGGATACGTAGTGTGTTTTTTGAGTTGACACGACTCACAAGGAAGACTAGACAGCTTGGATAGGCTCGACACCATTCTTTGGAGTCTGTAAGGTTAGGATGTCCAAACTAAGCATGGATAGTGAGAGGGGAATCTGTGGCAGAGCAAATGTGAGAAGAGTTGGAGAGTTGGTAAAGGTCATGAGACTCGCATTCAAAGCTAATCATCCATCTCGAACTCCAGTCTTACAGAAGAACAAAATCTTTAGTAAAGGTAATCATACAATCAAGAGAACGAGTTAAATGCCTAAAGGAAAGTAAATTAAAGGGACAACCAAGGACATAAAGAACTGAATTAATTGACAGGGAAGGGAGGGATGGGCTCTGCCAATCCCTTGAGATTTGTTTGGGAACCATTTACTAAGGTAACAGTAGACAAATAACCAGAAGTTGAGAGTTTGGAGAAAAGGGCCTTATTATCATACTATGTTGCATGGGTACAGGTACGAGTATTCAATACAATTCGATACATAAATATTGTAGTTTTTTTAAAAAAATTAAAATACGGGTATTGGGAAAAAAATACTTTAAACTCCTTGAAATCAATTTCATCTCATTCAAAATCTTAATATAAGTTGTAAAACAAAATAAAAAATCTTAATATCGAAAATCTTGACCACCCCAACACCAATCTCATGTTCCTTTGTCTTCCTTCTCCCTACACCCTTGCTCCATCTTCTTTAGTTCTACCCCACGCCCTTGTCGTCTGTTCCTTCTTGCTCCCACCTCAGTTCCTCGTTGCCCTAGTGCCCTAAGCCTTCCCCAATTTGCCACGTTCCTCCTCGCTTGTCATCAATGGTTTCTGTCGTGATAGCTCGTTCAATGAGGATGAAAGTCTGCTTTTTTGTGCAATGATTTTGAGGAGGGAAACATTGAAAGAGTGAGAATATGTTTCAAGGTAGATAACTAGTGAGAATGGGGATTAAATCCCCATCCCGGATTTATTGACTATGGTAGTAGGTATACAAGAAAAAAAGCACAGGGATATGCCAAAAAAATGGATATGTGATCAGGTGCACGAGAATCAAGTATCTAAGGTTCAAGGGATGGTGAATGAGAGATACAAGCAAATGAATTACCAGTGTGCGCAATAGAGACAATGGAACTTGAGGATTGACGATGCTTAAACAATTTCAGAAAATTTGCATAATCAACCGAAGATGCTTTAGGTGGTTTGGATGACTCAGGTGTGTTTGGTGGAGTAGTTTGAGCAACGTTGGCAGTGCGGGGTGGACGACCATGTAGCGCCCAACATTTATCAATGGTGTGGCCCAAGTGGTGATAGTGATCACATTTAGGGCGAAGTTGGAACCAGAGTGTCATCCACGGGAATGACCACGACTGTTGTTTTGAGAGACAAGGGCAGATATATCACCAGTAGTTGGTACAACAATAAGGTCGGAAGTCTGCCTAGTAGGAACTTGGAGCAAGGTGGACCAAGTGGAGAGGGTAGGGACAATAGGTGCACCAAGCATGAAGAAGGTATTACACTGCTCAAGTTCCTTAGCTGGTGTATCTGCCAGAGGTAGTAATTCTTTGAAGTCATAGAGGGCATCATGAACCTTACCCAGATAAGCAAATGTAGGACCATCAAACTTCCAAGGCACAATCACACTCATAAGAACCTTGGCTCGCTCCCAAACAGACTCACACACGAGGTGAGGGCAAAAAATCTGCTTTAGTGACGTTGGAATCTTAGCTTTTATAACACTACACAACTAGACATCAATATGCTCCCACTTGGCACGATTAGTAGTAGGCACAAATTCAGCCTTTGTTGTGAGGTAGTCCTTATAGCCTTGGCCAGTAAGCAATAACTTAATGCTAGATGCCCAAGTATCATAATTATTGTCCTCCAATTTGTCATTGGAGAAAGGAACAAAGACATAGTTGCCAAAAATAGGGGTGTCCGCCTTAAGAGTATTTGATTGACGGGAGGTAGCCATGGGTCAGACCACAAAAGACCAAAAAATGAAACAAAAAATGTCAGACCACAAAAGACCAAAAATGAAACAATAAATACCTAAATCAGATTTGAGATGTGGAGGAACAGTGTTGCAAGGCTGCGATCAAAGAAAGTGGTGGCTGGGCATGGCCGAAAACGTCACAGTGAGGTGAACGAGACAGATTGTGGCCAAAAGATGGTTGACACACCCTCACGCTCAGTGAGATTGACGATGGCTGAGAGCTTCGAGCTTCGAGCGGCACGTGGCGGCCCTTGCGACGGCGAGACTTCAGTGGTGTGCGATTTGATATTGGCAGTGAGGATGGTGGGGTTGGTTGGAGGTAAAGCACACTGATGAGAGGTGAAAGGCCACACACAAACGCAAATGAGAGAAAAAAAGGGTTGTTGGAAAGATGTCACGGAAGAGGGAGGAGTCACGGCTGATCGGAATTGAGACACGGTTGGCTGGAAAATCTTGTTCACCGGAGGATAGTGGGTCCACCAGGTATGCATGGCCTTTAGGGTTACCTCTCTTTAGGCTCTGCACACATGGATCTCGGATCCTAATTACCATAATTACATGATTTGGGTTGACTATTATATATACAATGAACCTAGACACTTAACAGTAAAGTGCAAAATAATACACGTTTCCAACATTTTCAATTGGGGGTTTATGCCCAAACACTATGGGCTTTGAACCAACAAAGGACCTTCGACTTTGATCTCTTGTTAGTCAGGAGAATACTGATAACATAAACTCAAACCAATGAGAATACTTGGAAGTTAGAACATAACCTCACATAAGCATTTTATACATGTATGTGTTTTCTCTATAACATTATAAGTTCTGTATTGTTACATGTCTATTTGCCTTTCTATTTCATTGTTTATTTGATTTTTTATTTTATAACTCAGGGAAGCTAAATCTACAAAAAGTGGAAGACTATAAATATCTGAGGCAGAGCAATTGTTATTCAATTACTGGTGTTAATGATGCAGAAGAATTTCGCATAGTCACGGTACACTCTATTTTTCATCGTTTACAGATGATCTGCCTCTATATAGGCTTAAATGATTTTTCTTATCTCTGCTTTGATTGACTGATTGATTTTGAAACGATAGTTTGACATTCATATGAACTTTTTCATACTATTACCAATTTCCAGGAAGCTCTTGATGTCGTCCACATTAGTAAAGAAGACCAGGAGAACGTATTTGCAATGCTTGCTGCGGTATTATGGTTAGGAAACATATCATTTACTGTGATTGATAATGAAAATCATGTTCAAGCCGTAGAAGATGAGGGTAAGAATTTTCCAGAACCTCTACTGAAAACATCTACATGATAGCATTTTTGCAGTATGATAGGTTGCAGATTACAAAAGGGACACCTGTTTGGCGTTAGAAACTCTGGATCCTAATGTTACAATGCACTACATGCATACTTATTTCTAATCTGTTATGACATGCTTAAACTTATCCTTTTCTGTAAAATCATGCTGAATGGGGTAAGAAAAGAAAATATATTGGATAAGAAAGGTAGAGAAGTACATAAGTAACTAAGCAGAGCTTGCCAACCTCTTTGCATATCCACCATTGAAACCTTTGTAATCTATACTATTAGCACGGGGACACCACTCTTGGTCTATCCTATTTTTCTTTTTAAAATGAAATATATGAAATTAATAACTACTCATCCAACTTTTTAAGGATTTGTAACTGATCACTTTAACATGTAGAGAAAGATAAAAGAAAAAGTGGGATACAAAGAGATAAGAAGTGGGAATAACAACAGCAGCAAAGCCTTATGCCAGTAGGTGGGGTCAGCTACATGGATTAATTGACACCATTGGGCTCTATTAAAAACCAAAATTTCAGTAAAACCATTTAGAGCAAGGTCTTTTTTAATGGTTTCACCTAATGTTTTCTTAGGTCTTCCTTACCCCTTTAAAAGGGGCCCTTTTAATTTGACTATCTTCCATCTGATCCACTTTTCTCACTAGAACCTCTATTGGTCTTCCTCTACGTCATCTTATGTGTATTTTTCACCTGTATGGAGGGGGTGTATGTGTGTGAATAATAGAAGTACAAGGGGTATTTGTCTGGTGAAAATTCAAAGTAGGGGGAGGTTACTGTAATTTCTAAAACTAGAGGGGACGCCATTGTAATTGCATGAAACTTCAAGGGTAGTCAGCTAATTTACTAGACAAATACTTGTGTGTTCTAGGAAATCTTATACATTGGGTTTGGGATGTCTTTGAAGAACTTTTGGCTTCATTCAGCATAACTTTTGGCATTTTGCATTTTTTTTAAAAAATTTCTGGTGATTGAAAGGGGAAGATTTAATTTGAGTTTATGTAATGAGAAATGTAGTTTCAATTTTCAAAGGTTTTGTCTTTATTTTTTCTTGGGTGTAGTCATTGATTGATTTTGCTGCACTTATCATTTAAGATTTATGTAGTAACTGCGAGTTGTTTTCTTTATGGTGCATTTGATAATTTATTTGTGTTGCATTGGTTTTGAACATATTTTAGATGCCTTCATGTGTTACAAGTTCACTTAAAAATGAATCTTTTTCTGACTTCTTAAAGGTTTGTTCAACGTCGCCAAATTGATTGGCTGTGACATTGAAGATCTCAAGTTGACTTTATCAACTCGTAAAATGAAAGTTGGTAATGATAACATTGTCCAAAAGTTGACACTATCACAGGTAAAATGACTACTGTGTTGAAAATTTACTTTTGTCTGAAACTATGGATGGAAAATGTGCTACTTCCAATGAGGGAAGGTATTGGGAACATGAATGTGTGTTGCATTCCTCAATCAGCATATGCCAATTTGCTTAATTTGTTATTAGAAGGTAAAAGAAATAAAAAGAAGTTCATTGGTGATGAACATTGCCTTGTTTTATTTTTCGTTTTAGGAGTTCCATTCAGAATTTAAATGTGAATGATTCATGCACTAGTCTTGTTATTAGGAAGCTCATTGGATACATCTAAAAGCTCATGTTACAGGATCTTGGTATGACATGTGCTTCCATGCATGTGTACTACTTTGTGAGATTGCGTGTGGATTTCATTCTAAATTCCCAGTATAAGTAGGCTTCAATGCCTTGAATGATTTGAAAAGAATGCAGTCTATACTTATCAAAAGAAAAGAAAAAGGAAAAAAGACTAATGAGTACTGAGTCACACACCATGACCCTTTTTTTGGGTATGTTTTATGACAAAACATCACAAAGTTATTATGCTCAACATATAGATACGTTGGACCACCATTGATTTGTAAATTGCACGATGACATGAAATCATAATGGTACATTTTATTTTTCTCAATAGCTTAAATATTACATTTGTTTGTCTTGTAGGCAATTGATGCCAGAGATGCTTTGGCAAAGTCAATATATGCGTGCCTGTTTGATTGGCTGGTTGAACAAATAAACAAATCACTTGCTGTTGGCAAAAGACGTACTGGCAGATCAATCAGTATTCTAGATATCTACGGCTTTGAATCATTCAATGTATGTTTACATTAAACCTTAGGTCCCCCTTTCTTTTTAAGTTATATCTATCTCACCATCCTTATCCTATTTGAATTTTGAAATATTCTTGTTCTGCTGATGCGGTGCATTTTATATCTGCAGAGGAACAGTTTTGAGCAGTTCTGCATAAATTATGCGAATGAGAGATTACAGCAACACTTCAATCGTCATTTATTCAAGTTGGAGCAGGAGGTATGCACCACATTGAAACTGAATGCTTAAACAAAACCACAATGGATGATGATGTTTGTGTAGCATTTTTAATTCAAATTTGAGTACCCAAGGAAAATGTGAATAATATATCAACAACATTATCATTGCAGACTCGTAGTTCTTCAAGATTATTCGCTGAACTTGTTATTGACAACTCTGCTCCTCAACCTTCATTGTGCTTTGCCTTGTAAAGTTTTTAATTTGGTACAATGGAGGTGCAAGCACCTGAGTAGGGGAGGGGGATAGGTGGCATAGTAGAGGATCAAACCTCTTGCATCATCATTACACCCCAGTCTTAGAGACTAGGGCCGGTTTGAATTGAGCCACAAGCTTGTTGCAAAGTTTTTGAATCTTTAAAACTAAAAAATCATGGAATGTCAGACTGTCTTATATTTGGACCAGTGGGGACTTTGGATTAATTGTGTTGTTGTACTTTAAATGTTTTTAAAGTTAACCACTTACAATAATTACATTTTAAGAGAAAAGAACAAACAAGAAATTATACCAAGAGGAGTTGAGATCAGTTCTAACTTCTAAGTATTCTTTGTACATTGAGATTCTTGTTAACCACAATGCCAATTTCTTCAGATTGATGCTGTTATTTTATCTTTCGATGAGGTTGTTTTCATCTTTTTTTTTTTTAACATTTTGGTGATACATTTAGAAGTCTTTATGACAACTCGATTCTACAACCTCTACCCAAATCTGTACCCACCTCAACTACCCTTGCTAGGCCCAGGTTGCAGATTACATTCTTTTCTCCCTAGAGAGCAAAATCTAGGTATGTAGTAGTAGTTAAAATACTGTGTTGTAAAAGTTTCTGTTGATCCGCATAATCTGAAGAAAAAAATGATAGGTGTTTTCATGGAACACTGTCTTGCTTCTAATCTAGCTGTTCCTTTGGGGAGAAATCCCCATGCTGTTTCTTTTTCTGATCTCGTGTTAAAAGATTGCTAAGAGGATTGATAACATTTTTTGGAGGACAGAAGTAAGAGCCTTGATAATTTGAAAGGTGCCTATTACTCTTTAAGGGACTCTGTTACTGTGATCCAATCATCTTTTCGTAGTCTCCCTCTTTATTATCTTTGTTTCTTTTTGTTTCTATTTTATTGATAGGAAAGGAAATTTTATTAGAGAGAAAAGATGTGAAGGACAACATGGGGGAGGGTGAGACATCCTTCAAAACAGAAAAAGAAAACAGTAGGGAAAATAAATTTATTATCTTTCTTTGTTTGAAGTCCATGCGTGGCTAGCAGACAGTATCAAGAAGCTAATGAGAGACTTTGGTCTGCGGTTGAAGATTGTAAAAGGGATCATTTGGATAGTTGCATGGATTCTTGTAAGTCTGAACAGGATGGGGGTTTGGGTCCTTGTAATTTGATGTCTAAGGACATGTACAATCTCTTTGGCACAGAATGATTAAAAGTATTTATGATGTTCACCAGAATGGTTGGGATGCTAGAACTACCATCAGTGATACTTATCCAAGTCCCTGGAAATTCATCTCTTAGGCATATTAGTGTTTTGAAGATGAAACTTTTGCCCAGTCATAAAGTTGAGAAGACAGCTGAAATCCAAGCTAGCTTCAGGTCGTATGCAAACATCATGTGAGATAGCTGGACTATACCATTACGCCCTGGTTGTATGCAAACACTAAGAGAGGTGGTCATAATCCATTCCACTACTAAGTGGTTGAAATTTGAAGGGCAGCCAATTACTCTCAAAACATTGTGGAAGAAATCCCAGTTTAATCTGTCATATGCATTCTCTAAGTCTACCTTTATTGCCATAAAAGCCTTTCTTGCCTTGCATTCTGCCCATGGTATGCACTATTTCCTTCACAATTATAATGTTATCTTGAATCTATCTTCCTGGAACAAAGCTTGCCTGGTAGGGTGATGTTAAACTAGTGAGCATAGGTTTGAGCCTGTTCACAAGGATCTTGGCTTTCCTTTAAACAGGACATTACATAAGGAGATTAGATGGGATTGATTTAAACTCTGGTTTTTCCACTTAAGAGGTTAACACTAACAGATTACTCTTTATCTCTTTAATCAAGCTGTGATTTTTCGAAACTGATTTAACAAAACTGCACACTGTCACCTACTATCTACCAATTATGATGGTAGAAAATAGCTGGATACCAATCTTCCCCAGGTTCCTTCAATGGACCCATGTCAAAAAACACCCTCCTAATCTCCTCGTTCAAGACCATATCACCCAACTTCTCCTAGTCACTGCTCTTAATTTTTGTTGAGGAGTGATTAGTATGTTGCCATTGTCTTGGGAGCTGATCTTCTTTAAACAGGTTCTTATAGAAGTCAATGACCATCTGCTGAAATACTACCTTTGAAAGTATTGAATGCCTTCCTATCCTAAAAAGAAAGAAAATATTGAATGCCTTACTATCTTAAAATGAAAGAAAATATTCAATACCTTCCTATCTTAAAAAGAAAGAAAATATTGAATGCCTTCCTATCCTAAAAAGAAAGAAAATACTGAATGCCTTACTATCTTAAAATGAAAGAAAATATTCAATTCCTTCTTATCTTAAAAAGAAAGAAAATATTGAATGCCTTCCTATCTTAAAAAGAAAGAAAATATTGAATGCCTACCTCTGAAGGCTAAACATCTGCTTATGCTTGTTGATTGTTTACATTCTTGTTTCAGGAATATATACAGGATGGCATTGACTGGGCTAAAGTTGAATTTGAAGACAACCAAGACTGCCTTAATCTTTTTGAAAAGGTACAGACATTCTTTGTCCTCCAACCCCTTTTCCGTGCAATCTTTAGTGTGCTTGTTAATTAAATGGAGGCAATGCAAAAATGTTAGCTAATGTACTCAGCTCTGGTGGACTATGTAGTGCTTATATATTCAATGTGATTTTCATCTTCATGTCTTGTATCTGCATGTGCAGTGTAAAAGAAACACAAATTTGGATTCTCAAAAGGAAAGCTATATTATTTTTTGTACATTGGTTTTAGTAAGCACAATTATTCTGATGTTTGATTGAATATTCTGATATGTCAAATTAATGAACAGTAGGTTGGTACATTTATTGTGGGAATGTAGCATTATTTATTTTGAAAGCCAAAATGTTTGTTAGATATGCCATATTATGTCTGGCATCATCACTCACTTTCAAGTTTTATATGGAGAGGAATAGGATCTCTTTCTGCAACTGTCAATGTTGATTTGCTGAAGGTAGTTATATAAAATTATTTCTGATATGAATTGAAGGAAGATATTCAATTTTTAATATTTTAAAAGACATGCTCTGTTGAGATGGAAAGTGTTTTAAAGGGGTCTCTGTTAGATAGCAGAGGGTTTTAAGAGCTCTCTTGAGCTTATGGCTTTTAATTCTCTTTTTTCTTTGTCTTTTGTGCTGTTAGAACAGTTCCTGGTCCTCCTGCTCTGTATTTCTCTTTTCTCTTAATAAATTATTCTTTTACTAAAAAGATAAGATAAGATAAGATAAGATGAAGCTTAAAATCTAGAGTAGTACAAGTATGTGTAGTACAACAGTACATCTGTATTACTGTTATATACAGACTAATAATAATAAGTTAATAACGACTAATAACTAATGCTAATATCTCAAGCTGGGGAGTGTACAAATCTATTGGGACTGAGTTTTGTTAATGCAGATTTTCTTAATTGATATTCGTTAAATTTTTACAATGTTGATCTGATCATGAATGTAAACTGTATTACTACCTGTTTAGTTTATGATGTTTTGACAGCAATAAATTCTCCTTTGGCCCTGACTTTAAGTAATGATGTTTTGGTGAATGGTAAAAGGATGAAGTTTGTTGTGGCAACTACACTTTTATTCTTTGCTGTGAGAATTCTGCCATTAATGATTAGAAATTAGAAATTCTTGTCTTAAACTTTATTTCTGATATATTTGCAGAGGCCACTGGGGTTACTGTCCCTGTTAGATGAAGAGTCCACATTCCCGAATGGCACAGATTTAACATTTGCTAACAAGCTTAAACAGCATTTGAATTCTAATTCATGTTTCAAAGGAGAACGAGACCAAGCCTTTACTGTGTGTCATTATGCAGGGGAGGTATTAATCTGGTCATGTTCATATAACTATATTGACTCTATCTCTGTCGAAATTGATTGTAATTGCCATAAGATATGAAATATGTCGTTATGATTTATTTACATTACTGAGATATTCAATTTGACCTTCTGGTGTAGCCTCTATAATGTGATATATACAACTGGGCTTTATGGAGCATGTAAGTAGTAAGACACTAAATTCCACCAGATTTGAATCCACATATTAGTTGACAATAACTATCATACTTAATATTTTTTAACTCCCAAATACTATTTTTGTTCTTAAATTTGGAGGGTTACTTATTTCTTAATGATTTAAGTTTGCTCATCCTACCTGACTGTTTGATAGTTCCACTTGTTCCTCCCCTCAGGTCACCTATGATACAACTGGATTTCTGGAGAAGAACAGGGACCTATTGCACTTGGATTCCATCCAACTTCTATCCTCATGCATATGTCATCTTCCTCAAGTATTTGCATCCCATATGCTTACTCAGTCTGATAAGCCGGTAGTTGGTCCCTTACACAAGTCAGGTGGGGCAGATTCCCAAAAGCTAAGTGTTGCAACAAAATTCAAGGTTGTCCCAGCCTTCCATTCAATATATATGCTAGATTTTCTATTTTTCTATTGATGATATTCATCTTGATCAATCCATGCAAAATATTGCATTTACTGCTGGAAAAAATGCTGTCTCATCTAAATATCAATGAGCCTAGTGATACTTGTGACATGGCCTATCAACCAAGATGTTTCAAATTAGTTCTTTTAATTGTTACAAATAATTAATTCATGTCACATGTATTACTGAACGAATAGTGCTTGTGAATTGGTTTAGGTGATCAGAAGTAGGATGGGATACACACACAAATGTTGTGGTTTGTAGGAGTGAAAATGGAAGTAGTGGCGGGGAATGGAGTAAAAATTGGCATTGTATCAAACCATGATTTATATGAAAGCTAGATAAATTATCAACTTTCACCCCTTCTAAATGCAACTTAAATATATTCAGTTCTTTTTTATTTTATTTTTTATATGTGGGGATATTTTTCTCACTTTAATTGACATTAGAAGTTATTTCTTCTGTTGGCATCCAGGGTCAATTGTTCCAACTGATGCAACGTTTAGAGAGCACTACACCACATTTTATTCGCTGCATTAAGCCCAATAATCTCCAATCACCTGAATCATATGAGCAAGGGCTTGTACTGCAGCAGCTGAGATGCTGTGGGGTCCTGGAAGTGGTTCGAATATCGAGATCAGGCTTTCCAACAAGAATGTCTCACCAAAAGTTTGCCAGAAGGTATAATAAGAGAAAAAGAAACTGATGATTCATATCCTTTTAATTACCACTTCCTTTTTAATTACCACAGCCACCCCCTCCCGCCCCTTCCCGCGGGGAGTTTTTGCATGTGTCTAACCTTTCTCTTATTGGCTTGGGAGTGGTGAATCAGATATGGATTTCTTCTCCTTGAAAATGTTGCATCTCAGGATCCACTTAGTGTTTCAGTTGCAATTCTTCATCAGTTTAATATTTTGCCCGAGATGTATCAAGTTGGCTACACAAAATTATTTTTCCGAACTGGGCAGGTAAGTAGATGTTTATTATTTGACTTTTTATACACAATAGATGTCTAGATTCACCAAAATCTTTGATTATCTCCATGTACTTTTTAGCCATTATATTCAGCATCTTACGTAAGTATGGTATAGGTAAGAAATCTTGTATCAGTAAGTGTGCTGATGAAGAATGATAAGATTGATATTATTTGTTGTTAGGGTTATAATTTGAGAATTAGGTTTTCCTTATTAAACTACGAAATTTTGAGCTTTAATGATCTGGGATTTGGACGAATTAGGGTTTCTAGTCCTATTTTAATCCAGTATTGCTTTCCTTTATGAAAGGTGTAGGAGAATGAAAGAAGAATTATTTTTTATATATTCCAATTTGTCTTTAATATGCTGCTTTGACCGCATTGCAGATTGGAGTGCTTGAAGATACTAGAAATCGTACCCTCCATGGCATTTTACGGGTGCAAAGTTGCTTCAGGGGTTACCAAGCTCGTTGTTCCCTCAAGGAGCTTGGCAGAGGGATCACTACTCTTCAGTCATGTATTTCCTTTTTCACCACCTCATTCTTTGGGCCTTCCATATTTTATTAAGAAAAGTATAACAGAATGGAAACATCTTACCTATTAATGCAGTTATTAGGGGAGACAAAAACAGAAAGGAATATGCAGCTTTACTTCAGAGACATAGAGCTGCTGTTATTATTCAGAAGCGGATGAAAGCAGTATTTGCAACAAACAGAATGAGGACTATTAGTGAAGCTGCAATTGTCATACAATCAGGTAAGAATTTATATTCTCTAAATGCTAAAGATATGTGCTACCAATTTTTGTTGTTTGGATGTTCGAATTAGGGCTTATAAAGACTGAACACCAAAATTTGTTTTGAAAAATGATTGGCCCTCATTTCTGTCGTTTAAAAGATGAAATCAAAATTCTACTTAAAGTATGCAAATCAATGATGGACACAAGTTAGCATAGGTGTTGCACCGAGTGCTTCTCATTCCAAATTCTTAAATTTTATTGTCGGAATGCAGTACAAGATAATAAATAAAAAAATATTATATTTTGTTGGAATATGGACAGCTGTCTTTTCAATGGTATTGTAGGTTAATTTTCACAAGTTTATTTGAGCTACTTTTTGCAGTTATTCGTGGTTGGTTAGTCAGAAGATGCTCAGGAGATCTAGGACTATTGAAATCCGGAGACATGAAGGTATTCTCTTTCCCAAAGTTCAGAAACTATAATATTCTGGTGCATCTGGTGGCCTCCTTTTGTTGTGTCAAAAGGAATGTAAGATATTCCGCTTGTAGATGTTCAATCTTTTTGTGATACTAACAATCATGAACTCCAAAACAGACGAATGAGTCAGATGAGGTTCTGGTGAAGTCATCTTTCCTAGCAGAATTACAGCGCCGGGTACTTAAGGCTGAAGCTGCCCTGAGAGAGAAAGAAGAGGAAAATGACATCCTTCACCAACGTCTCCAACAGTATGAGAGCAGATGGTCTGAGTATGAATTGAAGATGAAATCCATGGAAGAAGTATGGCAGAAACAAATGAGATCCCTACAATCTAGCCTCTCCATTGCGAAAAAGAGCCTTGCGATTGATGATTCTGAAAGAAGTTCAGATGCATCTGTTAATGCAAGTGATGAGCGGGATTACAGCTGGGATGTAGGAAGTAATCACAGGCGCCAAGAAAGCAATGGGACAAGATCAATGAGTGCTGGTTTGAGTGTTATAAGTCGGCTGGCTGAAGAATTTGAGCAGAGGAGTCAAGTATTTGGTGATGATGCCAAGTTCTTGGTTGAGGTAAAATCTGGTCAGGTTGATGCAAGTTTGAACCCAGACCAAGAGCTTAGAAGGTTAAAACAGATGTTTGAAGCTTGGAAAAAGGATTATGGGGCAAGACTGCGTGAAACAAAGGTCATTATGAATAAACTAGGAAGTGAGGATGGTGCACTTGAGAAAGTGAAGAAAAAGTGGTGGGGAAGAAGGAACAGTACAAGGATAAATTGATTTTTTTATTTTTTATTTTTTTGGGTTCGGCTTTGGTCTATGCACTGTTTCAAGGGCATTGCCAACTATATATCCGAAAATGAGGAAAATACAATATAGGAAAGGTGAAATAGGAGTGGTAGGAAGAGTCCAAGGATTAATTATTTACTGTAATTGGGTTAGTTGTTGCTAGCCGCTTTTCTCTATTAGAAATTTCTGCATGAGTTGTGAAGTAAGATGCTTACTACAAACCTCACTGATTCATGTCTCACGTATATGATATATCACACCCATGCCTTTTATGGTCTGTGAATTGCATGTCAATTATGTTATGGAGGCCCAAAAATGTGTTATCTAATATGCAGATTGTTGGCCGTGCGGTACGTGGAAAAATCATTGTAAAAGACTGATATTTCTAATAGAAATTTCAAAATTGATATTCTTGTAAATGTTAGAGTCGATTGTTAGCTGAACTGATTGAATAATTATCTACAGTAACACTTTGATTGACATAAAAGCAAATAAATACACTAGAACTGCTACAGGCAGTGGATTAAAACATCTCGTCCTATTTCGTGCTTTAATAGTTTGGAATTTGGATGAATTATGTAGACTTGCATTCTAGTCCTATTTGAATATAGTCATTGTTAATCAATTAGAGCTAATGGAATAAATTTTCGTTTACATTATTTTTCTCATTTCTCCATTCTTTCTCGTGCAATAGTGTAATCATCAGAGCTGAACTATAAACTATTTACTCCTAATTGTTTTCTTTGGATTGAAAATGTAGAAAGAGAGGGATATTAGAGAGAATCCTATTTTGTGTGAACGTGGAAGTGATTAATACAGTATATGATAAGTCTTATTCATAGTAGGCTAAAGGCTATGTACAACCTATAATACAAGAGTATTGTGTGGCGTACTTCACAATTCATCCAAATCTCCACCAATGGCATGACTTCATATTGCAACGGATTAAGCAGTGGCCCAAATCATCTGGTGCCTTGCCACCTTGCCACCTTGCCCACCTATCCCCTTGTCCTCCATCACATTGCCCCTCACCCCTGCCTGCAAATCTCCACCAATAGCATGACTTGATCTTCTTCAAGTTCCAACGGATTAAGCAGTGGTCCAAATCATTTGGCGCCTCGCCACATTGCCCCCTCATCCTTTGCCTCTTGCGATCTTTAGAGATCATCTGAAGAAGACGTTGCCCTCTAGAATATCTCACCATGGAAACAAAAGGACAAATTTTAAAAACTGGACCGGTCCCTGAACCGGCAAGGGAAGAGATTTAAGGTTTTAAGGTTAGACCAGACTGCATAGAGACTTGGTACATACATGTATATTCTATAAACATATGACTATGAAAAATATAACATAAAAGTAAAATCGGGGGGGGGGGGGGAACATTGGAGTATGTCTCTAACATGATCAAATTAATTCATGAAACATACAATTAAGTCAACACATTATAGAAATACACAATATATCTTGCACTATATAAATATATCTTATACTAATATCTAAATATATCTTACATTATATACATCCATATTTTAAAATTTATATTTTTAATTTTAAGATGATATTAGATAAATTTTAGAATATTGCAAAATTTTAATTTATTTATCATTTTTATAGTACTTGAGAAGTGTAAAGGAATATTGTTAAATTCGTAAAATTATTTGTTTTCTCTAAAAAATTTCACAGTGCACATGGCATGACAGTGAAATTTCGATCAACAACCTATGAAGTTATGAACTCATATTAGTAAAATCAGTTCACTATAATTCCCATGATTGAAATATATTATAAAAGTTTAATTCATATATTAAGAAACACTAATGGTCTAGTGGCATTGCGCTCACTTCCTAATGCATTTGCTTGAGTTTGAATCCCAACTTGTGTAATTTTGAATAGCTTATTAATTAAAGAATCAATGGGTCAAATTGTGACTATTTCACTAATTTTTTCCAATCAGGATCGTGATCATTTCACCAATCTAGTTACATAAGCTTGACCGGACCAGCTAATTGAACTTATTTAACCAATACTATCTCATGTGTCTGTTCTCATTTTGGTACTCCTCTTAAATAGTAAATATGGTTGGAGTAATGACCAAAAAGAGAAGCTACAACTAAAAGCAAAAAAGAAAAAAGAAAAAGGAAGGCAAACAAACACAATTTTATTTACATTTTACGTGGTGTACGAGAAGAGACTTCCTTTTAAAAAAAAATAAAAAATAACAGATTTGAAAATGAAAGGGGAATGCTCCTTTGGAGCCTACATTATAGCTAAACTTTGAACTATTGGTATAGTGTAATCATCAGGTCGAGCATTAAGCTACTTACTTCTAATGGTTTGTCTTTGAATTAAAAGTATAGAAAGAGAAGGATCTTAGAGAAAGTACATTATTTTAGTATAATGTTTAAGTAATTAATATTATACATGACTAGTCTTATTTGTAGTAGACTAAGGTTTTGTTTGGATAGACTTATATGTAATTTATTTAGGTTTATCTATTATAATAAGCGCTTATGAAATATTTTTATTTTATCTGAATGAGTTTATTAAAATAGCTTATGAAATCCTCATAAGTTGTTTTGAGCTTCTTTTCATAAGCTAAAAATTTAAACTTATAAAAATAAATTTTTGTGAAAACTAAAAATACCTTAGGTACTAGTTGTTTTTATAATAATTTTTGACAAAATTAACCTTAAGGGATTGACACAATTCATAATATATATCTCAAATGCTTGATATTTATTCCTAAAGATTTATGAAAAACACTTCTTAAAGTATTTATCTAAATGCTATTTAGTCTATTTTAAATAGCGTTTATGATAGTAGAACTTATTAAAGAAATTCTACTCTAATAAATATTAATATAAACTATTTATCCAAACGAGACTTTAATACTATATAAAGCATGTAGTACAAGTTACTGCAGTAGTACACATCATCGTACAACATGGCTTGATCTTCTACAAGTTCCATGGGATAAATCAGTGGTACGTGAGGTAATTTTAGCTGGACAATATTTGCCCACTCAATGCTATGGTAGTAAGAGTGCGGCATAAACTCATCCCTGATATACAACTCAGGCTATACATCTATATCTTCATGAGCTTGATGTAGAATCCGTCCCATGGATGACAATATGGAAAAAGAATTTCTCATTTTGTCAAAGAAGTTTATTATATTGCAATTACTAAGAATAGGTATGCCTTTTGATGGGTAACGTTTAACATACACTTGAAAAGAATTGGAGCATCTATGCACCATTGAATGTCAACCATAGATTACCAATAATAAAACCAATAAATTAATCTAACGGTGATTGATTGTTGAGAGAACCAATTGAAGAGGTTATTTACAGTTTACAAAAATGCTCATATAATGTTATTCTTATTCTTTAAAAAAATAAGAAAAAAAGCATTCTCAAATAAACAAATAATTGTATTATCAGCTTAGATAGCAGTTATTTAGATTTAAATAAATGTTATATTAAACATATTTAAGTAGATATATTTTAATTTTTTTTTTATATAATGATAACATGAACATTTGAATTAGTAACTTCTTGAAAATTATTTAATCATTTATCCTTAGTCCAATTTCACTCTTAATGACTTAAAAAGTTTACTACTAAATACACATTCGTGAAAAAAAAAAAAAAACCATCATGGTAATCAAGTTTAAAAAGAAATACAAATTTCATAAAGGATTGGCCAAGAGACCACTTTTTATAAGGCATTCCATAATTCATTTATTAGTTTTTATTGTTTAACTAATTTATTGATTTGTTCTTTGTTAACTTAATAACATAAGTAATTAAATGAATTTGTTTGATAAAATCATGATAAATTTAAATTAGCATTTATGAGAGAAAATATTTAGCTAGTAGAAGATAAAAAAAAATACATTTAAAAATTTAAACAAAAGTAAATAAATAGAACAACAAACCGTCAAATCCATCATTCTTTTAAAATAAATAAATTATGATGGCATCCATTAAAATTAATTTTTTTAATATTAGCTAAAAAAATCAAAACTTGAATTAGCACGATGGGACTTCATCCTTTTAAATTAAATAAAAAAATTAATTAGCATCACACACTCACGGTTCCATCATCCATTACCACATATATTATGTCAAAAAATATAAAAAACAAACATTTTAAAAAATATTAAGTTTATAATTGATGAATAAATAATAATATAAATTAAAAAAATTTCTTTATATATTATATTTAATTATCATGAAATACATTAAACATAAAATAAAATATCATGACAATTTTGGTCATTAAAAAATTAATTTAATTTTCATGTAAAATAAATTAAAAAAATGTCTTGGTGGTAAAAAAATTTTAAAAATCAAGTACAAACTCGACCATCCCGTCATGATATTAAACAAATTCCTTGACAAATAATCAAATTTTCTGATATTATAATTTAATAAAAAAATCCCATACTTAAAAAATCAAACTCCTCATGGTAATAAAATGTTTTTAAAAAATACAAATTCCATATTAAAATTAAATATAAAATTTCCTTGACAAATAATCAAATATCTTGGTATTAAATATAATAAAAAAACAATTTCTTTACTTAAAAAATAAATAAATTCCTTATGGTAATAAAATTAAAAAAACAATACAAATTCCATGGCGGGATTTCCAATCCCGAAATCCCGCCATGTTATTAAAATTAAATATTATAAAAAAAAATTCCTTCATTCATGGATGAATATGATGGAAAGCCTTTACTTTCAATAGGCAATAATTATGCAATTAATGAATCCAACTATTTTATTTAGTGTAAAGGGAAATATATGTTCAACTATAAAGTAATTTTTAAATATTGTGATATTTGAAAATTAAAATAATGTTTATGGGTATAATTATATAAAAAAAACATTTCATGAAGAAAAATTAAATCAATATCAAATTTGTATTTCATGAAAAATAATAATTGATATAAAAAAAATGGTGTTCAGCTAAAATTACCTCAAGTATCACTACTTAATCTCTTGGAACCTAAAGAATATCCAAGCCATTGATAGAGATTTGGATGAACTATGAAGTTTACTACAACATTACTCATGTACTACAAGTTGTACTTAGCCTTTAATCTACTATAAATAAGATTAACTCTGTACAATTTTAGTCATAGTTGGACTCGAAAACTTGGTTGGTCCAGTTAAAGCTTGGGACCTTTTTTCTCATCAACTCAATCGAACTAGTTTGACTCGGCCTAACATGCATGAATTGCGTGCCTAACCCAATTTTCATTTAAAAAACTTTTGTTTGATAAGAATTTTATGTTTTAGTTTGTTTTATTAGATTTATGTTGTTATTTATTTAAAAACATGTGAAAAATAGTTTCATTTGTGTTATTAGTTAAAAACAAATTTGTGTTATTAGTTGATTAAAAGTTTTTCATTCTGTTGTATTAGAATGTAATATTAACTTAAGTACTCTTTAAATATTGGATCTAAGTTATATTCTATTAAAAATAAAGTACTTTTTCATATAGCATATTTTTTTTATCTTTGTTTGGATTTTTCGAATCGACCAGACCACCAATCCAGGTCATACAACTATGGTATTAACACATTTGCACAAAATAAGATCCTCTCTAAAATCCTTCTCAAATGATGCCTAACTAAAATTGCCTTCTATCTCATTGCTTTATCTTAACCCGCAATGTGACTAAAATTCAATCCTTAGATCAACTAGTCCCCGAAAAGACCTAGCATTACTCCTTATATCAAGTAGTCCTCGAAAAGACCTAGTATTAACTCTTCTTGGGAAAAAATGATTCTCTTTTACGATTCCAAAACAAAGTTAAAATTTTAAAGTTAATTCTTTTGCAAATTAATCCAAATCAACTTATTCAAGGTGATCCAAACATTGGCGCACTATACAATCCTTTCCCAACTTCCAGAACAAAAATGAACGGCACCCCTTTTTTGTTGAAAGAAAGTTTAAGGGGAGGAGAGACTATCCCAGCCAAGGCAAGGCATACCACAAGCCTCTACAAAGGCTTACAGTAATACTTAGTACTTACAAATTGCCAATCAAGGGGGGAGAGATATGAAGTTACGGGAGTGAAGCTACAAATAATTTTCTATAAGCAAAGTCAGATGTTAGCTATACATTTGGTATTGAGAATCAATTTTCCTGAAAACAACCTCCAAAGAGGCCAAATCTATGTCAAAACCATAACTCTGTCCTCCATACTGCACATATAGATGCTCTTTGGGAGATGAGGGAAGAGAGAGAATTTCAGAGATCTCTGGTAAATCTGATCTAGGTGGAGACGGCGTTTCTGTCTTCTTTACAGTGTAGTAGATATCGGCCAAAAGAAGCCATACAAGATCAGGATCAATAGATGCAAGCCCATGGAGGGCATTCAGAGAAGCATCACGAAGTCCAACAACACTGCTACAAGCTATCCCTACAACCAGACCGCTTACCTTCTTCAGAACAAGTTCTAAGGCTGGGGCACTCCTCTTATTACGGCATAAATCAGCAATCATATTAAGCACTGCAATCTGAACCTTCAAATAGGAAGTCTCAGCCAATGAATCCTCTGAATTTGTGGAACTGCTTCTATAAGGGAGTTGTAAAGGGGTCTTCTCGTCTTTCAAATAGGACTTTTTCCGAAATGGGGATATGGTCAGAAGTTTCCAAAAGTGTGTCCCATCAGTGTGGAAACGACGTGTGAAGAAATCTCCTCCGCAGATTTGCACTACATTGGTGATCACATTCAAACATCCCCGGACAGCCTGCCAACATGAGTTACATTCAACAAATATCTTTAAGCAATCAACCATAACTCAGGAGGACAAAACACAACATGAAGAAGTCTTAAGGTGATGAAGGAAATTCCACAATGGAATTCCTACAACCACGAGAAAAAATAAGTCATCATTTACATCCATATATGGAAAATAGCACTAAAAATCCACTCTTAAAGCAACAAATGAACATCAAAGAGGGATTGCTCACCACTGGGTTCCTGTTCTGAATACAAGTAACCATAAATGGCCATATTTTATTCATTGCGGGAAGCAGCCTGTTTTCATCAGCCCCTTCTTCAGTGGCATCCAAATTATCCTTCAGCTGATACAACGATCTTGACTGTAGCACTTCTTCTGTTGCTTCTTTAATTTCTCTTTCATGTTTATATGCTGCTTCTACTTTTGCTAATGCCAACATGCTACCCTAAAACCAGAAAGGATCCAAATAGCAATGAGAAAATTGCAGAAGATTTTTAATAGAACCAGCAGGAAGGAAAAATTAAAATGGAAATTGGATTGTATTTCTAATGAAACAGAAACAAGAGTTCCTCCTTACAATGCTGAATTAGCAATTAAACAATAGAGATAAAGGAGAAAGATCTCCTTGCAGAAAGGATAAAACAGAAAATTAAGAAAGATACTCTCACTGATGAGAACACCCTACTCAGCCCCACAACTTCCTTCTCAACAACCACCCTCCTCTTCGGTTCCCGCCTCCTTATTCACATTTTCCTTCTCACCTCCAACGATTCCCACAACTCCCTCCTCCACTCCTAGGCCGCCACCTGTCATTTTAGTTATGCCCTCCTTTGCCATTTCAGCAATGCCTTCCTTTGCTACTACCTGCCTCATTCCTTCTGCCACCCCCTGTAGGCCTTGTTCATTCGGCCCAATACCCTTTTCTTTCCCTCTTCTTCTATAAACCCATTTAATAGGCCTATCAATTTTCAAGATAACTGTAGTACAGTAATTGTAGACAAAACCAGTCAACACTGTTTCTATTATAATTTTAATTGATTTTAGTTTCATAGTCCAACTGCCAGACAAAATAAATCCATAATAAGTGGCAGACGTTGACACTATATAATGTCATTTGAAAGAGAAATGTCAGACCCTCCTTCAAGAAAATGAGTGGTTGGTTCTTTTCTTCAGAATTGTTGTCTCTCTCCTTCATCACTTTAAGCAGAATAGAAGGGAAATACCTTTGCCACACAATTATGTAAGCCTAGGAGCAATTAGGGTTCATAAGGGAGCATTTTATTTGCTTTTTTTTTTTTTTTTGTTACAATAAGAGATTCACATCCTGGGGAAGGGATATGGGAATAGCAGTCTCTCCATGTCCGAAGGGTCCTGGTGGAATTTGAAAAGACCCACAGAACAGCCTAATGGTATGGGTGGTGAATATTGAGGTCTTAAAGCTGTCAATCTCAACTTCAGACCTTTATTGTCTGAGTAATTTTTCAACATATAACAAATAATAAACAAAATTTCAATTTCTAATTAACATTGTTTATTCAAGAATGGCAGCATCAATGTCCAGCAACTCGTAAAAAATCATACAAAACTGCTTGTGAAACCCCAAATGATAAAGAATATATGCTTGTCATTCCTAAAAATTTACATCAATTGTAACACGATTGTAGTGTAAAAGCATTTCAACCAAAAGATACCTCAATTATATCCAGGGCCGCCAAGCATATCTCTTGCTTGAATGAAGCTAGAAGAGGGGTTGCAGCAGTAATACATGAACTAGCAATAGAACCAACAGTTCTTCTATATCTTCTGGAATCGTTTAACTTGAATAAAATGACCTCCCACTGATCTAAAAGCAAAACACTTCATTTAGTAAGAATTGAGGAACCACCATTACCATGAGAAAACAAAGATCATATATCTAGATGACACAACCCTAGTATAAGTCCTATTATACTGTTGGATAGCAAACATGGTCAATTAATTTTATTTATTTATTTATTTATTTTGGATTTTCATAGGTCAAGGAAATTAGTGGAGTGCTTCTGATATTTCCAGAATATTATAACTTTCCAAGCTGGTGTTGGAAATATCATGGCAGAAGGGAGAAGGCAAATGCCAGGACTAATAGCTTTTGCTTTTCTTTTTTTATTTTACCAGGGAATTTAGTAATTTTAAAATAAAGTCCTGTAGTTGGGTATCTGGTTATGTAGATGTATGGGCTATATAGTTTTGTGGGCTTTTTCATAGTTTGAGTTATTTGGGCTTTTATTCATGATTATTAGCGGATAGTTACTAACTTGTTGTTTTTCAATGAGCTAGTTAGTAATTAATTTGGGCCCCAAGTTTTGGACTACTTGATGTCCAAGTTTTGACCACTAGTCCTATTTATAGGATGTATCTATCTATCAATCAATCAAGAATTCATTTTCAAAGAAACTCTACCTGGCAGAAGTGTTATGCAACTGTTCTGATGCATAAGAACCCTAGGTCTTCTTCCTTTCTCTTTCTCCATCTTATCTAATCCAGTTTCTGCTGATCCAGTTCCATTCAAATTTGTTTACTTGGCCTTGGCCAGAAGTAATGGGCCACACTTGTCTAGTGCAAATGTGTAGCACACGGCCATGTGTGCCCATTCAAGACTTATGCTTAGAGGCAGTGACCAGGAAATAGGAGGGTGCCTGAGACTTTGGCACAAAGCATGTAAGGTGGGACTGGGTTGCTTACTTGCCCTATGCATGCTGCCAATGCCATATAATAGCATTTTAAATGTACAGAGGATTCTTTAATGAGAACAACCTAATGTGCTGTGAACCTTGTGCCCTGTTATTTACTTGTTCATTTGCTGCATTGTTGCACCTACCTACGTTCAATCTCATTGCCTTCGTATGATTGGTGCTATCATCGAGTTATGATGTGTTGTTGCTGGTTATGTTTGTCCCTTTAGTGGCTGGGCCCAGGATTGATGGTTCACTGGCATGTTTCTCTAGAGTGAGCAAGTGCCTACATGCAGGTCAGGTGAACTATTTTCCTATGGCAAGTGGTATCAGAGCAATGTTACAAGTAACAAAGAGAAACCACCAAGGGTTGAGAGCATGACAAATGTACAGCGGTTGAGTCGGTGTTACAAGTAACAAAGAGAAACCACCAAGGGTTGAGAGAGTATGACAAATGTACACTGGTTGAGTTGATGAGACCATAGTTTGCAAGGCTGTCCATCGGGATTGTTCGGAAGGGTTGTGGAGACTCCTCAAGAGTGGGTTGATGAGGGATGTTCAACTGAGCTTGCCAAGCACTGTCAAGGAGCTGGCAAGCATAAGGCAACGCTGGGGTACCCGAGCTGCATGTAATAGGGGATACACAAATTCCCAAGGCATGCCAAGTGGGGTGAGATGACAATGGACCATCTCACCACATTCAGGACGTTGTGGCCAAGATTAGAGGTTGTGGCGAAGCCAAAAGTGGCAGAGTCAACAACGGACTGTCTACTCGTGTCAAGGAGTAGGCAAATTGCATGCTAGGAAATAACGGAGCATCTCATCATACCTAGACTGTTACAACAAAAGAGTGGCAGAATGGACAACATACCATCTACTCACACCTAACGAAGTAGTTGAGAAGACCAAGTTCTTATGTGTTGTCGTTCCAAAGGAATGTCAAGCAGCAAAGATTTATGAAGGCAATGTGGTTCTTTAATGAAACACATTCAACCAGTCAAAGAGGTACTAGTTGTTCGCAAGCGGCAAGCTGAGAAGGTCCATGTTGGGACCGCATGGAGTCTTGGTGCATTGGCAAATCTGTTGAAGTATCTGTTAGGCCTCATATGATTACTACCTTGAGGATAATAGGAGTAAGGGGCAGAAGAGGGATTTTGGGCTGTAACAACCTTGCTTACGCAGCAAGGAGTGTGGGAAGTAATGATAAAATGGTGGGAAGGATTTGGGAGGAGGCATCGAGTGATTGAGGAAGGATTTGGGGCCTTTGGGCAGGGAGGAAGCAGACCCCTTGAAGAGTCTGCAACCATTTCTATTTCTGTTTCTCTCTTTTTTCTCCTTCTGTTTGAGTGAGAGTGCTGTATATCCACTTCTCTGCTACTGATATCCATTTCAGATCAATGCAGAGAGTTAATTCTGTGAGTTAATTCAATAAAACGCAGTTCTGAATTGAAGGTTCCTATCAGTATCAGTTAGATGCGAAGTAGAAAAGTCTTTTACAGAAGAGCAGAGCTAGGGCGTAAAGTTCCAAGGTCATGCTAACGGGTGTGGCTGCAACCAAAGAGATTGTTAGAGATATAAAATCATTCATGTACCTTTACATTATAACTTAATCTTTTGGGATAGTTGGTCCTTGACATGGCATCAGAACCATTATGACCAAGTGGTTAGAAGTTCAATCCTTACTGCCTCCATTCTTCTAAATAAAAGTTAAATTTCAGCACATGGTTAAATGGGCTTGTGCATTATTCACACTTCAAGCCCAAAGGGCTCTTGCATGAAGGGGCATGTTAGAGATATAAAATCATTCATGTGTCTTCACCTAAAAGCTGAATAATTTGGTCAAGTACTAGTGTAGTATTATTAGTACAAGCCAAGGCCACTAATACAATAAAACTTTTAACCCTAATTAAATAAGAAAACCAATCAATAAACATAATGAAATTAGGAAACAACTCCTAATATTGCTTGCTCTAGAGGACTAATTGATTCCTTAAAAACAACTTTACGATCCTGGAACACAAAAACGAGTTAAATCGCATGTAAACTCTCTTTTTGTCAAACTCGTAAAAGTTCAAGTAAACTCTGATAGAATCAGTAAACTCTTGATTTTGCAAGGAAGTTTACGAGTTTGGATTTTAACATGGTGTGGGCCTCAAAACCTGTTAAATCACATATAAACTCTCTTTTTGACAAACTTGTACGAGTTCAAGTAAACTTTGATAGAATCGGTAAACTCTCGATTATGCCAGCGGGTTTACAGTTTGGATTTGCACATGGTTTGGGCTTCAAAACTCACAGCTTTGGTTGATTCTGTTGGGTACTTGGGTTGAGCTGCCTCTGTTCTATGATATGTATCGGTTTTACGAAGCTGATTTCATGTTTTGATCTTTTTGTTTTGTTTTGTTAAACTACAAAATATTGTAAATGCTGGGCTAAGTATAATATAATAGTTGGGTCAGGTATAATATAATATACTTTCATTTGCTTTGTTATGGAGTAGGAATGTTGGATATTGATTATGGATATGCTATTAAATTATGTTTGGGTACTATGATATGTTTTCTAAATGAAATTTTGAAGTGTATAAACTCTTACGAGTAAGAGTTTACAAGTCGAGTTTACTAGAGCTCCACGAGTTTACCTAAACTCTCTAGTTTGACAACCTTGACTACAACAGACTTGAGCAGGTGGTGACTCATAGGGCAACAGATTGTTTTGGATGGAGGTGACAGACTACTCTTTATCCTCAAGGGCTAGACAGTCGAGGGGATAGGACATCATGATGAGCTAGGGAAGAGGCCTCATGCAGAGGCATGGGAACGTTTAAGTTGCAGAACCATGTGTTGGTATGTTTGCTCGCAACAGTGTGTGAAGACCAGTTGGGAGAACAATTGTAGTGGTAACTGAGGGCAGTAGACCAAAGATGCTAATGTTAGTTGTGTGAAGTTTAGGGATGAAATACCAAGGAGAGGAGCTGGAAGAACATCTAGGTAGTAGCTGATGTGCAACAAGCTAAAGAAGCTTCTAGGAGCTACCTACTAAGGATCGTCGTCAAGGCTGCCAAGCCGACAGTCTAGGGGAGGCTGTAACAAGCTACACTTGCCCAATGCAAATGTGTAGCACACGGCCATGCGTGCCCAATCATAAACTTAAGCTTAGGGGAGATGACCAAGTAGTAAGTGGGTGCCTAGGACCATGGCAAAAAGCCACCAACTACCAAGCATGTGGAGTGGGACTAGGTTGCTTACTTGCCCCCATGCACGTTTCCATGTAATAACATTGTATATGTACAAAGGATTCTTCGAAGAGAATAACCCATTGTGTTGTGAACATTGTGCCCTGTTATTTACTTGTTCATGTGCTGCGTTGTTTTGCCTACTTGCATTCAATCTCATTGCCTTCTTGTGGATGGTGCTATCGTTGTGCTGTGATTGATGGTTGGCTAGCTTGTTCCTCTAAGGTGAGCAAGTAAGTGCCCATATGTGGATGAATTGTCTACCCATGACACCAGAAAACGTAATTTAACCCAGTTTTGAAAACCCTAAACCACTGTCCTTCACATTTTCCCTTTTCCCCATGAAAACAGTACTCTTTGCAGGTACTGTTCACAGTCCTAGAACAGAAGCCCCTTTCATTTCTGACTCTTTTAATTTTAAAGAACCAGCAAAACTAGTTGAAAGTGACAAAGATCAAGGAGTACTATAGCATAATTTAACTCCAGGTGCAAAGACTCTGCTTTTAGCTTATAAAGTTGACAAAAAAGTAAAATTGACTGGCTCTCAGAATATTTTTTAAATTGTCCATGAATGGCAAAAAATTAAGCCCCTCCACTGGATTCCAATCATGTTGAAGGAGAAGACTTGTTTCCTTGACATAAATTTGAATTTTACTCGTAAAATTTTACATTAATAACATTACAAAATTACTATGTTTGTAGGCACTGTGCAGGAGCTGCAATGATAGTCTCATGAAAGAAGCTTAGCTGATTCTACAACAGTCTCAGCCCACTTCTAATTTTTGTGGTGGAACTTACTACCAAAATCTAGGGTCCACTTGGAAGACATTCTGTTATTGCCAAGGGATAAATTTTTCAATATCCAAATTCCACAGGGGAAGGAGATCCCAAATATATAAACAGCCTAAGGAACCCCAATTTGAACTGCACCTAATATCACTGGCTCAGTACCGACCATTACCTATCAAACTTAATCTAGTCCCATTTTCAAGTAGGAAGTAGATCATTTTGGGGTCATGAGCTAAATGATGTGTACCCATGCACTTCAAAAGCTACATTGTTTTAGGAAGCCTATGTGGAAGAAGGACGCTTATCACCCCACCCAAGACAACTCTGTCAGTGAAATATGACGGTGCTGGGCTACATGTACTTGAAAGGACCCAAAGGTCAACTCTGCTAGTGACTGCTACTACTTGAAGGAAGCATTTTGTATTCAATGCCAAGTTTCTAAAAGAACTATAAAAAAAAATAGTATAGATGGAGTGAGATTTTGAACCTTGTGTTGGCTCTTCTACATTGGAGATTATAGACCTGACATGTATGGCAAATGACTCTGCCTGAGGGAGCAACAGGCAAGCTTCGCGTTTTGATGCCTTGCCAATTTCTGCTACCGCCTGAAATAAACCAAGTTACAGACAACTGACTAGTATTACAATCAAGTATATTTGATTAATAAACCAAGCAAATATGCATACTAAGGAAATAGAAAATGCATTACAAAATGAATAGCCACAGTTGTTTCTAAAGCCAGAAATTGGTAAATACATCAAGTTGTAAATATTTTGAAAGAGCTGCGCTAAATCTGGCTTCTGTGACCGTATTAGAAGATTCCTATTGTCAGAAGAAGAGGAAGAATATAGAGATAAACTGAGAGGATTGCTTGATTAAAAATCAAACGCCATCAATAATCTGAATCAAAGATTGAAATCCCATGCACATAAAAAGCCCTATGCAACAGATCAACAACAACAAAAGCCTTTTCCCACTAGGTGGAGACGGCTACATAGATCAAATAATGTCATTGTGTTTTGTCAAAAACCATATTTCAAAAAGACCATTTAGGTCAAGATCTTTTTTAGGGGTTTCACTTAGAGTTTTCTTTGGTCTTCCTCTACCTCTATTTATCGAGCTATCCTCCATATGATCAACTCTTCTTATTGAGGCTTCTATTGGCCTTCTCCTAACATGACCAAACCATCTTAGGCAAGTATCTGTCCTCTTTTCATCAATAGGTACTACTCCAATTTTCTCTCAAATACATTCATTCCTGATCTTATCTTTTCTTGTATGTCCACTCATCTATCGCAACATTCTCAACTCATCAACCCTCAACTTATCTTTTCTTGTTAGTCTCGTCTTAATCTCCGTTCAATTACTCTATCCCACAGTTTCATAGTGTGACTCAATGTTTTAATAACCGAACCGGAGATCGAACTGACGCGACTTCCAGGTCATGGTTCGATTGGTCGAACTGATGGTCGAACCGGATGATGTAATAATTATAATTATATACATAATTATTTATATACATATAAGTAAACCTAATAACATAAATTATAAAAATTGACTACATATGATAATATTTATTATTGTATTCAATTAAAATAGCCTTATTTTGAGAGTAACAGGAATTTTAAGAAAAAAAAATGGGGTTTAATCCTTATTTTAAAAAATAACTATTATTGTTTCTTTTAAAAATACTCATAACTATGAAAATAATGGTTTTTTTTGGAAAATCGGTTGTTCCAATTGCATTTGATCATTTTTCATCGCGTAGATCTTAAAAAGTTACGTGGAATCGATATAAAATGTGTCCAAATCGGACGAACGAGTAAAAAGTTATGACTTTTGATAGATAGATGTGAAAAAAACCCCTAAAACACTAATTAAAAATCTGAAAAAATAATTTAAAAATCTGAAAAAGTAATAAAAAAATTCAAAAAAGTACAAAAAAATTGAAGAACCGGCCGGTTTTCAAGAACCTGCTCTGGTTCAAATAGTTCGCCAGTTCAATTCGGTTTTGGCCGACTTTGGTGGTTCAATGCCTTGGCCGGTTCTTTGGGTGAAACCGAACCGTAGACACATCCAGTTCTCGGTCCGGTCAGGTTTTTAAAACATTGGTGTGACTAATGAGCTTAATCCCTCTGTAGTTAGAACAATTTTGTATATCTCCTTTGTTCTTATAAATAGGGACGAAAGCGCTTCTCCTCCATTCATCCGGCATTTTCTTAGACCTCATTATCTCATTAAACAACTTCGTACCTTTCTCCCATAGACCCTTCCAAACTTCAATGGGAATATCATCTGCTCCAACCGCTTTACCATTGTCCATCCTTTTTAGTGCTTATTTTACCTCAAATTCCCAAATTCTACGATAAAGGATATAATTTTGGTCATCCTCGCTTAAAAATCTCAGATTTACCTTAATTCTACTGGAATAAGAATTCCTAATTTTATTCTCAAGTAATCGTACAACAAGGAAGAACTTTCTTGATTCCTTAATAATTTCCAGAAATACCTAGACTTAAAAAATCCCATAAAAGGAAAATTCATACAGCATAATAAGATGGAGAGACAATAACTATATCATGACTTTTGACTGAAGATCACAACCAAACAAACTTGAAGACCAAGAGTTTCCATAATTTTGTTTTGTTTTGTTTTTTCTTAGCTCTTGAGGATACATTATCTCGCCCTATTGCACTTCTCTTCTTTTTAATATTACTTTTTCAATACATAAACTTGAACACCAAAGTGACAGATGAGGGCCCCGTGACTTGCGCTTGTAAGAGGGCCAACCGACAGCTGGCCTTGTCTATGCTTGTCAACAGAATTGACAGGCAAGAAAAGGCATGGAAATAAATTCCTTAGTATATTGCATGATCTTACATGATGCATTGCATTTTTCCTCAACTAAACCAAGGTATCTGATGACCAGAGAGGAGCTCAATCGCAAAGTAGTGTGAGTCTGATAAGAACTTGAATTTCTTCTTGGAATTAAGGGAGTCTAGCTCCTTACAAACAGAAGTAAACCACTATGAAACCCACAACAGCTAGAAAAAAAGAAGATAATATGGAGTCTAGCTCATTACACACAGAGATATCTCTCTGTAAATCCACAGCAACAAGAAAAGAAAATGAAACAATAGTCTAGGCTTTGAGATGAATGCAGAAGCTCTAGTGCCCCTCGTCTTTTCCCCACCCACCTTTTCCTTCTCAATTCTCCTCCCCCTCACATTTTTCCTTCTCGCCCTCTATATTCCCCTCCCGTGTGATAGCAGAATCCCCACTGCCACTCAGATCATGCCAGCTGGCCTGGTTGTTACATTCTCCCTCTCTCCTCTAACTAATTCTTCTTTTGTCATGTTTCCTACTGTCACATCCCCTCCAATTCCCTCTTTTCCCCTCCTTTTGTAAACCCGCAAGCCACAAGTATCTCTTCTTTCTTCTGGAGTATACACAGCCTATAGGCCTATCAGAGTCAACATCCTATTATTGGTTGCTTTGGAATTTATTTTCTAAACTTTTTTTCATTTATATCTGATGACGTAGCCTCACTATTGGAGAATGAAAAAATAATGTTTGTAATCATTATATTAGACAATTATTAATGTTGCAGATTCATAGGCCTTTCACCGCTCTTTCTCCAAGTGTGTTATGAGCATATCTAGCTCAGAAACAGTAGGCCACTGATTCTCGCATTATAGGGCAGCTACTTTCTTATGGAACCTTTTTGGGATCCTTGGTGGCCAAGAATGCACCCTTACGCTTTGAAGCAGTTTGTAATGGTTTGGCATAAAGGTTTTGGCAAAAATAGAGACGCATAATTTTTTTGATAATGTGAAGTTTATTCAATTCTTTGGTGCATCTGGCTGGAGAGGAACACCCACATAAGTGTCTCTTTGCCCCTGTTAGAATTAATCACATGTTGAATACTAGTCAACACTGTAGTTAATAAGCTAGCACATGTTAATTGTGTACTCAAATGCCATTATTATAGTATAATTATTTCCTAGGCTTGTATAGGCTACTAATAAGTCCTTTGAGTGGCCCTAGGATGATTATAATCACCCTATAAATAGGGTGTGGTGTTCAGCCTAGTAGAGAACACAATTGATACAATTACACATTCTCCCTAATTCTCTCTCTTTCAACAGCCCCTAAACTTGTTATGGGATAGAATAATGTTGGTGGCTTCTCCTTGGTGATCTGCTCATGGCTGTTTTAAGTAAAGAAAAGTTGAAGAAAGATGATGGAAAGTGGTGGGGCTTTGCCCCCCTTTTCTTAAACCCCCCCCCCCCCAAAAAAAAAAAAAATTCTCCTTTTTTTTATAAAAAAAAAAAAAAGATGATGGAGAGTAGTAATCTCTAGTCATCACCATGTTTTCCAATGCTAAAATAGGACTGGGTACAACATTTTCATTTATTTCTTCACTTTTTGCATTGGATGCAAGACTGAAACATTGAAATTCTTTTAAGCAGATAGGGCACCATTTAATTGTAGTTATTAACCTCACTCTTTTGAACCCTAATAGGACTATCTGATTGAGGTAGTTAAAATAACCCTTTCAACATGGTTTAGAGATGAGGCAGGAAGGGATCACTTTTAGTGGCTCTTTAGTGCTCTACCCATCATTGTTTTACAGGGAAAACTCCTTAGCAAATAATAAGATTGTATATTTCTGCTATATTCTTTCTTAAAGTCCTTGCTCAGGAGGATATCTTATCCTCCTACTCACTTGTGCTCCTTATTGTCTCTCTAATGAGGTTTCTACTTTTATTTATAAAAAAAATTAAAAATTAAAGACCTTTGGATCTGGTTGCCCTAATCTCCCTATCAATTCCAGTAACTAAAGCTCTTTTGTTAAAAAACAACCCTTTTAACATGGTTTCCCTCATCTCCCTATAAATCCAGTAACTAAAGCTTTTTGTTATAAAAAAAAGCATCCCTTTAAACACAGTTTCCCTAATCTCCCTATCAATTCTAGTAACTAAAGCCTTCTTCTCAAACAAGAGAAAGAAACAAAACAAAAATTTTTTTACCCAATCCTCTTTCTTCTCCCCAAAATCAAGCATTACGGATGGAAATTTGAGCACAACCAACATAGTCTATAAAAATTTATTATGATTTGGATTTCCTATGCTTTGTTGTCTGCTGTGTTAATTCAGAATAACATTCTATATCCAAAATCTACTACTGTACCCAAAGGATGTTGCATATATAACTATAATTGTGAATGATGCTTCCTAACGAGAATTTTCATGAAAGGCCTGCACCACCCATAGAGGAAAGGATGAAGGGAGAGGTGGATATCTAAAAAATTCACTAAATAAAGAAATGAGAATTTACATTAAGGGGGAAAAAAGTGCAAGCACACGCGAAAATAGACAGAGAGAGAGAAGGGGGTAGCTACCTTTAAGAATGGAATAGTTAAATCGGGATGCTGATGTCTACCCAGTATCTCGAGTTCCATTGACACAGAGCGCATCTGTTCAATTGCACATTATTAGACCATAAGATTACAACCAAGAAAGTCTAAGCATGTTGAAAGGTAATTCTTTACTGATTATATAAACGAAAGGAATAAAACGACATGATTTGAAACCAAAGGCAATAGAGTTTAGAGAAAGACAAATAAATACAACTATAAACAGACAAATCCTATACAAATTGAGCATTATTACGAGAATTGACCTTTCTTTGATATTTGAACAAAGAGAAAAGAATACAACATTGAAACATCAGATTCTTGGCACATACAGCACAAGCCATTAAAAGCCATTCAAAGAATAACTATCACAACACGCCATAATATTAAGGAAACTAGTTTCCTTAAAACGGCATTAAGCTGACTTGGTCATACCGGTTCCTCCAGTAGAGGCAATATCTTGTGAGCCACACCAATGTAGGAAAGTATGGATGCTAGCACATTTGGAACGTGATGATTAATGTCTAAATGACGTAATTGTCGACATATTGAATCAATCACATAGTCTGCATTTTCCAAAACTAACTGTGCAACCTACATAAATGAATTGCATATATGATAATAGTCAATAGTCATGCAAGGAAAATTAGGAAATAAATCAAGATCATGACTGGCAAACTAACCGTTGCATAGCCTGATGTGGTGGAAAGTATATGCAAGACAGAATCTGCAGCATTTCTAACTTGGAAATTTGAAGAACTGAGATTCTCCAGCAACAAATAAAGAGAAGAATGAAGAAATCCACTTGAAACAAAATCTCTTCCAAGGCATAGATTAAAGATTCCTACTCCATCAATAATAACCTGTTTCACAAAAAGGAAGCCACTGTCAGTGTTACATCAATCCACTTTAGAGAATACTTAAATGTGAAAAAGACTCCAAATTACAGAGAATTAACAGCAATGTCAATTTATGGAAAAAGAGTATTTCCTCCTGTAGCATTGCAGTGTCTTGGAAGAAGTATACACTAATATCTTCAACTTCAACATTAGGCTGCACGTCAGCAATTCTGCGCTCAACTGGAACATTCCACACCTCAGCAGATAAATACTCATGTAAGATCCCACCAATGCAGTCAACTAAATGACTCCTAACACCTTTATCATTTGGCATCTTCCAGAAAGATTCATGAAATGCACAATCAAGTTTGTAAGACTGAACCTGAACTCCTCTTCTCATAGCAGACCTGTGAAATATTCTTGCAAATCCATTAATTGCTTGATCTGATAGACCAAATATCATCTCATTTAGCATGCATGCAGCTGTGCTTGCTTGCCGCAATAACTGTCCCGAACCAGTCCTGTCATACCAAGATTGCCAGCTTTCTTTATTGTATTCTTTCATACGGAGCTCAGAAACCAATTTACGGAAATAACCAAGTAGGGTCTCAGTCACATTTGACAGAATACCTTCACTTCTACGATCTAGCAATGACAAACAAAGGTAAAAAGGGTAAATACAGATTACATATGAACAATCCGAGAACTAAAAGAAAAAAAACATTGAATTTGAAACCACCTGCCACTAAAGATAACCCCGCAAGTCTGAGAATCCCTGCGAGAGGCTGGTATAGTTTGAGACTACCTACATAGCCAAACCAAGGGGGCATACGAGGAAGCTCATAGTTCTTTTGTGCAGTCTTCACAGGATCTTCTGTACTTTTTCCCTCAATAAGGCTGCACTTAGGGGCTTCACATAAACCAGAATTTATCAGAGAAAGGCCATAATTGAAGAAATTAGCTCCAGATTTCAACTCAGCAATGGAGGGAAGGAATCCCAGTGACGATGATGGACTTTTTGAAATGATTTTTCCAAGCGAACCAGAGAACACTGAATTATGGCTTAGACATGCAGCAAACACATCCAGGAATCTAGCAGCTCCTACCTAATCATTTTCAAACAGAAGAATTAATTTCAGAAAAAAAGGGGGAAATAATTAACTATTACTAGAACTCAATATGTATAAAACTATAAAATATATACACAAAGGAGACATGCTATATCTGACCTATGTTCTACTATGAGAGTGTGAGAAGCAATACGTTATAGGATAAAGCCCAGATGACCTGGATTAAACAATGACCATGTGACTTTTTAAGTGGTATTTTAATCTACATTCAACCATGATTTAATTAAGGTAACTCATTACACTTTCTTTATGTTACATTCAATTTATTATTTTAATAGATAATGAAGAGAGAGAAAATGTGACAGCATAGGTAAGTAATAGAGTTTATTCACAAAAAGCATAATAGATAGTGGATGAAAGAGATATAATTAACTGCAAAGAAGAAGGATGAATTTTCAAATAAAAAGTTACTTGTATATAATTTATGTTGGCATAAAAGAATTTTGATAAAAGGAAAGAAATAGAGAGGAGGCGGACAAGATATCCTCCTTAAACAAAACAAAAATATTCATAATAACTCTCCTGATTTAGTGGAAGGTACTATGTGCTTTGGATCTTCCAAAGAAGAAATTACTCATAAAAGACATTTAGTTAAGACTGAAAGCTCAATTTCAAGTTGGAAAGTACTATAAGTTATATTAATCCCTAAAACCTGCTGAGACTGGGAAAACTGAGAGACTAAACTTTCCTTGGAAGATCAGGAAAGAATATTACAGCTGACTGAGTTCTTAACAGAATTAAGGAAGCACAACAACTAAACTGTTCATAACAGAACAAGGAAAGTCATATCATTTAAACTCATAGTTAAATAAAGTAAACCATACTGCTGGGCTCCTAATGATATCAGCAAAATACACTGTTAGTAGTTTTAGAATGAAGGTAGTTTAGTCAATTTATAATAGTAAAATTAAACAGAAGGAATAGGATCGAGAGAGAAATCCCTTTCTGTGAAAGTACATGATACATCCCATACATTTTTGTCTGATTTGTACTAAGTGTATGTGCTGTGTACAGCCTATACTACGATTATGTACAATAAATAAATAAAAATAAGACAGCTAAAACTAATCTATACAGTATTCCAACACTCTCAAGCTGAAGCATATGTGTCTTCATGTATATATATATATATGTTGATATTCTCTTTCAAAAGCTATCTAAGGAAACAGAACATGTGAAAACACTACTATTTGTACCATATAAGATTGATATTAGTTTCTTCCATACCAAGATATACATATCTAAGTAAACAGAAATGTATGGCAGAACATGTGAAATTACTATAGAAGCACATACAGGAGACTGAAGATGATCCACGAATAGACCAGGACCAGAATAAAATATTATTGTTAGTAACTGCTGAGCGTGTAACACAGCAAGTGACTCCTCATTGCCAAGCACCACTTTGGGAAGCTTTTCAAGGTGCCTGATTTTGAAAGAGGTAGTATTTCTGATCAAGGAAAAACATAAAGGTAAAACCATTCTCAGAGTAATTTGAGTCCAAATAAAAAGATGAACCTGCTAAATATTTCAGCAGCATCACGTTCTATCAGAGGTTTCCAATTCTGTGAGAACAAACACTCAAGGAACTCTTGCGCAGTTGAAGACACGTCATCAAAGTCATCAACAACCAAAGCACATAAGCACTCCTGCATCATTAGCGAAATGAATTAAAAAAATAAAAAAGCAATTAACAAGTGAAGAAGATTACATGATGGAGGATAAATATCCTCTAAAAGCCAAAGCAAATAAAATAAAACAGAAAAAATACAATGAAATCTTTCATAATAGAAAAAAAAAATTGTAAAATTTAATTTCCATCAAATATCACAAATACACCTATAAACTAGCATAGAACAACTAAATATTGCCTATAAACTAAATAACTTTTTGATAGAGAATAAAAAACCAAAAATTATTATTTCAGTTTTTTTAACAGATGCTAACCTGATAATGGAACTTTAAGTCATTATCCAAGATAAAAATTGTATCACACATAAGTGATCGAAGTGTTTGCACAGATTAATCAAAGAGGAAAAAGGGGTAAAAAAGAAAAGGTAATCAATTGAAAGAATAATTCTTAATATGAAAAGGTGAAAATATTTAAATGTGCATTCCCCATTGAATTGGGCCAGAAAAATGCAACTAAAGACAGACCATTCCCTAGTGCAGCCAAATTCCTCTATCGCTGCCAAATTCCTCTATCGCTTGGCTTTTTGGTAACAAACTCATTGCTGTTTCTGGGGACCTATGGGATTGCCCTGCTACCTTAGGAGGCTCTCTCTACTCATTATCAACGTTTTGGGACAGGAAAGGATAAAAAGCTCTACAGAACACTGCACAATTTGTTGGTGATTGGTGTCTTGGGCTGAAGCTTACTACCAGAAGCTTTAAACATCTTCAGTCGTTAAATCTACAGTGGGACAGATTCCAGTTTTTGGTCTATTAAAGCTAATTGTTTCTTTATCTGTTTTACAAAGGGAATGGACTGCTCTTTCAAGATGATGTGCTTCTTCTCTTGTTTCTTTTTGCAATCTGTACTTTGGTTATTTTGGAGAATACCATATCCTCCCCCCACGTTGGTTATTTTGGAGAATACCATATCCTCCCCCCACGTCCTCACTTTCTTTGTAATTTAATCTTCTTTTTTCATCAATAAAATGTAAAAAACTTATTTTTAATTCTTATAAGAACAACAATAACAACGAAGCCTTATCCCACTAGGCAGGGTTGGCTACATAGACCAAACGACACCATTGTACTCTATCAAAAACCAAATTTTCAGAAAATCCATTTAGATCAAGGACTTTCTTAATGGTTTCTCCTAAAGTTTTATTTGGTCTTCCTCTACTTTTAATCGGACTATCTTCCTTTTGATCCACTTTTCTCACTAGAGCCTCTGTTGGTCTTCTCCTCGCATGACCAAACCACCTTAGGCGACTTTCTGCCATCTTCTCCTCAATATGTGCTACTCCAACTTTCTCCCAAAAACATTTGTTCATGTCAGCTCATCCATTGCAACATTCTCCTCTCCGTTACACTTATTTTTTGCTCTTGTTGCACTTTACTGCCCAACATTCAGTACCATAGAGCATCGTTGGTCTTGTAGCTATCCAGTAGGTCACTATGCTACACCCATTAAGTAGTTATCTAACCGAAAAGCACCATAGGTGTGCCACTATACGACACCCACTAAATTACAGCCACATCAAATAAAATGTAAATAGTATAAGATATCTTAAAATTCAGATTGTCCTGAAAACATCAAAGAAATTGCGTTATTATTCGTGTCTTTCTCAAGTAGTCATCTCTAAGACTCTTTCCTACTTTGGCTGCACAACCAAAAATAACTTCAAAGAAATAGCTATGAAATGCTTTCTAAAATTTTTTGCATTGCTAGCCCACTAAAAAGCATATTGAAACAATTTAACAAGAAACATAGCACTCTTATTAATTTAACACCCATCCAAGCATATCCTCCCTTTGCGCATCCTCTACAAAGCAGCATATAAGATGGAATAAGCTGATTGGCAAAAAGCACCTCTTTTCATTGATAAAATTGTAAGTAATCAAAGAAACCCCATATTTACAATTGTCTAGCAACACCCATTCATCCTTGAGGCCTTGCCCCACCCAAAAAAAAAAAATGTTTGAAACACATTAATATTTAAACATGATTCCATGGTTTAGCTCACTAATCAGCTATAGCACATCATCATGTCTCATCTTTCTCTCCCTTCCTCTCTCTGTCTTATATGACAAATTATCTTGGCTCATACCACATTATAGACAGCTTTTGGCAAAAACGATAAGAGGTTTGATAGGGTAAAAGAATTCTATCATGGAAATAACGGTTCAATTTTCAATCACAAAACACTTTACCTTGCCAGAAATGTCAAAATAATAATAATAATAACAGAAGTGTCTGTTACAAGTACATCTCAGGCATCAATAGTAGGCTAAAGGAAAGAAATATCATAAGACATTTATCTTTCTTTCCTTTTTCCTCTTCTTTAACTTGATTTGATACGTGAGAAAGAACTCACCTTGGGAGTATCAAGTGCAAATTTCAAAATTAGATAAACTTTTCCGAGCAAATAGTGAGGTGAGGATATTAATAATTATCTTCTGATAAGTGTTATCACTTGATCAATTCCTGATCCCTTTGATGATCTTTTCCATTCTTTGCCAGTCATGAGACCCTAAAAGAGCTTTCCTATACAGACTTCATAACTTATCAGGGAATGGTTGCTCTAAAAGTCTTCCATTCAATCTATTATAGAGGACTGCCTCTATCATAAATGATTCAATTCACATCTTGTAAGAGCTACTTTATACTCATTTTTTTTCTGAGTTGAGATAGACATGCTCTTGGACCCTAACAGGCATTCTAGTATAGTTGCCGGGATGGCGAAGGGTAGGCTAAGTTTGAGTATTGAGACTCACTAGGGATCAAACCTGGCATCAAGTGCTTCCTAAGGAAGCTACAAAGCCATTGGCAATTTTTCATTATATTATGTCCACTACAGGAAAACATACCGATGGCACAAACTCAACAAACGTTAGTTCAAGTTAACCAGTTCAGAGCTCACCAAAAGCATCAGTCTACTCTCCCCAAGTGTGTAGCGGCACTGCAATAAGAGTCCTTTTATGGCATCAACAAGTCCCTTTCTCACCTTTTGTGAAGGGTGAATACAAATCTGAAATTCAATGATTTCACAGGTCACATAAAACATTACATTACAATATTAAAATATACACGAAGCATTGAAGTTCTAAGCAATTCTTAAGGCTGTAAAAAGCCAAGGAAATTAACGTCATTAAATTATCAATAAGAACATACATGTGGAAAAGTTGCACTCAACAGCTTATTTACATGTGCTGATGTTTTCTGTATCCAATCTTTTGTTCGGTCCACATGAAAAGATAAATTCTCTTTGCCAGGAACAGTACTCCCCATTTCTTGGAGTTGAGTTTGGGAACAAGAGATTTTTCCTGACTCAACACTTCTATCTTCAACAGCTTTTGTTTTAACACAATCTTTAACTGGTAAGTGACGAAGCTCCTCCAAAAGAGACAGAGTGGATTTACTCTTAGTTGAATCAAAGTCTGAAGTGGCTTCAATACCCAGGGCAGGTGCATTAGCATCATCCTGGAGGACTATCATAAGAAACTCTGCCAAACCTCTAATTGCTTGGTCAATAGATCCCACGCTACCAGCAGCCCCACTTGTCATTGTCTTTGCACCATGCAAAACTTTAGCATATTGACTAACAACACCAGGTAAAAAGAAGGCTAATGCATCTGCAGAACCAACCTGCAAAAGTAAGTCAACTACAAATCAATTGATTCAATTCCTTTTTAACAAAAGAATTCATAAATGGAAGATAAAATGTCATCCTTAATACAGCCTAAAGATAAGGAAAATCTAACAAAAGGGAAAAGAAAAATATTATCTCAAAACAGATCCCCGATCCCTCTCTCCCTAAAAAAAAATCCTATCCCACCCCCCAAAAATAAACAAAAGATCCAATCCACGTAAGCGCAAGAGTTGCTGATTCAAAATTCTATCTAATTAACTACACCAAATCCCTGCAGAAGAGAACAATTCCACGAAGCTTTCCTCTCTTTTTGTTCTCCATATATCTTGAAGCAGACAAAAAGTGTACCAAAGTAAGATACAGGTCATTAGAATCACCAAAAAGTGCTCCTAAGCAAAAAAGAGATGAATGCTAGCCTTTGAATTCCAAAAAAACATTCCACAAATGTCATGAAATAAAGTGTTATGTGGCCTTGTGCCAATAAAAGGTCTTCAATTTTAATCATATTTGTTAAGAGTATAGTATGGTATTTTGGAAAATCGTATGGGTTATGGGTTTCTTGTACTGTACCAAAAGTAAAGGGTATAAGTGACATTTGGTAGTCATACCTCTAGATAGAGGTCTAGGGCCAGCATATGCATCACAAGGATCTGAGCCTCCGCTGAACATATTTTGCATACCTCTCGTATAAATTTCATGCTAAATCCTATTTCTCCATCATGGAAGAACTCAAAAAAGTCCTTTATAATATCACTTTTCACAATCTCTCAGCAGTTCTGGGAAAATCCACATTGAAACCCTCTAGAATAGGGGCCTTGTCCTTGTCCAAATCTCAAACAGACCTCCTAACCTCCTTAAATTGCCTCTCCATATTAGAGATAGACTTGTAAACCTAGTAACTTCAATGGCAATAGATCAGGGACACTGATAATCCTACCTTGTCCACTGCTTGCTCCTTAATCACGCTTCTGCCTCTTACACCTAGCTATTCGGAAGGAAACTAGGGTTAGAATTTCCCTCTTTACACTGACTGTCTAAATGAAGCTTTCTACCTACTGCTAATCTCTTCCTTTAGAAGAATTTTCCACAAATTCAGTCCTAAGAGAATCTCTTCTAACCTGTCACTCCTTAGACAACACTCCATGACCAACTGACCTATCCAAGAAGCTTGCCACTTGCAAAACCTCCATTTCTTCACATTGAAATCCCAATAAACCTCACTGTTTTAAATTCTCAACTTATCTTTAACAAACTTAACCTTTCTCGATAAATTGATAGCATTTGCATGATTTTTAAAGAACATCCTAGTAAGCAAGCTAGCGAGAGTAGGGTAAGAGCATTATTCTAAGACTCTCACACATCTTATGATAAAGCTTTAGGTCAATATTTTATTACAAAAGCAAGAAATTACAAGAAAGAGATGAGCAATCCTCTAAAGAAACAAAGAAAGAAAACAGAACAGATACAGTGGAAGATCCGAGAAACACAGTTTAAAATAACAGTTTAATATTCTTGAAAATTCTTAAGTTCCTCTCAATACAAATACACCAAATAATCACAAAAAAGAACATCCTTATAGAAGTTGCTGTTTTTTTTTCCCTTTTTAGTTTTTGCGGTCTTTTCTGAGGAGGATATCTTACCCTCCTTTCTACTTGTACTTTTACCTTATTCTCTATAAATATTTCTTTTTCTTTGCAAAAATAAAAAAATAGCTGCTACAGCCTTTCCAAAGAACTTGTTCATTATATTACCTTAGCCACCAGCACCCGCAAAGTTTTGAAGGCTTCAATTCGGAGTCTTGAAGAGCCTCGATGTCCCCTTGCAGCCTCTGTGTCTGCCACCTTTTCAAAAGACCAAATTGGTATTATAAACTTACATGATATGATGTAACCAATTTTTAAAGAATAAAACAAAAAAGGGAGAATTCCATTTAGGTCTATTTCAATAGAAAGATCTCAGTCTTGATTACTTGAAGAAGTCAACTTCTTCTATAACAGAATGTGCTTATATACTTAAAATATATTTAGGTTATTCTGTTATAAAACGTGATTAGGAACCAAAGTGAGAAAATTTGTTATTAAAAAAACTGAACTGGAATTTCTCTAAGAAAATTCAACAAAAAAAAAAAAATCAACATACTTTGAGAAGAAGTGACAACCAGTGTCCAACAGCAGCTGAGGCAGTTTGAGATCGGAGAAATGCAAGCAAACATTCTTCTGATTCTGAGCCATGTTTGAAAGATTTATGAAGAGGTGTATCATTATAAATGTTATCCAAAAGTGTAGGCCAACCAGGAATTTGTTTACATGAACAAGACACATCAGAACAGGAATATAAACTCAGAAGCAGTGCCCTGAAACACAATACAATTCCCTCACGAAACTCTTCTGAAGCCTCGGACGGGGACAGCAAAGCCCCATAGGTTAAGTTCTTCAGTAGCACAACCATCTGTTAAAGAACATCACAATTCAGTTTCATTTTTTTTTCTTGTACAGAACGACAGCATAATTCAGTTTGAACAGCTGCTCACAGCTAATGAGGACTAAGTATTCTATAGCAACAGTCATAACTTAATAAAAACATGGTACATATAAGTCAACATAGCATTGACAATTTACTTTGGCTAACAAACAGCATGTACACTAATAGCAAAAAACTCAACAAAAAGCTGTTCAAGCACCCATCTATATTGTTTTTTAGGCTAAATGGCTATGGCAGTTTCCTTTAGAGAGTAGAGACTATTTCATTGTGGCACCAAATAATTCAGAGTAAGTAACGTTTAGATCTGCAAACTATGATGCACAGATATGGGTATCAGATATGAAACTAGTATGATATAGGAATACGGCATTTCCTAAAAATAAGATACGGGTACGGCAAGACATGGCAGAACATATATATAAAAAATTATAAAGTAAATTACACTCTACTACCTTGAGTTTGTCAAAATGACAGCAAACCCCAAACTTGGCCATAACATTTTTTGTAATTGACTAATAGTTGACTTAACACCGTTAAGTATTTTAAAACGAAAAAAATAAACTAGCTTATTATTAATTATTAATGAGCTTCTCTAAAAAAAAAATTATCAGTGAGCTATATATTACAACAAATGCTTTTTAAGCTTAATTTTATGATTTCTTCTTTACAAATACAAGTTGGATTTTTAATATAAAAAAAGTGAAAGGGATATAATTTGACCAATGTTACAAAGAGGAGTATAATTCATATATGTATTTATTTTACTAACAAAAATATACCATGTTTATTATGAAAAAAAGATTGTACTATTCTTTTATCGTTTTGTTTCCTTTATTAAGTCCTCTAATTAAACTGCTTCTAAGCAAAGACCATGCATTCAATTAATTTTTTTTTATTTTTTTTTTTTGTGGTTTACATAATTTTTTCTTAAATTTCTTAGTTTTTCTAGCATCACAAACTATAACCTTGTCTAGAAACATGAACAAGTGAGAGCACTATCTTATTATGAGAGGTGAGAGGAGCCCAATCTTGACAATCTTACATGTATGGTCAAGATTAGAAGTTACTTAAAGGTCACATGACCACTTCAAAAAGTCACATGACTTTATCATCCTTGTCATCAACAAGGTATTATAATAAGTTATGTCTTTGCATAGACAAAATAATTAGAAGCATGGTTAAAAGCCTAAAATGACTTGGCAAATGAAACAAAACAAGAAAAGGAATGTACAACATTTATGAAATTATATCCTTTTTATTTTTATACTAAAAAGCAAACCTTGTTTCATAAAAAAGAAATCCTAAGATTAATCTTAAAAAGTTTTTGTTATAACATATAGCATACTAATAATTTTGTTTTTTTAGAGAAGCTCATTAATAATAAGCTATTTTATTTTTTCTTTTTAAAATACTTAACGGTTTTAAGTCAATCGTTAGTCAGACTAAAAATGTGGTGGAGTGTAATTTATGGCCAAATTAGGGGTTTACTGTCATTTTGACATAGCTCAAGGTAATGAAGTGTTATTTACTCAAAATTATATATATCATCTCATAAAACATCAAAAAGCATATAAAACCAGCATAAGACATCATAAAACATCTCATTTGATATAACTCATATAAAACATTCATTACCCATAAAAATAATCATCTCAGTTCCAAAGGACACATACAGAACAGAGTTGGGTTCTTGGTTGTCCAACCATCTTAAACACTCCAATCCATTTTCCTGACTAATTGACCCACTTTGAATAATGGGTCTGATTAGATAAATCAGGGCCTTCCCACTGTTCTGTTCTTGCAAAGCTCTTACAGCCCCTGCTTCCAGTTCAAGGAAGCTATTAACAAATATACCACCGGAAGATGAAATCGTTTGGCACATTCAAGAAATTGATTGTAAGCTATGTTGGGTCAAATTTGAAATGGGAGAGGGAGATCTCTGCCATGTACAGCTACACAATCAGGAATCTCTAGGTTCTTGTATATATGTCTCTACACTCGAAAGAAAGTGTCTCGTCTAGCTTTGATAAATAGAAGTACAGTGAAAGAATCATTGCAGCTTGTGGAAGGTATATGTAAGACAAGAGGTTGAATTCTCTAGCAAAATCTAGTGGTCCGTGTACAAAAAATCCGAAAACAAAGTACCACCTGACCTGATTTTTTGAACACAAGCACTTCAATTCTTCTCGCATAGAAGGCAGAGAGCAAGTCACTGTGAGTTCAATTTGGGTTGCAAGGGTAGGCCCTTCTGGCACTTCTTCTTTGCAGAAGGAGGAAGAAAAAAAATTTGCATGAAATTGGGTGTTTGGGGCAACGACTGCCATCTAGCAGCCAAAGAGATATTTTTGGACACCAAATTCCCAAGACCCAAACTACCCCCTCTCTTAAGCCTGTAACAAATCTCCCAACTATGAAAACGTTTTGGTAAAAATAAGGCTAAAAATTTGGGGTAGCTTGCAGTTTATGCAATCCTTTGATGCATTTGTTTAGAGTGGAATGCTCAGACCTTTAAAAGTATTTCTTTGCCCCCAAACTTGTTATGGGAAAATATTATGTTTATGCCTTCTCTTTGGTGTTCTGCTCATGCTTGTTTCAAGGGAGCCACTATTTCTAATATGCAGACAGATTGACTGCCTTCTTGAGTTTTTTCAAGTTCCTAGTTTTATCTAGAATTTTCTATATTGGAGGATATCTTATCCTATCCCTAGTTGTCCATTTCCGCTTTTCTCGTTACAAATTTTCTTTTTCTATCAAAAAAAATATATGAAGAAAAACCCATTTATCCATTTGAGGCTGCTAGACACATCTAGATCATTAGCAACTATGCATTACTTCAAATAACAAAAAAAATTATATCTCTGCAAGAATAGAGAGAACTAATATTGATAAAAACATTTTATAATATATATATATATATTGAAAATAATACAACTTCTACAGTTCCACTTACATACTAGAAAAAGTTTGCAGATTATTATATCACATGTACAAAATTACAAAGCAGCATATAATCCCTTTACATTACAGAGCATTCGTAACGCATGAGCTAAACAAACCATAAGCTGAAAACCAAAGGGAGGCAAGACGAACATAAGCTCACCATGTCTAATTTCATCCAATAATATTGCACTAGATATCTTCATTTGTTCCCAGTTTTATTACACTAGAAATTATTTAGAAGGCAATTTCACTATCTTCTATTTTGGCCCTAATGGCTGCTGGAGTACAATTAGACAGTGCTTCAGGAGCTTAAATTTCAGTTGTTAAAATAGAAAATATTTTTATGAATTCTCTGTTTCAGTGCAGTCAGTCTTGTTTCTTTTATTCCTCTTATCCTAATGTCGAAAGCAGTGCAGTTTTCATTACACATCCTGCGTACTTAACTATTCCAGTTTTATTTTAAGAAGGATATCAACTACTTATCAACAAGCAAGTAAATAAAATCCCAAAGTAATATTTCATAATTACTATACAATCCAAACCAAATGTCAAGGAAAATCAGCCCACCTGATCCACGGATTTCAAATGACACTTCCTGAGAAGTTCCTCCAAACAATTAACTACACCTTCAGCCACAATATCACTCACTGCAAAAGGCGTTTTGGGAACATCAGACACAGTAAACTTTTCTTGAGAATCATCTTTCTGCATAGATCTGCATTGAATTGCTGCATCGAGTAGCAGAAGTAATGGGAACAAAGTGTAGCTGAAAGAAAAAGAAAAAGAAATTATAAAATTACACAGTAAGGGTAAAGTAGGCATCAAATAATCATAAGAATAAAATTCAGTGACCAGATTTTCAGAATTTCAATGCTAGAATATTGGTGCAAGAGAAAGGGAATAAATTATAGTACAATGTTGAGTTTTGTGAATTGAATGGAATTGAGGAGAAGAGAGCTTACTCGAAGAAGGGCTGTAGCGTAGTGGGTGGAGAATTGCGAAGGAAAAGAAGGAGGTCAGGGATTGCAGAAGAATGCTTCTGAGTCTGAGGGTTACGCAAAAGCTCCAGAAGGTGTAAGGAGTAAGATTTTAAGCGTAGGAAGGAAGTGTTTTCAGTTTCATGGTCTTGGGTGAGCGACTCCATCACTTTCTCCATATCCTCCTCCTCCTCCTCCATTCTACTCTACTGAATATTCGATTTATACAAATGAAGAAAGACGGTGCCAAATTTGCGCACTTGTTTCTCTCCGAATCAATAGTCAATAGCGGCTTCTAAAACCCTTCAAACTCCATTTTCTTAACCTCTTAAAACACTATGTAGAAACTTCTGAAAAATATTTTAAAAAAAAACCAAATGAATCTTAAAAAATGATTTTTTTTTCTTTTCATTTTTTTTTTAATCTTCAAGATTTGCTATTAAATGTTAATAATTTCATTTTTTAAAATATTTTTGAATTTTTTGAAAATGTGTCTAACGTTTTCAAAATTATATTAGCCTGGTCAATTAAACCCATTGTGCGACCAATTTGATTAAACTTTAAAAATGAGTCAAGGTATTAGATAAATACTAAACTACCCAAACTATTAAAATCAAATTGAGCTGGGCGGTTCAAATTGTTGTTTACTAATTTATTTTCCTATGTTTTTTACTAACTTATTCATTTGTTTAAACTTAAGTTTGATTGAATTATAGCTTATTTATTTCACATTTTTCTAAACGCGTTTAGATATATTAAAAAAAAAACACTCCATATAAACTTTATGTATTATATTAATATCCTTTAATACTTAGGTTGAGTTTAATGATTGTGCAATTGACACTATTAAATTATTTCAAAGTACTAAAATAAATGTATTATATATATATATATATAATAGTATTCAGATTGTATAGTTGAAAAATTCAAGATATTTGAACCACTAATTAAATTTATTACTCTCTTCATGTGGGGAAAAACAATATATTTAAAATTATAAAATAAGTTTAATTTGTTCATAAGTGCACTGAGACAAAGTTCACTTAAAGTAACATGTCCCGATACTTGAATAATTCACAACGTTTTCTTACGTAGATAAGAGAAAAAATATTGGCAAAAGAAAAAAGATAAAAAAAATAATAATGAATAATGACATGTTAATATTGTTGAAGAAAATGAAAAAAATATTAAAACTAAGATATATTCTTCTGTATTGGATCATCTCATCACATGTCAGTAAACAATATAAAATTTTGAACATCATTTTTTTTAGATTATGACATATATAAAAGAGAAAAATATAAACCATTTTTGTGTATTGCGGATTCCTATATTAATAATGGTTGGTCCTTAAAATTTGTGTCTTTTTTTCTTCAAAACATGAAATTATCATGTTATCAAATAAGAGAAGATGATTCAAATCCTAATATCTATATTATATGGACAATTTTATAGAGGACAAAGAACAAAATGAAGTGCATTTTCTTGGTCTTTTTGTATTGACTATTATAATTCAATTTTGAACCTAGGTGGGTGTAAAATATCAATTTTCACTGCAAGAACTGCAAGAACTGCAAGAATTCAATAAGTATGCTAAGTTTTGATATGTTATTTATGTTTATGCCTCCAACCGTACAATTAGTTCTTCCTAATCAAAGGATTTACTTGGCCTTATGCTATTTTTTAGTTTCTACGATAAATTGATTTTAAAAGGAAAGACTAGCACATGTGTGTTACTGAATTTGTAAAGCTTTTATCCTTCACTAGTGATTGGTCTAAATGAACCATCTATATGACATATGCAATTCCATTATCATTTACAAGTTGGTACATGATTTTTATCTTTGCTATGTTGTTGTTATGCATTTGCTTCGATTGCATGATGGAAGTATTCAGTGAGAAGAGATGCAAATGTGTTTTAGAACCTAAAGTTTACAAGCAGAAGCATTTGCACCTTACTATTTGAAATAGCCTATGGATGAAATATAAATTGAAGGGTAGAAAACAAACATGAGCTAAAGCCTGTAGTTGTAAAAAGTGAATTGATTGATCGAAAAACTGATAACCCGATCACCTGGTCAGTTTGGTTGCAAGATATGATTGGATTTCTCGATTAATCAGTCAAACCTTGTCAAAATCCAATTAAATCTATGTAACCTCACTCAAATCTATATAAATCAAATTTCTCACTTAAGGAGATCTATCATGGTACCACTGTTTGGCTTATTGGAGATTTTAAAAGAAGAGATTCACAAAGATTTTTTCAAGAGAAGAAGAAGAAAGATAAGGCAAAAGTGAGACAATCCTTGGGGCTTTTAGTGAAGGCACAAGAAGAATCACTATTATTGCTACATTTGAAAATGTGATTGAGATCTTGTAATAGGTTTCGAAAACTTTGCTTCCTCTTATGTAAAGTCTTGCACTGCCGTTAGCATTAGAGGAAGAGTGTGAAAGAAAAAATCAACAAAGAGCAATGAAGCAAGGAAATGTTGGAAATACATGTTTAAAGATGAAAGGAAAGATTGAAACAACTTTAAGTGTGTGTTTGGGTGGATTTGAACCACCCAAACTTGCGTTTGTAACATCAAACAAACTTTTGTTCGAGTAACCATCTTATTTGGGTAGACATTCAAGCATGGTTTCAAACTCATTTCTAGCCTTAAACTGACTTTTGGTCTACAGTGAGACCAAGTAGCTTGTGCGTTCACTAACTCACATTTACAGTAGTACAATTTTCTTTATACCCACTTTACTCTTCTTTTAGTTATTGTCATCGCTCTAGGTTTTACAGCTTGTGTCTCTACCTCCACTCGATCCTTTTGTTTTCTCAAGAGTCTTTTTCTCTCATTCTACAGAAAACTACAATCATATAGAAAATTTCCCAATCTAATCACAAAAATTTCTCAAATGGCACATTCCGCATGGAAGGTAAGAAATAACCCACCTCAATTCCCAGCATTACTCTAAACTCATAGGTTTTGCTACCTTTGAACTCTTGGGTGATGGTTCTTCTTATTGTTTTTGCTTTTCCATTTGCTAGTTTTATTACTTTTCTATTACTCATTGGCAAGTGGCAAGACAAAACTTATATGGCATGTGGGTTTCTTCATTAGGTGGAGAGTTTTGGGACGATCATTAAGAAAAGCACTATTGCTTCTCATCGTAAGTGCTTAAAAAGTTCTCAAGCCAAATCAGATTTGTGGCTAGAATTAGGAAATGAGTCTTTGACAGTCTTTTTATTTTTTGTGTCTTCATTTTCTTTAAATTATTAAAATGCATATTTTCTATTCATGCTTATTTTTATTGGATTCAATAAGTATTTGCTTAGACTTTATATTGAAAGAGCTTCTTTGAATGTTTAATTAAGCATTGGCAGTAATTTTATGTATTAGATTGTCTAATACATAAAAGGAAAAAAGCTACGTTGTTCGGATAATAATATCTCAAAGTTGCTCGGACATAAATGGAGAAGTGGGCTTCTCTCTTGACAATTCAACCCATGAATGATTCCTTTACATTGTCCGGTCAATACCCAGGCTACAAAACTCCAAGCACTATAGCAACGCTCTACATAAAATATTATAGTTATATTATGAATTTTGAAACATAATAATTTTTAAAAATTACGATATCATGTAAACTTCATATGTTTACAATAATAATAGCACAAAAATTAGAAATTATTACAACAACAACATTTATGTCATTTTTTAAATATAGTTCAAAAATAATAAAATGAAATATTAGGGCACTATAAATAAAGTAACATTGAATTTATATCCTTTTTAGTAATTACACATATAAAAATAATTTTTTATTAGTATTATCCAAACAAATCAATTATGCCAAAATCACTTCTTAGTTAAATGTTTCAAAACATAAATTACAGTCATGTAAACTCACTTTTAAATAAAATCAAATTCATTTGAAATCAAATTTATAAAATCTAATCCAAATACATCTTAAGTATATATTGCTTATGCCCCTCCCCTACTGTCCTACCCTATGCAACTACATCCTACATTAACATAATGCCATATTGATATGAGAAACTTTTCGTCTTTTTCCATCCTCATGCATGTAGTAACTAATATATTAAATACGTTCTTACTTATCTTTTTTTCTTATATTTTGTAAGTAACAAATGATGGATGAAATATTTACTGATGGATAGTGTTTTCCAATTAGAATACTGAGTTGTGTGTTCAACTAATGACCTGATTTTTTGACTAAGAATCAATTTTCGATTCGATTTTTATAACTATAATAATACTATATTAAAGTCATTGTAAGTACAAAATGACTTGGCTTGAAGGATATTACTTTTCATATGGATTGGTTCCCAAAGTGAATTAGCAAACATTTAATGACTGCAAATTATATTTAATGCACTTCTAAAAATTTATCAAGAAATAGCATACCCTTATAAGTCAATCATTTCATAATCGATGTTTTGGTGACACTGCAGATATTTAGGACTCGAAACAATTCGGGTGGGTCAGGCGGGTCAAGTTCGTAATGGACTCTGATCGACCCGATTAACCATCTACCACAATTGCCAACAAGTAACCGGCAGCAAGCGCGAGCAGAGTCGCAGAAATTGATGGTAGAAAAGAGTGGTTGAAGAGGGCAATGTTGGGTGGTGGCAGTGGTGGGTGTCGTGTTTCGCATCATCTGCGAGACTGCAACAAACATTTCCATTTGCACTACCACTTGGGTCTGCGCAGGTTTAGTTACTATGGTGTTGGTAATTCTCCTCAAGTTGTTCACCTTTCTTTTCCGTGCCATCTCAATCTCAATCTCAAGCCTTGTTGGCAAAACAGAATGTCATCAACATACTCGTGTTCCAACTCTCCTCGACAAACTCCCCTCCTTTTCCCTTCTTTCAGGTTCTATTCTTCATTTTATCCAACAATCGCTTCTTTTATTTTATTTCATTTTCAATTTCTATTTTCTAGATGCTTCTCTTTCCTAAATACTACAACTGCCAAGAGAAACTGTATCTATGTAAGTTATTTGGCTTTATGGAATGAGTTACCTAAAGTGTGCGTGATAGTCAGAAAATATTGAGTTTTTAGGTGCCAAACACTTATCCATTTGTTCGTTTTATATTTTAATCTTTTATGCTTATTTCCATAGTTTGAGGGTTAAAGCATAACTTTTGACAACAAAGCATAACTTTTATGCCTATGTCAAGATCTTTATCAAGTAGAATTAGAAACATATGGTAAGATTTATCAAGAAATGTCAATGGGGCTTGATATGTACTTAGCAATTGGAGCTGTATATCAAAATGACAAAATGGGCACTCTGCCCACTTGCTGAAAATCAAGAAAAGGGATCAAAGGATACAAAAGATTGGGAGAAAATGGGAAATGAAGTATTGTTTTATAGAGATTACAATACAAGGTATATAGCCATTTATTTTAAAGAGAGTAGGAAGACACATTCATCCAATCACTAATTCATGAAACTAGATGCGAGAATGATTTAATTCAAGCTTCTTAGGCAATCTCTTTTTCCCATACATGGAACTCAACCTTTTGACAATAAGATCAATTTTCACTAAAATGTAAAGTGTAATGGCACACAAGTGCCTGTAAGAAACCACAATTTCATAACTACGAGGACAGTCTTTAGTGGTGAATGAAAACTTATGTGGTCATAATTAGCCAAGAATCAATACTCCCTGGAACTAGCCAATCTTTTGTGGAGTTTTAAAAGCTGATAACTGATCTGCTGCCTTGATGTGAGACCATGTATCTTAATTGTCCAGAGCCCTCCATGTGTTGCTTGAGTGAATTTGAGAGATGGTTTCTTAACTGCTTCTGCGTGCATGGGTGTGAATAACCAAGATTTCAGTTCTTAAGCAAGATCTATCCAAAAATTGTGGAAGTAATAGCCTATTCACAGATGCACTGATATTTTATCCTGTTTTGGTCAATAATCTGATTCCTTTTCTTTCTGCAAAGCCAACGAGAAGATGAACGTGAAACTATCTCTGAGGGAATATCTCCAGTGACAGGTTTTTTTTAATCTTTTTCACCTTATTCCTCTTTTGCCATTTTCTCTTATGCATGTCCAATTGTCCATCAATGTGATTAAGTAATTTATTTTCTTATATATTGTTCCCTATTGTTTGGAGGGAAATAACATGCTTTTTCAAAACATATGGAGTGATTGATAATATAATTGAATACTTGAATTGGTTCCATGATTCGCCTGCCTTGTAATCATTGTTTCTTATAAGAGGAGGGCATCCGTTTGGACTTCTTGCTTTTTTTTTTAACTCTATTTTTTCTTCCTTGGCTTTGTGCATCTTTTTATCCTCTAGGCTCTTTATGTTCATTCCTTTTTACTCTGGCTGTACTTGAATTTCTTGTCCCCCTTTCTTTTATTAATATTGCTTACCTAAGTGGTGTAGGGAACTAGTGAAGAAGGACTTGCATGATTGAAATGGATTGAGCATATTGAGTTGCTCTAAATGCTCTGCATGCTTAAAGTACATCAAATGACTGGGATTGATGAAATGGTCAATGAGTTGGTTCTCAGTCCTCACACTCTTTTCTCCAGAGCAGTAAATGTTATCAATTAGATAATCAAACTCTAACTTGCTTGTAATTACTTTTTCCCATCCAATTCTGCCATACTGGGCCACTTGTAGTTGTCCATAAGGCACCTACTTTTGAATGTTCTGAAGAGATGGGAGCTTCCTTTTATCTCTTCACAAGCTGAAGTCCTAGATTACTAATAGATGGGTTTTCTTCCCACCACCCTTCCATCCACTCCCCTCAATGGGCTCCATTGTGTAATTTTTTGGTTCATACATCACATATAAATATTGGCTAATGGACACATGCATGCCCGTGTTTATGTTAATATGGCTGATGTACTGTTTCTATGGTATATCATATATGAATCTATCTTAATCAATACCAGGAGGAATTGTAGCATTGGGGAAGTTTGATGCTCTGCACATAGGTCATCGAGAACTTGCAATTCAAGCATCAAGGGCTGGACCTCCATTTCTTCTATCATTTGTTGGAATGGCAGAAGTACTTGGTTGGAAGCATAGGTATGATATGGTCTAAGTTTTTATCAAGCCAGTTAAAAGGTTTCTTTTGTTAGTTTATATAGCTGAAAATATGATTAGTTGATGCATTTGCATAATCTTACACTTTTAGTTAATGGGTTCCACAAGAAAATGCTTTTTACAAAATTTATAAATATAGAAAAAGTTTTCTGTATACACCTAAATTAAATTTATAGATAAGTCCTTGCCCCCAAAGCTTAAGCTGTTAGTAGATGGGTCAATATTCATGTCACACTTAAGTGATGCCCGCAGTCTCAACATTGCTGTTGCATATGGATCATTAAATGGAATAAAGCATAGATCACTGACAGAGACACACTACTAAATTGATTAATAGGTTGGGATTATTGAGGCTTCAAAGCAGTGACCCTTTTGTTTGCTACCCTGTTTGAATAACTCACGGTATTAACTCAGATGAATGGCTATCATGGTCCATTATGGGATACTATTTTGAAACACTTCATTGAAGATAAGTGCACATGTGAGTTGAAGTGTGAGTGGGTGAGCAAGTGAATTGGACAGGAGTAGCAAGCCCCACATCTGTTAGAAATGAGGAACTGTTGAAGTATATATGGCTTGGATGGGCTGCCAAAGACAAGAGCTTGAGTTTTTGGTAAGAGGTGCACCTCAAGAATATAGACCCACACTCATCAATGGACTCCTCCCCTCCAAAGAACTTCTGTCACATCTCATATTTTCCGGAATGAAGTTTTCTTAATTTACATGAAATGTTCAGTATTGGACACCAAATTGATAAATTAGTTATTTGATTTACCTTACCGAAGTAAGGGTTATGGTGTGAAAGATTTACTTTATCGGACATGATTAGCAGATTATACTCTTTTTCAGAGCTGCCAGGGCAATTGTACTATTTTTATTTCCTTTCTGGTTTATATGGGAATCAAATGATTCAAATCCAAAGCCTCTACCAGAAGACCTTATCCTTTTTGACTTATGCCCAACTGGCATTGGTAATTGTACTATTGTCATTGCAATAATTTCCCCATTAGGCTGAGTAACTCTGCAATCAATATTGTATTTGCAATTCACTTAAGGGAGTCAATTATGACAATAAGTATTTAAGAACATTCTCCAGAAGTTCAATCTTTGTTTTTGGGTTGTTTTGGGTGATTATATATGAAGGATACATAATTTGGTTATCTTATTTTTTTTTAATAAAAATAACATTTTGCTTAATTTTTATGATGCCTTTGAAGTCGTACTTTTAGGAAGCAGTTTCCTTTCTTCCTATAATCCAGTGTATTATTTCAGATTTCAAAGTGCTGGAGAGTGTGCATTATTATCTTTTTATGATTAAAAAAACTCTGCATTTTAAAATTTTCCCAAACAGGGCCCCTATAGTTGCCAAATGTGACCGGAAGCGAGTTCTGTCTTCTTGGGCTCCTTATTGTTCTAACATGGTCCCAGAAGAGTTCCAAGTTGAATTTTCAAGTGTACGACATCTCACTCCACAACAATTTGTTGAGAAATTATCAAAAGAGCTTAGAGTGCGTGGAGTTGTTGCTGGTAAATAAATAGTTCCATAACTTCAAACTTTATTTGAGTAACTTATACCAATATCTTTTGCATTTGTTGAGTGGATATATCCTGTTTCCTGTTATGATTTATTTTGAATGAATATTTACTATCACATAAACTGAAATACATGTCTGTACTGGAACTGCTGGCAGGTGAGAACTACCGCTTTGGGTATAAAGCAGCTGGTGATGCATTAGAGTTGGTAAAGCTGTGTGAGGAATATGGCATGGAAGCTTACATAATAAATTCTGTTCTAGACAAGAATCAATTCTCTGCAAATATGAATTCCAGTATTAACTCGAAAGAGAGAGGACAGGTCTCATCTACTCGTGTTCGTCATGCCCTTGCTGTAGGAGACATGAGATATGTCTCAGAGCTTTTGGGGAGACAACATCGTCTCATATTAATGGCCACTGACCAAGAAAAATTCAGTATTGGCCCACATAAGGTGTCAGCTTCTAAGTCCTGCTTATTGAATCTAGCACCAAAGGAAGGTTTATATGATAAGTGCTCTCTTTTCCTTGGTCCAGAAAACGTTGTGCAGTGTACAGTAGTTATTGACACCAAGTTTGTCCATGTAGAAACGGATGGCATAGGTGTGAGACATATTTTTGGCACCCAAAATTCTCAGTTTTTGCATATTGAATTGGGTGATTCCAGGTACTTGATTTAGTTTAAATAATTATTTCTATTTAAGTTTCAGTAAACTGAATTGAGGATGACTTCAACCCATGCTTGTGGCATGCCCTAGTCTTGGAATTGGGTAGCTTCCCCTCTTCCTAAACTTCTCATTATCCAAAAAAAAGAAAAAAAAAATGCCACAGTAAGTTTTCAATCTCCTAGGCTATTTTTGAAAGTTTTGTTGGAGATGGAATGAAATGATTCTAGTAAAATGGAAGGTAATGTGATATAATAGAGTGGAGTTTTTTTTTTTTTTTTACTTCTGTTTAGAAGATTAACGAGAGAATGGATGAAATGGTAAGAGTATAAAACAAAATTCTAAAATTATCCTTTTAACAATCTATACCGACCTATTTTCTATTATTATTAATTTAGTTTAGAGGATTGTATTCCAATGGAGTAGTAACTTGACAACGTTTTTCTTTCAAAGGATTGTATTCCAATGGTTCCCCGGTTTGGGAGAACAAAAAGTTGGCTTGTATGGAGGGGGAAACGATCCCCCCCTCTCCCCTTCCCCTCCCCCAGTCATCAAAGATATCATTCCCTCCCCTTCCAGCACTTACCATTACCAACCTGAAGTAAGGAATAAAGGTTGAAATAGTGATGCATTGGTTATCTTCGCGGAAAGTAGCTTTCTTCCTGAAATCTCTTATGAATGATATGAATCAATTTCATCTTTTTGTGGGTGAGAGAGAAGTTGATTGTTGCAGGTCAAAATTGAGGTAGATTACTGTGGGTCCCATACAAGAAGTTGAGGGAAAAAAACAATGCCATATCATTCCTAGTCTTTCGAAAAAACAATTTTTGTGTGACATAGCATTACTTTATTTTAGCACGGGTGCGCTGAATATAGTGATATTTGAGTTTCAAATCCAAGAGCTGAGAGGAAAATTATTTTTTTGAGCGTATTTGGGGTTTGAGTTTTGTGAGATGTAATTTGAGATTGGTGATTGTATCAGTTGATTATTGATAGTAAGTTATTTTGTGAATGTGGATTAAGTCAAATTGACCGAATCACATTATATTTGTGTGTTTAATTTCTAGTTTGTGGGGGAATTTTTCTCAACAGATTTTAGATCGATAAGGCCAAGAGTCAAGGTTTGGCAGCAGCAAGTTTGAGGTGGTAGTGTTGGATGAGAAGAACAAGTTAAGTTTGTGGTAGAGCATTATGAATAATTTTTTGGTGTAGTAGGGAATGATTAAAGTGCTAAATGGGAAGGATAGAAGCCTGACGAGATTTTAAATGAAGATTAGGAAGACCTGTGGATGAAGGCAGTCAACACAATTTGTTTGTGTTTTGAATGAAACTTGTACTATTGAATTGTGGAAGAAATTGAAAAATATTTATAGGTTGAAATCTCTCACAAACCTCCTGCATTTGAAGAAAGAGTTATATCAATTGAAAACGGATGAGGGTACATCATTATAGATCATCTAAATCATTTTATTAACAAGTTAATTATTCGGTTTATTAGTGTTGTTGGTGTAAAAGTTGAGTACGGGGATAGAGTCTTGTTGTCATATCCAAACTAAGCCAACACAAAGCATCAACACAAACCATAGATCATAATTCATAACCCTAAGAAGATCATGAGAATAATATATGCACTCCTTGCAGAACAGCTCCTACAAAGTTAATGTACTATCATCAAGCTACAAAACTTTGAAAAGCAACATTAGGTGACAGGAATCGAAATTTCAGCCGATAACATAAAAAACTGGAAGGATGACTGTGAAAACAAAGGTTTCCTATGTAGAACTAGAAGCTACTGAGTAAAAAAAGAGGTTGAGACAAAAGATTTTATTATATTTGAAAGAGAAACTGAGCAAATTGGGAAGAAGACCATTGATGTGTATTAGTGTGAGCAATTCCTCAAAAGTTATTTTACTGATACAATTTCAAAAAGAAATGAATAACACAGAACAGAACCATTAGAAGACAGTTGAATGGTTGATGATCATTTCATATCTGATTCTGCCCTTAGAATTGATGTGATTCATATAGGGGAGAGGACCTTGTACTTGTGGGTACTTCATGGGTTCTCTTCTCTCTCATTGTTTTCCATAAAAGCATTGTTCTTTCATCTAAATTTTGCAGGTGATTCTCATCTTCCCAGTCCCAGATTTTGGGATTGATTTGTTTTGGTCTGAGTCTGACAAGTTTACTTCTTGCATTGAAATTGAATTTTCTGCAATGAGTTCTTTCTCTGCTAAGGCTGAGCTCTCCGATAAATCCCTTGGATCATCTTCATTCATAGGGTGCTTGTTCCCCTTTTAAAGGACATGTATGCTCTGGTGAAGTAATTTGTATATCCCCACAGTGAATAGGTAATGGCTCTAAATTCGTTTCTCTCTGAAACTATTGTTTAAAACGAGGATGATATTTGATCCCAACTCTTGCATGCCTTTGATGTGAATCCGAAGTAATCTAGAAATTAAGTAATATCATGTGAATGGTTCAGCAATATGAATGTACGTACTTACAATTTAATGATTCAAATGTGAGAACACGGGAGTATATAAGCCATTAAATGATTGTATCGTTGTCTAATTTCTGGAATATTACTAGAATATGAACCACTACGGAAATAGATTCTTTAATTAAAAAGTGATATCTTGCAATGCGGCCAATGCCCTTTCTAAGGTGTAATATCATATAAGTAAGATGTAGTAAAATCCACAGCTGAAAATATTTGTGCATGCGATTTTCGGTAATGCTGGTATTTGAAAATTAGTCCAGGTAATACCAGCACAGGCCATGGCGTTAGCTATTTAACTCTTATAATATAAAATTCGGAACATAATAAAACCCATCTTTAATGCTGGCCACTTATACATATTTAATGTTGGTATACATATGCTTGGCATTATAATCAAAAGAAAGATCATTCTGTAGTAATTTTCTATATGAATAGCTATGCTCCTACTATAGTAATCTTAGTCAAATGCAGGAGGCTTTCTGATGTTTTGAGCCTGTTATCATCAAGGCAACCAAGCTGTCCACAATTATACATCTATAGCTCTGCAGACAGAGTTATTCCAGCAGTTTCAGTAGAGTCATTTGTAGAGGAACAGCGTTGGGCTGGACATGATGTCAGGGCATACAATTTTGTCTCCACACCCCACGTTGACCACTTTAGAAATGACCCGAAATTGTATACTTCTCAGCTCAATAAACTTTTAGAGGTGTGTGTTCTTAACTGTCGTAAATCTTCTCACTAATTCTTTATTTTCCTTGACTTAATTCATACAGCTTATAGTTGATTCATTTGGAAAGCAGCCATTGGTGGTGATTAGGACTGTATCAATAATCAACCCCTCGAGGGTATTATTATAGTTGTTCACTAACTTCTTATAATTGATTCATTGGCACATTGATAGTGCAAATGAAATACATTAAAAAAAATTCTTCAGTTCTTCCAATTTAACCTGAGTGCTTTATTGAAATAATGAACATTGGAGAAAGGCTGTAGTATCTCTTTGTTGTTTGGTGTGACTCTGTACTATACAACTTTTATGTAGACCAAGTCATAAACAGCCCACTAACAAGTAATATCTCTGAATCGAGCCATCTGATTTATAGGCTAGGATTCAACTGCAGTGTTTCTTTAGCACTCAAAATTTCATTGAATTACCTGAATTGACCGGTGATTTCTACTATGCATTTGGCCTTATAGCATCTAATTCACCAATTGTTAGCTTAGTCTTTGAAAGAAACTTCAAATATTCACACTTGCAAAAGTTTTATGCTCTTAAAATTTTAATTCTTAACTACTCCTTGTCACTCTCACGCCGGATCCTTCTATGTTACACTTCGCATAAATTGGGTAGAGTGATGCCTATGCACTTTTCAATTTTGATTGTTTTGGTTTCAAAGTTAAATCCCACTTGGAAAAGTTTGATTGTTTTGGTTTCAAAGTTAAATCCCACTTGGAAAAGTTAATCGATCTTGTAAAGTCCAAAGTAATTATTGATAAAAAAAAATATTATTTTTTAATAAAACAGAAATACATGAATAATAAATTATAAATTTGTTATAACCTATTCATTTAATTTTTGACTAGTAATTATTAATTCCACTTTATTTTCTGGTGCACCATGCACTTCAAAAGATTCACATCCATCGTTCCAGTACTATATTTCATGTTGCCCTCCAGATTCTAGTCCATAGCCAGACAGGACAGGGTACACAATGCCACAAAGTCGAGAAGAGCAAGCTACTAAGAGGCCAAGTCATTCATCTGTAACACCACCTGTCTTGATCATGGAGAATACCTGCATCATGTGATGATATTAATACTGCGACCACAAACATCTGTGACATTCAGAAAACTTCCCTGATGCAGGACTGGAAGTATCAATCAGGAAGGTTGCTTTGAGCAGCATAACGTTTGAACTTCGAAGATCACATATAACAGACAATGTGCATAAGGTATATAGCATGAGCGTTCCTACAATATGAATCAAAATAATCTTGGTCCTACTACATGAAATGATGACCATCACACTGAAAACATATATACAGGTGACCACATGGAAACACAAACAAAACCCACAACATACATGGTCAAACGCTGTATGATCTCCACTGTTTACTACCCTCTACAAAGGAGTTCTTAACTGTCCCTACCAGTATCAACACTCTTCCCCAAAGCTGATCTTCAAAGCATAAACACCCTAACTCGTGTCCTCAAATGTCAGTTATCATTGTCCAGGTATATCTCAGCTTATTACAAGCAAATACTAGTGTACAATCCATCTCATATTCACAAGGTTTGCGCTGGTTTTAATAATGTTTACAGGCACTGCCCAAGATAATCTTAGCCTATTCCTGCACAAGTAAAAACATTGTCAAATTATCTATCAGTAAAAATATGGCTTTAGAATCGCAGGCCATTTGGTCAAAAACCAAATTAAGCACACCATAATTTGACAATTGAAAATTGGAACCTCAACCTACCATTTTTGTTTTCTTAATTTAAACCTGGGGAGGGGATTCAGGCTCTGAACCACAAAGAGAAGCATATGAAATTGTATCCTCCTTAGATATAGCCACAAAGTTCAGAGGCGCAGTAGACAATCTTCTCACTTCCTTAAAATATCCATTATGGCGCCCAGAGTAGGAACGTGGGGTAAGTAGCTCAGATGTTCCACCACCTACTGAGTTACGGCGAGGTGTAGGAGGCACAGATCCATTGCCATTTGCAGGATACCCATTTGTCTTTCTAAAGCTGTTACTTTTTCTTGGACTAGGTTTAGACCCATACATGGCTTCCTTTTGATTTAGGAGTAGATCTTGCAGCTTCTTTTGGTCCTGTGAGATTCAAGAAAAACACCAATTAACTATAAATTGTGGAAACATGTAATGCAGAATATATAACAGTATTTCTCAAAGCATTAAAAAATATCCTTTTTATTTTTACAATGGTATCTTGTAAAATACATAAGTGGGTTAACCAATTTAAACTAAACTTACTGATCATTCTATTCAAAGATCAATTTGAGAATGAACAAATGTTTATAGCAAATGTGGATAAGCAAGTAAATTTACCCTGTATCTCCTCTTCTCTTCTTCTTTCTGTTGTCTGGTCAGTTTGTAATCCTCCAATATTGACACCAAACGTACCTACAAATATTATGGACAATCATATTTACCTGCTTAAAAGAAACACTAAACAGAAATATTTCACCACTTACAAAGCTCACCCCATCATATAGAAAATAAGTCTTCTTTTCATCTTCCCAGGCTAGCGTTTTGTTTATAAGATTGTCAACCATTGCTGGAGAGAGAATATACTGTTATCATAGCTCCAAATGGCAATGTCAACAACAAATAGGCATTCATGAAAGCAATACCTGGAATTTTGCTTACGGTCACTCTAGCCCGTTCTGCACGTTTAAGATTAATGTGAGCACCTCGCCCAGCACTGTACCGATTGTCATCCTGAAATTCCTTGATATTACTTCTGATAACAAGCTAAATGATCTACCACTAACAATGGTTCGTAAATTAAATTAAATGCAATAACATTTATTTGAACTGCAAGACTTGAGATATATTACAAAAAAGGAGAACTTTATGGTGCCTCTAATTAGTGGTAACCCTAATTAGTTGGCAGTACTATTGTATGCTGAATAAAAATCTTGGATCATAAATTGCCACATCAGATGAACTGAATTTGAACAAGATACAAAACAAAAATGAGACCTACTATTATTATATATAGATTCAAACAGAAAACTCAAGATCAAGATAGAATTATAACTTAAGTATCAAGATATATTTGGTCCCATTTAAACTTTTGTTTTGTTAACTTTCAATTCAGTTCACTTAACAAAGCAATTTTTTATGGTTGGTAGTCTACACAAGTTGTATTGACCAGTCTATGTAAGAATCTCTTGATTTTGAATGAAAAATGCAAAGGTCAATACTCAATAATACTTCAATAAAAAATGGTAACACAAATTAGAGGGTACAATATAAACCTCCAATGAAAATATAAGAGTTTGGGCAGACGCAACACAAACATAGAAGTAAAGCAAAGAACGAAAGCATAACCTGGGCTGGTCTGTATCCTACCAGCATGCTCATTAAGCTATATAAAATGGAATTTCTTGCTTACTCGATTATAGTCCTCAAGCCAATTCTCCTCTTCACAGGCAGAAAGCCACTTATCGATCCTATCCGTTACTTCTTTTCTGCTCAAAGCTTCATCTTTTGCCTTCATTATCTGTGCTTCAATGTTTGCTAATAGTTCAGAAGGATCAACTAGGCCTGTACAAAAAACAGCAAGGTTCAAATGTCTGTTCTTTTCTAGGTAAATCTGAAAATAAACCAGATTTACATAGGTAACTAAAGATAGGTGATAGGGAATAGGTAAATAATCACAGTATGCAACAGGGAACAGACCAGAATCTATTAATGCAGTAGCTTTCTCAGCAGCAGTACTTGTATCAGGTTCAATATGAGTCAGTCTACATATTTCCTCTAACTCTGACCTCTTCTTAAAAACAAGTTCCTTCATTCTGCTTGCTTTTAGTTTGGCAAGCCTTTCCACTTCTGCTGATGCCTGCAAAAACACTTCTCAGTCTAGGTCCTCCACATCTAAAGAATAAAAGAAAAATACGGGGGGAAGGGAGCAGAGAGAAGCTTTTAGACCTTCTCTATCATCTCTGTTGAAAGAACACCTCGTTCTGTGATTTCTGATTCTGAAGATCCAAGAATAGAAGTAATCCTCAGAAAACTGTTTCTCTCTTCTTTTGATGTGTCCATCAAATTCCAAAGTTCAAATAGTTTGGCAACAATATCCTTCAGCTGCATTTTCAAAAAGAGTTATACTTCAAAGATCAACCCAGAGTAAAGAAGGACAAAATGAGAAACAATTAAGTTCAGTGCATATACATCACCTTCTGCATTCTAGCTTTCCGTTCTGTTTTTAACTTGAGAATGGTCTGCTCTAGGCCTTCCAATGTGCTATTGCTAATATTAGTCGATTGTTCCACATGAGTCCCATGCAAACTTGGATGCACATCATCCACAGTCTGGCCAAAATCCAACCCAAGCACACCACAGAGTGAATGCACATCATTCACACATTGCAAGACCTTCTGAAGGCGGTCAGACTGCAGAGAACAGGCACAGAAAATGCACAAACGAGTTATAAAAGGAGAATCAATATACTGATTGATATGAGGCCAGATCTTTAAAATGTTCTACCCATGTATAAATAACCTTTTCTTGCCCCCGCAAATTCTTTCATGTATGACATAAAAGATGCATAAAAAACAAGACGAAAGGGGTGAAGAAAAACATTTTAATTAGTCATATGTACTATGGTTTCTTTTTAAATCAAAACAACATTAATTCATCTGACTCACCACTAATACGAAAGTGTGTCAGTAAAGAAGGGCAGGGAGTGTTCATTAATAAGAAAAGAATATGTATATGAACCAACTGTTCACACCATCAGAGACGATTTATTCAACCCTAATAAGAAAGTGTTTCTGTAAAAATGGGCAGGGAGTGTGCATTAATAAGAAAAGAATATTTATATGAACGGACCATTCACACCATCAGAGATGATTTGTTTACCCATAAACACAGCCGTAAGAAGTTTCAAGGGTCAATTCATTTCATAATACATACCTTCTCCTTTTGAAGAGTACGAAGATGTGTTTGATACTCATTAAGTCTTCTAAGTGACAAATCTTGATCCTCCACAACTATTGTGCTGCTCACAGCATTATTGACAGGATGGAGTCCAGAAATCTCTCCAGTTATCTTTTCTATTTGAGCCTTTACATCTGCAAATTGCTTCAACCTTTCATCTTTTTTCTTCTTCAAATCTTCAACCAAGGGTGTGACAGATGCAAGTTTCTCCTTCAGGGATGCAGATCTCTTCTCTGTCTTGATCTATAAAATTATAGTCAAATAAATAAATAGAAAAAAATCATATCATACAAGCAAGTATTCGATCCTCTCAAGCTATTCCAAGATCAAGAAAATTATTTCCTAGTTATATCTTCTAAGCCTGCTCACGTCCTGGCAGATTGAAGAAACAATAACCATATAAATAACATAAATACACTGAACAGGTAATAAAGAAAGAACAAAGTATTATGTTGCACTATTTAAGATGCAGCTCAGATAACGGATTTTAAATTACTCTAAATTAACAGAGCAGGCACCGAAGTGTGACTATGGCTGGTTTTACTTATTTATACTTTTGCACCGATAAGCGCATATAAAGGAGGAGCATTTATACTATATTAGCAGCCAAAATAAAACATAGCCAAGCATTATGAATAAATACAGGTCAAATGAGCTGGTAACAAATACTACTTGATCCACATAAGAGAGAATATGGCAAAAGCAGCATTCTTATTTATAACCTTTTTTTTCTTCTGTTAATTTGTTTCCACTTCATTCACCTTGAAAAGAGAAGACATCTCCTTGGTTCAACACATACAAAGTCCATGAAAGTTATTCCATACATATATTCAATATAGGAATATACTTGATACATACTTCATGACAGAACTAAAAGGTGCTACTCTCTTTTGTCTTTCATTTTTTCTTCTCACAATTTCATGTAGTCCTTCAGAACCCACACTTCTGAAAAATTCACACTTTGCAGCAACAGCAACAGCAACATCTATAGAACAATACCATCCATCTTATATCTTTTATCCATTGATACGTTCACTTTTTGACATCCAGACAACCAATTACTAAGATGCCAAGCATGAAATTGATTTTTGAAATTTGGATATGAGTAATTCATTCAATTTTACCGGTGAATGAATATCATGTTCGCCAAGAGCAGCCATTAGTGTTGCAAGCTCCGCTTCCTTGGCAGCTACGGTCTGATGAAAGCGTGCTTTGGTGTTGGCAGCCTCGTCAACCTTTCTACTGTAAACTTCTAAGCATTCCCTTTCCAGTTCCAACAACATACGATCTTTGTCCACTTCACTCTCCCCAATATCGTTCCATATTTGCTGCACGCAAAATGGGGTCCATCAACCCAAGAAAAAAGGAAAAAATACAAGAAGAAAGTAAGGGGAAAAAACAGAGAAAATGAAAACAAAGAATTAAGATATTAAAACTTCTTTTTCCTACCTTAAAAATTTTTCTTTTTCTTTTCTTTTCTGCTAAACACAAAATGAAAATCAACAAATTTATAAAGAACTTTTAGCAAGGCTTAACCTATCAACCCAACCAAACCGGCGATTCATTCAATGAACAGCTCATCATATCTCGTAAAAACAATAATATTAAACAAACAAAGCACTGCAAAATAAAGGGATTACCAAAGAACAAGTCAGCTGAAAAGTGAAAACCCCATACCAACTGCAGTATTTGTACTACTATTCATCAACTACAGATGAAATTTAGCACGCAAAGGGATGGGAAAAGATAATATCTTTTAAAATGTATAAGAATCCATAATTCCAGATGAAAACCCAATCTACTGAATTTTTGAAATTTTCAGCAACCCATTGGCCGAAAAGCAACCACTTCAAACTTCAGACTAAAAAAAAGGGAAATTTAGAGGGAAAAAACGAAAAAAAAAAACACTTTTTCAACTCCGGTAATCAAATGAGCAAAGATAAAGCCTCCTTTCCCCTATAATAAAATAACCTGCAGAGACCCTATCAGTGCTTTTCTTTTCGACACAGTAAAACAGACAAAAAGTTTCCGAGAGGAGAAACAAGACATCATTGGGTTGGTAATAGCCAAGAAGAAGAAAAATAATTGGTATCATACACAAATAATTAGAAGCAAACTCTTCATTAAGAAGAAGAAGAAGAAGAAAACCCCACATATACTTTTGTACCCAAATTCCAAAACCCAGCAATTTGAAACACCTGGAATTCTCTGAGAAAAACGTGAAGTCAAAGAAGCGAAATGATAAAAGAAAAAAAGGGAAAAAAGAAGAAGAAAAAGACCTCAAGTTCTCTGAGCAAAGCAGTGCAAGTAGTGCTTGTACGGATACTGGTGGTAGGACTCCCAAGCGCCAGCATTATTCAGAAAATCTTTGAGAGTATGCAACTAGTGCTAATTTGAAGGTTACCCAACAAGGTAGTAGTAGTGCCACACACTCTTAAACTTCAAAGCAGGCAATGCAAGACTAAACCACAAAGCTCCAAGAATCAGAGGCCAACAAAGGGAAGAAGGGTCAAAGAAAAAGCAAGAAACTTTGTGGGTATTTCATGTCAAAAGACCAAGAGACATGGGGTGTCTCCATTGCTTCAAACAAGCTCAGCTTACCCAGATCTAAAGCTGAAACCTTTGCTTGGGTGTCTCACTCTCTCTCTCTCTCTCTCTTCAAGTTGCTTTAGCAAGAACAATTTGTGAACAAAATTCAGAAAAAGAAATAACAGGATATCTTGAAAGAGAGGAAGAGGGGTGTTGTGGGTAAGAATAAGTTTTCAGAGGGAGAAAATGATTGCCATCATTATTATTGTTGAAGCTTGGCCCAGTAAGAAAAAAAAAAAGAAAAAGGTTAAGCAAAAGCAAAGAGGCAAAGAAGGAGGATAATGCTTTTTTAGGGTTTGGTGGTTAGAGGCCAAAAATGTGGCAGAACAAGAGCAGGTAAAGAGGCAAGTATTGGAATGGAATGGATCTGTATAGTGTATGTATAGTGTGCACATTCGCCAATGATTTGTAGATGTAGTAGTGGGTTACTCAAATACCTTATTTTATTTTCCTTCTCTTTCTCTCTCTTTTTCTTTTGGGGAGTGTGAGAAAATTTGCAGACTAGATAGAATCTTGATGTTTGTGGTTTCATACTCGCGATGAAGCGCGTGGTAAGCACCATCCAATCATACAACGAAATTTCTATGAACTCAGTAGAAGCGTGTGTGATTTGTTTGGTTTTGAGTTTGCTGTGACTCAAGTAGCTGTTTTGATGTTGAAGTGTTTGTACAAAGACAAGGGTTTGAGGGGGAAAAGGTGTTTTGGTGTGAAATGTGAATATTAAGATTTGTAACTTTATAGTGAACTTTCATTACTTTGCAGTTTAGTAGTAACTTTCTCATCCATGTGTAAATAAATGCAACTAGTGAAAGCCTTTTAAATGTTTTTAACTTGAAGTTTGTGAGTGATTTTAGAGGAAGAAAGGTATGTTACCCTCTTTCCATCTTATTTTTGCTTTTGAAAGTGAGTCAACAATTAAAGTGGAATGGTAAGTTAGGTAATTAATGTCAATGTTAGAATTAAATGAGTTTGAATTTGTACTTACTTTCATCTATTTTGAAAGTACCTCCTAGATTGCACCTAAAAAAAAGTACTTTAATCACCAAAAAAAAGAAGTACTTCCCGGATACAAAAGATAAATAAGTGAACGAAAAATTAGACAAAGAGCAAAAGGATATGTCTGGTAAACTAAGAGTGAGATTATGAGTCCTCAAGTAATCAATGTTTTTTAACTTAAATTTAAATTTGAAGGTTTAAGATTCATTTTATTAATAGTTCTGTCTGATTCACTCTTTCACCCTCATTTCCCCCCTATATTCACGAAAAGTTATCAATTCTCATTGAGTCTGGAACTATGGTTATACTTTTTTTTTTAAATTAGGAAAATATTATACTATAACAGTTAATATTGTAAGTATCAGTAGATTTGTTCTTGAATGAATTTTCTTTTGTTTATTAAAGCAAAGTCAGCAGAGAAGATAAAAATGATTGAATTATGTTTATGTCCACATCATAGGTCAATTTAAAAGAATAGTTTTTAAGGGTGAAACAACCTCTCAATTTGGTTAAGTGTCTATTCTCTCGAATAAAAGTTGCCAAGCTTACATTTAAAATTAGGAAACTGGAGTAGAGTAGAGCCAAACAGAAATTCAACCATGATTCCAAATTACGACTACATTTTTTTTTTTTGTGTATTTATGGTTCTATAATTAAAAGATAATTGTCAAATTAAATATTTTAAATATTTTTATGTCATATTTAGAAAGTCTACGTAAAAATTGTAAAGAATACACTATAAAACAAAATAAATAGAAGTACACAATAGAATAAATTTGAAATGAATAATTTTTAAATTTACTCCGGAATAAACTTTCTAACCTTTAAATTTTGTACATCATTGCTCTTTGTTGATTTCATATATTGTTCATTTACCTTTTGTCATTTCTAAACTCTCCATATTTCTTTTGATTGTTTTGTCGAAATTCAATTGATTCATGGGTTGCAAAACTACTTGGAGATAATTAGTTTTGTACGTCATGTTTCCTATTCTTTTAACAATTTCTATAATAACTTTCCTTTACTTTGTTTAGCAAATTAATTAATTCTACTCAAGTTAAAACTCACATTGACTATTTAAATTTAAACTTTGGGCCAATAATAAAAAAAATAATTATTTTTTCTAAATATATTAAGTCAATGTGTGAGATATGTCTTTAAAATTACTTAGAAAAAGATTTAGTCTTAATTGACATAAAAATTAATTTAAAAATACTCTTATCGTATAATAATAAAAATTCTTCAGGTGCATCTTAATAAAAGAAATAACCTTTTTATTTTTAAAGTAAGTAAAGTTTAAGCCAACTATAATATTGAAAAAAAAAAAGGAACTCATTGGCATTTGACCAAATTTCACCGTAATTTATTCTTTTCATTTTTGTTATATCATAAATAAATGGGTAATAATAATAATAATAATAACTTTGGCTAAGGTGCAATTTACTTTCTGAGTTTTAAAAAGAGTAAAAAAAATCCCATTTTAGTAGATGTGCAAAAAATCTCTCCCTTCATTAGCAAAAAATAATCGAAACCACTAAAACCCTTATATTGGATTAAAAATCAACATGAGCAATAAAAATTAGAAATTTAATATTGGATTTCATCTTAATCAAAACCAATACATAATTGAACAAAAGCATGAAATTTTTACCATAAAAATTGTGCAAACAAGTGGTTTAACTGTAATGTGATTTCACTATTATTCAAGAGTTTTTTTATAATTTTTAATGATCACGTGACATTTTCCGTTAATGGAGTGATCATTTTTTAATGAATGGAAGGGTTTCTTTTGTACATTTAGTAACGTTTAAGCAGTTTTATTTTTACACATTCAATGTTTAAGGGGTGTTTTGATCCTTTTTAAAATTTTGGGTGTAAATTACACGTTAGTTATAGTTCAAGGAGAACTTTTTGCATTTTACCTAAAATAAAATGAAAGATTTTGCATTCTGTAATTATTATTAAACAAAAATTGTTATGTAGTAGGTCTACCAACATGTGGAGGCCCTTCTTCAACACTAACATTATGGTTGATTTTTCATTTGCCTAATTTTCGCCCTTCCTTAAATTTCATGAGATTGGCAAGTGCTCCTGAAAACGATTGAACTTTAATTTTGTTTCCTTAGAACTAAATTGCATAGAAATAACTAAATTAAACAGGAATTATTAAGCTCTATTTTGTTGCCTCAGTTTATTCGATATTCCGTAGAACTAGCATAGCTAGGAATAACTAAACTGAAAGTCATAATCTTAATTAACAAAAAAAATTAAGTCGATCATAATCTCGAAACTTTATATCTTCTTTCACCCCCTAACTTACTTATGTAATAGGTATCATATAGCTAAGTCTCAAAGTAATATATAAGGTGACATGAAATCTGTTTTTAAGGTTTTCTGCATTTTCTTATTTACCTGAATAATCACTGATTTTGCATTACTATTATTATTTTGTTAACTAATTCACAACTACAGGTGAATTTTTTGTGATTTAATCATGGTACCCAAGAAATGTCAGCATGGTGTAGCTTCAATAAAGTTGAGATATATCATAAATGGCAAAGATAGCTTATCAGTACATGGAATAGAAGAAGTATGATGGAGATCATGCTATGGTTTTGTAAAGATGCGAGTTTATTTAACAGTATATCCAATAAAAACAAAATTCAAGCAAAGACAATACATACAGGAGAAGACAAGTACAGTACGATTGATAGATGTTTGGTGTGCACAAGAATGAGGCCCCCAATTTGATCTCCTCTAAATAATAATTAATAAAGTACTGACAAATAGAAGTATCGCTTTAGCTATCATAAACTATCCATTGGAAATTAAATACACTATTATTTAAAAATAATAATAAAGAGAACGAAATAAAATGAAGCCGTAATTTCTTATTGAATCTTTTAATTTAAAATTTAAAATAGAACTGGTGACTAAATTAGTGTGAAAAATGCACATGTGCTTTTAATTAGTTCATCTTTATACATTTTGTACGTATATTGAAAATAAAAATTATTTATATTATTATTTCTCTCTACTTCTAGTTTTCTACCCTCATCAAGTTAAACAATTCTTTTTACTTTTATTGACTCCATTTTCACTCTTTTTATGGCTATTCTCTTATTATTCATGTTTCCATTAAGTAAACCGTTAATTAGCATAGCAATCAAGGTCAAAATAAAGATGCAGACTTTAGGGCCTTCCATTGCCCAGTTTGCTTTTGTACAAAATTATTTAAAGACAAATATTCGGTAATCTTAATTGTGTTCAAAATATTATAACACATCAAGAACCTCAACTTTAAGAGATTGACATATTAGAAAATACATGTGTGATTAGTTATACTTATCATAAGTTCAAATTTTATTTTATTAATTTTTTGTTAAATTTAGATATTCTCATATTGGTTGGCATAATAAGAATCTAAATATAAGTTTATATTCATATATACATATGCAAATTTCAATGACAAGACAACTTAGTAGGGGTGTTCATTAGTTTAGGTTGACCCGATTAACTCGACAAATCAACTAAAACCAATTAAAAAAATTTGGTTTGAGTTGGGTCGTTGGATTTAATCAAGTCCAACTCGATCAAAACTGACCAAGATTGGTTTGATTCACATGTCTTGTATTTTATAACTCGAATACCTGATGACTTGATGAAATGACTTGAAGAATAATGAAATTTTAATTAGACTTTATTTCCTTATCATTTGACTTTTCATTTATTTAAAAAGACAAGTTATACTGATATATCTTTAAATTCTATTTTCAAGCCTCAATCATTTAATTATTTTTATTTTGTTTTAGTTGCATATTAAGATAGTAACGTTTCATTGAGTAGTTTACTCATCTATGTTATACAATTCTACAACTTAAAGCATTCTCTGTGAAGTTATATAAAAACTACATATATAACATTTTTTGTGAAGCAAGATATATTTATTGTCATGCATTCATATTACAAATGAACCTTATGATGATTTTGAGACATTAAAATGTTTCTTCCCAAACTTGGTTTTACTTTTATCTTAATACTTGTACTGTACTGAAAGGCTTGAATGCTTAAAATTCATATGTAATTATCTAATTGAGTTTAAAGTATTTAGTAATAGTAGGTTTGTTATTTTACTGTGAGAAAAAAATTTGATCGGACAACCCGATTACCCGAACCAACCCAATTCAACCTCAATCAGGTTGGTTTGGTTCAGATTACTCGAAATATTTTTAGAAACCGAACCAAACTAACTTGATCACGTTGATTTTGCTATTTTGTTGTGGAAAAAAATTTTGATCGGACAACCCGATGACCCAAATCAATCCAACACAACCTTAATTGGGATGGTTTGGCTCGAGTTACTCGAAATATTTTTAGAAACCAAACCAAACTAACCCGATCAAGTTGATCGAGTTGGATTTTTTTTTCCAAAACCTAAACCAACCCAACCCATAAACACCCCCTACAACTTAGAAAAAAATAATTGAAATGTGGAAACAACTTGTTAGAATCAAAGACGTATTCAAGAAATTGATACTAGAACCAATATTAATTCAAAGTAATTGAAACTCTAAATGGTTTTAAAGATAACAATAAATTTTAAATTAAAGAGAATAAATAAAGTTTGAATGATCTTATAAACTTTTTGAACAATAAAAGTTCAAAGTGTATCTTTTGAATAAACTTTCTGATTAGTTTTTTGGACCCAAAGACAAGCTTTGATAAAGACAAAACCTCTTTTACTATGTGCGTCCAATACAACTTATTCTATATTATTATATTGGATTGTCCATTTTGTTTTGTCTCTGTTATTTGTTCTTAAACAGCTTTGTCCAAAGCAATTTAAAGACAAGCAAAACAAATTGCATTAACTGTTGATGAGATTTCTGACACAAACGCGACTTTTGAATAATCAACTTTGTATGCTAGAGTTGACAATCCTAACAACTACAAGGACCGGCAAATGAGAAACTTTCTGCATGTTCAAAAAAGTTAGAACTCAAATATCTAATTCCTAGCAAACGTTGATAACCAAAGTCACTTTTCAGAAAGAGATCAATATGTTATCAACAATATGCATTTAATGCTATTCAGAATAGTAATAAATATTGTCGTTGGACGAAAAAACTTATGAAGACTAGAACAAGCTCTCAAGCTGTATATACCAAAGTCTTCGAAAGATCAAATAGAGTTGTTCAATACAAGCAAAGTTCATTTTCAAAAGATTACGAAGCAAAAAGATTTACTATGTTCTACATATTTTTTGTATACTCTTGTATAGAGTTTTACTTGAGCATATTTATTTATCTTCACTCTTTGTAAGTTAACCTCAAGTGTTGTAAACACTCTTTATTACTCTGGTTGTGAGTCTGAAGAGGCTTGTCTGTAAAAGAATACTTGTTGTTGGAACTTGAAGATATTAAGAATACTTATAATTTATGAAAGATTGGTGAAAAATCCTTCAAGTAGAAGGGAATTGACGAAACTTTCAAGTCGTGAGAGTGAACCAGTATTTGGTATAAGATTTTCTTCCCTCCCCTTGTGTTAAATTTCTTATCAACTAACATCTGAGGTTTGTTATTGTTGTTCATAACTATTATTTATTAAAAATATAAAGCTTTCAACTTGCGTCTAACTTTTTTAGAAAAACTCTCTTTGCGTTCATCGAACTGTAAAGAGTTTATGCTTTGTCAATTATCTCTTACTTTTCCGTGGAACGTTTGTTTCAAGAACTATTTTAAAAAGAGTTTTTTTTGAAAGGTTAAGAAATATAATTCAACCTCCTTCTTATGTTTCACTTGTTTATTTCACAACTTTCTTAGAAAAGGAGCTTTCGTTTTGAGTTCTCAACCATAAAGCTTGTCAATCTATCTCATTATTTCTTATCCATATAGATCGACCAGAACAGCAGGAAGAGAACATGAAAAAGTAAAACGAGGCTCGCAATAAAAAGCTTTCAACTTGTTACATAAATTAAACTTACCTTCAATTCTTTTTCCGGCTAAATGCTTAACCCTTAGTATATGCCTAAATATAGCATGTAAAGTGAGGAAGGAAACTATTATCTGATTCTCACCCAATATTATAATTAAATTATAACCAGAGGATTTTCTAGATTCGCATAGATTTTGCACCTAGTAGTTTTCCTTATTAGCCTATCTAGACAAGATGATGCAGTGTTTGGTGTGGGAAACAAAAATTATTACTAATATAAATGAAGCCACTTAGACATTTTTTGAGTACAAATAACTAGATAGAAAGAATATCTCAAGTGATATTGGTAGCTGAAAGTAATTGTAATAGCTAATAATTTTGTTAACTATGAGGCGTGGCTTAAGTAAGTTGAGTTTTATATGGGTGAACTTTACTAATAATACAGAAATTTGAATTCTATTGGAATCATCTTGTTGTCAGGGCATAGTCAACACTCAAACGAAAATTAATTAGCCCCACATATATGGACACTTCATTGAAAATTGAAATAATATTTATATATTATGTTGCAATGTGTTACTTTTTATACATCAAAGAGAAACTGCGATTAAAATAAAAAATAAAAATTAATGTGACAAAGTGTAATATCAGCTAAAATTTTAAAAGAATTGGCTATCATGCAAAACAAATTTCCAAAAAAATTTATAATTAGTGCAAAACATCTGCAATAAAACGTTTCCCATATAATTTAACTTCTCAAAATCTAAAAATTACTTAGTTTTATATGATTAGGAATTTTAATTTAAACATATATACTTTGAATTTTTAAAACATTTTTAAATTTTATATATAATAATTTTCTAACTTAATTGATAGTATAAAAACAATATATCAAAATTAAACTATGTAATTATTATTTGATAACAACAACAAAAATAAAGTTATAATAGTCGTCTCACACACTATGGGTTGTAGAACTAAACTTTCTTGCATGTCTAGGTGGCAAGGCTTTAAGAGCCACTTTACATTTATGAGTGGCAACTTGGGTTGCATGGATACGAATATACGTACTAGTATCGGTACATATATGGATATATGAGGCAATATTTTAAAATTATGGTAGGAGTACAACATGGATATATATTATATAGTATTTTAATCTGCCTTTCATTGCGTCTGGTTTTTTAATTTGCTCTCACATGCTTGTGTGGAATTTATCTATCATTCTTTATCGTGGCATCCTTATTATTATTAATTAACTATAACGACCCCTCTATAAAATGTTGAGTTTTTTATTCCTTGAAATAACTAATTATTCATTCTTGATATGTGAACATAGATAAATAGATCGATTGATATATAAAGGGGGAAAAAAGATAATAAAGAGAAAAGGTTGCAAATATGAATTTTGGCATGAAGCGATATATGCCTCAAGTAACAAGAAAAGAACAATATCCTGGGAACGATAATAAGATTTTTTAACCTGTAACATAAATTATCTATAATTACTATATCAAATGATTTAAAAATGTTTACAATCTTAAATTATTCGACTATTTCAACATTACTTTTATTATTCTTAAAAATTCATCAAAAGATTGTGGGGCTTATAGAAAAGACTTGGGAATATTATCTATCATTAGAAACTATATATTGAATTTTAAAGGAGGAGTTTATTGCATAATGCTAGCCTAGATAAATGAACACGAGGTAAAGAAAAGAGAAAAGAAAAGCAAGAGAAAGGAAAGGAAAGAACGAGAAAAGGCATACTTTTATATTGGATTAATAATTAATAATTAATTGATCCAGTGCCTAATGGTGGGCAGCTAGACCTATATGGTGCATAGCATATCTCACACGAAAATGGTTGACGTTTATCTACTAACATAAATATATCAGTACTTGTCCCAAACGATAATTATTGGTTTGTTAGATTAGGTCTCACATCAATTGATTGTTCAATAATAATGACAATAATCATATTATTATTCTTATTATTATTCTTATTATATTTTTCTCCTCTATTAAATTCGTGTTTATATATTATAGTATATGATACGATGCAATCATGCATGGTATAGAAGCCAAAAGGAGAGAGAGTTTGGGTGGCTGTTGGTGGTAACTACCAAAGGTTGAAGCCAAGAGATAAGAATGCAAGACAAAGACAAAGGAACTATAGCTGGCCACCCAACATGTACGAGCGATGGACCCCTCCCTAGCTCTTCTGTCTCTCCCCTAATTCTCCACTGTTCTACACTAATCACAACGATCATATAAGATGCCATCTTCAATTTAGCCATCTTCGTCAAATCATTAACAAATTTTTAGTTGCCCCACCTAGTGAGTGCTTCTCAATTATAAATTGCCAGCATTTGGTACTACTGTAATTTATGCTGTCGTATTTTTACTGTTTTTTTAAAATTCCTTTTTAGATTAATTATTGTGAATTGAAAGGTTGAATACTTCTTTCTTAAATCCTCCTTTTCTTTAGAGCATGTGAAAGTTGATCGCAAGTTTGTGTTTCACAATTTAATTATATCTGTGTAAAGGAGAGAAATAATGAAAAGACACAGACATAACTGAATAATTATTTAAATAATAACCTTCTACTATACATATAAAGTGCCATAATGATTGATTTATATTTTTTAAAATGATTGAAAAAATGTATAGGATAATGATTGTTGCATATGCAGTGTTAAAAGGCGAGAATAATTTAAACTGTTTCTAAAAAATTTAAATGAGATGTAATAGTTATTTAATAATTTAAAGAAAAAACAAGAAAAGTATGTGAAAAATTTATATGCATAAATAAGATAACTCAACTGAACAATAAAAAAAGAAAACTCTACTCAATGGCATGAGACAAATTTTAAGGATGGCTATCTTTTTCTTTAAAATGAAATGATAATAAATATAAGTTATTCCAATTATATCGATCATGACACAAATGACATTGTCTAAGATGTCAGAGAAAGAGAGAGAGATAGATAAATGCCCACTCAGAAAATTATTTCTGAAGTTTCTTCCCCCTCCCCCTCTCTTAGAGAAGGCTACTTAACTAGTTCCTAAATGCCAGGAAATCTCATTACATAAGGATGACTACCAAACAAGATTACTTGTCAAAAGACAATTCAAATGCATGCCCATGAAGAATATCAAGTCCAAGATGGACATGTGCTCCAATATCTAGTAATTAAACATTTTATTTTATCTTCAAACTAAATTTCACATAGATCCACTTTAGAGATATTTAATACACTTTTTTTTTTAATTTTAAGAATGTCAGATATAAAAGTATAAGATGCAAAAATATAAAATATATTGGTATTTAATATTTCTATGTTTATATCATGGTAATTAGAAAATATCTGTAATTGAAATGCTAAGGGAGTATTAGGGATATAATTGATACTTAATGAAAAACGGGAAATCCCCCTGAAAAATAAGAGTTTATCATTGAAGATGAAAAGTCATGTACTTGGGGAAAATTTTAAGTAGATAGACCCCATGCACGGAAAACGGGTATTATTACCCAAACCCCCTATCAATACCAATATTAAAAAAAATTCAGTAAAGGAATAAACAAAGCTGACCTTTCTATTGTGATATTACCTTGTTGGAAATTTGATCAAGATAATATATAGTTCCTTTATTGAAATGTTTTTTCAGTTACGAAAGAGCTAGGTCCTCCACATAATAATAGCCTATAAGGGCATTTGGTTTAAATTTTAAAAAAATATTCTTGAGAATAACATGCCCGTGAATGATATTATTGGGAATAATGATTATTATGTTTAGTTGACTAAAAATATTCTTGTTAATGACTCCAACTGTCGATGCCCAATGGTGGCCAAAGTCACTAGCCATTATCAATTGTTGGTGGCGATGAGGAGTGACTAAATTCTAGTGATCGGCAAGGTAGCTAAAATCATTGGCCAACGTCTACCATCGTGCCGGGCTGATTAGATTTTAGTGACCAATGCAATGGCCGAAGTCGTCAGTCATCATTAACAAACGACGGCAGCATGAGTGATTAGATTTCGGTGATTAGTCACCACCTATGGTGGTAGGTGGTGGTTAATGGCGGTCACTGGGAATGATGTGATAATGATTGATTGATGACATGACAATAGAAATATAGATATTTTGGACATTTCACTTGGCAAAAATATTCTCATGCCATGAAAATTTATCAAACCCACATTCTTCTATGGGAATGAAGGTGTGAGAATGTTAGACAATTAAGAATTATTCTTAAGAATCACTTTTGGATGTGAATGTTTTTTGAAATATTGTATCAAACATTGAAATCCAACATTCTCATATAAAAATTCTAAAAAATAAAAAAATAATCCGTGAACCAAATGCCTCGATAATTCTAGACAACCAAACGAAGCTTGACACTATAATAACATATCATCTGAGCCAGTCATTCATGTTGATAAATATGCATAACATGTAAATTTATAAGCTAAAAAGGGTTGTGGTTATGCAAATTTTTAATAGAGGTTGTTGATTTTAGAAATAACATCAGTGTAAGTAAATCTCACACCAATTGTCTTCACTTATGGTAATTTTCTTAAAGAATTGCACTAACTTTGGAAAACTATCCTTTATAGGAATTCAAAACCATCAAGTTCACGCTCAGCATCCAAGTCGTATGCTCATCATAAAAGGATGAATTTACCACTGACTTACCTAAGCTAAGCTGGATTTTGCATGTTCAGCGCAATAGGAACATTTGTTTCTGACTTGCCAGTGCTCAGTGGTGCTATCTCATGCTGAGCGCAGATGGTTATTTCTGATACTTATAAATATGAAGCTCAACTCATTTGAAAGCAACTTTTGACAATTCTTTGGGCTAATTGAAGGAACTCTCAGAGTTTCTTGGGATCCATTGGTGTTCAAGTACTTTTGGAAAGAAGATTTGAAGATCCAAAGCATTCCTCATTCAATTTCCACATTTCTTCTTCTACTTTTCTCAATTTGATCATGTGTAACTAAACTCTATAGATTAGGATAAGATGAATTTTAGTTCAAATCTTGTGTAATTGCTCTGATCTTGAATTCAAGTATGAGTCATAGTAATTGAGTAAATTCTTCTACACTTAATGTTTTCCTTGACTGGCCATAATTGGAATTGTTCATGTGACTTGAATGTTCAATTGGAAAATTGACATTAGGTTAGATCTGAAGAAATTTACCATGAACTGCATAATCTTAGGAATAGGATATGGAATTTGTGTATTGTTATGAATTCGTATGCTTTTTGCTTAGTTTGAATTGAGAGCACCTAAGGGATTATGGTTCTTAGTTGAGACTAAAGAGATTATTTGCCAAGGAATTAGAGATAATCTAAATTTATGAATTTGAAAGTCAATTGCTTGAGTTAAAATTGAATTCAGGACATAATTAGGACATGAGAGAAAAGCTAAAAGGATTTTGAATCCTAACTGATTTTTACTCTAAAACCTCAATTTGCTTGTGTTGTTTGATTATAGGATAATATATTTCATAATCTTGGCAAAATTTATAGCTCATCGTTGAATTTTCTAACTTCAATTTCAAAATCTATTGTAACTCTTGACTCAAATACATGTTATTAATTGGTTCAATTAGTGGTTTCTTAGTTTACGTTGATAATTAACATACAATCCTCGTGGGTTCGACAACCTTATTCATTCTTTACTACTTATACGATTTGGTATACTTGTCATTTACCATTAAGACATGTATTGATATTGGGTAACATATATCAATGAGACATTGAAGAAAAATCTACCAAGTTTCTTGTGCATGATGACATTGTATAAATAAGTGTAATTCTGTTTCAAGAACTTCACCAAAGAGAGTGTGCAACAAGAATTTTCCAGTGCTATTCCACTTCTACTAAAATTACTTCTAAAAGCCAAACATTGATGAGTGAGTCTCCATAGAAAAACATGAATTTTAGGCAACAGTCTAAGCTTTTTATTCTATCTTCCAAATATGAGTAGGAATGGATAGTCCAAAACATTAACCAAAACCACAACTTGTTGGGATTTTGACTTAAATTGTAGAAAGAAAGCAAAAAAGAATAGATGTGTAGAAAGAAAAAGAAATTTGGTTGGACACTTATAAATTCAAAAGGAAAAGTAAAATGGATTGGATAACTTGGATCTATGTGTTTCACTATGACAAATTAAGAAAGTTAAACTAAGTGGCAGGTTGTCTCTAAAAGAATTATTTGCGTGTAAGAAAATTATAATGAATAAAATTGGGTGTAAATATTGGAATTTGAGTTTGTGAAGTAAGGTTTATAGTGATTGTAATTTGATTTGATTAATTAGTAAAGAAACTGATTGGATGGATATGGGCAAATTCTTGAATTTTGTTAATTTTTTGTGCGCTTTCTTGTAATGTTTTATTTTCATTTGGTGTTAATTTTATCCTAACAACTAGAATTAGCAAGGTACTCAATAGTGGTATCAGTGCACTATTAAGATGACGATCTTGGACAAAGACAAATTTGAGGTGAAGCTATTTATGGGGGAAACAATTTCAACATGTGGCAGAGCATAATAAATGATATCCTTGTGTAGCATGGATTATGCATAAAATGGCAAAGAAAAGATGTTAGATCGATGATGATTGGAAAGACATTCAGATGGAAGATGTTAGCAGAATTCGCTTGTATTTGGCCCTTGAGACAAAACATAAAGTTATGGATAAACTTCAGCTGAAAATTGTGAAAATACTTAAAAGATACATATATGTCTAAATCTCTCAATAAACCAATTGTCTTTGAGGAAATTAAGAATTATATAAACTAAGATGCATGAAGGTACATTACGGATCTTCTTAATTTGATTAGTCAATTAGATAGTTGGCTAGTATAAGTGTGTGAAGATTTTTTTTTTGATAAGATAAAAAATATATTTAGGGAAGTACAAGGGGTACTTCAACCCATCAATACAAATAGTTTAAGAATCCAAGACAAAGGAATCATACAATGTAAAGGTGATACACACCAACTAGAAAAAGAGAAATTTGTCTCTTCCACCTTTGCTGAAAACCAAGACCAAGATTTGACCTTAACATGTTCCAAAAGTCTCAAATGATCAACTTGAATACCTTTAAAAATCAATTTGTTACGGGCAATCCACAAACACCAAATAACACAGTGCTAAATGATCATCCACAAGAGTTTCAATTTCTTCTTTCTTACTAAACCTCTAAAATGAACATAGTGACAACTAATTGAGTTTGGCAATGGTGCTTGGACACCCAACTAAGAGTAAATTGCATACCAGATAGATGAAGTAAACGGGCAAGCAATGAACAAATGATTAGAGCATTCATGACTATTACAACATATTTGACACATACAATGATTCTGAGACAAAATATTTCTTTTTATAAGATTCACCTTTGTAGGTAACCTATCTAGGCAAGAGTGATGACCTTTGAGGGAGCACATACCTTCCAAAACTAATCAAAAGCAACACTGCCATTCCAAAACTGCTGCTGATGTTGACCACAATCCATCCTTTGAATCTCCAAATAAGCTGACATACATGAGAATAGTCCTGAAGATTCATGCCTCCATCTCCACTGATCATCAACTTGATGCCTAATAGTAATATTTTCCACCAAATTCTTCAATTATGTCAACTGTTTAGTCTCCTAAGAAAAAAGCTCCCTTATCCAATTGAAACTCCACCTCCATTCCATTCTTCACCTACCCATTCACCTATTTTCGATATAAATTAATCCTTATAAGTGAAAACCAAATACAACCTGCTAAAAGAAGATATGAAATTAAAATCTCATATCCAAGTATCTTGCCAAAATTTTATGGAAGCACATCCCCACGTTGTCTCTTATATTATTCCTAAACTAGCCCAATAATGGGCTATTTGTGCCGTCAATCTTCAAATATCTTTCCACAACTGGGAAGATATTGTACTATTTTGTACTCTTCTCATATCGCAGTCCTAAATGTGCATTTAATCATATTTAGCTTTTAAAACATTAACCTATAGTGCCTCTCTTTCAAGTAACAAACGCCACCTCCATTTCCCCAATAAAGCCAAATTGAACCAACAAATATTTTTTACTCCCAACCCCCATAACACTTTGGTCTACAAACAACATCCCAACTCACCCATGCAATTTTCCTTCTATCATGATAGCCTCCCTATAAGAATGCCCTCTAAATTTTAGAAAGAATATTTATCACTTTCTTAGAGGCCTTGAAACAAGACAAAAAATAAATGGGTAGATTTGACAAAAATGAGTTAATCAACGTTATTCTTCCTCCTAGTGATAAATGTCTATCCTTCTAGGATGCCAGTCTACTTCTCATTTTTTCAATGATGGGTCTCCAGGTTCTATTGTCCTTTGGATTTGCTTCCACAGGTAGTCCAAGGTAATTAATGTTGGAGATAAAAAATTATCGGAAGGACCACAATTCAACAACAATACACACACACTCAAAGTAATAGAGTAGACACGAGAATTTACGTGGTTCGGGAAATCCCCTACGTCCACGGAGCTACTGCAATATTTTCACTATGGGAAATATACACTGTGTTTACAAACACTCAACTCACAACACCACAACCCAAATATGCTTACTTGGGATTTCTCTCTTTCTCACTCTATTTTCTCTCTTCTCTCTCTAGCAAGTATTGCTTCTTGCTTTGGATGATATTACAAATGAATGAAGATGGCTTTATATAGGCATAAAAAATGGTTGGTGAGAGTTAGGCAAGAATGGTTGGTGAGAGTTAGGCACCTCCATATTTGAACATGCCTAATAGTTAGGCACCTTCCCAACAATTAAAAGGTAAATTACCTACTGTACAACACAAAAATCAATTGCTGCATTTAAAAATTCTTCCTGTATGTTAATTCTAATCAGACAGCTTATATGGAAGTTAACTTTGAGTCCTGAAACCAATTCAAAGCATCTTAACAATGCTTTCATAGCCCATATGTTTGAGGATGTCGCATTATTGATCAAAATAGTATCATCAACATATTGAAAATGTGACACAATTAATGCTTCTGACCCAACTTTAAAACCTGAGAAAATCACGCTCCTAAGGGATTTTTTAACAAGACCACTCAAACCTTCTGCAATAATTAAAAAGAGAAAATGAGCTAGTGGATCACCTTGTCTAAGGCCCCTAGAGATGAGAAAATCTTCTATAGGACTACCTTTAACAAGAACTGAAACTGAACCTTGAGAAACTCATGCTCTAATCCATGATTTCCATTTCTCTCCAGACCTCATTCTACTCATCATGTAGTCAAGAAAATTCCAATTGACTGAGTCATATGCTTTTTCAAAATCCACTTTTAATAATAAGCAATTACTCTTAACCTTCTTAGCCTAATCTACAATTTCATTTATAGGTATTACTCTATCCAAAATTTGTCTTCCAGCTAAGAAAGCTGACTGGTTAAAATATATTACTAAACTAAAAACTTTTTTCAGTCTATTAGCCAACACTTTTGCAATTATTTTAAACAAGCACCCAATCAAAGAGTTAGGCCTATATTCAGATATTTTTTGAGGACTAGCCTTTTTCGGAATAAGTGCAATAAAAGAAGCAGTTTGGCCGTTAGGTAACTTAGCATTATGAAAACACTCAACAAACATTTGACATACCTCAACTTCCAAGAGATTCCAGAATTTCTAGTTGAATGAAAAATTAACGCCATCCGGTCCAAGACTCTTATTGCCGTCACATTCCCAAACTGCCTCCTTAATTTCATCTGATGCAAAAGGGGCTGATAAAGAAAGATTGTCCTAATTTGAAATTTGCTGAAAATCAATTCCATCTAATGCTGGCCTTTCCCAATGTTCATCAGTAAACTGAAATGACTCTTTACAGTCTTCTTGACTTCTTGCACTCCCTCTAACCAAACTCCTTTTGAATGAATAGATGAAATGTGATTTGCTCTTCTTCTGCACATAATACTAGCATGAAAGAATTTTGTATTTGCATCCCCTTGAGACAACCACTTGACTTTTGATTTTTGAAAAGTCAAAGTCTTCTATAAGTTTACAATCCTCCAAATCATGGAGTACTACCGTTAATTGTCTCTTCTCTTCCAAATTTTTATAAGATTTTAGAGACAACATTGCTGGTTGGGAAATAGACACTTAATGAGGCAAATGTGACTATCAATTTTATAGGGAAAAGAGCATACAGACCTCCTAAACTTTGACTCATTTGCAAACAGTCACCCTAAACTTTAAAATCTTCTGATTTAGTCTTTAAACTAATTTTATTATTTCAATATATCCTTCCATCCATCATCCGTTAATTCATTAACGGGAGAATTACGTGGCTAAATCCTATCCGTCCACGTGTCACAATCTCTACTGTTCATATTATTATTTTTTAAAACTCTTTAATAATTTTTTAAAAATTTAAAAATTAAATTAATAATATAAAAAAAATTAAGTTTATAACAGACCACGTGCCAAGCACGTGGTCTTCTCCTTCTCTCCCTCTCCGGCCACGAAATCTCTTCGGACCCAATAGCTCTCAACTAGTAGGTACTGGATGATGAATAGATAGGTACTATTTGTAATCAATATGTGTTTTTGGTGAGATTGTTGTGCGAGTTTTGAAGATCATCCCTCTTCAGATTCATGGCAGCAACCCAACCACAGGGTCCTGATCGTACCACCGATACGTCTTCTCTCATTCAATGTTGCTTTCTATTTGAAAGTTTATTCATGTTCTTTATTTATCATGTGCGCATAGGTGTGCCCATGTGGATTTATGTGCGTGTTGTTATAGCTTCATGTTTTGCTATCTCCTAGTTTAGCTTTGGTTGGTCAATAATTTGTACTAACTGTATTTCTAAGACTATACTAAGTAACTGAGCATATTGATCATGAATGAAAGGGAACTCCTTCGAGTGCTGGGGATTTGGACGAGCGAGCTCAGAGCTCGATACTGGGGAGGCCAGAAGCTTGGAGCAACGACTGGGTGAGGCTGCCATGGGAAATGGCCCAAATAGGTGAGGTTGCCATGGGAAATGCTTTCCTTCTCCAGGACGGGTACTGTGCCGAAAGCTTCAAGGAGAAGATGTGGGAGAGAAGAAGACCACGTGCTAGATGTTATAAACTTTAATTTTTTTTTAATTATTATTAATTTAATTTTTAAAATTTTAAAGAATTATTAAAGAGTTTTTAACAAAAATAATATGAATGATGGAGATTGCGACAAGTGGACGGTTAGGATTTAGCCACGTAAATTCTCCGTTAGTGAATTAACGGATGATGGACGGAAGGATCTATTGAAATAATAGAGTTAGTTTATGGACTAAATCAGAAGGTTTTAAAGTTTAAAGTAGCTGTTTGCAAATGAGTCAAAGTTTAAGGAGTCTATATACTCTTTTCCCAATTTTATATAATGAAAGATTCACGAAGTTGACATTTCAAACTGAACCTGTGATTTAGCTTGTTAGTTCTGACCATGGAAGGGGTAAATGGCTTTTAGCGTAGAAATATCAAGTTCAAGGCCAAGAGTTGATTACAGTGACATAGAGTGCTACTACTAACATGAGATCCAATGCATTTGCAAAAGAAAAAAAAAATGATAGTTGACTTGGAAGAATTCAAGAAGAGCCAAGAGAATGGTAAAAAGGTAGATGAAGTTGCTCAAGATAATTTGTATGGTGAAGGTAATGTCATAATGACTGAAGAATGTAAAAGTACCTTGAGTGATGATTTGCATTTTATATTTTGCATGCTCTAATAATATTTGTGCAGATAAAGAATTATTTGATAGGCTTAGGCTGGTGTCTGGTACATGTGTGATGCTTGCTAATAGTGATGGATTGAATACTCTTAGAAAGGGAAAATTACAAATTAAATTGCATGATGGTACTGTGAAGACACATGAAAAGAATTTAATTTCTCGAGTAGATTGGATTTTTTGGGTTTTGGTTATTCTGTGAGAGGTGGAGTTTTGATAGTTACTAGAGGCTTTACAGTGATTATGAATGAGCGAGAATTGGTAACAAACTAACAATATGTACAGGCTGATTTGAGGTTCAGTTAGAAGAGTTATTGAATGTGGAGCATGCATTGATGATAAAAAGGTTTAATTTGTTACACCCAAGAAGAAAGTGACATTTAAAGATGCCAATTCTTACTGGCACTAGCAAGTGAGCTAATTTGTGATTTTATAAGTTAAAAGTAAGGTGGAGATTGTTGGGATTTTATTTGACTTAAATTATAAAAGTAAAGAAAAAGGGAAAAGGAAAGATTGGTTAGACCTACATGTTCGACTATGATTACTAAAGCTAAGTTAAGTGGCAGGTTGTCTTTGAAAGATTTATTTGTGTGACAAAATTATTATAAATAAAAATTAGATGTAATTTGGATTTAGGTTTGTGATAGTAAGGTTTAGAGTTATTATAATTTGATTTGATTAGAACATACTCTAATTTGGTGGGCTTATTCAAAATTGTCAAACTATGTTAATTTTCTCTATATTCTATAATTTTTTATTTTTTTATTTTATACTAGTTTTATCCCAACAAATAATATTCGCAGCTTACAGAACACTTGTTTATATTGAGAGCTAATGGTATGTTATTTTAATAATGAAAAATGTCATATAACATTATTGCTAAGCATGAAAATTGGATCGAATTGACTGGTCAAACCAGTTCAACTAGACCACTAGCATAAATTTATAAGCGAGTGAAGACACCATTCCACCATTAGTCCCCTTGTAATAATTGGTTATAAAACTCATGTTTTTATATTATATTTCATTCTATTTTGGGTAAATTTACAACATTTAGATATATTTATAATGTAAAATATATTTAAATTACTATAATAATTTAGTTTTTAATTAATAATATTTAAGGAGTTTTAATAATTTTCACTTTGTTTTTATTTATTTAATTTAATACTTTGTTTGTTATAATATTACATACCAACATTTTTCATGTTAATAGAAAAATGTTATGGTTTTGAATTAATAAAAAAAAGTATTTAAAATATTTAAATCCTGTCTATGAAAATGAATAATACTGATATAAAGAAAAATAACTTAATGATTATATTCAAAAAAATTTCCAAGAGAAATGAACAGAACTTGATTGGCAGTGTGAAGAGGAATATCCATAAGCCACAGTCTTTTGCACTGTTTAATGAGATCCCCTACTACATTAAAGGAAAAGGGAGTGATCACCAAGTTTTTGAATTGTTCTCCCATCGCCAAGCTTAGACAATGTAGTTAAAGACTGTGTCTTTAATTTATTCTACTTTTTTTTTGTAATTTTATTACAAAATTGAAGCTAATTATCCTATATCACAGCTCTTACCAAAGAACATTGCATTCCCCCCCCCACTAACACTCATATACAAGGTTCTAAAAATTGAATCGGTGATTGAACCGATTATGAGACTAATTCAAGATTCAATGATTCAACCGTGGTCGAACCAGAGTATAATTAAATAATTTAAATATATATATATATATTATATACTAATTAAACAAATTAAAAATCATAAAAAATAACACAAATGATAAAAAATAGTTTACAGCTTATTTTTTGAGAGTCCAAAGTATTCAGTAATAGCATTATAACCTATTTTTGTTTTAAAAAATTCTAATTTATGTTTAAAAGGATAAACAATCAATTATACATTCAATTTCCAAGCTTCTATACAATCTAAGTTTAAGTATTTCATATAAAACTCTTTTTAGATTGCCTTACATTAGGTTTTTAGATTAAAATGACATCATTTGAATTAGCAAATCTTTTTTTAAAAAAAGGACCGGTTAAACCTAATAGGATCAGTCCGAATCGACCAGTTCACTGGTTCTTGACCAATTTTTAAGCTGGGCAATTTTTTAGGATGGACCGAACCGGTTAGATAACGGGTTGGTGGTCCAACCTGTCAGACCAACTGGTCCTATCTGATTTTCTTAACACTGGTCATATACATCTTGAGGTATACCCACTATACCGATGTCGACATCAAAGCATAAAGCATCCCTTCAAATGAGGTTTAGAAGAGAACGGGGGAGTCATTCTTAATTATCAATGTATTCCAATTTTGCATTAGGTAGCATAAACAAAAAATATCTACATATGCAGACATTTCTTTTGACAAAAGGATTCAATAACAAGAATTTACACATAAAGAAATAAAATGTAACACCTTATTGGAAACTAAGTAAATGTATGGGAACTAAATTTAATGTGAAAGTAAAGAAAATATCTATAAATATTCTGACTCTCACTAATGTAAAATTGTGATACTAAAATTATGACAGTGATCCAATTAAAAATATTAATTAAAATTATAATGGAACTAAATTATAAAAAAATTGTAGAAATATCTTTTAAAAATAAAATAAAATGAATATATAATCAAACCTTAATATTATACAAGAGGGGATGCTCTTTTTTCCCTTAAAAAAGTAGGTATAAAAATAATTTATTTTTACTTAAATCTTTCTATTTCTATTTGAAAGTGAACTCATTCCAGAAATAGGCTTACACCCTGCTAATTAGTTGTATTACATATTTTGAAATAAATTTAAGAATATAGAAATATGTAAAAAAATTATATATAAAATATTATCTTTATAACATTGTCCAAACCAAATCTTTTCTCTTTCTTTTTCATCCTTCAATTTATGTTTTTATGTACTTTCTCACGTGAGTCATTGGAACCTTCAAATTAAAGAAATGGAATCCAAGCAGCAATGCTACAGAAAGGAAGATATGTAACAAAAAACAAGCTTCCCCATTCCCTAGAGACTCAAAATACGAATAAAGGAAAAAATGAAAACAAAACCTACTTTTCTGGTGCATTCGTCTTCCTTTATATCGTTGAGTCACTTTAGTGGTACACTGCATCAAAGATATTCATGATGACAGATCATGCTTTCAGGCACTTTCCGACTAAAGAGAAGGACATGGGGACAAGGACAAGGACAAGAAACAACCAAGCTACAGTGTCGAGAGAGCTAGTGAGAAAGACGTACAGAAGAGAGAACTACATTTGCAGAAAGGTAAAGAATGGAGCTTTACGTACCGGGGAAATTTCACTCACTTTTGTCCACAAAATTAACAAAGAGTATATGTGAAAACACCTGTAAGTGTGCGCCTACTTTCCATTGAAGAAAGAGAACAATGGGGTGTTGGGTTCGGGTGGCATTTGTACGTTTTCTGCACTGATGTGGATGTGGGGTTGTGATTCTCAATCCCAAGTGAAAAAGAAGGAAATTGGGCTAGTTATTGGAATCATTAGCCGACAAAATCAATGGAAAGGAGAAAATTATAGAATGGGTTATGGAGTTGACAAGTCATTGGTATAATTAGTGAATATAAAGCATCATGGATAATTTTTACCCAAAAAAAAAAAAAAGCATCATGGATAATAGCTCACACGGATGAACAGTCTCACTTGTCCCTCCACATCATATCATATGCATATATATTACTGGTAAGCGTAATAATAATATATATAAATATGGCTTTCCTATCTAGCAATTAGGTTGGGAAAATTTGCTTATGATTAGTGGATTTTTTATTTTTATTTTGATTGTTTTTAGGTACGGTGTGGAAGTAACCTATTTGATATATGGCTTACAATTAAAAGTTAAGTTTTGCCCATCTTACATTTGCCAGGGACAATAATGTTCTTTCATTCTTGAGTACATATACATTATTAATAGTTAAGATTTGCATAATTTATTTGTCTCACTTATATATATATATGTGTGTGTGTCTAATGACGTCGTTTCATTCGTCTAAGTCATCGTGCTTAACAAGATAAGGAGGGGCAAGTGAGACTCATCCTGTGCAAACATTTGGGTGCATATACCCCACTAATTGACTGTAAGTAGGTAGAGTACCATGAATCAAGATCCAAGCAAATCTCCACAGCTTTTTCCACTTTACTAGTTGATCTGAAGAGGATGTTTGGCTCTCAGCAGAAAGATTTATTTGTGGGATCTAATCGTGTGCTGATCTAAATTCTAACTGTATATTTTCATCCATCCTTCCTCCAGTGCCATAGAAACTAATTAGTTTACTTGCCTTGCGTGTTCACCATAAACAAGTAGAGTTGGCTTTTGGAAACAAGGCAAATAATACATGACACGTGTGCTATATTTTAATTCCATATCAAACTATAGACTTTTACTTGCGAATGTGATTTAGAGTAGGAGGATATTGTTCCTTGTAATAAAAATATGAAGAAAAATAAGGTATATCACCTTATAAATTAGGAGAAATTAACAAAGTGCAGTTGTCCCAAACTTTACCTCAATATTATATATGACCTGCAAATATTTTAGTTTGTAAATATAATGTAAATAAAATTATTAAAATTGGAAAATTAATAAAAGGTAGATTTTTTGTTTAACACACTAGGTGTGAGCCATTCTAGGTTACACAGTCTTCGAAATAGAATAGAAGTCCATGCCAAATTAACAAGCATACAAATTAAATAATTATTTGTTTTTGTTTTATATAATCATGCCAAAATTTATTTGTGGATCATTTTGATTGTGAGAGTTATTCTTGATTAGTTATAGATCTAAACCTATATAGTAATACATAGATGTCTAGTATAGGATGTGCAGGCAGGAGTTTCCTTACTTTTTTGTTTCTTTCTTTTCTTTTTTCTTTCAAAGTACGTAGAAAGCTAAGGAAATTAACCAGCATTTACATGAAATATATGTGAATATATAATTCAGCAACTTCCAAAACCTTGTTTGGCTAATATAGAATATTCTTTTGATACCCGTAGTTTTTATTAGGGTATCAATATTTTTATTAATTAGTAGTTAATATTTAGTCACGTATTTTATTAAAATGAACTATAAATATTAAAATTAAATTAAATAATTATATTTTAATTAAGTGAAACACATAGCTAAATATTAACTAATAATTGTACAAAAATAATAATACCTTCACAAAAAAGAAAAAAACTAGAAAAAGTTCTACTAATATATAAGTATATATGCCTTGCTTGACCGTTAAGAGACATTCACAGAAAAAGTTATTATTTACTACAAGGATCGATTTAATTTCAATTTATTGTCAGTGTTAAAATTTTTTTATATTATTATTTAATTATGTGCTGATATATCATTAAAAGAGTTAGACTTTCTAAGTAATTGTTATGATAGTCAAACTTTTTTAATGATTTGACAATACATAATTAGATGACAGTATAAAGAAACTTTCACCTGATAGTAAATCAAAATTAAACTCTTAAACATAATGATTAGAAAATATAGGTAATACATTATCATTTCTGTTTTCTGGTAAGATAATTCTACACGACATGTACTCCAGCTCAGTCTCGTCCTATAATTACAATAAGTAAGTACTGACAACCAATAGTTTAACACACAATTTTCAGCTTACATCTTTCAATTTTGGCAATGTACATATTAAACGTTAACATTTGAAAATGTGTAAATTAAAAGACTAAGTGGATTTTACTCTTTATGGAAAAAAAATCATTTGTTAAGTAAACAGTTAAGAATATGATGAAATTGTCACCTGACAATAACACAAAAAAAATTAAAATTAGTGTTGAAATCACAAATGAGTAAAAATATAGAAAAATTAAGAAATAAAAATATATTTCAATATCTAATAATACCATAATTAATGAAAACAAAAATAAATTGAAGTATATAATTGACATGATTAAGATATCATTTAAAAGCATATTATCTCCGGTTCGATTCTTGAGAGGGGTGTATGGAAAAAAAACGTAATTAGGAAAGATCTTCATTTTATGCGTTTAATTGTATTCCGTGAAATTAATCTTTTACCTTTCTGGACGAGAGAATTCTTTAGTTTACAAAAGAAAAAAAATTACAAACTTTTTTTTGTGTCACTTAATAATTTTGTCAAATATTTAAGGGTTTATTTAAAGATGATATTTTTGAGCAAAGTGTAAAATTTATAGGTCATTTGCATTTTTTCAAACTTCAATGTTTAATCTCACATGAATCAAACTTAAATAATATAACTTACAATTAAAGATAATATATATATATTATTTGGTACAGTTATAAATCAAAAATCAATTTTACACTAATAAATAATATTTTATAAAATGAATATTTTACAAAAGTTACTATTTGATTGAAATATACATATTGTGCATACGATGCTCAAAACAAAGTTTACATCAATATGAGATTTTTTCTACTTCATCAATTTATATTAAAATTAACGTATACCATAGTTTTCAAATATACATTTTTATCAATCTAATCATTGAATTATAATTATTTCTTAGATTGATTTTGAATTACAATTTTTTTAAATAAAAATTAATAAGTATATAATTAAATAGTTTAAGTCTAAAAGATATGTATTAATTATTTTTTAAATATATCAATAAAGCATAAAATAATTTTAAATTAATGTAAAATTTTATAAACATAATTAGTTAATATAATAAAATTTTAATCTGATAATTAATTTTATGAAAAAAATATGTAATTCGAAGTTATTTAATAGTCTAATTTGACGACCCCTCCGTGTAGTAAAAAAAAAACTAAAAGTAAGAAGGAAGAGTAAAAAGAAAACACAAAAGTGCTGGCGAAAGGAACCAAGAAAAAAGGACACATTCATGTTCAATGCTTAAAAGTACTTGCTACAGCTACAGCTATATTGGCATGTCTCTCCAACTCTGAACCCTGAAGGGCCCCAAGCCTCGCAAGAGAGTGAATGAAAATTGATAGTGGTATCAAGTGGCCGTGTGGTAGAACCCACACATCATAAGGACTCAGAAAGTAGTTTCTGTCTTTGGGTGCATCATGCATGCATGCATGCATGGGTCCATCTAATCCTCCCAAAAAATTTCCGCCTAATCTAGTCTTCGTATTTATACCATTCACTGTCTTCTAGTACATTTGCAATTTTTCACTATTCATCACTTATTAGATTTGGTAGCTGCCAACTTCCCATTTATATTTGGAAACTATCGATTTCACGATTTTCACGAACATGTTTTTTTACATCTTTATATGATGACAAATTTTAATTTATCCATGTGACTTTAGAACTAATTGTACATCAACAAAATTTATTATCCTAAATATAAATAGAGTGGCTTCAAATGACATATAAATGGTAATATACTTATATGCTTTCATTAACGTACGTCATTTTGAATTCACGCTATGTATATTACATATTTCAATTAATTTATGTGCAGATATTATGATCCATACAAATAGAGAAATCAAAATCTAACATATCACACAATATGAATTGTAACTAGCTAGTATATATGTAGATATTATTATTACACTCTTAAATTCGAAGTAGGGAGAGAGAGAGAGAGAGAGAGCAGGAGGGGGGGGGGGGTTAAAAACAATCAATCAAAAAGTCTTTTCTCTTCAAAATCCTTCTATAACTTGAATGCATCAGTACTTGTGTCGGACAACCAACAATTCCACATTGCCAAACTCCGAATATGTTTGGTAAGTCCTATAAAAGACGACATGACAATTGTTGACATAAAGAAATCAACCACCACATTGTTAAAATCCAGAGATATTTATCCCATTCACCAAGTTACTCGATGTACTTGACAGAAAGGATCCAAGATAGATTGATGATCATTAGACTAATAATTGCTTTTATAAAATTTATTTGTTGACTTAACAATGTGAATTATATAACAAGAGGTAATTTTTTCCTCTTTTCTTAACTTTCTCCCTCCCTAGTAAATTAACATGGGATTTAATCTCAGATTGTAGGCCATTTGTAAAAAAAAAAATTGCTAGATAAACCGCCTAAAGTCTTTAATAAAATATTATTTTTGCTATTCAAATTGTTGAATTGTAACATTACTTTCACACTAAATTCTAAAAGAAGTTAGTCATTTATTTTAGACATAACATATTTTATAATTTGTGTTAGATCAAGTAAAATAATAGATATTCCTATACTTTAAAAATCATTAAATATCAATGTGTGTGTATGGCTAATATTAAATTAATACTATTATAAAATTAAGCATAATTTACGACGTTTAATAATTTTTTATAAGGTAAATTTCTGGATAAAATGCATGTTAAATTAAGAGAATAATGAAGAATTATTAACTTGTTTATTAGTATATTAATATACTCATTGATTCATAAAATTTCTTAAATAAATTAGTAGGCACATTTGCAGTTTCTTATTCGTTGTGTGGCTAGAGAAAATGCACTCATGATCTTCTGGAAACCTGACAATCGAAGTACGGGTTTAAAATTTTACAAAATCAGATTGCCTAGGATCTCGTAGGTGGGTGATCAGAGCCCATTGTCCCCGCATGTGTAATTTGAGAGAGAGAGAGAGAGAGAAAGAATATGGCATTTGGTGAATAAACAGCTGGAACTGCTACAAGTACTATAAGTTTTTAAGTATATAGAGGCTTTGATGAGCTTAAGAAGCTTAACAAAATAATGGAAAGGAGGCAAAGAAAGTAGGAGAAATTCTTACTTCTCAAACAGCAGAAACGGTAGGAGTTGGTTAAGCATAAAAGCATTGATGAGCATAAGAAGCTGGCATAGTACGAGAATCAAACATCCTTCAAAGCAAGGTAACTAAATATTGGAGATGGTGGGCCTGCAAATGGACCCCTTTCCATGATGACCTTTCCCTAGGCTTCTTCATCATAAATGATTTGTTTCAATTAAATTGCAGTTCTCTTCTTTGGATAAAGTCCAAGACATGCAAAGCTTCTGACATTACAGCCTGTATAGGAATCCCTCCTACCATCACCCACTCTAGCCTTTATTTTATTTTCATTTGGATTGAAGTACCAAAACAGAAACCAAATAAATAACTAAAAAGATACATATGTAGAAAATATATATCATAAACAAGATATGTGAAAATGAAAGAAAGCACATACATGTACATTTATCTCACGTATTTCATATCTTTATTTTCTCTTTCTCTCTCTTCTTTTTTAACATTAAAAAACTTTGATAAATAAATATATGTGAGATACGTAAAATAAAATATATGTACATGTATCATTTCTCCATCAATAAAGGTATATCTTGCACAAAGTCAAAATTCCATAATATATATATATATATATATATATATATAAATGTAAGATTGGATCTTAGGTAATTTTACTCACCATTGTCAAGGATATGTACCTTTCTCTTTCGAAACTAGCTTTGGATACGCTTCATATTGTGGTAGTGAAAATAAGTTATTGTGAAACAGGTGAGAGAAAGTTGAACAGAGGAATTAACTGACAATTATTTTTTTGGCATCTACTTGTTTTATGGGCCAAAAATAATGTCCATTTGTTCCCTTTCTTTAAGCATGTTTCAAAACAAATATCGGCGACGCAAAGAACAATATTATAAAAGGATAATTATTGATAGGTCCCATGTTTTTGATTATATTTTATTTTGTGGTCTTATTTTATTTTTAATTAATTATTTTTTAATAACATAATAATCAAAATAAAAGTGTAAATTATATTATGAAGTGTAGTTAGCTTGTTTAAAAAAAGTTGGTAATAAAAACCTTAATTAGCAGAGTAATTATTCTTAATAATAGAATAATCATATTATTTGTTATAATTATTCTCTTGTAAAGAATAATTATTAATGTCCAATTTTATAAAAACAAGTAATATACATCACGTAGGAATCAAAGTAAAATAAGGTACGTGTATTATCACCAAACAATGTTTTATTATAATCATTTTTTATTTAGGCTCTTGTTTCGTTTTTTTGGAAAATAAGAACTTTTTAAAACATTTTTGTTTAAATGTTAATGATGAGAAAAAATTGGAAGTGTCGGAGGAGAAGTTAGGACCCTTCAATGCTATAGTAGTTATAAATTCCCATTGTGAGATACTTTTTCTTTGGTCGGATTTTTCTCAAAAGTAAGCCTGATCTTATTAGTCAACACGTTCGTTTACTAATTGATTTATGGTCCAAAAGAAAACCTTTGATTAAGAAATTAATTAAGCTGATGAGTGCATCAGTTCATTAAACATTGGTTATATGTCTATGGATATGGGATGCGTAAGCTTACCGCATAATCCAAAAGATACCATGACCTTGACAGAGGCAATATATATATATATATTTAAATCACAACCACTAACAACCTATTCTGAAACTAAACAAAGAAAAATAATAAAACAAGCTAAGGACATTGACCAGTGGGGAAGAATATTATTGAGAAAATGAAACGTCAGTCAGTTTCGTGAAAAAAGTGTTCAATTTCAATTTGTCTATTGAATTATAATCTATCAACAATTAACCATGCTTTAGTGAAGATAGATTATTGGTTAATTATAAGTAAATTATTATTTAACTTAGTTTAATACTTGGTTAATTCAATATACGAACTAAAATGAAACACTTTTTCACCAAGCCACACTAAAGCGTTATCACGGCTCGCTAGACCATAAAGCCACTCAAATAAGGGCTTGAGGCTCCCAAAATTTTATGTCTCATAATTTAATAATATTATATTGATAATTTATATAATTATAAATAAATTAAGGCACCTAATTTTCCTAACTTAATACCTAATGAATTTTATTTTCTCTTATTCATATTAATTAGTCAATTATAACCTAATCACTTTACCACAATCCCTATTTTTCTTCCTATTTTATTTATTTTAAATCACCTCTTAAGCAATTCACCAGCCACCCATCTTTATTTCTCATCTTTTTGGCACAATAATGTTCAATTTTGTTTCCTCATAAAACCAACTTTTTTTTATATCTTGTTCACTCTTATGTTGGTTAATATCATAAATGAGGCAAATGAATGAGTTACTCTCATTGATCACATTGCAGGTGTTTATATACATGTATACAATGTGTAGATTAACTGACACATGGATAATTAATCTAACCAACACTTGAACAGAATCTAACTGAACTATATGCTAACAACCTAATTAGTTATAGCTTAACAGTTTAACTAACTGTAACCATCACCAGATCAAGTGTGAGAGGTTAACAAGCCCCCCGGCGCAAGCTGGAGTGTGGATGTCTACCATGCCTAGTAAATGGAGTAAGATCCAATGATTTGGTGTAAATGTTAGCCAATTGAGTTGCGGATGGGAAAGAAAGCAGGCGAATGATGCCTTGAGTGACTTTCTCCCGAATCAGATGGCAATCTAACCCGATATACTTTGTTCTCTCATGGAATGTGAGATTAGTAGCAATGTGGAGCATCGAGCAATTGTCAAAGTTCAAAAGTGTAGGGGTCTTGGCAGGGACATGGAGATCTTGGAGAAGATAGGATATCCATTCGCAAGCAATGATGGCCAAGGCTCGATACTCAGCTTCTGATGATGAACGTGAGATTGTATTATGTTTCTTGGAACGCTATGAAATGAGTGAGTTTCCAAAGAAAATGTAGAAGCCAATGATGGATTTGTGGGTGTCAAGACACTCAGCCTAATCATAATCACTAAATGCTTCAACTATGGAACAACATCAATGAAGAAGAGTAAGCCGCGTCTAGGATTGCCTTTGAGGTACTTTAACACACGTTGAGCAGACTGAAAGTGAAGTTCTGTGGGTTGAGACATAAGCTAACTCAATTGTTGGACCACATAGGTAATATTTGGTTGTGTAGTTGTGAGGTAAAGGATGCGACCAATGAGTCATTTGTATGAAGTTTCATCATGTGGAGGAGAACCATCATCATGTTGTAATTTGGTTTTGGTAAGCATAAAGGGTACTGGTTGGCTTTAATGCTAGCAGGCCGTAATCTAATATTAATTGAAGAGCATACTTGTGTTGAGATATCTTGATGTCTAGTTTAGAATGAGCAACTTCATTGCCGAGGAAAAACTTGAGGTCACTAAGGTCCTTAATGTGGAAGGTGGAATCCAAGTATGGCTTAACAGTGGTGATTTCGTGCAAGTCATCACCAGCCAAGATAATATCGTCCACATAAACAAGAATGACAGAGATGGAGGTGGAAGTGTGCTTGACAAAGAGGGAGTAGTCGGATTTAGATTGAGTATAACCCAATGAGATCAGTGCAATGGACAGTTTTGCATACCATTGTCCACTAACTTGCTCTAATCCATATAAGGATTTTTGGAACCTGTACACTTGATGGGGCTTAGCGGATTGAAAACCAAGGGGAAGTTGCATGTAGATTTCCTCATGAAGGTCCCCGTGTAGGAATGTGTTATTGACATCCAATTGTTTGAGATGCCAATTGTTGGCAGCTGTAAGTGCTAATAGAAGTCACATAATTCTTATACTTGCCATGGGGGAGAAGGTGTCGAAATAATCAATTCCTTCAATTTGAGTATAGCCTTTTGTAACAAAGAGTGCTTTGTATCTTTCAATGGAACCATCAACTTTGTGTTTGATTTTGTAGACCCATTTACAACCAATGGGTTTCTTGTCATGTTGTAAATCGGTTAAGAGGCCCAAGTTTTGTTCTATTCAAGTGCTACAATTTCATTGTCCATGGCTTTTCTCCAACAATCAAATTGAACCACTTGTTTATAGTTTTTTGGTCAATGTTTGAAGAGATAGTGAGAAAAAAGTTTTTATGTGCATGTGAGAGTTTATTGTAAGAAATGAAATGAGATAGAGGATAGCAGATACCTAAAGTATGAGAGGAAGCGTGAGAACTTGACAAATTACAATGATAATCATGTAGGTAATGAGGTTATATGCGTTGACGTGTGGAATGTCTAGTAGGTAAGGGTGTAGTAGGTGGGGGATCGGCGACAAGTAAGGTGGGAAATTCCAAGTCAAAATTGGAAGCATATTGAGGTAAAGAGATAAGTTGGTGAATGGGAAAATGATTAGGTGGAGGAGTCGAGTGAAAGAGGAAGATATGTTCATGAAAAATAACATAACGTGAGAGGAAAAGTTTTCTAGTTTAAAGATCGTACAAAATGAAGCCCTTAATGCCATTTTCATGGCCAAGGAAAACACACTTGCGGGCCCTTGTATCAATTTTGGTGCAATGGGCAGTGAGAAAGGAGGCAAAACATAGAGAATCCTGTTGGAACCAAAGTCGTTTTAAAAGGTTTAGCACTAATGTCAAAAAGCTGTAGCTTTCCCCGTTTAAGTTTTGAGGATAACAAAATAATTATTTTAAGATTGAACAAGTAAGTTTGTCGACAGAGTGTTTTAATAAAACTAAATTCCCTTGTATACTGACTCTGATGTTGATAATTGTGAATTCTTCTATGAGTTTTGAAAAGAGCAAATAGTTTCATAAAATAAACTTAATCATTTTATATGCGTCCATTCTACATATACTATTACTATTGGTGCGTCCAATAATTGTATCATTTACTGTTACTATTTTATTGGTTCATCCAATACTATCTCCTTTCCAAAGCTCAGACTCAAAACACTCTTATAAAGTTCAAGTTCAAGCTTTTGTCCAAAGTTAAAATTCAAAAATGAAGAACTGTTCTTCATTAAATGCTAGAAAAGAACTCTGACAGCTTATGACAACAGAAGAAGTCAACTGAGCCGCTTTTTGCTGACACTTCTAACAACTACAAAGACCAGCAAATAAGGAACTTTCTGCGGTCTCAGACAAATCAGGACTCAGTTATCACATGATTGGAAATATCTGATAATCAAAGTCACATTTCAGAAGAAGCTCAACACGATATCAGTCGATGCATTTAATGCTACTCAGAACCGTAATAAATGTTTCCGTTGGACGACGAAGCTTATGAAGTCTGCTCAAATTGTTCTCACTTATAAAAAGGAGAAGCAGCACTAGAAGAAGTAGAGTGATTTTGCCCAAGCAGCTTACAAAGACTAAAAAGCTTTATCTCTTCTTAGAATTCATATACTTGTAAAAAGTTCAAGTCTTGAGATTCTTTGTCTATTCTCATTTTCTAGTGAGTTTCAAACTCAAGCTTTCATCAAATTCTATTTATTCAACGTAGTGGTGTAAGCCTGAAGAGGCTGTGTATAAAAGAATATTGGTGTGCTTGAACCTGAAGATGTTGAGAATACTTGTTACCTGAAGAGGTGAATAATACTTGTAATCTCGAAACAGATTAGTTGATAAATCATTCTGGTTGAAGGGACTGGACGTAGCTCTCGGTTTGTGAGAGTGAACCAGGATAAATCTCTGGTATAAGTTTCTCTTATCTTCTAGTGTGTTTTATTATTTCCACTAACCACTGGGGTTTGCCATTGTGTTTATTAACAAAGGTTTTTAAATTGTTTTTTTGAACTTCTTAACTGCGTCCATAAGAAATCTTTTACAAAACCCTTAGAGTCCAATAGGACTGAGAAGTCTTGTTTATACGTCCATTGCTTGTTAACTTTTAACCTTCGTTGTATTCAATTGTTAGTTGAAGAAAGAGTTTCAAAAAACAGTTTGCAAAAGGGTTAAGAAACACAATTCAACCCCCCTTCTTGTGTTTCACTTGGTTATTTCAATAAGACTTTAAGTGAGGAAATGTCAGGGTGCTATTTGGTGAGTTTCTCATGGGGTAAGATGTTTGATAATTGTGTAAAATAAATTTATTTGGACCCGAATTATGTTAACTTTAGATTGCTAAGTTCTTCTTTTCATGCTTAATTAGATGAATTTCCACTCACTTTCAATTGATTCCATTTTGATACTTTCATTGATAATCCTTGCAAAAATCTTATATATTCATGGAGGAATCAATTGGTTTTGCACTTGTATTAATTTTAATGGTATCTCTATTACAAGAAACACCCCAATCTAGTATTTGGAGTGAGATGTGAGCTGGAGTGGAAGAAGAAAAATGATAAAACAAACCAATGATTCACGTTGCAGCGTGAAGTCATTCCACGCCGCGGCACGAAAGTTTCGGCCACAAACTCCTGCTAAGACCCGAAGATTGAGCGCCGCGGCATACACTAATTTGCGCTTCGGCATGAGGCAACTTGCTGCACCTATATATTCTGTTTTTAAGTCATTTTACAAAAGGAGCCAGAAAAGGGAGCATTTTTAGGTCAACAGCAGCACGAAAATAGCTCTTGATCAATTTTTGAGGAAGATATCAAAGGAGTTTGAATGATTCCTTTTGTTCTTCCTCTTTCCTTTTACTTTCTCTTATATTATGTCTAGCTAAATCCTTTTGTTGGGGTTAGATGTTACTTTTTTGAACTTGATTGTAATCTGATTGGTTTTAATGCAAGTTCCTTCTTCTTATGAGTATTTGATTATACTATTAATGCTTTTTTTGGCTTGATCAGCCTTGGAATATTTTGTTGCTTTGGTAAACAATTGGAAATTTGATGCTAATGCATGCTCATGGGATTAATTACCTAATAATTTATGAATCTAGGAATAGATCTTAGAGTGCTAGTAATCTTTAAGTCCTTATTTTTAATGCAAATTTTCTTATCAATCCACCTAAGGAATTAGGGGTTTAATTTGGAATTTTAGGCTCAATCCACCTAAGGAATTAGGGTTTGGGGTACTTAGAAGACTTGATTTTCATAATAGAACTTGGACTTGTATTAATAACTATTTCATAGCAATTAAGGGATGATTAGTATAGTCTAACATTGACATTTTATCCATTTACTAAACAAATTTCTGTTCAACAACCAAGTGCTTGATAAAATTCCCCAAAGAAACTCAAAAACATTTTTCCCTTGCTTAATTACAATTGTCATAATTAAGACCTTTTTTCTTTTAAATGAACGTTTAAATAGTAGTCCAATTTGAGAAGTGATAATTGTCTGTGATCCTAGGGAACGATACTCGATCTTACCACCGTATTACTTGTTGCAACTAGGTATACTTGCCAAAATTGTATCAATGTTGTCAAGAATGGGAGTAAAAAGGTGATTGATAATGCAAAATTGCATGGCTCCAAATTAGGAAGATTGACTTGAAATAATAAGGCCTGGGCCACATTAAGAATATGTTGATGCTTTCTTTTAACAATGCCATTTTGTTGAGGGGTTTCAACACAAGAGGTTTGATGGGCAATGCCTTTGTAAGAGTAAAATGAGGGAATGAGGAATTCGGACTATTATCACTATGAAGTGATTTGAGTTTAACTCAAAATTGTGTTTCAATAAAGGTGACAAAGTGCTGAATGTGTGTGTGTGTTTCAAATTTAGATTTCATCATGATAGTCCAAGTGTGTCATGAGTGATCATCTACAATGCTCAAGAAGTATTTGTGTCCATGAATTGAAGAATCAAGAATAGACCCCAAATATCAACGTGTATCAAGTAAAAAATATAAGATAAAATAGACGCACTTAAAGGAAATGAGAGTTTCCCATGCTTTATTATTTGAAAAGGAAAGAAATGGGTACAATGAACTAAGTACATGAGATGTTTGGTGAGAGGGATGACTTAGTCTCAAGTGCCACAAAGCATGTGTTACAGTGGAAAGAAAAGGGGAAGTAGATATATGTTGCACCATGGATGGGAGGGATGAAGGAGGAAGGGTCATGATCATCATGTATAAGCCATAAAGTGCCTTAGCTTGTATAATCATCTTCAATGTATTCAATTCCTAGATTTGACAAACTGTGTTAGTGAAGATTAATCTACAATGTAAGGAAGAAATCAGTCTAGTGATAGAAATAATATTAAAGGCAAAATTAGGAATGTAAAGCACATTAGTGGAGAAATGAATGGAACCAGAATAATGTGCTAAGACATGAGCTCTATTGGGGAGCTTAACATAAATTGGAGGTATGCCTATGTATGATGAGAAAAAAGAAAAAGATGAGGTTATGTGATCAGTAAATCCAGAATCAAGGATCCAATAACTATGCAAAAAGGATAAAAGAGATAATGCAGTACCTAAAGTTGGAGGAGGATCAGGGGAAGCAAAGTGGTGTGTGCTGACAAGATTGGAAACATGTGGAAGAGTTCAAGTCAGATTATGAAAGAAGGCTCAAGAGAACATGGAATTGCTCCTTAGTGAACTGAAAATTGGAATAAGAAACCGACATCTAGGAAGGATCCTGCTGAGGAACATGGCCATCAGTGGTTACATTATGCATCGTGGATGGAGAGGACAGAGGACCAAGGCTGATAACCAGAGGGAAAGCCATGTTTGCGGTAACATGTGTCAATCTTGTGGTTGGAGTGGCCACAAAATATACAAAATATGCTGGAACCTTTGCTAGACTGACCATTGGTTTGGCTAAATGAGAAGAACTTGCCATGGTTGTGAATAACATCGAGAAATGGTTTTGGTTCAGTGATGGTGCCATTGGTGAATTGCCTCTCTTGTTGGACTATAAGGGAAAACACTTTGTTGATTGGTGAGAGTGTATCAAAAAGCATGATCTAAGAACATACATAGGCAAATTCCTTATTCAAGCCCTTGAGAAAGTGAATCACATAGTCATTTTCATGATGAGTCTTGACAATTTTGAGTGCATTGCATGTACATGGGACAACATATGTGCAAGTAGGTATGTGACAAAAATTGTTAAACTCATCCCATAGTATCTTCAGCTCAATGAAGTAATTAGTGATAGAGAGGTCGCCTTGCTTGAATAGGTAGAGTTCCTCTTGCAAGGTAGAGATGCAAAAGATATCGCCCTATGAAAAACGATCATGGAGATCAAACCAAATGACTGTGGTTGTATCAATCCACAACACACTTTGTGCTATAGAGGGAGAAAGGGAGTGAGTCAGCCAAGAAAGCACCGTGGTATTGGAATGCTCTCAAATAGAGAACAAGAGATCGAGCACTGGTGGCATGGCAAGAGAACCATCAATGAAACAAAGTTTGTTTTTGGCTAAAAGTGCCATCTTCATTGCGCGCACCCAGGAGTGGTAATTGGAGCCAATAAGGGGAGGGGAAATAAGAACAAAGGAGCGATTTTCATTTGGATGGAGGAAATAGGGGTTGGAAGGGTTTTAGAGGTAATCAAATGCTGGATTGGCAGCCATGGAAGGAGCTTGGGGTTGAAGAAGATGAAAAATTTGAAAGAAAAAAATTTTCAGAGCTTGTTGCAGCGAAAGTGTACAAGCTTTGATACCATGTTGGTTAATCTAAAAAATGAAGCAAATGAATGAGTTACTCTCATTGATCATATAACAGATGTTTATATACATGTATACAATGTGTATATTAACTGACACATGGATAATTAATCTAACTAACATTCTAACCGAATCTAACTATCTGTTAACAACCTAACTAATTATAGCTTAACAGTTTAACTAACTGCATCCATCATTAGATCGAGTGTGTGAGGTTAACATCTTATTTTCTTGGTTGTTGCCAGCAATAAAGACTGATCTTTAGCTGAATAGTAAAAAATTTCTTATTTGTCAAACTAGAATACTTGAAAGACTTGAGATTAACTGTAGAGATTTTTGCTCTATCATATGAGCTACCTAAGTATTGTTATCATCTTCTTCTACTTTACCTATCATTCACTTTGGTTTTTTTCATTCTTATTTTTTATATCACTTAAACTCACTTTTCATTTTTTTTCTTATTTGATTCAAAACAAAATCATTCTACTTTTTTTTTTCTAGAAGCATTAAAGTAATAAAATTTTATTGAAAAGTCTGAGTAACTTTGTATAAAAGCTAGAAAAATAAATTTGAAATAAAATTCATATTAATTTTATTAAATAAATCAAATGCCTTATATTAAAATTTAGCTTTAGGTTATTAACTCTTTTGAGTCGCCCTAATTGTCATTTTCCCAGTATTATTGATAAGTAACTGAACATGATGGAAGCTTCTGAGGTTACTGCTAACTTTCTACGAATGATCAGTTGCAAAATTTTGATTTTCTCCAATTGAATCGTCTTGTAGCTAAGTAATCAAAATGAGTAGTTAAGTTTACTATTGTTTTACTAGAAGCTGTAATTTTAGTTATTGATAAGTAACTGAATCTTAAAGATTATATTTGTTACATTCTATAATTGTCAGTTATTTGATTGTTATGTATTTAAGATAGGTAACTCGAAAATTGAGCAAAACTGCATGCTTTCTAACCTCTTTCGGAAATGACACATCAGAATGCATTGGCATATATCCTCAAACATATAAAAACATACAGTACGGCGAATTTGGAGTAATATTACACTCATAATTGTATATACAAAATGTCACGACTATTGTATGTAGATTGTTGATTTGATAAGAAATCACCATCTAACAAGCTACACTGATAGTTGTAACTTTTTGTATGAAAAAGAGAGAACAAAATGTTTGATGCATCTCTCTTTTATTTTAATTACAATTTCTACACGAGTATATCTGTGGGCCTTTTGTGTAAAATTGTGATCCATTCTTGTGCAAGAATTGAAAAATTAAAAAATAATAATGTGAAAAAATTAACACTTTTGCAGGCAGTTATTGACACCAATTGCAACATATTGAGTTGCACCACATTTATCATAAATACTTGGGAAGATATTTTGGCCAGACAAGCACACACATTGCAAAAAGGAAAAAAATATTTAAAACCTCCTACCTGTATTTAATTAGTCTACTTTGTTTCATGATGCTAAGCAAACTTGCTTCCTTATGATGTAGTTGTTAATCTTTTGGCCTGTTGGCATTAACTTCCGGTTTATACTTAGTTGTCCCATTTTAAGGTTAACTTATTTTCTCTTGCAGTTTATTGAATTTCCTTTCTTAAAAGAAAAAGGAAATGTGAAAATATCATATTCATAATTTTGACCCTATAGAAAAGTATATTCTGTTGGTCTTGGGTCTCTACGTTGAATCAAATAAGGAATTTACATTGGCTTTTGCAATATTTTTCTGCTCAATGCCAGCTGGAACAACAGTCACAGTCAAATTCCTAACAAGAATGAAAGAAGCATGGGGCCTTCATGAAATAGGTTCTTGTGGTCACAGTGCGTACTCCACCGACAGGGGAATCCAAAACAGCGACTGAGGGACTATTAACTATTAAGAGAAAGGCATGAGTTGGGTTCATATTTGTCATTGGAGAGTAAGGGTTCAAATTCAAAGGATGGTGTCAGCAGCGATTTTGTGCATTTTCATGTACAGATCCTGTGATGGAACAAATAAGCTATGCCCCTTTTGGGTGGACCACTGGACTGGAGTGATTATTTTGGTTGGGGGACGGTGGTCAAATAGTCAGCATAGATGGCTGTGGAATTTGGAATGAAGCAAATTGAATTGGTCAAGGTCCATGGTGTTGAAGCAAAAGAAGAAAACAGGGTTATAAGTCAACATGTGTCATTCTCTCGTGTGCTTATATTGTACCCGTGGTGTGGTTTGTTTAATCATGTCTACATTAAGAAAAATGATCGAGAAAGCAATAAATACAATGAGGTGGGCTTGTTTTAGCAGATGAAAAAGTATATGAAGATGGAACATAAGAAAGGGATTGAAAATGAGTTAGATGAAGATGTTTTTATTTTATTTTATTTGTTGTTGTTTGGTAGAGGATAAAAAATCATTTTAACTCACTATTATGCTACAAGAATGGTCAAAATTTATGTGATAATGTATAAATAATTAAGTTGCAATCCATTTTTAACCGTTATATATATATATATATATATATATATATATATATATATATATATATATGTGTGTGTACACTAAGCAAGCGTGAACTGATTTTTTAAAATATTTTCTCGTTTAGAAAGTAAGAAACTAATTTCACGGGATATGGTCAGATGCATAAAGCGGGGATTCCTCACAATTACGTTTTCTTCGTATACATCACCCCAATGATCAAACCCAGTATAAACTAATTTTATTTTTAAATTTTGCACCCACTCAGACAAACATAACTTCAGTAATATGTTTTGAACTTTAAATATTAGTTTATTTTCTAAAATAATTTAAAGATTTTTTTGGGTACATAAAATGAGAAACACTTAAGCTATACTAATTGATAACAGGGAACAATGCCACCAGTTTCACCACCATGCATTTAAAAGAATTGAAAACAACTTTCAACTAATGTTTTTAAAATTAGACCGGACAGTGAACCAAAAAATGTTACAGTTCAGGTTTAATCGATTTCACCGTCTGGTCGAAGTACCGGATAATGTCATAATTAGGCATTAAATATATATATATATATATATATATATGACTCATCACACACATTAACAATAATAAAATACATAATAAGATTTTGAGGTCTTAATTCTCAAGCCTCATATCACTTTTAGTTGAGTAGTCAAGTGATTGAGAGATTAAAAGAAAAAGATGACCGGTTCACATAAAACCAGCCGATTTACCAGTTTTGTCTAATTTTGACTGACTCAATCCGGTCCAACCATGGATTTGGTTATGTCAGTGAACCATAACCAGATGAGGGACCGGTTCACGGTCTAATTAGTCTGGTCTTTCAACTTAAGAGTTATGAAAAATAAAATAAAAAAATAAAATTTAAAATTTTATTTTGAATGTAAACTAAAAATTAAAATAGAAAGAGAAAGAAAAATAGAGATAATATCTTTGACAAGCTAAGCAGCATAGTTGAAGATCAATTATCTAAAATATCATTTTTAAGTCGGAATTGTTTGAAAATTAGATCAAAATTAAGTTTAGAAATTTTAAACGATTACTAAAAATATAATATTTTAAAACTAATTTCAAGCCAATTCTTGGAGTTTGGGAAACACTCCCTTGGATATAGAAGCTAAACTAAAGCCAGAGGTAAAAAGTGTTGGTATCGCTTGAATATTTACAATTGGGCCTCATGGCAGTATTGGGAAGCCCATCTATTTTGAGCAAAACATGGTTTATTCTTCAATTGGTATTATAATGTAATTTCCTTTGGCTGGACGTAGATAGAGGTTTTCTTTCTTTAATATCTCTGCATATTTTCTTCTTTGCTCACTTTCTACTGCCATGTCTGTAACATTAGCCACAGGCTGCATACATTTGGGAGGTTCAAATTTCATCTGACCTGAATTTGTAAATAAATAGATATGATGATTGATTTTGGATGAACCAGCATCTCGGTGGAGTGTTCATTTTGACTTCTATTATGTGTTGTTGTCATTGTTATGTTGATTGAACATGAATTATTTTATATCAATTAGGAGAAAGGTAATGCTATCAGTTGAGAAAAAAAATAGGTTTCAATGCCTTTGTCAGTAATCTTCTGAATCTCTTGAATAGGTATATCGATGTACCAATTTTTATGCCTTTTATGCCCCACTCTTCAATAGATATTTCATGTCTTATTATTAGTTTGATCCTACCTAATGCAACAAGTTTGCGTAAACAAGGGCTAGCACTCTACTAAGCTTTTATGGATCTTCGTCAAACACAAATTTTGAGAGAAAAGTCTGCAATTTTTATTTAAAATAATTTTAAACTTAATAACATAAGACACCTAAAGGAGTATTTATAACTCAAAAATAGTCTAAACCCTAATCAAATATAGTTTCTTAAAAATAAACTTATTGATGATAAAATTCCTAAAAGTAAGGAAAGATTCCTAAAATAAGAAAAAATTCTTAAATTACAAAAAATAACTTAATTTCCCTAAAATAAAGAAAGATCTCTAAAATAAGGGAAAATCCATAACACATATTTTGTTGATATGTAACAAGCCTGTAACTCCACCCAGATAAAAAAACTTCGCATTTAGACTTCTAATTTCTAACGCGAACTCTTCAGCTACACATTCTACGTCACTACTTATGATATTGCCATCCATTGAGTGATGAAAAAATAATGTTGCACAAACTATTAGGCTTAACCTAAGCACCACTGAAAGAGTTTTCCAAGTCCGTCAATATCAGGTCGGTTTTTCGTTAACTTCTGCCTTTTTCCTTTTATCTAATACGCTGATGCAGTATTTTATATATGAAGAAATAAAACTGAATATGATATATAACAAATTTGCATTGCTAGCATGTTGAATTTCAGATTTATGCTGATATGATGAGGATAATATAAGTCCCTTTTCTCAGACTTGCGCACAATCTTATTACTGAACTCTTCCAATGAGTAGCTCATTCCACCATTAATTTCCTTAATTCGAATGCCATTTGCACCAATCGTTCAATAGCTCCATGTCGCAATAATATTGTGTCTGGTATTTAGAAGTTGAGTTGAGTGTTGTGGTTGTACAGAAAACATTATTGAGTTTCCATTGAACTGATAATGTTGTAAAATGCATTATTCTTCTTTGTGTGATTAAGTAAGAGTGATCACTGTAATGCAATAGTTTGGCAGGTTGACAAATTTATTTAGGATTGAAATGAATTTTATCTCAATTTGATTTACAATTAGTGAAGGGGGAAAAAAAAAAGAACAACCTGTGCAAACTCAAGTCGAACAGAAAGGAAAATTTGGACTTGAACACATAATTGAGTTTGCCTCCCAAAAGCCACATATTAGCCAGTCCCAATCTATTAGGCTTCCAAAGAAAGAGGAGATATTTATTTTGGTTTTAGTGGATCAACAAAAAAGGATAGGCAACTAACAAAGGAATTGGATGAATAATACAACGTTTGGTTGAAAATTAAATGAGGGCAAAAGTAGGTGATTTCAGATGCCAGAAATTCTGTACTACTGCATTTTCAATCTGCAATAAGAGAAACATGCATTTATAATCCTAATTCTTTTATATTTTTATCGTAAAGCAGAAGTTCATGGACTAGTATCAATCTTTTACATCTTGTATCACTTCCTTTCTTGACCTCGCATTGAACCAAACAATTAACCTGTACCTTTTACTTCCGTTTTATTTAGTAAAACCAAACAAAGGAAGAGATAAAACATACGTTGCTAATTTCTTTTCCTTTCTCTTCCAATCCATCCTTTGGACCAAATGAAAATTGATGGATAGCTTAAGTGAACTTCAGGAAAATAGGCTTCATTTTTAGTGTATTGAAACAGAATAAATGTGACTGCGGTAGGATGATATACATCATGTTCCTTCTTTTTATGTTACTGATGAATAAAAGGGGGGATGCTTAAGGGAGATTGAACCTACAAGCCATACAAAACAAATAGCTGGTCTCATGTAACACAATTTCCTTGATGTCTGTCTGGTTAAATAGAAGAGTATTATATTTGTCAGTCTTTTTAAATTGTTGAAGATTTTTCTTTAATATAGCTACATCTTTATCCCCAAACTTTCTGGCTTTTACAATCCTAGATATATCTAATTTCTTTTGCAGCCACCTGCTAAAGCACCATTCTGGTGGAAGAATTAGACGAAGGTTACCCAAGTTGGAAACAATGATGAAAAATACATGCAAACCAAGAATGTGATGTTTCAGTTCATTCAGGACTATCTATCCTACAACAAAATAATTATGATAAATGAAGAAAGTGATAGGAACTAGTATATAGAATACATATTTTCAATGCGTGATATTTATTTGCTACCTTTTGGCATCATACTCAATTTTGAAAGGGTCCTCAGATAGGAAAAAAAGAAGAAAAAACAGAAAGAAAATCTACTAACAGAATAAATTAAAGCATGCTGTATTGTATACAAAAACATAATGCAAAAGTTACCGTATGGGTATGCAGGGGGTCAATCATCTTCTTTAAAAATTTTCTATCAGATAATATGTACATTTCACAGACAAACTTAAAAATCAAATTCAGCAAATTGCAACACTTTCATTGGTAGAGATATAATAAAGTTCAAGACAACCAGAAGCGATTCAATCTTTCAAAGTTCACTTACCTCATATCGCAAGAAGGTTCAAGTACATGCTTGAGAATCTGCCTCACCATTTTTATGATATCTTCTTCCTTACACGAGGTTACAAACTTCACTGACAACAAAATCCTTTTGTTAGTTCCTCAGTATGTGAACTCTGTTCATATGGTTGTATTAATAAGTTCATGGAAAACAAAACCTGCAAAAGTATATTACAACCTAGATGCACTTTCTTACCCCATGGAAGAACTGGAAACTCCCATTTCTGTTTAGGGACTGTGATTACATAGGACACAACCTGCAAAAGTATATTATAAGTTAGCAAAAGTAAAAGCTCATATATATATATATATATATGATATTACTTGGAATTTGGAAATAACAAAAGAATATACCAAGATTGATGCAGCAAGGGAGTGAGGAGACCTATAAAGAAATGATGTCTCCTCCTTTTCATAGAGAAGATCCATAATTTCCATGCATGCTTCAAAGTTAATCAGTTCACCAAATTTTGCGACTCCCCTGAACTCAACCATTCAAAAGAGGGGAATCAGTAGATAAAATACAAACAATAAATATCCTTAAATATATATGTATGTATATGTCCATCTTAAAAATAAGCCTCACTTGATCTGAATCCAAAGCTCTTGAAGGAACAAAAAGGCAATATTTGCTGTGCCAATCTCAAAATTCAACACCTTAGGAAACACCAAATCGAATGAAATTAGTTCAATTCGTATAGTACAGTATACATGACACATACCTTGCCCGGGGAGGGGGGGAAGGGGTTGCTGGACTTATACCTGCATGAAGAGCACCTCCTACGTACAGAAAAGGCAGACCAATCACCTAAAATATGAGATGAGAGAATAGTATACAAAATAACAAGTTTCATCATAACATAACCATCACAAAAAAAAAAAAAAAAACAATACAATTGTCTTACTGCTTCGAGGAAATTTGGAGTTATAAAGTGCTGTTCCTTGATGGATTTCTCAGCCAAAGATTTTAAACATGTAACGGAAAGCGGGTGAGAATCATGTATCTGCAGAACCTATCTATCTCTGTGTTAGAAAAAATAAAAATCAACATTCAACATTGAATAGGAAGCTAGAGAGTGAAAACTGAGACCCACTTTGCTTGAAATCCATAGAGAAATAAGCACAAATAAGTGCAAGGCGCTTTCTGTGAGGGGTTGCAATAGCCAGTTCCCCGAATTTTTAGCTTGTATGAACCTACCATAACGATAAGGATAGCATAGGACGCAAAATAGTTTAACAAACCCTTGAAAATTGAAATATGGAATAAAGGCATGATGAAGGAATGAAGAATACGTGGGTAAAGAAGGAAAAAAACGATCCACGAACAAGGACAGTGCGGAGTATTTAACAATTGGGGCAACTTGCAGGTGCTACAATACAAGGAAAACAGAATTATCATTATCAGCATTATTCAGGACAGCATCACAAGGTAGGTAAAATCAGAAAAAGAAACTAATATAGAGAAAGAGAAGTAGTTACGTGAGCAGATTGGATGAGGAACTCAACCACAACTACACGGAGCCTCTGATCTGACGAAGATGATAGCATTATCACCCAAACTGGAAGAAGAAGCGGGAAGAGTGCGAGAGCGAGTGCTTCATATCATATCATAACCAAGTGCTTTGGAATGCTCAAATATTACAAACTCTATTTATTGATTAGGAATTTATTAAAGTGTTCTATTTTAAAACTCCAAATTCAAGTTGGGAGTTATGGAATTTTTATTTATTTATTTGGGACAAAAGTTATGAGATTTTTATTTGTTCATTTAATATTTTTTTTTTATAAGAATAGATTTCAAGTATATGACGAGAGTTATAGGATAGGAAGGGAAATTATTTCGAGGGATGTCAACACAACAGATACCACAGGTTTCTGAATGGTGAATGTGCTTGTGGAGTGAAGACATATGGTAGTCTTCAAGTTTGTGGTTAATTTGGCCACTACATTTCAATTTTGGTTGATGGTTTCCATGCAAACTTCAAATTTTAAATTCCTTTCTGGTTCAAATGGTCCTTCTTCTCCTCCACCATCATTAAGAAAATTGTGGTCCATTTTTATCATATCAGAAACACTGTGGCCAGTGATGCACTGAACAGAGCAGACTATGAGTGCATTTATTTTAGAATTTATTTTCTCACATCATTCTATGATTCTACATGCGACACTAGCTATCAGAACAAGAAGGAAGAAGGAAAAAATGTTGGATCGAGAGTAACTTCAAATTTTCTGTTCTAAACAGTAAATCTATAGATAAATTACAAGTTTACGATCCTTAGAAGTGTTGGCCACCGTTAAGGAATAAATTTGCTGCTGAATTAATTGCTAACACGGGTATTGGTAAAGGAGAAGCTTTGCCTAAATAAATGTTAGGTGGCTCAACTGGTAAGTTCATCCATAGACCATAGTGAGTTCAAAGATTGATGACAAAGAGCGGGTCTCTGTAATAGATTTGCATCCTCTAAAACGTTGCTAAACCGTTTAATCAATTGCACCATGAACATTAGAGGATATTGATCTCTCTAATCCTCATTGATCTACCAAAAAGAAAAAAGCGACAATTCTTGCCATATATTAGGAACTGCTCTATCTGAGCCGTCCCTTGGACGCAAGAATTTCCTGTACATAGTAAAAAAGGCTAGTAATAGTCCTAACTGAGGTCATCCTTGCATTTTCTATCCATTTTGGTTCACAACATTTCCATCTTAGTGTTGTTTAAAATCCCTTTGAGATAATAGAGGAGGCTGACAGAGAGGTTTGAAGTTGCATCCAAAATAAATATGGGTAATTTTTATAAAATAATATAGTTAAAATTTAAACTTTGTGCAGAATTTTTAAGGAGAAAAAGTGATCATAAAATGGTATTCTTTTGTAAACTGGAAGTTGCATGTGTTCTGTCCAAGAGTATCTAACCGGGAATGCTCTCGTAAGAACGTTCACTTCTTCGTATTGCTCTTTAGTTGATTCCTTCCACAATCAAGCTGGGAGTGTTACCTGCGAAGACACTCCAACGCTCAAGTTAGGATATAGCCAATATAATAAGAGTGATTAATTGAAATTAGTTTTTACCTGTGCAGTATAATCCAATTATATAGATATTTGAATGTGTACTATATTCCCTATAATTTAGCCAAATCATATGGGATAACAATGGTTTGTCATCCCCTATTTTTTCGGGTTTGATATAGTTTGAATACTTCGGGATTTGAATAAATATATTGATCCCTTGCATGTAGGGATAAGGATAGGATGTCGTTCTTGTTATGACAGCTTATTTCTTCTTATTTGGCTGACATGCTTATACTCGTCCTTCTAGTGTGAGGTCCTACCGAGGTGTTTGTACTCGGCCTCCTTATGGAGAGTATAGCTAACTTATAACATTGGTAGATCAGGATACCTTCTGAGTTCTTGGTAATCTTGTCGCATGTGTGGGAGGCCGAGTTGTGGGCCCACTCGGTCATCTATCTTATATTCTAGGTCGGTATACATAAATATAAGTCGCCTATTATTCTTAATAATAAAAACATCTCCTATAGTTTCATAGATGTTGTAATTACATAAATATACAGAATCAGATAATCTGCTCATGCCAGTACATTCTATTTCGTGAGCAGCAAATGAGCAACTGTTGGCTGGCATGTATTCTTAGAAAAGAAGACAAGGAACAGCTACCCGTTGTTAAGGAGCTCAACCACGCTTTCTCTAAACCTTTGTCTATACCTCTCTGGATGAGAAAGATGGCATACTCCATGAATATTGCATCACACGTCAATGTTATGGGCCCATCACTTGAGTGTCCATATTTTTCTTCAGATCTTTTGAAGAGCTCTTGGAAGATCCCATGGCATAATGGTATCACGAAACGAGTTTTATCTGTAGTGTAGATAACAAAATTGCCTTTGTCAGCCAGAGAGGAAGTATTACGGTTGTCTGCAAAATTTGCATACCCATCAGCAACCCTTTTCCTCCTGAAGGCAATTAATCTCTTGTTCCGCTTCCTTCCCACTTTGAAGTAATTCACAGGAAAGATCATGCTATCTTTTTCTTACTTCAAAATTAAAAACCCGAAGTCATATGGATTATGGAGGTGAGCTTACTTATAGAGGTTTTCTAACGGTAAAGGACAACCACTATTATGTGACATGTGGTTTCAATATTTAGTGGTTTACTATGAAATATCTTGTGGATGTTGAACAGATGAAGCCAAGATGGGAATAACAATTATTATGCTTTGGCATCTAAACTAGGCGAAGGATTTGTCCTTTGTTTGCTTCCATATTTTCCTTCTTGTAGTAAGTTGGTTTCATAAAAGAGGTATCACTATGTAATTCATTCGCAGATTAATTAAATTACAGAATCTGAGAATATACTAGTGCTGACAGCCATTTCACACTGATCCGGTCATTGTATATTAAGATTTCAGTGTTCCTTTTGAAGCATCTAAATTCCCCTTATCAAATTAGGAATGTTTTATGAATAAACTTTTTGGCAATTCAGGGAAAGCAGGTCATTGAGACAGCCTGAATTTTCACAATAATGTTACTTGCATAAAATTACAGTTACAATTGCACAGTAACACAACCAAATCTGGTAGTCAAATGACCAAATCATGTGTCAATCCATCTGCAAGTTGCTTCCTCAATCCTCACATATTATTTGTTAAATACTAATTCTTTTTTGGCCCTTTGTTAAATACTAATGAATTAGTGCCTATGAGAGAGAGCCAAGGATAGAGCTAATTGCTTGGATCTCATAAGATGTTGCTATTTTATGCACAACCTATTGCCTTCATTCCTCCTCCAAACAAAGGAAAATTGAAATTGTTATTGCAGGTAAGCGAGATACTAGGCTTAGAATTACTGGGTGAGGGGCTTATACCGACCCTTCAACATGCGCATGATAGTTTGTTGGTGGAAAACCCCCATTCATATCAGTTTGACAGTTTCTTGCTGGCTTGGAAGCAAAATAACCACCAACAACTACCAAGGTTCAAGAAACCCCTCATTGCTTTTCAGCAATCCTTCCAATGAGCCCATGGCTGACAAGCCCTTGAAGCTGCTGCTCCCTTCACTGAAATATGATTTTCTTGATATCCTTGGCTTCGTTGGCCTAGATTCCACTACTGTATCACTGCTGGTGTTGATCTTGGCAACAATTAATTGAAGAATGGCACCACGACAAAATGGACAAACTGGTCCGGAGGGACAAGCAGTTGCAGGATCAGGCTTCTTGTGACAGCATTGTGCTAGGGTGCAATGAGCACACATTCGATGACCACAGGGTCTGACCTCAAGCGTGCACACTTGGTCAAAGCATATATAGCATAACTCCATATTGCTAGCCTATATGAGGAGAAATAATCAGAAAATAATAATTTATTAACTTTTCTAGACAGAAAAAGTTCATTCCATGTATTCCAGGAAAGCACCAGACCACACTCATGCATTGACTCAACATATTATAGTAAGAAGACCATTGTATTCTGAAAGCCTCTGAATTAAGTATTACAAGTATTTCAGGTAATTGTCATGAATTATTTTTTGGTTTTAAAGTATTTTGTAAACAAATGATATTTTATATTATTTTGTCATTAACATAAAGATACTTTTCATTACATTCTTTCTCTTTATTTTATATGTTGAACTAATTTGAGAATATGGTTTAATTTGATATTTGGTTTGAAGACGGCCTTGATGCAAGCTTGTAGATATGGGCATCAGGAAGTTGTATAGACCATTCTGCTCTTCAAAGGCACGTTATACTTTTTCCCCTCTACTCTATCTGAATTGTCTTTCACCATAACTTGGCATTTACCGTCCTATGGAGACTATAGGTGAGAGGGCTGGTCAGAGAAACTACCTGCTAAGTGGGACTTGATTACTTGGTTCTCATGTGTATGTTCAATGTAATTCATAAAGAAGTATCTCAAACATATTTTTCCTTTAACATTTTCATATATTCATAATTTTACAATGAGTTTCTCATTGTTATAGACTTTTAGTCGGATGGCCAGATATTGACTACATCAAAGAAATGCAAGGTATGCTTATTCTTCTGCCATTTATTTCGTTATGTTGGATGTGGAATTGTGAGCTAATGCATTTGATTGAATCATGACGCACTCTTATTTTAAGTAGACTTCAATAAAATTGGTAAACTAGCATGATAAAATTGCTTAAGTTAAAAGTGAAAAATTGTTCATCTATATATATATATATATATAAGTCAATTACATATCTTATTGCGACAAACTTTACCATATTATTTATATTTAGAATACCTGCATAATTAGAGATTTCATTCTCTTACCGATGTAGAATGTATAAAAATCAAGCATGCTTTTTGACCAAATAAAATATGAATATGAAACAATTTTAATGTGCCGGTTTAAATTTAGTTTGATTAATTTAATTCACACAACTTTTGATATGACCTGCACAACTGTAACTGCAAATCGTGTCATTAGCATTACTCATCCGTTATGGTATTCCAATGTGTGGGGTATTTAATATGAGTTGTTAATTATTTATTGATTGATAGTTTGATAATAAATATTTCTAAGTTTATTAAATATAAATAATAATTAATGAATGCTTGATAACTTATATTGAATACTTATATCTTGAAAAAAAATAGATACTGAAATAATATCCTTATTCATCTTTTCGGCTTCAGTTGTCTACAACTGTAATTTAAATACTGACTAGACTTTTTGAGCTGTTGGTAGAATAAATTTTGAAGACATGAAACAAAATTATTCTATTTATATGATAATTTTTTTAAAATCCAATTTTACCTACCCAAAGAGATAAGAGACATTATATGGCTTATCAAAAATATATTTATCATATTTAAGATCTAAAAAATTTAAATATTAGTAAATTCTTATATTCAAAAACATATCTAATAAGATCTAAATAAATTTATGATTTGAAATTATTATCTCTATTATGTTTTAAAAAAATCTGTGGATAAATCATTTAAAAATTAAGAAATTACTTACTTTAGTTGTATGAATTTTAAACCCATTAATTTTGATTTTTAAAAAATTATGCCATTATGATTTATGATCGTTCTTTTGTTGAAATTGATACTAAGATTGCCTACAAATTCTATATCAGAAAATAATTTTTCAAATTATAGGATAATGGGAGAGTCATATTAAGAATCAATTAGTTATTATTTAAATTTTAAAATAAAAATAGGATTCAAAATTGTATTTCATTACTTATCAAAGAGATTGGATAAATTATTACCTAAATAAAATAAAATAAATTATTTATTATAACTGAAAAATCAGTATAAAAATAATTTAAAATTTTAGCATCAAAAGAGCATGAATCAAATGAGTAAAAATTTGGAGGAAAAAACATATATATAAGTGACATGTGACATTTGTCTAAATTTTATAAATTGTGTTTTATATAATAATATATAGATAAAGTGTATCCAATAAGATTTAAACAAATCTACTATTTGAAGGTATTATTCCTATTATGTTTTAAAAAAATCTATAGATAATCCATTTAAAAATTAAGTAATTGCTTACTTTAGTTGCAAGACATTTACACCCATTAATTTTGCTTTTTAAAAAATTATACAATTATGATTTATTATTGTTCTTCTATTGAGATGGATATTAAGATTGCCTAAAAATTATACATCTGAAAATAATTTTTCAAATGGTAGGATAATGAGAGAGTCATATTAAGGATCAATTAGTTATTATTTAAATTTTAAGATAAAAATAACATTCAAATTTGTATTTCATTACTTACCAAAGAGATAAGATAAATTATTATCTAAATAAAATCAAATTAATTATTTAATATAGCTGAAAAATTAGTATATACATAATTTAAAATTTCAACATCAAAGGAGGAGAAATTAAATGAGTAAGAATTTAGAAAATAAAACATATATATGAGTGATACACGACGTTTGTCCAAATTTCATAAACTATGTTTTATATAATAGTATATAAATAAAGCACATATAATAATATCTAAACAAATCTATGATTTGGAGGTATTATCCCTTTTATGTTTTTTTAAAAAATTGTGGATAATCTATTTTAAAATTAAGAAATTGCTTACTTTAATTAGTTTCATGACATTTAAACCCATTAATTTTGCTTTATAAAAAATTATGCAATTATGATTTATGATTGTTCTTCTGTTGAAATGAATATTAAAATTGCCTATAAATTCTACATTAAAAAATAATTTTTTAAGTGATAGGATAATAGGAAAGCCATATTAAAGATCAATTAGTTATTATTTAAATTTTAAGATAAAAATAAGATTCAAAATTGTATTTCATTACTTTTCAAAAAAATAAGATAAATTATTACCTAAACAAAATCAAATTAATTATTTAGTATAATTAAAAAAATTAATATAAAAATAATTTAAAATTTCAACATTAAAAGAAGCAGAATCAAATGAGTAAGAATATATATATATATATATATATATATATATGAGTGACAAGTTATATTTATCCAAATTTAATAAAATATAATAGTATATTGATAACTAAATATTATGGAACAGCTAACGGGCATATCCTGTCCATATACATTTTTCTATCAGGTTGTTGCTCACAGAAATTGCTTTCAAGTAGCTTGCGGACAACTTGCCAGTTTGCAGAGTAGAGAGCTAGCAAGAAAAAAGATGAAGAAATCAAAACAACCATGAACCATATCACTATAAGCCAAATATTTAATCAAGCGGTTATATATATTAAAGACTAAATACAAAAACCACAGAACAGAGTCCTAGTTAAAATTTGAACCAAAATTCATATAATCTATTTTTCAACCAATAATTGTTTTTTTAATTAGAATATAGCGTAAGTTTTAAACGCACATGAGACTATAAAAACGAAATGAAAATGTAAGACGTAAAAGCAAAAAGTTGTACAAAAATGAAATATATGTTCTAAAGTCAAAATTAAGTTATATAGTCAATATATTCAAATTTCATAAATATAAAATAACTTAAACTATCACAAGAATAATACTTACTATATGTATTATAAAACTTTACGTGCATGTCATCATAAACTTCAAAATGTTAATTTACTTATTAGTCTCATTATATAAAGCAAAATCCTTGCTATTAATTTGAAAAATACCAAAAATTATCTAGTATAATAATCAGAATTTAGGTGAGATGATCACTCTAAGGTGTTGAAGAGATAAGAGTTAGAAGGATAAAATTATTTCGAATACTGAAATAAATAAGCAAATTAAAAAAGGAAAAAAAAGAAAACACATTGTTTGGAGGTAGGGGTGGAAATAGGCTAGACTAGGTTAGGCTAGACTTTACTTTTAATGGGCTTGGCCTGTTTTGAAATACTTTAACCTTAGCCTGATCTATTACCTATCATAGACTTTTTTTGGGCTTGACCTATTACTTATTATAGGCTTTTTTTTGGACGTATTTAAAGGCCTGCATTGCATAATGACCTTCAAATTAGCTAACAGATTTAAATTTATAGGTTTCAAATATACCTAACATTTAATAAAATTATTATATTAGGTATAAAATTAATAAATAATATTAATATAGAACTAAAAAATCATTCAAGTATTATAAAATTTTAATTATATGTTATTATAATAAATAAATAGGCCAGCTTGTTAGGCCAAATAGATTTTTTTAAATGCATAGGCCTTGACCTATTTAACTAAATAAGTTTTTTTAAAAACTTATGCATGACTTGTTTGATAAATATGTTAGGCTGAAGCAAATCAAAAGTAGGTTAGATCGTAAGTCCCTGTTGAACCATCTGACCTATTTCAATTATATGAGGTTTCTTTCCTACATCTGTTTTATTACAAGTTGGGCGAATCTCAATAGGTTTTCAAAAGTGTAACAAATATGCATTAAAAAAATGGCCTAAATTTCAATAATATGAAAATAAAAAAAATAAAAAAACGTAAAAGCGCTTATCAAAATGAGGGGAGTTTTCAAACGCTTTCACTAAAATTTGATTTTGAGTAAAAGCTAAAGTATTTTAAGTAAAAAACATAAACTCGTATGTTTTTATGCTTTAAAGCAAAATTTTGACAACCATATCTCTTTTGGTACATTTTGATAGCCATATTTTAAAGTATTATTCTTTGATATGGGAATGGTTTGGATTAGCCTAAGATATGAGTGATTTTCTATGGAGTATTGATACTTGCACAAATTTATACTCACATGTTATATACTCCTATGTAATTCATTGAATAACATTCTGATCTCACTATAATTTTTTATGAATGATCCAGATTGTATACATACTTCACAAAAATTTATGAAGTATCCTTTCCTTTTTTATTTTAATCTTGTCAAGTTTCTTGCAAGAGCATTGCATTCATGCTCTTTTTCTTTTGTTCTTATTAAACGGCACCAATGGAGTTGTTCATAGGCTTACTAGGTGGGATTGTAAGTTCTCAACTTTACATATCACAAGGAGTCAAATGGAATTAGATATTAAAAACAAGTTTAGGCCTGTGGGTAGTGTAATAAGAACCTGCATATAACATGTTTTATAGAAAAAATCTGTCAAAATTTTCTGTATTGGTTGTAGTATTTTTCTTTGGAGTAATAAGTTATAATTCAATGTTAATTTAACATATTCTAATTCTAGACTACATTGTTATTACCACACATGGTTAATTGGTAGATTAGTTAGTTGGTTGACATTAGTTACATAATTAGTTATATATCTAAGACTATACAAGTCACTCTTGTAATTGGATTTTTCATAATTTCTCATTGAGTAAATTTCACTTCCACTTTTCTCCCAATTTTCTCTCTTGTGTGGCCATGCTTTTCAACAATTATTTTACCCATGGGAAAAAAGGAAAAATCAAAGCTAAGGTGCTAAAACCAAATATATAGTGTTAAACCAATAAGCCTCAGTCCTATCAAATAACCCAGAAAAGAGAACCCAAGCTAAGCATTTGGCACTTCCTCTTATAAAGCAACTGTATAGTATATTTCGTGGATTCTTTAGAGCTTCCTGGTTGGTTCCTTTCCATCTTTCTCTGTGTAGTCAATGTTTTGAACCTATTGAAGGGTTGCCATATCTGGTTCTGTAACTGCTGTAGTTACAGCAATAGTTATCTGGTTGGTTCAACAATCATGTGAATCGTACCAATTAATTTGTGGTACTTAGTAGTGTAAAGAAGAATTTTAGATCATAATATGAAGAAGTACTGCATCCCTATACTCATACCACATACTAGCGAGTATTACGACGAACCTGGTAATTCTAGTTACAACATTTCCCCCTATTATAAGCCCTTGAAAAATGCTAACTGATCCTGTTTTTATTCCCATGACATGAATTAATAGCGCCATTTATTTTGTAACCGATGGCCATCGTCTCTAATCCTTGTAGTCCTTAACACAGTTTTGGTTATCAAATCTGTCATCCAAAAACTCACATATACAGCTATAAATCATTTGTCACAATACTTGCTTCGATGTTAAAAAACACAAGTCCTAAGAACCGTATCTTAAGTCACACTAAGGTCTTGTTTGGTGGATAAAATTAAACTTGGAATTGATTCTTAGAATTGGAATTGGAATTAGACCTTCAATATTCTAATTATCTTGTATGTTTAGTGAGTATATTAAAATTAAAATTCTAATTCTGAGTCCAATTCCGTAAAATTGAAAAATAATTAGTTTATACTACTCTCAACTCTCAATTCTAATTTTGACATCCAAATAGATTCTGATAAACATATTTTATATGCATAATTTAGCACCTCTCATTTATCTATTTTTATGAAATTATTGCATATATGAAGTGAAAATTGCATAATTCCTCATATATTGGTTATGTTGTTACAAATTGAGCAGAACACCCGAAGGACTATTCAAAGCAGTTGTTGAACCAAAATATCATGAACTTGGATGTTGATATTAGTATAGCTCAAACAGAAGAGAAATGAAGACCTAAACTCAGTGAATTTTGAGTTACATCAAATTCAGGACAAATCAGAAAATTCCTGCTCAAACCTATACTCGGTTATTTGGTGATTTTCTCAAGATCTAACCGTTGGATGTAGCTGAAATTTTGATATGTCATGCATGACATAATTCTCTATGACTTTCCTAGAAATGAAGATTTCCATATTAGTACCGGAAGTGGATCAAAATTAGGCAACAAGTTGGTGGCTGTCATTTTTGATATAATCTGAGTAGTTTCGGAAAAATGGTCAGATCTCAAGATCCAACCGTTAGATCTGGTTGAATTTTTGACATGTTCTTCACGACTACATGTGCTACAACTTTCATGAAGAGAAGATTTCCAAATTATGATGGGAGCAATGACGAATTTGATAATCTTCGGAGCTGAAATTTCAACCCATGTGCAAAGAGATTTGACAAAATTGTAATTGAATAGTTCTAGCATTTGCCTATAAAAGGAAGGCATTTGCCACACTTAAAGGCATCCCATTTCTGAATTCTCTCATTGTAGTTTGAGTTAGGGGTGAAACTTTGATAAATTGTGAGATTTATACTTTGATTTCAAGGTTAGATCTTCCAATTTGTTTAAAGGAAATCCCAAAGCTCTTGTAGTTTGTATAATATAATCTTCATCTTATTCAAGTTTCTTCATCTTGATGTCTAGTTAAGGTTCTTCCTAGAGTTAGGGGTGAAGCTTTCATAAATTGTGAGATTTATACTTTGATTTCAAGGTTAGATCTTCCAATTTGTTTAAAGTAAATCCCGAAACTCTAACCCGTTGTGTTCTTGTCAATACCAAACAACCACTTTCATTTCTATCATGCTTTTCACTTATTCTTTTGTTTCCTTTAATATAATGAGTAGCTAAATTTCTATACTATGATTGCAATTTGAACTCACGTAATTTGATTCGTTTATTATATCCAAGAGTAGGTTGATTATCTTGAATTGTTTATCTTACTTGTTCTTAATGCTTTTAATTAATTGGCCATTAATTAAATTGAATTGATAAACCTTAAGCAACTTGACAAAGGGATTTTGGTTTTAGATCTAAGTAAGATAACATATGATCTTTGTGCGAAAGCCTTGAGTTCATATAGGATAGACATATACCTATATGACATATGTAACCATTAATGAAATCGGAACTTAATGAATTCTTGATTATTTGATAGACATAGACATATAGTTTATCATTAATTAAGGATATTTCTATTTGACCATCGAAAGAGGCTTATAGATAAGTTAAGGATTTCTAGTTAACAATTCAGATAATTAATTGATCTTAGATAGAAGTAAAAGAATCAAGTAAAGTGTGAGGGATAATTGCAATCCTAGGCTTGGTTAATTTGATCATTAAATTCTTCTTCTTATATACTTTAATTTTTAATCTTTCATAACACTTCCTCTTATTAAGTTGTTTGAATAAGATTGAGTTTTGTAAATTTTTAATAGATAGTTAAATTTAGAATTAATCACTGTGGGTTCGACATTTTCTTACTATTATATTACTTGATTTGCGATAACGTATACTTGCGTTCTGAATTACCACATCAGATCCTAAAAATTTTTGCAAGCAGTTTGAATTGAGGATCGAATCCCAACTATAAAAAAACAAAAGAGAAACTCAAATTACAAGAAAAGATTTCAATTCTTGAATTTAAGTATATAAAGCTTCTACAAAGATTATCATCTTTTTATTGATAATTTAGATATTTTTTCTCCAAGGAGATTACTTTTTTGTTTTTTAATCTTTGCTCTTGTTCATAAGTCAGAATATATAACGGGCCTCAATGACATATTTGAAAGTGTCAAGAGTTAAGGAATCGATTAAATAATTTATTTTGTAGTTTTTTATTTTTAAATCGGTTAAAGAAGACTTGGTTTAATATAAAAGAGCATATCAGAAATGTATTTAACAAGCAAGTTGCAACTGAGAATTTCTTTTAGAAAATTCATATATGTGTGTGTGTGTCTGACTTTTCGTGTGATTATGTGTTTTGTTTTTCTAATTTTTTTCATAATTTGATATAATTTGTATTTTATGATTTTTTATCTAGAGTTTTATAAAATATGCAATTATTCCTTTTTATTAATAAAGTAATATACTAGTAATATATTAGTAAATTTTTTATATATGATATTATTATTTAATACATCCATTGAAATTCATAAATCCAATTATTCGTTTTTTGCTAATCGAGTAGGAAGTGAAATTGATAATATATATATATATATATATATATTATTACATTTATGTGACTACCGGTTAGATATATTTAATTTTTTTTAATGATTGATTAGATATCATATCAATATCATTTCAGGTTATTAGAAGTTATATATTTATTTTAAAAATATAATTGTGAAGTTCAAACATACCACTATTAATGCATTTTTAATATGGAAATTAGTGATAAGGAGAAAAATTATATAATTTCAATATTTTTACCCCTTAAAAGTCTAATTTTGATACTTGAAGTACAATAATTGAATATGAGAATAGGAAACCTTCAAAGTTTATAAGAGTAACACTTAATTTATTTGGTGCTAATTTTTTAGAGTGTGAACCAGATACACAAATAAAGAATATACATTGTTTGGCCTCCAAAAATTTAATCCAACATCAGTCACTGGCAACTAAAAACAGCAAAGGATTGGTGGGCTGTTTTAGTTGAGGATACGAATCTTGATCCCTCTCAGATGGGGCTGGAGCATTATGGTATTACACAACTCTAATATGGACAAGCTTTTTTATTTGTTGTGTTGAAGGACTGCACGCCTCAATTAAGTTACTACTGGCCAGAAAAATGCACAAACTTATTTCTTCTCACAAGTTGCATTTATAAAATGATATCTTCTACGAACATATATAGATTTAACAATTGCTTCATATCCTTGAAAACAAAAATTTGTCTAACTCGGCTGTTTTCATGCACAGTGGATAATAGGGTGATGTTCCCCCTTCCTATCAAATATAACAATTTGAGGCATTACCAGTAGTATCCAACTTCCTCCCAACTTGCTCAATAATTGGCTTATACTTTATTGTCCTTCACTTTGAAAGCATAAATTTTTTTAATTAAATTTTATATCATACAGTTGAAATCCTCCAATATATTTGATTTTCAGGTTGCAAACCACATATATAGAATTTGATTTATTAAATTGGAGTGGGCTACGTGCTGGGGGTTTAGAATGCATACTTGATGCTTCAAAAGATAACAAATTACTTTGGGATTATAGTTCTTTAATTTTCTAAGACATCTTTCCATGCTCTATCAGATAACATGAAGACTATATAATACAAAAACAACAACCAACTTCACTGTATACTCATCAGCAAAAACTAATCATTTGCTAGAAGTCTCCCATTTTCCTTCTGAATTTCTTCTTAACTTCCGTAGTTTTTAGATGTAAAATTAAACATGTATGTACATAATAACACTAATTAATGATTTACAAACTGAAACTTGATTGCTTTTTACATACAAACTCATCAACGGGGGAAACGTCAAATTGAGTTTTAATTTGTCCAAATCTCTCCGATAGAAACAAGCTTTGCATGTTTTTCAGTGCTGCTGAAACCCTGACTTCCGCTGTAAACATTGCCTTGACAGGCCTGTGGTCCGATAGTTTTGATTCACTTCTAGTGTACTGAAGTTGCTTTAAACCCTTGCCGAACCATATTATTCGGTCACACCTAAATGAAGAACACAAAAATAGAAGAAGTCTATCATTTTCGGAACTTGGTTATGTGATCATAATTATTGCTTGTATATCGTGTCTCTTACCATGCTGGTGCTCGCCTCTTTTCTGCCTTTTTTCCGTGATAACAACATCCATAATACAGGTCTGAATTTGGACAATACTTGTAGGTAGGGGCGAATTCGATTGCTCCTTCATGCCATCCTCTCAGCATGTTTCCAGTCATTAGCTCCATCATTAACTTCATTTCCATTCCATCCAAGTTAGAGAATTATAAGCAAACAAATTCCAAGAATTTTTTTTCCTTTTTTCATTAATATATACCTGATCATTTTCTAGTAAGGAATCCCAGTCTCTTTTTTCAACAAGTAAGCGTGTTGTTTCTTCAGGTAGAGAAATTCTATAATTTAAATCTCCAAGCAATATTACATTACTGCACAAGTGACAAGACAAGCCGTGATTAAGTGGCTAAAATAATGCAACATGTATATCAAAGTAAAAGTAATTTAAGTACAAGTTGGCAAAAAGTAAATGCAATTTGATTATTCAAAAATTAAAAGAGGTCTACTGGTTTTAACTATTTGAATAGATTTCTATAACTGCAAACAGTTACAAGTGCAAATGTATCTCTTTAAGGTATTTTATTCTGTTTGGTGCTTTTGCAACTTTTTGTTAATTAACTCACTGACCCACTATAGCTGAACAATTACCTTACAACTTCTCAAAGTTGATTAAGTAATTAGAGTATAGTTAGTTACAAACATAACAACCAGCAAAGAATAATATTTTTGTATTTTGGCGGCCTTAAATCTATTAATGGACAAATTCAAAGCTGGAGACTAGCAATAATGATGCTTGATTAAGCAAATTATTTATTTTAACGGCCTTGAAGACAAATCAAATAATTTATTCAGTATTCCTACCTTGTTTTCATGATTTGTTGAGAAAGGAACCTAATTACTAAAGAAAAAAAAACAAAAACTAATGATTAAGGCTTGGTTGGACGGTTTCAAACAATTGTAATTACTTACTCATGATCAAGAATCTTTCTTGGCAAATCAAGCAGAGGGCCTCTAGGAAAGGTTGTCCGGGAAAATATTTCAGCAGCATTAGAGTTCCTATGCTTCTCATCCCCCTCTCGGCCCCCAGATGCTAGATGACTGCACACAAAGCAGAAGCTTGTTTCATGTAACTGAAATCTCACAGATACAGAACCCTGCAAATTAATCAGATCGAGTTGTAAAAGGAAAGAGAAATGATAAACAGGACAAAAAAATTAAATACAAAAAGAATTCTTAGATAACCAATTCAAATGCGAGCACTACTTAATGAAGTTGATGTTGACAGTGGTCACTGGAGAGCATATACTGCAAATCAAATACGTATATTCAAGTGCAAAACTAATATCAATCAAGTGGGGTTTGGTTAGGTCACCTTGTTCCCTAAGCAGCCCATGATGCCACAGCCTACACATGAGACACTTGGATGCCGAATGAATGAACGTAGATCTCTCCTAGCCCACACAGATATCAATACACCAACCATTTGCTTGCTAATGATACACTGGAAATCTTGTGGGGCTTTACAGTACTGAGCTCGATTTCCTTCCTTATTGGGACAAATATTCTTCTGCTCCTGACTTTTAGTATCACGTTGATCTTTTTCCCTGTCATGTGTTTTCTTGTTCAAAGCTTCTCTGATTATGGAATTCCATTTCAAAGTAATCTTACTATTTTCAGATCCCAATACATTTGACGCTTTTAGAGGCACTATTTCTTGAAACCTGGAGTGAAACGATTAAAAATAATTAAGTATATGGAACTACATGTATAATATTAACAATTATCAGAAGAAGCTTCAATTTCTTCATTTCCACTTCTCTACTCTCTTTTTTCTATATGCTAGAAATCCAGAAGCGGTTCTGACAATACCCAAGTACATAGATGTCACAGGACTTGTTGCATGTCTCCAACAAATCCTCTATATTCAAATCTTCGTCTGGTGCAATCCCACCTACGTTCCATGTACTGACAAAAACCCTTAAATGAATAAAGAAAAAGAATATCAGAAACATTGAGAAATAATTAAAATAGAATACAACCGCAGAACCAAACCCAGAATAGAATTGAACTGAATCAGAGATATACATCTGCATCTTTTCTGTATGTGATGTAGAACAATAAAAGTATTAGATAAATAGGATTTATAGGACTATAAAATTAACAAGAGGATATTTTGTTTCTTACTTGTACTTTTGCGTGTCCTTGTGATCATTAAGAATGGTCTTGGTGCTCAGAGATGACTGATCAGTACTTGTAATACCCAATAAGGGATCTGTATAATTTGGATAATCTGCTATAAAGTTGCTGCTTCCCACTCGCTTGTTGAGTATCTTATTAGCCACTAATGAAGGCCACATGACCTAAAGAAATGATATATACAAATCCATGTCAATAAAATTTGGTAAGAAATTGAATATAAATGAATGAAAGAGAGAAAGGAAGAGAAGGCAAGTGGTGCTCACTTCTGCTTGCTTTCCTGGCATGGTAAGAAAGAGTGCTACTGTACTACTGTTGGCAATAGAAAGAAAGGATTGGATAGACAATTCCTGAGGAATAAAGGGAAATGGAAGATATCATGCTGAGGAAGGGAGAGGCTTCTGCAACTTGAGAAGGAGGAAGACTTTTAATGTGACGCAAGAGATGATGCACCTTTGCTACATTGCTCGTAATAGTTTTCAATATAGGACCATTGTCCCCAGCAAGGGTGGGAGAGAGTCACAGAGAAAGAGAGCAGAAAACATGGGTCTTCTTGCAGATTTGAATTCATCTGTTTGTTGATGAGTAGATTTTGAAGGATATATATCTTAATGTTTCCCGTCTTTATATTGCTGAAAATGGGTGCAAGTGGGAGTGTGGTCCATGACAAAATAGGCAAATATATATGAGAAGCGATGACCAGTTATTGCCGCAATAAATAGCCAAGCTTTTTGCTGACATCTGAATAAAGATGGGAATTCTTGAGCAACGGGCTCTACCATGTAACTAACCATCTATTGAATATCTCATCTTTCCGCAAAACATAAAAAATTATAGGTTAACTTATTACAATTCAATTATAGGTTATTTAGTATCACTATTAGCCTAGTTTGTGGCATGTTTTGAATTTGGAATAAGACAATCTCCTTTTTCCCTAAACTTTTATTTACCCAAAATAAAAATAAAAATAAAAATCCTATTTTTCTAACAAACTAACAAGTCATTTGTAATAAGTTTTAGAAAAAAAAAATAATGACTATCCATAATTATTTTTATTTATAAGAAAATTTGTTATGGTTTTATATAGTATTTTTTGTGATAAACATTTTTTATAATAAATTTTTGTTATAATATTTTCAATGATTATATATAGATACACTTTTTTGTGGTATGAATGCTCTTATAAAAAACTAATTTTAAGATTTTTTTTGGTGAAACTAATTTTAAGTATTCTAGCCCCAACTAAACGGGATATTCTTCAGATTCCAATAATTAATATTGTAACGTTATTAAGAATTATATTATACGGCGTCTATCGGGGAATTCATAAACTAAGATGGAACTACATCTCCACATGAAATTACATGGTTCTGGAGACATCTTCGCCATGGTAAAATATTTCACACGAAGTTCAACTTAAAAACTAATATATGCTTGAGTCACCCTGTGTTGTAAAAGAGGACTGATTTTGAATATTTGTCTTCCCTACGTAGTTTCTGACTTTATGGGTCTTTGAAAAAATAGCAAAGGAAACAAACGGCTTTTTTACAAAGTTGGTATAAATGGGAAACAAAATTCCCAGTTAGGTTGTAAAATAATTTTTGGAGAGGTGTAAAATGAACAGTGAATCGTTGGGGGTAACTACAACTTCCATGACATCATATTCTATAGATACGACTTTGGGTAAGTCGTATTTAGTACATACGACTTAGGGTTAGGTTAATTTTATTTTTTTTTAATAGAAGTCGTAGCTACTAGCTACGACTTAGGGTTATGTTATTTTTTTTTTTTTAATAGAAGTCGTATTTACTAGCTACGACTTAGGGTTAGGTTTTTTTTTCTTTTAAAATTTAAATGGAAGTCGTAGTTGACAACTACGACTTCTGTATAACTTAAATTTTATAATTTTTTTAAATAATAATCATGGCGTTATTCAAAGAAATGGATTTGGATAATATAACAAGTTTGACTTAAATAATATGAACTCACCGCACCATCGTGATATGCACTGTCACATGAAATATATCGTCGCGTGTGAAGTACCATTGCATGTATTTTGAGTTGTCATGTAAATAAAGGTTACATGCTTCATCGCTAATGAATCATTCATTATGGTGCATCCACAAGGCAATCCAATCACGATGATTATTATTAAAAATATTTTATAAAATCTAAGTCGTATTAAGCCATAGTTACTTAATACGACTTAGATTTTATAATTTTTTTTTAATAATAATCATTGTGATTTGATTGCCTTGTGGATGCACCGTAATGAACTACTCATTAGTGGTGAAGCATGTAACTCTTATTTACATGACAACTCAGAATACATGCAATAGTACTTACTTCACACGCGACGATATATTTTCATGTGACAAGGCATATCACAATGGTGCGGTGAGTTCATATTATTTAAGTCAAACTTGTTATATTATTTAAATCCATTTCCTTGAATAACGTCATGATTATTATTTAAAAAAATTATAAAATTTAAGTTATACAGAAGTCGTAGTTATCAACTACGACTTCCATTTAAATTTTTTTTAAAAAAAAAACCTAACCCTAAGTCGTAGCTAGTAGATATGACTTCCATTAAAAAAATAAAAAAAATTTAACCTTTAACCTAACCCTAAGTCGTAACTAGTAGCTACGACTTCTATTAAAAAAAAAAAAATTAACCTAACCCTAAGTCGTATGTACCAAATACGACTTACCCAAAGTCGTATCTATAGAATACGACTTCATAGAAGTCGTAGTTACCCCTACAACTCACTGTTCATTTTACACCTCTCAAAAAATTATTTTACAACTTACACTATACTAAAAAAATTTTTTCCCATTTATACCAACTATGTAAAAAATCCCACATCACATGGTCTTCGAGGTTCTCAATCGAGTGCGGTCCTTATGGCGTCGAGACTCTTGGCTTCTGTCCTTGATATATATACATATGTTCAATCTTAATTATATTAACTTAGTTTTAAGAGTTTCTAATAATTTCTCCCCAAATAGACACCTAATATAGCAAAATCTAACATAAATCTGGTGAAGGACATGATATTGCAGACAAGTATTCCTTTTATTGTGAAATTGCCTTATTGGTGGAGGGGAAAAGATACTCGCAGTCTCGAACCAATTAATTATATGGGCTATGTGTATAATTTGGATCATTAAACAATTATAGTAAAATACCAAAAAGAAATTTTATAATAAAAATAAAATATTATCGAATAAATTACATGGGAATATGTGAGTATGTGGTGGATTTGCACAGGAAGATTGTATTCTTTGGTGAAAGTTTTTTTTATTATGGCACATGCAGATTCTCCAAAAGAGTTATTGAGGCACAACTGTTATAGAATAACAAATTAATTAATTATATCAAAAATTAATTATCATATTACTTTTGAGACGACATATGATATTAATTATAATAATTGCTATTACAAAAAATTTATAATTAGTATTAGCTAAATAATAATGAATAAAATACAGATAATAATTAAACTCTCTGATCGTTGATTATCAAAAGTATTTTTTTCATTCTCTTCCCTTTCTCTTTCTCTTTATATTAATATATATGTAATAATCAAATTAAAAGTAATAGAATGACATATAGAGGTATATATTTGTTGGACCACATGCGCTTTAAATAAACTACCGACTAAGGTGCCTTGTTGTAAAGAAAGAATTTAAAGATTGACTTTTCTGGGAGATAGTTTAAAGTTGAAGTCCAAATGGATTATATAAAAAAGAAAAGAAATTTTTTTATGCTCGCAATTTAATGAAAATGGATTACAGAGAAGAAAAGGTGTCATTTTGTGGATTATTTTAAATTACAAATGTTATCGGTGGTCATTGATATATACTGTATTGGTGCACCGCGCAATTAAATTTCTCTCTATGAAATCACGTTGCCTTACATGAGAACATGCTCTATAAAGCTCATATATTAGTCAATGTTATAATATAGTATTAAATTATGGGGTATAGATATAATATAATATTTATAAAGTTTAGATTATTTTATATATCCTTTTATTCTATTTATTTAATTAATTATAAATTTTCTTAATTATTCTTTAAATATGAATATATTTTAATGTTATACGTTGATACTGATAATATAATTTTCTTCTCATAACATTAAAATTTCCATTGAGAAAATAAGTGTGAATTTATTTTTTAAAACTGTGGCAGGCATATTTATATTATTTATTTTTAATTATAAAGAAACTCATGTTTTAGTGTTTTAATTGTAATACTTTGTTTACTTTTTAGTTATTTATCTTATTAACGTTCTTTCACTATTTTTTTTGTTTTAAATATACTCTTATTTTTTACTGGAAAAATATCTTTGTATTTAAAGAATGAGAAACTATATTAAAAAAGAACAAGAGATGAAACACAAAATAATAATAACTTTATAACTTAACCAATCTCACACTCGTCCATATCTGTCACAAAAGGAAAATAAATAAATAAAGATGAAAATATTATGTCATATCTGTATACCATAATTTCATAGTGTAATATAGGGCTTGCTAATATTATATTCACTTGATCATTCATTTTAGGGTCTTGAGGGCACCTTCTTCCATTTCTTAAAAGGTTTTCAAATAAGAGTTTAAGTTACTTTTTCCTTCTCTTACTCTTCCTTACCTTTCATAAAGAAAAATAAAAAAATTGGCTCATATTATATTTACTTGATCAAAAGTAAATAAAAAGACCTACTTTAACCATCATTTTCAAATAAATTATGGTACAAAATCGATATTCCTCCACCACTCCTCCATCCCAAGGTAAGAGATCAGTCAATTAAATAAAGCACAAAATGCACGTAACATTTAAATAAATAAAACAATGTGTTGCCTATCACAATCATTAGCCACAATCTTGTGTGTGGAATCATGAGGTTCCAGATTGGAAGCCAAATTGCTGGCTCTCATTTCTTATTTCTTTTGTTTGATCTTTTGATTAATTGCTCGAAATTGAATGGAAAACCTTTCATGATAAAGACATCAAATTAATCATATCGTTAGTTTCTAATTGAAAGAGACAAAAAAGTGTTGTGGGCTTTTAGGCCGCATAATGGGAAGTAATGAAACAAACAAGCAGAACAGTTCAAAAGAATTTGATAATATAAGACATAGTTTTCTCAAAATGTGTTTGGAAAGTGTATGCATATATTTGGTTCAACTAACCTAGCCAGAAAAGATAACAATAACTATATATCGTGGTATAAGGTTTTGCTGTTTTCCAATTGCTATGGAATTGCCTAGAGAAAGGCATGCGAAGCCAACGAATAAATTAAAACATGAGCATAGACTGCGCTACGCGTGTAAGATGCCCCATAAGCATTTGAAGCTTTCCCTTTAATTTGTTCCCCTTTGTTTCTAATGCCCCATGTGAAGATCCCACAAATTGGTTGGTTTCATGACAATATATTTGATATATCATTAGTATATAAAAAATATTTACATCAGTCACACAGATATCTTTTTTAAGACTGAAATCGATCATGAGTAACAACGCATGGTTATTCTTTAATATGTGATATTATTAAAAAATTATAATTTTGAAATGGTAAAATCAAGTTTTAATTATATTAAAATTCAAAAATTGAACACAACTTATCATTCAAAATTATACAACAACAACAACAAAAACCTTTTCTAATTAGGGGTCGACTTATCATACAAAATTATGGTTACAAAAAATTATAGTGATGTGTTTTTCATAAATTAATTCTAGAAACATCAATGAAAGACAATAATGCAGATGACTATATATAGATGAAAGGCAATAAGGTTGCATTGGTTTTTTAATATAATAACGAGCTATAGAATAGGTTTTGTTAATTACAATCATTGATAAGATGTATATTAGTCCTTTACAAAAAAATAATATATTTCCGAAATCCCCATTATCCATACATTGCCAAAGAATATTGTTTTATAGCGAACAATATCACCAAGAAACTCATGTCTTCACTTTGAAGCCAGTTAAAATATTCGAAAAGTTCTCAAAAGATAATTCCAAAAGTGTAAACGAAATGTCTAATATATAAACTTCATCTTCTCAAGAATAAATATTAAAGGTTAATAACCTTTACCCTTTTAAATTATTGCAACTTCTTTTAGAGGGGTAGTGCTTCACAACTAACCATCCATCTTAAGTTATTCTGAAAATTAGAGTTGGTAATGATCGATAGGTTTTGTATGTGTTTTATATTGTATTTTGTGAAAATAGTTTGTAACAAAAAAACTTTACTGTATTAAAGTTAAACTTTTATCATAGTTATACGAAAAAACTTTATTTTACTTTTTCTTAATTTGTATTCTACAAGGTTTCAAATAATTATAGAGGAAACCACATTTTAGTTTTTGAAACGTATCTTGTATCCCGATTTGGTTCCCTTTACCTCTGGTTTTCTCATTTAATTTTTTAATATTTAATTTGCTCCAATTTTATGCTTTTTATTTTATTTTTTTTATGTACAATAAAAATTTTATTCTAATTCTTTCTACAAATGTATTTATTATGATCCTTCATGTAGATATTACGATTTTGTTTTATGTATCAAATAGGATAAGATAAAATTACCAATAAAAAATAGAATAAGATAAAATAGTACATGAGACAAGAGTAAAGATAACAATAATTATATTTGCATATACTTTATCTTCATAAACTTATCACAAATTTTAAAGTGGATTCATATGTACCATTTAGAAAAAGTTATAGTGGGACCAATGTGTTATCCAATGATCTGCATGAGAATTTGTGAAAGGCTTGTGAGGATCATATGCAAATATCATCACTATAAAAAAATAAGGATTTAATTTTAATCCGTTGTCAATGTAAAAGTTTTTTATGTTAAGCCCACTACCAACAACCCAGCAGCATGCCACCTCAGCAGTTGCCAACTCAACAACAACTCAGCAATTATTCTGTTAAATTGGTTAAGTTGTTGTATATATAAAACCGCCTTAGTTTCAATTATTTAATTAGTTAGAATTATGTTGTTCTAGTTAGTTTCTGTTAGATTAGTTAGTTAGTCTACATTGCTAGTTACTTAGTTAGTCTACATTGCTAGTTACGCATGAGTTACACTTGTATATAAGGCTCACATGAGTCTAATTTAATACAATCAAATTCCATTCACTCATTCACAATTCTAATATGGTATCAGAGCTCTGCTTCTGTTGTCCACAAATCCTCCATTTTTTAACCTTCAAGCTTTAAGCATTGATAAACTGTCGTTTTATATACTTAAATGCTGGGAATTTGAGTTTGATTTGGTAGTTATTTGAAGATTTTATATGGAAAACTTACTCAATTTCTTTTGAATATTGCAGGTTGAAGATTTATGAGAATCAAGCTTTAAAGTGTTAAAATGGAAGCAGTCTTAGGAAAGATACAAAGATATCAGCAACCTAATTATGAGGATTTTTCCAGAATTTTATGAAGATATCATCAACATAATTATAAAAGATTTTGGCAAGATCCTACAAAGATATCATCAATCCAGCTGTGGAAGTTTCCTATTTTTATTTTTGGAAGATTTTTCCTCTTATCTCACATTAATTAGGAATACTCAAAGTGGGAAAGAAATCTACTTTCCCTGTTACCCAGGAATTGCACATTAAATGAATTTGTGCACAATTAGGAAACCCTAAAAGAAAAGTTTGCTAGAGTTGTTGGCCCACTAAAATATTATAAATATGAAGAGTGAGCGGCGTAAGAATGGAGGGATCCGGCATTCAGAAAATGAAAGTAGCTATAGCCCTTTGCTTGATTAGAGAGTTATAACGGAGCTTTGGAGGTTTTTGAAGCTATCAAGCGAAGGACCGTCTCCCCAATTGTCCGTGAAGGACCTGTTTCACTGCAAGGGGGTTTCCGGGTTTTAGTTTTTCTATTTGTTCTTTTATGGAATTGAATTTGGTTTTAGTTTATGCTTTGTTCTCTTTGACTATGCGTAGCTAAATCCATAACTAGCGTTATGGTGGATCTTATGTTTAATTTCTTATAATGTTTTCCTAATTCCAAAATAATTTTGTATTTCCCCAATTGATTGGATTTTTCCTAATGCTTTGTTTTCCAATAAGGTTTGCGCATCCTTTAAAAAGTTAATTGATTGACTGACGACCATACCACAATTAGTTAACGGAACTCTAGGATTAATCGGATTTGGGGTTGTGTGGACCAAACTCAATCCCTTGTTTTCAATCAGTTATTTAATTAACAAATCTGCTGGTTCTTTATGCTTTTCTTGATTGTTTGCCTTACATGACCATTGGGGGTTTCAGATTGAGAAAAAGAATATTAATATTGCATGCCATTGGGTATTAATAACATTAGAGCAGGTGATTGACAATTAATCGAAACACATATTATTGAGGAATTGGGTAATATTATGAGTATTGACATAAGTGAAACTAGACACCCTAGGCTTTTCATAATTGAATCTTTGCTTGATAATCTTTGATTTCCTCACTTTCTCCTAATTGCTTGATATTTTCTCCTTTCTCATTCGAATTTCATTGTCTAGATAACATAAGGGATTAATTAACTTAGTAATTGCCAACAATCCTTGTGGGTTCGATACTTGGAGTCCCAAATACTCCTTTATTACTTGTACAATAGGGTGCACTTGCCCTTAAGTGCGATTTTAGCGTAACAAGCATCCATGGCTTCCAATTCCACTACATCTACTGAGCAATTGCAGAATCCTTCTAACCCTTTCTTCCTTCATCCTAACGCAAATCCAGCCTTAGTATTGGTTTCACCAGTACTCACTGGTCCCAACTATCACTCATGGTTTAGGGCCATGAAGATGGCTCTTCTATCGAAGAACAAGGTCTAGTTCATAGATGGATCTATATCTATGCCTGCAATCACAGATCCATTGTTCCCAGCATGGGAAAGTTATAACACTATGGTCCTCTCATGGATCACTAACTCATTATCACTAACAATTGCATATAGTATATTGTGGGTTGATAAAGTTGCAGATGTCTGGACATGCCTCAGGGATAGGTTCTCACAAGGAGATGTTTTCAGGACATTGGATTTGCAAAAAGAAATATACTCCTTTAGACAAGGTGAGCTCTCAGTCACAAATTACTTCATTGAACTCAAGATCTTGTGGGATGAATTGGAAAATTTTAGGCCACTACCTACTTGTAGATGTGAATTTCAGTGTGCATGTGGTGCTATTACTATTATATAGAAGTATAGGCAGAACGACTATGTGATCAGATTTCTAAAGGGTTTAAATGAACATTTGGAGTTGTGAGGTCCTAAATCATGCTTGATAATTGTGTAAAATGTAGTTATTTGAGCCTTAATTCTGTTTACCTCAGATTGCTAGGCTCTTATTTTCATGTATAAATGGATGAATTGCCACTCATAATTAGTTGATTCCATTTTGATGTCTATCTCTGTAATCCTTGGAAAATATTGTATATTCTTGAAGGAGTTATCTAGTTTTGCACTTGCATTGATTTAGTGACTTCTCTATTACAGGATGAGTTAATTAGCCAATGAGATAGAAATATACCCTTTGGCCATGCATAGCAAGTGTTTGATAAAAGTCGTTAATGAGTTAAGTTTGCTCTAGCTTTCATAACAAAACCATTCCATTAACATTGCTTAAAGGATTTAAATATTTCTAATTGAAGTAGTAGGTGAAAAAGGATCCTCTATTCCTTAATCAATGCTATATTTGTCATTTTAGGCCTTAAATTGCTAATTCATTCACAAACCATCTTTGATTATTAATGTTCTTGAATAGAATTGATTAAGTTATTGATCAATATTTAGCATCGTAATAGTCACTATCCTCATGGGAACGATACGTTTCTTATCATTATATTACTTGTTTGATATGTATACTTGCAATATGATAAAATCCCAACAATGCTCATGGAACCTTTGCCAACCATCAACAAAGTCTTTTCTTTGGTTGTTCAGGAGGAAAGACAAATGTGTTATGGAATTATTCATGATTCCAAAGCCTTTTACAATAATACTGAAAGAAAATCAGTACACGGAAAGGAAGAAAATGCCCAGTCTTCAGCCCACCATGCAAAGGGATCAACAAAGAAGTTACAACCCTTGAATGGAGGCAAGGTTTGCACTAACTGTGGTAAGCCTAGACATACAGTGGAAACCTTCTATAAGAAGCATGGTTTTCCACCAGGGTTCAAGTCCAAAAACGCAAGCTCAGCAACACAAACACTATAAATTATCCATTCATTCTTGCATTGAACCAAAATCATATAACCAAGCTGTCAAATTTGACCATTGGAGAAAGGCAATGGAGTCTAAACTTACTGTTCTTGAGCAAAATAACACCTGGGTTTTGACTGATCTACCCATTGGGAAAACCCCAATTGGTTGCAGATAGGTCTACAAAGTGAAACTCAAGGCATATGGGTCCATTGAAAGGTATAAGGCCAAATTAGTGGGTCAAGGATACACCCAAATTGAGGGTGTAGACTACTTTGACACCTTTTCATCGACTGCTAAGATGACAACTGTGAGGTTGTTACTTTCCATTGTTGCTACAAGTGATTGGTATCTGCAACAACTTGATGTCAACAATGCATTTCTGCATGGTGACCTCACTGAAGTGGTTTACATGCTCATTCCCCCTGATGTTCAAGCTACTAAGCCCAATCAAGTCTACAGTCTCCAGAAGTCACTTTATGGACTTAAACAGGCCAGCAAACAGTGGTTCTCGAGATTATCCACTGCACTAGTTTCTTTTGGATTTGCTCAGACTAAATCTAATTATTCATTATTCATTATTCATTAAGCACAGCAACAACTCCTTTACAACCTTATTAGTAGGGGTGCTCAAATCCAAACCAAACCGAACAAAATCGAAAAATCGAATCCAAAAAAATTGAAAACAGAATAAAACTGAACTTTTTTTGTTTAGTTTGGTTCTTTTTTTTAGAAACTGATCGGTTTGGATCGGTTTTTGGTTCTAAAAAATATAACCGAAAATCGATCCAAACCAAACTTATTAGAATATCATGGGAATTACTCCGGTACCCATCTTTTTTTTCAGGGTATCGGTACTCAGGGTAAGTTGTCTAGCATTCATTAGTTGTTATTTATATTTAATAGACTTTTTAACATTTATTGTGAAACTAATAGTCAATAAATGATTGACAACCCACCCTGGGTACCAAATCCATCAGGGTACCATAGCAACTCCGGAATATCATATATATACATATTTTAAATAACTTGATATGTGTTGTTGAATAACTTGAAAGATTTACTTTCTTATTTCTTGTTAAAATTATTCATATTATTGATTTCAAAATGTTATCATTTAAGGTATATGCCCACTTGATGGTTGTTTTCTTTGGTAATTATGGCTGGAAGTTCTGGTTTATGTAGTGGAAAATTAGTTTGAAATTTTAGATTTTTATTATATAATTGTACTTGACTATTACACTAAAAGTTTGATCATGATTGTATTTGATCATTACACTAGAAGATTGTTAATTTTTGTTTAAATGAGTTGTTGTTGTTGTTTGTTTTAAATGGGTAAGTATGTTATTTATTGTATAAATAGGCTGAATTATCTTTTGGATTATAAAAAAGCAAAGGAATAAGATTTTTTTTTAAATGGTCAAAAATCGAAAAATCGATTCAAACCAAACGGATTAATATCGGTTCGATTTGGTTCGGTTTCTAAATCTAAACCAAACCGATTGGTTCTATATATGAGAAAACTGATTGGTTCTATATATGAGAAGACCGATTTGTTTGATTCAGATGATTTTACCCCTCAAAACTGATCTAAACCAATCCGCGAACACCTTTACTTATTAGTCTATGTGGATGACATTATATTGGTAAGCAATGACATGGCAGAGATCAATTCCATCAAACAGTCTTTAAACAACTCCTTCAAAATCAAGGATTTGGGCAACCTTAAGTATTATTTTGGGCGTAGAAATTGTCAGATCCAGCAGTAGCATAGCTCTTTACCAGCACAAGTATGCTTTAGACATTCTAGAGGATGATGGCCTCCTTGGCTTGAAACCTGCCAAAACACCAATGTACACAGCTAACAGACTTCATCAATAACAAGGGGTTCCACACCCTAATCCATCCTCATATCAAAGACTGGTTGGTAGATTACTCTACTTAACAACCACAAGGCCATATATCTCATTTGCAGTTCAAGAATTAAGTCAATTTCTGGCTAACCCTCTACAAACCCACTTCCAAGTTGCTACTCGGGTACTATGATACATTAAAGGTGCACCAGGCCGTGGCCTATTTTTGTTTGCCAAATCCACCTTTCAATTGAAAGCTTTTAGTGATTCAGATTGGGCTAGATGCCCTGATACCAAACGCTTAATTACTAGCTAGCTACTGCATATTCTTTGGAGAATCCTTAATCAACTGGAAAAGCAAGAAACAAGCCACAGTATCCAAGTCCTTTTATTAGGCTGAGTATCATGTCCTTGCAGCCACAACTTGTTAGATCCAATGGCTCACTTACCTCCTCCATGACCTCTACATCCTATTTAAAGAACCTGCCTTGTTTTATTGTGATGACCAATCCGCGCTTCACATTGCAGCCAACCCCACATTTCATAAGCGCACAAAACATATCGAGTTAGACTGTCACATTGTCCGTGAAAAGGTTCAATGTGGCTTGATCCACTTACTCCCCATCACCACCCTTAACCAATTAACTGACATATACACCAAAGCCCTTGGCCTTGCATCTTTCACTTCCTTTCATTCCAAGCTAGGAATGGTTGATATGCATTCTTCAGCTCATGGGGGGTGTCAAGCCCACTACTAACAACCCAGCAGCCTGCCACCTCAGCAGTTGCCAACTCAACAACAACTCGGTAGCTATTCTATTAAATTGGTTAAGATGTTGTATATATATAACTGCCTCAGTTTCAATTATTTAATTAGTTAGAATTATGTTGTTCTAGTTAGTTTCTGATGGATTAGTTAGTTAGTCTACATTGCTAGTTACACGAGTTACACTTGTATATAAGGCTCACATGAGTCCAATTCAATACAATCAGTTTTCATTCACTCATTCACAAATCGGATAACTATCATTTAGTTTTGTATTGACATATTATTAAAATAGTTTGACTATGATAATAATAACCTAAAAAATTAAAAAAATTTGACAAATGATTACATGATAGTGTAAATAATTTTATACAACAATAGATCAAAATTAAACAAATAAAATAAAAGGATGATAAATTCCTCCATATTTTGGGTGGATAAGTATATAGAGAACTATAATAAAATGTCGTTCTTCTTTAGTTGAAACTCATGATTATCGCAATGGTGGTTGGATGGCATGTGATTGGTAAATATAAAAAATTTACTCAAAATTGTTTGATGAAGGCTTAAGAATAATTTTGCATCTTTTAAAAAAAGATGTGGTGACATACTTGACATGGCGGTGGTAGTTGTGGCAAGGCTACAACAGTGCAGTGAAGGTGTGGTAGCCGGGAATCAAATCTTCTACCTCCTTTTTTTATTTTCTTCTTTATTTTTCTAATTAAATGTTAATAATTCATAATTAGAAAAAAAAATTAATAACTAAAAGATAATTTATTATCAATTAAGAGATAAAGAAATTTTTTTACTAAGTTATCAGTATATGATTGAGAATGACAGATAATGAGACAAACAAAATAGCACAAACGATTTAAATCAGTGGTAGGAGTGGTAACAATGACTAGGTGATGTGAATAAAATAGAAATGGTATTTAACTTCTTGTTCTATATATGTGATCTTATCACACTCTTAAATTAAATAAAGTTTATATATATATATATATTGGTACATATATATGATATATTCAAATAATGTTTTTTGCAGTTTAATTATTATTATTATTATAATATAAGACTGAATTAAATAATTTATCCTATTCGATCTAATTTTTTTAGTAGGTCAGACGATAATGCTTTAACCAGCTACAGTAAAAGATTAAAAAGGAACCAATTGAAACAAATAAAAAAAATTCAAGGATTAAATTAAAAAATTAAAGAAAATGGAGGAATTAAATTGAGAAATATTAAAATAGTACAGCTCACTGATATTACACATGAGTTTGAGTCCATTAAGGCTTATAACATTCAATCCACTTTGGTAGCTGCTGGTTGCCTGGTTCCCATTCAAGCCGAAAGTGTCAAATAAATTTAGAAAGGGATTTGTTTGGAGTGTACATAACTAAATAACAAAAAATGAATTAAGAAGAGAAGACAAAGTTTGTAATGAACACTTTTGTTTGGTTGGAACATGGAAGACGCGAAGCAGGGATTGGATTTTGTTTTTGACAAAGAAGCAGGGATTGGATGGGCGGCACAATTCGCAATTTATGATAAATTTTATTTTATTGTTAAAGGATGTTTTTGCCCAACTGTTAACTTTATGAATAATATATTGCTAGGAATCTGTAGTTATTAGTTGTTAAAGTAATTAGCAAATTAATTATTTAGTTAGGCTAGATTATTTGTATAAATAGAACTCGGAGAACTCATTATACAGCTAGTTAATTGATTTGAAGAATAAGATTTAGGATCTTACGTGACTAGAGGACAAGGTGCTCTAAGTTGACCATTTCATCTAATTCTTATCATATATAGTTTATTTAGTATAATAAGGCACGGAGATTTTAAATTTAATATTTATCACTTTTCAATATATTAATAGAGTTTAAATTTGATTCACTATTAGTATAAATTTTTTTACATTATTATTTAATGATATATTAGTATATTAGTATAAGAGTTAGACTTCTTAGGTAATTATTGTAAAAATTAAATTTCTTTAGTGATTTAGTAATATATAATTAAATAATAATATTAATAAGTTTTAATAATATATAGTTAATGTAGTAATTGATACTTCTTTTAATCTAATCTTAATTATATTTGTATTTACATGATTTTGCTCCCTTTATATTCAATTGCACGTTTTTTGCATTATCTATTCAATTTTACGATTTTGATTCTTTTACTTTCAATTTTTATTTTTATATTGGAATATGGTAAAATCTTAACCCAAAATTTAATTGGAGACCAAAAATGCTAATTGGCTAATAATTAACTTATTTGACAAACGGCTTTTTTTGCTGACATATGCCCCCCAACAAAAAAATGCCACGTGGTGATGATGTAGTCGTCGTTGACCAATTCGTATTAGCCAATTCAGCACTACCCGTCTCCAATTAGACAAGTTATAGATTAATTAATTGGATCATATTAAAAAGAATTTTAAAATGAGAAAACCAAAATCCTGCAATTAAAAATAAGGGAACCAAAATTGTGCAGTTGCAAATAAAAAAAAGGGCTAAAAGTGTAATTAAGCCTTTATTTTAAATGGATCTTACTAATTTTGATACTTAATAGTATGAGTTTATTGTTTACACATCATTTACTGATATACAATTTAGATTACGATTTTCTAGAATGTAAGGTACTCCTTATAGATTAAAATGAAAAATGGATCAACATTAATTTAAAAAATTAACAATTTAGATATTTATAAATACAAGCAACGTAATAGCAATAACTGGATTTGCAAATATCAACTCAATTTTTTCATCAATAATTGTTCACTTACACATTAATTTGTAAACTGCGTCCCACACTTTAGAGAAAACATCTAAAATCAAGATAAAAAATGAGCATTGGAATTGTGCCATCCAATTCGAAATGTCATGTTTAGTATACATTTTATAGTTACAATTCTAATTCCTAATGACAATTTCAAGAAATTGAAAATAACTAAATAATAAAGTAATTTTCCATTCTTAACCCATACCAGAATTTTTTTAATTCCAAGAAGCAAAAATTGATAAAATGCATTGGATAATAAATTCACATATGATGTAACTCACACTTAATTTAATTTGATATTTTGACAACTATCTCTGCAATTGTTGTCATCCATTGGACCATTGTTACCAATCTCTATCGCCACCAACATCACCATTGTGGCTTTCCATCATTATCACTACAATCGCTACCACTTGCCACTATATATTATTATCATTGCTATCTCTCTCCACCATCATCACAGACTCCACATATTTGAAAAGATACTTATAATTTTTTTTTTAAATGATAAATAATAAATATAAACAACAAAATTATAATTAATTGTTGTTTAGAATTAAAATTAAAATTATAAATCAGATTTCAGTTCATGATTCTTTACATAATCCAAGCATAAAGTTCTCGTCATTAATTAGAATTAGAATTATAATTCTAACTCTAGTTCTAATTCTGACCAAAGAAAAGTGTTAAAGATGTTGTCCTAAGTACACACAGAGCGCGTCAAATTAGTTATATTATTATTATCTATAATTATATATGTTGCAATTAGGTAAAGCAGCCAATAGCTGGTTATCTTCAACACTAATCCAAAACATACGCTCTTGGTTGGTCCGACACTGCATTTGTTATTATTTTGAATTTTCAGTCAGCATCATGAATACACCACTTGCTATATCAATTTAATGGTCAGAATCTTAGTTTTTTGTAAATTCAATATTATAGTAATTTTAGAAAACATCTAATATGTACTTAAAAAAGCATGCACCATTTAAGGAGTCATTGATTAAAAACAATAAAATTCATCTATGTATCTAATAATTCATAATTATATAGAAAATTGCTTAAATAGGTTATTTTTATTTTTTCTTTGCAAAAAAGTCCTCTCAGATTGAATCACAGTAAATAATAATAAAAAATTATTATTTTGTCATGACGGATTTGGATTCCTAAATCCATCATGAGAAAAATAAAAATTAAAAAAACTATTTGTTGAAAAAAATAAATTTAACTTAATGAATGCAAATGAAAATCAAATAAAAACAAAAAACAAAAAATTGGGCCATGTAGAGAAAAAGAAATCATTTGTTATAATTTTGACTAGACAAAATATAGAATTTGAATTAAAACTAGGCTGAAAATTTTAGCATATTATGATTCATTTTCAACACTTTTTATTTCAACTCACCAACTTCATTATCTCAATAAAATAAGAAATTTCCTTTGAAGTAAAGTAATGATAAAGAATAAAGAAAATATTTATTGGAACACAAAAAAATAATTATTGGAACACCCTTTTTTAGTTAATGATAAAGAATACACGTAATGATAAAAATGATAAAAAAGTCCATTTCGGAACTGTCAGTCCAGTCAAGACTAAAAAATACAAAAATTTCATTTTAGGTGTCAAGAACAAAAAATATATATATAATAAGTAAATGAGAAAAAAAAGAGAAAAAGGCGTTGGCCGTGCTTGTGGGTTTTCTAGTAGTTGCCGGTGGCAAGGTCAACGAGGAAGGTGCGACAAAGTCTAGAACATGTTGTTGGGCAAAGTTGAGGATCCAAAAGCCCTAATGATGAAGATGAAGTTGGCATAGGAGCGAGTTTTCTTGGTGAAGGAATCGCTGATGTCGGCTACATAAACAATGAGGAAGATGGCGGCGGGAACAACAAAGGCAAATGTGCCAACAATGATATAAAAAATATATAATTATTCCATGAACTAAAATGAAGGAGAGAGAGAGAGGGAGAGAAAGAGAGAGATGCTTTTTGAAATATGTTAAAATTTGGTTTTTTTAGGTAAATTTTGTGGAGTATCCATGCACCCTTCTCATTTTTGTGCATGTTAGAACACTCTTGTAATTTTAACCTTACTCCAGAAGTCATCATCTTTTAACTTCAACCACAAAAGAAATACTAACATTAGTTTGTAAAAGAATTGAGTGTTGAGGAATTTTAACTTCAACTTCAAAATAAAGGATGCACAATTTGACAGTTTTGTGTAAAAAAAATTCTTTTAAATAACGACGGAGAAAACAACAATAATGTAATAGTCATTTAATTTGCTTGTTTCTTGCATTTAGGAAATCACCAAATAAGCAACCAACACAACTAATGAAACCAATATAGGGGCATGGTTTTGGGATTGTTTGCTTGAGTAATAGGTTGTTTCAACTCAATGTTTAACAATAATCTTTGGATTATGAAGTACAAACCAATAGACAAACAATAACTTTTAACATTTTTTTTAATTATACACTCCATCTTTACTTCTATTAACATACCTTTGTTTACAATTGTTTTCAGTGTTTCTAGGATAAATGTTCTAAACTTTATTTATAACTAATAACTTCTTGCAGTGAGCGCGTTGAAGAGAGGCTCTAAGCAAGGGACAATGTTATGTGCCCTTGTAAGAAATTTGTTCTTCAATGCACTTGGGAACTGTGTGGCCTGGTAAGCTTTAGGACGAAGGCATGCCTCACGAAAACCACACGGTCTTAGGAATAAAAGCCTCTGCCGCTAGCAAGGTGCGAGGTGCGAGGCGCTTTGAACACATACCTAACAAAAGTAACGCACAACATTGCAATTTGATCCTCAATCAACTCATCATATCAAATCTCACCTACCATTTTATACCCACTTATGCACTCAACCCCTAATCAATACAGCCTTGGAAATCAGACCCTAACACCCACTGTCCCTTGTCCCTGTCGACAAATAGGGTGCCTAGAGCAACGTGCCCACTATAGTGTCCCTTCTGTTTGTCATGCATTTAAGGCTTGGCAAGTGGGTTCCCTAAAAAGCTAAAGCCAACCTTGCACCCACCTAAGTCATTTCCTCTATAAATATCACACTCAAACCTTTGAGATGGGTGGGCTGGTTAGCATGAGAGAATGATCCAAAGAGTGTGAGAAAAGAAAGCATCCATGCCCCCCCTAACACTTAGAACAATCACTAGCCACCTTCGTCTTAGACCCAACACTCCATCATCAACACAAAAGGAGGACCAGAGAAAGCAAATGTGCTATGTCAGAAATCTCATCCAAGGCGCCCCCCATACTTGTCCTCCCTTGCTGTGTCTGTTCTCTACCGCACCATCAGCCGATCAACTCCCCTACTGATACATGCCTCAGAAGTGCACCAGAAGAACACCTCACACTAGATAACTACATTCCCATCTCCTTCTTCCTCCCCTCCTTTTTTTACTCTATTGTGAAACTTCTTCATTTCTCAACTACCCCTCAAACACTTTATCCTTTATTACCCACAAAATCATAGTTTCTACTTGCAATCCAGCCAAACACTAATGTACCAAATTCTCATTAAAGTTGTTACTTATATCTTTCCTTCGAAGTGAGCTAGACTCACAAACTAAAGCCCCTTTAGTTGCTTTACCTACGGAAGCATGGACACGGCAAAAAGCCGGTTATATCGGTGTCGAACACGTTTCCAACACAATGTCATCGGAGACACGGCTAGATTTGTGTCCCTGCGATGTTGGACTCTATTTCTCAAACTTCTTGACCTGTTGATGACGGACACGGCTTGGGCACAGCCCACCGACACGGCCCACTTCCTAAAAAGGTCAAATTTATCAACTTTTATTTCCCTTCTTCCTCTGTACAGTGCCCCTTTTCCTCTCACATCAACATCTTTTCTTCTTCCTCAGCATCTTCATGTTGTGCGGCCAGTGCCCCTCTTCCTCTCGCAATTGCAACCCCTATTCTTGTGCATGGTAATTCTTTCTTCCACTCACCACTGCTTGTCCTTCACCAGTCAAGAACTCACCACCGCTCGTCCTTCCTTTTTCTCTTGTAAGTTTTTTGAAACCATAATATTCTGGCACCGTCTGTTTTCTTTTCATTATGTTTGCTTTGTTTTTTAAAAAATTTAAAAAGCCTTTAAAACTTTCTTGAAAGAGTATGCTTACTTTTTGTCTTTTTCTTGCTTTTTGTCTTTTTCTTGGTTAGGTAGAAGAATTAGCTTTGCTTTTTGACTTTTTATTTGTTAGGTTTACTTTTTCTTAATATTAGAGTTTACTTTTTCTTGTGATAGATACCCACGTGCCTACTTGAAGCATTGAAATAATATAATGTAGTATAATATTAATAAATTAAAAATAAACGCAGAGAAAGTTTGAAAGATAAAATTTGAAGTATATAGACTTGTTTATATATATATATATATATATATAATTCTTAACTTTTTAGCTTTACAAACTTTTTTTACCAACATTAAGAACGTTTATATATACAGTAGCTATATCAACCAGTAGGAGTCCTTTAGGATTCACCTTTAGCATTGGATCCTATTTTTATAGATAGTTCTCAACTTAATTTTAATTTGTATAAATGTTAATAATTTTAATTTTTGGTGTTGATAACTTTAAATTTTAATAGGACAATGATTACATATGCAAGTGCAAGTTTTAGTTCTAATTCTAGTACCATTAGCATATTTGCAACTACCGAAATCATTGACTCAAAAAGTCCTTTGTGGGCATATGTTAAGATTATAGATAACAAACCAATTGCAGGTGGCGAAAACAAGAGTTGGTCTTGTAATTTTTGTTCTAGAATTATTTGTGGTTCATACTCTAGAGTTAAATCACATTTGCTCAAAATCCCTAGTAATGGGTTTGTTGGTTTTGTGAAGGTGAATGTTACTATTTAGCATAGTTAAACAAAAATTGATAAAGACGTTGAGAAGGCATAAAAAACACCTAATGTTCAACTACCTATTGAAAATCAAAATTTGTCCTCTACCCCTAATGATTTGATAGGGAAAAGAAGAAAAGTTAGTCATTTGGAAGCAACATTTAACAATGAAGATAGGGCTCAACTTACCGCTGCAATTGTTAGGATGTTCTATTCTGTTGGCTTACCATTTCATCTTGTCAGAAATCCTTATTATATAAGTTCTTTTGCTTTTGTTGCTATTTATTCTTTGTCTGGTTTTTTGCCTCCTGACTATAATGCTTTGAGAACAACTCTCTTACAACAAGAGAAAGCAAATGTTGAGAAACTGCTTCAACCAATTAAAAGTTTGTGGACTTCAAAATGTGTTAGCATTGTTTCTGATGGGTGAACTGATTTACAAAGAAGACCTTCGATTAATTTCATGGCTGCAAATGAAAAAGGTCTTATTTTCCTGTAGGCTATTGATGGCTCTAGAGAATATAAAGATAAGTATTATACGGCTAGCTTGATTAAAGATGTAATCAATGAAGTGGTGGCTCAAAATGTAGTGCAGATCATAACTGTTAATGTTGTTGTTTGTAAGGCTACTGGGATGTTAATTGAAGCTTCATTTCCTCATATATTTTAGACTCCTTATGTGGTGCATACTTTGAATCTTGCACTAACAAACATATATGTTGCTAAAAATAATGAAAAGAATGAAGTTGCATATGCTGAGTGTGATTGGATCACTCAAATAGTTGATGATGTTTCATTCATTAGAAATTTTATCATGAATCACTCTATGAGATTAGCTATCTTCAACGTGTTTGTGCCAATAAAATTACTTGTTATTGCTTATACACAGTTTGCATCTATTGTAGTGATGCTAAAAAGATTCAAACTCATTAAGCATGCTTTGAAAGAAATAATGATTAGTCTTGAGTGGAACTCGTATAGAGAGGATGATGTGGGGAAGGCTGCAACAGTGAAAACTTTTACTTAGGGTGTTTTGTGGTGGGACAAAATTGACTACATAATTGTTTTCACGGATCCAATCTATCACATGATTCGATTTTGTGACAAAGATGCTCCTACTCTTTATATGGTATATGATATATGGGATACAATAATAAAAAAAGTGAAAGCATCAATTTATACGCATGAAAGAAAGAGAGCAGATGAACCATCAACATTCTATGATGTTTCTATACTCAGTGATAGGTGGATCAAGAATAGTACCCTACTCTATTGCATGGCACATTCTTTGAATCCTAAGTTAGTTTACATTTTATTGACTTTTAATTATTACATTATTTAATTATGTTGCATATTATTTACTATTGCTGTATTTACATGTACTATAGTGGTCCTTGGCTTCAAGGAGCTTCAAATAGAATTCCTCTTCATCAAGATGAAGAGATTTCTATAGAGAGGAACAAGTGTCATATGAGATATTTTCCAAACGATGAAGATAGAAAAAAGGCTGCTATTGAATTTTCTAAGTTCTCATCAGCTACAAATACATTTTCTAGTTTTTATTTTATCCAAGATAAGGGGAGCTAGATCTAAAATCTTGGCAGGTGAACCATGGAGGTTCTGCACCTTCACTTCAAAGATTAGCTTTAAAGCTTCTTGTGCAACCTTGCTCCTTATCATGTTGTGAGAAGGATTGGAGTACATATTCCTCCATTCACTATGCGAGAAAAAACAAGATGAATCCAACAAGAGCGGAAGATTTAGTATATATACATACTAACCTTAGACTATTGTCTCGAAGAAATGAACATATAAGGTTGGAGATACTAAGATGTGAGACATTAGTGGAGATGCATTTGAGGCTTGAGATAATAGCCCTGGTCTTCTTGAAGTTGCAAATTTGTCTTTAGATGAACCAAATTTAAAAGTTGTATTATTTGTGGATGATGGGTGTGGAGGAGATGAAATTGACATTATTCCTATTAGTGGTGGTAGTGGATCAAGAGAATAAAATAAATTATGATTTTTGTTTTTTAAGTAATCGTAGTACGTTAAGATGAATTTATGGCTTCATGTTAAAATTTTATATTTTTATATTTAGAATATGTTATTTAATGATTATAATATATATAAAGAAATTATATATATAACATGTCATAGTCATGTTGTATCATGTATTTTTAAAAATGTGTCATGTTGTCGTATCCGTGTCGTGTCGTATTCATGTTCTGTATGCGTGCTTCCTAGGCTCTACCCGAGCATTTTCCATGAGCATATCACTCGCTTTCCCTACAACCCACTAATAGTTAACTTCTCACTATGTAACATCTTCTTGGTGCAAATGAACTCAATCACATTTCTCCCCCAAAACATTTAGCTTTCTCTATTACTTGGGTTTCACCCACTGCATAACCGTCAGCGGTGGCAGTCCTAGTTTTCTATTTTGTTATTTTTAAATTCATAATGGCACACTTTCCATGATAGATATGATATTTAGTGGTTTTCAAAAGTGTTCTAGAAAAAAGAAAAGTGTTCTACATGTGAGGAACAGGCAGCATTTAATCAAGGAATTAATGAAATCATAAAACTGAACCGGCTTGAGAGTTTATGGACTGATTTGTTTGGTTCCATAATTATTTTCTGTTTCGTTTGGTTTAAGTTAATTTATATTTAAAGAGAATGAGGTAGCTCCTTCTCTCTTCTCCCATAGGGTTTCTAAATGTGGTTTATAGAGCCTGCCTGCTGCAAGCTCTCATGGTGGCATCTTCAATTTTATTTTATTTATCTCCATTGGACAAATCCATCAAGAGACAATTGATTCAACCTTTTCGTTCTAGGAATCTGACCCTCCTCATTTAACATGTCTAGACATCTTGTATACCTAAGCAAGATACCCATTTTTCCAAAATTGAAAGATCTGAGTAATAGATATTATCTTGTTGTGCACTTTCTGCATGCCATTATCCTCAAATTAGTGCCTCCAATTGAACGGAAACCAGTTTCTCACAGTCCTCATGAAGAGGCCACATTGTTCTAAACGAAAGCGCTTTGTATTATTGCGAGAAGACACCTGAAGCTGAACCCAATATAGCTACCACGAGGTACATGATCAGAGTTAACGATGTAGTAACATTGGTTTTGCATTTATGTTATATAACAGAGGGTATGAACTAAACCAAACCAATTAAAATTGAAAAAATCAAATCAAAAAATCGAAAATCGAAAAAAACTGATTAATTTTAGTTTTGTTTAATTTTCTTTTTATGAAAACCAATTGGTTTGGTTTAATTTTCGATTTTCATTTATTAAACCAAATCAAACTAAATCAAACTGAACTCAAAATTATTTATATTTTTTTTTTATAATTTACATACTTATAAATAATCATATTCAAATTTCTTATTGTTTCTATAAATATTTTTAAACCAATTTATTATTTATAATTATGTAATAACGTTTTTATTAAGATTTTATAACAACTTTTTAATTAGCCCATAAAAGAACAAAGTAAAGTTGTGTATGACTTTTTAAAAAAAATATTATTCAATCAAAAACTAATTCAACCAAACCGATTACAATTGATTCAGCTCCATTCTCTAATTTTAGAAAAATCAATTAAATTAATTCTCAATATAAAAGAATTGATCGATTTAGTTCAAATGACTTCTCTCTCCAAAACCTAACCAATACAAACCGCTAACACTCTTATAATTGACCATGTCGCCCATAGGTGTCAGACAAGCTTACCTTCTTTGTAATATTTTTTTAGTGCACCCCTTTTAGTCTGGTCCAGAACGATCATCTGGATTCCAATCACTGGTAGCATCAACATGGAGTGTCTCTGTTGCTGCGGGTTGCATTGTGGTACTGCCCAGCGAGCTTGGCCCCTCAGCATTGCTTTGCTTTGCAGAATCAGCCCTTTTACTTACAGTGCTCGACTGAGTTGTTGGCGTGGTAGTATCCTTCCCATCGACTAGTCTCTTACCGCTATTATCCGCCCTTAACCATGGCCCTAGGCTTTTTTGGAGTTAAGCGACACCCTTTGTATTATCAGTAATTGCAACTTCGCAATGCTTTTCTTCAGCCTAAATTGGCAGTCTTTCGTATTTAAAATCTAACCAGAAAAGATTTCTTGTATACCAAAAAAAAAAAAAACTACCCAGAAAACACCGTCTTATACTTCCTACACTAGTGAATGTTCGGTTGTTAGTACTGTACAACATAATATGTGGTTAGCATGCTCATTCATCCCATGGGCCAAAGATACACAGAACATTGAATTCTCAATTAGGAAACATTTAGACTAAAGATTTGTCATAGTCTATCAAAATTTGAAGGAAACAATATTGCTTCCTCTAAGCATTAGCACCCAAACACCAACAAATCATCCCATGGACTGACTACTACTGGTACATTTAAGACATGAAATCCACCACCTGACCTTTTATATTGGAACATCCAATGACTCATTTGCTATGGCTCTATCTTGTCAATTTGGCATTGATTTATCTATACATTGGAATCCCCACAACCTAAGGATTTGTAGCTCCGGAAAAAATAAATGTGGAATGAATTACTTACTTAGTCTAGTGCTCATTTGCATACCCTGTGGCACCTCTAACACCTGTCTCCTCATTTGAAGAGCTCTTATAGTGTTGGGCTCCCATTTGGAACACTAGCACTGCTGTCAACCATTGTAACATCCTCCATGCTGCTTTCAGGTGGCATATCTCCAGCCACATGCTTATCAACTGTTGTAGCTTCCTCCATATTGCTTTCAGGTGGCATATCTCCAGCCACATGCTTATCAACTGTTGTAGCTTCCTCCATGTTGCTTTCAGGAGGCATATCTCCACCCACATGGTTATCACCTGTTGTAGCGTCCTCCATCTTGCTTTCAGGTGGCATATCACCAGCCACATGGTTATCAACTGTTGTAGCTTCCTCCATGTTTCTTTCAGGTGGCATATCCTCTGCTAGTCCAGGCATATCAGTGCCCACATTCTGCTGCCTGCTTTGCACCTCATCAGTATGCATTGATGGTTCTACATGACTTAAGTAAGACCTGTTTTGCTCAAACTGATGTCTCAACATCTGTGCCTGGAAATAGAAATGTGAGAATTCATTCATTTTAGAACTTATATTTTGTTTTGTCTAGAATTTATTAAAAGAAGAGAAGAGTGCAATGGCAGAGGATAGAAATCCTGATAGGACAAAGCAAAGAACACATACAGAACAAAAAGCAAATAACACATACTCACCAAAAATAAATAAAGCAAAGAATACACAAAGAACAAAGAAAAATGCACTAGCTCAAAAGAACCTCTTCCCCAAAAAGAAAAAGATCAAGCAGAAGTCTTTAAAGAAGCTAGGTAAACAATAGTATCCCATATAAGATGTGGCAATAAATATCTCAGCAGAAAAACTCTGGTATAACGTTTTAACCAAATGCAACACAAAACAGCAAATAAAGCACACTTAGACATAGTTTTTATGGTTTTAGACTCCTCCCTCAGCCGAAAACCACAATAATGAATAGTAAGGAAATACTCCTAAGAGTTGGGACAACCCTTAAAGACTTCAAAATTTAATCAAAATTGAATAAAATGAAAGTTAGATGCCTGCTTTAATTAGAAGAAAATTTCACAATATTTGGACAATGCAAATAGAAATGGTAACTAGTTTTAGCAACGTAACAAGAACAGAAATTGATTAAGAACAAACCATCAAGTATGTTCCACAAGCAGGCAATGTGTTTCTTTCACAAATAGTTTATAGCTTTCAATAGCTTTAAGGCCAAGATGCAGCCAATCCCTAAATAGTCAATTTTCAGTTATTAATGTTTATATTTGCTTTCTCGGCAAGACACGCTTTTACAAAAGAGGAATCTTCATAAACAAGATGAACCCAATCAGAATCTCAAGCAAATGTTCTTCACAGAGATGGCAAGTGTGTCAAGAGGCACAAGCTTAAAGACCAAAACATATCAATATTGTGGATAGTTTGGACATCAGGATTAATTGTAATATTCTAAAGACTTTACAAGCTCATGATAGTTTAGGATTGTTTGATATACTAGGCTTCTTATAAACGCTACTTTATTTGACTATATTTTCATTCCTTGGGTTAGTTATTTTTTTTGTCCTAGATCAAGGTTGGTAATTGAGATTGGAAATCCCTTATTTAGAAACCCTAATTTGTTTTGCTTGAATTTTCCCTAGAACGCATTGGACCACTAAAATTACTTTTGAATATAATGTTCACACTTGACAGCGAAACAGCCATCACTTTCCCCTTGGTTGTCATTGATCCAGTACTTAACCAGCCAACCTTCAATAAACCCAAAGTTACCTAATTTCCTGCCCTTAATCCATCTGAAAACCCTACCCCAAGCTTTTTCAAATCTTTATTATCTTCTGTCTGACAACAATATCAGTATTGCAACCCTTCAATGCATCTATCTTGCATCACTTTATTTCTTATCATTACATCACACTTCCAATTACCTGCTGTCTCTTCACTACACTTTCCTATGTCCTCCCATCTTAGATATGCTTTCTCCCGCTCTCCTGGTTTCCTTACTCCTTTTAGAAGAAATTTCAGTATCTACCTCGCTGATGTTGTCACCAATATACTGGCTGACTGAAGTTATTAAACTGACAATACATCCATGTTTTGTTTCACTTCCTTTTCATATCAATAAGCTGTGAATTTATGTTTTACAACAGAATTATCAAATGTTCAGTTTGCATATATTCCAAAATCAAAAGCAATCCAACACTTTCATACCCTAAACTCCACAATTTTCACATCTAGAGGGCAGTTATAATGACTTTAAATTTGAATGCAGTATTAAATGAAGTCCGTTTTAAATGCATGCATGAATCAACTATTTTCAGATAGGTTTTATGCTTAGCTCATAATTGTGGGAAAGAATATCTCCTTTCAAGAGTCACTGAAAATAACTTTTTAAGGTTTATGAATCAGAAATGAGTCACTGACATATAAAGAAACAGAGAACTTTCTTGTATCATGAGATGAGAGACATACCTGATACAGCCCTTCTACAATACTACTCATTTCCTCAATGCCACTGACAAGATGTATAGGTCCGGTATCTTCGACAGGTCTTTCGGTATATGATGTAATCTCACTAAAATTAAGGGCAAGGCGGTCAGGTCTCTTGAGAAGAAGCTGAAATGTAGGCTGCAGCTCATAGCATTGCTCGAAGAGGGAACGGCGGCAGAACACATATAAACCAAGTCGAGCACGTGACATGGCAACCACCAATCTTCTTACATCACGTAGGTGACCAACGAATCGAGTACGCACTAGAGATAGCAATATAAAATCATTTTGCTGACCTTGAAACTTATCAACTGTAGCAACCTAGGAGCAGTCATGAACAGTAAACAAAGATAACTTGATTGAGATCACAACATTTAAAAATTTACAACCAATATCACAGAGATGCCTTATTTACTCTACCATCCAAGACATTATACAGGGAAAAAATGGGTTGACACATAACATTGCTATAAATTGTATTGGTGAATTCTAAGAGTAAGAAAAACTACATCATCTTCAGAAATCAGGAACCCAAAATTGACACCACCATCATCAAAGAAATCATTTAGACATTTAATCTACATAAATAATGTAATTATAAAAGTAAAAGATTAATGACTGAGTAGCATACCTTGCTTGGTGGACCAATGAAGTCATATGGAACACATCTCCTGTTTATAACATCACGGATGAGAAGTTTCTGGCCATTGTAAGTAGTCAAAATTGATATCTTACTTGCAGGGTATCCTAACAGACGCATGTATATATAGACACTGACAATATATTCTGCTTCTCCCTCGTTTTGGTAAAACCAAGGAGATGGAGTTGTCTCACCCTTACCGAGGTAATCTGGTACATCAACTAACTGATAATCATAAGAAAATCCAGCATTTGCCCCATGGAATATGGCTCCCTCCTTTACATAAGGAAGGTCTCCCAAATCTCTGTATCTCCAATTGTAAAGTTCAGCTATACTTGGCCTGGCTCTTCCCTGAGCATTTAGCTCAATGTATGGAATGCCCAAACGGACAAACCTAGTAAATAGACTCTGATCCATGTGGCTGTACTTTTGGAAAGCCATATTCTTCACAACAGGAGGCAACTGGTGATGATCACCAATCAGAATGCAGCGTTTAAGCCGTGCATGACCATCTTCCTGCCTCTGGAGCAACATTGGAATGAAAGTCTCTATTTCTAAAATTTGGGCACTTTCTTCCATCAATAAGTTGTCATACTTAAAACCTAACTCTAGGAAATCTTTCCTCTTTAGAGCTGCATGAGTACAAGTCATTGCCACAATCTTGGCTTGCTTGGTCATTAAGTAGTTAGCCCTATCAGCTGTTGACTTAAGTAATTCAAATGCCCGGCACTCTTCAAGTTCTTGAAACATAGTCTTAAGATGACGAAAGCACCCCATAGCAGCCCGCATGTCTTTCTCAAAAGACTCACCAGTAAATACAGGATGTGGTGTGTCAGAGAAGAACTCCTTGAAGGGAAAACGATCTCGAACAAATGTTGGCTTATCTTTATTCTCAGCACACGCAGCCAGAAATTGCTCCCAGCGTGAATAGACATGAAGCAACCAAAAGTATCCTGCAGTTTCACAAGTATAACCTACATCCTCCGGCAATTGAAGACATCTTGCTAGCCTCTCCACTTCGCTCAGCAGTTCTAACCGTCTGACAAGCATTGCATTAACACGGCCTTGCCGACTAAAATCAAGATCAGTTGCTAGCTCTTGTTCTCCTTGACCAAGTCGGAGAAGATACCGTGCAGGTACATCTCTCTAAAACAAAAAGAAGAGTAAAATGAAATACATAAACTTCTGTGTAGAAAGCAAGGTTCTATCTAAAACTTGAGTAACTAAGCTCAGTGTTACACCCCTCAATGGATTGGTATGGGTTAATCTCCAAGGGAGAAAAAAAGACAATAGCAAAGTACTGGGTGCATCTTCCACAAAATCAAAATTTGGGTTGAAATCCAATATTATAATGGTGCTTGTTCCTGTAAAATTCTCAACTCAGTCAAAGACCAAGAATGATTACATGTATGTTATACTTAAATAGCAATTGAAGTAATGAAAACAAGAGTTATTCGATTACAAAATTTCTAAATATTTAAGATATTACTTGCATGATGATCTTCAGTAGTACACGACTTTAGTTCAACAGTAATAACCAAAATTGTACTACATACAAAGTTATTGATTGGCATAATACATCTTAATGAAAAGAACTGTTCTTTGATTGCATTACAAAACTTTCTGATACCTGATAAGAGTTAAGTGTTACATCACATGTATGATGAACTTCACTAGTACAAGACTTTAGCTCAACATTGATACCAAACGTTGTACTTCATACAAAGTTAATGATTGGCATAAAACTAACAATATTTTCAGCATTACCATCTCCCTTCCTCTGCTTAAGTACTTAGTAAACATCACACAGCATGTACTAGTACATTAACTGCTAAATGAAAATTCACATTCAAAAATCAAATAAGATTTTAACATAGAATAGAGGAGAAATAAAATATCTTACCTGCATTATCTTCTCAAACAGGTCATTCAGAGCCTGATTTGAATGCGTAATTATTAAGGTTCTCTGAGAAGGACAATTATGATAAAGAACATTCAGAATTTGTACAGCTGTATCAGTCTTTCCTGTACCAGGTGGCCCCACAACCATAGTTAGGCCAGGCTGAATGCCTGAGATAATTGCTCCAACCTGCTCAACGGGAACATTCCACATTATTATTATTAGTATTTACAAATTGAGGATATAATAATAAAAGGAAAGGAGATAAATTACATCTGGGGATAAGAAACCTACTGACAGAAAGCAAAAAGAAAACAACGAACCAACATAGCCCAAAAATGAAACAGAGCTGTCCAATTTCTTTGTATATAAATAGTGGAAATTCCTTTAAAACAACCATCAGCAGAACATCAACAAGAAGTTATAAACATATTCCTATCCCATAACAAATGTAAGTGCAAAGAGCCACCCTTGAAAATATGGACATTCCTCTACAACCAAATACACTAGAAAACAAAACTGCATAGACTGCACACTGCCATAAAATCATGGTCTCCTCATTCTTGCCAAAACCTTTAAAAGGTATCATGAGAAACTGCTCTAGCGTGAAAGGACACACCGACCGTCCATTTCACATTACTGACAACACACAAGGGAAGTAGGATGTGAGTTATGATTCTAACTATGCCATATACTTAAACATGTAATGGATGAAGAAACACAAGCATTGTATTCATACATTCAAGAGGCATCAATATAGCCATCTGCATCACTAGGATTTGGTCAAAGCCCACTACTGTGCAGGGGGAGCACGGGGAAAGAAAGAAAGACTACAAGAGAAATACCATTATACATGAAAAGTGATATTTTTCTATAAATGAGTTTAAGAGATGAGTGGCACCTGTGTGGGTGTAAATCTAACTGAATTCTGTTTTGGCTGATCTTGGGGATAAGGGCCAGGGTCAGGAGGCGTATATGTCTCAATAATTAGTGTTTCTTTCTGATGATTAGCATCAACCATGTTGATGCCATTTGTTGCATCAGCAGTAGACACTACACTCCTGGGAAGGGCACCACTGCTTCCTTTGAGCGTTCGGGGAAGCCTGATCTGAAAAGGAGGCCTTGGATTCAAGTTTTCGGTGCCATCAGGATTAATAAAAGAAACCTGAAGGACACAGAAAGAAATAAGTGATAAGTCACATAAATATCTTAATTTCATACTATAATTTCCAAAGGAAGACAATTATCACATCCATGCAACAATAATTTCTATAAATCTGCAAATGACATGCTAACCTCATAATCCACGAAACATTCTTTCAAGTGATCAGCATCTAAGAAAGTATCTTTGAAATCTACTCTTTCCAACAGATCAGGCATATTAATCCACTGTGCTGCTGATGGATCCCCATAACCAAGAAAGACGTTTTCCAACCACTTCGGAACAATACAGTATTCATTCATTAAATCCCTTATTGATTCTAAGATGGCCTTAAAATTGTTTTCTTTTGGCTTCCTCCTCATCAACACATTAAATGTACCATAAACATCTTCTGCCCCTTTTTCTGCAATGTTATTGACATCCATGTAGTATTGTGCTGTATCCAAAGCCACAGTTACTGTTCTCAGATCCCCCTTTGGTGGTTTCCACTCATCCCGTTTAATCCTTCCAGAAAAATCATTCATAAGGGTTCCTTCTTCATCACGAACCTCAACAATTTCACATCCTCGTACATATTGTAGGCCAAGCTTCTGTGGCACACTAGCTTTGACTTCTTCTTCTGCACTAAGAGGCTCAAATGATGGGCGAATAGAAAGTAAAAACAATACATCATGTTCTTTGAGTGCATTCCATTCTGATCTAATCTGTGCTTTATAGCTAGAAATGCTAAAAGTAACTTCCGCAGTCACAGATGATGGCTTGACTTCTCCTATGTTGGGCTGTTTTACTTCAGTGATCTTGAATTCTTTAATCGGGACACCCATTCTCGACCAACCACGAAAAGCAGTTTCTCCGTCATTATTAATATATGCAAGAAGATGTGGAACAGCTTCCTGAATGTCCTCACGTATCTCATATGTTGATTCAAGTCGAAAGAGATTAAAATTTCGAAGAAGATAATCATGAAGTGTTAAGAACTGCAAGTTAAGCTTTGGCAAAGCCAGACATCCTTCTCCAGAGTAATTTATGCTCGGTACGACACTTTCATCCCACATAATCTGCTCATTTGGGTAAAGAGGAAGAGCATTGATGGCTTCTTTTTGAGACTGTTGCTTCTCAAAAAAGGACACCATTACTTCAATAAGAAAATCGACCCTCTCTGACCAGGGATCTTCCATAGAGACCAGTTTGAGCTGCATAAAGAAACATTGTCACAAACAGAAGTTTGTGGTATTGAAAATCAATGAATGGCTCACACTCACAAGCATTATTACACTATTTCTAAAACTAATCAATGGAACCAGTCCATAAGAACTAGTAAGACCCTTTGGTAACACTTACAAAAGCTAGCCCACTAAAATATCATAAATATAACAAAAGATCACTTCCCCCTCCTAGTGTCATAATCCTGCAACCTAAAGTAAGGAAGCTTGTATGCATTTAGAAGGGAGGGTGAAGCAGGCTCTTAAATTGAGATAGAACTCACAATTATCTGGAGAAGTATATTAATGACAACTAAATTGGGGAGAAAAAATATTTATCTTCAGAACTTGATGCGTTGCCAATTGCACAGGACTATAAACCTCCCACCAAAGACACAGGAAAATTGAGAGAAAATCAAAAAAGAGAAAGAAAAGGATAGAAAGCAAGAGAGGAAGAAGAATTGAACTTTAAATGATGCCATGATAATTAGCAATAGCAATAAAGATCTAGTAACAATCAACCCCAACTCTCACCATTCACATGTGGTATGGGGAATAATTGAAGATCTAAAATCATGATTATAAAAAATCAGAAGAGTAGCATATATTAATCACACACCTTACAGCAAACCAAATCCCTTAACTCCGCGGGAGAAAGAACAGACAATTTCTTAGATAGATCTGCTCGCTTGTGAATTGAACCAATGTTAGTCAAAGCAAGTTCCCGCAGCTACAACCACAACATAAAAAGAAATTTAAGTATTAGAATCTGCTCATACAAACAAACATGAAATCAGGGGGAGGTAGGAAGAAGAATTAACTGATATTACAATTAATACACAGTAAAGGAGGATTTTTATTAGATTTTCTTCATTCAGACTAAATTACATCTAAACATACCTTGTCCATCTTTTTAAATGCGAGGAGCTGGAATGACTGTAGGCGACTGTAATGAGACTCAAGAACCTCATGATCTGTTAATTGTGTGCCAGTATGATCGTTAATCTCAAATCCTTCATAGAATTGTAATAAATCAACCAACTGGGCAAAAAGTTTCCCCTTTTCATGCCTATAGAGTGCACTCAAATGGCATTTGGCAACTACTGCTACATCAGCCACAAGAGGCCTCAAATACCTACAAAAGAAACGAGAGGCAGGGTAAATTGATATATTGGGAAAACAGAAAAACTTATTCTGTAAGATTAAGTGAGAAAAATGTTGTCTAAAAGTATCCCTTCTCCCTTCATGTCTTTAAGATTCGAGTCCATTATCAGCTCAACCATAGTTGCCAGGCAAGAAAAAGAAAATTGCCAATTTAAATTATGGAAGTAATTTAATCAACCATTCACATCACTTGCAAAACAAAAATCTACACTAAAAGTTGGAAAAATAGAATATTGAACACGACAACCCAACCCTTAAATGAGAGAGCCTGGAGATAATCATATCAACATACCTCCTTGTTGGCAATTGACTCAAGAGGTCAATAAGAAATTCCATAAACCTCTCACAATACAGGAGACAAGCATTATTAACTAGCCCCAAACCAGTAGCATCAATAACTTCATCGTCTTCACCAGATACCTGTCTCAGGGAAAATACCTGGGAATCCAGCATCTACGAACAATAGAAAGACAAAAAAAAAAAGAAATTCAGCTTAATACTTCAGAGTAAAAAGATTTTGTTGTACAGGAAAACATTACAGATTGTAGTTGAGATTCAAAGTGCTTGACAAATTACAACCTCCAGAAATTCTTCTATGAGGTTTCTCAAGAACATCACTTCAAGGGTAGTTGAGGGGTCTAAATGCTGTCCTCCTTTCACAGGTTCCTTCCTTATCATCCTTTTCCATTTCTTGATCAAACCCGGATTGAGACAAAGCTCCATCTACATAGGTGAAAACCAATGCCCCAAAATGCATTTAGCATGCAAACGATAATATTTAACATTATTCATAAAAAATCAGAAAGAATAAGAAAAACATAAGGTCATATTCCATCGCCACAAAAATTGATCTTTTCATTTTATCTTACCTGAAAACGACCGTAAGACAAACTGTACCAGGATTTCAAACTTGCTAGTCTCAAGACAGTCTTGCTAACAACTTCATCTTCCAAACTCTGCAATGAATAGTTATTAATGTCCAGAAAAAAATAATCACACATTTAACAGTGATCTAAGGGCCTATTTGGTTCGCTGGAATTATCTAAGTGAGAATGGGAAAGGAAATGAAATAGAATAAAATGACCATTCCTAATGTCTTGTTAGGTATGATCAATAATGGAATGACAATTCCATTTCATTCCTATGTTAGGTTTGCTAGACTTAGAAAAGAATAAAATGTCAAAAACGAAAGACACGGTGACAATAATACCCTTAATACTAAAAATAATAAAACTTCAATATCTAATTTGTAAAATTACAATGCTTTCCCACATATTTTTAAATATATGTGCAAAATCATACCCTTATTTAAAAAAGTATAATAGTAATTTTAAATTTTTTTAATGAGATATATTTTTAAATAATTATTTTTGTTATTTGGGGGAGGGGACAGAAGGTAAAACAGTATTTTGGACCATTCCTAGGGACTTCATTCCAGTTTCCAAAGTAGCTACCAACATACTTTTGACCCATCTCCATTCCTATCATCCCAATTCAATCAAACATGCTCTTAAGTTCTCAAGTGTGTAAGACAGCAACTAGAGGCAAATTATAGCAGGGACACTAACGAAAAAATAGCTATATATTTTTACTTCAAGCAGTCCATCTATGCAGAAGGGAGATCAACACATATGGATTATTTCAGAGAGGGACCGGGTATTGTCTTCCAACTAGTATCCTCTTCAGCAACATGGTAACACAAAGTTGAAATATAAAGCAGGTATCAAAATTCAGAGCAAACACAGTCAACCCACAACACATAAATGAATAGAACATTTCCATGCAGATCCAGTAACAGGAAAAGATTAATAATATCAACCATCAATATATATGGTGTCATGCATTTACACATTGCTTTTTTACATGAATGAGGAAGCATAAGTGCGTTTTAACATTGTTTGGACGGGACGGATGGCTTGCAGGTGGTGCATATTACATGTTCAGAGATAGGAATTGGTGACTTAGAATTTACAAACTATTTGCTTCCTTTGGGTTATTTTCCATTGAGCAAGAAACTACTAACATTCACTGTTTGAAACAAAGACAGTAAGAATCTTCTATAATGACAGAGTTTTCACCAAAATTAAAAAATGAAAACAGCACAGCCCTATCTGTCTCAAAAATTTTAGGAGCTCTAACAAAAAATATTTTAATGCAAAAAATGCTGAAAGCATAATGGTTTTGTAAAGTACTAGTAGTTCTACAGTAATGGAAGCCCGTCCTTCGATGATAAAAAAATTCATACACAAATTATATAAACATGTATAATTAAAGCCAACAAACATTATGCCTGTTTCATTTTGCTAACTAAAACAAAATATATATTTTGAGGAGAAGGAGTCAAGTAAAGGATGAAGTACAGAGCCAGCATACCTGAAAGGCGTTTATCATGAAAACTAGATAATTTGTCTTCTCTGCTATACTTAGTTCTCTTCCCTACAGTCAAATTTGAATATAAGATTCAGTAAAATGTAACAATATATATTGGATTCTACCATCAAATGCCATGCTCCCACCTCACAAGAGAGAGGGAAAAAAAAAAACACACACACACACACACACTTGAAATGGATCTCAAAAGAATATGAACACTTGAAATGGATCTCAAAAGAATATTTCATTTAGTCCTTACCATTTTGGAATGCCAAATAGACAGTCAACAAAATATTGAAACTTAGTAATGGTTAATGAAAATAAGTCATCTCGAGAGACGTGTTCAAATTATGTTTTCCAAAATTTCAATAAGTGAAATCTCCCCTCTCTCTGTCTCTCAAACAAATAATAGCAAGGATACAGAAATGAAGGCCAAAGCCCATTAGAATGCATGCAAGACTGACTAAAGAAATGAGAAAGGAAGAAAGAGAAAGATGGAGAAAGACCTCCTTAAGGCGAAGAACCCTCTCAAGAAACCCTTTGAAAACATCTTTCCTATCATAGAAGCAAGCCCAAGCCGCAACATTCTCTCGGAACTGCAAGTCACATACGCATGTTCCATTAACAACTTGTAAAAGCTAAATTACATGATGATCCAACCAACCCCATATATAATGAAAGACATTCACAAGAGATATACGATACGATATGATATGATTACCTTCTCGTTAACCATGAGCATCATGGACATAACATGCTCGAAAGTAGCAGACTGTGGATCGAAATTAGGCCACAGGTAATTCTCCAAATACTGACTAACCTCGAGGATCATGACCCTCTGCAAAGGAACGGGTTTGTGACCATGACCATGACCCTGACCCTCTTTCACCAACAATTCCGTTTCGTAAATTTTCTGGACCAGGTCGGGGTCGAATGGCTTCTTGGGCCTAGTGGGCTCACCGGTTTTCAACCAATTGGCCTCAGCAATCTTGGTGAGACGGTCAAGCTGAATCTCGGAGAGAGTGATTGTGCTCGGAACACCACCACCAGCCTTCTCATTCGACTCTACTGCTTTCTCAGCTATACGCTCATTCTGGCTCTGACTCTGATTCTGATTCGACTCCAGCGGGTACTCCGCCACTCTGTGACGCCGGAAATCATATGTCCCGGTTCCGTAAACCCTCGTCATCGCGAACTGAAAATGAGAAATTAGGGTTTCACACTTCTGAATTTAGGGTTTTTACTATGCAACTGCAACAACCTCAGATAAACCCTACAAGTACAACTAAGTATAACAGCTCAAATTTGCAGCTAAGCTTCTGCGTAATTCAAGTCAGTGTGAGGCAAGCAACGAAGCAAATAACCACTGTTTCAAGCATTGTCGGTTTTTCTTTCTTTCTTTTTTTTATCTGATTCTTAAATGAATAAATATTATCATTTATTTAGCTTTTAAAATAATTATAAAAAAAAAAGTAAACTAGCATTTTAATCATTACAAATGTACTTCATTCGTAATTTATTTTCGTTTAAACTATATTACAATTTCTTTTAAATTATTCAACTTTGTTTTGTTTTGTTTTTTTTAACAATTTCTAATAGGAATTAACATTTAACAAGGACCATATTAGGAAGAGTTGGAATGCTTGTGCGCCTGAGTCTCTCTTATACAATCTTACATTTTTTTATTTAATCAGAAAACACATGTATCTCAATATAATGTTTTCAATCAATGAAAAAAAACTAGTTAATCGTTTGGTTTGGATTTTGAAAAAATATTCTTAAAAATAATATGTTCAGGAATGTTATTTCTAATAATGATAATTATTATGTTTTGTTAATTAAAAATATTTTTGAGAATAACTTCAATCGTTGGTGGTGACTAAAGTTATCAGCCACTATCAATTGCAGCCGCCGTTAGTGGGTGGCTGAATTTTGGTGATCGGCGCAATGATCAAAGTCGTTAGTCACCGTCAATCGCTAGAGACAGTGAGGGGTGATCGGATTACGATAACCAGCATGGTAGTTGAAGTCACTCGCTAACGTCAACCATCGTTGGATTCTGATGACTAGCACGATGGTTGAAGTCGTTGGTGATAACAAGGGTAGCTAGATTTTGATGACCGGCGAAATAACTGAAGTTGTCAACTACTGTCAGTTGCCAGTGGCAACAGAGTGGCCAGATTCTAGTAATTGATTGCTGCGAATGGTGGTTGCCAGCAATAACATGGTGATAATTGGTTAATAATATAGCGATAGAATGGTAGATATTTTAGACATTTCACATGACAAAAAATTATCATGATGTGAGAATGTTGCAAACCCACCTCCCTCTATAGGAATCGAAGTGTGGGAATATTGTAAACTCACCTCTCCTCTAGGAATGAAAGTGTGGGAATGTTAGACAAAAATTATTCTCAATAATCATTTTTGAATAAGAATGTTTTTTGAAATCTTATACCAAACATGAGAGTCTAATATTCTTATGTAAATATTTCCAATAATGAAAAAACAATTCGCGAATCAAACACCATGTAAGAGTTAAATGGTTTCACAGCATTACTCTATAAAACAAATTTGAATAATTCAAGAACTAAATTATACTCATAATTTAAATTAAATATTAAATTGTAAGTGAAATATATTTTCAATAATCAAAATACAATTTTACTTGATATAAAAATATTTATAAATTTATTTAATAATCAAAATCGCAAGTTCCCATCGTCAATCGTTGGAGTGGCCAGATTCTGGTGATTGACTGTCGTGGATGGTGGTTGTCAACGATAACGTAGTGGTGGTTAGTTGATGATATAACGATAAAATGGTAAGTATTTTAGACATTTCACATGGTAAAAATATTCTCATAGCGTGGGAATGTTGCAAACACACTTCCTGCTATAGAAATGAAAGTATGAGAATGTTAGACAAAAACCATTCTCAGAACCATTTTACTTGATATAAAAATATTTCTATTGATTTCAATATTTACCCTTAAGTGATTTTTTTATTATAGGTTATATTACATTTAAAGATATAATTTTTAAAAATGTCATTTCATATAATTTTCATACTTTTTCGATTTGTCTAATGGTGACAGCAAGACTTGCAAAGGTGAAGTGGGTGGAAGAAGTTATAGCTAATATTAGCATTATTAAAATCAGTTTGGATTAGCCCATCAGATTGGTGAACTGGTGGATAAATCACTTGGCCGATTTGAGTAGGTCATTAGATCGAAAATGCATGGAAATCGACAAAGCTTGGTTGATCTAATCGTGACTTGATCGACTTAGCAGATTTTCATTGAATTGGTTTGGTCAAGCAATTTAAAAAAAAAATGTTGAAATGGGGTGAAATAACGTCGTTTAAAAAAAAATTATAAAAACTTTTGGAAGCTAAATTTTTTTATTGTTTGTCAGATTTAGATGAATAATATGTTAATTTTATATAACTTTTCAAGATCTATGCAAGGCTTGGGTCAACCACTTTTCTAAAAGCCTTCATTTTGTAGGTTATGAGAATTTTTATAGAAAAATTAAGAATTTTGTTAGTTATTTACAATAAAAAAATTATAATCTGTAGTGTATATTTTTATTTTATTTATTTATTTTTTATTCTTATTGAATATTTTTATATTTATTTAATTTTATGTAATTTGATCAGTGACCTACCAATTGAATCAATGACTTACTAATTTAATACCCTAATTAAGTTGATCATCAATTCGAATTTGATAACTATGCTTCCCTTGTCTAAATTCCATATGGATTTATTCTTCATGCAAATACTTATTTAGAATTAAAATAGCAACTAAAGTGTTCCGGTCCGCTTCTGATGGTCTCTCTGATACTTCTATTACGAATTGGGAGTAGGTACCTATAAAGGCACTCCGAAGCTTAAATTAGTATTTGTAAGAATGATATCTTGTAGAGAGAGAGAAGATAACTTACTTCTTAAGGGAGTCCCCTTGTATATATATACTAGTCAAGCTGTCAAGTGAGGTAGAATTCTGAGTCATTCACATGACTTTGGACAGTGTAATGATTTGACCATTACTTGGGGAGTAGAATTTACTATTTGAGTTAGGCCCAATACCCGTACACAGTACATAAAGAAATGAATTCATGTTGAATATGACAAATGATTCATAGGTAGGTATTTTACAAAATAAGTGAATTCAACAATTTAAGTCTCACTCATTTAGCACAAAAAAATAATGAAATCATGAATGTACATTACTTAAGTACGAGAATTGATTTATTAAAAAAAAAAGTATAGAGGCAAAATTAAAAATGAGTGTAAATTATAGGGACTAAAAATATATTTTAACCATTTTTGTATGTGTAACATTACCTTTTTTTTTATCCCTAATCTTTACTTTTGTCAAAGTTTAGTAGTCAGTTGGTTTGTTTGTTTTAAAAACTATGGTTGAGTGATAAATTCTTCAAGGCGTTATGTCATAGGTAAATGAATAAATCACAAGTTGCCAAATATTTGAAATTGCAATAAGGTTAACAGCAGCTAAGTTTTAGAGTATGAGAACATTAATAACTTCTTTCATTGGTCAAATGTCAATTATTTAAACTACAACATAATAATAAGGTTATGATAGAAATTAGTTGGTTATTATTAGTTAAGTAGTTAGCCAAGTAATTACATAATTAGGTAAAACTAATTGTATAAATAAGAATTAGAGAATCAATTGTATCATTAGAGGATTGTATTGAGAAATTTTTCAATAATCTTATGAGGCTACAAAACAAGGTTCTCTAGATTAACCATTCTTTTCATTAAGTTATTATCAATTGGTGCTTTCTTTAACTTAAGAATTACAAGCTGTGAATAATGTGGTTGATGGCCTTTTAGAATTGGTCATCAGTGCTAGCTATGGTGACTCCCATGAGCTGTTGGAAAGCAAATCTGATAAAAAATTGGAGTTCTCGATTAATCTTTCATTAGAGTATGGAATTAATGGGCAACAAAATTCATAAGAGTCCAACTATTAAATTTTTTGAATTTTGTAAAACTTTTAAGTAAATGCTCTTCCAAATAAGACAAGATTTTGGTCACTAAAATTTCAAAATAAATAATTAAGGTGTTAAAATATTCGAATACAGCCCACCTATGTGATATAAATGATTAGCTAGATTTTAGGTGATTCATTTAAATATCCATCCATGAAAAAAATCCCATCTTAGTTATATTATAAATGAAGTGAACTAAAATAGAATTGACACACGTATATGTAAAATGTCGAAGTTACCCCTCGTTGTCTTGTAGCTAATCCCATGAGATCAAACTCAAAAAAAGTAAAAAAGTAAACACACGGTTGCATCATCCATGGCGGCCCAAGATATCTGGTTTCTCCTCCTCTTTCTCTCTTCACACACGCAATCACTCCAATTCGTCAAACTCTTTCCTTCCTTCTTTCTCCCTCTCAAAACAAAACAAAACCCTCCTCTTCTATCTCCTTCCTTTCCCTTCTATTTTCTCTCCCTACCCTCCCAAACAATATCAATATCAATATCAATATCAATATCAATGCAATGGGAAAAGAAAGCATCGATCCTTGTTTATATAACCGTAGCAGTGTTGCTCCTATTGTTCCTCTCCCACTCCCCAAACAAAAACCCAACCCATCCCCATCGCCGTCTCAAGCTTCGTTCCAACTTCACTCTCACTCTCATCCCCCCATCATCCCACCATCACAACAACCACCACGTCCCAGTGGCGTTCGACCCACTTGTCACCGACCTCGAACGCCACCGCGAAGACAAGCAATGGGAAAATCAACACTTTCAGCATTTGCACCCTGAATTCCTCTCTGCACTCGCTCAAGAGTCCCAGCCCGAGTGGGACGACGAAGACTATTTGAATGACGATGACAAGTTCAATGTTACGCATAGGCTGCTTTTGCTTTTCCCTAAGATTGACCTCTACCCACTTGATGGGTTCCTCACTGAACACGAGTTGACCGAGTGGAACCTGCACCAGGCCCAGACCGAGGTTTTGCATCGCTCTAAGAGAGATATGGAACTTCACGATAAGAACCATGATGGCTTTGTTTCATTTTCTGAGTATGATCCTCCCAGTTGGGTTCAAATTGCAGGTTCTATCTATTTCTAATTTTTATTATAACTTTATTTGCTTTTCATTTCCAATTTTTTTATATTTTCTTCTACATTTTGTTTATTCTATGGTTGTTTTGTTTTCATAGTGAACTTTGAATCTGCAATTTTTGAAACTTTCTGTTCCCAATGTTGGGTTCCAATTCTATTTGCCTATCATAGTATCATTCCACGACATTCAATATCGTGGGATTTGAAGTAATCCCCCTTGACCAATTGTTCTGGGATCAATATATGTATTTAGTTCTGTAAACTTTGAATAGTTTCTGTTTCGTTCTGTTTTTTTCTTGTTAATAACTTTACAAATGTAAATGCTCACTGTTTCTGAAATACAATATGGTTGTTATGTATTGAATGTTGTATTATGTTTTTTTAGCAGATAATGATTCTTTTGGATATGATATGGGTTGGTGGAAAGAAGAGCATTTTAATGCATCAGATGCAGATGGAGATGGCCTTCTAAACTTAACTGAATTCAATGAGTGAGCTCTCACTACTTGTTTGAAAAACCTTGTTGTATGCAACATATCTACTTGATGATCTCCTTCACTCTATGCCAATGCTTTTACTTGAATGTTTTTCTTTTTCAATATCTTCTAGCTTTCTTCATCCAGCTGACAGCAAAAACCCAAAGCTTCTTCAATGGTTGTGCAAGGAGGAAGTAAGGTGACTCAAATCTCATAAAAACCTATGACAGCTTCTGTATCAATTTCTTTCAGAGCATGTGTTTTTGCATCTATCAGTCTGGTTAGACACGTGATTTCTGTTTATAGCAGCTTTGTTTCCCTAACATGTTGTAGGATTAAATTGCTTAAGTTCTGTCAATGAGTAAACTATCTTTTGATTTTCAGGAAGTACTTCATCTTTGTCCACCGTAAATGAGTATTCTTGATTTGCTGCATACTGAGAACCATAGATGCAAGTAAAACTTTGTGAAGTTCTTTCACTTCTATGTTCTATGTGAATGCTATTTCTATGTTCTTCTCGATGGTTTTTCTCCCCTTGCTTGATTACGTGCTGGATCCAGATATTATACTTTGATCCCAGTTATGGGCTTAGTGTTAGCATTAAAAAAATTCACAGTATATGGAATATGGGGCTAATCTCTTTAGAGGCATCTTTGTAATAATGGAGGTGTTTGGTACATACTACATAGGTATCCTTCTTATCATTTCTAGGTATTTTGGATACATTGGTATAATATACATAGGTATACAATACATGGATAATTGGACATCTTAGATCCTCATGTTTAGTATAAAATTTCAAAGTACACAATTGGTAATTTATGAAATTTGGTAAAGCTTTTTACTCATGCATCACAGATTCCCAGTTGGTAAAACATTATGCCTCAATAATAGTAAGTACACCATGTTGTCTCAAATATTAATGTCTAAAATATCTTAAAAGTAAATGCATCATATAAAATCTAACAACACATTCGGTAATTGGTCCCTAAATGGCATCTCATTTCTTCCATCTGTCTGACATTTGCTTGAGTTGGCTCCTGCCATTTGACTTAACTTGATTTGATCCTGCTTCCCATATTACGCTTGCTATCTTTTGGGACAAATTTATTGATTTCTTAAACATCACAACAGAAAGGTCATGTTAATTACTATATGCATATATTGTAGTCATGATTTGCAGATTTTAGAAAGTCTAAATTGATGCAGGAGCATTAGTCCTATATCGTCTGGGTGTGTGACATGGAACTCCCATTTAAAGTATAGGCTCTCCCCTCTTAACAGCCTGGCTTTTCATAGTGGGCTCACCTTTGCATCATAAATTCTATTGAATACAATGCTCCTTCACACTTTGTGATCAGAATGCAAAGGAAAAAATACACAAAAACTTGATATATTTGCCAAAAGATAAAGAAGAAACATAAATAAAGTAATCCTAGAAATGGGTCCAGTAACTTTGTAAGTTTCAAATTTTGTCCATGCTGATAAAATACAACTTAAAACTCACTACTGAATCAAATACAAAATAATCAATTCTTTCATTTCTTGAGAGCTGACAACTTCAAAATATATCCTTCCTTATTCTTACATCCAATTCATGCATTCCCCAAACGAGAAAATCCAACTTCCATAATTGGGACACATAAAACTGATAACTTTCTCTATGCTGCATTTAATTGTTGGAAGTGTTAAAATGTGAACCACTTCTTTGCTTGCATATAGAAGCACGACTGATGTGTCATGTTCTAAGATTAGATTCCCTCCCTGATAGTTCTTTGATTATTAAATTTCCCACTTGATCAACATTAACGAAACACACCAAATGACATGTATTAGTTCCACAAACAAATAAAATGTAATGGAAATGGATGCAGAAAAGTTTATTAGATATGGGTCCAAAGCTACAGGAAAATTCCAAAACAGAACAGAAAGAAAAAGAAAATACTATATATACCTAAATTAATGGTAAGAGGTAATTAAAGACTTAAATAAACATGTCAAAAGTAGAAAAGATTTGGCCTTCTAGGCAATAGGCCCAACGATATTTATCTTCATCAAGCTCTTCCACAAAATGAAGCAGGGCAGTCACCCAAAGTCTTACAATCTGATAGGCCCATTGAGAAGGTCTATCGAAGGAAGGGAAAGAAAAGAGAGGTGGGCAGAGAGGGTATGGAAATTAATGGGCCTAAGCGACAAGGCCTGCAGGTATATGTGAGAAAAAAGAAGCATGAAACATAACTGAATGGACAGCTGGCAATGCAGGAGTGGGTGAGGGAGATATGGGAATCACAAAAGGGGAAAAGAAAGAGAAGGATATTTAGGGGGAGGTAATGGAATGGCAAGGGGGCATGAGAAGTGTGGAGTAACGGAATTGGTGGGTACTGGTTAGGAGTCATTCCTATATCAGTTAAAGGGGGTCTCTCTGTGGAGAGTACCATTTTCATTTCTTCAAGGGGGTTCATCTCCATCCGTTATAATTTTCTTCATTTTCATTTTGTGGAAACTCTGAGATTGTAAAAACTAGTGAGGAAGATCAAAATTTTACCTTTTATCGTAGGATTCGAGAATTTGAGGTAAGGGAAGCACTAAAGAGAATGGACAAAGGGAGGGCAGTTGGACCAGATAATATTCCCATTGAAGTTTGGAAGTGTTTAGGGGAGAAAGGCATAACCTGGCTAACTAAGCTGTTTAATGAGATTTTGAGGTCTAAAAGAATGCCAGATGCGTGGAGAAGAAGCACTTTGGTCCCTATCTACAAGAATAAAGGAGATATACAAAATTGTGCTAATTATAGAGGGATAAAGCTCATGAGCCACACTATGAAACTATGGGAAAGAGTAATCGAACGGAGATTAAGACAAGAGACTCAAATTTCGGAGAATCAATTTGGTTTTATGCCAGGGAGGTCAACCATGGAGGCAATATACCTTATGCGAGGGGTGATGGAAAGGTACCGCAGGAAACAAAAAGACCTCCACATGGTGTTTATTGATCTGGAAAAGGCTTATGATAGGGTGCCAAGAGAAGTTCTTTGGAAAGCACTAGAGAAGAAAGGAGTTCGTGTTGCTTATATTCGAGCTATCAAGGATATGTATGATAGGGTCACGACTTGTGTGCGAATGGATGGCGGGGTCACAGAAGATTTTCCTAAGCATTCTTGTAGGATTACACCAAGGGTCAACTTTGAGTCCATATCTTTTCACCTTGATTTTGGACGTACTTAGTGGACACATCCAAGATCGATTGCCTCAGTGCATGCTTTTCGCACGACATAGTCACGATGGAAGAGTCGAGACAAGGAATAAATGATAAAATAGAGCTATGGAGAGAAGCTTTAGAATCACATGGGTTTAGACTAAGTAGGAGTAAAACAGAATATATGGAATGTAAGTTTAACAAAAGGTGATCTAGCTCTGACTTGGAAGTGAAAATTAGTGATCATATTATCCCACAAGTTGAACGGTTTAAGTATCTTGGATCTATTATACAAAATGACGGAGAGATTACAGGAGATGTAACTCATAGGATTCAAGCTGGGTGGACAAAATGGAGAAATGCTTCGGGTGTTATTTGTGACCGCAAGATACCTTTCAAGCTAAAGGGAAAATTTTATAGAACAGCTATAAGACCGGCAATGCTTTATGGTACCGAATGTTGGACGGTAAAATGTCAACATGAGCATAAGTTAAGGGTTGCAGAGATGAGAATGTTGCGCTGGATGAGTGGACATACAAGAAGTGATAAAATTAGGAATGAGTGCATCCGAAAGAAAGTAGGAGTAGCACCCATTGATGAAAAGATAACAGAGTCTCGCCTAAGATGGTTTGGTCATGTGAGGAGAAGACCAATAGAAGCTCCGGTGAGAAGAATTGATAAGTTGGAGGATAGTCCCTTAAAGAGAGGTAGAGGTAGACCATTGACAACACTAAAAGATATCATTAAAAAAGATCTTGAAATCAATGGTTTATTTGAAAGTATGGTCTATGACAGAGCACAATGGCGTCGTTTGATCTATGTAGCCGACCCCACCTAGTGGGACAAGGCTTTTGTTGTTGTTGTTGTTGTTGCTATGTTGCTGTGACATAGGCATTTCCTCTCGAGTTATAATACCTCATTTTCCTTATTTTTTGGTGTCATTTTCTACTGTCTTAATACAATCTCAGCTGAAACTAAGAAAAGCTAAAGTAGGTTTGAATATGGAACTAGTTACTAGTTGAATTTAAAGAGTGCCTTGCATAATCTGAGAATTACAATAGGAATAGTGGAGCACTGACACCTAGAAAGGATAATGGTGTTTATAAGTTATCACATTTAACAAGGGAACCTGCACTTGATTTAAATTGCACCAGGAAAGAAATGTGCCATTTTTCTACATAATCACCATTAGTTATGGCAGCGATTTTATCTGAAAGAAGTTCAGGAAAGATCCATCAATAAGATTCCTAACTAAAGATTTTCATAGTTAGGTAATAAAGCAAGTTACCAATCCTTTTTTTGGCTTTCAATGTGGCACAGCAGTCAGGACCATTTTTATACACAGATAACTCAAGACGGGGAAGGAAATAACATGTTCAAATATATAATCTATTAATAAGTGATCCCATTTTTAAAGAATAAGTACAAGAAATGTCATCCAGCTGCTCTCTTCTTTTGTTAAAACAAAAGGGTGAATGTTTCTGACAAGTCTGTGCTTATTCATAATATAAGTGAAGCAACTCTACAGGTTGACTGATACTCTAGTAACCATTTTGTTCATACTAATTTCATCATTTCATGACATAATAAAGAATAGTGTTACTTGTAAGTTTGCAACTCACATGAAATCACATCATTAGCACGAGAAAAAGATCAACAAACAAAGAAGTTAAAGAATAGAGTCATGACTCATAATTATTACAAACATAAGTATGTAATATTATAAAGGCATGTTTAAGCAGAATCAACTAGAAAGTAATCAACAAAACTGGAAGACTTTTGTTACCCCTATGCAAGTATAATGAATTCAGAAAAATTAAGAATTGATACTATTTGCTTATTAGTGAGTCAAAAAGGAACTTTCTACGTGTCAATTCTAATAGTAAATTCCTAATTACCAGTATTCCTTTCAGCTTCTTAGCTTAAAAAGATTATAGAATTTTAGTTTTCCAAAACAAGTAATATGCCAGAGCAACAACAACAACAACAACATCCAAGCCTTATCCCACTAGGTGGGGTTGGCTATGTGGACCAAATGATGCCATTGTGCTCTATCAAAACTTCTAACTTTCAGAGGCCTTAATCATGTGGGTTATTCTGAGAACTGTTCTATGTCAATACAAATCCTTGAACTTGATGGCTTCAAAATCCCTAAGGAAATGATGAGGTAATACTAACATTTACAGTTGACTTTCCTTAGTGAAATTTTTTCAATAAGAAGACACATAATGCACTAAAACTTACTGCCCTGCCCTAAAGACTCACTTCCCAATTCATCTATGTACAATTACTCAATCCACTAACAAAACGAATAACTAGGAAGGGAAGCATATCTCCATGGACACCCAAATTGACAAGATAGAATCAAAGCGAAAGAGTAACTCCACAACTTGCAAATAAGATGAACCAATCAACAAAGGGAAAAAAATCCCTCCTATCAATCATTATATTATATGTGGTGAAAATGAAGCAGAGTCAGCAGACCCATAATTCAGATGAAAACAACTAAGAAATTGATGAACTTAGCAAATCATCTTGTATAAGGGGAGTTGTTAGAGATATAAAATCATTCATGTGCCTCCACCTAACAGCTTAAGCTTTTAAGAGAGTTGGTTCTTGACATGGAGACTGTTAGAATATTAGTGAATTGGAGTCTTCAGTTTATATGCAGTTATTACATCACTACCTTGGCTTACTCTTGCTTGATATTCCTATTTCCTCATAGGGAAGGAGATACAGACAGAGATGAGAAGGTCAACTTTAAAGAATTTTTCAATGGGCTCTTTGATTTGGTAAGAAACTATGATGAAGAAAGTCACAATGATTCACATCATTCTGATGATTCAAGGGATGCTCCAGCTAGAGTGTTGTTTGCTCAGCTTGACAAAGATGGTGACGGGTATTCATCCTTTCTTATTTTCATTATAAGTCAGTTTTATTTGAATGATTATGATAGTCTCCTTGTACTAGCAATCAATTTTGAGGTTTCATCTCAACCTTTGCAGGTACTTGTCAGATGTTGAACTACTGCCTGTAATTGGGAAACTCCATCCATCTGAGCGTTATTATGCACAACAACAAGCAGATTATATCATTTCACAGGTATTGAATTTAACCTGACGACGATTATACTCTTATTGTTGACAAAGGTACCAATCCTCTCATGTAATGTCATTTGAACATGCAAATGACTTTTTATTCTATCGATACTGGCATAACATGGGTTACATCTATGACTGGATTTTGAGTAAATATTGTATGTGTTTACTATGCTGTGGTGTATTCACCTTGATGCCAAAATTAAAAAATTATTGCTAGAAGTTTTCAGTAGCCAACTTGTCAGAAATAATAATGTCATATAGTTGAAGAGGCTGATAAGTTTTCTATACCTTGATGGTTCCAAGGGCTATTCTTCATCTGCTCCATCTTTGGTGTTAAAATGACACTTTTTGAGATCTATAATGTCTCATTGTAGCCATGTAGCTTGATAGCTGCACTCCATGGTATTTCCTGGTACACTGGCTGCTGCTTTTTAATTACAGAAAAGAAAAAAAAGTTGATAAAAATAATATGCTAGTAACTAGAGGGTGATAGAAACTGGTGATTTACTGATAAATGGAGTAGTAATTAAGGAGGAAATCTCCTCTTACACGCCACAATGTAGCTCACCATAAGAAAATTAGACAGAAAACAAAATGCAGATAATGATAGATAACAATCAAAGATGTAAAATACAACTCTGCTCCCTCCCTAGACCTTGGTCACCCTAATTCCTTCCCAATTTCTGTTATGCTCCTCCACTTCTCTCTCTCTCCTCCCTTTAGGCACGTCCCCCCTGCCCCCTTCTTTCCAATCATAGCAAAATCTCCCTCTCCAATCTCCTCTTGCCAAGTGGACATTCCGTTATGCTTTCTGTTTTGCTCCTCTTTTTCACCAACAGCCCCCTCTCCTCTTGCAATTCCCTCACTAGGCCCACTTGCCCCCAGCCCATTCCCTGCCTTTTCCCTCTCTTCTGATATACATGGAGTGAGCCTTGGCGTAATGGTAAGGTTGCTGCCTTGTGATCTGGTAGTCATGGGTTCTAGTTGCGGAAACAACCACTTTGACCATAGGGGTAAGGCTGCATAAATATGACCATCTCTCCAGACCCCACAATGGTGGGAGCCTCATGCACTGGGCTACCATTTTTTAATAAGCTAGTAACTTTTAACTCTACTTTTCCTTTGATTTCTTCGAAATCTGTCACCAATGAGTTCTTATTCTTTCAAGATGAGAATATTGCATATTTGTTGTCTGCAGATTTTTTTTCTTCAATAAATGTGTCTGCAGGTTTTAATCGTTGTAGCTTCTTGAGGGACTTATATCAAGTAAATCACGATTTTATTCTCAATTTCTTCTCTGCATTTTCCAGTTTTTTAGTTGCAGAAAATGCACATTTTGCAATTGCTTGTGTTGGAATGATGTCCTTACTCCTCCCGTAATAAGTGCATAGATCACTACTAGCTTCTTGAGGGGCTTATATGAAGTACATCACAATTTTCTTCTCCATTTCTTCTCTGCATTTTCCAGTTTTTTAGTTGTAGAAAATGCACATTTTGCATTTGCTTGTGGTGGAATGATGCCCTTACTTCTCATGTAATAAGTGCATAGATCACTACTAGCTACATCACAATTTTATTCTCTGCATTTTTCAGTTTTTTAGTTGTTTTTTCATTTGCTTGTGGTCATGTAATAAGTGCACAGATAACTACTAGCTTCTTGAGGGACTTACATTAAGTAATCACAATTTTATTCTCCATTTGTTCTCTGCATTTTCAAGTTTTTTAGTTGTAGAAAATGCACATTTTACATTTGCTTGTGGTGGAGTGATGTCCTTACTCCTCATTGTAATAAGTGTATAGACTCCACTCCTCGCTAAGAAAAGTTGTTTTGGTGAATAAATACTGATTTAGGAGGGAGAGAGGGAAAGGTTTTCTTTTCTTTGGTGTGCTTGTGTGTGTGGGGGGGGGTTGTTATGAATGCATTGTGAGTGTCATTTTCATATTAAGGGTTGTTAACAAATGCAAGTCACTGGTTTAATTTACATCCTGAATTAATTTCATTATTAAACATTGTAATAATGTTATGACAGGCAGATGTTGACAAAGATGGACGCCTTACTTTGACCGAGATGATTGAGAACCCATACGTATTTTATAGTGCTATTTTCAATGAAGATGAAGATGATTTCCATGATGAATTCCGTTAAATTCATTGAGGTAAGGGCAGCTCTCCCATGTGCTTTTACACGCTCCCTCTCCATCTTACCGACCTTTAATCATCATCAATTGCAGGATACACAGGAAAACTTGGCACAATTCAAGGTTTTTTTTTTGTGATAAGGAGCCAATATTTGAAGGTTATGACAGAATTTTGACTTTTTGGCCCTTCCTATGTTCCTAGCCTCAACCCTGATGGGGTTTTATGTGATGGCAACATTTATTGCTTCTTTCCATTCTTATTAATTATTATCAGTAAGTTCTTATTTGCTGATTTGCTTTACTGTCGCTTGTGGTAGAGTCAGTAGGATCTCAACTTCAATGTAAAATTTGTGGATATACAGATCTTCAAATCACTGGTTAAGCACAACACATCAATTGTCAATGGATAATACATGGTGATGTACCATATAACTACAGTGACCGTCATGTCATGATCCTAGTAGCAGTGTCTGAAAATTTTTGGACCCAACTTCCAAGTAGCAGGGCCAGGTTGTTTGGCAAAAGGGAAAAAAAAGAAAAGATTTCTTTCAGATTTTTCAATATAAAATTCTTATAAATCAAGTTTTGTCCCCAGTTATAGCCTTGGGGAGACATTCACTACTTTGCTTATCACATAAACCTTGTCCTGTTAACAGATGGGTTGAGTCCATCATCGGGTGTTGTTTTTGGTTTAAATTTGAGTTTCAATAACTGACTTTAATTGATAATACTTTTTATTTGTAATTCGATAATGCTCAGTAGCACTTAGCTTTCCTTGCACAAGATTTGCATCCATAAGATGATTTTGAAAACTGCTTTCAAGTATATATTATTAAAAATTGGAAATAGTTAATTCCTTGACTTAGATTCGATGAAGAGGATGTTACAAAAATGAACATATTAGATAAAAGAAGAATATACTTATTGTTTTCAATTAAAAAAGAGAAATGAAAGTAGCAAATCGAAATGAAAAAAGTTTTAAAATAATCTTAAAACAATGAATCGTATTAATTTTTTTATGCTGCGGAATTATTTTACGTTGCTTTCACTCATAATCATCACCACCAGCATCTGAAACACCTTCAAAATTCAAATAGAACAAAGATGAAATAATAATAATAAAAAAGAGACATGGATCCTATTCCTATTCCTTTAAGGAATGTAAAAATAAATAAAAAATAAATAAAAAGTTATTTCTGCGTTGTACGATTCTGGTTATCATGATCGTCGTCGGAGGGCGGAGAAGGGTCGAGACGTGCGGCATCCTTGGCCCACTCAATCAATTTCTGAACTTGATCCTCTTCGTCTTCTTCTTCTTCTTCTTCTTCTTCTGCAGAGGGAGTGGAACCTACTCCTAATCCTAGTCCTAGTCCTAGTCCTAGAGGAACCTGGGATTGGGAAGATGATGATGATGATGATGATGATGATTTGGCTTTGAGAGCAGCGAATCTGGCGGAGAGATCATCATCCGATTGAGATTGAAGGGAGGAATGGGATGATGATTTGGTTTTGAGGGCCTGGAATCGACGCTCCAGATCCAGATCCAGATCTAGATGGAGATCATCATCGTTATGAATCGGTGACGGAGAATGGGTAGAAGCACGAGGTCTGTGGGAGTTGAGGGAGAGATTCAAGAGGAACTGGTCTTGAGCTGCTTGCAGAAGCTGTTCCACCTCATCATAATCATAATCCTCTCTCTTCCTCCTACTGCTTCCGCTTCCCCTTCCCCTTCCTCTCCTCATCCTCTCTATATTTCTATCTCTATGCCATACTCATAAGACAATATATATATATATATATATATATATATTATTATAAGAGAGATGAATTGACATCATGTAATAAAAATAGGCGCATTCTATGTTAGTGAACGGTTTCATGAAAACAGTTTATGAAAAATACACCAATGCTTTATTTTTAAATTTAAATATTTAATTTACTATAACCCAAAAGTAAACAGAAAATTGTCATTTCAAATTAACTATACAGTACTTACTAACTATTTTAAGCAACTTTTTATCTTCAAATATATTACAATTTTTAAGTCATATTTCATTCAATTTATAAATTTAAAAATAAAAAGTATATATTATAATGTTATCTTATAATTAAGGGTTAAATTTAGTTTTTGCAAATGCAATGAGTAATGGTTAGCAGGCTTGTACGAGATATGGGGATCCAACCCAAACCTTTAACCCCTCTCTTCTCTTATCAATTGAGAATGTAATGCATTCGAGAGTACTTTTCAATCGAGGGGAGATGATGGACATCCCAAAAAAACAAAAGAATGAAAAATCTATGTTTGGCGCACACATAGTAGTATATTATTAGGCTTTTATTAAGTCTAAATCTTGGAATTTGTTTCTACATTTATTATATTTTTATTTTTTACATTTACTTTATCTCATGACCTTTGCTATAAACTTAAATTCAGTTCAGTTTGAGTGAGAATTATCTATCAGCTTCCTCTTCCCAATTTGTTTGTCCCTTCCTCTTCTCTAGTTTGCATCAGGTTCACTACTAGTAGTAGCTCAAGTCAAGCAAGAAAGATGATTCTCTCAAAAGTAAATTCTCGAAGGTAGCTATAATAATATCCCTTGATGCTGCATTATTTTTCTCACTTGAATATTTAGACACTAGCTGGATACCCATGCAGGCAGCAAAATTTGAATTCCATAAAGATTCAGTTTGAAAATTTTGACCATCTTCTAAATGAAGCCGTGCTACCCGATCATGGAATTGTTCTGCATGCCTTAGAAAGAAAGATACCATACCAGCATCAATATGATAAGAACTGAAGATAGTAAAAGAATGCTAGCCCAACTACCACAAGCTTTTTTCTTAATGTCTTTGGATCTAAGATTTAACACGAGTTTCTAAAGAAAAAATCACTTTATGAAGAAAATTATAATTTAGAATTGATTTTGGAAAGGGGAACATATTAATGGACATTCTCATATGAATTCCTTAACTGAAAAACCACATCAATCAGTCTAAATTCATTAACAAGTGTTCAACAATTTCCAGTCTGCAGCAAGTCCTGTGCAATCTATGTTAAAAGATACAACTTCAAACATATTTAAAAACTCCCTCGGCCTCCACCCACTTCTTAACAAAAAAATATAAAGCCATAAAATATAGTGAGTTAGAACAGACAGAAAGAAAGCATAAACTCTTGAAACGTTTCTTTAATAGATTATAGAGCCACATTTCGTGGTACCTCACACACAGACCAGCCAGGAATTTTAGACAAGATCCACTACATATCCTCTTTCTCCTTAGATGAAGAATGTATAGAACAAGGTCCAAAAAACTTTGACTGTCAACATATTATTGAAATTTTTAACTTGTAGAATGGCAGCTCAAAGACAGTTATGAAGTGTAGCCAATTTCAAATGCATAATCAAATCCTTAGCCCTGGCGCAAAACTTGGAAATAACCCAGGTACAAGTATCTATAGAGAATACTAAACATCACACAAAGTAACTGCTGATACTCAGAGAATGGCAGAGTGGCCTTTCAGCCGAACTTCAGGCTAAAAATCAAAGACTTATAGCCTTTCACATAGGTACATAGCCAGAGAATCAACTGCTTTAGTTGAATCAAAATTTCCAGATCCCCGATTCCGTATCTTAATGCGAGCTAAGTAATCAACTGCAATCTAGGAAGCACGGACACTTCAAAATGGTTGCCGTGTCAGTGTCGCTGCCGTGTCAGTGTCGGATACTTCTCCGACACCTTTGGATACTCCTAGTTCACATCTTCTAATTTTTTACTTTTATTTTTTGAATTTTTATACCAATAGAAGTGAGATACCACAATAATTAGATAAATGATAGTATTTTACTCTATCGACAATGATTAATGTTAACTTTTGAAACATTGATGTCTTTATTTTAATTTAGAATTTATGTTTTTATGAAATCTTACATTAATTTTAAATGTTGTATCTAGCCGTGTCGTGTCCTATAATTTTTAAAATTTGCCGTATCACTGTGTCCGTGTCGTGTCGTATCCGTGTCTCGTGTCGTATCCGTGCTTCCTAGACTGCAATCCAAGGAAAACTCAGCATGACCACATTACCAGGACCATCTGGTCTTTGATTCTCCAGGGACTTGTCTTGAAGTTCCAGCGCCTTCTTCTCCCATTCAGGGTGATAAGTGACCTGGTACCAGGCTGATGCCTTCTGTTCATACAATAAATTTCTTTCTTCATCATTTGATTCTTCTACTTCAGAATTCAATTTCTCAAAAATATTCCTGAACTCTTTCTTCAGCGCACTATAAGAGTGCTTGAGCCTTTCCTTAAGCTGCCCTTGCTTCCTGCTATTGTATTTGGGCATGGACCAGATCTGTCCAGTTACAACTTCTTCTTCTCTTTTCACATTGTATTGACCTAATAGTCCATTCAACTGACCATCATAAGAGCACTTCTGTTCCCATGCATCAATAATAAAATCAGCAGATCCTGGCACCTCAAGATCTGTATCGTAAGGTATATCACCTGGTACATAGTTCAAACTAGCAGCCTCATTATCTTCATCATAAGCATCTTTAATATGCCGGTAAAGCCTACCCAGGATTTACATGGCCTTGTATGACTGGTGCTGCTCTTTCCCCATAAAATCAGGGTATAGTTTTGGTTTCAGATGAAAAGGCATTGTGACAAGCTTCCCAGTCTTTGGAAAATCAACAGCTGTGGCTGCTAACTCAGCCAAGGTTATGCATTTCTCATCCAAGGCACCATAGTCACTGTGATCAGCATGGACCACGTGTGCATTGTAGATTGTACCCAGATTCTCATTTACCATGTTTTTAGCAAAAAAGCCTATGATGTCCTGCAGTATGGAACACAACCACTTATAAAAATTGTTAACGGATTTTCAAAACACAAATGCTGGACACTGCACAAGAGAACTCACATAAAATTTTGGAAGATCAAGATAAATTTTAGAGTAAGTTAATGTTTTGATGCCTGAAAGATTGGATTTACATCAAGTTTGTCCTTCAAAATTTATTTAAATCAATTGATCACATCAATCTCCAAATTTGACTCAAGTTCTTTTATTGTGGAATAAATTGATGCAACCACAATTTTTGGAGGACTAAATTTCCTTCTAAACTGAGTCAAATTAGAAGAATGATGTGGTCAGTTGATGTAAATAATCTTTGGAGGACTAAATCAATGTAACCAAATTTTTCACAGACCAAAATATCAATTTACTCTTAAGTTTAGAATGATGTGCTACCGTGTCCTCAGAGACATAGGCAAGAGCACACATTTCAAACATATCCCTCAAATTCTGATTTTACCTTATATCTGTTAGGTCATACATGAGTTTAATCCTACTCTGGACACACTTCAGTCTTACGCTCAATTATATATTGATTTATTGACTATTTTGACTCAAGTGCATGACAAAGGCATCTGGTGTTATGTAATCTAACATCAGAAAGGCATCATGCGCTTAGAATAATAAGCACATTTCCAAGTCTTCATGAACAGATAAACTAATAAGTTGCATTGCTGCAATATATCAGGGACAACGCATTTATCACATTTCAAGGCATAATGCATAGTATAATTCATGTGATATACATCAGTCCTATTTTAATTTTACCCAAGAAAAGCATTATGCTTACTACTGGTTGACCATAGAAGTTCAGAAATGACAATCAAAGAACACATACCTGAGTAGTGACTTGACGAGTCCTAAGGTTACTTTTTTGAGGAGCATACTCCATAGGTGTCCAGCTCTTCTTAGTTGGAGGCACAAGATTTTCATCCCATGTAACAAAATACAGGTCCCCATCAAGGTCACTTCCAGAAGCTTCATTGGTGTGGGGTCTATCACCCTTCTGAGGGAAAACAAGACAATCATATAAATGATGTAATTCATGAGCATCAACTGCTTCCAAAACTATTATATCTCCTGGGTGAAGACAAGGGTTTTTGGCTATGACCACAAAACCTTTAACTACTTGCAAGTTCTTTGCCTCTGTAAATCTTGACCCATGCTTTGAGAAACAATTTTCCAGTGAAGGAGTAGAGACTTGGACAAAGCACTGTCCTTGCTCAAGAACACCCAACTCATCAAAGACACCCATCAACCATCGCCCAGATGAGACAAAGATCCTAGCCTTCTCTCTAAGGCCCCAAAGCTGTGCAGCACGCACAGAGGTTAGCATGCCTCTAAGATGAGGTTCTGATTGAGGATTAAAACCAACACTTAACATTATTGCGGCAGCATTTCCAAGTTCAGCACAAGATCTGGTCAGAACATCAAATGCCACTTCTGCATCCACAAGCATTTGATTTAAGTTAGAAATCATTGCCTCCTGCATTTTCCAAAATACTTCATCAGGCACGTTCAACGTTGAAAGCAATGTCACAATCTGCCTATTAAGGAAACTGGCTGAAACCTGGTCCAAGCACAAATCTCTAAGGTAGTATGATTGGATTGAAATTTGTTCATACTAGGCCTCAAGGAAATTCGGCACCCATCCCCTTTGGCTGGCCAACAAGCCACAACTCCCTTAAAACCAGAATATCTGATCTGATAGGCACAGGGAACATCGTCCAAATTCAATTTCTCTGCAACTTCTGCTGCAAGTTCAGGAGTAATAATACCAATCCCATCATAGAAAACATAATTATTCCTCTCAATATCAGGTAGCATGGAATTAACCTCATTTGCTGCAACCTCCACAGTTGCATATGTAGATGAGAAGCACTTTCCCATCCTCAGAACCCTATTAGAGAGCTCAACTTCTGGAGGAATGCAATAGGCTTTAGTTGGAGTAATAACAAGTCTTCTAAGCTCAACAATATCGTCTAACTTTTTAGAGCTCTTATAGAGCTTGGGGTTTCTCAGCAACCATTCTTGGACTGTTTTCGTCCTATTAGTTGCATCAAACACAGGGCGCCTGTAAGAGCATAGGTGCTTCAATGCAGCCACATTGACTTCCTTAGGTTGATTTCTTAGCAATTCAAAGAACCATCTGACAGTCTGTGTTGATTAAATATTCCTTTGTGTACAATAGCATTCACCAAGAACATGATGTCAAAAGTGATGCCTTCGTGGAAAGGAATACAGAAGAAAGGATCAGACCTGAGAATCCCATAATCAGGTTCATCCTGTATCCTAATTGGCTGCCTAACTGAAATCTCCTGCACTCTTTGATCCCTCAGATAATCCATGGCCTTCTTCAGTTTTGCACCATGACGAGGCGGGATTGAAATTCTATAAGAATTACATCGACCGATGGCCCCACTATGTGTAAAATCAGTGGTTCTAATCCAAGGATCATCATCATCCAGCAAATCATATGAAACTGATTCTTCAATGTCATCATCAGCAGTTCTATACCAACAGAGGGTGATGAATCCAACTGCAATAGTATAACTTGATATGACATATCATTATATTGCTTGATCTCGTCTATGTCCCTCACCAAGAAATCCACCTTAAAATCACACTTTATCACTGCTTTTTTTGTCCAACCTTTAAAAGAGAAAGCAGTATCTCTAGTAAAACAAAATTTGCACATGCCATCAAAAGGATTCACAAGAAAGTAAACCCCTTTATCAGGTCCTCTCCAAGCAACAAATAAGTTCTCCGGGTTTACCATACTCCCAATTTCAACAAGTACATCAGATAATTTATAAGGATATGTAATTCTCCTCCTCTGGTTCAGGGAGTGTGGATTTTCTTAAAGGTTGATTCTTCCAAAATAGCTCACAACGGCCAGCAGCATTAAGGGCCTCAGTTGCAGATTCCAGCATTGTAAAATGCACGAAGGCATGGGGCTCCACCCTCTTATAGTCATCTGTTCTTTCAACCTCTGCAGTATTAATGATGTTAAAATCTGGATAAGACTCTGGAGGAGTCCAAGAAGTTTTCAGCCTACATCTGTCTACAAGCCCAATGTTTTCTTCCAAGTATGCCACAAGATCCTTTGCTTTAATCTGACTGTCAAATCCACCAACACTAACTTGAGTAACCAGTGAACCCTTTTGACTCCCTTCCAACTTCATTTTCTCGATTTCTGAAAATTTCAAATTCTAATTCTAATTTATTATCTTTGGATACGCGTATACATATGAAGAAGTAGTCAACAAATCAGTCACAAAAACATAACAAAATTAGAAATGAACATGGAAAGAGAACCACGGAGAAACAGACAGACTGAAAGACAGAGAGAAAAAGAGAGGTGATTTGAAGTTCTTAATATGGTTCAAAATCTAGAAATTGACTTTCTTCTACTGAAGAGAACCATCACATCTGCTTTCCCTTCCTCCCCACTTCTCCATTCTTTCCCATTTCCCAACACAAAAATATAAGAACCAAGATATTTATTCATACACAAACTAATTCATGTAATGAAGAGGTCACTGAAACAGAACCAAAATTGGAGAGCAATTTCCCGCATATCAAAAGCAGCAATTGACTTCATTTGTAAATTCTTAAAGAATGACATCAAGAATTAATCCAGTGTTTGTTCTAAAGGTGACAATGACATATACCAAAGAATCAAGGAGCACCACCAAAATCCATGATACAAAAGATAAATCTTTTACTAGATATAATCTCAGGACTCGGGTAATAAATAACAGAATAATTTATATAGTGAACCACTATTCGAAACAAAACCAAGATATTAAAGATTTGATCTCCAAATACTATCAGCATGATCCAAGCAGTGTAAAGTCAGATATATGGCAGACAGATCAACATAAGTTTTGTGGACTCTACCACTACCACATCAGCTACCATCCATTGATCAAAATTCAAAATTCACCACTGCCCATTAAGAACAATCAGTCACAAAGGCTTACCCAACTAATCTCAAGACAAGACACGATAACTCACAAATTGGTGAATTACTCTTTCATATTATATATCAGCATCCAAACAAAACAATCTCCCAATAGAATACCCTTCGATCTAGTTAGTGGACATCTCCACATAGATTATAAACGGAATTGGAGGAAGGGAGGAAAAAAGAACTAACAAGTAAAGTAACAAGAAGCCAAGTTTTGAATTTGAAGGTAAGGTAAATATAAAATTGAGATGGTCACTCTCACACTCACTGCTACTTACTTTTACTTACAACTTGGAACAAAATGAAACATGCGCTCGCTTGTAGATAAGTCAAGTCACAAGTGTGATTGGATTTCATTTGATTTATCAAACTTGGCCTTCTAGTTCTTCTCCACCGTGATTATAAACGGAAACGGAGGTGGTGGGAATAGTGGGTTAAGGTTGAGACTTTAGATGCAAGTTACGGTAGTCAATTATTTTTGTACTTTAAATATTACAAGTGTTATTTATTAATTAGGCATTTTCATGATAAATATATCAAAATAAATTTTTAATCTTAATTTTTGACATTAAATTAATTTTTTAATGTTATTTTTTTTATATTAAATTAATCATTTTATGTCATTTTTTTACATTAAATTAGTCTTCTTAAAAGATTAATTTGATGTAAAAAATTATTAAATGATCAAACTAATAATACTTGTATTTTTAGATGACTAAAATGTGTGTTTACTCTACAATTTATAACATAATTACAACTTTGGTATTAGTTTTGTTTTACTTTCTATCAGGAGTTGTTATGATATTATTATGAATTTAGTATCCAATGTGAGTTGTCAAATATTTATTGACTATTAGTTTCATAATAAATATTTAAAAATTTATTAAATATAATCAACAACTAATGAATACTTGTCAATTCATCCTGAATATTAAAAAAAAAATTAGAATAAAGTCCATTTTCACCTGACTTAAATAAATTTTAAATTTAACATAAAATGCAATAAATATATTAACTTATGGCGTAATAAAGTCAATTATATATACGAGGGTGGAAAGTGCAACATCCAAAATCAATTGGCAAAATCAAACAGCGACTATAACAACTTGGCCAAAGGCCGCCGCAGCACAAGAGGCAACAGAATTTATGCGTCGTCACCAACATCTTTTATATATATAAAAAAAAAGTCTTTTAAAATGACATCAGGTTCAAGAGTTTAATTATTAATAATAATTCTTGCACATAATTTTTTTTATACTACTTTTATATTTGGTTAACGATAAGTAAATTTTTTATTAATACAGTATATTATTTGATTAATGAGTTTTGATAACCAATCACTTACAAACTAGTAAAACTAATTAACCAAATGATACCAAACATTTATTCATTATTAATCAAGTATAAAAATAGTATGCACATATCATTACTTGTTTAATTATACATAAAGAAATGTAAGAACTTAATCCTACTAGACTTTGATACATTTGTCTTAAGGCAGTTATCACAAAACTAATCATATAAATTATTAATAACTTCTTCAACGTTTACTTTATCCCTTAAAACATACATGTGATGGCAAAGAAAAATAAACAAATAAATTAAATTAAAATATTTATAATTTTAACTTAATGTGAGAGTTTATGTATCTTTGATGTAATGAAGAATTTAAAGTCATATATTTTTTTAAAAAATGTTTGTGAATTTGGTAGTTTTAATTATGAAAAAGATTAAATTTCTTAAAAAGGATTGAAAATTTCTAAAAATTAATTGATGTTTTTTTTTTAATTGTTAAGACTTCATAATGCCATGTAATAAATCTTTATGAATTCAAAAACTAATAAAGATGACATAACATCTTACCATTAGTGTTGCCGACCATTGCGTAGGTAAATATTATTATTAATTAAAACCAAATGAAATATTGCTAGTTTTTTATTTTATTTTATTTTATTACCAAGGCTATGCTATAAGCTAAAGTGGACAAAGCCTAAGGGGATATTTGATTTAAGGTTTAAAAAAATATTCTTAGGAATAACATGCTTAGGAATGATATTTTTAGGAATGAGGATTATTACGTTTCGTTAATTAAAAACTTTTTCGAGAATGACTCCAACAGCTGGTGACATCAGTCGAAGTCACCTGCAATCGTTAACCTCTTGCGACGGCAAGGGTGGCTAGATTCCTGTGATCAGGGTAGTGGCTGAAGTCGTCGAATTCCAATGACTGGTGTTGTGGCTAAAGTTATCGGTCATTGTCAGCCGTCGCCGCTGGCTTGCGGTGGCTAGATTATGGTGACTAGTGTCATGGTTAAAGTTGTCGGCAATGGTAGAGGTGATTGGATTATGGTGACCGCCCGATAACCAAAGTTGCCAACTACCATCAACTAGCGGCGGTGATGAGGATGACCAGATTCCGGTGATTGGCTATCGTTGAAGGTAGTCGGTGGTGGCCTATGACAGTCACCGACAATGACGTAACAGTTTTTGGTTAATAACATGATGATAGAATAGTAAATATTTTAAACATTTCATATGACAAAAATATTTTCATGTTATGAGAATGTTGCGAACCCACTTCTTCTCATGGGAATAAAAGTGTGGAAATGTTAATTAAAAATCTTTCTCGAGAATCATTAAATAAGAATATTTTTTTAAAATTTATACCAAATATAAAAATTTAACATTCTTATATAAAATTTCTTAAAAATAAAAAAATAATTTGTGAAGCAAACGGTTGTAATTAGTTACACAAGACTTTGATTGACTAGCATTCGCTAAAAAAAAAAAAGTGACATGAAATAATTGGCAAATAGATAAAGCGAAACCAAAGAAAGAAAGACATTCCTGCAACGAAAGCGCAACTGACCACTCATTTCAAGCCAAACTTTTCTAATAATCAAAGGAATGGACCCACAACCAACTTTCCATGAAAACAATTGTTGGACATGAAATCAAAATTAAAATCAACGGATGCATGACACCAAGTTCGAAAGAAATAAAGATAAGAATAAATTTAATTTATTCAATCCTAATCATGTTTGATTTAAAAAAATTTCTGATTGTATTTTTGAAGTTTTGACCCTTGATTTGTTGCTAAATTTAATTGAATAAATACCTTTTTGCTAAAAAAAAAAGATAAGAATTAATATTAACCTTAAAAAAAAGCAAAACATACAAAATATTCTCAAAATACAGGTCATCATAAGAAAAGTGCAGAAAAGTAGTAAACCAGTGAACATATCAAATACACTTGAACAATTATCCTTTTCTTTACCAATATTATTTTCTTTAAAGAGTAGAAGGAGTTATTATAGTATTTTAATAAGTTTAGTATTTAAAATAAGTTGATAAATTTGTTAATTAAAATAGGTTATTAATTATTTATTAATTATTAATTTTATAATAAATATTTAAAAATTTATTAAAAAATACAAAAATAACTTAGGTATAAAAAAAAATAACTACTAAAGTAATTCTAACCATGGTTTTAAATCTTGAATCGCATTACCTGATGCGGTGACATCTCGGTTGCGGTTGTGGTGGCCATCGCAACTGTGACACTCCGCATTTACGGTTCACATCGACTAATATTAGCCTACATCGACTGCATCAATCACAATATGACCGCGACCGCAACTGTAATTTAAAACCTCGATCCCAACGCCAAAGACATAAGCAGTGCCGCGGTTTGCTCGAGGAACCGTGACTGTGGTTGTGGATGGTGGTAGCTGTAACCAGTTGGTAGTAAGGCAGAGGATTTGGTAGTTCAGGAGAGAGGGTCACGGTGGGTTGCTTCACGAGTATGCGCATGGAAGTGTTAAACTGCAGTGCGAGTTCTGGGTTGTTGAGTGCTTTAGTATGAGTTTAAGGCAGAGGCATTATGGTGGCAGTGAAGAAAGCAAGGGGGGTGTTCGTGTTTGTTCATGGTGGCTGTGGTGTTGAGAAGGACTTGGGAATTATGGCGAGTTCGTGGTTGAGGGGATCTGGCTTAGGGTCGTTGAACTAAGAAATACAAATACGACAACAGACATGAATTACGACAACAGACATGAATACGATAAAAAATTAAACATTGTGATAAGATAAATTTTAAAATTATAAGATACTCCAGGACTAAATATAATATTTAAAATTAATATAAAATTGTATAAAAACATAAATTTTAAATTAAATAAAAATAATAATGTTTCAAAATCAATATTAATTAATGGAAATAAAATAAAAATATTATTATTTATTTAATTATTATGATATTTCATTAATATTAATACAAAAATTTAAAAATTAAAAGTAAAAAATTAAAATATGTAAACTAGAAGTATCTAAATTTATTGAAAAAGTGTCCGACTCAACATTAACACGACAACCATTTTAAAGTATGATTCGTAGTTGTTGAGTTTTGATAGCTTGTGGCTGCTGGGTGTACCTGCAGGCGTGGGTTGATTTGGAGATGAAGTGCAGCTATGTTGCTACAGGGGAGCTTGAGATGAAGCTTTGTGGGAGTGAAGTGGGTTTTCGATGGCTGATCAAGTGAAGATCTGCGTACAGGTGCTGGTTCAATTCGTGGGTTGCAGGTTGCATGGTGTCTTCATCTTGGTTTCGTGGGATTTTTGGAGCCTAGGTGAAGGTTGCTTTGTGTGCGTGAGGTACATGGGAGTTGTTGTGGCTTAATGGCTGCTAGGTAGTGTCATCAGACTCATCACGGCTGTTTCATGTAGGAGTTTTGTGCGGGTCTTCAAGGTGAAAGATTTAGGAAATCTTGTGGGTTGTGGTCCACATGGAGGAATTGGCGTTTTGGTTGAGCATGGGTTTGACGTGGTGGTTTCACAGCAGGCATGGGTGATTGGGTTATGCGTTTGAGGATGGATGGTATTGGTCTGGGTTCAGCTTTAATGGCCAGTTTATAGAGACAGGGTAGCGCTTGAGGAGATCTTGGCTGTGTGTGGAGTTAGAGTGCGAGGCTTGGTTTCCTTTGCTGGGTTTGCGTTATGTGTGCACAGGAGTTGCAGGAGCAGGCTTCCATGGTGCGGGAATGTTACTAATCTTGCGTGGGGCTGTGCGATGATGGGCTAGGAGTTTCGTTTAAGACATATTGTGGGAGGCTGAATTGTGTGGCAAAATTGTGGTATGCTTTGTGTATGGCTTTAGGATAGTCAAAATGGGCTAATATTGTCCGACCGACCGTTAATTTGGATAAATTATGTGAGTTGAGTTTTAAAATTAATAATTCATAAAAACACGAGTAATTTGAATTGACTCATTTAATAGGGGAGCAAAATGACTAGTCCGCGCAAAATGACTAGTTCGCGGACTGCACACATATTTTTTTTTAAGTTTTAATTTATTTGTACTGAAAAAAAAAAGTTTAATTTAAAAATTTAAAAGTTAACTAAACAGTCTTTTCTTAAGCAAAAGTATAAAATGTACATATTGTACAAATTAGTAATGATACAACTCACACACAAATACTATGTCTATGTCTATGTAATATTTGATTTGAGATTATTAAATTTAAAATTTTTATTAAATTTAAATTTATTTTAAAGTTTACAAGTAAAAGAAAAAAAAATTTACAGGCCGACCCGTTTAGACCCATAAATTAATATAACTCATTTAAATGCGAATAATTTAACACAACCCTAACTTGAAGGTTGAAACATGAGGATTTTGTCTAGGTAGCTTGAGGAATGGCAGCACCCCTTTTCCAACTTTTATTTTTCTCTCCTCCCCTTTTATGTGTGTCTTAGTATTTTATTTATTTTTGTCCCCCCTAGGTTCTTCTAGGTAGGTATTTATAAGAGTGAAAATATGGTTACCATAACAAGACAAATTACCATACTCTTTTACTAATTTTTCTCAATTTCCCTTGATCCAGTTATCTTCTTCAATGTTTGAATTTTTCTGGAATCAAGAAGCAAGTCAACATAATGATTTCATATATTATTTTCTTTTCTATCTATGTTTTTTAGGCTAGCTCATTTTTTTTTCTTTTTTCCCTCAAGTTTATTTTACTGCCGCATATTTATGTTCTCTAAAATAGTGATATTAACAGTTAGATCATATCTTAATTTTATTTATAACATATTAGGAGTTTAATTTTGATTCGTTATTAGTGTAAATTTTTTTACTTTATCATCTAATTATGCGTTGATACATAAATAAAGAAAAACTTGACTTTTCAAGTGGTTATATTATCATAATCAAATTCTTTTAATGATGTCACAAAAATTATTAAATGATAGTATAAAAAATATTTACACGAATAGGAGATCAAAATTAAATACATATTTTAAATTTAATCTAATAATACACATTCATATTTTGTGTCATGTGTTATATTTTTATTGGTTTAGTGTATTACTCTCACAATGTATAAGAATTTCTCCTTTCAAACACAATCTTCAAGAATAAATATTATGTTTTCTTTTTTTGTGCAAAAATATTAAGTGTTTAAAATAATAGTAAGTAAAATAATAATAATAATAATAATAATAATAATATAAAGAATTATCGATATTATCCCCTTATATTGTTTTTCAATTAAAAAAAGGGGGTAATTAAGAAGGAAAAAAATAACAACTAAGATTCAATTTTTCTCACTAGATTTCATGTACCCCGTAAAAAATGACAACTAAGATTCAATTATCTTGTACTCTTTTCATGTCTTCCAACAAACTACGCAGAAAAATGACAACTGAAAAATAAGTTACTACTAACTAAGAAATTAATGTGTGTGTTTTATATTGCTTTAATTATTACTTTTTTTTAATTGAGGGGACGTATGTGGAATTGTGGATACACAGAAAGGCGAACTAAGATTTAAATAACTTCGAGACATTCCATTTTTTATTGGTTTTTATTTTTCGATAAACAAAAGAAGTTTATAACAAATAATTCATTTAAAAAATTATCAATCAAAAAATGGTGTAAACCATAGAATCCTCCTTATTAAGGTTGCAAGTTAGATGAACAAAAATCCTACGTAGGTGCCCAACTTTTAATACCATCCATTGAGATTGAAAAATTTAACATCTATGAATACAAGTTATCCATTTCAGCAGGGTAAAGTTACCCGACCAGGTAACAGACAAATTTGAAGGACAAATGGAAGATTGGTTAGTCACCAGCTTATAACGATACTTGTCCAAAAGATAGTTAAACTGTTATTCATATTGTCGAAGTCATGGAAATCTGATTGTAAGGCATCAATTTGATATGTTTTCTCATTGTAATAATCCAATGACGATCATGGCTAAAGAGAATGAATGAGGGAGAATTAAATTTTGATTTCTACCCAAGCTCTATTACATTATTTTCTTTGATAAAAAAGGGGGGCTAACATTACCTTTTCTTAACTCTAAGAATAAAAGTCGTGAGACTCCTAAACTGTTCACTTTCTTGACTTAACCTTAAATTTTTCCGATGGGATTTCAAAGTTTTAACTTCTAAAAAGGAACCTTCAGTAGCTGACTTTAATCAGCACAAGATGAATTATTAAATTTTGTTACTATCTTAATTTTTTTAAAATAAATAACCCAAGAATGAGAGTTTCAAGTTTTGCCTTGTGATCATATCTGGAAGCTTGACCATTTAAACAACCATTCCACCTAAAACACAACGAGAGGAAAGGATAGAGCTCTTCATTAGTTCAGTCCGCCAATACATAAAAACACAAATGATTCATTCATAACAAAGAAAGCAAAAAAAAACTAACACACGATCCCTTCAATGCTATCTAGCCCCTTGAATAATTTATATTATCATAAATCCAACCTCTGTTGTACTGCTTCAACTCTCTAACTACCTGCATCTGCATGCACAATATTTGTTCTTCTATCCTCTCTCACCTCACACTCACAGGCGATCACGTTTGAAATGAGCAAAAGGATCAAGGTTGGCCATAGAACTGCCTGAGCCACCATCTCTGTAAAACCCACTCATGCCAGTTGGGTCAAACATTCCGGCAACCGGAAAACCAGACCCATAACTAGAACCTGCAGTTGGTGGTGGAGGAGGAGGAAGAGGAGGGATCCCAAGAGCAGACGCTGAAACAGACACAGAACCATAATTGGCATTGGCAATGCTTCTCCTCACAGCAACGGGATCTCCTTCACTCTCACGGTAGCGGTGAAGGTAAAGGGTGAGAGGGTCAACATAATCATCGAAACCAAGCTTCCCCATCGCCCACAGAACGTCCTCTGCGGTCACAGTCTTGCGCTGCTCACGCTGACAACGCTCGTTGGCTTCGCCGGTGATGAAGCTGATGTACTCAGAGACACACTCCTGAATTGTCTCCTTGGCATCGTCGGAGATTTTGGCGTGCGACGGAAGAATCCGTCGCATGATCCTTATCACGTTTGCGATGGGCATGTACTGGTCCTGTTCCCGCACGCCAAAATGCTGGGGCGAAGCTGGTTGCTCCCCGTTGCCACCGGGCGCCGCCATTGTTAATTTGGTGCAGTGCAGGAACTCCTTGATTGCAAGAGAAAGAGAGAGAGAGAGAGAGAGACTTCAACCTGAAAATAAAACACAAATAACCAAACATAGATCAGTGATTCCCAACCCAGAAAAACAAACACTAGAGAGGTAAAGAAGGGTTTTCATTTCTTAACATTAATATTCATTTTAAGAACCTAGCAGAAAGTTGCATGCAAAACCAGAGGCATACGCATTATCAGATAAAAAAGAAGCTTTTTGTGGTGTGGGGCTTCTCTGAAATGCATTTGCTAGAGCCTGAGATGAGATATACATCTCAAATAACAAACTACCAAAACCTAAATCAAATCTGCAAATCATGGTTAAGCTCAAAACAAACTTTACCTTACTAGTAAGTTATTTTGAGAAAGCTAGTGTTCATGAACCAAAATTTATGCAAGCAGGGTGCATGCATGTACAGTAACAGAAGTGAATCAGGAATAGACAAAAGGAAAGCAAAGGGTGGGAAAGGGGTTGGGACTTGATAGGCAATGCGAGGCGATGGTGGGTTCTAGGCTAGGTGCATGGCAGAGGGATTTATTGAAGAAGCTACCATTTATCACGCGCTCAGCTCGACCACAGGAACCAAAAAGTTGAGGTAAAGAAAACAGAAAAGGTCTTGGAATCTGGCACAAATAACATTTAATACTCTTGAAAATCTCACACTTATTGATATATATTTAATGCATTTTGAATTTTGTTTTAATGTCTCACTAATACTAATTTCTTTTGATTTAGATGACCAAATTACCCATAATAATATTTATTGACATAATTTTCAAAATTTTAATATTTATAATTTAAATTTACAAATATAATCTAAACAATTCAGTTTGAATTAGTTTATTTTACATTAAAAAAATTCTCATCGAAAAGCTTTCTCTCAAATATTGTGATTATAAGCATTTTTAATAATAAAATAAGTTAATTCAAACTTAAACTTAAACTTCCACTTTTAATTCCTTCATATTTTAAACTTCCAAACACATTTCTTTAATGGTAGAACGAATAATGTTAAATTTATGTATAAAAATTAGAGCTATTTGGATAAACTTTAAATATATATTGTGAGAACCAATAATTAATAAACTTTTAACAAATGATCAGGGCATCCATATCCTAAAAAAAAAGATACAATAACAACTCTTACAAAAACTAAACTATAAGACTTGATATCAATTAAGTAGTTTCTAAAAAAATTAATGTCACTTGTACAAAAGTTCTTGGGCAATATATCTTTTTCAGTTACATGATAAACAAAGTTGAATTTTACTTATAAATAAAGTAAATATAGTTGACCTTTATTTAAATAGAATATTAAATGAATTTATATTTATTAAAAATTAAATACATAATTAATTTATAATTATTAATTATAATAAATACATCTATGTATTTATATATATATATATATAGTAAAATTGACTTAAGTTCAATAAATGTCATTAAAGACTTGAGTTCAATAAATGTGATTAATGATCATTTAAGACGCTCAAATTTTCTTTTATGATTTTAAGAAAGATAAATTGAACACTAAGTCAATTTAAATGAAATTCTCAGATTTTTCATATCACAATATATTTTGTGCTCAGGTGTCTCTAAAGTTTCTATATGAGGCTCAAATTTCTTTTATTGCCTCACTTTGACGTAAATAGTTCAGATTCTGTATGAGTTCTTACCATCTAGTTAATAATTTAATTTGGCTTATTACAGCTAGAGGCAGAAATAGTTCACACGATCTAACATGGGCATATAACTTAATCTATTTTGTCATAATTTATTTATTAAACAAGTTATGTTTAGGTTTTCAAAAACACTTATTTAATTAAATATGTTAAGGCTTTAGGTATTTAAAAAAATCTATTTGACCTAACAGGATGTTTATTTATTTATTATAATTTATTTTATACATAATACAATAATTTTTTTAAAAGCTATGTATATTTGAAATGCATAAAGTTTGAGCCTATTGACTTATTTGAAAGCCTTTATCTAATGTAAGTTTTTAAATAAACGTTCAGGTCAAGCTAAGCTTTTATGTTTTTGTTGATACCCAAATTTGTCCAAGCTCTTTTTTTCTTTTTTCTTTCTTTCTTTCTCTCTTTTTCTTAATTTATTTATTTGTTCATTTATTTATTTATTTATTTATTTTCGGGCCCTGTGGCACAATTCAAAACCCGATACCAATAACTCTGGGAAGGCATCCACTTTCAAGCCCAAACTCATCCCACTTTGATGCTGTTTATTCTCAATCATAATCATATCATAAAGAGAGAAAATCCCTCAATTTCTAACACTAATTGCTTGTATCCTATTTTTTAGCTCAAGGTGTATCTTCTATTTTGCACCTAAATCAATCAATATCATAAAGATACCATCCCTTGATTTTAGTTCCAAATTACCAGTAATTCACTCCTTAATTCTAAGAGATTAATTGCCAATATCAAATCAATTGAGTGATAAATAAAAGAAAAAATAAATTTTAATTAATGCTAATATTAAAGAAAAATCTCACCTCTTTGGCTATAAAAAGCCTTGCAAGACATAACACAAAAAAAGGAGAAAAAAATCAGAAAAAAGAACGGAAGAAGCCGGAAAAGAGAAGGGATCCACAGTATTCATCAGGCGGCCTCTCATCTGAACCTAATAAAAAGGTAAGACTTGCTTGCTCTAAGATTTATTCCTACTCTGTTTATGGCTACCTATGTTTTACTGGCTTGCATCTTTTTCATTTGATCTTCTCACCTTAAAGCCTCCATAAAAACACAAGCTGGTAACTTGCGACAACCAACTCTAACTCTAGCGACTCATCCCAACGCTGCCCATAACATAACCAGATCTCTCCCTCACCGCCAAATGACTATCACCCTGTTTTCTGTTTATTCCTGTAAGTAATGAATGTACACTGAGAAGGTTGTCAAGCTTTGGGGTACAAAATCCAAATTTCATTGTATAGCATTCCTATTTGTTATTATTATTTTATTATGAACTACGAGTGGGTTTTCTAAAAATCTTGAGTAGCAGAGGTATACGCTGGGTAAATGATGTAACCTTAACAATGTGCATGAGTTGTTAGCACATTAATGGAACACGTGCCAAACCAATTTAATTAAGTGAAAAAGAGGAAGAAAGCAAATGATTTGATATTAAGAAAATGGGTGGAAGTGCACCGTCGTACTATCTTGCCTTTTTTTATTCTTATTGGTTTGATGATATGTTTTAGTAAATTCTAAGTTTCCCTTTTTTTATTTATCCGTGGCAGGACATAAAATAAATTTAAATAATTATTCACTTAATGGTCAATTGTCATATCTTGTTAATGATAGTTTAAGATACCGAGGATGGAATAATCAAAATTAGCCAAAGTGATGGTAAAGTTTTAACTTTCTGAAGGTGAGGAATATCCTTTTAGTTTTGCCAGAAGCGCTGGCAGGGCTTTAAGTGATCTCCAATAAATATCTTTTTTTATATATTATTTATTATACCAGTAATTTATTTATCATTTGAAATAAATTTAAGATATCCGACGATGGAATAACGAAAATTAGCCGAAGTGACGGCGACATTTTGACTTTCCTGAGGTGAGGAGTTTCTCTTTAGTTTTGCCAGAAGCGCTGGCGGGGCTTTAGGTGATCTCCAATATAAATATCTCTCTTCACACATTAATTTCTTGCTATAATCGTATGTTTGTCCCTTTAGTCAAATATCATATAAACCCTTGAATTTTGCCGACGATGGAAAATTTGGGATAGGATCGAAGAGACGATCATTTAAACTCTTCCCAATATTCTTGAGGCTACTAATATTAGATTTTGCCAGAAGCGCTGGCGGGATCTAATTTTCACAATTAAATAAATAAAATATTTTAAAATAAAAAACAAATGTGAACAAATTAATATAGCCTTAACTTTGTGGTGGTGGTAAATTAAAATTTCATTTAATCACACATTCCAAAAATTTTCATTTTTTTTGAAATCATTTCACAAATCACTTTTTCTAAAAATTTCCTTTTATAAAAATTATTTAAAAATCTCATATTTTATTTAGAAATATTTTCTTAAAAATATGATTTTTTAATTTACCACCTTCACGTATTGTGTTATGGGCTTACATTTGTTTCATACAATAATGGCTATTTAGCCACCCATTCCCTGTCTTATTCAATTATCATTTTTGATAATATGCCGACAAAATGGGACATGTCAAAATAAAATAAAAAATATTTTTTTATAATAAAGGACCAATTTAATTAACTTGACAAGATAACAATAGATTAAATAGGTAACCATTCTTAGAATGGACGGTGTAGGGTGCTAACACCTTCCCTACCCGTAATCAACCCCCGAACCTAAACTCTTAAACGCAGACCATTTTTTTTGGTGTCCAATCGCACCATTCCATTTTTAATGGAAGAATCGGTTGGTGGCGACTCCCAAACAATTAATTCTTAGTTGCCTTCTCCCATTGCGGCACCCTTCGGGACGGTTGCGACAGTTTTCACAAAAATACTAAGACATTGATAAAATAATAAGCCAGGCTAATGTAAAAGATTTACAAAAATGTCAAGCCTATTTAAAGTAAAGTCCAAAAAGAAACCTTTTTGGCTATGTGCTACAAGTGACTTGCTGGATAGTCACTAGAATTAGATGGGGTAAAATAATAAGAAAAAGGATATCTATATATACTCCTTAAATTTTGACCCATTTGTAAATTGCTATAATGAATTATAAAATATTCCAATTTAATTTATAAACTATATCAATTATCACAATAGGTCATTTCATCCACTATTTGTTAAGTTACTTATAGAAGGAAGGTGCATTCAAACTCCTTAAACTTTTTTCGATTTGTAAACGCCGACTCTAAATTATAAAATCTTCTAATTTGATACATAAACTATATCAATTATTACAACAGGTCTTTCATCCACTCTTTGTTAAGTTGTTAGCAGAATAGTGACATGATACGATCCTCACCCTCCATGTGTCTCCAATCATAATCCTTCATGTTAATTTTTATTCATAATTTTTATTTAATAACTATCTCTTTATACTTCTTCATAAATAAAAACAAATAATTTTAAAAAAATAAAATAAAAGAAAGTCCATAACAGATGACGTGGTCATATTAGGATGATTAGGAGTGTCTCGCCGAATTTCTCAGATATGATCATCATAGGAGAAAAGATTGAAAATGGGTTAAAAAAATGAAAAGATTAGTGATGATTCAACTGGGGTGGACTATACAAGGAAACTTTTGTCAAAAGAAGAAGATGATGAGGTACATGCAATGACATATGACCGAGGGCATTGGAAAAAAACCTATCCACAGAAAGACTAGTCATTTACCCATTATACCTCCACATTCATTCCAAACTCCCTACACACTTGACCCATGCATTGCTTCACATACTCCATATATACCCTTAAGCTTACCATGCATCATTGCCTAACCGAATGCCACATTCTGTTCACTATCAATCATTCACCGCTCCACAAGTGGTTTGGCATTGGTTTCAAAACTTGAATATTAATCAAAGAAAGACCCAAAATAACCAAGATAGTAAGCTTTTTTCAATATGAACCTATCCCATGTCCAATATTGAGTTGTCACCTCATTTTATGCACAATACTCTAGTAGTCCCTTGCCCAGTAAAGCCGTTAGAAATACTATTACCCTAGAGGATTTGATCTTAACATGCAGTTCGGTCACCAAGGTTTATGCTAGAACTTCTGCCTCAAGAATCACATTTTGGGATAAGTGCTTGCAGTTAAAGATGACCATCTCATTGGACAAAATTTTGACATGATGCCATTATCTCTCCAACTATCAGAGCTCACCAATCGAGTGATCATCATGCTTCCTCTAACTCTAGATTTTCATTTGAGTAATCATTGGCTAATCCTATGGCTCTGCCCAAGGCCATAGGGTGACATTTGTAAAAAAGGCTTGCATGTTTCCATTTCAGTGTTGTTATCATGTAATAAATGCATTTTTCAACTCTTAAATATGACTTTTCCCAAATATTTCTCCTTTTTCTTTTTGAAGAAATTAACTTTCACATTCACTTTTTGCTTTCTTAAGCTTACCTTCATTCTTTACTTGCCCTTGCTAATTCGAATCTGAGAGTAATATTATTGGAAATGACATTGTTATGAACTCGAGTTATGATTTTGATCACCCCATTTATTGTGTGGACAAAGATAATGAGGATGATTATAAGCCTTCTCTTAAGTGACTAAAATAGGCCAAACAAGAAGCCAAAGAAAGTTAACTCCTTGGAGAGCTCTTTGAGTTAGTGGGTTTAAGGATTGAGTTATAATTCATACTTAACGTCTCAACAATCAAAATTGGTCGATGACAGAAATTGGGAGAGGATCAAGAGTCCGACAACTAAACTCTTTCCAGTATTTTCGAGGCATTAATATTAGATTTTACCGAGAATGCTGATGAGATCTAATTCCCAAAAATAAGCAAATAAATAAAGTATTTATCAAAACAATAAAATCAAATAACGCAAAATAATTGTGAACTCATACTTGGTGACAATGGTGGATTAAAATTTGAAAATCCTTTTGCGAGATTTTTTTTAAAAATCCTCTATTTTTTTAAATAATATTATTTCATTATGAAATCCCTTTTTTAAGAACCTTCCCATTTGAAAACATATATTTTCTTGAAAAATAAAAGTTTTCAATTCACCATGTTTACTCTTAATAAGTTGCGGGCTTATGATTTATTCCCCAATAATGGCTATTAAGCCACTCATTCCATGTTTTTGTCATTTATCATCTTTAATAATATGTTCGACAAAATGAGACATGAAAAATAACAAAAATAAAAATATTTTGCTTTAAATAATAAATGACCAACTTAATTAATTTAGTATATAACTTCATATTAAATGGGTAACCGTTCTCGGAATGGACGGTGTAGGGTGCTAATACCTTTCTTACTTGTAATCAACCCCTATATTCAAATTCTGGTACGCAGACTCTCTCTTTAGGTGTCTAATCGCACCATTCCATTTTTTAATGGAAGAATCAATTGGTGGCAATTCTCAAATATTTCTATTCATTTCTCTTTAAGTCTTTTTTTTAGGTTGCCTATTTTGCGACAGTTCTCCCTTTAGGGACGATTGCGACATAGTTTATTAATAAAATTTAAAAATTTTATAATTCATAATGATTGTTTGAAAATAGGCCAAAGTTTAGGGAACATATATATACTTTTTTCAAAATGATATATGTGGGTTATATTATCTTTAAACAATTTTCAGGCAAGGTACCAGTTTATTTGAATAATTTAATTTTGATCCACTATTAGTGTAAAAAAATTTTATATTGTCATCCAATCATGTATTATCACATCATTAAAAGAATTTCATATCAACTATTTAAAAAATATAATTTTTAATAATATGTTAAAATATCATTAACTAACAATATAAAAAAAATTATACTGAAAATAAATTAAAATTAAATTCTTCTTTGAAACTAGAGAATTCGTTGGAATGATGCCATCACCGCAGGAGATACTATTCTCTTTGTCTGATGCCCTCTATTTTCAAAATATATATCACATATATTATAGTATAGTTTCATATAGGCTTGGCATTGGACTACTTGGGGCGAGTTTATGAAAAACTTGATTCCGGCAGGCACTTCTTAAATTAATACCGTATCAATTCTTATTTACTCTACAGGTCTTGAATACAAAAATTTGAATATGTCCCTCTAAAAATATTTAAAACTCACATCTTACTCATCTTGCCCTACTTTTATAAAAATTTCAAACATAAAATGAATCTGACCTAACTTATTTTTACACTTACTGAGAGCATAATTAATTATAATTTGAGTTTAATTTTTATTCACCGTCAGTATAAATTTTTTTTACACTATCATCTAATCATGTGTTGTCAAATCATTAAAATAGTTTGACTATCACAACAACTACCTAGAAAGTCTAACTCTTTAATGATGTGTCAACATATGATTAGATGACAGTGGATAGAAATTAAATCCTTATAATTGTAAAAGTCAACCATTATTTCAAATAGAGTTTAATTTTGATCCACTTACATTGTCTTCTAATCATGTGTTGCCAAATCATTAAAAGAGTTTGATTATCACAACAACTATATAGAAAGTCTAACTCTTTTAATGATGTGTCAACACATAATTAGATGACAGTGTAAAGTCACTGATAGTGGATTAAAATTAAATCTTTTCAAATAATTGAAAAATATCAGAATACTTTCACAACCTTTATTTAAAATTAACCAAGTAAAGAAATATAAAAAGTTAAAAGCATAAGTGACAAACGACAAAATTATCTTAAAGCTTTTTTACATATAAAGTGAGAGGTTAGCAAGGTGAATTTACCTTAAACCCGCATCTAACTTGTCTCGTAAGGATTTAATAACCCTAACCCACAGCCTTAAATCCCGTCAAAATGGGTAAAAAACCAGCCCATGTGTAGGAGAGCTAGTTGGGTGTCCATGAATAGAGTTGAAATTGCAAGCCTAATACTATAAAATATGTCCTTTCAACATTCATTTTAAAATTAGTTTATGTGACATGTACAATTCTTTTTAAACAATGTTTTATAAAAACTTTTTTTAGACAGGCATTAAAGATAAGCTTCAATCTATTGCAAACAAAAAAGTAATGTTTTAAAAACTGAGTCAATCATATAATTTGAGAGAATAATAATTTATAATTCAAATAGCTAAATCTATAAAAGAATGAAATGACATTATATATAAATTTGAATAAAGACATTTTACTAATATATTATTAGTTATTAGTTAAATTAATCAGATGGAGAAAAGACTGTCATTTCATTTTAAACGAAAAATGAAATTTAGTGTCATATTTATATACTAGAAAACAAAAAGATAAGATAAGAAAAGAGGGAGAGTAACTTATCTAAATTTTAGCGAATTTAATTTTGAGCCATAAATTTTTATTCATATATACTCCTTAAACCACAATGATATGAAGTACTACATAGATATATTTCATCCTGCATGTCATGAGATCTTTTGATATCATTTTACAATTGCTAAGCTCCAAGATGCAATAACCACCTATGTGGCGTTGAGCTCTCCAAATCTCATTAAAGATGGAGTTTTTTTTTGGGAACCACTGAAACGAAAGCAAAAAGATAGAATCTAAGAAACAAAACCCTTTAAAAGAATCAGCTAAAAGAACATGTCACATCTTGACAGGAAAAAATTTCAAATCACTAAGGCTCCGTTTAGGCTGATTTTTAGTTTTATGTTTTAAAAATTTCAAAATTTAGTTTCAGTTTTTATTTTTTATTTTGAGTTAAATTACTCTCTTTACCTCGTTTTATTATGAATTCACTTAATATAAAAAAATAGACACATAAAAATAATTAAAAATGATATTAAAACAATTAAGTTTGAAAAAAAATAAAAATACTTAAAAAATTAAACAAATATAAATTTTGACAACAAATGTCTTTGTAAAAGGAGCAGCACCAATGCCTTTAAATTTGTCAAGGATGCTCAAACAAGTCATCAATTTCTTAGTTACTTCACTGTCTTGTCCATTTACGTCTCCTGTAGTATTAGAAGATGACCCTATAACCTGACTAGCGCTTATCTTCTCTAAAATATCAGCTTTTCTTTTTGGAATTTTCTTTCATAATTGTCAAAGCATTAGCAAATGCTATTTGAATGTTCTCTATTGCTTTCTTTTTTTTAGAGTAAAAATCAATGTTTGCTTTCTTTTTTTTTTTTATAGTTATGTTCCTCCTGATCAAAATCATTTTCTCCTTCACTGTCATCATTACTTATCGAAGGATTTTTGGTAGAAGGGTACTGATTTGCACCAGAGGTAATTGTGTCCCCAAAAATGATGCAAAATTTATCATAATGAAAGCATCATTTCTTCTTAAATAGCTTTGCTGACTTATACTTCTGCAAGATCATATTTGAATTATTAGTATTTTGTAAAATCATAACATACCACAAATATGTAAATATCAAATTATAACACACATCACATAGTTTCTTTCATTCATCATCTGAGGCAATAATTTGTCTGTGTGGCTGAATTGTACCCTAATCCAATCTCCATTTTAATCAAATTAGTAAAATTTTTTAATCTTCCTCTTAACTGATTGTATTTGTTATTGAATTGCTCCATTGTATATTCCTAGCCAAAATTTGTTTTTAGTTCTTCCTTGATATGTTTTTATGCCACTTTTGTAAAAGTAGTTGTCTGTCTATTATCCTTCTTAACTTCTTCCTCCAATAAAGCTATGAAATGAGATTTAAGGTTTTGTGGCCATATATCTTTTTTAGTTGCTATAATCTCAACAATGCCATTTCCAACCGCTTCATTCTCATTTGCCATATAATAAAACTGTCTTAAAAATGCAAGCTATTTTTATATCTAACAAATTAATTGACATGAAAGTACTTCATGGAATGAAAATTGTAGAACAAACATCATAAACCAACCAATAATTACGAAGCAAAAACGTTAAACGAATCAATAATATTCTTAACATCTGCAGGATAAGCAATTTCACAATTTGCTGAAAAATGCAAGAGAGGTGAATGAAATCACAATTATCAAAACTGATATTATTATCTCGTGAGTAATTTTACATCAATAGAATTAGAAATCAAAACTTATTGGTGAATGAAACATAACTGTAACTATATCATGAGTCATTAACATCATTAGAAACTAACAAAATTTTGAGAAAGGGAGAGAAAAATAATGAGAATGGTTTGTAAAGAAAATGAAATGGTGGGAAAAAAAATACAACAGAGACAAAAAAAAGGAAAAAATAGCCAGAGAAGAGATGGAAGAATGAGAGAAAATACATTCACAAAAGCAAGAGAGTCAAGAGCAGAAGAGCCACCAACAGGAGAGGAATGATAAAGGAGCAAAGAGGGATGATGAAAGGAACGAGAGAGAGACGTGAAGGGGCACGAGAGAAAGAACATGATTAGAAGAAAACTATTTTAAAATTAAGTAAAAAACTAATTTGAACCCTATTTTACCAGATCACGTTTCATTGTTAAATTTAGCTTTTAAAATCAAAAACAGAAAATTTACAACTACTCTCGAATAGGGCCTAAACTCTCAGAACCAGACGCTTCATACTTGGCCAATAAGCCAGTATAACTGTTTGCCTCTTGAAGAGTATGCATGAGAGACACCTCTCAATTTTGAAGTAATAGATTCTTGATGTCTACAATGAAGCTATGGTAGAGATGAATGTCTCCCCTAGCACCCAAAATTAGACAATCGCACTGCATAGAATCTGTTTCACAAATCACATGTCTAAACCCCAATTCCCAAGCTAAATGTAGGCCTTTATAGATAACCATAAGCTCAGCTTGGAGATTATCAGTAAATCTCACAACCCTAGAAGAAGGACAAAGCCATTAAATCAGTCTTGGTGGCTTATTATTAGAGGGTGGGAAGCTAAACACAATCTTGCAGTCCTCAGCACACAAACATATATTCTTAACAGTTTCAACTTCAATAAAAGGCCTGTCATCTAGGATAGTGAAACAACGAAGATGTCATTAAAGATAAAGTTGAAGTGAAGATTTCGAATACCAATTCTTTCAAATTTCAGCTGGAATTACCCTCAACTGGCTTGTAAATATTTACTGACAAAAAAAGAAAAGAAAACAATGTGATTATGTTTTAGACCCACCCACGTGTCCCCAAAAAATAAAATAAAATTTGATTAGTTGAAACTCGAAAGAGGAAACCTACAGCAGCCATTCTAAAAACCAAAAAGAATAGTGAGTGAGAAGTAGTATGGAGTGAGATTGAAATCGTGTCTGGGTCTAGAGACAGAGTAGAGATGGAGTTAAATTGCAGAAACATCCTCCTTCTGCCTCTGCTAATAATAATACTCTTACGCTCAGTAACATCATCATCAGAATCAGAAACCATATCTCGGTTCCAACAATACCTTCAAATCAACACTGCTCAGCCCACCCCGCGTTACCACGAAGCAGCTGATTTCCTCATCTCCCAAGCGAAATCCCTCTCTCTCGAATCCAACACAATCGAATTCGTCACTGGGAAGCCACTGGTTTTGCTAAAATGGCCTGCCACTGCCACCAACCTTGATCTCCCTGCCATTCTCCTCTACTCCCACACCGACGTCGTTCCCGCAGAGCATCACAAATGGACCCACCACCCCTTCGGTGCCCATATTGACCACAAAGGAGACATATACGCCAGAGGGTCCCAGGATATGAAGTGCGTTGGCATGCAATACCTCGAAGCTATTCGACGCTTGAAGGCTTCTGGGTATCAACCCCTTCGCTCTATCTACTTGGCTTTTGCTCCCGATGAGGAGATTGGTGGACATGACGGCGCTGAAATGTTTTCTCAATCTGAGATCTTTGACCAATTGAATGTGGGCATAGTGCTTGATGAAGGTAAATTGTATTGTATGTATGTATTATTATTAGTCTTTGATGATCATTTCTTGATTTTAGTTTTTCAACAACCAATGGTCGTGTCGTGTTTCAACAGGGTTGGCTTCACCGGATGAGAATTACAGGGCGTTTTATGCTGAGAGGAGCCCTTGGTGGCTTGTAATAAAGGCTACTGGGGCACCCGGTCATGGGGCTAAGCTTTATGATAACACTGCCATGGAGAATCTGTTGAAAAGTATTGAGAGTATCACAAGGTTTCGTGCTTCGCAATTTGATTTGGTCAAGGCGGGTTTCAAGGCTGAAGGGGATGTTGTTTCTGTTAATATGGTCTTTTTGAAGGCTGGAACGCCATCTCCAACTGTAAGCTTTCAAGTCTTGTCTTGTGTATCATTATTCTGTTTTCTCCTAAAATTTGCATTTGGTACTGTTTATTGGACTACTTGAGTTGTTGGCCTATGCCACATGCCACATGCCACTTCTCTGTCATTGTACTGTTTTATCATATCAAAATTCATTTCAGCGCAATCCCAAAACAAAGTGTTCAAAGATATGCTAACAATTAACGTGAGAGATCTGACATGTGCTAATGGAGCACCCTACGTGTGTCAGATGAGTTGGACAGCTAACTTTGGTCTAAAAAATTTCAGAAAATATTATGGTTGGATTATTATTTTATTTGATTTTTCTCCTGGATCTAGTTTTTGTTAATCTGATGGATGATTCTACCTGTCTTTTGCTGTCCACCAGGGTTTTGTCATGAATTTGCAGCCATCTGAAGCAGAAGCTGGATTTGATATTAGGGTGCCACCAACTGCTGATCCAGTATCATTGGAGAAACGGATTGCTGAAGAATGGGCACCTACGTCGCGCAATATGTCATTCAGTGTAATTAGCTAATTATTTACTATTTGCTTTATATTTATCATCCTTATAAAATACACACAGCTAATAGACGACTGCTTTGCTTATCTCTTTCATAGAAATATGCTACCATAGGAAATGTTTATATGACTAAGCTCGGAATTTTCTTTTTTTTTAGAATTAATATCTATACTAGAACATATCTGATCATTACCTTCGTCTTTTGCGTTTTTTATTACTTTTTCAATGAGAAAAATTTAATGCATGTTTGATGCTGCTGAGTGTTTAGATCTAGAAGAAAGAAAAGTAAAGGAAAAAGGGCTGAAAATACCATTTCTAGCTACTAAGCTAAGGTGATAATAGGTAGAAGCCTTAAAATGTGAAATAGTTTATTAGAAGTATATAATTTCGGAAAGAATTGATTATTCTGAATTTTGCTGTAAATATAACTTAAAAGCTTATATATATACTACAAACTTTTTCTTCCTTTGTTTCAAATAATTGATAAACCTGTAATTGCGAGACCCAGTACATGTAAATGATAGATTTGTGTCTTCTTACTGCTTTGGATGGTTAGATATTATGGTAATTAACCATTCTGTGATTTGGTTTGTGTCAATTGAAGTATGCTGTATGCTGTCCATTATAAGTCATGTTAGGAAGCTCTGTTGTGTCATTAGATTCAGAATGCTTCAAGCTTCTGTCAGGTGCAAGTGCCTTGTGCGTGTGCGTGTGCGTGTGGCACAATTGTTACTGTGCTTAACATGGACAGCACTTACTCATGCATATGTAAAAAGCAACAATAACAACAAAATCCTTTTCCTATTAGGTGGGGTCTGCTACATGGATCAAATGAAGCCGTTGTGCTCTATCAAGAACCATAGTTTTGGAAAGACCATTTAGATCAAAGTATTTTTTTCAATGGTTTTGCTTAGAGTTTTCCTTGGTCTTCCTCTACCTTTGTTTATCGGGCAATACTCTTTATCATCAACTCTTCTTACTGGGGCTTCTATTGGTCTTCTCCTCACATGATCAAACCATCTTAGGCGAGATTCTGTCATCTTTTTATCAATAGGTATACTACTCCAACTTTCTCTCGAATACATTCATTCTTGATTTTATCTTTTCTTGTATGTCCACTCATCCACCGCAACATTCTTATATCCATAACCCTTAACTTATGTTCTTGTTGGGACTTTACTGCGCAACATTCGGTACCATAAAACATTGCTGGTCTTATGGCTGTTCGATAGAATTTTCCTTTGAACTTGAGAGGCACTTGCAATCACAAATAACACCTGAAGCATTTCTCCATTTCATCCACTCAACTTGAATCCTATGAGTTACATCTCCCGCAATCTTTTTGTCACTTTGTATTATAGATCCAAGATACCTAAAGGGTGTGACTTCTGGTATTGTATGATCCCCAATTTTCACCTCCAAGTCATTGCTAGCTTGCGTCTTTCTGAACTTGCATTCCATATACTCCGCTTTACTTTTACTTAACCAAAAACCATGTGATTTCAAAGCTTCTTTTCATAACTCTACTTTACCATTTATTCCCTCTCTCGACTCTTCCAATAGGACTATGTCATCTGAGAAACAATGCATTGAGGGATTGGATCTTGGATGTGGCCACTAAGTATGTCCAAAACCAAGGTAAAAAGATAAAGACTCAAAGTCAACCCTTGGTGTAATATTATTGTTATAGGAAAATCTTTTGTGACCCCACCCTGTGTTACCCATCATACATATCCTTGACAAAAATAAATAAAATGAAATATGTTAAAATTAATGAAATTAATTTAAAATCTTTATTATTCAAACTAAAAGCAAGACTTTGTTATGCTTTTATGTTTTTTTTTTTTGGGGGGGGGGGGTGGTTAATTCTGGGTAGGCTTTATGAATAGAAGTTTAAATTATTTAAGGAGAGAAGAAAGAGGCCTATAATGGAAAAGTGGGTGTTAAATTTTAACATCACATATGTGACCTACCCTTCTGAAGGTTATGATAATTATAGGAAGGATAAAAGATATAATTTTTTGGGAATAAACTGACTTTAAAGGATGGTTTGAAACTGCCATTCTGTTTTCTTTGGTGATGGTATGAGTGATCACATTCAGTCAAATTTTCATCTGTATACAACATGGTTGATTATTTAAGGAACTTATTTTTCTCGTTTTCAGATGAAATTACCCCATTTATTAGATTCTGTAATTAATATCTTGTAGCTTGGGCAGTTCAAACAGAAGGTACCTGTGCATGATAAATCTGGGAAACCAATCCTCACAAAAATTGACGCTTCGAATCCATGGTGGACCCTGTTAGAAAATGCTGTCCAAGAGGCTGGTGGGAAACTTGGTAAGCCGGAGGTCTTTCCTGCCTCCACAGATGCGCGCTACTTCCGCAAACGTGGATTGCCAGCAATTGGTTTCTCACCTATGGCAAACACTCCTATTCTGCTCCATGACCACAATGAGGTGATTCCTTAAAATTATTGTGTCCGTTTTATCATTTTGCTAGTATGCTTATCTACATGTGTGATATCATTGTCTGTACAATCATATGTCTGTTTTTTTATATAAAATTGAGGCTTGCATTAGGGCCTAATAAGGCTATCATGAAGATGCGTTGCATTAGCTCTGTTATGGATAAAACAGTGTATTCCTGGACAAAATTGTTTCAGGTTGATTTTTCCCTTTGCTTTATTTCCTTTTAGTTTGTAAATTACAGTTGTTGGCAGACTTAGGTTGACATTAGCCTCTTTTGCCATGGCTTATTTATGCCTGAGATTAGTTTGTTGGAAAGGAAAGTGTTTGCCATAAACATATAGGAGTTAATCAATATATTACTACTACCTCCACTTTGTGTTTGTTCTGAGAAATCTTCTAGGTTTGCTTGAATTGAGTTGTATCCTAATGGGAGAAGGTAGTGCCAGAACGTTGTGGTCATAAAAACACACACATTGTTTTGTGCCTTTGATTGGACAGATTGTCTCAGATCAGTGGCAGTGGCATAGTAGAGTTGTGTTTTTTCTTATTTTGGTGTGAAGTTGTGGCACCAGTATTCCTCTATCCTAATGGACTAACATTCTTCTGCAAGCATCTCTCTCTGGATTTACTGTAATTGCATTTATTTTGAAGTTCTTCTTTGACTTGAGCATTGTATCTCCTTGTTGCAGTTTCTGAACCAAGATGAATACTTGAAAGGGATCGAAATCTACGAGTCAATAATTAAGGCCTATGCATCCTTCGTTGATCAAGGAAGAGATAGAGGATCCAGAGATGAGTTATGAGCAGGTCATGTGAAATTTCCCGCATTCTCAATGCCCACTTTCTGTCTTTTCTCCATGTAACATTATGAGAGTTGAGTAGTTTCTGATATGTAACAATAAAGAGGAAACATACGTTGAATGCCCGCTCGGTTACAAAACCTTGCTCAAAGCAACTTAGCGTGCATGAATGTTTTCATAGATAAAGTTTCTGTGCATAATATTATGGAAGATCTCTCTGTTATGTTTGATTGTGTTAATTGGTTCGATTGCTTCTCAAAAATGCCTAACGTAATTTATTAAATTAATAAAATGGGCCTTTCTTAATGAATGACATACGAGGATTATTTTGTGTCCTTTTTTTCCCCCTCAAGTACTCATGACTTGATTAGTTTGTCAAACCTTTATTGGTTGATAGTTGTATTATATGGACTTTAAACCTTTATTGTAAGAAATAACAATTAATAAATGTGTGATAATTCATGAAGAGCACTGATATTTTGAAAGAAAAAAAATCTAAAGTACCATAACAACTATCTTTACATATATTTTGAAATATCTTATTATTTTTAGAGGGTGGTTGATTCAAGTTTTGAAAAAATATAGCATGTATAAGAATGATATTTTTAAGAATGATAGTTATTACGTTGGTTGATCAAAAACATTTCCGGGAATGGCGCCAATCACCAGCGAGCTGGAAGTAGCTGACGGTGTTGGATATTGTCAATCGTGTGCCCCGGGTGGTCGAATTCTGATAACTAACGTGTTGGTCGAAGTCACTGGCCACCGTCAATCGTAGGCGGTGACAGGGGTGGCTGAATTTCGATAACCGATGCGGTGGGTGAAGTTGTCGGCCACTATCAATTGCCAACATCAATGAGGCTGGCCGGATTCCAATAATTAACACGATGATCTTAAAACAATGTGGACTTGATTGTAAGAACTGATGGTAGGATATGAACCAAAGGTTGAAAGGCACGGTGTTATAATGGGCGATATTATTTTACAAAACCAAAGTTTGTGGAAGGTAAATTCAAGACAACACAATTGTAGCACAAGAAGTGTTCCCTTACCTAAAGAGGAACTCAAAAACAAGGACTACAGCATGGTGTTATCAAACTGGATATGAACAAGGCCTATAATCATTAGACGAGTTCTTGTAGCTTTTGATTTTGAGGTGAAATGGATTTGCCCAGTCATGTAATGCATGACAACAGTTTCCTACAAAATAAAGCTGAATGGAGGAGACCTGGGTAAATCAATCATTGCAGGGAGAGGTGTTAGGCAAGGTCATAGTTAATATCGAAACTCTTAAATCATAAATATGCTAATGTTAATTTTTGTTAAGAGGTATATCTCATTTTTGTTAGAAGTAGGACGTGCATAGTGGCAGTACTTCCAGGTGGGGTTTGAATTTTAGTTAGAAGCAGAACTCGTTTTGCAAGTGAAAGACCAAAATCAGAAAATGAGAGCATGAAAAAACAGAGAAAAGATGAGATAATGAAGAAACAGAGAATAATAGAAATAGAGATGAGAGAATGTAGAAAAATAAACACTGCATGCGGGCTAAGTAGGGGAAGTAGTGGCATCACTGGTCTGAGAAGTGGAAGTCGTGAGTCTGAGAAGAGAAACAAAAAGAGGGGAAGAATAAACACTTGACAATAACACTCTCTCAGGTGTAAAGCTTTCTAACAAAGCCCCAAAACTAGCTCCCTTTTTATTTCCAGACAATGCGATGCTGTTTTCTAGGGAACCTAGCCAAGATGCTTAGAGTTCATGAACATCCTCAATGCCTGCCCACTGGCCTCAAAAGTCGAGACGAATGATCAACACATACAAATCGAGCATCATTTTCAGTAGGAACACTCCACCACCGTTGAAGTTCAAGAAGCCAATTTATTTATGACACAAACAACCTCTTAAAGTGAGAGTTACAAAAAACAAAACAAAAGAAATGGTAGGCTAAAGAGGGATGTTGAACTAAATTACTCATGAGCAACTAAAACTACTTGTTTGCCAGCATTACGGCCAGTGAAGATTCCTTCTAATGCAGCAGGACCGCTCTCAAGGCCTTCAGCTATGTCTTCAACATATGTTATCTTCCCTTCTCTAATATAAGGCAAAATGGTGTCCAAGAACTTAGGATAGAGGTGATAGTAATCATACACTATGAAGGCTTCCACTCGGATCTGCTTATATATGATTGACACTAAATTTTTTATGCCTTGAGGCTCATCAAGATCATACTGTGAGATCATTCCGGCCACCACAATTCGACCACGCCTTCTCATGTTGATAAGGGCTGCCTCAAGCGTATCTCCCCCAACATTGTCAAAGAAAATGTCAATGCCTTCAGGGAAGTACCTATTAAAAGTTTACACAGTTGGAAAATCAAGAGTGTATATGTTTAACATTCAGAATTGTAGAAAAAGTAAGTGTATATCTTTTACATTCAGAAACAAAGTTGGACAAGTAGCCATTTTAGAAAATTGAATTCCTCCTCTTTTATTTATTTTTATTTTTTTTTATGGTAACATGAATTCCTCCTTTTAGTTGAGAAAAAGTTGACTCGTCTTCTGAAAGATTAATAACTGTTTATTAGCAAAAAAATTCTTTTTATTATTACACCGCTCACCTTAATTAAATACAAAAAAAAGTATTATTTTCATAAATTTAACTGAGATAATTTGAACTTTTTTTTAAATATATGATAAATGCCAATTTTGTACTGACCTCTTCAAAGTGCATCCAGGTCATGCTCCTCCTTGTAATTAAAAGCCCCATCAAACCCGAACTTTCTCTTCAAAATTTCAACCTTATTTACAGAAAATACAGAACAATTAATTGAGATTCTTGTTCAAACTTGAGGAATGAAATTTCTCTCCCCTGCAAAATTACCTTTTCTTTACTTCCTGCACTTCCAACAACATAACAGCCCATCAATTTTGCTAGTTGCCCAACAAGTTGACCAACTGCCCCAAATGCGGAGGATATAAAGACATAATCTCCTTTCTTAGGGGCCCCAACTTCATAGAAACCTGCATAAGCAGTCATACCAGGCATACCTGCATATGAAAAAGATCACAAACAGGTAACCACTACTCAGTATAATTGCTGCTAAATAATTGTCATGCATCTGATAAGACAACTCTCAAAGAAGAAAAGTCTCCAGTTATTTACCAAGAATTCCAGTATAATAGGAAAGAGGTACATCTGTATGCTCAATTTTGAAGAGGCTATCAGTCGTGGTGATGACACTGTACTCTTCCCATTTGGTGACTCCCCACACTAAGTCTCCACTTTTAAAGTCTGGGTGATTGGAATCCAACACTTTACACACTCCATACCCAATTATTGGCTGAGAGAAAAGTTTCAACCCACAAAATTTAAACCTCAAAAATTTCAGACACATATCTTCATTCATTCAATTTAATTTGCAGTTCCATATATACTTGAGCAATAAGAAGATAAACGCACAGCAAATAAAGATAACATGATAATATAGAAAGAGTTGTATATGTGACTGTGTGTGCTTACAGAATCAGGAGAGAAGGAATAAAAGAGGCGGTTTGTATGCGTTGTCTTGGTGCCTCGCATGTAAGGATCACAGGATAAATACAGGTTCTTAACCAGCACAGCATTTGAAGCCTCTGGAGGAAGTTGTAAGCTTATGGTAGAACTACTCAAATACATGTCTGTTTGTTTTGGATTACCAGTGATGTAGCCTGTAGCTAGAACCTGTTTGTTGCTCACTTGCTCTTTCACTTCTGCCATTGTATCGATTTTGAATTGCTCTTAATTTCTCTTCAAAGCTCGCATGCTTTGCTCTAAACGTTCTTAAGATGTCTGAGGCTGATATAATACTTATAGGGAGGTATGACAAAAAATCTTAGGACGAGGTCAAAAACTACCTCTTCAGACTTATCAATTTTATCTTGTCACAAGCAGACTCTCAAATGGACTTTGCAACTTACTTTTATGTAGATTTATTCTTCGCATATGTCAGTGCTCACTTCATCAATATCATAATTGGGACCACAATAAATAATAAATAATTAAGCTATTTAAAAAAGTTTGAGTTGGATTGGTATTTCTTAAAATTAGAGTGAAAAGTTAATAAATCTTTAAAATTTTCATCTCATTTTTAAGGATACCAAACTTACCTTAAAAAAAGAGTGTGAGAAATATTAAATTAAGGGTGTGAGATTATTATATCTACACGGTTTTTTTTTGTTGTTTAATCTCTACACGATTTACCATTGATTGATTGTTGCTTATCTTTAATGGACTTGACAATTGATTTTTACATGTAGTTGAATACTGTCCTTGCCTTGTTGCTTGCATACATCAGTGGTCACTTTATTAATAATCGAGATAATAATGAATTCAATAATTTAACCGACATGCTAAACGTGTCCAGATACGAAAGGAAACATTCATTTTAAATCAGTTAGTAAATTAAACAAAAGATTACGCACTTAAGAAAGTTTGACCCTCTTTTTTATTTGGCCCTGCCTCTGTTTTTTAACATGTAACTTTTTTTGGGAAAAGAAATTCTAATAGTCTATATCTGCAAAGAAAGTTTAGATATCTTTTTCTTCAGAAAAATTATTTGTGAAAAAAAATTAATTATTGTAAGAAGAATTCTAGTAATGCAACAGACTAACTCTACCAGAGCTTTCAACTAATTAAATTTTAAAATGTTCCATATTTTCTATTTTCGTTTCTTTTCGGCTTTATGCATAGACTAATTATGTTATCGGCTCTTTTAAAATGTTCAATTGCTAGGACATGAGTTAGGACTGTGTAAAAAAAAAAGGACTTCTAAGACTCCAGTTGACATCACCATTTTATTTGAAATTATATTTGATTTAGAAATAAAAAATTAAAAGAAAAGATCATACCAAAATATAAAAATTAAAAGAAAAGAGAATTTGAAGCCATAATGATGAAAGAAGTTGAAAATATGAAGGAGTTTTCAGGCATGCTTATAAAAGTAGTGACTCAAATCAAATTGCTGGGTGAAGAGTTGAATGACCAACAGTGTGATGGAGAAAGTCTTGGTGTGTCTTCTAGAGAGGTTAGAGTCAAATATCTCATCTCTTGAAGAAAATAAGAACATTTCTCAAATATCACTTTTAAGAGCTTCTGAATGCCTTGCATGCTGATGAATATAGAAGATATTTAAGGATGAAAGAAAGGAAAACAAAAGGAGGAAGAATAGGTGGGGAGAGAAAAGGAAAGTATTTTCCTTGCCTACACCATAAAAAGAGAAACCACACTGAAAATTTCTGTAGGATCTAGCCAAATATGAAGTGAAGAGCTTGTAATCAGCTTGGTAATGTTGAAAAAGTGTGCAAAAGCAAAGGAAAACAGCAAGAACAACAAGCTCATACTGCTGATGAGCTTGAGGAAGCTAAAGAAAAGCTGTTTTCTATCACATGTTATGTTGCAAACAACAGCAAAGGCACATGGCTGGTGGACAATGACTGTACAAGTCATATGACTCGTGATGCTGCCATTTTTAAAGAGCTAGTGGTGAATACTTGGATGTCAAAGGAAAAGGTATGGCATGAATTAAAATATCTTTAGGTACTAAATTTATGTTCGATGTTCTCTATGAGCCTGATATTAGTCAAAACTTACTGAGTGTGGGGAAAATCCTTGACAAAAATTTTACCATACATTTTTAGAATATGAAATGCATCGTATTTGACCCATTTGGTAGTGTGTTGATGACTGTAAAAATGAAAGACAAAATCTTTCCAGTAGATTGGAGAAAAACAGCAGTTCATGCTTTCTAGAGTAGTGTTGATGAGTCAGTTTTGTATCATAAAATACTTGGACATTTCAGTTTTTCCAATATGAAAAATTGTCACAAGATGACTTAGTTCAAGATTTGTCTTCTATAGATGATAAGTTGGATGTTTGTGATACGTGTCAACAAGGAAAACAAAGCAAGCTACCATTTCCAAACAGAACTTGTAAAAATGCCAAAGTTATAAGTTGGATGTCAGTTTTTTTTTTTTTTTTTTCTATACTTTTTCTTTTAATTTTTTAAAATCATTTCATATTCTTTAATTATTTTTTCGTTGTTATTTCTTGGAAGTCATAAATTCTTATTTGTTCATATGATTTAGATGTATTTTATGTCAATTTAATATAACTTTTCAAGATATGTGCGATGACAAATGACCAAAGGCAGTTGGCCAACCAATTTTATGAAAAATCCTTATTTTGAGATTTATGAGCATTTGTAGAGAAATAGTAATATTTTTTTTAGAAATAAGGATTAAACCCCAAATTTTTTTCTTATAATCATTTTCTTTCAAAATAAGGCTATTTTAGTTGTATACAATAATAAATATCATCACATGTAGTTAATTTTTTTTATAATTCATTTTATTAGACTTACTTATATATAAAGTAATTATTACGTTATTTGGTTTGTCTACCTATTTGATCAATTAATTAACCGAATCATGATTTAGATGTCTCACTAAATCAATCTTCGATCTGATTCATAAAACATGAAGTGAAATTGTGTGAGTGAGCAAATAGACGTGAAATGTCCTTATTAAATTGGCAGTTATGAAAGTTACTTGAGAGAGAAGAAAACAAATTTCTCTGGCAATATAAAACATGTGAGAGTAGGGCCATTATAGGAAAATTTTGAATCTTGGATTCGGGCCAAGGGAATTTATTTGGACAATGGGTCAAGGAGTTGGATTTAGGTACTGGCCCAAGGTGTTGGATTTAGTGTTTGGGCCAAAGGAAAATTCAATTTGGGATTAAAATTGGGCCAAATAGTTCCAATTGAAAATTGGATAAAAATGTCAAGAGTTTAATTTAATTTTGAAAGTCAATATTTTTACATTTTCACTCAATCATATATTGTTAATTTATTAAAAGAGTTTGACTATTATAATAACTATTTTAAAAGTTTAACACTTTTAATAATATGTTAATATATGATTAGATAAAGTAAAAAAAATCTCAAATGTAAAATAGAAGTAAAAAAATATATGTTTTATCCTAGTGTCTCTAATTTGAACGAAAATTCATTTCTCTCCATCTTCCGTCTTTTTTTCCTTTTCTGATATACGGTCAAGAATAAGGAAAATAAAAGAACGGTGACATGACATATTGCTCGTGTCAGTGTCTGTTGAGCACCGCCACCTTTGAAAGTTTAAATACTTATTACAAAATACAAAACACAAACACAATGAAAATAGAAGAAAGAGGAAGAGGAGCTACAATTCGATTCTTTCTAGTTTCTAGATTCAACATCTATGTATCTATTAATAAGTAAACGTATTAAGTAAGATTGAAAGTTGAAATGGCGTGGTGCTTTGTCTGGAATACCCGTCAACCTCAATTACCCCGAATCCTTATCCATTCAGTTCACCTATCTTACATGCAAATATCCCACAAATATTACGATGATATCAAGCTTTGTGCCTCCCTCAAATCCATACCCATTGCTCGCAAACTCCACGCCCAACTCATCGTCTCCGGTTTGGACACTTCCATTTTCTTACACAACAATCTACTTCACATGTACTCCAACTGTGGCTTGATACACGATGCTTTCCGTCTTTTCTCTGAGACCAACACCAACCTTCGTAATATCTTCACTTGGAATACAATGATTCACGGGTTGGTTGATTCGGGTCGGGTCACGGAAGCAGAGAACTTGTTTGATGAAATGCCTCTTAGAGACTCTGTTTCTTGGACCACTATGATATCCGGCTATTGTCTAAATGGAAGGCCTGCTCATAGTATTCGAACTTTCATTTCGATGCTTCGGGATTCTACTTATGTTACTGATCCCTTTTCCTTTACTTGTGCAATGAAGGCTTCTGGGTCCCTTGGTTACATTAAATTGGCTCTTCAGTTGCATGCCCACGTGATCCAATTAGATTTAGCAAGTGTAATGTCCATTCAAAATTCCATTGTTGATATGTATATTAAGTGTGGAGCAATCAGTTCTGCTGAGACTGTTTTTCTCAACATTGAAAACCCAAGTTTATTTTGTTGGAACAGTATGATTTATGGTTATTCTAAATTATGTGGAGCCCAAAAAGCTCTTGATATATTCACCCAAATGCCTGAACGTGATTCTGTTTCTTGGAACACACTGATCTCGGTTTTCTCTCAACATGGCCTTGGGGTCCAGTGTCTTAGTATGTTTGTCGAGATGTCCAATCATGGTTTTAGACCAAATTTCATGACCTATGGAAGTGTACTTAGTGCATGTGCAAGCATTTCTGATCTGGAATGGGGTACCCATTTGCATGCTCGGATTCTTCGCATGGAACATAGCCTAGATGCGTTTCTGGGAAGTGGTCTGATAGATATGTATGCAAAATGTGGATGCTTAGGATTTGCAAAGCGTGTATTTGACAGTTTAGTGGAACATAATGAAGTTTCTTGGACTTCTTTGATCACTGGGGTGGCACAGTTTGGACTTGAAGAAGATGCTTTGACACTATTTAACCAAATGAGACAGGCTTCTGTGGTGTTGGATGATTTTACTCTTGCCACAGCTCTTGGGGTTTGTTCAGGTGAAAATTATGCTGCAATCGGGGAACTACTCCATGGATATACAATCAAAAGTGGGATGGATTCCTCTGTTCCTGTAGGCAATGCAATCATTACAATGTATGCAAAGTGTGGAAACGCTGAGAAAGCTAATCATGCATTCAGGTTAATGCCACTTAGAAATATAATATCATGGACGGCAATGATCACTGCATTCTCTCAGAATGGAGACATTGAGAGAGCCCGGGAATATTTTAATACAATGCCTGAGCGTAATGTCATAACTTGGAACTCAATGTTAAGCACATATATTCAACATGGTTTTTGGGAAGAAGGCCTGAAGTTGTATGTTTTGATGAGAAGCAAAGGAGTTGAACCGGATTGGATCACTTTCGCAACTTCAATCAGTGCCTGTGCGGACTTGGCTATTATAAAACTTGGGATACAAGTTGTATCTCAAGCTAAAAAGTTTGGACTTAGTTCGGATGTTTCAGTTGCAAATAGTATTGTTACCATGTATTCGAGATGCGGACAAATCAAAGAAGCACAGAAAGTTTTTGACTCAATATATGTGAAAAACCTGATTTCTTGGAATGCTATGATGGCAGCATATGCTCAAAATGGTTTAGGTAGGAAAGTAATTGAGACATTTGAGGATATGTTGAAGACAGAGTGCAGACCTGATCATATAAGCTATATTGCTGTTTTATCTGGGTGCAGTCACATGGGGCTTGTAGTAGAAGGGAAACATTACTTTGATTCTATGACTAAAGTTTTTGGCATTTCTCCAACAAATGAGCACATTGCTTGTATGGTAGATCTACTTGGACGAGCCGGGTTACTAGACCAGGCCAAGAATTTGATAGATGGAATGCCTTTTAAGCCAAATGCCACTGTTTGGGGGGCTTTACTAGGAGCCTGCCGAATCTATCATGACTCAAGACTAGCAGAAACTGCAGTGAGGAACCTGATGGAGTTAAATGTTGAAGATTCTGGTGGTTATGTCCTTCTAGCAAATATATATGCTGATTCTGGAGAGTTAGAAGGTGTTGCCGATATGAGAAAGCTGATGAAAGCTAAAGGAATTAAAAAAACTCCAGGTTGTAGCTGGATAGAGGTTGATAACAGGGTACACGTGTTCACTGTAGATGACACCAGTCATCCACAGATAAAGGAAATTTATGTAAAACTGGAGGAGATGATGAAGAAGATAGAAGATACAGGAAGATATATTAGTGTAGTTGATGCTCATCGGAGTCAGAAATACCATAGCGAAAAGCTTGCCTTTGCTTTTGGGTTGATTAATTTGCCATCCTGGATGCCTATACATGTAATGAAGAATCTTCGTGTCTGCCATGATTGTCACTTGGTAATAAAGCTATTGTCTTTTGTCACCTCAAGGGAACTTATCATGCGAGATGGATATCGGTTTCATCATTTCAAGGATGGAGTTTGCTCCTGTAGAGACTATTGGTAATCTGTGGTATCTGCATCCTCTCCCGTTGCTTTTAATTTATACATTTTTCCTCCTTATCAGCAGGCGATCATTATTGAAAAGAGTATATTAATTGCACTCTATTATTACATCAGTTTTTATTTAAATAAAAGTATGACTGCAAGCAATTTGGCAGTCATATATAATGCATAACTTCTCCTGATATCTCTTTTGGCATAAAAATATCAACACTAGTTGTTGCTGAAACTTGATTCTAAATTAATGTTTTATGTGATTAAAGTTTGTTCCTTTAATACTAAGGAATAAATGATTGGCTTCTGATCACAAATGCTTCAATTAGTGTTCATAAAGCATGGAAGAGGATGAAGTAGAGTTAGATGAGTAAGTACAGTTTGAATGTCAACATCGTCACCAAATTCCCAACCTCCACAGAAGAAAGGGGGAGGAATATCAAGAACCACCATCACCAAATTCCCAACCTCCACAGAAGAGAGGGAGAAGATTGAGAGAGACAGTAGCGACAAGCAAACCCAGAAATCTTTGAGTGGTGCACCCCATTTACTAGTGACTTGCTACCTTCCCCCAACTTTGAATATGTTGACGGTGAAGCATTTAGTGAAAATGTGCAAGATATGAAGAAAAATAGCTCAAGGCAAAATAATGACATTGACAAAGAACTATGCAAGCTGAAGAAGTAAGTGAGAATGGTGGAAGCCACAATTGGATCCTTGAAGCTGCTGGTGTTGGGTTCACGTTTTTAAAATATTTTTTTTTAGTTACATTGGAGGTGCAAGCACCTGGGTAGGAAAGGGGGAAAGGTGGATTGGTAGAGGATTGAACCTCCGACATCAACATCACACCGAAGTCTTAAAGACTTGGCCGGTGCCAATTGAGCTATATAAGCTCATTGAAGGCTTCACTTTTTATGAGTTTAGTGTTTGTTGTTCTGGTTTTGGTTGCACTTGTACTAATGTGAAGGTGTATCGTGTTTTGTAAGCTCACTTGTGTATTGTAAATACTCCTGTAGCAAGAGTATGTGTAGATGTAAGTCACTTTGTTTTGTAACAATTCCCTACTGTTATGGTAATGAATGATCTTGCAACAATTCCCAATTCATATTTCCCTTTTATAAATGAGTAAAAACACAAATAAGTAAATGAGTCTCAATAAAAAAAACTGCATGGCCAAATCCATGTACTGCAAAACATGAATTAATCTCATTAATAAAAACAAATGTACCTAAAATTGTACATTTGGTACATGCCTCTGTTACCGTCAATTGCTAAAGTAGAAAGTAGTAGTCATCCAAATGGACCCTTAAGGTCACAAACATCAATGCCAAACTGAGGCCCACATCCACTCACAAACCCTTGTTTCATTGCATCAAGGAAACTAAATATTTTGAACTTTTGGTTGATTCTAGGTGGTTCCACCTCCAATTTAATGATACTTCGAGGATTTGTTTGAAGCTGGTAGCTTGTTATAAGACTATGCATGAGTACCTTTGTTATCTTCCTTGACCCTTCTCTGTGCACGATATAATTGCATCAGATTATTTTGCTCTATTCCAAACTATTGCAATAGTTTTGCCTTCATACTTGGGTAGCTTATATCAGGGGCGGCTACCAACTTGCTTTCCAATTTCTTTGCAATTCATGTTGAAGTGGCATTTGAGTTCTTGGTTGTTCTTATGCAATAGTGAACTGCATCATATGTCTTGATCTTATAAGTGATCATGTCAGGTGTAGAGGAGGGAATACACTAACAAATACACTAACAACAACCCTTAGCAGCACATTTAGCTGTCGCTCTAACTTTCTCATTCTTAACCGTCACAATCTCAAACCCTTCTTGTATGATGTAGTCCTTAAGCACTTCTCTAAATTCATTCACATCAACCAACAATAAACCACCTCTAATTTACTTTTCCATCAGGTTCACATGTACATTGTTTTCCAACATTTTTTTGTCAATGTAAATCTCTTTCCTATCTTCATCAGAGTGTACATCCACAACATTGTCATGCCTATCCTCAGAATCACTCAACTCATTATTACTATTCCCTTTGCAAATTCCTTCTTCCTCAACATAAGATCCTTCTTATTCACTCTTACCCTCATGTTCATCAGGTTCATCATCTTCATTCCATCTTCATCAGAGTCACTAATGTCTACTTCTTTCTTAGGCATAGTTTCAGGTACAATTTCATGCATAGTTTCAGGTACTCAAATATTAGTAGTTTCATCCGCTACAACATTAATAGTTTCAAGCACTACAATATTACTATTTTCAGGCACTATAACATTACTAATTTTAGGCACTCCAACATTAGTAGTTTCAGGCACATTCACATTAGTAGATGCATACACATGAATGTAAATCGACTTATTATTGAGGTTAAACATCTCAAGAATGTAATTGTCATTCTTGATGGCTATCCTCTGATGACCACCCTGAATAGTGAACGAAAGGTTGAATGGAAATCCGGCATCACACACCTTTCCATTGCCAACCTCTGAACATCATCCACTATGTCCAAATAAGAATAACAATCGACATCTCCACCTTTTTTAACGAAATGAATCACAAGGTAAACACATATATGATTTATTAGTTTTACTTGAAAAAATACCATCCCTCATAAGAACTTATTACACAATGAAATGGAAAACAAAATTTATACATTGACAAAAAACAAAATGGAAAATGAAAATTATACTTACAGCTAAATGTATCGCGAGGCATGAGTGGCCCACAAATTTTTAAAGCTGGTGGTCTCAAACCCTTCGAATGACTTTCTCTCACAACAAAAGACAAACACAACTTTTCTAAGGTAGTAGTCTCAAACCTATTTACAGAGGAGACATGGTAATCCTAAATGATTTTAATTGAGGGTAAACAAGAAATTTTACCCATTAGTTAAATGACAGCTAACACCGTTTTAAGTAGGAGTGCTCATGACCCGCTTTGGCTTGAAACCTGAGCCTGATCTGAAGTATTTGAGTCTTTCTTTTAGACCTTATGTATTTTTTGAGCCGAGTTCGGGTCACCCTAACCCAGCCTGATATTAAATAAATTATAATTTTTTAATATTTTCTCCTATATATTATTGTGATATTTTTTAAATGTTAAACTTTGAACAAGTATTGTGACTATCCATAATTTTTGTGATTATATCTTTCACTTATTATGTAATTATCAATTAGATTGAATTTTAGCATGAACAAAAAGTAGTTGATACAAGTAAATTTATACAAATAGAGAGAACATAATCAAAACATTACAAAAAAGGTATTTTGTATATCTTGTTCGGATTGGCCTAGTCTCGTCTTGGCTCAACTTGGGCCTCAATATGATTAGGTTTGAACAATGAAAATTGGCTCAATCAAAACTTTGAATTGAAAATGAGGTCATGTTCAACCCAACCTAAGAATACTTATAGTTTTAAGTAAAGAAAACTGGTGTCATATTTGAAACAAGAGATGAAACAAATGTAATAACACCAACTTAAGGGGAATGAATGTAATTTTCCATTATTATTATTTAATATAGTGTCGTCGGTAGTTTACAAAACGGGGGCGTTAGACTACTTGCCTTGGGCAAAGGCATAGAGAGAGAGATGTTTTCGAAGGCGAATAATAGTAACGGCTACCAGGTTCAGCTCCAGCGGCAGCCACTGGGACTGGGAATGGGTCACAAATACAGAGAGCGAGAGGGAATCCGCCGTGGAACTCACAGGTCACATGCTTCGAGTGACAACGGCCTTAGGGTTTCTGAGCAGCAGCAGCAGCGACCTCCTTGTACGGACATGGACATGGCCTATTTCCATTCCTACGCTCACCTTGGTATCCACCAAGAGATGATCAAGGTTGGTTTTCTTTCCTCTCTTCATTTCTAACTTTTTTTAGCATTTACTTACTTCCCGTGTTTGCTCCCATCCCAACCTATGTATATATATAATAAGCATACCATACCCATTGCATTCTAAATAATGTTAAGTATGTTGCTGTTTCTCAATTAGACTAACACATCACGCATAGCCTGTCAATGTTGGAGAATATGACCTTTGACTATTTCAATGCTGGAAATTATGCTGTGTTTCAAGATTATTTTATACATTTTTATTGACTGGAATCGTGATATAATGTTCTCTATTTTTTTTTTGGTCTCCTTTTCCTTTCCTTTCTTGACCTGGTTTGGTACAGGATCGTGTGCGGACTGAAACTTATAGGGCAGCAATCATGCAGCATCAGAGTTTTATTGCAGGCAAAGTAATTTAGCAATCACACATATAGTGTTATAAATTGATTTGTAAAATTTTGTTTGTTTATTTTGTTTTGTAAGACACAAGCTGCTAGTTACTTTGCTAACGCTCACTTTAATTTAGATAAATTCAAATGTAAAATTAATTTATATATCATGTTTGAAATGGTTTTTTCTAGAACAAGTTGATGTAGAACTGATAGTGAAATCAGAAAAGTAGATAGGGGAGAGAGTGAGATAACATTTATTGGAAAAACTTTCTAGAAATCTACTTTATTAATTAATGCAGCATAGGCACTGTCTCAAACTTAGAACAGAACAGGCTAGTATAGCTCCACAAGTAGTAATCCTCAAATAATTTTAATCCGGTGACAGAATCATAATTAAAGCAAGTAACGAAAAAAATCTTAACTTAAATTATTGAATCCCCTAGCAGATAGAAGTCATAGAACCCTAATCTTAATACGATACTTATATGAAATGCAAAACCCTAATCAAAATTAGACTTCTGTTCAACTCCTACTGAAGTAGGTGGCTGACCGAACCCATGTGAAGGGCCTCTTGATGGGGGTTGTGTTGTACAGTTAACAAGAGAAAGATGCTTATGTTACATAAACATATACCACAACTTGGAACAAGATCTAGCTATTTGTGGCTCATGCATGATTGTAAAGTTGTTTTGGATGGAAGTTTCTTCTGGCTTTTCCTGTCTTCCCTCCCTCCTATTTTGTTTTCTCTCCTTTTCTCCCTAAAGTGTTATTTCCTTCAGGTTGTAGTTGACGTTGGATGCGGTACAGGTATCCTTTCTATATTTTGTGCTCAAGCTGGTGCAAAGCGGGTAAGCTCTTTCAAATTCACATTGGTATATTCTTTTAGTTGATATGTAAGATTGCTGTTATAGTTTTTATTTTTATTTTTAATGAACCCTATTTTTATAAAAATAAAATCAAAGCTGTTTTATTTCTTATAAATCCTTTTTCCAGTTTCTAACTCACATGCGATGTTACATTTTTCTTAGATGCTTTTTAAATAAAAGAAAAATTATTGCTTGTAGATGCTTCTTCATCATTGTTAGATCTGGCATATTCTGTGTTTCATTGTTTAAGTTTGCAGTTGTTCAAGTCAGGATTTGTACTGGAATTTTATTTTAATTTTTAGCACCCCTTTATCGATTATATAATCTGGAGATGCTGTTGTTCTGTATCAAGGATAGGTTACTTTTTAGCCCTGTACTTCTTTTCTTTATTTTTTATTTTTCTCAACTCCTTTTGTTTTATTTTTAAACTGTGGCAGATCTTGTGTACTATGATTTAAAATTGTGGTAGCTGCTGACTTAGCCATGTGTTTTTGTTTTCAAAATTAGGCCTATAATCTAGTTGTTTCAAACTTTGACTTATTCCATTATTAAAGCATTTGACATGCATGACATTGTGGAATGTTTGTCTTGCCAGGTGTATGCAGTTGATGCCAGTGACATTGCCCAGCAGGTAATTGTCAAAGATCATAGTTTTCATTGGTATTAGCTTCATTTAGTTGTGGTGCGACTAAGCAACACTTGAGTTTCAATTTGTGCCAATAAGTAAACTGTTACAGAAATGTGGTCCTCCTTTTTTTGGAACTTTGTAAAAACATCTGTGGCATCACAGCTAAAATTCGTCTTTGTCTCAGACGAACTCAACGTAAGGCCATGTTCAGCACATCATGCAGAATAAGATTGGATAGGAGAAGGGTTGCTGGATAGGAGAAGCTATCAGTCGGATAAACTTTTATACTAGACTGAGTTCTAACTGTTAACATAAAACATGTTGGATTGTCTAATATTATGTTTATCCTATGTGGTGTTTGTTGACTGATTGTGTAACACAAATAGGTTAAAAAGTTTGCAATCATGACATAAATACCCTTTACAAAAAAACTAGTACCAAATTAACTAAACTAATTTTTAACCCCAATAACAACAACAATAAACCCTTATCCAACTAGGTGGGGTCGGCTACATGGATCAGTCGATGCCATTAGACCAGTGTTATCAATGGCGGATGGCGGCAAGCCAAAAATCCGCCATGGAAATATGGCGGATGGCGTTGCGGCAAATGGTGGAAGCATGGAAGCCATGTTAAAAAACTATAAAATATACTACAAGACCTGCATACCCTAAATAATAATAATATAACACCTTATATCAAGAATAATAAACGTAATTAAAACATTTTCTAGATATCAAACTAACTAAAATTATCACAAACTCTAATATAAAGGCAATAGAAAGGAAAATACAGAACAAAGACAGAGAGAAAAACATAAAATTAGTAATAACTAATGACAATGTCATAAAGGTGGGTACAAAGGGTGGGTCCCGTGGGTCCTGGTTAAGGTGGAAAATCTGGGACCCAAAAAAAAAAAGAAAAGAAAACAGGCTTCGCACAACTTGTTTTGCAAAAACAGAGGCTTCACACAACCTGTTTTGCAAAAACAGAGGCTCAGCACAGAGGTCTGCATCTACCTGTGAAGAGAGAGTTGCTGGAGAGAGTTGTCGGAGACAGCAGCAGCGTTGCTGGAGATGTGCAGCAGCGGTGGGCTTTCTCTCACTCTCACTTTCACAGCTCGAGACGCTCACTTTCAATCAGATTTGTGGGTACCGATGACTTTGTGTCTAATATGGGATTCTGAAATCCCAAAATACCCTCCGAAAAAGCCAAAAAAACATTTTTTTCCGCCATTTCAAGCCATGCACAGTCACACCGCCATGACCATGGCTCCTGCCATGGCGCCACCACGAACAAGATGCCATGCCATGGCTTTCAAATGGCGTTTGGGTGGATTTCCGCCACCGCTTTCTGCCATGGCGCCGCCATGGCCGCCATTTAATAACACTACATTAGACTCTATCAAAAACCAAAATTTCAGGAAAAAATTTATTTAGAGCAAGGTCTTTTTTATTTTCTTAGGTCTTCTCTTCTCCTTTTGGTTGGAATATCTCCCATTTGATCCAGTTTTCTTACTGGAGCTTCTAGTCACATGACAGCCCTTTGGGCTTGAAGCTTGAATAAAGCACTAGCCCATATTTGCTTTGTGCTAAAATGTAATTTTTTTTATTTAGAATTATGAAGTGGGGATGGTAATGGTTGAACTTTTGACCACATGGTCAATGAGGCTTTGATACATTTTTGCTGTCCCATTTCAAGCTCAAAGAGCTTTTTCAAATATAAATGAAAACCATTTTTGGGCACACAACTATTGGCTTAGGATTTATGTTGGGTTCTGTTTAGGCTATTGTAGATGAGTACTGTTCATTACTGTAGTGCTAGTAGCTTGAACAATGAATAGTATATAATCTACAATAGCCGTGCTACTAGCGTGAACTGTAATTGCGATAGTACTTGCGCTCTAGTAGCGTGAAGAGTACTCGTCTACAATAGCCCAAACAGCTACCCCACATTTAACTATAATTGACCCCCTTTTTCCTACATCACTTTTCCTTAGATTGTGAAATAGCTGATTTTTTTAATGTTTTCTCTTTCCTTGAAAATATGACTGGTAGTATCAACCATCAAGATCTGTTGTGCTTGGAAAGACTGCAAGAAATGGGCGCTAAGAATTTCACCCAATCCAATTGAAAATCAATTTCTTTGTTAAGGTGTTTTTTTTTTTTTGGTTTCCCTTGTATAAAGCATTGTAATTTGTAATGATTTTTTTCTGATATTTCTTTCTTACTGGATTATGTTACTTTGTTTTTAATACAGCCTATATGTGAGATTTGTTTTTAAAGTTATGTGGGAAACAGAGAGCTGCTTACGGTGATTTTTCTTTGTTGTTCTCGTGAAAAATGTAACTGGCACAGTTGTACTGCATCTCTCATTACTTTCTATGATATTTTAATACTATTTTAATTTCTTTGTCAGAGAGGTGCAAGATTTAATTTTGATCATCTGACTGTGTAAAGATTTATACACTGTCAGTGAACCATATAATGCCACTGTTTTTACGAATTGTGAACAACGTTTACTGCAAGTGCAATACTTTAATTACTGCAGCGATATGGTGCTCTCTTGTTTAATGATGGTGTACATCTTTACTTTGATGGTGAATCAAAGTTAAACTCCATAATTATACTACCTAAATTGGCCTTTTCCATTTTTTTTTAGTATGGAAAGTATAACTATAATTCCTCAAGACCTTTCTGCTTGAAAATAAGAGAAAAGTATCTCTTCTAGTCTTCCTCATCTTGTAGGCTGGTACTAATTGGGTGATGCTAGGTACTGGATGAGATTTGCTGGATTAGGAAGAATGTGGTTTGGTCTGCAATCGTGATGCCTAATTATTTAGGATAGAGCTTATATCTGGAAAGTAGTATCGTTATTGGAATTTGGCAACTGGGGATCTGAAATGAGGGATTTTTTTGTTTACAGATAGAGTTGAATGCTTTATTCTGATGGATCTGAAGGTTCTGTTTGAGTTTAGGAATCTTTGTCCAGCTTTCAAATTGTGAAAATATTTTTGTATTAATTTTCTTTTCTGTATATCCCTTGAGGTTCCCATTAATTTTATTAATTGGAAGAATAAGGGTTTAGTTATCTTAAGGACACTGTATATTTTATTGCAAGTGATTTCCTCTCTCCATCTCTCCCCTCTTTTCTGGATGGGAGAAACATATTTTTCATCAGTATGAGTGTACTTGGACCCAGCATAAGATTGGCCTTCTTGGTGGCATATCGTCCTCGCCCTGCCCCCCTATATTGGCTTGGTATTTAATTTTGTTCCTATATTGAAAATTTTATTGTGTTATATCTGTACTTGCAGTTCGATTGGTGGTTGCTCAACATCTAGCAATTTGTAATATCAGTTGTTGATTGATTCTCAGTGCTTGTCTACATATTCTCTCTTTCCAATTTTGTTTTGTTTTCTATAATTTACTTGTTGCTTTATTTTGTTTAATTTTATTATTTTTTTTTATCTTTTTTGGGATGGAGGGAACTCAGAGCTGGGTTCTCTTGTTGCACTTTTATAAGTTTGATGGTTGAGGTTGTGAATGCAAATAAGTTGTTTGTAATGTTTAGTAGACTTTTGATCTTGAGTTCTTGGTTTTAATTAGCTTTTTTCTTCTGCAAGCAGGCGAATGAAGTTGTGAAAGCAAATAATCTGTCTGACATTGTTGTTGTATTGCATGGACGAGTTGAGGTAGGCTACTCTGAATGATATATGTTTTTTAATCTTTGAAAGATGTTATAATTTTCTACTTTAGATTATGATGGTCTAAATATTGACAATGACATGGTGTTTGGCATCTACAATGACCCATCCTTTTGGATATGTGATCCAAAATTAGATTCCAAAATTTTGATATTGAAATGACAAGGTAATGAAAATTCCAATTCAACATCTCCATATGAATCTTAGAAAAGAATTAACCACGGGGTAAATGTTAATAAAGACAAATTAGATGACTTTTTTGGGTGTTAGTATCCTTGCATATACAGGGTCTGAACATTGGAAATGTTATTGAGAAGGTGAGCTGATGGAAAAGGCAGAAACTAGAATATAGAAAGACAATTGTAGATAACTTGGTTTGGTGTCAATGCCAGTCCTGACTAATTTTCAGTTAGACTTCGCACTTACATAAGCAAGCGCAAGGTACCTAATTCTGATATTAAATAGGAAAGCCAATATCTGTTATAAATAGGAGGGTCGTTAAACTATTAAAGAAGTAGAAAGACCTGAATAAATTGCCTGATTGAGGGACTAGTGACCATTTATTATTAAATTGTTGAGTTGCGAGGTATTTTTGGAATTTGCATTTTGGTATTTCTGATGAATGTTGGATCTTCCCCCATTAGTTTGGTGTTCTTCCTTATATTTCATTTGAAAGAAGGCGAGGTTATCTAGTGATGGGCAATGTAAACCTTTTTTGGTCTTTATGGTTGCAAATAAGTGCCAGAATTTTCAGGGATAAAGTTCTGCAATTGCATCATTTATTTGACAAACTGGTTTATGTGGCCTCTTTATGGTGTTTAGCTAAAGTTTATCCAAAATATCTACTATCTTTCCTGTCCAATAGCTCAACAATTTAATAATTGAAGGTTGCGAAGATCAGAATGAGAAAATTCCAAATATATAGCAGAATACTATATGTAAAATTTCATCAGTTGCATGTTTATCAAATGCAAGGTTCTGAACAATCAATAATGCTTCTGCACAGACACTACAAATACTTAGGATGATAACTCCATTTCTTGATATTTAGTGGTGGCAATATGTTCCAATGTAATTGTCGATGTTGATTTTTAGCATAAAATGTCTTCATGGGTATTCTCCCTTCTTTTTATCTCTTATGTTTTCCTGAAAATTCTTTCCTTTAGAGAGTTTTATTTTTCTAGGTTCCATTTGACCAGTTCATCGTAGTAGACAAGGAAAGAAAGTCTCCGTGCAGTTGAACTCTCTGAGGGATCTATCTTAATTTGCATTCTGCAGCCACTGAAACCCTAAATGCTTGTTTTAATGAAAAAGAGGCAATTATTTTAGCATTTAGAACACATCAGAAATTTGAACATTGTGTCTTGATAAGCCCATTTGAAATTGGAAGTAAAAAGATCCTTCTATGGTCAAATCTTTTGTTTGGACAGCAATCCTTAATTGGATTAATGCCAATGACATGTTGCAGATTCACAGACCTCACTCAGCTATTTCCCCTGATATATGTGTTATGTAGGGCAAGCTTAGAAACAGGCACCCCATTTATTTTTGCATTATTGAGCCGCTACTTTGCTATGGAACAATCTGTTTGGAGATTTTTTATTAGTACTGGGTATGCCCTGCCGATTTGGAGCAGTTTCTTATGATATGTTTCGGAGGTTTTTGCAAGTATAAGGAGGCTAGAACTTTGTGGCAGTGTGTGCTTGATGCTGTTCTCTGGTTGGAGAGAAATCCCTGCATTTTCAAGGGCATTTCTTTTCCTTTATGTTATGGGATGGGGTTGTGCTTATGGCTCCTCTTTGGTGTTTTGTGCACTGGTTTTTTGTAAGGTCTGATTTGCAGAGACAAAGAGAGGTTTGAAAGCTTTGTTACATTTTTTAGCCTTCAAGGACTCACTAATTTCTTTTAATTTCATTGTTTAGGAGGATACATCCACTTCTGTCACTGTATTTTCTCCTCTTTTCTCTCTAATAAATTTCTCCACAATATTTATGTCTATGTTCAATTTATATATTGCTTTCTGTAGATTCTACTTTTCTCTGAAATTAATATAATTTTTGCTGTGCCAACTTGTATATTCACTACTAGGAACCAACTTTGTCATTCTTCTTATATTTACCTCAGGTTATGGTTTCTGCAGGATGTTGAAATTGATGAAGCGGTGGATGTTATAATTTCAGAATGGATGGGCTATATGCTTCTATATGAGGTGTGCTTATTAAGATTCTTGTGATTGTTTGAGTAAATATATATTTTTGATAGTTGAAAGTTGAAACAAATTACGGGAAGTCAGTGGTGGAAAACCAGATAATTAGCTTTCGAGGGGCAAAACTGATATGGGATGAGATTCGGCATTTGGCCTCTATTTGGTGTAAAGCACATGGTTTTTTAAGGGGATTTCTCTAACAAATATGATTAGGGATTGGGCAGCTTTACTTTCTAATGTTTTCCTTTTTCTCCGTTGTCTTCTTGTCTTGTGTTTTGCCCTTACATCAAAGAGGATTCCTTATCCTCCAAACTTTTTGTAATTTCTTCTCTTCATCTTAATGAAATTCTTTTTCTATCAAAAAATAAAAAACTGATAGTTTAAGAACTTAAATGAATTGAAATTAAAATTAAAAAATAATAATTTTTATCATCACTATCGAAAAAAAAAACATGGGGAAAGACTTACAATTTAGTTGTGTACAAAATTGAATTGAAAAAGGACTTCTCATATTGTAATTGTAGGTCCTTTTAACATATTTGTTTTCCCAATCATAGACCAAACAAAGAAAGAGAATTTGTCATTTGATGGCCGAAGTTATGGAAAGAACAAAAAAGGATAAGTAAATAATTGGATAGACCAAAAGTTTATGGTTGAACTATATTTAGGAGTTATGGGTTTTATATGACATAGCAGATTAACCAAATCCGCTTTTTCTTGGAACATTCTTATTTTCAGGACTCTAAAAGATAGTGAAGCTTCTGTTTAACTTATTAAATTATTTTATTATCCAAAAAATATTGAATCTTCTGCGTTGGATTTTCTTATCCTGCTTGATTCAGTTTGAAATGATTGGAATTTGAATGCTTTTGGTGTTTATTCTTGTAAGTCCTGCTACTACTTAGAGCTTGTTTGGCTTTGCTGTGGAATCTCTGCTATGACGAGTCACTTCCATGAATAATGCTTTTAAATAATTACTATTAAGATAATTGGCCAAATACATATAAAAATACCAGAAAATTATTTTGTTTCTTTTTACTTAATAGTGTTTTGACCTAAGCAACAGCACGACCAAACAGGCTACAACTCATTTTTCGAATCAACATATAATTTTTTTCTTCTTGTTTTTTGGAGAGCTAAGATACGTACTAAGATCAAATCTTTCAATTGGACTGTGATAGTTGACATGATTATTGATTAATACTAATGATGCAGGGCAGGTTTTTTGAGACAGCACAAAATACTATATTGATAATGTGCATTAAGTGTTTTAAATTTTAGTAGTTTTCATACTGGTTGTCATTTAGTTTTATGCAGCAGCTGCTTGTAGGGGCAAAATAAAAGCCAAATCAAGTTGAACATTGACATATTTGAGTTTGACTTGAGTCCAAATTCAAGAATTCGAAGCCAAGCATGAGTGTAGAGTATATGCTAAAATTGAACATTCATGCTTGAAGCTTGATTTGATTACATAATACTTTAAAGATTAGTATTATATATAACATTTAAAAATATTATACATAATTTTTATGCATTATATATATTTTTATAAATATTATATAATTGAGCTATTATTGAGCTTGTTGACCCGAATATCAGTATATCTGAATTTGGTTCTAATACTAATTGAGCCCTATTTTTAGATTTTAGGAAGTCAAGATTTGTATCAAGCCAAATTGAGATTTTATTCATTTCAAGCCTCTCAAAAGTGTGATTTGAATGCCACCCCTACCTGCTTGGTATATTCCGTGTAGATTCTTTGGAGCTTGTTGCATCCTGGATTTTAATCTTGGGTTTGTCTGAAAATAAGAGCAATTTTTAATGATTCACAAGAAATCATGGAGTGGTAAGGAGGGAATGGCTTTAATTTTTTTTTTATCTTTGCTTAGTACAATAGGAAATGGCCTTATGAAATTGTGGTTTTTTACTATTTGGTGTATTTGGTTGGAGCACAATGCAAGACTTTTTAAGCATAAAGTGGCCGTCTTTGTCACTTTTGACATAGTAGTCTTTTTGGTGCTCATCCAATGGTTTCCTTGTCCAATATTCAATGTGATTAGAGGGTTTCATTGTATTGATGTTTTCTTTCTACTATGTCTTTTTTTATTGCTTGTTTTTGAAGAGTGGGTTATTTGTGTCATTGTATTTTATCCACAAAAAAAAACTGTCATTGTTGTCATTTTATCTTTCCCCTCTAATAAAACAACTTCACTTGTTGCATCCTGGCTTCTAAACAAATAAAAAGAACAAAAGAAAGATGGAGAAGAGATTGAAGAGAGAAAAGGGAAGTTTTCATTAGATTACAGATTAGTAGTTAGATTTGTCAAAGAAATAGTTAAGGCATGATTATGTTCAATGAAGTGACGTGCCAAAAATGCTTAAACATCTCCATCTTTACAATCTATAGAGATGTAAAAGCAATGCTCGTAAATTATTGATATACTGTCTTCTTTTTGAGTGGAGGAACCAAACTAATAAATGACATTTAGTACTTTTTCTTTTATCCTTTTTTTTAAAGATAAGATAATTGTTATCTGTAAACATGAAGTTTTGTACAATGCTTTAGAAGCTTTGAATCCTGGGGAGGAGGGGGGGGGGGGGAGAGGAGGGAACACGTCAATAGTTTCTTAAAATTGTGAATCATTACCATATTCTTGCTGACGAAGTTTCAAAGGTTCGATTACTTTTTAGGTAGGGGAGGGTATACATGTCTGCATGACCCCTTCGGTCCCAACATGAGTCTGCCCCTCAAAATGATACTCAGACATCAGCATGACTTTTAATTTCCCAGCTTTTTACAGTGCATTCTCTTTTATAATTTATATTGGTTTGAAGGTTTTTGTTTTCTTGTAGAGCATGCTTGGAAGTGTTATTACTGCCAGAGATCGCTGGCTCAAATCTGGAGGTCTTATCCTTCCTTCAAATGCAACGGTATCTTTGCTTTTTTTGCTAATATATAGATATATTGTTTATAGTGAATATCTTTTCTGAAAAGTTGTTTTGTCAGACTAATGGCTAGCCAAAGTTTACTTTTATATTTACTTCTGATTTCAGTTAATTTTATTAATTGGCTTGAAAAACTGTGGGATTATTATTCTGAATTGTGTGTTATAATACAAAACACTATTGCCTATTTATATTACTAATGAAGGTCTGGTCAAATACTAGTATAGTACTACCAGTACAAGCTTGGCACAATAAGACTTAATAAACCTAATATTCTAACAAATTGGATTTATGTTTCCTTATACATGGAGCCTAGAATTGCTCGAATATGATTGGGGACTCCGTAATTACTGGATTCAGTTTATCTTGTACAAGATAATGCTGACCTCTTGGTGTGCTTTTCTGCAGTTGTACATGGCTCCTGTTACACATACTGACAGATACTGTGAAAGCATCGACTTCTGGCGCAATGTTTATGGAATTGATAGTGAGTACACTACTTGGTAACTTAGATGACGCCCATGATTGTTATGAAGATGTCCAAGTCTATATTGTACTTCGTACAAACTTAAAATGCATGCTAAAGCTGGATTTTCTTATTTACTGTCTTTGTGAATGGACTCTTCTTAATCATTATAATATAATCTGCTTTTAGAAATTAGCACTGCAATTTGTCTTACTTGTCCTGCAATATTTCAATTACTATATATTAACAGTTTCTCTGCAGCATTCTTTTTTATAAAATTTTCCTCTTTCAAGGTCATGGTCATGACACATCTTTTCAATCCCCATATTAGATTGTTTCATTTTTTCCCATGAAATCATACAACTGGACTGATTACTTCTTCCATGTGTGCACCTGGTTATAACAAAAACTGGGTAGGTGGATTAGTCTGATATTTGCTATTTGGACAGTTGAAAGGGTTCTTTCTACTCCTTGGGTGGTCTGGTTACTCTTTTTCAAACTTGTTTGTCTAGTATTGCCCTTTATTATCTCTCACTCTTTCGTTTTCCGGTGAGTTTGCAAAGGATAGAGAAAATTATAAGGGATTTTGTTTGGTCTGGTGCGTGCGATCAAAGAAGAGATGGTGTTGTTAGTTGAGAGTTGAGCTGCAAACCATGAAGAGGTATTGGTTCTTGGAAATTTTGTGTCTAAAAAGTATTGCTTTGGTGGGTAAATGGCTATGTTGCTTTCCTTTAGAGGCTACTTGATTATGGCACCAAGTTATTTGGAGTATGGTTTAGGTTGGAATGGATAGGAGTGCGACTGCAAGTTATCACACTGCTCTTTGTTGTGGCATGTGTTATGTGCAAGTCAAGTTCTGAAACAGTGAGTCAGTTATTTCTGCATTGCAAGGAAGATACTTTCCAATTGAACAATCTTTTTGGGATTTTGATGAGCACTGAGTGTGTCTTTCTACTTGGAGCAGTTTCTGTTGGTTCTCTATAAAGGTTTTGGTAAAAACAAGGAGGCCAAAATTCAGTGGCAATGTTCATTTTATGCAATTCTTTGGTGCACTTGGTTGGAGTGGATCACACGCATCTTTAAGGGTGTCTCCTTTCCCTTAAAACTACTTTGGGATAGGACTATCTTTTTAGCTTTTCTTTGGTGTTGTGCCCATGAATGTTTCAAGGGTGTTGCCATCTCTGATATGTAGCCTTACTGCATTCTTAGTATTCCTCTTGTTCTTCTGTGTTTTTTTTTTTTGTTCTTTATGTTGTCGAGGATACCTTATCCTTGGCCTTGGTGTACTTTGCTTCTCTTCTCTTTAATATAATTTTTTTCTATATATATATGTGTGTGTGTGTGTATTATCCAGGACCTACCTACCTACATTTTTTGTGCTTGAGGTAGCAAGGGAACTGTTTAGGAGTGCATATGAAGTGCAAAAAGGCTGTTGGGGGGAGGACTTCTCAGAGTCTTGTAGCAAAGAGGCTTTATTGAGCATGAATCACAAATGGTCGAGCACTTTCCACTTGCTTAATTTTAAACCAGATTGATTCCTGGCAAGGATCTGCACACCATGCCAACCTTAAAAAGTGGAATTGTGGAAATGACCCAATGTATGCCACTAGAGGAATCTGTCTTTTGACATATCTTGCATCCAATAAAAAGTGACATTTTTTACAATTGAAAATGTGAGTAAGAGTAATCTAATTTGATAATGAATAGGATATTTTAACGTCATATTTGGATCCAACATGAAGAAGTATTTGGTGGAAACTACTCAGATTTAGAGTAAGCTCTGATTCTTGGAGCTTAACCAAAAAGTCTTTTACTAGAAATTCTAGTGCATGATGTTATAAAAGAATGAGGGACTTCTTTGGTATAAAATTGAAAATGATGAGTGATCAATTAGAAATAGGGAAGATTTATTGCAGGTTTAAAGTGATGGTGGAGGTTCCTTTTAAAGTCAAATCTTTCATTTGGATAGCAGTGGATAATAGGACTTAAACTACTAACATGTTGCGAATATGCAGAGCTCACACAGCCATTTACCCTGATATGCTGTGTTGTATGTAGAGCTAGTTAAGAACAGATGCCAATTTATTTTTGCATTCTTGGGATACTAATTTCTTATGGAATAACTTATTTCAGTTATTGGTGCATACTGCATATCTCCTTCAACCTTGGGGCAGCTTCTCATGGTATGTCTCACAGATTCGGAAAGAATAAGGAGGCTATAACCTTGTGGCAGTGTGTGGTTTATGCTGTTCTTTGGTGTATCTGATTGGAACAGAATAGCCATATTTTAGAGGGTTCTCTACCATTGCGTATGTTGTGGGGATAGGATTGTGTTTATGGCCTCTCTTTGGTGTTCTGAACATTTTTAAAAGGGAGTAACCCTGTCTATGCAAAGAGATTAAAGTGCTTGGTTACATTTCTGAGCTTGAGCTTCTTAAGGCTCTTTTTTTCTTTTAGCTTCTCTGTTTAGTAGGATATCTTATCCTCCTCCCTTGCATTCTTCTTCTTTTACCCAAATTTCTTCTTAACTTAGAAGTATCATTGTTCCAGCTTGTGTTTTAGGTAAAAATTTTGGCTGGAAAGGATGGTTCTTTTCCCATTGCTTTCCCTTGTTTCGTTTGTTTGTTTAGTGCCTAGTTGAGATTAGCGGACCCTTTTTTTACACTGCTCAGATTCTTAGTAAATTTGGAATAGAGCTTTTCTGTGATCTTCGGAAAATCTTGGGAATTCCTTGCAATTTTTGGACCAGTTTCTTCTGCTTACGCATTTTAGAGGCTGTTAGAGACAAAATCATTCATGAGCCTCTACCTAACAGCTTCTGCTTTTGGGATAGTTGGTCTTTGACATGGTATCAGAACTTCTATGACCAGGTGGTCAGGAATTTGATCCTTATTGCTCCCATTCTTCATAATTAATTTGAATTTCAGCACAAGATAGAGTGGCCTGTACATTGTCCATGCTTCAAGTCCAAAGGGCTCTTGCTTGAGGGGGTATGTTAGAGATTAGAGATATAATATCATTAATGACCCTCCACCTAACAGCTTAAGCTTTTGAAATAGTTGGTCTTTGATAGAGGCTTTGGGCATAGTGGGGACAGAAGTGTGTTGCAGTATTGTGCTTTGTTTGCTGTAATCTGGTGTCTTTTGGTGGACCATGAAGCCAGAACTTTCTAGGACAAATTTCTTCCATTTCCACTTTTGTAGGATAGAGGTATATTCTTTGCAATTTATTGAGCTGAGCTTAAGTTTTTCCCATGGTTTCTTTACCTTCTATTCAGCAGGATTGAACGGCTCTCCTGTTATGAACTTATGATTTGTTCCTTTTTTCCATTTTGATTGGTTTTTGTTTTCCTTTTGGTTTGATTTGGAGGATGCGTTATGTTCTGCGTGTGTATTCTCCTTTTGTTTGTTGTAATAAATTTTCTTCTTTTATGAATCAAATTTACCTGTCAAATTTACCCATGCTTAAATTCAATGACTGGGAATTAAATTTTTATTATTGTTTTTCCTTTTTCAATCTAAAACTGTTGGAGAAGTTTTTGCAATTGTATAAGGAAAAGAAGGCATTCTAGCATTTTTCACATCTGAACTTGGGATAGTAGCATTAAAATGTTCATGGTTATATTGTTTTGGCTCCCCTTGGATGCATGAACTTTGGCCAAACATCCTCACAAGCTGCATGGGCTGTCCTGTTTTCAGTACTAGTTTTTTGGCTAGTAAGAAGATAAACTTAGTTCTTAGAATTATCAAATGATGGATATATCTTCCAAGTATGTACAATTGAGCTTTTGTTGAGGAATTTATACTAGGCTAGAAGTGTCTGTAAATATCCTGTTTCCTTTTATCTATTGCTTTCCTTATCACTTTTTTATATTAAAGCTTTCATAGGCAGATCAGGCATATGTTCATACTGTTTTTGGTTGCAGTGTCTGCCTTGTTACCTTTGGCAAAACAGTGTGCATTTGAAGAACCTTCTGTGGAGACTATAACCGGTGAAAATGTTTTGACATGGCCACATGTGGTGAGACCACTAGTTTGTTATTGTTGCTGTTTATTTTTTGACTTCTCTTTGCTACTTTCAGATGCTGAAATACATGCTCCTCTAGGTTATATGTTAGGATACCGCTCCTAACCAACCAGAAAAATCAGCAATAAAACAGTAACCACTATCACACCAGAAGAATTTACTGAATGAAATTAATCTAAATGAATATCCAGAGCAGAAGCTCCTTCAGAGGAATATGTCTCTGATCTTACAGCATGACATTAGCAAAATGCAAAACAGAATAATGGACTCCCCTACCCTTCTTTCTTAATAACGAAAAATAACCATCTAACAGACTCTTCTTGTCACAATGCCACATCATTCACTATTAACAAACTCTCCCTTTCTCTCTCTTCTAGAATACACTCTCCAAATAGGAGGTCTAACTAACTTGTTATACTAACTCATGCCTTCTTTCTCCCCCTCCTCATTACCGAATCCATCATTGTACGTATAATCTCTTTTCCCTGCTTGAGTTGTGGTTTGACATTAGCAAAATGCAAAACAGAATAATGGACTCCCCTACCCTTCTTTCTTAATAACGAAAAATAACCATCTAACAGACTCTTCCTGTCACAATGCCACATCATTCACTATTAACAAACTCTCCCTTTCTCTCTCTTCTAGAATACACTCTCCAAATAGGAGGTCTAACTAACTTGTTATACTAACTCATGCCTTCTTTCTCCCCCTCCTCATTACCAAATCCATCATTGTACGTATAATCTCTTTTCCCTGCTTGAGTTGTGGTTTGGAATTCGGTGCTGAAATAGGATCAAAAGCAAGTTACCAAATTCATGGTTTGCCATAATACACGGTATGAGTACGGGTATAAGGTACAACACTTTGTATAATTCATGATATGGTGGGTAAGCTTGGTCAGTATAGCATTTAGGGGGTATTTTTTGTCTGGATATTATAAGGTAGACAAAAAGTATATTGTAAAACAAAATACTAAGCCATGTGGCAAGGCCAGGGTCTTCTTGTATGGGTGCTTTTCAGGTTTAGTTTTGTCAAAGACCAACTCTCCTAAAAGTTTAAGCTATTAGGTGGAAGCCCATGAATGGTTTTGTATCTCTAACATGCACCCTCACACAAGAGCATTTTGGACTTAAAGCATGGACAATGCACATGCCCAGACTCATTTTACCTTGTGCTGAAATTCAACTTTCCTTAGAAGAATGGGGACGGCAAGGATCGAACTCCTAAGCACGTGGTCATAAAGGTTATGATACAATGTCAAGGGCCAACTTTCCTAAAAGCTTAAGCTGTTAGATGGAATCCCATGAATGGTTTTATGTCTCTAACAAGTCTTTAGGGTATTTTATCATTGGTGAAGTTACCAAACAGGCCATAGCTGCTTGTAAAGAACAATGAAAAAAAATACTTTAGAATATAATATCTAATTATAGCCAATCACTATTGTTTGAAATTTGTTTTTATAGGTGTTCAATTGTATAAGAAAGCTAGTGAGTTAGAATCCTGATGTGGAATGGGTAGGGAGAAAGGAAGAGGGAGAAAAGGAGAGAAAGTGGGGGAGAGTTAGAGTAGAATAGGGAAAGGAATAGAAGAAAAGGGCAAAGGGATAAGATCGTAGAGGGAGAAACAGAACAGTGATGCTCAATTCAATCACAAATTCAATTCTTAAATAGTTAAACCCACCTTGATTACCAAGCAATCCTTAAACGGTGAGCATTTCTTTGTAGGCATGTCTTTCTCTCTCTTTAGTTTTTGTTATTTTCTTGAGAGGATGTATTATTCATTGCCTCTGTACTTATTTACTCTTTTATTAAAGGAAGAAGGAAAAAAAAAGTGCTTAAACATTATTGGTTAACATCAGTCAATAATGGTTGCTAGCTTTACGCTATTTATTAATTTATTTTGGAATGCTTAGATCACAAAATGCACTAATTGATCAGAATGTCTTATTGATAGAGCTCTAGATTGTAAATATTTTTGTAAAATAATGTATGTTTGTGTCTGTTTATATGTATGCATGTTTATGTGTCTCTGCTTGTTTTGTTTCTATTTTTCCTCTGTGCTTATGCTCGGTTTCATTTTTGAAGAAATTGATCATTTACTATTACAGGTAAAATATGTTGATTGTTATTCTGTTACCATCCATGAACTAGAAACTGTAACAACATGGTATAAGTTCAATTCAATGATGCGAGGTAATTTTCTTTTGTCTGTCCTTCCTTTTCACTGATGTAGTGACTTATGAGTCTTTTTCTTGCTGCTAATATTTTAGCCTCCCCTCTCCCCCTTCTTGATTGCTCTTCACAAATAATGTGGTCTAACCTGATTCCCATGTTTACTGCTCAGCTCTAAAGCCTTTTAAGTAATTTTTTTTAAATGTAGATGTTCTCATCCAATTCACTACAAATTCTTCTGCATTTAATGAATCTTGCAATCTTGGCATTTATTGAAATCTATTTCCTGTTATTTACAGCACCACTACATGGTTTTGCATTTTGGTTTGATGTTGAATTTAATGGGCCTGCAATAGCACCAATCAATTATCATTCATCAACTTCATTTATTGACAATCATCCGGTGGATGGTAGTCAGAGAAAAAAGCGGACAAATCCAAGTGAAGCACTGGTCCTGTCCACTGCACCTGAGGACCCTCCAACCCATTGGCAGCAGGTCCAGTAAATTTTATTTTATTTTATTTTATTTTATTTCAATTTCCAGTTCTAGTATGAGGTCCTGGTTTCATTGTTCAGTGATGTGTACATTCAAGTCTTGTGTCGGAGCTTATCTTGAGTATATATGAAAACAAAAATGCATAAGATGTCTTCAATCTGGTTGCTATTTTGTATACAATTCTTAAGGAGTTCTACAGTTGAATGTCTAGATGTCAGCCATATGCTTGTGCCACACTATTGTAACAAGGCTCCTAGCACCGTGGTGGGTGGCACATTTGGTGGTGCAAGACTACATTGAAGTGCAGCGCACATTTAAATATACTAAATATGTTTTACAAAAATATATATAAAGATAATTAAACATAACAATAGATAAACAACTAATATATGTGAACAAAGAAAACAATGTTTTCTTTATTGGCATGAACAATAATAAGGTTACTGCCTACTATTAGTAGTGGAAAGCATGCCATTTTTCTTTCCCTTCAGTTTCGGGTAGGATTTAAGTTTTGTGCTCCCCCTAAATTCTAGCAAGTTGGATGATCGTATGTGAACAGAGGAATCCAGAGAAAGGAAATGAAGTCGGAAAGGGACCCTGATCTAGGTTGCAATTTATTTTGTTTATGCTAGTTTAATATTCTTTTTGGGTAATACGCAAGGTTGATATTATTATGGTTATTTGACTGCTGGACTACAGGTAGCCGTTTGAAATGTCTATAATATCATGCTCATTTCCTTTTTCATTTAAGATATTTTGATCTTATAAATGCATTTTGCAGACATTGATCTACTTTTATGATCCAATAGAGCTGGAACAGGATCAACTTATTGAAGGTTCAGTGACATTGTCACAAAGCAAAGAAAATGCTCGATTTATGAATATTCACCTTGAATATGCGTGAGTCAGAACAATTTCTTTCACCATAACATAGTACACTTCTAGGATCATTTGTTATGGATTCTGACTTTGTTCACTGCCATTGCAGTTCAGGTGGTCGATCGTATGTGAAAGAGTCTGTTATGAGATGATCTCTTGAAGTAGTTTTGCATATACACATTCACAATTGCGGGCAATTCGTTACGTAACTCATCCTGGGATTGTTGCATATATATTTTAACAGAACTGAGATAACAGTTTGGTTCATGAAAACCACTAATCCCTACTTGCTAGATAGAATGGAGCAACTGACGAACTAGTTGGCATATACAGTTAGATCAACCAATTGAAATTTTGTTGTAATTTAATTGATACTATAAAATATACTGAGGCGGATAATTGATCTGTTGTGAAAATTTGTTTATTGTTGTCATTATGGCCTTCATTGTGGGGCTATGTATCATTTAAATTTTCTTTTGGAGTTTTGTTGCAATATATTCAACTATTTTAGAACTACACATTATTGTCTATTTTACCTGCAAAATCAGTTAAAAAATTATTGCATTAGCCCTTTTGCTGTATTTACCTTATGTATTGATAGATTTTCATATATGGTACAAGTTAAAGGTTTATGAAAAAGGTTTATGCATGTTTGTTTGGCCTGGTCCGAAGATCCAGCTCAACCTGAGCTGTTTGAATTGGATTGAGTCCAATTTTACTCAGATTTCGGGTCGGGACCGAGCTTAAAAAATATATCCAAAGGGATTTTTGAGCTAAGATTGGATTGTACTTTAAGTAGATTCAGATACTATATAAATATGTTTTATTATTTTTAATATGTTATTGTGTTTTTTATTTTTATTTTATTTTACACATGCCATTGGATATGTTTATGTGGTGGCTTCCATCAAGTGTTTGATATCTGCATAGATTTAATCTTGTCAAATTTAGTTTCCTGTTAGTTTTCTTTGGTTGCAAGGAGACTGGAGAATAGCGGGATAGGTTTTTTGCTAGACCAAAAAATTTGTTCTAGTTAAAATATCGGGCCAAAATTCGGCTGAGGCAAACGTGACTCAACTAGACCCATTTACACCTACAATGGTTCTAGGGTTAATAATAAGGGATCAATTCTTGGCCAGCACTTGATTATCCCAAGAGGTTCTAGACTTGGATTTTTATTTTGGCCATGTCGGACTTTGGTTCAATATGACTTGTTTTAAAGTCCTTTGGTCAAGTTAGTGTGTTTTTAGATAAAATGTCCTATGAGCCGCATTGAGGTGTTCTTGAGTGCATATGGTGGTGCATTATTCAATTTGTATACCAGATTATTAGATTAAACAATTAGTTTCATAAATATTTATGGTGGAATAAAATTAAAAATGTTAAATCAGTGTTTAGTTCTTGCTGGTTCAATACTCAAACTAAATAGTACATCGTGTATATAAGAAATTTTTGTCAATGATCAAATTTTTATACTTTCTTATTTTAGCTACAGGATAATATTAGAGATGTTAAAGAATTAACTTTCATCAAATTTTATGTGAATCTCTAAAGAAAAATATTGATGTAATATTCCACCCATGTAGAGGTAAGTTTAATGGACTTGCATGTTTTTATTCTTCTAATTTTTATTCGTATTGCATTATTAGGGTAGAGTCAAGAATTTAAACTTGAAATGTCAAAGACTAACGTTATATTTTTTATGGGGCCAAACATTAAATTACATGAAAATTTTTAAAAAAATTTCTACGGTAGGGTTTTGAGATTTTTTTTTGGGGGGGGGGGGGGCTACCTCCATCTGTGCGCATTACTCTTAACTAAGACAATATAAATTTGTTTTACATATAACAATTGCTAAAATAGATTTGAATTGAGTTTATGATAGGGAAAAACTTTTATTTTACAGGATCAAGAGATATGGTTTTCCTTAACATTGACCATAATTTGGAGAATAAACTTTTGTATATCACTTTTTCTTTACATCATATTTAACTGGGTTAAATTTAGTTTCCCCCCATGTGATTTAGAGTGATATAACTTTGTCCTCCTATTGTTTTATTTTTATTTTTTATCACTTTTTTCCCTTGTGATTAGTTTTGTTAATACTTTGCCACCCTATAATTTTATTCTGTTAACATTTTAGCCCCCTATGGTTTGAGAGATATTATTTTCGTACCCTATGGTTTCAAATTTATCCCTTTACTACCCTGTGATTGCATACCATTAACATGTTGCCCCATTGTAGTTTCATAACATTAGACTTTGCCCCCTATAATAAAATTATCAAAATATTTTATTATTTAAATACATTTAAAATTAATTATTTAATTCAAAATTTTAAAACAATTTGTTTTATAAATGATTCTTAATCAAGTTTAAAACTTAAATCCAATGCACACTCATTTCTTATATGAGGGAAAATTTCAAGACAAGAAACAATCCTATGTGGCAGTTTCATGTATTAGAAGCGCCTCTCTCCATGTCACGGGGCAGCAAAGATCACCGGGGAAAGGAAGTGCAGAGAAAAACGAAACAAAATAGTTGGGAATGGAAAATGGAAAAGGATGGAGAGAAAGGTTAAAACTTCTAAAAGTGTAAGCAAAAGGATGAATAAGATGACGACAAGGATTGCCAAATTCTTTTTGTTTTTCTTCTCCTAATACTGAATCTTTTTCTCTCTAATATTAGCATGTTAATAGCTTTAACAATGAAGATTTCAATTGATCCACAAAGAAAATTAATAAAATTCAATAAAAAAAATTAATAGAACTGAGTTGTCACTTACCTAGTTATCCAGTCGATTAGTAGGTAAAATTTATCTGTTACTGTTGTCGTCAGCCAATTGACAAATGATTCAGGTGGGTTTTAAATAAAAAAAAATTAGAAAAATTATACCTACCTTCTCTGAAATTACCGCTTATTACATACGACACTTTTTTTATTTAAGACATCACATTAACCTTCTTTAATTTATATGTTGTTGTTATACCCTTGTAGCTAACGCCTATTATAAAGTAAAAAATTAATATATATTTCTTTATATGGAATGACATTTTGTCCCAATTAATAGTATTATAACTTCTCATTATTTTTCTTGATAATTAAGTGTCTCTCATTATTTCATAGGTCCCATAATTTTCTAATAATATATTAATTAAATTTATTAAAAATATAAAACTCAAGATAATTAATCAAATGTTTACAAGCTCTCTTCCCTAATTAAGTGCTTAGTAAATTTATATTTTATTTCACTTCTCACATTTCTATTAATTCTTAACATTATTTATCTTATTTTCAAAATTTATATTAAAAATATGTAAAAGTGAAGGTAATTAATAAAATGTCAACATATCCTCTCACTTATTAAGTGCTAGTAAATTCCTATTTTTTTTATCACTTCACATAAATATCAAACCCTATTTCTTTTATTTAGCCATAAAATGTTAATGGCACTAAATGTTGCTATAACAAAAATAGGTTTTTTAAAATTAAAATTAATAAAAATTTATTTAAGAATAACAATGTCTTGATAAAGGTTAAATAAAGTTGGTGAACTGAGCTTCATGTGAGCGGAGTTTTTGCAAATTAAAATTAATAAAATTTTATTTAAGAACAATAATGTCTCAATAAAGTTTAAATATAGTTGGCAAACTGAGTTTTATGTGGGAGGACTTTACCTGCAATGCAGGGGTTCAAAACTCCTTGGAAGCACTTTATGGCTAAGACCAAGCCGACACTCAAGAATTAGTCTCATAGAGTCATACCCAAGCCAACTCTTGAAAAAAATAATTTATTGTAAGGTTTAAGATGAGAATTGCTAGCAAAGAAGCTTATGGATATTAATGTTTGATTTCTTATAAGAAGCACAAGAGAAAGTTGTTTGGGATTAAAAGTATTTTAGAAAAATAAATAAATAAATTTTTGCTATAAGGTTTGAAAAAGGGCATGGAAATGAAAGAGAAAAGAGGAGAAGTAATCTTTTTTTTTTAGAGTAAATGTGGTATTTCACAAATTTTTTAAATATTTTTAACTTTTGTTTGAATTAAGGGAAGCCAGTGTCACATCTCAAACAAAGGGGCGTCGTGTGTAATAAGCGTTAACCTCATGGGAGGTAAGTATAATTTCTCCTAAAAAATATTAGGGCTTTCTTAAAAATATATATTAAGGATTGCTTTCAATAGTGTATGAACATATTTGTTGTTAAGGCCCACCAAATTTATTAAAACCTTACAACAAGCTACCGTAGGTAGTGCAAGTAAGGGTCGACTCATAGAAAGCGAGTGAGATTGAACTACTTAACTAAGTACTAAATTAAGCTCTAAAATAAAAAGGAGGTTTGATTTGGAACAAATGAATTAAAAAAATGTAATTGCAAAATAACAACTAACAAAATATTTTCAACAACAAAGTAATCAATTGATGAAATATGATTAAAAGAATGATTCCACCACTAGAACTAAAGATATGCAATTCAATTCACTTGGTACTCTAAGAGACTATTGACAATTAGCAAATGTGAGAATAACCTTTGTTTTTCTTAGAGTTTAGCTAATTGAGCAACTGCTACAATTAAACACTAACCTTTGATTAAAATCTACAACAACCGTTCATAAACTCAATCAAAGATTGCATTATGCAGAGAAAACCATTTGGTCTAAGTATCAATCACACATCGGGATTCATTGACTTAGGTTATGCCTTTACTCAAAAATACTATAGCAACCACTCATAGCAAATCTACAATTATATGATACCATATCAATTAGCTAACCGATCTAATTAAGCAAGTAATCATTCAAATCAATAAGCACAAAAAGGACATAAACAATTATCAAATAGAATCACAGAGTACCAAGTTTAACAATTGAATTTACATATCAAGTCTAGGATTTCATCATCCCTTAACCAAAAAGGAGTTTAGCCACACATCTCAATTACAAGCATGCACTTAACCAAATACATCTTGTTCAAAACAAACAAAAATCAAGAAAATACAAGGGAAGAAAGAAAGGGAAAGCTTCTCTGGATTAGATGTAGAAGAACCACTCACAAATCGCTTCCAAATAATTTTGATCCTCTCCCTTGGATGTCACAAGCCTCCCTTTAACTCTTTGGACTTTTGCCTTGTGTTTTTGTTGTTGAAAGATGCCTCTTTTGAGCTCCAAAAACTTCTTTTTATAACCCTTAATTCGTGGAATTCAAAAGACAGATGTTTTGAAATTTTCTAGTGACATTGCACGACTATACAAGCTTGCACAAACAGGCTGTGCAACAAACTATAACGTATGAATCCCATTTATTTTGCATCAGAGGTCATGACACGATCGTGCAACACACTGCCTTGACACTCCTCCTCTTCTTTTCTTCTTTTCTTTCAAACAGCCTCTTGCATGGCCAAGATGTATAAGGTTGCATGACTGTTCAAGACAATGTCAGCTAGTGTTTTAAAAATCGGTCCACCTGGTTGGACCGTGGACCGAAAGCTCCATCGGTTCTAGTTCAACAAAAGAACTACTTGAGTGGTTAAACCACAAAAAATCATTAAAAAAATCAGTTGAACCGGTGAAAATCGAAAATAAAAAATTAGCTGGTTCGTTCATTAACTTTTAAATTGAATTTCTATTAAAAAAGAAAGATGGAAAAAAAATTTCAAAGAAAAACGTAGGATTTAGCTCTTTGGGAGTTGGGTTGGGAGAGAATGAGTCCATTCTTTACGATGCTCCAAGGTTCTAATCCTTCTTCACAAAACAAGTAGCGGCACGACAAAGCGGTTTATGATTTTTGTAATCTGTTATATATATAGTATATCGGTTTAACCATCAATTCAATTAATCAAACCGATTAAACCTTGAACCACTCTCCTCTCCGGTTATCTAGTTCAACCGGTTTTTAAAACATTGATGTTAGCTTTTCATCTTCTCAACCTCTGCAAAGAAAACGTACAACATTAGTTTTTGGCTATTAAATCATCATTATTCAAGAAAATCATGTTTAGGGAAATTAATGGATCCTAAATGCAAAAATTATTCTAAATGCTATGCAATTATCATGATTTATTCCAATTTATTGTCACTAAAAACACTGAATATGTGTGTATAAAGCCACACATCAATTTTACAAGGGTAAGCATGTGTCACATGTCTGTTGTTGGTAGATTTAACGAAATACAATCACAAGGTAACAAAGTACTAGCAAAACTAATCACAAGGAGACAAAGCAAAAAAGTTGAAACCAAAGAGGGGCAAAGTGATATCACCAAGAACGATAGGGGGGACAAATTGAAGTTAACCCTATTTAAATTACTAAATCCAAGAATTGGCCTAACACTTCAAAACGTGTGCTTTATGCCTTGACTATTTAGGTTTGAGTTTTGAGCTAGTCCTTAAGAGAATTAATTTTCGTAAATATACTAGACCAATGTGAGATATGTGCCTTTAAAATCGTATAAAAGATAGTTAATTTTAATTGATGTGAAAACTAACTCAAATATAGTTTAATTTCAGTTGATGTGAAAACCAACTCAAATATAGTTTTCCTGTAGGGCGAAAAAAATCATCCATCGCAAGAAGAAACATTTTTTTCTTTTTTTTTCCCTTAAAACATTTTAGTTGGTCCCTTAAATTGTAATATAAAGTAAGTGTTAATAGCTATAGGATCTAAAGTCTGTCAAATCATTATGAAAAAAGAAAGGGAAATTATCAAAAAGAAACTCTTCACAAAATATTTGTTATAAAAACTACATTTTTACATAAAATTATCACTTTTTGTATCTTTAATATATTCATATTTTTTTAGGAGTTTCTTTTTCCCAAAATATTTTTAATTTTATTTATTTTTAAAGCCAAAATGAAAATAAACAAACTTTAACTTTGACTATCTAGTAAATCCATTTAGTTTTAATTTTAGTAACTAATCACGAGATATTCCTATACTTTAAATGTGAGACTAAGTCCCCTTCAAAGATAAACTTGATCTTGATCATTAAGTACTTCTAGTAGAATTTAAACTAGTATACTACAAATAAAATCCGTTTACATAAAATTCATTCTACCAACTGAGTCAACATATTTTTCTTACTTCTTTGATTTTATAGTAAATGAAATTAGTTATTTTTCAAATGATGAAAGTTAAGATAAGTTAATCAATAAAAAGATGATATCATGGTCTGCTATTTATTATAAAATTACATTAAATTAAAACGAGATATTTACATTTTATCCGATTTTAATTCAAAGATACGTACTATATGCACACACCTACCTGTCCAACTATTCCATGCAACTTTTAGGTGATAATGAATCGATTATTGAGAAGTAGTGCATGTCTTTATGTATTTCCATCTCTAATTTTCTTCTGTGTTTTAATTGTGATAACTGTTAACCCCACTATATATATTCTCTCATATGTTTATCAATAATATCTTTCTTCGTTGGTCTTGTCGTATTAATGAGCATTAACAGATTTGAATATCCTTCGTATCTGACCCCTTCTCTCATTATTTATTATTATTATTTTAAGCAAGAAGGGAACCTTCTCACATTCCTTTATTTCCTTGTTTCTTACATCATAAAACCATTTTAATGTCATTTAATTAGGATAAGTGAAAGCATGTTACATATTTTTCTAGGACTTACAATAGGAATAAGCATTTATAGTAATGGTTTCGCTGTGTATCCTTTGGGTATTCCATAGGGTTGTCTGCCTCTCATATTTTAAAACTCAGTGCTATACAATAATGACAACAAACCGTTGAAATCCAATCCCATCTTTTTGTAAATCTTTTCAAGAAGTTGAAATCTAGCTTCGATAGATTTCAAAACTCATGATTCATGTGGAAGAGCACAACATCTTTCTAACGAGATTTACTTTATGCTTCATTAATCCAAACGATTGCCCGAGGCAAAAATTAAATTAAAAAAAAGAGAATGGTTTGCCCAAACCCTATATTGCCTTTGATTCCAATCTATAATAGCTAATATGGTAGTATTAGTTTGGTACAGAATGATCTCAGCCGCCATCATAGAGTATAATTAAGGGAACATGACACAAATGTTTAGTTTGATGAACAGTAATAATTATTTAATTTGTTTTAAAAATTAATCACGTATTTAACTATATTACATATGGTTAACTAATAACTTATCTTTATTTTGATACTTGATATGTGGTTAACCGTATGTAAATTATTAGTTAATATAGTTGAATACTTAGTTAATTTTCAAAACGTATTAAATGATCATTACTTTCGCCAAATTTACTATTTGAGTCATTTTTCTTATAATTAATAATATGGTAAAGACACAGTTTACTTTAAAACTAACAATCCACTCATTAAGGAGAAAAGGTGACGTGAACTTTAATATATTTTTATCCAGTATTTTATCAAATAATCCCAATGGAAGCTTGGTTTGTACAAGAAGAGAAACAACACTTTTTCAACATCATAATATAATGGAAAAAAAGTAACCAGTACCGAAATGGCGAATTGGATTACATAAGATAAAAGCCTAGAAAATCTCTTGCTAGGAAACGGTAGAATTGCGTTAGAAATATAGGTAGGTAGTCAGACACCTAAAGTAAATTTCCCCCATGTCTAGTAATGATGAACTCGCTCAATAGTGAAATATCTCTTTTAATTTCCCTCTTAAGACCACTCATCAAGAACATTCATCGATTGATTGCTTCAAAATATGAGTTAATATATGGGAAGGAACGAGTAAGTGTAGATCATTAAAGTCTGAGAAGTTTCGTAGGACAAGAGTTAACCTATATTATTGTCGTCTTTTTGGCTCCTCTCCCACAATTCCACTGAAACCTTTTCAAAGTGTTGGGTTTCGATGGATAGCAAAGGTCTTGACAAGGGATAGTGCACGATTACACGTCCGACCTGAATGGCCATGGTTGTGCTTGTGCTAATATAAAGCTCACATATATAGAAGAGAGCCACAATTTAGGCGTAACTCAAATGATTGAAGTGACTAAAATTTAAGTAAATGATTATAAATTTAAAGTAATGACTCTTCGATATTAAAATAAAAAAAAATCTCCATATTATGTTATTATTGTATTGTAGGTATATATTGGCATGCGCATACATATGAATGTAGAACAAACATAACATGCAGCTTTCAGTCTTCATTGTGTCTCATAAATGTACGTGTTGTCCTTTGCTCAACTGCACTTTATCACATCACGCGCGCGTGTCTTTGATCATAGCAACATCAATAATTTTTGCTAGAATCATTAGGTGCTGCAAAGAGATTATGTATGCAAAGGCATTTTAGAAGCATTAGCCAATACCCAGCAACTATAATTAAAGAGAATTCATCTCGAGATATAAAATAGTGACATTCTATGTATATGGAAGAGCTTCTCCAATCTCTAATCTTGCCAAAAGAAATACTGATAATCAAAATAAAAACTACTCAAGTTTAATTATTGATGTACAAAGTGGGAGTAGGGGTCAGAAGAATATCTATAAGTAGGGGTGGACATGGGTTGGGTTGGGTTGGGTTTGGGGTACTTTTAGACCCGACCCGCTCATAAAAGCAGTGGGTTGGGTTGGGTTGGGTTTGATAAAAAAATTCTCTGACCCGACCCAACCCGACCCGCTCATACGTGGGTTGGGTTGGGTCTAACCCGTGGGTCTTGAATCTTTAAAAAAAATTTAATATGCTAAAATAGAAATCAAAATTCATACCAAAAAACATAACTTAAGTTTATAAGTGACATAATATAAATTATAAAACGCAATGACAGTAACATCATTATCAATAATCATTAACCACAATGTCAATCATTATCAATACAATTGTCAACATTTGAAGAATTAAATGAAATAATAATTTAAAAAGAATTAGAAGCCTAGCCGGTTAAATGACAAATATCCAAAAGGATCAATTATTACGACGAATAAGTTCATCTCTAGCCGCAGACACATCTAACAAATAAAGAAATCATAAAGCATTAGCAGCAAGTATTAATGATTAAACTATTAATAATTGACAAAACAAATTGAGAAAATTTTATATAGTGCACTACCTGCTTCAATTTTTTCAATTTCATCCATTTGAGCCCGAAGATCAATTTGTTTATCAAGAGTTTTTAACCAGTTTTGAGCACAAATCAATGCCTCCACAGTAGAAGGTTGCAGAGAACTACGAAAAGGGTCAAGAACTCGTCCTCCATTACTAAATGCAGACTCAGATGAAACTGTGGAAACAGGAATTACCAAGATATCTTTAGTAATGCATGAAAGAAAATAATACTTTGTTGCCTTCCCTTTCCACCATTTCAAAATATCAAAACCATCATAATCATCCTCAACATCATCCTCCATATACCTCTCAAATTCATTCCTTTGCACCGGATGTTGTTTTTTTTTTTTTACTTTCAATTTAAATTCGGATGACCAACTACTATCATCGTCTTCAAATGTAGAGGATGGAAAATCCGATGACATGTAAGTAGAATCACTAGCATCGGGAGGAAGAGGATGCATGATTTGATAATGTTCATACAATGTCATCATAACACTTTTCAAGTTCATCACCATATTGTAAAGGTTGATAGCACAGAGCCAACTAAGGACAAAGTGGAATATAATATTATCTTCTAAATAATGAAAAAAACTTGCTTATTAACCCAGAAACATGATCAAAGTTACATTTTTAAATTAAAATGTAGTGTAATTTTAATTTAAAAATTCTCAAGAAATTAATTATCTAAAAATATTATAAAGTTAGATAAGATTCTCAAAGTCACAATAAAAAGTGATTACACATCTTAAAATATTATTAAAAAAAAAAACTTCAGTGGGTTGGGTTGGGTTTTGCGGATTTGCAGAGTCTCAACCCGCTACCCAACCCATACGTCGTGGGTTTGACTATTTTAAACCCAACCCAACCCACAGACCCAAACCAACCCGTTAATTATGGGTTGAGTTGGGTAAAATCGTGCGGATTCGTGGGTCTACCCGACCCGTTGTCCAGCCCTATCTATAAGGAGAGAGATTTATTTATTGTACAAATGCATGCACTCCCTCCCGCAGGGACGGACTTAATTAGTTTGAAGTTTGAACTTTGAAGAAAGAATAGCATGAACTTTGTAAAAAGGCTACTAGAAGAGATTGCACTCTATCACTTCCCTAGGTTGAAGACTGTTGTCTGTTGTAATTGGTTCACGCATACAGAAACAAAAAAGAAAGAGGATCACTTTTGCTAATACTTTATATGGGTGGGTGTCTCATCCATATTCTATCTTCTACTTTTAATTACCCAAAGCCCATTCAAACTTCCCATTAAAAAGGCTGTCATTATAAAATCGATATTCCATAATAACTGTCTCACTACTAAAACTCAAACTATTCCACTCTTGATGCCTGGCGCTACTGAAGGAACCTATTGAATTGAGTGTGTTGTGTGTATGAGAGAGAAAGAGAGACGATTTGTCTTTAGTCTTTATATTTTAGGAAGGAGGCAAAACCGCAATGTTGGTCCATATCCTAGTCAATTAAATAATTAAGGTCCTCCCAGTACTCTCTTAGTAATAACTAATTAGTATAAAGAAAGAAAGAAACGAAAACAAGGGAAAAGAATAGTGATGTTGCTTGAGTGCATCATACAAATGATACTTACAGTGCCCAACAAATGAGTGCACGGAATCCGCAAATTCGTCTTACTTTTTGAAAATCATTGATGGACAACTTCAACCTGTATTCCACAACTACTAATTCCTATTTCTTCTTTTATATATTAAAACACTTCCACCGAACTTAGTTTCTCATTGTGTTATTCTTTTTAGGTTTAAATAAATTTTTAGTTTTTATAATTTACTTTCATTTTTAATTTAATTTTTATATTTTTTTATAAATTAGTCATCATATTTATAATCATTTGTCAAATAGTCTATATTGTTAAATTTTCTATGATGTGATCAATTTATAAGGATCAAATTAAAAATAAGAGAAAATTATAGAAATTACATTAAAAATTTGTGCGAACTAAATTAAAAAAAAAACTATAGGAACTAATAACATCATAATCGAAACTAATGGTAGGGATCATTTTACAAACGATTGTAAATATAAGAACTGATTTACAAAAAAATTATAAGGATTAAATTTAAAATGAGTGTAAATTATAAGAACCAAAAGTTTATTTAAACCTTCTTTTTAATACAATAAAAAATGTACAGTAACAGAAATGGAGAAATTGGTATAGATATTTTATAGAGTTAGAGCATGTGTGGGAAAGATTACTTCTTTCCCAAAACAATGTTTTTTTAATAAAAAGCTTTTTATCTAAAATTTATTTGGTTTGTTTAAAGTGTGTAAAATTGATTATAAGTTAAGATTATTTTTTTATAACTAAAAATAATTTTTTTAAAAAACTATTATTTTAAGCTTTTAATTATTTGATTTCAAATTATTTTAAAAGTTTTAAGAAATAAATACTTATTTGCCCTCAATCAAATAATTTTTTCAATCATTTCATACATCTTTTGATAATTTAATACATAAAAGTAATTTTTTTATACAATTCAAACAAAACTCATTATCATAAAATCGATTATGAATTAATCTATCCAAACATACATTATTTTTTTCATAATCAATTTTCTTTAAAATAATTATACACATAATTTTTTTTTACATTACAATTAATTTAAACACGCACTTATACTTATGTGGCTTGTATTGGGGCATATTATACGATAATTTAATGGTTAACTTTTTTCTCTTTCTCCAAGAGATTGAATAACATAATATATATCATATGAGACTCGAAAAAATGACTGGGAGCAAAGTGACAAATCACTAGGTGATAAAATGATATTGCTCCCAAACCATGAGAGGGCAAACTGGATTTAACACTTGTAATTATATAGCTAATTTTGTGAATGAGTGCATATTGCTTACTTTATCCTTTGTTTCTTCTTTTTTGGTCTAGATAGGAAAGTTACTTTTAACATGCAATGCTAAATACAATCAATACCAAGTGTGAACCTTATCTATTAGACTAATATTTTTTCCCACAACCACGAACACAATACATTCATTATGTGTTAATTTTGCTTTCTCCTCCTAATGAAGGAGTACTACAGAACAACAAGGTGCACATGATCAGATATTTGTGCAATTAATGTTGGCATTGTTGGGGTCAGGGTCAGGGTCAGGGTCAGGGGGAGAAACGCCAAGGGGACCTGTTCTAATCTAATAGACTTATAGAAAAATGGCATTAGTGACATGATATAAAGTCTTAATATAAAACTTTAAAGTATTAGATACATAATTTTATTTAAAGAGTTATTATGGTACCTTAATAAATTTGATACTTAAGGTGAGTTGTTAATTATTTATTAACTATTGATTTTATAATAAGTATTTAAAAATTTATTAAATATTAATAACAACTAATGAATATTTAACAACTGAATACATATACTTTAAAAAAAAAATCAAAATAACCTCCCTTTATTTATATGTTTTTTATTTAGTCAATTCTTTATTAATGTGAGATTCCATCTCACTCACACTTCCCAACGCGCATTTGCACTGTATCTAGATCTAGTAACCACAAACACTAACAACAGCAGTCAGTAGAGAAAGACAAAACATACAGTCAGTCAGTGTGCAAAATCAAAAGCTAACCACCATGATTTACAATATCAGTCAGTCTCAATTTCTATGTGCCACCACTACCTATCCTCCTTGCTGGAACCCTTTGGACCGTAAAGTCCACAAAAACATGTAGGATCTCAAACTAGGAGTTATCATTCTAAAGACTAAACTACAAAAACAGACATTTAATTATTTCCACAGTCCTCTCAAGTATGAGCCTTTTTCCCTCTACATATCCCCCAAGAAGACCCAACCAAATAAATCCCACCCTCCACTCAACAACACGAAAACCCAATTGCCATAAGCACCAACGGCAACAACCATGTCATCCACAAATCTTCTACTAATACAAGCCAGAGCCAGTGCCAGTGCCAGTGCCACCACAGCCACAGTGCTTCTGTTGATCCTTCTAACCACCTCCACTTCCTCTGCAACCTCCCCTTCCCATTACGAGCAGTTCAACGTAGAAGAAACAATGGCAGGGACGAAACTCAAGCCTACCACCCAAAATCAAATACCCAAAGAACCAGAGAGTGAGGGTGAAAAATGGAAAGTGAAGTTAGTCCACAGAGATAAACTCAGTAGTACTAGTACCTTCCATGATCATCACAGCCGTTTCAACGCACGAATGAAAAGAGATGTCAAAAGGGTCTCCACCCTCATTCGCCGCCTTAAATTGAATGGCAATGAGAGTGAGAGTTCTAGTTACGAAGCAGAAGCAGAGGCAGAGGAAGAGGGTTTCGGGTCGGATGTGGTATCGGGTATGGAGGAAGGGAGTGGAGAGTATTTTGTTAGAATAGGAGTTGGTAGCCCTCCCACAAGTCAGTATATGGTTATTGACTCTGGTAGTGATATTGTATGGGTCCAGTGTCAACCTTGTAACCAATGCTACCAACAATCCGACCCGGTTTTCAACCCGGCTGATTCCGCGTCCTACACCGGAGTTTCTTGCAGCTCCTCCATCTGCAACCGCCTCGACAATGCAGCCTGCCATGACCATGAAGGAAGGTGTGGTTATGAGGTTTCCTATGGAGACGGGTCCTTTACCAAAGGGACACTTGCCCTCGAAACACTTACAATTGGGACAACCGTGATCCGAAACACAGCAATCGGGTGCGGACACTGGAATCAGGGCATGTTTGTTGGAGCAGCTGGGTTGTTGGGCCTTGGAGGTGGATCTATGTCCTTTGTTGGCCAACTAGGTGGACAAACTGGTGGTGCATTTGCCTATTGTTTAGTCAGTCGGGGCACCGGATCACCCGGGTCACTTGAATTCGGACGCCAAGCTATGCCCGTGGGTGCTGCTTGGGTCCCTCTCATTCATAACCCACAGTTCCCAAGTTTCTATTATGTCGGGCTTACGGGTCTTGGAGTTGGGGGCCAACGGGTGCCCATATCCGAAGATGTTTTCCGGCTAACTGATTTAGGGGATGGAGGGGTTGTTATGGATACCGGCACCGCCGTGACAAGGCTGCCGACGTTGGCTTACAATGCATTTCGTGATGCTTTTATTGCCCAAACCACCAACCTGCCCCGGGCACCAAGAGTATCCATTTTTGACAATTGCTATGACTTAGATGGGTTTGTGTCGGTTCGGGTGCCAACCGTATCCTTTTATTTCTCGAGTGGGCCAATCCTGACCCTCCCAGCAAGAAACTTTTTAATTCCAGCAGATGATGTGGGAACTTTCTGTTTTGCATTTGCTCCTTCTCCTTCAGGGCTTTCTATTATAGGGAACATTCAGCTAGAAGGGATCCAGATTTCAGTGGATGGAGCGAATGGTTTTGTGGGATTTGGACCCAATGTCTGTTAAGTGTTAAGTAAGTATATTGGACAATCTGAATTTTGCTAGTCTTAGTGATGTCACATATTGTATTAATATATATTTACATATAGAGGAAGTAATAAATCTTAATTTAAGTCATGCATGTGGCCATTATATAATTATTTATTGTAGTTACTTATGAGCTCGCTTTTGATTAGAGCTGCTAAAAGTAATGTGCAAAAGCAATTCTTGTGAAACTGGTTTGATTTATAGTGATTTTGTGCAAAAGTGGTGCACCCAAAGTGTCTACTTAATCTAAAGGAGGAAAATATATCTAGTGGGGGATCAAACATTCCTAAGGAAACCCTGAGGATAGTCACAAGAGTCATAGAAATGGTCATTTTTGCTTGCTCGGGTATTAGAGTAATCTATATTTGGTACAAGTCATAAGGAGGATCCAAGAGAAACCTTTTACGCCATTTGTAGATTACAAATGATTCAGCCTCTCTAGTCTCTATTGGAAATGGGCATGGCCCTGACAAGTGACAACACACCGCTCATTGCTGCACCATCTTTTCTTTCTTTTCTTCCTCATATACAGATTCCTCTCTCTATCTGTCTCTCAGTATGTGAGTGCATCTGTGTGTGAAAGCTGTTGCAACAATTGAATCATGAGGGAAGGGGAACCATCACCATTGTGAACATGTGAAAACATCACTAGGGGTTCTGGTCTTTCTTTGTGGTGACCTAAGTTGGAGTGCACTCAGGCAAAATGACTTTTACAAAGGCAAGCCTTCGCTTTTTCCTCTTTTTAGAGATCTGAGACTAAAAAAAATCACTTTCGCTCCTTTTTGGTTGATTATTACTTTATTAGCAGGCAACATAAATACTTACAAGTTCCATTCACATGTATGTGATATACATGGGATTATGTGGCAATTTGAGCAGTGAAATTGCTATTTCTCTTGCTCATATCTCCCCTCCTAGGGCATTGTGAGCACTTTTGAGGCCCACAAAAAAGTAGGAGTGTGAAAAATGGTGAAAGGAAGGGAATCAAAGGATGCAACGTATGCTTTGGTCAGAAATTAGGATCATATAGGATATACTTTTCCAATTTTCTAACTGGATTTCAGGAAACTATACCCAATTTTCCAAAACTGCCTCCGAAAAGGCGCTTGACAGAATCATCATTTTTTTTATACTCGCATTGACACTTCGTCAATGTCTGTCTCAAACCTTAGCTGTATTCTACCTACCCATTACTTGCCCTATAATTGCTAGACTCAATGTTTGATCTCTCAGTTAATGGAAACGGATCCTAAGAACCCAATATATATATATTCTTGTCTTTCTTGTTTTCTTTTCTTGACTTTTGCTCATTTTAAAGGTCAAATATATAACGGAAATCTTGAATTTAGCCTACAAACTACCAATATTATTCAGTATGTGTCATTGTTAATTTTTTCTCTCTTTTGGTGGTACGCCTCATTGTTAATTTTCTGAACTTGAAATTATTGTTTCCAGCGGATTTTGGAATAATCTGATATGATTTTTTCTTTCCAGTACAATAACAGCACAAAAGTTCAAAAGCCTAATGTTCTACTACGTAATTAATATAAACAGGTTTCTATGATATTCCACGCCCATGAATATTTGTTGCTAACTAGACAAAAGTACTATACATCGGTGATATAGAATTCTCCTTAATTTAATCCTAGGTCAACAAATGAGTGAGATCATAATGCATTAATATGATCCCCTATTCATTTCTCACCTTGGTCTTCCGGCTATTTAGATTAACATAGGATGCTAACAAATTGTCAAATAGAAATTGGACCTAGGATCGGAAGACTTGACAAGCCACAATGAAAATTCTCTTACCGCGTCTTCTCACCCTTCCCTTCTCAAGATTTCCAGCCTTTGATGTTTAATAAAACCATGTTATCGCCACCCTGAGGCCCTAATAATGCACTAGTTAAAATATAGCCACAGCAAAATTCACTCAAGTCCTCAGAGAAAAACACTAAGAAGCACGGATACTTTAAAATGATTGTAGTGTTCGTGTCATTGTCGTGACAGTATCGGATACTTTTCCGACATCTTTGGATACTCTTAACTATCTTTTAATTTTTTACTTTTATTTTTTGAATTTTTGTATCATAAGAGGTGAGATACCACAATAATTAAATAAATGATAGTATTTTATTTTATCTACAATGACTAATGTTAACTTTTGAAACATTGATGTCTTTATTTTAATTTAGAATTTGTGTTTTTATGTAATCTTACGTTAATTTTAAATGTTGTATCTAGCCGTGTCGTGTTTTATAATTTTTAAAATTTGTCGTATTGTCGTGTTTGTGTCGTGTCGTATTTGTGTCTCGTGTCGTATCCGTACTTCCTAAGAAAAACAAATAATTTGAAAGTGTCCACCAGAACACCCTGAAAACCCCTTGCTTTCCGTGCAGTTTAAGATGGTAAAGAAAATTATACACTACAAAATAAGAAATCAGATGCATAAGGTATATTTTCACCAACAAAATAAATAAATTAAAATATTTACAGGCAGCATTATGCTACATAGCTGTTCTGGGGACAAAAATGCCCTTGTGGGCTTCAAAACAGTTAAGTTACCACTTGGATCAACCAACCCTCAACAGCCAACTTAAGCAACAGATAATCATATCAGCAGGAACCAAAAAAGCAGCGCTACGCCTTAGGATCCATCTTTAACTCAATACCTGCCCATCCAGAACAAAACTTCAAGTGACTTTTATCATCCACAATGAAGCAGCGATTTAGACCATGAAAAGATATTTCAGATCATCCACTGTAAGGCGAGTTGCAGAACCGCCAGCTTTGTCTTCACCAAAAGCAGATGCAACCATTTTCCTCTTTTCTTCCTGCCAGACATAGTCCAATCGAAGAACATCATTCCTCTACACATACGTGAGATACATGCTATCTTCTCTCCATCCAAACAAATTCTTCTTACTCACATATCAAAGCTTACAAAAGCATACGAAAAAAATATACTTTACGTGCCAATTAACCCTTTACCTTTTGGAGGAAAGCACCCTCACAAATTAAAGTGACATAGGCTTTTATGAGATGACCACAATAGAACTTGCGTTGACCCCATAAATCCCGTCAAATGTTAGATTTCTTATTTTTACAATGTTATTTAAAATGTCTTCTTTGAGCTTGTTTAATTGTGTTCAATAAATTAATAAGTAAATATTCAAATTAGTCTTTTAAAGATATATGGGACATCAATTTGGTCTTTTAATTATTTTTTATATTAAAATAGTCCGTTTTGGTACTTTTTGAGAGACCAATTTGATGTAAAAAATGATATTAAAAGACTAATTTGATGTAAAAAAATGATATTGAATGACTAATTTGATATTAAAAATAGTTAGAGAACCAAACTGATTTCTCGTATATCTTTGGATGACCAAATTAAGTATTTACTCTAAATTAAAAAAAAAAAGAGAAAAGAAAAGGCAAAAGCTAAAACAATTCAAAACTTTAAATCAACTCACTTTCCAAACTAGCTGCTAAGCCTCACTCTGGCGACCCTAAATCTGATTTTTCCACCATGTATGGCCGCATTTTGGCACATAAAATTAAATTAAACTAACGGGTAGAGATTGATACCTGAAGAGCCAGTATTCTATCTTCAACTGTATCTTTTATAGTGATGCGCGTCACAGTAACAGGACGAGTCTGTCCAATTCTATGAGCTCGATCAACAGCTTGATCTTCAGTTGTTGGATTCCACCAAAGATCCAAAAGAATAACATGACATGTAACAACCATGTTTAAACCAAGGTTTCCCGCTTTTAGTGACATCAATGTAACAGTTATCTGAAACAAATTCAGTTAGTCAGAAACCAAAACTGAGAGTGGACTATGCAATTTCAAGAAGCGGTTACACAACATACTAATTCAAATTGCATCAAGCATTATAGTACAGTTGTTCATGGACATGCCACTCAAGTACTAACAAATAGGCTCTCATATTACCCAGTTTGAATTAAAAATTTGCATAAAAAAGTTAATAGCTTCAACAATGTTGGGGAGGGCCAAACCTCAGGATCAGTATTGAAATCTTTCACAGCTTTGTCCCTAGCAGCCAGAGTCATCGAACCATCAAGTCTCCTGTTTCGTATACAAGACTGGTTCAATGATATCTCAACTTAGTCCAACGTGCTAGTCCATTGGGAAAAAACTATAGCCTTTATTGGTCCTTCACTTGTGGACTCTGAATATATTTTTTTGTGTTTTGTAACACTAGCTTCTGAATCACAATTTTCAATATGTGAACTATCAGAAGACAGTGAATCTCTACAGCATCCATTGGAGGTCAGTAGACCAGAACCAGAACTCTTCAATTTATGCGACTGCAGAATCTCACCACTGCCTCCCTATCCATCACAGCGGGGATCTTTTGTTGATCTGTCACAGAGACCACCAGCCCTTCTCATTGATACTTTATTTTACTTCTTGTTTGCTGTATTATGTATCAGTATAGTTGGATCACATGTTTGTCACATTATATAATTTCTATTATTGGATCGCATGTTTGTCACATTATATGAATTATTTTTCATTTCAATTGACTAACACTAAGCATGCAAATATTTACATCTCATTACATTTAATATTATACAACAACATATAATTACAACATAATATTATATAATGTAATAACATTACATAACCTACATCCTCACAACTATTGACACACAAACAAACCCAATTAAAATCTAAGTTCCAACAAATAAATTGAAATACATTTCCATTTCTTCTTGCTCTCTAATATAATCTGATGTATCCTTATCAACTCCATATCCTTCATTAATAGCTCCTGTATGATGGAGATGGTACTATTGGGTAAATCCAGTAGCTTGGAGTTTGTATGGGTTGGTGGCATACACACTTTTTTAGTGGTTTAAGCATGACATTATTCTTTTGGTAATAAAGCTTGGCTCTGCTTTCAATCAAATCCCTATTACTTCTTCCTTACCCAGTTCCATGCCTATTGAACTACGTATGTGTGCTATCATATTTTTGTCCCACCTCCACCACCACTACCATCTATCAAAGTTTCAAACTCATTGGTTTTGACTCTTGTGAATGCAAATAGATGCATGTAGTTAGATTTGTGCTCATTTGGGGGATGACTATGTTAAAACCAAAGAAATTTTCAAGAAACTAATATTGAAATCAATATTAATTCAAAGTAATTGGACTCTTAAAAGTTAAAAAAAAAAAAACAAATACGTTTTAAATAAACTTATTACTTTTTGTTCAAATAAGAAAAGTCCAAATTGCATCTGTTAAATAATTTTCTATTAAGCCTTTTGGACAAAAGACATAATTTTCTATTAAGCCTTTTGGACAAAAGACATGCTTTGATAAGGACAAAAAAAACTCTCTTTACAACGTGCATCCAATACAACTTATTTTTATATTATTATATTAAATCATCCACTGTGTTTTGTCTTTGCTATTTATTCTTAAACATCTTCGTTCAAAGCATTTCAAAGACAAGCAAAATAAAGTACATTAAATGCTGACGAGATCTCTGATACAAGCGTGACTTTCAAAAATCAACTGTATATGCTGGAGCTGACTCACTTAATAACTACAATGACTAGGAAATAAGAAACTTTTTTCTGTTCAAAAGAGTCAGGACTAAGATATCATATTCCTAGCAATTACTGATAACCAAAGTCACTTTTCAAAAGGAAATCAACACCTTATCATCATTATGCATTTAATGCTACTCAGAACGGTAATAATATTTTTCGTTGGACGAAGAAGCTTATGAAAACTATTTCAAGTGCTCACTGCCTATAAATACCAAAGTATTCGAAGAAGAACATAGTGATTCACCTCAAGAGAACAAGAGAAATTTTCACGAAGTTTTACTCAGTTTTTTTATTTATTCTTTTATAGAGTTCTTCTACTTGAGCATATTTATTTATCCTCACTTGCTGTGAGTTAAACTTAAGTGTTATTAAAACACTTTTATCAATTTGTTAATTAGACTGAAGAGGCTGGGTATAAAAGAATATTTGTTGATTAAAACCTGAAGAGGTTTCAAAATACTTGTTGTAACCTGAAGATGCGTTGAGGAGAATACTTGTAGACTTTGAAAGTTTAGTGGGAAATCCTTCAAGTAAAAGGGACTTGACATAACTCTCGAGAGTTGTGAGAGTGAACCAGTATAAATATCTGGTGTAAGTTATTTTTTCGCTCTCCTTGCGTGCTTTTTTGTTCTTACATCTAACATTTGGGGATTGTCATTGCTTTTCTTAACAAACCTTTTTCTAAAATATAATTGCGTCCAAATTTTTTTATAGAAAAACTCACTTTTCGTCTAACGGACCGTAAAGAGTTTGTGTTTCGTCCATTCTCATTTACAATTCAGCAAAGCTTTCTTTCGAAGAATTGTTTTAAGAAAAGTTTTTCAAAAAGGTTAAGAAACACAATTCTACTCCTTTCTTGTGTTTCACTTGGTTATTTCAGACTACTCCTTTTCACTCAAACAAAACATTCAATCTCAAGGTCAGAAATGGGAAGCCATTCATCATGGCTTGGTGTCCTAATTTTCTAGATATAGACCCACATATTTCCCACCATGTATGGTACGTATAAAATGGAAGATTCGGCCACTGCAGGTATCCTTTAGTAAGCTCAGTTGTGATGCTTTCATGAGTGGCATAAGTAACATGGGTCCTCTCCTCATGGAGGCATGTATCTGAGTGCTAATTAGGTGGAGGGTCCTTTTTGAATCAGCTATTTTGACAAAGAAGTTAAGAAGAGATAAGGGGTTTAGACAAAAAAAATGACATCAAAATTGATATACTATTTTATTTTATTTTTTTAGATTTCTCCCATGATATTTTTTTAATTCTTATTCCTTATTTTTTTTTATAAGAACCAAAAATTGAAAAAAGAAAAAAAAAAAACCCAATCAAGCCAAATAGAAGATAAAGGAAAAATCCCATCAAATCTCTTCAGAAAAATGCTAGGTTGTCACAAAGGTGCGGCTTCAAGTTTCCTTAAGTTTTACATATTATTGAATTTCTATGTAAATATACAGAGAATGACTTTGATGATGTAACCTTTCATGAATTTATGAATAATGTAGTTTTAAAAAAGTAAGATGTGGTTTATATATATTTATACCAAAGCATTACTCTCAGTTATGTTGAATGGATGTATTGACTTGATATTTACACAAAATATAGTTGTGTATACACTCAATGTTATACACTAAAGTATTCTGTGACATATGATATCACAACATGGAAAGTAACAGGAGGGATTGAAATATAGACCCCTAATAAGTAATAGACTGTAAGCTATACTCCTGATAACTCACATACTCATAAGTCATTGATTCCCTTAGTTCACAGCCTAATTTATCAGTAAGGATTTAAATAAACTTTTTATCCTTTAAGTTTTATTAAAAATTTAATTTAGCTTTCTTAGTTTTAATTATAACTATTATTCTCTACTGGTTTAATCTCATGGCTTAACAGTAATGTGGTAATAATATAGCACATTTTATGATGTGATATCGATTTGAATTGACGCATGGCAGCCCACGTATATAGTTGAATAGAGTACACTATTCTACATTAGCAATGACAATGTATGGACACATAAACGAGGCTATGTCTACAACTTTTAGTTTTTCTATTCTTTTTGTATTGTTTTTCACTTTTTATGGTAAGTCATGGTCAACTATATGTAGTTTTGTCAAGAGTAAAAAGCAAGAATGAGATAAAGATTTTGAATAAATCAATTGAAGATGAATCATCAAATTCAATGAACAATGTTGTGTACAAGTAATTTTTTCAGAACATATGAAAGATAATTTTTCAAGAGATTAAAATCAATCTGCATACAATGATTGATAATATTTGTATTACCATAACTATTTCATTTTTCAGGTGGATCATCTTTTTTATGCAGGAACATTTTGTTTTCTTCATTAGCTATTCAAATCACTGCATTATGCTTGCCTTTGTCTTATTATTTATTTCACTTAATTTCTGTAAGCTCTAAGTAGTTTTGTTGAATCTATGGTGGAGATTGGAATTATCATCCCAATGAAGATTTAAAAGCCTGAAGATTACATAGTACAATTAATATGTGTTGAAATTATTTTGTTTAATAAGCTCTTTGATGTATGTCTTATATTATAGAACATTGTATTTTTGAGTTCTGTAATAACATTTTTTCTAAGAAGCATTTCTTATTTTCATCTACTGAAATAAATTTAATAATTGTATTAATCTTTGATTGGAATAAGTGTAATTATGTTATTACTTGCTTAATCTTCAGGGTCTTGATAGATACATGATACAATTTGATATTAATTTTTATATATAATAATTTCATTTCTTATGTTCTACTGTGCATCGCATGGATGATAAACTAGTTAGTATAAATAGAGGTGTCACCTAGTTATCTATCACAATAATTTTGAGTAATAAGTAAAAGTAAATGTGTTCTCTCACTGTCTCACGTCTCTTTAACTTTCCTTTACTCTTGTTATTTTACCCAAAAAAATATTTGAATATTGCATTTAGTTTATGAAGGTAAATTGAAACAATTAATTGGGAAAGAAGTAAGCTTATAAGAGGGTGCTTGGAAGGAGTAAACAATGGAAAGGTGTAACAAATTGTGTGTATCTAGCATAGTCAATGTCCAAATACATAACCAAATTTCATTCATCACATCTCATTTCTCATTTTTGTTCCAACCTAAGGAGTGTAATAAGAACAGACGATGCACCTTTCAGAGCAAAGACGAAATCTTTTCATTAAAGGTGCATCTCACGAATACATCTTTTCATACTTATACCGTACTGCTTACCATGACCCATTCCACGCTCCAAAACATATTTTTGTTAAGTCTTCTTTATTGCTTCTGCCTTGCACGCTGCAATGCAATTATGCCTGATAGGTTTACGCAAACAATGAGGAAATAGTTTTAAATTTCATGATTGCTTCCGTACATTCTTTGTAGCAATATTCTTTTATTTCTACTTGCTTAGCTTCACGTGTAATGTGAGGTATAAATGGAGGTTCATTCTTAGCTTCCAACACTTGAGCTGAAGACACAATCCTAATTAGCAACACCATCATTGTGAATGTTGCAATTCGCTTCATAATAGTACACTTTACATCCATGGCTTATTGTTAATGTAAATAATGTAAATACTAAATTTTAGTGTGCAAAGATTATTTTTGTTTGCAAATATATAAGAGGACAAACAACATTTCAGGGCTTCAATTGGGTATATTTTCCTTTTATGTTTTCCTTTTCTTTAATGATGATTGCTTGGTGGGATGTAGAATATTAAATTTGACCTTTCAATATTCGATTCTTTTATGGCCTGGAAGACAAAAATAATTAATAAGGCTTTTCATACATAGTTATATATCATTTTGTTTTTGCTTAATAATCGTTGTCGGAGTCTAATAGCTCAAACCAATAGTCCATTCACGTATAGCGCCAAGATGTAGCATGTATTTTAATTTGTTCAACTTTCCTGCCATATATGCAACATACTTTGGATATGTGATATTTCCACAAGTTGTCGTGTAGAATACTAAGAAAAAACTTATTTAAATAGTTATAAAATAAATAAAATTAAAGTAGAATGAAAATATTTTAATTTTTAATTAGTTATCGGTTAATAGTTGATAAAAATTAAGATCAAAATTAATGAAATGAAGCATTTTATTTTTAATCATCTAATATTTTGATTATATCAATTAATATTTTAAGTTTCTACCTTTCCGTTTAAAATAAACTTGAACATGACCGACAATTATTTTAATACTATATAATTCAGTTTTATATATTTTTAATTTTAAAATAAAATTCTAGTTATAATATTAAAATTCTTAAATTCAGTTAGTACGGTTGTTTAAAATTTTAATTTATAATTAGTATAAATACATTTTGCATATTTTTTTGTATATTACATAAATTATTTTATTAAGTTCAATTATGTAAAAATGATGATGGTGAAAATTATTTTTATTATTAACTGTTTTTTGGAAATGTATAAGAGATATGATTTATAAATTGTGAAAAATCTTAAATATATAAGGAAAAAAGAGAAAAGGAAAAAGAAAACAATGGACGAAAGCATACTTATAAAAATCGGATCAGCCCGACCGGTGGACTGGTGAACTGGTCAAGTATCTGATTCGAGTACCTAATTGGGTCGGGTATGCTTCAAACTCGGTCTGAACCAGTCTGACTCGATCGGATTAAGCACAAAACCGGTGAATCAGTCCAATTTTTGTGATTCAGCTTATTATTCTATTTTTTTTTAAAAGAAATAAACATGATGAAACGACATCGTTTCATATATACCTTAGAAAAAAAGAAAATTGAATTTGAAACACAAAAAATAAAGAATGAAACTCTTACCCCCTTACCTAGAGGTGTCAAAATGGGTCCAACCCATGTGTCGGCTCGAAGAGCCCCATAAAAAGCGTGGGCTGAGCTGAGAAAATCTCATCCTGAACCAATTATGGGCCGGCCCAGCCACACCCGAAAATAAAGCTGGCCCGATGCGAGTCGGTCCGACTATGTGAAATATTATTATTTTTGTTATGTATTTAATTTTGTTATTTTTTATTCATATGACTAGTTTTATTTGAATTTTAAAAAAAAAGAATCAAATTTAGTGAGTACATCTAAGCCTTTCTTTTTTTTCCTACTTAAAATATGATGTTAATTTGTGCTAGTTCCTTAAATTGATTAATTTATAGTTCAAACAATGCTTCATATATATATCTTAAATCATTTATGTCGAAAACTATGTAGTAAATCTTCATTGTTTATGTTGATGACACTTAATATAATGTTATACTTATATCTAATTTAAGTACATATTTTTGTGAGTTTTGATTGATGTAGAAGTTTAATTTATCAATAACTTATTATTATAGATACAAAAAAGTAAAAAAAGACAAAAAAAAAAATTCAGCCCATTGGTCGGGCCAACCTAACCCGCAATCCGCATGGGCTGAGCTAGGATGGCTATTTGCTATCCCGCACCTATTGTAGGTCGGTGACAAGAGGTTGTCGAGACCTATCAAATAATAAAATAATCGGTTCACAAACTAATTTGTAGTATGGAAAATGAACCGAATCGTCTCTCAAGGATCCAAAAACAAAGATTTAATTAGATCAAGATAATTAGAAAAAGGGGGGGTTTTGTTGTTGATTAACAAGATTAATAAAAGTATGAGATTTAAAGTTGTAAACAAATCTAAAGAAACAACCAATCCAAGGAAATTTACCGATCTTGAGTTTAACTCATCATTGATCACAAGGAATTCACTTAATTGCTAACCATGTTCTTGGCCTTAGATCACATCAAGAAGCCTTAACATGATCCAAGAATTCTCTACTAGATAAGCATCTAGGATTTGATTAACCAAGGTTAGATAAAGTAAGCACAATCCAACATAGATTAACTTAAGATCTAGAATTTAACCAAGCTAAACAATCTATCAAAAAGCTTTAATATATTGTTTAATCTTTGTGATCCTCTTTGAATACATGATAATAAAGCTATTATCACATCAACATCTAAATCAAATTAAGCAATTTAATCTAGATAAAAATCAAAAGAGGAAGAAGAAAAATTTGAATAACAATTAAGCAATATGAACAAGCGAAACAAGATTTTCAAATTAAACATCAAGATGGCTAATCCCTTAGATTGATTATGAGAGCCTAGCCTTCCATGGATGGGAAGGAAGAACTCAGAAATAAAAGAACAAAAACGAAATTGTAAAGAAAATGGAGAATAAGAGAAAGAAAACTCTCACAAATACTCAAACTTTCTTCAAACTTACTTAAAATTGAATGATGATAATACAAAGAGATTGGCTCTATTTATACTAATCTTAGAAGCAAATTTGTACATGTACATAATCTGAATACAACATATAAAAATATGGAAATTATCAAATATGGAAGCTTGATGCATGGTTGGTGGGTTGGTGCATGGTAGGTGGGTTGGTGTATGGTTGGTGGCTTTTAGTCAACAACTCTTATCCGACTTCTGGCTTGATTTTCATGATCTAGACGGTGCATTTTGGCTTGGAGGTCTTCATCAAAGTTGTATCCAGTTGTCTCCTTGAAATTTTGCAATTGGAATCATGTCATTTGGACGTTTAGAACTCCATATATGCTAAAAACACTGAACCTACCTCAAGTTAGGTTGGCAGAATGTGTTTCCAAATTCAAACCAACTTGTAGCTTCATTATCATGCCTAAAACGACATCTATTGACTAAATGGTCTTCGGTGAAGTTGGAGATATGGGTCTTATCTTTCCAATGGCCAAGTTTAAGTCCAAGAGGAGGCTTATAACTTACTATGTAGTCCAATATGTGCACACTGCCTAGATTTTCGTGACAGCAAATCCACTTTGCATTGCAGGAATATTTTGGACCCTTAGAAGTCCGATCCAGCTCTTGAGTTCTTATCATTGTCTTAGCTTTCCAAAGACACCAAGATCACCTCAAATGGATCATCGAGTCCCAAGTTATGGCCTAACCAAGGAAGAAATGTCAAAATACATCAAAATCTGAAAATTATTCAATATTTGCATTAAAGCCCAATGAAGCCCAACAACATTAAACTCATCTAAAATACTAATATTAGGCACAATAAACATCTAATAAAGCCTAATACAAAGCTAATTAAGTGTCTCAAATTGATTGATCAAATTCCCCCACACTTAAGCTTTTGCACTCCTGGGCAAAACACATAAGAACAAAACTAAAGAAAAACAAGAAACATCATATTATTAAACTAAAAGCATAAAAACTGATTATACCTAATCTAATCCATTTTGGTAGGAAAACACAATGGCACTTAGCATATGCCACAAGCCTTTAAACCCCTAGGTGTCCCTAGTGGACGAGTTATAGTCTCGTGAGGGTTTACCAGGATAATACCCACAAACATGTAATACTTTATTTAATCAATTCAACTAATTTTTTAAATACAAGCATTGTATCAAATATAAACCATAATTAATAAGTTAAGTATGCTTAACAAAGAATAGTTGAATCAAACCAATTGAGAATAAAGTATAGCATAATCATGCTTTAATCATAAATAGGCACGTTCAGATTGAGTAAAATTCTTCACAAGTGACACTCAAATCACACAAGGTGTTTAGGTTAACTGTTTACGCTCAACTCAGTCAAATTATGAAAGTATTTTACCATAGGCTTGCATATACATCAATTCTCTACTACTTAGATCAAATAAATTACAAAAATCAAAAGATCTTTCAAAAAGGTTGTAATGGAACTTATAAGGTGAAGGAAGGGAACAATATGGATAATAGCAGGTTAAAACCAAAGAGAATAAAAGAGCATTGAGGAGTAACTCAAGTAGAAAACATAAAATATTTACCAAAAACCATAAAATGCTCATTCTCTTCACACATTTCTTCCTTTTTCTTCTTTTTTTTTTTGTTTTCTTTTTTTGTTTTGGTACCAAACATTTCGTATCAACACACCAATTCCCCCACACTTAAATCATTGCAAACAAAAGAACTCCTCCAATAAGAAAATCAATGCTCTCCCATTCCTAAGGTAAGGTCAAACATGGTTTTTCACTCAAAGCTTGTAATGAGCTAAGAACAAAGAATGGGCAAATAGGCTCAGAAGGAGTTTAATAATTGGATAAATGCAAGGTAGGTTTATTTGGTCAAAGCAGCTAAGTCAAGAAAAAATGCCTCTATCATTTTCAAGCAATATACAGACCAATGTAATCTCAAATCGATTCAATGCAAGTTTTAGAAAATAAATTCATAATTGACATCACTCATGAAAGAAAATAAACCAAGTATAAGTATCAAACTTGGAAAAGCCCAAAACTCACAAAGGTATGAAACATTCACTCAATTCAACCATGCTTTCTTCCTAATATCCACAGTCATATACACATGTATATCATGAAAATGATTCAACTATAAATTGTTTTGCATACTTTTATTATCAATTAAGCTCAGATTCAGCACATGTTTGCATCAAAATTAATTGAAAAGATCAAAATAATTTTTTTTTAATATGCAAGATCAAAATAATTTAAGACATACTATGAAATGCTTGTTAAGATGCGTCTCAAGAGCAAAATTACTCCTTACTCTGCCATCATACATCTAATAATCTAGTAACAATAAAGATTAGCTGGTTAGTTTTTTTTTTCTAACTAAACAATGTACATGGTGTTGTCAACTATCCCTCTCCCCAACTAATTTAAGACATTGTCCCCAATGTCAAAATAAAGATAGGTAGAGTGTAGAAGGTCTTACCAGAAAACTGCAAATTGGGCCTGAAATAAGAAAAAAAATTACAAAAAAACTAAGTTGGTGTATGGTTGGTGGCTTTTAGTCAACAACTCTTATCCGACTTCTGGCTTGATTTTCATGATCTAGACGGTGCATTTTGGCTTGGAGGTCTTCATCAAAGTTGTAGCCAGTTGTCTCCTTGAAATTCTGCAATTGGAATCATGCCATTTGGACGTTTAGAACTCCAGATATGCCAAAAACACTGAACCTACCTCAAGTTAGGTTGGTAGAATGTGTTTCCAAATTCAAACCAACTTGTAGCTTCATTATCATGCCTAAAACGACATCTATTGACTAAATGGTCTTCAGTGAAGTTGGAGATATGGGTCTTATCTTTCCAATGGCCAAGTTTCAGTCCAAGAGGAGGCCTATAACTCACTATGTAGTCCAATATGTGCACACTGCCCAGATTTTCGTGACAACAAACCCACTCTGCATTGCAGGGATATTTTAGACCCTTAGAAGTCCAATACAGCTCTTGAGTTCTTCATGAAACTTGTAGATCATTGTCTTAGCTTTCCAAAAACACCAAGATCACCTCAGAGAGACTAGGGCTGTCTCCAGTTTTACACCAAAACGCAGAGTAAAAGAGGAGAAAATGACATAGGGTGGGTGGAGTGAGTGATGAGTTGAAGTTGAATTACCCAAAATCTGCTTTCAAAGTTCAAACAGATTCAGGCTTAGGGGAGAACGAGGATCCACTCCCGACACACGCAACTAAATGCACCATTCTTCCGTTTCATGACTTTCGTCCATACTTATTAAACTCAGTTCTGTCATTGACTAGGTCGAGCTACTGGGTCATTAGTTCAATCGGTGGGTCATGGATTGAACCGCATATAATTATATATAAATATAAATATTTAATAAAAATAAACATACATTAAAAATCATAAATTTATAAGTCCATAACAATAACCAACACCAACACAAACACAATTTCATAAATTGAAAACATAAATAAATAACTAAGTTCACAATCACAAGTTCAAAACACAATTAAACAACAAAGCTCACATGACAAGAGTAAGCATGTATGTTCCAAACATAACATAGGAACTCAATCATACAAAACATACTAACAAGCCAATAACAACTCAACAAGGAAAATTGCAAAAGGAAAAAAAAGAAAAACATAACCACAGAGCATATAACAGAGGCTCTGCTCATGAGACTTACTGAGGTGGTGGTGCAACCTAGACGTGTGCGGTGGTGGCAGGCTGAGACGCACAGTGGCCGATGCAGACGCTGCTTCTCCTACCTCCCTTTTGTTAACAGCGGTAGTATATGGGTAAGGGTAGATGTGTCAATTCGGGCCGACTGATCAATCAATTTGAGACATTTATGTTAGCTTTGTATTAAGATTCATTAGATGTTTATTGTGCCCAATATTAGTATTTTAGATGAGTTTAATGTTGTTGGGCTTCATTGGGCTTTAATGCAAATATTAAATAATTTTTGGATTTTGATGCATTTTGACATTTCTTCCTTGGTTAGGCCATAACTTGGGACAATGATCTTGGTGTTTTTGGAAAGCTAAGACAATGCTCTACAAGTTTCATGAAGAACTCAAGAGCTGGATCAAACTTCTAAGGGTCCAAAATAGCCCTGCAATTTAAAGTGGGTTTGCTGTCACTTGAATCTGAGCAGTGTGCACATACTAGCCCATATCGTGAGCTATAAGCCTCCTTTTGAGCTGAAACTTGACCATTGGAAAGATAAGACCCATATTTCCAACTTCATTAAGACCCATATTTCCAACTTCACTGAAGACCATTTAGTCAATAGATGTTGTTTTAGGCATAATTATGAAGCTACAAATTGGTTTGAATTTGGAAACACATTCTGCCAACCTAACTTGAGGTAGGTGCAGTATTTTTGGAATATCTGGAGTTGTAAAAGTCCAAATGACATGAAACAAATGCCAAAAGTTCAAGGAGACAACTGTCTACAATTGTCATGAGACCTCCAAGCCAAAATACATCGTTTAGGGCATGAAAAACAAGCTGGAAGTCAGAGTAGACTTGTTGACTTGAAACCACTAACCATACACCAACCCACCTACCATGCACCAACCCACCAACTATGCATCAAGCTTCCATATTTAACAATTTCCATGTTTTTACAGCTTGCATTCAGATTATTTCCAATTACAAATTGGCTTCTAGGATTAGTATAAATAGAGTCAATCTCTTTGTATTATACATCATTCAATTTAAAGTAAGTTTGAAAAAAGTTTGAATATTTGTGAGAGTTTTCTGTCTCTTCTTCTCTATTCTCTTTAAAATTTTGTTTTTGTTCTTTTATTTCTGAGTTCTTCCTTCCCATCCATAGAGGGCTAAGCTCTTATAATCAATCCAAGGGATTAACTATCTTGATGTTTAATTTGGAGATCTTGTTTCACTTGTTCATATTGCTTAATTGTTATTCAAGTTTCTATTATTCTTCTTTTGATTTTTATCTAGATTGAATTGCTTAATTTGATTTAGATGTTGATGTGATAATAGCTTTATTATCATGTATTCAAAGAGGATCACAAAGACTAAACAATATATCAAAGTTTTTTTATGGATTGTTTAGCTTGGTTAAATTCTGGATCTTAAGTTAATCTATGTTTGGATGGTACTTACTTTTTCTAACCTTGATTAATCAAATCCTATATGCTTATCTAGTAGAGGATTCTCGGATCATGTTGAGGCTTCTTGATGTGATCTAAGGCCAAGAATATGGTTAGCAATTAAGTGGATTCTTTGTGATCAATGATGGATTAAACTCAAGATCGGTAAATTTCCTTGGATTGGTTGCTTCTTTAGATTTGTTTATAACTTTAAGTCCCGTACTTTTGTCAATCTTATTAATTAACAACAAAACCCCCCATTTTAATTATCTCGATCTGATTGAATCTTTGTTTTTATTAGATCATTGACAGATGATTCGATTTATTCTTTATACTGCAAATTAGTTTGTGAACCAGTAATTTTTATTATTTGACGGGTCTTGACAACCTCTTGTCAATTGTTAAATGTGTATTTTTTTTCTGAATTTTTTTTCAAATATTTAGTTATTAAAAAAAGTGAAAAAGGTAAAAGAAAAAAATAAGGAATAAAATGAAAAAAAAAAGGCTCAATCAATTATTGGATCAATTGAAAAAGCCATCAAATTTAAATAATGGATCCAAAAAAATGCAAGTGAGACCTATAAACAAATCTTATGCAGTAGGAGTTAATGTTATTTGAAAATGGAACGGATCATACAATTAGACTGGTGCAACTGTCGATTTGCATGTACTTATTCAAAAAAAAGTTAGGCCAACCGTCTCCCACTATTGTTCCGACCAGATGAGATCGACCGATCAGATTGTAAATCGATCCTTCATTCGGTTATAATTCAATGCTAGAACTAAATTTATTGTTAGATCAGATTGAGTCGGTCAAAACTATCTAAAACAAATTAAAATTAGGCAAAACTGGTGAACCGACCATCTTTTTTTTCTTTTTAAATTTTTAATCACTTGACTACTCAATTGAGAGTGATACGAGGCTTGAGAATTGGGACCTCAAAACCATATTATGCATTTTATTATTAATAATGTATATTGAGTCATCTGTGTGTATATATATATATATATATATATTTAATACGTAATTATGATATTATCTAGTTCAACAAGACAGTTGAATCGGTTGAACTGATTGAACCTAAACTATAACCTTTTCTGATTTAATGTCCAACCTGACTTTAATAACATTCACCTCACCCCTTTTATGAGGATTTAAATTTAAACTTCTTGTTCTTGTTTTATGTCCTCTTCTCTATTAGCACGAGAGATTTTTCATGAAACAGAACACAAATGACGTGACTATTATTTATTTCAAGTAAATTGTGAGTTTCAAATATAAAAACAACTTACATAAGAAGCATTAGACTAGGGGTGGAAATAGGTCATGCGACCTAACAGGGATCTACGGCTTAACTTACTTTCGACATACTTTCGACTTACTTTGACTTAGCTTATTTATCAAACAAGTTAGGCTTAAGTTTTTAAAAAAGTCTATTTAATTAAATAGGTCAAGGTCCATGTCCTTAAAAGAACCTATTCAGCCTAACAGGCCGGCGTATTTATTTATTATAATAACATAAATTAAAATTTTATAATACTTAAATGATTTTTTAGTTATATATTAATATAATTTATTTATTTTATACCAATTACAATAATTTTATTAAATGTTAGGTATATTTAAAACCTATAAAATTTAAGTCTGTTGGCTAATTTGAAGACTTTTATGCAATGTAGGTCTTTAAATAGGTTTTCAGGCAGTACCAAACTTTTAAATATTCATAACAAGGGCAAGCTAGACTCCAAAAATAGCCTATAATAGGTAGTAGGTCAGGTTAAGGCCACAATTTTTCGAAACTAAAGATGACAATTTCAACCCACCCTGCGGGTAGCCAATCTGCCCCAACTCGCATGGGACTGGTTTAAAACCTGCCCCCCAACAGGGGCAGAGCAGGACGAGTTTAAACTGTGCTACAAGTGTGAGTTCAGATTTAAGGTCTACCCGCTCATACCCTACTCGCACCACAATTATTTCACAAAATATATGTTTCATACTTGATGTAACTTGAAATTTTTAATACAATGAGTAATTTTTTTAATAATTTATATTATATTGTATATTATATAATATATGCAGGTAGGATTCGAGTTTTATTATATTTTTGCGGGTAGGGACGAGTTGAAAATTTTTTAAGAGATGCGGGGCGGGATAGGGATGAGCAAAATCCTGCCCCATTGCTAAGCCTATTTAAAACCTATTTAAAGTAAAATCTAATCTAGACTAACATATTTCTACCCGAATATGAGACAAGTAATAGAAAAAAACCATTCGTAAGTCGTTTTACGAAAATCCTTTCTTAATATTTAGCATTTTCTTTTAACTAAATATTAATAACACGGGAAAAAATCTCTCTCTTTGCGATGCATTTAACTGGGGAGAGGGAATTGTAGATGAGCCCTTGCAGTCTTTTGATTCACATCCCTTGACCGTCGCTCGCTCGCTGCCGCTGCTGGTCTTTTTGTCTTGTAATCTCCAAGGTTAGCTTCAATCTATCCTTCGTTTGTACTTCCTAGTTCGTACCCTTGTTTGTTGAGCTGGGCTAGATTTCTATTGTTTAAACTTGGGGCATTTCTCTTCACTCCACCCTTTGATGTTGAACTCTGAATCATTTCTTTGTGTTTCTTAAAATTTGATGTTGGGTATTTGGTATGGGGCTCAGATATCTGAAATCTGTTTGATTCAATTCTATTTGCCTAACTTCCTATCCATCAAATAATTAGCAGGACAGATGCAGCATATTTATCTTACATATATTGTCGACTGAAGATTTTTATGCCCTTAAACTGACTAAATTCAGCTTAAAATTTGCTTAGTAGACTAGTGTGTGTGGTATATATGATGTCATTCGGGTTGACCAGTTGAACCTGAATCGGAACCAGGTTCACTATCTAGTCCGGTTTTAAGTAGGAAGTGAGGTGAGGGAATGTTTTGTTTTGTTTTGTGATGGGATTGGGAGGGTGGATACGCCTGGTTACACTTACACCGCCGCTCTCACCTTCCTCCTCCTGAGTCCTGAGCTGCCCACCATGTCTCTGTCTTGCTCCATTATTCGGTCAACTACCATTACTGTCACTGACTAGCAATCAAAGAAAGGATATTTGGGCCATCCTGATCAACGGGTAATCTCTGCAACCGTTCTGTACTATTCTAAATTGGGATCAATACTATGTATATAGCTATGTGCTTCATAATTCATACTCTATTAGATTTCTGTAATCTTCAATATTGCTTAGGAAAGAAGGCCAGCTTATTCATAAACAGCAGAAAGCCTTTCTCTTTTCTTTGAAGTTCGAAGTACTATTCAACCTATATATCCACAAATTACTCCACAAACTAAATCAATCTCTACAAAAGATAATTGCTCCTTATCGAAACACTTTAACTAAAAAGTACAAATTATAAATAATGATGTTTGTGATTTTTGGGGTAAAACAAAAAGAAATGGATTGGGGGTTTAGTGCAATCATTTCCATTGTTCCTTAACACATAACTCCTGGTAATAAGGGAATCAAAATGCAACAGGCAGTGACACTAAACAAAAGGCCAACTTAGAATTTAGAACTAAGAAGGGAAGTAGACAGAAATTATTCAAAACAAAACAACCTTCAGACTCACTAGTCACAAACTGCATTTTGAACAGAACATGTGATTTGAGGGGGGAAAATTGCAGAGAACAAATACCAAGTGTAGTCAAAGGCACACCTAAGACTCTAGGGCAGGCAACAGAAGGGTTAGGGCCTCTTGATTGTTGAGGTGATCGCCCTTCAGTTGGGTGTGGCCTTTGACACCCAGGCAAAAGCTTTGAGCTGAAGAGGCACTAAAAAGGCATTTTCTCCTCAGTGATACCTTGCAAAGATCCCAAAAGCCCAGATATTCAAGTTGTGAGCTTTTATACTAACAAGGGTAAAATAGTCCATTGCGTTACAAAAGGGGAGTTTTGACTCTTTCTAGCTTAGGGTTTAGTAAACAAAACGTTTGAAATTTGGGGTTTCAGAGCCAGCGACCACCAATCACCCTGTATGAATTTGCAACTAGTCATTAGTATTAATCCTGTTAAGTGCAACTGTCCAAATAAAAGACTTAACCTTAGAGGCAGCTTTTATCAATTCATTCCCCTTTTTCTTTTTTGTTTACTAATAAACATCACAAATAAAATTTACTAAGGAGGCTAAAATTTTGTGGCAGTATGCAGTTTATGATCCCTCCTTCGTATACAACTCACGGTTGTTTCAAGGGGGTTACTCTTAGTGACATGCAAAGAGATTAGGCAGCCTTGTTACATTCTTGAGTTTTTTTTTACATGTTTTGGTTTTATCCAGTTTGTTCCCTCCCCCCCCCCCCCCCTTTTTCTATTTTGGAGGATATCTTATCCTCACCCTAATTGTGTTTTTCCTCTTTTCTCTCTAATAAAATTTTCCTTTTTCTATAAAATAATACTAAAAATCTATGAACTAAATTCGTGCTGTCCATCCTCCTATTCAACTCAACATATGGTGGCAATGCCAAACTATACTGTTATATAGAATCTCCTAATTTGAAAGAAGAAATAGAAGGAGAATTTGGCTCTAGTGAAAATTTCTATGTCTAAGTGAAATTTGGGGTCCTTTACAATATGACTCAATGGTCAAGTAGAAATTGGCATCTGGTTACACCATGCATTAGTTTTCTAGCTGATATGATGACATGACAGTCAGCTTTTTGATAAATATGTTTACTGCAACATGTAACATAAGAGATAGATGACAGATTTTTGTACTTCAGGTTGTCTTGTGTTTGTGAACTTTTTTTATTCATTGTGTAGACAATCTGAAGTAACAAATCATACTAGAAAATTCATATGCTTTCCTGTTATGTTAACAGTGTGCAGCATATGAATTAGGGGAAGAAGAGCAGCTTGACTTATATATCAGCAATGGGGGAAGCGTGGTGGTCTCTTTTGGCAGCAGCAATCCCAGCAGTCATTGCTGGACAAGCTTTCAGAGTGAAGAAAAGGCGTGCTGAAGAGCAGAGGTTGAAAAGCGTGAGGGGAAGGGAGAAGAGTTCTGATGACATTTTTGTCTGTGAGAGGGTTTGTACGTCAAAGAGGATGTTGAAAAAGGTTGGCTCGTTCTCTAAAGACCCCATTCCTGATACTTGTGTTACTGTCTGTGGTGTATCTGAGCTTGATGCCTGTGCTGATGCCTGTGCCCGCACTGTTTGTGTTAACCAGCATCAAGTACCTAATTGGAATGACATATGCCTTAGGAGGTGCCAGAGTGAATGCCTGAAACTTTCTGATTCTCATTCTTCTTAGGAGCTATTTACATTTAGTCTGTCAATTGTGTTTGGTATACTAGTTTTGATATGATGGTTAATATATTGTCATTATTTTACCTCCATTATCATTAGAAATGCCATATAAATGTAAATGGGGTCATTCAATTTCAGCAGACAATCAAGTAAGTTCCAGTTCATTTAGCATTCACTAACTTGAGTCCTAGATGCTTATTTCTAAGGCGCCTTTCCAGTGTCTTAGATTTGGATTTGTTCCTTATCATCTGGTAATGTTAAAGAAAGATTTAAAAGAAAAAGAAAGATGTCCTGACCATTTTATTGTTATCACTAGTTAATTCTTGTATTATCGGTTGCCATGTGTCAAATTTGCTCTTTAGCAGCATATTGAAGTTCTAACAAATGGAGAATATCTTTCAAATACACTAGCGAACCTTAATAACAATAGGAACATACTTCGTGACATATTAACTAGCAGCATGTTGCCTTATTTGTTTGTCAGTTTTAAGAGTCAGACCTTGATTGCATCGTCTGAACAGGAGTCTCTTATATTTGAAAAATGTCAGGAAGTGACAAACCAGTAACGTGTTCCCCTAATCAGGAGTGTCTTATAAAATGACTTTGTAATGGTTTCAAAGGTTATTTTGGACTAAATACTGAGGGTCCAATCCTTCAAATGTGCCTCCCGTTGCAGATATATTTTTTTTGTTTCCTCGTTCATTTCTTGTTTCCATTATGATCGAAACAAAAAGGAAAAAAACTCTTGTAATAAGAACTAGTTGGTCTCAGGAAAATATAAAACTTCCTATTGCTAGGTTTTCTCTGTTCACCGTTCAAAAAAAAAAAAGGTTTTCTCTGTTCAATGTCATTTAAGTCTTTTTATTTCATATTACACTCGTTATTATAATATAATGGAGGATGTTTCTACATTTTTGTGGAGGTTATCAGCCTTCTGTCTTTTGTCTCTTCACTTCGCTATTTTGAGGATCATACGATGGTTTCAACTTCTTATTAATTCAGCAATTTGTCATAAACAATCCTTACTCTTCCAAGTTACATATCGTTAGGAGGGTTATGAACTTCTTCCTTCAGAAGTGAAGATATTCAACTTCTATTTTTTGAGTTCATGAAAATAAAAGGAAAAATTATACTCTGTTACTTTAATTTTTGAGTTCAATTATAATTTCTCTTGCAATTATCGAAAAGGCACAATATCCTATGATATTCGTATTACCTTTGGGGGAAAAACGCAAGCTTGTCCAATATTGTGATTAATGTAAAGTAAGTACATGTTCACCTTATGATATAATATGACTTTCTTCATGTTTCACCTATCGTCCAAATTAGGGATACAGTCTCTATTTTGAGAAGTATAAATAGAGCATATGACTTTTTCATAGGAAAATTACTCAAAAATTAAATTTAGCCATTTCAAGAGCAAATCTTATGAGACACAAACTCGTCATTTTGGCATTAGTCCGGTTTGTTTGAACAATTTTTTACAAAAATGTCACATACTTTGATTCACTATTAATGTAAAAAGAAATTATATTATTATTCAATTATATATTATTACATTATTAAAAAAATTTGACTCTTACAATAAATATCTTAAAAGTTATATTTTATTAAAAATGTGGCAATATATATATATATATATATAATTAAGTGATAGTATAATTTTTTTACACTAGATCAAAATTAAATTCAAATGATAATTAAGGTAAATTTGAAAAATTGGCAAAATATAGGCCCTTAACATCAAATATGATGTGTTTAACTCTATAAGAAGTGACAAACAAATTTAAGTCAATACTTAAAAGAGCCTATGCTTCAGATTCGAACCAACAGAAAAACTTTGTGCGAGTTGGACCGCCTTAGTACTCGAAATTAGCGTCACACTCATAGGTGTGACAATAAAATCATGTGTTTAGCACATCCTCATCTCTTACAACAGGAGTTACAAGTAACAGCGCCTGCCTTCTTGTAAGTTGTTGATGTTTCCCGGTTGCAGGACCTGCACCACGGTGACGGTGGGATCAACGTTAGCATGCTCTTGCGCTGCCTTTCATTAAACTCCAAGTTGCTACCGCCACTGCTCCCCAGTACTCGCCTCTTCTCTTGTTTCTCTTCTTCTTCTTCTTCTTCTGCTTCGACACCCACATTTCCTCCAATCACGCCTTCACTTTTCAAAGAATGCAATACCTTAATCCACGCCAAACTCTTGCATCAGCAAATCATCGTGCAAGGTCTTCTGGACTTTGTCAGCAACCTCATTGGCACATACATAGCCTGCAATTCTACTCTCCATGCCATTTTTCTGCTGGAGCGCCTTCAACCATCCCCATCGCCCGTTTTCTGGTGGAATCAACTCATAAGGCGATCACTTCATCTTGGAATCCCTGATGACGTTTTGGGTCTTTACCGTCGGATGAAGACACTTGGCTGGACTCCTGACCATTACACCTTCCCTTTTGTTTTCAAAGCTTGCGCTGATCTTCCCTCATTCTGTTGCGGTGCTTCGCTTCATGCTGCCGTTTATCGAGGTGGGTTTGAGTCCAATGTATTCGTTTGTAATGCTGTCGTTGCCATGTATGGGAGGTGTGGGGTTCTACATGATGCACACAGAATGTTTGATGATTTGTGTCACAGAGGCATTGAGGACTTGGTTTCTTGGAATTCTATTGTGTCTTCTTGTATGCGGTCTTCTGATGCAAATAATGCGCTTAAATTGTTTGATAAAATGACTAATACTCATTCAGTCTCCCCGGATGCTGTGAGCCTTGTCAATATACTTCCTGCTTGTGCTTCAGTGGGTGCCTCATTGCAGGGTAAACAGGTTCATGGGTTTGCTATTAGAAGTGGATTGGTTGATGATGTTTTTGTGGGTAATGCTATAGTTGATATGTATGCCAAGTGTGACAAGATGGACGAAGCAAATAAGGTTTTTGAGAGGATGAAGTTTAAGGATGTTGTTTCTTGGAATGCCATGGTCACTGGCTATTCTCAAACTGGCAGATTTGATGATGCTCTTTCTTTGTTTGAGAAGATGCGTGAGGAAAATATTGAGTTAGATGTTGTGACGTGGACTGCTGTTATTGCAGGATATGCTCAGAGAGGGCATGGTTGTGAAGCCCTGGATGTGTTTCGGCAGATGTGCAATTGTGGGTCTCGGCCAAATGTGGTCACTCTCGTCTCTTTACTTTCAGGTTGTGCATCTGTTGGAGCATTGCTTCATGGGAAAGAAACTCATTGTTATGCCATCAAATTTATTCTGAACATAGATGGACATGATGCAGGGGATGATCTGATGGTAATTAATGGTGTAATTGACATGTATGCTAAATGCAATAGTGCAAAAGTGGCTCGTACAGTGTTTGATTCAATATCTCCAAAAGATAGGGATGTGGTTACCTGGACTGTGATGATTGGTGGGTATGCCCAGCATGGAGATGCCAACCATGCGCTACAACTTTTCTCCGAAATGTTCAAAACGGATAATTCTATAAAGCCTAATGATTTTACTTTGTCTTGTGCCCTTATGGCTTGTGCTCGTTTGGCAGCATTGAGGCTTGGTAGGCAAATTCATGCTTATGTGTTGCGCAATCGTTATGATTCTGTCATTCTATTTGTGGCTAATTGTCTCATAGACATGTATTCCAAGTCTGGAGACATAGATACTGCTCAAATTGTTTTTGACAACATGCCAGAGCAAAATGCTGTCTCTTGGACATCTTTGATGACAGGCTATGGCATGCATGGACGAGGGGAAGATGCTCTCCAGCTTTTTGATGCGATGAGGAAAGTGGCTCTAGTGCCTGATGGCGTAACCTTTCTTGTTCTTCTTTATGCTTGTAGTCACTCGGGAATGGTGGATCATGGAATCGATTTCTTTTATAGAATGAGCAAGGATTTTGGGGTTGCTCCTGGAGCAGAGCATTATGCTTGCATGGTTGATCTTTTGGGTCGTGCTGGTCGCTTAGGTGAGGCTATGAAACTCATTGATGGCATGCCCATGGAACCAACCCCAGTAGTGTGGGTGGCCTTGCTTAGTGCTTGTCTGATACATTCAAATGTGGAACTTGGGGAATTTGCTGCAAACCGATTGTTAGAATTGGAGTCCGAGAATGATGGGTCATATACATTGCTTTCAAACATATATGCTAATGCTAGACGTTGGAAAGATGTTGCTAGGATTAGATATTTAATGAAACATACGGGTATCAAGAAAAGACCTGGTTGCAGCTGGGTCCAAGGAAGGAAAAGCATTGCAACCTTCTTTGTGGGAGACAGATCTCACTCACTATCTCAGCAGATATATGAAATACTTTCAGACTTGATTCAACGCATTAAAGCCATTGGGTATGTTCCTCAGACAAGCTTTGCTCTTCATGATGTGGATGATGAAGAAAAAGGTGACCTGCTTTTTGAACATAGTGAGAAGCTGGCTCTTGCCTATGGCATCCTAACATTACCTCCAGGGGCACCTATTCGAATCACCAAGAATTTACGCATTTGTGGTGATTGCCACAGTGCCATTACCTACATATCCATGGTTATTGAACATGAGATCATACTAAGAGATTCAAGTCGCTTCCATCATTTCAAAAACGGATCCTGCTCATGCAAAGGGTACTGGTGACAATGGAATCAAGAAAATCCATATAATGTATGACATTTTTGCAATGGGAGAGGTAATTATGTTTCCTCTGCTCAATAGACTTATGCAGTTGTTTCTTTGTTACTCCCAGTAGCTTTTATCATTTCCAAGGGTCCTCATTTATTGCTTCATTCTTTCAGGCGTCTTTCCCTCTTATTCGGGATTCTTCTCATCTTTTAGAACTCCCATTCTTCTCTCAGTCTTCAGAGTCTGATTTTATTCCTCCCAAATGCTTGACTTCTTCCACAGCCATGAAAACACATCTTGCTTCCCTCTTCAAGAACAATTTATTCAGAGAAAGAAATTTTCTCTCCCTATAACTTTCGTGATTCCACGTTGCAAGCTCTCATAGTGGATTTTGTTTCTATTCAACTGTGAAGATCAGTCGTGAGAATTTTCCTTCCTCAGTTTTGTTCACTATTGAGCTGTCTTGTTACATTAACATCTTTCGAGAATAGCAAGATTTAGAAAAATCAAAACGATTTTGAGACATGAGATGTGTCTATTGAGCTGTCTATTACTCTGGATTTTCTTCGTTCTTCAAGGTAATTCTTTGTTCTTCATCTTTTGCTTCGTTTTTTTTTTCTTAAAAATCATTCTCCGTTGAAGTTCATTTAGTTCTTTTCGTTCATAGCATTGAAACTTAAAACTAACAACTTATTATCTTCAAATCCTGAGCATATTATATATGTTCTATAAATCCTTCATTTATGAATTTTTCTTTATGTACTAATTTCAGACTAATGTTTCATGGAAGGTGAACCCTTGACCCAAATTTCTACAAGCTATGTTAGAATAAAATACGTTACTTCAGACTCACTGCACCTGTGTAGACACAGTTTAATATTTGAGACTCAATGCGGCTTATACTGTATTTCATAACAATTAAGGGAGAATGACAATTTAGTGCGGTTTGTAAAAAAGGTCTCCATTTTGGTTCGTTGATTAAATTAATTAAGTATTAAATTAATTTAACTAATAATTTACTTAAAGTTAACTATAAATCAAGTATCAAAATGAAGATAAATTATTGGTTAACTGAATTTAAATTATTGATTAAATTAGTTTGATATTTGGTTAATTTAATGATCGAATTAAAATGAAATACATTTTAGCTAAGCTGAACTAATAGGTCATTCTTCTAACAATTAATATTGTACAAATAATCATTGTTATTTTTACACTAAAAAACAAATTTTAAAATGAATACAAGAAAGATGACTTTTACGTGACGTTTGGTATACGGATTATTTTTTCATTCCTGAGAATGTTGGATTCTCATGTTTAGTACAAGTTTTAAAAAAATATTCCTATGCAAGAATTATTTTTGGGAATATTTTTGCTCAATATTCCCACACTTTCATTCCCATGGAGGAGGTGGGTTTGCAACATTCTCATGGCATGAGAATATTTTTGTCATGTGAAATGTCAAAAATACCTACCCTTCTATGATCATGTCATTAACCAACCATCTCCACGTCATTGTTAGTGACCGCCATTCACCACCACCGACCACTGTCTGTGGTAGTCAGTTACTAGAATCTGGCCACCCTCATCGTCGCCGACAATTGATAGTGCCAGCGACTTTGACCACCGTACTGGTCACTAAAATTCGATCACCCTTGTCGCCACTAGCGATTGGCGATGACCTTAACCGTTGCGTCAGTCATTAGAATCCGACCACCTATATCGCCGCCTGCAGTTGACGACTAGTTACTAGAATCTGGCTATCCTTGTCAGACAATGGTCGATGACTTCAGCATGTCGCCCGCCACCGGAATTTGGCCACCCGCCGTCGTCGGTAATTAACAATCACTGACTTAGACCACGGGAATATTTTTGGTTAACCAAATATAGTAATAATCATTCCTGGGAATACCATACTTTGAAATATCATTCTTGAAAATATCATTCCTCTTGGGAATGTTTTTTCAAAACTTGAATCAAATGACCCATTAAGTTATTGATTGTTCTAAAGTTAAAAGTCTCAAGGTTAACACTGAAAGATTAAAAGCCTAACCGAGATTTCCCAAATTGATATATCTTGTAGTTATAACGGATTAATTGTAGTTGCGATAATTTAAAAGGCAATTCATGACTTGAATGTAATAATATTTCCCTGTATAGTAAACTAATGTAATAAGTTTCTGGTTTAGTAGTCTATTTTACAAAGAGTTTAATTTCTATCCATCGTCAGTGTAAAGTTTCTTTACACTGTCATCCAATCATGTATTACCAAATCATTAACAGAATTTGACTATCACAATAACTACCTAGAAAGTCTAACTCTTTTAATGATGTGTCAATATATGATTAGATGACAGTGTAAAGTTTAACTTTACACTGACGGTGGATAAAAATTAAATCATTTTACAAATATATGCTAGTGACTTTTTTCATGCCATTGTGTGCTTAGCAATACTAAGGAAGTGTGAGACAGTAGAGTGACCATTTGAAAATCTCTTTGGGATTTAAACTGATGAAGAAGAGTGAGCAATTGAGAAGTTTGTTTCAATTTTTAAAGATTAAATATCCCACGCTCGTTCCACTATCCTTTTTACAAATCCCCCAATGGATATTAGCAGTTAGAAGTGTCAAAATTTCGAGTTATATCATTCCCTTTTACATGCTTAGTTGTTTTTCAAGATTTATTTGTAGTAACATACCTAACTTTCAACAATACTACTCAATCTGATTGTGTTCTAATCCATTAATACTGCTCATATTGATTCTATTCTTACTCATCACTATTGTTCAAACTAATTATTCTCTAACTCATTAGTATTGTGTTCTAATCCATTAATACTGCTCATATTGATTCTATTCTTACTCATCACTATTGTTCAAACTAATTATTCTCTAACTCATTAGTATTGTGTTCTAATCCATTAATACTGCTCATGTTGATTCTATTCTTACTCATCACTATTGTTCAAACTAATTATTCTCTAACTCATCATTAGTATTGTGTTCTAATCCATTAATACTGCTCATGTTGATTCTATTCTTATTCATCACTATTGTTCAAACTAATTATTCTCTAACTCATTAGTATTGCTCAAACTGATTCTGCTCAGACCAGAAATGCTGTTCATTGCGTGTGGTTATTTTAATTTAAAATAACTTGATAAGTTCAACAAGAAAAATCTAACAAATCAAGATAAGTTTGAGAGATAAATATTAGTTAGTAATATTTCAACAGTAATAGTGACTCGTTGAAACACTATCCGTTTCATCTTTCTTGAATTTGGAGGGACCTGGGACCATAATCCAAATCCAAATCCTAATGGGTTTTTATTGAACAGAAAACCGAAGAGATCAAACATCACTGGAAGTACAAAAAGAAAAATAAAAATAGTAATATAATATTCCATACCCAGATTCGGTTTATGCCTCACTTATTTGGTTGAAGATTATATCGATAATCCGGGGATGCCATATGACCAAAGCGATAATCACGGAGTTATCAGTTACTTACAAGACCCAAATTGAGGATGCCCCATGAACTCTGAGGCCAAGATTTCTCCTTTGCTTTCATTAACAACACTCTGGTCCAAGCAATCCACCCTTCCCATGAAGTCCTCTTGTCCCATGGACATCCCCATTCCAGAAGAAGGGTCAGCCCTCTCTCGGCTTGTCTCTCAGCCTCTTCAAATCTCCCGTTTGTCAAATAAACCTGACTTAATACCACATATGGCTCTCCAACAAATGGGTTTTTCTTAATAGACAACAACAACAATTCCTCAACCCTCCCCAAACCTTTGTTAGGCATATCACAAACTGCTTCCCAGTACAAATCCCTTGCAACTATTTGATCTCCTGCGTCCAAAACCCTTGTGCAGTGATCGAAAACTGGCGGCAACACCAACTCAATATCTTCATCTCTCTCATGATCAGCCACGCCACCTCCAGCCCTTTTCTTCTCTTCCATGAAAATCACTTCCTCTCTCACAATCAAAGTGTACACTGCTGCCATCCTCGAAATTGAATTCAACCACAGACCTGGCTTACCATCTCCTGGCCAAAGAGACCCATAATTGTTCCCAGAAAACTCAAGGCGACCATCCACGTTATCAAACAGCATATCCTGAAAACTAAACAACTGGTCACAAAAATCCGCCATGGTCATCATCAGGAAAATAGCCACCACCCTTCTTGAAACATGCACGCCTTCACCTGTACGGATATGCTTAACTTTTATCCCATCAGCAGGAAGAACACCCTGCAGCTTTTTTCTCCAACCTTCTTCTCCATTGAAGAGCTCCTTCTCCTTTGCATTCCTTAGTGATATCTCCGAGTGGGTAAGGTGTTCGACAAGTTCCAGATCAGAGTAATGGAACAGAAGCTCATCATGAATGAGGTGCTGCCTTGGAACAATACAAAACAAGTGAATCAAACGTTCTGCTTCGTCACCAACATGTCCACGAACCACTTCACGACCAGTTGAAGGGTCAAATATGGCGAGGTTAACATAAGAATTGGAGTAAGCTGAGTGGAAGAGGCCACAAAGGCAGACACAGTCAGGCGCTTTCCAGAGCTTGAGTATGCGGTATATGTCAACAAGGTGATCGAGGAAGCTGCCATGCTTGTGCCAGCACTCGCCGGCGCCAACAGAGCGCAGGACGGCAACCAGCGAAGGTAAGTTCTCGTCAATGGACTCAAGCTCACCGCGAAGGAAGGGACGAGCAGAGTCTAGGAGGTTTTGGAGGTATTGGGTGTGGTGTGGTGCCACAGAAAGTGAAGACGGCATGGTGTGGTGGCAATGAGGAACTGGAAGATGAGGAAGAGGATGAGAACAAACTATTTAAGAATAAGACAGTGAGAGTCGAGTGATGGACAATCATAGATAGAGACGTAACAAAGTTTAAAGCCTACCAAAACAAAAGACGTAACAAAGTTTCAGGCTTTATGTGTGGTTGTAAATTTAATCACGAAGATGATAAGGATCAGAAAAAGATCCTTTGGGTTGGGTTGGGTTGGGTTGGGTTGGGTTGGTGAAGAGGGAGAAATTGTTCTATAATCTATATAATTGATGAGTTTTTTAATTTTTATTTTTAAAATAATTGTTGTTCGATTGAAACTTTTTAAATAACGTGCTAATAGTAATTGAGTGACTAATAATATATCAAAATCAAATTCATACTTAATTTGTACAAATATTAAAGGGTAACTTAATTGGTCTCACCTTTTATTTTTACTGAGGTTGTAGCTCCACATCCCCATTTCTCACTCTTCTTAAGTTTAATAAGGCTCCTTAAAACCAAAAAACAAAAAAAAAAAACTAATTCAATATTATTTTAAATATAAAAAAGTAGTACCACATAAGTTTATATAAATTTTTTTTTTTAATGTAAAACAATAATATATTATCTTTCTATTGGTTTAATTTATGTGTAAAATAAATGAACAAAATCTTCTCTATCAACGAGTAATTCTTTGGAAACGGAATTTTGCTTAACTACATTTGGCTATTTTGGAAATTTGTTGCTTTTTCAAAGCTGTGTGCCGCGATGTATACAACTAGCAAAATCTATGAAAAAAGCAAAATAATAATAATAATAAATATTTAATTTGGTCATCTATAGATATATAAGATATTAAGTTGATCTTTTAAAAAATTTGGACATCAATTTAGTCTCTCAATGTTTAAAACAGACATTAATTTAGTCTTTATGTGATGGTTCATCTTATCATCGTTACAATTCCTCCAATATTATTAACATTGTTAGACCGTTCTCTACAGAAGTAGTTGTCCTACATAGAAAAAATGGTGTTGCACATAAGTGAGGACAAGGCCAAAGAGTGATGGGGATTCTTCTCCCCAAATCCCTAAATTAAGAGCTCTAAAGCTCGAAACCACCCAAAATCTCATAGCCCGATCTTGTGGAAGGGAAAATTCCTAAATTCTTGGCTTCATTTCCTTCCACCTTGATGGCCATTTCTAAAAACTCATCACAGCTGCAGTCATTGGCATTAGAGTTTTCTTCTGCCTCCCTGCTGGGTTCTTCAAAGTCATTGTGATTTTCATCCCCTTTATTAACTCAAGCGCTTACCATTAGCTACAAATTATAGTTGTTAGTTAAGGTGTAAAATTTTCTACTTAAGTTCATGAACAAGCGTCACGGTTTGATCTGACTTAAATCTCACTTGAGTCTTACTAAGGTAGAATGCTGGTCCACAACCAACACCCTTCCTTGTTGGAATTGTTGCAGCTAGCATAGTTGCCAATGCTGCTCACACCCACCATTTGAGTCTTATGATTCGTGGTTTCATAAGAACAACCCTTAAGAACCTCATATTCTATCTCTTTCTCCTCCAAGTTCCATCATTTTTCTATATTAATTCAAATAGCCACATGCAATTGGAGGCCTTGCTGGGATTTTTCTCTCCTCATTCACCACAATTCCCATTGTAGCCTTATACATACTTTTACAATTTAAATGTATTTACTATCTAACAAATAAATAGATATCTGATGTGTAATACTTGTGTTAATTTTATGCATTTTATTACATATAAAGTGTTTCATTTAAATTGTGATTTTTTTTTGAAAGAAAATTGTGATTTTTTAAAATTACAATAATTGTAAAATAGTTTAATTTTGATTAATTGACAATGTAATTTTATTTTATATTATCATTCATTCATGTGTTGATATATATTTAAAAGAGTTTGACATCTCAAGTAACTATTATCATAGTCAAACTCTAAATGATATGACAACATATGAGTAGATAATAGTGTAAACAAGTTTAACCCTGACAGTGGATCAAAATTAATGTACACCCAAAAAATAATGAAATCAAATGAAATGACAATATGGATAAGATAAGAGGGAAATCATATCCTTTTCGGTAAGTACATCCAAAACTGATTTTTACCGACACTATACAAACAACATTAATTTTGTTAAAATTACTCTTCAAATAAAAATTTCTCAACATAAATCACTTTTTTGTAAATTCATTTTTCATCAAAATCAAGTTCATGTAAAATAAAGTTTACAAAATAATTAATCCAATTAAACACATACTTAATGATACTTAATATTTTAAGGAGGCTAAGTTAAATTTTTCAAAAAAAAAAGAATATAAAGTAACAATTTGAAAAAATTAAGGGATGGCCATGGCCCCAAGTGAGCCAAAAAGCAATTTATCAAATATTGACATTGACATCTAAAATTGGTAGCTTATCTTATATATATATATATATATATATATATATATAGAGGAATATTTTATTGTAAGAATGAGAAGATCAAATCTTAACTATTAAATTATCTATCTACATAGAATAATTGACAATAGTTGCCATGATATATCATACACTACTCAAAATATATAATACAAATATGTCAGAAGGGCTTGTATAACTTGTCTTGCAATATTAGGATAAATAGACAACAAATATGCAAAGTCATTGAATTATGTATGTGTAAATTTATGTAAATAGTTGATATGACACAGTATAAATTTAAAAATAAATATAATGATATAAAAAAACTATAAACTTTAATATATAAAAATTACTATTTTAACAATGTTATGTAAATTTGAATACAAAATCATAAACATAAAACAATTATAGACATTGGCCAAGAATGAGCTATCATCATTCAAATATATTAAAAAAATAATTAAAAAAATAACTGAGGGAGTACATAATCCCCTAAGACCTCAATTTAGCTGTATCGCAACAAAGATTATAAATGGATTAAAATAAACTTGCAAGTTGCAACTTGGTTATGTGGTTCAACTATAACTTAACTACTACACCATCTATTTATTTAACATTTTTTACAAGACCTTTCTTTAATTATCGCTTTCATGGTTACTAAGAGGTTACCTTTATATCAGTTTCTTTATATTAACATGTTAGCTTGGCTTAGCTTGAATTTTTAAGAATTTTCCTGTACTTTTACTATCGTGCACTTCATATACTTCATTATATATATGAAAATAAAAAGTGGAAGTTCATAATGTTGCTTAAAAGGAAGATACCTATCTCAATGACCATTAACTTCATATAGAACCTTCAACGATGATGAGCTAAGAATTTTCCCTTTGATCACTTCCCCAAGTCCTAAATAAGAATGACTTGATCTGTTGAATAATTAACCCACCAGGGCACTGTATATTAACATTGCCAACCCAATCAACCCCCTGTAATAAGAAGAATTGTAATTAAAAGATGAGGACAATCCATTTAATATGTTTCTCCATGATTTAGGAGCTTTATATGCCGTTTACCATGCACTTGGACTTCAACTGAAGTGCTTACATATTTAGTTTGCAATACATACTTAAATATACATAACATTGTTGAGTAAGGGACTAGCATTTAGAATTTGAAACTTACATACTTATTCTAGATCATTTGTGAATAATTCAAGAATTTAAATCAATCATGCAAAATTGTGATCAAATTTTCATTATATGCATTGTATGGCATAGGTCTACAGAGGGGAATGATCGCATAGTTCACATATTCATTAAACTGAATGATGACAAGTTATACAATTGATTAATTATTCCCTTCACCATAGTCATGGAAATCCCCCTTAGAAATGGGATCTCTCTCACAAGACTGATATTAAGATATTATCAAAAGGACCATAAATTGGAAATAACATTTGTTATAGAGCTTAGCAAAGAGTAAAATCCAACAACAAAAATGAGGCTACTAATCTTTGTGCCAAAGGAAAACAATTACTCTATTAGGCAACCAAAATGGATAAAGAAAAAGTTCATAAAGCAGGAAACCCACCTTGGTGCAAACTCCTACAACTTCTTCTACTAATTCTCCATGGATATCTCTCTTCAAAAGCTTCTTGAAAATGTGGTCTCTAAACTTCTTTGTGAAATAAACAAGTGAAACACAAGAATGAGGGGTTGAATTGTGTTTATTAACCTTTTTGGAACACTTTTTGTTGAATAACAAATTAATTATTAAGACAATGGTTGAAACAATAACACGCAATGGATGAATAAAAACTTCTCAATCTAATTGGACGCTAAAAAGGTTTTGTAATATTTCTCTTTGAACGCAGTTAAAAAGTTCTAAGTTTTAACTTAAAAACTTTTGTTAAGAAAACAATGGCAATCCCTAGATGTTAGTGAATAAATAAAACACAAGAGAAGGGAAGAGAAGCTTACACAAGATGTTTATCTTGGTTCACTCTCACAAACCGATAACTACGTCCAGTCCTTTTAATCAGAAGGATTTTCCACATATCTTTTACAAAGATTACAAGTATTATCTACCTCTTCAGGTACACAAGTATTCTCAACCTCTTCAGGTTCTAACACTCAAGTATTCTTTTATACCCCGCCTCTTCAGGCTTAAACAACTAGGTTGAATATGAGAAGATGTAGAAAGTGCTTGAGTTTTTAACTCACTATAGGTGATGATAGAAAATAAATCTCAAGACTTGAACTCTATACAAGAGTATGAATACTTAGAAGAATGAAAGCTTTGATTCTTTTACACTTTTGATTCACACCCATTACTTGGTTCTTCTTTGAAGACATTTGTATTTAAAGGTGAGAGAACTTGGAGCAGTCTTTATAAGCTTCTTCGTCAAACGGAAACATTTATTACCGTTTTGAGCAGCATTAAATGCATAAGCTGATATCGTGTTGAACTTCTTCTGAAAAGTCACTTTAATTATCAGGAATATCCAAGAATATGATAGCTAAGTCCTAACTTATCTGAGCGCGCAGAAAGTTCCTTATTTGTTGGTCTTTGCAGTTGTTAGCAATGTCAGCTAAGCGGCTCAGTTGACTTCTTTTGTAGTGTACTTTGTCAGAGTTCTTCTCAACATTTAATGATGAACAGTTTCTTCATATTTGAATTTGAGCTTTTGGACGAATGCTTTGAACCTGAGCTAAGTAAGGAAACATTTGGACGATCCAATATAATATTTTTTGAAAATCAATTTAGAAAGTATTGGACAAATACTTAGTTTCCTTTAGTTTAAAAGACCAAAAAAAAGACGCACGTACAAGTAACATATTGTTAACACCTTGTTTCCTTGTTATATGATTTAACAAAGCAGTTTATAAACGTGTTACGTGAGTCTTTTACTTATTCATTCTAATTTAAACTTTTTGTTATCTTCAAAACTTTACCGGGTATTAATTCTTTAACCATTTGGTTCTAAACCTAATTTCACAAAGGTTCTTTGATTCCAACACTTTGTCTCCTAAAACCCACCCAAAAAAGAAAAGAAAAGCAAGTTAATTTCCTACATAGTTGAGAGAGAACCCAAAAACCGAACAAAAAACTCATGACATTGACGAATTCAGGAATGAGTCTGGAAATTTGTACTCAGCGGCTTTAAGAATGACCCACCCAGGACCCAAATCAGAGAGCTCACTGATGCCTACCGCAAGCGCACGGTTGTATCGTGTTATAAAAAGATCGTTCCCACAGGGACTTAGTATTGATTACTAGTTTCTTTTCACAATGGTGATTAGCTAAACTAAATCGTATTTTAAAAAAAAGGACAAGTTGTTGGAAAACTGAGCAATGATTTAATTTCAATAATAGAGAAAATAAACTCTTGGGATTATGGTTCTTCACAATGACAATTATCAATAAAACCAATTTTCCTAATGCTATGAGTGCTGGATTTTTAAAGGGCAAATAAGCTAATGTAATTATTGGCTTCTTTCGAAGAACAACAACGTATTTAAGCTAATAAACAACCTATTTTCATGGTAGAAGTATTATCAAAAATCCATTAAGAGCAAATATTTTTCACAACCTCAAGAGAATGGAATCTATTTTCATGATTCAACTCCCTTGTTCAACCTTATAGTTCTAATACCAACCTTCACCTTTCAGTCCTTCAATTGATATCTGTAATTATGCAAACATAAATCTTATATTTGCAAGCAATTATAAAACTAAGGTTGAATTAAAAAGAATAGCATTCATAACAAAAGGGGAAATTAGAATTAGCAATAATCTATCATTGGAATATCCATAATCCCAAGATTAGAAAACTACTCACTCATATTCATGATCAAATCAACCAAATAAAACTGAAACATAAAGAAAGTGAGGCAACAAGAGTTGAAGAACATAGAAGAATGAGAGAAATCCTTAATCTACTTGCATAAAAGAAATCAGAAAAGTTACAAGAACCTCTCCCTAAAAGCCAGAACAAGAGAGCTTTTAATCTCTCCAAGAATGGAATAGAATGGAATAATCTTTTTTTGTTTCCCGCTGGCCATCAGAAATAATCCCATTTCATAGCCCATGCTCGTCCCCTTTACAACTCAATATTATCTCTTTTGCACCCCATTACAGTCTCATTTAGACCCCATCACAATCTGCTTTAGAATATTTTTAGAATAGATGAGCTGTCACAGATCTGATGCGCATTATGGCCATAATGGCCATTACTGGCAGGCAATAATTTATCCTGATAGGCCTTTCACAAATCTGGTTGCACGAATTATGGCCATAATTCCTATTACTGGCTGGCTGTAATTCTTGCTGGTTGGGACTTGAATTGTTGCATTCTTGTCACACGAATTATGGGTGTAATCCTCAACACTGGTGAGCCATAATTCCTTCTGTTTCCATCCAACTCTTTCTTGTTTTCCACCACTCCACCTATTATCAAAACAAAAGCAAAAAGGGTAGTAAAATAGAACAAAAGCAAAATAAAATCCTAAAATAACCTATAAATCAAAAGCATAAACCTATGTAAAATTCTAACTTATCACTCACGCTAATAGCCATTCCTAGGTTTTTGCAGTGCTACTTCGTTTTCTTCTCTTGAAACGGTGACAATTGCAAACCCATTGTTCAAATTTTAGATTGGATCTGCAGATAATATGGGAAGAAGAATTTAAACGCGCATGTAGAAATATGTCCATATTCCCAAAAGAGAAAAAATACTTAAACAAATCACAGATAGATAATGGCATTAATGATAAAGAAATAATTTTTTTAAACAAATCACAGATAGATAATGGCATTAATGATAAAGAAATAATTTTTTTTAAAAAATTAACAATGAAGAATTGTTGAAACCAAAGACAGATTTAAGTATCTTAATTGTTCAATAAAAATTGAACCCTTCAAAGTTTTGAAGATAATAGCAATATTAAATTGAAATGAAACAAATAAGCTTTGAAAATAACTTATACTTTTATGAAGTTGTATTTATTTTGGACGAAAGAACAACTTTGTTTTCAAGTTAAATAGTGCGTCCAATACGTTATATTATATTTTATTAGATTGTCCATTGTTTGCCTCTGTTGTTTGTCTCTGTTGTTTTTTTTCTTAAACAGCTTCGTCCAAGACATTTCAAAAAAACAAGCAAAACAAAGTGCATTAACTCCTTATGGGATCTCTAACAAAAGCATCTTTTGAGATATCAATTTTGTACATTAGAGCTGATACTCCTAACAACTACAAAGATTAGTAAATGAGGAACTTTCTGCGTATTCAGAAAAGTCAGCACTAAGATATCATATTCCTCATTAGTGTTGATCACCAAAGCTACTTTTCAGAAAAAGATCAGCATGTTATCAGTTCAACGCATTTAATGCTACTTAGAACGATAATAAATATTTCCGTTGGATGAAGAAACTTATGAAAACCATTTCAAGTGCAAGCCACATATAAATACAAGTGTCTTCGAAGATGAAAGAAGAGTTGAACGAGATTAGAAAAGAAATCTAGAATTTCGACAAATACAAGAGAAACTTTTCAAAGCTTTCCTTAGTGTTAATATGTTTACTCTGGTAAGAGAAATATACTTGAGGGTATTTATTTTATCCTCACTTATTGTGAGTTAAACTCAAGTGTTTTACAAAACACCCTTTTCACTTCTATTGTTTAAGCCTGAAGAGACTGTGTTTAAATAATACTTGTTGGTTAGAACCTGAAGAGGTTTGAGAATACTTGTTGTAGCATGAAGTGTAGATTAGAAGAATACTTGTAAACTTTGTGAAGTTTAGTGGAAAATCCGTCAAGTCGAAGGGACTAGATGTAACTCTCGAGTTGTGAGAATGAACTAATATAAATCTTTGGTGTAAACTTTTATTCTCTCTTTGTGTCATTTATTTTATTTATTAACATCTGAGGATTAATATTGTCTTTCGTAACTAAAAAGATAAAGTTTCAAACTATCGTCCAATAACTTTTGAAAAACTTTGTGTTTAATGGATTGTAAAGAGTTTACGTTTCGTAAATTCTTACTTGCTTTACTACAAAATCATCTTTAGAAGATTGTTTTAGAAAAAGTTTTCTAAAAAGGTTAAGAAACACAATTCAACCCCCTTTTTATATTTCAATTAGTTATTTCAATAACCAAAAGTTGCTGAATTGAACTGGAAAACAATAGTTGCCATTTCAATGGAAGTACTTAAATGCGAAAACAAAGAAAGGATACAAAATAAGATAAGCAAATAGAAATTATAATTTTTTATGATATAAATATAAAAATATATTTACAGTTCCAACATTTCCTTTTTTAAAACTTGGCGTGTATAAACATGTTCTATAATAAATATGGTGTTGAAATTTGTAAATGACTTTAAAACAAAGAAATTGAAGGTAAGATGAAATCTTTTGAAGTAATAAAGTTTATCATTTTGAACACATGTCAAAAGATAATATTAAATGAGAGATCTCTCTACTCAAAATGTCAAAACTAAAGTTTAAAATGACAAAAAATTTTTTAGACACATAGCAACATGTTAGTTTCTTTTAGAATAAACTAGCAATTTGGTCCCTGAAAATAACTTGCAATTACAATTTAGTCCCTGAATTTATTTTTACATATAAGTTAGTCCTTAAAATTTTAAAACACATAGCAACTTAGTCCTTATGTTATTTCTCCTTCCAAAATTAAATGGTAACACGTGATGTGGTGTGTTAAGTGCTTACGTGTACCGTTAAATGCCACATGGTAGGTTACTCCACATGTCTAATCCTTTCAAATACGTCATTTAGGTGAGAAATATGAAACCCGATCCCTTCAGATCTCTTAACCGACCGAGCAAACCTTACTCCTAACTCATTACCCCTCAGTTCACCAACCGACCGATCCCCTTAACAGTTTTTCCATCAACTCAACTGACCGAACTTACACTTAACCGATCAGTTATTACCAGATATGTGACATTTAATAATACATGTAAGTACTTAACATGTCACATCACATATTACCATTTAATTTAGGAAGGAAAGATAACATATTACCGTTTAATTTGAGAAGGAAAGATAATAAAAGGACTAACTTGCTGGGTGTTTTAAAATTTTAAGAACTAACTTATATGTAAAAATAAATTCAGGGATTAAATTACGAGTGTAAGCCACTTTCAGGGATTAAGTTGCTAGTTTACTCGTTTCTTTTATATATAGTATTAGATTAGATTAAATTTATTTTATTTTAAATATATTTATAATTTCATTCCATTTAAGTATAATTTAACGCCTGTTTGATTTTATAACTTAAAAAACTTACAATCAAACAAAAATTCACTAACAAAAGTCTGTTTAAGTGGGGCATACGCACACCCAAATAGACACTCAATTTTTGTTGAATCATGAATCACAGTCTTTTTTAATTCTTTGATTAAATTAATTTTTAAAGCATTGGTTTATCAAGGAGAAGTGTAACAAAATGGTTTAATTAATATAATAACAAGTAATAAATAATAATAGTTGACATTGGTGTTTGTTCTAATAATTTTTTATTTTGTTTTTGAAATAGAAAGAAAATAAAGATCCTAAAAATTTGTTGTTGACTCCTGGCAACCTACTACATACACCCGGCGCTGCGCCCCTTTGGATCCCTCTGTTGGGGCAAAGCCATTTGTGCGCGGAGAGGGGTGAGAGAGTGAGTGAGAGATGGATTTGGACCAGTGGATCTCGAAGGTGAAGGATGGGCAGCATCTTCTGGAAGAAGAGCTTCAACTTCTTTGCGAATATGTATGTTTGATTTAGGGTTTCACTTACTATGAAAAGCATCTCATGATCCAACTCTTGTTCCTCTTCCTTTTCAAGTCACGGGCTTCTTTTTTGCAACTCTGAATCTATTTTCAAGTGATAAAGATGAAGTATCCGCTTATTTTAATTTTCAAATGAAAGAATTTGAGAAATTTGAAGTAGAGAATGAGAAGCCATACTTGCTTGTCTTGTGTGAAGTAGAGAGACTAAGTGCAAAACTTTTTTTTTTCTTTTCATTTTGTTCGTTATTAAAATCTATGGAATGGTAGCATTTGTAATTGAATGGAATTCTCTGATTCTATTGAATTTGATTGTGAGACAGTATTAAACTGTGGTAGTCAAAGGTGAAAGGCGCACTTGGGGTGCTAGGCCCCTTTAGTACCTATGCGTGTGAGGTGTCAAAAGAGCGCGGAAAAAGGTTAAGATTATATGCATAAAAATACAACTATCTTCTAGATCTAACTGCCTTCTAGAGCTTCTAGTACCTATGTTGTTGTTGTGTTTTCTCCGCAGGACTATTCTTTATGTCTGATTTGTCATCTGTGCACCTTGGGATTGTTCTGTCTAGATAATCTCTGCCTTCTATACTGGAACTTGCAGATTCTTTTATTTTTATTAAACTGATGATTAATATCTCAGGTTAAAGAGATCCTTATTGAGGAGTCCAATGTGCAGCCTGTTAATAGTCCAGTAACTGTTTGTGGTGATATTCATGGTCAATTTCATGATCTAATGAAACTTTTCCAGACTGGGGGTCATGTGCCGGAGACAAATTACATTTTTATGGTATGTGCTTCACTTCTCTCAAGAAACTGGATGATGTGATTATGCATTTGGACAATTTTATCCTTTCTTGGAGGGCTATATCTTCCTAAATGTGTGGCAGGGAGACTTTGTTGATCGGGGTTACAATAGCCTTGAAGTATTCACCATCCTTTTGCTTCTGAAAGCTAGGTATGTTGTTTTCATACATGCTTGCATCTGTCTTCACTTGCTGTGTTGTTCACGTGACTTTGAATGACACTAAGGTCACTACATAGTTTTTATCCTGATGTTGGAGGCATTTAAGAAGAATTTTTAAGATGAATATGGTTTATTCCTGCATAGTTTCAAAATGTCAATAGAACATCCAATACAGCCTCAATCTTCTTTTGTTAGCATCTTTGACTATGAATGGTTCTACATAAATTTTCAAGTGGTGTTTTATAAGTTATCTCATGAAGAGTTCAATATTGGTTTTGAGTTGTTTTCTTATATGTATTTATTTCTTTGGGGCTTGTCCTTCCCATACAAATTTTATTTATTCTTCTATTTTTGCATTCAACTTTTTCTAGTTAGGAGTTTTCATTGTGGTTGTATTTTTGGGATTTAGTCACTATATTAGCTAGCTTGTATTTCAAAACCTTTTTGTTGCTGAAAATTTTGCTTTTTTCCTTTTTCTTTAATGGTAATTGGTAAGACTCATAAGATGTGCAAGAGGGTAATGATTTAGTCATATTGTCCTTTTAAGTTTTAATTTATCAATGAAACTTTAGATTCAAAATTTAAATGCTGAAGCAAATTTTGACTTTGATCATTGATTATAGTGGTGGGAAATAGTGTTGTCATCCACGACAATGTGGTTGGTTGATGGTGGCAGTCATGACAATGATAAGTAACCCTAAGAGTAGTGAGCTTGGAGGTGAGGGTTTGCTATTGTTCTGTAGAGTTAATGGGAGGGAGGAAGGAAGTAATGGTGTTGTTGTCAAGACAATGATAATTAACCACGGCAATGATAAGTAACCATAAGAGTAGTAGGCTTGGAGTCGAGGGTATGCTATTGTTCTGTTGAGTTACTGGAAGGGAGGAAGTAATGGTGGTGTTGTCAACTTGTCATGATGGCATTGGTCATAGGTTGAGGACGATGTGGTGGCTTGGAGTGGCAATGCAATGGGGACATGTTCAGGAGGAGGAAAGGAGGGGAGGGATCAAAATCCCACCTTCAATGATTTTTTCTGTCACGAGTTTATGTACATTATGAAACCCACTAAGGAAAAAAGTTCCAACTTATTTCTGATTTTTTTTTGGAAAATTTAAGTTCTAGCACCATGAGGTGAATTCAAAGTAGTTAATGGCTGAACGCTGTGTGGGGTGGCCACCACCAAAAATGCTATAGCAACATAGTGGGTTGTGGAGTGGCCACCTCCGAAAATGCTATAGCGGCATAGTGGGTTGCGGAACGGCTACTACACCAAAGATAGTGGATGCAATGTAAAAACTTCACAAATTTGTAATACACACATAATTAATACTCCAAACTAAGTATTCATCATTAATATTCAATAACAAGAAGTCTTAGCCAAAGTGATGATGCCATGGGTGTGAAACAGAGGCTGAATGTGTGCTAAACAGCAAGCTGTGTGCAAAACAGGGGCTCCAAAGGTCAGAGAAGTGAAACGGGGGTGAGGTCTTCCTGCAAGCTGTGTGCAAACCAGGGGTGGGCGAACTAGAGAGGGTGCGAAATCCCTGAACAAGTGAGAACAAAGACTGAGGAAGACCTGTAAGATGTGTGCAAACCAGAAACATTGCGAAACAAGGGTGGGCTTTAGAAACAGGGGTGCAAAATCACTGAACAGAAGGTGTGACTCCCTGATTTGGCTGGCTTTGTGTGAAAGAGCAGCACAAAGGGCTGCTGCTAACCCTAAAATTTGGTCTATGTGCAACGTGTGTGCGATGGGTCAGGGGAGACAAAAAAGCCCCTCAATCAGTGGAAGTAGGTGATTGATTTAAGTTGGGGGGAAAAAAAGAGATTGTATCTCTGTGAAGCTTAGCGGGCTTTATATCCACTACTTCGTCCCTGACAAGCCGCGATAGCGGCTTGAAGCGCCGCTACACTACAACGCTCCTCCAGTCTTCTTGGAGCATTTCTGGTCCGCTCTGCCATGCTTCACCACCATTGCGGCCAGAGCAGCTGCTATTGACAACTGTGGGTAAATTTAGCACTTTAGTGTCATCAAATAGGTCGTATGTGGAGCACAATGGCTAAAGATAAATGACCATTGTTTATTTAATTATTTGATTATCTGTATCATTTGTAATAATATTTTTGTTTATAAATCTTTTGTGTTTAAGAATGTGATGGGATTTCTGATTAATAAAAGAAAATATAAATTTGATTTTGGAAAAATTCATTTTGCGAAATCAATTTTTCTTTGGGAATGTTATTTAAAAAGTGCTGAGTGAAATTGTGTTTGTTTGTAACTTTCTAGTGTCACACTACCAACATAGGGTGTAGAAATATTTTAATATAAATGGAGCACTTGGTAATAGAACAATTTTAATATTTTTTTTATAGAACAATTTTAATAGAGAGAGAAAATAAAGTACATCAAGAATGTAGCTCGGCTGTTCGGTCTCTTTGCATATCAGAAATAGAAAATTCCTTGAAACAGCCATATGCAAAGCACTAGAGAGAAGCCATAAACGCAAGTCTATCACAAAGCAAATCTAGGGGCAAAGGGATACCCTTACAAATAGGGCATTCTGCTAAAACCACAAACAATAAAGAACTGCAAAATTCACACATTGCCACAAAATTATGGCCTCTTTGCTTCTACTAAAACCTTTAAAACAAAAAACCATGAGAAACTGCTCCAGGGTGAAGGGGCACACCCAATATCCATCCAGCTTACCAAATAGATTATTCCAAAGTAAAGTAGCTGCCCTTATATAGAACAATTTTAATACTATGCAGAACTAAAAAAGGATGTTTACACCATTTAATTGTCGAAGTCAGATTTTGCAATGAAAATGCAATTCTTGGTTGTTTCTCCATTGAAGGGGTAAAATTGAATTTGGTGACTATGTCTTTTTGGCAAATGCATTTTCTAAATTTACCTCAGCACACTTTTGCCCCCAAAATAGATTTAGGCTTCTTGATGTGTGTGTATGGATCCTCAATGGAGTGTCAAATGTTTAAGTAGTAATTAGTTAGCAATATCTGTTCTTGAAACATCTTCCCTACAGCTTCACATGGAACCCATCAAACATCAGTGATTTCAAATGTAGCTTCCTAGTGGTTGTATCTTATTGATCATGTTTGGATCTCAAATGTTAGAATTGGTTTGATTTTATAATTTACTTTTCTTTTTATTAATGCATCCTTTTATTTATTTATTATTTCATAGATACCCAGCTAATATTACACTTCTACGTGGAAACCATGAAAGTAGACAATTAACCCAGGTACGCTTTTATTCTATCATATACTTAGCTATTGTGCCTGACATGAATCATTCTAGACTTGTAGGATTTTATTTTAAATAAACAGCTTATGCAAAATAGGAGGGGTTTATTGAATATTTCCGCACCATGTCAATCTAGCATGCTAATTCTAAGCTTGAAAAGCATTTTTAATGTGATTATATGTGTGACTTCATTTCATGTCACCAGAATTATGACATGAACCATTCTAGACTTGTTGGATTTTAAGGACACAGCTCTTCTTAAAAATGACCAAGGAAAGCCCGATAAACAGAGGTAGAGGAAGACTGATAGAAACTGGAAATCAGATCACTGTTTTATTGAATTATCTCAAACTCACTATCAGTCACTGATTCTAAGCTGAAACCAGTAACTGCAGGAGGATTTACAGAGATCTCTACTCAGAAAGAAATAAAAAAAAATACACCCAGATACTGCAGACACTTTGTGGGGTCTGCTCCTCTTTCCCACCACTCTTTCCTCACTCTTTTCCTGCCTTCCCTTCTCTCCCCCATTCCCCCTCTTAATTCCGTCCTTTTCCTCAACCAAAATCACCTTTTCCCCCCTGATTCACTTGTCATGTAGGCAGGTGGTTGCTCTTCCCCTCATTCACATTTTCCTCCTTACTTAAGTGGGCTAATCCCCTGCTGTGCATGTTTCTGTTCCTAGCGTACTGATAAGTACCAAATTAATGTAGAGAAGAAACTGAGTAATGTTGGTATTAATCGGGAACTTAGGTCTGATATCAAGGTGATAACAGAACCTATATTACACTGAGAAAATGAACAAAAGAGAGAAAAAAGAAATAGTCTAGGCAATTCGAGAAGCCTAGTGTCTCCCAATTCCCAGCCTAAATCCTGCCTGCCTCACTATTCTCTGTCCTACTGTTTATAACAGACTTCACCTCACTCCCACATTACATTCCTCGTGCGCCTTAGTCCAAACGTGCAAGTTAGTTATTTTCTCTCTCCTCCATTTCTTGGTTTGGATCCCCTACACCGCACCTCTTCTTGTTTCTTTCATAGACCTTAGTGGCTCTATCAACTCTCCCCCCTTCAAAACTCTCCTTGCCCTCAAGGAGGAACCCAGGGAAGTGTTCCCTGAGGTTGTCCACCAGCTCCCAAGAATTCTCAAACTCGGGTAAACCTTGCCATTTGACCAAAACCTCAACTTCTCCCTAGATGTTCCAACGTGTGGCTAGAGCTTCTTCTAGTTGGGCTTTTAATTCCCATTCTTCATCCATAAATGAAGGTAAAGGCTGGCTGACAGTAGTAGGTGTAATGGACTTTTTCAGCAAGGAAGCATGAAAAACAGGATGCACTTTGCTCTCTTCGGGCAGCTTCAACTGATAAGCAACAGGGCTGATTTTCTTCACAATTTCATAGGGACCGTAATACCTGGGGCTCAATTTCTGATTCACCCTTTTAGCTAAGCTCTTAAGCTTATACGGCTGGATTTTCAAGTACACCAAGTCCCCCACCTGATACTCCACTTCTCTTCTATGTTTATTGGCCTGAGCTCTCATTCTGTTTTGTGCTTTCAGCAACTGCTCTCTCATTTCTTCTAGCATATAATTCCTCTGGGCAGTTAACCTATTAACCTCCTCCACTGAGGACAAAGTCACATCTCCCTTAATTAAAACAGGAGGGTCCCTTCCATATAGAGCTTGGAAAGGAGTGGTTTTAATGGCCGAATGATAATTGGTGTTGTACCAATACTCTGCCCAGTTGAGCCATCTTGGCCATTGCCGCGGTTTAGACCCTGTAAGACACCTCAGATAAGCCTCCAAACACCTGTTCACTACTTCGGTTTGCCCATCCGACTGTGGGTGATAAGCACTACTGAATTTCAGCTTTGTTCCAGCTTGCTTAAATAGCTCAGTCCAGAAGGAACTAAGGAAAACTCGGTTCCTGTCTGAAACTATTGAGGAAGGGAACCCATGGAGATGAACTATCTCCTTGATGAATGATGCTGCTATGTCCTTGGCTGTGAAGGGGTGGCTTAAAGGAATGAAATGGGCATATTTGGTTAGACGATCTACCACCACCATAACCGTATCCATCCCTTGAGCTCTTGGCAGTCCTCCTATGAAATCCATAGAAATATCTGACCAGACTTGAGTAGGAATAGGCAGAGGCTGCAATAAACCCCCTGGGCTCAAAGTCTGATACTTATTCCTTTGACACACCTCACAAGCTTGCACATACAGCTGAATGCTCTTCTTCATGCCTTCCCAGAATACCCATCCAGCAATCCTCTTATAGGTCCTAAGGAACCCTGAATGCCCCCCTGCCGCTGAATCATGAAACTCCTTGAGGATTGTGGAAATCCTTGGAGAATCCTTAGGAATCACCATTCTCCCTTTATAGAACAACCTGCCCTTTTTCATTTGGTACCCTGGATGTGACTCCGAATTGTCTAATAAGTCTTGAACAATTCCCTTTAATTTCGAATCTGCCTGTACCTCATCTTCTAACCCTTCCCATGCTGGACAGTGAATGGTGGTGAGAGTCCAGCATTGCATTTGCCTTGATAAAGCATCGGCTGCACTGTTTTCCTTTCCTGGTTTGTATTTAATTTCAAAATCAAAACCTAACAGTTTGGAAACCCATTTTTGTTGTTCCTCACCCATGAGCCTCTGTTCTGCCAGGAATCTGAGACTTTTCTGATCTGTGTGCACCTTGAAATGTCTGCCCAACAAATAATGCCTCCATTTCTGGACCGCTAGGACAATGGCCATGAGCTCCCGTTCATATACTGACTTTCGCTGGGCCCTCTCTGATAAGGTTTGACTCATGTAAGCCACGGGTCTGCCCTCTTGCATAAGGACTGCCCCTATACCTTTTCCTGAGGCATCCGTCTCTAACACAAATGTTTTCTCAAAGTCGGGGGCTGCCAATACAGGTAAGGTAGTCATGGCTTGCTTGAGTTGTTCAAAGGCAGTTTGTGCTTCTCTATCCCACTTGAAATTATCCTTCTTGAGCTGCTGTGTCAGTGGCCAAGCAATTTTCCCATAGTTTCTCACAAACCTCCGATAATATCCCGTCAAACCTAAGAATCCCCTTAGTCCTTTCACATCTATAGGGGTGGGCCATTGTAACATATCTTTCACCTTATTGGGGTCAGCTGAAACTCCTCTGCTTGAAATTAAATGTCCCAAGTATTCAAGTTGCCCCTGGCCAAAGGTGCACTTCTTCTTGTTAGCAAACAGCCTATTGTCCCTAAGCACTTGTAACACTAGCTTCAGGTGCTCCTTATGACTCCCCTCATCACGGCTGTAAACTAAAATATCATCAAAGAAAACAAGGGCAAACTTCCTCAAATAGGGCCTTAGGACTCGGTTCATAAGTGCCTGAAAAGTTGAAGGGGCATTAGTAAGGCCGAAAGGCATAACCATATATTCATAATGCCCTTCGTGAGTCCTAAAAGCTGTTTTTGAGATATCTTCATCTCTCATGCGAATTTGATTATATCCCGATTTTAAGTCCAGTTTGGAAAAGATGACTGCACCCCCCAGCTCATCTAATAGCTCATCGATTATTGGAATCGGAAATTTGTCTGGTATTGTCACCTTGTTTAAAGCCCTATAATCAGTGCAAAACCTCCACCCTCAATCTTTCTTTTTAACTAAAATGACAGGGCTAGAAAAGGGGCTGGTGCTAGGCCTAATAATGCCAGCTTGTAACATTTCCCTCACAATCTTTTCTCTCTCATTTTTCTGGTAATAGGGATACCTGTATGGCCTTACATTAGGAATCTGAGCTCCTTCCTTCAAGGTAATGGCGTGATCTTGTTTCCTCCTAGGGGGCAACCCCTTGGGTTCCTGGAATACATCAATGAAGGCTTCCAAAATGTCCTCCATGTCAGCTGTTGGAATCGGTGATTGCTCATCCTCCTTATAGAGTTGGTGATACTCTATATAGTAACCTGTTCCTTCATCTTTCAGGGCCTTGATCATGGTCTTCCAAGAAGCATGGGTTTTGCAGAGGGATGGATCCCCTCTTAAAATCACCTTGTTGTCCCCCTTCCTCCACTTAATAATCAGATTTCTGAAATTGGCCTCAATATCCCCCAAACTAGCTAGCCAATCCATACCCAATACCACCTCTGTGCCTCCTAGATCCATCATAAAAAAATTCTGTTCAAACTCCACCCCTTGCACCGTGAATTTCACCCTTTTACACACCCCTTTATTTCTCACCTTCTCCCCTGTGCCAACCTCCACTGTATACTCCGGGGTATCTTTCACTACCAGTTTCAATTCTCTTGCTAACTCCTTAGAGATAAAATTGCTGGTTGCTCCTGAATCTACTAAGACCAGCACTGGCCTTTCCTCAATCTTGCCCCAAATTTTAAAGGACTGATTGGAGGTTAGGCCCTCTTTACTCCTTAAGGACAATAGGAGTGTCTTGGCCTCTAATTCAAGCTCATCTTCTTCCTCTGTCTCTTCCCCTACTTCATCGTCCACACCTCCTTCCAATAACACTAACTGGAAATGCTTGAATTTGCACAAGTGTTCCTTTCCCCATTTTTCTCCGCACTTGAAACAGAGGCTTTTCTTACTCCTCTCCTCAAGCTCGGCTTGACTGAGCTTCCGCCCAGCTCCAAAGTTCTTCTCTCCCTTGGGCTCATCCGCTGATTTGGGTTCGTTAGTCCCTGGGTTCCCATAGCTGGGCTTATACCCCCAAAGTGTTGGCTCGAGTACCCTCCCCTATGGGCTGCATCTTGGGGCTGTAGGCCCGATCCTTCCAGTTCACCCTTTCCCTCAGTGTAGGCCCTCTTTTCTGCAACGCCCAATTCTTCTCCTCCAACAGCAACGCCCTGTCCATGAGCTCCGACAGGGATTTCGCCTCATACAACTTCAGCTCCGCTTGGATTTCCTCCTTGAGACCATTCAGGAAAATACTTTCTAGCATCACCCGCTCCTCCTTCTTCAATGGCACGATGAACATCTCAAATTTTTCTCGATATTCCATCACAGTTCCTGTCTGTTTGATGCTCAACAAGGGACCCAAAGGGTTTTGGACCAGCCCAGGTTGGAATCGGCGGATAACAGCCCTTTTGAACTCCGTCCAACTCCGCTGCGTGGCTTGTTCCTCCCACCACTGGTACCAGTTTAAGGCACGATCCTCCAAAGCCATCACTACCACATCAAGTTTTTCATGCTCCAGCACCGATTGTAGCTTAAAGAACCTCTCCACCTTTACAATCCACCCATACGCATCATCCCCGTTGAACATCGGGATCTCGAGCTTCCTTCCTCCTACTGTGTACATCGGTGTTTGGCTACTCTCTCTACTCATTGATCGTGAGCGTGACCCATCCGATGGACTACCTCCGCCCCCTCCACTCTCTTCACTGTCCGGGGTTCTCCGTCGTCGAGGACGTCCCCTGCGCCTCCCATTTCTCCTTTGCAGAAGTTGTTTAATCTCGTCCATTGCCCTCTCCAAATTTCCAACCCCTCGCTCCAAATTCTCCACTCGTGATTCCATTACGTTGCGCGTGATGACCATTCGAGCTCCAGGATGTGAGCTTTGATACCAAATTGATAAGTACCAAATTAATGTAGAGAAGAAACTGAGTAATGTTGGTATTAATCGGGAACTTAGGTCTGATATCAAGGTGATAACAGAACCTATATTACACTGAGAAAATGAACAAAAGAGAGAAAAAAAAGAAATAGTCTAGGCAATTCGAGAAGCCTAGTGTCTCCCAATTCCCAGCCTAAATCCTGCCTGCCTCACTATTCTCTGTCCTACTGTTTATAACAGACTTCACCTCACTCCCGCATTACATTCCTCGTGCGCCTTAGTCCAAACGTGCAAGTTAGTTATTTTCTCTCTCCTCCATCTCTTGGTTTGGATCCCCTATACCGCACCTCTTCTTGTTTCTTTCATAGACCTTAGTGGCTCTATCATGTACACCTTAGAAATAGGTGGACGCCTAACAATACTCCCCTCCAACAGTTTCACCTTGTCCTCAAGGTGAAAGTGGGGAAACTGCTCCTAGATGGTAGTGAAGTTTTCCCTAGAATTCTCACAAACTGAGTGCTTAAGCATGGAAACATGGAAGATTGGATTAACACAGCTATTGTCTGGGAGTTTTAATCTATAGGCCACCTGCCCCACCTTTTCCACCACCTCAAAGGGTCCATAGAATCAAGGACTTAACTTTTCATTGGTCTTTTTAGCTAAAGATTTAAGTCAATAAGGTTGAATCTTCAAGTACATCAAGTCCCCTGGTTAATAAACTACCTCTCGCTTGTGTTTGTCAGCTTGTTGCTTCATGCGGTGCTGAGCTTGAACCATATTATCCTTCAACTCATCTTAGATCTGGTTGCGGGCAGCCTCAATTGATTTACTTCTTCAATGGGTGATACATACCTGGAGCATCGTAGTAGTATGGGAGGTCCCTTCCATGTAAGGCCTTAAATGGGGACATTTTTGTGGAGCTGTTATAATTGGTATTAAACCAAAACTCAGCCCAGCTGAGTCATTTGGGCCACTGTCTCGGTTTAGTACCAGTAACACAGCGTAGGTAAGTCTCTAGGCAATGATAGACTACCTCTGTTTGGCCATCCGATTATGGGTGATAGGCCGAACTGAATTTAAGGGTAGTACTGGAGAGTTTGAACAACTCAGTCCAAAATTGACTGATGAACACCCTGTCCCTATCGGAAAGAATGGATGAAGGAAAACCATGCAACTGGACCACTTCCGTAGTGAACAATTCATTAACTTTTTTTTGTAGTAAAAGGGTTACTGAGAGCCAAAAAAATGGGCATACTTAGTGAGTCTGTCCACTGCCACCAGAACCGTGTCCATCCCATGTGATTTAGGTAATCCACCACTGAAACCCGTGGAAATATCTTTCCATACCTGAGTAGGAATAGGTAGGGGTTGCAATAAACCAGCTGGAGATAACACTTGGTATTTGTTTTGTTGGCAAATTTTGCAAGCTGCAACAAATTGCTGGATGTCCTTTTTCAGATTAATCTCCTTCAACAGCTGCAAAATTACCCTTAAATGTCCAAGGTGAGCTTGATAATCCCTCCTGTTGTAGACCAATATATCATAAAAAAACACCAATACAAATTTCCTCAAGAAAGGCCTAAACCCCTCATTCATGAAGGATTGGAAGGTTGAGGGGGCATTTGATAATCCAAAAGGCATCACTAGGAACTCGTAGTTACCTTCATGAATTCTAAATGCTGTTTTGGGGATATCCTCTTCTCTTACTCTTATTTGATGGTAACCTGACTTTAAATCCAGCTTGGAGAAAACGGTTTCTCTTCCCAACACATCTAACAGCTCATCTATGGCTGGGATTGGGGATTTATCGGGTATAGTGACCCTGTCTAGGGATCTATAATCTACACAACAGCACCAACTGCCATCCTTCTTCCTTACCAAAATAATAGGACTTGAAAAAGGACTGGTGTTTGGTCTAATCATACCAGCTGAAAGTAGTTCTTCCACAATCCTTTCAATTTCATTTTTCTGCTAATGAGGATATCTATAGAGTCGTATATTGGGTGCTTGAGCTCCTTCTTTCAACCGGATTGCATGATCCTTTCTTCATTTAGGTGGCAATCCTTGAAGTTCTTGGAAAAGATCCTCAAATTCCGTTCAAAATTTCTTTCAAGCTTCCTTCAGAGGGGCTGTTATCTTACTGTGTGATGGCCATGGATCTGTTTTCCACATAAAAGCCTTGTCCTTCATCCTTTAAAGCTTTGAGCATAGCTTTTAAGGATGCCGCTGACTTAGACAAGGAAAGTTCTCCCTTGAGAGTGACTATCTTCCCTGCAATTTCCAGCTTCAAGGGTTATCCTTGAAGTTGGCCTGGATTTCTCCAAGACCCTCTAGCCAATCCAGCCCCAACACCACATCTGCTCCCCCGAGATTGAATAGGAAGAAGTCATGAATAATATTAATGCCTTGAACCTGCATTTGTACTCCCTTACACACTCCTTTGCATCTGATTTTATGGCCATCCCCTACTTCCACAAAATATTCTGGGGTCTCTGATATTGGCAGTCCCAACTCCTTCACAACTTCCTTTGCTATGAAGTTGTTTTGAGGCCCCACAATCAATCAACACTACTACCTCCTCCTTTATCTTCCCCCACAACTTCAATGATTTTGATGTCATTCCCATTATGCTATTGATTGAAAGCTGTAATGGTTTATCCTCCATTTCCTCCTTTTCTATCTCGAATTATGCCTTGTGCCACCCTTCTATTTCGTCATCAGTGTTCACTAGCAGCAAGTAGAATTGCCTGAAACGTCAAACATGTTCTGGACTATACTTTTCATCACATCGAAAACATAATCCCTTCTGTAATTTCTCCAGCAATTTTGCATTGGACAATGGTCTAAACCCACCGCCCTTTCTGTCGTTGCCTGCTCCATTCCCCCAGTGACTTTCTGTGGTAGTTTTCCCACCATAATCTGGCCTAGTTGCATTACTGGGTGGCACTGCCCCAGTGTTTGTAGTCTCAATGGCTGCACTGGTTCTTGGCCTGAGGTCCACCAAGGTGGTCCTGGTGGGTTCGGCGACCCTAGTAATGATCCCCTTGAGGTTCACGCCCACTCCTCCTTTTCCTAGTGTCCAATTCCTCTTAATCAATTGGGCTTGGTCCATCAAGTCAGAAAGTGTGTCTAACTTGTGGAGCTTTACCTCTGCCCGAATCTCCTCCCATAGGCCATTCATAAAAGTCCCACGTAACATCTCATCAGCATGACGTAGAGGACTGGATATAATCTCGAGTTGCTCCCAAAATTCACCAACAGTGCCGTTCTGCTGAAGACTGAGCAGAAGCTCATATGGGTTTTGACTTTTGAGCCAAGGAAGGCTGAAAAGGGATCTCATCTTCCATATATTGAGGTTATGGATTGAATAAGGAAAGTGGAAACCAGGTTGCTGCAATGCAAGATGTGAATTCTGATATTTGTTAGCTTTGGTGGTTTTTGTTCATTGTTTACCTGATTTGTTTCTTGACCAGTGTATTACGACCAGGAACTTGGCACTTTTAGTGAAAAGTTGCCTTTGATATTGCAGGGGAATATGTATTTCCTGGGCTTCTGAATAGCGAGAGATGTCTGTTTGGTTATCAGTGTGACACATTGACAGTTGGGGTATAGACCATATTCTAGAATGCACTGCATGTGGTGTCATGGGTCCTAGTTATATTTAGTTTTTATTATCATAAACTATGTTGGAAAAAGAAGTGGCCCTGATAAAATGTTTAGCCGGATTACATTATATTGGGAAAAACATAAAATAGTTTATTGGACTTCGTAGCTTTATTTACTTTGCAATTGCCTATTTCAAACTGGAGCTGCGTTGATTGTAATATTGATCTTAGTCTTCAAAATTTTTAGTCCTTTATTAGAGTCACAAATTATGTTGCACTTGAAACAGTTATGGCCCTTAATGGTTCATTTTTCCCTTTAGCTTTGCTTACCTTTTTGAAGACTTTTACGAGATAGGAAACATCAAAATCAAGTGAATTTGTAGTCTCATCTTTCTTCTTCCTGGCAAGTAACAGCTCATGAAAGCAACCATGGTGGAAAATGTGCATAGGGATGCACTGATGTTGAGCCTGAAAGGAATAGATGAGAAAATTAATGGATAAGTTGTGGTGGTTGTGGTAAATGCTAAAATTTATGTCTAATGATACAATTTTCTTTTTAAAATTTTGACCTATATCTGTATCTTTACGAAAATCAGGTTGAAACAGTTATGGCCCTTAATGGTTCATTTTTCCCTTTAGCTTTGCTTACCTTTTTGAAGACTTTTACGAGATAGGAAACATCAAAATCAAGTGAATTTGTAGTCTCATCTTTCTTCTTCCTGGCAAGTAACAGCTTATGAAAGCAACCATGGTGGAAAATGTGCATAGGGATGCACTGATGTTGAGCCTGAAAGGAATAGATGAGAAAATTAATGGATAAGTTGTGGTGGTTGTGGTAAATGCTAAAATTTATGTCTAATGATACAATTTTCTTTTTGAAATTTTGACCTATATCTGTATCTTTACGAAAATCAGGTTCCATAGCTGGATTGGATTGGTAATTATAGTAAGAAATGTCAAAAATTATGAATTTCTATTGCTAGATCTCACAGATGAGATGTGAATTGTGGAAATGCTAAGATTAGAAATTAGAAATGTCAAAATATATCATGCGAATTTATGTTGATTTTGTAATTTACCATTTTGCTAGGTCTATGGATTTTATGATGAATGCCAGAGAAAGTATGGAAATGCTAATGCTTGGCGATATTGTACAGATGTTTTCGACTATCTTACACTTTCTGCAATTATAGATGGAACTGTAAATCTCTTTTACTCTCTCCCTCCCTCCCTCGATTCCCTATGTGCATGTAGGTGGTACGGGAGAATTTTTAGTTTTATTTCGACTTCTGTTTGAATCAAAATAAAATCTTTCATATGCTTTGGTTGACCCAGGTGCTTTGTGTTCATGGTGGCCTTTCTCCGGACATTCGAACAATTGATCAGGTTCTGCAGCTCCCTTTTCAGTTGCTGGTCAAACACAATATGTTTAAGACTCTGTGCGTTGTTTGGATTAGCTTATTTGTGTTTTTAAAAGCTTATAATCAAAATGCTGCAAAGAGAACTTTTGGCGGAAAAGCTGTTTTTGTATAAAAATTAAGCAAAACTAAACATTTTGCATATGTCCATCTTTGCCCTGTTTGTTTGTGGATAAATCATATGTAGGGCCGATTTGTATATTTGATGTGCTTGTATTTATGGTACCTCTTGACTTTGCTTTCATAATGTGAAGTGTTTGTGTAAACTAGCTTGCTGGTTCTCCCTTCTGCTCCATGCTTCCCAGGCTCTTTAGAGAAGAAAATACCACTATTTGAATAAATTGATAATTTTTCACAGTTGGACTCATTTATATTTCCTTTTCCTTACTTTTTTACTAGCAAATTAATAATGTGATATGTTTTTGTTTGACTTCAGAAATCCTTCAGTTGTTTCATTTTGATGTGCTTGTTTGGTTTAATTTTTAACTGTAACCAAATGTAGTCTTTGAGCACAAAATTATCTAAACTCAAGTTACTTTTCCAGCACTAAAACAAGCAAACACTTTATAGCTTGTTGTTGGGTCATTACTGTTATGTGTATAATTGAAATATTGTTTGTTACTTTTTAAAAAGAGAATAATATGTATCTTGGTTTAAAGATAGTAATAAACCTTTTATGGCAGATAAGGGTCATTGAGCGGAACTGTGAAATTCCTCACGAGGGACCATTTTGTGATCTAATGTGGAGTGATCCTGAAGATATTGAAACATGGGCAGTCAGTCCTCGTGGAGCAGGTTGGCTTTTTGGATCCAGGGTCACTTCCGAGGTAATGTAATTTAATTGTTAATTGCTTACTGAATTGAACATTATATTTTAATTTTACAAGTGCATTGTTTTCATGCAGTTCAATCACATAAATAATCTTGATCTTGTTTGTCGAGCTCATCAACTTGTTCAAGAAGGCCTTAAGTATATGTTCCAAGATAAAGGCCTTGTAACTGTAAGTATCTGTTTCTTTTGAAAATTTTAAAAAGAAAATTATGTTAGCGAATTTTTTTAATTAACAAAGTTTTTAAGGTGGTTTGGTCTTGTGAGAAGAAGACCAATGCTCTAGTGTAAAATAGTCCAATTAAAAGGGGTATAGGAAGGCCTTAGAAAACATTAGGAGAAACCATTTGAAAAGACCTAGCTCCTTATGGTTTTACTGAAATTTTGGTTTTTGATAGTGCTCAATGGCATCAATTAATCCATTTAGCCAACCCCACGTAGTGGAATAAGGCTTGGTTATTGTTGTATTTAACTTTTTAAAAATTTAAATTCCAGTCTTATTTGAAAATTTTGATGTCAATAGAGTAATTCATTTAGAATTTTGCAGGTATGGTCTGCACCTAATTACTGTTACCGTTGTGGAAATGTTGCTTCTATTCTTAGTTTCAATGAAAATATGGTGAGTCATCTGTAACTTGTTTTATATCTAAGTATGTTTTAACGACTATCTTGCTTACTCCATCATTTGGTCTCATGATATATGTGGTGCTTTTTGTTTTTGCATGTCTCATTTATGGGAAGAGTTTTGTAAATCATCACCTCTTTCCTTGATGCATCAAATAGTATTTCATTCTTCTACGACCTTCATATCAAAGAGAAAGTGAGAGTCAGAGGAGACTTCATGTCTCCTATAGTTGTTGGAAGTGGGAGACATTTATTCTTAAAATTTTAATGGAGATATTCAGCACAAAAAATGACTTCTTGAGGGAGAGTTGGCAAGTCCAACACAACTTGAACACTGATGTGCATACAATGTCAGTCATGAAAATAATTTTTAATGACAGTTATGAGTAGGTATCAAGTACTGGTGGAATCAGAGATCCGGACACTGCCGGTTATTTCTTGGTTCAAAATGATTACTTCCATTTTATTTTGAGGTTTTTCACTTGTAATTGGCTAGTGAGAGGGAGAACAATGAGGAAGAGAAAAGAGGGGTGTAGGCTGACTGTATTGTCTCTCTCAGGCTGCTGCTTGCTAGGATAAGATGATGAGTCTGAAATGGGAATATACCATGAGGTGATAGCTAGAAGGTGTTTCTTTTAGGCAGGACTAGTGCTTCTACATTAAAATTATGATGGCTTTCTTTAACTTATGTGGCCTTGGGGTTATGCTTGTACATGGGTTTTTGTATGCATTAAATAGGCTAGTTTTTCGTGGGTTTGAACTTTGCAGAACCTAAAATCCTATAAAATATTTAGAAAGGAACCATCTACTTCAATTTCTTTTCACTTTTCAATTATTTATCCTAGAAATGTATTTGTATATTTTTAATGTATAAAATATTAATACATTTACATATGAAGTTACACATTTCTTTTCTTATAGATTTTGTTGAAATTTTAGGGATTAAATGGAAAAGGGAGATGTAGAGGGAACATGTGAAAATATATTTCACTGATGAGACTCTGTCACTCTGAAGAATTGTGATACAACAAGAGTGATACAATCATTCAAAACACTGACTAACATCTCTATTGATACTAAAACTATGACTTAAAATTCAACTATACCCCTTAGTTTGGGTGCACTACATGTAAATGCTTACTGAAAATACTTTTCGATTTCTCAACCCAAGCTGACTCAGCTTGTTACAAATAAGCAACTTAACACAAGTAGAATTAAACTTAAACTATAAAAGCTTGTAAATTAGTGAGCTTTGCAAACCGCAACTTGTATTGGGCTTCACAAACAATGACTTGCAGCTGCTATACAATTGAAGAAAATGAGCTGCACTAGAGACAACACAATGGGAAGACAGTTAGAATGACTCACAAGTCACAACCAAAGGAAGGGCTGGCTGTGATACTATTGAAGAAAATGAGCAGCATTGGAGACAACACAATGGGAAGACATTTTGAATGACTCAACCAAAGGAAAGGCTGGCTGGAATGATACAGGGACAAGCCCAAAATCCACCAAATAAATTCTTCAAAATCATCATTTCTAGCCGTAATTAGCAAAAATAAGTTCAAAGTTGTGCTCTGGGGGCTCAAAAACATTGAAAAAGGTGTTCCAAGATGATTGAAACCGAGACCGGCACGGAAGTTGCTCGGCTCAGACTAGAAAATGGCTCAGATGTCTCAAAATGACTCCGGTGGCTATTGGCATTGCTTGGGAAGGTTTCTAGATGAGTTTCTGGATTCCGAAAGATTGGAGCTCTCTGGTTCCGATGGAAGGGTCTATTGCAAGAGACAACAACCAGAAATGGGTGAAACAGAGATGACTGTCTTGGGGGGATTTTCTGGCGATTGCACAGTATGACTCCAGCAATGTTAGGCAACAGAGGTTCAAAAAGCACCGATCAGCGCTCTGTGGTCATGATGGTGGTGCTGCCTTATCAAAACAATGACTGAAATGGGGAGAAGTGTCGATGTACAAGGCAGGAGAGGATGGAGATAGTGAACAATGATGAACAGGAATGATTCTGGCTTAAAACAGAGCCAAAACTGAAAATAGGACACCAAACAAGTGAGTTCCAGATTTTGGAAAAACTGCAGCAAAAACAGAAGCATAGGTCATGATGGATGGTACCACTCTTATACCATGTTGAAATTTTAGGGATTAGATGGAAAGGGAAAAGAGAGATACAGAGGGAACATAAAAATATATTTCACGAGACTGATTAATCAGTAACTGTGATACACAATACTGACTAACACCTCTATTTATTAATACTAAAATTATGACTATGAAAAGACAACTATACCCTTTATTTTGGGTGCACTATGGGTAAATACTCACTTAACTAAGAACGCTGTTATAAAGTGGCTTGTGTCAAAGACCAGCTATCCCAAAAGCTTAAGTTGTTAGGTGAAGGCCTAAGATTGATTTTATATCTTTAACAGCTTGTATTTGTGGTATGGACTCTATAAATATTTGCATAATGGACCTAGATGGGGTACCCTTGTCGGGTTGCAGCATGGCTTTTTGGGTTGGGTCACTTGTCAGGCTAAGCCCATAATTAAATACAAGTCACTTTATAAACAGAAAAGGAAAGAAAAATCTAGTCTTTCTTAGGGGACTAAATTATGTAGTTTTGAACTCGTTGGTATTTGTGAGTTTTGGTGTGTGTGGTAGTTGGCCTGCTGCTGTTACTTGCCATTAAGGAGACAGTTGTATCCAGCATTATAAAAGCTGCTACCTTACATCATGCATGAAATTTTCAATTAAGTATGGCAATTTTTGCAGCTCAGATGGCGTAATAATTGGGTGCACTCTATGCCCCACTATTTATTTGCTATTAAGGTGGTAATTGTACAGAATTTTCTGTCAGGCATAATGAAAAATTGTTCTTATACCATGCATGAAATTTTTAACTGAGTGTTGCATCATTTGCTCTGATGATGGGTGTGCTCAAAGATAATATATGCGATCTTGTATGTCCCTCAATTGCAACAGGTAGCTAGTTATGGAATGAGTAAATCTGGATTTCGTGGTTGTGATCATGCTTATCAAGTTACTAGCATTTTGTTCATAGATGCTTACATTTTTATTGCAACAGGAGAGAGAAGTTAAATTTTTCACTGAAACAGAGGAGAACAACCAGATGAGAGGGCCCAGGACAGGCGTTCCATATTTCTTATAACTTTGCGAAGTTTTGCTTGAATTTATTGTAAAATTATATAGTAAATGGCTTTACTATTATGATTGGACATTGATAGTCTTGTATTATGGAGATTCAAATGCATCGCGTTTTTAAAGGTGGATGTTATTTTGGCACAAGATTCCCAATCTAATTCGTGTGTGGTATTGTGTCAGTTTCTTATTACATTATTTTTCACCCCAGATTATCTAGATTCTTGATGGCTGGTAAGGTGGCTAGCTTTCGTCAATTAGAGAAATGCTAGTCTCACAAACAACAGTGAAATACATATCCAATGGCCCTTGGATCACTCTGCGTGGGGTGTTGATTTGACACGTCTAATGGCTGGCCTGCACAGAAGGGTTTTGTTGTTTTGTAAACCTACCAGTGTGACAAGCATTATTATTACTATTGTTTCAGCTTATTGATTGACAATCTCAATTCACCAACAGGAAAATGGCAAGGAATAGTTTGAGATCTAACGGTGTGCTGAAAGACAAAAATGAGACCTAGGGATAGGAGAAAATGAAAATATATTATAATGCTTGAAGCCCCATGTGGTGCCGTGTCACTATTTATCCTTTCCTTCGGATATCCTTGTATGAATGTAGAGAGTTGTTAATTATTTATTGATTGTTAATTTTACAATAAATATTTAAAAATTTATTAAATATAAATAATAATTAATGAATGTTTGACAACTCATTTTAGGTACTATTATTTTGAAAAAAAAATATAGGTATGGGAGTAATTTTTATGAATGTTGTCTATATTTATTATTGTAAAGGATTAAGTTTTTTTTATTGTACTTTAATTATTTACTGTTACATAATTAAAAGTACATAACTAATAATATGTATTTAAGGGGTCAAACTCATCATTAAATGATGTAATTAAACATGAGTAGAATACTTTAGCTTAATCTTCTTTTCATAAACTCTGGTCTCTGCATGTTTACCCATCCATCTATTGACTATAGTTTATAGATATTGCAGTTAATGACCTTCAGCGTGTTCAGTATAATTTCTGCTATTGAGTCCCTATGTACTTTGTGTTGAGGAGTATGGTCGTTCAAGCAATAGTCAACGTCATTTTTTTTATTGGAATATCAAAACGGAGTCTAGCGGAAGAATTCCAATACCCAAGAGTATACGATATATTGGGATCCATATGATTATGTAAATTCGATTCCATAATCTTGATGAATGGGCGGAAAACAAAGGATAAAAAGTTTTATCCTTTGATTAAAAAGATTAGAGGCTTGTCTGGTTAGTGCTTCTGAAAACTGTTTTTTGTTTTTAAATTAAAATGTTTGGTTAATTATTTTATAGTACTAGGTTTTAAAAACAGTTTTCAAATTGTGCTTTTAAAAACATGAAAACAGAAAATGTACTGTGTACAATAGGGGTGTTCATTAGTTCAGGTTGACTCAATCAACCAAACAAACTAACTCAAACCAATTAAATTTTTTTGGTTTGGGTTGGGTCATTGGGTCCAATCGGGTCTAACTCGATCAAAATTGATCAAGATTAATTTGGTTCACAAATTTTGTATTTTATAACTCGATGATTCTTGTCATATTTGGCTTTTCATTCATTAAAAAAAAACTAAGATATAATGATATATTTTTAATTTTCATTTTCAAGCCTCAATCATTCAATTATTTTTATTTTGTTAGTTGCATATTATGATAGTAACATTTTAATGATTAGCTTACTCATCTGTGTTATAAAAATCTACAACTTAAAAGCTTTCTCTATGAAGTAATATAATATATATATATAACTTTCCTTGTGAAGCAAGATGCATTTAATGTCGTACATTCATATTACAAATGAAGCTTATGATGATTTTGAGACGTTAAAATGTTTTTTTCCCAAACTTGGTTTTACTTTTATCTTAATATTTTTATACTGTATTAAAAGGTTTGAATGCTTAAAATTCATATGTAATTGTCTAATTGAGTTTGGTGTATTTTGCAATAATAGGTTTGCTATTTTAACGTGAGAAAAAAAAAATTGATCGGATAACCCGATGACCCGAACCAAACCAACTTAACCTTAATCGGGGTAGTTTGATTCGGGTTGCTCGAAATTTTTTTTCAAAAACCGAACCAAACCAACTCGATCAAGATTGATTGATTTAGACATTTTTTCCCCAAAATTAGAACCAACACAACCTATGAACACCTCTAGTGTACGGGATAAAATGCCCATAACCTCTAAGACCCCAATTCTAGGCTCCTTTATCTTCAGAGGCCTCACCATTAGGCTCAAAACCATCTTCGGCCCTATCACCATGCCCCTTTGACAATACCTAAGACTAAGGGCAGCGCATCAAATTTTTTTAAACTTGATAGATTACGTACAATGTATATTTTTTATTTCTATGAGGATGGCTCTCAACCATTAGTATTTATAGTAATCTAGCCCCACCACTTACATCTTAGGAGTCAACGCTACCTTCCATACAGTGATCCCATGCTTGTCAGGCGGTGATTCAATATTGTGATCAAGTGCTCTTTGACTAACACTCTACGTAAGCGAAAATGAACACGTCAACTCCTTACATATTAAGGAAAGACTCAACAAATAGGTACTTGACCACTCCCTATATTAATCCCTTAGGTAGGTTCTAACTAAGCCAACTGACTATTTTCGTCATCTAGGTCATCCTACATAACCTTGTTTAAGGTTATAGATGAATACATCCTTAAGAACTTTGAATAGCCCCATCGTAACCCTTGAGGTGATTTTTTGCGGTCCCCCCACTTGATCATCTTGTCCATCGTGAACCATAGATGATGAAGAGGCCTATAGAAAATAACCAAGGAGACCAAAACTCAAGAAAAGGAACCCTAAGAATCCATCTCTCAGGAGATGAATCCACCCCTCAAATTCCTATAAAATAACTAGAAAAACAAAGCATACTAAGAAAATAGGGAAACAATATATGAGGTAAAGAATTAAGGGAAGTGCTGCACGAACTCGAACACGCTGAAAATGCTCTAAAATGTTCGGAGAACTGGGGAGAAGAAGATAAGGGAAGTGAGAGGTTGAGCACAATGGGAAGCGAGAAGAATGAAGTGAAACCAATTAAATTCCCTACAAGAAAGAGGGAAATTAAAGAGAATAGTCAAAGCAACATCCTCAGATCATGACCATACAACATGTCACGACATCAATGGTTTGGGAGATGCACAAGCATCCCTACATTAATGCCCTCATATTAATAAATGTAGCACACCAATGTGAAATTGAGAGGACATGACAACTTCCCAATCCCCAACAAGACATGTGTCATTGAACACTCAACGGACATTTGCCTGGGCCAAAATTGTGATAAAGGCAACAAACCCAAATTACTAAATTCAACCTCCTCAGCTCGATAAAGACTGATCTTGTGGGGCTTGTACCATGTATGGGATAAAAGGCCTATTACCTTTTAAGACCTCAATGCTTGGCCTTTTTACCTTTGGAGGCCTCTCCATTAGGCCCGAAAATCATCTACCCTATTATCACGCCTTTTTGACAATATGCACAGCTTAGGAGTCATCACCACCTGCCATACAGTGATCTTATGCTTGTGAGGCGGTGACCTCGTATTGTGATCAAGTGCTTTTTGACCAACACTTCACGTAAGCAAATATGAACATGTCAATTCCCTACATATTAATGAAAGACTCAACAAAGAGGTACTTATTTGATCCCTTCATACCTTAATCCATATGATTAGGGGTGGAAATATGCCCAACAGGATGATCCCTTCATACCTTAATCCTAGCCTATTTTTGGCTTACTTTGACTTAACCTATTTATCAAACAAGCCAAAACTTATTTAGTTAAATAAGCATAGTGCTAGGCTTTTAAAAAATCCTATTTCGCTTAACAGGATGACCTATTTATTTATTATAATAACATATAATTAAAAATTTATGATACTTATATAGCTTATTTATTTTATACACAATACAATAATTTTCTTAAAGACACCGTCGTGACACTATGTATATTATAAACCTATAAAGTTTGAGTCTGTTGGCTTATTTAAATGCCTTTATGCAATATAGGCTTTCAAGTCAGGCCAAAATTTTATGTTTTCACAAAGAGGTCAAGTCAGACAAAAAAAAAAAATCCTATGATACATAATATGTCAGACTAAGGTTAATATTTTTCAAAACAGACCAGACCTATTTAAGTTTGAGTTTGTTGGCTTATTTAAATGCTTTTATGCAATGTAGGCTTTCAAGTCAGGCCAAAATTTTATGTTTTCACAAAAATGTCAAGTTAGACAAAAAAAAAAATAAAATCCTATGATACATAATATGTCAGGTTAAGGTTAATATTTTTCAAAACAGACCAAATTTATTTAAGGTAAAGCCTAACTTAACCTATTTCCACTCTTATCTATAATATATTCTAACTTAGTCATCGAAGTATTTTTGCTAGTAACCACCACATAGTTCGTGATCAGAGCTTAAAGACCCATTCGGAGACCCACCAGAGCAAACAATAACTATCTTTAGGATGTTTTCTTGTTTTTGATTTTATTTTAATGTTCAAACACTTTGGTAGTTTTTAAAATATCTCAACCCATTTCTAATATTTGCTTTTAATGTGGAAGAGGATTGGAGAACCCTCCCTCACCTTGCTCACTGCCTCCTGTACATTTGTGCTATCCATATAATCATCTGTTTTCAATGACTTCAACCTCCCCTTTTTTATGTTAGATTTTACAAATTTAGTTTTGGATGAATTTGATTTTTAAAACTTGATTTAACTTAAAAGTGATTCTGGAAATCTTTATGTGAAAAGTGATTTTAGTAGAATTAATGTTGTTTGAATAGTGTGGATAAAAATCACTTATATATATATATATAATTACTAAAAAAGATATGAATTTCATATTACTTTGTTTGTATTACCCTTATATTTCATTTATTATTTGTGAACAATACTTAACATGATATTTTTATTTTTTTAAATTATAATTATAATTTAATATTTTATATATTAGACAATAAATTCCATAAATTAATATAATGATTAATTAAACATTAAAAAAGCTCTATTAATATAAATCATATACTCCTTGAACCCAATTAAAATAAGCATGAATATATAATAGGCTTTTGAAAAAATAAATTACACAAAAAAATGGCTCTCAAAGACTCATTTCCTAATTTTAGCCACAAATTTGATTTTCCTTGAAAACACTTGATAGCTTCCTTCATGATTTGTAGTTTGTAGTTTGTACCAAAACTCCCATCTAATCAAGAAATCACCTGCCACGCCACAGGCACTAAAACCATAAAAGTCGTCTTTTCGATAAACAAAAGCTGGGAAAAAGAATAGAGTTTAATTTCTATCAACTATCAGTATAAAGTTTCTTTACATTGTCATTCAATCATGTGTTGTCAAATCAGTAAAAGAGTTGACTATCACAACAACTATCTAGAAAGTCTAGAAATTAAATCCAAAAGGAAAACAAAAGCAAAAGCTCAAGAACCATGAACCAGGAGTTCAGAGGCAGTAAAATCCATGAGATCAGAGCGATGCTGGGAGGTGGGTCTGTTTCTTCCATTTCATGCATAGTCCACACCTTGAGAAATTTACGTGACCTGCAGAAAAAATTATGTGGTTATTTTTGTCTTGGAGAATTACGATAGAATAGGTCACCCTTCGCTCCAATTATCTCCCCTACGTCAAGGCAGAAGGATAGATTGGACAAGCTACAAGAGGTTGAGTGAAGTCAAAAGCTAGAAGAAAGGTAGAGTGAGAATATGAACGCATAAGTATGTTGGTCTCGCTTCAGACCAAAAGCCATTTTGGAAATGGAAGCGAGTTTGAAAACATGCTTGAATGCGTAACCAAACAAAATGTCTATATATTGGTTCTATTCCAAACTGGGAAGTGGGAAGAATTAAGAAATAGGAAGCAAGAAGAGGAAGAGAAAGCAAGAGCAACCCGCCATCCACTCCAAGAACAAATATTCAAATAATAGAATCCACTGAATTTTGCATCATAGAAGAGTCGACGATGGTGCAACATTAAATCTTGTTATATTAAATTGAATGGAATTTTAGCCCACCTATTTTTCTTTGTTTACCTTAAGGGGCCATAAGGGCATAAATGAAGTCGAGGAATTTCCTTCCTTCTAACCAATGGCGGAGGGTAAGCACAATTACAAACTTGTATGTAAATTGCACAAAATAAAGAGAGAAGGCATAGAGAAAATTCAGGAGAGATTTATCTTGATTTAGCTACTCTTTTGTGACCTATGTCCAATACTTAAGATGTCTCACTAAGGATTCAGTATTGAAACTACCATGATTGTTGGCGGGCATGGTCTCCCAAAGTTTTCAAAATTTTAAAAATTACCATTAATTTTCAATTTTATTTTATAGAATATAGCTTTAGCCTCTAAACCTTTTACTCTTTCTCCTAATACATTTATTATAGTTTCACTCATGTTGGGAATTGATCACTACAAACCAAACGTCAATTAAGTGTTTGATAAATCTTTACAAAAGGAACATCACTCGTACTTTTAGGATCTCACCTTTGGTGTTTGAATCTTACCACAACCCAAGGAATGCGTCACCCTTGTTACAAAAGGAATTACAAGAGGGATACTACACTTTCAAACACCAAAAATCATAAGCACAAAGATACAATCAAAGACTCTCTTTAGAGAGAAAGATCAAGAACAAGAGCTCAAAATTGTAATAATGAATGATTTTCCTTAAATGTATGCTCAAGATAGGTTAATCACTTGAATTGTTCTACATATGATGTGATATTGATATCCATTACAAAAAAAATATATTCATTACAAGTGTTTTGAGTATGAAATTATCCAAATGTAACTGTTAAAAACACACGCAAATAAATCTCTAATTGATTAGCTCAAAGTTGTAGGCTCAAAGTTCTATCTTACAAAGTGATAAAGAGATTGCGAGAGACATAACTCCTAAAATACAAACTAAGTGGAGTAAATAGAAAAATGCTTCAGGAGTTATTTGTGATTGCAATGTTTCTTCACGTTCAAAGGAAAATTATACAGAACAACTATAAGACCAGCAATGCTTTATGACAATGAATGTTGGGCAATAAGTGTTGCAGAGATGAAAATGTTGTGATGAATAAGTGAATATATAAGAAAAAGATAAGATCAAGAATAGATATATTCAAGAAAAAGTTGGAGTAACACATTGAAAAAATGATGACAACATCATGCCCAAAATGGTTTGGTCATGTAAGGAGAAGACTAATCGAGGCTTTGGTAAGAAGAGTTGAACAAATAAAGGATCAATAAACAAGTAAGGGAAGATCGAGGAAAACTCTTAAGAGAAACAATTAAAAAAAAACCTCGATCTAAATGATGTTTTTGAAATTTCAATTTTTGATAGAACATAATGACATCGTTTAATTCATGTGACCGACTCTACCTAGTGGGAAAATGATTCTATTGTTGTAGTATTTCATCTATAATGGATTAGCATATAATCATTTATTATCATGTACTACCTATCCAAAAATTGGATTACCAATATTGTCTAGGACATTTAACAAGACTTTTCTTTTTATTTTTCATTACAAACAATATATAATAAGAATGCTACTCTATAGATAAATGGAAGATGAATGACTATTAATAAAGACAACGGAAGCGAGTAAAATGCCTCCTTACTTGGTGAGCAAGGAAGAACAAATCAAGAGAGCAACGTAGTTTTTCCTCCTACATTGAACTTGAAATGAGATGTAAAGTAAAATGTGGTGCTCAAGAGCTTTAAAACACAAATGTAACATGAAGAATGAACGAAACAGCTTTTAAGTGAGTTAGCATACTGTTTAGCTTAAAAAATTGCAACTGTATGCAAGTAGATAGACAAGAACTAATAGTAGTATTTGAATGGCTGCTTCAAGAGTCCATAAGACGATCCATGACCAATTTGACTACTCTAGGAGCATCAACTGTCACAGCTACCTTTACTGTGGGTTTGTTGGACCATTCAGTGATTTCACCAAACCTGGTTTATTTCAGAGAGAGCAAAGATATACAAGTGAGGAGGCATATAATGAAGGTACTGCGAATACAAATGCTGACGATAAAATTGTAATACAAGGTGAAGAAAAGAAATCATTACGAAAGAGGTTTTTGTGTAACCCTCCTTCCCAACTCATCCATTATATTGATCTTTTTCATTGTTGAAAGCTGTTAAAAAGGGTGCGAGAGAGTAAAAGGTAGAGGGAAAGATAAAGAAGAAGACATATATTATTTGAAACATATATGAACAGCGTACAAAGCAGTAACACCTACGCCTGTATTTATCTTGATAGGACAACTATAGCATGTAATATGGGTACACTATAAATAACTGACTTCTTAATTCCATCACACCTTCATAATAACAAAAAAAAAAATCCTCGAATCCTCAACAGAGACCATGTACTACAAACAAATCAAAGGGGAACTGGGATATGATTGATGATACATTTGTACAGGGTTTATGTCATTTTGTACCAATAATTAAGAGGCATGCATGTTTCCTTGACAACAAAAATGGAAAATCCAAAATGATGTCAGAGTCCATACTCCATATATTATCTTCACCAACAGAATATGCTAGACTATGTACTTGACAAATGTGCACTACAATAGCTTTTCCTAATCAAATAGATGGAATGCATCAACAAAAGAAGGTTCAGGAATCCATATGCCTTTTTGTTTCTATTAATTTCTTATAAGATATTTTGGTACTATGGTTGCATTTTTCTTTATCTGACCCCCTAACATGCAAGATCATTCTTAGGGCTGTCTACAATCAATTGAGTAAGGCGTTCAGCAAGGAATAAAGGAAACATATGTTTCAATTCAAATACAATCCAAACTCCAACCAAACTTTAAAGTCTAAATATTTGTGGAAAATAATTTGATTCCATTTCTCCTAAAGAATTCATATATGCTAGCTCAAACTGAAAATAAGTAGACATCGATTAATCAAGCCAGCACAAAAACAATGACATACCTAAAACAATCCAACAAACACAGCAGCAAATAGCAATATGCATTTACCACCTTGGGCGACTCCCAGAAGCAATTCCCTTATATATTGGTCTTCATCTGACACCAATTCTTTTTTTTTTTTCCTTTTAAATTACAATGATATAATTTTTGGAGCATGTGGATTTATTCAAAATTTGGTTTTTGATACAGCCCAATGGCATTGTTCGATCCATGTACCTGACCCCACCTAGTGGGATAAAGCTTTGTTTTTGTTGATTGTTGTTGTTCTTGAAAAAAGTTTCAGGATCCAAAGTGCAACCCCATACCATCTTAACACACTATTTTGAATAATTTGGAAAGAATTCGACCTTGCTATGAAATGGGGCATTATCATGCATATGAATATAGATAAATTGTTTTAGTCTGAGTCCTCTAGGGTCACATTCATATATAATCTACTAGTGGTTTCTACCTTTTCTGTTTGTTGTACAATACTGTGAGTCCCCTTGTAATGCCACTTGTTTGGACTCTAACAATTCCCTCCATGCATGTTACAAGTGAAGGATCAGCAGCTGCAAGAATCGCTGTTGGGTCATGAAGGTAAACCCCTGCATACAAAATAACTATATTAGTAATTCAGATTATTAGGTCTCTCCCAATTCTTTAACTCGTTACAAAGACAAACCTTTGGTGTTGTATGCCTCACGATGATAAGAGAAGTACACCTCTAAGATTTTGGTCAAGTACTGAGCAAATTTTCCATTTGAACTTGCCAACTTTTCTCGATCAGTACCTAAGATATTTTGTTTTTTGGATGAAATTAAACAAGAACAGTGGTGACAGAAGATAAATGACGCGTCCCATAATTATAATAGCAACATGCTGATATTGTTGAACTGATGCCAAGTTCTCATCAATGCCAAAAGAGTGCAAATATGAGAAACAAAGGTAACATCTAGTTGTACCTTAAAAAAAGGGTAACAGCAAGTGCCGGCCTGGGTTTCAGAAAACTATGATTTCAAAATATTATCATGAAAAATAAATAAAAGTTAAGTTATTGAAGTTAGTAGCAGTTTTTGATTTCTCTCTGTTTCAATCCAAAAGATGGGCATCTTTCCCTGCCTTTGGCATGTGTCTGTATGCATTTAAAAAAAGCATCAACCAAGAGTTCCCAATGGCTATACCATGCAAAATGAATATATGCTGTTTAACCTCAATATAAGTATAAAATCAAGGCGTACAACAAGACAAGATATGGCCAAATTAATTGGTTGTTGCACACAACATGACAAGAAAAGAAAATTGCTATAGATGGATTCAGAGTAAACGCACCATGTTTCATTAGAAAATAGATGGCTTCTAATTTTCATCTCTACTCTCCATTTTTTCTGCGACTGTTTTTGGGAAAGGGAGGGGGGGTGTTGTTTAGAGAGTAAATGATGGAACTACTTAGTAACGCACTGCACTATTTGTCCATTAATCAAAGAAGGTATTCAGACAACGACAGAATACTACTTCAGTTGGGAAGACCGAAGACCACTACGAGTTCAGTTGACCTGAAACCTTTATTTAAAAGCACTTATAAAAAAAAACGCAGAAAATATCCCTATAAAGTGTTACTAGATCAATGATACAGTGTTAAACCTGAAAGAAAAAGCCAAAAAAATTACCATAACTGTGGAAGAAATAGAGATGTTTGAAGTTGTAAACCACACAAGATTTACCGAAGGGAAGTTATCCAATTAAGTAAGATCGAAAGATTACATAAGTATAGCAAAAAAGAATGCATAGGACTTTGCCAAAGGGGTACCTGTCAATACAACCTGGTGTGTAACATTTATCCCCACTGCCAGTGCATCTGCCCCACTTGTGAATACAACATCTGCAGCATCTGGATCACCAAATATCTGGAACGAAACCCAACCAAAGAGTGAGACAGAGTGAGCAGTGAATGATATGATACTTTCATGGAAGTTCTATTAAGGATTTCAATACACAATTGAAAAACTCACATTGGCTTCAGCAGCTGGATTTACATTGCCATTTACTGCAAAAGCACCACCAAGTAGAACAATCTGCCCAATGTTCTTAGAAAATTCCGGATCCAGCTGTATAGCCTACAACATAGAATCTTGTCATGGAACACAGTATGGAGAGTAACATGAAAATACCAAATTGGAAATTGCCCATGTATCAGACCAAAGCAATATTTGTAAGCGGGCCCAATGCCACCACGGTGACATTGCCAGGGTTAAGTTTTGCTTGATGAACCAGAAAAGCAGCAGCTGAATCTTCAAGGGGCTTCCCTTTTGGTGGAGGAAAATTTTGGTTACCAAGTCCATCCGCACCATGGACAAAATCTGCAATACGAAGTTTTGTTCCTTTCTTGACAAGGGAGAAGAATTACAAAAATTAGTTGAATCGGATACTAAGATACTAGAGAAATGTCAAACCTAGTGCGAGGTATGAGTGCTTACGGTTAATGTCACATGGGATCCTTCAGCCACTGGTATATCAGTTCTCCCTGCAACCTCCAACTACATTGTACATAATATGTAAGTTAAGTAAGAAAAGTTCTTATTAAAAGTCAAAAGTCAACTTCATTCATTCATTCATTCATTGATCCATCCATAGAAAACAAATCCTTCAAAATCATGTGTAGCAATGCCAATAAATTTACCAAATGCAAGGCATTTCTGGTTGCCAGGGTGGTGTAAACATTGCCGAAAATAGTTGTAAGTCCAATAACTTCCACCTCAGGTGATCGTAGGGCAAGAAATATTGCCATAGCATCATCTACAGAAACCAAACAAGCACAAGGAGTTCGAAATATTTTTATTTAAAATCAAGTACCCACGATGCAAGACAAAGTTTCTATTTGGATTACCACATGCTGTGCAGAGAAACAAAACAAATTGAAACCGTTACCGATGCCAGGGTCGGTATCAATTATGATCTTCTTTGGTCCGGCTGCCATGGAAGTGAGATTTCGATTTCGATTTCGATTTAGAAAAGAGAAGAGATGACTTGCCGATAAAACACAATTTGGAATTGAATTTGATTTGTTGAAAAAGAAAAGAGAAAGATCGAAACTGAGAGGTAGAAGAAGCAGGAAGCAGAGAGATTCTACACAAATTCGAATGACTTCACTTCTTTCCCAACCAAAACAGTGATGGTAGATGGAATTGGAGAATAAAAAGAAAAAAGAGAAGACAACCAAAATGGCTCTATCTATTAATTAATTACAATCATTCACATGCCCTTCTCCATCTAATTTTCTTTTCAACTTCCGTAAAGGGTGAGTACTGAGTCAGCATGTTCATGTCTTTGTTTGATCTTATAATTTTTTACAATATTGTATAGTTTGTCCATAACTTCGTATTATTAGATTTTAAATTTTAAATTAATATATCTTTTTATCACAATTTGCAAAAGTAAATTTATATATAATCAAATTACAATAAGCATTAACAAAAAATAATAATTACAATAAGCAATGAAAACAATATTTCCAATTAAGATGAGGAGTAGTCCTTTGTTTGTAGATTGAGAGGTTGCTGTGAAACTCAATGAAGAATAGGATTGGTACTTTGACCTTTTTACTAGTGAAATGCGAAGTGATCTAGCAATCTACGATCCCATTAATTATTTGCTAAGAAAATAAAAAAAGATACAAAATAGTAGTCACATTCTACCAGGTCACATTCATTGTTCATGTCAAGCTTCAGCAAAATGGTAAACTTGCCCTTCTTTCTGCTTTTCAGATGTCCGAAAACTTATTCAAGGAGAATTGTATCAATTAGTAGGATTAAATTGTATCAGGTTTGATTCCTTTATGATTTTTTATTGGTACGTTATTTTAAGTACCATTATAAACTTTTGTTAAGTTTTGTGGCATACCCTAACATTAGAATAAGATAATTTCTCCTCTCATTAAACTTTCTTGTACTAAAAAGTAAAATTTTAATTTAATTTTAATTTACTGTTAATGTAAAATTTCTTTACACTGTCATCTAATCATTTATTATTAAATTATTAAAAAAGTTTAACTATTACAACAACTACTTAAAAAATCCAACTCTTCTAATAATGTATCAGTACATGATTGGATGACAATATAAAAAAATTTATACTGACAATGAATTAAAATTAAATCCACAATAATTTCATGTTTAAAAATAACAACAAAATATTATAAAATAGTAGCTTCATTTTTATAAGTAGAATTTTTTAGACTAACTATGAGACCCTTTGGATATTCGCTTTTATTTTGAGAAATGAAGCATAAGTGGTTACATTTTGATAACCCAAAATTTTTGCTATGACCTTATACATAGAATTAGTAAATTAAAGTTGTTGATTGGTAGGAGAGACAATATATTTACACTAAATTGTATTATGATAAAAGTTATAGTTACTTATGATTCATAAATATTGTCATTAAAACTAGTTTGCTTTTGTTTCAATCATCTCGGAGGGTGTATGCAACAAATGAGAAAATTGAAATAAAAAAAATTAGGATAACAATTTTATTTGGTTAGAGAAAAATTAAAAACATTCTTATAAGTCAGGTTCGAAAATTTATTTATGCCTAAGTAATGGTAAAAACTTAATTCTAGAACATTCTTGATACGTTGTTTAAAAATAGTTACTTTAAAGTTAATTGTGCGAACAATTAATAATCTATATGATATTTAATTTAATAAATTACCTCATAAAATAAATTAATAATGAAAATAAATAAATAAGCACACGAGTCAATAATCAAAAATTAAATTATAATATTTACAAGTAAAGATTAAAATATTTATAAGTTGGCAAAAGGCAAGATCAATAACTAAATTAAAGTATTTACAAGATTGATAAAGAGAAATATCAATTTCCAAAATAAGATAATTACATGCTAAGTAGAAAAAAATAAATTAAAATATTTACAATATGGAGAAAAATAAAGATCAAAGACTAAATTATAAATATTTACAAATTGAAAGAAAATAAAGACAAAAAATTGAATTAAAATATTTATAGGTTTGACTTGCCATAAGTGCTTATGTATCCCTAACATGAAATGAAGAAATCAAAGCCATATAATTATTTAAAAAACAATTGTGGAATGGTTAATTTTAATTTAAATATTAAAAGAGCTTTGCTTTATTTGATAAAAAAATGTTTGATTTGTTAATTGAGTGAATGCATTGATGAATCTTAAGAGGGATGAAATACAATACAACTTCGTATATACAATCCTAAATAGCCAAAGGGATAAGTGGTATCACAAGAACTTTAAATAGGACAATTATTTAAATCATAAGCAGGATCAGATATGGCACAAGATGTATACACAACCCCAAATAACCAAAGAATGTGTGACCCCACATGACAACTAAACGAAACTGTTATTGAATCCTAGGTAGGATTGAACATCACACAAGGCCATAAACACAAACCTAAATAGCCAAGGGGATACATGACCCCACGTGACTGCTAAACAAATGATTATTTAATTGTGTTAATGTTGCTCACCTCAAGTGCATGAATCTTACAAGTAGTAAAGTAAAAAATTGTTTTCACGAGGATCATGTGAATAGAGGTATCAAAATGTGCTTACTCATTGATATAAAGTGTGGGTTGGGCTAGAAAAATGTAAGCTCGAACCCTTTTCTAGCCTAACCCAGCCGTGCTCAAAAATAAGTTGACTAGATGAGGGCTAGCTCGCCCGTTGGCCATTAAAATATTTTTATTTTTTGACTAAAATATAGGGAACTTCCTCCAACTATAAGTCAAGTTTCAAAAACCTCCCTGTACTTTCAAACCCATCAACAAGTCTCCCCAAACTAACAAAAACAGTATATAAATAACCCTTTTGTTAACCTTTTATTTAAATCACTGACAAAAAAGTAGTCATGTGATTGCACATGTTGGTTTTTTTACCATTAATCTCATTTTAAATTATTAATATTTGCCTATCAAATCATCTTTAAGCCTATTTTTCTAGGTATTCATTAATTCGACATCACCGTTTGAGATTTTAAGGAACATTTCAAACAGTGATGTTGAGTCAGAAAAATAGGTTTAAAGATAATTTAAGAGATAAATATTAATTATTTAAGGAGAGATTAATAAAAAAAATGTGTAGTCACGTGACGATTTTTCTATCAGTAATTTAAATGAAATGTTAACAAAATTGTTTTTATACACTATTTTATTAATTAAAGAAGTCGTATTGGTGAATTTAAAAGCACACGAGAGTTTTTTAAACTTGACTTATAATTAAAGTAAATTCCTTGTATTTTAACCTAATGTTTTTATTTTATATCCAACACTCTAATTTTTAGAGTACAAAAACAAAAAGACTCAAAGCGAAACATGACTTGTTGTTCTGACTTGTTAAGCCCAAAATATGAGTTGCTGACTTGTTGGGCCAAGATACCATCACTATTGGACACTTGGACAATTACCAATGTAGGAGAGAACCTAGTTGTGTGCAGTGACTATTAAGCAACCCTTCTAAATGTGAAGAATGAATTTGTGCCCTAATTCTGGCTTATTTTTCGTGCGCTGTGTGCGCGCTGTGATTGCTTCTTAGTTAGGCGTTTTAGCTTTGCATATGAAGTGCAGAAAGTTGTACAACTGTAAAAAGGTGATTTTTTTTTCTGTTCTTATTCCACCTCCATCCATTTGGATTACTTTTCCTACTTGCTAATATATATATCATTTATTGATTATTGATGAGTAGTTGGATTGGATCCCTCTCTTCTCTCCCCTTTACTACTTTCTTGTCTTCTCCTATTCAGCAGCTGCATTCTTGTCTGGATTAGCACTGCACAAAATCGTGTTTTAGATAAATAAAAGTGGGGTGAGAGTCCTGTCTGTGCCGGTGTGCGCTGGGCTGCAGCCTGTTTGTGCCAGCGCGCACTGCGCTGTGGCCTGTAGCTGTGTGAGCGCTTGGTTTGTTGGGATGAGGAGTGAAAATGGAAAGAGAGAAAATGAGAAAAAGAGAATAAAGAGAAGAGAAAATGAGTAAAAACTTAGTTTTTAAGAAATAATCTTTTCTCTTGTTTGATTGTGTAGAAAAGTAAAAAGAAAGAAAATATAATTAAGTAAAATGATATATATGTCCTTATTGTATATGTTAAATTTTATTTTTATTTTTAAATTCATTTATTATAATTTATATAAACAAATAAAATTTATAATAAATATTAATTTAAAATTTAAGTTATTGACACCTAAATTATAAATTTTAATTTTAGATTATTTGTTTTTTTTTGCGTTAAAAAGTTAGAAACAAAAATAAAATTTCAAAAATTAATTTCTACATATTAGTTAATGTTTATGCCAAATCAGAGAAAAAAAATTCATTCAAATAAGTTTTGCTTAAAAACTAAAGCATTTTTGTTTTAACATCTATTCATTAATACAAATTATTATATTATTTAAACATAAATTAATAAAAAAAATTGTCATAAGCCCTTTCCCTTCTCTTGCCCCTTTCGCATTCTTTTGTTTCGGATCTCACCCTCTCCCCTCTCCCTTCTCCCCTTCCTCTTTCCCTCTCCCCCTCCTTACTGTTCTCCCATTAGACCTCACCCATGTGCAGCCTGCTTCCCGTGCCCCTTGCCCACCCTCGTCTCTTGTCCCTCCCCCTCTCCCATCATGGACATAATGCTTGGCTCTGTTGTGCGCTAAAAGAGTGAGCTGGAAGAGGTTGTGCGTAATGGAAGAACACCATTGAAGGACGAAGAAGAATAAAAACAATAATGTGCGTAATTTGAATTTGAAACTGATAATGGGTTAGAATTGGAAATTTACAATATTTACATTGGTGTCCGTTGTTTTCTTCTCTGTTTTCTTCTCACCACAGCGAAGAAAAAGTTTGTGTGGGTCCTAGGTGTTTTTTCTCTCTTCTCTCTTTTCTCTTCATATCCAAACGAAAGAAAACAACTTAATCTACTCATTTTCTCTCCACCCCATTATCTTTTCTCTCTTCTCTCATTCCAAACAAAGAGTTAATGTTGATAAAAAAAAATGTGGTTAACCTTGAGCCAAAAAGAAAAGTTGAAAGGTAAGTAAGTTAACTCGCTTAGCTCTTAGCTTGCAAGTTGGGCTGGGCTAAGAAATAGCTAGTCCGAACTAATCTTAGAAGATCTTGAAGAGAGCGGGCTGTTTACTGATAATTTGCATGAAATGGTTTCAGAGTTACCTAAGGAAAACTCCTCTCTCTCTGAATATGAGGAGATTTTGACAGACATTCTAGTTCTCTTTGAACAACCAGATAAAGTGGCAGTAGAGGAGTCAACTTCTCGTCTTGGAGTTAGCATTAATCTTGAGAAGGACGATAACGTTCAAACTAGAGCTTTGCCCTTGTCAGGGAATGATTGTCCAGTCTCTTCTTCCCTTGATCCCCTTTTACCTCCCTTTATTGTTTCATGTTTTCCTGATATTGACCAATGTGCTCAGCCTTCTGTTGTTTTTTCAGGGAACAAGTTAGAGGGCTTTTCTCAAGGAAATGGTCTCCTTCCCATTCCGTTTCCTCATGCTTCTTCTTCCGGGATAAATAATGCCAAAGGAGTTATCGCAGAGGAAAACGCCAAAGCTTCTTGTTGTAGTGAGGAGGCAAAAGATGAGGAGGCAAAAGATTTCTTGTGTTCGCATCCCCTATTTAAAGAAATGGGGGTCAAGGTGGTTTTCCCTATGGATGGATCTAGGATCTTAGTTGAGTCTCCGGTTACTTATGGTCGGAAAAAAAAGAAATTGTTGAAAGAGTTAGATCGTTTGGCTTCTACTGTTAACTATGGAGGTAAACTTGGGAGGCGGGAGAGTAAGTCTCTTAATGAAGATGCTTAGTTGGAATGTTAGAGGTTTGGGCAGTTGTGCGAAGAGAAAGAGAGTGAAAGAGGTCATCTTAAAAGCAACGCCCGATATTGTCATGCTCCAAGAGACAAAGTTTGAGTGTTTGGATACGTTGTCTGTTAGGGATATTTAGGATTCTAGATTTAAGGAGTGGGAGTGCTTTCCTTCTCTTGGGGCCTCAGGTGGTATGTTGATGATTTGGGATACTAGATTTGCTTCCAAGATTGATTCTTTTCATGGTATCTTTTCGGTTTCTGTCTTGCTGGAGATTAGGGGTCGTGGTTCTTGGTGGTTTACTTCAGTCTATGGTCCTAACTGTCCTAGACTAAGATCCTTTTTTTGGGAGGAGCTAGGCTTTCTGTTTGGCTTTTGTGGCCCTAATTGGTGTTTGGGTGGGGATTTCAATGCTATTAGGTCTCCTGACGAAAAGTTAGGGGGCAGTTCTCTTACAGCTTCTATGAGGGGTTTTGATAGTTTTATTAGAGTGTTTTCTTAGAGATATTCCTCTCTCGAATGCCAGGTTCACTTGGTCAGCTAGTAGGATTCACACTGTTGCCTCTATGTTGGATAGATTCCTTTTCACCAATTCTTGGGAGGATGCTTTTTCGGATCTAGTGCAAGAGACTCTGTATCGCCCTGTTTCTGATCACTTCCCTGTTGTTCTAGAGTCTTGCAAGTTGAGATGGGGCCCCACTCCTTTTAGGTTTGAAAATATGTGGCTTGGTCACCACTCTTTTCTCCCCTTAGTTAAGGAAATTTGGAACACTTCGTCTGTAGAAGGTTGGGAGGGCTTTAAAATAATGAGGAAGCTTAAGACTCTCAAGGAAAATTTGAAAGAGTGGAATAAGTCTATCTTTGGTGATATCCGTGTTAAGAAGGAGGAATTGCTAAAAGAGATTCACTTATTGGATAGGATAGAGTTAGATGATAATTTAACAGAGGACAATAGGGTCAGAAGACATAAGTTGAGAATAGAGTTAAATGAAATTTTGCTTAGGGAGGAAACTAGTCGGAGACAAAAAATGAGGATCCAATGGGCTAGGGACGGAGATGCTAATTCCAAACTGTTTCATAGGATGGCTTCTGGGAGGCGGAGGAAAAGCTTAATAAAAGAGTTGGAGCTTGAGAATGGTTGTGTTGTTAGAGATGTTGAGGTATTTGCGTCAGAGATCACAAGATTTTATGCAGACTTATTTGCTGAGGATATGCCCCATAGACCCTTCTTTGAGGATTTGGAGTGGTGCCTTTTTTCTCCTGAGAAGGCTTGTAGGTTGGAAAGACCTTTTGAGAAGGAGGAAATTCGTAAGGCTGTCTTTGCTTTAGGAAAAGACAAAACGCCAGGCCCAGATGGGTTCTCCTTTGCTTTCTTTCAAGATTGTTGGGACATTGTCAAACCTGATCTTCTTAAGGTGTTTGCTAAATTTTTCGTCAATGGTAAAGTTGGTACCTCTATGAACTCTACTTTCATCTCTCTTGTTCCTAAGAAAGATAGGTCGGTTAAAGTTAAAGATTTTCGTCCTATTAGCCTGGTGTCCAGTGTTTATAAGATCATTACTAAAGTTCTTGCCTCTAGGTTAAGTGAGGTCATTTCCGATACGATATCTGAGAATCAAAGTGCTTTTATCCCTGGTAGACAGATCCTTGATGCTGCTCTTATAGCTAACGAGGTGGTAGACGATGTCAAAAGTCACAAGAAAAAAGGGCTTGTCTTTAAGTTAGATTTTGAGAAAGCTTATGATCGTGTTAACTGGGGTTTTTTGGATAAGGTTATGGACAGGAAAAGGTTTGGGGAGAGATGGAGAAAATGGAGAAAATGGATTTCTGGGTGTTTATCCTCTTGTACTTTTGCAGTAATTGTTAACGGTGAACCTAAATCTTGGTTTAAGGGTGAAAGAGGAGTTAGGCAAGGTGATCCGTTATCTCCCTTTCTCTTTACTATAGTGGTGGATGTTCTTAGTCGTTTGGTGTCTAGAGCCGTGAGTAATGGTTTGATTAAGGGGTTATTTGTTGGCTCGGAAGGGATTCTGATTTCTCATCTTCAATTTGCCGATGACACTATCCTCTTTTTGGAACCAGATGCGGAATCCTTTGTGAATGTTCTGTCGTTATTAAGGTTTTTTGAGATCGCTTCTGGCCTTAAAATTAATCTCTCAAAAAGTGGTCTGGCGGGGATTAATGTTGATAGTCAGGTTTTGACTGCTTTTGCTATCTCGGCAGGGTGTCAATCCCTTCATTGGCCCTTGGTCTATCTAGGCATTCCTTTAGGAGGGAACCCTCGTGCTTTGTCCTTTTGGGATCCGGTGGTTAGTAAAATTTCCAAGCTTCTAGATAACTGGAAAGGTGCTTTTTTCTCTTTGGGAGGTCGGATCACCCTTGTCCAATCTTGTTTATCTTCCATCCCTCTTTATTTTCTATCCTTGTTTCGCATCCCGGTGGCTGTGGCTAAGAAAATAGAGAGAATAATGAGGGACTTCCTTTGGTCAGGGTCGGAGAATACTGTTAAAGATCACCTTGTCAGTTGGGAGATTTGTTGTAGACCTAAAAAAGAGGGAGGGTTAGGTCTTGGTAATTTGGTGTCCAAGAATGTTGCTTTGGCAGGTAAGTGGCTTTGGCGTTTTTGATCAATCAATTTGAGACACACATGTTAGCTTTTTATTAGGCTTTATTAGATGTTTATTGTGCCCAATATTAGTGTTTTAGATGAGTTTAATGTTGTTGGGCTTCATTGGGCTTTAATGCAAATATTGAATAATTTTCGGATTTTGATGCATTTTGACCTTTCTTCCTTGGTTAGGTCATAACTTGGGACTCGATGATCCAATTGAGGTGATCTTGGTGTCTTTGGAAAGCTAAGACAATGCTCTACAAGTTTCATGAAGAACTCAAGAGCTGGATCGGAATGCTAAGGGTCCAAAATATCCCTGCAATGCAGAGTAGGTTTGCTGTCACGGAACCATCTGGGCAGTATGCACATATTGGACTATATAGTGGGTTATAGGCCTCCTCTTGGGCTGAAACTTGGTCACTTGAAAGATAAGACCCATATCTCCAACTTCAATGAAGACCATTTTGTCAATAGATGTCGTTTTAGGCATGCTTCAGAAGCTAGAAGTTGGTCTGAATTTGGAAACACGTTTCTTCCAACCTAACTTGAGGTAGGTGAAGTGTTTTCTGGCATTTCTGGAGTTCTAAAAGTCCAAATGACATGATTCAAATTGAGATTTTCAAGGAGACAACTGGCTACAACTTTGATGAAGACATCCAAGCCAAAATACACCGTCTAGGTGATGAATTTGAAGCCAGAAGTCGGATAAGAGTTGTTGACTAAAAGCCACCAACCATACACCAACCCACCTACCATGCACCAACCCACCAACCATGCATCAAGCTTCCATTTTTGACAAATTTCAGATTCTTATAGCTTGTATTCAGATTATGTACATGTACAAATTGGCTTCTAGGATTAGTATAAATAGACCCAACCTCTTTGTATTAGATGCATTCAATTTTGAAGTAAGTTAGAATTCAATTTTGTAGTAAGTTTGAGTATTTGTTAGTTTTCTTCTCTTCTTCTCCCTTCTCTTTATAATTTCATTTTTGTTCTTTATTTTCTGAGTTCTTCCTTCCCATCCATGGAAGGCTAGGCTCTTATAATCAATCCAAGGGATTAACCGTCTTGTTGTTTAATTTGGAGATCTTGTTTTGCTTGTTCATATTGCTTAATTGTTATTCAAGTTTCTCTTCTTCCTCTTTTGATTTTGATCTAGATTGAATTGCTTAATTTGATTTAGATGTTGATGTGGTAATAGCTTTATTATCATGTATTCAAGAGGATCACATAGAATAAACAATTTATTAAAGCTTTTTGATGGATTGTTTAGCTTGGTTAAATTCTTGATCTTAAGTTAATCTATGTTTGGATGGTGCTTACTTTATCTAACCTTGGTTAATTAAATCCTAGATGCTTATCTAGTAGAGGATTCTTGGATCATGTTGAGGCGTCTTGATATGATCTAAGGCCAAGAACATGGTTAGCAATTAAGTGAATTCCTTGTGATCAATGATGAGTTAAACTCAAGATCGGTAAATTTCCTTGGATTGGTTACTTCTTTATATTTGTTTACAACTTTAATTCTTATACTTTTGTCAATCTTGTTAATCATCATCAAAACCCCCCTTTTAATTATCTTGATTTGATTAAATCTTTGTTCTTTTTGGATCCTTGAGAGACGATTCGGTTCATGCTCTATACTACAAATTAGTTTGCGAACCGGTAATTATTATTATTTGGCGGGGTCTCGACAACCTCTTGTCAAATTTGGCGCCGTTGCCGGGGATCCAAAGGCAACTATTTGATCATTTCATGTAACTCTAACAATTGTGTTTGTTTTGTTTTTGAAGCATTTTCTAGTGGAATTCGGCTGAAATTGGGTAAAGGGCATTCTGTCAAGATTTTGGTTTGGTAACGTATCTCTGATTAATCTGAATTTCGGTAGACTAATGAAAATCGTGATTTTGAGAAAGGCTCACTACTTGTAGTGAGGTGACCCTTATTTTTGCCAAATTCCATCGTTTAGACCACTTTTTCAATTTTTTAATATTTTTTATTATTCTGTTAGATAGAATTTTTGTGTAGATTTCACTCTGTGGTAGTCCCATAATTTTTAAAAATCTGTAGATATGTTTTCTGTAATTATTTTGTGTGTATATTTAGACTTGTTTTTGTGATTTTTGTGTTTGATCACTAACCGATGGAGCATAAACTTGATGAGTGGCTTATACGGTGGGGCAGTTGGCAGGTGGAACAACATCACTTACATGCAAGAACCTCGCAAGATTTTGTAGTATATGCTGTAAGTTCTTATCATCCCACATATGCTTGCACCACACTACAATATGATGGTTCGTATTTCATGACCATTCTGTGATGCAACAGTGTATTTCTTGGTGAACCACAATACCAACAAATTTAGATATGCATCCTTATTCTATCACATATAACCATGATTGGGGAGATCATCCTTGGATCGAACCTTATGTTGAATTTCAAATCGATCTATATCGCCACATGCAAACAGAAGAAGCCCCAATAAGCATGGAATCGAGCCTACACTAGAGGATTTGGTGAAACAATTTGCTCAAACAACATCCAATTCCAAAGAAAGAATGGTTATAGTACAAAAACGTGAAGACCCAAGTTGGTCAACTTACATCTTCATTGAGTCGATTGAGCAAGCAACATGCACTGATTCTCGCAAAAACATGAGATCATTGATGAGAAAAACCAATTGATGATTTGTGTGATGAATTTGCTAGTTTTATGATTTTGATGATTCCCTGCTTTGTTGTAATGGTTGTGATGGTGATATGTTGTGCAATGCATGTGTTGAGATTATTGCCTTTTTTGAGACATGATGAATCTTTTATTAGACATGCAAAGAACTCAATCAAGTAGGCGAAGCCACCAAAATTTGAGTCCATTGTGGCTACAAACCTCCTTACCGATGAGGAGGAGAGGTTGCTACCTATTTTCAGTGGAGAATCTAAGAGCATGCACACTTGGCAGACATTCCAAGCATTAGCCATTCCATTTGCATGCGTAGGATTTTACTTGAAGATGGAGTTAAGCCAATAAAGCAAATTCCGAGGAGACTAAACTATCTCGATTTTGGATGTGGTGATCCATTACACTGGCTATGGTGTGGCCGCTGGAATTTTGTTGCTTCTGCTATCCATAGGGAGTTTTCTTTCCACACTTTTATTTCATTTTTCTAGTTGTTTTCTTTTTGTTTTTACTGTTTTGCTATTATTTTTAATATTGTTTCTATTTTTATTTGATTGTTACAATTTACTCTTTTCTGTTGTTTTTCGCTGTTTGTGTTGTCCTGTTTCTATTTACTCGCTTCTTGCTTTGTCAGCATCACGATGTTTGTCTTTTATTACTATTTTTTTTCTGTTTCTATTTTTATTTTTTGTTTTGACTGTTGTGTTTATTTTCTGTTTTCTATATAAATCTTTGTTGAAAAAAAAAAAGAAAAAAAGAAAGCAACGTTTAAGGTCAATGGCCAGAAATTGAATCATTATTGAGGAGGACCCATCAATCGTGAAAAATCTTCAATCACGCTGGCTGAAGATGTTAAAAGTAGCGCTTTTTGGGCGGCATCCCAAGTTTTCTATCTCTGTCCTCTTTCTAACTTTGACTTATTTGTTATCACAGGAATCGAGACAGAAAAAAAACGGTGCCAAGTGAGAAAATCTATCAAAGTTTGATTTTTCTGTCTTTATTTTGTTTGTTTTTCTTTGACAGATGATTTTTCACCGGTTAAATGGCGGATAATCTGCATTCGTGAAAATTTATTTGGTCCCTTTAGCTTACCCATAAACACCTAAATCAGTATATAATTTTACTCATTTTTTTCTCTTTCTTCTTTCTTTCGAAATGGATAATCGCTTGTTAATCTCCGCAAGCGATTCCTTCTCGCCTCAAAATGCTTTAACTAACATTTACCTGCAAGGTTTGAGAGATTGAGGATGCTTATGCACAAAGGCATCCCCGGATGATATACGCTCGGTTGATCGAAGCAAAGGTCCGACTCGTAGGTGAATTTTTCGACGCTCTTGTTTCATATATGCCAGGGGCTAGGCAAAAGTTCATATGCAAAGAAGAGAAGAGCAAAAAAGGTTACTCCTGCTATAAATGTGCAAGATGGACTCGTAACACAAAATGCAAATCAATTGGAATGACGCCTATAAACCGAGATGATAAAATTAACTTCATAAAGGATGGCATGAGTAAGGAGTCTTTAGGGATAACATTCTATTGACTCTTGAGACGCATCCTAGTGGAGATGTGCAAGAGTACTTCTCGATTTATGGCCAATATTCCAAGATGAACATGAGCGTTATAGTCTCGAATCGACTAAAAAAGACCGCTCGTTTGCCAATTTTTAAGAAAATTGGATGGGAAGCCAACCATCGGCCCATAGAGAGCTTTAAGCCGCATCGGACGTAAACCGGAGAGGAACATGTGAGCCACAATCACACCTCCTGTAAGTATTATTTTTATTTTTATTTTCTTTTTTCTTCTTGTTTATTAAAAAAATCAAAAAAATTAAAAAAAAAATAAAATAAAAAAAATCAAAAAGTAGCCGTATTCTTTTGAAATATGCGTTGCATATTTTCAAACTTCTTCTGACACATATAGATTAGCCTTTTATCTTTGTCATATAGCTATTATCATTTCTGTGCTTATTTTTCAAACTTATCTGACACGCAGATCTACCCCTCCTTTATAGGTGTAATTATTACCTTTGAGTTTTGATGCCTTTAAATATTGCACTTTGCTCTCTTCAGATCATTGATAAAGTGAGAGTACAAAAAAACAAAGAAAAAAAAGAGAAAATGGAAGTCACTTCAGCCTATTGATCAAGAGTGTTTGTGTCTTTGTGGATCTAACTCGGTAAAGATAAAGAGTTTGTAAATATTGCACACCATCTTGGTCGAGTGCTAGTGAGAGAAAAATCCATTTAGTTTACTGAGGAGGAGGTAGTCTTGGGTTAATGGGTTGTGTAGCAACTGCACATTTAGGAGGTGGCAAAGTCCTTGGTGTCATTCCAGTCCTTTATCTACAAGCAAGCCCATTGGAAAAAGATTAGGGATGAAGTAATGGTATTTTGCATGCACCAACGCATGAACTTTATGATAGCAAATGGCCGATGCCTTTATTGCCCTACCTGGTGGTTTTGGAACTTTGGAAGAGCTCTTCCAAATTACATCCTGGTCACGCAGAACTTTCACCAAAACCCATAGGTATATTAAATGTTAATGGTTTTTATGATGATTTGTTTTGTTTTCTTGATCATGTCTGTAGAAAAAGGGTTCATCTCACAAGCGACACGTCAAAGTCTTGTAGCTCACGTAACTCCACGAACAATTGCTCGATCAACTAAATGAATTTGTACCACAACGTGATCCAAGAATGGCTCCACGGAATTGGGAACAAGGTGACAGCAAAAAGCCAAAACTTGATTTGAATTTGTCTTTGTGAATTTTTGTTTTCTGTTCTGGTTTTTGTTGTTTTTTTTGTAATTTTTCTTATTTCAGGCCCGATTTGCAGTTTTTCTGGTAAGACCTTCTACACTCTACCTATCTTTATTTTGACATTGGGGACAATGTCTTTAATTAGTTGGGGGGAGGGATAGTTGACATTACCATGTACATAGTTTAGTTAAAAAAAAAAAAAAACTAACCAGCTAATCTTTATTGTTACTAGCTTATTAGATGTATGATGGCAGAGTAAGGAGTAGTTTTGCTCTTGAGACGCATCTTAACTTGCATTTCATAGTATGTCTTAAATTATTTTGTTCTTGCATATAAACAAAAAAGACAAAAAAAAGACAAAAAAAAGACAAAAACAAAAACAAAATTTGATCTTTTCAATTAATTTTGATGCAAGCATGTGCTGAATCTGAGCTTAATTGATAATAAAAGTATGCAAAACAATTTATAGTTGAATCATTTTCATGATATACATGTGTATATGATTGTGGATATTAGGAAGAAGGCATGGTTGAATTGAGTGAATGTTTCATACCTTTGTGAGTTTTGGGCTTTTCCAAGTTTGATACTTACACTTGGTTATTTTCTTTCATGAGTGATGTCAATTATGAATTTATTTTCTAGAACTTGCATTGAATCGATTTGAGATTACATTGGTCTCAGATGTTGCTGTATGAAAAATGACAGAGGCATTTTTCTTGACTTAGTCTTTGGCCAAATAAACCTACCTTGCATTTATCCCATTGTTAACCCCTCCGAGCCTACTTGCCTATTCTTTGTTCTTTAGCTCATTACAAGCCTTGAGTGAAAAACCATGTTTTACCTTACCTTTGGGAATGGGAGAGCATTGATTTTCTTATTGGAGGAGTTCTTTTGCTTGCAATGATTTAAGTGTGGGGGAATTGGTGTGCTAATACGAAATGCTTGGTACAAAAAAAACAAAAACAAAAACAAAAAACAAAAGAAAAAAAAACAAAAAAAAAAGAAATAAAAAAGAAAAAAAAGAATAGAAAAAGGAAGGAATGTGTGAAGAGAATGAGCATTTTATGGTTTTGGGTAAAAATTTTATTCTTTCTACTTGAGTTACTCCTCAATGCTCTTTTATTCTCTTTGGTTTTAACCTGCTATTATCCATATTGTTCCCTTCCTTCATCTTATAAGTTCCATTACAATTTGTTTTGAAAGACCTCTTGTTTTTTGTAAGTTATTTGATCTAAGTAGTGGAGAATTGATGTATATGCAAGCCTATGGTAAAATACTTTCATAATTTGACCGAGTTGAGCGTAAACGCTTAACCTAAACACCTTGTGTGATTTGAGTGTCACTTGTGAAGAATTTTACTCAATCTGAACATGCCTATTTCTGATTAAAGCATGATTATGCTATATTTTATTCTCAATTGGTTTGATTCAACTATTCTTTGTTAAGCATACTTGACTTATTAATTATGGTTTATATTTAATACAATGCTTGTATTTAAAAATTAGTTGAATTGATTAAATAAAATATTATATGTTTGTGGGTATCATCCTGGTAAACCCTCACGAGACTATAACTCGTCCACTAGGGACACCTAGGGTTTAAAGGCTTGTGGCACATGCTATGCCATCGTGTTTTCCTACGGAAGTGGATTAGATTAGGTACAATCAGTTTTTATGTTTTTAGTTTAATAATATAATGTTTCTTGTTTTTCTTTAGTTTTGTTCTTATGTGTTTTTGCCCAGAGTGCAAAAGCTTAAGTGTGGGGGAATTTGATCAATCAATTTGAGACACACATGTTAGCTTTTTATTAGGCTTTATTAGATGTTTATTGTGCCCAATATTAGTGTTTTAGATGAGTTTAATGTTGTTGGGCTTCATTGGGCTTTAATGCAAATATTGAATAATTTTCGGATTTTGATGCATTTTGACCTTTCTTCCTTGGTTAGGTCATAACTTGGGACTCGATGATCCAATTGAGGTGATCTTGGTGTCTTTGGAAAGCTAAGACAATGCTCTACAAGTTTCATGAAGAACTCAAGAGCTGGATCGGAATGTTAAGGGTCCAAAATATCCCTGCAATGCAGAGTAGGTTTGCTGTCACGGAACCATCTGGGCAGTATGCACATATTGGACTATATAGTGGGTTATAGGCCTCCTCTTGGGCTGAAACTTGGTCACTTGAAAGATAAGACCCATATCTCCAACTTCAATGAAGACCATTTTGTCAATAGATGTCGTTTTAGGCATGCTTCAGAAGCTAGAAGTTGGTCTGAATTTGGAAACACGTTCTTCCAACCTAACTTGAGGTAGGTGAAGTGTTTTTGGCATTTCTGGAGTTCTAAAAGTCCAAATGACATGATTCAAATTGGAGATTTTCAAGGAGACAACTGGCTACAACTTTGATGAAGACATCCAAGCCAAAATGCACCGTCTAGGTGATGAATTTGAAGCCAGAAGTCGGATAAGAGTTGTTGACTAAAAGCCACCAACCATACACCAACCCACCTACCATGCACCAACCCACCAACCATGCATCAAGCTTCCATTTTTGACAAATTTCAGATTCTTATAGCTTGTATTCAGATTATGTACATGTACAAATTGGCTTCTAGGATTAGTATAAATAGACCCAACCTCTTTGTATTAGATGCATTCAATTTTGAAGTAAGTTAGAATTCAATTTTGTAGTAAGTTTGAGTATTTGTTAGTTTTCTTTCTCTTCTTCTCCCTTCTCTTTATAATTTCATTTTTGTTCTTTATTTTCTGAGTTCTTCCTTCCCATCCATGGAAGGCTAGGCTCTTATAATCAATCCAAGGGATTAACCGTCTTGTTGTTTAATTTGGAGATCTTGTTTTGCTTGTTCATATTGCTTAATTGTTATTCAAGTTTCTCTTCTTCCTCTTTTGATTTTGATCTAGATTGAATTGCTTAATTTGATTTAGATGTTGATGTGGTAATAGCTTTATTATCATGTATTCAAGAGGATCACATAGAATAAACAATTTATTAAAGCTTTTTGATGGATTGTTTAGCTTGGTTAAATTCTTGATCTTAAGTTAATCTATGTTTGGATGGTGCTTACTTTATCTAACCTTGGTTAATTAAATCCTAGATGCTTATCTAGTAGAGGATTCTTGGATCATGTTGAGGCGTCTTGATATGATCTAAGGCCAAGAACATGGTTAGCAATTAAGTGAATTCCTTGTGATCAATGATGAGTTAAACTCAAGATCGGTAAATTTCCTTGGATTGGTTACTTCTTTATATTTGTTTACAACTTTAATTCTTATACTTTTGTCAATCTTGTTAATCATCATCAAAACCCCCCTTTTAATTATCTTGATTTGATTAAATCTTTGTTCTTTTTGGATCCTTGAGAGACGATTCGGTTCATGCTCTATACTACAAATTAGTTTGCGAACCGGTAATTTTTATTATTTGACGAGGTCTCGACAACCTCTTGTCAGTTTTCCTTCGCATTCTTCTTCTTTATGGCATAAAATCATTCGAAGCAAGTATGGCATGCAATTAAATGGGTGGGACACCATTTCTGCAAGTAAAGCTTCTCACGCTTGTCCGTGGAAATTCATAACACAAGGTTTACCTTCTTTCTCTTCTTTTTTGTCCTTTCGATTGGGAGACGGTCATAGGATTAGATTTTGGGAAGATAAGTGGGTGGGTAATGTCCCCCTTTTGGAGGCTTGTCCTAGACTTTTTCGTCTTTCTTCCTTGCATAATACTCTTGTTTGTCAGTTTTACTCTTATCGTAACCGTTCTTAGAATTTTCATTTCTTTCGAAATTTGCATGATAGAGAGGTTAGTGAGTTACAATTTCTGTTATTTGTGCTTGATACTACTCATCTGTCTTCCGAAGTTGATAAAAGAATCTGGACGCTTGACCCTTCGGGAGTTTTCTCTTGTAAATCCTATTTTCAATTCTTGACTTACTCCCCCAATAGAGTTTATTTTCATTTGGACAAGCTAATTTGGAAATCAAAAACTCCTTTAAAGGTCAAATCTTTTGTTTGGACTGCTGTTCTTAACAAGATTAATACTAATGACATGCTTCAGAAGTGCAGACCTCTTACTGCCTTGTCCCCTAATTGGTGTATTATGTGTCGATCTACTTCAGAATCAGGAGATCATCTCTTCCTTCACTGTTCTACTGGTGACACTTATGTGGAATAAGTTGTTCGGGATCTTTGGAGAGTCTTGGGCTTGTCCCTTAAGTCTGAATCAGTTTCTTGCTATGAACTTTAGGGGTTTTGGCTGTCGTAAAGAAGCAAGGACTCTATGGCTTTGTCTTGTTTTTGCCATTCTTTGGTGTTTATGGTTGGAGAGAAATGCTCGAATCTTTCAGGATTCTTTTGCTACTTTGGATTGTATTTGAGATAGGATTGTGGTTTTAGCTTCTCTTTGGTGTTCTGCGCATGGTTGTTTTAGAGGGGTGTCTTTGTCAGACATGCAAAGAAACTTACCTGCTCTTTTGCATGGTGTAAACACCTAGTTTCTTGGTTTCTGTTTTCTCTTGAGGATGTCTTATCCTCTTTTCTGTTTTTTGTATATTTCTCTTCTCTCTCAATAAAATTTCTTATGCTATAAAAAAAAAAAACACATGGCTCGTAGTTGGTTCAAATTAATATTAACCTGATAAATAGTTAGCCTAAACTAGTCTTATATAAATGTCAATTATAAATATTATTTTTTATGTATTTAATTTTTTTTTTCAGTTACTCTTAAAATTATTATTAGAAATTAAATTTCATAAAATTTTAATTATAATTATGAATAATTTTATAATTCAAAGTTTCAATTATAATTGATTTGATTTCATTTAGATTTTAACTACAATGTTATAATTACATGTGAAAACTTATAGCACCTTTATTTTTACAAATTTAAGCATTTAATAAATTATTTATAATCAAATTGCTATAACTTTCCAAATTTTAAATTTTTGTTTAATTGGTCAATTTTTATATTTGCTCTTCAAATTTTTGGAATTAGTATCTACAAAATTTGTAGCTCCTTAGTTTTTGTGAATATACGTATTTAATCAAATATTTATTATCAAATAGCTATCTTTATGAAATTTAAATTTTTGTTTAATGGCTCTTTTTTTTAATTTGCTCCTAAAAATTTTATTAATAAAATTTATATTACAAAAGAGAGTCCATTCAAGCTTTACTAATGTCACCTGTCACTCATATATCAAGTTTTTCTCCTTCAAGATTTTTAATTCCTAATACAGATGTCAATCATAAATGAATCTTTTTTTATGTATTTAAATGTCAACTCTTTCTTAATAGATCCCAAAATTACTATTAGAAATTGAATTTTGTAATTTTTTAAAAAATTATAATTATGAATTCATATACAAATTTCAATTATAGTTGATTTCATTTAATTTTTGATAACAATGTATTAATTTCTCAATCGAATAGCTATTATAGCAAATATAATTATATGTGAAAATTTGTAACTCCCTTATTTTTTTAAATATAGGCATTTGATCACACATTTATCGTTAAATCTTTATAGTTTTCTGAACTTCAATTTTTTTGTTTAATGGCTCAATTTTTTTTAATTTGCACCTAATATTTTTAGAATTATTTTGTAAAATTTTTGTAAATCCTTGATTTTTACAAAATATAGGCACTTAATTAAATAAATTTATTATGTGATAATTCAATTATATATATATATATTTAACCAATTTATCATAATCATTTAATAATATACATTACTTATTTAAAAAACTCATGCCCACAGATAATAAAACTAGTTTTACTTTAATACATTGTTAAATGATAATATATATTTTTCAATTATAAATTTGATTTAGAATTGACTTAAATATTTTATTTTGTAAAGAATAATTTTACGAGATCATGTAAGGTATGAAATGACATAGAAACAATGAAGATGATTGGTGAGAGTATAGTTAATTTGGTGGTGAGTTAAAAAATATACATTTACTTTATAAATTTAAATTTAAAATATTTTAAATAAATTATTAGAAAGCCATAAGTAGCGAACTAAAATTAATAATAGTTTAGCTTATGAGGAAACAATGTAATAAAACCCAATTTTAGTATAATCTTTTATTTTTAAAGTTAGTGAGAAATCGTGAGTTTGCTTTGTATTAGTATAAAATTTTAGATTAAAATACAAAACCCACACCTCTTATTATTTGCATATTTGTGTAGTGCAACATCAAAAATATTCTGTACAAATTCATAGAGAGTTTAATTTTGATTCACTGTCAGTGTAAAGTTTCTTTACACTTTCACCCAATCATGTATTACCAACTCATTAAAAGAGTTTGAATATTATAACAACTACCTCAAAAGTCTAACACTTTTAATGATGTGTCAGTACATGATTGGATGACAATGTAAAGAAACTTTACACTGATAGTAGATTAAAATTAAATCCATTCATTAAATCCAACAATTCTGTATATATATTTGTTGTCTCTTTTTGACTCTAACCATAACAAGTTATGAGCTCTTCTCTATTTAACTGGCACGATCTAAAAAGAAAAAAAGATTGTCAATGTAATTCCAAAATTTTATCTATAATTTCATTGAATCCATTAACTTTGTTCTTGATGGGGAGCGTACTCTCATCTGCACTTGGTTTGTAGTCTTTGCCTCTTGCATTAATCTCCATTGCATAGCTAATAAAATATAGAATAAAGTGTGTAGCATTGAACCAACCGTAAGAAGGAGGTGTTAACTTGCACCAAAGCTGCGTTAACTGTGTTTTTAGTTCCCACTCTACAGCCTCTAACCCTTTTTCAAATTCCTATAAAACCTTTCTTTGCATTTCAAGGAAATTGGAAATTGCCCCCTACACCTTGTCCCTCGGCGCCCTTGGGTGGACTAATGGAAATCCAAAGCAGGGAAAGCGTAATTGCAATCAGACCTGACCAAACAAACACAATGGTAGGTGTTTTCCCTCTCCTCCCCATCAGTCCTTTTGCAAATGGGTACAAATGAGCAAGCACCCAAAAACTAAAGAATGCTCCTCCGATGAACTTACTCCATTGTGGGATTGCGCTGTAAATGGTCCTGGAAAATGCAACTGCGATTGCGATAATGTTCACCATAGCAATAACAATTGGTGGAATCATCAAGGAGGTCCACTTGACAATATACAAATCTGCAAATATGTCGTCGATGTCCTCTCCTCCTGATTTGGACGTCAAAGTGAAAGAAATCTCAATCCCTGCAATCACCTTAAGGAGTCCTTGCACCACAGCAGCCAAGTGAGCACTGGTTCCAGAAATAAGCCAAAATTGTTCGTTCCTCCACCATTGCTCTAACTCCACGCCAGACCATTTAACCTCGAGAATGGCCAGCATCACCAGGCAAACGGTGATGGTGAGCAAGTAGATTAAGAAGGAGACGCTAAGAGTTTGGACAATGAAGAATCCGGAGAATAGCGAGAGCGCAGGGAGGAAGCAATATACAACAAGGAAGATGGAGGTGAAGGGGTAGATGCCAACATTGAGGTAAGCGAGACGTTGGAGAAATTTGAGGCGCCTACTAGCAAGAAAGGCGTTGTTCTTAGAGAAGAAGATTTCAACAGAACCTGTGGCCCATCTCAGCACCTGGTGTAGTCGATCAGTGAGGTTAATTGGCGCTGATCCACGGAATGCATCTCGCTTGGTTATGCAATATACAGAACGCCATCCACGGTTGTGCATGCGGTACCCTGTAACCACATCTTCTGTCACTGACCCGTAAATCCATCCCACTCGGTCTCCCCATTCTGTCTTGTCCTCATACCTATATATATATATATATTATATCAATTGTACGTTAATTTTACAAAACATGATATATATATATATAACCATATTATTTCATGTTTTCATCTAATATAATGCTAGCTAGCAGCCTAGCATACCAAGCAAACACAAATATTTGTTACGTTACGATACTTACCAACAAGAAATGACTGAGACAGCTTCAGCTACAGTACTGGCATCAAGTGGCTCGCGAGGGACCCTAAGAGCACCAGGAGGACGTCCATACTTGACGGCAGGATGATCGGCAAGAGGACGACCTTGGAACTCACAGACGGGTATGCTCTCGGCTAGCATGGTAGAATTACCGAAACGCTTGGGCAGCAGGTTCATGTCTAGATCAGGATCAAACTCGCTGGCATTCAAGGCCGGCGTTTCAGAGCCTTCACTCTTTTGAGGATTTTTCTTGTCCACTAAGGGTGGGTCGAAACCATAGAGTGCAAACCTCCTGAACATGCATCCAGTTCCCACATATACTGGACCTTGAACACCATCAAGGGCTCGCATGTTTCCATCAAAGAAGACAGTGTTGTGATTGGCATAGCGATCCGAGGGATCAATGCCTTCGAATCTTTGTGGGAACTGAATATAGCATATGTCCTCGCCACCTCTGTCCATCATAAAGCACATCCCTTCCCGTATTGCCTTGCAATTGTAGATGTAATGATCACAGTCAAGGTTGAGAATGAATGGCCCATTCGACAGAACTGCAGATGCTCGAACTAGTGCATTCATGGCACCAGCTTTCTTGTTGTGTTCATAACCTGGCCGCTTCTCTCGAGAAACGTATACAAACATTGGCAACCGTGTATCTACCTCTGTGAAGTCTATAATCTTGTCGTCTGCACTTCCCATTAACGGATCAGGACTTGGTGGCTTCAGCATCACCTGTTTATATATATACATATATGTAGAGTTAATGTTGCAAGAAAATTATGATATTGATAAGCATATTTGTAAGTGCAAGTTTATGATGAAACTGATCATATAAGCATGCTTATATTTAGTTACTCAAATGGATTAGGAAAGTGGAAACTAGTTAGGTGGCTGAAGAATATGATAAGCATATATAGTTACTCACATGTTGTCAGTACAATCTTATGATCAAATTGATCTTGTCATATATGTATATATATATATATATATATATATGCAAGTATATGTGGTTACTCAAATGGAACAGGAAACTAGATAGGTACGGTACCTGAAGAATTCCGGCATGGTCGCTTTTGGAATGTTCACTAGAAGGAGAAGCCCAAGTACCAGGCCAGTGGGTGCCATCAGCCATCCATGTGGCCTTCAATACTTTGACTGGCTCAGAAGGGTCAGCCCCACTCTCTTTCATGTGCTTCATCATCTTCATTTCCTCCCTTGCGTTAAATGCGTCTGATCTTCTCCTAATGGAATCTGGAAGGCCATTTATGCGTACCTTGAACTCGTCATACTCCCTCTTGACCCTCCTTCTGTCCTTCACAAAATCTGGTCTGCTTTTGTTCTTGGTGGGATCAACTTTTAAGCTGAAGTAAGTATCAGGATTCCTGGGCTCAATGTTGTGTTTTCGACAAAAGGGAACCCATAAATCGGCAAAACTCGCAGCCTCAGCCATGGCTTCGAAAGTGAGGAGAGCACCTCCATCATCAGAAACGTAACATGCAAGCTTCTCCACAGGGTAGTCAACTGCTAAAATGGAAAGAATGGTATTGGCAGTGACAAGAGGTGGCTCCTTTTCAGGATCGGCAGTGGACACAAACAAGTCCACACCGGGTAGATCAGATCGCCCTGTGGGATTGGATGGGGATGGACTGTCGAATTTGTCATGAAGAACGTCAAGGTCAGTGGAACGGTTGACAGGGCAAAGCTTGGGAATTTGATCAAGTAGCCATGAGAAGGCAAACCATAGCTCACAAATAATTGACATAAGCCACAACCATATTGCATCTTCATTTGGATGCATCACTCTCCAGTGTAAAAAGAAACACAGTACTACCAACCGAACAACAATAAGCAACTGCGCAAGCACAATTACAATTATAATATAGATTAGGTGATGTAATTCATGATAACCAAAATAATTACAAGCTAAGCACAAACAATATAAATATAACCTGTAAGGACTCATGATGGCGGATGGAATCGGCGTTTTCCGGCTTAAGGGCTTCCAGGGCTTCTCCATTGAATCTATCATTCCTCCCTGGAGGCCATCATCGCCATCGTCACCATACATATCATCTTGGGGCCAATAAGCATTGCCAACTCCATAGGTACCTTTGGTCTCGAACAACCACCTGTTGTGGTCAAATTCTCCATTTTGATTCCTCTTCATAACAGACATGTTATTTGGATCCCGTTTGGAGCCATTTGGTGCCGGTAATGGCAATGCCCCGTTAGAATAATCTGGTGTATCATCCTCATATTCCCCTACTTTGTATGGCTCCTTGCAACCAGGGCATAAACTGGTTTCTTTTTGCGCATCTAAAAAGCAGTCTCTGCAAATCTTGAACCTAAATTCATGATTTGATACAATTTAGTTATAGTTTCTCTTGATTGCTCAATGTGGTGGAATTAAATGTCAAAAAATTAAGAAACGATAATTATCAATTTCCATATTATACATAGCATAGCAATATATAGCACGTACATACCTACACTCACATGGAATCACATCAGCTCCTCTCTCATCCTTCATGACCTTCCCATCACAAGCAGGCATTGAACATGCAGAGCCTTTGGCCCCTGCCATTTGAGGGTGAGTCACTTCAGAATCGATCACCTTGTCCATTAGATGGGCTCTGGTTACGCTGTTGAATCCTCCAGTAAATAAAGAATTGGAAACATACTGTTCTTCAGCTTTCATGGCAACGGATGTGTCCATGGGCTGATTATCTGGGGTAGGGGGAATATGAACAGTGTAGTTCATATAGTCCCCTGATAAGTCTCCGGACATGTCAATGTCATCTCTTGACAAACTGACGTATCTCCCACTTGAAGTTCGTCTTGCAAACTTGACAGTTGGCCCCCCAGAGTTACGGGCTCCTTGAGAACTACCTGTCGATCCTCCAGAATTACGTAAAGACTTCTTGGAAGGTTGGCTGGACAATGAGGCCATTGTTTCTAATTGCTACACCTACACCTAAAATTTAATTTTCTAGGAACAAAGAAAATCTACATATATCGAATTGAATTTAGGCGCTAACCTATTTGCCATCTTTGATTGATGGATCAATTGATAAGAATTAATGAAGAAGAAATGCTCTTTGTTCCTTAAACTATTCTAGTGATCGATGTCCGCAACAAGAAATAGAAATCAAATTATACCAACATTAATTTACCATGGGAAGATCTATTAGACCCTTCCAAAGGCAAATTGATCAAGAACCCATCATTTGCTCTAGCTAGAATGAAGAATATGAAGGAAAAGTTTAAATTATTCATGGTAGAAGAACAAAAGTGGTTGGAGAAAAGAATTTTGATTGACAAAGAGAGAGATTTGCAAGAGTACAAAATGTTGGCAGAGAAGAAGCTGGATTTATGGTGAGAGACCGAGTCCTTCCCCATAATGCTATTTTTAGGGGTCTCATTTTCGGGTTTCTAGGAGTGTGTTTGTTGTAGATGAATTAATGCACATCAGCATTGATATTTGAAGACTTTCGTCCACGGCCTTCTAGCCTAGTTATGACTAACAAATCTATCTGACACATAAGCATCTATATATGTAAAATAGATTCTTACGTGCAACTTAATTTTCATATCACATTTCTTTTAAAAATGAACCGTCTTGTTCTAATAAACTAATTTTCTTTTGACTTTTCTCTCTACATTCACTCTTTTAACTCTCCATTATTACACTCTTTTATTTCTTTAGACCTTTTTACACATTACATTTTTTTAAAGAATATCAAACTATTTTGCACAACATTACGGGGGAACAACAGAAAATAGTATATTCATTCACGCAGTTTTGTGGTTATTCAATTCAAATAAGCATATCAGACAATTGTTGACGATAAGGAGTTAATTAGCCATATATATATGCAAACTGATTTCCAATTTTCAAGATATGAGAATAGCTGAAATTGCAAGACTTTATCTTCGATTCCTTTTTATAATTAATGTACAAAAAATTAATAGAAGTAGGTCATTAATAACACTATCACTTTTACATTTTTAATTAAATTACTTTTTAAAATGATAATATAGCGCACAACATACCGCAAGCATTAAAAACAAATATATTTGAATAAAAAAAGATAGCACTTTTCCTTTAACAAAGGAAGAAATCGATTATCCATCACAATAACGTAGAAGAGCTACATCCCTAATCCTAGAAAAGAAAAACTAGCCCATCTTGTTTGCAATACAACCAAATGAAATCAAGAAGAAAAGATAACCTATTGAATTCAAACAATTCCTAGGATACAACGAAGCCTTATAAATTCTGCACTTAAAAATATATAAGAACTCCCTAACCTCTTATTCTTGTGTTTTGGAATTGGTCATCTCTAACAATGAGGGTATGATATTTATAGACCATCAAGAGACATTGTCAAAGAGATATGTCTCAATTAAAGGCACACTTCCATAAGAAGTCATGCTCTTACAAGAGGTAGTTATCACCATCAAAGAGATATGTTTCACCAAAAGGCACACTTTCACAAAAACTCATTTTTTATTTAAGACACACATTGATGAAAACTCATGTCTCTATGAAAACACACTTTAATGAAAAGTCATGTTTCTATAAAAATACACTTTCATAAAAATTCATATTTCAATTGAGGCATCATTTTATAAAAAGTCATGTCCCAATTAAAAAACATTTTTATGAAAAGTCATATCTCATTTTAAGGAGTCTCATTTTCGGGTTTCTAGGAGCGTGTTTGTTGCGGAAGAATTAATGCACATCAACATTGATATTTGAAGACTTTCGTCCACGGCCTTCTAGCCTAGTTATGACTAACAAATCTATATGACACATAAGCATCTATATATTTAAAATAGATTCATAAATGCAACTTAATTTTTATAACACACTAGTTATCTTACCCGTGCTTTGCATGGGTTATTTTATAATTTAGATTTTATTTTTTTATTTAAAATTATATTTCTTTATAATTATTATTTTGAATATGTTTAGTTTATAAAATATTTTTTTTATAAAAATTCTTATAAATAGATTTTAAAAAGTGTTTAAAATTAATTTTTTATGTCAGAAATAATTTTTCTTTTATTTTACTTATGCTATGCACATATTAATTTATTTTTTATTTTTTTATTTTTTTAAAATAATTTTTTGTATATAATTATGATTCTAGAGATATTAAATTTATAAAGTATTTTTTAATAAAATTTCTTAATTTTTTATGTTGGAAAGATTGTCTATTTTTAATTTCACTATTCAATTCTTTAAATTTTAATTATATACTTTGTCAACATTTTATCTTCTAATATAATTGTCTTTTTAAATTTTACTATTTCATTCTTTTAATGTAATCATGCATTTAAATAATTTTTTTATCTTTTACGTCAAAAATTTATTTTTTATGCCAGAGATAATTTTTCTTTTATTTTACTTACGCTTTGGGCATATTAATTTATTTTTATTTTTTATTTTTTAAAATAATTTTTTATATATAATTATGATTCTAGAGATATTAAATTTATAAAGTATTTTTTAATAAAATTTCTTAAAATTAAATGGAGGTAATTTTTTATGTTGGAAAGATTGTCTATTTTTAATTTCACTATTCAATTCTTTAAACTTTAATTATATACTTTGTCAACATTTTACCTTCTAATATAATTGTCTTTTTAAATTTCACTATTTCATTCTTTTAATGTAATCATGCATTTAATGATGATATTAATTACTTCAAAAGGTAATTTTACTTATATAATATATATAGATTCCTTTTAAAAATGAATCGTCCTGTTCTAATAAACTAATTTTCTTCCAAATTTTGTCTCTTCATTCACTCTTTAACTCTCTCCATTATTACACTCTTTTATTTCTTTAGACCTTTTCATACACTACATTTTTTTAAGAATATCAAACTATTTTGCACAACAGTACACGGGGTCAGATTTTAATTCCACCGCCTAAGCGGTGGAATCTCACCACTCAAGAGGTGAGATGGCAGAGAAAAGATCGAATTATGTTAAGTGGTGGCTTTGGGCACCTAGGTGGTGGCTTTCCTAAAAAAAGTTTGTATTTTGTGATGCCACCGCTTAAGTGGTGGCTTCGGGCGCTCTGGCGGTGGGTGTCCAAAGGGAAATTCTCATTCTTGTTGCTTCATTTCCTTCCCAATGCTAACATCCTTTATTCCATACCTAAGAATTAAAATGATACTAAGTAAAAATTAGGCTTCTAATCAAGAAAACAATGCAAAATACTAAACAATGAGGTAAATGAAAACACACAAAACTAAACATAAAAACAATGGGAAAAACTCAATCATAGGTTGGTTTTAGGAGGAATTTGTCATAAAAACACAAAGAGAATAAGTACATTTAACAAGAATATCACTCTCCCAAACCTAAGATTTTACTTGTCCCCAAGCAAAAGTAACTAAAAACTGAAAGCTAAGACTATAACACTACTGCACAACCCCCAAAAATGTTGGCATTTGGCAATTGGATTCAAGCTCACAATGAAGTAAACATTTCAACAAATGACAGTGTAATTGAAGTGAACAACGACAAAAAGAGTGTAAATGGTAATCATAAACGAAACGGCAAGAAGGCACCTCAAATTAGTAACAAGTTAGGTAGTGGTAAAATTAAAAGTTTGCATGTAAATAATTAATCTACTAGTTAACAAAAGAGACAACACAAGGACTAGGGTTCAACACAAAAGAGTACAAGGTAAAATGAACCAAACCAAGGTGAAGTGTCAGAGGAATGCTCGTGTGCCTTTTCCACACAACATACCCCCAAACTTCACCAAGGTTAGAACTAAAAAAAAACTCCAATTGATTAGGTATCAATGTTGTAATCGTGCACCTTTCCACACTTCACAACCAAGACACAACACTAGATTTTATTGCTAAGCAAAGATATCTATGGTATTGAAGTAAAGGAAGGACTGTGCACCTATTCCACACATCCTTACTTCAACCAACAACCACAGATACACTAAACATTTATCCAATTTTTTTCTTTTTTATTCTTTTTTTTTTTGTAAATAAAAACAGAAGAGTTGAACCCTAGCTTGGATATTGAAAAAAATGGAAGATAGAATGAAAGATTGAATAACATGACCAAAGATGTAATAAAACCACAACCAACTTGTAATCAAAAGTCAGACGCCCTAACAAGCAAAAGAGTTTATAGAGCATCACAATCATTCGGAGTTGTTCAAACAATTATGGCAAACATGAGCTGAAAGAAAACTTCATGCATCCTAAACCAAGGCTCCAATTGCAGCATTTTCTAGAATGTAGAGCAAATAACTAAAAACTGACAGTAAAACATTAAAACAAGAAATGGAAATAAATAACCTAACAAAAATGCAAAATGAAGATGACAGAAAAGATGACTCCCTAGTGTAGTGGTGGCTAGTCCTCAACTTTTGTTTCAGAATCCTTCTCTTCCACGGCTATCATCTTTTCTCCTTTAACTGCAAGAAAGAAAAAAAATCAAAGCAAAAAGAAAAGTAAAGGAAGAAAAGAAACTTGGGTTGCTTCCCAAGAAGCGTTTGCTTAACGTCGTTAGCTTGACGTAAATCCAATCTCAATCGGGTTTCAACTCAAGCTTATGGGGTTTTTCTTTCACAACTCCTTTTTCTTTTAAATCTTCATTTATTGCATCTTTGGGAGGAGAAAGGATTGGAAAAGCTTCCAATTGCTGGCCATATTTCATCCACTTTGAATTATCTAATTCTTTATCTTTCAAACTCTTGGAGTGTATTAAAGTAGCTTCAAGTGGAGAAGTTGGTGAAATCCTTTGGAAAACACTTGGTACTATGGAGTCTAAAGCATCCACCCAAAGACATTGTTCTTTTTCCATTAGATGCTTAATTGCTTCAAATACATTGAAGGTTACTTTTTCATCATGCACTCTCAACATTATTTCTCCTTTTTGGACATCAATTAAAGCTCTTCCGGTGGCCAAAAATGGTCTTCCAAGGATGAGAGGGACATCAGCATCCTCCTCCATATCAAGCACAACAAAGTCAGCTGGGAAGATGAACTTATCCACCTTAACCAATACATCCTCAACTATCCCATAAGGATGCTTAAATGCATGATTCGCCAATTGAAGAGAAATCATTGTTGGCTTCACTTCTTTAATTCCTAACTTGTGAAGAATGGAAAGTGGCATCAAATTAATGCTTGCACCCAGGTCACATAAAGCTTTCCCAATTGTCAAATTCTCAATAGTGCAACGAATATGAAAACTATCGGGATCCTTCAATTTTGGAGGCAATTTCTTCTGAATGATGGCACTGCATTCCTTAGTCAACATAACAATTTCATCCTCTTTCAACTTTCTCTTCTTCGAAAGCAACTCCTTCATAAACTTAGCATACATGGGCATTTGCTCTAAAGCTTCTGCAAATGGAATGTTGATTTGGAGCTTCTTAAATACATCCAAGAACTTAGCAAAGTTCATCTCTTGATTTTGCTTTTGCAACCTTTGAGGGATCGAGACCCTTGCATGAGGGGATAGTTCAATTGGCTTATCCCAATCTAACTCCTTTTTACCTTTTCTCCTTGGAGATTCACCTCGCTTTTGCTTGATAAGGAATATTAGCTAAAGAAGTATTTTGCTCTAATATGCTTGTAGCTTGAGGATTAATGCTTTCTTTAGCTTATCTTTCTCTAGATGAAATTTCAATTATTTTGCCACTTCTCAATGTTATCGCCCTGCATTGTTCCATGGGATTTAGCTCCGTGTTATTAGTAAACGATCCTTGAGGTTTCTTCGCTAGATACCTTGAAATTTGTCCAACTTAGTTCTCCAAGTTTCTAATTAAGGCTTCTTGATTCTTGAAGTTTGCCCTTGTCTCTTGCATGAAGCTTGAAGTTTGTTGGACAAAGCTAGTTATAGATTGAGAGAGTTTTTCCAAAGCAATTTCCATGGGACTTGGTTTTTCTTGATTTGGTTGCACATGAGGCATTGATGGAGCTTGGCAATGAGGAATATAAGGTCTTGGTGCTTCTTGATTACTCTATGCAAAATTCGGATGATTCTTCCATCCCGGCCTGTAAGTATTGGAGTAAGGGTTGTTTTGGGGTCTTGATGGATTACTCATGTAATTCACATGCTCTTGTTCTCCTCGATTCACTACATTTGCCTTATAATCTCCATTGACAGGTTGCCTTCACAAAAATTGCAAACTAACTGCACTTGCTTGCATGTATCCAAGTTGCTTTGTGAGTGAAGTCAATTGCTGAGATAATGCCTTATTCTGGGCAAGTATGGCATCCAAAGGATCAAGCTCCCTCACTCCCCTTTTCCCCATCATTCTCTCATTTGGAGTGTGGTAGTTATTAGCAGTCATAGTCTCTATCAATTGGAGAGCTTCTTCTGATGTTTTGTTATTCAATGAACCCTAGTTGCTGCATCTACCATGACTATAGTTGCATGATTTAGTCCATTGCAAAAATTTTGAATTTGGAGTCATTCCGGAATTGCATGATGTGGACATCTCCTCAACAAATCCTTGAATCTTTCCCAAGCATCATAAAGTACCTCTCCATCATGTTGAGAGAATGAAGTTATTTCTTGTCTCATTTTTGCAGACTTGGAAGGAGGGAAGTATTTGGTGAGAAACCTCATCAAAAGATCGTTACAGGTGACAATGTTCCCTTGTGGTTGACTTTGGAGCCAACTCTTGGCCTTATCTCTCAGAGAATGGGAAAAGCCTGAGTCGGATTGCATCATCACTAGCCTTATTCACTTTCATTGTGTCACATAGTTGGAGGAAGCTGGCAATATGAGAATTGGGATCCTCTGTTGAATTTCCCCTAAACTATTCTTGCTGGACTAGATGAAGAAATGCAGGCTTTATCTCAAAGTTATTGGCATGGATAGGAGGTCTCATAATGCTTGTAGCACAACCTTCAGCATTGGGTGTAGCATAATCCCCCAAAGTTCTTCTAAAAGGAGGTTGGTCCGCCATTATCTCTTCTTCCAAAAGTTGTTGAGTCTTTCTTTGAACTCTAGTCCTTTTTCTATTTTCCCTTGCTATCTATTCAATCTCTGGATCAAATAACAGTGAATCTGGGTTTACAGTACCTCACATAAAACAATATCAACAAGGGTGAGGAATCAATAATCAAGTAACAAAAATCAAAATTAAACAAAAGAAATAAAATGTCTAAATTAGAATCAACTGCGGTTACTACAGATGTTGATAAACACTCAATCCCCGACAACAACCACAAAAACTTGATAAGCTCTTGGCAAGTGTACTGAATCGTTCAAGTAATAAAATGAGTAAGTTATCGTCTCCACATTGATTGAGTTTACCAAGCACCTATTTACTAGAATTAACGCTATATAGACTAACATACTTTTGGATCGAATGTGGCTCTAATGCTAAAAATTAAAGTAATTAAACAAAACTAAATGAGCAAAACTAGAATGCGGTTGATTAAATGCGAGATGTAAACTGAATTTGATAAAAGTGCTAGGGGTTTGATTTCACTTGACTTATCCAATTGAATTAAGAAATCTTATTCATCTTGACTCTACATCCATGGTTTAACAATTGAATTTTTTGAAACTAATTAAATTCCAATTCCTTGGAAAATCAATTCTCTTTTAACCAACAAGAACTAATTAATTCCTTAACCTAGTTCAAATTGAAAATTTACACAAATACCAAAATTCAAAGGCACCATATAATCTTAAAGCCTATCCCTAAACCTTGTAAGACTATGGCATTCATTCCCAAAAGCTTGTACATAATGGAATTTTCCAATTCCAATTATGAACCCTAAATCAAAATATGTTATGCCAATTCATAAATTGTATAAAAACAGAGAATAAATGCTTAAACCATAGAATCAAGTCAAAAATTACAAGAAGTTCATAAAACCATTATCCAAGTCAAGCTGCATCAAATCCCTAGCATAGGAAATTTAGCTACTCATGACAAAAAGGGAAGAAAAATAGGGGAAAGATATGAACTCCATGAAGAATCCAAGATGTTGATGTCATGATCCTCTAATCTTCCTCTTGAATCCCTTATCCTTGGGTTAGGGTTGCAGTAAATCTCCTCTATTCTTTCCCAGTCGTCCTCCCCCTTCTCCTTTTCTTTTCTTTTCCTTTTATATTAGATAAAAGCATGTCAGATTTTAACTCCATCGCCTAAGTGGTGGAATCTCACCGCTTAAGCGGTGAGATGGCAGAGAAAAGATCGAATTATGTGATGCCACTACTTAAGCGGTGGCTTTGGGCGGCTAGGCGATGGCTTTCCAAAAAAGAGTTTGTATTTTGTGATGCCACCGCTTAAGCGGTGGCGTCGGGCACTCAAGCGGTGGGTGTTCAGAGGGAAATTCTCATTCTTGTTGCTTCATTTCCTTCCCAATGCTAATATTCTTTATTCCATACCTAAGAATTAAAATGATACAAAGTAAAAATTAGGCTTCTAATTAAGAAAACGAAGCAAAATACTAAACAATGAGGTAAATAAAAACACACAAAACTAAACATAAAAACAATAGGAAAAAACTCAATCATAGGTTGGTTTTAGGAGGAATTTGTCATAAAAACACAAAGAGAATAAGTCCATTTAACAAGAATATCATGGTTATTGCACGTGGACAATGTAAAACATTAACATAATTTAAACTAAGCTCGTCATATGAAGTGGTAATGGTATGATTTTCTTGATTCAAGACAGTGGCATGAATTGATCAGTTGCATGAGTACAACTTTGACACTCCTTGTTTGTTCAAGTTTATTTGGTTCCAAAAAATAAAGAAAAGCAAAGGTGTAAGAAGATATTTTTTTTGCTATTATATTTTGACTAATTCAGAATTGTTATGATTGCTATAATTTTATTTTTATTATAATTTTTCTTTGTGTAAAACTTTGATTGATGTAATTATTTTAATGTTGATTTATGTGCCATATTTGAAAGCATTTTGAATTTTATTTCATTTTTAAAAAAAAATTATTTAGAGGTCTCGATGGATCAAGTATCCATTGACCAAGCTTCTAGGGTTGCTCGGTGGACTAGTGTCATGTTCAATCCCATTTACAACTCTTATGTTTTAAAAATAAAATAAATTAATCATCACTTAGTGGCCTCAATGGGTCAAGTACCCACTGGCTAAATTTTCTTGGGACGACTCTGTGGGAAGAGTACCATGCTCCATTTCAATTAGGACTCGTTAACAAATTCACTTACTTTATCTAAATCAAATATTTTTTTAAACTCAATTTAACCATTTATTAATAAAACTTAGTAAATCATTTTAAAAAACTACGTGACTTTGAGTTCTCCATTGCACTTGAGGATATGTACGAACTCACTGCAAGCCAAAATTGTAAATATTTTTATTAAATTTCACTACTAGAAAAACGTGTAATAGCAACGAATTTTAGAGACAAATTCCAATCTGTTGTTGATAACGATGGTAATGGCGACAGAAAAGGAACACATTAATGAAATGAAATATTTACATTTTAGAGACGGAATTTCCGTCACTAAAATAAATCGTATCTAAATCCGTCTCTAAACAGTCTAAAGAATATTAATTGTATATATATATTAATATTAGAGACGAAAATTTCCATCTCTGAATTTTTTTAGTTTTTTTTTAAATTAATTTAGTTTAGAAAATATTTTTTAGTTATAGATGGAAATACTGTATCTAAATTTGTCTCTAAACATTCATATTTTTTTAGAAATTTATCAATTTATTAGTGACGAAAAAATCTCTCTCTAAATCCGTCTCTAAGTATTTTATTTTTTTAATAAGTTTGCCATATTATTAGAGACGGAATTATCCGTCTCTAACTAATATTAATTATATATATTTAAAATATTAGAGACAAAAAGTTTTCGTCTCTGAATTTTTTTAATTTCTTTTTTGAAATTTATTTATTTAAAAAAATTGAGTTAGATATGGAATATTTCCATCTATAACTAGTGTTGAACAAATTTTTTGAAATATTAAGTTGTGTGTTTCACTTGCCATCTATTATTGTATTCCCTCTTCTCCAAATCCAATTTCATCGAAATCCTTCTCCTTATCTTTCATTGAGATTCGACTCCAAATCACAGGCACTGTTGATGAGGGGCTAGGCGACATTGCAATTGAGGAGGGGCATATGTGAGGAGGCAACATTGCATTCCATCATTGAGGATTTTTTATGGGTTCATGCCAAGGATGTCTTCTAGGTTCCTAACTTCTTATATTCAGGTAACCATTATTTGCATTTTGCTATTGCCTAGAATTTTATGCATACCCATTTGGTGGTTGCATTTCATTGAGAAGACATCTTTGTTAGTTGGGCTAAGCAAGATGTTTTGATTTTCATTATATATTGATTTTTCATTGTGACTCTATTTCTAGAAAATCAAATTGTGTGAAGATTGTGTGGAGTTGGTTGACAAGAGGTTGTCGAGACCCCGTCAAATAATAATAATTACCGGTTCACAAACTAATTTGTAGTATAGAGCATGAACCGAATCGTCTCTCAAGGATCCAAAAAGAACAAATATTTAATCAGATCAAGATAATTAAAAGGGGGGTTTTGATGATTTGAAAAGATAATACACTAATTGAATTAAAGGAAAATAATTAACAAATTAACCAATCCAAGGAAATTTTACCGATCTTGAGTTTAATCCATCATTGATCACAAGGAATTCACTTAATTGCTAACCATGTTCTTGGCCTTAGATCATATCAAGATGCCTCAACATGATCCAAGAATCCTCTACTAGATAAACATCTAGGATTTGATTAACCAAGGTTAGATAAAGTAAGCACCATCCAAACATAGATTAACTTAAGATCAAGAATTTAACCAAGCTAAACAATCCATCAAAAAGCTTTAATATATTGTTTAGTCTATGTGATCCTCTTGAATACATGATAATAAAGCTATTATCACCTAAACATCCAAATCAAATTAAGCAATCCAATCTAGATCAAAATTAAAAGAGGAAGAAGAGAAACTTGAATAACAATTAAGCAATATGAACAAGTAAAACAAGATCTCCAAATTAAACATCAAGATGGCTAATCCCTTGGATTGATTATGAGAGCCTAGCCTTCCATGGATGGGAAGGAAGAACTCAGAAATAAAAGAACAAAAACGAAATTCTAAAGAAAATGGAGAAGAAGAGAAAGAAAACTCTCACAAATACTTAAACTTTCTTCAAATTTACTTTAAAATTGAATTCTCATAATACAAAGAGATTGACTCTATTTATACTAATCCTAGAAGCCAATTTGTACATGTACATAATCTGAATACAACCTATAAAAATATGAAATTGTCAAATATGGAAGCTTGATGCATGGTTGGTGGGTTGGTGCATGGTAGGTGGGTTGGTGTATGGTTGGTGGCTTTTAGTCAACAACTCTTATCCGACTTCTGGCTTCATTTTCATCACCTAGACGGTGTATTTTGGCTTGGAGGTCTTCATGAAAGTTGTAGCCAGTTGTCTCCTTGAAATTTTGCAATTGGAATCATTCCATTTGGATGTCTAGAACTCCAGATATGCCAAAAACACTGAACCTACCTCATGTTAGGTTGGTAGAACGTGTTTCCAAATTCAAACCAACTTGTAGCTTCATTATCATGCCTAAAACGACATCTATTGACTAAATGGTCTTCAGTGAAGTTGGAGATATGGGTCTTCTCTTTCCAATGGCCAAGTTTCAGCCCAAGAGGAGGCCTATAACTCACTATGTAGTCCAATATGTGCACACTACCCAGATTTTCCTGACAGCAAACCTACTCTGCATTGCAGGGATGTTTTGGACCCTTAGAAGTCCGATCCAGCTCTTGAGTTCTTCATGAAACTTGTAGAGCATTGTCTTAGCTTTCCAAAGACACCATGATCACCTCAAATGGATCACCGAGTCCCAAGTTATGGCCTAACCAAGGAAGAAAGGTCAAAATGCATCAAAATCCAAAAATTATTCAATATTTGCATTAAAGCCCAATGAAGCCCAACAACATTAAACTCATCTAAAGTACTAATATTGGGCACAATAAACATATAATAATGCCTAATACAAAGCTAACATAAGTGTCTCAAATTGATTGATCATTGGTCTAAAACCTCTATTTTCGTTGAAAAACTACTCGTGAGATTTGATAGTTAAGGACAATGTGATTATTTTTTATAAGTTTTGATAATGCTATGGTTAAATTATTTTTGTCCTGATAAACAAATATATGAAAATACATTAGTTTTGTGTGGTAGTTTTTAAGATAAACAATGTGACTTATTCCTTAAATGTCTCTCCTCTTTGCAAATATTGTATGTATTGCACCCTCTTTTTCTTTTTTTAATTAAGGAAAATATTATTGCTTTGTTTATTAAGAAATGCATGCATGCTTCTATTTCCATTTTCCTCCTACTTGATTTAATAAGTTATCTTGTCCTTCAAATTTGTGGCAATGCTTTGAAATTTCTATATAAAAAAATATAGTATATGTATGTGTTTCACTTGATGGCTTCATAGTCCGAGGTTGATGCATGAATTGCTCAGTTGTAGAACTTGAAGATGATGTACTATTGGAATATAAAGCACAAGATGATGTCACTGTGGTAATTAATTAATCAATTTATATATATATATATATATGAAGATTTTCTTGATACTCTTTATTTTTATAAGGATATTGGTACCGCTAATAATTTCTGGCTAATAATAATAAAAATATATAATGACATAAACTTTTTAAATCCTTTATAGAGGTACAATACAAATAAAAGAGATTTTCAACTTTTTTAAAATATTATATATTAAATAATTTATAATTTATTTTGAAAACATTTAATAATATTTAATAATTTATAACCTAAATAAATTAAATAACTAAAAATAATAGATAGAAATATCAAAAAATTTAATAAAAAGAATAAAAAATTAAAAAATTATTTTTATTTAAATTAATGATTTTTAGATAAGTATAATATTTATAATTAAATATTAATGATATTGATAATTGAATAAAAGAATGGAATATTAATAAATTATCATTAATGTGAAACATTACTATTATTATTATTAAATATATTATATATTCATTATAAATTATAAATAAACATTGTAACTTTTTCAATTAAAATTACCATTCATAATTCTATGAATAAAATACAAAAATTATTGAAATATTTTCTTAATTTTAATTTTAATTTTCCCCAAATTTTCAATTCCCCCTTTTTGTTTCCCATTCCCTCCACGCCTTTCATCTCCTTTCATTCCCTTATGAGTATTTCCTAAACAAAACCCCTAGTCCTTTTTCCCTTGCAAGACCTATCCTCCACAACATTGCACGACACCGTTCCCCATGACCTTCCAAAGGTACTCTTCTTCATCCTCTTGCACACTTTATTCTATATGCTTCAAAGCCTAGCAAGAGAAATGCAAGGAAATGGCTTTTGTTTTGTCTTTGAGCTCTCCTTTCGCTGATTTTCTCCTTTCTTTTCTTTTGCAGAGGAGTGAGTTGAGGAATGAGAAGTGAGGAGTGAGGAGTGGATGCTAAACTCGCCCTTGCACGAACCCTTCAATACCAAGTTCACTTCTTCTTCTTCTTGTTCAAAATTTCCTCTTTGATGTTGTGTGCATACTCCCTTTTGGTGGGTTAGATCCATGGCTTGGGTTCCCAGGACAGGACATTTTTATTAGATTGTGCACAAATAATTCAACTTGTGGCATAAAATGAGATAGTTTTTAAAAATAGTGCACAAGATGTAGAGAGAGGAACACAGGAGATGGTTTTGAGAGAGAGTAAGAGAGATAGAGGGGTTTGAATGGATCTGATCAAATCTTGGGAGTTGTTTTCTTGGTTGCTCTGTATCTGAAGAAACGAGAATTCCTATTTTTTTGTACGGAAAGCTAAGGAGAGAATGTGAGACGCGGACGACAACGTTTTAATATTTATTTTTTTTCCCACTTTATGCTTCGGCGTGTTCATTTTGAAATTGTTGTCCAGTGCTTCTTGTCTCTTTTTTGGTCTACAAAGTGCTGGTAACAGGAATGAAAGGATGTGTTTTGTCTTGATGAGGTGAGCATTTTGATTTTTAAATTGAATTTTGAAGACAAGAAGGAAAGAATCCTGTATATATTTGACTTGTGCATCTAACATTATAATTATAATACCTGTATTTTCATAATCTTTTATCACTTTTTTTCCTTTATATTCTGTTGCATAAGTGACAAGAGGTTGTTGAGACCCGTCAAATAAATAAAATTTACCGGTTCACAAACTAATTTGTAGTATAGAGAATGAACTGAATCGTCTCTCAAGGATCCAAAAACAAATATTCAGTTAGATCAAGATAATTAGAAATGGAAGATTATGTTGTTGATTAACAAGATTGATAAAAGTATGAGACTTAAAGTTGTAAACAAGTCTAAAGAAGCAACCAATCCAAGGAAATTTACCGATCTTGAGTTTAATCAATCATTGATCACAAGGAATCTACTTAATTATTAATCATGTTCTTGGCCTTAAATCACATCAAGAACCCTTAACATAATCCAAGAATCCTCTACTAGATAAGCATCTAGGATTTGATTAACCAAGGTTAGATAAAGTAAGCACCATCCAAACATAGATTAACTTAAGATCCAGAATTTAACCAAGTTAAACAATCCATCAAAAAGTTTTAATAAATTATTTATTCTTTGCGATCCTCTTTGAATACATGATAATAAAACTATTATCATATAAACATCTAAATCAAATTAAGCAATTCAACCTAGATAAAAAAAAAATCAAAAGAAGAAGAAGAGAAACTTGAATAACAATTAAGCAATATGAACAAGCAAAACAAGATCTCAAAATTAAACATCAAAGTGGCTAATCCCTTAAATTGATTATAAGACCCTAGCCTTCCATGGATGGGAAGGAAGAACTCATAAAATAAAGAGCAAAAATGAAATTCTAAAGAGAATGGAGAAGAAGAGAAAGAAAACTCTCACAAATACTCAAACTTTCTTCAAACAAATACTCAAACTTCTTTCCAATTGAATGATGTATAATACAAAGAGATTGACTCTATTTATACTAATCCTAGAAGTCAATTTGTAATTGAAAATAATATGAATGCAAGCTGTAAAAACATGCAAATTGTCAAATATGGTAGCTTGATGCATGGTTGGTGGGTTGGTGTATGGTTGGTGGCTTCTAGTCAACTACTCTATTCCGACTTCCAGCCTGATTTTCTTGCCTTAAACGATATATTTTGGCTTGGAGGTCTTCATGACAATTGTAGACAATTGTCTCTTTGAACTTTTGGAGTTAGTTTCATGCCATTTGGATTTTTACAACTCCAGATATTCTAAAAACACCGCACCTACCTCAAGTCAGGTTGACAGAACGTGTTACCAAATTCAAACCAAATTATAGCTTCATAATCATGCCTAAAACGACATCTATTAACTAAATGGTTTTCAGTGAAGTTGGAGGTATGATTCGTACCTTTCCAATGGCCGAGTTTCAGCTCAAAAGAAGGCCTATAGCCCACGAAATGATCCAATATGTGCACACTGCTTAGATTCTAGTGACAGCATGCCCACTCTGAATTGCAGGGCTATTTTGGACCCTTAGAAGTCCGATCCAGCTTTTGAGTTCTTCATGAAACTTGTAGAGCCTTGTCTTAACTTTCCAAAGATACCAAGATCACCTCAAATGAATCACCGAGTCCCAAGTTATGGTCTAACCAAGGAGAAAAGGTCAAAATACATCAAAATCTAATAATTATTCACAATTTGCATTAAAGCCCAATGAGACCCAACAACATTAAACTCAGCTAAAATACTAATATTGGGAACAATAAAAATCTAATAAATCCTAGTACAAAGCTAACATAAGTGTCTTAACAAGTCATTGTACAAGTCCTTTTAAATATATTAAAAAAAAGTGTATAAATTTAGCAATTGTATGCACTGAATCAAGCTGATGGGCACGTGTATGGTTGGCATGTTGGTGGCTCTTGAAGCATGTAAACCAAGTTAACCTCTTTTGAGTACCCTTGTCAATTGAATGTATAAGAGTGAAATTCTTACAACAATATTGATTTGATTTTGATATAATAACTCAAAATTATCTAATTAATGAGAAAAGGGAATAACATAATATGACCTAAATAAAAAAATATAATAATAAAATCTGTATTTAATGAAAATAGAAAATAAACTTTACTCATTAAATTTATATAATATCCTAATCCATATTTTCTTAGTATAAGAATACAAATCTGACCATGCTTTGTTGTAAATGACTTTAAAAAGTCAGCAATGTCAATATCAATTTATCATGTGCATTTCTTGTAATTGGCTTCTAAGAGACAGAAAGGAAAATTAATCATTACAAATTTACGAGCGTAATTAGTTATCAAAGCCTTTAAGTGGGTGTATAATAGCGCCTCAGCTAACCAATTTGCTTGCATGGCCCAACTTGCTAGTTTGACAGCATATAAATTGTCATTTAGAAGTGAGTAATTAGTGGCACACTGATCCCATGTCTCAGCTACTAGATTACAAATTTTATAAATTTATATTTGACAATTTTTAATAATAAATTGTCATATTGAGTGTTTTTTAAAATTCATACCTACTTTTGAGAAAACATAGTAAACGCTTTATGTAATATTTTTTCAAAACTGCAATAGTTTTTTTTAAATGAATTTTATATTTTGTTAGATGATCAATTTTATCATTTATATATTTATAATTTTATTGTAACTTTAATACTTATAATAATTTTACAATACTTTTTAAATTACGAAATTTATGAAAAAAAAATTATCATACTTTTATTAAAATAACTTGAACAACCTTATACAGCTACTTTTTCACATCACATACAGTTATAATAGCACACCAACTTTTTGAATTATCACAACATTCTCAAAAGAACCCTTAATAGTAATACCATTAGGCGAAAACACATATTTTAAAGCATGTCATATGATTGACATATTGTAAAAATCCAACTGCTTCCATAGATAGTAGATGTGATTTCTTTTTTTTTAGAAAAAAAAAAAAAGATGTCCAGTCACTTAATTACAGGAGGGGATTGGTATTTCATGGAGGATCAAACCTTCTACATTAATATTATGCAGTTTCCATTTGTGTTTTTTGTCAAGCAAGTGTTGGAACCATTATTTGTGATTTTTCTCGATACTATATTTATGTGCTTTTTCCCTTCCATTTTTTTGTTTAATTCCTGTTATGGCTGAAATCCATGGCTAGGTTCATATATTTCTTTTTCTTGAAATCCATGGCCAGGTCCATTGCAGCTCTTACTTCTGAGTTACAGTAGAAGGATAAGGATTTCATCGAGATGCGGGAGAATCTTCAACAGCAGGATGGAAAGATCCAACAACAGGAGGGCATGCTTAACTAGCAAAAGGGGATGATCTACCATCAATATGATATGATTAATCTCATTATGCAGCGATTGGACTTGGACTTTAGACCTTTACAGCCACTTCCTGAGGATGATGAAAGAGACGAGTCTCGTGGCATTGAGGAGGAGGAGGAGCTTGATAGTAACATTTGATATTATCTGTAGCTAATAACTTACTATGAATATTATTTTGAATATTGTATTAGTAAATACTTATATTTATGTTATAACTTACGTTGGTTTTATCTTTTTGTTTTTTGAATATTTATTGCCTACTTGGAATATTTTATCTCATTTATAGGTTTTGCTTATGTAATTGTAAGGAAATAATGGCTAAAAATTTAAATTTTTTTTATTAAAATGTTTATTAGAGACAAAAATTTTCCATCTCTATATACATCGCTAATGAATTAATAAATCAATTGTTGCCACTAATACCAGCAACGGATTGTTTTCGTCATAGGAATTAGAGACGAAATTTTTCCCTCTCTAAATCCGTCTCTAAAAAGTTAAAAAAATGTTCGATGTAACCAATTTTAGAGACAAATTTTTCCGTCTCCATATTGTGAAACAGAATTAGTCACGTATATTTTTCGTCTCTAAATTAAATTGGACCCCAATATTTCTTCATTTTGCTATGGAATAACAACTTTTGTGATGGAAATTTTCGTCTCTGAATCCAATTTGGACACTAATTTTTGTGTCCATTTAGCGATGGACGTTAACATATCTGAGACGGAAAGGTCCACCTCTATTTAGCGATGGAATTATTATTCCGTCACCAAATTATTAGCAACTCCCATTTTTGTGACGATGTTGGTTTCCTCTCTAATTCCGTCGCTAATGATTTTAGCGACGGATTTGAGACTATTAGAGACTGGAAATTTCCGTATCTAAAAGTACTTTTTTTAGTAGTGTTTTTTCCTTATTTTCTTCTGAATTCGTAAATATTTTTAAATTAGCCTTTGATAACTTACTCAACATGTAAATATTTTTATTCTTGTCAAATTTGTAAATATTTTAATTTAATTTTAATCTTTATTTGTCTCCAAACCTGTAAATATTTTTATTTCTTTATTTTCTTTATTTTTCTCTAAACTTGTAATTGTTATAATTTAGTCTTTAATCTTTATTTTTTATTGTCTCTCTATTTGTAAATATTTTAATTCATCTTTATCTTTATTTTCTTTATTGCTTGTAAATATTTTAATATTTGATTATCTTGAGCTAGTGAATATTGCGAACTATTTTTAATTATTGGTTTACTTGTTTACTTATTGATATCATTGCTTATTTGTTTTCTGGGGTAAATTAAATATGTTTAGGCTGTTGTTAATTCAGACGACTAACTTTAGGGTTACCATTTAAGGGCGGATGTATCAAGGGTGCTGTAGGATTAAGTTTTCACCTTTCCTTGTGCATAAATAGACTCCTAAATCCGACTTTGATGTGTGGACTAGTTTTCAATATTTTTAATAGGGTTTTTCCCTAACCAAATAAAATTGGTGGCGACTCCTATGAATTATGTTTAAAAAAAATTCAGTTGTCACGCTCGTCGCGGGCGCTCCCATTAGGGACGGTTATGACAAGTACACAAATCTACAATTATACAATTCTTGTTAAATCTATGCTAGTTTAAAATCGAGAATGCAATTAACCTAGGCTAGCAAATATGCAGAACATATTCTCTTCAATTCATGTGACAATCTATGATCAACCAATTAAATTCTCATCACAAATCTCAATAAAGAAAAATGCAGATCCAATTAGATCTTAACATAAATAGATATCTCCATTCATGCAGTTCAAGATCAAGATCAAGAGAAAAATAGATACATCAATTGAATTCAAATTCAAAATTAACTACAAAGCCATTAGATCAAACTAGAAATTCTTCAAAATTCTTAGATTGATATTAGAAACTTAAAATTCCACTATCACAACCGTCCCTGAGGGGGGCTCCCGTGACGAGTATGACAACTAAATTTTAAAAATAATATTTCAGAGGAGTCGCCATTAATTTTATTTGGTTAGGGAAAAATTAGAAAAAAAAACCTTTTTAAAATGTTTAAAAAATGATCTGTGCATTTAAGTTGGATTAGGGAGTCTATTTATGCACTAGGAGTAGTAGACAAAATTTTAGGTACTTAAAAATAACACCAGGTTAGGGACTATTCATAAAAAAGACAACAAACAGGGAAGTTGAGATCTATACTAATGCGGATTGGGCTGGATCCGTGATAGATAGACAATCCACCTCAGGGTACTGTTCCTATATTCGGGGAAACCTAATCACTTGTCAAAGCAAGAAGCAGCCAGTGGTTTCTCAAAGTAGTGCAAAGGTAGAACTCAAAGCACTGGCATATGGCGTGAGTGAGGGAATATGGCTAAGAAGGATACTCAGTGGTTGTATTGCAAACATGATAAGCTAGTTTTTCTCTTCTAGGATTAGGGATGTAGCTCTTCTACGTTATTGTGATAGATAATCGATTTCTTCCTTTATTAATGGAAAATTGATGTCTTTTTTTATTCAAACATATTGTTCTTAATGCTTACGGTATGTTGTGCGCCATATTGTCATTTTAAAAAGTAATTTAATTAAAAATGTAAAAGTGATAGTGTTATTAATGACCTACTTCTGTTAATTTTTTGTACATTAATTATAAAAAGGAATCGAAGATAAAGTCTTGCGATTTCAGCTGTTCTCAAATCTTGAAAATTGGAAATCAGTTTGCATACATATATGGCTAATTAACTCCTTATCGTCAACAATTGTCTAATATGCTTATTTGAATTGAAGAACCACAAAACTGCATGAACGAATATACTATTTTCTGTTGTTCCACTGTAATGTTGTGCAAAATAGTTTGATATTCTTAAAAAAAATGTAGTATGCAAAAATGTAGTTTGATATGCTTATTTGAATTGAAGAACCACAAAACTGCGTGAATGAATATACTATTTTCTGTTGTTCCCCTGTAATGTTGTGCAAAATAGTTTGATATTCTTTAAAAAAATGTAATGTGTAAAAAGGTCTAAAGAAATAAAAGAGTGTAATAATGGAGAGTTAAAAGAGTGAATGTAGAGAGAAAAGTCGGAAGAAAATTAGTTTATTAGAACAAGACGGTTCATTTTTAAAAGAAATGTGATATGAAAATTAAGTTGCATGTAAGAATCTATTTTACATATATAGATGCTTATGTGTCAGATAGATTTGTTAGTCATAACTAGGCTAGAAGGCCGTGGACGAAAGTCTTCAAATATCAATGCTGATGTGCATTAATTCATCTACAACAAACACACTCCTAGAAACCCGAAAATGAGACCCCTAAAAATAGCATTATGGGGAAGGACTCGGTCTCTCACCATAAATCCAGCTTCTTCTCTGCCAACATTTTGTACTCTTGCAAATCTCTCTCTTTGTCAATCAAAATTCTTTTCTCCAACCACTTTTGTTCTTCTACCATGAATAATTTAAAATTTTCCTTCATATTCTTCATTCTAGCTAGAGCAAATGATGGGTTCTTGATCAATTTGCCTTTGGAAGGGTCTAATAGATCTTCCCATGGTAAATTAATGTTGGTATAATTTGATTTCTATTTCTTGTTGCGGACATCGATCACTAGAATAGTTTAAGGAACAAAGAGCATTTCTTCTTCATTAATTCTTATCAATTGATCCATCAATCAAAGATGGCAAATAGGTTAGCGCCTAAATTCAATTCGATATATGTAGATTTTCTTTGTTCCTAGAAAATTAAATTTTAGGTGTAGGTGTAGCAATTAGAAACAATGGCCTCATTGTCCAGCCAACCTTCCAAGAAGTCTTTACGTAATCGGAGGATCGACGGGTAGTTCTCAAGGAGCCCGTAACTCAGGGGGCCAAGCTTGTCAAGTTTGCAAGACGAACTTCAAGTGGGAGATACGTCAGTTTGTCAAGAGATGACATTGACATGTCCGGAGACTTATCAGGGGACTATATGAACTACACTGTTCATATTCCCCCTACCCCAGATAATCAGCCCATGGACACATCCGTTGCCATGAAAGCTGAAGAACAGTATGTTTCCAATTCTTTATTTACTGGAGGATTCAACAGCGTAACCAGAGCCCATCTAATGGACAAGGTGATCGATTCTGAAGTGACTCACCCTCAAATGGCAGGGGCCAAAGGCTCTGCATGTTCAATGCCTGCTTGTGATGGGAAGGTCATGAAGGATGAGAGAGGAGCTGATGTGATTCCATGTGAGTGTAGGTATGTACGTGCTATATATTGCTATGCTATGTATAATATGGAAATTGATAATTATCGTTTCTTAATTTTTTGACATTTAATTCCACCATATTGAGCAATCAAGAGAAACTATAACTAAATTGTATCAAATCATGAATTTAGGTTCAAGATTTGCAGAGACTGCTTTTTAGATGCGCAAAAAGAAACCAGTTTATGCCCTGGTTGCAAGGAGCCATACAAAGTAGGGGAATATGAGGATGATACACCAGATTATTCTAACGGGGCATTGCCATTACCGGCACCAAATGGCTCCAAACGGGATCCAAATAACATGTCTGTTATGAAGAGGAATCAAAATGGAGAATTTGACCACAACAGGTGGTTGTTCGAGACCAAAGGTACCTATGGAGTTGGCAATGCTTATTGGCCCCAAGATGATATGTATGGTGACGATGGCGATGATGGCCTCCAGGGAGGAATGATAGATTCAATGGAGAAGCCCTGGAAGCCCTTAAGCCGGAAAACGCCGATTCCATCCGCCATCATGAGTCCTTACAGGTTAGATTTATATTGTTTGTGCTTAGCTTGTAATTATTTTGGTTATCATGAATTACATCACCTAATCAATATTATAATTGTAATTGTGCTTGCGCAGGTTGCTTATTGTTGTTCGGTTGGTAGTACTGTGTTTCTTTTTACACTGGAGAGTGATGCATCCAAATGAAGATGCAATATGGTTGTGGCTTATGTCAATTATTTGTGAGCTATGGTTTGCCTTCTCATGGCTACTTGATCAAATTCCCAAGCTTTGCCCTGTCAACCGTTCCACTGACCTTGACGTTCTTCATGACAAATTCGACAGTCCATCCCCATCCAATCCAACAGGGCGATCTGATCTACCCGGTGTGGACTTGTTTGTGTCCACTGCCGATCCTGAAAAGGAGCCACCTCTTGTCACTGCCAATACCATTCTTTCCATTTTAGCAGTTGACTACCCTGTGGAGAAGCTTGCATGTTACGTTTCTGATGATGGAGGTGCTCTCCTCACTTTCGAAGCCATGGCTGAGGCTGCGAGTTTTGCCGATTTATGGGTTCCCTTTTGTCGAAAACACAACATTGAGCCCAGGAATCCTGATACTTACTTCAGCTTAAAAGTTGATCCCACCAAGAACAAAAGCAGATCAGATTTTGTGAAGGACAGAAGAAGGGTCAAGAGGGAGTATGACGAGTTCAAGGTACGCATAAATGGCCTTCCAGATTCCATTAGGAGAAGATCAGACGCATTTAACGCAAGGGAGGAAATGAAGATGATGAAGCACATGAAAGAGAGTGGGGCTGACCCTTCTGAGCCAGTCAAAGTATTGAAGGCCACATGGATGGCTGATGGCACCCACTGGCCTGGTACTTGGGCTTCTCCTTCTAGTGAACATTCCAAAAGCGACCATGCCGGAATTCTTCAGGTACCGTACCTATCTAGTTTCCTGTTCCATTTGAGTAACCACATATACTTGCATATATATATATATATATATACATATATGACAAGATCAATTTGATCATAAGATTGTACTGACAACATGTGAGTAACTATATATGCTTATCATATTCTTCAGCCACCTAACTAGTTTCCACTTTCCTAATCCATTTGAGTAACTAAATATAAGCATGCTTATATGATCAGTTTCATCATAAACTTGCACTTACAAATATGCTTATCAATATCATAATTTTCTTGCAACATTAACTCTACATATATGTATATATATAAACAGGTGATGCTGAAGCCACCAAGTCCTGATCCGTTAATGGGAAGTGCAGACGACAAGATTATAGACTTCACAGAGGTAGATACACGGTTGCCAATGTTTGTATACGTTTCTCGAGAGAAGCGGCCAGGTTATGAACACAACAAGAAAGCTGGTGCCATGAATGCACTAGTTCGAGCATCTGCAGTTCTGTCGAATGGGCCATTCATTCTCAACCTTGACTGTGATCATTACATCTACAATTGCAAGGCAATACGGGAAGGGATGTGCTTTATGATGGACAGAGGTGGCGAGGACATATGCTATATTCAGTTCCCACAAAGATTCGAAGGCATTGATCCCTCGGATCGCTATGCCAATCACAACACTGTCTTCTTTGATGGAAACATGCGAGCCCTTGATGGTGTTCAAGGTCCAGTATATGTGGGAACTGGATGCATGTTCAGGAGGTTTGCACTCTATGGTTTCGACCCACCCTTGGTGGACAAGAAAAATCCTCAAAAGAGTGAAGGCTCTGAAACGCCGGCCTTGAATGCCAGCGAGTTTGATCCTGATCTAGACATGAACCTGCTGCCCAAGCGTTTCGGTAATTCTACCATGCTAGCCGAGAGCATACCCGTCTGTGAGTTCCAAGGTCGTCCTCTTGCCGATCATCCTGCCGTCAAGTATGGACGTCCTCCTGGTGCTCTTAGGGTCCCTCGCGAGCCACTTGATGCCAGTACTATAGCTGAAGCTGTCTCGGTCATTTCTTGTTGGTAAGTATCGTAACGTAACAAATATTTGTGTTTGCTTGGTATGCTAGGCTGCTAGCTAGCATTATATTAGATGAAAACATGAAATAATATGGTTATATATATATATATATATCATGTTTTGTAAAATTAACGTACAATTGATATAATATATATATATATATATATATATATAGGTATGAGGACAAGACAGAATGGGGAGACCGAGTGGGATGGATTTACGGGTCAGTGACAGAAGATGTGGTTACAGGGTACCGCATGCACAACCGTGGATGGCGTTCTGTATATTGCATAACCAAGCGAGATGCATTCCGTGGATCAGCGCCAATTAACCTCACTGATCGACTACACCAGGTGCTGAGATGGGCCACAGGTTCTGTTGAAATCTTCTTCTCTAAGAACAACGCCTTTCTTGCTAGTAGGCGCCTCAAATTTCTCCAACGTCTCGCTTACCTCAATGTTGGCATCTACCCCTTCACCTCCATCTTCCTTGTTGTATATTGCTTCCTCCCTGCGCTCTCGCTATTCTCCGGATTCTTCATTGTCCAAACTCTTAGCGTCTCCTTCTTAATCTACTTGCTCACCATCACCGTTTGCCTGGTGATGCTGGCTATTCTCGAGGTTAAATGGTCTGGCGTGGAGTTAGAGCAATGGTGGAGGAACGAACAATTTTGGCTTATTTCTGGAACCAGTGCTCACTTGGCTGCTGTGGTGCAAGGACTCCTTAAGGTGATTGCAGGGATTGAGATTTCTTTCACTTTGACGTCCAAATCAGGAGGAGAGGACATCGACGACATATTTGCAGATTTGTATATTGTCAAGTGGACCTCCTTGATGATTCCACCAATTGTTATTGCTATGGTGAACATTATCGCAATCGCAGTTGCATTTTCCAGGACCATTTACAGCGCAATCCCACAATGGAGTAAGTTCATCGGAGGAGCATTCTTCAGTTTTTGGGTGCTTGCTCATTTGTACCCATTTGCAAAAGGGCTGATGGGGAGGAGAGGGAAGACACCCACCATTGTGTTTGTTTGGTCAGGTCTCATTGCAATTACGCTTTCCCTGCTTTGGATTTCCATTAGTCCACCCAAAGGTGCTGAGGGACAAGGTGTAGGGGGCGATTTCCAATTTCCTTGAAATGCTAATAGTCAAACAAACATTAAGAAATTGTGTTGTAAATAATTATTATTTTATCATAATTAGTTATTTATTTAAATTATATTAATTAAATTGTGTTTAAAATTTTGAGATTATGGAATTTCAATCTTTGATGATTAATTGATTGATATTTATAATGATATTGAGTGATTTATGAAATTAATATTGATGAATTAATATGCATTTATGACATTTTATTTATGAAAGACAATAATGTCAACGAAAAATGATAAAAATAAAATTAACAATTGAAAAATAGCATAAAAAGAAACAATTAATATAAAAAATTGAAATTTCCTGTATCTCATGTAATCGTTCAATTGTGAAACGTACGTTAATTTTTTTTTTTTTTTTGGTTTCTTAGGGTATCCTCGAGGTACTAAGATTCATTTAAGGGGTTACTTCTCCCAGCAAGTATAGAATCCCAGACCACATGCTTAAGGGGCCCAAGTATCTACCACTTGTGCCACACCATTTTGGTGAAAAGTACGATCATTTATTGATAAACAACTTATTTTATATTTTCAAATTATGGGAAGCTCAATAAAGTAACTCAAAATTACAAAGATTCTATTGAAATATGAAATTTATTGTAATAAAAAATACTATACTAATAACATAATTATAGGCGATGATATGAATTTTATTTTTGAAATTGAAAAAAAAAGTATACTAATAAATTATCCATAAAAAATTATATGCTAGTAAATTAAATGAAAAGTACGATGATATAAATTTTGATTTTCAAAATAACATATTGCCATAATGTCTATCCAGTTTTTTTTTTATAGTTGAGTGAATATTTCATAATTAATAATTTTGATTTTGAGAAATAAGAAATTGTAACACTATTGTTAAAATTTAAATTAAATCAAATCAACTATAATTGAAATTTAAATTTAAATTGGATGTTAATTTTATTAATTGAAATTATTATTTATAATTATAATTATAATTAAAAAACTTATGAAATTCAATTTCTAATAGTAATTTTGGGAGCCATTAAGGTGTTCATGACATGAATATTTGGAAAGAAATTAAATATATTAAAAAATACTTATTTATGATTAACATAAAAGAAAAAACTTGATGTATGCGTGACACGTGGCGTTAATGGAGTTTGAATGGACTCTCTTTTATAATATTATATATAGAATATATAGATATATGGATTTTATACTTTTTTGTCGTTGCCAGGGTATCCTCGCCCTTTTGGTGTAAGATTAATCTCAAGGTACTAAAGTTGTCCCTCCTCCCGCCCCACAAGTGTTTTCTTGTAGGCTTGAACCCATAATATTACATAGGCTCCTTAACCGCTAAGCTCAAGAATACTTACCACTTGAGCCACCCCTTTGAGGGTAATTTTTATATTTTTTATATCCTTTCTTATTACACTCTCATTGTGTTTGCTACTATTAGTTAATGTAAACCCAACACTTGACTTACTTAATTGCCATCCAATACTTAACTGTACCACCACCAAAAATTATTAATAGCTCATCGGCAAGTATACCGAATCGTTCAAGTAATAAAAGGGTGAGTGAGTATCGTCCCACAAGGATTGCATTTACCAAGCACTGATTCACTAAATTTGATGCTATATAGGCTAACATACTTTTAGATCGAAGTGGACTCTAATGCTAAGAAATAACGCAATTAACAATAAAACAAAGTAATGAGACTAAAATGCAGTTAATTACACTTATGATATAAACTGATTTAAGAAAGATGTTAGGGATGTGATTTCACTTGGCTTTTCCGATTAACTCATGAATTTTCAATTACTTAACTTTATTTCCATGGTTTAAAAGATGAATTTCTCTAAATCAACTGAATTCCAATTCCTTGGTTACTTGAATTCTCCTTTAACCTAAATTAGAACAATTAATTCCCTAACCTAATTCTAATTGGAAAAAGGCTTTGCAAGAACTTGAGAAATTAGAGATCAACAAAACTTCAAGATTTATCCCTAAACCTTGTTAAGGTTAAGAAGTTTATCCCTAAAAGCTAGAACACATATGGATTTTCCAATCATTATACATGAACCCAAGAATCAAGTTATGAAAGGTTAGTTCATAAATTGTATTAAAATAAGGGATAAACAATTAAACCATATAAACAAGCTCAAGCTCAAGCTCATGAAAGATTCATAAATCAATCATCCAAGTTAAGCTACATCCTATCCCTAGCCTAGGAGATTTAGCTACTCATGGTACAAAGGAAAGAAAAATAGAGAAAAGAGATGAACTCCATAAAAAATCTAAGAAGTTGATGTTGAAATCTTCAAATCTTCCTTTTGAATCCCTTGGCTCCTCATTTAGGGTAGCCAAATAGTGCCTAATCGTCATCCCTTTGTCCCTAGATCCAAATATTTCTTTCATTTTCCTTTTAATACTATAAAAAAATGCACTAATAAGTGAGTCAACGCTTGGCGCTTGCCCGCACGTGAGGCAGAGAAATGCACATGTTCTGGTTTCAGGGCGCTTAAGCGTTAGCTTCTAGGAGCCTGAGTGCTCTGGGCACCTAGGTGTTTCCCAATGGGCGCCTAGGCACCTAGGTGTTGCCCAATGGGCGCCTAGGCACCATGATGACAAATTTGAGCCCCTTTTCTGATACATGAGCGCTGGTGTTGGGATGCCAGAACTCGTAAGCTTTCTTTTCCTTCCATGAGCACCTACAAAACATGAGAAATGACTTGATGAAAAACATTAATCGTAAAAGCCAAAACAAAGCTTAGCTAAGCTAGAAGTATGTAAACGATCCAAAACATGCAAACATACTCTAATTAAATGATTTTACAAGAAGAAAGCTCAATCTAAGGTTAAATTAGAGAGATTCATCCACGAAAACATCACAATTATCACTAATATCAATCATCACAACATTTGATTTGACTTGATTATTTTTTAGGATTAACCTAACCATGATCAAGTTTGATCCCACACTTAATTTAACCAGATGACAGTTAATCTATTACTTAATCAAACTATGATCATACTTGATTACACTACTTGTTCTTACCTTATTACTATCCTACGCTTTGTTGAATGATCATCAAGCTTGATCGCGCACCACTTGATCTTATATGATTATTATCCCGAATTTAAATGTATCATGATTAGGCTCAACCTTAATTACTTGAAGACTATCTAGAACTTAGTTGAATTGTAATGATAGCTTCAAGTGATTTAGCAGAAAGAAAACAACAACACTAACAAATAAGAACAACCCATAGATTAAATGAGTAATTCCTTGTATTATTGATTCATATATAAGCTAGATAGGGGTTAACTCAATATGATATATGGTGAGTTCACTAGGAAAACCATGGAATTACAAAGATAGAAGAAGGCTGAAATACATAGAAGGAAGGAGAAGAGTTCTCAAAGAGAGAAGAGAAAAGGTCATGATTCATTTCTCACCCCTCACATTGTTTTCCCCTTTCCTATTTAACTTCCCTTGCTTACTTCACGAAATCCTTCCACCTAGAATTAGTTATTCTCATCTTTGCACCCTTGCCTAGTTGGTTAGTTGGGTTTCCCTTGTTACACATTGGGCTACACCTCAGTTGCAACTGTTTCTGCTAATGTGGCATTGCACTTACATCTAGCTCCTTTCAACTCAGTTGGGCCTTTGAGCCCATAATCTGCTTCCCTAATTGTGACATTACCCTCTGATCAAGGAAGACCTTGTCCTTAAGGTCGAAGTTGGGAAATTGTTGTTTCATATAGTCTAAGTCTTCCATATCCCTTCCCAATGGACTAGAACTTGTGGTAACCAGCTGTCATTCCTTACTATTGTTCTAGCTTTCAGTACTTGAATGGATTGCATTAAAGGCACTTTCTCATCAGATAATAAGGGCAGGGGAATGTACTGAGTGTGAGGATCTCTGTGGCACTTCTTTAAGGTTGAGACATGGAACACTAGGTGAATCTTTGTTGTGGGGGGTAGAAGTAATCTGTATGCTACTTTCCCTATTCTTTCAATGATTGGAAATGACCCAAAATACCTTGAGCCCATTTTTGGTTCTTCCTTAAAGCCACAAAGTGTTGTTAGTATGGTTGTAGCTTCACAAAAAGCATGTCACCAATGGTGAATTCCAAATTGATTCTCTTAGTGTCAGCATGTTTTTTCATCCTTTGCTGGGCCTTCTGCATGTTCACCTTAAGCTGAGATAGTGTAGTATCTCTTTGCAATAAAGCATCTTGCAGGATGATAGGATAATTAGGTTGATGGCAATATTTGGTGGGAAGGTCCCTGTCGAACACAGGTTTGAAGGGGGAGTCATCACAATATTGAAGTGAAATGTTGTGTTCTACCAGTACTCTGCCCAGAGAAGCATTTTAAACCACATATTGGGGTTATCATGTGTGAGACTCCTCAAATACATCTCTAGGCATCTATTAAGAGCTCCTGATTGCCTATTTGACTGAGGGTGGTAGGCAGTAGACATTGATAAGGTTGTGCCTTGGAGTCTGAAGAGGTTTTCCCAAAATTTGCTAGTAAAGACCTTGCCTTTATTCGAAACTATTGATTTAGCCATCTCATGGAGTTTCACAATATTGTTCATAAATCTTCTACCTATAAACTGGTGTAGTCAGACTTGATATAATGCTTGTGTCTTAATGGACTGCGACTTAATTGAAACTTATGTAAATAAGTGATCTCTTTGGGAATTCCACATATTATTTTGAATAAATAATTTTCCAATTATTTTTATATTAAATTATGATTATGATTATTATTATTTGGAGCACTATAATTTTAGTTCCATAAAATACTCAAATTAAGAGTGCTTGCTAGAACAATTTTCATCCATTTTAATAAGGTCTTTGCATTAAATATTTAAATGGGACAAATTTGTTTTGGGACTTATTTTAGATTTAAATGTGAAGATAAAAAATCATCTCTTCATTTTTATTAAGTAAAAATAATAAATATATGGAAAAATAATTATAAGCTTATTGAATTACATATAATTAATGGAATTTCACATGTGCTAATTAAACTTTGAGTAAACATTCATTTTGATCATTCAAATATATACGCGACATCACATTGATCCTCCATTTATCAATGACATCAAATTGGACCTTTAATAATAATTAATGTCATCAGTTTCGTCCTTGAAAGACTAATTTGATGTCACATATATCTTTAGAAGACCAATTTAATATATTTATAAATGAATGACCAATGAAATGTTACGTATATCTTTGAATGACCAATGAAATGTTCCGTATATCTTTGAATGACCAATGAAATGTTACGTATATCTTTGAATGACCAAAATGAGTGTTTACTCCTAAACTTTAATGAAAAGCAACATTTGGTATAATTGATGCATGTGGAAAAAAATGTTTATTAGAAATAAGGCAAATTAGATTTTAGGTGCAAATTAAATAAGAATGACAATATTTGTTAGAATATAGGTTTTGATGATGTCTAAGTTCTTTTTGAACATGTGAAATATTAAGTTCTATTGATTATCCATGCATCTAATTATTTGAATAATCTAATAAGCTATTTATATTCATTGAAAAGTATTTGAATTAACATATGTTGAATCCTTAATTGATTGTGTGATCATCTAATTGAGGAAAGTATTCTAATTTACATGTGCTTAATTAATAACTTATCTCAATTAAGCTCTTGACTTTATTAATTAAGGAAATTATCTTAACATATTGATTATTAGGTCCCTAACCTTAATGAAGCAAATTTGAATTACAAATTGAAAGGGATGTTGAGCTTCCTTTGATACAAAGTCCAGAGAAAAATGGAAACTTACGAGCAGATACTGGAAAGAAACAAGCACCTATTGGGAGTGTTGCAAAACAAACGAGCAAGTAAATGAGCGACTATTGGATCAAATGAGCAGCTACTTGTTTCTGCATGTGAATTGTGTCTAAGACTTGTAAGATTCTTTCCTTTGACTCCAATCACTCCAATGGCTAGCAAAGTTTTAAGGGAAACAACTTTACTACAAGAGAAAACCATCTTGGAAGGATCAAATCATCCAAGCTCGCGCAAAAAAGATAAGAACAATGTCAAACTTGCAGCTTTTTGTTAGATTTTCTTAACATTGTAAGTTGTGAGTTTGTTTTTTGTAAAAAATTCACTTTTATTCTGTAGCTAATTAAGACATTACCTTTCAAAGCTCAAATGGAAGAATACTTGAGAAGTAAAGATTAGAATGGTCAAGATCAGTTCAGAGCCAAAGACACTAGTAGAGATGAGAAAGGTCAGAAGAGAATGGTTGGGATAAGAACGTTCTCAACATTCTTATCTCTATTGCAGCTAGCTCACGCAAAAGGACAACTATATTGCAAAAGCGACAACTTAAGTGAGTTATAGGACAAGCCTAACATCTAGTTGCGCTAGCAATAACCAAAGGCGGTCTTTATGTCTAATGACTACATTTTTTAACGCAATATAAAAGGGAGAAGATGAACAATGGGATAAAAACTATACAACTATGGTTTTGCTAAACATTCTCAACTGCTTTAAACTCTTCTCAACTCAGACTTTGTTTTTTACACCAGCTCTGAAACTTGAAAGTTTCTCTTAATGTAGAATTGCTGCTTGGCATCTAAACTTATAATTCACTCCATGAGTGTTAGAGAGCATACTCAAACACTTACTCTAAATATTATTTTGTATCCTTGATCTGTTAGTGATCATTGTGAGATTCTATCATATTGCTAGTTCTTTGAGAGCTTCTGTAAGTATCTAGCTTGAAAAGGTTAGAGTAGATCAAATACAACTTGAAATCTAGCTTGGATAGGCTAGGGTAGAAGAAAGAATACACATGGTGCAAATCTCAGTGGTGAAATTGGGGATTGGATGCAAGGATGTGGTTTGGCCAAATCAGTATAAATATCGTATGTTAAGTTTTTCTTTCTTACTCCTTACTTGCTGCTTTTGCTTGATAACTTGTTTGAACTTCAAACAAATTCTTAAGTAAAGGATATTTGAGAAATACAATCTATTTGAACTAGGATAATGTTCCCTTGATAAACTCACAATTAGTTTAATTAACTGAAACATTTTCTTAATATTGCTAATAAAATGAGATGTTTTGAAAGTAACACTTTAAGAAGAAAAGTTTCAAGGATAAATTTTAAAATTTAGACAAATGCTTCCATTCATTATATATCAATCTTTCATAAAGAAAAGAAAGTTTTACATTTTGTTTGTTCACTCTTCTTAACTGTTATTACCTATCATTCTAACTCATCTCAACTCGAAGTTAAATACTTCAGAAAGAATTTTAAAAGTGCATAACAAAATTTAAGAAAGTTGAAGTACACAACTCCCTTCTTGTGCATTTTCCACCTTCATTATTCACCAAGAATAATAGGTAAAATCATAGGGTTCAATTCCATCAACTATCTACTATATTCCCTTTGTCATTCAAATTTTCTAGATCCAAATTTCCCAAACTTTTGGTGAGAGTCTTCATCTCTTTCATTTACTCCTGTAATGCTTTCACGGTGATTTTCATATCTAACTAGGTGAGCTAGTGAATTGGGTTTGTGAGTTACCCATTAGAACTGTGAGTATCCTAAGAGCAAGGTTGGAATGGTTATGGTTAATTGCAACTACTCAGTTTTAGTGAAAATCTCAATTATGCTTGGAACAAGATGTAGATTTCATATTTGGGCCAAACTAGTATAAACTTTGTTGTGAAAACTTGTCTTCCCTACTCTTACTTTACTTTGTGCGCAAGTTGCTTTGCATTTTGATTTTTGAATTTGTTACTTTCTAATCTTGCTTATCTCTAACAAGTTATCTTATCGTCTTAGTCAGTATATGTGTTTAGGTTGTTTTGCATAAAGTTTTAACTAGGTGTAACTTGATTCAACTTCCTTCTCAAGTCCTTATTTACCAACATAAAATAGGATGAAAATTTCAAATAATTATTAAAAATAAGAAATTTTGAGGCACATCCGATCATATGAATTAATGTTCTAAAAAGTTCATAGATAGTGAATTAGAGATAACTAATTACTTAATAAGTAAATTTATATTAAAATAGACAAATGTGTTAGATTAATTTATATACAAATTAATTCAAATTCTTAGTTCAAAACAATTAGATAAGAAAGTATTTTATATAATATTGAGAGTTATCCTAAAATCTGGAGAAAAGAAAATATTTAAAAAATATTTTTAAATTATTGTTCAATATACTCCAATTAAATGCTCTAATTTGATAGTTGTGGTAGACTTTTACTGTTATTTTTTAAAAATTATTTTAAATAAGTATTAATTTTTTAAATATTAAATAACTAATTAGACATATTTCAATTATTTTATTTAATGTGATTTTTTAAAACTAAATTTTAAAAAAAATTATGCTTGTACCTCTAATCAAAAGTGTTTGAATGAAATACATCCAACAAGGAACACTTGAAAATAAATTTTTGTAATTTTTTTTGGGTTAACTGCAAAATTCTTTTCTTAAGGTAAAAGATGAATTTTAACTAAATGATTTTATATTTATTTTTTGTTGAGTAAACAATTATTTTAGTTATCAAAATATACTTATTTTAGTTTTTCTTTTATATAAAAACATCTCTTAATTCACTAAAGGATCATAAATGACATTACTTTGTCTAATCGTCACAATCTCTGATAAATCTGTTTATGTGACACGTTTTATATACCTAGGCCATAATAGATATAAGGATGTTCAACGTGAACTGATTCACATATATTTTTTACGATGTAACATCAATTTAATTTTTTAAAAATATAAGTGATATTAATTTAATTTTTCATTTATAATTGGCATCAAAATAATTTTTTAATGGCCATTCCATTTATTACTTTAGTCCAAATATCACGGTACGTAAAGAAGAGAAATTCCTATGTATTTTAAGAGTGATTACTCTCAAAGGTATAAATCTTATCTAAATTTTATGATTATGTATTATAAATTATAGTTAGTGTACTTTTATTGTTTTTCACTTTTTTCATCCTCATAAGAGAGACCTTCTTGTTGGAAGTAATCCAAATTTTAAACCCAACCCAACGGATGCAACCTAAGCCCAAACTATTATACTGGGAAGCCTAAGCGAGGACTGAAGTTTGAGGAAGACCTCGCACCCGCAGGCAGGCAGGCAGGCAGGCGCAGAGACACTGTCCCTTCCAATTCAATGGCTTTTGCTTCTGCTTCTGCTTCTGCTTCTTGTTCTCTTGCACCCCAGTTTCTCAGTCCTCGAAAGGTTTCTCTATGCCCTTTTCACTCTACCAATTGCACAACTTTACCATTCCCCGTTGTTCCTACTCCAAGACAACCTCTCTTATTTTCTTCAATCTACGTAGCGGCGGCGTCAAAGAACAGTTCCAATGGCAATAATGCCAACCCAGTTCAAAATGGCAAGAAGAAGGAAGTTGAGGTGGAAGTGGAGGAGGAACTGCCATGGATTCAGGAAAAGGCTTTGGACCTCGTCGAGTTCACTGGCTCTGTCACCCAAGCCATTCCCGGGCCTAGAGTGGGTCCCACCTCCTTGCCTTGGATTCTTGCTATTCCTCTGGGTTACGCTGGCCTTACTTTCGTTATTGCCTTTGTCAAGACCCTCAGGAAATTCACTTCTCCCAAAGCAGAACGCCGCAGACTGGTTTGTCCCTTATTCATTATTTACAAATTTTTCAACCGTGTATTGTATTGCTGAGCAGCATTTGCTTGCTTCTATGCCTTGCCAGAAGAATAAAGAAAATGGGTAGATCTAAATATGTTTAATTTGTACATATGTCTTGAAAACGTTTTGTGTGCCATCTATTTTACCATAATTCACTCATGTTATAATTTGAGATTTTGGAAAAATTCTGTTCAATCAGTTGGCCTAAGACAGTGATTCCCTATTTGTTGGTATCATTGCGATTAATTTAATCTCTTTTATATATTTTTTTCCAGGTCAGTAAAAATGCGATGCTATGCAAGTCACTGGATGATTTATTTCAAAAAGGAAGAGATGAAGTCAAGCTTGATGCTCTCAAGGAACTTGAAAATAAGGTGAGTTGCATAATGCTGCGCACATTTCAATTGAACATTATGTCATATGGTCACTATTTGTTGTTTTCGCTTTGTGTTTTGGACATGCAGATCAGATGTGGCTAACTTGACATACTCAATTGCTTATGAATTGCAATGGAAACATTTTAATTGAATGACTCTTCCATTATTTATGTCATTGTGTTTTCTCTCATATATTAATATGTAAGGTTGACATATCTCTGTAATGATGACAGTCTCCTCTCCTCTTTATTTTAGGTTTTGGTGTGTTTTTGTGCCAGTGTTACAATTGATATTATGTTTTAGTGTTACAAAATTAATAAGAACACTAAACTGGTAATGTAAAAAATTACCATTAATAGTTTTTCCTGATGATATTCTTTATAGTACATGGACTACACCATTACATGTTTTCACCTGTATAAGCTTAGGGAAAAACAAACTTTTATGATGTCTTGATGTTTCATTTTCTAAGCATGATAAGTTTTTAGGTGTGACTGTTTCTTTAGTGAAATTGAGTAAAGAAGTAAACAGTTAGGTTTGCAGTTTCTCCAAGTAAATGATCTTACCATCTGTTTAGATCAAGAAAATATTTCTTAGCTTTCTGTTTGCTGGCTGGGGAAAATCTTGGGGAATAACCATTTTCAGTTTGCTGGCTTCCCAGAGTTTTGTGTGCTCGTGCATATGTGCAATCTGATTTTAAGTAACAACTGCAAATTCATATTCAGATGGGCTTTGATTTGGAAGAAATTTTGCGCAAGTATATCCGGTATGCTCTGAATGAGAAACCATTCAACCCTGACATGGTAGCAGATTTAATTCAGCTAAGGAGAGCTTCTATGTTAAATGACTCGCAAGTTGCTGAGATTCTGAATGAAATTTCTCGACGAATTGTGCGAGACAAAGGTAATTTATTCCAAACATTGGACAGGATATTTATTTGAGCAGTCCTGGTGCATGGTAGTTTCTTTTAGCCTTAGCCTGTCTATAAAGGTAATCAGATGAAATGTGAACAAAAAAATTTTCTCCGGCCTGCTCTGTATATTCACAAAGGGTTAGTGTCTGGGTCCTATAATGTCAAATTCAAATGGGTTTTTAATGCAGGAAGTGCAATATAAAAATACTATTCTTAATGATCTTAATTTCCTTCCAGACTTCCAACCCTTAATTGATGTTACTTGTTGAAGTTAAACAGTCCAATACGTAGGTAATTTAGTCATAAAATAACAGATAAATTTTATTTGATGTTATTTCAACTTTCCTTTGACTTGTTTGTAAGTATAAATTTGTTGTTGAAGAGATTTCTTATATTATGCACTTGGAATAGCTTTTAATATGAAATAACTGAGTGATTATGGAGTAAGAAAATGTACACTGTACCATAAATAGGAGCTAAATGATCTATCCTCTCAGACAGCAGGGACTCTAATCACCCTACTGATGACATGCCATCCCTTCCTTCCAAAATTATTATGAAAGTGTGCTTTTCATCTTCCTTCATATGTGTTGTTCTACCTAATTGTTAATACAGAAAAGAACATATGGTTAGAGATTGGTGTCTTTCGTGGTTTCTTTCTTTTGACAAACTGTCTTTTAGATAATTAAGCCCTCGCCTTTTTGGTATTGTTTGGATTGAGGAGTTTGGAGGGAAAGGGAGGTGAGGGGTAATTTTTATTTTAAATTTACATTATCTTTATTTGACATTTTTTTTAAATGAGAGGAATTAAATGAGAGACTATCATGTAACCTTTGAATCATGTCTTTTTTATTTTTATAAACATTCTATAATTCTCTCAATTTGAAAATGAAAAATTACCCCTCACCTCCCTTCCCCTCTAAACTCTCCCATTCCAAACATACTAGAGATTTGTCATAGCTATCTCAAGGACAATCTACTATACTTTGGCCTTGTGGCCCATGTAATGACTGCGGTTTCATACTGTCCTGACAATGACAATCTACCTTAAAAAAACTTGTCTTATCCATTGTGAGGAATAAGGACAAGGTCCATGTTCATGTACGTATTTTAACTGCATTTTCTTGTGTCACATTGAATGTTTTGTATAGATGCTGTCTCCATTCCACCTCATCCCAAACAATAGATTGTTGATGAGCTAACACCGACAACAACAACAACAACAACAAAAGCCTTTTCCCACTAGGTGGGGTCGGCTACATGGATCAAACGACGCCATTGTGCTCTGTCATAGACCATACTTTCAGATAAACCATTTATTTCAAGATCTTTTTTAATGATATCCCTTAGTGTTGTCAGTGGTCTACCTCTACCTCTCTTTAAGGGACTATCCTCCAACTTATCAATTCTTCTCACCGGGGCTTCTATTGGTCTTCTCCTCACATGACCAAACCATCTTAGGCGAGACTCTGTTATCTTTTCATCAATGGGTGCTATTCCAACTTTCTTTCGAATGCACTCATTCCTAATTCTATCTCTTCTTGTATGTCCACTCATCCAGCGCAACATTCTCATCTCTGCAACCCTTAACTTATGCTCATGTTGACATTTTACCGTCCAACATTCAGTACCATAAAGCATTGCCGGTCTTATAGCTGTTCTATAAAATTTTCCCTTTAACTTGAGAGGTATCTTGCTGTCACAAATAACACCCGAAGCATTTTTCCATTTTATCCACCCAGCTTGAATCCTATGAGTTACATCTCCTGTAATCTCTCTGTCATTTTGTATAATAGATCCAAGATACCTAAATCGTTCAACTTGTGGAATAATATGATCACTAATTTTCACTTCTAAGTCAGAGCTAGATCGCCTTTTGTTAAACTTACATTCCATATATTCTGTTTTACTCCTACTTAGTCGAAACCCATGTGATTCTAAAGCTTCTCTCCATAACTCTATTTTATCATTTATTCCTTGTCTCGACTCTTCCGCCAGGACTATGTCGTCTGCGAAAATCATGCATTGAGACACTGGATCTTGGATGTGTCCACTAAGTACGTCCAAAATCAATGTGAAAAGATATGAACTCAAAGTTGACCCTTGGTATAATCCTACAGTAACCGGAAAATCTTCTGTGACCCCTCCATCCATTCGCACACAAGTCGTGACCCTATCGTACATATCCTTGATAGCTCGAATATAAGCAACACGAACTCCTTTTTTCTTTAGAACTTTCCAAAGAACCTCTTTTAGCACCCTATCATAAGCCTTTTCTAGATCAATAAACACCATGTGAAGGTCTTTTTGTTTCTTTCGGTACCTTTCCATCACCCCTTGCATAGGGTATATTGCCTCCATGGTTGACTTCCCTGGCATAAAACCAAATTGATTTTCCGAAATGTGAGTCTCTTGTCTTAATCTCCATTCGATTACTCTTTCCCATAGTTTCATAGTGTGGCTCATGAGCTTTATCTCTCTATAATTAACACAATTTTGTATATCTCCTTTATTCTTGTAGATAGGGACCAAAGTGCTTCTTCTCCACGCATCCGGCATTCTTTTAGACCTCAAAATCTCATTAAACAGCTTAGTTAGCCAGGTTATGCCTTTCTCCCCTAAACACTTCCAAACTTCAATGGGAATATCATCAGGTCCAACCGCCCTCTCATTGTCTATTCTCTTTAGTGCTTCCCTTACCTCAAATTCTAGAATCCTACGATAAAAGGTAAAATTTTGGTCTTCCTCACTAGTTTTTACAATCTCAGAGTTTCCACTTGTTCTATATTCTTCATTTAATAACACCGACAAGATAAACTAATCTTTTACTTGTTTAAGTGTCTAACTCTAAATTATCTGCCTATTGGTGAAACAATGTCTTGTAGGCTTGGATATGTAGCTTAAAGTTGCATATTGGTGACATAACTCCAATTCCATATTGTTATAAAGTGGCTTGTATTTAATTTTGGGCTTGGCCTGACATGTGACTTGACCCAAAAAGCCCACAATGCATCCCAACAAGTAATTTTCAAGGAGATTATGTGGTGGAAGTGGAGGGATCAGGACCGCAGCCACCACTAATCTCGGCAATGGGGTGCAACTCCCTGTGCTGTGGTATATATATATATATCAATTGACAAATGGTATAAGTTAAAATCACTCTTACACCATTGAATAATTTTTTATTGGATAATTTTATCTCAAAATCTACCATTGGATTGAAAGTTTCCTATCATGTAGATCATACTTATAAAATCCCACATTAATCCGAAATTGTTTTGTAATGAATTAATGTAATATATACTTTTGAAATATATGAAAATATGAACTATTTGATTACATTCTTATTGATGTTCAATGCTTCAATTTTTTCAAAATTTGACACAAATGATCAACATGATGGATAGTTATAATTCAATGGTTGGATCGATAAAAATTACATTCGATAAACAAGTTATTGGTGGTGTAAGTGTGTCAAGTCTTACACCGGTGTCACTTGATCCCTCCCCATATATATATATATATATAATGATTTGATACGATATAGAAATTATGTTGATAACAGGTTAATTATTTTGGTACATGATTTAGCCTAGCTCTTTGAGCCTAGTCAATAAACTTGCTTTAATGTAATTATGTTTTTAGTTATCTGGTTTAGTATCATCCTGTTGTGCCCTTTCTTCTACCATTGCTGTCTGGTTCTAGGAAGCATGAACTCAACCTCAAATTTGAAATGGTTTTTAATGTGAAGTTGCAATTACATTATTGACAATGCTGTTTTTTCTGTCAGCAACATGCTGGGGTGTTATACAAACCCTTGTTTTCTTCTGAATTGGGCTTGTCATTACTATTAAAGCTGTTTTGAAGCTAACATGCTTTTGAATATTAGCAACATGAAAGTCAGAGAAAGGACGGATACTAATGATGAGGGAGAACTGATCCTTCTGACCTCATCTGTTCCCCTTCCCCTAATACCTTTTTATCATTCAGTGCATGAACTCAATTTTTTTTTCTACCCATGTTTAATTAAATGAAGCTGTTTTAAGTTAAAACATTTATTATTTATGTTCTCTGACTTTAATTACATTTAAATGATTTTTAGGTCCTATTGTGATGGATAAATCAGGTTATACCGAAAAGGGTTTCAAGAGAAAACTAGCTGTTCAGGCCCTTTTCGGAAAGGTATTCTATCTGTCTGAGGTAAGTGGCAGCAAACAGTTAATTTGATACAAATTTTGTGTCTTTTTCTGTAAGTAAAATACAATGTACAGTTGTTAGTACTCCTTTGGTACCATTGGATAGTGTAACCTTTATTTTGGTTCCAGGATTTGTTCAACAATTATAAGGGACCCATAATACTGAAATTACATTAACAGAAGAAATTTAGATTTTTTTTTTTTTAAATGTTTGTTTCAGGGAAGTACTCAAAAGGTTGCACCTGGTCAATTTTGGAAGGGGGTGGGTTTATTTTCTGGTTTCAGGAAGAAATCTGGTTGTTAATTTTGTCATTGTAGCATTACTCTTTATCATGATGCTGCCCATAATGCTTTGTTATCACACACAGGACTTGCATACAATCCTAGTTTATATTTTGGCCACAAGGAAGTGGTACATGTGCACATAGCCTTAAAGTTGCCATATATAGGTACCCCAAAAGTCTTGACAGTAGGGTAGGAGAAAATGCCACCTAGTCATCATCCCCATATACTCCTTAAAGAGCTAGCATTTATGAGAATTGCTGGTACTTTAGCTTTTCAATTATTGATGTGTGAGTGACTCCATTGGTCATCACTAGCTGATCCTTTTTGTTTGAGAAGAGTGGTTGGTGTTGGCTGATTAATGTCTTTTGGTATATATTAACTTTCAACACTGGGAGAATGTAATTGCTGTTCTAAAATTTTGTAATATTTTTTTGTGTAAAAAGCTAATGCCCATACTTGTAATTGTGTCTGTTATGTGTTCAATGTATGAATTGATTAAATTTTTGTTCCATTATTTTGGTCCCAGCTGCCAGAGTTCTGTTCAAGAGATAGCTCCTTAATTGTCAAGGAAATCTTCGGGGTTACAGAGTATGCTCTATATGCTTGGCTTTGATGGTTGTTTTGGTTCATACTAGTAAAAATGATTGAAATAAAAAGTGAGAAGATCCCATGGTTAGCATTTTACTTTTAACGCCAATAAGGGTTGACTTAACTGGTGAAATCGAACTGCGTTGACTCAAAGGTCTTGGGTTTGATTTCTGCTGGTGATCCTTCATTGATAGGTCATCTCTAGTACCATTGTAAGTCCTCGCTGAGGCATGTGGCGTGCCCTAACCCTGGAATGGGGCAACCTCCCCATCCCCCAAAATTTTTATTCACCGAAAACAAAAAAGCATTTTACTTTTAACTATTATTTCTTTTCTTCAAAGTTTTTTAATGAACTTGACATCTCTGTAAGCATTCTCACATAAATATAGCTCTCAGTAAAGATGCAAGATGCTACAAATGTATAGCATTGTGAAAGAAGTCCATTTGAACATTTTCCAATGAACAAAACTGTCTCTTATCAGAATTTTGAAATAGGATTAAAAACACTGATAAACATGCTCAGATAGAATGTTTCTTGGTTTTCTTTTTCTCAGTGAAGATGCTGACAAACTCAGGATACACACAGTCTCTGAAGCTGGCAATATGGATGCACTTGAGAAGATGGTTGATGGTCCAGATTTAAAAGATTCTAGTGAGGGCTCATTTGATGCCTCTTAGTGCAAATCTTATTTCCGTGTTTAGCATGTGAAAAGGTTAAAAAATGACTTGGTGGCTGCAAATTGTACAACACCATCCTTGTCCCCCTTCCAAAGAAAAAAAAAAAGCGTTTCGCACAGAGGGCAGGGTTTCCATTACTTTTTATTTCTTATGTACTTACAACTTTCAAGATCCCTTAGATTAAATTTCGTTCTTGATATTTGTGTTATAGGTCAGTTTTTTGGCAGCATTAACGTTGAGTATGGAGAAATTGAATTAACGAAAACCATTGTAGAGATACATTTGGATGTAGATATAGATTATAGAATGATATTATGTATGTTGATTCGGGATTGCATTTTAACATAAAATGAGCAAGTTTCTTGTCAGGACTTCCATTCCAAATTTTGAATTACTATTTATTTTGGAGACTAATGCATCTGGATTTGGAAGTGGAGCAATGCTTAGCCAATGCAGCCATCACATAGCTTTCTTCTAAAAAACGTTATCACCACGAATGCAGTCACAGTCAGCCTATATACGTGAAGTCTATGCCATAACTGAAGCAATGTCCAAGTTTAGACACTATCTCTTGGGTCATATGTTTGTTATTCACATTGATCAAAAGAGCTTGAAGAATCTTATAGACCAAACCATACAAACACCGGAGCAATACTAGTGGCTACCCAAGTTGCTCGGCTTTGATTTTTCAATCAAATACAAACCAGGAAAAGATAACCTAGTCGTGGATGCCTTATTCCGATCCTTTTTTTAGCTTGGTCTGAACCTAAGCCAAACATCCTAGAAATTATAAAAAAAGAAAATCCTGAAGATTCCCAATGGAAGCACATCTTGGACTTATGTATTGCCAATGAACCTCTTAATCCAGAATACAAAGTTAGAGAAGGACTCTTATATTGGCAAAATAGAATTGTAATACCTTCAACATCAACTCTCATACCTCATCTACTACAGGAATTTCATACTTCCCCTATTAGGGGGACATGCTAGTTCCAGGAGAACTCATGCTCGCATGACTGCACATTTTTTTGGAAAGGAATGCGAGAACACGTTAAGAAAATTTTCCAATAGTGCTTAACATGTCAACAAGCCAAATCCACCAATTCACTACCTACTGGTTTATTACAGCCTTTGCCCATCCCTAATCAAATTTGGGAAAACATAGCAATAGACTTCATTACTACTTTGTCATCTTCCTATGGTTATACTGTTATTTTGGTAGTAGTGGATCGATTGTCAAAATATGCACAGTTTGACCCATTGAAGACTGATTATACTAGTGCCTAAGTAGCTTACCATTTCATGCAGCACATTGTGAAATTGCATGGTATTCCCAAATCAATCGTTTTTGACAAAGACAATTTTTACAAGCCAATCTTGATAACATCTATTCAAACTACAAGGAACTACTTTAGCTATGAGCTCTGCTTACCATCCCTAAACAGCTAGTCAGAGACTTTTTTATTTGGTTTCCCAGGGTATCCCCCGCACGAGATTGCGGGGACTAATCCCTCAAGGTATTGAGATCCATTTAAGGGGTTGACCTCTCCCAATAATTGTTTTTCCATACACATGGGTTAGGAATCAAATCACTGATCACATGCTTAAATGGCCCAAGTATCTACCACTTATGCCACATCATGTTGGTGCCAGTTGGAGACTCTAAACAAGTGCTTGGAAGTGTATCTTTGTTGCTTTGTTCAGGACCATCCCAAGTCTTGGACTAAGTTACTCTCATAGGCAAAGTATTGGTACAACACAACATATCACACTAGCATTGGCATGACACCATTTCAGGTGGTGTATGGCAGAGAACCCCAAAATTGACTCAATACTCTCCTGAGAATTCAGACCCCAATTCTGTACAAGAGACACACTACTACAAAGAGGTGCCCTGCTATCCAAATTAAAAGACAATCTTTTGCATGCGCAGGAAAGAATGAAAATATTTGCAGACTTGAAAAGAACTGACGTATAGCTCAACATTGGTGACCTTGTTTTTGTAAAGCTACAACCTTACAGGTAGCACTCCCTGGCCTTACAAAGGAATCAAGTCCCTTTCCAGTGATTAAAAAGGTTGGTTCTGTGGCATATAAACTACTGCTACCCCCCACGGCCAAGATCCATATGGTGTTCCACATCTCAGTTCTCAAAAGATGTTTGGGTGACTCATAAAAACAATACATTCCACTGCCACTACTGTCAGATGAAAAAGTTCCAATGCTACAACCTTTACAGATCTTGAACATTCGCCAGATACTACAGAAGGGCAAATGGATAACACAAGCTTTGATTCATTGGGATGGTCTTGACATTACCAAAGCCACATGGGAGGATGTTGAGCTCATCAAACAGCACCATCCCACATTCGACCTTAAGGACAATGTCACTTTCAATGATGGATGTAATGTAATGACAGGGAAGGAATCGAAGGCTAAATTACAAGGTGAGCAAGCTGCTGAGTTGGTAAATTCTGCTAGAAGGAGTCATGTCATCATAATGGATGAAATGAAAGTAGTTACAACAAACTCACACGTGGGGTAAGGAGCTGAAATCAAGGAAAATGGAGTAAGAATGAGCATGCGGGCAAAGGCTCCTAATTGCTGGCTTGAGGAATACATGTAGTAAGGAATGATGAAGGCTTTAAGTGAGGATTGAGTCGAGGGGGATAGTCATGGATGATTTCAGTGATTCTTCTCTCTAAATACTCTTCTCCTCTCCTCTGAATATCTTCTTCTGTGTCTCTCTCTTCCTCTAATGCTTGTAATTGGGTTATTTCATAATATAATCCATTTTCATTGGTCCTATAATAAAAGATTGCCTCAGTAGATTGCATTTTAAATTTACTGTTTCATTGAAGTTGATTAGTTGTAAGGCTGCTATCACAATATCATATAGAGTAAATACTTTCGAAATTAAGAGGGAGGCAAGTCTTTGGGTTTTATATTATAAAATGCTAACTATAGACACGTGAAGTAGGCAAGTGTTAGGCTTTATAGCTTTTTAGAACAAATCATCAATTTGATTGATTGAATCAAGAAATGGTAGGAAATATTTATATTAAAAATTAAAATATGTTAATATTTTACTCTTTCTCTCTCACGGTGATTTTAAACGCATTTCTTTCCCTTCAGTTCATCTCCAACCTCATTCTGGTTCTGTATTAGCTTCATTTCCGGCCTCGCTTTTGTAACTCTGTTTTTGCTTCATCTCTGGCTGCTCTCTATTTGAGTTTTTCTTTCACCTCGTCCATGGCCAAACAACATTAGCCATGGTGAGAGACCAAGTTTGCATCAAAATAATAACACATGATTAAATGATAATATAAAAAAAATTATACTAATAATGAATTAAAATAAAGCACTATATTTTATAAATCTGAACATTTTTCATTAATTAGTTAATTAGAACTTTAATCTATGTGTAGCACATTCAATTTCATTAAGCTTACTTTTGCATCTTATTAGAAGGAAAAAAAGTGTGGTGGTAAAAAAAAATTCTAATGTTTTTTTAAACTTATATTTTAGTTAACTTCTTGTTAATAACTTACTGTAAACTTTAGACATTCATTTTTACCCCGTAAAATTCTATTTCAAGCTCTAACGATTTTTAGTTTGTACACTGAATCTAGAACAGCATTCGATTGGTTTTAGAAATTGTACTATATATATTTGTACCCAATCAACTGTATGTAGTAATGCTACACTTCATGTCCATTAATATCAATTATACCCAAAAAAATAAATAAATAAGAGTTTGTTTGTTGCAGATTATTTGATAAAAAAATTATTATTTTTGAGTTAAAAATTATTTTTTAATAATTTTTATTGTATTTGTTTAAGCTTATTAAAAAAATTATTTGTTTATAAAAATTATTTTTATGGTTAAAATGAAAAACTACTCTCATTAACTTTTTAAAAAAATCTCTTGTAATAGAAGAGAGAGAATTACTCTCATTTTAAAAATTATTTTTATAATTTTAAACAAACACAAAACAACTTATGTTTTTCTTAAAAAATTTTAAAAAATAATCTTTAAATTATTGAAAGTCAAAATCAAATTTTTTTAATATGTAACAAACGGGGCGTAAATCATTATCCTCCCTACACTTTATATTTATGAACATGTACATATTTGTGTATCTGTACTTTCATATATTTCTATCTGCATAAAAATAATATCACATATAGGACCTAGTATTCTCAAATGTTCTTTAATGATATCCCTACCATTTACAGAATTCGAGTAATCAATTTCATTATGATAATATGTAGTTCTGTTTGTGTCTCTTCAATTAGTTGCATATGTTTGTGTTGAAGTACTGAGTGTTGACACATTTGCTGTCACACATTCTACTTTTAGATATTTTGATAAGTTAGTAAAAAGATATGTATTTAGATGAAATTTAGTATAAAATCATGTATAGTTGTAATATTAGCTGATATGGGCACATAGCAAATGAGTGATAGTCCTTATTTTGTGGAAATTTATATCAGAGTAGGTATTGACAAAATCAACATGCCATGAGGCCTCATTTATGTATAAACTAGCTTCATTATCCGGTGATGCACATATTTATTATATTAGATATGAACATATTTTTTAATTATAATTTGTGGTTCATTTTGATATTTTTATAAGAAATTTTTAATTAGATTTATGCAAAAAATAGCTTAATCACTTTCTAATTTAATTGTCTCATATAAAAAATATAAAAAAACTCTCATAAAAATTAACTTAATCATGAAACATTTAATATATTTAGTGTCTAGCAAGATGTAAAATAATAATAATAATAACTATAAAAATAGAAAACTTAAAGTATTTGATTAAGGTCAAAAATATTTTAAATTAACATTTATTAGACTATTTGTTGGTTATAATAGGTAAATAAGTATAATTGATATTTAATTAATTTAAAAATATGAACAATTTGAATATGCTATGATATACGATCTTCATTAACCACATTTATTAATATATAAATAAGTAATTGGTATTAAAATTAATATAAAATTTGAAAAGTTAGAGTAATTAAATTTATCACTTAAATAAAATAAAATCAAATATAATTGAAATTTGAATTGGATTTAAACTTTTTTAAAATAAATTTTGGATACATGGAAAATAAGACAATATCAAATGAGTAAAAATTTAGAGGGAAAAAAACTCATGTATGAAAAACACTTGACATTGACCCCACTTGCATCTACTGTATTTTATATAATAGTATATAGATTGTATAACTTATTTGTACTATTTTTATATATTATTAAATTATTATGATTTTTAAATTTTAAAGTTCAATTCAATTATATTTAATTAATTATGAAAGCTAACTTTAAGTATATAATTTAAACATTTCAATGGATGCTAAATCATTGATTATTTACTATTCAAAAAAATTCGAAATTCTTTTAATAATTAGTTTGACAATTTACTAATTTTTTAAAAAAAACATTAAATAGTTGTTGTGTTCATAATCTTGTTGAAAGATTGCTATGTTGAAGTGGTCAAGGGGTAGAGATATGCATAGTTGATTCTTAATCTTGTTACATTGATCTCAAAATTAAATAGATATTTTATTAATATTTAAAGAGATAAGAGATAAAATTAAGATTAAAATAGATAATTGAAATTTGAATTGGAATTTTACAAATATTGAAGGAATTTCAAGATAAAATTTTGAAATCACTAATCTCAACATATCTAAACACAAACCAATACAATTTCAAGATTCAATTTTAAAACCATGAATAAGTGACATGTGACACAACATACCTAAATACAAAATTGCATCAAAGGAGAAAGAATTTAGAGGGAAAAAACGCATATATTAGTGACATGTGGCATTTGTCCAAATTGCATTAACTATGTTTTATATAATAGTATATAGATATGTATGATGCTAGTGAATGAAATGGGTGAAATTAGTTTACCTCCTCCCAATTCTATTTTTCTAACATGGTATCAAGGGCTTATTGATCTTATGGAACTGTGTGTGTGAGTTTGAGTTAAAACCAGCAAGACGTCTTTCCTCTTATAACCTAGAAACCTTTAGAAATGGCTTCAGCCAGTTTTTCAACTCCACCTCCTCCGGAATGTAATGGAGAAAACTATCCAATCTGGGCATCCAAGATGAGAAATTATTTGAGGGCTTTTGATCCGTGGGATGTGGTGGAAACAAACAGAGAACCAGCCATCTTGCTAGCAAATCCCGCAATTGCTCAAATCAAGCATCATAGTAAAGAGTGTGTTGTATCCAAAATGTTGTATCTGATCGAATTGGGATCAGAATCATGAACTATGAAACTGCAAAGCAAGCATGGGACTTGCTTAAAAAGGAGTTTCGTGGTAGTGACAGAACTAGGCAGATGCATAATCTTAGGAGTTTCATGCAAGTCTTGAATCTAAAGATGCATAATCTGTTAAAAGAGTTTTTAGACAGACTATTGTCTATTGTGAATCAGTTTAGAATGCTTGGTGAGGAGTTGAATGACCAAAGAGTAGTGGAAAAACTCTTAATGAGTCTGCCTGAGAGATTTAAAGCAAAAATATCCTTTCTTGAAGACTCCAAAGGTTTATCCCAAATTACACTTTCAAAGCTTACAAATGCCGTGCAAGCTACTGAACAAATAAGAGCCATTAGGCTTGAAGACACATCTGAAGGTGCATTTTTTGCTAAGCAAAAGGATGAACAACCAACTAAGTTATGGAGGAGAGAAGCAAACTGGAGAAAGGTAAGAAAAATATCCACCTTGCTCTTATTGTAAGAAGAGAACCCACTCTGAAAACTATTGTTAGTTCAGGCTAGGAGTCAAATCCAGGGTCTATAATCAACTTAATCATGTGGAGAAGGTTTGCAAAAATATAACAAATCATCAAGGACAAAACCAACAGACACAAGAAGCTCAAGTTACTGAACAACAGCAGCAAATTGAGGAGGAGGAACATTTGTTTGTTGCCACTTGCTATGCAGCAAACAGTGGCAGAAAACCATGCTAATTGACAGTGGGTGTACAAATCATATGACACATGATGCTAGCATCGTCAAGGAACTTGATAGGTCTTACATCTCCAAAGTAAAGATTGACAATGGAGAAATGTTGATGTCAAAGGGAAAATGAGTTGTTGCTGTTAAAACTCTTTCAAGTATAAAATTTATCTCTGATGTTTTACTTGTACCTAAATTAACAAAGTATCTTAAGTGTGGGACAAATGCTTGAAAGGCATTATGCCTTGCATTTTGAGAATATGACATGCACCATATTTGATCCTCATGGTTGTGAACTAATGTCTATTAAGATGAGAAATAAAAGTTTTCCAATAGAGTGGAAACAAATAGCTATGCATGTTTTTCCAAGTACAGTAGATGATACTTCAAAGTGACACAAAAGCTTGAAGTCTCAAGCAATAATCAACTTGGAGAAAATATTCTCTAAAAGCAAAATATTGAAAGAAAAAAAGAAATTTATGAAAAGTGCAATGTAGCTATATTGGAATCTACAAGTTTTTCTGAAGTTGAAGCAACATCAAATCAAGCTATTTAGCTAAAAAAAAGTTCCAACTGATTTGGGACAATATCAAAATAAAACTACTGTCATAAGGGCCAATAACAAGTCATCTATTACTATAACCAAGAACTCTATCCAGCAAGGAAGAACCAAGCATATAAGTGTGAATCATATGGATTGCAGCTCTGAAGACCAGACAACAGACATTTTGATCAAGACTTTGCCAAAAGCAAAGTTTAGGCAGCTGAGAAATAATCTTGGAGTCTCTAGCAAAAGTGTCAAGGAGGAGTATTGAAGTGCTAAGTGCTGACACATTTGTTGTCACACATTCTGTTTTTAGATATTTTGGTAAGTTAGTAAAGAGATATGGGTTTAGCTAAAACTTAGGAGAAAATCATGTATGGTTGTAATATTAGCTGATATGGGCATGTAGTAAAGGAGTAATAGTCCTTATTTTGTGGAGATTTATATCAGAGTAGGTATTGACAAAATCAGCAGGCCATGAAGCCTCCTTTATGTATAAATATTTATGTCGCTAGTGAATGAAGTGGGTGAAATTAGTTTACCTCCTCTAAGTTCTGTTTTACTAACAGTTTGTAATTTAAATTTTATAGAATTCTAAAGCCCTTTAAAAATCTAAGCATTTTGAAGAATCTGTTTCCCTTTCTTTCTGTTTTATACAATCCATAATCGCCCATCTATTTTATTTTAGAAACTTCTGTTTTTAATGGAAACTGGATAAGTTGGATCTTGATGAGACAAAACTAGTACTAGGCATACCTATACTTGATATCATGATATGTCATGTATAATTGCTCAAACCGGCGTTTCAAGCTTACCTGGTATTTGATTATTGTAAGCATATGTAAATTTGTGGTCAAATGGAGACATACCAGCTCATCAATTGCCACTGACGGTGATTAAAAATAATAAACTTAGCTTTGGTACAGGATGACCATGATGGTGATTATTCTCTGTTAGGACTTCTTGTACAAGATTGTATCCTTTTCCTTGCATTGTGTGCAGGCTAGCACAGGAGCTAAAAGAGTTGCCTAAACAAGCTACTACTTAGTTTTAAGGCTTGAGTGAAATCTTAACAATTAGCTAGTGATAAATAAACACATTTGAGCTTTTACGTATGACGGGAACAAATGCTTTTGCAAATTGGTTGCTAGGTTATGTAAATACAAGTTGGTTTATATGTACAGTCAGTCATCTGGGTAGACTGGTAAAGCTAAAATTTGGTTCTTTGATTAGAGATAGGTTCTTGTCGTGTTGAATAATGAATGTGCATGGAGAAGCAGTAAAAATAAAAAGGAGGATTGACTCAATAAGGGCAGTTTCTCACCCACAGGGGGCCACCTATATGATGAAATTGCCTAGCGAGGCCAGATATTTTCTCCAGAAACTAACACTAACACACTCCAAATTGAAATTGAGCTATATAATCCATCTTTCCTTCAGTCTCACTTGCGATCAGATTTAAAGGTGAAACTTTGAAGACAACTTGGTGAATGGTCTTGTATTCTATTCTATGAATTTGGCATTGATTCGAACGCCACGTATTTTGCAGCAATGGACATGGAGTCTCTTCTTCTCCTCGCTTGGAATTCCTGGTCCTTGTTCATCAGAACACGCACATGTACATGTACTCCAGCAGCTGCTTTGTCATTGCTCCAATCTCAGCCATATTCACCAGACACATGGCTTCATGCTTACCAGAGGTCTCGACCAAGATGACATCCATCTCTCCCGATTCATATACACCTCTGCTTCTCTGGGATTTTCCTCTTATGCTTATTCTGTTTTCATCTACAATCACCGACCCAGTATCTTTCTCTACAACAACATCATCTGGGCTCTATCCTCATCCTCTCCCTCAGCTGCCATGCACGCCATTTCCCTATTCAACACCATTCAGCTACTTGGGTTGCGACCTGACTCTTATTCTTTCCCTTTTGTTTTGAAGGCTGTTGTTTATTTATCAGCCCTTGTTGTTGGCAAGCAGATTCATTGCCAAGCTATTGCTACTGGGTTGGACTCCCATGTCAGTGTCGCCACAGCCCTGGTTCAGATGTATTCTTCTTGTGGGTATGTTTCTCCTGCTCGGAAGCTTTTCGATGGAGTCAGCTTCAAACATGTTTCCCTCTGGAATGCTATGCTTGCAGGTTATGCCAAGGTCGGTGATATGGCGAATGCACGCAACTTGTTTGAATGTATGCCTGAAAAGGATGTTGTTTCATGGACTGCCGTTATTTCAGGTTACACGCAGACTGATAATCCAAATGAGGCTATCATGCTCTTCCACAAAATGCAGCTCCAGAATGTGCAGCCAGATGAAATTGCGATTTTGGCTGTGCTCTCTGCCTGTGCTGATTTGGGTGCTCTTGAATTGGGGGAGTGGATTCACAACTACATTGAAAAGCATAAGTTGCACAAGATTGCCCCTCTTTATAACTCTCTCATAGATATGTATGCCAAATCAGGCAACATAAGTAAAGCACTCCAAGTGTTTGCGAACATGAAGCATAAAACCATAATAACCTGGACAACAATGATTGCCGGACTTGCTTTGCATGGTCTTGGAATGGAGGCCCTTCATATATTTTCTTGCATGGAAAAGGCTCGAGTCAAGCCAAATGAAATCACCTTTATCGCCATCCTTTCTGCTTGTAGCCATGTTGGATTGGTTGAACTGGGCCGTGATTATTTCACCTCTATGGGGTCAAAATATGGAATTGAACCAAAGATTGAGCACTATGGCTGCATGATTGATTTGCTCGGACGTGCTGGCTATCTCCAAGAAGCAAAGGAGCTAGTTAGGCTGATGCCTTTTGAACCAAATGCAGCCATATGGGGATCCCTTCTTGCTGCTTCTACTAGATGTGGTGATGCTGAGCTAGCAGCGGAAGGACTGTGTCATCTAATAAAGTTGGAGCCCCATAATAGTGGAAATTATTCACTCTTGTCCAATACGTATGCTGCGCTTGGTAGGTGGAGTGAATCTCGGATGGTAAGGAAGGTTATGAGGGACACTGGTGTGGAAAAGATGCCAGGTGTGAGTTTTATCGAGGTAAACAACAGAGTATATGAATTCATTGCTGGAGACAAATTAAACATGTACTTTGTTGGCATATGTGATGTACTGCATAGCATAAATGGGCAACTGAAGATGGTTTATCTGAAAAGGGCATATAGAGGAACACTAGATGTTGATGATTGATGCAGACTACTGTACTGATCCCGATTCCTTGCAAAAGTGGGTTTATTGTTTCATTTGAGTACTAGTGAAAATATATCCCTTTCGAGCATCAGTGAGCAACAATTTCTGTGTATGGCATGCTTTACCAAGGCGGAGTAGTTCTTTTTCTTTTTGGTAAAGCATTGCCATGAAAGAATGCCAAGGCAGGACCCATGTACAACAGACCAGAAGTGTACAAAGATGTAAAGTAAAATCTATATTACTGGCTGACAAATTTAGAATCTCTTGGTACCAGATATTTCATTGTGACAGTGATATCTTCTTCTCTATTTGCATGTATGGATCACTTCAGCTATTAATTTATGGCCTTCTAGTAATATAGTTTTTTACCCTTCTCTTTCCTTTTTTTTCTTGCTTACAAGTACAACTTCATTCTAATATTCTTTCTGCAGCGTTACAAATTACAACTATTATGTTTTATTTTTTCCTCCTTGTATGTGTGTGTATATGTATTATTATGTATACATACACAGGAGCGTATTAAGTCAGGACACTCTCTTCTTATGAGAGTGAGATAATCAAATTTAGACTATTGGATAAAGCATGTGTAGTTAGGATTAAAACATAAAATGTTTTTTTAAAGTGATTATGTCATCTTTAAGTAAATTATAATCATAACTACATATACAAGATTTAATGGTCAAAATTGGTTCCTCTCACTCTCACAATAAACCACTACTCTCACTAAATATATATATATATATATATATATATATATAGTTTTACCATTAATAAGTTCTCGGTTCAATTCTCATTTTCTAGAGGTTTTTCAATTGAAGGGCATTTACTAGTACAATATCTAACATGCTAAACGTCTCATTCTTAGAAACTCTGTTTTGAGATATCTTTTTGTGACAAAAAGTGATTCATTTGAGATCTACATCATGAATGTAAAACTTATTCAGTACCACAACAACTGTTTTTAAGAACATAAGGAAAAAATGGGTAAATGCTTTGCTTTTTATTGTTTTTATAGCTGTTCTTTTGACCATTGATATATGATTTTTTTTTTCCTGTAACTTTCAAAGCCACTTGCTCATATAATTGTTTTTTAATCTTTCCTGAATCCTGATTAAAGACATTTTCTCAGTTGTATTATTGTACTGATTTCTCACTATTAAAATTATATATTGGCCGGCTGAGGTGCTTGTTTCATGGTAAGAGAGGAGGATAAAAAACTAGACTTGGAATGCCACAAATGATCGGCTACTTAGGATTAATAGGCTTGTTATGGATTTCATTTAAAGCTTGTCAAACTATGGATGGTTTAGCCCCTATCTGAACGAATTTAAATTGTTGGTTCGAAAAGGTTTATAAAAAGAGAGGAATTTGTGAGTATAATTGTGAGTGCATTATGTTCTCTTGGTTAGAAAATGAGTGAGTCACATTTAGAGGAGGAATTTGGAATACATCGACGCCTGTCATTGTAAATCACTTTTAAGTAGCAAATACTTAATGGCAATCGGGATGAAAATTTGGCAACATATCGTAAAGTTGGTGTAGCATATTAAAGCATTGTTAGGCCTGCCTCTCTGCTCATTTTGGAGCGAAAATATTTTAATCTTCTCAATTGGCATTGATCCATTAAACAATTAGGACAGAGATTGAACCACTTGAAATAGCAGTAGTAATTTTTATTATCCTTCTTTCTACGTATACTAAATTAGTTCTCCCTCCTGAGATTTTGTAACCATGTCATCTACGTATACTTTAATTTCTTTGTGCATCATGTCATGGAACAGAGCAATCATGCTATTTTGTTAAGTGGCACCATGTTTTCAGGAAAAATGACATGAGAATATAACAGAAAATCCCAGAAAGAGGGATGCAGGTTACCTTTACTTTTAGTATCCATCCATGGACAGGAATCTACAGATCCAACAGTACTGCCAATAAAGACATCGATATGGGGTTGCGGGAAATCATAACGCCTTTGTTCTAATCTTTGTAATATATGTACATCTTTATGTTTACCATCCTTTTTTAAAATGGTAATCTCGTACCTTAAAAGATTAGATATATGGATGCATCAATAACTATCCGTCATTGATTAATAATACTAAAATTCATATATTAATCAAACGGTTAAGAGTGAATCACTCAACCTGTTAAACAGGTTAATATCAACTTTGCAAAAAAGTTTAGATTATTTATTTTTTAGGGCTTTGAAATTTATTTATTTTTTAGGGATTAATTCTTCAAGACAAAAAATATAATATACAAATTATTTCACTAAAGTATTAAAATAATTAATTTCATGGAACTAAAATATTTTTTAAAAAAATTATTTCATGAAATCCAGCAATAAAAATATATTTTTCAAAAATTTATTTCAATCGCAATGTATTAAAATATGTATTAAATTTTTTTTCTAGATATTATAATTCTTAAAAATATTTTAATACAAAATTGATTCTTATTAAAATATTTTAAAATAAAATTAAATGGATGGCGGGACTGCATGGCACTTGCAAATATTATTAAAATTTGTTAAATAACCTTTACAGTAACATCTTTGGCCATCTTTCTTGGCTCGTTTGTAAAAATAAAAAAGTTTTTTGACAATGATTTGCTATGCATACTCTTTTCCTTGGAAACCATTGCCTCCTTCAACCTCTTCTCAATGGGTCTTCGTCCTTAACGATGACGACTTCATCTTCCCAAGCATGGGAGTGAGGGGTAGAGGCGAATAGGAGATTGGGAGCAAGGGACGGAGAAGAAGAACGAGAACTTACCTAAAATTAATAAGTTCAAAATTGGATGTCATTCTTTTTATAGAAAAAAAAAATTAACCAACATGACAGGACTCAACTGTTAAAAAATGTAAAAAATATTTAAAACAAACATTGTCAAATCAATATAAAAAACAAACGTTTTTAAAAATATTAAATTTATAATTGATGAAAAAATAATAACTATATATAAAATTCTTTCTATATTAAATTTTATTTTCATGAAATATATTAAATATAAAATAAAATATCATGAAAGTTTTAGTCATAAAGAAAACAAATTTTAATTTAATTTCAACAAAAATAAAAAAAATTCCATGACAATAGTAGAAAAAATAAAAAAATATTTCATGAAGACAAAAAATAAATTTAATTTTCATGAATTAAAAAAATAAATATAAAAAATTATTACAATTAATAAAATCATTTTCAGGTCATGTAACAAAAAATAAATAAAAATAACATGGGTCATACTGCAAAAAATAAAGAGTTAAGCCTTAAATAAAAAAAAATAAGAGAAAACTGATTATAATAAGTAATTGTGATGGAGTATGGATATTCCTTCCCACCAGAGATGCATAGTAGAATGCACCTTTTTAAATGAGTGTTGTTACACAACCTGAGTTTACAACATCCGGAAGAATACTGACTGTTTAACAATAACATAAGGTTTTATTTTAAATAGAATAAAAAAAATTTTAAAAATAAAGCTATCACAGTTTGCCTAGTTATCCAGGCTCATCCGGTGAAGAGTAAGCTAGGTTGTCTAATATTTTCCTTTTTAAATTGGTAAAAATGTTTGATATTCATTCAGAATGTTTGAATACCTCCAAAAATCTCACTTCTAATGCCCTAATAAATTTTTTCTTTTCAACGATTCTTAGGACTTCCTAACTTTATCTATGCTTTATGATATTGCTATAATGCAAGATTTAAAAATTTTAAGACAAAAATTAAATAAAAATTAGGATTAAAAATATAAAATATTGTAGAAAAAAATGATAGGTTAAAGGGAGAGTTAGAATATTTATAAATTATAGAAGGGTAATTTGTGTTATTTTATAAATTAAATAAGATTCCCAATCTAACTTTTTTTGGAGGGATGATATTTCATAAATTTGTGGAATGTAATCAAGAATATGAATGCAATTCCATATATTTATTCCACTAACAGATATAGGAATTTTTTGATTCCAGGATTAAATGCGGAATGACACTTCATTTCTTCAAACCGAACATAATATTATTGTCTATACTCTTATTGCTTGATTTTTAAAGATATCTTACGATGGATTCTCCTCAATCTTTGCTTTCTTGTCTTGGCATTTGGATACAATAGAATCTTATGAGAAGTTATCTCTAGGTCTAATCTTGACATATCTCTTTAATTATGGTATTCTCTTAATAGTGTGATCAACTTTTCTCACTCAAGATTATCCACCATTTTTAACTTACTTTCTTTCCTCTTCAACCCTTGTTTACGGTCAAATTTGGTCAAGACAAATTCCAACAAACAAGTATTTATTTTCAGTTGAATGTAGGTTCAAAGTTATATGATAATCTCATTTTGAAAATGCCTTTGAAGGAAAATAAAGAAACTGGTTTATAACTTGCAGGAAATAAAAATGCGGATAACGTAAAGTACAGAAAACTTAAAGGAGAATAATAAGATAAAGCATGTAAAAGGGGGCAACAAAATGTAACAAGGAATTATAATAACATTGCATTGAAGTAAATAACTTGAAATAAAAATGCAAGGCGTACTTGGATCAAATCTGTTAATTTGCTCAAGTAAGATATCAAGATTGTATATCCAACTACCTCCTGTACATCGTAAACAATGGTATTTATAGACAAACTACGAAAATAATTGATTCCTAAAAATTAGACACGTGTGCAGCAGTTATGCCACATATCAACACTAATATTTTGCTCAATTATGAGAGCAACTATGAATCTTTTTTGACAAAAATCAACACCTGACAATTAACACTTATGGCAATCCAACACTTAGAAAATTTCTTCAATATCATCATTCGGATGTCAAAAGTCTTTTTACTTCGTCGAATTAGAACTTGTAATTTTACCCCCAACAAATGCCCCTCAAAATTTTTCTTTCAACATTTCTGGAAGAAAGACAAATTTTAATCTCTCATCTACTAGTTCCAATTTCGACGCTTTCTTGATACTTAAATACCTTATCCAAAATATTCCTAAAGGTATTTAAAATTTTTTATTTGATTTTAAAAAATCAATAAAATTCCTCCGTAAAATTTTCAAAAACCACAATTGAAACCATCACCTTAAACATTAAATAGTCGTTTCCCAATAAAATAGGGATTATAGATCATAATTACCCCTATCTTAAAAACAACTCTTCTTTTTAAAAAAAAATTCAAAAATCACAAGTCTTTTCACTCCCTTCTCCTCTATTCATCATCTTCAACTTCATTTTTGTGAAAAAATCGCGTGTCTTCTCTTTTTTCCCCTGCTATCATCTTCAACCTCATTTTTTCATACCTCTTCCACAAAAGCTCACTAATGGCTCCTGATTCTCAATCTCCCTACGATCCATCAGTGGATTTGGGCAATCATGCTGTTGTACGATACCTAATTCTAGAGAAATCTGAATTGTGGAACCTTTCTAAGGTAATTCTTCATACCAAAGATTCTTCACTCTATTTAGATCCCCCAGCTGCTTTCCTGGGTCCAGTTCTACCCAAAAAGTTCATCACAAATGAGATACACAACTTTTTTCCTTGTAAAAATTCCCAAGAAGCTATCTTAGCTTCTCTTCCATCTATTCTTATCAATTATTTTAGCAAATCGAAGAGGCTTTTTAGAAGCCCACCCACCTAAATTAATGGGTATCTTGATTGGCTTGATAGAGTTCAAGCCTCTAAAGAATTCAACTTTCTCATTACTCCATAAAAATGGATTCTTGTATGTTAGGTGTGTTATTTTTCTTCTAAAATAAGACCACCAATTCTTTTTAGTTCCCTTATGGCATGATAGAACCTACGCTCTTCGACATAGCTGCCATAACCGATCTTCGAATAAACGAGAAAGTTATAACTCCTATCCTCCAACCTTTGAATATCATTGATGTTTACACAAATGTTCCAACTTTTTTTTTTCAAACTTCATTAATTTCCATTACACAGAAGTAGGCCCTGTATCCAACAAAGAACATATAGCTTTTCTTCTTCTCTGATTGTCGGCCTATGCTCTGGGTACCAAGTCAGTTCAAGTCTCCAAATCTTATCTTCAACTTGCCAAACTTCTTCACAAAAGTTGAAAATTGGCTCTCAGCCAATTCCTCATTACTAATCTTTACCTTAGCATAGGTGAAATTGTTCAAAGCATTCAGTCTTAAACAAAGAAAACCAACTCTGATGGCCCAATATGGTTACTTCAGCTTTGGCTTAATGCCATCTTAGGAGATTATCTGGTCAACGCTTCACCTCCAACAGTTTCTCTTGGTACTTATGGCATAAGGCTTTGCCATGTCAAACATGAAAGAATTCATAAACAAGACTTAGAGAATTTCATACATTTCTTTAGCATTTTTCATTCCATCTCTTTCAATACTAAAGATATCTATTTTGCGTCGTTCGCCGATCGTTCTCTTGGTCCCAAGTGGTTTACTTGACCACTAATTTCCAACGATCCTTCCATCCAAGCCGACAACGTTTCTATTTGGTCTAGACAATTAGGATTTTGTCAGGCCATTCCAGCACTATTCTCTCCAAAAGCCAAATAGCCCATCATCAATGGCCACTTATTAAACATGGCAGACCTTGTCCGTGTGGCTATGAAGAATTAGAGAAACAAATGACATTTCTTGATTTCTGCCTTTACTCCTTATAAGGGGTTTCTAAAGATTTTGTCGAATGGTGGACTAATTATTACAATCCTTACCATGTCAACATTGAGGTTTGTTGAAACCGTAGTACTGAGAACCTTGTTCCTGTGCAGGGCCAAGAACCTTCGACAAAAACTAAAGGTAAGCATATTCAAGATATTAGGGCCTTTGAGAAGTACTACAAGATCAAATGTGACTTCAGGTATCCTGGCTTAATTGTTCGACATTGCGAAGAAGTCATGGCCAAACTAAAACAAGCGCACAAAGAAAAATGCTTTGTTAATTTCCTTGCTGTTTCCATAAAATAAAATAAAAAACCCTTTTGCACGACTTGAACCTTTTCAAGTTCCTTTTCCAAAACCAGTGCCTCTTCCTTGTGCTCGTTTTGGTTTGGCCGATGAATTCCCAAGTAAACCTACCAGGGCTGGTAACTTCCTTATTTTTTTATAGGATTTATTCTATGAGTAACATCTTTCTTACAAGAACTCTGGAAGTTAGTTTTACCTGTCGGTTTGCCTTGTCACATGAACAATTCACCAAAGATACTTGAATCATCACTAAGATTCCCAAAGGTATTTTTTTATCTTATTCTTTCATTTGCTTCTTATCTTATCTACTAACTTGTTATTCTCCTCCTGCAACAATCCTATTAAAGAGACCTTTGGGTTATAACCGGTCACAAGAAAGGGAACAGGAGGAAGAAGAAAAAGCTTCTGCCTCAAAAAAGAAAAAAGGTAGGAAAACTCAGAATCCTCCTATCCCCAAAGCTCTAAAAGCCAAAACAGCTTCGACAAAAAGTCCTGCTAAGGTCAAGGATGCTGCTAAACCTTCAAAAGCAAAAACTCTCAAGGTATCTCGTGACAAAAAGTTCAAATTTAGTTTCTAACTTGTTGAAACTAACTTTTGTGTCGAATATAGGTTGGTGATTCCACTTCCAACTCTTTTGTCAAATTCTTTGAGTCTTCAAGCTCATCATTTGAGATCCCTCTAATGGTATGTCTTCTGTTACTTTCTCTTGTATATCTTTTAATCAAATCTCATCTCATTTTACCTTTGCAGAAGAAAAAGAAAAAGACTCAATCTTCTAATTCCAGCTTGAAAGCCACTACTGAACTTAAGACATAAGCCACCTCAACTTTATCCAAGGTAACTTCTAATTGACATAACTCTTTTCCTCAAGTACCTTAAGACTTGGATTCTATTCAAAGTCTTATTTGTCTTCAAAACCCAAAAGTTGCGCATGCTATTTCAAAAAATCCTTCAAGGTCCAATGTCGAATTATATGCAGAAAAACAAATTTGACAATCTCCTGAGGTAAAATGATTCGAAATTTAACTGTAATTTTCATGATTTTATTTGTTCTAACATTTCCCTCGTGTCTACAGAAATCAACACATCTTGCTTTACTCGATAATCCTGCCAAGCAATGCGATAAGGAGCCTATTCTAGAGGTTCAAACTTTACCGACCCCTATGATGCCTATTATCTCTTTGCCTTTTCTGATGAATATTCAAGCTGCCACAAACTCAAAGAAAGAGACTTAAATCCCTCCAGACGCTAGGAGTCCTTCACAGGCAGATAAAGACAACCTCGCCCATATCTTCACATAAGAATTCGACATAGACTCCTTTTTGGCTGAAGTTGCACCTAAAAATCCACTTTCGCCTCCTTCAACAAATTTAATTGCTCCAGAACTAGGAAATAATGAAGGCATAGAAGTAGATTTAGACGAATTAATAGAGATGTTGTCGAGTAGTCACAAGAGCTCTCGACAGTCAGCTCGCTTTTCTACGCTACATGGACATGATTCTAGTGACTCCTATGTCATTGGATTGTTGGCTAAGCTGAAGAACACCTTTACTTACTCTTTTGAACACTTAAATTCTGATCAATCTCTTCAAGAAAAGATGATGACCATTACGACCAAGTTGGAACCCGTCTCTCAACAACTGCCAATAACCAGTCCAACTCTTCCTACAACTGTCAAAGATTTTCTCCAAAACTTTTCATAAAAAATGCCTACTATACGTCAATTCATTCCTACTTATGCCAAAGAAGTTCAAGAGAGGTCCAAGATCTTAAAGTAGTTGACCGACACAAAGAATGAGAATGCTAAATTAAAAGATTATCTCGTCAAAGGAAAAAATAAAGAGGTGAAATTAGACAAAGAGATTGAAGATTTGAAGAAAAAACTTGAAGAGACTCGACGTCGAAAGCAAAAGCTTGGCATTGCTTCACAACAAGGGACTGCTAAGAAACAAAGCATTCCAAACAATGGGTCATCGAAGCCAAGGCAGTCCTAGCGAAGCTGAACTCCCTTGAAGCAGAATATCAAACAGCTTGTGCCAAACAAACAATCCATGGAGGATTCTTGGGAAGTTTTAAAAAGATCTTAAATGTATCTCTTTTCCTCCTTTTTCTTTGTCGGTTTGTTCTCCTCTATATGGTTATGACAATTTTATCTAGTTGAAATATTACAAGTTTGACTCTAACTGCTTGACTTGTAACTGCCAAGTATATGAATGAAATTTATTTTTAATCATTCTTTGTCAATCTTAACTTCACACATTGTCAGCCTATATGGCTTCAAATATTTGCCATTAATAAACTTAATCCTTAAACCCTAATTAAACTTCAATAAGCGCATAAGCATTTCTAGAAAATACTTGAGTAATTTAAAATCGTCCTTCCCATTTTGGAGATCATTTCCCATACTCTCGACAACTCCTATCCATGGGCAGAATCATTTTCCAAACCAAGTCATCAACCTTAAAAGACTTATACTTAATTCAACAACCATAAAATTTTGTAATTCTCTCTTTTTGTCGAATGAAATTTTCTAAAGCAATTAATGTCTTATCACTTAAATCGTTTAATTCATCAAACATCAAGTCCTAGTAATGTTTAACTGGTAACTCATTTTGTTTTTTAATACAAATTGATTGAAGATTAATCTCGATTGGTAACACTGCATCATGACCATAAACTAACTTGTACGGCCGCCAATTCTCTTGGTGAATTTCTATAATCCCATAGAATTTAGCCAAGAGTATTATGCCAATTTCTAGGTTGTCGCCCAATATGCTTCTTAATCAAACTTATGATTATTTTGTTCATGGCCTCTACTTGGCCATTCGCCTGAGCATAATATGGAGTTGGTTAAGAATTTTGATCTTCCTAGAATTGACATATTCGACAACTCTCTTTTCAATAAACATTGTTCCTTGGTCGATTGTCAAAGTTTGTGGTATTCTAAACAAACTATATTGTTTTTTATAAAATCAATTATACTCTTTTGGGTTACATCTTTTAAGCTGTTTTGATAAAAAAAAATACTGTTGGACCTAAAACAAAATCTTTTCACTCTGAATTTGATAAAAATATTTGAACTTAAAATTTTCACTATTATCAATTAACTTGTTCAATTATTTTATTACTCTGATTAGTTATGGACTCTTACTTAAGTTTGTAAAACTTTGTGTCCAATAAAAACTATCCTTTTGAACAAATTGTGCCCAACATACTTACGTCCAACTTATATACAACATGTTCTTAGGGGGAGTTTCTTCCTTTCAAAACTGATAATTGTATTTGTTCAATCAAATTTAATATTATTTGTCATCATTAAAAAGGGAGAGATTGTTGGAATGAAATACGTATTCAAGAAATTGATATTGGAACCAATATTGATTCAAATTAATTGAAACTCTAAATGGTTTTGAAGATAACAATAAATATTAAATTAAAGAGAACAAATAAATTTGAATGATCTTATAAACTTTTCGAACAATAAAAGTCCAAAGTGTATCTTTTAAATAAACTTTCTGTTAAGCTTTTTGGACTTAAAGACAAGCTTTGATAAAGACAAAATCTTTTTTTCTATGTGCGTCCAATACAACTTATTCTATATTATTATATTGGATAGTCCATTTTTGTTTTGTCTCTGTTATTTGTTCTTAAACAGCTTCATCCAAAGCAATTCGAAGACAAGCAAAACAAAGTACATTAACTATTGATGGGATCTCTGACACAAACGTGATTTTCGAAGAATCAACTTTGTACGATAGAGCTGACACTCCTAATAACTACAAGGACCAACAAATAAGGAACTTTCTGCGTGTTCAGAAGAGTCAAAACTTAGATATCTAATTCCTAGCAAATGTTGATAACCAAAGCCACTTTTCAGAAAGAGATCAACACGTTATCAACAATATGCATTTAATGTTATTCAGAACTGTAATAAATATTGTCGTTGGATGAATAAGCTTATGAAGACTAGAACAAGCTCTCAGGCTATATATACCAAAGTCTTTGGAAGATCAAATAGAGTTGTTCAATTCAAGTGAAGTTCATTTTCAAAAGATTACAAAGCAAAAAGATTTACTCTGACATACATATTATTTGTATACTCATGTATAGAGTTTTAATTGAGCATATTTATTTATTCTCACTCTTTGTGAGTTAAACTCAAGCGTTGTTAAAACATCTTTTATCAATTCATTGGTAGGCCTGAAGAGGCTATGTATAAAACAATACTTGTTAGTTAGAACTTGAAGAGGTTTCAGAATACTTGGTTGTAGCCTGAAGAGGCGTTGAGAAGAATACTTGTAAACTTTGAAAGTTTAATAGAAAATCCTTCAAGTAGAAGAGGCTGGACATAGTTCTTGGGTTGTGAGAGTGAACTAGTATAAATATCTGATGTAAGTTTTTCTTCTCTCTCCTTGTGTATTTTATTTTACAACTAACTTCTGGGGATTGTCATTGTTATTCTTATCAAACTTTTTTTTAATATAAACTTTTAAATTGCGTCCAAAGATCTTTTAGAAAAACTCTCTTTGCGTCTAACGGACTGTAAAGAATTTATGTTTCGTTCATTTTCACTTACAATTCAACAACACTTTTACTCAAAGAATTGTTTTAAGATTGTTTTCCAAAAAGGTTAAAAAACACAATTCAACCCCCTTCTTGTGTTTCACTTGGTTATTTCACAAGGAATCATTCTAGATCCACTTATAAGGATTTTCGAACCATAAGGTAAGGGGGAGTTTCTTTATCAACCAATATAGTGGTGGGCGAATAAGATTTGTGGCGTGTTAGTGAAAAATCCACTTAAGGATTTATTCACTTAATTTTCGTGGGGTTATTTATGGTTTATGCTTTATGCTTCAAGCTTTATGATTTATGTTTTATGGTTTTATGATTTTATATTTTATTTAGCCTATGTGTTTTTATGGCTTTGAAATATTGCATAAACTTGTGATAGTTGAAGTATGATATATTTTGAATATGGATGAAATGATTCATGTGTACATGGAATTGCATGATTAGGACATGCATAAGTTTGGTTTGATCTATGGATACATGATGGAAAATGATTGGATTTTTGGTCCAAAGACCATGTGTGGCTCATGGCCATATAACCTAAGAAACTGGTATTAAAAGAAAATATTTTATTAATTGTTAAACTCATTTAATTAGGTAACAATTAGTTGAGTTAAGGATTTTATGGATAAAAAGGAATAGAAAAAAAATATATTTTATAAAAGGACTTTTATTTTCGAAATTTGAGGAAAAAAACATCTTAATGATGTTGAGATAGAAATAAATGTTTTCAAGTAGAAATGATTTTGGAAGATTAGTGGAAAAATCAAATTTTAACCTTGAACTTAGTTATTAGTGCAAATATTGAGAATGGATTTGGAAATATTTAATTTAGTTCAAAATAGCTTAGTTTTTATGAAAATTACTTTACGTGATTGAAAATTTGCAAAAAAACATTTTACGCGATTGAAAACTGACAGAAAATGCTTTGCGCAATTGAAAATTTGATTTTTAGATCTTAAGTGAGTGAAAACCGTAGCCAGAGAGTTACACGTTTGAAAACCGTAACCTTAGTGTTACACAATTTGAAAAAATGTTTTAAAAGCACCACACGATTAAGAAATAGCGAAACTACTGTCGGGCTGACGTACTGGACCCTAGACAAGTCAATGGACGCTATGTGTTAGTGGTGGCTTCAATCTCGAGGGGATTGTGTTTTGATCATAAATTATCGAACTCTACATGGCATTGTGGAAGTTTGATGAGACTTGTTGTTAAGACCTTGAGCCTAGGAGATTAAGTTACACCTTAGTGCGTGTGTGAATTGTGTAGTAAAGATCATAAATTGATCTAGGAGGTATTGGGCTGCAGAAACTCCACAGGGGGCCAGTTGATAGCACCACTATGCCGTGGTAATATAATTGCAACACACCAACGATCTCGACGAGACATTATTCTTATTCCCAGTTTGGTTGAGAATGTTCTCGTATAGCCATGTTGCCATTTGAGATTTAATAGCACTTTAATGCTAATGAGAAATGGAACATGTCTCTCAAATCACTCTATCCGACTGTTATGTTTAGCTACATGGAGTAGGGGTCAACCATTGTGCATTTGCATAGTCAGTTGTTATACTGTCACATTATTATGGTACACATTGAGTTTGGTTTACCCATTTGTTTGATAACATGTTATCATCTGTCGGTTAGTTGTTGAAATGCATAAATTGCTTATACTGTTTTCTTATCTGCTTTATTGGTATTGATGATATTAAGAATCTCATCCCCTTTGTTGTATTATTTTGTTTGCTATTTGATTATACTATATGAAGATAGTGATGACCGACTTATGTGAATTTTTGGGATTAATTCAAATCCAATTCCACAGAGGCTCAGATACTTGGCGCGTCTGTTTGCAGGCGGATAGTGTAGAGTATGTCGAGGACATGACTCTCACGTTCGTAAGACCCGTAGTGGTGATCCTATTAGTGTTTTTACTATTATCGCTTTTGTAGAATTATATATGCTGAGTCGAGAGTTATGGAACTATGCTTAGTATACTTCGCAAGAGGACTTCATGATTTCTTCTGCTAGGGCCCCTGTGCGCGGAGTTGCTAGAACACCAGCGCACAGATCTAGTTACTTCAGAGGGCCCTTATCTGATATAAACCAAGAGGAGAATTCTGAGGAGGATCCAGAGGATGATCCTGCTCTGTAGGTAGTTAACTGTGGCCAGATAGGCAGTAGTATGGTTGTACAACACGTGTGTTTCTATTTCTTTGTCAATGTCTATGGTTGTGTATTACGCACTAAGACAAGTATAAAAGTTGAGTAATGTAAATGAAGTATATTATTTGTATCTTGGTGTGACTATGTTATTATTACTCTGTTTGTTTTATGTTATCTACGAAAAGAAATTTTGAAACTTATTTTTTATATAAAGAAATTTTGAAATTAAATTAAATTCTGATAAATGTGATACTCAACAGAGGGTGTTACACCTATTACGATAATTAATATAGTTTATGGATTAAATTAAAAGATTTTATAGTTTGTGGTGGTTGTTTGTTTATTGACAAAATTTAAAGAATTTAAATGCACTTTTTATTTCATTAAAAACTTAAGGAAAAGAGAATAAAATAATGTGATAATTAATATAATTAATGAATTAAATTAAAAAAATTTATAATTCATCAAATGAAACAAAGTTTATCGGTGGGAATATACTTTTATCAAGAAGTCACAGACAAGCTACTTTTTACAAAAGTAAAAAATAAAGCATGTTGTAGGGCCATCAGCATGTCACAAAGTACAATACCCAAAACAACCAACGGCAAGTAAGAAAGTAGAAAACGCAAAACAACCAAGCAACAACAGGCAAGAGCAAGATGACACAGAAGGAGCAAGGATAAAAACGAAGTTGGAGTGGGAAAAGGTGAGAATGAGCAGGAAATTTTGTTTATTAATTGCAACCATAGACCGTATGTGTTAGATAGAGACAATTCCTTTATTAATAAATAATAAATACGAGAGAGGTGTTCATCCTCTTGATTTTTAAATCGAAAATTGGAAAACAACCTTCGAGTAGGACACTTGACATGAGTAAGAGTGATGATTCAAAGGAAAACGTTGGATAAAAATATGGTTTTAGATATACTACTTATTCACTTTCGTTTTACTGCAATCTCAATTAGTGTTTGTGAATCTAGGTTTTGTTTGAATAAATATTTTATATAAATACTTATTTTAGTAGGGTTTATTTAATAGGTTTATTATGATAAACATAGTATAAAACAAGTTAATAATATTTTGATAGATATTTCGATAAGCATTTTTCATAAATTATTTAGAATAAGTATTGTGTATTTAAAAGATATGCTATAAATTATATTAATTCATTAATGTTGATTTTGTCAAAAAATATTATAAAAACAACTAGCATCTAAGTTGTTCTTAACTTTTGTAAAATCTTATTTTCATAAACTTAAATTTTCACATTATGAAAATAAGCCATAAATAGCTTATAGGGATTTCCAAAACTATTTTAATAAGTTATTTGAGACATTGCAGACATATTTCTTCAATGTTAATTTTTGACATCAAATTGGTCCTCTAATATAAAAAATTATTAGAGGTCCAAATTGACGACACTTGTATATTTATAGGACTAAAATAAGTGTTTACTAATTTATCTATTGTTACTCCTTTCCAACTAACTTTTACTTAATTTTCCAAAAATATTCTTTGTTAAACAGTTATCCATTTAAGTACTTAACTATTGTGATATTTCTCCCTTATGTTTTTCTTTTCCTTTATTATTACAGTAATTTTGGGTTCATCTTACTAGAATTAATATTTATAACAAAGTATAAGAGAAACAATAATTTTTTTAATTTAAAACTAGCATATTGACAGGCGCTACTTACTCCATTAGTATGCATTTTTTTAATAAGATAAAAAAATGAGTAAGGAATGTTTAAAATCAATTATAACTATAAAATGAAAAGTTAAAAAATGTGTATAGGTTGTTATAAATGCTAAATAAGAGTATTTATAATTTAATTTTTTTTATATGTGTGTTTTAAATAAATAATAATAGCATTTTAAAAAAATTAAGTTGGATACAAAAATGACAAATTCTTTTATAATAGTATAGATTAACAAATATTTACAATTAATATTTATCAGTTTGGATAAATATAATTCTTGCAATTTGAATAAAAATAAGTAACTATAATTTAGTTATGAGTATTTGAAAAAAATCAAATAAAAGTTAATCCGTGAGAAGTAACCATAAACTAATAGGAAAGGTAATAAACATACTTCTAATTTAACATAAATTGACATTATTTTATTTAATTAATTAATTAATTTTAAAAATTTTAGAAATTATAATATTATTGAAAAAAGTTATGAATTTTTTTAATTTAATTTTTTAAAATTAATTTCTTTAATTTACCATGAATTATTGAATATATATAAAGAGATAATTATTAAATAAGAATTGTGAATAAAAATAAATATACATGGTTGATTGGAGATAGATAAAGGGTGAAGTACCTACATTGTGTGATACAAGTGGTAGATATTTGGGTCATTTAAGCATGTAGTTAGATGTTCAATTCTTGACTCATGTGAATGAAAAAATATCTGTTGGAAGAGGTCAACCCCTTAAATGGATCTTAGTATCTCGAGAGATTAGTCCTGTAGTTGCACGTGGGGATACCCTGAGAAACCAAAAAAAGATAAAGGGTGAAAATCATGTAGCATCACTCTTTTATTAGCAACTTAAAAAAAATAAAAGACCTATTGCGATAATTAATATAGTTTAAAGATTAAATTAAAAAATTTTATAATTTACGATAACAATTTACAAATTGGCAAAATTTAAGAAGTTTGAATACATTTTCATTTGGTTAACAATTTAACAAAGAGTGAAAACTTATTGTAATAATTAATATAATTTATAAATTAAATTTAAAAATTTTATAACTCATTATACTTATTTACAAATGGATCTAAATTTAAAAGCTACATATATATTTTTCTCATATTTTTATAAGAGTTTAATTTTGATTCACTGTCAGTGTAAAGTTTTTTTACATTGTCACCCAATTATGTATTACCAACTCATTAAAAGAGTTTGACCATTATAACAACTACTTCAAAAGTCTAATACTTTTAATAATGTGTCAGTACATGATTAGATGATAGTATAAAAAAACTTTAAACTGACAATAAATTAAAATTAAATCCTTTTTATAAATAGATGACAAACTGAATGAGACTAACATCTTTTGGAAAAGCTAAATAAACATTTAGTGTGTGTTTGAATTAGTTATAAAAAAAAGATTATGTTAAAAATTGATTATGAGAAAATTAATTTATGTGTAGATGTGTTAATTCATAATTAATTTTAATATAAAGAGTTTTATTTGTATTGTATAAAAAAAATTACTTTAATGTATTAAATTACCAAAAGATATATGAAATGATTGAAAAAATTATTTGGTTAAGGATAAATAAATATTTCTCTCTCAAAACTTTTGAAATAATTTAAAATCAAATAATTAAAATATTAAAATAAAAACATTTTTAAAAAATATTTTTTTTAATTATGAAAAAATAATCTTAACTTTAATTAATTTTATACATTTTAAACAAATAAAATAAATTTTAAATAAAATAATTTTTAATTAAAAAAATTATTATTCTAAAAAATAAAGCAAAAACAAACATGCTATTAGTCTTGAATATATAATATTTGATATAAATTTGTATGTTTATTTGTTTTTTAGTTAGTACACATTCTCCGGTCGACCAAAAATTCTGGGTCCTCGCCGAAGCTGCAGAGTCCAGGGACTAGAAGGTTGTGTTAGGTTCTACTGTAAGCATTCACGAATTGAATTTGACAGTTGTGAGCTGAGAAAAATGGCAAATGCGCCGGCACAAATTCCTACGAGCTTTGGCCATGAGTTGAGGGCTTGTCTTCGTTGCCGCCTCGTCAAAACCTACGATCAGGTCTTACTGCCCTTCTATATTTCTCATCATTCTTTACTCTTTTTTTTTAAATATTTTATTTACAATTTCTGTTTTCATTACACAGTTCAGGGAGTCAGGCTGTGAGAACTGCTCATTCTTTAAAATGGAAGAAGATCATGAGCGTGTTGTTGATTGCACTACCCCCAATTTTAATGGGTTTGTCTCTGTCAATTCTTTTTCATCAAAACCCTCTTCACCTCTGAATTTTTCCATGCTCATTTTTGTTTTTCTTTGTCCGTTCAATTTTTCCACAGGATCATTTCAGTTATGGATCCAACTCGGAGTTGGGCTGCTCGTTGGTTGCGAATTGGTATGTCCCTTGCCTTTCCTTGGCTTTCAGTTTTCTTTTCCTTCACAATATTCTTATGACATTATTACTTTGGAATATACAATATTATAATGCAAACATTTTTTTTAATGTTTATCTTCTCTCATTTTTTTTCTTTCAACTGCAAGAGCCATCGGTTTTATAATTAAGCTTTTATTTGTAGTAATTACATATAGGAAGAAATTATCTCATGATTTAAGCAACACTGCACTGTTTGCCTCAAAAGAACCTCTTAATTTTATTTTATTTTTGTCAAGACTTTGTAGTTCAAAAAGTTGTATTAAAAATATGATTTTATATATTAACAATAAGAGCTTATTGACGGCTGTAATTAATACGATATTATCCTTAAATATGTGCAAATCGTGAAAAATCAGATGTCCAAATTTTCGAAGGATAAAATTCAAGTAAGGCATTAAATCTAATGTGTTATTTTTTCAAAATATTTTGTGGCTTTCAAATTAATATCATTAATCTCTTTAATTTATTTATATGATACAAGTGTCCTTTCTATGTACTTTTTGTGGAGATTCCTTCAGTACCATTTGTTTTTATAAGGGTAATGGTACCTTTAGTAATTAGTGACTAATATTTAGCCACGTGTCCCACTTGGTTAAAATGTAAATATTGAAATATAAATAACATAATTGTTTCAAAGAAGTAGAACACATGACCCAATATTGACCATGGATTGTGAAAGGGTACTGGTACTCTCACAAAAAAGAAGGGTACTGGAGAGTCCTCCACTTTTTGTTTATTTGATATTTCCATAAAAGAAAGTCGGTGCAGAGGAAGAAGTTTGCAACTCTGAAGTTAGTACTTTTTTATGGTTTCTTTTCATTCTTCATTCTTATTGGGGTGTAAGTCACTAGGAGTGGGCGAGTGGTGAGGGGTGTGGGTAGTTTGCACTTGGTCATAGGTTCAAACCTCCGTGCTGCAATTTTACCAAAAAAAATTTCTCATTGGGGTGTTACACTCTAATATTTCAATTTTCTTTTTGACATTGTTTTTTATAATCTTGTGCAATCCAAAGAGATCTGGAAAGATAATTTGAGAATTCATCTATGAAGCTAGGTTTCAACTTGGTTAGTAAATTCGTATTAAAAGAGATAAAAGGATGGAAATCAATATGAATGATATCCTCCATTGTTGTTAGCTTGCCACTACCTTTGTTGCGTATTTAAATAAGAAGCATTTGATCAAGATAACAAGCAAAAGCGTTTTGGATCTTGCTAATAAGAATTGAAAGGGATTGGAGGGTTCATTGTTTCATGTTGTGTTTTGCTCTACTGGATTTTCCTTTTGTTTTTCTGTTTTTTCTTCTGTTCAGGAGGATATCCTATCCTCAATCTTCTTATATATACTTCTTTCTTTCTTCGATAAAATTTCTTCTTTTACTGAAAAGGAAAAGGAAAAAGAAAAAGAAAAAGCCATAGAGATTAAATTATGCACTTATATGATCATTTTGGTCAATGTCACTCCAAGGAACCAGCCAGATTGCACACCAAGTACAACTATTTGAAAAGAGAAAAACATAAAGATAAATTTGTCTAGGTTGAATTTCTACCTAGATTGAGATCCTGTATTGCAGTTGAGGCGTGGTAGTTAAGGTTCTCCTTGAATATGTTGCAGGAAGATTTGTTCCTGGTGTTTACACTCTTGCTGTCTCAGAGGCTCTTCCAGAAGAGATGCAGGTTTGTATTTTTCTATTAGTGTGATTTAGATTAGAATATTACTATTGTTCTTAAAGAGTGATTTTGTTTTTGTTAATACATAGTTATCTCTTTTCCAGTACAGGATTTGACAAATAACCATTTGGTAAATGCATCCATCTACATTATTTGATTGGCCACTAAATTTTGCTTATTTTTTCGTGGATAGTTTTAGTAGCTAGAAACCTAAGGAATTGTATGATTCTTATGCAAATTACGAGGCCATAAATAAGATGGTGGGTTACCTGTTTCCTTATCTTCCCCCCGCCCACCAAGATGGTAATGAAGAGCTTGTGGAAAGCAATAGTCAGGTTGTAGATAAAGTTCTCATATTACTAAATCATGAGGTGTGGCTTAGTTAGCAAATTGAGCTCTACGTGGGCGGACTTTACCTGCAGTGTAGGGGTTCAAATCCCACTGGAAGCACCTTGTGGCCAGGGTCAAGCCGACGTCCAAGCAGGGATTAGTCCCACGTCGGAAGGGTGTGAGGACACCTCCCTCGTGGTCTTACCAAAAAAAAAAAGTTCTAATATTACTGTCCCTTTAGTGATGTTATGTGATAGGGACTTAGGTAGTATGGGATGCCAAAAAGTCCCACATTGGGTAGTATGGGATGCCAAAAAGTCCCACATTGGGTAGTATGGGCTGCCTAGTGGTGTATTTAAGTGGCTTGCTTCTTCCCCCTTAATAGCTAGCTTTTAAGGGAGGGTTCCCCAAGTTGCTTAGATGCTTATCATTATGATTTGAGAAACGTCTTGTCTGTCCTAAGTATACCTGTCTGGCCACCTTAAATTTCAAAGCGATGAATGTTTATGAAGAATTTTTAATATCTTATGAAATTAGTATTTCGAATTTCTTTGACTCACCATCAACACATTGCTGAAGATATGGGATTCTAATGTTAGTTTCTGAGTTTTAAAAGGGACTCAGTCTATGTTTGGGAGGATGGCATGTAAGGGAATGGAATGAAATGACATAGTAAATTTTACAAAATGGGTGTTTGTGAGTTATTAAAGAGGATGAAAGGGAGTGGCAATAGAGGGACCCCAAGACCCCTCCTTGCCATTAAAAGCCTTAGTTTTGTTGTCCCTCCAAATTAGGGTGTTTAGGAGGGAGTGACATGATTTCGTGAGAAAATTGGAAAGTAAAATGTATAAATCTTTCCATTGCACCCACTTAAATTATAACTTCCAAACAAGAGTGTGGGGAGTCCCTTCCATTCCTTTATTAAACTACCAAACAATAGAGTGACATCTATCTTTCCATTTCGTTCCCTTCCTTTCCATTCCATTCCATTATGAGCCACCCCCTTCCATCCTCTTTAAAACTCCCAAACATACCCTTAGAGACTCGTCCAAATGTTCGATAAATTTGAACAAGACTTCTCTTTCTCTCCCCCCAACTTAGGTATGATTTTGAAAGCATTCTCATGGTAAACTTAAAAGCTCCAAGAAATTCAATGTTGTTCAGTAACTAGAGTAGATTACAATTTAAGTTTGGCTGTGTTATAAGAAAGAGAAATTTAGAGAAAGAGATTGATAGAACATAACACAATTTTGTCAGGCTATATACATGTACAGGGAGCAATTATAGGATACCCAAAATACTAAAGTACCCTTGCTCATTTTACACAATTATCTCATGTTGTTATTCTTTACACTCCCCCTCAACCCGGTGCATAGATATCAATCATGCCCAGCTTGTTACATATAACATCTACTCTGTTCCTTAGTAAGCAAGGTTGTCAAAAGTGAGTTTCCACTAAAAAGTGCTTGAGGGTCTAGTAAAAGCGAAGTGTAAAAGCGCAGAAGTTACATACTATATAAGATATCATTTAAAAATAATACATGTACATAGAAGTATTGATGTATAAATATTCTAGCTCAAATTTAAGTACCAAATTCACAATTTTCGTAATCTGTTCATAATTTCTGGACAATGAATCAACGAGAAAGAGAAAATTAGAAATCATAATTTGTAAAATCCTAAATCCCTAAATCGAAAATCATTGAATCCAAATGGATCTCGCTATGAAATGAGAAATCACTCTTGTCAGCTGTGTTTGACTCCACTCAACTCACTCTTGCCACCAGAGTGGTTTGATATTGCTGCGTTTGTGCTATGTTTCATACTTTGTGTTGCTCTAATTAGGTTGTTTTTGTTGCCCAAATTGAGTGAATTACCGTAAGCCTAGTAAAACCCAATAAAATTAAACTCACTTACCCTTAAAACATAAAAGCATAGATTTGATAGGTAATAGCGCGCTTTTAACGCTTTGAAGCATAAAGTGAAACGATTTTATGAAATTTTGATTTTACCTAACATCTAAGGCGTTTTCAAGTTTTCAAGGCGTAAAAGCATACTTGCTTTTAACAACCATGCTACTAAGGCTTTAGTGAAAATATCAGCTAATTGGTCTCCAGTCCGAACATGTTTCAACAAAATCAGCTCTTGTTGAAGTTTTTCCCAAAGAAAATGGCAATCCACCTCTACATGTTTCATTCTTTCGTGGAACACATGATTATTAGCATTATGTATAGAAGCTTGGTTGTCACACCATATTTCCATAGGATGAGAGCTTCCAACACCGAGCTCCTCCAGTAAATGAGATATCCATATGAGTTCACAGTTTACTTGTGCCATTGCCCTATATTCAAAGATGAAGCAGCATGTGGAGGTGGTGAATCACTTGGTATAGTTGGTGCCACGCTCATTTGTTGCACACGAACCTAAGAAGAAGTTGAGTCCGGATAACCTCATACTCAAAATCCAATCCTGCAAGAGAACATTGGACAACCTGAATTCTTCCTGTTCTTGCATCTTCTAAATATTGTTGGTAATAGGAAACATAGTGCGCTTTTCTTCAAAAGCCCTCTTCACTTCCTTGTGGTATTCAAAGAGAGTTTGTCCCATTTGACCAGCTTGATAGACATTTTGCATCAGGATGTATACATGATTTAGGTCCTGCTTGCTACCATACATAAATTCAATGTAATTAATTAGTTCTTTTACCGTATCCAAATGGTTGGTGGTGACTCAAACAGATTCGAACACTGTCTTCTCAATTTAATTATGTAATTTATAGTCCTTTAGAAGCCATTGTTGTCTCCACTTGCTTTTCACTCGGAGGATCATCAGAGAGATGAGCTATCTTATTACTCTTCAAAGAGCGCTCAATAGTGTGCTTCCATTGTTGAAAATTCTCCCGACCAATCAAGAAACGATCAGTAATTTTCGAGGTGGTAATAATCTCGATTTTCCAGTCATGGAAAGCTTCAGACTTTGCCATTGTCGTTCTATTTTCAATAGTTTTACTATCAAATCATCCGAAAACTCCTATGTACTCATGCTAACAGTAATGGCACACCAAAGAAAGAAGAAGAAATTCACTAACAATAGACACATAAAGGAAGAGAGGTAAGAGAAGCCTTAGGCTAGAATCACTGCCACACCATACCAGAAAAGTCACCATCCACCACAGAGATCATCACAATCACTGCCGACAGATACAAATAGCACTGAAATCTCCTCCAGCAGTCAAAGAAGTTGTCGAAATTCCCACACTTCATCACCTAGAAGCAACAACAGCCACAAGCCAGAAGAAGAATCCTATCGTGGTTGCATCAAAAGAGAGGAAGAGGGGGCTTGAGCATGCCATCAACCAAGTAGGGGAAAGGTGCAAATCAGAAAGAAAAATTTAAGGTTTTCTCTCTCTAATTTGGAACCCTGGCTCTTGATACCATGTTATAAGAATGAGAAATATAGAGGAAGAGATAGATAGGTCATAACACAATCGTGTCAGGCAGTGTGATATATGTACATGTATAGGGAGCAATCATAGATACCCAAAATGCTAAAGTACCCTTACATGTTTTACACATTTATATCATGCTATTATTATTAACAGGTTGTACTAGAAGTAGAATAGAAATATATAGGAAATGCTTGGCTTTGAAGTTTCTAATAGGTGTAAGGAAGGTAAAGTTTTGTGATGGCATGTTATTTGTGATTTCTTTTGGTGTATTTGGTTGGAGGCAAACACACATGTTTTCAAGGATCTCCTCTTCAGATTTGTCATTGGATGGTCTTTGTGACTTTCCTTTGGTGTGTATAGCTCATGCTTTTTTCAGGGATTGGAAAGCGTTGTTGTCTTGTTGGTGTCTTAGATGGCCCCCACACATCACTATGGATGAGGTTAAAAGGTTTAGAGGATTTATAAGTTTGAGCATAAAAAGGAGTGCGATGATGCTTGGCTAATTGACACATCACATTAGAGGCAGCGGATTGAAGATAATTACCTTTCTGGGCCAAGGAACAAGGAGACACAGAAGTAGAGAATTGTGTGGACTGGAAAAGTCTATACAGTTGTTTTAACTGTTCCTTACTGAATGAAGGTGTCATAGCAGTAGCTTCTATGCTTCCATTCTCCTCTGTGGTGGAGTGGTAAGCCTTTGAATCACGCTGTGGCTGACCAGAGGTGCGAGGTGTCCAATTGGAAGGCTTTCCGTGCAACTCCCAGCAAGTGTCCCTGGTGTGTCTTGGTTTGTGACAGTGATCACACTAGACTTTGTCATTTTTTTTGTTTGAACGTGCCTGGGACCGGGAATTACTGTGACTGTTCTTGGTTATTAAGGCTGAAACTTTAGGTGTAGGTGAGTTTTTTTCACCTAGCATGACTTTGCATCGACCTTCTTCCCGTCTAACCTCTGAAAACACTTCCCGAATTGATGGTAGTGGGGTTCTGCCAAGGATCCAGCCTCTCACTTCATCAAGGCTCTTATTCAAGCCTGCCAAGAACTCATACACTTGATCATTCGCCATCCGTTTCACATAACGAACACTATCAGCTTTACACGCCCAATCACCTTCATGGTAGAGGTCAAGTTCCTTCCATAACATCTTCATCTCATTGTAGTATTCAGTAACTCCACAGTCACCCTGCTTTGTCTGTCACAACTTTGTCTTCAACTCGAAAATTTGGGATGAATTTTGAAGGTCTGAATATGTCTCTCGGACCGCATCCCACACATCCTTTAGCGGTTGAAAGAAACAGATACGTTTTCCCTATTGAGGCCTCCATGGAGTTGATCAGCCAGGCCGTGATAAGGAAATTTTCAGATCTCCAAGTTGTGTCAGATTTTTTAGGCTCCTTCATCTCACCAGTGAGGTAGCCAAATCTTCCCTTGCCTTCGACCACTAGTTTGATTGACTGAGCCCACTCCAAGTAATTTTTCTGTTCAATTTGTGAACGGTTAATTGAATGGGCAGGTACTCCATGCTGTTGGGGTGTACAGACCCGGTGGTACTGCTCCAGCATTCCCTCCAGACGATGTGGCAGGTTTGCTCACTTCAAGGGTGGCGCCATCACCACCTCAGGTATGGCTAATTGTGCCATCACAACAGTATGGAAACAGAACGAACGGGGATCAAGCTAGGTCTAAACACACCATAGCTCGTGATACCATGTGCACAGCCACAGAGGGAAAAGGAATAATTTTTTTCCATTAGGTTAAACTTTACAAAGGTTACAAAATATATAGGCTGTAAATTCTAACTATCACTCCTTAATTTTAGGAGATACACAATTGGAATCCCTATAAATCAGGAGAGTCAATTATCTAAATCAAATCCCTTCTATTTCCTAAAGAATCTAAATAAATCTAATCTTTCTGTTTTCAACAGTTATTGATTTTGGTATTCATCTCATACTTTCAGATATGGTCTCACGAGTCTCACCAATAGAAGACAGCCAATTTGATGGAATGTTTCCTTGACAAGGGTGCTCTAGTTGTTTGTTTATCTTGTTTGCTATCTTCTGGTGTAGAAGGAAAAATGTTAAAAAAATCTCTGCATAAGTTTTATTCTCTTATCTAGCTGTTCTTATTAGTTGTGTCCAATGCAGATGTTTTAGAGTGGGTTACTAGACACAACAAGATGTAATACAGTGAGCATCTACCCTCTAGTGGCGGTAGAGAGAACAAGTGAGGCACCCATGGGAATGCTTGGGTAGGACAACCTAAGAGCCCAAGCTGCATGTCCAAGGAGTCAAGGCTTCTTTGGAGAAGTTTTTAGCCTATGAGATAGACTTGCAGGGCTTCCTTAATGGAACATTCAATAGCACCATTTTCTCTAATGGAGGTTTTAAAGCTTTATGGAATACTGATAGCGTTTGTGGGAGGTATTTTCTGGGAATAAATAATGTGAGGTTGATGAGAGGGATAAGATGGAGGGGGTGAAGCTGTAGGTCGTATGGGTCTTCTGGTCTCTCTTTTGTCTTCAGGAGAGAGGGGTATTTATAGGAGAGTCAAGGAAGGGGCATAGGATACTTTCTCTCTACGTGAGGGATGCCCTGCCATGAAATTAATGCATGGTCAGGTGGGAGCAGTACTGACCAAGGCTGTGCTGGCAAAGGCTGCATGCGCAAGGCCTCTTGGCTAGACATGGTCTGTGGCTGAAAATGACATGTCGATTGGGGATGCTCAAACTGGTGGGTTGCGTCTGTTAGTGGACAAAGTGGTATTTAATGAGGGATAATGACAGCTAAATGGGTCAAACAAGAAGGAAGGTGGTGCTTCTTTACCGTTCCAAGTCTAAGGAAGCCTAAGGCTGCTTACCCGATTCCCATTGGAGAATCATTACCACGATGCTGAAGCATTGGTGGAGTTGTCCTTCACCTAAAATCATACCAATCCACATGAGAGCGTAGTTCCCAAGCCGCCTTCATGGTCGAGGCGCTTCGGGGTGTCAGAGGGCATCTTGTATGAGCATCTGTGTTGATGCGTCTTCTGACTTGTGGAGCGACTTTAGCCTCAAGTAAAACTCCATGCAGAAACATGAAAAGCATAGTTCCCTAGAGCAAAGGAGTCGAGGCTTCCTCAAGGTGCGCTGAGCAAGGCATCCTTTCGAGAGCATAAGGTGGACGCCAAGTGCGTCTTAGAAGTTTGGCGTTTCAAGGTGTCTTAGTAGCATTATGACTTCATCAAAATCCATGTAGAAACACTGAACATATGTGACTGTGGGTGGTTGAGAAATAAAAAATATAGTGCTTACTGGTGCATATGACTTACAAGTTACAAGCATCTGGGCAGTTCACTACTTGCCTAGGAGTTTTGATCCATTCATGAATTCTTTTATTCTGCTGTTACTCAACTATCAAAGGAGTAGCTACTGTTTTATCACTCTCCCTATGCCTATTGGATTTACTTCAAGTGCCTAGGTGGCTATTTTTCTTTCTTGTTGATGCCACTCTTCCTTTGCTGTTGCCAATAATAGATTTTCTACCAAAGCTGTGCCCTTTTATACAATAAATAGAATCTTTATTAGGTTCTTATATTGCTCACTATCTTCTGTTAGTCTCTAGAGTTGATTTGGTGATGCAGTAGCTAATCCCAGTTCTTTCATATGTGTAAGGCAGTATGATATTTAGTGTTGTAAGAAACTGTTAAAATTTTAGGTATTAGATGTGTTGTGTCATACAAAACACTCACCTAATTCTCCTATTTATGCTAATATTCTAGGTCAAGTACATGTGTGGTACAACTAGTATAAGCCCAGCCCAATAACACGCCAACATAATAAGACTCCTAACACTATAATAATCCTAATATTCTAACATTCCCCATCACACGAAAGCTTACTAAGCTCTCAGTTGTTACAGAGGCAAACACAGCCAAACAAAGGCAAAAAACATAGGCAGACCCAACCAGAGGCAAAGAACACAGCAACCCATGCAGGAAGAAGGCCAAACAGAACAGATCAGGACAAGGAGTGCCAATATGACCAAAATGGAGGTCAAAAAGGGTTGGGGAAGGTACAGAAGGCTGATTTAATGTGCACTGTGGAAATATCTGGCTGGAAGGTGGGCAGGTGCTCTCTCATGTGCTGGCAGGCAGCAGCAGCTAGGCAGTGGGACATCGGCGGAAGCTCTGGTTGAAGGGTCTGGCAGGTCGGACGGTGGGCAAGCACAGTGGTTGGGTCACCAGAGAGTGGGTCAGTCACCAACAATGGTGAATGGGAAGAACTGCTGTGAAAAACACCACCAACAGCGGCAGAGAGGAGGAACAGCTGCGAGAACAGAGGCTGGAAAGATAGACAGACAACCTAAGGCGGGTAAGAGTGCCACTGGGACAAAGACACAATGGGGAAGGAGAAAGGAGAACAAAGGGATGAATATGACAATGACTGGTGGCTGGAAAAATAAACACAGCCACCGGAAAGCACAGTGAATTTTCATATTTTGGAAACTCGAGTGGAAGCAACCATGGACACAGGTCACAATGGATCTAATTCCATGTTGAAATTTTAGGGATTAGATGTGTTGTGTGATACAAAACACCCACCTAATACTTCAATTTATGCTAATATTCTAGGTCAAGTACAAGAATAGTACAACTTGTACAAACTTAACCGAATAACACTCTTACCTAGCACAATAATAATCTTAATATTCTAACAGAAACGAAATAAATTCCATCAGCTTCACCAGGATTTCTATCTCCTCCAGCATCCGTAATAGCTAGCTATCAAGGAGAGCTTGTGCTTGTTGACCCCAAATCCTCGGTAACTGATTGTTCAAATTGGTTCTCTTATCAGGATTGCTTTAGTATGATTATATGTGGGGAAAAATCTTCAGTCATCTTTCAATTTATATTATATGATGAAAATGTAGGAAGTGTCTGTAGCTTCAGAAAGTCTCCATGACTCCTTCACATTCTCATTTCCAAAAATTAGAGCTTTTATTGTATTTTGAACCATTTCTTGCTTGACTTTCCTCTCAAAACCATAATTAGCTCCATTTTTTTTGGAGTTCCTCCTAGGACTCCGCCTTCTACGACTAGTTTACCTGGTTGGATGTAAAATCTATGAATGTTTCAAATTTTAATTTTGAAATTCATATTACTGCAAGGGAAGCTCTGAATTCAATAAGTTGGGTTATGTCCAACACAAACTGCCTCGGGGCTTTGAAGTTTGAATATATGCTTAAATGGGTATAATGATTGGCAACTACAATGAGGTTATTTATGTAATGAATTGTTTCTTCTATCATGAAGTGTTAAGCTGTTAGTCTTGCCACAGCTTGTATAACACAACGGTCAAGTGTCAAAAGATAACACAGGTTAGTTCAAGCCGCCCAGTACCCATGACACTACTGTGTAATTATTATTTTTTTGTCTTTATTTTATACCATCATCTTTTTGCACTGAATTAATGTTGTATGGCCGCCCAGTGCCCATGACACTAATGTGTAATTATTATTTTTTTGTCTTTATTTTATACCATCATCTTTTTGCACTGAATTAATGTTGTATGATGAAGTTTGTTTACTTGTTTAATTGTTTATGCCCTTTTGCAGGCTATATGTGAAGATGAGCGTGTGCAGTATATCCCTCCCAAACGTTTGTGAAACACGAGTAACATTGATTTTGTGACATCTTAACGTAAGCAGACTTGTGAGTCTGTATTAATGTGGATTTCAACGTTCATAGATATGTTCTGATGCATTCAGTAAATGACTTGTTAAAGTTCTCCAAGCTCTATGCTCATGTTTCTCTTCTGAATGGACGCAAAGAAATTAAGAAATAAACAGATGACGTGTTGGAGTGTGCTGAAGGAGATATCGTGAATCAAACATTATTTACTGGGTATAGAATGGTTTGACATGCTTTAGAAATTGTGAATATGAAATTACGGTGGGTTTATTGTCCCTTTTATTTATCTATTACCATCCCTTTCGAATTAACTTATTTAATTTTTCTAAAATACCTTTTAGTAAATAATTATTCCTTATTCTTAATTAAACTAGTTGTCTATTATCATTCTTTATTTATATTTAAACTTTTCACTAATAGCTGTCTAAAAGTTGAGGAGGCATATTATTGAATGGCAATGGGTTCATGCACGAGCAAAATGCATCTTGATTTGATCATTTTCTTATGTTGGAAACCTGAGATAAGGGATTAAAATAAATGAGGGGCCGCTGACTAAGCGTTAGTGTTTTTGGACTTTTTGCCTCATTTGGATGTCCAAATGGAGGAACCGAATCCAAGAGATGAAAGATGTTGATGACGATCTGGTGAAGAAGAAAGGGGATGAGAGAGAGGGTTTAGATGAATCCCAGAATAGGAGACGTGGAAAACAAAAATGAAGGAGCCAGCTCAGCATGAAATTGGGGTTCGGATGGCAATTAATGTTCCATGTAAGAAGAAAACGGTCCATATAAGTATAAAATTGTCCGTGTAGGATGCTCATTAATGGAATCTTGAAGTGGCGTGACGTTTGGATTGAAGTGATAGACGGAATCTTCGTTGGAGGACTATTTTAAGGTTGACAATAATTAAAGGATTAATTTAATGACTCTTATTTTTGAAGAATTAAAATAATTGTTTACTTAGAAGGAAATATGTACCTCAAACATTCTTCATCCCAAAAAATTATAAAATTGAAAAAATATAAATTTAAAAAATTTAGAGAACCATGAACTCTCACCCCTAATGTAATTCCACCATGTGTCTAAGCAATTACACCACTTTTATTTGTTTTTAACATAAATACAAAATATCTATTTTTATAAAAAAAAAATGTTTTCAACAATTCTTTTTAATTAAGAAAAAAAGGGTTTAGAAAGAATCTAATAAACAATTATCAACTAGAACTAAAAAGTAATTGTAGAAGTATGTATAGTTATTGGTTAATGATAAATACTGTTCTTAAGACCGACTCGGCCACTCAAAAACCGTGGGCGCACACAAAAATTGAAGTGGGCATCCAAAGTCTAAATCACTCAACCCCTGAACCACTGCGACTAGCATGGTAAATTGGTAATGGGAATGGCATAGGTATGTGCCTCACTCAAGTTAAAGCGTAATATCCGCTTTATATTAAAAAAATGTAATATTCGCCTCTCGTGAGTTGTAAGCATCATCTCCTACTTTTTTGGCAAGAGTCTATTTAAACGAGTGTAACTTTTTTTTTTTATATAGATTAAATTAAATATTAAATTTATTTATTTATAATTAATTATATATCAAATATTAAAATAAAAATAAATTATTAATTAATTATATATTAAGTATTTATTAAATTTATTTAATAATCAAACCAAAAAATGAAACACCTTTTTTTTAAAAGTTTAATTTTGATCCATTATTAGTGTAAAGTTTCTTTACATTAGCATCCAATCATATATTGTCAACCTATTAAAAGAGTTTGACTATTATAACAATTACTTCAAAAGTCTAACATTTTTAATGATATATCAGTACATAATTAAATAACAGTATAAATATTTTTTTTTTTACTTAGAGTAGATTAAAATTGAATGCTTTCTGCAATCCAAACTAAATGGTTATTCTCCCAAAATACAATGCATGTGTAATTGGTGCTTTTTAGGGAAAAGAAAATATCATCACACACACAGTCAGACATAAAAACATACGGGAACAAACCACTGCAGGTGGGGTTTCCTGAAGCAGAAGAAACTGTGGTGTGGAGTGTGGCGATGTAACTGTGACTCTCAGACGCCGAAGTAGCGGATATCAAATTCAATAGTACGTGTGTTTGTTTGGTGGCTTCTTATTAATAATTTAGCTGGTTTTCTTTTCTCTGATCTGAAATTGCACTACTATTGTATCTTCTTTAGTCTTTACTTTCCATTCAATTTGTTAAAATTTATGATGTAGGAACAGTATTCACTAAGCATAAAGGGGAAAGAGGAAAATGGTGAACATAGACATTGAGGGGATTTTGAAGCAGCAGCAAAATGATGGGCGTGTTCCCAAGACCAAAATTGTGTGTACTTTGGGCCCGGCTTCTCGATCCGTAGAAATGATTGAGAAGCTTCTAAGTGCTGGGATGAACGTTGCTCGTTTCAATTTTTCTCATGGCACGCACGACTATCATCAGGAGACCCTCAACAATCTTAGGACCGCTATGCACAACACTGGAATACTCTGTGCCGTCATGCTTGACACAAAGGCCACCTTTTGTTTCATGATGTTGCTATGATTTCCTGACAACTAAACTACACACTTGGTGCTTGAAACTGTATGAAAGGAAGATCACAATGATGCATCATGTTTAATGTTAACTTTGCAATTCAAAGAGAGAATAAAAGGGGGAAAGCAAAAACATCAGAAAATTAAATGCCAATTTGTAATGGAAGTTTAACTTTTTTTTTTTAATTTTAATTTTTCTCTAAGTATTTGACATTGACACTTCTTAGCTAGTGTGCAAGGGTAATTCTCGCTATATTGCACAATCATATAGACTAGCGTCACATTTGTTGTAACATGTATAAACTATTTGGTTGTCAACCTCGAGGAAAATCAAGTTTATCAGGTTCACAATAATGGGTCAAGGATTAGATAGTGTTGGGTTCAAACCGGGTGGTGTAAAAATTTAGGGTTCAACTGGTGTTGTAGTAACAAAAATAAGGAAATCAAACAGAAATGTAGATGCTACTTGTGACTTCTTTTATTTTTTGTGGTGTAGTGTGTGTTTTCTAATATAATAATATCTTGTATCATATTGCAACAACTTTAAATAAATTACTTAAATCTGTATACATGTGAAACCCTCAAATACTTGCTGTCTTTCAGGAGGAAACTCAATTTTGAAACAAAATATCCATAAAAATATTCAGGTTAATATTGAAAAATACGAAACATTATAAAAAATATTGAAATCAATTTGTTCATGAGCCTTTGACACATATTTCTTGTAATCTCTTAGTCAACATATAAAAATAATTTTGAAATAAATTTAGTATATCCTTTTTATTTTGTAGATATTTCATTGCTTGATCGGGTGAACTGATTAACCCAATTATCTATCTGAGAAATTTGATGCTTACTTTATTTGAGTACTTCAAGTAAGAAATAAACTTCCCATTCTTTATATTATGCAGGTGGATAAACTTTTAAAAAATGCTTTACTCTTCAGTAATAAAAGTAAACAGTAGTGACAAAGAGGTTAAACTTCCCATTTCAAAGTTTTCTCCTTTTCCTTCTAGTTTTACATCTATGATAACTCCTTTGATGAGGTCCTTTATCAGTTACATCTTTGTCAATTCACTTTATGCATAACTCACTTTACATGATTAAGTAACACGTACAGTGAGCTTTGCATAAAAGTGGCCACTCTACAATTCATCTGGACAGGATTCTCCCTTCTCCAGATGCTGCGCTTACTTTTCCTTTTTCGTTTTTTTATTCAAGTGGTCAAAGTAAGGTTAAGGATCTTGGTAATGGTATCCTACCAATTCCAGCTGAAAATGATTATGTTGCTGAGTTGGTTGGTGATCATGATAGGCACAAGTCAGAGGAAAATGTCATAGCCATTAACCGCTTCGGTAATGAGAGGGACAACCAAGGTTCACATCTAATTGTTTAAGCTATGACTGTCAATGTGGACCTGTGGTGCGAAGCTGACTGGTGGAATCTCCAAATTCTTATGAATGTATAGAACATTTCAAGAAAGAAATGTGGATACTTGCAACAACAGTAAATTTTGGAGGGCTAAAGGGTAGGCAACTATACTCATCGAAGATTTTAATGGAATGTTAGATGATGGGGAAGCGGAAGAAAGTTAAGGTTTTTGTGATCCTTCGTTTGGGGAAGGTAAATCTTTGAGGAGGCTTGTTGGATGCAGTGTTTGGGGACTTTTGTTCTTGGCTTTGTTTTGTGGAGTTTTGTATTTGAAAATTTCATTATTTTTTCTCTGTATTTTTCTTCCTCCCCCACTAGGATATCTTGGCCTCTTGCCTGTACTCCTTTTCCCCTTCTCTTCTATAATATTTCTTTTTTGTCAAATAAAAGATATTAGGGAAATCATTGGATTTGGAGTTACAACAGAACTTGGAAAGATGATAGTAAAGAACAAAAATAAATTTTGCTGAATTATCAAGATTATACTTTTGGTCCTTTGAAAGAATGGTTGAATGGGTAAGGCTCTTGATAACATGTTTTAAGAGACAAATGATTGCAAAAAGCACTTAGGGATACGAGATTACAAAAATACATTGAGAATCCTTTCTGGATGTTAGTGAAATTGTTATCCATGATGCATGATTTGATAATCTCTGTCCATTTTTATTTTTGATTTGATAAATCCTTTCAGGGGCATATCTTGTTCACTGGTACCCCATGTTAGTTCATAAACTAAAAATCTCCTAGCTTGAACTCAAACGAAAGCCATTTACGTCAAAGATACTGTAGTTATTTATTTGGCTCATGAAAAAGAGTATGGTGATAACCAAGGATCAACATATTTGTCTGCATTTCTTATCTTTTTCTTAATTCTTGTGTGGTGTTCCTATGTATAGAGACATGGCTATATAGCTTGTACACACAAGTTCAAATTGCTTTTCAGCTTACTTGAATAGATATTATTTTTAACCTGTATATCTTATCTGGGTGGTGTTGAATGATCAGATCTCTCATGATCAGTATCTGCTTTTACATTTACTCCAGGATTGTGAGTTGCATGGTTTGGTTATGGAGTTTTGGGGGCAATAGAGGAGCTTTATTAACAGATGTTCAACAAGAGTGTTCATTTTACAAATATCTTCTTGTTTGAGGAGGATATCTTGTTCCCTTCGTTGTACTACTTTGTTTCTCTTATGGGGATAAATTTCTTTCTACTTAAAAAAATATTAACCATTGTATTTACATCTTCTTTCTGTTGTATTCCTGTAGGGACTTGAGATTCGGGCTGGTTTTTTGAAAGATGGAAAACCTATTCAACTTAAATAAGGACAAGAAATCACCATAACAACTAATTACGATATTAAGAGGGATCAGGAGATGATATCAATGAGTTACAAGAAGCTTCCTGTCCACTTGAAGCCTGGAAATACCATATTGTGTTCTGATGGAACAATCACCCTCACTGTCTTGTCTTGTGACCTAGATGCCGGTACTGTTAGATGTTGTTGTGAAAACACTGCAATGTTGGGTGAGAGGAAAAATGTTGATCTTCCTGGTGTTGTGGTGGATCTTCCCACTCTTACTAAGAAGGATAAGGAAGATATACTTGGATGGGGTGTCCCTAACAAGATTGACATGATTGCTCTTTCATTTGTTCGCAAGGGCTCAGATCTTGTTAATGTCCGTAAGGTTCTGGGCCACATGCGAAGCATATTCAGTTGATGTCAAAGGTATTTTGTTGCATTCATTATGCATCTTCCATAATATAAACCATATTATGCATCATCCATACTACAAACAATAGGTTTTATTTGTTAGAGCTGAGTTACTTTTCACATTTATATGATTGCTGTGGAAAGGGCTGGTCTTTTTCCTCACCATACATGAGTTGTCCACAGACATCAGCAACATTGTTTGTTGTGTACTGTGAAAGTTAAATTTATATTCGTTAAGTGGCTCCAGAAAGACCAAGAGTGGGGCCTTCAACATTTTCATCCTTTTTCTAGAGCCATAATGTCGGCCAAAAGGAAAAGGGAAGAGAATTTTATGTCCTTGTCTAGTTTGATACTTTGATGTCTTATAGACATTTCGAAGTTGAAGGTATCTTGTATCTTTCTTCTTTATTAGACATGTGGCATGCTTGTTTGCATAATATGAAGGAGTGCCTGTTTGTTTACTTTCCTTCCATATGCTAATGATTTTCATTTATACCAGCTTTCTCTGTTAATTTAGAACTCCTGATTTAATTTTAATGATTTTATGAAATTCAAAGGTTGAGAATCAGGAGGGGGTCATGAATTTTGATGAGATCTTGCGAGACTAATGCATTCATGGTGGCACGTGGTGATCTTGGAAAGTAGATTCCAGTTGAAAAGATTTTTCTAGCTCAGAAAATGATGATATACAAGTGTAATCTTGTTGGCAAACATGTGGTCACTGCTACCCAAATGCTTGAATCTATGATCAAGTCTCCACGGCCTACCCGAGCTGAAGCAACTGATGTAGCTAATGCAGTTCTTGATGGAACAGATTGTGTCATGCTTAGTGGTGAAAGTGCGGCAATGGCTTACCTCGAACTTGCCGTGAAGATCATGGCTCGAATTTGTATTGAAGCAGAATCATCCCTCGATTATGGTGTTATCTTCAAAGAGATGATAAGGTCTACCCCTCTGCCTGTGAGTCCATTGGAAAGCCTTGCATCATCTGCTGTCCGCACAGCTAACAAGGCCAAAGCAGAACTCATTGTTGTGCTAACTCGTGGTGGGATTACTGCCAAGTATAGGCCTGCAGTTCCGATCTTGTCATTTGTAGTTCCAGTTTTGACAATAGACTCATTTGACTGGACCTGCAATGACGAGACACCAGCACGACATAGCTTAATATACAGGGGTTTGATTCCTATATTGGCTGAGGGATCTGCAAAAGCTACTGATGCGGAATCTACAGAGGTGATTCTAGAAGCTTCTCTGAAGTCGGCAACAGAAAGGGGGCTTTGTAAGCCTGGTGATGCTGTTGTTGCTCTACATCGTATTGGAGCTGCATCTGTTATAAAGATTTGCATTGTGAAATGATGCAAGATTATGCAAAATGTGCTATTCGCCTGAGAGGCACCAACTGATGCAGGGTTATGTTTTGGCTTTAACTTATTAAACTCTTCGCTGTTTGTCCTTCATAAAGCGGAGGATTAAGCTATTATCTTTATAGATTGAGCTGCTTTTGGTATTCTGTTAATGTAGCGAAAATGTTATCCTGTTATGAAAATAATAATCCGTATATTTCCTTTCATTTTAAAATATGATTAGATTTGTGGATATCCCCATCTCATTATTCAGGAAAAAAAAAATTTGCTTGGAAGGGCAAAATATGTGGTAAAAGGGGCGTTACCTTTTTTATTCTTTTGGGGGGTTACAAAGGAGGTCTAAACTTGGTGTGGTGGAGGGGATGGTAGGTTGAAGTTGTTACCAAGTGGCTTCAATAACTCAAGAGGGGGGTGAATTGAGTTCTAAAAATTTTCACAAATTTTTCACAAAAGTTTTAATGGTACTGATTTTATTGAATCAATAGTATCAAGAGAGGTATGGACTAATGTAAATAACAACATCACACAAGCAATCTAGAGAGCATCTTATCAAGATTGAAAGCACCAAGAAACAAGATACAAAAGTAAAGCTTGAATAAAATAAAGAGTGTAGGGAAGAGAGAGTGCAAACAAGATTTATACTAGTTCAATCACTCCTTGTGATCTACGTCCAGTTCTCGAGATCGTCCACTCGAGATTTCCACTATACTTTAAGCTTCTAACTTGGGTGCTTGAGAAACCCTTACAAAAACAGAGCACTCTTCACTAGTTTGGGATCCTCCACTCTCTTTGTGCTAGAGCCTCAATCAAATACAACAAGGGACACCTACCCTTGGATTCTTACACGAAAAGTAAGTGTTTTAAGTGTTTAATACTCTCAAAAGAGCAGATATACAACTTGAAGAATGATGGGTAAGGATATATTATCACTTAAAGCTCAATAACAGAGTATTACTTGAATTCAGGGAGTTAAATGCTCTCAATAAATGATTTCACAGTGGTTGTTCTGTCTTATTTACTTTCCAAGTAATAGGATAAATACTCCAAAACATATTAGAGCCATTGGTGGTGGTTGGAAACTATTAAATGCCAAAACTAGTCTTTATAAATGAGTTTCACACAAGAGATATCCGGATATTTGAACCTTGTATCCGGATATCTTAATTTCTGGGTTTATCCAAGAATAGGATATCCTGATATCTGATTGAGATATCCTGATATCTGATTGAGATATCCTGATATCTGCTTGAGATATCCTGATATCTGCTTGAGATATCCTGATATCTGCTTAAGATATCCTGATATCCAAGCTCGCATCCTGATATTTAGACAAGATATCTTGATATTTAAAAGCTGTATCTTGATATTAGAGAGGTGTTTTGGCTACTGGAGCGTGATATCCGGATATCACATTGTTGTATCCGGATATTTCAGAGTTGATTTGCCTCTGGAGACAAATATCCAGATACCAAAGGCTTGTATCCTGATATTTGGCTTTTAGGAGCCAAAATTTAAATTTCCAAGGAATGGAATTCGGATACAAAGACTTGTATCCGGATACAAGACTCTAAAATCTTAATTTTGGCTTTGCAAATAAACAAGATTAAAGCCAAAACAATTTTTAAACAAATTAAAAGGCATTTAGAAAAGTTTTTAAAACAACTTGCCACCAACACTTTAGGTTTTGAAAAATGTTTTCTTTTATGCTAATGAATGCTTTAAAAGGTTCAAGAGCTTTAACCAATAACTAACTTTTTACCCTTTACAAAGAATCAAGGTCAAATGAAAATCTTCAATAAAGGTTGAACTTGTTCTTCGTTGTGAGTCACTTTTTGTTATCATCAAAATCCCTTTAAGCAAAGTTAGTTCATAGAAGTGGAGATAAAGCAGCCTCAATGGGACCAACAAGTGGTTGGTTGGTAAGCGGCTTTAACCTTAGGAGATGATTAAAGGTTCAAATCCTAAGAGTCATCACTGTTAAGGGGGTTTTACCCTAACGCGTTCCTGACCCGAGGAGGATTAGTTTCATATCTAAGGGGTATTGTAATAGCTTTGGTCAACATTAAAAAAATAAAGTAGCTTCAATTGGATTCGATTTTAGGATCAAGTAGTTTTCAAAAAAAATTGATGTTACTTGAGTTAAGGCTCTTTGGTAGGGAGTTATTTTAATCTATTGCAGTTTGAATGTCCTCAAAATAGATCACTGCATGGTTAAGAACAGGTGGTTGAAGACATTAGGCTTTACTAGCTTTACCAGAGGCCAGAACTTGCCATGAAAACCATAATTGAATCTGTATTTGCTATGATACTCGTTAATATGGTGGAATAATTTGATATCAGTCTGGCATGAAAATAATAATCAGTGTTTCACCTTGTAAATTATGTTTGGCAAGGGAAGGACATTGAAGGTCTCGAATAAATCATCCAAGTCTTGCCTTGCATTTTAATTATTGTTTGACTCTATTACTTATTTTAACTTATATTGCCTATTAGATATATCCCATATAAATTGGAAATTTTGACAAATTTCAAAGGATACCAGCATGAAAATTAAATAGCCTAGCAATGAAATATACATACTACATCAATGACGAGTGTTCATATTAATGGCTTATGCACTGATGACTCGACACTTGACCCACATGGAGGTGTGGACGTGGATAAGTAATACAAACTGGTCCAGGAGGGGATTTAGGATTCCGTTCTTATTTTGCCTTCACCAATTTGACTCCAAATTTGTTGAGAAAAAATTAAATGCAATTGATATCAAAACAAAACAAAACAAAAAACTTGTATTGTTCAAGTCATAGAAATATTTTGGTGCTTCAGAGTTGTTCATACGGGTAACCATTGAAATGAGTTTATAATCTATGTTCAAGTTGATGTTTCATATGGCTAATTATGAATTTGTGATGTCTCAACTTCAACCTGTTGTAAACAAGACTTATCTAAGTTAATTGTGTTTTTGCTTTATGTACCTCTTTATTTTCCATAGGGCTAGATCTCGAGTGATAATTTGTAGAGTTTTTCTGATTTCCAAATTCAAAAATTGATTATGCAAAAATTCAGATTTGATTAGCAACTTTTTAATAAGGCTATCATTATCAATACTACAATACCTTATGTGAGAAGGAAATTTTTAAATCTAGTTATCTCCAAATTTCTGCATTAGTATATTCAACCACTAAACCTTATGCAAAGAATCTATCTTGAATCCATGATTTATAGATCAACAGAATATTTAGTGTTTTATTTTATGCACAATAGGAAAGTCTTTTGTTCTAAAGAACATATCATACTCAAACTTGTTTTCATGCTCTCTAGGCACACCCAAGTGTGCAATGCTCCTCTTAAAGACCAACAGTCAAGTTTCCATCAAAATCAGTAACTATTAAGCTCTGTTTTTTTTTTCTTTTACATTCAAATCACAAATTCACTTTTTATACTTTACATGTTATTGTTTCTATGAAAATTATATTAACGACAAAAACCTTGTGTGAAAATTCTATGTTGAATCTATGACTTCTAGATCAATGAAAAGACAAATTCTGAAACACAACAAAAAAATTACACATTATACATGAAATCTCAATGCAGACAAACAATCATGTTATACCTCAACAAAATAATCTTATTTCATCATTATCTGGCCTATTGATGAGATCCACAAAACTCAAGATAATAAGATCATATCCCCTCAGCCAAAGACACTGCATTTCTTATAGTTCTCTTCATTTGCTAGCACTCCTTTTTTGTCCTAAAAGTTGCTTAAATTTTGTCATTCCACGACCATCATTCTTTGCCTATACACTTACCACCATAGGATTCTCCAATTACATTTTAAAGTAAACCATATCACATATTTAACTAGTGTAAAAGAAAGTAAGGAACATTAAAATTAACCAATAACTGTAAAATCTAATTTAAGCATTTAATCAAAGCACAAAAAGAATCCATTTGAGATCATAGTGATCTGCAGCCGTACACGGCTTAAAAATAAGAATAACTTGCAATACAAGGCAATACAACCTTGGTCATCTCACAAGAATCTTTGAATTTATTAGGCAATTAGAATTGTTAGAAAAAAAAAAGGAATTTGAATGTTTAGAGTTGAAAGAAAGAAAAGAAAAGAAATTGCAATAAAAAGAAAAATCAATTAATTGAAAAGACCAATCCACTAGTTAAGTTTTCTAATAGGATCAATCATTGATTTCTGAAGATTTGATTCCAATCCTAATTTATTTTTACTTGATCCAAATTAACTAATTAAGCACTAATTAATTTGAAAAAATTTCCTACTGAAATAAGCATCATCTCTAAGGCACCAAATCAATTCAAAATCAAATTGAGTTAGAAAATTAAGCATCATCTAAGGCACCAAATTAATTCAAAAGCCAAAACTCAATCAAGCAATGATTAAACATCAAAGATCCTATTAATCTCGAATTTAAACATGTCAAATTAAGCATCTAACATGTTTATTCATCTCCAGATGATATTTGCAATGTAAAGAAAATGCAAATTCGAATTGAATGATTAAGCATCAACCCAAGAAGAATTCACAATCAAGATCCAAGAAAAGAGATTAAAAGGAAAAGAAATAAATCAAGAATTCAAATTTGAAATTAAAACCAAACCTCAAGATCTATAAAAGAAATCCATATATCAGTGAATTGATCCAAAGGGTTTAGCCTTCCATGGAGGCTTAAACCGAAAATCAAGAGAAAATAATGAAAACCAAGAAAACCCTAACCGAGAACGAACTAATAATCTCCTTTTCAATTGCCATAAGTCTCTACTCAATTTGACTCATAAAACACCTAAATATAGTTCTCTCTAGGTTAACTAAAGGCTCTTCCCAGATCACGAGCCTATTAGATGTTAATTAGCCCAATTACAATTAATTGCACAAAGACTAGCTGAGATACAGGATAGATTCTGTGCGATTCTGTTTCTGATTTATCTGAGCCTCCAAGATACCGAATTGACGTCAGGCTTATTCATAAATGTTGTAGATAATTTCTCCCTTGAAATTTTGACACTGGTCCCATGTCATTTGGACTTCGACTGCTCAAGATATTCCTAAAATACTGCACCTATGTCAGGCTACCTGGACAAAACGTCTTTGCCAACTTCAAGCCTAATTTAATCAATGATCCACACCGAATTGGCCCAGGAACTCTTCATGAGTTATAGGTCTCTGTCTAAGCTTTTCACGGACACCAAGATCACCTCAATTGGATCACCGAAGCCCAAGTCATGGCCTAATCAATGAGGAAATGTTAAAATGCACTAAAATCACAAAATTAATCAAGATTGGGCCCAACAACATAAAACTCAGCTAACAAACTAATATTGGACACAATAAACATCCAATAAAGCCAAGTACAAACCTATAATAAATGTTTCAAAATTAATTAATCACATAGTAATCAGCCACCTGCTTTCAAATTTTAAAGCTGACAAATAAAAAAAGCTTGTATTGATCACTTCAATTAAGAATAAAGTTCATGTATTAATGTTCTGGTGTACAATTCTACAAATTAAAAAAGCACACCCGATATTCAAGTAATGGTTTCACACATTTCAATTTGCAAGACTCTTCAAGATATCTCTTCTGATTTCACAGGTTCCTCCTCAGCCCTAAATTCACAATAAAAATCAAAGATGAGTGAACAGAAATAAATAGAAAAGGAATGCCATAAAAGGCCAAAATACACAAGCAGAGAACTCAGTAGAACCTATAGATATCACAACTATATAGGACCAAAATCAAAACAGCCAATTTCCAAAATATGCCATGATTTTCACATGCAGGCTTACTAATCTTGTGACACTTAGTGCTAGCATTCAACTTACACAGTTACTATTGTAATAGTGCTACCTACTTTTATTTGCGTATGAAAATCAACTACATCAAGTTTAAGAAGTGTCAATCTACTAAATTTATCATTGAAGCTCCCGTCAAACGTGTACTTCAGTACTGACCTCAGTATACAATAAATTAGTGGTTCTGAGTACTGCAAAACTCAATAAAGCCTTAGAAAATCAGAACAGTTCGTACCCATTGTTCATTTATTTATTTTAGTAATGAATTTATTCTTTTGAGGGAGGAAGGAACCTATCTACTCCAAGTAAAATGTTTATGGGAATGTGAAGATATAGAGAAAAGGAAGAGGGCATAAATTATAAAAGATTTCATACTTTGAATTGCATAAATTATTTGAAAAATGAAATTAGATGCTTCCATTAAGTATCATCACTGTTGCATGCAATCAGCAACCATGTTATTTGTGGAAGTTATCTTCTCCGATTTATATTCTGTTGACAATCCCAGTCTTAAGTGACTACTCCATCCATAAGACTTGCATGTTATGATTGGTAAAATTATCATATCCTGAACAAAAATGGAGAAGCACACTTAAATTTTTATTTTTTTTTTGTAAAAAGAAAAGATTTATTTTTCTCTCCATTGTTATTTTTCTGCATAAATGCTTTTTGGATGTGTATGCACTTCTAGCATCTTATTTTCTTCTGGTGAGAAATGGTGCACCTATTTCTATTGCATGTCAATAAGCAACAACTAACCATAAATAAGCAAAAAAGAAAAATGCAAATTATATAAATCATCAGCACTAAACTTCAATCTGGTCTAAAATTATGGCAGCACAACTCACTGGGCCAAGATATTTGATATTGACTTGTTCAAGATTCGATAAAGCTCTTCCCTGTATCAAGAAATGTGAAGTTCCTTGCAAACTGAGTGGTGCACTACCAGCTAACCAATTTTTTCTTTCCTCTCTATTTATAATCACTTCAATAATGAAATGAGATATTTTAATAATTGATCAAGTTAATATTAGATAAATTAATGGAAATTAGAATGAAAGGCACCAAAATGTTGTATTACAGCCAATTAGTATCAAATTTTAGACAGAACTATTCCTACTACATAGTAACATGACCATACAGACATGTGTATCAAAACATGATATGGTTCAGTTTAAGCTATCCATAACCAAGCTAACAGTAACATGGAGCCAGTCAATGCTGCAAAAATTACAGTCACGACCTTCCTTCTTGTATGTCCTTTCTCTATTACCATTTTACATCAACCATACAGCCAAACCATAAGTGTAAAAAATAATTAAAATGTTGGCTTGCTGTAAAATAAGCTGCTTTCCCAGTGGATTTGAAGAAAACAGGGAGAGGACATATGCCTAGTAGACTCACCAAACTAAACCAGTAAAACATATTGGCCTAATCTGAACCAAACCAGTAAAAAAACCAAACTTGTCTTACTGCAAAATAATCTTCTTGTTTTTACTGGTTCACATAATATGTTAGCTTCAATTACTTTAATCCACATAAAAAAAGGATTTAAATTACCATAAAAAAAGATACTATATGATACTACCTCATGAATAAACTCAATATAAAGTATCACCAGAGGAATAAAAATTAGCAATAGTTGCTTAACTTGTGTTAGCTATCGTCAAGTAGAGCTTTTCTGTATTTCCTATGTTTCTCAGCAACAAAATAAAATAGAAATCATAACTTCATTTTATAATTTCGATTTAAGAAGTTTGAGGAACTGAAACAAGACATTGAAGTAAAAGTTGATTTACTAGTCACATGAGTGGGCGTGTATAAGCAGCCCTTTTCTTATTAAAGACACTGTAATTTAATTTGTAAACAGACCTTTTCTTTCTTCTTCTTTTGTGTGTGTGTGTGAGAGAGAGAGAGAGAGAGAGTGGGTGAGTGTGAAAGGGGAAGCACAGATACTAATCCTTATCCCACCCAACTCCATGAGAAAGAAAAAAGAAACTTACCATGCCATCAGAAATTAAATACTAAAGTTATACACCCAATGTTAATGATATCATTACACTACAACAAAATTGACATTTAGTGACGGACAAGATCTATAGGTAGAAGTCTAAAATTTGTCACTATAGCCTATTCTTAGCCAGGGTTATCAATAGCGCCTGGAGCCGCCGCTATCGCGGCGGAGCGGACCCAAAACGCTCCTAGCTGCTCATTGCGGGGTGGAGCGCCGCTATCGCGGCCCGTCGCGGATGAAATAGCGGCCATTGCCGCAGCTACACTGAAACAGAGAGTGAATCTCTCTTTTGCCCCCACTTAATGGACCATTTGAGGGAGATTTTTGTCTCCCAGGCCCATCGTGCAACACCCATTGATTTAGGGTACCCCAGCAACCATTTTCAGCCTCTTCCTCATCTTTCTCTCTCTATTCAGCGCCGATCCACCCACAGAAGCTCCTCTGACCATTTTCGCACCCATTGATCCATTAGGAAGCTGGGATTTCTTGCTCAATCAGCTCCACCATTTTCGCACCCCCTCTTGCTCTGTCTCTTCCCCACTCTTGCTCTGTCTCCACTCTTGCTTTTGCTCTGTTTCAAATCATTTTGAGCAAGCTCTTGCTCTTGCCAAACGGCCCAGACCAGACCTTCTTCCACTGCCAAGAAAGGAAAAAATATTTCTTGGCCTAGCCCATCCATGGCATCATCCCAGTCACCGCTGCACAACACTTCCTCTTCCTCATTGGTAAAGTCCACTGGTGAGCATGTTGATATTGGATGGTAGTGGAATAGTTTGAGAGATATAAACAATAAAAAGGCTGTCACATGTGATTTTTGTCTTAAAGTGACCAATGGTGGGATTACTAGAGCAAAGAAACATCAACTTGGTGTGAAAGGTGATGTCAATGCTTGTAGAAAATGTCCACCTGAGGTTAAGCAATTGTTGTTGGATGCTGCTAACAAAAAAAAGAGTGACAAAAGTGCATATAATGATGAGTTGCAAGAAGAGGAGGCTAAAGAGGAGGATGAGTTGCAACAAATTTGCAATATTAGAAGTGGAAAAAGAAAGGCATCATCATCAAGTGACACCCTTTCCTAGGGATGGCAATTATACCCCTACCCGGTACAACCCACCCCTACCCGCCCCGTATGGGGCGGGTTTAAAACCCGCCCCGATACGGAGCGGGTAGGGGCGGGTTGTAATAGTGTCACGGGGCGGGGCGGGTGCGGGTTGAAAGCCTACCCGCCCTGCACCCCTCTTCTTATATTAAATTATACATTTTATACTATACTTTTAAATCCTAGAATCTTTGATGTGTGCTTAAAATTTGTTGTAAGCTTTAGAAAATAAAGGTAATCTTCTATGTTTCATTCAATTTTTATGGTTCATTTATATATAATTTTGTAATAATATTAATTAGTGTGTTTTGTTTAATTTCTAGATAGAAAACCTCTCTTTATGGATGACTATACTATAATTAATGATGATGAGGAGATGAATGATGAAAATTTAATTGTATGATGAAGAGCTATGAATTGTGGATTTTGAACTTGTTTTTCAATTTCAATTAAATGATGTTTTATTTTAAGCATTATAATTGATAATTGTATAAGGTAATTTAGCTCAAAGTGCGGGTAGGGTGCGGATAGGGTTATTCTTCTGCGGGTAGGGTGCGGGTTTTTGTCTACAAAACCCGCGGGGCGGGTAGGGGCGGGTTAAAATTTTTTGTGAGGGGTGCGGGTCGGGGTCGGGTTGGCCAAAAACCCGCCCCAACCCGCCCCATTGCCATCCCTACCCTTTCCACTACCAAGAAAGGAAAAAATGTGAAAGGCCCTATGGATTTACTCCTCTTAAAAAGACTAGAAGAATCTCTCAAATTATCAAAGGCTGAAAAGTTGAGGCAAACAAGCATCAATAATGCGTGTGATAAAGAAACTAGGGCTAGAACTATTCAGTATATAGCTCGGTTTTTTACCGGGCAGGAATATCATTCAATGTAGCCAATTTGAAATGCTTCAAGTTGATGGTTGAAGCTATTGGAAACTACGGTCGACACCTAAAACCTCCAAGTTATTATGAATTGAGGGTTCCACTCCTTAAAAAGGAATTGGAGCACACAAAGGAAATGTTGAAGGGTCACAAGGAAGAATGGGTAAAATTTGGTTGTTCAATTATGTCAGATGCATGGACTGATAGGAAGAATAAGACCTTGATCAATTTCATGGTTAATTGTCCATCCGGGACTATGTTTGTGAAGACCATTGATGCTTCTGGATTTGTAAAGACTGGGCACAAGCTATATGAGTTGTTAGATGCTTTTGTAGAGGAGATTGGAGAGAAGAATGTTGTTCAAATTGTAACAGACAATGGCAGCAACTATGTGTTGGCTGGTAAGGTTTTCATAATTACATTTCTTAAAAACATTTTATTTGCTTCAACCATTCACCATTCATTGAAGTTCCTCTAATTTGGTCTTAGGTAAATTATTACAAGCCAAAAGAAAGCATCTTTATTGGACTCCATGTGCTGCACATTGCGTGGACTTCATGTTAGAAGACATTGGAAAACTTCCCCAAGTGAAAAAGACAATACAAAGAGGCATATCTCTTGTAGGATTCATTTACAACCATACATGGGCCTTAAATGCGATGAGAAAGTTCACAAACAAGACGGAATTGGTTAGGTTTGAGGTCACAAGGTTTGCAACAACCTTCCTTACATTACAAAGGCTACACAAACAAAAAAAATAACCTTACAAAGATGTTCACATCAGAAGAATGGTTGAGATCTAAGACATCTAAAGATGCTAAGGGAAAAAGGGCTACTGAGACTGTACTCATGACTTCATTTTGGAATCATGTTGTTTATACTCTCAAAGTCATGGGGCCTCTAATGCGTATTCTTAGACTTGCTGATAATGAAAAAAGGCCAGCAATGGGTTATATATATGAAGCAATGGATAGGGCAAAGGAAGCTATGCAAAGATCCTTCAATGGAAATGAAAGCAAGTACAAGAAGATATTTTCTATCATTGATACAAGATGGAATTGCCAACTTCATCATCCATTGCATGCAACGGGTCATTTCTTAAACCCAGAGTTCTTCTATGTAAATCCACAAATTGAATTTGTTTCAAAGGTGATGGAAGGACTTTATAAGAGCATTGTGAGGCTAATACCAACGGAAGAAGGGGTAGATAATGTTACAAAAGAGTTGTCATTATATAAGAGAGCTGCAGGCATCTTTGGTATGAAGGCTGCAGTAAGACAAAGCAAAAAGTTGACTCCTGGTAAGTAAAAGTGAATTTCTAGATAAATTAAATTACATCAACAATTCATTTTATTAGTAATTGTTTATGGCATTGCAACTGAGTGGTGGAGGATGTATGGAAAAGTACTCCAAATTTGCAATACTTTGCTATAAAAGTATTGAGCTTGACTTGTAGTGCATGTGGATGTGAGCGTAATTTGAGTACTTTTGAGCATATAAGTAGATGACTGAAATGATAGTATATTTTATTTAGTTTCATAATTCATTTCATGAAATGAAACTATCACAATAGTTTATGTTTTAATTATACAATAGATTCATTCTAAGAAGAGAAGCAGGCTTGAACATCAGAAATTGCAAGACTTGGTTTTCATCAAGTATAATCAAGCTCTTAAAGAGCGTTTTGACAACCGTGACGTGATTGATCCCATTGTCCTAAATGACATTGATGAAATTAATGAGTGGTTAGTGGGAGAAATGGGTGGAGATGAAGTTGCTGCTGAAGAGTTGGTCTTTGATGATGATACTTTGACTTGGGGAGATGTTGCTAATGTAGTTGGGGCTGGAGAGCCTATAACATACACTAGGCAACAAACAAGAATGAAGAAGAAAACAACTTCAAGACCTTCAAGCTCTAGGATAAGGATTGAAGAGGAAGAGGAAGAAGAGATGGATGATGTAGAAACTGAAGAAGAAGTGGAAGAGGCCTACAAGTCTAGTAGTGATGAAAGCAATGATGATGAAGAGAACTTGGAGGACCAAGATGATGACTTTGATTGATATTGATTGCTTTCTTGTTTAATGCTTAGCTTATGTCTTAGAGGCTTAGACTTGTTTAGGATTTGGTGTTGTACCTTGTTTCTAATTGTATTTGATTTAGACTTGTTATTTGATTATGCTTATTAGACTTGTTATTATTGGTACTTTAAGTTTTAAGTATTAATTATATGTGTATTACAAATTTGTGAATTTTTTAAATTGCATCCGCTATCTTCGGTGTAGCAGCCGCTTCGCGATCCGCTATGCCGCAATAGCGTTTTTGGGGGTGGCCACTCCGCGCCGCGTTCCGCCATTCACAACCTTGATCTTAGCTACTACTACGGCTCTTTTGTCCGTGCTTTTTGATGGCGTAGGTATATATCTTTACCTACGAAAAACAACCGTAGGTATATGTTTTAGTGACAATTTTGTTATTCCATAGGTATTGACTTATGATTTATAATGACAATTTATTCCGTAGCTATATATAATCTTCAGAATTATTATGTTGCTATAATTTATTATGAGATTCCTACAAAAGTAATCCGTAGGTAAAAGTTTTTCATTTTCTTTTCTCATGCTTACCTTTTTCTATACAATATCATCATATATTAGTTATTAAAATTTATAATATAATGAAATAAAAAAAAAAGACCATATCAAATGTTCAAATATAATTTTAGATTATTGAGAAACCTTGTCCATAGTCAATACACCAAAAATCAACTATCTTCAACCAAAAAATGCTCATGGCAACTTCATTTCATAACAAGGCAAATTGCAGTGACCACTAACGGAAATAAAACTTATAGTTAAACAATGAATTTTTTATCTTCTATTATTTTTCAAAAAGTAAATCTACCCACACTATAATTTATCATTCTTGTCTTCTACCAACAGCAGCGTCAACCTTCATTTTCTCCTTGGGATGAGCAACATTGTCTTGAGATCGCCATATGAGCTTAGCTTTCATGGTCACTTGTCCCACAGTGGATTTTATATTGATCCCATAACCAAACTTTATCATCTCATCATCAGAGGAAAAAATATCAGCCCAAAAAAGTAACCATCCCAATAAGAATATTGTAATGAAAATTGGGGCTGAATTCCAATCAGATTATCCAACTCAAGGTTTATCTATATTAATAGTGCACAAGTGGTCTAGCTACAGGACAAATTTGAAAAAGAGACAAGAAAATTATGCAGGTGCTTACTTGTTTATGACCCCACCAAAGAGGCCACCTATTCACATTTCAATGACTGTACAGCCCAAACTCCATATATCAAAAACAAAAAGAAGCTCTTTCATTACCTTACACATGTATAAAGTATAATGAATTGCAAGGCAAGCATCTTGATACCTGATTCACTTGTGGCTTTATTTTTATTGCCACAAGGGAAAAATTCAAGCACTCTGCAAAGTGAGAAGAGATAGGAAACCAGAAGAAATACAAGAGAATGCAGAAACTAGATTTTCAGACACCCATTTTCATTCAGCCAATACAAAATCTAGGATACAAATGAACAATCTCTGGAAAGCAAAGCTTGCAAAAGTTGCAGACAACATTAATTAAATATTCAGATATTCAGATACTTGAATGTGTACTACTCACATCTCGCATCCAATCAGAATCTTAATAGCTTCACATCCACCACAAACTACCTTGCAAACCCCAAAAAAAGGAGTATCTGGAGAAAAAGAAAGGGTCTGGTTAGATCCTCCACAAAAACGCTAGAAAAAAAAAAAAAACAAAAGGCAAGATATCCAACATACCTATAGTCAATTAATGACCCAATGAATGGTTGGTCTGGAAGGAAGTTAGCACCAATTAAGCTGTTCCATCACATACACAATGGGGGTTAGCTAGTTGCAAAGCTCTGTTAATGCCTTATCTTCTTGAAGAAACAATGTTTCAACCCGATCCTCAGCCTTATTCACAAATGTGCTATATGCTAGGACACAATCGCCTATAACATTCATTGAAGTCAAGACGGAAAAAGAGAAAATTTAGATCAACATGCTGCTGTACAGGCAACTGAGAAATGAATCCCTCTTGCAATGATGAATACTGCTTAGCAATCGGATCCAGATCTTGTCCCATACTTCGAAGAAATTCACCAGCACGTTGTGTCAGGGCTTTCCTCCCATCAGCAATCCAGGATCCCTGTTCCACAGACTTATCATTCAACTACTTTCGTGATTTATTCTGGTCTCGAGAGGATAGGGAGGATTCCGTGATTCTGAAGCAAACACATGATCACATGGCTATATACTTTTTTTTAGGCACTAATTCATTAAAAACATAATATATGTTATCAAGATTAAACTTAAAATATATATTAAACTTTATGCAAGCTGTAGTTCATGCTTGCCAGACATAGATTATAGATATATTAGTAACTTGTCCTAATGCTTAGGCCCAGCACTTGCACAAGGTTGTTGCTATTGGGAATTGAGTATAAATCTTTGATTGGTTAGGTCTTAGTTCAGTACCAACAACAAAAAGGAGAAGGAAAACAGAGCAATAACTAGAGCAAGATTAACTACTTGCCTGTGAGATGAAAGCCATAATAATCAGCTGCAACAGTGATTAGCCAAAATAGAGGGGACGACAAAATATAAGCCTATTGTTGATTCTAAAACTTATAGAAAGCTAAATTAGCTAAATTTCATTGAACTCAAGAAACAAGATAGTGCAAACTATTTGAATGAAAAGTGACATAAATAACGCGGAATTCTTTACCATTGAGAAACCAAGATGATAGAGACCGAGTCCGGTAAAAGTTACATAGGGGACTACAGAAAGTGGGCTAAGGAACCTAGAGCAGCAGAGGAAGAAGCAGTTAACGATTTAGATAGATGTACCTAGCCAAGAAATTTATATTGGTTGAAATCATGAGTGCCTGTTAATTGGTCAAAGTACCTCTACCACACATTCAAGGGGGCAAAAATAGAATTGGACTAACTAAACTTACACGGATGTCGTACTTCCAATTATAGAACCAAACATGCCATTGAGCAAAGAACTTACTCCCTAAAATCACAATAAGAATGTCACAAATAAAAATCTGAGAATTAAAAATATAGTGAATCCTACCACCTAGCCAGCTCTGTGGCTGATAACAGAAGGTGGCATGGGCGTAGCACTTCCATATCTTGCAGCAGCATAAAATGTACCAATGGACTGCATGTAATTATAAAAAATGTAAAAATTCGAGGCAAACATAAGCTGAGGATTAGATGCATTTTTTAACTGCTTTGTCAGTTTTTCATGGTTTTTATTATGAAAAACTAGTGCAGTTGCATAGCACTTAGCAGTTAACACACCTGCATAGTGATCGATAGACATGGGATTCTATTAAGGGACCTAGTGCCTACCTCAAAAAGAGAAACAAAAGAAGCGGCTATCATAGCAAAAGCTTCCCCAGCATTGAAAGTAGGACTCCCCCATTGGAAGGGATAAGGAAAATATACCCTGCATAAATGCAGACTTTTTTTATCAATTGAAGTTGCAGGAAAAGGTAAACTCTAGGCCAAGCTGCTTAAATTTGTAAATATATATCAAAAAGCACGAAGTAAAGCCCTTCAATTTCCTTATAACCCATAAAATCATGTACTCCTTCAAAGAATGAAGCTCAGATAAAATAAATCTTCATTCTGAAAGGCATGTAAGTTATTGATCATTAATTGAGTATTGAGAAAACTATAACGTGTCCACAATCTTACCATGGAGCTGCACTAATAAGTCCAGCACGATCAGTGCGGCAACTACTCTGAGTACTTTCTGGCTTGTGGTTATATACTGTGAATGAAGTTAGAAGCTGTGCAAATAACCATGCACTTACAACGGATCATATATAGGCTTCTTGGTGCTTTATATAACGATTTAGATACTGCAGAAGCATATAAGATGACCGTTAAAGACCAAGTTTTAAGAAATAAATAAATGAATTTAAAATTTTCCCGTATCATATTTTACAGATTATATCTCCACCTTTCAAAATTTTATTATTATCACACAATAATGGTTGGAGTCTACTTTATTCCAGCTGTAGTATGCCAGACATAGATTATAGATACACTAGTAACTTGTCCTAATGCCTAGGCCCAACACTTGCACAAGGTTGTTTCTATTGGGAATTGAATATAAATCTTTGATTGGTTGGGTCTTAGTTCAATACCAACATCAAAAAGGAGAAGGAAAACAGAGGAATAACTAGAGCAAGATTAACTACTTGCCTGTGAGATGAAAACCATAATAATCAGTGCTGGAAGCCCCACTTCAACACATTTTGCCAGCTGCAATAATGATTAGCCAAAATAGAAGGGACGAAGAAATAAATATAAGCCTATTGTTAATTCTAAAACTTATAGAAAGCTAAATTAGCTAAATTGCATTGAACTTAAGAAAAAAGGGAATGCAAACTATTTGAATGAAAAGTGACATAAAAATAACGTAGAATTCTTTACCATTGGGAAAACAAGATGATAGAGACCAAGTCCGGTGAAAGTTACATAAGGGACTACAGAAAGTGGGCTAAGGAACCTAGAGCAGCAGAGGAAGAAGCAGTTAACGAATTAGATAGATGTACATAGCTAAGAAAGCTGCACTTACTAATCTGACAGCATTCCTCCAAAAGCCCAAGAATCCCATAATCATCTGGAAACATGCACTTATGATCAAGGCGCCTTGTATCCCTCTAATTGTCTGAGTGAACCTCTGAGAAAGTAACCCATATGGACCAAGTCAGCAAAACATTAATAGATAATAGAGTGAGCATTCATTAGAATAGATTCAGGAGAAAAAGAAAAAGAGAAGCAGTAAAAATAGTCCCATTGACCTCATAAGGATCTGTATATGAAGTATATCTGCTGACCTGGACAATTGCAATTGCAGGTATTATGTATGTGTATGACTATGAACTATCAACTACAGTTGGCAGTCGGGTTCCAAACAAAGATTGAAGAAATATGCTTAGTCCGGAAACAATCAGTAGGCTCTGTATCACCTTAACCTTCTCACTCTAAATTGAATTAAAGAATTCAGTAAATTCATACTGTTATAAAATTTGAATGAAAATCTGACAGGAAAGCAAAAGAAAAATGGAACAAGTGCTTACATCGCCTTCACCCATTTGAGGAACAATTATAGTTGGAATCAGAATGATCATGCCAAGAGTCAGAATGTAATGCTAGAACCCCAATACCACTGTTTCAGCTGCATTGTGATGAAAGATTCAATTAGATTGTCTATCAGTAATCCACATTCAATAATATCATAGCTAAGAACAATGTGACCATTAACGTTATATTTTTCTTAATTCTATATATATAAGACAATTAAAAGTTAAAACAATCAAGAAGATAAAATTTGATGAAAAAAACAGACTTCAATATTTTGATTCATGATAAGTATGCCAAAATATTCCAAAAGGAAAATGCACCAGCTCTAACATATTCTGGTGTTTAAACTTCAAACATAATATATATTAAAAAAATGTTAGCAACATGACCTTTAAATGCATGTTTAGAACTAGTGTTTCTTATTAAGGTACATAGTGTTTCTTTTTCTCACTAGTACACTTCAGGGAATGGCTCTCCTCCTCAGTTAAAGTTTTAGGATCATACATTTCTGCCGGGGGTTATGGTACATCAAATTTCCTTAGCTTCTCAATCATCCCTGTTTCCTTTTGCTTGGCCTATAGATTTACAAGTTAAAATGAAAGACCCTTAGTTAGAAAAGGAAAAATTACGGGGGAAAGGAAGAATGCCCCTTTCCAGCCTATCTGAAGCACTATAATATGTCTCTACAACTGATATTAAGATACCAAAGCCGAACAGAAAGATGCCTACTACCAAAGTGAATATACTGTGAAACTAATTAGCAAGGTAACTGAGAAACTTCACATTCAATGTACTAATGTGATATGTGATAATCTATACCAAACTCCAAAATTTAGACGAATCATAAAGCCTTCTTGATCCAGAACCATGGATATCATAAAAAAAATGCATTTAATACCTCTAATCAAGGGGCAATGTGAAGTGTATCAGTTTTAAAGAGGAACAGAGGGAAGCAGGCCAAGAGACATGCAGATCTCAGATTATTTTTTTCACCTTAGAAGCTGAATACATGTAAAACTAAGATGAAGTGACAAATTCAGCCAAAAAGGGGTTCTTGACATGAATTGTAGACATGCAGAGAGATACCCTGTAATTGTGAGAATGGACCTTAAGACCCATTGACTCTGCAATAGCTTCAATAGATAAAATTATAGCATTTGCTGGTTTACGGGAAGCAAAACGAGTTTATTGCTTCACATAATCCAGTTTGGAAAGCAAAGTAATATCATTTCGGGCAATGCAACAGACAACCTACACATAATCTTAATAACCAACTTGCAAGCAAGCTAAACGTTATAATAGACTATGTTCATGTTACACCGCTGAGACTTAAACCTTCCATGAAATCATATGCTCACCCACGCAGGTGGAAGCAAACAATAAGTTACATGGCAACCAGATATGCAAAAAGGAACCATGAGATTGTAGAGCAAGAAGAAGGAATGGATTTCTAGGTGGTGCAGATGAGGCAGCAGAGATGCAAAAGTAATACAGAGCTTATATTACAATACCTGACGCCTATCCAATCCTGGTGAAAGATTCAACCCTTGTGATAAGGTAATCATCTCGAATGCATTCATTATCAAAGGACCTCCCGCAATACTTTCTGACTGCTCAGCAACATAATGGTCCTGTCAAACAACAAAAATTCAATTTAGATTTGACTACCAAAGGTAAAATACGACATGAAGTTAACATTATTTAACATATGTAAATTACATTATGCAGCAAATTGTTGTAAATTAGCATTATTTAACATCTACTTAGCTACTGTCTATACACAAACTGATAAAACTTCGGTTGAATGTGTTCATTCTCAACCTCAAGGGTAATCAACAGAATCTGATTCTTGAAAATGCTCAAATCTTTGAAATTTTAGAACTTTCAATGAAATCATTCTTCCTCCCTTCCCTTTAGAAGGTTGCAAGTACACAGACACTAAACAAACATTCCATTGCTCTGCCTTCTAAAATTGCCTCTTGTACTCAGCCCAATTGATGCCTACAGTATATAACAGACACAACATACAATCCAAATTGGGCAAAGAATAAAAGCTAAAACCATTCAATCTTGTAAAACAACTTAATTTCGATTTACAAGATACAGAAAGACAAATCCAAAACCATAATTGTAGTGAACTTCATAACCAAATAGCAAATTTACAAAAAATAAATAAATTACAATTGCAACACTTCATTGACGAAAAAACATATGATTCACCATTTTTAATTGTTGATGGAATCCTTTTTCAGGATTGTGTAAGGAAAGAAAACTATCGAAAATGAAAACGAAGAGTCAAGATCCCTAGCGAAGAAAAAAAAAGTATTGAAGTCAACCTCGGATCGAAAATGACAAAAAAGCAAAAATCAAAATTCCATTTTCTTGTATTTTCTCGGGAAACAAACGGTGAGAGGAACGAAAAATGAAAATTCGCTATTATGGAGAAAGAGAAAGAAAAATAAAGTGAAAAAGAAAAAAAATGAGAGAGAGAGTTGTACCTTGAATTGTCGTGTTTAGATGAAGTGAGTGTGAAATACTCACAAGATTTTCATATGTCCCTAACTATATATCTATAGATTGTTACGTCCGTCACTAAAACCCTCCGTAACTATATGTCATTTTCGTTGTAGTGTTATGGAAAAGGAAAGCTCTGAAACATAGCCAACTTAGACTGCAGTCAATATCATAAAAAAGCCATTCACAAACATTAAACACATTAAATTTCAGTTGATTCCCAACCATCACTTCTGACATTTTCTCCTCAATTATTTTTGCATTAAGATCAAAAATGCAACCACCTATCAAAATGATGTTCTAATCAGAAAAGAATTACAAATATCAGGCCTTTCGCATTAATGTCACGGCACCTCAAAAAGCCAACAGTGTTTAGGGCGCTGAACTAATGTTTCCAGCCTCCCCAAACTCCTTTTCCATCTCCTTGACAGCTCTAATCAGGGCCCTAGTGATACCCTTGAGATGCAAACCATTCTCTTTCATTTCCTCTTGCAGCTTTTCTGCCATTTCCCAATCCAAAGCCTTCAAGCATAGAGACTGGATCAACTTCTCATATTCATCAACATTGGGGCAGACACCAAAATCCTTCATCTCAGTCAATAACTTCAAAGCCTTATCAAACTGTTCTAATTTGCAATATCCTCGAATTAGTGTGTGGTACATTACAGGGCTTAACTTAAAATGCTTCTTTTTGGCTTCTGCCAAGATCTTCCTCGCCTCCTCCATCTCACCACCATTTGAATAGCCACTCATAAGAACGGTATATGTGTACACATCTGGTTTCAAACCTCTACTTTCCATTAGCTTCATCATCCCCACAGCTTGTCCCATTTCCCCGACTTTGGAATAGCCCGTAATAATAAAATTGAAAACAGCATTTCCAGGAGGTGGACCCTCAGCAATCATTTTTAAGATCAACTGCTTGGCCGCATCAACATCTTTAATCCTACACAAGGCTCGAACAACAGCTGCAAATGGCTTTATTGCATGTTTTCTCCCCTCCCCAGGGATATCATTCAACATCTCCAAAGCTAATTGTATAGTTTCATTTTCTTGACACAGTTTAGCAACTAAAAAGTTAACAGCAGACATAGGTGGGTGCTTCCTTTTCTCTATTGCTGCCATATACACTGCATGAGCTTCTTTAGCCTTTTTGCCCTTACAAAACCAAGATAATATCTTACCAACTTTCTCACCATCGGGCAGGTTTTGTGCATCAAGCATCTTTTGACAGATGGACCAACCCCAATCAAAAGTTGATCGCTTACAAAGAGCTTCAATTGTAAAGTAATATGTATCTGCATTTGGCACACATTGAAACACCTCAAATTTGTCAAATGCCTCCAGCGCAGCCTTTCCTTTGCTCAGTTTTGAGAAGGATATTATTACTTCATTGAGAATCCCTACATTAAGTACCCCATTCTCTTTCTCGCCAATATCCTTAACCACGTCCCACAGAGAGTAGATTTCTTTCTTCCTAAGACCACTGCATATTGCCAAAACAAGGGATTCCACAACAGGGGTGGTGACCTTAAATGATTTTTCATTCCAAGCCCACTTAAAAAACCTGATAAGAATCTCACCCAAAACAAATGGGGTTTCAATTATTTTGAGTACAAAGTCTTGATGTAGAGTCAAACCCATGTCATCAAGACATGACTCCAACGACCCATCAGCACTACTCTGGACAAGAGACAGCACGTTCTCCAGCCTGTCTACATCAATCTCGCAGACCTCTTCTTCCCCTGCCCCTGCCCCCTGTTCATCACCAGAAGCATAAACATCCATCTGCACACCACCATTTTCTTCAAGAGATCCCTCAAAATTTTGAGGAAGCTCTTCCGAAGGGGCATCACCCACAGAAGAATGCATCGAGACCTCATTCTCGAGGGTGAGCGTGGAATCAGTGATTTGCGACTCAAGATGAGGGTGCACATCTGAATGCAGGGAGAAGAAGCGAGAGTTCTTGCAAAGACATGAAATTTGAGGTAAAACCCAGGAAGAGGAGAAAGGAGAAGTTGATTGAGGTGGAGGGTTTAGTAAGTTAGAGTTAGAGAGAGCGACCTTAGGGATTCGTGAAGCATTGATGTAATTCCGAGCAGCATATCTTGCAAACGCCCACCACCACATCCTCGCTCGCCCTTCCTTTCAAATGGAAACAAACTCAATCTGATAGTATCAGTAAGTAGGGGTTGACGGCGGCAATGTATATGTCACTGTTCACCGCGACTAAACTACAAAATTTTAGAGTAAATTACATCGAATAACTTATACTTGTTAAAATTACAACAAAACCCGAACTTGAGTATAAATTACATTATATCTTCTTTTCTTTTTCTATTTATTAATTGCTAAGTTAACACTGTTAAATATTTTTTTAAATAAACTCATTTATTATTAATTATTAATTATTAATTATTAATTATTAATTATTTTTATATTACAGTAAAAAATATAAGTTTAAACTTATGATTTCTTCTTTATTAAATTAATTTTGCTTTTTAATATAAAAATAAAAATGATATAATTTGACAAATGTTAGGCAAAATTATATTTTCCACCCCTTAAATTTTCATCATGTTTCATTTTTTTCTCATAACAATATTTTGTTTTATTTTCGTCATAAATCTTTCTATAACCCATCAACTTCATCCTCATCACTAACACCGTTAGAAATGCTAACGGTATTTGCTGACATGGCAGCTTACATGGCTATAAGTGCATAATTGGCAATGTATTTTCACCAAGTATGCTTTTTTTAGAAGTTAGTGATTATGACAAATTTGGTAGTTTTGAAAAAGATTTAAGATGAAATTGAAACACAATATAGTTGTGGGACAAAAATGAAACCTAAAATAAAATTAAGGGATAAAATTTTTATTTTTATGTTCATAAAAAATTTGAAACAAATTAGAAATAAAAAAATTATCTACATTTTTATTATTAATAGTTATACTAATTATCTTAAATTTTATAAGAATATAAATAGGCAACCTATTTTATCTATTTTAATGTTTTTAAATGATTTTTTTAATCAAACTTCATGAACTAGATTAAGTAAATACTTTAATATAATATATATTTTTCAAATTGAAAAAAATTTAATTTCATAGTATACCCATTCATATTTGTAAAATAGCCTTTTTAAGAAAATTATATTAAATACTTATAAATTTTCATATAAAAATATTTTTTATATTTGTTTTTCTTTCAGTGGCGGTCTGAAATTAGCATTAAATTATGTGAATAAAAAGCAAATATAAAAAAAAGTTATATGAAAATTTATAATTTTCCTAAAAAGGCTATTTTACAAAGATAAATGGGTATACCGTGAAATTAAATTTTTTCCAATTTAAAAAAAATATGATATTAAAATATTTGCTTGATCTAATTATTGAAGTTTGATTAAAAAATCATTTAAAAACATTAAAATAGATAAAATAGGTTGCTTATTTATATTCTTCTAAAATTTATGATAATTAGTATCACTATTAGTAAAAATGTAGATAGTTTTTTATTTTTAATTTGTTTCAAATGTTTTTATGAACATAAAAAAAAAAATTTATCCCTAAACTTTATTTTAGGTTTCATTTTTGTCTCTCTACTATATTGTGTTTTAATCTCATCCAAAAAAATTTTCAAAACTACTAAATCTGTCCTAATCACTAATTTTAAAAAAAATCCTACTTGATAAAAATACATTACCAATTATGCACTTATAGCCATATAAGCTGCCATATCAACAAATACCGTTAGCATTTCTAACGGTGTTAGTGTTGATGATGAATTTGGTAGGTTATTGAAAAATTTAAGACGAAAATGAAACAAAATATAGTTATAGGACAAAAATGAGACCTAATATAAACTTAAATGATGAAAAATATAATTTTGTCCAAATGTTATCATGATGAATTTAATTCACATATGTATTTATTTTATTCTAAAAAAAATTAATATGCCATATATGTCAATTATGTAAAAATAAAATATTGAACTCACATTTTCTCATTTTATTTTATTTGTTTAATCATTGATTTTGATGATAACAAAATTGAAAAAAATAATAAGAGAACAAGTATGAACACTTCATAACCACATTTAGATTTTAGAACGTTTTCTCATAAATGACTCACTTCTTTTAAAAAGATTCTCCAAAAGCCTAACAAAAAATTTTCAAATAAGTTTTTCGAAATATAACCTGATTTGGATTCCTTTAAAGTAAAAATGGTGACAATAGAAACTTTTATTCAAATCCTAAATGAGAATATTCAAATAACAGTATCTATTAAGCCGATATTTGAATATTTAAAGCATATATTCGAATACTAGATTGATACATTTAAATATTTGGCTCTAGAGAATTCAAGAGGTGCCTGTATTTAAATATCTAACTAAAATATTTGAATATTTAGTTTTTGATGAACAAATATTCAAACTTCACCATGTGAGATTTGGATTTTTAATTTTAGAAAGAGCCAATATTCAAATAACTCCCCATAATATTCAAATACCAAACTCCAAGGACAAAATTTTTTAAGCAAAACATGCCAACATTTCACTACTAACATGTGACATTTTTTATTTTTTATTTTTTTGGTGAAAGAAAGTTTAAGTGAAGAAAAAGTTAATCCCCAGTTCAAAGCTAGGGATTCAAAGGGATTACTCTGGTACCCATCTTTTTTTCAGAGTACCGGTACCAGGATGAGTTGTCAAGCATTCATTAGTTATTATTTATATTTAATAGACTTTCAAACATTTATTGTGAAATTAATAGTCAATAAATGATTGACAACTTACCCTGAGTACCAAACCTATTAAGGTACCATAGCAACTCCCTTCAAACCCAAGTTATGACTAGTATGAATGTAAGGTCAGTCATCACCCGTTGACCTAACATATAACATTTGAATAGCTAGTGGTTTGAGTTTTTTTAATAAGTATTAAATAATTGCTACAAAACTATATTTTGTTAAAAAAATTAATTTTCAATATTGAATGAAAATTTCAAATTATTCATATAATTTTCCTGCTCTTGATGTGAATCCAAAAACTACATTAAACTTGAATCAGTGAAAGATGGTGATTATCTCATTTGTTTCAAGAATAAGATCTTGTGGTTAATTTTGTTACTAAACTTATGTGTGTAATCAAGTTTCAAGTGTCTTGCTCCTTGTGTTAGATTTTAAAACAATTGTTATTTCGAAATAATCATGATGTGAGTATCTGGTTTTCTACTTTTACCATTTCCACTTTATTTTTGGAAAAAAAAAAGTATCCATAAGAAACCCATAAAACCCTCTCTCCCATCTAAGTATTTGAGCAGGGTTAGGTATATTTCGCTAGTTGTGTTTGTGGTTAATGCTTGTATTCAGTTCATTCGCATAATCTGGATGTGTCTGAGTAAGAGCAGATGAATCCTTTGGTGTTTTGTTTTAGTATTTTCATTTGGTTTTGTGACAAATAGTCAGTTGCTTGTGTATTGTTTGCTATAATGTTTGAGTCATCACATCTTCTTGACTTATATTGAACAAATCAAATTGCCAATAGCTGAGCCTGAGTATGTTTTCTCATGAATCTGTGTATTCTGATTGCTCAAATAGGTGCTCCAATGTCTATTTAAATTGATTTTGTGATGATTGGTGGATAACTTATAACCCGTATGCTATGAAATTTGAACTATGAAGGAATTTGTGCGTACTAATCTATTGGTGGCCCGCAAAAATGTTTGCAAGCTGTTCATAGGGGTAAACACATATTTTAGTTTTATCTCACTTATTGTATGTTACAAGCTCTGCATGATTTGATAGTGACTGAGAGTGGATTAAGCTTGTAAACAGTGAAATGAAAGCAAGTGTTGAATTACTATGATCCTTGTTTATCCTTTATGCTTGATGTTTTCTCATGCTAATGGAATCTGAGTAAGGGTTGAGCTTTTGTCTCTTGATATGGATTAAGTTAATGGGAAGACATAATATGTTGGGATTGGTTATCTTCTTCACTTATACCTCTAATTTGTTCTTTAAGTTGTTTAATCTTATGTCATTACATGAATTTGATTTTGGCTACTATGAGTTTTTATGAAAGTAGAAAAGAGAAGGAATTTTGGTTGCCTAGTGTATACTACTTGCTAAAAATCTGTAAACCCATTTTGTTACTGAAAAAGTGTGTTTGTGTGTTGTTTTAATTCTATTTGTAGGAAATGTGTTGGTATAGTTTTTGTTATCATGCTATGCTTTCTTTAGTTTCTAGCCCATGGCTTTTTTTTTTTTTCTAAAATTACATGTGTCTACTGGTTTTTTAGTGTTATGTGGTCTACTGTTTTTGGCACTCTTAGTTTTAAAGTCTCATTTGTACTTAGTTTCATATGCCGTTTTATTTTTCTACTTTGGTCATGAAAGTTAGTTGTCTTTAATTAAAGTTTTGATTCATTAATAAGTATACAAGTTTTGTTATTGACTTATAATTTAAATATTTCTTCATCTTTGATTGGAATCTGTTATTGATTTAGGTTGTTTGATGATTTAGAATTAGATGTGTTGATTTTCATGAGTTTGAAAGCTGCTATTAACAGGTGGTTTAAAGGCCTAATTGTCATGATCTTAATTGTATGGTAAGATGTCAATTTCACTATATATCCTGGGTTTTCGATTTCAATTTGTGACATAGGGAACTATTATCAATATTATGGTTTTGTGGCTTGTATTTTATTATTACTAACTAGTTTATACTACTCTCAATTTATATATAGCTTAAACCTTAAAAATTTCAATTCCAAGCACCAAGATTTTTAATTTTTTGAATATTAAAAGGTAAAAGTTAAAAACTATCCAACAACCATTGTCGCTCTTAATACTGACATAGTCCGGTAACGTCGCTGCCGCGGGTACTAAGGCCACGTTGTCCACTACCTCACCTTCGATGTGTTAATAGTCAATGGCCTCTGATCACTATCATTGTCGTGTGTGCAATAGCCAAATCGCCGCGCTTCCTCCAATCACTGGCGCTAGCATCTTGCAATCACCTTCGCTATCGTCAATGACATCCTTTAGTTTGACATCTATTGCGACTGCTGTAATTTAGCAACGCAAGCTCTATTGAGTTTTTTTTATATAATTTTAAATTATTATTTATAAATTTAAATTTATTTATTATATCTTTATAAATTCTTGATAAATTATTCAAATAATAAAATTTCAGTTCAGTTTTGAATTACAATTATGAAATCCCAATTCTTTAATTGTCCTAACCATAAAAATTAAGATTTTTGTGAATTTCAATTCTAATAGAAATGGAATTAAAATTAGATTTCTAAACTATAATTTTAATTTTGTCATCCAAATAATTTTTTACTTTTTTAGTTATTGTTACTTCATTATTATCAAAAAATGTAAAATACTCATTCTTTTTTTCTTTCCTATGGTCCTCCTTTTAAGTAAGGACTGATATTGGCTATGACGAGTTGATCTAACTATCCTTGCCAAATGTAACTATCCATTAAATAAGATTTTTATTTGTTCAATGTTCTATTGGGTTTCATCTTTGAATTTTGAATATAATTTTAATTTGTGTCAATTAATATTTTTACTTTATCACACAATTATGTTTAAGTACATTATTTAAAAAGCTTAAGTATAATAATAACTAAATAAAAAATGTCAAACTCTTTTAATGACATGTCAATATTTTTCAAACATTTTATACTCACAATAGATAAAAATTAAAATCTTAATTTTTTATCTCATTACTTTAATAATTACTTTTTATATATTATGTTAGTTGATAATAATTTATATTCTAAACTAGGTAATATACTAGTCTGAACTTCCTATAATATTAGAATAGGAGAGAAAATCTCAATATTATATGAGTATTTTGATTAACTTATTTTATTTTTAGATTTATTTTCTTTTCAAAATGCTGAAAAAGAACTTTTTGATTGTGGTTTAGCCATGAACAGAAAGATTATAAAAAAATCGATTATGTGTATAATTTATGTTTAGGAAAATAAATTATGAGAAAATCAAATTTGGTTAAGATATGTTAAATTAAAATAAATTTAAGAAATTGAGTTTTTATAAATTGTATAAGAAGTTGCTTTTAGGTAATAAATTATCAAAAGGGATATGAAATAATTTAAACAAGTTATTCTTATGACGATAAAGGTGTATATTTTTCCAAATTTTTTGAAATAATCGTAAATTTTCATATAATTTTTTAAAAATGATTGTTAGTTGGTTGATTTTAATTAATAATAAAGAAAATGATTTATTTTTAAAAAAAATTGATTAACATTTTCATAAAATAAAAAAGATGATTAAATTCATGGTTTTTGGATTATTAAATTAAATTCACTTTGTACGGGATCTAAGATAGAATAAAGACATTCAATAAATCCTTGTGAATCCAAACGATAGTGAAGATGACATAAAATCATTTAATCAACTCGATTAACCATTGCATGAATAATCAAAATTGTTCATCCCACTTTGCACATGATCCAAGACGACACAAGGCAGATCAATAAATTCTTATAGGCTCAAACAATATTAAAAATGACACAAGGTCATTCAATTAACCGGTAGACCATTGCTTGGATAATTTATTGAAGTTAATAACTAAAATTGTTTATGACCTTATATTTTTGTAAACATTAAAGAATGAAAGACAATATGATTCAATTTTATAAAATAATTAAAATAACGAATATTACAAGAAACTAACTAATTTTTTTTTAACCAAAATGAAATAGACTAAGTGTGTGTTTGGATTAGTTGTGAAAAAAAGTTATGTTAAAAATCGATTATGTGTATAAGTGATTTTCAAGAAAATTGATTATGAGAAAATTAATTTATGTTTGGATATGTTAATTCATAATTGATTTTATGATAAAGAGTTTTGTTTGGATTGTATAAAAAAATCACTTTTATGTATTAAATTACCAAAAGATATATGAAATGATTGAAAAAGTTATTTGGTTGAGGGCAAATAGGTAATTTTCTTTTAAAGCTTTTAAAATAATCTAAAATTAAATAATTAAAATCTTACAATAACAACTTTTTTAAAAAAACTGTTTTTAATTATGAAAAAATAATCTTAACTTATAATCAATTTTATACATGTGAAACAAATAAGATAAATTTTAGATAAAATAATTTTTAATTGAAAAAAGCAATTATTCCAAAAAAAAAATGCAAAACCAAATATGCTCCAAGGATAATTTAAAATGCTTGCAAACAAAATAAGCAAAAGGACGTAAATAGAATTATACAAAAGACATCTTTTTTTTCACTTGTTTTTCAAATTAAAGCAATATTAATACTTAAAATGGACTAAAAGCATATGTTAATTATGTAATGAGACATATAAACAGGACATAAAAGTAAATGACAACATTATGTGTGATTCAATAAACAATTAATAAATAAACAAAATAAAATAAAGAAACATAAGAAAAGGAAAAGCTCAATAATCAGAAGGAAAAAAAAACACGAGCCAAATATTTAACACTAACGAAACCCATAAAGACATGTAGAAAGGTAAACAATATGCAAATGATCAAAATTAAAATTAAAACCCAAATTGATATATCAACCGATTAAAAAGGAAAGCAAATCAGTCCAAAATAAATAAAAATATTTTCAAAAGCTTCATATGAAGCTCAAAGGCAAGAACCTCTATAAAATCCCTTGCTTTTGAGAACTTGAGCGTGACCACACATAGGTGGTACAAGTGTTGTGTATGAGAGCTAGGCTTGACTTAAGAAGGTAATTTTCTGAAGGTGAATGAGTTCAAGATAAAATGTGATTAAATTCTATGTCATTAACTCCAGAAGAGAAAGCCGAACAAAGTCAAACAACATACAAAAATCATACATTGAAATCAAAATTAGAGCAAGCTTAAAGAAAAATTTGAATAAGACAGAGCGAATAATATTTACCCCTTTAATGCAACCACAAAAAATACTAGAGCCTCTCTTCTTCTCTTTCTCTCATTCTCTACTTTTCTCTTTCTCTTCTTGTCTCCCCTTCGGTGCTTCCAGTTAGATATTTATAAGAGTGAAAATAAATAAAATCACAAGGTGTCCCTATATTCTTTGAACGTGAAACTAAGGTTGCCTTAACAAGAAATATATATATATATATATATATATATATATATATGGTAAGATAACAAGGTGTTTCTACACCTATTAAGTTTGGAACTAATTTTCAATTAGATATCGACTTTGTTTTGATCACAAGATGCTTCTAGTGTGATGTCTGCCTATATGAAGCTTAGTTTATCAACTGAGCCACATTTCGTGGTTATCATTGCCTAGTAAGACAATTTACCACACTCTTTTCCCAATTTTTATTAATTTTCCTTTATCTTGTTATCTTTATTAGTGTTTGAATTATCTGAGAATCAAGATCTAAGCTAACACAATGATTGCAGAGATTTTCTTTTAGGCTAGCCATATTTTGTTTCCCTTTTTTCATTTTTATTTTTATTATCGCCTATTGATTAGGGAAGATTATTTTCTCTCATTTTCCCTTGTTCATTATTTTCTTTTGGAGCATTGAGTTTGGACCTATTGAAGTAAAAAAAATTACTAAACAAATTTTAGGTAAACAATTATGAGTGTTTTGGCCCAAAAGAGTAACACAGCAGTATAGTGACAAAAAATATTTAGAAAATTAATTTGAATCTCTTAATTTTCTTTTCTTGATTTATTTAAAATTTTTATGAACAAAATACAATATTTACAAGAAGGATTATTGACTTCCATCTTCATCAGACCATATTTCAATTATAGAAAAGAGCTTAATTTGTATAAAAAATTATTTTAAAAAATAATTAATCAAATCTAAACATAAATCATTTTCTCTTGTTCATTATTTTCTTTTAAAGCATTGAGTTTGGACCTATCGAAGTAAAAACAAAATTACTAAATAAATTTTGGGTAAATAATAATGAGTGTTTGAGTCCAAAAACGTAATAGAGTTAGTATAGTGACAAAAAAGATTTGGAAAATTAATTTGAATCTCTCAATTTTCTTTTCTTGATTTATTTAAACATTTTAAGAAACAATTTTTACAAGAAGGATTATTGACTTCCATCTACATCAGACCATATTTCAATTATAGAATAGAGCTTAATTTGTATAAAAAATTATTTTAAAAAATAATTAATCAAATCCAAACATGAATCAGTCGTGTATGTTATCACCTAGTCAACAATCTTTATTCAGCACCGCTATGTACTCTCACTCTTGAGTCAACAACTGTGGCACATTGGCAATTGGGCGGTGTTGTGTTTGTTTGTGTGAGAGACTATGTTGTGTGAGTAACTAAGCATTACTTAGTTTTGTCGTGAGACAATGATGTACGAATGCTAAAAGTAAATAAAATAAAAAAAAATGTTGTCACGACTCGCAAGCCACAACTCATCACAATGATGGCAAAGGAAAGTGGCAAGTCCGTTGAGGTTGAGGGGTTCTGGGCGTCCATAACTGTTAAAGGTAGGAGGAACTTTTGACATTTGACAAGGTCTTACAGCTGTTGTCACCGACTTCGATTCATGTAGCCCAGAGCTTTGGAATCTTCTGATTGAGCCTTGAGCCACCGATTACTGGTTTGGTTTGCCACCCTATCTCTGTTCTCCACTTCGCGGCACCTTCGTTTTCTTTCTTTTCAAATTGCAGCTGCAATTTTTTGTTATAAATTTCTGTAATGTCATCTAACATGGAATGACAAAGTTAGTAAATGAGAGCTGATTGGATGCCAAGTTACAATTTTCTCTCAGAAAGCGGGTGGTCCAAAGTTGAAGTGAGGAGCAATTTGATTATAGATCTAATCACGATTCGCGATCTCAGCTGCAAAGGGGCAAATACAAGAGGTGAATTGGGTTGAGCAATTGGCCCATATACCGAATTCAAAATCCCCAAACCCTAATCTCCATTAAATCCCAATCTTTCATCTTAATAATCCATTTCTGGATAGCAGTGAGGGGAATTTGCCCCTCACTGGGCAAAAGGTGGCTCAGCCCATGCATCATGTGTTTGCGCATGTCAGGTTCTCTGTCTATCCCTTGTGTTGTGTGTTTGTAAGATTGATGGTAGTATGAGCGATACGCACAAGAGTGGGAGTCTTTCCCGGAATTCTACTGGCAGTGATATTAATAATAGTAATAATAATAATAATTATAAGGCATCGTCATTAAGGCTGTCCTCACCTCAACAATCTCTAAGACGCATGGGATTGTGTTCCCAGATAGCAACCGGGCAGCACTCGTCTCCTATCGTTTTCCCAGAAAAACGTGGCAAAGTGAAGGCTTCCAGGAAGAGCAGTGAGGACAGTGCCCGCACTACCATTTGTCCAGATGATCAGGACACAGCCAAGAATTTTGAGCATAGGATTGACATAGGAGGAGGAGGTGATGAGAAGTCTGATTTGTTAGGATATGTGGTATTCTCTGGAAAATTGGTTTTGGATAAGAAAAAGATTACTACGAATAGCAACAGTGATGCTCAACAAACATCTTCTGATATTACCAACCAAGGAGCTGTAGATGCCAAACTGACAAGCAAGGCTTTAGTTTGGAGATCTCAAGTGCTGCACCTTGATGACGTCATCTCGGTAATATGTTGCTTCTATGTCAGATGGATGATGGAAGATTTTTGTGATAAATCTCTTTTTAGGTGCTAGGGAAACAAAAAAAAAATAATATTAATTAATTTTAGTCCATGTTCTAAACAGGTTTCTTATAATGTTGGTCTCAGACATTTCACAGTGCACTCGTACCCATTGAAAAAGGCTTCATGTGGTCTTTCTTGTTTTATAAAATCTAGAAGAAATCGCAAAGACTTTCGCTTTGTGGCCTCTAGCGTGGAAGAGGCACTTCAATGGGTTGGTGGATTTGCAGATCAACAGTGTTTCGTGAATTGTCTCCCCCATCCTTTAGTGTCTTCAAAGAAGCAAGCATCCTCAGAATTACTTCATACTGATATCCCTCCTGAATTGCTCTTTAGATGTAAAAGTCCGCCTAAGATGCTTGTGATTTTAAACCCACACTCAGGTCGGGGTCGTTCAAGTAAAGTGTTCCATGGCATTGTGGAACCGATATTTAGGGTATGTTCCTCTCTCTGTTTGTCCTGGATTATATAAGCTGCCTAAGCTTGTTGTGCTCATTCTTATTGTTGTAATATGTAAAACAGTAAAACATCCTGCAAGTTTTATAAAAAGTTCCTGCAAGACTGATAATTGTATTAATATCTATTTGTTATGTTTAGTTTTTCATTGTTCTGTCTACTACTACTACTACTTTAGAGTCATGTAAATTTGTGATTGCAATATTTCAACCATTATAGTTGAAGTACTTGCATTATTTTATTTATTACATGCAATGGGCAGGAAAGTGTACAGCAGCATGTATATGTTCTTATAAGTAAGGTATACACTGCGACAGCTTGCAGGGTTTAGATTGGAGGTAGTCAAAACGACATCTGCTGGTCATGCTAGAAATCTTGCATCAAGTGTGGACATCAGCACTTGCCCTGATGGTAAAATTGTTGTTCAAAAGTCTGAACATGCATTGATTGTCGCTTTGCTTATTATTTCTTTAATGTTTTCTAATATGTATACCTATTGTCTGTTCTTGAAATTGGTGTTTCTTTCAGGAATTATATGTGTTGGTGGTGATGGGATAATCAATGAGGTCAGTCACATGCTATTTTAATGAAGCAGTGGTTCTTGTTCTCTGTACAGCTTTGTCTAGTGAAAATATTGTCTTCTTTGTGTATATTGCTTGTTTTTCCTCCTAAAAAGTCTTTCGTTTGTTGTCTGTGACTGGATTATAAGTTATCTTGGCTAGATTGAAGAATCTTAGTAATCTTTCTTGTAAATTCCAGTGGCTTATAGGTTTTTTTTATCACATTAAATGTGATGTTGGAATTATTAATTTTTTCAAGGTTACTGAAGTGGAATTAATGATCTAAAGTGGCTCAATAGCATAAGTTACTGACAACCTGTTGGAAAAGTTCTGTGTTAAGGTTTCAGATTTTGTTTCTATGAGATCCTTGTTTCTTCTTTTATTCTTTTCTCTCCGGCACTTCCTCTTTCTTACCATTGTGAGAAATGTATTTAGTATTTTTTTTTTTGTTTCTTTATAGAAGAAGAGTACATCTATCCTACTTTTAAAGAACCTTTTAAAATAAATTTTTTTAAAACATAGGGCAGATTTCAAGTAAATTTTCTTTCAGTTTTGAAATTTATAAACATGAAACTATCATGTGAACATATAATTAAAATATTAAATACAAATAGTTTTTTTCTTCATACCCGCTTTGTGGGTACCTCTCCTAGTAGTAGTAAACCGATTTTTTATTTTACTTTTAAAGTGATCTTAGTGTTTCTGATAAGATGAAGATAGTTTGACATGGTAGATTTAGGTACCCCTTAGCAGCTGCTAATGTCGCGGGCTTCAATTGGAACCATGTTGGTGCAGTTGGAAATGTATTTAGAGCAAAAAAAAAGAAAAGAAAAGAAGTTTAAATAGGATTCTATTATTCCTTTTTAGGTAAATACATATTATAATTGTCTGGTAAGAGGCGGTATATAGAGATGTTTAGGGTAGAAAAAACAAAGCAAAACTAGAAAAATGAAGGACCAAAAGTGTATGAAACAAAGTAGAAGTTTCTTTTTCAGGCATGTTGTTTATTACAGCAAAATGCTATAAATTTGAGCCAGTGGTTTCTACAAATGCATCTTCTTTAGGATAGAATAGTTTTCCTTCCCTCTATGTGGGTTTCTGCTCATCGTTTTGTTTAAGGGGCTTTCTTTACAAGTATATGCAAAGGGATTGGGGAGCTTGTTTGAGCAAATGTTTTTTTATTTCTCCGTTCTGTGTTTCCTTTGTCTTTAGGATGGTTTCTGATCCTCTTGTCTTGTATTCTTCTTCTTTTGTAGTAAATTCATTTTCAATAAGATAAAATAAAGCAAAATAAAGTAATGAAGCAAAATAAAAGTGTAATATTCAACTGAGGGAAGCTCCTGAGTCACCAAGAGAATGATGAGTGCTGAAAGAAATGGGTTTGTTTGATGAAAAATGGAGGAAGAAAGCAGTTTATGGGTTTCTATCAAGTGGTGATGACCGAAGAGTGTTGTTTATGGGTGGAAGACAAAACAAACAATGAAGGGGCTATGGAATGGATATGAACAGTACTTTTATAAACAACTTCCTTACAAATGGTAATGTAATAAAAACAGAGAAGAAATCCATAAATGTAAGGGGAGAGAGAACAACTTTTATAATTCCTTATAAAGAATGCTTTTATTAACCTGAAATCCATAAATGATCATATCTTCAAGAATGGTTCTAACGGAGTAGAATGAGTGATACATAAGGAATTTTTTTTCTAATCTCCCCCCCCCCCCCATATGACCCCCATACAAGAAGAACAATTGATAAGAAAACTACTAGGACTGAATTAAGTAGATTTGGCTGGTATTGATAAGACCAGCTAAATTAAGAAATCAACATGTTTTGTAGAGTATGTGTACTGTGTACACAACATTTTATTGGAAAGAAAGGAGAGAAAGTACAGGTAAGGGAGGATAAGGATTCCTCCTAGCTCCTAACTAAAACAGAAATATAACAGTGAGTTAAATTGGCTCAAACATACAATTAAGCTGTCCAGTCTCATAGCATATCACTGATAGAAGATGCCTTGAAGCAATCATGAGCTGAACACCAAAGAGAGGCCTTGAATCCTATCCAATAACAATTGTAAGGGGAGAGAGACACCCTTGAAAATATGGGCATCTTTCACTCCAACCAAATATACCAAAGATGAAAGAACTGCATAGACTACTCATTGTCATAAAATCTTAGCCTCCTTATTCCTTCTAAATCCTTTAAATTGTATAGTGAGAAATTGCTCCAAGGTGAAAGGATACACCCAATATTTGCCAAGAACCGCAAATAGAATATTCCATAAGAAAGTAGTTGCCTTACACTGAAAAAATAAGTGGGCAACTGTTTCGAAGCTAGACCAGCTCATAAAACATGTTAGAGATATAAAATCATTCATGAGCCTTCACCTAATAGCTTAAGCTTTTGGGAGAGTTGGTCTTTGACATGGTATCAAAGCTTCCATGACCAAGTGGTCTGGAGTTTGATCCTTGCCCATCCTTTAAATAAAGTTGAATTTAAGCACAAGGTGAAATAGGCCTGTGCATTGTCCATGCTTCTAGCCCAAAGGGCTCTTGTGTGAGGGGGCTTATTTGATATATAAAATCATTTATAAGCATTCACCTAACAGCTTAAGCTTTTGGGAAAGTGGGTCCTTGACAAAACACATATAAGGAGAAAGAGCTGAGTGAGGCCTACAAATCTGCAGCATGTCATTTGTATTAATCCTATTAAGCACTGCTGTCTAGATGGAAGACTTGACCTTAGGAGTTTTGGACTTCCAAATAGGTTTGTCAAGGATTAACATCTGATGATTAGGAGAATGAGATGGAAATTGGAAGAATGATTTACAAGTGTACATGTTGGAAAAATTCAAAGTTTGAATTTTGCTATTTGGATTGGAGGAGAGATGAATAAAATAAAACTAGGAGAGATTTTAATTCACTGATTTCTCTACCAGTTGGGTCTGGCGAAAGTGAAGATCTCAAGGAAAGACAGGATCTCAAATAGAATACAAGCTTTTTATGGGAGAGTTATGGGTAGTCGAGCAAAAATAAAGACGAGGAAAGCCTTTAAGAAAGCAATATTCCCTGACCATATGTCTTCCCAAAATTTGATAAGAGAGCCATCACCCTAGTCCAAAGTAATCAGTGGTCTAATAGAAGCATATTCTTGAGCTATAAACTTCATAGGATTTGCATGAGCTACTGTGACTGCTGGTTTGGCATGTTAGCCATTATGATCTAAACCATACTTTGAATTATGTGGTTCCATAAGGAACTAGTTTCTAAAGTAAAACACTGTAGCTATTTAACCACCAAAGTAATGTTTCTGGACACCAAATTCCAAGACCCAAAACCCCATTCACTCTTAGGTCTACAACTAAACTCCCTTTGCTCGCCCACTCATAACCTGTTGAAATTCTAGGGTTTAGGTAAAGAGGAAAGAAAAGAGACAAATATGACTAACAATATGATATGAGATTGATATTAGATGCTATACAATACCCTAACCTAATGCTCATATTTATACTTATAATTAGGTCAAGTACTAGTACTACTAGTACAAGCCCAAGCCCACTAACAATAAGACTAATAAACAAGGTTGTCAAAATCGCGTGCTGGCTCGTATGGTGCTGCTTCTGTGACTCTGATTTCTGGGTTTTCCTTCTGATTTTTTTCTGGATTGGCTGCTGCTTTTCTGTCATGTCCCTGTTTTTCTCCTATTTTCTTATATTGAAAATGTCATCTTAGTAGAAAAATCTCCATATCTCCAGCTCAACTTTGTTTAATGTTTTGAGTTATAACTTCAACTTGTGAGTTGTGACCTTTTGTTTTATTAGAAGGCTTGTACCATTTTACAAACTTACATCTATTATGCATTTTAAATTAGACTTTATCTAAATGTTAGTTGTGAACATGTGATTTTAAAGTTAGTTTACTGATTTGTGTTATTTTGTATGTACATATATATTCTTGAATATACTTTTATATAATAGGTAGGATCTTATGTTTTGTGTTATGATCTCACGTTTTACGTGTTAATTCTTGTTGTGCAATCCTAGGTAGGATCTACGAGTTTGACAACCTTGCTAATAAACCTAATATATTCTAACACTCCCTCTCAAGCTTAAGCTTACTAAGCTTTAAGCTTGTTACAAGTAGCAAACTGACAAACAATAAGACAAATAACATAGCCCATCGCAACCAAAGAACTTAAGCAACTAATACTCCCCCTGAATCACAAAACCTTGGCAATGTGCTTGGTAGACAGCTCCTAAAAGTCTTCGACCTTTCTCCTTAGTGGCCCTCTCGACCTCCAAACAGGTCTCCAAACACTGGGTTGATCTCATGCCACCCGGCAATACAAATAGGGCCTTTACTAGTGTGCAAAGTTCTTTAATCCACAAGCTATTGACAGAAAAGCAAAGAGACAACAAAACCTAATCTTCAAATAAAACAAACCACATAAATTACTCCAAAGCCTCAAAAGGACATGCAAAGGCAGAATAGCAACTGAACAGTAGCAAACCCATCACACTTAGGCAAACAACAAGAAAGCTGAGCACAAATAGCAATATCTCTGCCAAAACAGAGCAATGCCGATCTGACCCAAAATCACCTCCTAGCTTGCAACAACCTTGGTCACACTCATCTGGCCTTTCCAACACCACTGAAACAGTGCAAACGAATCTAAAACAGAGCTGCAGGAAAACCCGTCGGAGCTTCGGCCAACCGCCTCCGTTCTCCGTCAATGTTAACTCCCTGCCGCTCGCGGGTCCCTGTCGCACCTTCGTGTGGAAACACCAGCTGCTCACAACCTGCAAGAGTACCAGAAGCAGAACCGCACTACCCAAGTGCCAAAACAGATGAGTGTGGCAGAGAAGTCCGCACTTGCCACTGCCAGCCACCATGAGACTTGCTGGTCTTTGCTTGGTAACAGTGAGTCACGACTAGCCTATACCCACTGGCGACCGCTGCTGGGTTGCCGGAAAATTGGAATGGAAGCCAACGGAAGAGCTTCCCAGACTCACTAAATATGACCCTAGGTCACAATGGCCATTGTTACGTACCCAGAGAAATATCCTTACTACAGTTGGAAGAGAAGAAGTCGGAATGAGTTATTGGCACCCTCAGCTCATCGGGAGAGAACAGAGACAGTCAAGAATAAAACCAGATCTAAGATAGTTTGTGGAGAGTAACAATTATTACTTAAAAATATAGAGAAAACAGAGGAAACAATATATAAAGGAGTTCCAAGAACTCAATACAACGGAAACATAGGCATAGATCACGGTGGATGGTTCGGCTCTGATACCATGTTGGAATTGTAGGGTTTAATTAAAGAAGGAAAAGAGAGAAAAAGATGGCTAACTGTATATATGATTGATCTTAGATAGTGTGATGCAAAATCCTAACTTAATACTCCTATTTATACTGATAATTAAAGAAGGAAAAGAGAGAAAAAGATGGCTAACTGTATATACTGATAATTAGGTCAAGCACTAGTACTGCTAGTACAAGCCCAAGCCTTCTAACAATAAAACTAATAAACCTAATATATTCTAACATAACCAAAGAAAGTCGCTCATAATTTTCTCTATCTTCTAAGCCACTCCCATGGCATCTAGAAAAGGTAAAGGTAATAAAGGGGAATACTGGACAAGCAGGTCTGAATGAGAGTAACCAGACTACTCAGTAGAATGCACCCTTCCAATTATCCAAGCACTTAGAAACCTTCTGAACCATTGGATATCAAACAAACTTAGCCTGTGGATTACCACCCAAAAAATTAAGGGGCCACCAGAAGACTTGACAACCAGAAAAAGAAGTGTAGGCTGAAAGAATCTGATTATCCACTTTCAGACCCGCCAAACCACTCTTAGCGAAGAACTTGAGAATAGAGAGAACATTCATGAAAGAGTCGCTATCCTCCAAAAAAAGGAAATATCATATGCAAACTGGAGTTGAGATTTCATAACCTCGTTTAAACCTACTTTGATACCCTTGAATCCTTGATGAGATCCTGTCAACAGTGGTGGAAATAATCTGACTGAGAACATCAACCACTAGAGTAAATAAGAAAGGAGATAAAGAATCCCCTTTCTGAACTCCGTATCACAAGAATTTCATGAATTATTGTCACTCTAAAGATATATAGAAATCATTTCAAACATTGTGGCCTATGTATTATTACAAGAAATATCGGGTATTTCATTAATCATCAATTATCATTATTTTTTTGGACAAAGATACTGATGATAAGATGATTTGATTGGACATATAAGGTCCGGCTATGTGCAGAAGGGGTACTGCTCCTTCGTACTTTGGACACATGCAAAATATATTTACACATTTATACATAATGGGCAGTTTATATAACATGGTTGGTTTGTAGGTTCTTAACGGTCTCCTTAGTAGAGACAATCAAAAGGAAGGAATATCTATACCTATCGGAATTATCCCAGCAGGTTCTGATAACTCACTGGTATGGACTGTTCTAGGAGTTAGAGATCCGGTTTCTGCAGCAATGGCTATTGTAAAGGTATCCTTATTTTGTTTTTCTCCCCTCAAATAATTGATGGGCACGTAATTGATTTAAATATTATGGTTATTCTGTTAAATGTCAATGCATATTAACAAAGTAGACATTGATAATCTTGAAATTTATAACCATTTCTGGACTTTAGCCATATTCTCTCCGTATATTATTAATATTTTTCCTACTTAGGACACTATTGATTTGTCTTTTGTGATAAGTGTTCATTTGTTATCAGAATTTTTTGTTTCAGTCTTGAATATTTTTTAATGATGTGCTGCTGTTTCTCTGTTTAGATTGATTTATTCTATCATCAGCATATGTATTCTAGACAGTCAGATAGGAAAGCGGAAGTAAGGATTGAAATGGGTCATGCTATGTATCTACTAGTGCCCTTAAAATGGTCATTGTTCTTTTTTTTTTTTTACTCCCCTCGCGCACTGGGGGGGGGGGGGCTCATAATAAACACCCTTTTGCTACAAAATGAAAATAATAGCCTTGTTGGTAGAAAAACTTGTACGAAAGAATCTGTTGCAGAATATTGCTGCAAGCCCATTAGGGTCTGTTGTGATTCAGCTAGATATTTTTTTGGAGTATACTTAATGCTCTGAGGAGGAAAGAACTGCTTTCTTTGCTCAGTTACGTCCCTTTGTTTGCTCTTTGGTAAAGTAAATATGACTTAAGTAGTGAATGAATGAAATGTGAAAGAGTGTTGTCTTTTTTCATTTTTGGTGTAAGAGACAGACCTTTTTTTGGTTTAAATGTCACTTTATTTTCCATGTCAACAATTATGTAGATTTCTTGATATCTGTCTTCTTGTTCAATACTCCATAAACCCAAGCAGTTACTTAATCTATTCATTCTATTTCTTGGTTCAGGGGGGCCTTACTGCTACAGATGTTTTTGTTGTTGAATGGATTCAGACTGTTAACATTCACTATGGGCTGACAGTCTCATATTATGGTTTTGTTAGTGATGGTAAGTCAATTCTCGGAATCAAATTCTTAAGTTAATGCTTTGTATTATTGTTTATTGAAAATCCATCTCCTATTATTGATCGCAGAAATTTTAGGATAAAAAGGGAATCTACTTGGTTTTTACCTTGTGGGATCTTTTGCATCTTGTTGCCACTTATCTTGAGCAAACTGTGTTTTTGCTCTTAGGTCTATCTTTAGCAGAATCTGTCTTCCTTGAGAATTTGTGGCCATAATTAACCTTGAGGTTGAAATGTATATGATGAAAGATGTCTGTTGTCTAATTAAAATATGAGTATATATTTTTATTTTATTAAAGCTTTTCCACTTTAGGAGCACATAGGAATCTTTGTCAATTATAGAGTAGTTATACGAACTCATATATGCAATACACATGACTATGTCTGGCAGTTAGTAAGAATGTAGTCAATGCAAGTTAGGTGTAGGGAATGAAGAAATCAAATGCTTAGGAAGAATGGAGGGGTCAAAATGCTGCATTTCAGGTGGCACTCTGTAAATTTAGCATTATTATCTTCACCACTTTTTCGCTTGGAAGTTTGTACTCTTTATGATAATTTAACAATGGGCACTTGCTAACTGGAAAAAAAAAGGAGAAAAGATAAGAAAAGAAAAGTAAAAACTATGGGCACAATAGAACCTTTATTTTAATTTTAGAATAGCAGTTAAAGACAGTTGATCAATGCATAACGTCCACTTTTGAATGGCCATTAAGTGCTTATGTATTTTTCACGTTGCAGTGTTGGAACTTTCTGAGAAATATCAGAAGCGCTTTGGCCCACTGCGATACTTTGTTGCTGGATTCCTCAAGTTCTTATGCTTACCGCGGTACAGCTATGAAGTTGAATATCTTCCGGCATCAAAAAATGAGGGAGAAGGAAAGCTTTCAGTTGAAAAGGAAGTAGTTGACATGTCAGATCTGTATACTGACATCATGAGGAGATCGAATAAAGATGGAATACCCAGAGCATCTAGTCTTTCAAGTATTGACTCAATAATGACTCCAAGTCGATTGTCTGGAGGAGACTTGGAGACCTGTAGTAGTACTCATCCCAGCACTGAACCTTCTGAATTGGTGCGTGGCTTAGATCCAAAGTCAAAACGCCTATCATCTGGAAGGGGCAATGTAACAGCAGAACCAGAAGTCATCCATCCGCAGCTGCCTCTGTCAACAACTCCAAACTGGCCAAGAACCAGATCTAAGTCAAGGAATGATAAAGGATGGACTGGATTGACCACCACACATGATACCTCTAGATGCTCACGGGGCAATACTGCAACAAATGATAGGGAGGATATATCATCAACACTGTCTGATCCAGGTCCAATCTGGGATGCTGAACCAAAGTGGGACGGTGAGCCTAATTGGGATGTGGAAAATCCAATTGAGTTGCTGGGGCCTTCAGATGATACAGAATTGGGATCCAGAAAGAAAGTTGTGCCCTGTTGTGAAGACAAATGGGTTGTTTCGAAGGGACAATTTCTCGGCATTCTGGTTTGCAACCATGCATGCAGATCTGTTCAGAGTTCTCAGGTGGCTGCTCCCAAAGCTGAGCATGACGACCGCACTTTAGATTTGCTCTTGGTTCATGGGAGTGGAAGGCTGAGACTTCTGAGATTTTTCTTACTTCTACAGATGGGTCGACACCTTTCATTGCCATATGTTGAATATGTTAAGGTATTTGCATTAATAGTTGTTTTACCTACCTTTTTAGAAGACTGCAATTGACAATTGTGATTAGTTTTAAACTGTGTATTATGCGTAATTGAGTTTGTTTGGCAGTTATTTCTTTGGTGGCATATTGGCTCTGTTATTTAGTATGTAGGAGTTGCACGTTCTCATTTATCCTGGTAATGAGTGCATCTGTATCTGTTTAAGTCATGTAAGTGCAGCATCCATTTTATGCAGGTGAAGTCTGTGAGGATAAAGCCTGGGAAGCACACTCATAACGGATGTGGTATTGATGGTGAGCTTTTCCCGCTCAATGGACAAGTCATTTCTTCATTGCTTCCAGAACAGTGCAGGCTTATTGGTCACTCTCGTAGATGATAACCATGAGTTCGTTTCAATTCCTTGATGGGTTCTGGGAAAGCTTGTGTGTCTTCTCATATATGAATCTAGATACCCCATTTGTCTTGTCATTTTCCTTGTCTCTGTAACAACTGAGCTTTGTAAATCTTTTGTTCCGGTTATATGTATTTGTGGTTGCTTGCTTATCTGTCTTCTTTACTTTGCTTTCATTAAAGAAACTGCACTCTTGTGCATTTCTTGCAACAAGTTGCCGAATGTATTGCAGATCTCCATTTCCTCGAATTGCTCAACTGATTCTCTTATTCTAAAGCTTTGTATTGTGATCCTGTTTCTCAATATCCGATTGTCTGCTCATGTTTAATCTCATCCATATACACAGCATGCTTCCCTATCTATTTATTATCTGTTATCTGTTGGTACTAATATACAATTAACTAATGATGTTCATTTCCTTTGTGACATCACCCCACCGTGTGCCTTCGGCTACTGTGAAAGGACTTAAGGGCATATTTGGTTGAAAGGAATAAAATGGAATGAAAAGAGAAGGGGGATGAGAACATGTCATTCCCATGTTTGGTTGAGTGGTTGGAATAGGAATGTCCATTACTTTATAAACGAGCATTCCTACAATTGTAGGTGTAGGTATATCATTACAAAAGTGAAGGGGTTTGCAAAGTCCAGCATACAAATCAAGTTAAGAGTCCACAAAATAACGTTGAATGCAAATTATAGAAAATAAAGGGATACAGATTGTGAGGTGCAAGAAAGACTTATTTTGGTTCAACCATCCTATTCTGATGGTTCACCTACCTGCAACCAGACAACCAAAAATTGATGCTCCCTATCAAACAACTCGTGCCCAACCTCTGCTCCACCGTGAAAACCTAGTAGGAGCCCACTCCAAACAAAATGCCTAGACTCAACCCACACCCCAGCAGCACATGAAGCCGTTTTAACACTACACCAAAGCACCATGTCAAGCCCAAACCATCATCAAAAGCCAAGCTCCTCTTTTTGGTGCAAAAGCCAAGCTCCTCTGATCCCATCTAGCCAATATTCCATGCCAACCACTAGATATCCCTTATCCCAAGCCTATATTATTTTGAACGCTACGGGTTCAAACCTTCAAGTTTTGAACACCACAAACGCACCATAACCGCCAAGCCTCCATGTTCCATACCTTGCCATAGGTCCCTACCTTGCCACAGGTCCCGTCCTTCGCCACTGGGAATCTAGCACCATAAACTCCTCAAACTTGTCATGTGCAAAACTTACTACCCATTTGTCCAAACACTGACTCAATATCACCCCAAACCATCCCTCTTCAAACCATCATATACACCTAACACACTAAAGACAACTCATCCACTGGATTGCATGCACACATGATTATGACCCCAATAACATAATTAGCCCGTGTACATTGAGTTTAGGGTTTAAGGTTTATGGATTATGGGTTAGGGGTTAGGAGTTAGGGTTTTGGGTTTTAAGGAACATGGTATACGGTTTAGGCTTCAGGGCTTAGGGGTTTTAGGGTTTAGGATTTAGAGTGTAGGGTGTAGAGTTAGGGGATTAGGATGCAGGGTTTAAGGTTTAAATATTTCTAAGTTAGTTATTAAATAATTTGTGAGATAAAAACTATCCAAGTTTATAATGTTTATTGGCTGTGGTTTATGAATTGCCTAAAAATGGTGCCTTAGAAACTAATATGGGGCAAAAGAACTTGGTTTTGCTTGCAAAACATTATTCGTGTTCAATTAGAATTTACCCAAAAAAAAAATATTATTGTCCTACCTAAATCCTAAAATTTTCAAACATTGAACCCATTTATAGTTAAACACTTAGACTTAAACCTTGAAAATTAATAATATTTACACCTTAACTGTGAACCCTGAATCCTTGAAGAAGACGTATAAAGCTTACTTAAATGCTTTTTCTTTTGAAAAATTGATCTTTGTAGACTCATTTCTTAATGGACCAATTCAAAACAAAACTAGTTTCATGTAGTCTTTAATTTATAGTAGGACAATATATTTTTTGCCTAAACCTTCAAGGGAACAATACTAATCACTCAAGTATTAGGAAAAAAAACATCTTTTTGTTCTACAACATGAGTCTTTTTGAAAGTAATCTCAATTTTATTTATTTATTTTATATCAGAACCATTTTCTCTAGTATTGTTAGCCATCTTAAGAGTTGTATTATATTTTATGTTCCAAATAATATTGTAATTTTTGTACATACTGCCATGTCACAATTTACATAAAAATACATGTCATCAAATAATTAATAGAATGATTAAATAAAACATTTTTCTTAAGGCATGAGTGTTGTGCCCATCTCTATCTTTGTATATAAGTACTTCTCACTCTACTGCTAAATTATCTACCATCTTATTTTATCTTTTGTTTACATTTAGGTTTTGAAAAGCTGTAACAAATTATGAACAATATAGGAAATAAATAGCACCTTATTAATATATAGATAAGAAACAATTTTTTAAAGCCTTCCAGAACACAAACTGAAAGCAAGAGAGAATTGATTTCATTGGTTATATACATCAGTTCATAATCATATGAACATCTATTTATCACCCCCATTAGTATCACCATAAAACTAATGATTTTCCCATCGGCGGTTGTCATTCTACACTTTATACATTAAAGTACACCATTCATTACACAAAATTCTCATCCAATATTTAAATATTACCCATCAGTTTAAGGTACATGGTTTAGGGTTTAGGGTATATAAGTGAAGGTCCAAAACGCAAGACTAAATTTGAAGGAGTGACTGCATTTTTTTATGATAGACAAATTACTTTGGTGGGTTGCTGTTTTGGAGGTGGAGGCTAAACTAGCATCTCCCTTTGCCTTCTGGCCAGCGAGGGTGTCCTTCATATGGAGGGTTTGTTAACTGGTTGGAGAGCAGAGTTAAACTTGAAACAAACATTTTGCTCATGCCGTGAATTGCATGTCAAAGATTTTTCCTGATTTCAATGATAGCCTGTCATAGCAAACTACTCATGTAAATAATTAAGCCGATTGACAATGTTTTATGCATAAGAAAATGGATAAACCGATTGACCATGGGCAGATGTCAATTTACTTAACATTTTATACTTGTGTGTCATCCTTGCCTTGGTTGGGTGCTGACAGTTACCAAATCAACCTGTAAGTTTTTTTCCCTATTCAAATCACTACTATTAATTTTATGTGGGTTTCATTGACTGTGTGCATACATTGATAATGAAATAGTGGTAACCCTGTTAAAAGAGGAAAGAGCAGATATGACAATTAATATTGGGTGATGCTGGATCCATTAGCACACTGTAGCAACATGAAGATCTTCCACGTAATTAGCTCTGTTCAATTTGTTATTTCTCGACTTTGGAGACCTAAAGATTTTTGGTTGTACAGTGTACTCATGACATTATTTTGGTATCTATTTTTTTGTGTGTGGATATTATGAGTTTTAAGTATTTATTAGTTACTGGTTATATTTAATAGACTTTTAAATATTTATATTTATTGTGAAACCAATCGTCAATAAGCATGTGGTGTATTTTTTGAATTTCCATAAGGGCTGAGGGGAAAACATTGCAGATGAGAACTAGAGAAGTATTTTCTGAATTCCACTCCTACAAACATTCACACCTGATGGCAAAAATGAAACTCAATATCATGATTAAGATAATGCACTTAAATAAATAAATAATAAGGGAAAAAAGAATGCACATTAAACAAATGAGTGTATTAATCAGATAAGCAAAAGACTAATCCCCAAAGAAAAAGGAAATGTGCTCTAAAGAGAAGTTGTAAGGATGAACAACTTAAAAGTCGTACAGTGCTTGGTTAGATGTGAAACCAAACAGGGAAAACTCTAAGGTCATGTTTGGTTGGATGAAATGATTTTGAGGGAATGGAATGGAATAGGATGTTCATTCCTATGTTTTATTTGGTATGAATAGGAATAGAATGATGATTCAATTCGATTTATATGTTTGGTATGCTATAATTTATAAAAAATACAATAAAAAATATTTATGACTTTTTAACTTAAACAAGCTCAACTCGCTCCAAGTTTGGCTAACCAAATTTTCAGGCTAGGTTGAGCTCGGGTCTGTCTTGGTCGATTTGTTTGAGCTTAAGAAAACACGGCTTGACTCATAAGAATTTTGGGGCTAAACATGTGGGCCAAATGGATTGGATCATTTTTACTCTTATATTTTGGTGAAATCAAATGGGGATTCCATCACTTTTGTGATGGAATACTACTTACTTGTACAATTGAAGGAATGTGCATTCCCTTAGGAATGCTTATTCCCATTCTAATCACCTAACCAAACATGGGAATATGAATAACCTATTCTCATTCCTGCTCTTTCCATTCCATCCAACTAAACATGCTCTGAGGGATTTATCTATGCAATAACCCACTTTGCTTAATCGATGAAATACAAAACATAATTATCTTCTCTAAAAACATAAGAAAACTAATTTTCATCAGTGAAAGATGACTTACAATAATTTAGTCCTCAAAAAATTATTTACATCAATTGACTACATGATTGCAAATTTAGTTTTGACTCAATCAAGTCCTAGCTTGATTTAAACCCCATCTTTGGTGAACTAAATTTCCTTCTTTAATTGATGTAGTCAATTAATGTAAATAGTTTTGGAGAACTAAATTGATGCAAAATCAAATTTTTAGGGACCAAATAAGAAGTTTAATGTCGGAAATATATTCACTTCCCTATAATATGTCTAA